>OX376236.1:10000000-12901250 GCA_947364205.1 Agrochola lota
TATAAACATTCTCAAGTGGTGAACCCATCATTTCATATGTGGGTTCTACAAATGATATCTGTAATTAATAAAATAGTATGTAGGGAACTTTCTGAGGCAGTCAGATTTAAAAACTTAAAGATCGATCTAGATTGATCTTACTACACGGACAGATGTTGGCAATTAGCTAAATCATACATTCATACCTAAAAGATGGTACAACATTTTTTTTTAATTTTCTCCGACCAGCTTGTGTCAAGTAGAACATATCATCATTAAAATGTGCTGAACAAATGCGACTGTATTTGGTTGGCAACCATTCATCGACTCTTTGTTCTTCTTGGATTATTTTAATCCATTTTTCTTTAACACCCGGTTCTTGTGGGAACCTAACAGTTAAATACAAATAGTGATTAAACTACATTTATTTAATATTTTTAATCTGTCTGTCTTTTACCTTTTCACGCGTTAAGGCTGAACGATGAAATTTTGCACTGCGCCTTTATTCGCGATTCTTGCCCTGGATTCCCTCGACATGCTTGAGCAGGTGAGGAATCTCCATATCCTCACTCTCATAGTCTGGCGGGATGGCAACCCACCACGAGCGGAGAGAGATCAGGCAAAAGACCCCACGCTTTATGTGCTTTCGAAGCACATCGCGTTTTATTAAATTGTTTATGTACTAACCTATAATTTTGTATTCGAAAACATAGTTGCAAAGAAAAGATAATCTAAAAAACAAATACATTAAAAAAATCCGGCTTTTAAAATATTTTAAAATTATAATGTAACCTCCATACTTCCTAAATTCTTTTAAACTTTTTTTGTCAACGCTACACTACCCTATCGTTCGTTGTCATGGGAACGAAATTTTTGTTACATGTCATCATCCGTCATAATATTTATTTTTGAAATCGAAATAAATTTGAAAAAAAATTACTTACGCATGAAAAGTAATACCTTTAGCTTTGTTTGTATTTTTGGAGTTGTTGTTACATTTCCTGTAGGCACAACAAGGCATATTTGTACAGCTGTGTGTATTAAAAACGAGAAAGTTACTCCGATGTGTCACGAACTATGACGAATGAGGAAATGATCTAAAATGAGCGAATTCGCTCATTTCAGAAGTGACACTTTTCGCGCGACGTAAGTATGGTGAGGGCGTATCCATGATTTACATCAATGTTACACAATCAATCAATCAATCAATCTTTATTCGTGAACACAGGTATTACAATAAAGTTGAGCTCTATGTCCTACCAATGAAATTGGTGTACAAATTTATTAGGTTTTTAGTAATAAGTCTGAATCTATACAATACAAAAAAATCAGATAAAATTTTATTTTTACATGCATGTCAATGGTAAATTATATTAAAGGGTGTTATATTTTATCATTAAAAAATTCTTCGATAGAGTAATACGTCTTATCTATTAGAAATAAATACAATTTACTTTTGAATTTGCGGACATTATCTTCACTCCTTATATATTTTGGTAACTGATTATAGACCTTTGGAGCCATTACAAAAATACTGTTTCCGTATAGTGCAGTACTAGATCCGACTGTTTGTAACCGATCACAACGGCGCTGACTAGTTACGCGGGCAAATTTATGTAAATTATTCTTGACGAACATAGACGTTTCGTAGATGTACAACGACGGCATGGTTAATAATTTCGTATTTTTAAAAAACGGCTTGTGCTGTCTGTTAACTTCAAATTATATATGGCTCTTATGCACCTTTTTTGGCACTTAAAAACCGTATCCTTACCCGTGGCATTGCCCCAAAATATAATTCCATATCTCAATGTTGAGGCTACTAGACCATGATACGCCGTTAAGACTGTTGCTCGATTGGCCGTTTTACTTAACATGTGCAAAGCATAGGAATGTTGGTTTGGCTTACTGCATACTTTGTCAATATGTGAACTCCATTTTAAAGTGTTTTCTATGTTTAGTCCAAGAAATTTTGTCATATTTGTTTCATTAATAATTTTGTCCTTGTATTTAATATTTAAGTTCAGATTGTAATTTACTGTTTGTTGAACTTTCATTAATACTGTTTTATCAAGATTTATAACCAAATTATTATTTTGCAGCCAATTCACAACTTATAGTAAGGTAGAATTAATCTCAGCCTCTAATGTGCTTACGTCGTCACTATTGAAAAGTAAAGTGCTGTCATTTGCAAACATTGTCATAGGATATGATATGATGATGCTGTCGGAAAGTCGTTAATATAAACAATAAATAGGGGCGGCCCGAGTACACTACCTTGTGGTATCCCTTGTGGTACACGAAATCAAATAAATCTGTAAAAAAAAACATACATTTTTAGATATTCTTGAGGTTTATGGGACATAGTTGTACCTAGTTGAAGAGAAACCATTAACACGGCAAATAGTGTACAATCGTATACCTACACTGTAGGTATTATATTATCTGTGACAGTAGGTACACATGCTTTGTATTTTAGCATGAATTTTATTTAAAAATTATTTCCGTCTACTAACATTAGTCCATTCCCAAACCTTCGAGACAGTTATTGAATTTTAAACTTTATTTCAACATACGTAGGTATGTCGGTTTGTTAATACAAAATTGACGAATAAGGGCCTGCAGAAACTGGCGGACGGCAGGGGAGACCATCGAAGGGGATTCCTCTATCTGCCCGCATAAGAAAAATCCTCTACGATACCGCGAGCGTCCGCCAGCTTACCGGAGCATCCGCCGGTATGCCGTGGCATGCACCGGTATGCTACAAGGTCGAGCAGCGAGCATTTAAATAATTATATACCTTTTTTCGATTGGATCAGTACACCTGGCAGAAACCAGCGCATACCGGCGTATACCGCCGCGGAAAAGGCTAGGCAGATTGATTTGAGTTTATATACTTATGTAGTTTCTATAATTACCATTAATTTTGACAACCGAATTATCCTAGGCATATCATTCAGCGACAACTCAGAATTGCTCGGAATCGCGCAGAGCGACAACATGGTGTTTGTGTACCGCGTGGGGGCAGACTGGAGTGGAAAGAAAGTCATCTGTAACAAGTTTCCGCTGACTGGGGCTCCCATGTCGCTGTTACCAGCAGACAACGGGTTTTATACTGGAACTAGCGATGGGAAAATAAGGTGAGGAATTTCTCATGTCTTAAAACAGGATAAAACTGGATCATCATCAGTTTATAGCAGTCCAGAGCTCAGGCAGCATAGGCTCTTCACGCCATTCAACCTGATTGTCGGCTACTCTCATCCAACTGCTACCAGCCACCCTGCCGCCCTGCAAAGATCGTCACTCCACCTAGCCTGAGGGCGCCCTACCTTAAATTATACTCAATGTTCAGTTCGAACTTATTAAAAATGTGATTTTTAACATGTTGCTGCTGTATTAACACATCTGACTAACTGTTATTTGTGTATAACTGCTTTTTCTGCCTTGTGCATTAAGGAAGTGATATTTAATAACTATGATTTGGAGGATATCGACCTTTTACAACCAGAGATGAAGTAACAGTTTTTGTTTCTACCACTTTTGGTCACCACATAATCCTGATGATAAGTAGTTTACGATGGCAGTTAGGGATCTCTACACTTTCTTTCAAATGGACTCATAGGTACTTGGCTTATTATTCCATTGTCCAGATCCCTGGACTGTAAGAGCAACAAGAGCAGCAGCATGTGGACAGGGGGCTCATGCTGCGTGTCGTTAGCGCGCGGTGGAGAGGGCACGCTCGCGTCTGGCCACGTCGACGGTACACTTTACTTGAACGGGCGGCTGCTACTAAGATACGCGTTGCCTCCGACTGCACTCGTCTTATTGCCTCCTTATGTAACTATTTCTTTTTTTAGTTTATTGATTTCTTTACTGATATCCAGGGAAAGGCTAGGCAGATTGAGTTTATTGATTTCTCAGGGTGATATTAAATTACTTTGTGTTTGAAAGGCTAAAGCAAGGATGCACGCACTTTAGGGTCGGATTCGCCAGACTTACCAAGGATCGTACTTTCACACGTTAAATAAAATGTATCGACAAAAACGTAATGGTATAATGTTAGCTCCATTAGTTCAGTATTAAGGCAGAGTACAGTATTATGCAGAAAATGCGATGAGCCTCCGGATGGACAGTATCCATGGTACATAAAGCATTAACAAGGTCGACTATACAAAATGATCTGCTATAATTTTTACCGGAAATTATCCGAAGGAGATGAACAGGTTCTCAATATTTTGTCCAGTTGATAGTGGGGTCGTGTGACGGGCGCGTGTCGGTGTATGAAGCACAGCGCGGGGCTCTCCTGCGCAGCCTGGAACCTCAGCTACCACCTGATCGACGAGATCTGATATCAGCAGCTCCCAGCCCTTCTGGACAGGTATGTCACTAAGTGCGGTTATCTAACTAATTCTCCGAGTTTGTTTCGGTGTTTCTCCTAAGTCTCATTTACATTCAGCCCCTGCCACACATAAAAAAAAAATATATATAAGACGTTTATTTTATCTACACAACTTATGGACTTAATGCTAGTATTTGACAATAGTGCACGAACAAGGAGCTAACTTTGTGAGAAACTGGTCTCTGGTGTCAGGTCACCAGTAAAAGTGTTTGTAAAAAAATATTTACAGAAATAAGCATTATTTATCATTTATCCACATAACGTTGTCATTTCTTGCTCTAGCAAAACGACGGCCGAAATATCAACTATAAGTTCTTAGTTATAATTGACATTACCGCCGCCGTTTTTTTGGGAATAGCCTCCTCAAGAGTCGAAACCCGCTATCTGACTGGTTAATTATATCTTCCCGACCGAATTTCGGTCACGGCTGCATTTCGGTCACCGTTGAGACTCTCAACGGTGACTACCGGTGATTGAGTAGCCAAATACGCAGGAGATATTATAAAGCAGACATGTGCGCTCTCTATTTCCCACATTCTCTGACTGGCTTATATTGTTACCTAGTGGCCGCTATTTTAATACATACTTTTTCTAGCTTGTTATGTATGCAACAGTACTGAAGCTGCAACTTACTGTGTAACATAATAGACGTTGGCATTCGGCGTGTTCGACGGGTGCCTAGTAGGCGAGGTGAAGGAATCAGGCGGGGTGGAGCTTTCGATGCTGAACATCCCCAACTTCTACGCGACGCGCGCTCTCGCTTGGAGCGGTGATGGCACCAAGCTAGCACTCGCTTCACAAACAGGCGCTGTTATACAACTTGAAGCTGTATTGAGGTATGGAAATTACTTATAGATTATTATTTTGATTGAAGTTTTATGTTTTTAGAATAGGGGTAGAATTTATAGGTGGTATGTTTTTAAGGGTTCAGGTTCGACTCCTATACACACCAAAGCTTTTTCCTCACCATCAGCCTACAGCGGTCCACTGCTACACATAAGCTTCACCAATCGCAAGCTATTCATCTCGATTCTTGAAACATTTTTCAAAAGTCAGTGATTAAATCGATCTTTTTCTATGTGAACTGTCTGAACTTATGTCTAGGCAGTGCTACATCAATCACTGCACGGCATTACTGCTAGACGTGTACCTACTGCTACGTTGCGGGGCACCATAAATTAGCAGGAAGGGGATGAATGTCGCTTTTTTATGTAGTAATAGTTAGTACTTTTGCAAGACGTTGGGTGTGGCGCGACACAGTGGCGGTGCAGCACGTGAGCGCTCGGCAGCTGGTGCTGTCGCGTCTCGCCAACGACGCGCTGCCTCTCACCGTCACCACCAAGCAGGCTCCCGATATATTCAGCGTGAGGTTCATTGGTCAGTAGCTATTTAGATAGAAAAATTATTTACCCATTTTTAAATATTAAGACTCTGGATTTCGGTCCATATACAACATGTAAAAAAACCCTGTGTTGTTAGAGTTTATTTATGCGGAAATTTTCAGGAAAAAATTATAAAATATCACCACATTGTTTTTGAATAGGGAATTTTTCCGGGTTTTTTACACGGGGCGCGGGCGGCCGTCACTCGTTTAGCGGGTGTCTACAAATAACAATTTATGACCCTTGTTGAAAATTTACAAATTTTTAATGGGGTAATTTTGGTACTAAAACTGTGAATTTTAAATAGCGATAAGATTTTTATAATTTTTTGGTAATGTTATTGCAGTACATATGTGCCCCTTTTGGATCGGACAGGGTTTTTCTTTATATATTGTATTGCAGAGCTAAGTCATGTTCTCATGCAGAGCCTTTAAGGCAAATTATGATAATTTTGTGAAGTTCAGATGTTCTCTTCAATTCGAAGGGCTTTACCTGCTTTTACGATTGTTGTGCTTCAGTAGGAAAGTCGTTTCTTGTTGCGAATATGATTGCATTTGGTTATTCCAGGTAACGACTGGTATGCAGTATGTCGTACTAGCAACACGTTAATATTATGTGACATCGCACGAGGTTTGACCAGTGAGGTAATCTATCGATCAATTATTATTATATTTGGCTCCATTTGTTGCACTTTTGGATTATAATCCTGATTCCAAGATGAATGTTGACCGGTTCTCAGATCCCATGGTCGAGTGGTGGAGAGCGAGTGTATGCGGCTGTGGGGGGTGCATGTTTGTTGCATCGGGCCGGCGAGCTGAGTGTTGTGGAGTATGGACTCGATAAAGTACTGCATACTGTGAGTATAATGATACAATTCATTAATTATGAAGTGGAAACAGATGGGTGGTAAAACTCGATTCAGAGATATAGTTTGAAGAAAATTCCTAAAAACTTTTTCCTGTTGAGTAAATTGCTATAAACTAGCCTAGGAAAAAAAACTCATTATTTTATGATTTTGTGCATTTTCTATACGTTCAGGGATTACAAGCTTAATGTTATGTTGTGTTATATCTACTGAAGCAAAAATGATACATTACGAAGTAAGGCACCGATGTTTATAACATGATCATATTATAACGTAATTATATCAGGTGCGAACCGAGCGCGTGAACCCGCACGTGCTGAGCGTGCGCATCAACGAGGGCGTCACGGGCGGCGCCGAGCTCGGTGACCGCAAGCATCTCGCCTACTTGCTGGACAGGCAGACTATTGCCGTTGTAGACCTTACTACTGGTAAGTAATAATCATCCTAGGTGAAGCGAAGACGTGTTTTGGGAGTCGCTGTCAGTTATAATTACGTTCTCTCCCGCATTTAGTTACAATAACGGCCTCCTAATTTATTTATTTATTACTAGCTTTTGCCCGCGGTTTCGCCCTCGTAGATGTCGGAAAATATCCCATGGGTACATACTATCGGGATTAAATACCTAATATCCGAGGAAAAGTCATTGACCTGCCGCGCCCGCGTTGTCGTCAACAATAATTATTTTGTTACGCGTAATTTTGAATCTGTGATATCTTTTAAAGTATTGTTTATAATGATATGATCTCGAGGCATATTTTAATCTTTAAATTAAATGCCAATATTAAATTACATATTTTATGGGATAAGGATTAATATAATATCGGACAAAATAGTTTCCGAAATAACAATGAAATTTTTACCAAATTCTGAAAGATGATAAGTAATGGTTACTGTGGGTAATCCTTAGAAGATAGACATATGCTATCGCGGACTTGTTTGTTGAACTTTTTAAGATCTACAATTCTGTAGAACATAAATTTGATGTTTCTCCCAGTCGGCATGATTTTTTCCGACATCTTCGACAATAATCCTCATATTTTAGCCAATTTACACAAAACCTTAATTAATTATACACAAAAACCTTTCGCATGAATCACTCCGTCCATTGGTCAAAACCGTTTGAAAATCCGTTCGGTAGTTTTTGAGTTTATCGCGTTCAGACAGACGGGCGCGGCGGGGGACTTTGTTTTATTACATGTAAGGATAAACATTGCTTGCTGCACTAATACTGCGGCTGACGAAGCTTCGCACAGTGAAACAATACACGCAGATGTGACCAACCATTATTGGTTATCGTCGCGATAGTTCGGGCTGCGTAGCATTTATCGTCCGGGTAGCAGTATATAATAAACGTGGCAAAACCGCTAATGTGACTACCGCAATTGCGCAATAATTTTTAACGAGCAAAATATACGAAGTTTCGGCACGCATTGCTTTGTCACGATAGACGCAGATGCGGCCGCAGCAAGCCAACATTTAGCTAAAAAACTTTATCCAAACATTTAACACAAATTTACTGCTATTCATAAATATGTCAACATCTGGCTCCTGAGCAATCAGGACGTTCAGCAAATTGCTCACCCTTGATTTTCTAATATAAACGACGACATTGATAGCCTAGTGGTGTGACCGTCGGACTGCCAAGTCTCGAGTTCGAACCCAAGGCACGCACCTCTGACTTTTCGGATTCATGTGCGTATTAAATAATTATCACTTGCTTCAAAACGGTGAAGGAAAACATCGTGAGGAAACCGGCATGGCATTTTTTTTTGTGTGGGAAATTATCAAATAACTTCTCCCGCTCAGGGCGGAGCGGGAGGGTGTGTCAGACTTTTACTGACTAAAACCCACCCGTGTTCCTTCCGTTGCCTGTGTGCCGGGGCCGCGATATCCCTTTCGGACAAACTCGCAACCCTGGCAGGCATTGGCCCTAACGGACCCCGTCTGTTGGTGCTGACATCTCTTTGAGGCGCACGTGGAACACAACGCGCCGTCGACGGACGGTGACCTACACATTGCTCACCGTCCGCAAGCCTGCGCCTACGGTAGCCGGAAGTCGGCTCGTGACTCCCGACGCCCGGGGCGTCTCCCGCGGTGACTAGGGGTGCGAGGGCGCGAAACTTGCCTCTCCCTCGCTCGTTCCGCCTCCTCCTTCGCGAGTATTACTGCTTCGCAGAAGGAAGTGACACGGCGGTGCCCCGCCCAAGCCGGGCAGACCTCCACCGTATGCTCCACCGTGTCCACCGGGCGATCCTTACAGTGGTGACACCCAGGCGTTTCCTCCCGCCTTATGCGGAACAGGAACCTCCCGAAACAACCGTGTCCGGTGAGGACCTGCGACAGGCGGAAGGTGAAGACGCCATGGCGCCTCTCTAGCCACTTCTCAAAGAGGGGACTTATCGCCACAATTGTGGCGTGCCCAAAACTGGCATGCCTGAGAGATATTTCTCGACTACATGTGAAGCCAAGTCAGAGGCTCATGGGCGGCTTTAAAACTGACACTAGGTTAGTCACTAAACACACGAAAAGAAGAACAGAATTTGGAAAGTACAGATATAACACTGTTTGCAGAGCCTGTGTTTATCAATCGCCGTGACTTTGTTGTCTACTTTTGTTTACTTGTTAACTTTGGCACTTCTTTGGCTACTCTTTCGTTTTCCCATTTCTGTAATATTAACATTATTAACGCTATAATGATGGAAGTTATACGATACCACCTTAAATTGATTATGTGTGCAGGTATACAGTTGGGTCAGTGGTGGCATGAGGCTCGAGTTGACTGGCTCGAGCTGAACGAGAGTGGACAATTACTACTGTTGAGAGACACGAGACGAAGATTAGCTTTACTGCGTCTAAATAATGGTGACAAGGTACAAATTTATTAGTTACAAGAACATCTATTCCTATAAGTTTACGAAATTTCTATAACAATTTAATTTTTATTTGATTGACATTTTCTCATAATATTACTCTCTCAGGAAATCATAGCAAGTGGAGTTTCATTCGTACAGTGGATTGAGAATAGCGATGCCGTTGTAGCCCAAACACCAACTCATCTGCTCGTATGGTTAGTTATGTGTTTTATTTGTTTTTATTCGCACTTTAATTAATTCTCAGAAAATCTTAGGAGTGAAGTTTTGCTTAATGCTATCTTTACCTATCCCACATCATTTGCACGACAGCAAAGGCAGCGCCGGACCATCGTTGTGACGATGTCCAGCAGTGAAGTCTTTCGGTTGATATAATGACGAAAGTACTTCTTTAATAATCTTAAAATAATATGTGCTTACAAGTATTCCTCGCACAATGAAACTCCAATATAACATGTTTTAGCTCTGTATTAATCTAGTTTCATAAATTACTTCGACTTTCTATATTTATTTATTTATTATATATACACTTTAGACTATATCTGTTACTGTATTTTTACCTCACGAAGCGACCCGCGCTTTTCTTGTGGTAACCAAGTGAACAAACTCTCTGTAAATGTGTGCGTGACGACGAGTAGCGAAAACACATAACACACGCACACACACACACACACACACACTTCCGACTTCGCCATTGTCTCGAACGGTACCGAGAGCTCCTGCGCGCACGTGGTAACCACAAGTAAAGCGCGCGTCACTTCGTGAGATAAAAGTACTGTACCACCCTTTCTACCAATGTATTAGCTGGTGTGTCCGCAGGTACAGTGCGTGGGACCCCGGCAGCGTGGAGATGGCCGAGTGCGGCGGCGCGGCGGCCGCGGAGGTGCTGTCGCGCCGCGTCGTGCTGGACGGAGGGCTGCTGCCCTACCTGCAGCTCGACGAACATCGACTCGCTTTTAGTATGCTTATTACTTTTATGGGATTATGCTGAGCCGCTACAGGATTACTAGGACGAAAGCTTCAATGACATCCGTTTAGGACTGCTTTGAGCAAATCTGCAGCTACGAACATCGACTGGCCTTCAGTATACTTATTATCTTTACGGTTTGTTTGAGCAAAATAATGAAATCCGTTTAGGACTGAGCTGAATAAAGTCATATACATCAAAATATATCTTTTATCTGTGGAATTAACACTGGGAGAAAAAAAATGCATACTAAAATTTTTGTCGAATTCGCCCTAAATCCTTAATAAGAACAGCGCTTTCAAAAAGGCAGTAGCAGACTGTCTTTACTATTTCTACTTCATTAATATTATTGATCTCTTCTATTTTCTTATTGATCAAGTCCATAAAATCTTCCGTTTTGAGCCACTCTAAGCAAAGTTTTGTCAAATCCTAAAACACGTCGTGTATTTATTCGCTACGATTTCTTGTTGTATGCATAAAGGTTTATAACAGAAGATGTTCTTGATTGATACTTGGTATTTTATCAAATAAACGCAGTGCTAATAGACCATTACGTAGCGAAAGATAAACTTAATCACTGCTCCCGATCGCGACCCGTCGCGTAGCTGATCTATTGCTGTATTATCTGCTACGACCGCGTAGCGCGTAGCTAAATCGCTACGCCGTAGCAAATTCGTAGTCAATTTCTTTTGAACCCATTATAATTTCAGTACTTTATTTTTCATTGAATTTTCCTGTAAAATCAATAATTAATAATTAAATAACTTTAATTATTATAATTGATTAATATTTTTGAAGTCCTATTTTAAATCCACGTATTACTTAATTTTGATGTAATTGCAGTTTAACGTAAATATATTTATTCAGATAACGCGCTTCGAAGCGGTGACTTAGCCGGCTGTGCGCGCTATTTGGACGGTGTCGGCAACAATGCGGACGTGGCTCCGCTGTGGAGGCAGCTGGCTGAACGAGCACTCGCCGATGATGATGTTCAGGTAAAAAATATTACAAAGTGAAAAATAACTTTAATTTCGGAGGTCGGTGTCTTTGGATCTGTATTTAATTTTTTTCCGTCCGACTTATGAAATTAAATTTATTTTTCACTTTCTAGTGTTTTTTGGAAGCAGGTTGTTTTTTTTTGCAAAAAACGTTTTTTATTTTGCAAACTAAGTTCTGTATTTTCCACTTTTTTAGTAATGTGTGTACCAATATTAGCTATGTAAACAACAGTGGCAGGAAGAATGGCAACATCATCAAGATACACAAAGTGGATTAAATACGTAATATCGAAGCTGGCTACAAAAACTACCCAAGCAAAGTTAATAAAATTTATATGGGATCACCGCGCAAGCTTTTTCTACTAAATGAAAAAAAGATTTCGACGAACTGAGAATGACATCGAACGGGAGCGGAGAGCCTTGTCGAAAAGAGCGAATATGCTAGCTCGCAGGTTTGCACGTTGCTCCGATCAAGTTAAAATCACCTTTTTAAAGGTATCTTGCACCTCACTGTAAACGTGCAGCCTGTGAGCTCAATACACAAAAGCGTGCTACAGCGCCCTCCACGTCCAGTATAACAACGCGTTCAGCGCAGTGTTGAGGCGGGGGACCGCTTCTGCAGCGCTTCGGGCATGTATGCGGGAAGCGCTTACCGACTGTTTTCACGCCACCATGCGCAAGCGGTGCGCGTCCTTAGTGCGCAGGGTCGTTTTGATTACTCCTACATACGACAATGCTGTAACAAACCAATGACCAATGCTGTATAGCCGGGGCACTTAATCTTATTGTTCTTTGTTGAAGTCAGATAAAAATTATGGAACCTGTTTCTGCTAATACTCCAATTGATATTTATTTAAGTCATTTTAACATCTTTATTGAAATACTTTCGGTTTTTTAACCGACTCCCAAAAAGGAAGAGGTTCTGTGTTCGTAGCATATGTTTTTTTTTATGCGTGTCCATCGATTTCTCCGTCAATTGTGTACCGACTTTTAAATATATTTTTTTGTATGAAATTTGATTAACTTTGCTTGGATAGTTTTTGAGTAAGCTTCAATAACACGTATTTTTCCCACTTAGTGTAAGTGGATGATATGATGATAACTTCCTGTCACTGTTATTTACATAGCAGGTATTCGAATTTGTGTGTGGTAGGTACCACAAATAAAAGGTGAAAAATAAAAACTTTTTACATAAATTAAAACCGACATTTTCAAATGTTAATTCTATAAAAGTTTCTTTAACTTGCTTCACACGTTCATGTAAACTTTAAGGCATGTGTCCTTTACTTGTTAGTTGGCTGCCAAATGCTACCGGGAGGTTGATGACGTAGCTCGTACTTTCTATTTAGAGAAGACCGTTGAAATTGCTGCTACAGAAGGAGACGGTGACGTCACAGTTGGTAAGTGAACTAATGAGGATTTAATTAACAGTAATAAACGAAATATGTGGGTCTCGGCAAAATGCCATCGGCATCGTGGCAGGCAAAGATGAAAGGACGAGTTTGACACTCATTGGTCCACAATTGCTCAAAATCAAGAGGCGTAAAAAGAAAGGGATTCCTTTGGCCTGCAGCCCACTGCTGCATAAAGATTAATTATTTTATTTCAGCATGTGTTTTCACTGTCGTGATATGTCGCCCAGTGGTTAAGGCCTCGCCTCTCATGCACGAGGTTGTAAGTTCAAATCCGGGCAAGTACTAATGTGACTTTTTCAATTCATTTGTACCTTTTGAGTTTAACTTGGATATTACTAACATCGGTGAAGGAAAACACCGTCAGAAAACCTGGACTTTATAGTTAATTTAAGTCTGAAATCACCAACCCGTCTTGAGCAAGCGTGGTGATCAATGCTCGTGCCTTCTCTGTATGAGAACAGGCCCTGCAGTGGGGTAGTAATAGGCTGGTATTGTTATTATTATTGGTTTTCCAAAACACATTAAAAAATAATTAATCTTTTGTTTAATATTTTAAAATACAATAGACAACATCGACGTCGACGTCGTCGTCGACAGTCAAGCGGATTAGGTTACTAAATATACGTATATTTAGTAACCTAATCCGCTTAACTGTTCTTAAAGAATCATAAAGAGTTGACGTTGACGTCAAACGTCGAGAGCAGAGCATCTCTGCTCTTGACGCTTGACGTGTCAACACGTCGGGTTCGGGTTCCCAACAAGTCAATCGTCATCCTGAGGATGCCTCGTTGAAAGGTGAAACACGTGTCGATTTCTTACAGGGTTCTTTATGATTCTTTAAGAAAAGTTAAGCGGATTAGGTTACTAAA
Source organism: Agrochola lota (assembly GCA_947364205.1). NCBI lineage: Eukaryota > Metazoa > Arthropoda > Insecta > Lepidoptera > Noctuidae > Agrochola > Agrochola lota. The sequence continues at coordinate 10,013,745 of OX376236.1, forward strand.
TATACGGCGTCTATTGTATTTAATCATGGATTTCCGCAAAGTCCCGCCTGAGTCAATTAACTATCTTTAATATTTTATACACACTATCTATTCCTACGTTGAAGGTGATTTTCAGGATTAAACAATGCCATAGTGCGAGCTCGTCTAGCAATCTTCAACGGTGACTTATCTGCGGCTGAGGAGAGTTACGTGCGCCGCGCGGGGCGGCCCGACCTCGCCGTGGATATGTACAAGCAGTTCAATAAGTGGACCGAGGCCATTGTACTGGCTGAGAGAACTGATCGAGCCTCTGTGACTACGCTGAAACAGCAGCACATGGACTATTTGACTTCTACTGGTTGGTAATGTCATCAAATAAAAATCTGTTTTAAGAGCCAATAAAAGTGCTATAACCATCTCAGTCATCAAATGAATACTTAATTTTAACCGTGGTCAATCATTCTCGTAAAACGTTTGGAAATATCGTAAAAGGAATGTTTCATTGAATCGCACGGGTGCTTTATAAACATTGCACGACCGGAATTACAGACTCAGCTATCTGTTGAAGAAATAAATAATTGCTCCTTGCAAGACTTGAGTCATAAGTGATTAATGCAATAATCCTTTTTAATCAAACTCATCACTGTACTTCTCCCGCTCTGGGCGGAGCGGGAGGGCGTGTCAGACTCTTACTGACTAAAACCCACCCGTGTTCCTTCAGTTGCCTGTACGTTGCCAGGGGCCATGGTATCCCTTTCGGACGTTCCCGCGACCCTGCCCTAATGTCTTTCCTTCTAGTATTTTTCTTACATACAAATCTTTATCAGTCGTCATCTCAGTGTTCACTTCTTTCCTAGCCAAATCATACTTACTCAATCTATCCATCCTTCCTTTGCTCGGCCTCTTTTCTATACTACTACTTATACTTGTATATTTATTTTATTTCATTAATTTTAAGAAAACTTATAGCTAATACATTCGAGTAGTCAGTAGTAATATGTAGAAGAAAGCCAATTACAAGTTTCCACTTATATAAACATTATAATATTATATATATATATATATATATATATAATATTATATATATTTATAATATTATATATGTGTAATATATATGTGGAGCTCGTGGCTAAGTAACAACAGCCGCACTGGTCGATCCATCAGGTTAAGCTACGCTTGCCGAGGTTGGTCAGTGGATGGGTGACCATCTTTACATACCGAGAATCCTCGTCCCGGCTGTCATTCGTGGATCTTTGACAGTCGTTACGAGTCGTCAGAAGCCCGAAAGTCTGACACCAGTCTTATCAAGGGGTATCGTATTACCCAGTTACTGGGTTGTGGAGGTCAGATAGGCAGTCGCTCCATGTAAAATACTGGTATTCAGCTGCATCCGGTTAGACTGGGAGCCGACCCCACGTAGTTGGGAAAAGGCTAGGCAGATTGATTGATATATTTATAATATTATAAAGAGGTTTATTTGTTTGTAAGTTAGTATGGAGGGGGTAATCTCCGGAACTACCAGTCGGATTGATTTTTTTTCATTGGATAGCCCGATTCTTGAGGAAGGTTATAAGCTATGTAATATCACGCTACGTCTCTTAGTAGCCGAGCAAGGGCAGAAATAACAGTAAGCGAAAACGAAATAAAAACTCGGGCGTGCGATGGGATGCGACGCGGTGGGTCGGGGTCCGAAATTTCACACGGACGAAGTCACGAGCAGAAGCTAGTCTTAGAATCAATTGCTTGTTAATATGGCTGTTCCCCTTCCAGGTCGGCTGGGCGAGGCTGGCGCAGTTCTAGCGTCCTCCGGCGACGTGGAGGGCGCGGTGAAGCTGTGGCTGCGCGGCGGACGGTCCAAACGTGCCGCGGCGCTGTTGTTGCAACACCCGCAGCTGCTTAGAGATACGGACTTGGTTGAGTCAGTTCATACTCAGCTCATTCAGGTATGCGAGATAAGTTCAGTTGGCATGTTCTTGGCTTGTAGGAATGTCTTAAAGTACGACCAAAAGGCACGAAGCATGAGATTATCAGCCTTGTGGCGGCTTCTACAACGCCACATGCGAACTACGCATCAAAGACCTGACGTCACGCAAATTCTGCATCGCGCAAGCAGGGTTTAACGCGCGACGAGTACATATGCAACGTCCAGCAGCAATCGTCGGGCAGTTGCTCACCAGATACGACACCCATCTGGCCGGAGGATCCTCCATTTTCTATAGAAGATGAGTGAACTTTATACCCTGTTCCCAACACCACAGATGTATACAGATGTGGCACTCCGCAGTTTAGCTACAAGTACGCGGCGGGCCCGTCTTGCTGGGCCAATTCAGTGAGTGTAACGTTGTCAGAAGATCTAAGAGTCACGCGATGGAAAGAGAGGCAACTTCTATGTGAATATAATTAAAGGTAATTAGCGCTGTGCGACCTGTCGGTCGATTCTGTAAAAATATTAACGTGAAGCTTAGGTGAAGTGAGCGTGAAGTGAGCTGTCACTGCCACAGAATCGACCGGCAGGATGCTAGGGATTAACACTATTGACAGCTCACTTCACGCTCACTTCACCTAAGTTTCACGGTGATATTTTTACAGAATCGAACGGCTGAATTGCACTTTACTGTGTCGCAGCAAGAGTTGAATGATTTTGCGGAGTGTTCCATCTGTATTAATCTATGCCCTGACCTCCATAGCCGAATGGCCCTACTGCTGTGACTCAGGCCTCCTCTCTGTCAGAGAGAGTGGTCCGTGGGCCCTTAGAATATTAATTTGTAATCTTGTCGGTCTCTGACACTAAACTTTTCATTTTCGTGGTTTCCAGGAAGAATGGTGGGAGACAGCTGGTGAAATATCTGAGCGCAAAGGCGACACGCGGGCGGCAGTCGAGTACTACGCTAAAGGAAATAACTATGCAAGAGCTGTTCAATTGGCTAGAGAGGTAGTTTAATCCTATCCTACTATAATATTATAAGCGTGAAACTTTGTGAGGGTGGATGGATGTTTATTTCTCTTTCACGCAAAATCTACTGAACGGATTTGAATGAAATATGGTACTCAGGTAGGTTATAGCCTGGATTAAAACCCTTAATTTTGCAAAGAATAAAATGCAATAAAATCTTTCATTTTTTTTTGATAATGTATTGTAGACGTTTAAAGGTGTTACAGAAAAATAATGAAAAAAATATGGAAGCTTCGGGTTTCCTGAAAAACTATAATGTATATCACAGCATACATTGCCAATTACAATACAAATAAAGAATATAAAAAAAACAAGATGAAAACGCCTATAAATTGCCAGCTTTACTAGCTTGACAATACCTAGGACATTTACCAGTTAAGAAACACGGATGGCTTTGGCAGTTCATGCATAACACAGACTTTAGCTTGTGCCTACATCGATCCTGAGTGCATAAAATAGCCAACATTATCATAACTTGATGATTTTACTGGGTTGGCTTGTACACGCTTTGGATGGATGTTTGTCTGTCTTTTCACGGGTGCGTCTGAACATTGTCAACCCCTCGTAAAGCTCAAATCAAAAATCCTTGTGGAGCATCCATTGGTTTTGCAATTTTTAGTAACCTTGGCGGTGTAATGGTATATGAGCAGTAGTGCCTAGTGGTAACGGCCGCGACTTACTAGTTGTAGGTTCGAGCCCTGACCGGCGCTTTACTTTATGTAAATTATTACATCACCACTGTTCTAAATACGGTGAAGGAAAACATCGTGAGGTAACCGGCATGTCCTAGAACCAATAATTCGAAGGCATGTGACATCTACCAAACCGCAGTGGGCCCGCGTGCTGGATTACTGCTCACGGATCTCACCGAGAAGAGGCCTGTTTCCCAGCAGTGGGAACATTATAGGCTGATGATGCTATGTCAACCATGCTCACATCATCTATGATAATATGTGTGTCTAGAAAATCCCGCAATTCATCTTGAGTCAATCCAAGAGAACGTATGGTTTTGGATGTTACGAATGCGTTTGTTTGCTCTACGATATCTACTAAAACGTCTGGGGATAGAACTTGAAGAAATAACCCAGTCAAGTTAGGTCTAGAATATCGGTGTGATCTGAGTCTTCTTCTATAGTTGCTTAGTGCCGAAAAACTGCTATTTTCCATTGATAGCTCAGAGTGGACTTCGTGATTCGTCTTGGCCGTTTAGTAACAGAAACAGTGTGACGTTGCGATCTGGTATTTCTGGAACGCAACTTGGAAGAAGCAGTTGCCCTCATGCGAGCTGCAGCTAAGCGAAGAGTCGTAAAACCACTTGCTGTCGGCTCAGACGATGCAGTGGGTGTAAGGGGTGCAAGAGTTGCAGAAGTAAAGGGACTTGCTTGGAGTGACGGAACATCACTCAGTATTGGCACTTTCTCACAATTTGGTTCTAGAGAAGGGCTTGAATAGCTTTGAAAAATTGGTGTGAGTGGAACATGCTGGGGTAGGGTCTAAAATATGAAGCCTTTCCATAAAATTTCAAATAGAAGCGTACAGAAGAAGTTGACATAGAAACCGGGATGTGGACTGCACACGTAATTTATCATCAAGGTCAGAATGTTCACTACCGTCAGAGGATGCATGCTCAGCAGGGACATGCGATAAAATTCTACCACCACGACTTGAAATTTTTGCTGCCGACAAAGATAAAAAAGCGTGCTTTAAAACCAAGTAACCCCCAAAAACGCAACCTCAAACTGGCAATGTATGCCGTGTCATACAAACAAAATGGAGGGTGTTCCATGACAAACTTGGCAGTGTATGTCAGCATACATCATATTAGTGATCAAAATACACCCATTTTATATAATAAAAACTTCAAATGTTTTATCACACCCATTCTATTATGCAATAAACCATACATTTTAGTCATTACACCTATCCTAAACTATGTAATATTAATAATAATGGTATAAATGCCTTGGACAACACAGTTGACGTTTGCCGGGTAGCAATTTTTTTGAAGTAATTTCAAAATGGATGTTCCACGTGTGTTTTATTTTTGCTATCAAATAAAGTTACGTTTTGTAATATGAAAAAGTTCATTTAACACTCGCAAGTTATAATTTTTTAAACAAAACGATTTTTTTAAAGTCATGTATGACAGAACATACAATGCCAAATTAAGGGTTAAACACATAGAATACTTTTTATTCCGATATTCCCACGGGATCGAGACTTATGCGAGTAATACCGTGAGGCGCAGCTAGTTTGTAAGAAGTTTACTGTTTTAACAGATTTGAAATATGGACATACTTTCCATAAAAAAAATACTTAATATAGAACTAGTGATCGTTTCCTCATTGCTATTTAAACAATATGCTTGGAGTGGGTTTACGAGTATGTTCAAAGTGTAAGTGCGTGACGTTTGTATTTACATCTTCTCGTTTGGCAGTCAAAGCTCAACGACAAAAGAGGACCTGCCATCTTATCACCACCCTTGGTTGACTGGTAGAGAATGCCTGAGGCGTTAAGTCCGCCTTAATACCTTATTGTGTGCGAGAAGTTTAAATAAATAAATAAAGCGTAACCTTAAAGCCTCTAATCTGTACTCTCAGCTAATCCCACGTACGTATATAGGCCGTCATCAGCGCAGCTCAACTATAACACATCTGCGGGAGGGCTGCGATTACGGCGCTAGGTTTCTAAAACAGCCCAGTATCCTAATATCCACTTTCGAGTTCCCGTATTTTCATGGTCCCGCTGCCTGCAGGCGTGCCCGGGCGAGGTGACCCGCCTGGAGGGCGCGTGGGGCGCGTGGCTGGTGTGTTCGCGCCAGGCGGGCGCGGCCGTGCCGCACCTCATCGAGGCGGGCCGCGCGCGCGACGCGCTCGACGCTGCACTCGCCGCGCAACACTATAGGAAGGCGTTGCAGATACTGCAGGTAGGAGAGGCGTTGAAAAATGTCATTCAGGCTGGTATAACCAGATGTAACAGCGGTTTCACACACAAAGGTAAAGATCTGACACAATGTTCTATGGCGCGTAGCGATCGGCTACGGCGTAGCAATCTGCTACGCCAGCCATGTATAACTGCACTACTGTTCAGCTGCCTGAACGTCAGCATGTGCTGACAGAATACGAAATGTTCGCTGCTCGGCTCTGTTTTCGCCAATCAGATATAAGCTACACCACGGCTATTGCTTACGCCAGTTAGGTCATTTAATATTTCGGTTAGATTAAATCTTACATGCTAGTCAAATTTGTTTAATTTTCAGGCTATAGAAGACAAGGAGTCCATCAGGGAGCAGTGTGAGAGACTTGGTGATCATTTTATATCCACTCGTGTAAGTGTTCCAACCATTTTATATTTCCGATAGCTTTAAAATACAAAGATATTTAACCTTGTAACTTTGCTGTAAGTAGTCGGGGGACACCAGTTTGATATTTGAAAGTATTTTGTCTATGTTATAGGAATGGGAGACAGCAGAACGCGTACTAACATCATGCGGCATGGCGGAGCGATGCGTCCGGGCATACAACTCTGCCGGTCGTGTCGCCGACGGTCTCCAACTTGCCGCCGCACAACTCACGGAGGAGCAGACGAGAGACATCTACATGCCGCTCGCACAACAACTGAGGCTAGAGGGACAGCTGAGGAAAGCAGAACAGATTTACATCGGCCTTGGAGAACCGGATGAGGCTATTTCTATGTATAAGGTGAGTTTTTACACAGAGTGTTAGGCAGACGGTTGAACATACGAAAATGGCGGAATCGTGGGGCCATCTGCTACGTGTTTAGGCTCATTATCAAGACCCAGGCCACACGGTTTTTTTAAATGTTTTTTTATTTTATTTTATTATAAATTCGTCGATGCTCAAACTTCAAACGTCAATAATTTCATTGAAAAATAACAAAACTTTTTTTTTTTTTCTTATAGTTTAATTGTAGAAACTTATTAAATTCGTTTTTGACGCAGATGATTACTAGAAAATCAAATACAAGCCCGTAAACTACAAATAAATTTAAATAATATACCGAATGCCCGATTTTGAAATGCGTTAAATAAAACCTAAGAGTGATAGACCAGTTCTAATTCTAGCAAAACATCTTTGGTTCATTCCTGTTCTAACCTTATGCAATATGCACAATTTATATTAAAAAAACTAGAGTAATTCGTCAATTTTAACTACCCGGGCCTTTTTTCACAAAACTCTACATTTTATTAATGCATTTTTTTTGTGTTTTTTAAGATTCTACTATTATTCAAGATGAAAAAAAAAACGCTGCCTTATTTTTCATAATCGTATGGTTTTCTATTGTATCAGGAAGCGTCTCAGTACGAGTCAATGCTACGCCTCGTAGCAGCTCACCGTAGCTCGCTGCTGGAAGCTACGCGCCGCCACGTAGCACAGGCGCTACACGCTTCGGGAGACCTCCGCGCCGCAGAGAACCATTACATACAAGCTGGTTAGTATGGTCACTATACACGGTGTAAGGCATTGACGCCGAAACTGTTACCATGAATTCAGCATGCCCACATCCACACAATATGGGGCACAGAGGGCGGGAAAGGACCATAGTTTGTGACACAGCTCCACATCCACACCCTGCTGCCGTTCCGTCGAGGTAGTCCAACATTACAAGGTTCTATTTACACCCTCACATTTGGATTTGGAGACAGTTCAGGGACTTCCAAGTGGACCACGGACGGTTACGCCGAAGTTTTGTGCCAACAAATATGAATATATGTTTTTATTTTCGATTTCAAACACAATGTGAATTGTTCTTGAATAAATTGAATTGAATTGAATACCTGTCGTGCCAGCGACGCGGAGAAGTAGAAGAACATGATTGTAAAACCCCCAAAGTAGATATTTTTAACTGAAGAAATTGCCAACCCTGGTTAGTCTAGAATCATGTATCAGTTTGCGCATCGATGCCCTGTAGGATCATGATAAAAGGATTAAAAAAAAAGAAATCTTGGTTAGCTTTCGTACTGGTCCTGTGATACATTTTTCAATCCCCTTATTAATAAACACGGAGTTAAGATAAGCCAAACGTAAACCTCGAAAAATTTATGGTAAGTCTTAAGGTAAATCTGGTTGTAACTTTAATCCACGTTAATTAATAAGAGGGCAAATTTCCTAGGGATTCTTTATATTTGACATATTTTAGGAAGAATATTGTAGGAGCCAGTCTATTCTTGTTGTGTGTACTTTTCTAAGATTTTCATGACCATTTTGTAACATGAGATAATTTTTATCTAAGAAATTAAAATTGCGGTTTGACAGTTTTTGTGTAGAAAATATTTATACCGCCGTATTTATTCTTCAGATAAAATTTATCCCACGTTTGAATACAAATCGGTCTTAAATTAACTATAATTCCAGGAGATTGGAAAAGTGCGATTCAGATGTACCGTTCAGCGGGTCAGTGGGAGGGCGCAGAGCGAGTTGCTCGTGCGCATGCTCCCAGTGGAGTTCAACAACAGGTACCCTATGCACTAGAGTTATTTCACGTTTTTGCAATATTAAAGCAGTAACAACTGACATCATCGATTACGTAAATGCTTAGCAGCAAAAATATAACAGTCCTACTCTTGCACCCTTTCTGCCTGTCAGTATTATTCAGCTCATCTTGTGTGTATAGTCTCTTCCTAAAGTATTTGATAAAAATGTAAACAAATCGATTAGAAATAGTACCTGTGGATTCCAATTTGTATTGCCACTTAGAAATTGAGGGCTTTGATTCGATTATTTGAATATTTAAACTCGAAATTCGAATTTTAAAGATGTTTTTCTTGACAATAGAGGTTAATTTTATAACCTCAATTTGTGTCGATAATTTTTCGATTACAATTTAATTATGTAATTCAAACAATAATTGTTGGATATAAAGTTGTAATACAGAATACAGATGGATGAATGTGTGTGACTGCGTAAGAATTCAGGGTTTGTTTACACTTTCATCACATACGTTTGCAAACCATAATGTTTCCGATCAGAAAATAACTCATATTATGCTTGAGTGTTTTGCCCATAAACTGCACAATGTCAAAAATCATTTAAATCAAGCCACCGGTAAATCAATATAAAAACAGACTCGAAAAAAGAACATCTTTTCGGTTTAAAGACATTTATTTCTAAAAAAAAAGAACGTTACAGTTTACTTAAAATTTTGGGAAAAGTAAGATACAAATAAAAGTAAGTGCGATTCTCTGTGTTCACAATAAGATAATTAAGAGATAAAGCTATTGTTAGTGTTGTTTTCGGTGTCACTATTGGTTACATCATCAGGTAGTTTATTATAGTTTTCAGTCTGTTAATGAAATACACTAGCATGGGTGTGGCGCTAGGTATTAAGTACTTACAAATCAATGCTCAGGTGGCTCTTCAATGGGCGGGCGCGCTTGGCGGAGCGCCAGCCGCTCGGCTGTTGGCTGCGAGGGGGCTCGCGGCTTTGGGAGCGCGGTGGGCTCTACAAGCGCAGAGGTAGGTTGGTTTTGGATCTAGAATAACATCACGGCTTCGTTCCCCGAAGGGGTAGGCAGTAGGGTACAGAACATATTACCCCATATTGCGCCAGTTATTTTTATGACTCACTAGCTGATCCGACTGAAGACTGACGTTTTCCTGTTCAAATTTCAATGAAACGTGAGGTATGGTCTTGAATTCATACAAAAAACACGTTATTGCACTATACTAATTGGAATTTTGACATGTAGTGAAAAATAGAGGGTCGCGCTCATGCGCCTGCCTTCGCGATATGACGTCATCGGCAAATTATATCCTTCCTCAACTTTTTTATAAATATGATGTATCTTTTGTGCTCAACCATTACGCTAGCATTAAAGGTCTTGTAGTTCTTAGCGATTGAAATCTTACATGGTTTTTGACGGTCAGAAATATTGAACTTACTAGGTACCAGTACTCCGAGAGAAAAGACGTTATCACGTCAAAAAAATCGGTCCAACTGTTCTCAAGCGATGTGCTTACCAACGAACAGCATTCATTTTTCGGGTTCCGTAGTAAACAAGGAACCCTTATAGTTTCGCCATGTCCGTCTGTCTGTCCGTCTGTCTGTCCGCGGCTTAGCTCAGAGACGGTTAGTACTAGAAAGCTGCAATTTGGCATATGTATACATATTAATAATGCCGACAAAGTGGTAAAATAAAATCAAGAAAAAAATTTTTTTTTAGGGTAAACATTTAAAGTGGGGATGTTTTTTTTTCGTTCAAAAATATTGTGAGTTTGTGAGACCTATTTTAGGATTCAGGGATCCGTTTGCGACATATTAAGCTTCTAACTGTAATTTTTTGTTAGAGTCAAGTGTCCCCCCCCCCCTGTCAGATAAATGGTTGTACTTGGATTTGTGAAAAAATTCACAGCAGTAGTATATATAATGAAATTTAAAGGAAAACTATTAGAGCTAAATAGGCTGTACAGGTTAACGAGTAATAATCAACCAACTTAAATTTGCGGTTTGAAAAACATGATCTCCCATAAAATTCCGTATGGGAGAACATGTTTTTCAACTACAATGTTAAGTTTGTTCTTGGATAAATTCATCCCAACTACGGAACTCTTCATTGTGCGTGGTTCGACACGCACTTGGCCGGTATTTATTTATTTATATGTATGTAGTAGAAAGAGCCTATTGCCGGCAATCAGGCATAAATCTAGACTTCAGTCTTGTACTTTTTATTGAACTTCTTCTTCTTTCAAAATTGTTTTTTTATACCAGATGGGACATAGCAATGGAGCTAAGCTCCCTAGGAGGCGGAGTATCCCGCAGTGAAGTAGCGCGGGCCGAAGCAGCATCGTTAGCAGACGAAAGGCCTGACGAAGCCGAAGCTGCGTTCTTAAGAGCCGGCGCACCAGACCACGCAGTTCGCATGTGGCTGCAGCACGGCAAGCATCAGAGGGCACTCGCCTTGGCTGAGCAACATGCACCGCTTATGGTGAGAAGTACAAAATTATTGGTATATTTCTCTAGTAATTTTGAAAGCAGATTTCTTTTCTTCTTTTCTGTGGAAGAAAGGCCGGAAAAGGCCGAAGATGCATTCCTAACACCTCCACCATGGAAAGCATCAGGGGACACTTGCCTTGGCTGAGCAACATACACAGCTTATAGTTATACAAAAGTTACAAAAGTTTTATTTATTTGTCTGTCTCATAGGATTTATAATATACAGGATAAAATAGCTAGATAGATAAGCTTTTTGGGGCACCCGTGGATACAGGTGGTCACCAGAAAGACGAGACGTCTAAATCTTAGACGACTCATCACTGTAAGCTGTACTCTATTTATTTATATATATACTTTATTGTACACCAGATTATACATTACATAAAGAAAAAGTAATACACAACAAAAAATACAATGGGCGGCCTTATCGCTTCCTGCGATCTCTTCCAGGCAACCTTGACCCTAATTACGTAATACACGATCAATCAGTATCTGAATCGTTTTGAAACTGATTGCTAATCCATTGCTTCATATGTTCGAAAATAAAATCTGCTTAACAACGTAAATAACGCAATGAATGTTGTTGAACTGTCAAAATGAAACAGATTAGTCGTAATCGTTTACGAAAATGTGTTACGTAATTAGATAGCTGGTGACCAAAGTTCCTACGATTGATATAAACCTATGCAGTTGGCTTTGTTGGTTATTAATCTGAAGGGGTAATGGTGCATCGTTAGTGAACGATTGACCGAATGATGTTAATTACAGAGAATCGCTAAGGCCACTTCTTTCCTTATCCGTACTTCTTTTTGTGATATTTTATGACATGAATAATGGTTCACTTTCGTTTAGGTTGAGGAGGTGTTAGTGGAAGGAGCGAGGGCGGCTGCAGAGCGCGGAGACTTGTCGCAGTTTGAAACGCTCATGATTCGAGCTAACAGACCTCGTGAGGTTGTGCAACATTACAAAGATTTGGGTGAGTCTTTATGCTTTCATAGATATTTGAGAACATAATCTATGGATAGAAAACGTGTGCGGTCGAGGGACCCCGTCTGGAACGAAGTTCCTTTTCACGTATAGTTTAAAAGAAAAACAAACATTTCGCAGCGGTCATCTTGGATTTATATTTTGACCTTACTATCGGGTCTAGTACCCTCGAAAACTATGAAAACGACACCCCTGACGATTTTAAAACTTTTCCAGCCGCCATCTAGGATTTACATTTCGACCTCACTATCGGCTTTAACACCCTCGAAAACTATGAAAACGACACCAATGACGAAAAATTTAAACGTTTTCGCAGCCGTCATCTTGGATTAATATTTTGACCAAATTCTCACTTTCTCTCTCTTTATCGGTACACGGCATGCAGTGTACTCGGGCCGATGTGTACAATTTTATCCCACAACACTGTAATCACTTTACTCTTTTCTTTTGTTTTTTTTCTGCCGGCGATCACTCTCTCATTCTTTCTCTTTGAATTAGAAGAAGACAGTTGCAAGTATTATCTCGTTTTACTGTGACGATTTCTGAAAGTTTACAAGCCGCGTTAGAGAACTTCGTTCCAAAAACTAAAATCACGTAAATCTGATATCATAAATGATTCGCAATAATAACATCAGTATGCGCCATACGAGGTCGGACGCGTGAATCAAGTGTTGTCCCCATAACATAAAGTGTTATGTTATTGTTATATCGTTTCTTAATTTTATAGTGACTAATTAAGCCATGTTTAAATTAATAATTAGCTAATAGGCTTAATTGTAATGTGAATTAAATATCACTAACTGTGTTACTTTATAAAAGGAAAAAAAAACACTTTCAGAGGGAAAGAGGCGTTGGCTTTAGGAAAATATTTTTGCAAACATGTACACAGAACTATGGGACGAGGCGTCCCGCGTGTCCCGCGAGTACGTCCCCGACAGCGGCGGCGGCGGCGAGGCCGTGCCGGGCGACGTGCCCGCGCTGCTGCAGCGCGCCGCCGCGCACGCGGACGCGGCCGAGTGGTGGGACGCCGTGCGCCTGCTAGCCGCTGCCAGCGCTGCGGCCGCCACCGCTGCGGCGCCGCGCCTGGCGGAGCGGGCAGCGCTGAGAGCCGCTAGATTGGCTAGAGATCATCTGCATGATGGACGACGGAAGGCTGCTGCTGACATGCTTGCTGAAAGGTACATGCAACACTAAGGGCCTATTTCACGATGTCCGAATAGCCACTACTTACCGAATAAATTAAAAAATGAAACAGAATGTACCAAGTAAGGCAATAGGAACTTAATTGTAGGTGGTGAAATAGGCCCTAAGTGAACACAGTCTACTCTGTGTTATGGACTCTTTTAATAAAAACTAGTCCCTGGCAATTCTGGACAGAGAGAAGTAGAAGGAGAGTAGGCAGGCCATTGTCCTGTAGTGGGTCACTACGGGGCTATAAAAAAACTCATAGGCAATATGAATTCTGTATTGCAGAATGGTTGTGAGCCAAAGATATAAAAATCAACTTAATTTTGTAAATTATATTAGAATAGCTTTTGCCGGTGACTTCGCCCGCGCGCATATCGGAAATTATCCCACGGGAACGCACTACCGGGATAAAATAGTAGATTGGGATTATTAGCGAGGGATTCTAAAGTAGAATCCTGAGCACAACGAGGAATTCAAAATACGTCTCTCGAGATGAATAGTGTTGCTCCCGAGGAGAACTCTTCTTTTTATAACCCTCTATGAGAAAAAAACATGTGACAACTTTCGTAAACATCTCGCGTATGATTTAAAACAAAAACAAAATCTTGGATTTACATTTTGACCTCACTATCGGCCTTAGCACCCTCGCAAACTATGAAAAAGACACCCATGACGAAAAAAATTAAAATTTTCACAGCCGCCATCTTGTATTTACATTTTGGCCTGACAATCGGCTTTAGCACCCTCAAAAACTGTGAAAACGACAATAATGAAAAAAAAAAATTGAAATTTTTCTCAGCCGAGATCTTGGATTTTCATTTTGTCCAAATTCACTTTCTCTCGCTCTTGCCAGCCGATTACTTGTTCATAAAATGTTCGTGATTGATCTCTTTGGTGATTGGAACTTTTACTAACAGTATCCACATTCCAAATTCAGATCACTTATAGTCCATAGGGATTAAAAAGCTATTTTAGTCCCTGTTTACGAAGAATAAACTAGCTCTTTTTGAATAGATGTGATAAAAAGTATCTTTAAGTCCTATTCCAGGTGTATCCGTGTGCCAATTTGTATTCAAATCCCTACAGCCGTTTTAGCGTGAAAGTGTAACAAACGCGCACTGTAGCATTTATAATTTTTGTTACGATTAATTAATATATATTCATAATTATATATCCGCCGCGCTACATACTACTAAAATGTAGTAAACCAAGGTCGACCCTTGGTTTACTACATTTTATGATATGTTTAATATTTTAAAAACTATTTAGATTAGGAGTGAGGTGTATTTATCGTAACAGATAGAAACGACGGATATGTAAAAATAACAAATAACAATGATTCCTAACAATATAACTTATCTGTTAGTTAAAGTAACAGGTCCTCAAAGACTGTTACCGCGGCTGTTACTGTTAATTCATAATAACAATCCCCACACAGACTCACTACGGCTGTTACTTACATACACACTCATACAGGCGAAGGAATATTGCAAGCTTATCAATTTCTCTCTCTTCTTCATTAAGGAATGACCTTTGTTAAAAAGAGAAACACCTATTATTGATTTCGAAATATATTGACTTCTCTAAAGCTGTTAAAGTACGCTAAAAAATGAAGCACTTCGTATTTATTATCCCTAAAAATACAGTTGGTGGTTTAACAAGAACAAATATTTACGAAAAAGTGACTCCTAAATTAGGTCGTGTTACTTGTTACCTGTTACTAACCAGTGACCATAAAAATAAAAATAAACTTAAAACGATAAGAAATAAAGAAGATGCATTTTTATCGTCCGTACAAAAATAACAGGCTGTTTTTTAATAACAGATACCTATTTGGATCTGTTATTTTTGTGTAGCAGTAATAGTGATAAGATAACAAATATCGTGTTTAACCTGTAACAACCCATCTCTCATTCAGATTCGCTGCAATCGGGCAAAATGACATCGGTGAACAACTTCGAGCAGCTCTCACTGAAGGCTATACGGCTGATGACGAAGCGCCAGGTAAGAAAAATTACATCCATCATTAAAAAGATCTAAACCTATCTATCCGCTTTAACAACTTGATCTCAATTGGGCCTTTTATGAAGCAGGTACGTCAGCAGAATACGAAGAAGAAGAAGTGGAAGATCCTCATGAAGCGGAGGCGGAGGCGGAGGCGGAGACGGAAGGGTTGGAGCGCCTGGCGCGCGCCGGACACTGGCAGCGCTGTCTGGCGCACGCGGGGCGCCGGGCGCCGCACTACGCGCTGAGATACGTCGCGCATCTGTTCAAGGCTCACCCGGTACTTTCAACATTTGCTTGGCTTATACAGACCAATAAAGCCTTTTTTTTATTACTGCCTGGCCCGGTAGACGTTGTTTAGACAGCAATAAGTTTGACAAAAATTCCATACGAAAAAGGACGTTTAGTTGTTCCCTAATTTGAAGATATTACGGGAAACTTTTGCAATTTTTCTTCCATAAGACTAACTAATTCAGACTATCAGGAACATCTTAAAACAAAAAAATTGCTAAATCGGTCCAGCCGATCTCAAGTTATGCGGCACCAACGAACAGCATTTCCTTTTTTATTATACAGGTGTCAGGGACATCGACGCGAAAACTGCTACCATGGATTCAGTACATGATTCTGAACCCTCCTATGTTGAAATTTTTCGTCGGTTATTTATTAAAAAAGAACAGCTGTTTCGTCGAAAATGTGCAATACTTACGCGGTCAAAATGTATGCAACAGCAGATTTTTTTTGTTAAGGCGCGGAGTGACTACGATTTTAAACGCTACAGCTGCACTCACACAACTTCATCTGCGCGCTATACGGTAGCCCGACGACTAAAGTATGACCGCAATATTTATTTTCACAATTACAGAGCATTAAATAAGGTTGAAAATCGAATAAATATTTGGGTTGCGAATGGGCATTTATTTTACGGGTTTTATTTAGATTATTCAGAATATACACATTAAATTAAAAAACTGTCTGGTTAAAGTTATAAAATAATGTTTATTCTATTGAACTCTTAAAACAAAAAATGTTCATTATCGCTGAAAATACGGAGATGTCTGACGCCAAAGTTTATTTTTGTGAAGTATTTTTATTGGGAATATCAAACTATTTTCTACTATTCTATTCGGTTAAAATTTTACTTTAAACCCTTCTCTGTCCTCTGTATTTTTTGCGTCGTATATTTTCATTGCGTTACGTCATACTCGACTATCCAAGAAACCAGTTTTTTGTGAATATTGAGGTAACACCGTGTCTTAAATAACTCAAAATTTCAACCTAAGGGGTTTCAGAATCATGTACTGAATCCATGGTAATGGTTTTCGTGTCGATGTCCCTGCCATCCTGTATAGATAGATTAACCGACTTCAACAAAAGTAGTCGTTTATTTTTGAAGTTATGTTAGTTTTGCCAGATAATAAAAATTAATACTCGTAACAAATACAGTTTGCTTAGCTAAACATATTATGTATGCAGTATTCGAAGATTCACTTTCCCAATATTGGCGGCATATTCGAGAAACTTTTAAAACCATGAAATATATCTTTGATTTCCCATTCAGAGCTGGAAATCCACTTCATAAATCTAATAATATACCGATAATATTATCCAATAGCGCATGGAAGGCGTAGACATCGAAAGTGAAGAACCACCAGAAGTCTTAACCCAAGTCCTAGACGTGTTACGTCAATACCTCGGCAGTGGGGACCCGGACATCGATTCTCTAGCGGGCAGCGACGCGCCTCTCGCTAAGGCAGTGTGCAGTGAGCTGCTAGTTAGAGTGTCCACTGCCCCTAAGTCTGTATCGGCGTTAAAGGATGCTGCATCTGTCATGGTGACTGCGAATGCTGAGGATAGAGCCTTGCAGGTTAGTTTGATTGAATTATCATTGACCGATAAAAGTTATGAAGCTTTGGAATTACACAAGATTTCAATTCGCGTGTTTCTAAAGCTTTGGTAAAGAAGTGGTTTTTTTACATTCTGCTAATATTTATAAGGACAAGAAGGTTGAAAGATTGCTTCTGTTTGTTGCAGGCAATAACGTTATTGATGGCACTTCACGTGCCTCAAATAGCCACAAAAGCAGCGAGATCGTTGCCTCGTTACACGGACATCATTGTAGCAGATGTTGGTTAGTGCATAAAAGCAATATTACCTTTGCTATGCATCCTAGCACAATAAATATGCGCCGTAGCGCTCTGAGTTTACGTCATAGTACTTGGGCACGCGGCGCAGCACATCAACTACGCATCGTAGCACCTGGACCAGTAGTAGCAAATAGACTACGCATCGTAACACATCGACTACACATCGTAGCGGTTGGCATCGCGTCGTAGCTCATGGACTACGCATCATAGCAGTTGGCTTCGCGCCGTAGCACATGGATTAAGCATCGTAGTGGTTGGGCTATGCGTCGTACCATATAGACTACGCATCGTAGCGCTTTGGCTATGTGTCGTAGCACAAGGAGCATCGTAGCGCTTGAGTTACGTGGCGTAGCACATTGACTACGTATCTTAGTGGTTGTGCTACGCGCCGTAGCACATGGACTGCGTATCTTATCGCTTGGGCTTCGCGTCGTACCACATGGATTACGTGTCACAGCGGTTGGGCTATGCATCGTAGCACTTGGGCATCGTGTCGTAGCACATGAACTACGCATTGTAGCGGTTGGACTAGGCGTCGTAACACATAGATTACGTCGTGTCATAGCGGTTGAGCTACGCGTCGTAGCCCACAGACTACGCATCGTAGCACTTGGGCTACGCGTCGTAGTACATGGTATAGTCCGCACGCAAGAGCTAGTTACCGCCTGTGGTATGTGAGTGGTGAGACGGGGGCGCGACTGACAAGATTGGCAGACTGAGTTAGCTTGGCTTTTATCTACCTCCCCCACCTCACCGCTCACATAGCTCAGACGCGCGATTGCGGACTATATTATCAAATATTTATGCGGAATCTCTCCGAACCAATGTGTTTATTTTTGACTGTTCAATTGTTTTTGGTGAGAGTGTCCCTTTAGTTGCAGATATGGTAATAGGTCGGGAGTCTCGTCTCCTGTCCCATATATCCCTATTTTCGATGTTTTTTCGGTATCTACTTTGCGTAAACTAGCATTTATTATTTGAACTATTTCTAGCGTATTATGCATGCGGTATGGCAGTACGCACGGAGGGAGCGAGTGGTGCTCGCGAAGCCTTCGTATTGCTCAATCGCTGTCTGGACCTCGCTGAAGCCGCCGACGATGACTCTGCGCATCTATTAGATTACACTGATTTTGGTATTACTACTTGTTTTTATGTTGTATATTGTTTAAAGTTAATAGCTTCATTTGATTTAGAACGTCCTCATATCAAAGTGCAATTGGTATTTGAAATAGATTTTAAGATATATTTTAATAATGAATATATATTATTAATATTAATATGTGCATATTGGATTCTTAAGGTTCCCATGACAGGATGACTCAGTCACAAAACGAATCACAAAATATATTTTCCAACTGCCACATTAGTCTTTTTTAGTTCAATGCATAGTTTTTTGGCTGGCAGGTTTATTGACCCTAAATGATATAATATGCTGAGTGAATGATGAAGCACTGAACCGGTCAAAGTGGCGGTGCTTGGGGGAGGCCTATGTCCAGCAGTGAACGTCTTTCGGCTGAATGAATGATGATTGATATTGATGTAATAGAATTAATTTCGTAAAATCAATGTTGTTGTTGTTTTTGTGTGTTATGTAATTTTTTATTTATTATGTGTAAATTCATATAAAAATTATTGTTCATGAACAAATGACTAATGACTAGAATAATAATAGATTAGACATAATGCTAAGTTGTATAACTCAGAGTGCACGGACTGGAGTCGCGCGCCACTGCTGCTAGAGAGTGGGTGTGTGCGCGGCGGTGCGCTGGAGGACGCACGAGAGTGGGTACTCGCGGTGTCTATGGACCAAGCCGTCGAACAGGCAAGTATAACATAACAATGTATTGCTTATCATATATTCGGGAAAATTGTTACGGTTTAAGTTGCAGGCAGATTGTATGATTCGTCATTTTACAAACGGCGCCATCCGTGTAAAAAACGCTAGCGGTTTTGCAAAATGCCTAAGGCAAAATGTAAATTGCCTAGTCACTTTATAATATGCCACAACATTTGTAGGACAATTCAAACGCCGTTTACAAAACACCGCGGCAAATTGAAGTTTTTAGTAATCCGGCACGTGAAAAACGGAATCTGGTGCTCAGAGGACTTCTGCGGAATATTATTTGCACAAAATGGTCGAAAATTTTGAACTGCAACTATCAATTTAACGCCTTATTTTTTGATAGTTTATAATATAACGGAAATAAAACCGATAAATTGTGAACCGGTATCAAACTTGCGTGCGACGTAACGCACCTTGCGCTTATACTAAATAGCCTGCCTAGCTGCGAGCAACTTGGAAGTAACGTTGTTGGTCACAATTCTAAACTAACCTAACCTATTTCACACAGTTCACAATTTTTCGATTGCTTATAATCTAACGGAAATAATACCGATAAATTATATACTAATGGTTCTCACAATTTTACGGTAACATAATAGGTACCTGATTGCTGGAATAAAGTATGATTTGTCCAACCTGTGATTAATGATGGTCACCTTACAATAACAATCAATGTCGCAATGATAAGAATTGAACGAATTGCAAATTCGCTTTAGGCAGTTTGCAAAAACCGCCAGCGTTTGTAAAATGACGAATCATACAATTTGCCTGCGACATATATGAAGTAGCGACAATTCACAAATAGCTAGAACGGTACTAACATGATTCTACAGCCATTTCTATAAACGATGTTTTTTTTTTATGAAGAGAATTCGTTATTTTGTGACATATTAAGAATGATGTTATATGAAGACATAAACCATTTCATTTTAGTAAGTCGTTCTTCCACAGTGGTAATACCCGTAATTTAAAATTCAGCTAACTTTTCTTAACATTCTGACAAACCGTTTCTCATATTCCTGCTCCATTTACCTCACAGTCATCTTCATTTTCAAAATAACTTTGCGAACTTGAGACTTCACATAAATTATTTAGATCATAATGAGAGTTTCCGGATCAAGGATCTCGTGAGGACCGCGGGATTACTAAAACTTTAAGCTTTTAATAACGAGTTTCCCAAGAACGAAAGTTTTATGTCTCTTGACTTTAGGAGTATTAAATCGATTTAAGATGTAAATCTAATTGGTCTTTTGTAACTTAATTGTCGACAGATTACGTTCCATCGTTTTGGTAGACAGAGTTACTAATTGCAGGCAATCAATTTTGTGTTTTAAGCTGAGATATTTTATTTAAGAATGTTCCGTTTTTGTGAGCTTACCGGTCCTCTCTCCTAATTTTGCTGTGCCAGACAGGGTCCATATTGGGCTTTTACTTTGTTATACCATATATGTAATACATATGGAATGCAATAAAGAATTGAGTATTGAGTCTAAGTTTTGACTCTACCTTATTTCTGAGATGACTCGTATTCCTGTATATCTCAAATGTTAATTTGTCAATTATTTACATACTCGTATATGTCTCGAGCAAGCTTATAGCAATATTGCTTCTTTAAAAAGAATTAGCTATAGATTATAGCTGCTCAGCCCTCTGCCTCACCTTTTGGGGAATACTAGCGTTATGTTATGTTTTTTTTTTGTACAGCTACTGTTTTGTTTATAGACGTTGCCGGTGGACGGACGCGGCCTGTACGCGTCGAGCGTGGCCGATACAGAAGCTTGCTGTGTGGTGACCGGCTATCCGTTAGGATCCAGACTCGTTACATTCACAAACGGTAAGTATTATTTATTTATACAGGAACAATTTAAATCACCTTGTTCTAGTTTTGAACTGATTCATGAAGTTTTTGCTGTTCAGACAGTTTTTGTTGGACAGGTAGGTACAGATTATTTGGCTTACAATCCGGGTAAATTTTTACCCGGATTAACGCACACGACCGAACACCCTAATCAATCATAAAATCAACACAGATTTGTTGTTATTATGTATAAAACATTGTTATTTTTTTATTACGTGTTTAATATATGACAAATTACTTTCATAATGTGCATTAATTCAGTTACCCATTGTTTACTATAGCTGATTGCAAAAGTGATACTGACTTAGCGGACACCTAATGAGTTTGGTCCTTTGGATAGCTTGCAGAGGATACTAACTTACATAAAGATTCATCAGATAACAGTTAAGAATTTAAACACTTATGCCAAAGTAATCTGTTGACACAAACCCCTACTCACATTGCCCTTATAAAATAGTATTTTTTCATACATCGACTCCTTCTATTCCTAAGTTGTGATTAATTACCGCCGTCGCCGTCGTCACGTCGCGCGTCGGGTGCGGGCTGTTGACATATGGCCTTATTAAGTAGCGGCTCGACGGAACCCGCCCGTCATGACACATTAATTAAACATGAGCCCTATTATGTAATACATCTTTTATGATACCGGTGCGTTGATCTTTAAATACTTTGGGATATATTGTGTGATTTGTTATCGGATAATAGAAAATAAATCTATTGTGCTAGAGTGAATTGGAGCGTTTATCCTAAAAGTTGACAACGACGCAAATAGCTGTCAAAAATTTACTTGTTTTGATTAATTTGGTAATATTACTATATGGAAATAAGAAATGTGGTTAACTAGCGAACTAGAATATTAATAATGAATTGCAATTATAACATCCAATTTGATGTTGTACCCGTTTTAGATGTAAAAAAGGCATTTGGAGAGTTTCTAAATACTTTTTTTACATCTAAAACGAAATATTCGATGTTAAGATATTAATTATTCCATTTCATAATCAATATACTCTTTCGCTAGTTAGCCACATTTCTTATTTCCATACAGTAATATTGCCAAATTAATCAAAACAGCGAAATATTTGACATCTATTTGCGACGTTGCCCACTTTCAGAATAAACGCTCTTAATGCCATATCTCGTATATGTTCCATAGTATGATTTCGTCATATGATAGTTTTCGTTATATAGGCCCATTGTAAGGTAACATCTTGCCCCACAAGGTCGTTGCGCGAACCGCGAGTGGTGGTCGCGCGCGGTGAGCGCGTCCCGCGGCGGCGGCGCGGCGGGCGCGCTGCTGTACCTGGTGGAGCTGTGGTGCGGGCCTGCGGACTACCAGCACGTGTGAGACAGGGAATACCATCACCGGACCGTGGAACACTCGAACAAACCAATAAGTGTACAGGTGGCTAATTTGCAACGCATATTTTTTTCCCCGGTATTATTAATAATTGATTACAATCTAGCCTAATAGACTAAGAAGCAATTTAACTTATTATTTTACATGATAGATTATGGTATAACTGAGAATAGTGTCAATTTGCACTTTTACACGACTCCATATTCGTAGCACTTTCTTTGTGTCTAATAATTAATAAAAACACTTTGTTCGTGAGTTACA
This sequence comes from Agrochola lota, assembly GCA_947364205.1. Lineage (NCBI taxonomy): Eukaryota > Metazoa > Arthropoda > Insecta > Lepidoptera > Noctuidae > Agrochola > Agrochola lota. The sequence continues at coordinate 10,036,278 of OX376236.1, forward strand.
TGAGCGCAACAAAAAACATATTGAGTGTGCTGAGTAATTAAGTCTTTTTCCTAACCACCATCACTCTAAAGTGTTTCTTAAGTTTCAAAAGTGATACGGTATTGAAGAAGTTATTATTAATATTTTGCCTACATACCTAACTCTTTTGTTGACTTTACCAGTGTGGCGAGATTAAACCGCACGCATTCAAAAAGAAGTGGCACAAATACGAGTATACATAAGTAAATTATTGTATCTTCTTCATATTCTGTACCTTGTATTAAATAAAGTTATTTAACGAAATTACATATTGTGTCTTCTTATTTGCTTTTTCTTATTTCCTTTTCTTTGCACTGTTTTCAGCTTGTTTGTTACCGTTGTTTATTTGCATTAGCAATATTTTGGATACACCTGAAAAGGTTTGAGCAGGGTGTAAAGTTACATTTTTCAATAACCACTGATATAATTTTGTTTCGCGCTATAGCAGCATATGGGATTAAGAATTTCAGGAAACTTAATAAAACACCTCTTTTGGTTGTTTATATCGCTATAATAAACTCTTTTGTTATCACATTTATTTAATAATATACTTTGACACATAATATTTGTTACGTACTAGGATTTGTAGAGTTCCATTCCGTTCCTGTGATTAAAGCTGAAAACTATAGTTTTTAAAACAGTGTCCAGTTTATATTTGTTAGTTAAAGCGAATATTTGATATTTAGGCCCAAAAAGTTAATTTTTAAATTTCTCTCTATCTAGTGAGTTACATAGTATTATGTATGTAAACTTTAGGCATTTTCAGCATTCATCAAGGCACGGAATGTGGAAATGATCAGGTTCTAGGAAGGAACGATATATATGAAGGTATAACTAGAGCTAAAGTAAGGAAGGTACATAGAATGATATCCGATACCATATCACATGTAGCGGTGTGTGGTCGGTGTGCGCGATGCGGATATGTGTCAGTGACTGAACGCGTGTGATCGGCGGTATCGGGGCATCGAGGCACATCATAGTAGATCGTCTTTACATATCGTAAGAATATTACTTTGTTAACTCTAACATATCAAGATAATAAGCGTAAGTAGATCGATCCTAACACTCTGTCAGAATTGATGATATTATTAAATATCTAGATTTTCATTGATACATTTATAAATAATTTATTATGTATATTTTGTTCAAAGTAATCGAATACAAAAATTATAGTGTAAAAATATACTTAACACCTGATATATAGGCGTTGGAATTATTATTAGAGTATTTTAATATTTAGTTAATCTAATAAGTGAATATTTAGATCTCTAATAAATACTTCTCTCTCTTGGGAAATGTACAACCACGATAAAATAAAATAAAACGACGCACGTTAGTCTCGTTGGAGCAAGATAGACACGACTGCTTTACGCATGCGTCTAACCGACAGTGACGCTGCCACTGTACGTGCGACGAGTTGCATCACAGCATCACTGTCTATGCACTAACTCTTCACGATACGATGTCCGTAAGTAAGCAAGTGAAATATTGTCAGGTGAGCCACTAAGCTATGATAGCACTGGAAGAACACAGATTTCGACAATATATATTACAATAAATACCTCTTACAGGATATGTAGTTTGTTACTAACACCAATGATCAAAATATCATTCATCTCACGAATATTTAAATATCTACTTAATGAGTTTGTGTGTTTAACTAGTCGAGCGGGCGCGCAGGTATCGCGGCGCTCTACGAGCCGGTAGCACGCCCTCGCAATACACTCGTTACTTATTTTAAACAGATCACATAAATATTACAACGCAGAAATTACCGGTCTACTTCTATAACATGATTCCTAAACACGTAATGTAGCAATATTTCTGAAATGGAAATATTAAGGTATTTGTCAGAAATGTGTAGGTACCTACATTTGTTTTCAATCTAGGTATTATAAAAAGATTTACTATATATTCTATCACGAAAATGTTGTGCGTAGAAAATTTTGAAAAACAATTTCACAATCTATTTACAGTTCGTAGAGTAAGATTTTTGACACGAAGAAATATGTAATGTTTTTTACCACTTTGGTATAGAGATGATTTGTAAATCAAGTAGGTATACATTGGAAAATTCACTAAAGCACAACCTTGGAAGAATAGTACCTAGACGCGCTTACACACTAGAATAACTTTAGAAATGTATTAATCATATAAGGCAAAGTGTCGAAGTTGGGGTTTATTTTGATGACGTATGCTATAAGATAGTGTTGGTTCGAATATCTAAGTACTTAGAAATAGGTACATGTTACACAGACCCTAATGATAAGTTAATTTCAATAAGAATGATTATAGTCAAGAAATAAACATCTTTTGTAACTTGTACAAAATAAAACTTTCTAAGAAAGTTTTGTGAAGAGTTGGGGATAGGTTACGAAGTGATATATATGCACATTGCACACTGTAAGTATGTTATAACTATTATAGACTATTGTACTTCTCATGGAATGACCTGAAGTTTGTTGTACTATACTATTTTGAATTTATTGAATTATATGGTGAGACACATTTATAAGATTTATTAAAGAACACAAAACTGCTACAAATATTTATGTTTTATAGATTTTAAGCGCAATCATCAAGTCATCTTTTAAGTAAAATATAATATCCCTTGAGCTAATAATAAATTACTATATCAAAGGCCTAATCGGTAATTAGGCACATCCATATTTGGACATAACATACCCACTTAAAAAATTGAAGCACTTGTCTACAATAAGCTCCTTTTTATTAAACTACAGTCTAAAATGGCGTTGATTAGTCCTGTCGGGCTTGCCCTTAGGTGTCTGTTGTAATGAAAGCATTGGAACTATGTTTTATCCCGAAGGCAATTCATATAATTATGCCCTTTTATATGTTCACTGCGAACTAAATAAGCAAATAATATCTTCAGGTAACATTGAGATCTGTCTACACCACAGTATTTACAATGGCGGGAGAGTTTTACAACACATTTATGAGTCCGATACATGCAGCATTGTGGGCGTGTGTAAATATGCACGGCGGAGATACAATCATGTGGGATGTGTAGAGCCGTCGTGGGGCGCTAGTTGTCATCGCGGCGCTCCGGCGACGGCTCCCTGGATCAGTCGGGGGACTCGTCGTTGGCGAAGGACGTGGCGGGGAACAGCGGGTACCAGCCGTACGTGCGCTGCGGCAGCGTGAGCTTGTCGAGGCAGATCTCGGCGCCGCCCAGCGCCAGGTTGTGCTCGAAGCCACCGCAGCGCTGCCACAGCATCACCACCAGCGTACGACCCAGCGCCTCGCTCGTCTAAACATTAACGGTGTTTGTAAACCAAATATTAAAAACAAATGTACTTTTACTAAAATGAAATCACAGTCCTTGTCATGTCATAATACTTTTTGAGACATCTTTAAGACAGTTTGTGTGGGTAGTCAGCTGACGCGTTCTTTACATAAACTAATAACTTTGCACGATAACCAGTTTGGGTTCAGACCTCAGTTATTACTCTGAGGTTCAGACAAACTGTTCACAGATAGTGCTATACTGAGTTTAAAGCAAGCTGTCAGATATGACACGGATCGCAGCACGCCTGTTTATGCCTGCTTCCTCGATCTGTCCAGAGCGTTTGACCTGGTATCGTACAAAGTTCTGGGGAAAAAGTTGTTCGATTGGCAAGTTGCGCCTGAAGATGTTAAAATGTTCCAGCACTGGTACGGGAACCAGGTCAATAATGTTAAATAGTCGGGAGCTTTGTCGGACTAGTACAGGTTGGAGTGCGTGGTAAGGCAGGGAGGATTGAGCTCACCAACGTTCTCCAATCTGTAAATCGATGGACTTGTTGCCGAGCTCAGCAGCCGCAATGTTGGATGCCATGTTGATGATGTTTGCTTTAACAACGATGATATGGTGCTGCTGAGCGCATCAATAGGAGGACTCAGAGATCTAATAAGCATTAGCGAAACGTACGCTCATACACATGGCCTAAAATATACTGTCGAAAAGAGCGAGGTTATGGTTTTTAATGCGTGTTCTAAGTGTCCGGCGGAGGTTCCACAAGTAAGGCTATGTGGGGTGCCCTTGGAGTGGGTATATACTTTTAAGTATCTGGGTCATATTGTGACGTCCGTCCTGAAGGACGATGCTGATATTGAGTGAGAAAGGAGGGCGCTGTCGGCGAGGGTGAAATGATTTCCCGCACGTTTACTCGTAGTTCCAAGGATGTGAAGATCACCTTATTTTGAGCCTACTGCACATCTTTTAATACGAGTAGTCTGTGGGTGTCATATTTAAAGAAATCCTACAGAGCTCTCCGCGTTCAATATAATAACGCGCTGAGGGCGCTGCTGCGGCTGCCTCGCTTCTGCAGCGCATCGGGAATGTTCGCGAGTGTCCGCATTTACTGTTTTTATGCCAGCATGCGCAAGAGGGCGACCAGATAGCGATAGCGTGTAGAGTGCGGGGCAGCGGCAACAGTCTTCTTACCGTTGTTGCCAACAGGTTCGACGGGCCTTTCATGCAGCACTGGCAGGCCTTACATGCGCTGGTATATCGGGCTAGGGGCAGGTAAAAATGTAAAATAATGACCATAGATTTTTTATAATAATTATTATTTTGTTAGTAATTTATATAATGTATGTTTTTTACTATTCTGGCTTTTTTATAATTTTTGACTATTAAATGTTTTTGTTTGATGAATTTGTTGAATATTTAAATTTAATTAATCACAATTTTATTTTGGGTTTTTATATGTTTAGAATTTTAAATAGTTTATAAAAAACTGGACTAGAATTATGTCTGAAATAATAATTAAAAAAAAAACACTCCGAATCTTCCACTAACTCTAGGTATAACGTATACCTAGAGCCATTTAGGCCACATTCACAGGACTGCTGTGTTCAGCAGTCCAATGAATGTGGTGTGTGAATGAATGTGTGCATGTCACTACTTATTTTTTTTTAAAGTTTTGGAATTAAATTGTGAATGATTTCTGCATTCAATAAATAATTGTGCTGCATAATGTGATGATACATGCCTTATACGACCAGTATATAACATACAAAACCTGATTAAAAGAGTGCGGCAAAAATCCGTACGAGTTCTTACTTGTACCTGATACTTGAGCGTCTGTTTGAAGTGCGGCTCAGTGGTTCGCCTGATGACGCGCGTTTTGCGCTTATGCAGCCACTTGTCCCCATCGCGCAGGTAGCACTTCACATACGAGTCTGGCACTTCACCGTTCACGCCGTACACGCGGCGAGCGTGCGATACCTGATTTATTTACAACACTGATTTGAAACTCAATCACGTATTAAAATACGTATAATTTGGAAATCATTACTAGGCTTACTGTGGATATAAATAATACAAGGTAATAGACATCGAAAAATCAGTCATTATTATTTTATACACTTCCAGAACAGTTTATTGATAAACAATCTCTTCTTTCCTTAAAAAACAAAAATTGATCACTTTCAGATTTTTTTTTACTGAATTGTTACAATGGATTTCTCTATTCTTTCCACTTACCATTCAGTTTATTATCCTCCGATCAACCTACAATTGCGCTAACCTCGAGTTCCAGTTGTCCCTTGATCATGATGATGCTGATATTGATCTCGGCGTGCAGCGGCGGCAGGTGCGCGTTGCGCGGCGGCAGCTGGCCGGGCCCCAGCGGCACGTTGTCCTCGTCGCCGCCCAGCGCGTCGCACGCGGCCGCCGCCGGCACCGCGGCCCACATGCTGCCCTTGCGCCCCGTGGCCGTGCCTGCACACTCACATACAACGTACCACCACACCCGACGTGCACCGCCCGTATACATCGATACTTTTTGGTCCATTTTATACGGATTGCGGGCAGTTTTTACTCTAATTGGTTAAACATTTAAATGTAACAAAAACCAAAGTACAAAATGATAGTAAACCATTCAATCGAACACTTAAAATGATGAAAAATAAACATTTACATAAAATAAGCACGTCAAACAGCTTCGTGCCAAATGTATACAGTTTTCGTTTACATAGAATCGAATCTTTCCTTTCCTAAACACATAAATGAAAGAGAAAGCGTTATATCGTGTGCAGCCAAGAGTGGAGTCGAATTTCTAATAGTTGTCTGAAGCGTTCCTCAACTTATTATGGTAAGCATTCCGTGTCATGAACAGCCATTTATTTGATTTTTAGGAAAACTTGCGATTTGTGGAGGAGTACCGAAACATAATTCATGCCACCGCTGGCTTTGGCGAGCCGCGAGCGTCCGCTACGGCATGCGCGACCGCGACCTAATCTTCACAATTATGCGCTACTTCCCTACTCGATTAGATTTAAATAAAACGTATTGAGTAAAACGTCAAACTTAACTACGGCCTAAGTATAATAGGATAATAAATTATATTTACAAGAAATCTAATAGATGCGCTTTGTAACAATGAGTGACATTCGTAGAGGTAATGAAACCAAACACCCTAGGCGACACAATGCCATCGAGATGAACGTAGACGGGCAGCCGAACAGACGGAACACAGAGACAGATGAAGTGAGCGTGATCGCCCGCGGCCGGGCATGCGTCAGGACAGTACAGTACAGACACAGTGAAGTGATGAGAAGCTTCGGGCGCAGCCACATTCAACGGTGCGTGCGCGCGGCCGCCGCGCAAGCGATGTATGACCCATGCTACTACGTGCCCCGTGCGCACCCTGGCGCCCGCGCCGGCACCGCGCCCGCGCGTGGGCGGCGCTTGCTGGTCAGATGCAAGCGGAGCCACGCGCGCGGGCGCGCTGGGCGGCGCGTGGCGGCAGGGTGCGCGGGCGGGGACAGGCGGCCGTCGGACGTCACAAGGGATCGCGTACACCGACACGCGCGAACAAACCCTGCCGGGGAGTACGCGCGGGCGCGGGCACAACGAACAGTCGCTTACCGAGGTGCTAACGGTCCGTCGCTGCTGACCAAACAAGCACAACACAGTACAAATCAGTACTACCCTCAATGTTCGCATTGTCTAATGATTTCTGTGGTGTAGGTAATTGGGGGAGTCGAACTGGACAAGTTTACAAATTTCGGATTCACCTTATTATCGCACATGATTTTTAAAGGCAAGAAGCCGAAAGGGAGGTGGTTATAGTTCAACAATTGTGTAAATAAACATCTAAGAAAGAACTTAATAAATTGGGTCGATTCTACAGAGGAGGTACATTGTTGCTTATCAGTTATAGATACAATATTAATGAATAATGTTCGAACTGAATTTATTAATCTGAAAGTCAAAGATAATAGTTTAGAACACGTTGATTAAAAATCTATGTGAAATGAAAGCATTTCAATTAAATCTTCGGTGTTGACGAAGGGGCTTTCATTCCTGGATATAATATGGGATTGATGAGTATGTTGTGTGAGATGGAGGTGACATAGTAAAAGCTGGTGACTTACGCCTGGCCGTGGAGCCGGACAGCGAGAGCGTGCGGCCCAGCTCGCCCTTGACGGCGCGCAGAGAGCGCAGGATGTCGTCCGGGTCGCGCCGCACGCACGACGAGCGCCGCCGCTCCGTGCGCCGCGCGCTCACGGCCGGCGACACATCGCCACCGCCTTCTATACAACCGCCACTAATATACTACAGACATGGCTTACCTCACAGTTGCATACATCTCACCTCTTTGCATTGCTGCGGTTTTGCAATTGGCATTTACACAGTTTATAGCTCGTTTTCATTTGTTACCCCTCATAGACTGAACCTAATTATCAGCATAATGAATACTAATAAACTTAAGCTACATTACTTTTTACTTGAGCTCCTCCCGTAAAAGATATCATTACCCTTCTCTTGTTGTTGGAATGAGGAACGGCGAGAGCCTGGTAAAGATCGAGAGAAATCTTTGCCAAGTTGATAAACTTCCACTTCCAGAGTTTCCGACTGTGAGGAGCCGCGTCGGGAGCCTCCCACCCATGCGTGGTCCGGGTGGAGTAAAGATGCACATTCGCCGATGGAATCCACGTCATCTGAAAACAATAACAATTATATTTATATCATGGACGTTTGTCAAAGTAACTACGGATCCTAAGTCAAGGTGTACGTTAAGCGCGGATCCAAGACATTATAATAAGGGAAGTTCATTTTTACGAACATTGTAACATGCATCAATGTCTTTTACGTTAACACCGATTCAGTAAATTCAAACATCAAATATTTGCAATGGTTGTCACTCACTAATCACCTGGATATTTAAATTGAGAATTGGGATACTTATCTTGTTACCGACGATATTGCAGGACATCAAATCGTGGTCCCCCGAGACATTTCACGTCGTCCTTACAAACATCAAACAGACTCCGGGAAAGCAGGGTTACTCAAGCAGATTAAATGTGGAAATGAAAAGGTAAGTCATTACACCATGACACAGACGGATTTACATAGTTTTACATGAAAAGCTGGGACCACAAGACTACTCCACAGTCAGTGAGAAGATTTGTGAAAGTGCGCGAATGTAAAAAGTATTTTTTAATTAGGTATTTTATAAATGTTTGTCTGTTTTGTTTAGTATCCTGTCAAGTTATTGTATAGTGAATTAGTGACCCGACAAATGGACATAAAACGCGACGTAAATCAATGTGAGACGGAAACTATTAGCTATTCGAATTATTATTTTTCGCCAGGATCGCGTCTTTTTGTAAGGCATGAAACTGAAGAATGTGGAGCAGGCTTTAGAAGGGATGGGGCATTGAAGTTGACAAGTGAGTAGCGACCATATTTAGACGAGTTGGGGTTGGATCCGCGTTCGGTACCTGACACTGAACGCTGGGAGGCGAAGTCTCCGCGGCGTAATGCGCGCGCACCAGTGAGCGAGCCGCGCGGCGACGCGTTGGCCGAGCGGGGGCCACGCTCCTCCAGTGTCCACCACACCGCACGCTCCTCCGCGAATGCTTTCTCTATTTCCATCTGCAAGTGCATAAGAATATTTACAATGCATTTGCTCGAAAAGAGCGTTTTCCAAGCAGTCAACTTGTGCGGCAAGTGTCACTTTTTTTCACTAGTGCTTTTACTATTCTGTTTTTTTTTAATTTTTGAGGCCGTTGTCAGCCGAGACGGGCTGACGACGGCCTCAAAAATAAAAAATAGTCTCAGAGATTTTATTATTTGGGAAAAGTTTTTCACAAATTAGTGTTTATAAATCAGATGATGATGATGACGATGGCGATGATTATGACGATGTTCAAAATCAAAAAGTCGAAGCCAAAGTCAAAGTCAAACTGGAAGTCGAAGTCAAAGTCAAAGTCAAAGTCAAAGTCGAAGTCGAAGTCGGAGTCGAAGGCGAAGTAGAAGTCGAAGTAAAAATCAAAGCCAAAAGCCAAAGCCATGAATTTTGTTTTTATCATTTATATACGTCGTCGTATGTTAGATGTTACACATCACAGGTGACTGCATGCCGTAAGGCTCACTCGTTTTTTTTTTTTTTCCTCGCACTATGCATAGTAAAACGTTGTATGATACACGTGCGTAAGATGATTTCCGACTCGTGTCGACTTATACACTCGTCAGAAATCACCTACCTTCCGCACTTGTAGCATAAATAACTATTGACAAACTACATTAACAAACAAAGACTATAGTAAAAATGTAAATCTAATCAAAAAAGTCACACGATGCAGCCTGTGGATAGCAAAAATTCATTTAAGTTCACATAAAACATTTAAAAAAATATCTAATTGCAGTACAATTAGGTCAGTTTAATTTGACTGTAAGAAGGCATATCAATTCAGTAACAATAACTTACGGTGCATTCTCCGATCAGAACAGGGTCGATGCCTGGGCAGGCGTCCCAAAGAGTGAGCTCCAAAGCACGGCCTGCCAGCGTGTCAGCTGTGAGGCCACCGAAACTTAGCGTGGCGTTCCAGACCGGGCTGCACGAAGCAGAGGCTGGGTCTGTCTCCACTGGCGGGCAGGTCTCACTGGGGAAAAGTACATAAAAGTATATGTAACAAAAAACTTCAAAATAAGCTCACTTTTCAATCAATCTGATTCAGTTGGTAGCATAAAATCTGAGATTGAACTACAATAACTGCCTGGTTTTAGAATCTTTCCTTTTTTTTTCAACCTTTCAACTAATGTTTCTAGTATGTTATTGTTTTAGAACCCTTCACTTTTGATACTCGACATGGTCAAGGTTTTTTTTTAAGACGTTTTTGATTTTACTAAATCATCCAGCAGTTAGGATGCTTCGAGGGTATATAGAATCCCACATACAAAACGGGTAAAAACAAAGTGATCTGAACATCATAGAATAGAATAGAATATTCTTTATTATGTACACCATAAAAAAAACAGATATAAATGTATACATTTTACATAGGGTGACACAATGGGCGGTTATACTCACAGTGATGGTAAGAGTCGTATTCTAGCAAAAGCTTCTGGTTCGTCACCGTATCCCAGAGTATGGTCCCGAGGCGGCAGGTCATCGGCCGCGATGAGCACAACTATGAGCTTGCGCAGGTCGCACTCAAACCACACTTGTAGCTGCGCACGCGCAGGCGGGCGCTCTCGTGCGCGCTCTGCGCGGTCCTGCTCCTACACGCAAAGCGGAAACATGTAATCTCACGCTACATAGATTAAGTTGTACAACAATGCGACTATAATAAGGTTATTGGTTCAGAAATATTTTCATATAACGTCGCAGAAAACTATGTTTTGAAATTTTGATTTACAAACAACTTTTCAAATCGATATGAAAACATACACACCAATAACCCTGAGATGTGTTTTAGATACAATTTGTTTACAACAAAGTCACATGGTATATACAACTTAGCCGCACATGTCTACTAAACAAACAAGGGTGACGTCGGCATGAACGAAAAAAATAATAAAATATAATTATTTCCCAAGATCTGATATGCAAACTCTAAATCAGTAATAAACCTTTGGGGAATGCAATGTACTTGATCAAGTAACATGCAGCAACCATCAGCTATTTTAATCAATCCTTCATCAGCCAGAGAGAAATTCATTAGACTGTTATCCATTCTGTGCGATTTATAGCAATGCATTCATATCACCATCAATATTCAGAATTTGTAATATCCATTTCAAAATATTACGTTATAGTAACATGCGTCGGGCCGAGGCATTTCTATGAAACACAAAGTAATGAATAAAATCGGATGTTCTCATCCGCCATGCAGGAAGCTGTATCATGCTGATACCGGTCTCACAAGCTGCATGTACCTACGTCTGTAGCCGAAATAAAACTTTCACCCGGACATTCTCTAAGGATACTCGTTTGTTATGTGGCCTAGCTATGCCTAGGTATAATCTATAGTGTTTGTTGCACAAGCTTCTTAAAGGATTGGGGAAGTCTATACCAAAGACTAAATTAAAAAATTGCAGATTTCAGCGGAGGAATATAATTGTTTTCTACTGTTTAAAATCTATAGATATTGAATATAATTTAAAATGTAAAATTTACAAAAATATTTTTTTTCTAAAAGTTCTATCAAATCCTGATAGTTTTACTAAAGCGTTAGGAAAGCTTTTTATTTTCCTCTACACTATTATTTTATTCTATGGCTTATATGCCTGGTTTAAGTATTTTTAATAAAACTTGCTGCCAGCCACGTAATCAAATCTGACTTACTTTAGTGAGTTAATACAATACTGTAGTGAACATCGGTATCTTGGAGTTGCGAAATGTGTCTATTGCAGAGCATGATGGTATGAATTGCATCGGCGCATTCATTCACATTGACAATAACAGTATTATAATGAAAGAACATATTAAAACTTTAAGCGTTAACGATACACACGTGTATTTTCACCATAACAATGACAAAACGCAATACTGTATTTGTAGAGACATTTTTAGCTTGAACGTAAACACATTATTCGAATCAATACTTATATCACACACAAAGGCTTCATGTCTTATACGGTGCTTTTCTAGATCAATATGCACATATATCGACATTGTGCAACTTCATGCATACTTGAATCTGTACGTACTGGGTCGTAACAATCAACTACATGGTAAGAGCGGTTATGTACATCGTGTCGCTGTAAGGTGTCGTCGCCACATGACAGAAGCGTCGGTGCGCGCCTGTCGTACAAGGTGTTCCGTGCGGTGTACCGTGCTGCACCACTCCAAGCTCCTAACGAGACTCTAGTCGCTGCGAGCGCCTTCGATGCAAGTGCGGCATCACACTAAACTAAGTCAACAGCAAGACTCGGTAACAGACACTCGATGCGCTAGATATGAGACGGTACAAACGGGATGGAGCCGCGCCGCCGCTGGCGCTCGTCGCCGTCGTCCTCGTCGTCCGCGCCGCCTCTCTACCTTCTCTTTGCACTAGCTTACTGTGTCACTGGTGTTTTCTTCACTTAAGTCGGTGTATGACGTGAACTGTTTGTGCCGTTGCCATTGTGATTATAAGTACAAATGTAAAATTTTGTTGTCATTGGCCAAGCTGAAAGCTGCGGCGAATCTAGCTTCACTACGTCTTTATTCGTACTGTCTGTAGACAATGAGCGCTACTCATCCACGGTATCCTATAGATGATATTCGATGCCGGGACGAGTCCCCTAATCTACCATCGAACACTAAAACTGTAGTTAGCCTCTGACTACACTTACTTATTCGTATGTGTTTCATCGATAATTGTGTATTTGCCGATCATTCCCTAATTCCACCTGGCGCCGATGGCGACATTATGAAATTGGTCGGGTGATAGAAAAAATAAAAATCTGAAAATAAGTAGGTAGCATTTTTTCACACACTTCACTTAGGATAATCATTATATAAACGGTAACGTATAACGAATATAGATAACAAATAAAGTTGAAAGTATATGTAGGTGTATAAATATTTCAAGTAAACAAACAGAACATCCCTTTCTCTAAATAGTAAAGGTTAACAAAGTTAAAGTACATCTACGATCGTATATAGAAACACTAATCTCTTACAACTAGACTAACGTGGAAGATGTCTGACTGATTAGTGCTACAGTATCACAGCAGATCAGTGGAGACCAGCCCCTGCACCCCATCCCCATCCAGCCAGAACCAAAAGGCAAAGCTTTCCTTTACAAATTACATTCGATGTGCCTTTGGATTATGTTTGGACAGAACTGGACCGACGGCAGAGCTGTGATCGCGCTTCGCGTGGCCTCATTTACATGAAACGAGCGATGGAACAAACATTACGCCAGGAAGCACCATCAACTCCCCGTCAAATGTTAAAGAGATGAACATTAAACTAACTCTCAATTACATCACATGTAAATCTGCACAACGGTTGGTTACCAAATGTTCCATTATGAGTAGTTCTAGGGCTCGTCTCTTTAAAGCTCATCCTCAAATATGTTACCAACTAACGAATAATGAAGTTCAATCGTGATTCTAGTTAGTGGATCATCTTTATCTATACTCATTTACTTTCTCGTAATGAAAGCGTTTCAAATTCTTATAAAAATGATTGAAAATATTTAGCCTAAAGTCCTCACTAGTAGATATAAAAGAAGATGATCTATTAACGTTTCTAACACAATGCTTGAAGACCACACGTGTAGTAATGAATGATCCGAGAAGCGCAGAGGAGTAGGCACCGAGTGACAGTCTCTACTAGAGTTTATGAAGGAGCGAGCGCGGGGCTCAATGTCTTATGGGTTCACAACACATATTGTTACAATTAAAGCCTATGTATGGGTATTATACCGGGGTTTTCGGCAATTTCCGTCGGGTCGGCGACGATGGTGATTTGTCAGTATCCGGTTCTGTGAATCAAAACACAGACTCATGTACTATCACCGAGTTGTGATAAACTTATAGAATTAAATAGAAAATAAAATATGCTGAAAAGATGGAAAATGCAAAAAAGTGTGAAATATACCGTAATACTGCTCAAGAAGAAGGCTCGAGAAATGTTGGTGCGGAACAAGACAGGTAGAGAACAAAATGCTGTTAACATAGCAATCATATTTACATATTATGTTAGAAAAGACAAATAGAAAAGAAGTAAGGATGACAAAATATGTTACATAAATGTATTATTACATCATTATTAGTATCGTGTGTAAGTGCAGTGCAGTGTTAAATGTGAAGATAAGAAATTCATGAAGACTACCGAACGAAACATTCAGATATTAGTACCTATTGAATTTAGAATTAGCAATAAAGAGTACGTTGTTCTTTGGTGATGTGTTGTTATGAAAACTTTTATAGTAATTAAGCATCGTTTACTATACTGAACAATTTAACTGCGCAGTCCGAACTGCCGCTACGTAGGTAAACAATCAACTTAAACTATTCAAAATTCACGGTTCACTTGTAGATCCTATATTGATGTTTCTAAGAGTTGTAGATTGGAGAATACGCCAAATTGCACGAACTATTGGTAAAGATTTAGGATGAGAATATTATGCCAGTTTATGGCAATATTCGTTCAAATACGATTGTAACTGCGCAGTTGAATAGTTCAGCCCGCAAAAAAGCCGTTTACAAAAACTTTTCCCGTCTCGGCGCATTAAGACAAGGTTTTGTGTGCAGTTAACGCTACTAATGCGTTTTCGCGTCTATAAAGCAGTATATGTAGCTTAGGGATGAACTCAAACGTAATATAAGCGTACACGGCCTGCATAAGTAAGGCAGTCCGCTGCTTAGCGGATGTCCACGACGGCATCTCACCGCGGACGCGACTTCCTACAACTTCTTTGACGGATCGCCACGCGCGGTATTCTTTGATTTTCAAGACACTGATTCGCACGCGGTTCGTTCGTCACGGACTTCCGTCAGACGCAGTGGATGGCCTTTTACTCGGTTGTTTGTTTCCGGGTACGAAATTCTTTTGTACAAAGAGGTGTGATGTGTGTTGATAAGCATGGTGTGAGTAGTTATGTATGTTTCATATAGCGCTTGGTAGTGGAGTGTGTATGTACCGTATAGCGTGTGGTGGTGCATGGAAGGCTGGTTGGACTGCGAGGGCGGCTCGTCCATCTGCGGCGCCGGCTCTACCAGCAGCTCCACGCTGTCTCCGCCGCGCTCCAGTACAGCGCACACTTCTTCGAAGCTGCGCTCTGTCAGCGGAACCCCGCCCCACTCCAACACCTCCACATATAATGTTAAAATTCAAAATAGCTGCACGCTGCTTCTCTGTGCGTAGCTCGGAAGCGCTCAGTTATGGCCGAACCACCTTCAAGCATACAGGGACAATGATCATGTAGGGACATTTTCAATTCTACAGCAACCTTTTGTTTAATCCGTTTTATGGTTTTTGTTTACGTTTATGATTTTCTGAAGTGCCACTGTAATTTCATCAAACAATAAAATATAAAATAAACACCAAAAATGTGAGAATAAAAGGGCAGAATCAGCAAAAAATTAACGAGGCCTACTCTAAGTAGTACAATTTCTTCATCATTCATCTATCTGTGTCATCAATTATGAATTTGCTATGTACGGGTAAGGTACATTTAAATAATAAAACTAAACTCGAGAGTTCAACTTGTGTATTGATGTACAAACACCCAAAACTATGATATACGATGATTAGCCTGAACGAATGGTATGCAACTATTGATCGTTAACTAAAAAGTATATTTTATTTATTTGCTGGGCGTCGATGTCAGCATTAAACTAATACACTTGCATGTACATGTACAGGTTTGCTCGTACACAACAAAATGTGTTATATTTTATTATTTTATTTTAGTTAATTGACTCAGGCGTGACTTTGCGGAGATCCATAAGAACAACAACACAAGAACAACCCCAAACCGAACCTGTTCTTTAAGAACAGTTAAGCGGATTAGGTTACAAAATATACGTCGTCTATAGTATTTTATTTTATTGTGTTAATTTTAACGTAATTTCAACCCTGTGAATTCTCTCTGAAAACTGGACAGGAAATCCTGTAATCAGTTGTCCCAAGCTTGCATCAATCAGTACACATAACTGCGTTGTTTTGTTATTGTCACCTTATCTCCCTGCGTGAGGCCGGCGAGGTCGGCGGGCCCGCCCGGCACGGTCCACACGATGACGGCCTCGCGCCGCCCGCTCGCGTCCGGCTTGCCGCCCACAACGCGCATTCCGAAACCGCGAGCTGTAATTAATCATTTCCACAACCAACCTTTGTTGAGCTTATATTTTAGTGACGTAATCACTAACTTAACCACATTTTTTTGTGGATGTGACACGGGTCATAACAGAAAGTGGTGATGAAAACATTGCTTGTTGAATTCATACGCAGATTAATCATGAAAAATCATAACCATTGTGGTTTTAAAACCACAACGCAAATCCGTCACGGTACCGGTAACGTTCTAAGGCCAATTGCGAAACTCGGTTAGACCTGACGGGTTTACTTGCGTGGTTTAAACCGCCTTGCATACCCTCTAGCTTGTATACCTTTACAGATATGTCCCAAATAATTGCATTTTGTTGTGAAACATGACGATGATGTAGTATATTTTGATCCAAGAGTGCAATGACAAATGCTCACGCGAATCAAACGACGTTTTTCAACACAGTTGCAAAGACAAAATATATAAAATTTCATAAACAATGTTTTTTAAGAAATATTAGTGAAAATGCGCCGTTTCTTCAAATTTTGCAGGCACTGGCTTGAAGCCAAGAACTTTGCATACTTGCATCAAAATGTATTTCGCTCGGTGTACTGGTGGCATATTAAACTTTTGTTGCACGGTTTAATGCTAGATTGGTCTATTAATGATCAAATGAAGACTTACATCGGTGTCCCTTATCATTAGGATCACGGCGAAGTGACACGCGGCGTGGCGTGTTGTCATCAACATCATGTATGACGATCTTAATGGCTTCCGCATCTACGGACATTTGCCGCGCGGCCGCCGCCAACGCCGCTGACGTGGCCGCGGACACCGACACCGATGTGTCTGATGACGAGTCGGAGCGAGAAGCCAGCGCCGCTAGCGCGTTAAGAGCACCCGTTTTTTGCTGTAGTGCTGCTATATCCGGCCTAGAAGAAAATAATAAAAATAATTTCTAGGTGAAATAACTGATAAACATTACGACCAGTTCATCTGCATGACGAAGATCAATGATTTTTTTCTTTTAAAGATAATGGTGTGGAATGCTTTAGTGGAAAGAAAAATGCCTAAGGATATCGATATATAAGCCGTGTGCCTGATAGGGTTTCGCATCGACAAAAATTGCGAACTTCCACGCAAAGTTTCATCCCCGCTTTAACCCATTTAGAGAATGAATTTTCAAAAATCCTTTCTCGGTGCTTACTTTCGGCTGCGGACGGCTGGCCACTGCGAGCGGGCAGGACGTGGCGTGACGATCTCGGAAATCGCCGCTTCGCCCCGCACCACCCCTGTACGAGCTATATCGCTCAGTAACTCAGTAATCTGTTCTCACTGTTGCTGAGCACATATCGCGTAGATTGGCCGCCCCTAATATCTGGCTGGCCTGGGCTAATCTGCCACTGGGTTTAGTAACTCACAGCTGACTTCCCCGACGCCTGATGGGTCGATCTTCGTCCACGCTGAGGCCGGGCGCTATCGTCGGCGTGGAGCTGGGCTCATCTACTCGATACGAACCACGCCGTGATGTTGCACCGGCTACCACGTCCACCGCTGATGATCTATAAATTAAGCAGTTTTATTGGAGGATTAAATTGAGATTTATGGAACTGCAATAAGAATCCTAGTGCATAATGGTATTTTCGAATCAAACGTTTCTTGGTAATAATACCCCATCTTTTAATACCCAGATAATAAACAAAACAAAGACAAAAATAAAACTCAGAAATTGTTGTGTATAAAGATAAGATGTGTGAACGCAGCCATGGCTGTGATTGGTTGTTATGTGACACAACTGTCAGGATGACATAAGCCCCTCCCTGTTGTCACTTGGCATGGTCGAATAAAGCGTCAGTGCGTAAACCACTTCCTTGCGTATTATTGCTTCTTCCTACAAACTTAACAGTGGCGACGAAGTACCCGCGTTTTTGTTTTATTGAGTGTGTAGGAAAAAAAAAGGTTGCGAAAGTATGTCGTTATTCGGTGTGATAACCAGTTTCGATCATAATGTGCAAACGTGGCAGGAATACAAGGGACGATTAGAACAGTGGTTCATAGCTAACGAAATCAGCGCAACCAGTGACGCCGCGGGTGTTAAAAGGCGCGCCATTTTGTTAAGCGCACTCGGTGAGCAAACTTACAAGCTCGCAACGGATCTCGCGCGGCCGAAAGTGGTGTCGTCGGTGCCGTTTGAGGACATTCTAACGCTATTAGATAACCATTTCACGCCGAAGGTTTGTGGGTTCGGCGAGAGATACAAATTTTACTCCGCCGTACAAAGCAATGGTGAAAGCTACCAAAACTGGGCGGCCCGACTGCGTGGTTTGACAGCAAACTGCGGGTTTCATAACGTGGAGGAAGCTTTACGGGATCGTTTTGTTATGGGAATGCAGCCAGGACCCGAGCGCGAAAAGTTATTCGCACAAGACCCTGTGACATTTACGCTGGTAAAGGCGGTCGAGTTAGCCGAGAGCGTGCGATGCGCTCGCAGCGGAGCGGCGGTGGCGGTGCAGGCGGCGGCGTCGGCCGCTGGCCGCGATGACCAACTTTTCAAGATGGAAAAGAAAAACGGAACCAGTGATAAAGTGTCGTGTTCAGTGTGTGGGTACAAAAACCACACATCAGTGCAGTGTCGTTTTGCAAATTATAAATGTAAAAAATGTAACGAGAAGGGCCATTTGCGCCGCATGTGCAAAAAAGTAAATTTTATAGGAACCGAGGGTGTTACTGACAACGGCGATGACGGTGAGTGTTACAACATTCGTACGTGTAATGGAGAACCTATGACTGAAACAATAAATGTCGGAGGTGTGCAAATGAAGTTTCAAATTGATAGTGGGTCGGCTGTTACTGCGATTTCCGAAAAAACTTTTGTAAAATATTTTAAAGATGCGTCACTGACCGAAACGAATAAACGGCTATTATCGTATACAGGTAATAACATTGAATGCTTAGGAATAGCACGGTTACCTTTTACATATGCGAGTAAAACGCGTTCGCTAGATGTTTTTGTTATTCGTGACGGCGGTCCACCGCTTTTAGGCAGGGATTTTATATCCGTGTATAAATTAGAAATGATACCAGTAAATTATTGTGTTAAATCGACGGATATAATTGCGCAACTGCAAATAAAATTTCCAAATGTTTTTTCTGATAAGCTTGGAACATTTAAGAAATATAAAATTAAATTAAATTTAAAGACAGATGCCAAGCCAGTATTTTTTAAACCGCGACCGATAGCTTTTGCACTGCGGGATAAAATAGATAAGGAGTTAGATCGGCTAGTTTGCGTAGGTATATTAAAACCGGTCGAGTACGCCGAGTATGCATCGCCCATAGTTCCCGTTTTAAAACGTGACGGTTCCATTCGGTTATGTGCGGATTATTCGGTTACAATCAACAAACAGCTGTTAGTGGACCAATATCCGTTACCTACGGCTCATGAACTGTTTACGAAGTTACACGGGGGGCAGCAATTTAGTAAATTAGATTTGTCTCAAGCTTACTCACAATGTATTTTGGATGAAGAATCACAAAAAATTACTTGTATTAATACGCATAAAGGATTGTTCATGTACACGCGTTTAGTATTTGGTTTAGCGTGTGCGCCAGCCATTTTTCAACGGGTAATGGAGAGTGTGTTATCAGGCATGGAAGGAGTGTTGTGTATGTTAGATGATGTGCTCATAACGGGGATCAACAGGGAAGTGCACTTAAGTAGATTGCACGAGGTACTGCGGCGCTTGCAGGATGCAGGTTTCACACTTCAAAAAGCAAAGTGCGACTTCTTTAAGGATGAAGTTGAATACTTAGGATATGTAGTAGATAAGCATGGTTTAAAAAAGTCGCCTCAGAAAGTGACAGCTATTTTAATGGCTCCTATTCCAGAAGATGTCAGTAAATTACAATCATTTTTGGGTCTTGTCAACTACTATCGAAATTTTGTACCCAACGCATCGTCAATACTTAGCCCATTATACAGCTTACTTAAAAAAAATACAAAATGGCAATGGGATACCAAGCATAGCGACGCATTCAATACCATAAAGAAAATACTTATATCGGATCAGGTTTTAGCACATTTTGATACAAATGCAGAGGTTATATTGACAGTTGATGCATCGCCCAGTGGGTTAGGTGCGATTTTAGCACAAGTCGACGCTTCCGGGGTGGAGCGCCCAGTATCGTACGCATCGAGGACGTTGAATACGGCAGAGCGTCGATATTCCCAAATACAGAAAGAAGCGACAGCAATCATATTCGGGGTACGCCGGTATCACCAATATCTTTATGGTAGGTCAATTCCTTTTACACTCAGAACAGATCATAAGCCTTTAATCTCAATATTTGGTCCCCATCGTGGCATACCAGAGGTTTCTGCAAATAGGTTGCAACGATATGCTATGTTTTTGAGTGGTTACAACTTTAAAATAGAATACATTCGTAGTGCTAATAACTGTGCCGATTATCTGTCTCGTGCGAGCCTAAGTGATGAAACAGAAGGATGTGAAGTGAGTGGCACGGCTGAGCTTATAGAGGATAGAGCCTCATATGTGAATTTTGTTGTGGATTCTAGTTTGCCTATTACACTTTCCATACTACGAGAAGAAACTCTTAAAGATATTAAGTTGGCCAAAGTTATTGAGTATATTTTAAATGGTTGGCCGAGGAAGGTTTCAGATCAAAATATTTTCCCATACTTTTTATGTAGAAGTCAACTCTCAGTAGAAAATAACATAATAATGAGGGGTCACAAAATAGTTATACCAGGAACTTTGCAAAGTAAAATTTTATCTGAGCTACATAAGTCACATTTAGGCATTGTAAAATGTAAAGCTGAAGCCCGGAGTAGAATTTGGTTTCCGGGCATAGATAAGGCTATTGAAGTGATGATCGGGGGCTGTAACATATGTGCACAGCTAAGACCGTCTCCGGCACGAGCACCACTTGCTGTGTGGCCGCATCCACCATACCCGTTCCAAAGAGTACACATCGATTTCCTTGGACCGTTGAATGGTCAGACTTATTTAGTAATAGTTGACGCGCATTCTAAATGGGTTGAAGTATATAAGACTAACAGCACATCTACATCCGCAGTTATAGCAAAATTATATGATTTCATGTCGAGATTCGGTCTTATTCACACTTTGGTCAGTGACAATGCTACATGTTTTTTATCAGGAGATTTTGTACAATTTTGCACATCCAATGGTATATCGCATGTGACATCTCCTGCCTATCACCCTGCTAGTAACGGTCAGGCGGAGAGCTATGTAAAAGTTGTTAAGAAAGGTATTAAATCTTGTTTAATGATGTCTAATAATTTAAAACGAAACAGTGAAGACTTACTGAAATACCTGTTCGATTATAGAAATTCTTTACATGCTACAACAGGTTCTTCGCCTGCCGAAATAGTGTTTGGACGGAAGCTTCGTTCACGCTTAGATTTGTTGGTTAAGAACACGCCATCGCCGTCCTCACCTAACACCCTAACTAAGGTTGTGGAACATAATCAGTGTTTACAGAGTAAAGCATATGGGGGCACAAACAAGCAATGTTTCAACACCGGAGATAATATTATGTATAAAAAATATTATATAAATAAAAAATATTCATGGCATAGAGGCATTGTAATAAAACGTATGGGTAAAATGACCTATTTAATCAAAGATTGTCAAACATTAATACAAATAAAGAAACATAAAAACCAACTTGTAACTTACAAGGGACCTGACAACACCAATAATATGTTTTCTGACAGCCCTGTCGATTCAACAGATTTAACACTGGGCAGCAGAGCGAGCACATTGTACTCGGATACATACATCAACGAGTCTCAGAATGAAGGGGAAAGTGGGCATGCACAGATCACCGACTCAGTGCCACTTCATGACGAAGGAAGAGAGAGTGAACTGGGGACAGCAACTACTGTAGAACAGTCCTCAGTTCCTGCAGCAACAGTTGATGAAGAATTCTTCGAGGCTTCAGAGATTGATGTCAGGGCTGCCTCAGATAGGGTGTTGCGTCCCCGTAGATATGTTAACTACAAGCCATTCTTTTGAACTAGGTTGAAATAGTGTAACAAATTTAATTGTGTGTCATACTAAAAGGGGAGAATTGTTGTGTATAAAGATAAGATGTGTGAACGCAGCCATGGCTGTGATTGGTTGTTATGTGACACAACTGTCAGGATGACATAAGCCCCTCCCTGTTGTCACTTGGCATGGTCGAATAAAGCGTCAGTGCGTAAACCACTTCCTTGCGTATTATTGCTTCTTCCTACAAACTTAACAATAAACAAAACAAAAACAAAAATAAAACTCAGAAACAGATTTTTTTTATAACGTTATTCAACATTTTTGTATGTGATTTACATACTCGTAGCTATTAGAAAGGTTAAAAAAAAGAAAGGTTACATTAATATAAATAACAGTAAATCGTAAAAAATATAACAGAGAGGGAGGCTATGTGGTTGTTTGACCCATAAAAGTAAAAGGTTTGTTGATGTGCATGGCTGTCGTCAAATACCTCCTACTGATGGCAGGCGGCGCGAGCGGCGCTTGCTGATGCGCAGGCGAGTGTGGCGGGTCCTCATCACAGGAGCGCTGGCGCGGCGCCCGCACTGACCGACGACGTGCCGGCGTCACCGTGCTCGGGCGACGCGACTCCACCGTCGGGGTCGTGCTGCCGCCGCCCTTTAACTGCCGCCGCGGGCAGCGTGGTTACGAACTCACACTCCAAATAGTGTATAATGCTCCATTTTTACGGTAAACAAAAGTAGCACAACATTGTTTCAAAAACATGTCGGAAATCACAACCTGAGTGTGAAAGATGTTGCAACACAAAATGGTGCTGTGCAACTTTTGTTTATCCATTTCTTCTCGGTGGCTCCACCGTTACGATCTTACTACAGTTTTTAAATATATAAGTTTGATGCAAATTGTAAAAACAGCTAAGGGCAAAATTATGTGTACACTTTGCAAAATTCTAAACAAAGTTTCTCGTTTGTGATACGATTCATAAAAGTTACGAGTGCTAAATGCACAAAGCCTCAAAATTGAGGAGAGAATCGTTGACTTTCATTAAGTGCATTCACCTGTTTGCCCTTAACTCATAACTGTACTATCTACTTATTGTGTGGACCTACCCGTGCATTACTTGACAGCGTAGGAGTGCGGGTGTAAAGAAAGAATTTCGTGGGAAACAAGATAAATATTAGTTTGGTAGTATAAATAAAAGGGCAGGGCAAGTAGATACTGTAGTTTACCTCACCCAAACTCCCACGATGCCCCGTCTGGCAAAGGGCAAAAACGTTAGTGACGGGGTTTGGGCTAAAATACGATTCATATCAGTCACATAAGTGAATATTGCTCAACATTTTTCATTGACTTTTTTCTATTAGGGGCCATGATTTTTAAAGCTGACAAGAACTGAGTCATATTTATGTGGAGGTCACATAAATACCTTCCCTGATCGTCGTTACGCATTGCAAATGCAAATTTAAATTAAACCTTATACTATTAAAGATAGAATGGTAATATTTTTGGGTTTTTCGTTAGACTGGAAGTCTCAAGTTTTATTACTTTAGATTTATACAAGTAACGTTACGAAGCTTATGACTAGTCTCCCTTCTTGTCACACTTTTTTGACGCCTGCCCTCTCCTTTAACGGGTGACGTAATCTACGGATGGCCCCATAGGGCTCGTTTAAGATTTTATTATTTCCAAAAGCATCCATAAACATTACCTTCTCGAGTTCTTTGAGCGAAGCTGGCGACACGTCGGAGTGCCGCCTCAGTTCGGGCGAGCGTGGCGGGGCCAGGCCGGCGCTGCTGCCGCCGCTGCCGAGCCGCGCCTCCGAGTGGCGGCGCTGTAGGGCTTCCAACACTGGTACGTCCAGCAGCGAGTCTGTGCTGTCTTGAGCGGCCGGTGGCAGCCGCGGCTGAGCCTTGCGGCGGCATACTGAGCAGCGCCATGAGCTCTAAACATTATTTCAACGATGGATATTTTGCATTAATTCTTATTGCTTGTACCTATTGTAGTATAGTAATGTTGTTCCGGGTAGGTCGTCTTCACATCTTCTATACGTATAATAAAAATGAAATGCTGTTCACTGGTAAGCGCATCACTTGAGAATGGTTCGACCGATTTAGCATTTTTTTTTTAATGTTCCTAATAGTCCGATTCAGGTACTTACGGAAAGAAAAAATTGAAAAGTTACCGGGTAAATTGGAAAATTCGGGAAATCTGAAAGCATTTTCTATAGAAATTTTGTATGAATTATTGTGTCGGGTCAGCTAGTATACGACTATAATTACTGTATACAAAGTATTGCAAAAAAAAAAGTGTAACTAAGTATGGTTAAGCCCATTTTTCTCCATACGAAACTACCTTTTGGAAAGGGCAACTGGTAAATCAATTTAAATTTCTTGTAAATGTTGACGTTCAAAAGTGCCTTTTAAAGGTCTACTTTAAGTAAATGACTTTGATAGGGGTATT
Source organism: Agrochola lota (assembly GCA_947364205.1). Lineage (NCBI taxonomy): Eukaryota > Metazoa > Arthropoda > Insecta > Lepidoptera > Noctuidae > Agrochola > Agrochola lota. The sequence goes on from OX376236.1 coordinate 10,060,796, forward strand.
TCAGACCCAGTCGTGGGTGCGGTGCATCTGCTGGCATTTCCTGGGGTGTTGACTCATGGTAGCTAAAGAAACCGTGGGGTTGTATTCGATCCAACTTATCCTTTTTTTTTCTATGGGATTCCCCACAGGATAAATAGTAGATTGGTCTACTATTTATCCTGTGGGAAAGGAATTGATGACTTTCACCCGTGTTGAACACTCTACTTTTCATTTCGAATATAAGGAAAGTAAAGAGTAGAACTTTTTCTAAAATATTTATTGATAATACGAGTAATAACATGAGTAAGTAGTACCTATTTAAAATTAATTGAGAATTAGAACAATTTGTTAAATTAAAAAGTTAAATTTTTGTTTGGAATATTTACGCTTTTTGATATAATATTATGATAAATTTGGCTGTGCTGGATGTCTGTAAAAGTAGGAGACTCTGGTATTTGATTAAACGGTGGAATCCTTGGCGGAGACTCCCTTGTCGTAGTTGGTTAAGGCGAACAGGAGCGTAAATGTATAGTCTCAGTTAATTTGTTTAAAATTTTAGTTTTATTTTGGACAGAATCCTCAATGTAGCCTTCCGTGACTGTGCTAGATTTCCATCCTCCATCTCTTTTTAACATTATCAAGTTCGCCCCAGAATCAGCTAACAGTGTCGCTTACGTCTTTTTATTACAATGCCCGGGAATACTGTTCACAGTTTGGTAAATTCAAATATGTTGCTATTTGCTTCGACATATCTGTAATTTTATTTTAACCGATCCCTTTTTTAAAGCTCCGTTTTTATGTCATTAGGTGTGATAAAAAAAAAATTGAAAATTGTGTAAACTCTTCTCGTACCTACTACAAAAGTGCGGTCAATATTTATTTTTGTTTTAGTAAGTTTTTTGAGTAATAACTGACCTTTATTTTCAACGTCGTTAATTGTTAGATTTGTGAGCTCAGTTATGCTTCTCCAAGCGCCGCTTATACTCAGTATCAATACATTTTATTTATCGTTTAGGTATGTAGGTAAAATAAATAGGTAGAGATGATCTTTTACTCTAAAAATGCACGCCATCCTAACGTGTTAACTCTCAATATACGCAATGTGGTCAGTGTCATTGCCAGTTTTCATGCAAACCTATCTATAATACATATACAATGTCGCCCATGGGCATGTGACCGCCCGCATTTTTCTGAATATTCATGAAAAATTATCGAAAATTAACTTTAACTTATCTTTGAGGGGTCTATCTTTAATATTTTTCATGTTATTCCATTTTTTATGTTTTTAGTAGCGTTTGCCATATCTTCTATGTTATTGGCTCGATTTGGATTCTGTTTATTATTTCTAATAGCTTATGAGTTTTTTTATCGGATTAACTAATTTTTTTTACTAAAATTTGTCGACTATGAAAAAAAACGGAGGTGAAGAATTTGTTTTCCAAAAAAAAACCGTATTAATTTTTTTAAACACAAGTGTAAATCAATAAAATATAAGTAGGCTACTGAAAAAAATAAAAAATAAATAAGAAAAAACTAAAAAATAATAAAAATAATTAAAGATAGACCCCCCTTTTAAAGTTTATTTTCGATAATTTGACTTGAATATTCAGAAAAATACGGGCGGTCACATGCCCATGGGCGACATTGTATAAAGACGCTGGGAAAGACGTTCATTTTTAGAGTAAAAGACCTCTCCCTACCTAGATAAACGTATATAGCTTACCTTCACTGTCAAAACTTTTTTTAAAGAAGCCCCTGACGAAATCGCCAGGGGCTTCTTTAAAAAAAGTTTCCACTTCGTAAGAGAAAACGTTAGATTTTTTGCTCTTGAACCCTAACCTGAGGACTGTCTTTTGTGAACCACCATACCAGCCACCAACTAATTAGTTAGTTTACCCTTCATTTTTGTTCAATTAAAATAAGTTATGATTTCATGGTTTTCCTTTCATTTAATTTATCATGTTTGTTAGAGACATTTGATCCTTAACATTGACCCTATCGATTGATGCCATAAAACGAAAGATCTTTCGGATTTTAGCCGGTTCGATTCCAGAGTGTGGCAAGCGAATTTTCGAAAATCTTTGAACGTAGATTAGTTTCTTTAAAAAAATAAAGGAACGTTTCCTATAAGTGAAATAATCTATCATAAGAATTTAAAGTGGTTTCCCTTCAGGGCCCATTGATTTTTCCACCCTGTATAGTCTTTTTTTAAATTTTAAGTATGGATCACACCGCGTCACCGCCGCAGGCCATCCTGCTAAGGTAGCCCGTGAAATTCAAAGTTTCTAACGTTTTTGCAAGTTTTATCTTGATTAAAATATGATTCGCGACCGTAACAAATATGGCTTTACAGAATTATAATCATAAGAATCAGCAATACAAATCCTCATGTTAGAATAATCCTAAAATCTCATGATTTCCTGAAATAGTCATTTAATAGGATTATATGAACTTGTATTGATGATTTTTATGATTATAATTCTATAAATAAATATTTGATACAGTCGTGAACCATGTTAAGATCAACATACAATCTGATACTGACCTGCAAATTTCAAAAAACGTAAGAAAATTTGTATTTAGCGGGCTACTCTGACGCTTTCGCCTTAATAGGTATTTTTTAAATTCACACTGGCTGTTTATAGACTCACAATACCGCAGCATTTAATTTTAATTGATATAATTTTCTTAGCCGGCTACTATCCGAATTTAGTTCTATTTTTAAAATTCATTCCCGCCCTAGAGAGGGACGCAATTACTATGAGTCTTTCCCCCCCAAAGATGGGCAGCAGCGTCTTCCACCCGATACTTGGATCAAACAAACACTACTTTCCGAGTATGAGAAATAAATATGATTTTTTGTATAGGCTTGTCTAAGAAGTAAAAGGAAAATAAGAACAATAACATGCCCTAATATAAGTTCCCACAATATTGTAAGCTAATCGTTTTTCGTGTCTCATTAGCCTTATATGAGCTATCATTGCCTTTATTTATCATTTCTATATCAATTATCCGTAATATCTTTTATCGTAATAACTTGCTGAAGTTATCTGGAAGATTGCCAGATTGGGTTGTTCGAAGGAGGATCTAATTGTGTCTTTATGCTCTTGGGACAATTTCAGAGCGTTCAATTTTCACTGAGATGTACAAACAGTTGTTATCTACATTTGATTAACTATCTCTTGTATTTTGATTCCATTCTATAAGTACTCAAGTATATAAAGCTACCGTTTACTGGGTACGTCTTTCATTGACTTGAATGTGCCCTTGCGGCTGAGAGTATGTCATGCTCACTCAAATGTCTCGCTGGTGGTGGCGTGTGTGTTGGATCATTAAGTTCCCTTCAAAATGGTTGAGCTAAATGGTGCTGATCCATGCGTCATGTTCGTGAACGGGTGCCGTCAGTGGGGACTGGTCAACTCTTAGCTGCTTATTGTTTTTTTTTTGTTTTTATTGTTTTATTACGGACGGTTTTAACGTGCACGTCTCTCTACATTGTTCTCACATGTATAATTACAACATGAATGATGTAACGAATATTTTGTAACAATATTCTGATTTAAAAGGGTGTCCGTGGAGTTTCTTGCCCGTTCTTCTCCATAGATACCTACAACGCGTTCGAATGGGCAACTAGCTTCATATTTCTGACTGACCGACCCCTTGACAATTCAAAAGTAACTGTAATTAGTTTATTTGAAATAAAAGCTATGAGTTTGAGTTTATATTGCTTGCTATCAAATCGCATTTATGGTGAGGAACTAACCTCTTCCTAACCTTTCGAGAAATACAAGAGAGATGTTGTTTATATTATAAATAAACACGTTGTTGTTGTAACTGACGTCTACGTAACGGCAATACATAACTCATGATGTAAGCTTTAAAGCACAAGGGTTTCAAGGGTGTAGGGGTACTCACAGCATCTTCATCGCTTGCCGGCTTGGAGTATGATGAGCAGTCCTCGCAGACGCGGTGCTGGCAGCCGTTGCATGTGTGGTACACCTCTCCAGGCTTCAGAGCCTTCAGACAGACGCGACATGCACCAGCCCGGGACGGCGCTTTACCGGCCTCGCTATACATACACACAATTTTAAATTGACATGGTATTACTCGCGTGACACGAGGCTAGTTTGCGAGTCAGTTCTGATGACAGTTCAGACACTGGCCTTTTATTGACCTTATGTATGAATACATTTTCGGGTGGTTCAGTGAGTAAGTCAGAGAGAAGTCTTCGCGAGTTACTGAACTGACATAGTATATTTGTTATGGTCGCGAATCATATTTTGATCAAGATACAACCTGATACTGACCAAAGACTGACCGAGCAAAGCCCTGACAGAGCAAAGCCCTGACAGAGCAAAGCCCTGACAGAGCAAAGCCCTGACAGAGCAAAGCCCATTTAACCGAGGCTGTCTTCGATCATGTTGATTTCTGAGTGAACTGAACTACGAATAATAAAAGTCTATTCGTAGGTACTGAATGACCTTTCAATTGTAGCCCTAGAATAAGATATTGGTAATAAAATCTACACGGTTTTTTCTAAAAATGTATGCATAATATATTGTAATTGTAAAGTAAGTCTTAACGTGACTCTAACATAACTTTTATTGTACTTAGGCATACAAAGTCCAGGAGGGGGAGGCTGCCCTCCCCTGGGTACGCCCATGCTTGTCTATCACGATCGACGATTACTGTATTACTAGACTAAGTTTAAAAGAATCTGTTTGCAGTCTCAAGAGAGGAAATTAAAAATACTATTCAGCTTACCCAGCGTTTTTTGCACTGAAAAATAAATTTAAAACCAGATCTAATGAAAAGCAATGAAATGATAAAGAAAGATGAAATTAATTCTTAAACTTTTTTTAATAAAAAAACTTGAATGAGTTTCGTAATACGTAAAGTTAGGAAGATATTCAGATTGTGGTAGAAGTAAAGTTTACCGGTCACTCTTAGCTTGTTGTGCAGCTGTGGGTGGTGGTTGTGCAGGCGGTGGTGCCGGCGTGGGCTCTGGTGCCGGCTCCGGCGCAACTTGCCGCGGACCCAACTTTGTTACTGAAACAAGACATCTTTCCTAAAGTTCAAAACTATCAATCGAAGAACAGTGGATCAAACTCTCAAACTGGATTTCAATTGACAGTTCCAAAACCGAAAGTCATTCAAACTCAAATTACATTCAGATCATTGTTATGAAATATTGAATTGGAATGAAACGATGGGAATTCAAATAAGTCCGCAGCTTGTGTCTACCTTCGGAGCAGGAATGTACTAACAATGCGTGCCTGCCCCCTGTCCCCGTGCCCTCCTGGCCTGCGAGATGCGAACCTGGCGGTACTTTGCTATGAATATTAAGAAATGATCATGAATTCCATAGCAAACTTCTCTCAATGCTGCCAAATACTTAACACGGTTTGTCTTTTTTATTTTTTAGGCAGACTACCTATCTAACTGCAAAATGTAATTATATGTATAGGAGATTGCAATCACTGTGTGCATAAGCAAGAAAAGATGCATACTGCATAAAGCTTTGTACCTCCACGGGTAAATGAAATGGGTTATGCATTCATAAAGTTTTTTAATTGTTTTTACGATACACTCTCGAAGTCTACCTGAGCGTAATTAACTTATCCGAAATTCAATTAGGTCTTATATAACGTAGAACAACAACTACCTTTTAAAGCGAAGTTAGTAACTGTAAATTAATATTGGATGTGAATTGAATACTAGGTAGTTCGTATGCGTTAATGAAAAGGGTTGCATAAAAACTCATACGGCACGCAAGTTTGTTAATTCACCTTTATAAATCCAAGTGTAATTCACTATAAAGTTGCACAGAAAGCAAAGTCTGTATAACTTTATAGTATAATAATATATCAATACCACACTTTGATAACACTGTTCTAATTACTTCAATCAAAATCAAATCAAGTTCGACTGCCATGTTCCCAAGTGAGTATAATTACGTATGAGGTAGGCTACCTACCGTTTAGCAGCTATTAGCTGCCAACCAGCAACAGACTAACAGCTATTATTCAATGTAATTTCACTAGGGTACATGGGTACGATAAAAAAAAAAACGTAATTACAAAAATAAATAGTATTAAGAGGATTACGTTACATAATTTAAAAAAAATAACAATAGCTATCAATCGGCCTTTCCTGACAAATTCGACCCGTGAAAATAATTAAACTGTACGAGTACAAGATCAAACATTTGATCAATAAATAAACTAACCACAAAAGAAAAGAAAAAACATATTATTACAATTCCTAATTCTTAATGAACATAATATCCAATATAGCCTCTGCTAATCTACAAATAACTCGCATACATAACGATCCCAGTCCGAACCCCTTCATGTTTTCGCCTCAAATATTAAATAAGATTGTAGCCTTTACATCTTACAATACAATACTGAAGCCCCTATAAGTCTTCAACATTGTCAAGTCATTCCACAGATACCTCTACATAGTTTGAGTGATTTGACAACTATACAAAACTTGCTAAGCAAAGCAATTGATTTAGTAAAGCCTGCTTTAAACACGTTCAGTGCCGGGAAGCCACCTGGAGAGTTCACCTAGTCGCATATGGGATGCCGGGAGCCCTCGCGGAGGAATAATTTTAAATGTAGGTTGTTCTTAGCGAATACAGCATTAAACCGTGAAAATAAAATCTGATGTATATTTTAACAATATTTATTAGTATATGCGTTGGTTTTAAAATCCAAGCATTTTTATATTTTTAAATTTTTTGGTTCACGGTAACTAATATTCACAAAAAACTTGGTTGGAAACTAGACAAGACGCCCTTTTCATTTTGCGTTTGAAATTGTCAAATAACTTCTCCCGCTCTTCGTGTCAGACTCTTACTGACTAAAACCCACTCGTGTTCCTTCAGTTGCCTGTATGTTGCCAGGTATCCCTTTAGGACTTTCCCGCGACCCCGGCAAGCATCGGCCCTAGCGGACCCCATCAGTTGTGCTGACATCTGCTTGAGGCGTGCGTGGAACAAAACGCGCTGTCGAACCGGGCCTGGTCCTTATCAGACTGTGACGGTATGTCACAGTCTGATAAGGACCAGGAGGTTCGTTTTTTTATTTAGTATTTATTTATCTATTTTTTATTTATTTATTTATTTAGTGAAATAGACAATGATTTATATCGAAAACGAGCGCGTAAAATTGCATGAACAGATCTTTGGGCGTATAGATATTATGCAAAAACTACCGAATGTATTTACTCAAAATAAAATTATTTGAACTATTGAATAAATTATCTATCCCTGTACGGTTTATATTTTGCCATTTTTGAACTAAGATAAGTTATTTATTTACGCCCAACCACAAGTTAAAATTAGTGTTGAAATGTGGAAGTTTCGACGCTCATAACTTCCAAACCAATATTCTTTTTTCCAATTCTGCTTCCATACAAGGTTAGATAATGACAAGACAAATCAATATAATTTTTATTTTTTAAAGTACACCGTAAACAGACGAGTAATCACCATACTACGTTTGTATGGAAGAATGACCGACTAGCGTACCCTTAAGAAATTCCTTTAACGTCCTGGATGTAAAAGAGGTTCCTCTGTCCGATACTACTTCCTGCACGGAATCTACTCTAACGTTTACATGACATTTTCCTACTAATCAAGGAATCTCAAAAACCTCTCAAAACTGGCAAGTCATTAATTGACCACGTAGGTAGTTAAGTTACGGGCAATCGATTCTCTTGATATGGAATTTCCAAAATTAATAATCAATCAAGTGTTGCACATCATCAAAAGAGGGGATTAGTCGGCTAATGTCAGATCTTGTTTAAAATAATTTGAAATCATTCTATGGAAATACGTAAAGCCGTATTACGAGTCGCATCGCTTTAACTGGGACAGTCGTTAACTAAGTGTCAAGCAGTACACAGTTTGATTGCTTGTTTACACTTTTAATACGTGTGACCGTCTTCACCACAGTGATAGCATTTAGCTGAAGATTCGGTTGAATTGGTTTTATTCCTATTAGTTTTATTAAGTTCATTATCAATTACGCCTGCCTGCTGCACTGTTTTGTCAATACTTTTAGTACAATTGTAACTCCCTTAAGGTAGACTAGTAATTTATTAATATCAGAATACTGTGCTGCTTTAATTTCAAACAGTATGCAATCAATGGCATTCTTTCTTATAATATAACATAACATCTATTTGTCAGAAATACGTCACTGATTCGACTAATCGGGGCGCCAGCGCCGCCTAGCGGCGCTCGACGGAGTCTAGAACATCACGTTCGACCGGATAAGCACAGTTGGTCAATGGGGGTGAATACGTCTTGAAACTGTCGCGCGTTTCGTATCATGTGTGTGAATTACTAGTGTGATTAATTTGATCTGAACTGTATACAGTTTTTCTATCGCACAATAACCAACACTCTACCCATAGTACGCCCACGGTAGTTAAAATATAGCTGATAATAATGAAAGAGAAGCAAGTACCAAAGTACCAAGTACTCCGTCATCAGAATTGGCATACGTGTTGGTTCAGGCGCAAAATGAAAACGCTGAAAGTGACCGTTGTTGGCGTGCCGTGTTTGAACAATAAAATACGAAAATGCAAGCGCGTAAAACCAATAATCGAGAGAAATCTAAAAAAGAAATGCCTTTATCTACGAGGCTATATGTCTAACTATTAAAGTTAAGACACAATAACCACTTTTTGTTGAAATTAATCAATCAAAACAACACGGGTAGAATCGAAAGTTTTTTTTTTTTTTTTTTTTTTTGAGGATGGGTAATCTTCATATGACTCCTCCCGCTCTGGGCAGAGCGAGAGGGTGTGTCAGACTTTTACTGACTAAAACCCACCCGTGTTCCTTCCGTTGCCTGTGTGCCGGGGTCGCGATATCCCTTTCGGACAAACCCGCAACCCCAGCAGGCATTGGTCTTTCGACCCCGTCAGTTGGTGCTGACATCTCTTTGAGGCGCGCGTGGAACACAACGCGCCGTCGACACTGGCCTGATCCTTATCGGAAGGCGAGCTGCCCATTGCTCACCGTCCGCAAGCCCGCGCCTACGGTGGACGGAAGTCGGCTCTCGACTCCCGACGCCCGGGGCGTCTCCTGCGGCGACTAGGGCCGCGAGGGCGTGCAACTAGCATGTCCCTCGCGCGCCCCGCCTCCTCCTTCGCGAACATAACTGCTTCGCAGAAGGAGGTGACGGCCTCCCATGGACTCTCGCTCCGAACCATGGCCTGAACCAGGACCGGACGTGAGAGATCGCCGCCGCCGATCGCCTCCGCGAGGACGGCGGTGGTGCTCCGCCCAAGCCGGGCAGACATCCACCGTATGCTCCACCGTGTCCTCCGGGCGATCCACACAGTGGTGACACCCGGGCGTTTCCTCCCGCCTTATGCGGAACAGGAACCTCCCGAAATAGATAGGAGATATCTGGACTAACAAATAGGATTTGCTACTTTTAATCCCAGTTTTACGTTCCCGAAGTATATTTCCGTCATTAACGCGGGTGTAGCCGCGGGCAAAAGCTAGTACCTAATATAAGTTAAAATCTTGTTGAACAGGGTGGTTGGATTTAACAAGATACTCTCATAATCGAGATCAGGATACCATTATTTTCAATGTTTTCCTGATTTACCCGTACAAATTTTCACTATACATATTTGTTTATATTATAAAAAAATCAAAACACCGTCAAAGTTATGGTGATTCAAATAATATATTAATAAATCGCAAATGGCCAGTTTCAAATTTTTGGTTGAATCCATACATTAAAAACAAAAGCTCCTTGCCTCCTCTTGAAGTAGTAAAATAAGCTGTGCAGCCAATTTAATTTTACGTAAAGAGGGTATTATTGAAAAAGTTGCTTAAAACAAAACAGCATCAATTCCAACACCTTTTTTTGTAAAAATAACAAGAACTTAGTTAAATTATACGAAAATATTATATTTATGGTGGGGTTTGTGTTAACCGTTCTTGTGGGGTGTGAGGTAAACATAAATAATGGTAATAACGGCCTTAGGGAACAAGCACATAACACCCTCCAATCTTGAGCATACACGGATAGTTGCAAGAATTATTACCTGCTGTTAACAAATACTAGTTATTTTACACTTGCCAGTTCCACTCTGATACGGTGGTGTTTACTTTTCATTGAAAATATAAAGTCTTCTTTCCATGGTTTAAGATTGGTAGGTACTTAAAAAATGTCATCGGTATTACAAGATCAAAGATAAAAATCCAACAAAATATTCTATACTATTAAATGAGCAATATTTGTATATATATATATATATCAATCTGCCTAGTCTTTTCCCAACTATGTTGATGTCGGCTTCCATTCTAACCAATACCAGTATTTTATATGGGGCGACTGTCTGTCTATCTGACCTCCTCAACCCAGTTACTGGGTAATACGATACCCCTTGGTAAGAGACTGGTTGTCAGACTTTCGGGCTTCTGACGATCCGTAACGACTGTCAAAGATCCACAAATGACAGCCGGGGCCAACAGCTTAACGTGCTTTCCGAGGCACGGAGGAGTCTCGGTATGTAAATATGGTCACCCATCCACGGACCAACTTCGGCAAACGTAGCTTAACCTGTTGAATCAACCCGTGCCGCTGATATAACTTATCCACGAGCTCCTATATATACGAGTATATAGAAAACGGCTTTGACGATTGCGATGAAAGTTGCAATATGGGGTTTACTGGGGCGAAAAATCGATCTAGCTAGGTCTCATATCTGGGAAAATTCGGTCTCTCCTTATTTTCATCCGAGCAGAGCTCGGTCGCCCAAAGTTTTAACAAGATGGCTACCTTAGAATAATTGACATTTGACAATTGACAGACATGGCAGCATGGAATTAGTAAGTATCTACTATCATGAAAGCATGGAATTAGTAAGTATCTACTATCATGAAAGCATGGAATTAGTAAGTATCTACTATCATGAAAGCATGGAATTAGTAAGTACCTACTATCATCAAAGCATGGAGTTAGTAAGTACCTACTATCATGAAAGCATGGAGTTAGTAAGTACCTACTATCATGAAAGCATGGATTTAGTAAGTACCTACTATCATCAAAGCATGGAATTAGTAAGTACCTACTATCACGGCAGCATGGCATTAGTATGTAGGTAGACATGGAATTAGTATGAAGTATCCTATACTATTAAATGAGCATTCTCTATTTTCACCAGAGCAGAGCTCGGTCGCCCAGGTACCTACTATTAATCTGAAGCCAGTATCCATCAGAACAAAGACACCTAATTTCCATTATGTACAATAATAAAAAGGTGTTTGTAAAAACTGTAGCTAGTTTGCGATACTTTCCCTTGTTGGCTCCGATAAACAGATTTCCGTCGACATGATGAATGGATATTGTTTAGGGATGAGAGATAACGGCCGGATGGGTACGTTTCGGGCCCAAAAGAGAACGGGGCAGGAATGTTGATTTTCCAACACCCTCCTACTTGGAATTCTCATGGGTTAACTTTATGTCCATCAATCTTAAAACCTGTTTAAGGTACACCAATGTAATTCAAACTTTATTCAGAGTGAAAGCTTGAAACCGGTGAAAACCTTAAAATTATTTGTATATTTATGAAGTCTTCATAGTCAGCATAGTCGTAGTAGTAGTGTCCGTTCACACAGACCGGCTCGGAGAGCATCAGCCGGCGCTCTTCTTTTCACACAGACGGGCGCGAGTTATACGCTTGGAACTGGCCGGAGCCGACGGCCGTTTCACATAGACCGGCTGGAAGAGCACTGTTTTTGAGCGGATGCACTCAGAGCCGGACGGATGCACTCGGAGCCGAGCGGGTGCTCTACAAGGGCGGTGTACCTCCAGTTCCGCGAAGTCCAATCGCAGTCGCAGGCCACGCGAGCGTGAAAGAGCACGCAATCGGAGCCGGTCGGCCGCGCGAGCGCGAAAGAGCATACAAACGGAGCCATTTGGCTGCGCGAGCGCGGAAGAGTACGTCATCAGAGGCAGCCGGTCGGCTCCTCTTATTATTTCACACTAAGCGCGTTAGGTTTGCTCTCAAGCATTCTCAATAATAAAAGAAGTGACATGTAAAAAGAAACCTTATAATATTAATTTAAAACTCTGTTTTAAACGTGATAAAAAATCTGCTCTCCTCTCCGAGCCGGTGTGTGTGAACGGCTCCTTAATATTTAAAAAAATCATAGTTTTTTTTTGTTTTATTTTACCGTGGTTTCATACAAAAAATAGAGTCATATCATTTTACCAACCTACGCAAGTTATATGAGTAATCCTACCCGGTGGATCGCGTAGGCGTTGGGTGGGTAATGTAGCTATGTACTATCTATTTTCAGTTGGCCGATGCATAGTGTTACAGGAGTAATGGATAGCTTTTGCAAATATCTAGACACACCTACTACACTTTTAAATTGATTTCAGATATTTTTTACTTAATTTAAGTGACATTAAGTAAGTACCTATACGCATTTATCAAATTCAAGATAAACTTTCTATAGATTACATAATTACCTATAACATACTTCGATACGCTATTCGTTAAAATGTGACTGTTGCCATATAGTCTCAGAATGTCTGGAAAAATATTAAGTGCAAAAAATAGGTAGTTCTCTATTTTCATAGACCCCTTTCATTTAAAAATAAATCATGTAAAACATGCCTTAAATTCAGGAAGATTAAGGCACAGAAGAGAAACGTTTCTGTTCCGTCGGATCAATTTAACGCATTACTAAGTTTAGGAATTTGCTCTCTTTTTGTCCGACTCGGGCGCTGTAAAAAGGGTAATTGGTTTTGGTATTCCACGGCCGATCCTATTTAGACTCGTTTTCGGATCAGTCTTAAGGATAGCGTAATAGATTCAAAATTTAAAGCTTTTAAAATGGTAAAGGATTATCGAAATGAAGCATCGTATCTCACTTTTTCACAGATAATAAAATCTGTGGATAAGTGAGACGCCTGAGGAAAATTGTCCTATTAAGCCAAGCGCTTGCCATTTTATTAAAAAAAAACCTAGTTGTATCGGAATGCTAAGTTCAGTGAGTGTTCAGGTTGAATCTTATCATCCAGTTCTCAACAGTTTCTTCATACAGCATGTAGTTACTACAGATATTACGCAAGTTGGACACAGTAATGTAACTTCGCGTCAAGTCTAACAATTTATTTACTTCTGGCATTATTAGTGTTGTTACGAACTACGATTACGATGTTAGTATGCCATAGGAAGTGTAAGTTTCAAAAGCAAATGTTTACTTAATTAAATCCAATTTGTGATGGACTCTTGGTTTGTAACTATATGAGTAAAGTGCTACCTTTCTTTGTGGTCTTTTTCAGTTGTTTGTTTACCTTTGTCCTGGGCTGTGAGCAGTGAGGAGGAGAGGGTCTGTCGCAGTTTGCCGAAGGTCCCCGGAGATTCTATGTGTCCGGGGACTGTGTTTGATGAGTCGTCTGTCGCCACCATCTGGGAGCAACAAAATACATTCAGTTATAAATTCGATGTCAACTTGAGAATATAGAAACTTTCATAAATTTTGTAAGAATAAAATAAATCTAAGTTACGTTTCTCACTCTGCAGATAACGAAAAAAATAAGAATAAAAATGTCGTGAATTAGTGAACTCGATAAAAACACTTGGTGTTGAAAAAGAACTCATGTCGTGGAAAGCGACGCCGCGCGACGATAAAACTCTTCATACAAAAATAACGGCTCAGTAATACTGTCGTAAATTTTATGGAGAGCAACAGATGGAGAATGAAATACATCAGAGAGGGGAAAATCAATATTGTCGTCTTCCGAACTAGACTGCGGAGCGTTTTATTGCCTCGCTAGTAAGTCATCTCAAACTTTCTCTTCAATAACTAACTACAAGTTACGACCGAAATAGATCTGAATGAATGAGGTCACTTACTACGAACTGTGGTAGCTCACGATGTTAAGATACCTCACATAAAATAACTTGATAAAGCACCCGAGCTACGTTAATAGGCTTCCGGCTAATTGGAACTCGCTCGTAAAATATACTGAAGACTATAAATAGGGATATATTCTTAATGCTTTAGAAATTGTTTTCAAAGCGGAGTAGAAGTGCGGCAGGTGGAAGGAACTGAGTAAAGCGTCAACAAAGCGAACTCTTGGCGGACGTACCTAGTAAAGTGGGCGAACGAACACGAGGCACAGGAACTGACGGAGGAAGGAGCCCTACCGCTATAGGCACTCGTGATCGTGTTGCTACGAGACACGTTTGAGGCACGACCCGAAACTTAACACTAAATGGATATACCTGGTAGGAGAACCTTAAGCTCGAAACATTTAATGTGTATGAATATGGTAGATGAACGGCATACATAAAGAAAAATCCTCACCAAACCATCTTTAAAAAAGATATCGCAAGTATTGAAAATCCGTAGCAATAAAATAATAATGTAAAGTTTTACGCATAGGTAATAGAGCCACAGCCCTCCCCCATTGCAGTATATTAATATTGTTATGTAGGAACAGTTCGTATTATTCACAGATGAAACTTCCCTTATTTTTAAAATCAAACGACAGTTAGTTAACTTTGAACAAATTAACGATGCACTCTCTAAAGTTGTGCATTGGTTTAATGTAAATAATCTTCTTCTGAACGAAAAAAAGACTAAACTCATAAAATTTTCAACGCCAAATGTCAGGCAGCTAACTACCAATGTACAAGTTAATGGAATAGAGCTGGACCCTGTTGAGTCGACAGTTTTTCTTGGAATCACTATTGATGGTAAATTACAATGGGGGCCACACATAAAAAATTGTCAGAAAGGGTTAGTTCGGCCGCCTACGCTGTTAAAAAAATTAGACAGATAACTGACGTAGATACAGCCAGAAATGTTTATTTTAGTTATTTTCATAGTCTTATGTCATATGGGATTCTTCTTTGGGGAACCTGTGCGGACATTAATACTATCTTTGTTCTACAGAAAAGGGCTGTTCGAGCCATTTACAACCTAGGTCCGAGGGATTCCCTTCGAGGAAAATTCAAAGAAGTAAATATTCTGACTCTAGCCTCACAATATATTTTTCAAAACCTAATGTATGTACACAAAAATATATCAAATTTTAAGAAAATGTCCTATATTCATAGTTTAAATACCAGGAATAAACACAACCTTGCTGTACATCGCACTCGTCTCCACAGAGTAGGCAACTCGTTCATGGGTCAATGTATACGCTTTTACTACAAACTTTCCATTGATATTCGAAACTTACCCATTAAACGATTTAAAATTTGTATTAAAACCAAACTTTGTAAAAAAGGTTACCATAAAATTTCAGATCATTTAGAAGATAAAAAAGCTTGGGATTGAGCTGCTCGCTCTGCTAAACCTTATGATAAAACTTGAAATTAGAATTATTTAGTAAAATCATTAAAATATACCAGTTTTATTTAAACATTAAAACAAAATGATATAATTACTTTGTAAAGTATAATATTATTTTAATTACCTATTGTGAATGTGAGGACTATGTGGATATTTTTTTTTGTTTTTTTTTTCATTACTCTTTTTTTTCCTTTCTCAGTTAGTTTTAATGATGGTCTGGCAGTTTGAGCAGTTTATGCGGCCTACCCAAATGTCCTTTCTTTGGTATTGTTCGTCGAGTTGAGCTCCTTATGTTCTGAGTTGAGCTCCACGATTACTGACAAATGCTTGCACTGACTGGACAGGTCCACTCAAATCTGTGTGGTTCTTTTCTCCAAAGACCATTTCAGACATTAATCTACATGGTCCTCATATGGCTTGACCAAGATTATGTCTGGACTTTAAAAGAGACCTCTGAGTTTGTTTCGGTCTTTCTTCTCAGAGTAGTCTGATAGGAAACGCCGAACTCATCTAGCAAAATTTAATATATTTTGAATATGACGTGTAAAAGTGATTCCTGTATCCTATTTACAGAATAAACAATTTCATTTCATTTCATTTCAGTGGATACTTGATTAAATAAAAATCTAATAAAAAATAAAATAGTTTAAAACGAGTTATTCCTTCTACGCAGTTCTGAGAATGAAATAAAACAGAATATTGAACATCTTTGCTTCACGCCCGCATAAGTCGTAAAATTTCACCCACAAAAGGGTTACAGTTAGGCATTCGGACAATTTTCCGTACAATTAAAATGGAATTTGGTAGTTATACAGTGGGACCTGGCACTGGCATCAATAGAGTTTACTTGGACCGACTTAATCAAACTGCAGTTCCCTTACCGAAAAGTGCAATTAAGTCTGTGACACAATCGAACAATTCAATCTATTGTCGGCTGAAGTCGGCATCTAGGTAGATGGTGACTTTTTACTAGCATGCAGAGGAAAATAGAAACTTTTAACATCAGGTGACTTTCATTCGATTTTGTTTTGCAATTAGGTACTCAACTCAGATACCTAGTTAGGAACAGAATAAGTCCTGATCTTCCCAACAATATCGCTTAAATCTTGTTATCTTAGAAAACACATACGCATTCAAAGACAACAGACAGTTGTTATACAATATTCATGAATATTAGAGCAGTTGTGAGGCATCCGGCGCAGCGCATTCCTCTGGGAGTGTGTTGGCCGCGGCTAACCTCACTGCTTCCATTCTCGCGTTATTGGATTCACCAGGCGAGCCTTGTTCGTGACCGAACACTTACCACTTAAATACATTATAAATGAAGCCGCTGCCGGCAATAACACACGCTTTTGTCGAGAGCTTCCAATGAGAGCCACTTGACTGCTGATTGTTAATTTACGACTTTAGTGTAACGCGAAATCCTTTATTGTAATTTGAGATGGTTGAAATGCCAAAGTAATCTGTGTTAAATTTACTATGTTTTCTGTCTATTAAAAAACAGTTAGCACAAGCAATATTCGAAAGAAAGCAATACAACTTTTTATTGAAGAATAGATTCAATCAAATCACATGGGATCAAATATTATCCTCGGTAATCGACGGTTCCACGGGTAAACGATATTTCGTAGTCGTTTACCTATGTTGAGCCCTGCGGGGAGTATTATATCAAATGGAAGATTAAGCTCGCATTTTATTTCTTTTACAAAATTAAAAGTTATTTACATAAAAGGGACAAATGACTTACTCGTATATTTAAACAGTTATGTGAAACATAAACGGAGACACTAAATATAAAACCACAACAACTTTTCAAATATTTACATAATTTATTTTACTATTCTGTTTATTTCTAAGGCTGAAGCGAAGGGTGGATTGTATCTTATTTTCAAGTTGGGATCCGTAGATCCCAAAGGGCTTTGGGAACTGTGTTCACGTTCAATGAATAGGTCCACTGATAATATGGTATTTATTACCAAAATTAACCTGTTATCTTTGCATTAGCTACTGTCTTAGGTATTTAATTCTCAAAATGAAGAAGTTAAAAAGTACATGTTCGTCATGTAATTCTAGGAAAGGCAATTGTTCGTACCCTTCTACCAATCGTGGTGATTATGGCGATTTTGTTTGCAGTTAGTGATAGATATTAAAGCGTTTTATTATTGCTTTTACGTAGCTATTTATGCAGCCTTTACTACTGGAAAAGTGAAAACCAAATTTAAAGCTTCATTTTAACTCAAAAGACTACTTTCGTAGAATTTGTTTATATTTGAAAGACTCGTAATAGTCAAATTCAGTCGTAAAAGGGGTTGCAAAAATACACTTTGTGAAGCAGCCAGTTTTATTATCTGCCTTTTACTTTCAGCTCAGCGAAGCAGCAAGATAATATAGCGCGTTCGCAACAGCGCAACTAGTATCAGGTTGAGCACACGAACGTCCGCTTCGATTAGCGTTACCGGCGGAGATTTTTGAGATAAAATGGGTCATGAACAGAGCGTTCATGACCTACTGGAGAGGTGCAAGGGGCGCGCGGCGCGACGCGGGGGGCAGGGGGGGCCACGCGGCCCTGGTTGACCCACTTGTTGCCTCAACCCGCTATTTACATTACAACTCTAATTGCTGTCGGCAAACGGCAGGTGTAAGCCTTTACTTTATCATCACCTTGGGACCAACCTTTTCTAATTCGTTGTTCGACTTGTGCAAATGTAATCTATTACTTTACGAAATTAATGTTATTTCATCGTCTAAAACAAAGAGCAATTTCTTTCATTCAGGTGCGGGCGAAAGGGCCGTTCACATTTTGTATAGCGCTGTTAATTAAGCGTTGAATGGGCGTAGAATTCTTAACCTTCGCTATATTTATTTGGTATCGACATATGAGCACAATGGTGGCAGCAACAATGGCCGCGTTGAAGTCTCACGTGCGCGGCGAGCGGAGCGAAGGAGCGCAAAGCGTAACAAGCGGAGCAGAGTCTGCGCAGCGCTACACCCGCGGACAGTACAAAGGAATGTAGGCAATAACGCGTCTCTGGCACAATGTCATTGTTTTTATTTTTGGACCGAGATACATATTTGTTGCTTTAATTTTGAAATATGTCACATAAACAAAGTGCACGATGGTGCAGCTGTGGTAAGAAACGTATTAAAACGAATAAGCTTCTTTCAGGACAGTGTTGACAAATACGCTTAAAGTTTCTATTGTAGGTAAGTATGTTATGTGTTCGAGTTGAGAACTGGGTGAAATGAAAAAAAGAATTTAAAGAAAGATTTAGAGATAGGTATTTTGCAATTATTTAAAAACATATTTGAGAGGGGTTTTAAAGATAGCAAACAATTTAGGGTTAGTAGTTATTTGGCCTTAAATTCCTACCCTAATAACGCTATGCCAAGAATTTTCATCTTTAAATATAGCAAACTACAACTATGGAATATTGCCCCGGGGTTGAACGGACGGACGAGGGCGAAATTAGGTTCTTTCACTGGTTGCTGGTTACCACTACAACGTAATAATATTTGAAAAACGAAGCCGCGGTCAAAGGACCGCCGATATTGCTTTGGCAATATCCATCCAGTCTTCAACTTTGCTTAATATGTAGAAGGGCACATTCCAAGAGTATAAAATAAAAAAGAAGAGGGCTCTTGTTAAATATATAAGTTTCCACGCAAGCTTGAGATAGATATGGAAAATACTACAGATCAAAGCTTTTTATGAGGTGGCGCAGTGCTTACTTACAGATTCACGAACGAAATGACAATATATATTCTCAAAAGGAGCTTGATTTTGTTTTCTTATTATTTTTAATATCCCTTAAATAATCGCATTATCTTATCGCATTCGCTTATCTTATGTTAGTCATACACGATCAGGTCTTCCTTGACCGATCGCTGCGGCGGTCATTGGCAATCCATCTTGAGGCCGTAACAGGTACGGATTTCGTTCAGATCAGACGGATCAAGACGTCGAACTAACAATGTATATTAACTTTATCTAAACAGCATTCCAAACAAAAAAACAACCCCCAAATGTTAGCCAAACACACATACAAACAACAGTTAAACAATGTGCAGAAAGTAGTAAAGTAATTTAGTAGACTTCCCGCGCTCCCGCCGCCATGTTGCCCGCGAGACTTATGTGGATCCCGTTCAGAAATCACATTAAGGTAGTTTGAGCGCGGCCGGTCAGAACTACACGCGAATAAATCTAAATCACCGACGTCTGAATCTCGCCTAAATCCACTTTAGTGCTCTTCACACCCGGGCACACACATTACGCTCATGTACCCATGACCCACGAGCCACGAGCCACGAGCCACGAAACTACAGCATCATGCAGCCACTGAATTCTACATTTGTTTGTGTTAAAGCCAACAACGCCTTGTGTTGTCTTTTACAGGGCTGTATTTGCATTCTGCTAGAGAAACAACTTTACATGAGCATGCAAACAAATCTCTTATATCTTAACACTAGCCGGAGCTATGTGTCGGAATAGATAACTGTACTGCGTGAAGAAAAGTGTTCTAGAAGGTCGTGTATTTTTTATGAAAATGATGACGTAACGCAAAGCTAATACCAACCGACTCTCGAAAACCACTGTTATCGAATTCAATTTGAACTAGTCAAAAGTCAAAAAAGTCAGATCAATGCAGCAGAAAAGCATAAAAACTGAACATTTTCGTTTAAAATAAATATTATTGTAGCTTTTGGTGCGTTCTATTTTACTCAGTGAACCGAAAATAATAAATAACACCTTTATTTTTGGAATATATCTAATAAATGTTTCAGCTAAGATAATATTACCAACGTTTCATACATATTCGTACCTTAGGAACGAGCGATACTGAAACTAGTTAACTTCATTAGGTAAAGTTTCCAGGCAAGTTTAGCACTAAATATTAAGGCAATTTTGCAGTGAGGAATATCGTCATCATAAGTGTTGAAGTAGCGGCGCCGCTCAACATTTAACACTTAATATACTTAGAGTTAGGTTTTGACGGTCTCATCGAAACAGCGCCAATTACTCGCCGAGGCGCACATTTTTAGAGCGATCGAACCCTTAACAGCCATCATTACTCAAGAAAAGTTTACGCGAGTACGATCCAAGGAGTGTTACAAATTCTGTGGCGTTTATTGCTGAAGAAGATTAATTGAGACTGACGAACACGCCAAACGAAATGTTGAACACTCTTAAGCTTCAGTAGCTTTATAAGTTGTTGTTTTGTTGTTTCAGTGCACGCTGCGCTTGTTAAACTCAACAGCTGTCCATTTTAGGAAGTTGGCAGTGAAGCACTAATGTGTTCAAAATTTAAACGTCGGTATATACACGTTGTATCAAGACGGCAAACAATCGGCGGTGCCACTAACTTTCCGTAGCAGGTCGCTACGAGCTACGGCGTAGCACACGGGCGTCGGGCGCTCGCTACAACTTTTAGTTGCCGTGTACCTACACAAACTACCTCAACGTTATTTATTTTCTGGAACTGGAAGTACGTAGTTTTATTATGTTTTACAATACTATAAAGTTATTATAGTGACATAAGTTGGGCTTGACTGCCTCGTTGGCCAAGTGGTCGCAAGCTCTACTGCTCAGCATGAGGTTTCAGTGGCAGCCCTGAGTCTGAATTTGCGCCCGGTTGATGGCTCGCCCCCTATTACATGGGAGTTAAACATAACTGGTGAAATGTGGGTGTACTATAGGTACACTTCTGCCCAAACCTTCGGAGAACACGGGTGTGTGATATTATGCTATGGGGATTGTAGGACAATAATTTATTTTAGTTAGAAGCATTATAACAAACAAAAATGAGAACATGAAATATAAATGTGATTTTGTTTTTGGTCTGAATGTGTACATTATACGCGTCATTAATATGTAAAATGTACATTAAGTTTTTGCTACATCAAGCAAGAATCCACAAGTATTTCGCTATAAGCCTTTATGGCAGGGTCGGGCGGCGTATAACCTCAGTAAGCCTTTCATCTACGCGGGGCGGAGGCCCAAATCGCATAATTTGACCGGCTACGTGTTGTGGCTCGCACCCATTATCTCGTGAACTGCGTCTACAGGCTCGAATGCGAGCTGAATATACATATGTACTGAGTGAGCATTGTGAGCAGCTTAGCTTGTCCCAAAGATCCGCCGAAAATCACTCGCCGTGTTTATGTAACGCTTTACTTGGTTTACATAAGACGACACGTGTGACACACGACATAGTAAGTGACATACATTCTTCTTTACAACAAACAAACCGTGTAGACGTCGCTAATTTGTCTCTCGCCTCCCATGTTCGTCGTGAGACAAAGCAGCGCTCGCTCACGAACACCTGCATTTAATTAAGAATGCAAACGCTTCATAATGAATCACAACTTAACCCTTTTAAAATAATTTGGAGTTTAAACGTAAATTTGAGTTTTGTGTCGAGGGTTGCATAAATAAGCACGGTGCACAGTGCTATGATGCAAATTGAAAAACTTCCTCTAAGTTGAAAATGAACAGAATTAATTACACACTAGGAGCTCGCTCACCGTTCAACGAGTTGACGGAACTGTTTAAAATTCAAATACATAATGCATAAGTCAACTATACACAGGCACACAACGATGGAATTAGGCAATCATCAAAGTAGTTTAATTACTTACGGGAGTATTGACGGCTTTCTGAGTGCGACCTGGACGCTGATGGAATTGCCTTTTGATTGGCGGTGAACGTTTTGTGAGCTTTTATCGTTATAGGTATATTTCGTGCGACCCTCCGTATCTGTTTGTGTGCGTACATCAAAGTTCCCCAAACATATTGGAACAGTAACAATGGCACTGTCTCTACATACGTCACTGGGATTCGGCTCAATACATTGTGATATTCTGACCGTAGCCACTACAGAAGGCAGCTATTATACTGTACACGGCCCCAACCCACATACTCGAGCACATATATTACCAATATGGAGGGTAGGTACCTCTTAACGTCTCGTGCCGACTTCGTCACTCGTCTTTATACGATTTCAATATCAGTCGAGAGTAAGCCAACGATAAAAATAATTAAAAATAGCCCGGAGCAATATTAATTTACTTGGAAATAACAGAAAGTGGGATAAAATCAATACTTGGGCTTGGAGCTTTATTATGAGAAGCATTTTAACTTACAGGACCAGCTGATGTGGAAAAATAAGGGTCGTTATGTTTAATGTCAAGTTTACCTACTGTTGATTACAAGATAACCAGTTTTGTTTTGTCATGTTCAGCTGTGGATGATTACGAGCCGATGTGTGACGAGTGGATGATAATACATACTCCGTACATATTAAACTATAAGCCGTTGGTCCTGCGCCTGATCTCTCTCCGGTCGTGTCGGTTTGCCGTCCCATCGGACTATGAAAGTGAGGGAGGAGAGAGTGCACCTGTGTCTGCGCACACACTTGTGTATAATATCTCCCGCGTCGATGGCTATAGTCTCCGCTGACTATTCTATTATCTTAAACAATCATGATCACCCTGTTCCGGCTGCACGATGTTATAGATTTGAGCCTGGCACGAACCAAAGAAAGAAAAAATTTGTGGGAACCGGGACATAAAGTAGGAATCTGAAATCGGCATCCTGCACTGAATGCAGTTTGTTTTCCCTTATTCATCCTCTAAGATTTTCAGCCAACACATTTTCTTGCTTATTCTCTTATTCAAAGTTGTCACCTCTAAATATACAAGCAATAAGTGTTCATCTTGAATAGGTTCAGCTAAAGTCAATTGAGTACGCAATAATGATAAGTGTCAGCTGAGTGATACGTCTGGCGAAGAGTACTAGTTAAGTTTGATAAGGGTTGAAATATGAATTACGAATACTGAGATACCTACCTACTCACTGAATAGTTAATATACACTGAAGATTTAACTTATAATGTTAAACGTCATTTGGATACATGTTTGCCCTGTCAATGCTCGTCCGTCCTTCGGCAAGATGGAGGTGCCCGAGCGACCCTAGTGATTTCATCGTAATTTAGTTTTTTTGCGCATGTAAAATAATAGAGAGAAAATAGTTTATTCAGTTAAATAAAAATTGTATGTTGCCCATTATTAAGCGCAGGGTTATGTAGTTAGATATTCATGTGGAAATTATCTGAAGTGTTCACCTTACGGCAAATTAGCATTTAAAAAGCAAAAAATATCCATAAAACATTTTACTGAGCGAGCGTCTCGTTCATTTCGCTTTGTTTTCACTCGATGCCGAGAAACGGAGTGAGATTGGTTTTAAAAGTTCAAGCTTTTGGTAAACATTTTTACTAAACGAACTTTATTCCAATAGACAACATTAGTCTGTTTCTATTTGCATATTTTGCACAGAGGTGTGTAAACTTTCAGCGATTTAAAAGTACTTCAGAATACATCTAAATGGAAGCAAATATCAAGAAAATGTTTGCTAATTTAACCTAACAAACAGCGTATTCAGGGAATGCTATTTATTTTGGGCAAAAAATGTGGACTAGTAGTTCAGTAAAAGACTCGCTTTAATATGCGCGCTTTGATAAGGTGCACCTTTATGCAGCGCGCTGTGTGCTAATAGAGTCGTCAGGGGCTGCCACTATAGTGCGGCTCCATTCAGTGGACCTCTCGATCCCCCCCTCCCACACCACCCAAACCTCTGCAATTGCAGGATGTTTGGAAAAAAATAGAATCGTGGTTTTACACAGATTTTCCCGATAAAGTATTCTGCACGGTTTGACTGAGCAATTATGAAGGATTAATGAGAAGTTTATTTTTATGAATTTCCAATGTGATGCCAAGTTGTTATTATAATTGCATATCACGCCCACGTTACAGTGGGCTACCCACCATAACGCAATAGATAAAATCTAAAGATCGTGTAGGAGTTTCCTCGCATTTATGAACCACGAGCAGATATTATGTCTATACATCAATGCAACTATCTGTCTTACTGCAGCTGAACGTGACTGGTTTAGTTAACAAACGCTCGGATCTGTAAAACTGCTTCCTACATATTTTACAATTTATTATTCAGTTATTGATTTAACGTAACGTATGATATACCTATGTAGTGCACGTTTCCGGCACAGATGTCAAAGATGGAGCAAAGTCGTGGCGAATGACAAAGAAGGCTGACCGTGTGCGGTAGAGAAATATTAAATGTCTGGAAAATCCTACTTGAACGGCGGATATGTTTGCACTTTATCTACCTGTTGTCTGAAGGCTTATCTCACGATATTCCTTTTGGTAGCAATATTTATCCGGGGGCACCGGGTATTCATGTTAAACTGCCGTGTAGCGACATTTGCATTTAGATGAAACATTGTAATATGTATATATTTTGGGAAACCCCTTGCGATTTCTCAAGTTAAATCAGAAGTTAAACTTGGTTAGTTACTGTGATCTTAATAGGAATTCGACACATTTGTGTCGATGAGGGATTTCAGGTTTGTGTGTCAATTGGGACCGACGGCCACAAGTTCTTGAGAAGTACGTGTAAGGAATAATTATATGAAATTAGAAATTCAGTTTTACGAGAACTTGTTTTTTTTTATTTTGCCCACCACATGGGAACCCCTATGTTTGTTTCACAAACGGTATTGTAGGCGAGCGCGGAACTCAACAATATTGTTTTGATGAGAAAGAAAGACGTTTCCGCTCGGCGGAGCGTTAATTCATCTCACAGGAAGCGCTCGTGAGCCGCCACTGGCACACACTGAGCGTACCTGCCGCCTGCCGCCGATAGCGAAGCCAGCGTAGATACCGCATTCACACACAAAAAACAATGAATGCACACATACAAAGACCTTTTGTCTACTTTTCGGTTAAATAGTGAATAGCTAAAAGGTTGCTATTTCCTGCAAAATGTATTGCATACTTTGTATCTTGCATTTTCAACGTTCTAGAATGTCGGCTGAAGATGTATCTTACACAAATTGCGCTGCGGATAACTGAGCCGAAGCTATACTTTCGTTATAAGACTTCGAACTTTAATACCTGAACAGACGAGGCATGTTGCGGATTTTTTAAATCACAAATTAGATTTCTGCGCACGGGTTGGACATCTAAAACGGGATTCCTACGAGGGGCATGAACGTGGTGAGTTGGTATTTTTGTTGATTCTATTCGCAGGGCTGCATCTTACTTCTCGGATTGGGGACATTCAATGATATACTTAGTTGTTTAGGATTTGGGGACATTGATTGATATGATTGTTTTAAGATTGGTTGTTCGTTTGTGATCAGATGTATGTAGGCAGGTGCCACATAACAACACAGAAAATCCTGACATTTTCGGTCTTGTCAAGTCAACAATTCTAAATCTTGTAGTGAAAATATCAATAATTTGAAACAAAAACAGCATAAACAGATTTTCTCCCTGTGTCGAGGTTTTTTTAACCTATTACTTATAGGTTAGCTAAAGAGCTGCAACAGAACAATAACCAACATATTTAATAGGTAAATCCATAATTTCTCACGAGGACAAAGTTTCATTCATTCGTTTATAGTTGAATGCAATCCGTATTCTTCAACACAACCTCAACAACTTTCTTTCGTTCACCGGACCGTTTATTTCAACCACGTAGTACAACGAAACAATGGCTAGTAATGGAATTTCGTTTGATAAAATATAAGGAAAAGGACACAGGCCACCTCTATACTGAAGGCACACGTAGTTCCCCGGGGATCATATCTTATTCCGCGGACGCAACCGCGGGAAAAAGATAGTTTACAATAAAACCACGATATTTTCCTTTTTTACTTGTTCGAAATGGCTACTTTTTAGAAGATTTTCCTATTCTGTTTATTAGGGATTTTATTATTTTCTGTAAAAGATAAAAATATGATTTTTACTGCGTTCAACCTTGTTTTACTTACTACATAGGTTTGGGCAGTACAACTGAAATAATTAAACTTAGTTTGGATAACAATGGTTGACCCACTTCCATTCATTTTACGAAAGAACAGGAACGCAAGTATCTAACTATGTTTTTTTTTTTTGTATTTTACCCCTAGTTAAAAGCTGAAGATAGAAAGGATTTTTTGCTACCCGAGCACATTATAATTTATATTAGAGCAGCGACTACACTGGGAATTTTAATTAAGGCGAGGTGGTAATAAAATCAAAACAAAGATTTCTGTTTAACACAGGTGGTGTGTGTAATGATTGCACGAAAATAAATATTACAGTTACGTGACTCGGGGTTTTGTGCCATTAATTGTGTGTGCTTATGTAATTAATGCAGTACCTACTGTACCCAGGTGGCCTCAAATTTA
This sequence comes from Agrochola lota, assembly GCA_947364205.1. Taxonomy (NCBI): domain Eukaryota; kingdom Metazoa; phylum Arthropoda; class Insecta; order Lepidoptera; family Noctuidae; genus Agrochola; species Agrochola lota. The sequence goes on from OX376236.1 coordinate 10,087,379, forward strand.
GGATGACATTCGCTTATCCTGATAGAAACAAATTGAATAATTCAGTCTGAAAATGGTCCGCACGTTTTCCGCTCGTGAATGAAATATTTTGTTGAGAATTCAGTTAGTTATATTAACAAAAAAGAGGAACTGTAGGTACATTAATATACATAATCCTACTATATAATATATCCGTCTAATATTATAAATGTCAAAGTTTGTATGTTTGGACGTTTGTTATTCAATCACGTAAAAACGGCTGAATAGATTTGGGTGAAATTTGGCACACTGATAGGTTATAACCTGGATTAACATATGGGATACTTTTTATGCCGGTAGTGTGTTCCCGTAGGATAATTTCCGACCTCCACGCGGGTGAGGCCGCGCGCGAAATCTAATACTCAAATATGAACGTTGTTCTATTACGAAAAAATAGGAATCTAAAGAACTGCGCGAAATAAATTAGAAAAATTGATTCTATGCATAGTCAATAATAGACTACTTATTTGGTACTGACTAAAGAGAATGATTAAAATAAAACCTACATAGATTTTCAGAGAACCGCTTCGTTGGTTTATCGGTTTATTCCCAAGATAAGAAACTCTACAACTTTCAATCAGACATAATTTGAAAATCTGAGGTTCAGCATCCTAGATTTCTCGTTTGTGCAGATAATAGGACGAAACCCGAGTCCCGCTCGCTGGGGCAGGTAGATTAGAGGCACAATAGAAAATGGTTCGGTAGGAATACTATTAATCAATCCGTGCCGTCTCGGTCACGAATAGGACCTCTTAATTACTTCCCGTGAGAGAGGTAAGAGACGATTAAGAGTTAATATAAGGATAATGGGCGGTAAAACCTACCCTCGCCATGGAAGTAAGTATAGGTACTATCGCGGACACTGGCGCCTGACCACTTTTCGACCTTATTGCCTGAGCAATAAGGTCGAAAAGTGGTTTGTCGTCAGCGTCAGCGATGGCACATCATACAGTGATCACCAATCCATCGGACAAGGGAATGAGAGATTCAGTCCTAAAAGTCCTACATTTGCATGCTAATATAAAGATTCACTCACCTTTTTCATAAAGGACATAACATTTGTCGGCAACATGATGTCGGTTTTCCTTTTGCCTTAGCACTTCACTTCACACACATCATCACACTACACTGAGCACCACAATACACTGTTTCCTTAGTCGGGGATAAGCACGCTGCCACCGAAACACGACATTTTCCAACTATCTCAACGCACGAGATGAAATACACACAACACTGGCTTTTGAGAACGTTTACCTGCAAAGAAAAAAAGATATGTTAGATCAAAAGAAAATAAATGCAGACACTTAAGTGTTGAGTGGTACTGGGTATGGGTACTTATTGTTGTGGAGTTGGGTTCGCTCGATAACGACCGCACCGTCGGGAAAGCCGAGAGAGAATGAAGCTATACTCGCAGCCACACAAGTATTCAACAGGTTAGCACTTTGTTCCCGGGGTCTTATCGCCTTTCTTTCCAGATTGATGCTTAAGTATATAAGTACTTCTGTATATTGATACACTGACATAATGGCTTGAACTTGGATGAAAATATAATAGTCTCCACAAAATCGATTTGTTTGAGCACTGGCTACCTACTGCTTTTTATAGAAACTTTTATACAAGAAAAGCTGCTTTGAAAGCAGTAGCATAAAGTAGATACCTACCTGAATACATTATGTCGCCAGCAGTGGTATCCTAACCACGTCATTTCAAGTTTAATTGGAATCGGTTAGGTTTAACATTTTCTCTATTTCTCAATTGTCAACTGAAACCGATTCCATTTACGAATGGAATTACTCATACGAGTACCTACGTCTACGGATTTCGTATAGGAACGTGAATTACCTGTCGTTCCTAGAGAATGTAGACCTTACACATCAATGTTATGGCACGGTAATGTAATCCTCTATCTAATCTGAAAATAAAATAATAAGAGAAACAAAATCACGAAACCTATAATATTTATTATCGAATTAATAAGCATAACTTGGCAATCTGATTAATTTATTAAGCCATGTTTGGCCTATATTTACCGGTAGATATTAATGGACTCTGAAGTTTGATTGTGTGTCTGATAGTTGAAATAGTTATTGTTAAATCGATGGGCCGGATTTCAAGTCTTGTAGCAGAGTGAAAGTAATGAAGTAAACTGCTAAGTACTGCAAGCAAATATAAAGTTATAATACCTACCTAAGTAAATCCAACTTGACTCGAAGTATCGAATTCAAAACTAACATTTACATAAGCAACAAATAACCTCAAATAGGTTACGTATTAATAAGAGTCCGATAAGTTGGGCCTGCGGGTTAGCTTAACGCGCGGGAATTGCACGCTTCTCTGAGTGCCTATCACCGGTAAAGTGTGTCACCCGAATCGAATCGACTTGCACGTACGGAGGGAGAATGCTAGTTAAATCGATACTCGTTATTTTCAGTCCCCAGCAAGGCACACAGTCACACTGCTTGGCAGTATCTCGTTTTAGCTATCTATATCAAGAGGAATGTAGGCGGGCCTGTATCAGTGGTGCCAAAATAGTGATTTATTCCGAGATTTACAGGTTTGTAGGGCTAAACCGAAATTTATCTCCCGCATTCAAATGAGCCCCTCGGCTTCAGTGACAATTTGTTTTTGCTGAGATAGAATAGCGAAACTGACAAGGCCGGAGTGAAATTAACGATGTCATTGTAAATAGGCAGGTAACTATCTCAAGCATGAACACGAACCGATTTTAGACTATGTTTATCAAAGGCTGAATAACAAAATCGGGCCATTTGGGTTAGTGGTTCTGTACCACCGTACAATATATTAGTAAATAAATGAAAATACTAAACGAAGAAGATTTTTCATTATGAATTTAAAAATTGCAAAGATAAAGCACTTATTTCATAATGATACTATGAATTAAAAGTTCTTTAATTTTTTGCAGTTGCAGAAAATCACCCATATTGAAATAAAATACCTTATGAATCGGCATTTTTAGTCTTTGTTGATTATGTACAGTAGTACATGATATACAAAAGCCTAAAATTCCTAACTTGTTTAGTTGTTGCGATAGAGCAAGCACAAAAATGGTCTAAAACTGACAACTTTTACGGCCCCTGTTTCTACATTTTTGAAGATAAAAATAAGTAAAAATTTGATTTGTACTGTCGACTCGATGAGTTACAAAAATTACATCCCCAGCCAGGCTAAGATTTTATTTTTTTCAAAAAAAGTTTATTGGCCCCTTTTCATTTATCAATTATTACTATTTGTTGTTATAGCAGCAATAGAATTACACAATCTATAATTTCAACTGTCTACCTATTACGGTTCATGAGGTACAGCCCGCTGTCAGACGGACGGACAGCGGAGGCTTAGTAATAGGATTCCGTGTAGCAGCCTTATGTTACGGAACCCTAAAAAGTGTCTTATAAAAAAACTTTACTTTACATATTAGGGCAAAGCACGTAACTAACAGTATCAGCGGCTAACTTAACTTAATTATGCACCCTACGCACATAATATTCTATCATGAATTCACTGAAACTGTCAACGTCGTGTTGCTATGTAGTACTTCGGTAACTTACGTAAGATGCCAAGTTTAAATGCAATCGATAAAGGCTTTTAAAAATTAAAGGTTGCAAATAGTGCATATCAAGCAGCCTGGCTTTTATATTAATTAAAATCCTGAAATAATTTGTTTTAGGTTGCAGGTACCTACTTCAGGCGTGGTCGCACTAGGGGTCTTGAACGTTTTTCGCATATTCCGTTCATTTACCTACTTATCGATTTTGAGAATGCTGCTAACTATTTAGGATTCAAACTTTCAAAAACCATTTCAACTCGCAATCGGCCAATTTAAAGTTATTAAATAGTGTTTTGACTCCACGGTAAAAAGGAAACAAAATTTAACGTCATTTTGTTTCCTTTTTACACAACTTCTGTAGCGATATTTCAAAGCATCCTCTGTTTTACAGGAAATATTATTAAAAAAGTAACAATGGAAGCTCGTTACAAAACCTTAAACAAACTAAAAGCACTAAAGGTCCTGTCCATGTCCTATAAAAAATATATATTCACTGTATTTAGCAAGGTGAACAAGTTTAATCTACTGAGTATCTTTCCATTTATCAAACAACACAAACTACTTAATTACCTCATCGGCAGCTGTGCTAAACTTTGGCAAGGAATAACGATGCTGAATAAAATGTAATATTCACCTTAGACAGCTAGCAGATTTGATATTCACCATAGGCAGCTAGCAGATTTGATATTCACCTTAGACAGCAGATTTTAACTTGTTTCATCGTACAAAGCCGGTCGGGGGAAAATTACGTAAATATTTTGCTGGGACATTGAGTGCGATATTAAATGGCGCGGGTAAGTCGATTACAGGCGGCTATCTAGCGCGGCCCGCTGCGCCGGATTACCGTAGATAATTGGAACCGGCTCAGTGAGAGCCCGGGCGGTGCGACTTACTTTGTCTTTTATGTTACCTATCTACCTACTTTGAACCAACTAATGGGTTTACTACAACTTAATTATGTATAACAACTGCCGAGAGCACTTCAAAAACGTCCTGTGACTTGTACACCTTGAGTCATTGGGGACGGACTTGAGCTAAGCTCTCTGTTGTGATGTCAACTAAAGGCTAACACAGATTAGGGCGGGCCGCGCTGCAACGCAGCGCATTGCAAAAATCCTTCATCACTTTCGTACATTTTCTATGAACCCTGCATCCGGGCCGCAACGCACTTTTTTGTATGAAATTGCGTTGTGCTGCCGCCCGTTGCGGGTGTAATGTGCGCTTGGCTTTAGGCTGCGTGTACACGTAGAACATGGTGGACCCTGCGCACTCAACCGCGTGCACACTGAAGCAGTAGAAGTCTACTCCTATTGAATCACTCTATCTTGTGCTGATTTTAAAAGATCAAAGCTTACAGACAGCGGAAGCAACTTAATTTTATACCAACACGCACTTGGCCGGTTTTTTTGGAACGAAATTATTTATCAATCATTTATCAATTATTTATTTTTATTAAATATTGATTGATATATAGTTTCGTTCCACAGGAAAATAAAACGCATCTACCATATACGTCTATTGAAAGAAGTGGTGTACTAAATTTAAAAGATGCAATTGGTAAATAGGTCCTTTTCTCCTAGTATTAGCCGTAATTTTGAAACTTAATTATTAGATGCGCTTTTTTACTTCTTGATCAAAGTAGATATTCATTGAAAGCTTAGACTCATCCACGCAAATACGTCTTTTCATTTTACTTCCATCAAAATGTGTCCTTTCATCTTAAATATAAATGTTATTGAAGATGAGCCCTTCTTCACTGGTAAATCCGAAACTAAACGAGATAAAAAACATAAAAATATATCAGCAGGTTCGTCTTTTTTTCCTCATTCCGGCAATATATATAACTCAATTTTGGAAAAAAAAAATAAGTAGGTACTTACGTACTTTTTACTATCAGGGGCAGTATGGTTGTCCTATTTTTTATCTGGAATTACACGAATGAGGATTTTCTAACTAGATTAATGTTGGTTGGTAAATTTTTCTTCAACGAATTACACAAAAGGTAGGTATGATTGAAAATAAAATAAAATTGATAATATTTTTTTTTTTAAACGGCAAAGATCGAGTGGAACTCACTCATGGGGGTGTGGTATTTTCATGCAAATAAGTTCATTTTGTAACATAAATAAAAAACTATGCAGCATTATTTAAATGAAAACAAAAAAATGTTTATAATGAGCAAATAGTTCAAGATTTTTTATTCTTTCAAGACACCCCTTTAAAATGTTAACCACCATTTCGACTTTACTCAAATTAGACGGATAAGCATTATACCTTAGGTACTTAACTATCGAAATCAACGTCATTAGTATTAGTTTCTGAGATAAGCAGCCATGATAAAAAGGCAGACGAATACGCACCATAATATATTGGTTCTTTTTTACAATTTTGGTACAAAACCTTAAAAACTATTTCTTTGTCAAGTACCTACAGATATAGTTACGAATTTACTATGATTGTTCAGTTAAATCGAAAGAACGTGGACGAAGATAATAGAGAATCGTATAGGTACTAACTAGGCATAGCAGATGGCGTTCCGTAGTTTCTGTCAACCCCATGGGGGCCCCCCATAGGCGAAAATTTATGAATGTGTATATTCTTACCTACTTTTTGTTATTTACAAGAGTACTACAATCTTTTCCATCTTTATGGCCGAAATGCTTTTTATCAAAGATGATCAAAATAATTGTCTAAACTAAATGGTATTTTTGGGTTCCGTACCTCACAAAGAAAAACGTGTCCGCCTGTCGGACAACCCTTTTTCTCAGGAACGCGTGGAGATATCAAGTTGTTTGTATTAAATACATATGTGGTCCTTTGGAGCTCTCAAAAATCCAGCTTCTAAGTCAACGCAATAAAAAAATACGGCCATTTATGCGATATAATTATTTTGATACTCGCAAATAAATCAAAACCTATGGGGTACTTTCCGTTGACCCAGAATCATGAAATTTTGCAAGAAGCAAGGTCTCACAGCACAATTAAAGGAAAAAGTCAGAAAATCATTATAATTTATAGTTTAAAAAAAAAAACGATTATAATCTTAGATATAGGTAAGTGAGGGAACATGTTTTTCAATTAGAATGTCAAGTTTGTTTTTGGGATAAATTCATCTCAAGTTCTCAACTACGGAACCCTTCATAATGCGTGGTCCGAAACGCAATTGGCCGGTTTAAAAAAAAAACCATTTACGTAAATGACTTATCCAACCTCAACTAGTGTCTATCAAGGATCTTAGGCGTTGCTGCAGTAAAAAGAAACAAGTGTTGCAACATATTTTATTATAATTACCACTTTCATCAAACGTTTTATTAAGGGATTGAAACAAACCATAAGAAAACTTATATTACATCTATTTGAGAATTAACTAGACAGTTGGAACTCGCTGCATGTACCATTATTATCAAAGATTAAATTACAAATGAAATTTAGCATACATTTTAAATGTTTCACTCTTTATGAATAAAAAAACAATAAGTTTATTTATTAACATAGATATCACAATATAATAACTTAGTACCTGAACTGAGACAAAAACAACCTAAAAGTAAAAGTGAGTTCAAAATGTGGATGTTCATTATTAACTATTACTGTTCCTTGCAGAAAGGTTTTGCCAGTACTCAGGTGTTATTTACAAGTACCTTCTATGAAGTGTGAGGGAATGAATATTATGTTTTACATGAAAATATTTCTAATAATAATGAACAATTTATGAAAATATATACATTATAGTTATCAACTGAACTATTTTTACAGTGAAGAAACTTACAAAGTAATGTTTGGATTTATAACTCAACTTAATCTATATCGAAATGTTGTATGAAAGCTATGTGATACATTTGTGTACACATTACTAGATAATTTTGGACTTATATAATCACACTAATTATTATAACATACATGCTACCAGCTTCACTAAGTAGTTTTCAAAAATAAAATACATAATTATATGACATTGATAAATGGTTGATGCTTAATATGGTTTTACAATAAGCACAATCGCAAAATATCAGCACAGGTATATTACAGCTATTCTGAGCAAAATGTAGCTACAATACATGAAACAATAATATGAAATTACTGTTTGGCCTGTAAGCCTTTTGATTACCAATCGTCAATACATCATGAAATGCCTTATGTCGGGATAAGCAGTTTTTAAATACCGTTTATAGATTTTTTCCCACATATAGTTGGTTTGATTTCAGAGTTATTACTTTGTTATGGCACAAGTTATATAATAAACATAGTGTGGATTATTACTACTTTTACAATGATTGGATTATGTATCAACTTTAGTGAAGCCAAAATAGCACATTACACAAAATGTACACCTAAACAATTTGGAACATTACTAATGTTAGAAGCTCATAATCTGAACCATCACCAGCATTTGGTATTATTTTCACGAGCATCACCTACATTGACTTCAAGGTAGTTGAGTAAATGCTCACTGCGGCAACATTTTTAATACTTTTTGCAGTTTTTATTTACTACAGAATAAAAGGATTATATAGAGAAAGAGGAGTACATAGTAGGTAAAAGCAATACTAATGAACAAAGCAACTCAACCCCCAGTCTCACAACAATAGATAAGTAATTATGTTGCACTGGTGATGCTTGGCTTATTAATTAAAAACCAGTAAAATTCAGTCCAACTGTATTTGGCAATTAATTTTAAAATGAATAAATCTTAAGATTTGAAAAATATAGAAGATTTAAGAATTCTTAGTGATGCAGTGAATATTGATTTCACACACAAATAAACATTTCTGATAAAAGTTAATGTAAATATTGCAAACCACCTTTCAAATTCTGTTATAAAAATAGTTGCAATTCATTAAGTCACAATTATTGCAAAACAGTAAGATTGTACAAATGGCACAATGTTTTGATGATCCATACTCATGCTATGGTTGAAGTCAATGCCCATTATGATATTAATTAAATAATAATATCTGTGATAGTATTTCACCATTGTCTTTTGTTTCCTCTAGTTACATTCCAACAGTCAGATACAACAAGTTACACCTTCTATAAAAATACACACAGCTTATTTGTTCATTATTAGGAAATATTCACCATTCCGCATCACCATTAGCTTTTTGAAAGACATAATCTTTCCCACCTAAGTTCATGATACCATCTTTAAGGTAGAACTTCCACTTATTGCGACTGCGAGTAATTTTGTCATATTGGCAAACCACCACATTGTCAGTATCAAACATGTCACCAGGCTCTTCATCGGAGACGTCATCCCCTGAATTGAGAGGTTCCTCCTCAGCTCCCCCGCTCTCATCACGCTCCTCCTCTTCTTCCTCTGCTCGCTCCTCAGCAGATTCCTCATCCTCGTCATCGTCACCCGCACCATCTTCTGATCCATCTCCAGCATTCGATCCCTCATCATCAGAAGAGTCTAGTGCACCATCTAAAGAGAATGGTGCAGCTCCACTGCGGCCACCTCCGCCTCCATCAAATTCATTTTGTTGTCCGGCTAGTGCAGAGTTGATGTGTTGTTGCAATAATGTTGCAGCTAATGGCTGAGGTAAACTTATAGTGGCATTTATAATAGGGCCAGTAAGTACTTGGTGTAGCTTGTTACCATTAAGTGCAGATGCAGGTATTTGTATGGTAAATGATCGCGGCTGTGATCCTGGCACACCTGGCTGAGCAGGCAGGGTGAGTTGCACAGGCACCTTGTTGTTGGGGTCCAGCATGTGATGTGGATGTGCGCCTGCAAGATTGGAGGCAGGAGCGCCATGTTCCACACCAGAGTTTTGGCTAGAACCTTGCTGTCCCAAATGTGTATCAGTTCTCTTAGGTACAACATTATTGCCGTTGGCCTTTTGAAAGTTCTGTAGCACTGGAGGCGGCGCCGGCGGTGGTATAGCTGGCTCAGGCTGTGGTGGGTCCATTGCCCCACTGGCTTGTAGTTTCGTTTTCCATAATTGCTTTAGTTCCTGCAACACTTGTTCGTCGACACCATCGTCCAGAAAGCAATCCCTCACTCCGGCTATCACGTCGTCCACTACTGTATTGTAAAGTTTCATAACTGTTAACTGACTCATCGTCATCTTGACGGCTTGTCTAAACTATACAAATAACGAAACTGAACCAAAAGATCAAAAAAATGTTAAGTTTAGTTGGAAAACTTCACGTTGTTGATAGTAAGGTGACGAGTGCGTATCCACTTTCGTGTTCACATCTCAATTCAATAACTCAATGTCAAGTAATACTGCGAGATCGACAGTCATTTAATGGACGATAGATGTAAAATACTTCACTAGAACCGACGATCTATAGAATAAATCACAAGGCGACACAAGTAACAAGTTCATGTCCACTCCATTATTATCTTAACAAATTCCACGAATGAAAATATTCATCATAAAATTTGACAATTAATCACTAAAACATAACCTACAAACAAAAAGCAGATTTTGCTTGCCAGATAACGAAAAATTGTCTATGGTATTGGTCGGAGGAGGTTCACTTGGCGCATGCGCGGAGATGGCGGAGCATTGCCGACGCCCCGTTTCACATGGCAAATATTGTTGAGTTTGCGCTATGAGCAACTAGATTAAATTGATTTTGGTTGTGGTAAGTTAGTTAAATGTAAGATTTATTAAAGGTAATTTATATTGTGTTAATATTTTTATTGTATTTAAAATTGATACACATCTTAGGCAGGATAACATAAAACATAGTCGACTAAATTAAAACTATTTTGTTGGTGTGTGGTGTGGCAGATCCTACAGAAGGCGCGGCAAAATTCAAGTAAAAAAAGTTCTTCTCATGCACTCTTTGGCTTTGATGTTTATTTGGGACTGTGCCAACGGGACCCTGCCGTTTTACCGAAAAGATTTTGCCAAAATTTCACTACCCAAACTAATTTTAGCAACCTTTTTTTATACCAATGCAATGATGTTTGGAATGATTTTAGTACGCACATTTTCATTTGGTCGAATTTTTACTTGGCAGAATATTATCAAGGATAATGTAATTTAGCCATTTTGTCTTTAATCAAATGATTTATTACAGTAAACAATCTTTAGACGATAAACGTTTGATCAATTCGTTATGGAACTAATTAGAGTAGGTTAATTATTTTAAAAAAACCAGCCAAGTGCGTGTTAGACCATGCACAATGAAGGGTTCCGAAGTTGGGATGAATTTATCCCAAAAACAAACTTAACATTGTAGTTGAAAAACATGTTCTCGCATACGGAATGTATGGGGGGAGATCATGATTTTCAAACCGCAAATTTAAGTTGGTTGATCATTACTCGGTAACCTGTACAGCCTAGTTAGCTCTGATAGTTTTCCTTTTAATTTCGTTATATATATTACTGCTGTGAATTTTTTCACAAATCCAAGTAGATACAACCATTTAGCTGGCAGGGGGGGGGGGACACTAGACTAACAAAAAATTTCAGTTAAAAGCTTAATATTTCGCAAACGGATCCCTGAATCCAAAAATGGTTTGCACAAACTCAGAATATTTTTGAACGACCTTTCTAACGATACCCCACAACATATGTTAGACGGGAAAAAAAGGAACATCCCCACTTTACGTGTAGGGGAGGTACCCTAAAAATTTTTTTTTTTTCTTGATTTTATTTTACCACTTTGTCGGCCATAATTAATATTTATAGATATGCCAAATGACAGCTTTCTAGTACCAACCGCCTCTGAGCTAAGCCGCGGACAGACAGACAGACGGACATGGCAAACTATAAGGGTTCCTTGTGTACTACGGAACCCTAAAAAAAATGGTTAGGTTAGGTTAACACTGCTACGTATGGCTGTAGGTAATTCGATAAAACAGCGTATAAGCAAGGACAGGTGATAATTCCTTTAAAATACATCCAACACGTTAGGTGTTTTAGTTTTATTGCTAAAATTCATGTATTATTCAATCAATAATACTCTCATTTAAAAATTCTGTACCTAGTACGAAAAGACATGACTGATTTTTGTCATAGTTGTAGATACTTGAATACTTAGTTTTGTTAGAAGTTTATTGTTTAGCCTTTCACAATGCAAGGCTTTTATGTTACTCGTAGTCGGAAGCGCGACTGCTGAGCGTGGGGTCAGTTTTTCCCAATAACACTTCAATCAATTAATCAATTCCTTAGTAGTTCAATTAGTTAGTAGTTGGGTGGTTAGTTGTTCAATTTCTTACTAGCAATATCAACCCGGCGCGTGGTGTTTGGATTTTAGCGGCTTGATACCTACCCTGTGCCTCGGAAAGAACGTTAAGCTGTTGGTCCTGCGCCTGATCTCTTTCCGGTCGTGTCGGATTGCCGTCCCATTGGACTATGTGTCTGGACTTGTGTCTTCGCATTGTAATATGTCTCGCGCCGCTCTACTAAATAAATAGTTTATCGAAGTACCTATATAATTACTTGTATTATTTTTACGAATTGTGGAAGAATGTAAGTAGATCACATAGATACATCTAAACTATAGTCGGACTTACGAGTTGTAGGTCGTGGGTTCGAACCCAAAGCGGGTGTTGAGTCGACGATGAAGTACCTGGTACTCGTCCTCGACAGCCGGTGGAACTTTGTGGAGCTCTTTCGACGTTTGGCTCCCAAACTGGAGACGGCTGGGGCTGCTTTGAAGCGGCTTCTGCCCAATCTAGGGGGTCCAAACGCCTTCTGCCGGAGGCTCTACGCGGGGATCGTGCGGTCCATGGCCTTTTACGGGGCACTGGGGTGGGCGCGTTCATTAAGGCTGCGACCGGCCCAGCGATTGAACGCGTCCCAAAGGGTCATGGCCATTAGGCTGGTTCGAGGATACCGCACGGTCTCCCGTGAGGCTGCGAGCCTTCTTGCCGGACTACCGCCATAGGATCTGGAGGCAAAAGTCCTCGCGCACATGTCGGAGTTGCGCAAGGAGGCGAAACGCCGGGGCGTAACTCCGCTGCCGCGAGAAATCACGGCACAGCGGACAGAGCTCCAGCGGGATCTCATGGCGGCATGGAGAGTTCGATTGTCGCAACCCAGCGCTGGGCACGCCACAATTGTGGCGATAAGTCACCTCTTTGAGGAGTGGCTAGAGAGGCGCCACGGCGTCCTCACCTTCCACCTGACGTAGGTCCTCACCGGACACGGTTGTTTCGGGAGGTTCCTGTTCCGCATAAGGTGGGAGGAAACGCCCGGATGTCACTACTGTGTGGATCGCCCGGAGGACACGGTGGAGCATACGGTGGAGGTCTGCCCGGCTTGGGCGGAGCAGCGCCGTGTCCTCACGGAGGCGAACGGCGGCGGCGATCTCTCGCGTCCGGCCCTGGTTCAAGTCATGGTTCGGAGCGAGAGTGCATGGGAGGCCGACATGCCTTCTGCGAAGCAGTAATGCTCGCAAAGGAGGAGGCAAGATTTGCGCCCTCGCGCCCCTAGTCGCCGCAGGAGACGCCCCGGGTATCGGGCGTCGCGAGCCGACTTCCGGCCACCGTAGGCACGGGCTTGCGGACGGTGAGCAATGGGTAGCTCGCCGTCCCATAAGGCCCAGGCCCGGGTCGACGGCGCGCTGTGTTCCACGCGCGCCTCAAAGAGATGTTAGCACTAAACTGACGGGGTCCGTAAGGGTCAATGCCTGCCAGGGTTGCGAGTTTGTCCGAAAGGGATATCGCGGCCCCGGCACATAGGCGACGGAAGAAACACGGGTGGGTTTTAGTCAGTAAAAGTCTGACACGCCCTCCCGCTCCGCCCAGAGCGGGAGAAGTTATTTGATAATTTCCCGCATTCAAATTACAAAAAAAAGGCGGGCGCTTTAGTTATTGTGAATCATTTCATCACCACTGCTCTCAAATCGGTGACGGACAAGATCGCGAGGAAACCGGCATGTCATAGAACCAAAAATTCGAAGACATCTACCAACCCGCACTGGGCCCGGGTGGTGGATTACAGCCCACTCCTCGAAGGGAGGAGGCCGGTCTCCCAGCAGTGGGAACAATATAGGCTCCTTACGAATTAAAAGTTAGACTGTAATAAAAACCTTAAATTAACTGTCAGACAACGCACAGCTACCAACAAACCGCTGGCTCTGGAAGACATTTTGCGCAAGAGTTTCATATTTATAATGAAAGTGAGCACTAAGGAAGGAATTTTTTGCATCTCCTAAAGGGTTTAAATTGTAGATAAAGTTTGTATCATCATCATCATTATTTCAGCCAAAAGACGTCCACTTCTGGACATAGGCCTCCCCCAAGCAACTGCACTTCGACCGGTTCTGTGCTTCGTGCATCGAGCGGATTCCTGTGGCCGGTCATCGGTCCACCTTCGGTCTTCCATCGCTACGTCTTCTAGTGCGCGGCCACCTCTCTAGAACCTGTCGGCCCCATCAGCCATCTGTTCTGCGAGAAAGTTTGTAGGTAAGTTCGTAATTTTTTCCAAAGGAAATCCCATCAGTAACATGGCTTGTTCTTTGATAAGGCTAAGGCTTCATGCAACTTGGCCAAGTCAATGGCTTTCATCTTGAAGGCGCTTGTTAGATTATTAGTGAAATAGATAAATAACTAAATTTTAATGTAGGTATCTACTGAATAAGACATTCGCAATTTCCACAACCAAGTAAAGCGCCGGTGCATTATTTTTCTTTTTCTCGATAATATTGTACTTAGCCGTAAATGACATGAACCGTTCTGCGTGTTAGTTAGTTCAACATTAGAGCGGGGACGTTGCTGGCCTGGGTGTGCAGGCACGGTGAACCGAATCGATTAAGGTACGAATTCCCGATTGTTCGAGTCTACTAGTTTAGATATATCTACTTTTAACCGAGTTCAAAAAGGAGGAGGTTCTCAATTCGACTCTGTTTTTTTTTTACGCGATTACTGCGCCTATTATGAATTGATTTTAATAATTCTTTTTTGAGAGGTGGCCCCATATAATAACATATATAACATTTTTTTTTAATGCAAAAAAAAAACAAACTGACTTAAAAAAAAGCACTACAAAGTGAAAAAATAACTTCAGAAGACAAGTCAGTGGCAAAAAACGAAAATTCAAAACCAAAGACATTGACTTCCGAAAATAGTGTTATTTTTTTTGGAAGGCGGTTGTTTTATTTTTTTATCGAGAAAATGAATATTAGGTACACGATTTTTACTATTTGTTACTTTTATAATTTGCGTCAATGGGTCCCTACATACGACTGATTAGTTCCGTTTTAATTAGGGTTACCTAAGGCAGGGAGTGACTTAAGGCAGAGTTTTAATCATGTGGTACCGTATCCGACCGAGAATCTTCAGCATCCACATAATGTTTATTTTTGGTCCTGAATATTGTACCATGTTAGGACGGATCATCGGGTTTCAACGTTGAATGGAGCATTATGTAACCTGGCAACATTAACGGGATAGCTGTTTACAGTTGCTTTTTGATTTTTGACTTTAACCTACCTCCTGCAAAGAAAAATATTTACGGTTTTTTTGAGAATTTTACATCTCGAACTGCGGAAGACCTGCTTATTATTCAAATTCGATAGAGATAGATAATATTAGTGATATAGATAGATAATAGATAATATTTAGCTTCACTTGTGCCAGCGTATATATGTATTTGTTAGCCACTAATAGATTCATGGAACTCAGCCGGGTTGGCACCGTTACGCTATGGTCATCATATTTCGATTTGGTCTGTAACTAAACCTTTAACACTATCCGATATTTTTTGCATAACAAAGGAAAAAGTAACTATTGTAATGGTCTGTAAAATGTTGGGGTTTCCGACGAGACACGACGGCAGGTTTTAGGCCAGCAGACATTCAAAATAATAGATGTCACGCGCAGTTAAAATTGTTGATTTCGTGTTTTTGTCTAATCTCACACAGTATTGTGTTTTTCATACAATGAGAATTCGTAACTGGAGCTGATAGTCCTATAGTAGTATATATACTATTCGACCTAAATGTCGGTAGTTACTTAGTAGGATGATAGTTCTTCCTTCCTTCCTTTTTCGTGTGATTAGTGACTAATGGTTTTTCCTTAGAAGTAGAGTAAACTCTATCAGTATACTTAACTTTTGCAATCGAATAACGTCACCCAAACATCCATGCCACTACGGTTTTGACTGCAGGAATGACGCGAAGCTTATCATCTCTACCTAGTACCAATATGAAGTTCAATGTAAGGATACAACGCGTGTTTATTCACAATCAATTTTCGTTTAGCATCGGGATAATGAGGAAGTGAACGGCAAATGCAGGTTATGCGGTCGGGCGTTTGGTCGGTCGTCGGTCGGTTGGAGCGCGACAGCAGATCAGGTTTGTTCACCGGCCGGCTATTTCCGCACGATCGATACGCTCCAGAATGTCACTACCCGCTCACCTGAGCTGTTGAGCCTCTGACGATCCAACTCATTACCGTGACTGTCGAATTTCTAAAATGTCATTACCGTGATATCTTACATGGAAAATTTTAATTCTACCAAAATGTACGTAGATTAAAGATAAGCAGCTAGGCAGCAGCTTTAGAATTGGATTTTGGAAGATTGAAAATGGGTGAATACCCTGCTACATTTCCCATTTTAGTATTCTGGATAAATAATAGTCAATGACAAACGTTCGCTACCGATTTGATGTGATATTGAAAACCTTGTTTAATAAATACATATTTATTGGCCGCCATTTAGAAGCATTTCAATTGAACTATAGGCAGAAACCATTTTATAAACGAGCTTGAAATGGCTTAACGTTTTCATCTAACATTCTGAAAATATCATATTGGTTCGACGCAGTAATCTAATAGGTATTTAATACCTACTGAGTAGGGATTAGTTTTTTTTTTTAAGAAAATATAATTCTTGTTTGTAGGTGTAGGAATACAATACCTTCTGGTATTTATAACTTAAGATATCTACTGTTTGGGAAAGCATTTAATAAATCGCAAGGCAAACGACCCAAAAGAAAAGGGGAACTTGATTACTTATCGTATTCTATATCTGAGAGAACTTTTTCTTCCCACGTCTGTATACTTGGTCCATCGCGATAACACAAGATGTACTTCCAACATTGAATTGAGAATGGTAGAATAATATAAACAGATAAATAACGCTGAATATTAAACCTACCTATGACAGGAAAACGCGCAATCTGTATTCTGATTATTTGCTATATTTACTTTGATATATTTCCCTTCAATAATAATCATTCCCGGTCGACAACTGTAGGATGTCACACACAGTTTATTCGTTGTGCTACATTAAACCAATTCGATTCCAGATGAAACATAATATGGAAAATCAGAAAACAAAATGGATGGAAACAAAAACACGATTCACGTATTTCTGAAATGCTGCAAAATGGTGATGAATGCCATACATGTAAAATATGCTTTGGCATCTCTTTTAACTGTGGCTAGCATCACTTTCTTGAACAGTGTTGTAAAAATAGTAAAAATTTTGTAGGTCAAGCTCAGAGGCCAGTTTTATATTCAAGTATTCTCATACCTTAGCAACGAGCTATTGCTATTCAGTGCAGAAGGTTTGATCGATCACTCTTAAGGCGCATACATTATTAAAAAGGCGTTGCAAAGACTAGATTATTAAAAAATAGTAGGTCTGAAATGTGCCGATTATACACACTTGAACAGACAATTATATGTGCAAACCATAACATATGTTAGGCGTAGATAAACCCGAGACTGGGGAGGCTTTACGAAGAGAACACGAGCTCAGCTCACGGCCACACTTTGAATCGGGCAACCGTCGCAGACAATGTCGGCTCTTCCAAGCAAAGTAGATAAATCGTTTCACAATTTACGGTTGAGAGGGAACGCTATATCAACAAACCGTTCAGAAACATATTATAACGCTTTCCCCGGTGAATATAAGAAAACAATTGCCTAATCTGCATATGTGACGCGAATATGTGAAAAATAAACTTATTTACTGTCTTAACAATTTTTGTACGATCGATCATATTCCTGACGTTGTGTCCTTTGTGGGTTTTTGAGTGAAGCGGTGAATTCCTTATTCTTTTCATAAATCTTTTCCCCGCGACGGTAACAAGTAACGGAGGCACTTTGCGCCCCTTTGGAGAACCTGCGCCAGTAAATTTGTTACTTCCTAGAGCGCTACATTATGTACATACGTGCTCGGTTCACATACTGGCACCGTATTCTACAACACGATAAGATCAGATTTATACATCCCCGCCTGGTGTGTCATTTTTCTCGTTCTAATTCTTAAAGCCATCTACCTTGTTTATTTTCCCGCAGAGAACAGAACAGTTGTCACTTTGCATTTTATTTTCACAATGCGGTTAGTTTCGGTTAAAATTCAACCGGCTATTTACAAGAGGGTGTTAATTCCTGTGGTATCGTTGATACTTGGCACTCGTTCTGTTTGCGTGCGTACGTGGTAGGTAGTTGAATGTTCCTGGTAATTTATGCTCGGCGTAACAGGTGGGGTCACTATCACCATTCTCAGGCTACGCGTGCTAGGAATTTATTATTAATGGCTGGTTTACGTCGTGATTAGTAGCAACTTCATTAGAAAAGCTGTGATATAGCTTCTTAATTAAAGTTAGAATAGAAAACTCTTTATTATAAATTAGGTTGGCAAATTTGTTGTTTGATTTGTAAGTGTTAAGAAATACAATAGACGACGTATATTTAGTAACATAATCCGCTTAACTGTTGACTTTACGGCTGACTGTCCACTGGAGCGGAGAGGAGAGGAGCGGAGCGGAGCTGTGCCAATATTAACCAATGGAATTGCATAAAATCTCCGCTCCGCTCCAGTGGACAAGGATTTGCGAACTAGTTTCAGAATTCATACAAAACCGGGAAGCGGAGCGGGGTAGTGGAAAAACCCGGCCGCGGGGTATTGCAGCCCGCTCAAATTATTCATTGCGTAAAATCGTCCTATATCCACACAGTCCGCAACTCTGCTCCGCACTACCTCGCTCCGCATCAATGGATAGACACAGTCCGCAACTCCGCTCCGCATTACTCCCTCACTCCGCTCCACTGCCTCGCTCCGCATCAATGGAATGAATCATGACGTAGAACCTATGCCAAGTAGGTAGTGTACCTAATACTGGGTGGCGCAAAAGTCATGACAGGGTTTTAAATATATATTATATATATTATAAAATGACATTTGCACTGACATTTACTATTCTTTTATTTTAACAAATTTTAAAATACATTTTGGAGATTTATCGTGGATAATTTCACCCTTATCCAACGTACCTAAATTATAGAAAATAATGATTGCATTGAACATTTGATAATGAGTAATGAAGCACATTTTCATTTGAACATTTTCATTTACAAACAAAATTGCTGTATTTGGAGTACGGAGAATCCAAGAGAGGTCCACCATCATGAATAACAACCCTGTTAAGTTTTCTGTTTGGAGCGCAGTAACATCACAAAGGATTATTTGTCCCTATTTTTTTGAAGACGACGACGGCATTATTGTAACTGGGATGGCTTCAGATATCGGAATTTGATTGATTTTTTTAACACCAGCTCTTCTCGACTCCAGAGATGTGGTTTCAACAAAATGGAGCCACAGGGCATACGGCTCGAGCCAAAATGACTGTCTCAGGGCAGACTTTAGGCGAGCGTTTAATCTCGAGATTTTCAACATTTCACTGGCCCGCACGTTCCCCGGATTTAACAGCGCGAGATTATTTTCTCTGCGGTTATTTAAAGGACAAGGTGTACATAATAAACCCAGGACAATCGAGCAGCTGAAGGCCAACATCCGAGCTGAAATACGGTTGCTAATTGCTTATGTTCTGAGGAAAGTAATGAGAAGTGCTCTCGATAGAGCTCGTCTTTGTGAGGCTGTAAATGGTGATCATTTACGTAATGTAAGGTTTAAAACCTACTCGAAAATATCTCCATGAGTTTTATTTTATTATCTAATAACAAGTAACATTAGCAAACAAAAATAAACAAAGTTATAAGTAGTTGCGACCCCTTCCTGACTTATGCGCCATGCTGTATATTTCTTTTCATGGACAGTTAAAATGAGAATAATATACAGATAGCCACGTAATCGATCAGAAGCCAGTCTATTGTATTCATCTCCGGTATTGAAACTCGAGTGGATATCAAAATCTCCCGAGCGTTGTCTGAATTCCTCTTTAGCTATAGTTAGACTCTATTGAACATTCTACTGGGTACCTCTCCGTATATAGTATGTTCACTTTTTACTGGCTTTCCAGCGATTGTATGTACGCATTCGCATCAACATGTCGATATCGAGTGCATCGTTAAAGCATTCCACTTATTGTTTTATCCAGTTTGCACGGTACGATTGATAGGCCTCCCATTGAAATGTGCGCAATTTGTGAATTCCTGCTTTTATGAGCACGTTGTAAATTCCTGTAGTATTTTCAATAGCATTCAGTTCAATCATGATTATTCAAATACTGGGTGACTATTCTACATAAAAAGTACTAATTATGGTGTTGGGTACATTTAGATTTATATTGTGCAGGGTGCTACTTTTACACAAAAAATATAGCAAATCGTTAAAAAGTAATTATAAAAGTACACCGTACATCTCACCCCAAGTCACTTGCTTAACTTTTAAGTTTTCTTCGAAAATGTTTCTTACATCAATATTGTATTTAATGAAGAATCTTACCCACTTACTAAAGTAAATGAATCTCTTATTAAACTTCAGTTGATGTTAATAAACCGAAATTCTGTTAGGGTAACTTTACGTCAAATAAAACTGATACCTGTTACTCCAGTTTTCGCGTCATATTCAAGATGTGACACGATTTACAATATTTCCTCCTACAAGAGGCGACACCAACCCTATCATTCATCTTTATACGAGTACCTACGTCACTCTCACCTTATTTATTAAAAGACAAATTTAAGTAACTTTTCCAAGATATACATCGATCGAACATTTTTGTTTTTGCTTACATTATAAATACCTAATATATTAGGTATTTATAATGTTAGCATTTTTGCTTTTCTGCTATAGGTACTGATTTTCATAGGTAGGTAGATAAACATGATTAAATATAACGGAGGAGGATACGTGTCTCTTTCGTTATTATCAGTCATATTTTAATTACTGTGAGCGTACAATGGGTAGTGTTGGTTATTGCGCAATAGAAGAATCGTTTGCAGTTCAGATAAAATTATAATTTATGATCACATTAATCGCACTAGCATTTCATACATTGTAGGTACACGACACAACTATTCGAAACGCGCGACAGTTTCTAAACGTCTTCACTGCTTGACCACCACCCATGAAGTCTGCTTAGCTTCAGCCGGTCCGAGCGTTATGTTGTAGACTCCATCAAGCGCCGCGCTAGGTTGGGTTGGCGGCCCGATTAGTCAACTCAGTAACGTATTTCCGACAAATAGATAACTCCATTTGACGTAAGTATATACTTTTATAATCATTACATAGAAAGGGAATCAATGCTTACAATTCATTGTTGTAAAGAAAATCCATATATTACATAACTTAGAAAATACAAAAAAACCGCACATAATATCAGACTGTTTAAAAGAATAATTATGTCTTTAAGAAAATTTTCTTGTGACTTAAGTTAAAACGGTTAAATGCAATGATTAAAAGATTGACACTTTTTTTTTACTTTTAAAACAAAAAACCTATACCGAAATATTGTTTTTAGTTTTCGGTCAGGCTGCCGATCAGCTATTGGTCAGCAAGCCGAATGTTGTTTTCGTTTTCGGCCGAAAAAAAAAAACTTTCATTCGGTTTCTAGTCTAAGTAAGGAATGCCACATAGGAACAAGTAATGACAGGTTGTTTGCTTATTAGCTGGTGACTTATTCGTCCCCCATTATTAATTCAAGAGGAAAATCGATAAAAATAATGAACACACGGAAATAGCAAAGTTGTTAAGCCCGTGTAGCTCATTATGCAACACAATGAAAATGAAACGTTTATATTAATTATATAATTAATTTAGCTTTCGTCAGATGCTCGCGTAACAAGCATTGTTCAAATTCAGGTGCATTTAAACATTGCTCATTAAATTAAATCCAGTCGCCTACATTTTCCGCTCTTCACTACCAACATAAGTTAAAGAACTTGTGTTGGTAGTGAAGAGCGGAAAATGTTCATAATGAATATTGCATTGGCATTGTACGCGGAACATCCCATAAGCAACAAAGAGGATCCCGGCTTCCTCTTTGGCCACGGTGCCATATCGATAATAGCCCTTTTCATAAACACTCAATTACTATCCCAAGAATACCTACTTTAGACTCAATTTTCTTTCATTTAAAAATCGTTGGAAAATATTCAAATGAAGCCAACTACGAGTTGAAGATATTTTATTGCAAACGGACTAGAACAAGGAATAGGTATCGATGATCGCCTACAGCCGCACTCAGAAAGGTTCATTGGTATTCAAACGGGATCCGTGTTTTTTTTGTTCTAAAATGAACGATACGACGATACCTATATTTCTATCGTATGCCTGTTAACAGAGTTGATACACATCTAGGTAGATGGATTGGAGGGTGGACAGGGTGAGCACCGATAAGTTTGTCGGAATGGATACTGACTGCCACACTCAGAGACGTCTATTGGTTACTTAGGGCGCCCCTTAGTAAAAATTTAAAAAGTTCACCAGAGTCAGTTAAGGGTACATTAGCGTCCCTTAATGACAATTAAAGTTAAGTATAGCAAAACCTTTACTTAACTTTTTAACGATTGATTTTGACATTTAACTTTGGGGTTATATTTTTATATTTACCGGTGAATTCGCTTTCATATTAAGCGTTTATTAAAAACAAATAATTACTGATTTGGCAGACTTTATTGAGTTTGTAGACTATGTCAGAAGATATAAATAATATAGGACCGAGGCGGTATTTACGAGTTTAATTCTGATCCCTTAACAAAATACTCAGTTCAAGAATTCCATGCAAAATATAGATGAAGATGTAGACAAAATACGTAAATAAAACAAATACCATTTTTTTTTCCCATTTTGTTCGAATATAATCCAGCATGAAACATAAGTATTATAATATGTAAGTACAAATATTTACTCGTATTATGAGAGTACATGCAATTCAATTTAAATTAGAAAATACCCATTACGTAGAATTAAATTTAAAAAAAATGCAAATATAAATAAAAAAACCGTATGTCAAATTAATAGCCAATTAAAAACAAAAAATAATCGAAAAATAAATTTCCCGGTTTGACATCGACAGTTAGAAGTGATGCCATAGAAAAAAGGTCGTAATCGCTTTATATTATTTAAATGAAATGAATGTTTCGCTTTGAATTTAGTAAAAACTTACAGTAAAACAACTGCCTGTCATAAAAATTAAAATTTTTGTTAATTAATATCAACATTTTTAAAATGTGGCTACACAAAGGCTTTATCACCTTACGGATACTTAAAACTGTCATTAGCTAATGAACCCTTAAATTATGTTTCTGGGATGTACCATTGATTAACGGATTTAATGCTAATTAGTTAAGTACGAATTAGGACTAATTTAATGAACCTTTCTGAGTGCGGCTGTGAATGCTGTAAGCATCCACGTTGTGCCGATATTTTACGCTCTGTGCGACTGGTGACGCTTGCCTCGTTATCGGAGAATTACACGCATTAAAATTTATTACGGGCATCAGAATTTCCCTACTATGATTTCGTTGTCAATTTAAAGAGAATTTATGTAATAAAAACGTGTGCCATCGATGATGATAAACGATTTGTTGAATGTCGAAGGTAGGCAATCACCTGTGTATTTTTATTATCACTAAATTTCGGTGAGTGACCCGCTGGCCGTGATAGCCATTCAACAATGACTGAAAAAGCCATTTAAATTGGACGCGTTCACGAATCAGTTCCCCGTCAAAGATAAATTCACTCTCCGTTTGTGCTGTTAAATATTTATAGAAAAGTAATAAATGCTCTATCCGATTCCATGGAATCGTTTTCGCTTAGTTGCGATTCATAAAATTTTACAGAATAACAGTATCGTTCGTTCACTGGCAACATCATAATGCGTCGGCTGAGTTGAAGCAAAGCTGACAGTTATCGTGAGCCGCCCGATCGTGGCATACAATTTGTATGCTCAAGGGCGGAATTTACTTCAGTTACTGTATCCATTCAAATAATATGGTATCACGTAGGTACTTTACGGATATTGCGCCTCGCTTCAGATTCTATCACACTTGCTTTAAGGGTTACAGTTTGTTACCCGACACATATCCACATACAAATTCTTTCTTCTTTTCCAGCTTTTCATGTACTTCTATAGGTACTTAGTACTTCAAGGTTGTGTTCCGGGTAAAATGTATATTATGTACACATTTCGCCTATTTATTTATTATATATAAGCCGTTTTTCACAATAAGTAGCACTTCTCTTTGTCCATTCTTGGAACTATACTAACATTCCAACAACTACAAACACAAAATGTCAAATTAGTTGCTGGGGCAGCAAGTTACCCAGTACTAAGCTATGAAGTTGAACGATGCTTCTGGTCCGTTTGATAACTTTCAGAACTTGTAGGATTAGATGGAGGAACATGTTATGAAGCATCTATTATTAGTAGTTTCAAAATGCTAGTATATATTAGAGGATACGCTATCCTAATTTAAAAAAGTGCAATTTATTCATTGCTTGTAACTTTTATAATTGCAATTTACGTGGCCATTTTCGTCATTTGCCTCTTCTGAACAAAAACTTAACTCGTAGTAACTGAAATTATAGGTAGGTACCTGTCTGGGTAATTTTAGCTCAGTCACGCTTTACGTTGTTAGTACTCTGAAGTTTTTTCATATGTGTGCGTCAAGTTGTTAACGCGTGTTGTTGATGTTCGCACACCATCAAAAGTTTTGGGATAAATTGCGTAGTCATGCGGTCGCGGCTGCAAATACGACGGTCTATCAGTTCTTGTGGGTTTCGTAAAGGACTACTTAGGACTTCAGCCGGGAAGGTAGATAGGTACTCACCTACATATATTATCAACCGCAAGACAAATAATTGAAGCGGTGTAGAGGCGGAGAATTTCTAAGTGTTGTCTTATATTTGGCCATATTCAAACTTAAAGTAAGTATCTACTTATCAAGTCATTTCAACATACTTTAACATTTTACAGGCAATTTTGAAATGTAAGTGCACAACTACAGTTTTTTAGAAACTTCAAAATAATTTGAATCCATAACTTCTACAAAAAACGTTGCTACCTGCAGACATAGCAACAAATGAATCGTTCGGAATACGAACTACAGTAAATTGTACCTATATTTCGTCATGTAATATATTCAGCAATGGTTGCTATCAAAAACCAAACATTAAATTGAGAATTCCTCTATTTCAGGGAGGCGGTTATTAACTACATACATTAGCAAAGATAAACCACACTGTAATTATACTGAAGTAATATCAAAATCTGGTAAACCCAGTCCCCAAAACATTAACTAAACCATTATAGTTATGTATGTAATTGCTTATTAAAATTAGCGAAATGATCTCATCGCGGCGAGTCATCCCTTTCCTCTTAACCTACAAACGGTATCTACATCTAAGGATAAATAATTACGACCTCGACCTTCACTTATCCTTGGATCGGCTTTAGCCTCTATCTAAGTCTCAAGAGTACTCAAGTTTGCAGCAGCCGCCGCGCCCGTGATCTGTCAGGTGTAAAACTAACTCACTTCTACTGGGAACCTTCCCTATCTACAGACACATTAATAACAGCAGAATATTTTTGTGATTTATATGGAAAAGGGTTCATTTTAATAATAATTGTTCGTAGTTTTATATCACTCATAAAGTCGGTATACTAAATACAATTAATTAACTATAATGCCTAAACTACACTAAAACATGAATTACTAAAAAAATATGAGTACAGCTACTTATATGAAAGCATTATATGAGGCATTTATGAAAAATCGAACTTAGGTCCAAGGTTTTGTAAATGAAAACTGGGTATAACTCCTTTACCTCAATTGTACCTCAATTTAATAATTATTGTAGGTACGTACCTATAGACGTTCTAGCACAGTGGATGCGAAAGCGCAGCAGTAGTCGCCCACGATCTCTTTAAATAGAAAGAAAATCAATTGAAGTAAATAAAATCATTCATTAGATGTAAAGTAATTTGATAGGATTAAGTATAAATAAAAAGATTCCCTGAAAGCAGAGAATTCCTTTGTGTACTTTAGTTGAGACTGCAAATAAATAAAATAGCTCTTAGTGCAGTTTAGGATTTCACTGTTAATTTTATTTTTCCTTTAACTTCAGGAACACACCCGGCCAACTTGAGAGAAACTTTGCGTAGGTACCGTGTGTATCAGTCCTGAATAAACTTACTAATAGAGCTATTTAAGTCCTTTCACGTACAGACGCTTGGGGCATACCTCGGAGGCATCGTGAGAGGCCGTAACGCCTAACTAGCTAGTAAGGAGCTACAGGTGGGTAAAGCCGGCGACCTGTACATATATATAGCCAAGTTGCCAACTTTACGAGTTCCACATAAATTTCAATTTTATCGTCGACAACCGCACTGAAAACTAATGTGAAAAGCAAGCGTCCCTTGTTCGGCACAGTCCACTGAACATTTACGAACATCCGCCGTGCCACCCGTGACCATCAGTCTTTATTAACATTTAAGTGCGAAAACGAACTATAAATAGCACATTTACTGCCCTTCGTTATTTTAAAACAGAGCTTACCTCACTATGTTTAATCCTTGTTTATGAATCCTTTTGTTTTTATTTAAAAACAGTTGTGCTACGTTTCGTGGCGACGCGCTTAACAATTCGTGTGACATTGTACCGAAGTAGAACGACGCACTTTGATTGTTATCACCTCTCACACTTTATATTATTCGGGACAGATAACTATTAACAAAATTGCTTCTGACACGAACTTAAGGCCGTACAGCGACGATAAGGAGCGACCTGCGCTGAGTTTACTCCCCGAACATTAATTGATGGCAGCTGTAGGTAGTTGATGACACTTTATTCACAAATGTTAAAGGAAAGAGAGAGTAATTACCCGCGAAATTTATAATACTCCACAAGGTCCGTAGAGATTTCTAGAACAGTTAAGGTGACTGAGGCACCGGGTCGTTACAATGTTTTAATTTAAACCATAAAGGGTCTACTGGCAGCCAGAGACGACTCGCAATTAACACGATAAAGACATTTTGTATCCCTCGGATAGCAGACAAACAAACCCTTGCCTGCCTAAGTAAAATTAATACTGTAGAGGGCTTTAACAACGTGGCCCCCTCCTCACGTTTTACTTGCTGACTTTTAATTTGCTTTAAATTCCTGTACCCTTCAAAGGCTCACTTTAAATTCCTAAAAAGTCGTACATTACTCAATCACAGCGGTGATTTCTAACTACGTTGAAAGGATGGGTATAAATGACTTCATTAAGTATCCGCCCCCTTTATATTCAACATCTCTTAAGGCGTGTAGCTTCGCCCCCACAAATTGAGTGTTTATCGCGCGGCGCGAGTGTTACGCAGAACGCGCTTGTTCACGAGCCAATTTAAACCGTTCTCGAACACTCGCGCTTAACAAAGCCTTCTACAAAACAAGAAAATAAAATCGCTGTAACGTCGGCTATAGAGCGCAATACGGCAACAGAAGGGCGTGTTCATAAAAACAGCTTGAAAACGATCCAGTTTTATTGACTGATTATTGTAACGTTAAACAAAAGCGTAGATCTCTGTTTCTGTCAATTGTATTTTAAGTTAACTGCCTACTTATACGGTACAATCAAGATTTCTGTTCTATCGAGCGCTCGTCATTAAGTTATGATAAAACAAGCTTATTAAACAATAAAAAAACCCACAATAGTGTTGTAACATAACGCTATGAATACGCGACAAGATGTGTGAAGGAAATGAAAGCTCGAGTAAGCTAATTGTGCGCAATCGGCTGCGAGTAATTGCTAATCTGTCGTGCCGACGACAGCCTCGGTTATCTTTACACACACATCCACGACGGAAACACACGAGCGAACAGCAACGCGAAAATTTAACCACCTCCCTATAGACACCACATCAAACCAATTTAAATTCCTTTCCATAGATAATTAAATAAATAAAGCTTCAAGCAATCATATTTCCGAATGGAATAATTTTCGTGTAGTGTTTCCGTGCTTCGTGGAATCGATTACATGTCTTGCGAATTGATTAATTTACTACCTACCAAAAACAAAACCGGCCAAGTGCGAGTCGGACTCGTACACGAAGGGTTCCGTACCGTATTAAGATCTAGCAAAAAACGCCAACAAAAGCGTTTCTTGTATGCCCTTTAATTATCATTTTTAGGGTTCCGTAGTAAACAAGGAACCCTTATAGTTTCGACATGTCCGTCTGTCTGTCCGCGGCTTAGCTCAAAAACGGTTAGTACTAGATAGCTGTAATTGGCATGGGTATACATATTAATTACGCCGACAAAGTGGTAAAACAAAATCACGCAAAATATTTTTTTTTTGGGTACCTCCCCTACATGTAAAGTGGGGATGTGTTTTTTTTTCTCGTCTATCCCATAGTGTGGGGTGTCGTTGGAAAGGTCGTTCAAGAATATTGTGGGTGTGTAAAAATCTTTTTTCAATTCAGGAATCCGTTTGCGAAATATTAAGCTTTAAAGTGCAAATTTTTGTTAGCGTCAAGTGTACATGGATTTGTGAAAAAGATTACTAGTACAAGTAGTTTATATAACAAAGTTAGAAGGAAAAATATCATAGCTAAGTAGGCTTTATAGGTTAACGAGTAATAATCGACCAACTTAAATTTGCAGTTTGAAAAACATAATCCTGCAATACATTCCGGATGGGAGAAAATGATTTTCAACTACAATATTAAGTTTGTTTTTGGGATAAATTCATCCGAACTACGGAACCTTTCATTGTGCATCGTCCGACAAGCACTTGGCCGGTTTTTATTATATTTTTTTATTATTTGTTATAGCGACAATAGAAATGAACAATCTGTGAAAATTTCAACTTTCTGCCTATTTACGGTTCGTGAGATACAGCCTGTTGTCAGACTGACGGACAATCGAGGCTTAGTTTATTTTTATTTTAGTTCAGATAAATGAAAATACTAAACGAAGAATATTTTTATATTTTCATAATCATACTGTGCATTACAAAGTATTTTATTGCAGTTGCAGAAAATAGCCCATGTTTAAATTAAATACCTTATGAATCGGCATTTTTAATATTTGTTGATTCATAACAGTATACGGTACATGATTTACAGAAGGTTCAAATTCCTAACTTGTTTAGTTATCGCAATAGATCTCGTACAAAAATGGTCTAAAACTGACAACTTCAACTTTAACATTTTTTTTTTTTTAAATGTACTCTACTCGATGAGTTCTAGAGAATGACACGGGACATGCCAGAGTAAGACATTTTTTTTTTTTCAAAATTAAATGTTTATTGAATATTTTTTTACTTATTAATTTTTATTATTTGTTTTATAACGGCAATAGAAATACACTATCTGTGAAATCAATTGCTGCCTATTACGGTTCATGAGTAGCCCGGAGACAGACAGATGGACGGACAGCGGAGGCTTAGTAATAGCTAGTTACTTGGTTCTGTTTGGCACCCCTCAGGTACGGAACCCTAAAAACGAACTTTTGGTTAAGAAATCCTAACAGTGGTTTTCACAAGGTGTGGTGCATCACGACTTCTGTCTCCGCAAGAAGTTGCTTCGACAAGGTTACGACCGCTACGCGCTGCTACGGCCGTAGCCGGACAGCTACGATAACCGTAACGTAGCACCGATTCATATCAAATCGCTTCGTATGAATGCTAGATGGTTTATTAAAGCGTGGCTGACGTAAAAACGTACTAAATGAGTACTTAACAACTGCAATTAAAATAAAAGATTATTATAGAAACTGGCCTAGTAAAATTTAAGTAAAAACACTGATTTTATCTGATTTATGATAACAATACAAACGTAAGTTACTCTAAAATGCTTTTAAATAAGAATTCTTTTGTTATCCACTTTCAATGCAGAATGTAAAAAATTGTAATATTAGAATTAAATGGTGCAAAAAGTGCTACGAATCATTTGAAGTATTCGTGTCGTACCGAAAAGTAACTAAATCACACTATCACAAAAGTCTAAAGCTTAGACTTTAAAAGACCATTTAAGATATCGCAATAATTTCTAAGTAGAGAAGAAAAATCTCATATTTTAAAGAAAGAACAAAGTTGTTTCTATAACCTACACGAATTTTAGTTTTTCACATTTATGATCGTAGGCGTCGCTCGTTCTGCTGGGGTTGCGGGTTTGTCCGAAAGGGATAACGCGGCCCCGGCACACAGGCAACGGAAGGAACACGGGTGGGTTTTAGTCAGTAAAAGTCTGACACACCCTCTCGCTCTGCCCAGAGCGGGAGAAGTCATTTGATGATTTCCCATTGTCAAAAAAAAAAAAAGGCGTCGCTCGTTCTAAGTTGCTAGATAATAGTAATATAATCCCCTGACCCTCTGGATCTAATTCAACGTCTGGTATAAAAATTGCTCCACAATGCGACAGTGGAAAGGCTCCAGTTAAAGATGTCATTAAAGAAAAAGGCTGTCACTCCGGGGCTTTTACATTGCAGAAATCTTTTGTCGCAACACGAAATTATTCATCGTTTTGTGAAACTGCGAAGCTGATTTAAACTGAGCCATTCTTGCACTTCAAATACAATTATTTTTGTACGCGACAAGTATTTTGAGTTTAAGTATATGTGAAATAAAATTATCTAGCTACTTAGTACTATTTACAAAATGGTTGCTTGAGCTTGAATTTTTTTTATTTGAAAGGGTTATACAAAGTTGATACGACAGAGGGGCTTTCCTTTAAACTGCTTATACTAGGAACCATTTTCAAGCTCTGTACCAAAAATCAATTAAATAGGAGCAGTAGTTTAGTCGCAAATGATTTTTTAAGTTTTTGCCCCGTTTGAACACGATGTATCTTTCCTAACAGCTGTTTATGTTACGCATAGGTCATGCACCTTAAAACGATAAAACTGAGTACGATCTACGATGCGTTGTTGCCGCTGTGACGCAAGTCACAAGTACAACCAAATATTTTTGCTAAAAAGATGACAATGCAAACAAGGAAGCAATAAATACACACACACTTGCACTTTCACTACGAGAGTGACAATCATAGCAAAACATCCCGCGCGTAAAAGAAATAGAAATAGGTCAGTGTGTTGCTATTGCATCCTAGATCCTTGCGATCGGTAAGTGGGGTTTCTGGTTTTTTCTTTCAGTGCACCGACGCTATCCTTTCGGAACGTACTTATGTTACGTAACACGGAAGCACCTGCGCCGTTTTCGTTTTGTCGAACTCGCGCGCTGACAATTGTGATTTTGTTTTGTTATTGTGATAGGACACTAAATGAGTTTAAGACAGTATTTCTTTTTTTATTGTGACAGGACACGTAAATTGGGATTATTATTATTTAGTGTTAGTGTTATTTTTTAGTGATTGACTGCTTTTATTGTGATACGACACGTAATTAAACTTTGGTTTTGTTTGTGTGTGTGTAATTAAAGTGTTCAACAATGCCTCGTGTAACTTACACGGCGTAGGAATACACTGACATGATTTTAATTTACGGCGAATGCCGTGGAAACGCAGCTTTAGCTCTGCGAACATACCGAGAGAGGTATGGTGACAGTCGCAATTGCCCTAGAAACGCCCGCACCATACAATTGGCAGTACAAAGATTAAGGGACAATAAAAGTATAGTGCCGCAACAGGAGGGATTGCCACCGCGGCAAATAAACGTAATAACATAACAACGCGGTAAATTTGTGCATTCAAGTGAATGGAGGACACATCGATAATTTAAAAAATTTGTGTTTTTGTTGTGCGCGTACCTACTTCAAAACCTTACCTAACATAAAAGCCAGCGCGAGCGGAGGCCTAAGCCGCCGCCCGCGCTACCGCCTCCGCCGGACGGCCGCTTTGACACGAGATAACACACGCCGCGCTCCGGCGCGCGCGCGACGTTGCCACTTTGTTACCTAGGTATCTAAGGTTAGTTATATTTATTTACAAAGGGTGGTTGCGTTTTACTCTGATTTGTAAGCTATTTAGTTTGTTTGAAAAAAAAAAAAACTCATTTTTGGTGCTTTTTATTTTTATACCGTATCGAATTAATACTAAACACGTATAGAATACGTAGTGTAATTTAATGCCCCTCTGTCATATCAACTCTGTATGATATAAGTAGGACAGTATACAATCTTAAATATAATATACATCTAACACTAAAATATATAAATTATATACAAATATACAGAGGAAATAAAAATAAAATAAGAATTAAGGAAGAGCTCATTGGGCATCAAAAAATTCATCCTCATCGCTGTCAGTTGGAAAAGTGCCCAAAAGACTGGCAGCATTGCCACGTTGGATGGCAATGCTGATTCTTTGACCTAAAAATTGGCCAGCCCTCTGGTCACGTGAAGAGTCGACCAACCGCTTGGCGATGTCCCGAAATACTCGATGAGCACTCCGACCCCACGACTTGCTTGAGCTTGAATTTAACAAGCATGTTTTTTTTTACGCTTTTGTTCTGCTCGGAGAGACTCTCATAACGTTGTTTAAAATACATGAAATATTTTACTTTGTACAAGATCGGAACTCCTCTTATAAATAAGTAAAAAAATATATCTTGTTAAGTGTTATCTATTATTTTATTATCGGAAGAGATAAAAAAGATCATTCTATCCATTAAATCAAAAGCTGTGGGATGTGACAATATCACCCGTAGTATGATCATAACTATTCTGGATCGTCTCCTACCCACGATGACCCGCATTGTTCCCTGTACACCGGAGTATTTCCTTCCCTGTGGTGCAAATACCTAAAGTTTCTAATACCTCTCTTCCTACTCACTTCCACCACATTTCTATCCTCCTATTCCTATCCAAAGTGCTTGAGCCCTGCGTCCACAAACAATTGTCCAGTTTTTTCATCATAAACCCTTTTCAGGCAGGCACGGGCACAGCACTGTTTCCGCCCTCCTTAAAGTGACTGGCTATATAAGGGCAGGACTGGAAGATACCAAAGTTACTGCACTAGTGTTGGTCGATTTCTCGAATGCCTTTAATAACGTCAGTCACGACATCCTGTTAGCCATTCTGTCCTATGTTATGGTCTCTCCTAAGGCACTGGAATGGTTCTTCTTTTACCTTCAGGAACTTCAGCATTCCGTTCATGTTGAGGATTCTCCATCATGCTGGTGTGATTTGAACACTTGCGTTCCTCAAGGCGGTATTATTTCTCCTCTTCTGTTTTAAATTTTTATTAATTTTATAACTTCTGAGCTTCAGTATAAGTATCATCTGTATGCAGATGACTTGCAGTTGTCGTTTCAACGGAGAGTTGAAGAAATACTTGACTCTATCGACAAATTAAATAGGGACTTGATGGCCATAAAAACCTGGTCTGATAGATTTGGTGTTGCAGTAAACCCTAATAAGTTTCTGGCGATCATCATCGGGGGTTCTCGGATTATGAGTAAGGTGGATGGTACAACCTTGCCACCAGTTGTCCCAACGATATGATCATTCCATTTAGTACGGATGTGAAGGACCTAGGCTTGCACATTGTTAATACCTTGAACTGGCGTACTCAAATCGCCAGGGTCAGCCAGAACGTTTTTGTGCCGTCCATAATTTTCCATATCATCGATTATGGTGTTGTGTGCTACTATTAACTGAATGCATACCTCCTCGACAAACTTGACCGTCTTCTCTTTATCTGCATTTGATTCGTTTTTAATCTGCTTTTCGGACTTTTCGTATTATTACAAACTTTTATTCAACTTGCAATGTTTGTATGTTAGTTTGTTTAGGCCGAATCTTGCAAGCTGAATTAAAACCACTTCATCTTATCCTACGGACTTGAAATTTTCCAAGTTGGTTCAGTAGCAAAGACAATGCATTTTTATGATAAGCATGACCTGATTGGCCACTCAGGATTGGCTTCAGACGAGGGAACTCCTCAACGGTTAACAGTGCAAACAATTTTTTTAATAAACGCTTTAGTTATGATAGTCCGTTCTAAAGTCCACCATGATCTGACTGCTGCACCCTCATGGTTAACCCAATTAGCCTCAGACGAGGGAATTCCTCAACGGTTAACAGTACAAACACTAAGTTTTCTGCTGTCAAAAGTTGGAAGTCGTAAATGGTCAGAATTGGCCGAGTCGAACAGGCACTGTTGTTTAGTTTTGGTTGCAGGGTAACAGACGAGGACGTGTGCAACCAGGATGGCCGTGTCAGAAATATGTTGTGTGTTGTGAGTTGACTCATCGGGACGCCAGCGCCGCCTAGCGGCGCTTAACAGGGTTCATCGGTGGTGGTCAAGCAGTGAATACGTTTAGAAACTGTCGCGCCTTCCGAATAATTGTGTGGTGTACCAACAGTGTGTGAATTGCTAGTGTGATTCATTTAATAGTAAATTATAATTTGATCTGAACTGAAAACTATTTTTCCATTGCGCAGTAACAAACACTACCCACAGTATGCCCACAGTAGTTAAAATACGAATAAAATATGAATAAACGAATGAGACACATATCCTCCTCCGCTATATATTATATTTATAGTTTGTAATAAATATTTATATTTGAATAAATATTTATTACTCAATTTTCCGTAATTGCACCTACCTGTTTTCTCTCTGTATCATGCAAAATTTACTGGTAGAACATGCCTATGGCACTAGGTCCACCTCTGTACATTTCTGCGTTTGAATTATTAAGAGAATAAATAAATATTTTATCAAAGTCAACTCACTACAAACGATAATTGGGAAAGTGATTAATTCATGTCTGCAGTGCCACGTGGCTCAGAGTGCAATGTACGAGTTATTGTAAGTTTTAAAAGTGTGTTGTTAGTCACTCCAGCGAAACATAAATATAGAACAACTTTCAAAGTACCTCATAAATTGTTCAACATAAAACTTACTTAAATTAAAATGTAAAAAATTTATATTTTAATTTACTCGCTCCGTATCGCATGTTGTTTTTTCTTTTTTACGTACTTTTAAAAGTGATTTGAAAAAGTTCTAGAATATCTCTTCATCCATATTCACGATGGACGCTATAATGCTTCGTTTAAAGTTTTCATTATATTTGATTTTCAAATGTATTAATGTCGAGTAAATTATGTCGTAACTTTGTTTTTTTCTTTGTTCACGTTGGATAAAAACAAAGTAGGCCGCTAAAATGACGGAGAGCAAAGAGAGGGTAATTAAACCTCTTTACGAGCCCTCCTCATTTGTCCGTGACGACCGGCCGACCGGCGACCTCTCGCTCGCCTCCAATTTGTCGGAATGAGCAACATAACATCTGTCTCTGTGCTCTTGAGTTTTTTAACTAGAAACGTACCTTTGTGACACACGTAGATACTTATCGATTTCCATTAAATATGTGTTCTTCGTAGAGGTTTTCCTGTTAGAATTTGATGTAGAATTCCAAGAAGTGCTGATAAATCAAGCTTGGATGTGAATGGAAAGATTTGATTTCAGCAAGGAAATTGGTTAACATAAAATACATTTTATGTAAAAATAACCAGTGCAACAACCACGCGGTGAAACTAAAACTTTCCGGAGAAATAAAAATATACTCTCAGCACTTTTAAAATATCGTTAGGTGCTCCCCCAATACTTGGAGTTTTGAGATAGTTTCCGAACTATCAGTAGATACAGTTGAGGGAGTCAGTGAGGCGAGTAAGTGTTCACTTAGTATGCCTAACAGTGATAATTACGTCTCTTAGTCACCGTCATACGCTTGGGGGTTATTGGGGAAGTTGGTAGTTAGGCCTGTGTCACATAACCGTATAATGTGGGATGGTACAAGGGTAGAAGCGGCATGGCCTTGCACCGTGGTCCGTGGTAGGTGTATTGGCTAATAGTATGAGCAATACCGCACTAAGACTGGTGGCATCAGTGGGATGGTGTGGGACCTGGGCTATCCTAATCCTAACTAATATTATAAATGTGAAAGTGAGTTTGATTGTTTGTAACGTTTTCACGCTAAAACGGCTGAACGGAATTGTATGACGGCACATGGGTAGACCATGACCTATGAGAAGGACATCGGCTACTTATCATCCTATATCGCAGACGAAGTCGTGGGCAATAGCTAGTTTAGCATACACGGTTTGATAACTCTGACAGATCTGACCAGAATCCAGAAAACCAGAAAACCAGATCTGGCCAGAGCGAGTACTGCTTGAAATAAGAATACTGCTTGAAATAAATTGGTCAGATCGAACAGACGTAGATTTGTCTATTCAGATTGATCGCTCCATGTGTGCTCCATGGCAGCCTTATGACAGTCTCGCACCGACAGCCACGCTTTCTGTGTCTTCGCTCATCCAAATCAATATCAACAACCGCACACCCTCGTCGTGTCCGCTGCCGCGCCGCTCATGCACAGCATTCTGTGTAACAAAGGCTTGATATATATATATATAGTTAGATACCCTATAACGTGCTTCGAATACTACAATATGATAGAGACAGGACTGGTATTCCCAGTTATTGCGACCATGGCATTCGTCCTTTGTTCATGATAATTCCTAGGCGAAGTTATTAGTGATGACGTCAGTATTTACACAGCTATAATGGAGCTGCTGACCCTGGAAGAGTGGTTATTAAATAAGGGAAAACTTATGTTTTTACCCTTGGAATAAAATTACCTAAAATCCGACTGCCATTATGTGTTTTTGAAAAAGTTTCCTTATAGACATAAAATCAACAAACTACACAATCATGTTTTCCCTGATAGGCTATGAAGAGGTGTATTGTACCTACAGTTATATTTATACAAAGTATCACGTTAAAATAAGATATAAGATAATACGTTAGTAACCAGTCAGTCTAAGCTAGGCTGAAATTTTAAGCCAGTTTAGTTCACATTTCATCAACAAAGTAATCAATTTACCTACAAAAATATCATCAAGTGGACAATTTAATTCAATACCATAAAACACGTCGACACTAGGTGTTGTACAATATATTATGAGATCCATTAATATCCGGAGGGGACGGCGAAGGAATACTAATCCAGTGAAAGCCTCGAAAGTAAATCTCAGAGCTTCCACCGAATATCGCCCCACTTAGTAATGATGTGTTCCGCAGCCACTATGAATAACTGTCGCTACACTAACTTGGTGAAAGCAGCGTGACGTGCCCCCATTTCCTAGTTATACCCACAACTATCTACTGTTCTTTTAAGTTTCGAAACGTACCGGAGTTTTTATTGAATGTTTCAAATATAATATTTATGGAGGAAGTGTTACTAGAATATTCTAAATGCACGTATTTTTTTATCGACTTTTATGATGTATAATTTGTACTTAATAGAAAACGTCAAATATTTTTTCTATCGTCACCATATTTAAAAAAGTTAATGTCAAAATATCGCAGTAAATTCAATATACTGTGTAAAGGAAATCATATTTTCACAATCCTATTTCTGTGTAGAACGATACTGGTTTTCTAGATTTTATGTTCATCCGACGGAACGTACACAAATATCTTACCACGGTGGTCTTTTGCTCCTGTTTTCAGAAACGAAATTAGAAAATAAGATTTCTCTCCAACATGAAATACACAAAGAGCGGTGGAACACGGAGAATAATTTCCGGGCATCAACGGCAGCCACTCAGAGCTGTAAATTACGTAGAAAAGTCTCCCACTCACGGCTCATGGTAGATATAATAGTCGCGGCCATGACACCACATAATGATTTGATGCTCTGCTCGGTAATGGTCCGCTTACGTCGTGACATCCTTCCATTATTATGTTACTGATATCCTTTGTTCATATGTTACGTTACATTAATGTCTATCGAGGTCGCTGGCTAGCTTTACGCTTTTAAAAGCCAAACGTATAAAGAATACAGTTGAACTATACACCATAACATAACGACCTCTGTTCACGCTCGCATTCGTGACATAATCGACACGTAGTTAGAAGTTAATAAACAAAAATAATTTTATCACATCGAACGCGATTTTCATGTATAAACACCGTGAAAATGTCACTAGGTATGCAAAGTAGAATCATTTCCAAAAAAATAACGCTGGCGACATAATTTATAAACGTATTCTTGCTTCTAGAGAGATAGTGGGTCGTGTGAAGGAAAAACAGGTAAATTTACCCATTTCCCTTTCTGTTGTATATAGGTGTGTGGTGGAGGCGACGAGACGACGTCACGTCGATACCACGCCTGCCGCCGCCGCCGGGCCGGGCCGCATCAAAATACAACACGCCCGCTTTAAAAATGTTTGTATACCCTTTCATATTGCGTTCACTTGGAAAAATATATACTAGTAGCATTTGTGCACAGTCTAGCACAGAGCACGCCTAGACTGAGTAAAAATTTTCAATTTATAACCGTTTTTAGTGGATTATCAAAGCGGATTGTAAAATCATCATGCTTTTTCTCATTCACAGAATAATTACGTTCAAATTTCCTGTACTCGTCTATACATATAGTGCAGCAACAGCATACCGCACAAATTTCTGATATAAAATGAAAATTCATCTAGAAATTCTCCGCCTTTCATCGAAATATTTGCTCCATGAATGCTCTTGTGCCGCTTCATGTACCGGCTCCGCAGGGGTAATCTATGACCCTCTCCACTAATGAACTAATGTAGCGAAATAAAAATGTTAAGGAATTCATGTTTCCGCTATCAAGGAACTAGAGCAACGTAGTATTTCCATAAAAGACGCCCTCAATAAGTGCTGTTCGTAGGAAATGCGAGTGGATTAGGATTTAATTAAACTAACTACTAACCTAATGTTCACTGATATTTATTTCAATAAAGCTTCCCCGAAATTGGACGCCGGAGGAGGTAACTTAAGTGTATAAACACCAACCTAGTTCGTAAATCTGTATAATTTCAACAGAAGTTTATTATTTAACCTTATAAAAAAGCCAATTTTTTTCCTGAATGTCTTCTACAAAACTAAATGTTATTTATTGATAAAAGGTTAACAACCACTTCCCGAACGTCAAAATTCCACCCACCTCCACTCTAATACAATGACATTGAAATTAATCTGTGAATCCAAATATCATAAAGTAACAAATAGAGATATTGGACATTACCCATAGCCAACGCGGGGTTAACAAGTTAATTAAATCGAATCCGTCGTCAGTAATCCGCGCGTCACACGCCGCCGAACCGCGTCTGACCCGCGACGCGCCGGGACGGCACGACGCGTGATCCTACGGGACACATTAACTTCACTGACAGATTTCACGCCCGCACTCAAAATATCTGTTTTAACAGTAATTTGCCGCTGCTATTGCGATGCCTAAAATCCGACCCAACGCCCAAGGAAATTAAATTTTAAAGCTATCCAAAAATATACCGGAGCAAGGTTTGCCCTGCGGCTACACGATATTATGCATAACACTCATAAAAACCCGTATTACTCATGATGATGTAGATTTTTTCTGGAAGCGAATTAATAAAGTAGCTGTTTATGAGTTTCCTGCATTATTATTACATGCCGTAAACGACTGAACCTGAGATATTTTGCAAAAAGCTGTCCTTTTTATGATTAAAATCTTTTTGTCAATTCTTGCCATATCTTGCTTCAAATGTTGGCAAGCTTCATTGACCACTTGCGTTCAACATCTGCTGGGTATCGAGTTTATAGCCAACTACTGGTAGACCAAGACATGTGCCAAAAAAGTTACTTACGTTGTGTTGTTAGAAGAAGTCAGCAGGTTGATGACCACAAAACAAGTATCTACATGTGTTTGATGGTAACTTTTATTATTTAGTGACAACTGTTTGATTATAATTCACATTACCTGCATTAAATCATCATTGTGATTATTCCAAAAGAGCGTAGTTTTACTGGAGATTAAAAAACGTTATCAGGGCGGAACTTATTTGAACAAGGTAATAGAAAGTCAAAAACTTTACATTTCATTCGGCAAAGCACAGCTATGTATGTAGTTCAATATAACATTTCAATTCCTGCGGTGCTATTCTGTAAAAATATCACCATGAAAACGTAGATGAAGTAAGCATGAAGTGAGTTGTCATTCCATCAGATGCTAGGTATTGACACTATTGACAGCTCACTTCACGGTGATATTTGTACAGAATACATCGGCTGATCTATCAAAGCTTTCAATATCACACGGATTCATGGAAACATAAACAACAGTCAAATGTCACAAAAGAGTAGGCATGAAAATTTTACGTTCAAATATGAACCGCTATTTTTTATTCCATCTACCTTCGTCAGCTAACACGAATCGTGTAACAACGAACATCGCTAAAACTCAAATAAAACTCTCGTTATAATTCGGATGTTTGCTAATGTAAAACGGTGATAACAAAATGCACGGCCATAACTCCAGGTTCAGTCAACTGTAAAATGAGATCGCTGTTATAAAAACAAATAAACATAATGTTGTTATTAGTGCGCCGAGGCATGGTGACGGGAGACGCGAGCAACACAATACGTAGATGTCAAGTAAATACTACTGGTGCATAATGACGCGGCGAAACTTGCCTGACGCGGCCGCCGGCAGTTTGCCGACGACATGATGCCTTGTGAGTTGTGTACCCAACTTACACATTGCACGCCGTCTAATAGCTAAAATACATTTTAATGTGGCCCCCGGCACACAGGTTTGTGCACTCAGCCGATATGAAACTCGGAAAATACGGTCTGGGAAAACTTGTGCAGATGGCGCTTGCACTGCAGGCAAACGATAAACGATACAAAATTGTATCAATGCCGCCCATGGGCATGTGACCGCCCGTATTTTTCTGAATAGTCGTGAAAAATTATCGAAAATTAACTTTAAAAGGTCTTAATTTTATTTTTTTATATTTTCGTATATAGTTTATTTTTTCAAAGTCTTGTGTTTTTTAAATAAATACTGTTTTTTTTAGAATAAAATGTCCTCACCTTCGTTTTTTTTTCACAGTCGACAAATAAAAAAAATAATGTTAGCTAATCCGAAAAAAATAACTCATAAGCTTTTAAAATAATAAACAGAATCCAAATCGAGCCAATAACATCGGAGAAATGGCAAACGCTACACAAAAAATAAAAAAAATTATAACATGAAAAATATTAAAGATGAGTTTTTAAGTTAATTTT
Organism: Agrochola lota; assembly: GCA_947364205.1. Taxonomy (NCBI): domain Eukaryota; kingdom Metazoa; phylum Arthropoda; class Insecta; order Lepidoptera; family Noctuidae; genus Agrochola; species Agrochola lota. The sequence continues at coordinate 10,128,102 of OX376236.1, forward strand.
CGATAATTTTTCATGAATATGCAGAAAAATACGGGCGGTCACATGCCCATGGACGAAATTGTATATAAAGCAATTAATTGCAAACAAAAGTCTCACATAGTGTGAAGCCCGACATGAACATAATAATATTTTCGTCTATCATCGTAGCTGTTACGCACACAAACAATGTACGTGTCTTTATTAAATTCAGGTAAGTGACGAGAAGGGCCTCCGGCGACCAGTGTAGACCCGGCCGGCTTATTTCTATTACTAATATAACGGAACAGGGATAAACATGTAGCGAGCCGCCCGCGACATTGTATCTGATATTATTGTTACCTATATCTGTGCCTGCCACCCGACTAAATTGGTAGATAAACTTTTTAATACGTTTCCAAAATTTTGATACGAAATTTCCAGGTGGCCTACTTAGTTTCTGTAAGGCTATCTTTCAGGGACCCGGGATATTTTTGTTTTTGATCGCGCAGCTGTTACATCAATATGCATTTTTTGTATCATAAATTCTTAATCAATCTGCCTAGACTTTTCGCAACTATGTTGGGGTCGGCTTCCAGCCTAACCGGATGCAGCTGAATACCAGTATTTTAGATGGAGCAACTGCCTATCTGACCTCCACAACCCAGTAACTGGGTAATACGATACCCCTTGGTAAGACTGGTTGTCAGACTTTCGGGCTACTGACGACCCGTAATGACTGTCCATTATCCACAAATGACAGCTGGGACCTACGGCTTAGCGTGCTTTCCAAGGCACGGAGGAGTCTCGGTATGTAAAGATGGTCACCCATCCACGGACCAACCTCGGCAAGCGTAGCTTAACCTGATGGATCGACCCATGCGGCTGTTATTACTTAGCCACGAGCTCGTCATAAATTCTCAAATTCAGAAATGAACGACGATGATATGACTTTTATTTGAATTAATGTCCATAATTGTGGCTCACTCAACTTTTGTGACATGTTATCATAACAATTCCGATCCTCCAATTTCATACATCAACGAGTTTTAAATGATACGAGTACAACATGAAATGCGGGACGTGCAAATTTTCAATGTTTCATAGTAATTATCTCAACGTTCGTAACGGAGAGATGAATAATATACTCGCTGGAAATAATTTACGAAAGTTGTATGTCTTGCAGGGATGCAACCCGGTAAAATTAATTTTACTTTATGAATATTATGTAAGCACAATCCGAATAATTAATATATGTGAATATAAACCAAGATAAACCTACCGCAGGCTGTTAAATCTATCTGAGTAAACATATCTTTTGGATGTGATGACTGTTTGATTTAGAAATCCTGATTGAGTTTTATCCATTTTAATTAAATCCCAGCTCTGATTCAGTGAGTCGACTGTTGTACGTATTATTCAGTAATACGTTCGCGTGGGAAACGTTGAACATGTGTATGCACTATACCTGACGGTTATTGATTAATATCAGAACTTGTGACGTAAATACTGAACACTGAACACCGCGTAGTCAAACAAAATTGACAACGTACCCGAGTTAGGAAGTATTGACGGAACAACGGTAAAACAATGTTCATTCATGTTTAGCAGAGCCTATCAATCTCTGTTTTCCTGCTCCTTTTATAAAATGTTATTCCTGGCTTGGACATTTATTAGGGCGTGGTAAAAAGCAACCAAGGTTTCTTGTCAGTGTGCGAGAGTGTCTATAGGTACCTCTTAACTAGGTAGGTAAGAGGTACCACTGTGTTACAGGTGTAACACAGTGTAAACTGATAACATCTTGTTCCGTAAGTTGTTTCCGAAGGGCCCCGAAAGAGGTGAAGGTAAGCAAAAGGTAAATAGGTACTTACTTCATGCGATAGCTATCATTATAAATTAGCGCGAATTAAATACTTCCAGCCAACAAGCATTTCATAAAATATGCATGAAATATAAGAAACCGTGTCTTACTCTGAAATCTCATGATAATTCAATGACGAATGGATTTCAACGAAATCCCATTAATATTTAATGACCACGGTAAGGAAATATTCCGAAGACATTTAAGAGATGTTTAAATTAAACATTTATATGGCGAGGCATATTTTTTGCGGTGCTTTATTTTCCTCCTTAAACATAGAACCCAGAAAATTAAAAGAAATTTGAATAAGCGCCTACTTTTTCAGCCGGACTTTATTCGAGTTACGTCAAAGAAACAACTCTTTGGCTTAAGCTTGCAGAGGCACCATTCATTATTTGTAGCCTCAAATCTTGCCGAAACTTTCAACACGAAACCCGAGTTTTGAAAAGGAATAATATTTCTTATCACAAGTAATAATAAAATAAAGTAATTTCACGAAGGCAACATTTTATGTGTTTTTTTTGTGAGGCTCGGGAAAGGCTTTTGTAATTAATAATTAGGAAGGTACACAACTTTTATATATGAGTTGTGTTTTTTTTAATCCAAAGTGTTAAGCTGATATTACAAAGCGAACATTATTAATTATTACAAGGGTCCCATCGATACAGAACTAATTATCACTTTGTTTATTGAACCCAGATAATTATAGCCCACACATAGCATAGCTATTTACTCGGGAACGAATTCCTGCGAGAGCCACTAGTTCGTTAAGTTGGATAAAGGCGACGTAATTTGTTAAAACATAAGTTACATCGTATAGTCGTGTGTAATCATTGTTAGTTTGCGAATGTAGTGGCATGCGAGGCGGGAAGAGGGTGAAGAGGGAGGACGGCCTCTTGTGTCCCTCAATGAAGTCAAACTGTGTCATACTCGACTCTGCCGACTGCCTCGTACGAGTACGTCGCAATTAAGAGACGCAAGCCCGCAAAACGACCTCCCTGTTATCTGACACGTGCTTGACAAAATTAAAGCTTGCGAGCGTCACAGATTTGTTGCGTAGCGTCACAGAAACAGCGTGATGCGACTGGAACACGCTGGAATGGCTTCGACGTCGACCTAATTAGTAGTCGGCATTCGTTGATACACGTTTTGCGTCAAAAGCCCAAAGACAAATTAGTACAATACGAACAAAGTGAAAACGTGCTCAAAAAGTCCCCGTTTCTTTATTGTTCCGAAGTTGTCGACAATATCAGTTGCACGATGCACAACAGAAGTTGCTATAAACATAGAATTTTCGCAGCAATTTTCTGTGTCTGTGGCGGGTGGCCCAGCGAATCGTAGCATTGTTTTACACACTGCATAGCTTACGGCCTCGACCGCGTTTCGTGACGCGACTATAAATAAACGGTAAAAGGTTTTGACATGATATATTATGGCACCGCCAAATAAACCTCATTTAAACATAATTAAAAGTCAGGTGTTGAAATAAGCCGGAAATACCTCGTGGCGACGTTCACAAACATTATAAAGTAAATTAATGGAGGAGACACTGGCTGAGGTTCTCCTCCATTCCGGACTCTTTCATTCAGTCGAAGTTAATTTTTATCTAATTTTAAGCACAAAAGACTGAATGTGGCCCAATATAATTTATACACTTCTTAATTTCATACTAAGAAATTAAAGAATGAAACTTTTTTCCTTATCCAGCGAACTGGAAACAATGTGTACGTAAGATATTTAACGTGGAGCGCAGTGAGTGATACTTGCGTCGGTTTATCGCCAGAAATTCAGCATAATCTTTAAGACTCAGCTTTACTGTAACAAAGACGTCGTTTCCGCTGCAGATAATACGCTCTTCTGCTCCACTTAGTACTGTATTGTATACAACCAGCGATATTTACCAACCCTAGCTACTCTTCATGCACAGTTAGTAGCCTCACTCGAAGAATCAGTGCAACACTTGGATTGCTTTTTAGTCCAAAGTATGGTAAATCTTAGAATTTCCACTTTACGTAGAATTAAAGGTCTGAATACGTCGATATTTAGACGTCTGATTCCAAGTTTCACAGAAATTATTAACCTTTTCTACGATGAAAAATAAAACAAAATTTTATAAACAAATACTTATGGCGCAAATTTACAAAATATATAATTTTAAAGGTTAATTGGAAATACAAAACCAATTTTAAAGGCGCCTAGTAGATTAAAACTATGAAAATTGATAAATCAAATTAATTAAATTGATCTTTGAAGCTGAAACAATCTGAATGATATTGAACACGACGAGATGTTTGTATCTTTTTATTACTTTTATGAGATAGAAAATAGATTCTTTTGTTTTGTGTGCTGATGTTTTAAATTCGATTGCAAATTAAATGATATTATTCAATGTGCTGTGGATTTTCAAGTATCCTATAACTATGGCAATCATTGCGGGTAAAGGAAGTCGGAAACATGAAATTCTGTTTTTTTTTTAAACTTAAAACGTTGTACGCTTCAGTGATTCGGTTGCTGAGGTCAGCAGACAGACGTTTTGTGTAATATTCTGCTTTTAGTTTCACTGACTTCAAAATAAGAATAAAATATAAAACATTGAAAATACCTATTACGAGCTTATTCACATGGGACCCGTCATTGACGATTCGTCAAAAAAACGATACTTCAATACGAATTAAAAAAGCATGTTCACATTGCATACGGAAACAAGTTGTTTCGCAATTCGTCAAAATATCTAAATAGATGTTCACACTTGATTCATGATTCAGAGTTCAGTCTTGCTTGGACGAGCGCTTCAGCGGACCCGTCACAAAAAAAAATCGATTCATGTTTTTCGACGAACGTGATTTTTAAAAGACGATACGTGATTTAAGACGTTTCCGTCATTTTTCACGATTCGTGATGCGTGTGAATACGGGCATTTAAAAAACATAGCAACCGTAAAAAAAAAAAAAAACAATCGTGAAAAAGGACGATTCGTTAAAAGACACGAATCGTCCTCCTGTGAATGAGCCCTACCATAAACACACACAGCCGTCATGTAGTTATGAAACCTTTGCCCAGGAGTGGGACCATATATTAAATATGTAAACAGAAACATGTGTAAGTGTAGAATGTGTTAGTGGAAAATTGGAGATAAAGAATAAAATTAAATAAAATTATTTATCTGTCTAAGTTAATACAGGGATGACTTCTTACAACTTGTTTTTGGTTCCTAAAACATTCAAACATTTGCCATGTAAAAATGAACTGCAATGGTGTATGCTTCAACTAGTGTTCCACAAAGATCTAGAGGTAAAATACAGCGTGTATCAGATATGTGTGGTCGTTTCTAACGGGTCCCACGACGGGGGGTTTTATGTTGGTCCCACGGAGAGAGTTGTTCAGTGTGATGGTTTGTACCCCTGTACCACACCCTTAAATATGAGGACACAATTCTGATACACGCTGCATAACATTTAAGTCAGCCAGCAACTGTCACTAGGTAGGTACAAAGTCCTGTACCAACTCTTACAATCAACTCTATTCCAAAGTCAGTTCTTAATTAGACCTTCAGTCCTAATTGAAACTTGACCCATTAGGGATAATATGTACAAGTTTATAAAACGTTTGTACCTACGTATATACCTACGGATGAACGTACGTATGTACCTACGCAAAATACGTCTAGTAAGAACTTATGCGAAAAGGTCCAATGCTATGTATATTGTATAAGCATATATGTGCCCACATGATCGAGCAGAGAGGTAATATTGGTTATAACCTTCAAGATTGGCAAAGAGGTAACATACTCGTTAATAGGTAGTGTATATTAGCCCTCATGATAATAATGCTGCTCATCTATCTGACATATTCATTAGTCGTAATTTTCGGTAACGACGTGGCACGCGTTAGAAGAGAGTGGAGTACAAAACGCCCCGCGGGAACAGAACACCCTCAACAGCCTGCAAGTATCGATTGTTTCAGTTGTTCATCAACTTTGTAATTACCAGACGCTAAAGCTAATGAAACCATAATGATGATAATTAAATATGCAAGCGCGCAAAATTATTAATTGTACCGAGGCTGGCTGCCGACGCAGCTAACATTTATTATTCAAATGCTTTGGTTCAATCACGAGTTCACCCAGCGTTTGGCTGAGGTCAAGGACAAGCTTAACAGCGTCTGGCTATAATCATTTATCCTAACAAGGACAGGGGTATTAACTAAGCCTGAGTACATGAGTCCATGTTCGCTGTCAACTGTCTGAAGCGTGAGTTAGCGTCGTCGAGTGGCCAGTCACAACGTTATATTATAGAGTTAACAGCCCCTGCAAAATTTACTCGACGTGGAGTGACATTTGAACAAGCTCTTGTTCTTTTGAGTGCCAGCCTGTTCAGCGTCCATACAAATTGTTTTCACAGAAACGAAAAGTAAGAACATTCTTTGTTTATAAATAACTAGTTGCGCCCCGCGGTTTCAGCCGCATAAGTCTCGAATCCCATGGGAATATCGAAATAAAAAGTATTTTATGTCCTAACCCAAGCCATGGCCTACCCATGTGCCAAATTTCATCCAAATCCGTTCCGCCGTTTTAGCGTGAAAGCGCAACAAACAAGAATACAAAATATCGAATCTTTTCTCTTTATAATATTAGTTTAAATTAGTTTAGAAAAAGTATGCTATGTCCTAACCCAAGTCATGGCCTACACATGTGCCAAATTTCATCCTAATCAGTTCTGCCGTTTTAGCGTGAAAGCGTAAGAAAAAAACATATAAAAAGTCTAATCTTTTCTCTTTATAATATTAGTTTAGATTGGGCAATTAACAGAGTGTGATAAGAAAATGATCAGCATCTTAATTCTTTATTGCGTACCATAATGTATAACGTTGGTAGGAAAATAATTATATTAGTAACAATTATGGACCCTGTCGGGCACAGCATAGATCAAGTAGAAGAGAGGAGGAAGAGCAATGGGTGTTTAATGGGAAACATTTTATTATTAGTTAAATAGTTAGTATCTAAGTTATACTCTTTTATTAAACAGAATTGAATTTAAGAATTATAATTATTGTTTTATAAATTATATACATTTATTTATTTAGTAACTTTGTAAAAATCATTTATTTTTAGTATTATTCATTATTATTTAATTACATTTTTATTTATAACGTAATTTATATTTATTATCCCTAAGGTAAATTATTTATTGGACGCTTCATATTTAAATAAAATTATTTTTTCGTGTTATGAGTAGGTAGGGTATCTTTAATAGTGAATATTTGTAGATACAAATAGATACCCAGTTATGAAATTAATTATATTTTATCAATTAAGTATTCGCATAAACTATAGTAGTATTTCCTTACAAGGAAAAGCTTCAATTTATTGGTAAGTTTTAATTATTTAAATTCCTTATTATTTCGGGTAAGTTATTATGATTTTTTATAGACATGACAAAAGTACTATTGAAGTGCATTGTTACTCGCGATGTTGGTAAGTTTAGTCTAATATTGTGTCTAAAAATAATTTTCGTTTGTATGTCCATCGTATCTGTATCGTATATGTTTGTATGTGTGTGGCGATATTCATCAAAGGGCATTTACATTGTAATTAGAATACAAATGTATTCAACGCAAATCGTAACACATTTGCAATTTTCACCTCTCTGCTAACGATTAACTCATTTCACTAATTACAAATTTCCCATCTAGTCCGTATCTCAATGAGAGCGTACTTATACATAGATAAGGGAAGCTTTAGGTTAATTGCTTAAAGGGCTATTCGTAATAAAAGCGGCCCCTAATTGTGCTAATAAAGCGCAGGCACACACGCACAACCCTGTTACAAGCCGGAAACACCGTTAAAGTGCCAAATCATTAACTGAAATTACTTTTCCGTTTGTATTCGCGGACCGTGGAAAGAATTTTTAAAAAAACAAGACAACTTTAATATTAAATCAACAACCTCTAATGATCTAAGCTACGGTTTGCATGACCTAAGTTGAACTGTGTCAGGACATCTATAATTCTATGGCATTTGGTTTCTTAGAAATATCGTGCTGTTATATATGGTGCATTTCCTCAAACAACCTTAATGGTTCATTCGAATTTAATAATGTTCATTTAAATTCATTTATGAAAATATTATGTATGTAAGAAACAATCTACATATTTTTAATAAAATAAGTGATAGACATAATTTTGATACTAGAAATAAAGATAAAATAGATCAACCATTTTTCAGATTATCTAAAGTACATACATATTTTATGGGGTACTGTGTTAAATGTTACAACAAAATACCTTGTGATATTTTACAATTAAATGAAAGAAAATTTAAAACTCATATTAAAAGTACACTTTGTAAAGAAGCATATTACAAATTAGAGGATTATATCCAAGATAAGAATGCTTGGAAACATGCTGGTCCAGCTCCATAGGATAATCTAGAATCTAGACAAAATCAAACTGGTTGCTAATTTAAGTTGTATAAATTATTATATTTTATTATATGACATTGATTTTACATTCTGTGATTACTTCCTCACACACTGACTTATTAATTGTAACTTTTTTTTTTTTTTGGAAAATCGTCTACTTTTACAATGTTTGTAAATATGTGAGAACCATGTATCTATCGCATAAGTAATTAATTTATCTGTTGTTGCTCTTTAAAAAAATCTTTTTACCTATATTGTGGCATAGTAATTTTTATTTTTATTTTTAGATGCATCGTCTTCACATATAATTATATAACTAATGTACCTACATATACAAAATATTGTAAAACATTTTAAAAGAGTAACGGTGGAGTTTCTTGCCCATTCTTCTCCATACGAAAACTACCTTTTGGAAGGGGCGACTAGAATCAATATTTTTTTTTTTGTAATTGTTGACGTTCAAAGGTGCCTTGCAAGGGCCTATTTGAAATAAATGATTTGACTTTGACTTTGAATAACTCTTTAAACAACGTCATGAAAACTTGTGGAAACAGTTAAAATGATTGATTTGTCAGTTGATTTCAGAGCTTTACTTTGTTGAAAAAATATTTTTAGAAATATGCATTTGTGGTGATACTACCTGACCGGTACCTACGTACCTACATCAATATCCATTAGGTTAGACACTGTGCTGTCCGAATAATCGCATTAAAGCTAAATTGATGCGGTGGGCGGCGACGTCCATGTATTGATCAAATTCAAACACACAAATGAGGGCACTGTGTATGGCAATATATGTCAACAGTAGAAAGCCGGCGAGTCGCCGTTTAACTGGTTAAGTATTGAAGACCTATTATCTGATACGAGGAATAAAGGAAAGTGTTTGCTGGCATAGGCGTCAACTTTTATTCTTAAGTTTTAATCACTTTAATACTTTTTGGAATGCTTGCATTTAAGCCACCGTTCACGAATTAGCTTTCAATCAAATGCTTGCAAAAAAAACACAGGCAAATGTCCCGTTACCTGTTAATTCAGTAAAAAAATCAAAAGCCAGTTCAGGACAGAAAAAACCGTAGGCGTAACATTATGTAAAAAAAAGAAAGAGCAATTTCCAGAAGCTAAAAATATTCATAAAAGATCCGTCTGAAAGCTGGATTTAGTTTATTTAAATACATTCACTTGTGGCTCCGTACCCTTGAATACAGGATGAGCATCAATTAAGCAGCCTCCTCGACACGGTCCCGCTGCGATTATAATATGTATGTAGGTACGATCCCACGCGACCGACGGTCCAGCCATTATTATTTATTTATGGACTAAACAGTACGAAGTAGCGCAAAAATGGTTGTTATACTTTTATGAGTGGTGTTGAACGTGCTTTAAATAAAAAAGTTTAAGTAGGAACATTTTATTGTTCATGTTTGCGAAATACACAAACAATTACTTATGTTACATTGACAATAAATAACTGGTTAGCTTGCAAGACGAGCAACAGTTAAAATCGGAAAGACATGTTAATTCGGCAGAAGCTTTTAGTGAAAGTGAAATAAGAATCTCCGTTGTCGTTGGTGTCATAATGCAAATAACAAAAAATAAGACAAAAAACTCAGAACGAAATCCAATACAATTGAGTTATGTGACTGAACTTCAACGTTCAACCTCTCGTTACGCCAAACAGGCACTCGGTACGGCCATTAAAAACTTGAAAAATACTTCCTCGATTTTTTGGATTGGCTTCCCCAATTAAAAAGGATCTTATTAATTTCTTTTTGATAATTAATTCTTTCGTCGCCTCCAATAAGTCCAATGAATATTTAAAACTCTATTGAAATAATAACTTGCCTTTGATTTTATTAACACGTCCCAAAAGGACAGAACGACTACTAAGAGCATTTAATATCATACGTACGTGGAATACTTGATACTGGTAATTTAATTAAGTACATATAAATGTGAAAATGTGGTATGAACAAAGTATTTCCTAAAAGCGTTGGTAAATTCGAAATAAAATGTAAATAAATTGGGTAAAGTGCGTGCAATAAACTGGATTTTAGGGACTTGTTAAATTTTAACAGCATTCAGAGGGTTAAGGCTCGTAAGTTCGGAGGCTTGGCGCCACAACCCACTTTATGAGCGGGTATTCCCAGGGCTACATTACCACCACCGAATCGAAACCTTCGCTTATTATTACCTTGTTTTTGTAGAATAACCGCGAAATCCCCAATCCGTTGAAGGAGACTGTTTGTAGGACGAGTCGATGCTTTTGAAACGACTCACCATCAGCTTGTCATGAAATAACATTTCGAAATCAGATATGTCAGCGTACATCGCAAAGGACACGTTTAGAGACATGAAATTGATGCGCTTTTTATAAGACATTACGATGGCCTAACTTTTATACATTTTTGTTATATTGTGATCAATTATTGGTCGACAAATAATCAAAACCGTCTCTGTAATGGACATTTAATTATAATTATCATTCACAAAAATTTAAGAAAAGAACATTGATCGCGCGCGGTCCGAGGACTCTTGACGGACTTAATTAAAAGACGGCCGACAGTTTTAATATTGTTCTAAAACATCAGAGACCAATTACTGCAGCCTAAAGTAATACGATTCATTTTGAATATTGAAATTTACGACAAGTATTATTCAAAGAACGAGAAGTATAATCCCCAGACTTAGGAACTTTTAATGAAATATAGAAAAAGGAAGATTGTCGTAAATTTTACCGCAAAGTTGGAGGCTAAGAAGGGATGTAGCTGGGAAATTTGTGGCGGAGGCCTACGCCGGCACTGAGGACACCGGGGCTCGTTTGTCGCTGAGTGAGTTGTGTGCAACGCTCCACAGACAATACAACCTCATTTAAATTATCAATGTAGATTTTACCAGTTGGAAAAACGTGGACGCGCCCTCCTTCAACATTACTTTTGGTTGAGATACTGGAGTGGGAGCTGGGGAAACTCTCTTCACCAAATTCCTTACTGAAATCATTTTCCTGTTGTCTCTACTTCTCTCCGTACTTTTCCTAATTATTATTTTTTTCCAAATTAAGTGGTTCAGAATGTTTTTTTTTAATACGCCCTTAGTAAAGTTTTAAACTACCGAAACGTTTGTAATAAAGCACGGCGAGGCGAGACTGGGGTGAACGACACGTCACTACACTATTAATCACTCGAAGGTAAGTAGCTGGCACTCAGGTGACACTCTATCTTCCCTAAATTATTTCGCGTTACACAATTTAGTGTTATAATACCTGGGTTTTATCTATAAATTAATCTGGCGTAGATACCACATCATAGCTACAGACGTAGCGTTATGTTTCGATAAGTTACTATGATTATTACATTACATAAATGTAAATTCCAAATAGTTTCATAACCTTGATTATTTTACACACAATAGAATCATATTCATCACGAAAAATTCTCTATGAAATGTTCCTGTAAGTGAATTTCTGTGTTGTGTTTTACATATAATATATCATCGGTTTGAGCCCTAAAAGAAAATTCTAATTCTCTAAATGCCAGCATGTTTCTGTTTTAGTCCATGCCTTTTTGTTTACACATCCATCATAATCGTTCCCCTTTCGCTTTCAGTGAAAAAGTGCAGGTTCAGTACAAAAAATTAATTGCTTTTGCGGCTTATAATAAATTACCAATGTGAAATTTTTATTGTAATGTACGGTGGAAGCGTTCTTGTGTGGCCACGCGGCGGATGCCACCGAATGGAATCGCACTGCTTGCACCTGCTCGTGTAATTAAAATAAAGAACAAACACTGGCTACATACGTATAGATTAATGGTGAGCTGTCCATTAATATAATCCCGATTTTTGTTTCCCCTACGTGATATGAATGCAAACGAATCAAGTCTTCTTTGAACATTGACTCTGCTATCTTTAGAATTCGAAAAATTATTGCTTAAAATATCTTTTATTCGGGATAGAACTTGATTTATCAGTATCAAACGATGACGTCGCTAAATGGAGATGAATTTCGGGGTATATTTCAATTCATTTTGTCCGACCTTTACGTTATAGGTAGGTACTTAGGTTGACAAGATTTTGTCATTAAAAATTATGAGGATAATTTTAGTTATCAATGTCTGGCTATTATTTAGCAAAAATATTATAAAGTCGTTTCGTTTAGTTTACTGTGGGGGTAATGAGTTGCTCTAAATGTATATAATTTTTTATTTTAAGACAGTCATGTGAGCTATGTCGTCGTAGCTCACCGTACATGAAAGCACGTTTTATAAACATTGAATAAATACCGAGATAAGCATTTCACGTTTAATACTTTGAAATATTTCAGCTGAAATCTCGCAAATTTAATAAAGTCAAAGATTTGCCAAACCTAGTTTTGAACACAAACTGAATTAACGGGAACGAAGGCCGTGATAAAAGGGAACTAAATGTTTGTTACAAAGTTATAAATGAAGTCGAACCTATTGTTAGTGAGCGGCGGCTGAGGCCCGGCCTGCGTATTATTTGTGTTGGCATCTGGTGGGCCTCTGAGGCTTCGACTAAGGGATCGGTTATTCACAGTTCATTAGAGATTCGGAAGGCGAGCCTAGCGCACGATAACATATCGCTAAATGAACTTTTATCCCCGATTGTTCGTATATTGCTAAAATAAATTGTTGCTGAATTGGTTCGTGGTACGACATATTTTATTACAGAAGGGATAAAAGGATTTTCCCGTGCACAAATTAAAATTACTCTTGCGTATATAGAAATTTTGTACATTGTGCTTATAAATACACACTCAGAAAAGGACAAAAAATACTTTGTCACAGAATAATACGACTATGATTGATAACGTCGAGGGTCTCGACATCGTTTCATTTGCCGATTCTTGTACATAAGCGGATTTGGCATCAAGGCTGTCACTAGACTCACAAGGTTAAACAAAAAGAAAAGGAAAAGCAAACATCATTTATAACACGAACATTAATGTACCCAAATCTGCGATCAAGCCGAACGTCGTAAGTACGAGAAGCATTCATATTCCTCGTGTCTGCTAAAAATAAACTGTCGCACACATAAATATAAGAGCGAATTGAAATTCCACTTCCATAAGATTATATTGCTCGATTCTTATTCGGGAATTTTATGTATAAAGAAATTGGGAGATAGGAACCTTTAACAGTGTACTGTGAGGAGGGACGTAAGCTTTGAATGAAGGTAGATAATAAAATGTAAGACGAATATGGCAGGTGGGCGGCTGGCGAGCGCGGTGCGGTGTTCGGCGTGCGGGGGGGCGGCACAGGTGGATCGTTAGCGCCGCGTGCGCCCCTCCCTGACCAACAGCACAAGATAGACAGGTACAGAAGGTCTGGCTCAGAACAAATAGGTAATGAACAAATCAGAGGCCCTAGTGAGAGTTTCTTTTAACCATCTCAATTTTACGCATCGACCGTGTTCGGCGCTCCGATTGGCCCTTCACTGGCCCTCACTGGTGAAGGGCCAATCGGAGCGCCGAACGTGATTGATGCGTAAAGTCGAGATGATTAAAATAAACTCACACTAGGGCCTCAGAGCGTTGAGGGCAGGTACTGTTGACACAAAATATATAAATACAGAAGGCTTGCTCCATCCAAATAGCGAAAACGCACGCACACATAGACACGCTTGTCTACGTACAGCGAGTGCAAGCGTACTCGCGACTGGCTGTAACTTTGACTGGATTGACTCTCGTTGCATGGAGCCGGCCTTCTGTAACCTTCTATTGTGTGCCAACACTCTGATTTCATCATCCGCTGTTTCTTCCCCACATTCCGTTTTGAATATGTACCTATTATTGTAGCATATGAAGGTACACAAAAGGTTTACGCTGTAGTTAAGCCTCTAGATTTTAATCAAGGTTTTGGATTGTGGAGAGCGGAGTAATTGCGGATATATGTATATATTATACTAATGGAGTGAGTGCAGCAATTATGTACATCTTAATATGTGTAAAAGAGAAGATTTAACAGTGTTTTGGTTCACCATATTTCACACACAGTAAACCTAGGATAAATATAAACTCAGCCCCATTTAACTGTGTGAGGAAGACGTTTCTCAAATGGTTTTGCTGATGCTAGTGCATATAATAGTATGATTATTATAAAAGCAGACCCTTACAACAGCATTAATAACAAACGGTAGAAAGGGAAGCTATAACAGATATCATTATTTGAAATGCTATCTCTCATTGTAAAGGATAGTCTTAAATCAAACCGATCCCCTCGGCGGAATTTAATGCGAAGGTATCATTATCTTTGACAGAAAATGTTTGATAACAAAATCTTTAAGGTCAAAGTTTTGGATTTCTACCAATCTCGATACACTGATTCAGTTAATCTGGCAATACAATATTGTTTTTCACATTTTCGACGTTTGTGCACCGAGCAGAGGCCCTCAAAGGAAGCTCGTAATTAAGTTGACTCGAGTTCCTTCAATACGACGGGAAGTAAACGATATTAGCCTTCGGAGCGGTTACATAGCAAAATATTTGTCCGAATACACCCAACAACTTGTATCGACAACACAAATATTCTTCACCGACTGCTACAATATGTAAAAACATTTCTTGAAGTATACTTTCTTTCGCGTTTTTTATAAGTGAAAAACTCTCATCATTATTTTCATTGTAAACATTGTAAGAGAATTCACGACGTAACGTAGCTAAGACGATCTAAACACCACTTTTTATGCTAAGAAGGGGAAGCGGTCGGTAATCCGCGGTAAGTGCGGCAGGTGCTACGCGGGCGCTACGAGCTACGAGTGTACTACGAGTCTACGGGCGCTACGACACGCCCGTACCGCAATGATGCATTCCACCGTTGTGTGAGCGCTAAACAAAGATATATTAGCGTGAAAATACAATATATATGAGTTATTTATCATGGATATACTCTTGGATTATTGAATTTAAATCATGCTTAATCATAATAAAAATATACCAACGCTTGTAAGCCTTGTACTTTCGGTTCAAAAATAAAGCAAGATTTATTTTCTTCCAAGTATTAAGACGCAAAGGGGCTTTTACATAGCATATTAATATTAAACACGCCGAAAATAAGTTAAGCGGGAGAAAAAGTATCTAAAAAAATATATACACTTTATATCTTACCCGCGTAATAATCGTAATTCTACTTATATTTCCAAAGGTCTTTTCACATGTTACATAGCGGTACTTATGCGAATAAAGTGACTACATATTAGTACTACGAAGTAATAGATAAAAAAATGTGAGCAATATTAAATCTATACTAATAATAAAACTGAAGAGTTTGTTTTTTTGTTTTGATTTTTTGAACGCGCTAATCTCTAGAACAACCAGTCGGATTTGAAAAAATCTTTCTGCTTTTGATAGCCGAATTCTTGAGGAAGGTTATAGGCTATTTATCATCACATTAGGACCCTTAGGAACCGAGACAAAAGGAAAAATCAGAAAGAAGTCTAAGGGAAAACGAAGTAATAGCGTGGACAGGCAATGCGATGTGACGCGGTGGGTCGGAGGAACAAGAAATTTCACGCGGAGGAAGCCGCAGGTAGAAGCTAGTTACATACAAAAATGAAATCTTCAAATATTAGCTTGACTAGACGGCATTAGATATTACAAAAAACACATAAAAAAAAATTAAAGATGTTTTTGAATACCCAAGAATATATTACTAGTTTATGAGTACTTTAACCATACTTCAACGCTGTTTAGCACTCTAAAAGCAGTTAAAAATACTAAAGGAAAAGGTAGCCTCCCTTTTCTTTTAGTACTTTTTAACTGCGAAGCAATTTAGTTCATGAAAATGCAGTTTGCTACGTGTATCGTTAAAGAGAGCTACCGTGCACGTCACTAGTAATACTTGAACCACGTAAACCTTCTATTCTATTTTTCTTTATGGCAATTGGTGCCGATGTCGACAATTCTGCTAATGTAAGATATGTGAAAACCGCCCTTATTGCTACACTACAATGTCGCCCATGGGCATGTGCCCGACCGTATTTTTCTGAATATTCATGACAAATTATCGAAAATAAACTTAAAAAGGGGGGTCAATCATTTTTTCTTTTTTTTCTGTTTTTTTTTTCTATGTACCTTTGATTTTATGGGCTTCCACTTGTATTTTTTTTAATAAATACTGTTTTTTTTTTTTTTAAAATTCTTCACCTTTTGTTTTAATTGCCGACAAATTTTACTAAAACAATTTATTTAAACCAATAAAATAAGTCATAAGCTATTAGAAATAATAAATAGAATCCAAATCGAGCTAATTAAGTAGGAGATATGGCAAACGTTACAAAAAAAAAAAATTACATGAAAAATACTAAAGATAGACCCCCCTTTTAAAGTTAAATTTCGATAATTTTTCATGAATATTCAGAAAAATATGGGCGTGCACATGCCCATGAGCGACATTGTATAAAGGTGCAGTCAAAGTCAATTTGTGGCTATAGACGTGCGGTTGACAAAATTCTAAAAAATATTTAAGATTTATAATTTTAATTAAAATCTGAAACTAAAGTAAAATTTAAATAACTCTTATCTATTATATGAACTGCCAAAATACGATGTATTGAATAATAACATCACGCCTGTAAACCCTGAAGGGAGGTGTAGTCACAGACCTATAGTACACCCACATGTCGCCAATAATTTTGTGTCAATTAAGCTTATGTGTAAAAGTAACAGTGTTATTCGACTTTTGTCGCTGACTGTAGCATAAAGAAAGAAAATATCCAAACATAGGACTAACACCATCAATTCAGTGGTAAGCGTAGTGATTATAACAGTATTCCCGCAAGAACGTTCATTATGAAAATGTGTGTGTGTGTAAGCGTCAGTGTATATGAGAAAGGGTGTGTGAGAGTGTATGTGTGTGCATAATGAACCATTTCCACCTGAACGTGATATTTGACGAGCAAAGTGACACAATGATAGGCGTTTAGAACGGACTTGTAAGGTAATAGGAGTTCAAAGATCGTGTATGATAGATCTTTAAAGTATGTAGGTACTTTTTGATGATGGAGTTTTAAAATGATAATTAAACCATTAACATTGCAGTATTTAGGAATAGGGAATTGATAAAGTTGATGATATTATAGACCAAAGCTGGTTGTAATTTAAGGATGTGCCACCCAACCTGCATCGCTATTTAAAATTAATATTAATAATCATCCAGTTACACCATTGATGATGACCAGTGATAGCCTAGTGGTGTGACCGTCAGACTGCCGAGTCATAGGTCTCGAGTTCGAACTCAAGGCACGCACCTCTGACTTTTCGGATGCATGTGCGTATTGTATAATTATCACTTGCTTCAAAAACGGTAAAAAAAAACGAAAACATCGTGAGGAAACCTGCATACCTTTTTGTTTTTTTGAGTGTGGGAAATTATCAAATAACTTCTCCCGCTCTGGGCGGAGCGGGAACCGGGTGTGTCAGACTTTTACTGATTAAAACCCATCCGTGTTCCTTCCGTTGCCTGTGTACCGGGGCCGCGATATCCCTTTCAGACAAACTCGCAACCCTGGCAGGCATTGGCCCTTACGGACCCCGTCAGTTGGTGCTGACATCTCTTAAAGGCGCGCGTGGAACACAACGGGCCGTCGACCCGGGCCTGGTCCTAATCGGACGGCGAGCTACCCACTGCTCACCGTCCGCAAGCCCGCGCCTACGGTGGCCGGAAGACGGCTCGCGACTCCCGACGCCCGGGGCGTCTCCTGCGACGACTAGGGGTGCGAGGGCGTGCATCTTGCCTCTCCCTCGCGCGCTCCGCCTCCTCCTTCGCGAGCATTACTGCTTCGCAGAAGGAAGTGACGGCCTCCCATGCAGGGCCGGACGCGAGAGACCGCTCCGTGAGGACACGGCGGTGCTCTGCCCAAGCAGGGCAGACCTCCACCGTATGCTCCACCGTGTCTTCCGGGCGATCCACACAGTGGTGACACCCGGGCGTTTCCTTCCGCCTTATACGGAACAGGAACCTCCCGAAACAGTGTTTCCAGTGTGTCCGGTGAGGACCTGTGTCAGGCGGAAGGTGAGGACACCGTGGCGCCTCTCTAGCCACTCCTCAAAGAGGGGACTTATCGCCACAATTGTGGCGTGCCCAAACTTGCATGCCTGAGAAATATTTCTCGACGGCATGTGAAGCCAAGTCAGAGGCCCATGGGTGGCTTTAAAACTCTGACACCAGGTTAGTTACTAACCACACGAAAAGAAGACGAAGACCATTAAAGACGTCAGACTGAAAACGATTCCATCCTTTTCTTTGTTAGTTATTAATTCCTTTATGATTAAATAGCATGATAATACGAGTATAATAGCTTTCAATGTGCGGTAACATGTGCACTTTCATACAACCATGAATTCATTAAACTTAGGTACTTTAATATATACGTATATGTAGTGTGTACTCTAATGAAAAATGTATCTAATGTGTATGTAATATGTCTATGTAAATTGTACTTGAGTGTATAAGAACGTAGGTATTTCTTATCCGTAATACAAATGAATTTATGACAAAAATACGGCAGTTGCACTGCTTCTCAGACTGTTTGCAAAATTTTGAGTTAACACGGCAAGCCCGTTTATATTTCAAACATAACACCCGTACGCCATAATTATATCCGTAATTTAAATATATCATCACCTTTTATACAAAGAAAAGGGAAACCGTAAAGGAACCTCGTGTTAATAATAAATTCAAAATTGCGAATTACCTTTGTTTGTGACTGTGAGAACGGATGGCAGGACCCGTCATGCTAACTCAAGGTGGTGTAAATGGCCTTGCAAGGCAAATATTTAATGATTTGAGCATGGACTGGGGCTATTTAGGGCATATAATTAACCAAGCGACGATTTAATCGGCCCGACTGTGCCGTTCCATTGTGTGGCAACGCCTAAATAATTAAGTCGCACCATTAACGGCCATATGTATTCATTGTTCACGCGACCAACTGTTGTGCCGCCGAAATCAATCATGCGGCTACCCACTAATGCCCCATTAAATATTCCTGCTTACACCGGAACAAAGGCTTAAGTGATGATATATTACAACTAATCTACTTATGCATACAACGCCCTCATCCCTCAACTTTTGTAATCTATATTATTGCACGAAAGCCTTAATAATGGATGACATACGTCCCCGTACCTACAAAAATAAACTTTGGGAAACGATCACTTTTCATGACGTACGGGATTTTCTGAAATACGAACTATAAATGGGTGAAAAGGGATGACATATTTTTTTATGAAACGTTATTACTTGCACGTGTAAAATACCTGAAAGAAAATGTAAGCGGTTTTTCAACCATTCATATAGAGTCCCCTTATGGTTCTGATCAAGATTCAACATGAGGTCCAACGTATCGTATTTCTCATTACACACACGTTACACCGGTAAAGATTTACGAATAACAAACCATCTACTTAACCTCCGCAACTCTTGTATTTACACAATTGAATCACGACTTACAAATATAAAATGTAAATTTTCCACAATACATTCTGAACAAATAACTTGAGCAAGTCTGAATAAAGGAAACAACGATACATCTATAAAGATTGTAACAAAACTCGGGCCCTCAAACTTTACCAATAATATTCAAGATCCCTCGAACATTGCTATCGGATAAAAATATCTGTACAAATATTAATTTCTCTACGATAAAAAGGGCAGAGGAACAATGTATTCGGGGCGGGAACCGCGCTGAAAATCAATAGACGTTGAATATGTGTAAAGTACATCTTTGCGGAAACTGCATTATTTACGAACACATTAAACGAGACCTCGTTTGTAACTTTTGAGTAGTTCAGCATTATAGATTCACTATGTGGGATCTAGGTTACATGCGATCAAAGAACACTTCTATGTTTAGAAAGGCATGTTTATCTTTACATCCTAACCCAATTAGCAAGTACTTTACTCGTGAATTTTCTCATTTGTAGGCGCCGCGGGCGGATAGGTACTCTCATTGACAAGATCTTCAAACATCAGCTGTTTTCTGTCACAATGAAATAGCGAGGTAACTTTGATAACTCGTATATAAAGGAGACTCGTGCACCTGTGACGGGTCGCAGCTCGTAAAACCAGGAACTCGTTACTTGATGCCGATGAAAGATAGGGTACATGTCTATGTGCTGGTACTTGATAGCTTTTGTAGGCCGACGAAAGATAGAAAAACATTACCCTCCTTCTGAGGCAGGCGGATAAAAAATACGGTACAAATGAGATGAAACGGCACTGCAGAACTAAAAATACATTATTCTAGTCTAGAGTAAACCGGGCGTGGGCACTTATAATTTTACTCTAACAAAATCAACCCTCAAATGTTTTGAGTTTTAAAGGGCTGATCGCGCATGGGTTACTTTACGAGTGCTTTTCGGGTAACACTTTCGACTCCACCCACTTTTTGTAGAACTCATACGCCATGCCGCCCACACATATTGGAAGTGAACCCTCCGGGAGGGTTGCCGGCATTACGTTTGCGTTTTCAGTGGGTCTTGTCACTCCAACGTTTTTTTTTTTGTGAATATTTGTAACCATGAACAAAAAATATTAATGCTTTGATTTTAGAACCGACGCATATAAATATTGTTAAAAATACATCAGATCTTATTTTCACGGTTTATAATGAAACCGTGACCCGAATGAACCGTTTGTATTCGCTAAGAAAAACCTACATTTAAAATTAGCCCTCCGCGAGGGATCCCGGCACCCCCTACGCGACTACGCGAACCCTCCAGGTGGGCTCCCGGCACTGAACGTGTTAATAAAATTAGTTATTGCGCCCACGGGCATGTAGACTAGTACTGGAAGTATGTATCGTCAAGTCGGCGATCCTTGTTGGTTCAACTCATATGAAAGACTAACTGTGAACATACAAACTAACCTGCAACATTATCTACATTAACACTAATATTTAAAAGAGAAAAGAATAAACTCAAAAACACTTGTACATATATATAGGTGTGAATATACCTATCCCTAATCTATCGCCCGATATAAAACTGAAGCAATTAAAAATAATAATAATAGAAACAATTCAAAGAATTTATTCTAAGTTCATTCATAATAGGCATGATGCCTGGGTTAAAAAAATGAAATTCTAATTAGTCCGTCAGTCAGATAATAAAAAAATATTAGACACGTATTTTTTGCTTTGTCATATTAATAAATAATTACTTCGATAAAACGCATTTTAAGTTGGGGAGTGGGGGTCGCTACGTCACTAGTATGTATAAAATCTACATACTCGTGACGTCATGGCACATTTTACCTCAATGTATCGCTGTAATATTTCACTTACGTAAAAAAAGAAAAAATACGTGTCCAATATTTTTTTATAATCTCAAAGACGGACTAAAAAATAATTTTTGTCATCATCCCTATTATTGACAATAATCTGATACGAATTATTATTTATATTGGACATATAGAATTCGAACTAAAGCACCAGATTTTAGGAAAAGTTATTAATAGATTTCCTCGAAACAAAATAATTATCTGCCGGTAGTTTGCCGAATCGAAAGTGAAATATCATCTATTTATTGAGAACTCAAGTATCGATACGACACGGAAAATACAATATATAACCAGAATCATATTTTGAAGTAGGTACTTCACGTATGTAGAGGCATGGAAATTAATTGTTAATTAACTTGACTACAAACATAAATTATCCGTATATTCAAATCACAACTGTCATCCTTTGACAGTTTTATATAATGGCTATACTTAATATGGAAAGTTGATCATTTTGATGGTCTGTACCACACCCTTAAATATGACTACATATTTCTGTTACACGCTGTATAGGAAACGAAATCAATTTCCAAAAACTATTATTATCGTGTATTGGACTTATATAATCCATGAGGCGTTCATGGCTCTGAATACAAATGACTACAAATGACACCTGTGACTGTGACATCCTCCGACACATTTGTCTTACATTCGCTGACAGTAGGCAGAGTACATAGTCATATAATGTGAGCGACATAAGAACGTTGTTTACCTCTGTAACTCCTGGAAGCTAGGATCTTGTATGGTGACCAAAAAAAACAGACGAAAATTTTGCTAATTTCCGTGGGATATATCGAACGGAAATTTCGTGCAGAATTTTCGTGTGTTTTTTACGGTCGCAAAACGGCAGCCACATATAAACGATAATAACTGTCTTTTAGGTATTAGACTGGTTAGGATAACTGTTTTGTCCTGCATTTTAAGCGCTCTAAAACACAGGGTTAAATTATTTTAGTATTGATCATCCTTAATTAGTAATGATAATTTTTTATAATGCTTCTTCTTATGAGCGTGTCGATGGCAATCTAGATATAGTCGGCCCAGAACTTGGCCTCGATTTTTTTAAAATTAAAATTATATGATACAGATTTTTACTATCCAAACGAGAAAAAATACACAACCTTAATACTTAATCTTATTTCCGCACACAACTACACATCTTAGACACAACCACCCATCTGTCCTATAAAGATACTTGTTGCCATTAGTCCGAGTGGGCGAGGGACAGTGAAATGAAACACTCTTTAAATAAAAGATGACTCGTAAGAAGTATCAAGACGCCGCCAAACGGCGAGCCGGTAATGGCCGCCGCTCAAAGCCCCACATTTAGCTAACTTTCCTTTAAATATTTAAAGTCGGTTTCTTTATTTAGTAATAACATTATTCTTAATAATTATAGTATCTGACATTAACCGTCCTTCACTGATTCGGAATGTAGTAGAAACAAAATGCTGAGACTGTTAAAAGCTTTGGGTTCAACCACATATTAGGTCGCCCATAAACGGGAGAAGGGTTGTGCTTTTGAAAATATTTGGAAGGGTAGTATCCACAGTCCCTTAACACCCGTTGGGAACACGTGGAGTAAAACAATTTTCGCATATAAGGTTGTGCCGATGTAGCAAAAGGTTGAGATTGTGACCCATCGCATCTTTGACACAACAAAGCATATCAGGGTAAGTTAGGTAATATTCTCTCAGTCAAGAGACATATATTACGCCCGCCCCTTTGTCATTTGCATATCAATCAATACTTAACTCATCATAAAAGGTATATCAACGCTGAAGGCGCACCATTCAGAAATCGATTCTTTATGCCTATCTTTGTGTTAGCAAAAAATTATGTTCGTGGCATAAAGGAAAAATAGTTCAGTCAGACGCGACAAACGTGACTGTGACAAATGATATCTATAAATTGATGTCGTGACGTGGAAACGTCAGGTTTTATGTCCAAGTAATAACATGTAATAATAAATTTTCTCCCCAAACTAAATAAACAAAGTTTAGCGTAGTTCGTACAATGTTGAACAGTGTTGCAGTTTTGTTAATAATGTACCACGAATACTCTGCGCAAAACTTTGTGCAACTTACAAATTCCAGCTGGCGTTAACGAAGTTACAAAAACTTGAAGAGTATCATATAAAAGTGATGGATGTAACATGGCGGGTGCAGGCTGCAACGTGGATGACGTCACGCGTCGGTCAGTAGGCGAGGGAATATTTATAATGTGAACGGATGCTAAAAGGAAGGCATGGCCATGACCGACTTGTGTGACCGATATCCGTGCTCCCTTGTGCCTGCCTGGGGCTGCCATCAGCGATGTGCACGCCCCAACAAACACTTCAACACTATTCCGATTTTAGTACATTCGAGAACATATTGATTTTAACGTTAATCATAATACCATTAGAGCTTTGGTACAATTAAAACCCGGGTAACCGACGTAATATTAATTGATACTCAACCCTTATTCATACAGCTAATAGAGAGGGCTTCTCTCATAGACCGCTACAGAACGACAATGGGCGATACTGTCATAACAATCCCAATAACAAGCGAGTTAATGACCCTCTGCGAAATGATTATAGTCGCGAGTGGTTAGTGGTAATATAGCAGTATCAGATAATATTAAACACCATGAACAATGACAATAAAATGTGATAATAAGAAGAGGATCGTGAGGAAAGTTAATTTCCCTTTTAAAGTTCATAACTTCTATTTAATGTACTGGATAATAGAGCACTTCCATTACTATATTTTTATTATGACGTAATCGCTTGTGGACTACCATAGACTATGTTTATGGGTTCTAGTTGCCAGCGTCATTACTCGCTTCAATGGCCACGTATACTACAAAAGACTAGTACATACAATAATCAAATTAAAATAATTACACACTAGATAAAACGTTTGCACCACTCTTGTAATGTTAACTTGGGCCTGTAATAAAATAATGAAATCATATTTCATTTGTTTTGTGGCTTTTTATTGACGGAGGTTTAAAATATTAAAAACCCATCAACCTTGATTATCCATTTATCAATCAACGTATTACGGGATCAGTTTATCGTGAATTAGACAAATGTATTGGATATATTGTCGCCAAATTCATGATGTGGGTAATGTGTGTTAGATATGATTTGATTTGTGATGTCATTAATTTCTACACTAATTACCCATGATTACTTTTTTGCTAATAAAGTTAAAACCATGTTATTTTATTTACAAATGGAACAACAGTTTGGATTTTTCAACCTTTGCTATTTTTACACGCTAGCAATTTCAATAGTCGCGGAAATTGGTATATCCAGACCGGAACGCGTAGTTGTCAGTTATTTCAGTTGTCAGTCACAAACTCACTACTGGAATCCGGAGAGCATGAAAGTCATTTTGAAATGAATTTACCTTTTCGCTAGCATTTTTAGTTTCGTCAATCGACTATTGAAAACCAGCCATATGTTTCAAGAACAGGCTTCAAAGAGCTGTCAACCTTGTTTTTGCGGAACGCAATTCTCAAAGCTGCACAAAAGCGCTGTTCCGAGCAAACGCTAGTACCTTAGTACCAACTTAGTTCACTCATTGATATGGAGCTGTGACATGCAACTTTAGAAATAGGTACCTACTTTGAATTTTTTTTCAACTACGAAGAGTACATTAAAAAGCTTAGCTTTAAATTGTGTCAAGGATTTTATTACCTACTTAGTGCTTTTAATACCAGAAGCAAGATATTTAATATAAAATAGTACGTATAATTTCCAAGTTTTAATAAAGTGAAGTTACCTTGACCTAGTACTCCCCGCTATCGTCCAAAGAGGCTCTGGCTGAATATTCCGAGAACAGAAAATATGAGAGCCAATAGAGTGACGTTCGCGGTCATTGAATACCAGGAATACCTACAAGGCCCGAGTCGTTCCGCCAATGAATAAGATTGTCAAAATTTCGGTGCCTTTAAAAAATTCGATACGGGAATACGATCGATCGACAAAGGAATATACTGCCGGTCCATGTCAATATACTAACACTGACCGAACGATCTTAGCAATATTTTCTTCTTTAGAATAAGCGGGGTCAAAATAAAAAGTAAATATACGTACATTCATACATATAGTTGGGCAGAAGTGTCCCTGTTGTACACCCACATTTTGCCAGTTATGTTTCAGTTCCATATAGTAGGGGGTGAGCCTATTGCCATCAACTCGGCACAAATCCAGACTCCAAATCCCAATAACACTTTGCCCGACCTGGGAATCGAACCCAGGACCTCATGCTCAGCAGTACTGCTTGCAACCACTAGACCAACGAGCAAACCACCAGTATTCAGTAAAGATCAGAGTGAATCATATTTTACAACGCTATATAAAAAAATATATGATATTGTGAGACTGTATTCACGTAACTGATAATATATTTACGAGTTGCGATGTTGTGTCTAGTAATTCTTTTATCTTGGACCTGACATTGTCACGAGCGAGCAAAAAAACGAAATTGCTGGGCGTTAGTCTGTGTATCTAAAGATTTACTTGCGTGGCCTTCTATTTGCGATTTTGGCCTACGCATCATCATCTTAAGATACCTCGTTATCATTATTGTTTTGCAAATCATCTATTATAATTAGTAATTAACATTAAATTTTAAAAAAGCGTGTGTTCGGTACCAAAATAATGTTTAATCATATTGAATTCACGTACAAACAACAGCACTTATCAAAATCCAATTTACAACAACTATAGCTCTAACTTAATAACATCATGAATGGTTGAAAACTTTTGACTGTCTGTTAGTTATACTTCAGTTCTCTGTTGAGCGCAATGGCGGCCAAAAAGGCATGCCGTTATTTCGGTTATATTACTAGAAAAGTTACAGCAGATGCGCTGAGGCTTGTAAAGGTGTTAATTATGGATCAAATGCAGAAGTTTGTGTTGATACTTGATGTCCTCCAACAAGTTATCACAGCAGAACCGTAGCCACTCCACCATTCTTGCGTATAAAACATTTCTTAGCTATAGACGACTTGGTCTTGCTCTAGGCACTTTTGTAAGTAATAAAGGTTTGTACATAATAATTCAGTCCGAAACCAGACCATAATTCATAAGCTATATACAAGTGACGACCAAAAGCACTCTTTGAATAATTATTATATTCAAGCAACTATTACTACGCGGCAAACTAAGCCAGTCAAGTAATTAATTTCCAAAAATAGTTATTATTTGAATAGTTTATTTATGAATGTTTACGTAACTTACATTAGAACTGTTGCCCAAAATAGATCCCTATTGAAATGGGATCATAAAACATGTGGAAGGTTCGTGTTAGGTTTTGTTCTTTACATTTTCATGTTTATGAACTGGGCAAAAAGTAGCATATCAGTGGAGTCAACCGGGCGACAGATTTTAATGACGAGAGCACGTGTACTTCATGCATTTGCATAATTTGTAAAGCCACTCAGTAATTTGCCCTGCCCGACGACGGCTGGCAGCTTCACAAGGTACTGAATACATTTCGTAATTTTTTAGGGTTCCGTAGTCAACAAGGAACCCTTACAGTTTCGCCATGTCCGTCTGTCTGTAAGCGCTTAGCTCGGAGACTGTTATTACTAGAAAGCTGTAATTAGGCATAGATGCACATATTAATCACGCCGACAAAGTGGTCAAAGAAAACCACGAAAAAGTTTTAGGTTTATTTTGTAGGGTACCTCCCCTACACGTAAAGTGGGGATGTTTTTTTTTCTCGTCCATCCCATGGTGTGCGACGTCGTTGGAAAGGTCGTTTAAAAATATTGTGAGTTTGTAAAAACCATTTTTGGATTCAGGGATCCATCTGCGAAATATTAAGCTTAAAGTGTTAATTTTTGTTAGAGTCAAGTGTCCCCCGCCCCGCCAGCTAAATGATTGGTCATGAATATGGGAAAAAATTCACAGCAGTAAGTTAACATTTGCAGTTGCAAAAACCTGTTCTCCCACACATTCCGTATGGGAGGACATGTTTTTCAACTACAATGTTAAGTTTGTTCTTGGGATAAACTCATCCCAACTACGGAACCCTTCATTTTGCGTGGGTCGACACGCATTTGGCCGGTTGTTCATAATTCATTCGTGATCTAAGTAAGCGTGATGAAAGAGACTTATTCGTCGGCCATTCACAGAGAGATGAAATATATGAAGCATGTTTATATTAAAATCAATAAGCTTTTACTGTAAATCCTTTTTCGCAGAATGCACACCGCATTTTCAGACTGAATTATTTTATCATGATTTTAATTGGGATCTGTGATATTGACGAACCTTATTCAACTAAATGTTTTGCAAAAATGCCGTTTAAAAGCAATATCTATGAATACATGACTGAATTTTTTGCCTGAACTATTTGTATCGCTCCCGTGTTCAAAAGAAATACTGAATTGTATGTGGTTCAAACAAAACATTTGAGATAGCCTCACGCGTCCATTGACATCGTATTCGGGATGGTCACAATGGTTCCATATAAAACAAATCCCACTGAATATTAGGTATCGGGAAACAATCAATTCCGCTGAAGTTATTTTCTATATTTATGACTAGCTTTTTCCTATGGTATCTCGCATGGCTTCCGCGATTGAGTAGAAATTGTTATTGCATAGTGGTACAACGAAATGATAGATATCGTTTATCGAAGCGTGAAGGAACTGTGAAAATGCTGTTGGGATTTTCCGATAAAGGTGTGTTTCCGTTTAACAAACGTCGAGTGCAAAAAGGGGTTATACAAGCGAACGCTTTACGAATGATTTTTCAAACCCTTACGTTTGATTTTCAAAGAGAAAAACAAGCCTTTTCCTCTTTCCAATGGTACCTACCTTTTCGGTTTCGTTACATAAGAATTTGTGTGCCTATTACAATTTCAAAATCGGCAGTAATTAAAGTTTCAGCAATCGGTATCTTACGCAAGATCTTAAGAAAAGATAAACGCTAAGAAATCATGATTTCAGTATCAAGTTATTTCGCAATTAAGTTGTAATCGTGTGCCATTATTAACTTTAATGTTGGGATCACGGGCATTTTTCTAAAGTACAATGTTTAATGGAAAAAGTTTTAATAGGATTTCATTTGAACGAAACGCTTCTTACGGAAGTCAGTTATGGAATCGTTTCATGTCTCTTCCTAGCCGCAGGAGGGAATTTGTGTATTTTTATTTGTTTGTAATAAATAAGTATTGATGGGAATATTATTATTATATATAGGTATTAAGACCAGGGGATATCTGTTCAATGCAAATCCCTCGTTGTAATCAAGTATTACAGAAAGTACATTAAACGTTGTTATTAAATTAACTATGCATTAATGAAAACCGAGAAACACATAAAAAGTACCTCCCTATTAATGAATGTATACAATGTATTATCTCCAGTGACTATAAAATATTTAAACAACACCGTACAAAATGTACCTACGCGAAAAGCCGCTCGATCAATTTGACTGAAACCTTCTGGTAAATAAGCATACATCGAGATAACAACTTTCTGCTTCCAGGATTCTGCGAAGTTTATAGATAAAAGTATATGTGGTAAGTACACCTGGCCTAGGGCGACGGCTCCAGAAACAACCTTCAATAGATACCAATTCCGTAAATTCTTAGTTAATATGTATATTCGTACTTTACGAAAACTTTTTTGTTGAGAACGTGCTCCGAATTATCAGAACAGTTATTTGAAAAGAAACCGAAGCTTACAAAAAGAAACCAAATTATATTATAAGGCGTTATTTTCGAAGAGAAAAAAAAAATTGAGCTCAAACAGCGATAAAAGATATAATATCCACATTGAAAATCTAATACACCAAATACTTGGAAAATCGGATGAAAAAACGATTTGTAGGAATGAGGAAAAACGTTATAATGTACATCTCCGAGTAAAGGTATTTCTTTCAGAGTTCTAACACGTAACTTATCTCAGGTTAGACATATACGTAGGTTCGAAACAAGTGCGGCGGCGCGAGAGCGACGGCTCGACGGCCGGACATAAATTAAGAAAGAATGGCCAAAGTCGTGACTGTAATAGCACATTGAACAGATTAAACGCCTATGAGACTTAAACGTTTCGATCCCGCGATCTCTCTCAATGGCTACTATTTTACCGACCTTACTAGATTCATATCACAGTGCTTTGTAGATAACCTTTTCTAAATTAGATATTGCAATTACCTACCTTGTAAATCTTTGGTCTTTATTCATTAAGATTTATTTTAAAGTTTAATTCGTTAAAACATACTATATTTTGCTTTTCATTACTTTTAATAATGTACTTTAATCTACGATGCAACCCACTCGTATATTTAATACAAATTGTTTTAATGACGTTACTTTTACGTATCCTTTGCTCAACTCACGTTACCTAAGTGTTTCATAAAATATCTTGTAAAAGCTTTCAG
The DNA here is from genome assembly GCA_947364205.1 of Agrochola lota. NCBI lineage: Eukaryota > Metazoa > Arthropoda > Insecta > Lepidoptera > Noctuidae > Agrochola > Agrochola lota. Next base: position 10,158,027 of record OX376236.1, read on the forward strand.
TGAATAAAAAGGTTGTAAACAATATGTAGAAGTAATGTTTACGTAGCTCGGCTGTTAAAACAATAAAAATGTACCTTATACATAGTTAATATGTAACTTACCCTGAGGGCAGATCACGGGCTCCCTCTGTACCTGGAAATATGTTAAATAAGTTAGGTTTGTTTAGCTTTGATGAGGGTACACGAGACATTTTTGAACTGTCTTAAATTTACGGAAAGATATAGGAATTCAAAGCGTTCAGGGGATAATTGAAGTGACATTGCTGTAATTGTTTCAGCCGTCTGGGGATCGTGACAGGTTATTTTATATTGTAACACGGGTTTGTGTTGTGATATAATATCAGTTAATCGTCTCAAGACTTAGATAACAACAATGTTTTACAATCCTTGTCGAATAAGGATTCAAAAGATAACTCCTGTGAATGTTCATTCTACACGGGGTGACTAGAATTTTCAAGTAGGTAGCTCCGACGCTAGGACCTGTATGTACCTTCTTATAATAAGTTGCAAAAACTAAATGAACTGTCCTGTACTTTTTCCACATTAAGTCATAAGTCATTTATTCATTTGTTTTTAACGTGGACTGTTTAAAAAATAATCACCAATAATGAAACAGCTAATTTAATTTCCTTCCGCTGACACTTGCTATCAAAACTGCAATGGATTAATAATAATTGAATTTATCAGCCTCTCCCAAAATTGTTCGGAAACCATATTTGCCAAATACCGAGAATCCGCGTTTATCGCAAATTAAATGAAACTGAGCTTCAATCTGACGTACTACTAATGAAATACCCACGTACTGAAATAATTTCACTAAATACTATTGTAAATTCAATATACATTTTGGAACTTACACCATTCAGGTGTGTACCGATGTACCAACCGTAAAGGAATATAATAATGTTTGAATGAAAATGTTTTACAAGGTGTGTTATTATTTATGTAATTAAAACACTCATGACTAAACGAGAAAATCTTGTTTTATTTCATTAAAATCTTCCTTTAATATTAAATTACGGAATATTTCAGGCGAGAGGTCCTGAAACCAAATCAAACTAACCCTGTTTACTGCTTATTTAATATTTTCGTAAATACACATTACATACGTATTATCATCTAATTATTAATTAAATTAACAAGTAAAGTATCTTAAAACTTTAAAGAATGATGGCTAAAGAGAAACACAAGTTTATGATGAATCTAATCAAAATTACGGAGGAATTTTATTCAGATGTATAAACAAAGTCTCTAAAGTAAAATAGTCCACGACAATATAGCCAACAATGTAAATTAATTATTAAAGCAAGAAGAACGAAATCTACGATGAAGCTTCACGAGTCTCATACATTGCTAAATATTTCATTCATAATGACATGGTTTTCATAATAATGGTCTGCAAGCTCACCAAGCTATTTGTTTCTTACTATAAACCAGTCAAATTAGATGCAACATGTTTGATGTATGTATTGACTCATTCAGTTCCCTTCAAAATGGTGCTGACCCATGCGTCATGTTTGTGAACGAGTGCCGTCAGTTGGGACTGTTCATCTCTTACTTGCCACGGATATTTTAATTATTTTAGTTTTGAACTGCTTTTGTTCTGATTTTACTTTGGAACTTTTAACTTGCATTGCACTTCTTCTTACGTCGTTCTCGCATGTATGTTAACCTTATTCAACATGAATAATGTTAAGATATTAATTACCAACAAATATATTTTTTATTTTATATTTTTAAGAGTGTTTATTGAGTTTCTTGTCATTTCTTCTCCAAAGGAACTAAGCTTTGGAATGGGCAACTAGCTTCATCTTTCATACTTACCACCGACTCCATGACGGTTAAAAAGTGTCTGCAGTAAGTAATTAAAATGTATGATTTTTGTTCGAGATAGCTGGCCACTTTTGTAGGTTCTCAAATACGATTTCTATCATTCAATGAATACTGCGATACCAATAATAATTTTGTACCTCATCAAACGAAATAAAGTTATTACAGGGCCGCTCTATTAGAACCGACGCGATCAATAAAACGTAATACTTTTAACGATGGCAAACGTTTATTCAGACCAGCAATTAAAATAATAATGATGTACCTAATTACGTTTCCATAATATCCTCTTTAATTGCTAAGAGCGATGTTATGATGACCCAATTATATTCAGATTCCTAAATCTTATAGTACATGCATATTAATTTAAGGGGTTGCCGTCTTTGCTAATGAAATAAATGAATAGAAATTGCACTTAAATTCGCACTCGAAAAGATTTTACGGAACAAGAAACAGCAGGAAATGAATTTTCTTTGGCGGCCACTCAAAATATTCGTTTGACGCGAGGCAGCTGCCACGTTCCGCGAAGCCGACCTCTTTAGTTTTATTTTAATAATACTTCAATAAAATGAGACCCCGGTCAGTTTTATTTAAGATATTTTTATCGTCTTATATATTCCTTAAGCAGAATTATTTTTTCTCAAACTTGCGTGGAAATTCGAACATTATTTTGACAGCCTTCTTCGAGATAAATCGAAATTGTGATACTTGTCGCGCCCGGCCGGCAATGTTTGTATGTAAATCCATGTCTGTCGTGTTTAGTGGCCAATAAACTACAATTCAAACTCTTATATCTGTCGTGTTATTTAAAAATGGAACGAACTTTTTACTTCAATACATGGCAACCAAGGAGATAACATATCAAAGAGTTTATTAAAATTTCAATTTGGCTTGCAGTTTAAAGCAAAGAAGAAACAAATGAACATATTGGCGCGTGAAAAATTATCGTTGTTCGTCATTGATTCTGGAATTTATAATTTATTTATTTCGTTTAAATTTTCGCACATTATTTGAGAAAAGTACTATACAAGCCTTTGCCGCAACCAGGCGGTGATGGACTCAAATATGTTGCTTCGGCTTCGGCTTCGCCTCTTCCCACATTTCACGATCGTCCATCAATGCCCCAGTTGCAAGCCGCCAGTAATGGTACTATTGAAGATTCACAGTAAACTGTAATGTAAAGTTAATGTTTAGTAAAACTTCTTCATAATCACATAGACAGTGCTATGTTTTAGTTGTTTAGTCTAGGAAAACTTAAGTTTAAGGTAGGTCAAGTCTAACCGTTCCCAAGGGGGTGTCATTAGAGATGACTCTGTTATACTTCAACGTTGACAAGCATCAGGTAACATACAACTAAGAGCCTGGACACTAAATCGCCTGTGAACAGGGACCCTACCACGAACGCGAGACATTAACGTAACGTAAATTCGAACAATAGTTTCATCGAAAATACAACTACCCTATCCTACCTATATATAATGCATATTTGTTTAAATGATTGCAACAAAACACAATTAGTAATCACCCATAGATATGAATAAAGTCATAAAACTAAATGAATATTATGCGCGAAAAGAGTATTTTCAATTTTAATAAATTCTTTTGAATTTACGTCTACGTTTACTCTACATGTAATGTTCGTGCCAGGTCTGGCAGAAGCAACAGATACCGTACCCGACATGACTGCAAAACAAAAGATTACCATTTCCTATTCAATACCAATATTCCATACCCAATTTCCTCGAAGGTAGCAAATAAAAACACTAATAGGCAGATGAGGCTTACGACTAATAGATTAATGACTCCACACGAGCCGGCCTAGGCAACCGACACGTTAGCTTAACGACGCGCGTCCGATCTCCGCCCACGGTATTAGGTTTGTGCCCTAATCAACTTTCTTTCGTATACCACAAAATTAAGGAGTGAACGTTATTTCGCGGAAACCGCTCTATCTCTTTACTGGTGGAGTCGTGGCGCTATTTGTACTGCCATTATCCTTACTAATATTATAAATGCGAAAGTGAGTTTGTTTGTGTGTTACGCTTTCACGCTAAAACGACTGAATCAGATCTGGATTAATTTGGCATATGACCTGGATTAGGACATAGGATACTTTTTATTCTGATATTTACACGGGATCGAGACTTATGCGGGAGGCAGAAACCAAATACCTGGGCATCGTTTTGGATTAACAACTATACTGGGCAAAACACACGAACGACATCACTACAAAAGCCAGCATATCCCTGTGGCAGTGCAAGCGACTGCTTAGCAAGAACTGGGGGATTAGCCCCAAGGTCACCTACTGGTTATACACCACAGTCATTCGACCAATTATCACATAAGGCTCACTGGTCTGGTGGCGCAGGACAGACCTGAGCACAGCCCAAAGAGATCTCGAAAAACTGCAGCGGTTTGCTTGTTGCAATCAGTAACAGTATGAGAGCTACACCCACTGCTCCCCTACAGGCAATGCTTGGTCTGCCACCTCTGCACCTCATCGTGCGGGAGGAGCCAGCCCTGGCCGCCTTTAGGCTCCATTTATCAGCAACCCTAAGCAAACACTTCAGAGTTAAGCACACACGCATAAAGGAAGATGCGATCAAACGACGGCTAATGATGGCACCACCCTGCGACAAAGCCCCGAAAACACATCACTTTCAAAAGCACTACAGCATATAAACCGATGGGAGTATACACCGATGCTTGGAAGACCGACTCCGGTACCGGGGTCGGAGTCTTCTCACACGAATTCAACTTAAATATATCCGTACCGTCGTGTTATACCGTCTATCAGGCGAAGTGTGTGGGTATCATACTAGCGGCCTACGCTATAGAAGCCAGGAGAGTTACGGACACCCACATCCAATCCTTAGGGAAAAATATATTGCCTCAAAGCTAACACTAGAATGTCACAATGCACTAGAACGATTAACGATATCTAGCCGCAACAAGGTGACACTGCAATGGATAAAAGGACACAGCGGATCACTAGTAACGACGCAGCTGACGAACTTGAAGAGCATCCAGCACGTCAGTTTCCGGACCCGAGCCTATCGTACCCATCCCCTTCAACCAACTACGCAGGTGGCTGCCAGGAGTTCATCCACACACAAGCGGAGAACTGGTGGACCTACCAGACTGCAGGCAATCCAGGAAGGCTATGCCATCCTTGGATAACAGGCTGACCAAGCGCTTATTACACCTGGACAGGAACGGCCTGCGTCTGGTGACGGGGACCATCACAGGACACTGCTCGCTAAACAAACACTTCCACACAATAGGCATAACGAACAGTCCTCTGTGCAGGGCAGGCCTATAGGGACTGAGGAAATCATCGCGCACGTGCTCTTTGAATGCAGAGGCGTCACCCAGATTAGAACAGAAACCCTCGTGTCACCCAGATCTTTCACAGACGATCTGAACAGAGCAGGAGATTTAATTAACTTCTGGAGGGAGTTGGGCTGGTTGGAATAACCAGCGACGGCCGCCATGACCCACGCACAATGGTCCTATCTGAAGGACTAAGTGCGGAAACGAAACCCAATAACATAGAACATAGAACCGCAGGGCGCAGCCAGTAAATAATAATAAATACGAGGTATTTTATCATCTTTAGCCAGCAATAGTCAACTTACATTTCCTATCTTGTTATGATTTACGCACAAGTTTCCTTTTATTCGTTTTGGTTAGAGGCTCGTGTGTAAATCATAACAGACGCACGGGTCGATCGAAGGTTATGCTACGTTTGCCGCGGTCGGTTCGTGGATGGGTGACCATCGATTACATATCCAGACCCCTCCGTGCTACGGAAAGTATGTTAAGAGGGCTTATCCTATAAGTTGGCAACGTCGCAAATAGCTGTCAAATATTTGAACTGTTTTGTTTTGCTTCTTATGTAGCTAACTAGTGAACTAAAATATTGAATAAGAAATGCAATAATTAACATCGTAACACCGAGTATTTAGTTTTAGATGTAAAAATACTAGTAACTAGATTGTAGAAGTCAGATAGGCAGCCGCTCCATGTAAAATAATGGTATTCAGCTGCATCCGGTTACATTGGACGCCGACCCCAACATAAGGCTAGACAGATTGATTTTTGCCTTTTATTAGTTTCCTTTAACCCACAATATTATATTAAGGGTAGAAAATTGTACCCTTAAGTCAATAAAAACTAGGCGTATGTTACAGGCAAATCGAAAGTACTCTCCTTGCCTACGTAAGAACTGCCAAAAGAATGCACCTCTAACTAAAGTTAACAATAGCTCTAAAAAGGTTAGGGTCACGCTTAGGTCATTATCTATTATTGTCATGTCTTCGCAACGGACGACCGGGTCATTTATTTTCACGGTAATTTCCGAGTAAAAGAACATTACTTTGATGTGAGTTTACGAGCGTGACTTACAATCGTAACTTCATATTTCATACAAATATTTACTTGTAACACGATACAATACCTAATGAACTTCCAAAAACGCGATATGACAGGCTTCCAAGACGTCGACTCTCCCGAGGTGTCGACTCATGATATCACATTTAATTAAACAATTTATTTCGTACATAACTTTGTTTAACACAACTAATTACTTAAGGATAACTCGCGGAACGCTTATAAAGAGGCTCAGAAACTGGAAGTGTCAGCCGTAAATTACGAGAGAAGTTAGCAACATTATCTATATGTGAGTCTCCCGAGAGTAGGCTTGTAACTCCACAAATGTACCCTCATTTAAATGACAACAATGCATACATAAACAGACGCGAGAATCTTCCGAACACTTGATACGAGTATTATGTTCCCTTTCAATCACAACTTGTCTTATATACGCAGATCTAAAACTTGTTAGATCGAAATAAGTTAAAACCAAATATACTGTTCACATTAATTTCTATTTGTTTTTCATTCTGTCCACCATTTCGTCCACACGTTAAAGTTACCAATAGTTATTTATGCTATAAGTGCGGAAGGTAGGTGATTTCATCTTAATCTGAATCATCTTACGCACGGGTATCATACAACGTTTTACTATGCATTGTGCGAGGAAAAAAAAAAAATATATAGCGAGCCTTACGGCATGCAGTCGCCTGCGATGTGTATCTAACATACCACGACGTATAAAAATGATAAAAACAAAATTCATGACTTTGACTTCGACTTCGACTTCGACATCGACTTCGACTTCGACTTCGATTTCGACTTCGACTTCGACTTGGACTTTGACTTTGACTTTGACTTTGACTTCGACTTCGACTTCGACTTTGACTTTGACTTTGACTTTGACTTTGACTTCGACTTCGACTTAGACTTAGAATTTGGCTTTGACTTCGACTTCTTGATTTTGACCATTGTCATAATCATCGCCATCGTCATCATTATCATTCTGAAATAATAAAATCTCTGAGACGAGACGGGCTGACGACGGCCTCAAAAATTAAAAAAAAACAGAAAAGTAAAAAGCACTAGTGAAAAAAAAGTGACACTTTCCGCACAAATTCACTGCTTGGAAAACGCTCTTTTCGAGCAAATGCATTGTAAATAATTAAAACGGTTAACAATGTAGTTAGTAATAAAAATAAGGCGTTACTACGTAGGTAGGTGTCTCCCCTACTACAATCAGCTACTATCAATCTCTCCTCCCTTTTAAATAAGTCTTTGTCAATATAAGTTTATTAAATTACTAAGCCCTTGCTAAAATCGAAGCTGCTTACCTTAGGCCGGTAAGCACCCGGGCTTAAATCTGGCTGCCCCGTGCCGACACGGCATCTTCAGTTCAAAATGTCAGAGTAACTACTTGTCGTCAACGCCATAATGCGATAAGTTAGTTTAGAAAGATGAACAGAAGATAAAACCCCTATCCTTTTGAATAACTCGGAGTAAATTGGAAATCTTGATGACGTCGCAGAGCTTAAGAACCGAAGCTCTAGATGTGTTGTTCACTTACGCTTCGCACTCGAATGAATCCAAAGTCAAATCTGAACGAATACAAGTTGTATTTTCCTGGACGTTTTTATTTATGACGAGATTACCGCCCGACACATTGCCACTGATTTTATTCCGATGTTTTGCTACTTTACATTCAGAGGACTTACGAGATTGTTGTAACTCAAAAAATACAGCTGTATCTAGTTCTACTACTTTCTACTGAGATACAGGTAAATCTTACAAATAACAATGTCGTTGTGTCTTATGTTTCGCTTTTTAATATTCAAAATATTTACGCAATGGTTATACGGCCGAACAAAGGCTTCATGTTCCTATTTATGTGTCCTAAAGTATAATTGAGCTAAATACATAACGGAGCAGGTATGTCTCTTTTGTTATTATCAGGAATATTTTAACTACTGTGGGCGTGGGTAGTGTTGGTTATTGCGCAATAGAAAAACCGTTTGCAGTTCAGATCAAACTATAATTCACGATTAAATTAATCACACTAGCAATACACACACTCTACACGACACAACTATTTGGAATGCACGACAGTTTCTAAACGTCATCACTGCTTGACCGCCGCCGATGACTTCTGCTTAGCTCCGGCCGGTCCGAGCATTAGCAACATATTGTACACTTTGTCGAGCGCCGCTAGGCGGCGCTGGCGTCCCGATTAGTCAACTCAGTAACGTATTTCTGTCATACATATATACCGCGAATCCATATTACTAGTTTATCGTCCGTGCGATCTTTCTGTATATATCTTAAAAAACCGTGGAAACGGTATCGGTCGGACGGACAGACACACTTAGATGATATGTGAGAACCTTTTTCATGAATTACAGTCACACATGTGGAGAAGCAAAAGCGATAGTTAGCTACAGGGAACAGCTGGTTTTGGCGATATTGCCACGTTCCGCGTGAAACGTCCAATGCTTACAAAATACACTATGCTCCGACAAATCGATACCTGCCGCCTGCCATCACAGGGACGTTATATTTGTAGTACCTATATGGATTCACAGTTCACTTTGTACGTAGGTACATTCGTACCAGTAGATATAGTTTTGTGTTTCATATCATTCAGGTACATCGTACACGTGCAGAACTATTTTAGTTCTGGATCAAAAGCGACTGCAGTTACGGCGTGGGAGTTGAATATAATATTATTTCCATTTTGTAAAATGAAAAAGCACGCGTGCATGAGCTTATGGAAAACCGATACGATATTGTTGGAGGTACCTACAATGTACATTGTAGGTTTATTTTATTATGTTTACTCAAGTTATTTCAAATCCAAGTCTAGAGCTACTACGCCCGAGCAAAGAATTTTCTAAACATCAAGCTTTTGATCTTTCAAACTCACAACTTAAATTGATTTAGTTATTTATTGAAAATTAACTGAAATAAGTCTTTGTGACCGATATAGTTACAAAATATTACCGAAAACGACCACCCTTTGCCGTTTTCTACTGTTAGCACAAGATGTAAAGAACAAGCAGCGCAATAAACTCCCCAGCTTTCACAAGTTACATTTCGTAATTATCAATTTCTCCAATATTTTCACAAGGCAGCATTGTGTTGGCGTACTAAAAGTTATGAATTATGTTGCCCAAGACGTCAATTTGGCTTTATTTCTATCGTGAAAACTGAGCGCGTTCTCATTTACATACACTTTGCTGACCCAACAACGATAAAACCCTTTTTTATCGCAGTAAAAAGGATTTCTGAGGTTCTACAAATAATTTTTTACTATTTAATAGAAATCGGAACATTTAACGGACCATTCACTGAGATCCGTCATTTAAATTGGCGTTATTATTTGATCAGAGCCAGATGGCACAAATTTTCAATCGTTTAATAAAATTAGGTTAAACAGACTTTCAGTCGATTTTGGCACTATTTGTAAATCTTTCTGGTCAATCTTTTTTTCTCGGTTTTTCTACCTTAGATCCAATCACATAAATATTAGGTAAATGGCATCAATAACCTTGACCGGTGTACGTACTTATATCTGTCCACAAGGCACTTCATAAGTGGCTTTACTGCAAAAGAAGCAACAGGGATGAAGTGAGTCTAGGACCAGTGACCCACAATGTACTAACTTCATCATTGGAACTCAACTGATTTATAGCATTGTACGTGCCTGTTAGCTCAAGAATATATTGAAGTGAAAAAATACAGTCCACATCCACAAAGTGAAGGCGTAGGTAATTGATTTAAATAAATAAAAGAAAATTGATTAGTTATGCGCTCAAGTTCAGAATAAATGAAATAAAAGTCATGAGCTTAGTTCTTTCTGTTCCACAACTTTCTTGGTACAAATACAAAAGAAATGCAGAAGTTAAAAAAATATAAGCGAAAGTTTCCGAAGTGATTTGGATGCTAAATATAAAGAAACAGAAGATGGAGCATCAAGACTCGATCGATCACATGAGAATAAACCACACGAGATAAATTGTACCCTTTCATAAAACTTAAGAAAGTCAATAAAATAAGTAAAATATGCAGGCTTCAATAGATATAAGAGCTAAGGTGATGTAACAAATGCACCTAGTCACCATTCGGATGGGCGCGATAAAAATTCGCTGATCATCGAAAAGGGGTCGGGCGTGCAAACGACGAGGCGTGCCCACCCAACCATTTATTTTCGATTGTTCTAAATAAATCTAGGAAATATAGCTTCCTACTTGTGTACTCTAATCCAAATTGACAGTGGATATCGAAATTGTTTGTTGTCATTACTGTCGTTCATTTGGGCGTTCTTGTTACACTTTTTTATTACGAGCTCCAATCACTTTTGAATCTTTTATCACGATTGGCGCAACATTACGTAAAGATTCGGTCCTTTACCAAACCTTATTTTTTGTGCAACTACGTATTATTTCATGTTAAATTAGACCTTTCCAACCAAACTTCTTAAGACTTATTGAGGTTACGTAACAGTGTGTCTTTAGGAAAGGTTTACGTGGGCGACGTAGGTCTCTGCAAAAAATGCTCGATTTCCAAATGTTGTGACATTTAGTGTCACCTACGGCTCCCTATCATTACATAAAATGAAATTGGTTTAGCAGCAATAAAAAAACTTCAAAAAAAGTTATTGTTTCACAAAACACTCAAATCATTTCCTTAACAAAGTAAATTACTATAATGTCACATGTTTCATACCCTTATGAATATAAAATCAGAGGACGTGGAACATACTAGCATAACAAGAACAATACAAAATAATGTTATTATACGGCGTATTACATATTTATTGAGTTGTTATTCAACAAGTTAATTTAATGGAACACGTTTTATTGTAAGATAAGAAACACGTCATGCATTCCTCCGCGAACTATTAAATAAGATAAGTGGCGCTTTGAATCTGGGACACTGTGGCAATTGTATCATAAATGTATCGAGATACGTGTCTTGGTACAGAAGCGGTGCTATATCAACTGCCATCTTCGACATGCACTACCGACGCAAACTATATTTTGCAGTAATTTATGTAGAGTGCTACAAGGATCTTTTGGCGCCTGAATGACATTGACGGGGGGCATTGTTCGTAAACATTCGTGAAATTGTCGCAGAAATTGTATTAACAAATCAAGATGGCGGCGTTAGTTCCGATTTTGGCCAAAATAACGTTGTACCGTTGTAAGGGTTTTTTTGGACCGCACATTGAGATACTTCTTTGTAAATACTCTCTCGATCTTGAAATTCAACACACGCGTGTCAGTTAAAAATCGTAATAATAACTTTCAGCGTTGACAAATGCTCAACACATCGCTCTGAAGAGCGACGTTGACACTTCCACCGACTGTACCTACATGCTGCTTTGTTAACTTATTAACAAATTTTAAAAAACAAGCTTGCTTTATCACCACGACACAAGTTATAAACTCGTGCTAGCTACGTGTAACTCGTGCAGGCACGAGACAAGAGTAGGTATTTTCGATAAGTATAAAAGGTAGGTATATATTTGAACAAGTCAGCTCGAATGAGAGATTGTTTATCTGATCCTGAACCTAAAACAATAAAAAGGGATACCTTTATCGAAGCTTTTAACCTTGACTTGCGTTTTTGTCTAAAATGTATTAAGTAAGCTTTTTCAGGGATGAAGTAGAAAGGAGTCGGTCGTACGTGGGCTTTCAGAAGACAAGACAACGTACTAGAAAATAAAATTGCACTAGGTGAATAATCGCTGAAAAACCTTTGATCGGTGGGTTTGAGTGTGGTTGTATCGATACCCGTCCGAATTCTTTGAAGTTTAAACGTAAGTGGAAATGAAACATATCTTTACGTAAGTATGGGTACTTACACATTTTTTTTCCTGTATTAATAAGAACTAAAGTTCTTAGTAATGGATCTAGCCTAATAGGCTTATAAGCAATTTAACTCTAACTTAATATTTGATGATTATGTTACAACTAAGAATGGTGTCGATTTGCACTTTTAGACAATTTCGTAGCAGTTTCTTATGTGCTGCTAACAATGCTGTGCTATACATGTATTACATGCACAGCATTGTTGCTATTATTTATTCACTATTTATACACCACACTAACTCAAATGTTTTAATTCTCTTTAGCCGACGCACTATATCCGTGTTGTCTAGCAGCTGGATTGCCTCGGCATTCACATGTCGGTGGGGTCTGTGTTCGTGGGCTTCAGCAAAATTTTGGATGATGGTAGTGACAAGTTCTATTTTAAGATCTCGGTAGAGGTTGTCATTTCTAATGTGCAGTCACGGACTATTATTGCTGAGCCACTTGCCACTGTTCGTATTTTAGCCGTGTAATGTAAATCGGGTTTCGTCAGTTGTACTCGTACATCCAGTCAGACACGGAAATTCACACGTTCTCGTATTATAAAAGAAGAACATTATTTCTAATACGTTTGTCATTGAGTGTTTGACAGGCGTGTACATTATTGTAACACTTTCAAGCAATTTTTACGGTTGGCTAACCTTCTTTTTTTTTTTGAGGGTAGGAATTTATCAAATAACTTCTCCGGATACCCACCCATGTTCCTTCCGTTGCCTGTGTGCCGGGGCCACGATATCTCTTTCGGAGAACTCGCAACCCCGGCAGGCATTGGCCCTAATGGACCCCGTCAGTTGGTGCTGACATCTCTTTGAGGCGCGCGTGGAACACAACGCGCCGTTGACCCGGGCCTGGTCCTTACCGAACGGCGAGCTACCGTCTGCAAGCCCGCGCCTAAGGTTGCCGGAAATCGGCTTGAGACTCCCGACGCCCGGGGCGTCTCCTGCGGCGACTAGGGGCGCGACGACGCGAACCTTGCCTCTCCCTCACGTGTTCCGCCTCCTCCTTTGCGAGCATTACTGCTTCGCAGAAGGAAGTGAGGGCCTCCCATGCACTCTCGCTCCGAACCATGGCCTGAACCAGGGTCGGACGCGAGAGATCGCCGACGCCGATCGCCTCCGTGAGGACACGGCGGTGCCCCGCCCAAGCCGGGCAGACCTCCACCGTATGCTCCACCGTGTCCTCCGGGCGATTCGCACAGTGGTAATACCCGGGCGTTTCCTCCCACTTTTTCCTGAACAGGAACCCCCCGAAACAACCATGTCTGGTGAGGACCTGCGTCAGGCGGAAGGTGAGGACGCCGTGGCGCCTCTCTAGCCACTCCTCAAAGAGGGGACTTATCGCCACAATTAAGGCGTGCCCAGCGCTGGGTTGCGACAATCGTACTCTCCATGACGCTATGAGATCCCGCCGGAGCTCTATCCGCTGTGCCGTGGTTTCTCGCGGCAGCAGAGTTTCGCCTCCTCGCGCCACTCCCAGATGTGCGCGAGGACTCTTGCCTCCAGATCCCATGGCGTCAATCCGGCAAGGAGGCTCGCCGCCTCACCGGAGACCGTGCGGTATCCCCGGACCATCCGGATGGCCATGACCCTTTGGGACGCGTTCAACCGGCGGGCTGGCCGCAGCCTCAAAGAACGCACCCACACCGGTGCCCCCTAAAGGGCCATGGGCCGCTCGACCCCCGCATAGAGCCTCCGGCAGGAGGCGTTTGGACCCCCTAGATTGGACAGGAGCCGCTTCAAGGCAGCCCCGGCCCGCTCCAGTCTGGGAGCAAAACGTCGGAAATGCTCCACGAAGTTCCACCGGCTGTCGAGGACGAGTCCCAGATACTTCATCGTCGACTCGACACCGATGTGAACCCCTCCCGCCGTTATCTGGGAACCCGACAGTGGCGCGTTCCGAGGACCATAAAAACACATGGCCTCGGACTTGTGCAAGGACGGTTGGCTAACCTGAGAGTCAGAACTACAAACTTTACAGCAGAGTCACTACCCAAATTCAACCAATTGCAGGTCTAGCAACCGTAAACTAGCGACAATTATTGTTTTAACGATAGTAACGTTAGCGTACGGAGAAATTATGATTGGTCTTTTCGACAACGGAAAACCTCGGACCCACGATTTTTTCCGAACGCGTAACGTCCAAGATGGCATTCATGACAATTATGTATAAATATTATCTTTGGTCTTCAGAAATAACGAGTATTTAATGAGGTCTCATTCAAAGGAGGATATCAAATAGATTGGATAAACGTATGCAACATTGTATTGATTTATAATTGACAACATATTAGTCAACTTTCAACCTCTATGGATAAGACTATTTTCTATTTCCGATTATTAGTATCGTAATTTGTCATCTTGTTGACGAGCATGCGGTTTGAGTTCGTGTTTAATCGTGTAATCCCGTGAATGTATAAAACTGAAATTGAAATTGTTGTATTATTTTAACGGTACTTTGTTTAGTACAGCCCCAAAGTTGGATTGCGTACGTCCAAATTAGCATAAGAATATGCTTGTATAATAACATTTTATTATGTATTGATAAACAGGATTTCCTTCCGAATACCCAATACATAGTTTTGTAACGTATGTCGAGTTGCTGTCTTTTCTTTTTGACGTGATCGCAGCTTGGCGTCAAGAGCTATGCCAAGGTATTTGGCTGTATTAACATAAGGCACTGCATGCCGTTTATATAGATTGGGTGGTAATCGCAGTGTGTGGTTAGTCAATGGTACTTATTTGAAATTTTTATAAAAAAAATCGTGAAAATATTTATAACATCTTGTATAAGCTGCCGAACTAACAAGTTCTAGGAATATACACGATCGTTATTTGATTATGTATTTCTGTATCTGTTAGCCACTCTACGTTACAATATGATTATCAACATTTGTATTAGGCAGGTACCAACTGGTAGATTGTATATTATCAACATTTGTATTAGGCAGGTACCAACTGGTAGATTGTATATTTGATCTCATTGGCAGAAAGTGTTATTATTTTATGGCTCTACCAATTCACAACTTCGTCCTGCATCTTTTTCTATTAACGTATATTTCTTAGTCAATCATTTTGCCTTTTCGGAAAAATTCAGGCACACAATTTACGATTGTTATTAGGAAAAGGTATCCTATTGGTATTGCTTATTTACCTGACAAAATTATGCAATAACGAGGGTAACGGGGTAGATATATCGACAAATTAATGAAACCATGTAAGTATCTATATTAAGTATGAATATTCTGCAATGTGAATATGATATGAACTCCAAAGTACTTCAAAGAAGCGTATATAATTCTGTGGAGTTTCCCCACATTCTGCCGCACCATCCGTTTTGCGTCTGACTTCTAAAACTACTTGACGAGCT
Source organism: Agrochola lota (assembly GCA_947364205.1). Lineage (NCBI taxonomy): Eukaryota > Metazoa > Arthropoda > Insecta > Lepidoptera > Noctuidae > Agrochola > Agrochola lota. Next base: position 10,173,466 of record OX376236.1, read on the forward strand.
CATCAGAGCAAACAATAAACTGTTGTACGCAAACAAACTCTTCAGCAACGCTAACTAAAGGCTCCATGAACTACGTGTACATTGTAAGTACATCTAACTTTAAGATATAAAGGTGGAGGAAATGGATACTCCTCACCCCGTCCAAAACGTTTGATAAAGTAATATCGCAGTGAAGCTATAAAAAAACCCATCCTTTGTGATCATAAAATACGGGGAATCTCCTAACAAATGAGTCGTTAAAATCTCATTCTCCTCTAAATATAATTTCTGGAGTGTGTCCCTTGAAGGGGGAGTATTTCGTAAATAATGGACTGGCGGGCGAGACGAACATTGTGTGTAGACGTTATTGGATGTCGTGTACACTAGTCTTCACCTTAATGGTAGGTCGCTGTTATTATTATAAAATTGTAACTGGGTCATGTCAACTTATACTAATGCAATATTATTAAACAAAGTGGAAAGTTTTGTTTGTTAGGCATTCATAGGAAACTGTTTATCGTAATAACATGAATCTATATCATGGCTAGACGATACACCTACCGTACCTACTATCTGTACGTACCTTGATGCATCTTTTCGCATGTCTTTTGGGCTAATATGTATAATTGTGTATTTTGAGGGGTCTGGCGCTGTATGCCGAGATACAGGACTCGTCCTAGTTCGGCTACAGATGCTCCTATGTTATATACTCCCAAGTACTAGCCTATAAATATGTGTAATTCGTTGTATTATTTTTTGGTGAAATAAATTATTATTATATTATTTCACCTCTTTTGTTAGACAAACCACAGATTAATGCGAGACAGTTGTGAATCAATAATTATAATGAAATTAATGTTCACAATAGTAATTGAATGTAATACATTATTGATGTTATTACGCATCGATAAGATGTTGTGTACCGAAGTGTGCATGATAAGACACACGTCCCGATTTAATTAATTATGTACACACTCTGCGAACACACATCTATTTACTCTAATTAGAAGCTTGGAAACTAATTATGTTATGGTTAAGAAATTCTTCAACAGAAGTCCAACACTCATTTACATTTAACCTACTTTAAGAAATATTTTAAACTTTCGGCTTGAACGGCGGACAAAGAAATGAAACGAACGCCGCGATTGTAAATAACTTTGAGTGTTAAAAAGAAAAATAAGTTATAATAACATTGCAACCTTATAAAATAGCTACTCTGCGATACTCTCACGAGCACTCGGTTGTTTTCTTAATTAATCTTCACGATCCCCTGTGGGTGTACTAAAAGCAACTCTTTACGATTTTTTATTAAAGAAGAAGATAGTAAAAAGGGAAAACGAACTTAGATATTACACCCTGTTGGTTATATTACTCGCAAAAATCTGCAATACTTTTTGTTACACGTGTTATTATGAGACAAACTATATTTATAACACCTATATATCTGATAAAAACTCATAGAACCAGTTCCTATATTAATGCGAGTACGTACTTGCTACGAATATATCAAGTTTAATTAATATTAATAGTAGAACGTGCTAAGTAATACATAAGTAGTATACGTTACACCGCAAAAGGGGCATGTAACACGACAAACAAAGACAAATTACATGAACACACACAACACCGTACACTATATGTAGCAGGAACAAAGGTTTGATTAGTACTGTGGAATCGTAGACCATCACTATCACGGATTTAAACACACTGCTACCATTAACATATCTATATTTTGGCGATGACGAAGGTACCATCAAAGAAGTTCATATCTAACCAGTTTCAAAACAAAATCCCGTGAACAAGATGACCACATCTGTTACCAGCCCGGTGGTATAGCCGCCGAGCGCTGCAAGCAAGAATAGTCCTTACGATGGTTAGATATGAACTTCTTCGATAGTACGTCTCACGTGTATGGTGTAAGATTAATTAAGACTGTAAAGAAATATAAATAATTTCGGCATAGGTTTACGTATAAAACGTCAGTCAAACGACAAAGTAACAAGGGTAGGGGCGTCACTCATCGTGCTGCCAACTAAAGTCGCCTTAGTCCGGCAAGTAGATTAGATAAGGTACCTTCGTAAAAGAAGCGTTTCAGGTGGAGTACACCCTTTGTAACGATAAGCCCATTTTCTTGTCTGCGTTCGTCGCTGGCCGCTCTCCTTTATCTTTTTAGTGTCGGCCCGGACCGGCATTAGCAATATGCTCCGCAAGTTACGGCAAGAACGAAAACTGAAAGGTAACAATTATTTTTTTACTGACTGATCGATATTACACGACGAAGTACAACTTTATCACTTTGATTCGAAATGTTAGAATAATCAGAACTAGACTAAAACTAGGAGCGGCTGTATCAAATATATGTAGGCGTAGCTTTCAAACAAAGAATACGTGACTGGTGATGCGAATGTAATCAATATTGCATCCGCGTGGAGCTTGCTCCGCTAATTGGACGTATTTGCCGAAGTATTTAATAACTTATATCCAATAAGCGTATTGACGTAGGCAAGTCATTCTGGGAACAAAAATCCAATCAATAATGTGCTGACTGCTGACCAGTAGATTGAGGACGTTTTCATTTTAAATTATTCAATTTATTTTAATGTATCTATCTTTAGTCAGTACGTATCCAATCGTTTGGTATTCTCATTAAAAAAATGAACTATGCTCGTGACATTATAATTCACACGAAAACGAAAATCCAATCAATAATGTGCTGACTGCTGACCAGTAGATTGAGGACGTTTTCATTTTAAATTATGCAATTTATTTTAATTTATCTATCTTTAGTCATTACGTATCCAATTGTTTGATATTCTCATAAAAAAAAATGAACTACGCTCGTGACATTATAATTCACACGAAAATTTCACACAGCTGTTGGAACACCCCGAAGCGATTTTAACGATAATGGGGAAACGATCTACATTAAAAGCAAGCATCTCATCTCATCATCATCTCTGCATTAATAAGCATCACCTTTGTACGTTTTTTTTCTGTTCCTTTCTTCTTGTCTATTTATAATGTGTGTACATAAACTGTTAAATAAATAAATAAATTAAATAAATAAAACATGTTAATTTATGAAATACATTTATTTAATGAATTTCAAAATACCAATGGACTATATAGGCACTGAACGTGTTAGTTCAGTGCCGGGAGCTCTCCTGGAGGGCTCATTTTAAATGTAGGTTTTTCTTAGCGAATTCGTCATTGTAAACTGTGAAAATAAAATCAGTTGTATGTTTTAATAAGATTTTAAACCCAATGCCGGTGACACTCCTCGAGGGTTAACTTTTGCACAAAAGTAATGTCGGTGACCTGGAGTCCACTTGCAATATGTATGGCGGCATGGAGTATGAGCTCTATGAAAAATGGGTGTAGTTGAAAGTGATAAACGAATTTATTTGTAAATAATTTGTCAAGTCAATTTCTTCTGTACTAGCACTCAGATGCTGGTCCAAGTTTCGTAGCCATCGGAGCGCTCCGCGAAGAGAAGTTTGTTTTTCGTGGCAAGGTTATTTTGTGTATAATGTCTAAAGAAGCCCGTATTCTAACTATATGTACAGGTATGTTTGTATATAAAACCCATCGTGCTCTTTATATTTTCTTAAACTTCAAAGCCCGTTTACTGCAAAGCCTCTCTTTTCCGCTTGGCCGGTCCCTCCCGAATTAGGTTTACTTTAGTTGTTGCCAGGTTTACTAACGCTGTCCGCTTTGACTCAGCTTCATTTATTTTAAAGCGCTTCTGACAGCAGACTTCACTCTATCCGTCTGAAGTGCACGAATTACCGACTTGTATGCTAATGTTGAAGCAAGAAACACAATAAACAGTAAAACACTGCTGCCGCTGCAGCCTTGCTCCCGACAAGCAAACGTCAAATTCATGCACGTAAATCGCAACTGTCTAAGAGATTTACTATTTTTTATTTTCTCATCCAGTGTCTCAGCAGAGTTTTACCTACTTTTGATCTTCCTCTGAATTAAATTATGACTCAGAATTTAGATCCAAATTGTCACCAAAAACTGAAAGTAATTCCATGTAAATCCTGCAGCTGATAACCAAGTCCATCACAGTCACCAACTATACCAAGAGCTAGTCGTGAATGTTCCTCATGTTTATTTTCCCTCCTCTCACAATGCACACATTTTTCATGCTCATTATCTCCACTTTGCACTGTATGAACAAAGTATGACAGCACATTCATTAGAAAGTCAGTCTTTTTCATCTTCAATAACTTTTATGTGAAGCTTCTTGTTCAGAGATTCTTGGTATTTTATAATTTATATAGGTGGCTGGAAGCGTTATTAAGTCTAGTTTTCTAAAACCTCTGTATTATGTCCTTATATACAGTCATTACAATTCACACTAATGACACAATACACAACGGTGTACGAATCTAGGAAGCTAGCTTTCAAATATTCAATCGCGTGGGTGAAACACGCTTCCATTGAAACAGTTTCGGTTGTTTGAAATACAAAAACGAAATGTCTCCAAAAACATTTTATTTAAGCGATTTCTCTTGTCTCCTTTTCGTTAAAACATTAAAGACACCGTGTTGTTACATTTATTACAATATGTTCCACTTTCCTTCTTTAATCAAACCCTCTCTTTGTGCATCACGTTAATAAAGTCGTCTTACATCAAAAGGACTTCAAGGGTTTCCAATTATAGCGAGTGTTTGCGAACATTCATTGTTATCTTATCTCCGACTCGTGAATCTTTCTCGCTGAGGTGTGCTTGACTTGTGTAGCTACCACTGTTCTCTCGCTTCTTTCTCCCTCGAGTCTTTTAAACAATGATAATCCTCCTTCATTAAGAAGATACAAATAAATATTTATCGGGCTCGCCGCTTTGCAATAACGAGAGTTTATAGATCCAAATGGATAAAAAAGGTTCACTCCGCCTCAATATAGTTCAATTCAGTGAAGCTTTTAGATAAAACGAGGTAGAAGATCACAATGCAAAACAAAGGACGGGGTTTCGTTCTTTTAAATAAAAGTGCACAAAACCATTTGTAACGTTTCACACATTATAAAAAACGAGCCTAATAACTGTAATTTATAACTCGTATGAAAGAAGGCAATGAAATTTAAAATGAATGCCGTTATAAATAATGGAAGCAAATATCACGCGTCTCATATCTATCATGATGCCGCCCAGACTTGCGGGTCTTAAGCAACTTTATGAGTTTCCTGCTCGAAGGAAATTGTTAGATAAGAGTAATGACTAACGCTATATTGTTCTAAATGACAGGTACCTATCATAACGAGACGCGACAACGTTGGTTAATACGAAACACCTGGACTGAACCGGACACTACGCGACACATACAGCAGCGCCATTACGGATATTAATTAGGTACGTTCCATACTTAACTTCTAAATTAACAAAAAATATTCAAAACAATCAATAAATACAATATTACTAGATAAACGTCAAGGGTATATGTTGCTTCGTCATGCATTCAACAGGTACAGTTATATAGCAGACATTGGCTGAAGAATGGATGCGCGTTTACGATATCTTATACGAGCGCGATAATGGAGTGGCAGCAGCGGCGGCCGAAGGCGACGGTATAGTGCAGGCTGGAAGGAGACGGCGAGCTGGCGACGCATCAGCCGGACTAAGGTAAATAATTAAATCGGGTAAGCGCTACTTACGCGGGGTGCGCACTCCGGGGCGAGAGGACGGTGGTGTGTGAGGCCGCGTGGCCGGGCTGCGGCAGACTGTTGCTCCCGGGCCCGCTTCACTTGTTACGTGCCTCCCGCCCGCCCTGCGCGGATGGTAGCCGCCCTCCGCGCGTCGCACCTTCAACCCCGTTTCGACAACCCCGCCCCGCATCCGCTCACCAATATCACGGGTCCTTCACTTTGCAGCATCCTCACTCACTTTGATACACACAAAGGTGAGCCTTTTCATCACTTTCTTTCGGATGCAGCCTTCGTCAGTCAGACACATGTCACGTCACTTGGACGCACAGTTTTTGTTCAAAGTCAAGTTTAACATGAATCAGCATGACATTGTCCTTTTACCTCAGTATAATTAATGTTTAGTAATGGGTAAAAAGCTCGCGTAAAACCTGCGAAGGCAAGGTTATTTTTGTTTTCGTTTTACTTAAAAATACAACAGTGAATCCAACCACGTCTACAGTACATTGTATTCACCTTTTTCTAAGGTTACAAAAACATACTTATGTGTTCCTTCGTGTGTATAAATAAAGTGACGTGACAGTGCTGGCCACAACACTACCTAGAACGCAATTCGCAATTCGCAATAATAGCCAAACTACGAGTCACATTTACCTTCATAAACACCTACACAATGTTTATATTTAGAAACATTACAGGTTTAGGGATCCCTGAGCAGTGGGCACTATGAACCCTATATTTTCCCTTCAATTTCTCTGCGAGAACCGTTTATCCACTTACTGTACGCTTTCCCATGCGTGATATGCAGTGATCCGAGCAGTTGCAATGCGAGTTCACATTGAGACACAGCGTAGGTACCTGTTTTTTTTTTTCTAAAGTATAGTTATGCTCTTTAAACGTAGAATAACAAGGCAAGAAACGTTAATACAATTTGTAACCAATTATATTAAACATTTTACCCAGTTGTCTACCAATATAGAGGTTTGGTCTTAATCTGTGTTTTGGTGGAGGTTTATTTCGCAGATGAACGTGAAAATAATCTTATCACCATCAAGTGCGACGAAAATTCCTAGAAAGGGGGATTATAGAATACTTAAAGCCAAGCCAGACGCCGAACGAAGTTGAAAAATCTCTCATGTGGTACATCGAATAGGTACTTAGTTAGCTACATATATTATTTAGAAATGTTCGTGGTATCACACAAATGGATCGCTACCTAAAGTTGTGTGTACATATGTGGTAGTGGTACACAGTGATACGATTCGTTACACCGTTTAAGAAAGTTTATTTTAATTAATAAAGTTAGGCATGACAATTAAGATAGGAGGAGAATTAGAGCTTGAGAGATTTGTGGGGAAGATAACCTTGACCCATACAGAAATCGTAGCGAATACAAAATTTATTCAAGGTTGAGGGGTTAAAACAAGTACAGGTACAAGATTGAAGCCTCGTGTAAGTAGCTTCGTAGCGGTAACGCCCCAAGCAAAGAGTAATCGATAGGTAAATGCAGAGGCGACATCAATCGCGTGTCGCCGACGACAGATCCGCGATAATCCGCACAATTAAGCGACAAGCACGTCTCCTGCTCTCCCAGACGTATGTCATACATTAAAATTATACTACGGAGAGGCTCTCTAACTGTAATTTAAGTAGTGCATTATTAATAAATAATGAAAAGTTAATGAGCGGGTAATAAGCGCAATGTAATGTGAGTGAAAACTACCTTTTGGAAGGGGCGACTAGAATCAATTCAATTTTTTTGTAATTTTTGACGTTCAAAAGTGCCTTGCAAGGGCCTATTTGAAATAAATGATTTGACTTTGACTTTGAGTGCACCTGGGCTTGTTTATCAACATTTTGCTGTGAAATTGCACAGGAATGGAGGGAAAGGTCTAATGGTCGAAGCTTGTGTTGTCGATAGACTTTTTGTGAGTCCTATTTTATCATTTATGCAGCAAGGGTAACTGTGGATTTAAGAAGAGTTGACCAAAAGAAATACTATTCAACAATTTTTCTAAGCAGAGAATCGTGACAGCCTCCAAAATGCCCACCCACCCTTCACGACTTCCTACTGTTGACTTGAGCTGTTATTAATAGAAAAAGGACCTAGTAATGTACCTACTTATAACACTCACCCTATGATATAAAATAATAACTGCAAAAATGTAAGTATATTTAACCCTAAATCATACGTTGTACATAAAAAAACCCAACAAAGTATAAAGTAAGCACGTATACCAGTATTCACAGTTAAATTCCCCGTACTTATCCTATACTATTAAATGAGCAATATTTGTATATATATTCTATACTATTAAACGAGCAATATTTGTATATATATATTTAAATATATTTCTAAGCACGGCGGGCTGTGCTGGCGCCGCTGCAGCGGCTGCTGAGACCCTCAAGCGGCGCAAATACTGTAACCTCATGGGTAGCTACAGTTTTGAGCCGTTTGGGGTCGAAACGCTCGGGTCATGGGGTCCGAGTGCGCGTGTCCTTTTTAAGGAAATTTCTCGCCGACTGGTCGACACTTCACGCGACCAGAGGGCTGGCTTGTTCTTTGGCCAAAGAATTAGCATTGCCATTCAACGTGGCAATGCTGCCAGTCTTCTGGGCACGTTTCCGGATGACAGCGATGCGGACGAATACTTCGACGCCTAAGTGTCCTTTTGTTTTTTGTATCTATTCGTGTAGTATTATTAGTTATTGTATTTCGTACCTAGTGTTAATAGTTTGTAAATAATTTATTACTACCACTTGTTAATAATAATAAATACTTTATATAAAGTTAAAAATTAAAAAAATATTTATATTTGTAATTGCGTTCTGGAAAACGGCTCTAAGGATTTCGATGAAAGTTGCAATATGGGGTTTACAGGGGCGAAAAATCGATCTAGCTAGGTCTCATATCTGGGAAAATTCGTTTTCTCCGTATTTTCATCCGAGCGGGGCTTGGCCGCCCAAAGTTTAGAACAAGATGGCTACCTTAGAATAATGACATGGCAGCATGGAATTAATAAGTACCTACGATCATGGCAGCATGGAATTAGTATGAACTATCCTGTACTATTAAATGAGCATTCTCTATTTTCACCAGAGCTGAGCTCTGTCGCCCAGGTACTAAGAACAACTCACAACTTATTCGGAATGACTTTTTATCAGTATTTCGCCTACGAGCATTGCATTTCACTGATTTTTCCAATAACAACGTGGGCGGAGGGTTATGCACCCTGGCATTTTCCCTCCTCCTCAATTTTACAACAAAATGAACACTAGTTCTTTTATTTTATTGAGTGACCGGTAAACTAACAAACGCGTGGTAGTCGGCAGAATAAACTGGGAACTTATTGACGTAGTTTAATTCGGGAGGATATTTACAAATCTGAATTATTTACTTTCGTTCTCAAAACAATTTTATGGAAAAGCAAGAGATCAACAATTTTCGGTGAAGGTTTTTTTTTTTTTTTGCTTTTTACCTAATAAAGAATGGCGTTACGCTAAATACGTGTGCCTAACTTTAACGTAAATGAAACAGTTCACTCCTAACTAATCCAAAATGCCTTTGTATTCATTCCTACTTACACCAATTTTTGAATAGCATCTAATCACTTTATTTCGATGTCATTTTAATCGGACCTGCGCACTAAATCACAAAACAAAGCAAAAATCTCAATATTTTCCAAATCGTAGACCCAAACTTATCTTCTTAAGTGAAATATAAAACAATTTGTATAAAATGGTAGGGTTCAGTCGTTGGCAGGGCGGGCGGCCCTCTGGGCTCTCTCAAGGGCCTCATACAACCCGATTCTCAAAGCTAGTTTCTTTATATTTCTCCAAATGATAGAGTTTATTTAAAAATGTCAAGGGAACACAGGACTTGCCAAACTTGAAATGAAAAATAAAGATATTGTATTAACTTCCAATTAATTTAATGTTTGCGTAGCCCTAGTAGATAGCTAAAATTCGTAAGTTCTAATGCAGCTTCAAAGTGAGCCTTTTGGAAATCTCAATTTGAACAACGAGTTTTTGGGTATTGGGTAAGACAGTATTGTATCTACCATCTACCAACAAAGACCTTTACCCATGAGGCTTCCGGACCAAGAAAAACAAAAACCGCATATTGTTTTACAATGCATTTGCTCGAATAGAGCGTTTTCCAAGCAGTCAATTTGTGCGGAAAGTGTCACTTTTTTTCATTAGTGCTTTTTACTTTTCTGTTTTTTTTTAATTTTTGAGGCCGTCGTCAGCCCGTCTCGTCTCAGAGATTTTATTATTTGAGAAAAGTTTTTCACAATTACAAATGAGATGATGATGATGACGATGGCGATGATTATGACGATGGTTAAAATCAAAAAGTCGAAGTCAAAGTCAAAGTCGAAGTCGAAGTCGAAGTCGAAGTCGAAGTCGAAGTCGAAGTCTAAGGCGAAGTCGAAGTCGAAGTCAATGTAAAAATCAAAGCCAAAAGTCGGTCATGAATTAATTTTGTTTTTATCATTTATATACGTCGTCGTATGTTAGATGTTACACATCACAGGCGACTGCTGTAAGGCTCGCTCGTTTTTTTTTTTTTTTCCTCGCACATTGCATAGTAAAACGTTGTATGATACACGTGCGTAAGATGATTTCCGACTCATGTCGACTTATACACTCGTCGGAAATCACCTACCTTCCGCACTTATAGCATAAATAACTATTGTAAGATTTATTATTAGTGGAATTTATTTCAAATTAAGAATAGAGTAGTTGTAGGTACTTTTGGTTTTGGAATTAAAAGGATTTCTAAAAAATAAAATCTTCGAAATTCTTTATATGGTAAGTACAACTATCGGTTATATTAACGCAAATAAAAATATTCTATTATATTTTGGTGACTTGTGATTGTGACGATCTAGGGTCTAGCCTAGTCGTACCTACCTTATAGTAAATGTCCTAATATACTGTTATCTATTCTGTACCTTAAAGGTAAAGCAGGCGTACCAGGATTTTCTTTACAGGTTACTGAAAAAAATAATGTAATCGTTTTAATTGTACTAATAGTAATAAAATGCCATTAATTTCGTTACATTGCCGTCTCATTTTGCTGTGGGTGTAGTTGTTTATATTTAAATAAACACTGCCTGTTGATGATAAATCTTGGCAAAGTTTATATAGGTACCTTCTTAGCGCCTAATATGTGTGAGTGTAAAGTGTGTTTTAACACTTTTGTCGTGGACTCACACGCATAACCAACCTATCCTCGTAATTAGCAAACCCGTATGGAACTCATTAATGCATGCACCAGTGCGCCTGTGATAAGTTGCAAGCCCTGTTGTTTATGGTTGGGCCTAAGCTAAATAGAGTTTGAAACAGTTCACCAGTAGCCAGCACGATTATGCAAAATAATAAGTGGAAACTATGCCTTAAATACTTTTTGCTTGTTTTTCTCTTAACTAGGAAATAATGATAAATAATCACAATAAACTAAGTGTCAATATTGTGTCTTTCATGTAATAAATAAAGATAAATATTTAAATAATCTAATTCAAGATCAGTCGTATTACTGATGGCCTGGAACTCGATACAAAAATAAATAATATTTACTTAATAACAATTCAATGCCAGTCGTATTTAGTAAAAACATGCGTCATTAGTGGGACGTCATTGTGACCTATTATTTGAATGAAACACAAGACTACTTACGCACAAAATATTTAATTATAAACATTACAATTATCATAAATCCATGCCATATTTTAAGCACAAAGAGCCGAAAGCATCATTGAAATATAAATAGAAATATCTCAATTGGTATAAAATAAAACTGGGTATTTTTAAACAACGGGGTTCACTTTGAAGGACTTCGAGTGGGGACTGTGGGGAGAAGAGGGCTTTCCCGGACACAAGTGACAGATATTCAGGTAAAAATACACAAATCTCATTAATATTTCGTGTAGTGTTTAACTTACCAAATGAAAACGTAATTGAGTATCTGCATTCTTTATTTTTCAATGTAATTCTATATCTATATCCTTTGCCAAGAATTCAACGCTTGTGCGGTTTCTCGCAAAGTAACAACCTTGAATGAACTTTAAAAGGGATTTCCCGGAGTTTTTCCTTAGCCTTAAGCATTCACAAGAAACGGATCAGCGTCGTTGTTGATCAGTATGTTTTTGCTACTTTGTGCCCTACATATGTATTCGAGTGAATTATGTAGTTACATACTTATAAAGGTGCAACTAAATACCTAGACAATTAACCTAAATAATATTATTTTAAGAGTGTGTAATGCATTCGAAATAGATAGGGCCCTCTATTATAAGTACTTGCATATACACTCATAATAATTATTAATGACACTATTTATTTTGATTGTGGAACCTGCATGAGCATATTGCGCATTTTGGCAGTATAGGGCCGTAGTAGGTACTTACCTCTACGTGGATATACAGGGTGGCAGGGACATCGACACGAAAACTTTTACCATGGATTCAGTACATGATTCTGAACCCCCTTGCGTTGCTTATTTGTATTTTCAGTTACAAGGCTTATATCTTCAGTCATCATTCCATCAGGTTGCTAAATGTGGCCCTTCACATAAAAGCTAGGTATTGTGATTAACTTTTGTACCACAGTTTATACTCGTAGATTACTGAGGATGTCCTTATAGAGCACATTCCCACCTTAGTTGTTCTCCCATGTGTACCTACTCTATCGGCAAATCGGAATTTCATAAATCTTCCTCTTACAAGTGATTTTAACCGCAGAAGTGCCGACAGTAGTTTTAAAATATAATTCCACTACCGCTTGGAAATGGAAACGGACTGTGCCTAACTTTGACGACTCGATTGGTGTAGTGGTTGAGTGACTGACTTCCGTTACGTAGTTGTTCCGGGTCGGGGTTTTGTGCAAGTGCGCTCACTTGTGTTGGTACGTTTAGGGAGTGACCACTCTTAGGTATAGACGTGGAATCGGCTTGAGCCGTTTCAAGTCGCGTCGTCCAAACCGAAACAAGGCCAAAGACGTATTTTTCGAAGCTCTTTCTGACCGGCTCAAGCCGATTTCTAATCGATAAGTGTGATCACTGGTTCTTCTTGCATGATAAATTATTTAAACCATTTAAGAAGCTAAAATGCAATACATTATTAATATTTTAAATGAAAAAAATAAGCATTACTTAATATTAAGTTCATTACTACAATTATTATGGCATTTGTTTTTTTCGTAATCAAATTAATTAACAGTTTGGAAACCTTAAATAATTTATTATAAAATCAAAATGTATATTAATACTTCTAATTTATAAAGCTTTGTAAATTTACTTTCTTAAATATGCATGAAATAAAGGGTTATTTTTTTAGGTTTGTTCAGTCCCTTATTTGCCGCAACAAACGTTATTTTGATTGCAGCCCATATGATGCAAATTTTGTCATCGAGGATGCTTTTGTCTGGGGCAGCTATTGGATGTCCAGAATCTTTTCATATGGAAGTCACTATAACCAGCTGCTTTGTTGCGTATTTATCGATCTTGATTGATAAGCATGCCACCCACACGACATTCTAACCTGACCTATTAGAAGATTTTTTAACAAGAACATGGAACAAACGGCTACGCATTATAAATCACGGACGGAAGTATCGTTTCTCGCGTGACCATCCGGTCAAGTCAATGACTGATCCGATGGACTGCTCGGCCAAGTTTAGATCTGTAGGTACCTAAATAAATAGAATATTATATGAAACATTACCGATAAGTCACATTTTGGAGATGCTGTAAGAGACAATAAAAATGACATCAGGCATAAAATTACTTATGTACATCTACAATAACAACAATCTGGATTTTTAAGGTCTGGAGCATTATCTAATCGTCACGAATTATTTTCAACAACTAATGCATTGCACTAAATTAAATATGCATGTTTACGATGCTTAGTCAGCTTGTACAGAGGGGCTTATGGCTAATAACAGCCGCATGGGTCGATCGATCAGGTTTTAAGCTACGCTTGCCGCGGTTGGTCCGTAGATGGGTGACCATCTTTACGTTCCAAAGCCTCTTGGTCCCGGCAAGCATTCGTGGATCTTTGACAATCGTTACGGGTTGTCAGAAGCCCGAAAGTCTGACAACCAGTCTTACCACGGGGTGTCGTATGTACCCAATAACTAGGTTGTGGAGGTCAGATAGGCAGTCGCTCCATGTAAAATACTGGTGTTCAGCTGCATCCGATTAGACTGAAAGCCGACCCGAACATAGTTGGGGAAAGGCTAGGCAGATGAGGCAGCATCTACAGCCACTAGATACTTACATACGTCTACGTAACGATTGCGTATGTAAAAAACCTGAAATAGTTATTTATGCTATAAGTGCGGAAGGTAGGTCATTTCCGACGAGCGGCAATTTTATTCACGAGCGAGCGAAGCGAGCGAGTGTATAAGTCACGAGTATAAGTATAAGAGTATAAGTACACAAGTCGGAAATCATCTTACGCACATGTATCATACAACGTTTTACTATGCATTGTGCGAGGAAAAAAAAAAAAAAACGAGCGAGCCTTACGGCAGTCGCCTGCGATGTGTAACATGTAACATACCACGACGTATATAAATGATAAAAACAAAATTCATGACTTTGACTTTGACTTCGACTTCGACTTCGACTTCGACTTCGACTTTGACTTTGACTTTGGCTTTGACTTCGACTTTTTGATTTTGACCATTGTCATAATCATCGCCATCGTCATCATCATCATTCTGAAATAATAAAATCTCTGAGACGAGACGGGCTGACGACGGCCTCAAAAATTAAAAAAAAACAGAAAAGTAAAAAGCACTAGTGAAGAAAAGTGACACTTTCCGCATGAATTGACTGATTGGAAAACGCTCTTTTCGAGCAAATGCATTGTAAAAAGTAATAACGTATAACTTCGACTTAGGAAGGAAGGTAACTTGGTATTTGCACCGATTTGAGTGTTTCTTATTAGTTTGAAATATTTTTCAAATTCAAATTCAATTCATTTATTTAGTAGCGTAGCGTAGTACGAGTACATGAGGTGATAGATACATAGAACAGAAGATATTTAAACCATATCCAAGCTTAATAAGAGTGCAAATATCACAATAAAAAAAAATCGCTGATATTTTTGTCGAAGTTGGGTACTATTTAATTAATTAATACCATAGGAGACTGGAGATTCACACTGGAATGCGTCAATGGATGATAGCCATATAATTCTTTTCCATAGAGATCGACGTTTTGGAATGGGCAACTAACTTCGACTTTCTTACTAACTGACCGACTCTTTGACAGCTCAACAGTGCCTGTAAATGGTTTACTTAATTGAAATTAATGCTTTGAATAGCAAATCACCTTACCTAGCTCGCGTCTATTTATTGTTTATGCCACTCAAAATGTTTTTTTTTTAGAGATTAAATACCTACTTTCAAAATATAAATAATAATGTGAACCATTTTTGTAAAACGGTGACATTTTTCCTTAAACCGAACTAAATCAAAGGCAGCTCCTAAACTGTTTCTTAATTTTTTTCTTAGTACCTACTGTAACTGTAAGTAGGGTAGGTAGGTACATGAACAGTGTACTTACTTATTTTGTTCATAAGTTTCAAAATCTATTCACGCTTTGTCCTAATACCCTACCATAGGTACGTCCATACTAAGACTAGTATTCAACTACTTACCAGACTGAGGTTTTCTGTTATTACCTACTAAGTTTCATTTAACATTTAGGTATTTCGGTATTCATCGAGCTCGACCCGATGAATTGCGAATATTAGGAACAATAACAGACTATGGTCAAGCGGATTACTGAATAGAATTTTGCGGTTGAGAACGAGCCAATAAGTACCGAATAGGTACGGCTGTTGTAGTTAACTTGTCCACTACCAATAGCGGAAATTGATACCTATTATGTGAAAGAGGTAATCATTAAACAAGAATTACCTCATCATCTGTCTAGCCTTTTCCTAACTATGTTGCCTAAGTTGGGATCAGCTTCGAGTCCAGCAGCTGAATACCAGTATTTAAATGGAGCGAATGCCTATCTGACCACCACAAACCAGTTACTGAGTAATACGACATCGCTTGCTAAGACTGGTTGTCAGACTTTCGGGCTTCTGACTACCCGTGACGACTGTCAAAGATCCACGAACGACAGCCGAGACCAACGGCTTATCGTGCTTTCCAAGGAACGGAGGGGTCTCGTCTCGGTATGTAAAGCTGCCGGTCACCCATGTAAGAACCAACCGCGGCAAGCATAGCTTAACCTGGTCGATCGACCCGTGTGGCTGTTATTACTTAGCCACGAGCCCCTCTAAACATGAATTATCTATCTACTTATTATTAACAAACTGGCCAAGTTCCTTACATAGATTATATTTCTATGGTTCTTACCTACGAAAAGGTAAGTCTGATTAAAACACAACATTAACTTTGCAGTGAAAAAAAATGTTTTATATGTTGCCAAGTGCCAACGTGAACCTGTCCTTACTAAGCCTACGCTGTCTAACTACCGGTCTGTCTATCACAGTACTGTTATTTTTAACTGAAATGAGAGACTACTTGTTACTATGGCTTCTATCAATGCAACATCCATACAATATCTTGATTTCGGTTCACGTTGGGTCCTTTCATTCATGCAGGTGGTTGATGCAGGTCAGTACTTATTTGTTGTGGCTGATATTCCTATAAAAACAGATGCAGGCATACTGAGCGAAGTTTTGAGTGGGTGTGAGCCGAACCCCACTGCCATTCAACCAGTCAGTTTCTCGAGACAGCAGTGTGATCAAAAAAGATTTTAGTATTTATTTTTTCGCGTTCCCGGCTTCATAGGTACCTACGTATTATTTTAAGAATTATCTAGTAGATATCGCTCAATGTACGCTCTTATCATTCAAAGAGGTACCCAACCCTCTAATCAACAATTGTAGAGGCTTGCCCTGTCCTCACACCATTAGCAAGTACGCTACATGCATACTTACGACCTACTTTGAACTCGCCCTTATCTCACTATTATTGGAAAAGTTTTCCCTTTGTCGGGAATATACCACGATAAGACATTGGACGTAGGTACATTTATCTAAATAAATGATGACATTTATTATTTTTTACTTATTTGCCAATTAAAAATATGTACGATAACATTAATAAACCTCGGATCTTTGTGTTGGTCTAGTCTTAGAATGACAAGACAAAACATTCTGAAATAAATGGACGATAAAATCAAGATTCTCGGCCCGTTTTATGCAGAAGTGTTATATTTATATTGCCTTGATATGTTATGGAGATATTTTAAAATGCATTGAATTTTACAATTTCTGACTGCCTCGCTGATCTAGTACCTAGTCCAAGCGTTTCTACTGAGTATGAGGTACTGGGTTTGATTCTCAGATCTGTCAGTGTAATTGGATTGTCGGTGTTGGTAAGTGTTATGATATTCTACGGTCTAAATCTACTTTTGGAAGGCATTATTGAGGCCCACTTTACATGACCGATGGTTTAGAAAGAAAAAAGAAAGAAAATACGTTTATTTGCGGTACACATGACGCAAGGTACGAACAAAACACGAAAATAAACAATTTGGGGGAAAACATGCGTCACATCCACGCAAAACGGCCATCGCTCAGCATAAAGCTGCGACCCTATGCGAGACAGAGCCCCAGCGCTGGTTTTAGGCGACAGCCGGCGTTGACGTTATGACGTCAACCGGTGCAGCAGAGAAAAATACCAAAAAATAAAATGAATAAATACAATACATAAGTCCTAAATGTTTATAAAAAATATAATATTTAAAATGGTAACATTTCGATGATTTGATTTCTGATGTTGTTTTATAAAGTATAACTAATAACTGTTTTTTTTAAAGCTGAACTGATATAGTTGTACTTATTCGAGTCTCTAGTCACAGACATCAGTACAAACTTACATTGATTTTTTAATTATAATAAAGGGTTATTGGTTATCATAATTATCTTTTGCAAGAGCAACCGGCAGCAAGTTCGTGATGCTCCCTTAGATGTCACTGCTTGCGGTAGCGTCGGGGGTCGGGTTGCCTCCTTCCCTCAAATATGGCGAGGGGAGTAATAGCTGATCTTTCCGTTATGCTCGTGAACCGGTGCTGCTTGTGGTGACTGGTGTTCTTACTGATCATGGTGTTGTTATTGTTATTAGTAATTAGCTGTTTATTTATTTGACCTCGATGGTCCTATTTTATCATTTTTAAATTCCAGTTACAGCTATAGCGGGCACGCCCTTTATGCCTGAAGAATTTTATTTAGATACTAAGTTCTGTTTACGTTTAGTTTTTTTTTCTGCCTGAGTATAGTTCTCGATGTTGGTTGGTATATTGCGTGGTTGGTATTTTGCATGTGCTAGCTGGCATATGACTAATAATTTAAATTATGTTCACGCTTGAAAGCCAATAATTACCAAGCGACATGTCGGGCGATATTGAGTTATATACATCATTGAAATCAGTAAAAAAATCTGCGTCGATTGGTCCTACTCACGTACTGCTAGGAAGAGTTATATTGTCGCTTGGTAATTTAAAAAAAAAACACACTTTCAGTTTTCGGCGACCAAGCGACAAATTTTTTACCGATTTATGAATAACTTTCACTTGGTAGGTATTCGATTTTAACTTTTTATACTTCGTTATTTTTGCCTTGATTCGAATTAATGCGTTTAAACATTTTTTTTTTCCTTACGGTATCTAAGGTATGAGCTTTGCGTAAGAATTTTTTACAGACAAAAAAATATAATTTTCGTCATTTAAGTCTTTAACACATTCTAATTATTTACTCATTTACATTTAGTATTTTTTTCCTAAATCCAATGTACTTAAAAACGTACTATAGTAGTATTTTTCCTGCCTAAAAAGGATATAATTTGTCGTTTGGTAATATTTTACCTGCCGTTTTATTTTTACAAACAGTTGATTTAAACTATCCTAAGTATTTAACGACAGCCCTCATTCTTTATAAGATCAGCTATCCACTTTGTGAGAGATTGACTGCAATATTCCAATGTAGAGGTCTATTACGTAGACGTCTTTAACAAAGGGTTAGTCACTGGTCTAAAACTTCACCAACCCGCTGTAGAGCAGCGTGGTGGATTATGCTCTAATTCGTCCCTCATCAGATGGAGGTCCATACTCATTAGTGGGTGATTGTAGATTACTACAAAGGCTGTAATGATGATGGTGATGATGACGATATCTGTCGAAAGTCTTTGATTTTGTGTACTAAAACCTAAATACATTGTTACTTGTTCAAAAACATCCTACACTAACCTTATTTGATTTGTACTACGATTAACATTGTCTGGCAGATTTTTTTTTTGTTTTCTATTTAGATCATTTTACTTATGTGTCAAACATGCGTTACTTATAGATGCGTCATTTTACTTCAAACACAATGATAAAATAATGGGGTTTAGTTAATTTTACTTGTTTTATAATAAAATTTTGATGTCGGTAAGTAACCGTTACCTGTTTGTGATTTTGATGAAATTATTACTAATCGACACTATTTCATAAATTATTGAGAAAATTCAAAATCTTTAAATGCCAGTTTATTAAGATTATGCCTTTAAACCGCATTTAAAATTTGTAGGAATCGAGTAGATATGACTAATAGGCGATTTTATAAGATTTTTTTTCCAAAAAAAAGCCTTCAAAATGCTCTGGCGTAAAGTTGCCAACTTGTCGGTTGGTAATTGTTGCATTTCAAGCGTCGATGTTTTGTGTTGCGTAATGTTTTTTTTTTTTCTTATTGAACATACAGCTGTGCTGCTGGGGAGTTTGTAGCGCCACTTCTTCTTCCCAGCTAACGCACTAGGAACTGGTGAAGGGTGGGCGTTTTGGGGAACTGTCTTATGTACATTTTACGTTCGAAAAGTGCTGATTCTCAGCCTAGTTTGAATAATTGACTTTTGAATTTGAAATGAATTTGACCTATAGGCCGGCAATCCATTAAGGGGATGTAGGAGAGGTCATTTACAACCAAATGACTTCTTCAGACTCCTATGCAAATGTCAACAATTTTCGAGTCATTTGACATTTTATATTTCAATTACTCGATATTGGGTGGCATTGGCATAGGGGTCATGACGGGTCATTTGGTTGCAAATGACCTCTCCTACATTCCCTTAACGGATTGCCGACATATAACCAATAACCCTGTATAATTGTATATGGATACAGCTGTTGCACTGTATCTATGAGATAAGAGAAGACTGTTCATTAGATTGAAAAAAGTATGTTCACGCCTATTATACTAAACGCAGCCGTTCCATTGTACTGTTCGGAGAATACTCAGTATTTACTGTACAATTTCCAAGAATGTCAAGTTTGAAGCTTAATAAAGAAATTCTTGAAGTGAAAATTACAGTGATCTTTTAATTAGGTTTGATACACATTGACTCTGAGTAGAGTTGAAGCGATGCATCAAATACTTAGCGCGGTCGAGTGTGTTCGTAGAAATAAATCCTGTGAAGTTTCTTCGACATCTGATGCTTCGATGCACATGGGGTCTGAAGAAAGTGCAGTGAAAAGGCATCATCAGTTGGATCAGTGTGAAACGACCCTTAGTTCCTTTCAAAACATTATATGTAATAATAATATTTGATCATCACATCATCATTTCAGCCGAAAGACCTCCCCCAAGCACCGCCACTTCGACCGATTCTGTGCTTCCCGCATCCAGCTGATTCCTGCGGCCTTCACAAGGTCATCGGTCCATCTTGTGGGAGGCCTTCCAATGGTTCGTCTTTCGGTACGCGGTCGCCACTCCAGAACCTTTCGGCCCCATTGGCCATCCGTTTTGCGAGTAATGTGCCCTGTCCATTGCTACTTAAGTTTGGCAATGTCGGTTACCTCGGTTCTCCTATGGATCTTCTCATTTCTGATTCGATCACGTAGGGCGTAAACTCCAATGATAGTACCCTTCATTGCCCTTTGGGTGATTTTTTGCCTTCGGATAAGGCCCATTGTTAGCCAGTTGTTGTTGTTGTTGTTAGTTTCAGTGCCATAAGGCATCACTGGCAACAAGCACTGGTCAGACTTTCTTCTTGAGAAACTGCGGTATGTGGGACAAGAAGATATTGCGTAGCTTCCTGAACGCTGCCCGACCGAGTCGGATTCGACGATTGACCTCCTTCTCGAAGTTGGACCTACGTAGCTGGACAGTTTGTCTAATTTAAACATACTCGGAGCATACTCCCTGGCCGCGCCACCAACGCAAGACTATAATTTCTAAAGTAATTAAATTTTCGAATCTCTTTATAGCGTACGGAAAAGAACAATTCTGTTACAATTATTTAGTGTTTATTATATCCGTATGCGCCTAGTAGTTTACAAAAACCGTGGTGGTGCGGCCAGGGAGTAATACTCCCCAGCCGCGCCACCAAAACTTCATTATATTTTATTATTCGTTGAGGTACAATTATTTTCATTGCACGTACCGTATAGTTCATAAATGGTTGTATCATTTATGTACTATACGGTTAATCAAGAAACATTTTTTTTTTAATTTTCCACTGTTGTGCGGCCAGGGAGTATCACACAACATACTCGTCCACAACTTCGAGCGTAGCGTCTCCGATCTTCATGAGAGTGTGTGTTACATGGGCATTTGACATGACCTTTGTCTTGTCCATGTTCATTTTAAGACCCACTCTATGATGTACTAATAAGTAATGGTTCAAATATCATTAATCGTAAATAAAGACAGTTTTAGTTATTGTAGGATTCTAAAAATACCTCACAAGTTTCTAATACTTCATAAATAATTCAGTACCAATCTAATTGAAGTTATTGTACATTATTGAGGTCAGTGCTATTATGCAATTCGATTATCAGGAACCTCCAACACTCGTTTGCATTTAATAATGTTATCCTCCCAACAGACGACGTAGTTTGTTGCAAAACTGATCTTTATGATTGAATAAAACAAGAATTGTACGCCGTCGCATTCCTTATATTGTAAGAAAACATAAAACATTAAAAATTCATAAGATGACAATAAAATGCAAATAATTGATTTATAACATAAACAATTGATTAAAACGTAGGTGTTACAAAAATACTTTATAGAGCAGTCGCAAACGCGAATATACTGTTCATATTTTCATTACAATGAATGCAACCTATCCTCTAAAATGAATGAAAAATGAAAGATGAGAAAGGGCGCCACCTATTTCTCTGATGGTGTTATATTGTATCCCTCTACTAATGACGTAAATGGTTCTTACTGCTCGATGAGTTAAGATCTGCTTATCGGAGATACAAATAATATCTATATATCTTAATGTTAATTATCATCAAAAATATACGAAACTCCCACAACTTCTTTTTGAACAGGGTTCACAATGCGCGCTTCTCTGTCGCGCCATATTGACAGTATCCGATCTCTGGAGGTGGCGGCGGTGGTGGTTTATTTGATAAGGCCTTTGGCCTTGTACAGATCGCGCATTAACCCTTTAAGGTAGCGGATCTCGCGCTGTAGGTCGGAACATTTGTCGCTAAGTTTAGAGTTCCTCTCGCGCATCTGTTGTTCCTCGTTGAGAAGGTCTTCGATCTCAGCCTTCTTCTTCTGGCGGTAACGCGTCGCAGCATTCTTGTTCTGCTCCTTCTTGCGAGAACGACGGTCGTCGGACGGGCGCGAGTAGGGCTTGGGTCGGGACGACGACGACCACTCATCGTCGGTGTAGGACGAGCGCGGCGACGACGGCGGCGACGACTGCGGGGACACGCTGGCGCTGTCTCCCGAGTGCTGCGGCGACGCGAGCTGCGCGGCGCGGTGGCGCACGAGCTCCTCCACGTCCTCGTAGCCGCAGTCGTAGTGCGCGGCCTCGGGCGCGGGCGCGGCCGCCGCCCACTGCTCTTGTGACGGCACGAGCGGGAGCGCGGGCGCGAACGTGGCACATTGTGCTTGTTGAGCGTAGCTTAGGAGCAATTGAGTTGCAGGTCCGGGGGGGCTCTGAGGCGGGGTGAGGTGAGTCAACTCAACGGCGCCGTACACGGTCTCGAACTCTCTGAGGAGGTCCTCAGTGGGCTGCGGCGCGGCGAAGGTGGGCGCGATGGCCAGCGACACGGGAGGTAGCGGCTCTACGCGCTCCGGTACTTGCGAGATGTTCTCAAAAATGGGAAGCTCCGATTTCTCCTCTAGCCAATTGGAGAAGATGTTCTCTGCAAAGAAAAAGAAACAAGAGTTTTATGTACGAACTACATTATGATTATAAATTACACACGGTTAAATATTTAAAAGGAATAACCGTTTAAAGGTACATAAATAATGTATAACTTCAACAATCATTAAGATAGCTTTGTTAGGAAAATTCCGTTGACAATTAAAATTAACAAATTATGCATAACAATAAACTATTCAAGTCATAAGCGTTGGTATTATAGGACTACAACGTAAGCAAAGATGCAAAGTAGGTATCCACCCTGAACTAAATAAACACTGTCTCATGTTGCACGCAGGCGCTCGAACAAGTGATGGGCCATTGTTCGATCATTAATTACTCTATTTACACCTTATTAAATGTCCATTATTGAACCAAGGCACAATCATCAACCCACTTTAGGTCGTGGACCACAAAATTACCTACGGATGGGTTTATTTATAGCAAACTATCACCAAAGTCATCAGCAGGCGCATTAAGTTTTGATAACATTTCAAGTCATGTTGTCTTAATTACTTACTAACAAGTTCAGTCGTGTTAGAAGTATTATTTTTCATAAGTGTGACGGATTTGATCGCTAAATATTTAATGTACCTCTAACTGTAAATCAAACCCTAGTTTTTGTAATAACAATTAATTTCTACGTAGAAGAGTGATTTTGTGTTACATACAAAATGAAAAGTAGACAACAACTATTTATCAAGAATTTAAGCGCAACGAACAGCGCTGACCGTCGCCGCAGCGCAATCAACAATCAATTGGACGTAATTGTTCAGATTGGTGGCTGAGACCTTAAAAGAAAAGAACATCAATTTAAAATTATCTATAGTATTTTCTTGTATGAATGTCTATTGTAGAAACTTTAAGTTAGCGACAAATATCTAGTAAGTCGTTCGGTCGGCTGCAACAGCCTGACCCCAGATAAACCTGCACAATCAGAGTTCGGTGACACCGCGCCCTCGATAGCAAATCACTAGATAACTTCGCCACAGCGATGTCAACATCTTATTTAAAACTTGTTTATGATCAAAGTCGGTTAGCAGTCGAGGAAAAGTAAGGAATATTCCATGATGAAAAAATCTAAATAGCCGATACGACCTTGTTATCATAAACTTGTCTTGAATCAGGCTTTTTATAACCGTAGCAAAAATAGTGACCATGTTTTTTACTCTGAATTCATTTAACGGTACTTTGTTTTTCAAATAACATTAGGGCTAGCACATGCGAGGCGTAGTAAAGGCGTTTGTCGGGAGTTCAGAGCGGATAATCCTTTCATTTTGATTACAACATTTCCTCAAACTTTAAACGATATCAATTTTAACATAATTATAAACATAGCATTGGAGGACGCGTTCAATAAAAAGACAATGAAAATTAATTGGACCAAGGCAATCAAAGTAAAAAGTAAACTATATTTTGTCACGTTTACAATACGTGCCAAGATAACTATTTATCCTACATTCGAAAGGTGTATTGGTAGGTCATATCTGTATCAATGTGTAGGAATGGAAAACAAGTGGTCAATAAGTCGCTTTAATGATTGGGCGAGCAGGCAAGCGAGGCCGCCTTGTGCGCGAACTGGTTTATCAGTAAAGCATGGCCCAAGTTATCAGCGAACAGCTATTCTTACATGCGAAATGTTCTTCGTGAATTTTCTTGATAAAAAGGTGTCTATAAAACAAAAAGTTAAACGCTGCTGGGAAATCAGTTAGTTGTTCACATTACTTAGTAATAACTGAAATCTCATCACGCTGTACCTCGTTACTTGTACCACAACATAAGCATGCTATGGTATATTTGTTGCGCAGGGGGACTTGAATTCCACCATAAATACCGATATGATAAATAATAGCTGCTATCGACTACATTGATACTTACAGGACACGTCAGAAAAAAGACATTTATTATATTAGGTACTACATTGTTAGATGCATATCTTCAAGTATGAATATAACTGAATCTAGCAAACATCATCAGCATACGAATTTTTATTGATATCGGTGTACGTCATACTCATAATGTTTCCGGCAAAGTGAAGCTTGAACTGTATCCATGTTGTTAAACAAACAAACAAGTTTGTTGCGCAGTTGAGTTATCGCTCCAAATCGAATCGTTAATGTGTCCAGTTACTTAATTGGAGTAAACATTCGAGCTGAACGATGTTTGTACCTACTTGCCACACAAAACCAGTCGAATTGAGTCTCAGTGACACACGCATGTAATTACACAAAGAACAAAACAAGAACTAGAGCATTAAGACCTTGAGTTCGCCTTTCCGGCAGAATGATTCTGAATAACAAAACAAATAATATCATCTAAAGCTAAACATAAAAATATGAAAAAAAAAGCCATGACCACCTACCAACATACATATCTGCCAGAGCCATCACGAAGTCCAATTATGTTATAGAACCTGCTTTACTAATCCAAACAAGAATGTCCTTTAATGTCCTTACTGCTACAATACAGTTCTAACGATAACTTTAAAACGATTATATGGGCAGTGGTATTCTAAAAAACTGGAATCCTCGTGGTGTGAGCAATGGTCGTCGTTAAAGGTTCAAGGGCCAGAACCTAAGATCTAACGTCTTTTAACAAGCTTTTGTGAATTGAAAACTATCTCTTTATTCCAGATGCAACGATAGTGGCACTTCATTCTAACGGCGTCCAGACAGCGCATCGACGGAGGCAGACATAGGTTAAGACGAGAGCGCGAGCGCTCGAAATGTGCTTCTCGACTCGAATTTATTGTCACGGGTTGCAAAACAAAGAACGATCACCAGCAAACGCGGCGCGGCGCAGGTTAGTACTGAGCGCACGCGCACGCTCGCCCGCCGGCCACGGACCCCCGCGCCTTTCCCCACTACTCTCGGCGAGCCAACATAACAAATACAACACCAATATGCAATGCTGCGTTCACATTTTCACTTCGCTACCTAATCAACATGCACGTATGAAATATAAATGTATGATACAAAATGATAAATATTTCAACGGCTGTCGATTGGATTTGAGACTGTATTTATTTTCCTGATTGCGTATTTACTTACGAAGGATATACAATAATCAATAAACTCTAAATTGTGTAGATAATAAACACTTCATGTCCCATTTAAACTGATGAAAAGCAAAGTTATGTAGCTGTGATTTCATAATATAGCGTTCATAATGTGGACAGTCAGACAACCAACGTTATGTTTGTCCGTGTAATTGATCGAGGCCTCGCCGACGTGTCACAATCAGCAGTGCAACAACCTGCGCCCGTTGGCCCTTTCTGTTTGAATACTTTCAACTGGACTTCTGCCCAATATTATTCACAACATATGTATTTAGATTTTAGTAAGTTTTGTCTTTTTTTTTACGTAATATTTGAAAAACAAAGCAGCATTAATCTGCTGTTTTTTTTTTTCAAATATTATCATTTAATGCCAATTAATACTGTATTTATAACTTTTAATTATGGAACTGCCATTTAAATTTTAACCTTTACTTATGGGCTTACATAAAATAATTGTAGTCATAACGCTATGCGTATCGAATGAATTACATAACCGACCGCAGTTAATTTTCATTTTGAAACAATATCCAATTACTATTGTTAACCCAATAAACAATTTCGTAGGTACTTGAATTTTGATGGCTATTTGTTACTAAGCTACGCTAAGATTAGTTTATAGTAAGTTAACATCCTTAGATTGTAGTTCCTTAATTCTAAAACTTAAGTTTTGCGCCAATGGTAGATGTTTAAGCTAAACATTATTTGACAACATCCACAGATAACGCACTGCTGAGTAAAGCCAGCAGGGCTTTACTGTCAGCTTAGCTGGCCACCCGACGGCCACAGACGGGCTGCGCTATCCAATCAGGATGCCTACCACGAGCTCTTAGCGCGATCCATTTTAGGACCTAAACTGAACTGTTCTTCTAATTCGTACCATGACGTTAGTTTAACGATTCAATTTAGGCCATGCCATGTGACAGCGATTGTCCCAAACTGAGTCGCAAGTTTTGGTTTCATTCATTCTTGTTTGGTACCATGACGTCCATATAGCAGCTCAACTGAAACGCTCAACTGTCAAAATAAGCGATTCAATAAAAGTTACTATTTCCCTAACATAAACTGAAACGTTTGGTGAATTATTGACGAAAATAAAGTTTTTTAGTGCTGTTTTAGTGGAATTTTACCAAAACCAATGTAAGTGAGCTTTAATCTTTCTTTTAAAGTCTAAAATACCTATTTTATATGCCTTTTTTAACCGCATTCGTTTTTCTCTAACAGATTTCTGATGAACTACTTTTATTTGAGTTTTTTGAGGAAGATTCTGCCTCACACTATGCCCACTATGCCCCAACTCAACTCACACAACTTTTTTTACTCTGGTACGTTCGAAACAGAAACATAATTTGTTTTATTACGTCGAAATAAAAATATTTTTTTCGTATACTTAATAAATAGTAAAAATAATAGTTACCGTATTAACGTGCAATCTTAAAAAAAACTGTTGAGTGTCTGTTTTACTTTAAAGTAATGATACTGAGTTAAGAACAAATAAAATGCTACTTGCCTCTGAACGTGTCTGACACTAAATAATGTGCGCGAAACAAACTTATTTGACAATAATAGCGTTGTCTCGTTTTCACCAAAAACGTTCCAAACGTGGCCGCGCGGTTCAGCCACAGATTGCGATCTTTCATTCACTTTTAACGATCCAAATGCCGCTGAGCGTATTGGACGTCATGGTACGACTTTGAAGCGATGCAGTTTAAGAACCTAAACTGAAATGCCTTGCTTTTGAATCGTTTTTAATTAGATCATGGTAGGCATCCAGACTTGCGTAAGCTGCTTCACTATAAGTCGGATTGGGTTCAACAACTAAGTGATAGTAACCAATCAGGCATACTAACGGAGTGCTACCATTCATCGGATTGGTTGCCCTAACTGAGCTGCTCAGGGCATTATCTGCTTTAATTACTAATTAGCAACCGTTGATAAAGTCCGCTAAAATCACGCAAACATTAAGTGACAACTAGTGGTTAGAGGTGTGTCACATCATGTTATCTAAGGGTATCATGTTTTACTTAATCTTAAGTTTGATTGCAGCCTTGAAATAATCGGACGTAAGCACCTACAATTATTTGTTAATTACAGATTTTAACATTGGGCAAAATCACGCATTGAAATAATGGCATACATAGAGCCTAGAGGCGTGTCACATTAGATTGTAATATTGATACCATAAAAATTTTGATTCCGTTAGATAGCTCACATCATGTTACTTTAGTCCCCCACCGAAATAACACGCTATGTTATTTAACGATATTACAACCGAAATGATTCATGCATGCGTGCATGCCGTGCTGACATATAAATATTCCAAATCTCGTTTTTTAATAGCATAGCTCAAACAAATATTAGTTTCAATTTTATGTACAACTGCCTAACACATAATCAAATAATGGTGGAGAGTCATTGATAATATTGTGGTACTCTAAATAAAGCTTGATACCATACCTAATTATAGAAACACACAAAATTGATGATAGTGCAAAAAGATTCAAGTCGTGACATTCGCTGACAGTTGTTTTCTCATCTACCTAATCCTAATTATTACACTCCTATTTGAAAATATGTTCTTCCTTATGCTCATGGTCGAACCCACACCAAAAAAATTTACGTAAGGATATCGATATGAGCAAAAAAACATAAGCCTTTTAAGGTAAAATTCTTGACCTACTTATGACAGTTTTTTTAAGATCGAATAAATTGGATTAAAAGCAATCGTCTGGCAGTCTGTGGATCAACCTGAATACCGACAGAAAACAGTCGAAGCTGCATGCTTATGAAAATAGAATAAAGAAAATGATACGACCTTTTACTTATTATTTTCTTAGAAATTGGACTCCATAAACAACCATACAGCGTGGGATGACTTTACAAAATTATACAAATAGCACATGGAAACGATGCGAACATTAGATACTACATAATGAACTAAGAAATTTATTTACTGAGTAGATTGACCGAAGTTGCATGATGCATCAACTGTTCAACTCGGCTATGATAACAATAACCGCAAGGGAAACTATTGCGAATATGCATATTTTGATCAACAAACACCCTGTTATAGAAGAGCTGGAAAATGCAAAAATCATAAGAACTTTTTTCGCGGGCTACCTTAGAACTCAATAACTAAAGAAATCGATGAATTTTATTGTTTGTTTACTGTTTCGACCTATCGATGTGCCTTGGTCAAATCTCAATTCACAAAACTGTCCCTTAAACTTTGAAGAATTTAGCTGTCCTTCCTCATCTGGATCTTCTAAAGTCGTTATTATAACCACAGAAGAGCAGTGATAGCCTAGTGGCGTGACCGTCAGACAGCCAAGTCATAGGTCTCGAGTTCAAACCCAAGGCACGCACCTCTGACTTTTCGGATTCATGTGCGCATTGTATAATTATCACTTGCTTCAAAAACGGTGAAGGAAAACATCGTGAGGAAACCGGCATGCCTGAGAGATATTTCTCGATGGCATGTGAAGCCAAGTCAGAGGCCCATGGGCGGCTTTAAAACTCTGACACCAGATTAGTCACTATCCACACGAAAAGAAGATTATAACCACACGGTCCATTATGAACAACTTCGCGATTGATGTTGATCAATATCATAAATCCCTAAAGCACTCTAAGACGGTTAAGAGGCCAAACATTTTGGAGTTTTTGATCAAGAACTTGTTGATTCCCTAAGGAGTAAATGATTGATATTGAACGCCATGTACTGGTCCTAAATGTCCACCTCTCAAGACGTATCTTGAAGGAGCTTCAAGAGCTCTTTAGTAGTTACATAGTACACTGCTGAAAAACTACAAGCCAACGAGAAGGAAAATAAATAAAGTATTTACCTTGTTTACAGTTGCTGTCTAGCTGCTGCAGAAGATCGTTAGCGAGCTCGGCGCGACTAGGCTTGATCTCCGGTGGGGACGGAGGGTACAGGCTCGTCGACACGTCGTCGTGAAGGTGGTAGCTGTCATATTCCGTCTTCGGTGCAGCGCTTGGGAAGGTTTTAAGCAGATCTGTGGACAAAGGAGGATATGTTTAGAAAACAGTTTAAGGTTTTCAAACGTAAACACATCCTAGTCTCTTGGTCTGAATGTTTGTGACTGTCAAGTCATATTTATCAAAATTTAAAAAAAAAGGGTGTTTGGTAATTAGTGTTTGAGTATTACGTAATTAAAAAAGTTGTTTATTTTAATAATCTTTTCACATTTGTGACATATGAACACTTTTAAATACAATTTACTTAATAATGATTTTATTCGCATTATATTAATTTATTTGTATGCTAAGTTTGGAGTTTATAAAGTTAATCCACTAAATTCTTAAAAAGTATTTTTTGTCCTTATTTTCTTTATATTCACATAATTTTTGCAACATTTTACTGAATGCAGATTACAAATACTTCTTACTTTGTAACAGCGATAACTGGAATTCCCTACACAGGTCACACATTCCATTTCTTTTATAACAACACATTTTTGCACAATTATTGTGATTCAGACACTAAACAGATTTTTATATAAAATAATTAATTTAAATAATTAGAGCAATGCGAATGAACAAGTCGCAGAAGCTTCAAGGTAAGTAGCTTAGATAAGTAATGTACAAAATACAGCGTGAAGAGAGAAGACGTCAATATATATATGAACCATATCTGTCGCACGATATTACGTCAAAGTAACGCCCAGATGTCGTGATGCTTTAAATCTTAAGCGATAATGTCATAACAATAACTTCTGTTATTATAAAAACATCTTTACATTGTTCATTTTATGTCTTATTTTTTTAAGATTGTCCTGGTAATAACATTAGGGTCACGTTAGTCTTTCATTCAGATTCAAGCATTTAAATTGGATATTTTTTACTCATAAATTACATTTTAAGCCTTAGAATGATTAAGCTTTTTCCTATGAAGCTGCTCAAGAAGAAAACAATGACTTCTTTTTTTTAAATATAAATTACAAGTGCAGGTTACTTAGATGGCATAAAATATTTAGATTTAATGCTTCTGTAGGCAGACAGCTTTTTAATGATCGATTTTGAATTTAAGTGTCAGGGTCGATAAACTGAAAATTAATTATTGATATGCTTGACATTAGGATAAACAATCCAAATAATTACTGCAGTTTATTTACTTGACATAAACCCTTACGCCCGAAATTAATCATTAATCCTGATCCAATTTTTGACATGTGTTCAGATATTGTTGTGGGTAAAACTTGTGAATTCATGATGGAGTTTATTTCCTCTGTTCGTAAATTACAGTTTGCACGAGTCTTGTTTGTTCAATTTGAAAATTCGACATTGCATTATGGGATCAATCCACCGATGTGCAACGAACGGGAACATTTTCGAGTTTGAGGTGCTGTTAGCGACGCCTCAAAGAGATTGATTTTACATATTATTTGACAAAAACCAAAACGCAGCATTGAATATTCATTTGTTTCAATATTGTTTTTTTTTTTAAGATTACTGGTCAACCCTTATTACGGATCTCATCGTCAAGTCGTCTAGCAATAGATCGTCGCAGCAGGGCATTAAAAAGCGCAACCTGAACGATTGTTCAGGTTGCGCTTTTTAGCTCCGCTGTTGCCCTGGGTAAATAATTAATATTTTTATTACAAAACCGTGAGTGATCGGAACACGTATCCTTGCGATTTTGCGCGATTTAGCGGGCATGAACGTTCATAGGATATTAATTTGTCGCCTACCGCATACTGTCAGCAAATAAGAGTTAAAAAAACCAATAATCAACAATTTCTTGGAAAATTTTGCTAGGCTATTTTTAACAGGAAAATAAAATAAACAATACTAAAATAACCACGCCTTAAGGCCGTAATATTCCGTATGCAGTGCAAGACAAACAACATGTTATAAAATTAAATGTCAAAACATATTTTCATTGGAAACAAGATAAATAATGGAAACTAGCAAACAGGCGATATGCAATTGAAAACATGAGCAGAGGCCAGCAACTCAAGACAAATATGTTTTTAGAAGATGCCTGATGACGTTATTCTTATCTCCAAACTACAGTCACTAACCAAGCAAGTGATTACCAAGACACACCCACGCACTCAACATAGCAACCAGTAAAGTTCCTTTCTTAGAATACTTAAATAACTATTTGCAGATGGAGATATTATATCTTACTTTGTATAACAAGGAAAACAAAGAGAAAACAGCCTCTAAGTTTAGAAAGAATAATAATAGAAGGGAGATTTGATTTAATCTTGGTAGCCTACTGAAATTGAAGTAAACGTGACCGTTGAACGCACGTTTTGTTGGGTATTGTTTACTTCTATCGTAATAAATACCTTTGCTTAGTATTAATACTAACTTGTGTTGCTATATTGGTGGTAAGAGGGGTTTAACAAATAAGATTGTATTAGGTCAGGCTCTAGTCCTCGCCTTTTTCGTAGGTGAGAAACATGATCCTTACATACTCCTTTTTGCCCCACACTAAGAATTTCTTATTGTATCGTGGGTGCGTTTACAAACATAGAAACTCACATACACTAACACCCAGACCCGGAACAACTACTTGCAGATCATAAAAATATTTGTTCCGTGCGGGGATCGAACCCGCGACACGTTGCGCAGCAGTTGATAGCTCAGCCACTGCGCCAACCGTGTCGTCTCCTTTTGATTCGTTCATGAACGTATCTTAAATACGCACTTTAATTACGTAACACATTTTCGTAAACGATTACGACTAATCTGTTTCATTTTGACAGTTCAACAACATTCATTGCGTTATTTACGTTGTTGAGCAGACTTTTTTTTCGAACATATGAAGCAATGGATTAGCCAGATTTTAATTGATCGTGTATTACGCAATTAGGGTACTGGTCATACATGTACATCGGTTGTGAGTACTACGCACCTAACCTTCCAAAGGAAGAGCATCACCAATAAGGTCAGTGTGTCCTTCTAAAGTTTCCACTCACATTTGCCTTGTTAATACATTTTGCTAGTCGCATTTCGTTCATCCATGACATGACCAAGTCATCAAGCAAACTCTTTTAATATTTTTTTTCACTACTTATTCTTTTAGCTCGCAACGTTGTCTTATCACATAATTCCTAAAATATCATTCATAGTTACACCACATATACTTCGCAAGGACAG
Organism: Agrochola lota; assembly: GCA_947364205.1. Lineage (NCBI taxonomy): Eukaryota > Metazoa > Arthropoda > Insecta > Lepidoptera > Noctuidae > Agrochola > Agrochola lota. Next base: position 10,206,458 of record OX376236.1, read on the forward strand.
CATTTATTCTACATTAATACCTCTTTTGCCACATCCAGCATTCATTTCCATACATAAGCCTAGGCACCAGCACACCATTGTGAACAGCCAGTCGAGCCTTTTTGAATATCGACTGGTTGGTCACAAACTCACAATCGTTTTTGGTAAATATATTTTTTGAGGATGGGAAATCATCAAATGACTTCTCCCGCTCTGGGCAGAGCGAGAGGGTGTGTCAGACTTTTACTGACTAAAACCCACCCGTGTTCCTTCCGTTGCCTGTGTGCCGGGCCCGCGTTATCCCTTTCGGACAAACCCGCAACCCCAGCAGGCATTGGTCTTTCGACCCCGTCGGTTGGTGCTGACATCTCTTTGAGGCGCGCGTGGAACACAACGCGCCGTCGACACGGGCCTGGTCCTTATCGGACGGCGAGCTGCCCATTGCTCACCGTCCGCAAGCCCGCGCCTACGGTGGCTGGAAGTCGGCTCTCGACTCCCGCCGCCCGGGGCGTCTCCTGCGGCGACTAGGGCCGCGAGGGCATGCAGCTTGCATCTCCCTCGCGCGCTCCGCCTCCTCCTTCGCAAACATAACTGCTTCGCAGAAGGAGGTGACGGCCTCCCATGCACTCTCGCTCCGAACCATGGCCTGAACCAGGGCCGGACGCGAGAGATCGCCGCCGCCGACCGCCTCCGTGAGGACACGGCGGTGCTCCGCCCAAGCCGGGCAGACCTCCACCGTATGCTCCACCGTGTCCTCCGGGCGACCCACACAGTGGTGACACCCGGGCGTTTCCTCCCGCCTTACGCGGAACAGGAACCTCCCGAAACAACCGTGTCCGGTGAGGACCTGCGTCAGGCGGAAGGTGAGGTCAGCAAGTTGCCTACGTCCATTAGTTAAAAATACTGTAAATCATTAGGGATTAACGAAAATGAGTCCCATGCTCCCTGTTGTGACAGCACTCCCCTTTAGTCCTCTACTGTCACCAAACTGCCGAGATTACGCCGGAGGGATGTTGGCCGAGGTCAAAAATTGTTTTGTTAACAATACGGGAAAAGAAGCCTTTGGAGAGATTTGATCCCTGGGCCCCGCGGCGGCCAGCACCGCACTTTATTTCCAGTACTCACTCTCCTTTTCACACCTTCATCAATCTTTCCATGGCTTGTAAATAGACTTCCGAAATATACAAACTCATTCAAATAAGGTGCACTGGGCCCGCGTGGTGTATTACGGCCTGCTTCCCTCTTACAGTGAGGAGGCGTATGTCCAACCAGTGGGAACATTATCAGCTGTTTATCTTAATAAGGTGCATCCATGCCTGGGTTCGAAACGACGTATAACTCGTAAATCGCAGCCGTTACTATTGGACCACCACTATTCTGTACAAAGGGGCTTTGCAAAATTTCAGAAAACAGTGTTACTGGCCGTGCTTGTAACCAAGAATTCTATGACTAGCTGAATCAAATTATATTTGGACAAACCAACATAAAATTAAAGCCTTTCAAAATCTTGCTAGATACCACAAATAGCTAGTTAGTGAAGCAATTATTGAAAATTTACCCTTTCTTGCTTACATACCCTAAAATAATTGATAGAAAATAAGAACGCAATCGCCTTGTGAAATCTTCACAACAAGTGTTTGTCTGAGACATGTTTCATGTCTTTTCATAGTTAGCTTTTAGATAACATGTGTCTTTATATATTTTTATGTGAATAAATAGTATTCTACTGGAAGACCATTATTTGTAAAAAAAACTAAACTAAAAAATCAGGTGTGTGCCATAAGCGGTTACGTTAAACCGTTCAAATTTTTTCGCGAGTGAAATCGGGTGTATTATCTAATACCTAATAAATGCTATATTTACCGTGACTGGAATATGATTATACTCATATTGACCTAACGTATTATCATTGTGCATGAGGTGAATTCGTGGGGGTGCTGTCGCGTCAGGAATAAACCACATTAATTATATGAGTTGTGTCAAACGGTCACGCGAGATAATTATGGATGCTGATAACAATGGCGCGAATTATGATAAGGCGGCTATACTCCAAGATGTTACGTCGGCTGCTCTTGGGAGATGTGTTCGATTATATAACAATATAAAATAAATACGTCAACCCGCCCACGTTGATCATTAATCGAAGTTTCTGGAACGAGTGCCTGCTTGGTGTAGTGGCCGCAAGCACGACTGTCGATCGTGAGTTCGTGTATTTCGCCTGGTTGGGTACATAGTATTGGGATTTTCCATTATACTCTGGTTCAGTACCCGGTTACTGGCAATAGGCTCGCCCCTATTACATGGGCCCATGGACTTATAGCGTTACCGGTTATGGACCTCTCTCTACTTATACTTGACAGGAGCACAGGCATGATATTAAAATATTTTTTAAAGTGAAAAAGTACTTCTTATCGTATCTACTATTGGTAATAGTCAATATGATGACCAAAGAACCGCGTACTACATCTTAGTTTTAGGTATATTTTCATAAGCAGCGACGCATACGGCCAAAAATACACTTCCAGAAGTATATATATAATAATAGTATTATACTTATTAAAAAATGCCTAAAATAAATTTTACTTGAACAAATCTTGATAAGTCCAATTATAGTTATCAGTCAGTACAAATATTCCATGAAAGCGGTTAAACGCTGACGTCTTCACGCAATAAATAGTTCAATAGATTACCGAGAGCAAACATTATCTGACAGTGCCAAATAAGGTCATCGATTAAAAACGCGTGTGCTGTTCTACACGTTTGACTCGGAGCACACCAATTATGTCCGTGACACTGTTGGTTTAGATACAACCAGTTGGTTATGTAACAATCTAGCTTTCCTACATCCATTTACTCCAAAGCCTCATGGACCTACCCCCTATGGTTATGGTTAAAGACCCTGAGTTGAGAGTCCATTCAATTCACCTTTTCTACCGCAGAAAAAGCTTATTAACCAAAAATAAGTTCAACAGGACACACAAAGGTTTAGGCAGATGTATACCTAGAATAGTACACACACATAAAAAAATATGATATTATTATTTGATTTTTAATATCAACTTTTTAGTCTTCTAGAGTCTGGTTTTTGTAGGCTTGTAGCCAGTTTATAGCTATCTGAGCATTTATTTTTTGTTTTAAAATGTATGTTATTTAATTGATATTGCGCAACTTTTGTAGATAAGTGTCAGACAATAAATACGGGCCCCTCGTTCCTCGTGACAGACCCCTCTCGCCTATCATTTTCTTATTTATCAGTCCGAACTGCGGTTATGGGCCTATTCTTGCATGCCATTCATTATATGTATTACTGCCCAGAAAACCAAAACCCATAAAAACATTCTAGAATTAACTGTCAAATCCGTCTACCATGATGACCACGCTCACACTGCGTGATAATAATATTGTAAAACATTTTAAGTGTTAAAAGTGTAACTGAAGCTTTATGATAATGTTTCCCCAAACGAAAGTACCTTTTGGAAGGGCAACTAGAATTAACTCTCATTTTCTTGTACATTTTGACGTCCAAAAGTGATTTTTATGTGCCTAATTGAAATTAACTATTTAACTTTGAATATCTTTGCCCATCTAGCGCTATCTATGGCGTAAGGTGAAATTAGGTACGACATAATGTCGATAAGTATTATTGCTAGTCTGAAGCGGCAGAACTATAATAAAATAAAATATATTAATACGAGGGGTGTTCAATAAATAGTGAGAATGAGTAAGACGCAATTATGTTTTATTATATGTTATATTATTTTTCGACGTAGTCACCTTTCAGGTTTATACACTTTGTATATCTTTTCTCTAATCCTAAAATTCCCTTTCTAAAAAAATCTTCTTTCTGATCCCTTAAAAAATCATTTACGGCGGCGACTATTCCGTCATCATCTTCGAATTTCTGGCCCCTGAGATGTTCCTTTAAGCGCGGAAATAGGTAGAAATCACTAGGAGCAAGGTCCGGTGAATATGGAGGATGTTCCATCAATTCGAAGCCAGCTTCTTGAATGGCAGCCATCGCAACTCTGGACTTGTGCACAGGGGCGTTATCTTGGTGAAACAAAACAACTTTAGCGAGTTTGCCACGCCGTTTCTTGCGTATTTCCTCACGCAACTTTGTTACTTGTCCTGCGTACATAGTCCCCGTAATAGTGGCTCCATGATTAAGATATTCGATCATTACCACCCCTTGGCTGTCCCAGAAAAGAGAGCCCATGATCTTTCCGGCGGATGGAATCGCCTTAAATTTCTTTGGAGTTGGAGATGACGATCGCTTCCAAGTCATGGACTGTTGTTTCGTTTCCGGGTCATAATGGTGAAGCCATGTTTCGTCCATAGTTATGAATCGAGCCAAAAATCGGTCAGGATCTTGTTGTAACAAATCCAAACAGCTTTGTGAAATTCTCAGTCGAGTTTGTTTCTGCGCGTCAGAAAGCATTCTGGGCACCCAGCGCGCTGACACTTTTTTCATACCCAAATGGTCTTTTATAATATTATGGACACTTCGTATCGAAATCTTTACTTCTTCAGCTATAAAACGAACAGTAACACGACGATCCGCCAGGACAATATTTTCAACTTTTTTAATCATTTGTTCAGTCACTGCCGATATGGGGCGTCCCGTTCGTGGGTCGTCGTTAGTGGAAGTTCTTCCTCGCTTGAACTCAGCACACCAACGCGCAACCGTAGAATATGGAGGAGCATGAACCCCTAATGTTGCTCTCAAGTCTTGATTTACCTGCTCCGTAGTAAAATTTTTCAAGCAGAGATATTTTATTACCGCGCGAACTTCAATTTTATCCATTTTTAAGAACACGTTCCGAAACGACGCAAACAATAGACTTCTACTTTTAAAAAACAAAAGAGAATTAATTGCTTTTTTTATTATCATCTTAACTAATGTGTGGGCTATGCCAGCCAGTATTTATTTTTTTTCTTTCCAAGGAGAATGTATCGCATTCTCACTATTTATTGAACACCCCTCGTAAAATAACAACGAAATTTAAATCAAAATAGCCTCCACAAGCTTTGGGCACTCAGCCCACTTTGCTGGCTGGCGAACATTACAACAGCATGAATTATTATTACAAAAAATGTGCCCAATACGAAAGGAGAATAAAGCACCAAATTCAATTGATTAAAATGTTAAACGATTCTAATAATAGACGTAATCAAATTCTCCAAAATACATAATTTTAAAAAGATTATAAGGAAAAGTACCAAAAAAACGTACTTAATGTACACGATAGCAACTTTTCATCATGCGACACACCACGTGCTCCGCTCCGGACTTTACCCATATTTTTTTAAATAAAGAATAACGTGATCGATAAAAGAATAATGATAAAGCAAGGTCGCGCAATGAGCTCGACGATCCCGTGCATTATGTAGGTGGGGCTTGAAATAACTTAAAATACGAGCCTCTTATTGGTTAATTTCCAATTTTTGGCTAACGATTTGGCTACTTTGAACCATGACACGATAAGAACAACTCTACGTGATTCATCGTGCGATTTAACCTTTTCACCGCCCACGTACACAGAACGCGATGCCTCGCCAGGCGCCAAACTTTAAATGTATAAAGAAATATATAGTAAACAGTAGTGATGGGGGTATCGTCATATCGATGAATGAGATTCATACGCGTTAAGTTAAGTTTTAATTATAATTTTACGGATATAAATAAAAACTGATTAAATATTTTCATATTTATTTTATTTCACAGTATCCCTAGTAAGAAAAAACAGTATAAATTATAAGTATCAAAGAAACAAATACATAACTCAATTAGAGCTTTAGGAAATGAGGTACATCTCTATTTGTTTCATGAAGTCATTCTTTGACTTCATTTCAAGTCCTTGGCGCTCAGAGCATGTTAAATTAAATTTTGATTGGGGATGTGGTCTATGGTCTTTCTTCTATTTCTGTTTAACTACTTCAGTCAACGTTTTTTACCCTAGCTAAGCGCCAGAACTTTTCAGTATATATATATTGTTTTTCGAAATGGAAAATAAGTATGGATTTAAGTTACACACTCGTAGCAGTGTACCTATCACAGCACTGTGTTTAAGCTGTGTCTACAGAATTCGAAGAAGTCCGATTCCACACCTTCTAAAATTTTTAGAGCTGGTCTGAATCCAGTTCTTCATTCATCTTCTCACCTATTTGTTTACTCCGATAAAGAATCCGATTAGTACCTGCCTGTACCTGTACCTTTATGCCAAAGTGACCTTAACAGCCGTACGTTTATGACGTCACAGAACGCCTTCTATAGTAGTCCGTGGCGCCCAGGGCACTGAAAATCATAAACTTATAATTCTTTTGTAGAGATGGGAATATAATTATCGACAAGGATTGCTAACAACTATTTAATTCCAAGTCGGCACCCGTCGAAGGTCGAAATTAGTCTATTTAAATTAATATTTTACTGCCCTCAAATTGTTTTCGATAATAATTTATAAATATTTCAACGGGTGAAATCAAACAGTCATAACTTTCGCGTCACATCACTGGCCGACTATATATAAAGTCCTTGGCGTTCTGGGGTCATTAAAAATGTTCGGGAGTTTTTTTTTGCCAATTTTAAGACAAATAACGGATTATTTTGTGTCGAAAAATAAAAAACACAGTATATTAGACTGCTATATTAAATAATAAAATGAAAAGACCTGTTAAATACAGTACATTTTCATTTTATAACATAGTTAAAATGAAGAGCTTCTAATGAAGTCGTGGCGCTAGTGGCACGAAAATCCGGAACTTCTATTGAAGTCCGTGGCGGTGAAAAGATTAAATCGACAGATGTAATTAACTTGGTAAATGTATACGTATAACACAAAAGAGTAGTATACTGGTTTACGCAGTATAACTAACCTATGCTTGCCACAACGAATTTTAATGATTCTTGGCGGAAAAGGAAGAACTCTACCATCAAGAATTAAGAAAAAAAATCCCAAGCAATTACAATACGTATTACCGAACTGTGAAACAAACCCACGGTAATATGTGCATTATTTAAGCTATTGTTACATTAAAATACCGGAACTTTTGCCCAAACGCCTGAAAATGTATTACAAGCAAGACCCACTTTAATGACGAGTACACAAAATAACAGCCAGGAGCGCATTATTCAACGGTAGCTATTTTCAGTTGGTTGTTAACAGAGCAGGAACGCGTTGTTTGAAGTAATATTTGAAGACCCGAGACAAGACAAGAGCGAAGAGGACTTTCTGCATCTATATAAAATATACAAATCAAACATATTATAAATTAAAGTAGCTTCTCCTGTCTATCTGACCTCTTAGTTATTCTAAAGTTCACAATGGATTTGATAGGGTGTTCAGTTCACCATCATTTAAATTATTTATAAAATTACTAGCTGCCCGCCCCGGCTTCGCACGGGTAGCACTAAGTACTTATCTACAGCGCACCTACCTACCTATCTACCTATCCTACCCTAGCTATCTACACTACCTACCTACCTATCTACCCATCCTACCCTAGCTATCTACACTACCTACCTACCTATCTACCCACCTACCCTACCTACCCTACCTACCCTACTAAGTTAGATGAAACTGCACACGGTGTGCAAATTTGATTAAAATCTATTAAATAGTTTTGGAGTCCATCGCGGACAAACAACGTGACGCGTAATTTATATATATTAAGATTATAAATAATTATTTAATTATTTATATTAAATTTGTATAATAGAATTTATTCCGGAAGGTTAAGGTGTACAATATATTCTTATTAAACTAAAATGTAAATAAAGAAATCTCCATGTTTTATCAATTCGTAAAAACTGTGTGAAGCAGACACATACAAAATAGCAAGTAACTGCTAGCATGCGGCTGGCACAAAACCACCTACGGGCTTAGGTGGATAACAAACATTACCAAATGTCTCTGTCATGAGTTAGGTTAAAATCACGGGTTGTTTAATCATTGCACTTTATTACAAAGTTTGCGGCTCGTCAGGGTTGCAACCAGTTGCAACGAGGTTTATGAAGCCTCAAAGTGATAATAAATATCTGTATCTAAGTCTACCGAAATGCATCAATCGACCTATTCTATTTTCCCGGATACTCTAATATCTACATTTAGCTTCCCGTGTACCCCGAATGTTCAGCAGTCCTTCTGAAATAAACTCAAATATGAAGTTACGTATTTTAAAAAAAACTTTCGTTAGCATTGATCGACAGACTGTGATAGTGTGGTGTGAGGTTCTACATACTATGCCGATACGCATTTTTTCCAAATCATCTTGTTGTCTCTACTATTTAGATGCATCCTTTACTAATCAATTATTTGGATGCATTAATGAACTCCCGGCGCGCCCTGGCCAGTCCCCCCCGCTAACATCTAGCTGTCTGGCTTGCGATACAAGAGAAGAAAACCTACATTAACTAACCATCAATAGTCTATTATTTATTTTTAATATATGCACGTAATTTGTAGTGTCTGCGTCACGTCACAGTAGTAATGCACTTTACTCTAGGTCATGGAAGTAAACATTAAAAGACCCATCACATAGGGTTACTTACGCAATTGCGTACATCAAACTAAGTAGTATTGAACAAAAATTATTGCGAGGAAAATATTTATTTTTTAATGTAATAAAAACTTTTTACAAAAAAAAAACAACCGTGTTCCAAAAAAAAACGCTAAAAAGTGAAAAATAACAAATTTCGAAAGTCGGTGGCAAAAAACGAAAATTCAAAACCAAAGACACCATTTTTTACTTTTTAGTCGTTGTACGTACGCCACACAAATTCGAATAGCACTACCTGCTATGTAACTAACAGTGACAGGAAGTTATCATCATATCATCCACTTACGTATTATTGAAGCTTACTCAAAAACTATCCAAGCAAAGTGAATAAAATTTATATGGGACCAATTCGGGAGCATACCCTTTCGTACAAAAAAATAATTTTCAAATCGGTCCGCAATTGACGGAGAAATCGGCGTACATACATAAAAAAAAAAATATATATATACATACGCGACGAACATATAACTTCTTCCATTTTGGAAGTCGGTTAAAAATCGCTGTTTACGGCAGCGGCCAAACTAACGCAGACAAAACATTGTACTTTTGAGGGCATACAAAAGTACAAGAGTTGTTTAATTTATGTTACAACTACATTTAAAAATTGTTTTCTTGAGAAAATGTAAAAATATTAGAACTTTAAAAAAAATATATCTTCATGACGGGGAGAACTCGGCTTCCTTAAACGTCTTTTTACACCCTTTATTTATAATTATTTCTGTTAGTAACAATAATTAACCATTAATCACAATCTATCTATTGCTGCATCGCGCAATGTTAAATAAATCAGTAGTGTGCGCAAGCGCAAAAAAACCATTATATTCAGCTCAATCGTTCACTTCTCTGGTATCCAGGCACGAGCTGTACAAATAAAGCTAATAAGTACTGCATTAGCTAACGCACGGTCGGCACAATACCTGCTCGGTTGCTGGTCTCTAATACAAAATAACGCATTCCCTTTTTAGGGTTCCGTAGTAAACAAAAATCCCTTATAGTTTCGCCATGTCCGTCTGTCTGTCTGTCTGGCCGCGGCTTAGCTCAGAGACGGTTAGTACTAGAAAGCTGTAATTTGGCATATGTATGTATACACATATTAATCATGCCGACAAATTGGTAAAATAAAAAAATAAAAAATGAAGAGCAAAGCGAATGCTCGCAGTGAGTACGGTCCTTCTGAACAATTGTTTTATGGTAAGTGCAGTGCTGTGGAGCTGCCTTGCACCACTACAGCGTATGTAAAATACCATATAAATTATGTAAAAGGTCGTCTACTTTATTTTTTCAAATGCCATAAAATATGAATCATAAAGTCTGGTCATTCTGAAATTCTGTTTCATAAGTATAATAAAAAAAACAAAATAGAAAATGGGTAAGTACCTACTATTATAGCGGTGTCTCGATCAGGTCTCGATATATTAGAGAAGAACTTTTTGTATCGGATGAATTTGCCGATAATATATCTTACTACACCCTATGATTTAATGGTAAATAATTAAACTGTACTTTTTTTTTTATTCTACATATCTTTGACATTATACACCTAAAATTTCATTTCAACTCTTTATTGGTGACTTTTGTGGACATGATATTTATTCAGATTTGTTACAGTTGTAATGGCAATCATGTCATTTGGTTTAAATAGGTTTATTTTTTATTATTTTATTTATCTTTGATATAAGTACTTAAATTCTTTTCTATGTTGTGAATGTGAGAACGTTGTAGGCCTAGTAGACCCGTTTTCAATTTTGTTACGTACCTGGTACTTGTAACAGTTTTTTTTGAAAATATTGTAAAAAATCAATTATTTTTAATGAGTAACCATGGAGTTATGCCGGCTCTTCTCCATAGGAAACGACCAATTGGAACCGTGCATCTAGCTTCTGAAGTTTCATAAGTGCCCATGTAGGTTTATGTGAAATAAAATATTTTGATTTTGACAAAGTAATGTCATCAACTGACCTCCAAAGGCATTTTAAAAACTTTACATATAGTAGAATTGTTCTTTTTTAGGGTTCCGTAGTAAACAAGGAACCCTTATAGTTTCGCCATGTCCGTCTGTCCGCGGCTTAGCTCAGAGACGGTTAGTACTAGAAAGCTGTAATTTAGCATATGTATACATATTAATCATGGTAAAATAAAATCAAGAAAAATATAAATATTTTTAGGGTACCTCCCCTACACGTAGTGGGGATTTTTTTTTTCTCGTCTATCCCATGTTGTGGGGTATCGTTAGAAATGTCTTTCAAAAATATTGTGAGTTTGTCACAACCATTTTTGGATTCAGGGATCCGTTTGCGAAATATTAAGCTTTTAACTGATTTTTTTTGTTAGACTCAAGTGCCCCCCCCCCCCCCCCCCTTCTAGCTAAATGGTTGTACTTGGACTTGTGAAAAAATTCACAGCAGTAGTATATATAACGAAATTAAAAGGAAAACTATGAGAGCTAAGTAGGCTATACAGGTTAACGAGAAATAATCAACCAGCTTAAATTTGCAGTTTGAAAAACATGATCTCCCATACATTCCGTATGGGAGAACTTGTTTTTCAACTACAATGTTATGTTTGTCCTTGGGACAAATTCATCCCAACTACAGAACCCTTCATTGTGCGTGGTCCGACACGCATTTGGCCGGTTTTTATTTCGCCTGAACACAGCTCATGTGTTGTGTTACAGAAGCATAAATTACGTAGGACGTATTTAAAATTCGTCTGCCGAAAGCTTCTTTAGCACAACCCCGTACAACTGTTCCCAGTATTTGTTAAGAGGGTTTATCCTAAAAGTTGGTAACGTTGCAAATAACTGTCAAATATTGACCTGTTTTGATTCTTATAGCAATATTACTGAATAGAAATAAGAAATGTGGCTAACTAGCGAACTAGAATATTAATAATGAATTGCAATTATAACATTGAATTTGATGTTGTACCCGTTTTAGGTGTAAAAACCGCATTTGGAAACTTTCCAAATAGATTTTTTACATGTAAAACTAAACATTCGGTTTTACGATATTAATTATTGCAATTCATAATCAATATTCTAGTTCGCTAGTTAGCCACATTTTTTATTTCCACACAGTAATATTGCCAAATTAATCAAAACAGTGAAATATTTGACATCTATTTGCGACGTTGCCCACTTTCAGATTAAACGCTCTTAAAACGCGTCACTATTATCGTCACTCATGAACGGTGCAGGACCTGAGCTGAACTTGTATTATGACATGTTTCTAGACACGCCTTTTTAAAACTAAAAAAAAGTTTATTATGTTACTATAAAAGTACTCAAATTACGATTCTAAAACTTGTCTAAAATCCTGTTAACGCGTATCCTACGACGTGGTTAGCGCAAGTAAGTCTGAATAAACAGCGAATTATTATCCTGTTTATTACTAAGAAATTACTTATAATGCGTAATAGATTCAAGGAATAATTTCATTTACGTCATCATTGTGACATAAAAGGCAATGGAAATTATGGGTTTGATGCAGAGTGACTAACTAGGAAAGTTACAATACATTATATGAACTATAATTATTAAACCAGTAATATAGTGGCTTCTACAATAAATTATAAATCAAACTAATTTCGTAGAAAAGTGCTTGTTAAAGATTGTGTTCAAAATAATGTTAAATTTATTAGCGTCGAAACAACAAATTAAATGCATGGAAATTCCTGGATCTTTCATTATTTAATTGTGCTGCTTCCCAAAAACCTAACCTTTTAAATCATAGAATTTTAGACGTAAAATATTAAACTGTGTACACTTTCACGACTCGTTGTACAACTTTAAATGCTGCTGGAAACAATGTTTATCAACCTTTCTTCCACACAGTATGTACATACACAGACAGTGTGCGTAAGGACCGGCAAGTTTTTAATATGCTCTAGCCACAGTGCAACAAGTTTTTCCCAGAAACATTTAATGCTCAGCAACAAAAACAAGTAAAGAACTACAGCAGTAATGTTGCTCAACGTTGGTTCACGAAGCTTTTAGCAGATTTTGTTTAACAACATTGTCTATCCAACAACAAGTCACATAATTTCATGTCATAAGAGCAACATCGTGGGTGTGCAATGTTGAGTGATAAACATGTTGAGTGATAAACATGTCGAGTGTCACGTGTTGCGTTTCAATTGTTTCCTATTAGATACTTTGGCTAAAAAACAATATTTTACCAGCTATTGAATCTCTAGATCTATCGTGTTACGATACTCCCGCCATCTATGTAAATATCAATTAACAAACACTTTTATTTTCAAGAATATTTTTTCGATGCATTATTATATATTTTGTCGTAGATTCCAAATAAGAGAACAAAAACTCAAGTGCGCATCTGTTATATCGTATTTGATTAGTAATTTGATCAAAAGACTGAGTAATGTCGTACCAACTAACCAAGCGATTGTTTTGCATCAGCGACAGCAATAAAAATCTCATGCTATTCTACCATTCAATTTTCCAACTGATTCTCCTGCTTCATCTCAGTAAAAGATTTAAGCGTCGTGCAGACCGGCGCGACTATTAAAACAATTCCTAAGAAAACTTCACGGTGGAACAATTACCGGTGTAGCGTCGCGCGATAGCGAATCCGTTAGTCTGCACGAGCTTTTTCTTCGAGCGAGTTCGATTAACTTCGATTGAGTTTGCGAGATCGCTCTGATGAAATGGCAGTTAATAGTGCCCAAATTATTTTAAGGGCTTGCGGCACAATGCAATAATAAAGCGTCACATCATAACAGCCTTCTTCAATACGTACCATCATTGTTGTTAAAGAGTTGTTCGATGGGCGCATCGAGCAGGATGGAGCACTCTTCATTAGTAAGAAAGGAGCCGGCCCAAGCCGGCGACTGATCCCAAAAACTTGCACTCATTGTTGGAGCGATACAAACTCTGAAAATGTTTAATTTCATAGTTTTAATACAAAGAAACCATGACCTGATAGATAAGTATTGAATTACAATGCGCTATGAAATATAATTGCTTAGGCTAATAATGATAGTCGCTGGACAAAAGCCTCACGTAAGTGATGGGGCCACGACATACATCCGACAGTCCGCGCCGTTAGATCTTTTTATGAGACTTTATCTGCAAGGGACTTTAAAAGGACTTAAGACTTCGATAAATGCTAAAGACACCCTACAAAGGACCTCATACTATTGACTCAGGAACTGTGTGCAATCATTCCCCTGATACTCTTAATAAAATGTATCTTTGTTGGATTTTAGTTTTAGAGTACCTACTGATAGTAAGTAGCTACTCATAATGAAAATTTGTTGAAAATAAAATGGATCTTACCACAGAAGCAAAAACAAGTGCAGGGAGATCAGAGTCCGATGAAAATGGTGGTTTTTGTTGTCGAAGGACGAAGCTGTCCGGTGAGGGCGCCATGGCGGCACTGAAAAATAATACATATAAATTAGAACATAGATATTACATAAAGTTTTACAGCTAAACTTAATTTTTTTGCTAAGAAAGTGACGTCACTGATGAAGGTATTTTAAATAGAGAAGGATATCATGGGAATTCCTGGTATATGTTTTATTTATAATTACAAATAATTATTAAAACAATGTCAATGTTATCAAAACACTGTTTTGATAATGGTGTTTTAGGTGGGTACAATGGTGATGCTTGCCGATAACTTATATATGTTATTTAGTAATTTTATTCATACTGTTGGTTGTTGCATTATATAATATTATAAGTACTATTTGTTTTATTTTATATTTATGTATAATTCTGAATTTTAAACCTGACTTGGTTTCCGTACGTTTTTTTTCGGGTGACCACTGAAAATCAGCGCTGTGCTGTGGGTCTCCATAGCACAGCATCATGCTGAGTGGAAGCCTTCTTGTCACAGTCATGACGTGCCAGCAGCTGCCTACTATTTCTGTTTTGTACTCGTTATTGTATACGTATTGTTATTGTTTTGTTACCTACTCGAGTTTTTATAATTTTTTTATGCACGTGTTTCTGTGACGAATAAAATTATTTTTCTTTCTTTTTCTTTCTTATTAAATTTAAAAACAAAGAATAAATGTTTGACTACCAGCTTGATGGCATTGGACGATTTAAAATCCTCAGGACATATACCTTACCTTAGAATTGAGAAAATACGTATTATGTCAATCAGCAGTCAGTATTTTTACCCATTATTACTTCTTGAGTCAGATAATTTGAGTAAGTATACATAAACATATTATACGTACATCGTACACCATTAGTGCCAGTAATGTAAACACATTCCCACAGGGTCGGACTGGGCCGGAAGGGCCCGGGTGGCTGACCACACGCCCGGGGCCCGAGACTAGATGATGGTAGATGGTATCCCATCTACCATCTAGTCTCGGGCCCGGAAAATACTGAGATACACAAATTGAGATAAACAAAATATAACATTTAATTATCAACGATGTATTAAATTATTAGGTACGGACAATAGCACATCGGGTTACCCACTACCAGTATAAAAGGACCTCCATTAATAGGCGAGTTTCATATAACTCGATTTTTCTATTTCATTTCTCTCTAATCGTATGAACGAACTATCTGATCTAATTTTACATTTAGGTCGCAAGAGCTGGGACCTAGCCTGCGTTGGCCTCCTATCCTACGGTTGCCGCAAGCCAGGCCCGTGGGGGGCCCGCGCAGGCTGGGGCCCGGCTGGCAAATGCCACCTCGACTATATGGCCAGTCCGACGCTGCATTCCCATGCATATCATAATTTAGCCATATTGTTAGTGCTACCAGAAACAGCTTCTATTAATAGTACAAAATTATATAGGTACAAACACAGGATAAGATATAATGTAGGTACATAAAGATTGTTTTTACTTTACTGATAAAATCAGAAGTGGATTATCCTTTCATGTCCTTCTTTCAATTGTTTAATACCTCGAATAAGTATGAAATAATTGAAAAATGTGCCTGATTGAGTCTGAATATACGTCTCTGATTGTTTGTTAGAAATACAAAATTATTTGTTTTCAATTTCAAATCGTTATCAAATTGAATGAATTTTTGCAAGGGGTAATCCATTTTCCTTCCCCTCGGTCTATTCTTTTGCATTGCATATAGTAAACCTTTAATAAATTATTTATTATACTTATTTTCCTCTACATTCAACATTATGTACTTATAATTAGCCACAAATATGATAATTTGCGTCAATTGTGTGATGTCATGCAGACTTGCTTTTGCGTGTGTTGTACACTTATATTGCAAAACAAAAAAAAATAAGACCGTACGTCTTAATTTCATTCTTTTGCAATATTAATTTATAAGTAGGTACATGGAACAATAATATTGTGAGAAGGACAACGAAAAACATAAATGTCTTGGACTAAGTCGTTGATTTCTAGGCATTTTTATACATATTTATGACTACGTAACTATGCATTTTTTTACTACAGCAGCATGTTAGGGTTCCGTAGGTCCAAATGAAAGAACGGAACCCTTGTAGAATTACTCGTGTGTCTGCCTGTCTGACTGACTGGCTGGCTGTCTGTCTGTCTGTCCGTCTGTCACAGCCAATTTGATCCGAATCGACTGGACCAATTTAGATGTTTGGTACACATATGAATTTCTGTGATCCAAAGACGGTCGTGTAACGTAAATAAATGAATTTTAGATATGGAGGTCGCTTTACGGGGGCAAATTGTTTTTTTTTTGCAATCTTTACCGTTTGACATATCAAATGAAAGGGCTTTTTTTTAATAAGTACTTTTAAAGATATTTAAGAAAATTGATGAAAATTTACCATTCCCCTGCCCTTTTCTCCCAAACTACTGAGCCTAAAATTTTGAAAATTAAACAGAGAATGATTGTTTTGTGTTTTCATGTTTGTTTTTTTTGTGTTGTGATGTTTTTTGTTGTATCTATCTATCTATCTATCTATCTATCTGTTTACTCATAGATTACAGGAAAGTCTATATAAGAAGTTTATGGTCTTAAAATAACATGGTAAATCTCTCAATATTGTGTGTACAAACTTACATTTGCAGTTGGACAACATGTTTTTCAAATACAGTGTTAAGTTTTTTCTTGGGATAACAAAACATAGTAGAGTACGGACCCTCACCACGCGAGTTCAACTCGCATTTGTCCGTTTTATTTTACCGTATGCTCGCATGAATAGTTGAGTCGGTCAACAGAAAGCAAACCGGTTATAGGAAGGTAAATATGATAAATACAATAACTAGAATATTACTAACAATTGGTCTACGAGCATCCCGAAATAAATAGTGTGCTTTTACATAGGAACATGATGTAATAGGTAGGTATATTATGAATATTATACGAAATTATCAAATGAAATTAGGTAGCCAAACTCCGCAGACGTGATGGTGTCGATACCACTAAACATGAAACAACAAAACAAAAAACAGAAATTAATTTGATGAACCGCCGGTAGATTAGTCACTTAAAATATAAGTTGTTTTTTTTTGTATACTTCACAGACGTGGTGGGTACCGATATCTCAACACATTAAAACAGATTTTCCCCTCAAGAACTCCCACTTCGAATAACATCACCCAGCGGTCATTGACCCCAAAAAATTATCTAATCTTTTTCATCATTCATGGAAATCTACTTTGTGATAGCGCCTGTAACTCAAGCATTGGCATCATACAGAGAATGCAAAATGCTATTTTGAGGTCAATTAGTGGCGTTTCTTGGCTTGTTACGAACGCTGAAATGCACAAGGAGTCAATGAATACCGTCATGGACGAGACCAAAAACATCACAAAAAGATACCAGGAAAGATTGGAAAGGCAACAATGTGGCTGCCGCACTGAAAACAAGAAGTTACAGGAAAAGACTTAAAAGGAAAGACATCGTGTAGTCCACCCACACTTGTTTGGACCTAAGCACGAATACGGAGTAGATGGCTCGCTGGAGTCACGCTCTTCCGGCCAATATTTACCTCCAAATCATCCACTAAAATTATAAACTGACCGCGAATAGCCAAAGCAAAAAAAAAACGTTTTTTTTTTTTTTCGTCTTTAGACATCGATCGATACCCTCACGTCTGCGGAGTTTCGCTAGCTAATTTGACCCCGTATAATAGACGAAAATAAAAACGTGATAATGTATCTAATCAAATAGGTATCTCATAAATAGTAGGTATCGATTCGGTATGGTGAATGAAGAGAAATGTGTTTTTTTATTACAGATTGTGATAAAGGAGCAGGATGCCTACCACGAGCTCTTAGCGCGATCCATTTTAGGACCTAAACTGAACTGTTCTTCTAATTCGTACCATGACGTTAGTTTAACGATTCAATTTAGGCCATGCCATGTGACAGCGATTGTCCCAAACTGAGTCGCAAGTTTTTGTTTCATTCATTCTTGTTTGGTACCATGACGTCCTTATAGCAGCTCAACTGAAACGCTCAACTGTCAAAATAAGCGATTCAATAAAAGTTACTATTTCTCTAACATAAACTGAAACGTTTGGTGAATTATTGACGAAAATAAAGCTTTTTAGTGCTATTTTAGTGGAATTTTACAAAAACCAATGTAGCTTTAATCTTCCTATTTTATATGCTTTTTTTAACCGCATTAGTTTTTGTCTAACAGATTTCTGATGAACTACTTTTATTTGAGTTTTTTGAGGAAGATTCTGCCTCACACTATGCCCGCTATGCCCCAACTCAACTCACACAACTTTGTTTACTCTGGTACGTTCGAAACAGAAACATAATTTGTTTTATTACGTCGAAATAAAATTTTTTTTTTCGTATACTTAATAAATAGCAAAAAGTAAATAAATATCTACTTTGACTAAGAATTATTTTAACAATAGTTACCGTATTAACGTGGAATCTTAAAAAAAACTGTTGAGTGTATGTTTTACTTTAAAGTAATGATACTGAGTTAAGAACAAATAAAATGTTACTTGCTTCTGAACGTGTCTGACACTAAATAATGTGCGCGAAACAAACTTATTTGACAATAATAGCGTTGTCTCGTTTTCACCAAAAACGTTTCAAACGCGGCCGCGCGGTTCAGCCAAAGATTGCGATCTTTCATTCACTTTTAACGATCCAAATGCCGCTGAGCTTATTGGACGTCATGGTACGACTTTGAAGCGATGCAGTTTAAGAACCTAAACTGAAATGCCTTGCTTTTGAATCGTTTTTAATTAGATCATGGTAGGCATCCTGAACACAAAACATGTACCTATAAGATATGCTACTACATAACATCATTGGTAGGTATAGTAAGCTGAACAGCCGCACGGGCGAGTACATATTGCAATTGAAACCTTTGACGTCATTAATGATAGCGCAGTTACTATTGGTCCACCTACTTCATTGATTCTTACAGCTTTAGAAATAAAGTTGCAAATAGGCAATTTACGAATCTCTGTGCCACTCACGTACAAAATATTTCACCTTACATGTCTCAATCACATTGATTGCATTGACTTTCAACATGAACAAACCATGATTGCGCAGGTTTGAAATGCTATTTAGGCGGCTATTTTCAACCACCGGAAAAGTTGAATATAGATATTATGTAGTAACTATCAAATAATGCGTTTTAAGTGTCCTTTTAAAGAAATACGTATATCTCATATACTTATATATAATTTACGCGCGAAAACAGTATCAACGATATTTTCCTGTTCCATTGGTTCAGTGACCGAAAACGCGCAAGGTTCCTGTTAGATTCCCATGTTTATAAAATTTTATTTGTGGCGTTTCATGGAACCCAATTAATGTGAAGATGTTTGCATTCCAAATTCCAGGGCCAAATAAACTTGGAATCAACCGAATCTCGAAATCTTTGCATAGATTTTCGTGAATTTGTGGAGTAGATCTTTTACTATTGTTAACAATTATTGAAGATCTGTGTGAGACCAGATAAATATGCCTGGAAAGATAAGCTTAATTTTTCTGGCACATCAAAAGTTGGAGCAATCTGGCATAATGATAAAATCAGGTCAAACTCATGATAATTAAATTGCTTTAAATAATTGGATTCCTGTAGATAAAATAACATTCTGTTAAATAATACTTTCTAATATTGTCTGTATTGTTTAATGATAAATAGATAAATAATAATTTGTTTGAGAGGAGTTTTTGTTGTTATAATATTCTTGCATTGTAACTCAATATAATTGGCCAATATTGAGCAATTCAATGTTACATCCCAAACAAGTGAGTGACTCATCTACCCGGCAAGCTGACTGAAGTATATACATATATATAGTAGATCTATTCTACATGGTAATGAAGGAAAAATATAAAAATCAAATATGTATGACTGGCAGAATCTGTTACTAAGTTAGGTTTTTTATTAATTTAATGCAGATGATGTGAATATTGATCAAAAAGTATATTAATTCAATACAGTGGAATTGCTTGAACACTAACAAAAACAAATGACTGTTGTGACAATATATTCTAAAAATACTGCATGAATAATCTTCCTATAGTAGGTATATCTATATACAAAAATCCATAGCCTTGTATTAGGCTTGCAAAAACTCAAGTATAGCTCGACTGATTCCTTTTTTTTTTGTTTTGTTTGCCTCTGTACTGGGGTGCTTTAGGAAAAACCGAAGGTCAGTGGCTCATCTTAGGGGAAGAAAACAGCCAAAAAAACCAAATTTTGTCTCACATGGTACGAAGCTAACCTGGTCATCTAGATATACATAAAAATGGATGTTGGTATATATGAGACTGAAAAACTCCAATGTTTGATCAATCACCATGAAAGTTGGCACTATAATGTTACTTTTGCATTGAGAAGGGTTTTTTTTTTCGACCACCACACTGGTTAAGCCACATGCAGCTGCTGGTTAGTTGTTAATCTATTCAAAATAAAAACTAACTAATATTGAATAGCATAAATAAAGTTCCCGCTCTTGCTTTAACACATACAAATAACTTGACACGAGTTACTACACTACATCGGGACATTAGTACAGAATCATTTCTGAGTAATACACTGTCTAACGAACTTATGGCCTCTTTATGGCTAAAGAGATAACATTATAATTAATCCATTATACTAGTACTTTACTATACTTGTTATCAATTATTAAAAGAAAGGAAATCCATTGTATGTTCTTACTGCAATTCATACAGTGCAATGTAATTTTGGTTTCAAAACAAAGAGTTATTATATTTTAATTTTTATTAATATTTATAAAAAAGAAAAAGTAAAAAAAAATTGATCAAATAAAAACTTTAACATTAACATGTTGACTAGTGATAGATATTTATAGCACATCACAATTTTGCGCAATAATTTCATTGCAATTTGAGACAAGGTGCAACATTACAATTATGCACAATTGGATGTTCTTATTTGCTGTAAAATTGCTGATAACTGTAATGTTATGTTATGAATTGGTAACCTGCTCGTGCATGTGCCACAACCATACATAATGAGATTGTGAACCGCTTGGCATTTGTTTTACAGAATGTCGTAATGATTGATCTCCCGCGCAACTTGGTTTTGGTGAAAGTAGACTCAACCACTCAATATAAAACTATGTCAATATTTGTGAGAGGTGAAATACACGCTTTTGCTATAATTGTTATAAACAAACAAGTGCATTAATGATTCGATGTCTAAATAATATGATCGATTGTAGCTTTTGAACAGTGTTATTTGGTTGAAAAGCAGAGGCAAGCATTAAGATAATTATGGAAACCTCATTGTTAACACGAAAATAAAACTTTTTTAATTAAAACTTCTACTTACAACATTTTTTATTACGTGTGACGGCACACGTAGGTGTGCAAACTTTAGGTACTAGTAACCCATCTTGAACGCAATATTAGCACGGAAAAACAAATTAACACGTCTACTAGTTTTGAGCCATTGATGAGTAATAGAAGGAGGGGCAGAGAGGGCTAGGGGGAGGAAAGCAAGCTAGCGGGAGTCGGAAAGGAAACAAAGTTGCCAGTTAGAAAAAATATGTTTTTGAGTTGGTTGCGCCCTCTAGGTTGGTACTCGACTAAATGATGCAACAGAAGCTTCTTATTGCACAATCATGAACTCAATACATTACATTTATTTGAAAACAAGGACTCATAATGATTTTACACAATTAATTATTAAAAATAATTTCAAGGGTCGTAAAGCTTTGGTCGTAAAATCAGATTATACGTAAGTATGAAAACTTTATGCTAGGTACACGCAGCGACTTTAATCGCCAGCGATTTTATATTCTCACGTCCACACAGATTTTGACAGCAGAGTTATCGCTAGCGAATTCAAAATCTGTGTGGACGTCAGATTTTGAGTCGCTGTCACACACAGCGACTCAAAATGTACTGGACTGTGTTCAGCATTATACACATCCGTGTTGCAAGTATAGACAGTTGTCTTTTTATTTCGTATCAATTACGTACTAATCACTTCTAGATTTAAAAATATCACGACTTTGGATGAAAAGAATAAATTCTTTGCACTTTCTTGAAAATATTTTGGGTAAAACAAAACAATAAAATTAACTAAAATAGGAATTTATTATTTTAATTCACAACTTAAACAATAATCCTATGAAAATTTAATGCTGTAACATTCCAAATTCGACAAGTTTACTAGAGCTACAGTCGTCGATTCACAAAAGTTTGGTATACACACCAGCCTGGTGCGCTGTCCATTCTCTCCTAAAAAACAAAATTTATGATTAGTACACAATCACTATTGAGTCACATATTTTGTAATATTTTTAGGAAGTATAAATAGTACCTTCATATAGATCAGTGGCAAATTCTGCAGAATTACCACAATAATATATAGCCGGGCAGTTATAAATAATAAACGGGTCTGTTTCTGTGCAGGGGGTGCATGGTATGGTATCAGGACAAGTTGGAGCAATGTTCCTCCAAAGCAGAGTTTTCTTCATTACTTCCAAGGTGTCGTCTAACTTACTGTATCTCATAATGTCTTTTATGGGCTCTCCTGAGGTACCTAAACATGTAAAACCTGAAAAAAACATAAATAGTGGAAATTGTTATATTTTGTGTTGCAGCAACTTTCTGCATATAAGATTAATACACACCTCCAATTTCGCATTCATAAGGATTAGTGACCCGATTGAATGATTTGAACTCAATAGCTTTAGGGAATAAACCTGAAATACAGAAAAATAGCATCACATTTCCATTCCATTTAATTTTTATCTATTTTTTGTGCAAATAACTAACAATAGTGAAAAGGTTTCTGTGGCAACATTATTCCAGTTGGGTCTTTGCTGCTGGGCATAAGGTCTAGGGGTGCCACAGCACTGACAGCAGCTGCTAAGGAGTCCATCAATTCTACTGCTGCAATGAACTCAGACTCATTCACACCACTCTCATTTGTGTGACTTGCTAATACTCCACCTGAAAAGCAAGATAAATCCTATTATTTAAGAATCAAACATTGCTCCATGTATTCTGAATTCTAGGTTTAGAAATTCCTCACTTTTGCTTATATTTTTGTTACAAATGCATCCTTACCAGCAACAATAACTCTGACAATCTTAGAAACTTCCTCCTGATATTCAGAGGTACCTGATAGTCCAGACAACCATTCCATAAACAGATGCATTGAGAACATGTGATCTGCTGTTCTTGAAGTATTCAATCCAGACATTAGGACTATGTATCTGAAAATATATTTTTATACTTTAGAAAGACTGGCAATATTGCCAGTATATGATAGTGGCTGCATAAGATGTGTTCGAACCTCTTTACATAAAGGAATTAAAGGTCAAT
The DNA here is from genome assembly GCA_947364205.1 of Agrochola lota. Taxonomy (NCBI): domain Eukaryota; kingdom Metazoa; phylum Arthropoda; class Insecta; order Lepidoptera; family Noctuidae; genus Agrochola; species Agrochola lota. Next base: position 10,229,723 of record OX376236.1, read on the forward strand.
GTCATACCTGTCTGAACTCAACTTTGGTAACGGTTTTTGTATTCCGCAGCCAGGCCAGCACACATCCTTGACTGTGAATATTCCATCTTCATCCTCAGAACCTGTAAAATTATATCAAAATTTCAGTTCCATGGCATTCAATGTGAATAATTTTCATAACTCAGGAGCAGTTTTACTTTCATGATTCATTAACCCATTGAGTTGAATGATCTCAGAACAAATAACAAGTTGAATGCAGTGGAGAATCAGTTGTTTTTTTGATTAACAAACAATAAATCAGACAGTAAATCTGATATGTATATTCTATGTTAAACATACCTAACAAAGCACAAACCACACCAGTGACAATGCAATGGACATCAATCGATTCACCAACCAGTTTAATTCTTTGCAGCTCATCTTCCAACACTATAGTGTCTGATTCATGTACAAAATGAGTTCTGAAACAAATAATTGTAATAACCAGCATTTTTTTCATAGCAGCATGTTTTAACCTCACTTTAAACTTACCTAGGAGCTTGTGGTATAATTTCCAATTGATCTGACAATTCTTTCAGTATACTAGGTTTTAATTCTTGGAACTTGAACAGTGTTCCAATTATAATGCAAGTTGTACCCTTATCACGAAGCTCACACAGTTTTAAAATCTTATGCCGATTCGACCACTTTTTCATGACTATTGGAGTCAAGATGTTTCTAAAAGTATTGAGTCTAGCCGAATAAATGTGAGCATATTGTTTTGAAAAATCTCTGGCCACTTCGTGAAACCGTTTTGAACAATCGGTGTACTCTACATCTTGCCTCTCCAGTTCACGAGTCTCAAAATCATTCTTCTTTGTAGTAGACGCACTAGATGCCGATTTAAATAACATGATTCTTATACTTGCAGATTCTGTCAGAGTACTTATATTTTTTTTGCTGAGTTGATGTAAATAATGGTGCTTTATTACAGAACTTTGACTCTAAATATTTTCGTTTTGGCGGTTTTCTTTGACAATTGAACTTTTTCTCACTCAATTCTGTTGACGTTTCTTTGTTTTTTTTTCCAGACATAATAGTAAAGTATTATGTTGCCAGCTTAGAGCGTTTTCACATTGTCCGCCCGTTACATATACACGGTTAATTTTAGCTCGTTCTGGAACGAAAAGCCATAAACTCGATCATCGAACTCGAAACGATTGGGGCTATTATTTTCAATAAATTACAATTAAAAAAAAACACGAAAAATCTGATTTATTGTATTTTTGTGAAATAATGAGAACTCGAAGTAACTGCGATCAATGCATATGTGTGTAAAACGTATCGACGAAAGGCAACACTTGCGAACGGTACCCATTGAAAAATCCATTCATCGATCAGACAGCATAAAAACACACGCAATAGATAAATAGGTACACAAATAAAAATACGAAAAGCGAATTCAGACTTTATTTCTTAACCGTAAACGGTAACAAATAGAAAATTCACCAAACTAGGTACAAGGTAAGTAGGTACGCAGTTTACTAAATTATTCTGAGAAGTGTCCGACCGGACTTCAAAAGGATGCACAACCGAATTCCGCGGTTAAGTGTATAAAAATAAGGTCTTAATTCGGTCCAATATTTTCATAGAAAAGGGCACCACCATCTTATAATGAACTCTATTCGACAGATAAAACGATTCATTTTTTCTGTTTACATTGCCTGCCTTTGTAGAAGCCGCGTAGCTACTCGCAAGCAAGCATTGTCGCATAAAAATTGGTTTAGGCAGTATTCTTTTTATTTATCATAAATATGGTAGGTAGGTATGCTTATTAAGTACCTATTAGCTCGATTGGTCGACACTCGATTCAAGGCCTTAAATACCACTCCCAAGTGTACTCGTCGTGTCTAGTTGAAAAGGTTTGAGTACTAGTGATTTCGTGATACGAGAGTGGTGAATGAAATTTCAATTAGTTTCTCTCGTTTACGAGGAGATGTGATAGTGGTAAACACCGTGCCGTGCTTCCGATACAAACGAGAGATAACGAGGTGAATGAACTTACACCAACCTATCGTACCAGAAATGAAATACCTACTTGCAGGTACTTACTTGCAGCCGGACTCGCACACGCACAGCTGTGCCGCGCTACGTCATCACATCACCGAGCGGATCGCGTACGATCTTGCGTTTATGAATGAAATAGTGTGAGCGCTACTAAGATTTAACTCGAATGAAAGAATAAAAGTGATAAATTTCTAACTTCTATATTAGATGTCTTAAAAAAACAATAACAATGCTAATAGTACCTATTAATCGTCTGGAGTCACTGTGTTTTGGCTCCAAAACGATTTAAAAATAATCGTGTATAATTGTAGCTGTGGTCCGATACGATATCGGTGTCGGATGCCGATACCATATCGGCGCAAATAAAATGTGAATTATGTACACACGGCTACACATCAAGCTATACATTTTCAGTTTATGCTGATCTCGCCTTATATAGGATTTCCGTACAATACCTACCTTTCACATTTCTACCGAGATATTAGTGGTACCATCGGATGCCCGTGGGCTGTGGGACGATAAAGTTTTTAAATGTGCTGTATTACGTGTATTATTTTCTCTGTGTGCGTGACTGAGCTGGTAGAGGGTGGCGCGCCTGCCATTTTTTGCAAATTTTTTGATGTTTGTTTGTAAAGATGACGTCATTAACATTTACACCACAGCCAGCATTTCTCGGCACAAAGCCATTCGAGAACGTGTATCTTGTGAATCAGCAAATAATCGAGTGTAGATTCAGTCATACGAAGGTATTAAAAAACTTCCGAAGTATATTTTTAGCTTGCTAAAAAGAGTATAAACTTTTCCCTCTGTATATCTTTGCACAATGTGATGTATCTATTACTATCAGCGGACCCTTTTTGCGTCTCAAATATAATAAATAAAGCAAATAAAGTTTTCTACTAAAGTTTGCCACATATATGTATGTACCACCTGCCCGCACAAAGCTATTGAGAAAATGGCCGAATCGGACCGATATTATCTGGAATATGTGTAGATGTCGACTACCGGCGTCCGGCACCGATATCGTATCGGACAATGTGAAAACGCTCACCATTGCTTCTCACTTTTCGCACTGAGCTCTCTTCAGACTACAGGTATGCCAGTGACGGGATTGTAAAGTAAATAAGACTTGTGGACTGGGCTCGTCGTGGGCACGTTGGTGCCTATTAAAAAAAAACAAGATTGTTTTCCGGCGGGCGATTGGTATTGGTACCTCTACTGTTGTCAAAAATGGCGGGAGTTCAAAAAGTTAGATTAAATTATTTAAATATGAATATTAAAAATGCTTTGATTATCGGTATAATTATTGCAAAAAATAGCGCTCGAACTATAGGTTCAAAGAAGAAAAGCGGTGAATCAAGAGGAGTTACATCCTTCACAGTAAGAGATTCTGATGTGGACACTATCAATGTTGATGTTTGGGGCTCCGAATACTTTATTTTAACTTTTTACGAAAGATTTTTAGTAGGAGATGTTGGTAAGGACCGGACCTTTTCTATGTAAACCTAATCATCAATATTTTAGTCACCATAACCTTATCCAAAATTATTTTCACAGTTGAAATTACGTCTCCAAAAATTTGCGTTAAAACTGGTGATAACGAAACTTACAGACCCCATGTGAGTTATTTACTATGTTACTTGCTTTTCATTCTTGAGTTCTTTTCATTAGTCTAAATGAATTAATTTTGAGACTGAGCTACCTATATACTTACGTACTTAAACATTTACAGTCAATTTTATAACCTATTCACATTAACTTTTCCTCTCGGAAGGTGACCTCTCCATTTTACTTAACCCTAAACGAAGGTATGTCGGATGTAAGCATCCACAGTGGCGATGCTTTTTCCATGTACCTACCGCTCCTCCACATACCTACCAAACAATCCTCTGGATATTACGGACTTGCTGAGGTATTGAAACTGCCAGGTACGTACCTAATAATTATACCAGCGTATTATTGTCCCACTGCAGGGCAAAGGCCTCTCCTCATACAGAGAAGGCACGAGCATTGATCACTACGTTGGTACCTACCTAATATATTCCTTAAAAATTTATAACTAGGCGGTACCTAGCTATTACAGTTCTACCTAGGAGTGCTACATAAAGTAGCAAAAGAATATTTCATCTCTTTCTAATTTAAAATTTGGGTCTTGTTATTATAATATGGTACCTACTTCAGCATCGATTGAGCACTAATTTTTCCGGGCAGAGATAACACCTAATGCGGCTATCTAATTATACTTAAGTATTTTATTCATCAGTGTGCTATGGATAATCTGAAAAAGAAAGTCGGCATAGTTAGTAAGCAGTTAGTTTACTTGCCAATTTATTGGTCAGACTCTTTTATTCAGACAGTCGAGTGTCTATTTTCTGTGATTCATCTTTTTTTTTATGTCTTCCAGACGAAAGTAACAACGTTTACGTCGATTTGCTGGTAGTGGTGAAAACAGTGAAACCTGCAAAAACTATAAAAACTAGAGCTGGTAAGCAAAGTTAAACTTTTCGCACCACCCTAGAAATTTCGAATCTCAAGTCACCTGATGTTTTCTATTTTATAGGAGTAGACATGTCAGTTCGCGGTGTAGAGATCATGGACAACACAACGCCAGCTTCCCTCGTGTTGGACATTTTTGACATCGACACTATACAAAGGTTAAGTAGTGCACATAATAAAATAAAGTAGGTACACCGTTTTAACGGTTTAAGTACTACCTAATACTTTCCCCCGCCACCTGGATAATCTTTCACATAGGTGCAATACAAAAGCAATATTTTTATGAATTTTCATAATCACCTAGACCCTTGGTCGAGCTAGCCCGCGCCGCTGAGCCTATAGCTTTAAATTCCTCTAATAATAATCGATCCAACCTGACCCTTGCTGCCCCCAACGACGCCCTAAACCGAGGTCCGTACCCCACAGGGGGTGCCCTTAGCGTGTAGTCGCTTGTTTCTAAGTTTTATGCCCAGACTGGAGGCCTTAATTTATTGAGGCAGTCACAGAAAAGTCCCGTTAAGCAGCCGACAACCTCCTAGGTTGACCTGCGAGATGCCTTTAAAAAAAAATGATATATGTCATAATCATCACAATATTTCCCTGACCACATCGGATGCAGCACTCACTATGTGGTCTGTCTGTGTCTGATCAATCTGTCGGTAACCGCCCAAGGCCTGTGCCAAGACTCTCTTCTGATGACCAGCAAGCAGAAGAGTGACGAAGAGTCATTGAACTAGTCAACCTAATTCAAATTTCAGGAGCTTAGGACGAGCACACCATTTTTTATTTTTTTTTAAGGCTTGTAAAACAAATTTGACAAACCCTGTGCAGGCTCTGGCCATGCTGCGGTGAAACAAGTAGTAAGTAGGTACCTATTCGTTTCTAAAACTCTTGAGGGTCCTTCTACAGGGCAGAAGAATGGCGTCCATTAGAAAGCGTGCTGTTCATAGCAGACGCTCGAGTATCGTGGCGAGGTCGCGCGGTCAGTGTGCAAGTGTGTGCGAAAACTGTGATCACACATCAACCGCATACAGCAGACGCCGAAGCCCTCAGGCTGCACTTACGTAACCAGGCAACGGCACGTGAGTCACAGCTCCAATTTTAGCGATTATCTGAGGCAGGCCCGAGACGCAAATCGCCAAACATCAAAATAAAATTGTTTCTGTATGTTTATCTATGTGATAAGCCGGCCACACCTGTTTTAGTAAACAATGCTGCAATATTTATTAAAAATATCTCATGTACCATCAACGTAGGATTAAAAAAAAAATCGGTAGTAAACAAATTAATATTGCGTCATTTATTGTGAAGTGATTCTAAATTGGTTCGGCCGTTCACTGATAATCTTGCAAAAATAAGTACCTACCTAAAATAGTGAGTTTGCAGATTTTCGCAAAATTTTGGGAATTGGGGAATTCCCTATGAATTTTCTCCTACCATTAAAAAATTTTTATCTTCATTAGCGCTAAACATTTTTAGCTCTATAAACTGTCTTTTTGTCTATCTTGCGTTCCTTTTACCTACACAGGGGGCGGTGAAGCCGCAGCTTGGGCAGCGTGGAGCGGCGAACGTTCATGCGCGGCATCCGTGTCACAAGTACGCGACAGAGTCGCAGGCGCAGCGCCATTCTGTGCGTCACTGCATGCATTGCTTACGCATCTCGATTTGGACGAACTTGATACTTTGTATGCTTCACATTACATGCGACAATTAAGCCGGCTAATTACTTGTGAATTGATTATGTTAAAATTTTCAACGTTGCTTTACAGGGATAATAATACTGAAGATAATATCCGGGTTCGTTTTGCGGACCACACTGGAGAGTTAACGGCTCGACTTTCTGTCAACGTTCTGGAAGACACGTTGGGATATTCTGTAAATAAACTCACTTTTATGTTATAAGTAGTAAAGCCCATCTTCCCAAGGCTGTCTTAGCTAGAAAATCCAAAAACAGAAATGTATTTGCTCGAGCATTATATCAGTAATCACTCTGATGGTCCGACAATTAGATTTTGCTTTAACCCAAGGACGGAAAATATACAAGAGCCATTGCTTAACAGTGGGAGCCACAAACACCAGGACAAAAAATACTAAATTACGGTTTAATATTTGTAGATTGAGCAGTTGAAGGCCATGCCAGGTGAGAACAGATCAGCAGTACGGTGGGCTGTTCTCCTGGAGCAATGCACTGTGAAACTTGCAGCATCGCCCCCACGTCTGATAGTCCTGGCTCTAAGACGAGCCACGCAGGCTGACCCAATACCTCTCTATTAAATGAAATGAATATTTTTGTTAAATTAATTTGTTCTCTTAGGTAAAAACAGATACATATTAAGATTAATACGTAAATTTATTTACTTACCTAGCCTAATGAACAGTGGCGATAGCTACATTTAGAAAGGTTCGTTGCCTCCTGTTGCATACAGACATTTGCAACTCAGCCATACCTTATCAACAGTGATCGGAGTAGGTAGATTGATTTTTAGTACTTGTATCATAAATGCACACAGAAAGAATAACATGGATAAGCCATTTTTCCGGAAAGTAATTCCGGTATTTCCAGCTTCAATTAAATATTGTTAATGTTGGTAGTGATATTATTACTACTCAATTCAAAATTTAAAGGAAGGTATCAAAACTAAATTAATTCATTATTTATCTGTTGAAAAAAAAAATAGGAAGAATAATAAAGAATAAAATTGCTCATTTTATTACAATTCCTACCTTTTTTTTGAGGATGGCAAATCATCAAATGACTCCTTCCACTCTGGCAGAATACAATTCCTACATAAGTTCCGGTTTTTTTTTAATAATCCACCAATTCCGGAGGAATGTCCATAGTAATATATACGTTTCGGATCAATGACCCCAGTTCAATCTACCTACTCCGATCACTGCTTATCAATCCACATAATCAAAACAAAAGACGCAATATTGATAAAAAATTATTGATTGTTTTTAAGACCACACATTAGCGTATCGCCGAGGTAACCCCGTAAGTTTATCAATCTAACAAAGGTTATCTGAAGTGAACTTTCTTTGCTCCATTCTATTGAACTTACAATCATGGAAAAATAGATACCTATTAAGATTAATAAGTAATTTGATTTACTACCTAGCCTAATAAACAGTGGCGATAGCTACATTTAGAAAGGTTCGTTGCCTCCTGTTGGATTGATAAGGTATGGTTGATTTGCATACAGACGTATGCAAATCAACCATACCTTATCAATCCACTTAATCAAAACAAAAGACGCAATATTGTTAAAAATTAATTGATTGTTTTGAAGACCACACATTAGCATATCGCCGAGGTAACCCCGTAAGTTTATCGATCTAACAAAGGTTATCCGAAGTGAACTTTCTTTGCTCCATTCGACTGTATTTACAATCATGGAAAAGCCGGAAAAAATTGAACTTGTTTATGAATACAAAAGGCGTAGAAAAGAATTCGGGAAGCAAACTTTGTTTGAAGATCATGGTCCTGAAATGATACTGAGCATTCCTAATAATCCTGCGTTTTATCCGGACTACATTCTTCGAAATCCGGTGAGCGTTGCCATCCAGAATACAGGCACTATGTCTGAACACTGGGTAAATTCTGTAAGGTAAGTAACGTGCTATCAAGTTCTATATGCAGATTTATATCCTCTAGAACTATCATATTTTACATCCAATGTCCTATGTGAAATCCTACTGTCATCGATAGTAATTTTTTAAACTTGGCAAACTTTCTATGCTAGGCTATTCTTAAATAATCACTTCCACACTTATCGAGGTTGGGCCGCAGTCAAGATGCATATTTCTTACATGATTATACTTATCTATTTAGAGCGGAATACACAAGTTCTGGCGTGAGCCACGTTGAAGGTGGATGGCCAAAAGACATCAACATGAATGATCCTGAAGCAACACAGAGATATCGACGTAAAATAGAAAAGGATGACGCCTATGTTCATGCTGTTATGCACTTAGGACATGTAAGTGTTGACGAGACGGTAGAAAAGCTACAATATTCAATGATCAATTCTAGACTCGGAAGCCGTATGCACTTAAGTCAAAGACTTTAAGATTTGACTTAAGTGCTTATGGCTTCCGAGTCTAGAATTAATATACCCAAAAGTGATACTTTTGTTCTGCAGAGCATGGAACACAATATACTCCAAAACAATGCCGTGGATATGTATGAAACCTATTGTACAGAACTGCCAACAATTCCACCTGTTGAAAACAGCGGTTGCCACACTGTCAATGTGTACCGAGAACCGGAAGGAAGGCGACCGATCCGATCACTGTCGTGGCAAGCAGACGGAGGAGCAAAACTGGCAGTAGCTCATGCAGATATTGAGCTAACAAGGAATTCAAGAAATCCACAGTATTCATATATTTGGGACATTGGTAGATATGAACTGCCTATTTTCTATTTGTGAAAACGAAGACACATCATAAAAGCTTTATGGTTTTTTGCAGAGAACGCGAATGCACCTGAGCTTGTAATAAAGCCTCCACAACCTTTACTGGACCTTATTTACAATCCTCGTGATCCTCATCTTATAATTGGAGGCATGATGAATGGGCAGGTAAGTAATTAATATGTCCTCATTTACCTGAACCTCTGAAAAGTCAGTCCCGGTTTCTAATATGATTGTAGGTCGGTTGGTGGGATACACGTAAAGGCGGGGATCCCGCTGGAGTATGTCCACCTTACGTTGCGCACCGCGACATAGCTCGAAACGTACTCTTTATCAATTCCAAAATTGGAGCAGAATTTTTCTCCGCATCTCCAGATGGTGTTGTTAAATGGTAAATTTTAATCTAAAGGTAATTTAGATACAACATTCTTAGGTAATCATTTTTGAGACTGGTTTTTTTTCAGGTGGGATACTCGAAACATGAGCGAGCCTACCGACTCCATGATAATAGATATCGTGAAAGCGGTAACTGATACACAGTGTATTGATAACGCTATTGGAATTTCAGCACTTGAATATGAGCCCACGATACCAACAAGGTAAACTAAATTATGACGATAGATAAGGAAAAAGGTATCATAATAGCACACCTGTATTCCCCAGGATGTACTGTTAACCTGTACATCCCACAAACGTGTACGTTCCGTGCTGCTACAGGAAATTTCCTAATGGATAAACTGAACAACATTGCCCGACCTGAGGATTGAACCGAGGCATGTTCAGCAGTTTAATGAGACAGTCCAGTGACAAGACATCTATAAAAACAAAGATTATTTAACTTTTACAGGTTTATGGTTGGGACAGAAACTGGATTAGTAATTGGAGGTAATCGAAAAGGGAAAAATTCTGTTGAAAAACTTCCGACAAAGGTTAGTTACAAGGAAGAAGTTTCTCCATTTAAATTAGATTTTTTATTTATTTATTGACGGTTACACATTTTTGTATAGTACGAAGCCCACCTTGGCCCTGTATACGCGCTCCAAAGAAACCCGACATTTGTCAAAAACTTCCTTACCGTTGGTGACTGGACTGCTCGAGTTTGGAGCGAAGACTGCCGTGAATCTGCCATTTTATGGACTTATTCGCACCGCACGAAACTGACTGATGGTGCATGGAATCCTATCAGGTACGAAACTATAGGAAATGGAGATTTATGAATACCTGTCATTGTCATGCTGGTACCCAATCGTCGAGCAATCATCATAAATTTATGAATAGTTGAACATGCGGGTAGCTTATAGATAGTCCATCCATCGCAACGAAAACTACCACGGATGCTTTATCACACTTTTCTATTCGATCTATTGCAGCCTGCTTTTGACTTGACCCTTGACTTACGCTAATGAACTTACAGTTAAAAGAAGCACTTATTTGCTAAACAGTAAAGTCCATAATTAAAATTCATAAACATTACGTACACATTCTCCTCTTCTGTCGAAGGTTTTCATTGATGCTGGTGACACAATGGGATGGCTGCCTGTCATGTTGGGACTTGTTACGAAGAAGAAGTGCTCCGTTGGTGACAGCACAACTTTGCGATGAGCCCTTACTCCGTCTGCGCCCTCATGAAGGAGTTAGTAAAAACTAAAAAACAACATATTATTATTAGCAATAGTAATTATAGTTGTTGCATTTCAAGACCGCGTGTCTATCACTGCAATTTAAACCTTACGTCACGCTCATGACTTGCACCGAATAGAACTAAGGTACTTATAAAAACTGTTTCAGGGTCTCCTAGTGGCCTGTGGCAGTAGCAAAGGGACAGTATACTTAGCTGAACTATCGGAAAATCTTGGTACAGCAGACAAGAATGACAAACAACTTTTAACTCACGTAAGTACTAGATGCTAGAAATTTAATTCACAAGTCCTTGCGACAAATTGCTTCGGACGTAGACACCAATGTTAAAGTTTTAATTCACTCCTTTACCGTAACTTAAGTTAGTATCCACTAGAAATATAAGCAATAGGTCCTTGTTATTTGCATTAGGTTTTGGATCGCGAAAACAAAAGAGAGCGTATTCTGGAGGCTCGAATGCGAGAACTAAGATTGAAGATGCGTCAGGGTGGCAACGTTGGTGAACCGGCCGTTGAGAGTGACCCTACTGCTAACGATAGAGACCTAGAGGAGGCAACCGCAGAGTATATGCAGACTATCAATGATCTGCAGGCACAACAGAAAACAGAGACTTAATTAAGTAATATGCAGTGATCATGCAAAACTTATAACGAATTTGTAACACTCGTTTATGAAATAGTATTGGCTTATTGTCTTCAATAAAACATTGAGTTTGGAGACACAGTTTATTTTGAAAAACTTAATTTTAGATTCGCTACACACTTGTCAGTCATAAAAAGTAGCTTTATCTGATATTTTGATGCAACTTACTATTTTTGGAATAAGTATTGTTTTCCTTTCTGTAAAAACAGTAAGGGTCGATTCATAATAGCGCACAGTCGAAGCGCAGTGAAGCGTCAATCTGACTTAAAGATAGCAAATTCACCCTTATTGGTGATTTTGTTGTTATCTTTTTAATTGACGCTTCAATGTGCTTCGACTCAGCGCTAGTATAAATCGATCCAAATTTTTTTATTACAAGATAATCACATATAAAATGCCTTTTTACTGAAGTCTTAGAACTCCTTGGATTACGCAAATATTAAACAATGAAACTTAAATTCTAGTTGATCAATTATGATTTGTTCAAGAAAATTTTTACATGAACTGAACACCCCTAACTGCTAAAAGTGAATCAAAAATACTTTTGTGTAACGGAAATATACTTTATTATTAAAATAAAGACTACCATCTATAATAGGTGAATTTCTCAGCATTGTTTTAATATTATACTCCTAGCCATTTACGTTACTAATACAATTGCTTTTTATTACCATTTTAATTTAGTCATTTAGAAATCTCTTTTGTACATGAAGTGTTATTATTTGTTTTTACATCAATCTTTATCTTTAGTGCATATAATGTAATCACTACACGAAGTACTCTGATATGCAGAGGTATGTACCCTCTTATTTCTTAGCAGTCAAGGTTGTTTTTTGTCCTTATTGAAGGCGACGAAGGACCAACGATGCTCGATGTTAGCGCCGACGCCGCTGGTGGTGCGTTCGAACACATCCGTGTGTTTCTGCAGAACGTGGTGTATTGTAGCCTGAGACACGAGCGCGAAGATGGCGCGGACATACGACACTACGTAGTCGAGGCTGGCCCCTTGTGGATGTACCTGAATTCATATGTTTTTTGTTAATAAAATTTAAGTGCAAGTGCACAGTAGTATAAGCATTAATAGAAATCAAGACTAAAGACAGAACCTTCGAGTCTCTTACGTCGAAACGACATTTTCGACTACTGAAAGTTAAAATTGGTAAAATTTTGTTAAGTTGCTTCAAAAAATATAAATTTATTAAAGCTTTAAGCACAAGTAAAAAAAACTGTACAAAGGCGAGATGAGCAAGGACTTAATGCCTGAGGCATTTTATACCAGTCAGCCTTAGGGTGATGCAGAGACAAACTATGACAGTGGCAACATAAACGATAGAAAGCTCTAAACTTCATAATCATAAAATAAAATAATAAATACTCATTGATAAAATGATCTTACTTGTAAGAAAGCTGACATGACTCCAATCAGCTTGGCTTCTCCGCAGCCCGCCTCAACAGCCTCCTTAAGGTGCACTGCGGAGTCCAAATCCTCAGGCAATGGCGGTGGTGGAGGGGGCTTCACGATCGGCGACGGCAAGGGAGGCTAGAAATAAAAAGTATTGACTTTATTGCACCTGCCACCATGCTGCTAACTAATAGTCCTCCAGGCATAGTCCTACTGACTATGCAACAGTCTAAAGCAGTTTTATTATGACCCCATGAGCAGGCACATAGTCCGGCCAGATAATCTGCTTTATGGTATAAACTAGCGACCGTCCCTGCTTCGCACGGTTTTTACAACTTGACAAAACATCGAGATTTCTTTATTATATGTAAGTTTAATATTTATGTATACAATACATAAATATTAAACTTACATATAATAAAGAAATCTCGATGTTTTGTCAATGATCCGAATCCGTTGTGTAGTTTAGAAGCTGAACGCTGTCGCACACACAGGCATGAAAAGCGACTTTATTTTATAATATGTGTAGATAAACAGTAAAAACTAAATAGCAGTTCACTCTTTAAACATTTTAGGTATAAGGCTTGGAAAACATGTCGGGAATGGTAAATTAACTTACGTTTTTCTCAATGTTTCCCTGTAAAGCCTGTCGCGCGATAAACTGTGCCTTAAATTTCTCCATCTCCTTCATAGCATCAGACTTTATAACATCCACTTCATTTTTATATGCTTCCAGTTGAAATTGAAGACTTTCATTCTCCCGCTAAAATAGTAAAAACATTTATTAAATTATTCCCTTTTTCCACATGTAACATAATAGTAAATTATTATCACTAACTGACTTTTAGTTGTTGGACTTCTTCATTGCTATCCGATGCCCGACTGAAACCATTGAAATCTCCTTCGTCGTTAAACTTTTCATAGAATTCTTCTTTCAATGAATTAAACTCCTGAAACATGTATATTTGCTTAGTGGAGAATGAATAAACAAGTATTATTACTATAAAACTAGTGGATACTCAAATTCATGTGTTTAGAAAATATATCATTGTAGCTCCAATAACTTTACATTCCTTCCTCTGTTTACCTGTTTCTGCTGTCTTCTCGGTCACCTAGGTTTTCTGCCATTCTTAACACTATTGAACCAGCATAGTTTGGATCTGTCCTATTGAAGTTCATACTTACTGACACCAAGTTTAGTGTTAAAATTATGGTTTACAATACTATAATGAAGCAGCATTATCACGAACATTTGTGTTTATATTATTTACTAAATAAACCTTCCTTGTTTCCTAACAAAACAAAAATTGCTGTAAAAGTAGTACCTGTGTCATTTTCTGCCATGTCTCAATATTCTTTCTCTGAGGTTTAGTGAAGTGATCCCATACACGTTGATGGGACGATGCGGCAAACACTTTCGCCACCTGTTCGACTGAGGTTCACAAAATTATGTTAAGAGATCCGACTTTGGTCTCGCGACCAAAACATACCGTCGTATTTTCTCGATCAACCGGTCATCCCAGGCTCTCATACTGCGGTCTATTACGCTGCAGTCGCACGCAGTGTTATACGTCTACCTATCACATGCGAGGGTCACGAGCCAGTCGGCAGGGTTGCGCACACGCTGCACCTCGCTTTACAGAGATGTGACGTACTATATGATATTGTGCCATTGCACAGGAGTACCCAACATGTTCTGACAATTTATTTTTAACCAACTACATAACAAATTACTAAGTACATTGGAACAAAAACACCCAAAAGTTAAAATTAAATTGTCATGATATAAATAACTTACAATAGCACCCATCTTTTCAGCAATGATTCTGTTGTTTCATTCATACTTATGGCTGGAAGTCAGCTGGTGAACCGGGACAATCCATTTGTTGACTACTGACTGAGCATTAAAATTATAAGAGTGACCATTTTCAGAAAATATTTTTTATTTATTTAAGACTTGACACACTTGAAGTTGCAGAAATGTTTGAACATTATTTTCAAAAGCATTTTACAACATTCAATGTGAAGACTCCACTATACTTTATTAATACTCTGTTTCAAAACAATTGAATGAAAATATAAACAAAGTCAGTCTACAATTGGGATAGCTGTGGATTGCAAATTGTATTTCCATTTCCAAATTGAAAGTTTCGATTATTTGAATCCTATATTCTAACTAGTTTTAAATTACCATAAAAATATTTTAATTTGGAAGTTAGGTTAATTTATGACCTCACTTTTCGTCGACGTTTTTTCGTTTACAATTTTATAATGTTACAAGTAGTGCGCCCGATGGGAGTTCCCATCACTAACTTCTCAGTAGTCTTAGGGGATGAGTATTCAAAAAAACAAACAACTAACTTTTTAATTAATAACAGAATTCTAAGTACCAACTTCCAAACATCTATATAAACTTTCATCCCCTATTTAAGCCCTTTGAGCTGCCTGTCCATTAGAGCGGGGAAGAGAGGAGAGGAATGGAGCGGTGCCAATATTAACCAATAGAATCTTAACTCCATTCCAGATTAGATTCTATTGGTTAATATTGGCACAGCTCCACTCCTCTCCTCTCTTCTCCGCTCCAATGGACAGGCAGCCTTAGTGGATAAATTTTCAAAAATCCTTGCTTAGTTTTTTTTTTATTCTTTATTAAAAAGAACCAGATTTTTAATAATTGATTACAACCTAGCCTATAAGACTAATAAGCTATTTTTATCTAACTTAACTTTTACGTGATAATTAATCTCTAATCTAATCTTCCTTAGTGCTCACTTCTGCTGTTTATGGAATTATTGTGCAAAATTTCATGCTTCGAGATCCAGCGGTTTAGGTTGTGCATTGTCTGTTAGTAGTAATGAATGAATTTAAGATTTTTATTTAGTAGATTCAAACTATCATTGTTGGAAAAGTTGTGAGACCCAAAGTATACATATATGAATGTGTTACTAATCGTCTTTAGTGAGTGATTGCATAAGAATTTTACCTGAAGAACTTTGTTTACAATTTCATCAAAAAGTTTTGGAACAGATTGCAGTTTCTACTAGAATGTTTTCATAATTGAAATGAAAACATTATGACCATCTTACCTTTAAATTATTTAGAAATATCAAATAGTGTTGAACTAGAGACATAAGTATCACTGATTTCACACATTCACCTCATGTGGTGGATTGAGAAATTGTTGAAACCATTTCTTATCAAACTTACGTTGTTCAATCACATTTGCAATGTGAATCTTGACTCGTTCCTTGCAATCAAGTAACTCTTCTTCAGCTTGCATTTTCTCACTAAACAATCTGCGTATATGTGCATTTGTTGCTTGTATCATTGAATAAAATTGATTTGCATTCTTTTTCGTACATTCTCCTCGCTCTAACCAAGCAAGCAATGTCTGTAATAAATAATAATTGTAATTTAATGTATACAGTACATGAAATTATTTTTTTGTATAATTTCAAGTAAATTGTTTACAACTAATAACTTACTGGTAGAGTTGTTGAGAATAGTTCTTCATTTTTTAGTTTTTCTGCCAATTGTATCATGGATGCATTAGAATATGGTTGTACTCTAGATGGTGATGGTGTTCTCCTACGTACATCTCCATAGGAGGGCATGGTGCGGTTAGCCATGTCGTTTTGAGAATTTAAATGCTGCATATGTTGTTGTTGAACCCGCAAGGCTTGTCTTTGTCGCCGCTCAAAGTCATTTTGGTCATCTCGACTCTACAGGAGGAGTTTCATGATTATTATTGTATAAAGCAAAATATTAAAATAAAGTTAGGTACATCATAAATTGTGCTCACCAATGCATAGTCCACATGTAACCATCCAGAAGTGGAGTGTGAATTTTCGTCATCATCGTCATCCTCCACCATGTCATCTTTTTCTTTTATGTTAATAAGTTTAATACAATAACCAGATATCATCATTGCTTGATCCACACACTCCTCTCTATCAAAACGAATGTGACAAAAGTTTTTCTTTGACAATCTCAGTGTATGTATTCTTCCATAAGTCTCAAAAATTTCCCTCACAATGCTCTCTCTGATTTTGTCTGGTAATCCTCCCACAAATATTGTTCGGCATCCAGGAGGTTTAGACCTCCTTGGTGGTTGCGGTGTGCCTGCATCAGGAGGAATAAGCCTGGCATGCTTAAAAACAATTTCTTTTTTTGCCTGGACATTAGACATATCTCCACCCATATTAGGGTACATTCCCATCATGGCTGGGTCCATCATCATTCCCCCCATCATGCCCATGTCCATGGCAGGAGGAGCGGCAGCTGCCATCGCCTGTCCACCCATTGCTGACATGTCCAAAGCTGCTTGTGGGACCATATCCATACCTGGTCCAGGCATCATTTCCATTCCTGCAGCAGGCATACTAGACATCATGCCCCCACCAATCATTGTCCCTGGCATCATCATGTTTGGGTACATTCCACCAGCCATCATCATGTTGGCTAGAATAAATTTATGATATTATTTATGTAAAATATTGTATTTAATATATTTAGCAATAATGTACTTGCACAGATATGTTAACTATTGTGGGTAAATAATACTAATAACACGAAACACATAAAAGAGTAAGCAAGTACCTTGTGGATACATATTGGTCATCATCATAGGATTCATGACATTAGTCATGTTATCACTAGATTTCCCAGAATCTTGCGATTTGTTATTATCACGCCTGCGACCATTATTGTCGACCCTCAGGGGCGACCGGGACCTATCTGTTCTGTTACCTAGAAAAGATGGAAAAAACTGTTTAGCATGGCAAAACTTTCCGTAAATCCAATTTGGTTTTTTGTCGTTGTTGGTAATTTCTCTGGATAAAATGAGGTTGTCCATAACTGTGAAGTCAGTAAATCTGTAATATTAATAAATTATTACAAACCTTGCATGATTCCTTTGTTGAATCGCACAATCACTCTCAGTCGAGAGGTCGGTTAGGTATTTGCTGTCCACTACGCACAGGCTAAGTATTACTCCACAGCAATCGCTACCGCAAGGTTTTTTTGTGAACCAAAAAGAGAATTAATATTGCCACAGTTTTGGAAGAAAAAATCACAAGCTTGGTTGGATTTTAGATTTTCGCTTTGATAGGGTTTGACGTTGACAGACCACAACAAACAAAGACTGCGTTCCGAGTTACGCTGTAATCGATTTGAGCGTGCTTACACCCGTTCTGAATAAGGGCGATGTCCCGTGAATAGTCATAGGCCGCTTTCCGAATTAGAACGTTACTAAACATTACCGCTCACAGTGATGACATCAGTAATTTGCGTTCCGATTTAAATACCAGGATTATGACAGCTGAGGGCTCTCAACAATTCGGAACGTTCGTGAACGCGCTCACAGTGTTCGCTCACTTGCATATCATATTTCTTTGTTTAGATACAACAAACTTCTTCTTCTTTGCTTCTTTGTGGCGAACGGTAGCCAGAAGCAACATTTCGAAAATGCCACGTAAAGTGGGTGATAGACGTGCGAACTTAAAGTACATGGTTTTTAAGTTCGCCAACTTACTCGGGTCACCATCTCGGTGACACACGTGAAGCTTGCTCACACTGTATTGCGATGTTGTCGAATTTTCTGAACTGAACCAAACTAAACAAACATTACACAAATGTCGAAACAAAATGGCGTTTCGAGACTTGCGGTGATGACAGACGTACGAATCGCAGGTTCGTACGTCTGCCAAGGCGGGCTACGAGCAAAATTTCAAATCTTTTGGATCACCGCAAACTTACTCAGCGGTTTTAAAGTACGCGTACTTAGTATAACAGACGGGCGAGTAAGGATGTCGAGCCATAAGTACGCGTACTCGCTTGTATTGCATCAACTGTGCGTTTGCATTAGCGAAACATTCACAACGAAACATGTTGTGACTCACAGACACAGAGTAGGTACCTACATTTTTATGATTGACTACTATCTATACTCTGTGGATTGACTGTTTCCGGTTTCACAAGTTTGTTTCAATCTCAGTGATTGAATGATTCCCAGCTCTCAAAGGTGCATTCCGGTCTTCATATTTCTTTATGGTTTGTATCCGTTTCCGACAAGTTGGAATGTTATAACTGGCAACACCAGTTAGGCGTCGTACACACTGCCCCGTCCGCTTCCTCCCACAGTTATTCCCCGAAACCACACCTAAGTGTTCTGTGCAAGTTACGTAGAATTCGAGGATCTACTCAAAGATAAAATTAGCTTATCTACTAGTGCTTAAAAATAAGTGTAAACGTACTTCTATGTCCCCTAATGCGAGACACAAGCCTCGTGTATTTTTTAGGGCCGATCGTCTCTAAACCTACGGTTTCCACAGTGACGGCTAGCATGAAAATGATGACAGCGGTGAAGATCGATTCGATTCGCCATATCACGTCAAAAGATAGTCGCGTTTCTGTTTCGACACACAATGACGTAGTGACTACACTTATTTGTCATGTAAACGCTAGTCAATCATGTGTCAGGTCACTCTTCTCAGTATGGATTTTTTTTCTTGTGACAGTACGATGAGAGCAAGTCTAGCGATTTAAAGCTTTATGGTATTAACAACGCTATTCTATCTAGAAAACCACATCAACTTACAATTACATATCGAGACCGTCCTTGCTTTGAAAATTCGTTGGTTCCGCCAGACTGTATTATTGGTAGATCATTGACAGTCGTTGCGGGTAGTCAGAAGCCCAAAAGCAGAGGCGGCGTAAGGCGTGGGCGACGTGGGCCACCGGCACCGCCTACGGCCTGGCGGTCCGAGGGGCCTCGCACCTCGAAACCTCGACGAAAAAATTTTACTCGTCATAAAACGATAAATATATTGACACATACCAAATTTGTTTATATTTGGTCTAGTAACATTTGCTGGCGTTGCGTTAATATCGCGAGGAATCCCCGCCGGCCAGGCCGCTGGGGTTTTCCCATTCTGTTTGTTAACGTTACTTTCACGTTTCTCAATGGCTAGAAAGCCGCAATCTATAAGTACATTGGTCGACTATTACTCGATATCTTGAAAAGCCTACTTAGCTGTGATATTTTTTCTTTGAACTTCGTATTATACAGTAGTATGTAAAAAATGCACTTAGCCGTGCATTTTTTCACATATCAAAAAACAACCATTTAGCTGGCTGGCACACTTGATTTTAACAAAAAATAATAATTTTATGCTTCATATTACGCAAATGGATCGTTGAATCGAAAAATGATTTTCACGGACTCACAATATTCTTGAATGGCCTATCCTATATCTCCACAAAACAAATATTTTTGCAGCATGACAAATTTTTTTTTTTTCTTATAAGAAAAATATTTGTCTTGCGCCACCAGAGAGCCTCGCGAAATTTACCTCGCCCACGTTTTAGATTTAGATCTTGCCCCGCTTCTGTCCAAAAGCATTCATACGTAGAGGTATCGTGTTACCCAGTAACTGGGTTATGGGGGTCAGATAGGTAATCGCTCCATGTAAAATATTGGTATTCAGCTGCATCCGGTTTGACTGGAAGCCAACCCCAACTTAAGAAGGCGGGCATAGTATTTAATAATTCCATGCACCATAGCATCATCAGACTTGGCAGAAGCCGGCCGCCGACATCAATGACACTGACAGTGACAGTCAAGAACACGTAGCAGAAACAAAACAAATCCTACCGCGAAACATTGTTTTGAAATGAAGATTTTGTATTATTTTCAAAAATCAAAATGTTCGTATTAGCAGAAATGAAAGATGTCATCAGAATTACTCCAGAGCATTTTCATCAAAGTTTAACAGAGTCAATTACAACATTACTGAATAGAAAACTAGCTAATAAAGTAAGAATGGAAAGTAGAAGAGGTTATAAACCCTCTTAATATTAACAAGTTTTGCGATTTAATCTAGAGCCAATGTTTCAATTGCACTGCAATAATTATATTTTTTACTAAAAAGCGAATATTTTTAATTAGGATCAAAATTATATTGTTAATACTCTGTCTGCTTCTCTAACGTGCATTATCTGCCGCTTATCTTGGAAACGCGTCGTATGTGGTCTTCGTCGTTACGACGAAGTAGAGAGAGAAAACGTGAATTATTGTTTTGAATGTTTCAGGTAGTATTGAATGTAGGATTATGCATAGCTTTATTTGATATCATAGACATTGGACATTCATATATATTTCCTGGGGATGGTTCGTCTCACACAGAAGTAAAGTTTAGATATATTGTCTTCCGGCCTGTTGTTGAAGAAATACTTATTGGAAAGATAAAAAATTGTAGCAGAGAAGGTGTACATGGTATGTTAGTAAATACTCCCAAATTTTAATAGATACTTGAATTCATTGCAGTTTACTTGATCACAGTGTGAATAGATAAGCCATACATTGATCATCATCATCTGCCTAGTCTTATCGCAACTATGTTGGGGTCGGCTTCCTTTCTAATCAGATGCAGATGAATACCAGTATTTTACTTAAAGTGACTGCCTACCTGACCTCCACAACCCAGATTTTGGGTAATATGATAGCCCTTGGTAAGACTGGTTGTAAGACTTTCGGGCTTTTGATGACCCGTAACAACTATCAAATATCTACAAATTACATATTATGGGACCAACATAATGTGCTTTCCGAAGCACAGAGAGGTTTTGGTATGTAAAGATGGTCACGCATCTGGAACCAACTACAATGATATGACCTAATACATAGGGGATGAAAGTTTGTATGGGAGTTTCAAAGTCAAAGTCAAATCATTTATTTCAAATAGGCCCTTGCAAGGCACTTTTGAATGTCAAAAATTACAAAAAAATTGATTTGATTCTAGTCGCCCCTTCCAAAAGGTAGTTTTCGTATGGAGAAGAATGGGCAAGAAACTCCACTGTTTGGTTGTGGGAAATCCCATCGGGTATACAGCTTGTGACCTCAGAACACAGTACACAGCTTGTGGCTGTATCAACACATATCAACGTATGGCCAGCTTGTTCGGTGTTGACTGTATCAAAGTAGTAAAACTCATGTTGTAATTTTATTTTGCATGTTTTATATTTCAGTGACTCTAGGATTTTTTGATGACATTTTAATACCCGTGAATGCTCTACAGCACCCATCCAGATTTGATGAAACTGACCAAGCATGGGTATGGGAGTACCCAAAAGAAGATGGAGAGAAACATGATTTATTCATGGATTCTGGTAAGTTTCTATTATATTTCATTTGATATTTAGTGCTAGTATGAACAATTTTCTTTCATAAACAAACCGGCCAAATGCGAGTTGGACTCGCACACGAAGGGTTCCGTACCACCGTACAATATTTAGCAAACATGACGTATTAAAAAAAAACTACTTACTAGATCTCGTTCAAACCAATTTTCGGTGGAAGTTTACATGGTAATGTAAATCATATATTTTTTTTAGTTTTATATTTTATTTATATTCTCTTATTTTAGAAGTTACAGGGGAGGGACACACATTTTACCACTTTAGAAGTGTCTCTCGCGCAAACTATTCAGTTTAGAAAAAAAATAATATTAGAAACCTCTATATCATTTTTGAAGACCAATCCTAGACCTAGATACTCCACACGTATAAAGTTTCAGTTCTAAGTATGGGGAACCCCCAAAATCTATTGTTTTTTTTTTTTTTTTTGTGTGAAAATCTTGATGCGGTTCACAGAATACATCTACTTACCAAGTTTCAACAGTGTAGTTCTTATAGTTTCGGAAAGAAGTGGCTGTGACATACTGACGGACAGACAAACAGACAGACATGACGTATCTATAAGGGTTCCTTTTTTTGCCATTTGGCTACGGAACCCTAACAAGCTAGGCTAAGCCTGTTCAATGTTATCCTTTGAATTAATTGAATAATTAAAACATTAAGTATCTACTCCTCTGCTACTCAGTATCTTAAAACTTTGTAACTGTTGATAAGAGTTTTAAGAAGCCCTGGCTGTAGATAGCGGTGGCCTAAAACCGCAAAGACAAGAGGTGATCTGACCAGAACTAGGAAAGTTCAACCTAAAGTATTAGACTATAGACAGCAGTTAAATATATATGTACCTAAATATACATTTGAATGTTTTTGTTATAACAGGGGAATCAATAAGGTTTCGGATCACAAGTGAAGCCTTTGAAGAAAGTTTACCCACAGGGCCTCCAGGCACTGAATGTACGATACAGACGGTGGCACCTTACAAGATAGTTGGTGGTATCAATGAGCCCGGACTGGGGCTATTAACATGGTGGGAAGCTCCGGAACAAGATGACGGTGATGAGAATGAGGAACAAGAAAATGATGAATAAATATAAGTATAGCAAAAGCCATTGTTTTAATTTTCAATTCTATTCGATAGCGCGCACTTTATTACGATACTTGGTACTCTTTATTTCTATCAAAAACGACTATTCATTTCCGTAAATAATAACTACTTTTTCACTTATTTCAAGCCATTTTTGATGCCATTGTATGAAAAACGATGACGAAGTTTTGAAAATGAAAAGCTAGTTTTTCTGTTATTTTGCTCTTTTTACCATACCATTCGATAGCGCACACCTAATAACGTTTGAACGTGAGTTTTGTGTGAGATTTAGGGGAAGATATTAAAGTAAACCCACATGTGTGTATGCAACAAATATATTTTTTTAACATTTTTTTTTATGCTCGTTCAGAAAATACAACAATATAATATTAATATGATAATACATTTGATTATTCTTATATAAATTACACTTATGATAAAAATGTTAATTAGAATATTCTTATTTATCACTATAACAAGGGCAAACAATAACAGCCGGACATCACAAATATTTATGCGCACATTTACGATATATTATCTAAAATGAATCTTAAATGAAATGTATGAATCCTTTAGATTCATTAAAACTATTTGTTCATGATTGCTGTTCTCACTCTACATGACAGACCAAAAATTACTTTAAAAAAAGGACAATTCTATTAAAATTATGTACAGTTTTTAAAATGCCTTTGGAGTTCGGTTAATGACATTACTTTGTCAAAATCAAAATATTTTATGTCACATAAACCTACATGGGCACTTATGAAACGTCAGAAGCTAGATGCACGGTTTCAATTGGTCGTTTCCTATGGAGAAGAGCCGGCATAACTCCATGGTTACTCATTAAAAATAATTGATATTTTCAAAAAAAGTGTTACAAGAACCAGGTACGTAACAAAATTGAAAACGATTCTACTAGGCCTACAATGTTCTCACATTCACAAAATAGAAAATAATCTTAGTACATAAATAATAAAAACAAAAACCTATTTAAACCAAATGACATAATTGCCATTAAAACTGTAACAAATCTGAATAAATATCATGTCCACAAAAGCCAACAAAGTGTTGAAATTAAACTGTAGGTATATAATGTCAAAGAAATGTAGAATAAAAAAAAAAGTACAGTTAAATTATTTACCATTAAATCATAGGGTGCAGTAAGATATATTATCAGCAAATTCATCCGATACACAAAGTTCTTCTCTAATATATCGAGACCTGATCGAGACACCGCTATAATAGTAGGTACTTCATTTTCTATTTTGTTTTTTTATTATACTTATCACACAGAATTTCAGACTGACCAGACTTTATGGTTAATATTAAGCATTTGAAAAAATTAAGTAGACGATCTTTTACATAATTTATAGGTATGGTATTTTACATATGCTGTAGTGGTGCAAGGCAGCGAAACTAACCAGTCTCTGACAACGACAGCGCCACAGCAATGCACTTACCATAAAACAATTGTTCAGTAGGACCATACTCACTGCGAGCATTCGTTTTGCGAATTTGTTTTGTAAACATTTTCTGCGCTGGCTTTTGTTACGCTTCGACCATTCTTTCTCAAGAAACTTCCTGCGAATGCTACGAGGCGAAAGTTCACGGTGAGTACGGTCCTGCAGAATTATTATATTGTGTTGTTTTTGTTACAGTTCTCAAATGATCAAACTTTAAGTAGCTTAAATAGTGGCTAGTTCGAAAGCAACATGTCAAACTTACATTCAACTTACAGACACTGAGATATTAATAAGTATATAGACAATGCTTAGAACTAAACACTTTTGATTTTATGGTGATGAGATCATAATGTAGAAACCATGTGCAAAATTATTACTAAAATGTACCTAAATATGAACTAAATAACTACAAGTCTACATGATCACAAAACTTAAAACTATAACTATGTTGTCTTGCAACACTGAAACTATTAAACTATTAGAAAACAAATAAGTTAATATTTGGTCAACTTCAGCACCAGAAAAATTTGTACCAATAATCGAAATAAAGCAACTATTGATGAGTGTTTTTCTTGTAAACTGATTTATACAGTCTGCGTTAACGCGGGAAATTAAATTCCATGTTTGTTAAGATCTATGATATAAAACCTCGAAGGACAGTAATACTTAAGTTATTAGTTATCAGCATAAGTACGCTTAAAAGACAATAGACAACGTATATTTAGTAACCTAATCCGCTTAACTGCTCTTGAAGAGTCATAAAGAACCCTGTAAAAAACGAGACACCCTCAGGATGACGATTGACTTGTTGCGGAACCCGGACCCGACTTGTTGACACGTCAAGAGTCGAGAGCAGAGTGAGCCACTTGTCGGGGATGTCGCGACGCCCCCGCAAGGGGGCGTGGCGAGCGGGGTCGGGGCTTCGCCCCTCGCCCGCGGATGCAGCACGGTGGCCCGCTAAAACGGGCCCCTCGACGTATTCGCCTTGGACGGCCTGCGGAATTGACGCACGCAAAGTGCGTCTGTGTGAATGGTTGCTATGAATTTTTCTGTAGGCGCGCCACGACGCTATATACTATAGCGTCGCTTCTTCACGACATCTCGGCGGTCTGTCCCCGCCAGGTGAGACCCCCAGTTGCCTGGGGGAGGCCCAACGAAGACGACCAGCGACGGAGATGCCGACTCGACGCTCCTACAGGTAGATATGTAGCTTTCCCTCGCCCCGCTCACAGATCTAGCCGTTTACGGATTGAGGGATAAGCAGTCGTGTTTGTGTGAGCGGCTTGTATTGTAGTGTACCGCCGCTCAGTGTCAACGTGCTACGCGGCCCGCGTCGCGCTCGCACGTGTTGTGTAGGCGTCTGTAGAGTATTGGTTGTCTGTGTATAGTTACGCAGCATGCCTATATTAACTTAGAACACGCCGCGCAACAGATGTATGTGTACATCTGTGGAGTCTCATTATATCGAGTAAACCGCGTGTAACCTGGATGCGGTTTACTCGAGGCGTCATATCCGGTGATAGGTATCACTTGTCCGCTACCAGGTCGCGGGGCAGGGGTAACGCGTCAGGGGGGCGCGCGTGCAGTGGCGCTAGCTGCCTGACATGGGGCCAGGCAGATGCGTCGGCACGCGCGAACATCCCCGTCGCGAGTCGCCCGACAAACTCATCCAGGCTCTCTAACCCGAGGTCCCGGTGGAGTACGTCATTCCTCACGAAGGGAGGAGCGTCAACAATGGTCCGCAGCGCAAGGTTCTGTTGCGCGCGGAGCAGCTTGCGGCTCGACTCCCTTGTGAGGGCGAACCACGCGGGGGCGGCGTATGTCAATATTGAGCGTACGTACAGCTTGTACACGCTCAATTTGACACGCGCCGGGATGCGGGATGAGAGCACCGGTTTGAGCAGATTACGGGCGACTCTGCCCTGTGCGGCGACCGAGCGGACATGTGGTATCATTGAGAGCCGGCAGTCGATGGTCACACCCAGGTACTTGGCCCGGGGCAACCAATCGATGTCGACTCCGTAGTGAGCCACTTCGCCCGACAACCCCAGTTATATAGGATTATTGCTCGGCCCACCTCGGCTAGGATCGTTATCAGCGCGATAAGGGGCTGCGAACAATCGCAACAAAGGTGACCTCCCATCCCGTTGAGAGGTGAAACACGTCGATTTCTTACAGGTTTCTTAATGACTCTAAGAACAGTTACGCGAATTAGGTTACTAAATATACGTCGTCTTTTGTATTTTATAATGGATTTCCGCAAAGTCACGCCTGAGTCAATTAACTATCATAAGTACGTTTATTAAAATGTATAATTACTTCAGATTCCGGACTGAGAAATTCCTATTTTAGCATTATCGTGGTCATGTGTGTCGTACAGAGTATGAAGCAAATGAAGTGATAGAGTGAAGAAACAAATCGTATGATGACAAGTAATATTTTCGTTTACGCAGCTCAATCAATGGTCTGAAAAAAGAAATTAGTTCGAGAAGTCTCCTAACACCCCATCTGCTTATTACTTTGTCGTGTCAATAACAATCAGCTGATTACTTGAAAGTGTAAAGGAGTGGTGAGTTAGTAAAGTGGTGGGCGTTGTTGACGTGTGATATGAGCCGTCCGTCGAGTAGATGTCTTCCGTACTGCACTGCTTCGTGCTCGTCTTTAGCCAGGCCACAGTTTATTAGCCAGCGGACGAGACAAGAGCCGCGGAATACGCCCCGGTATGTGCGCATACGCCACCTAGGATAACGAGTTAAAAACACATTACTAAACAGTTTTCAAACACAATGTGAATTGTTTTATGAATAAGAATGAGACGTCTATAGTGAGCCACTGTTGGGTAAAGGACTTTCTCTCATACAAAATTAATTCTCGAGGAAAATACGTGGGTTTACCGTTTATATTGAATAAAGAAGAGAAGATATATATTTACCTAGTATCTTTAGCAATAGCCTCCCTGCAGCGTTCAAGATGATGCGTGATAAACTGGTCGCAAACATGTTTCGTTTCAAAGCTTAGATCTTCAATGGTCGGCAGAATCACTGTGTCTCCACCATACCTAAATTGGAAGAACATATTATTATGAAATGAAGTAATAATTATTTGATTCGTTTCACTTTACTTTAAAAACATACAATTTCGTCGAATTTGTCGTCAATAACTTGATTTCAGTAATTACCATTTGTTCTTCAAGAATCTGACAGCGGGTATCAGTATTTCTTCAGGATCCAGTCCAAATAGTATAAACATAACCAGCGCTTGTCCGTAGTTGGCTACTATGTCGAGAAACTCGATCTCCACAAAAACTCCGCTTTCATCCTTCAACATCATGCGCCATGTCGTGTAGGTTATGCCCTGGAATATCATAGAAATACATGAGTGTAAGTTGCTGTTGGTATCGCAGATTTTTCTACATAGGGTTCAAAATCAGAGCAATCATGTTCATAATTACACAGGATCATTTGGCGCTCGAATGACGTTGATAGAGGGACGCTGTTGGTTAAGCTTATAGCAATGTCCTTTTGTGAAATGTTTTGAAAACACAAGATGGCGGCGATAGTTCAGATTTTGAACACGCGCAAAAAAGACCTTGTAGCACTTTATGTATTCTTTTATTAGGGTTCCGTACAGTCACGGGGACTAATATGTATACATACCCTTAGCAACTGGAAGAGATTTATTTAGAAATAGGCATCACCTTTGTACGTATTTTTCTGTCCTTTTCTTCTTGTCTGTATATCACATATATACAGACAAGAAGAAAAGAACAAACATGGTTAAATAAATAAATAAACTTTTAAAAGTGATTTTCTCCTACTCTGGTGATAGTAATGTTATGTTGTTACGAACATAGTATTTTTGAACCCATAGTATGAAATAGGCCTTATCTCAAAGTTGCAGTCAATATTCCACGAGAAAATAGCTTTTGAATTTTGCTAAGTGTATACATATTAGTGCTTGTGACTGTACTTCAAAGGGAAAAAACGGAACCCTTATAGGATCACTTCGTTGTCCGTCTGTCTGTCTGTCTGTCAAGACCCTTTTTCTTAGAAACGCGGGTAGGTATCGATTTAGGAATCACGCTATCAAGGTATCAAGTTGAAATTAATATCAAAAATCAAATACGTAGGTCTATGGTCCCTTGGAACTCTAAAAAAATTAAGCTTCTATGTCAACGCAATACAACACACGCAAATAAATCAAAACCTATATAGGGTACTGCCGTTACAAATTTACATTTGCAGTTCGAGAATTAACCGTGACGTATATCGATGTTTGGGAGAACATGTTTTCCAACTAGAATGTTAACTTTGAACAATTAAAAAATTAAACAATTATAAAGTCAAAATCTAAATTAGAAGAAACTAAGAATTAAAAATTGAATATTGGCAGTATAGTGAAAAGATGAATATTATTGCCGCTACACCAAATAGCTTGTTCGACTTTACATGTAGATATACTCACAATGAACATGCTGAGACTGTACACGATGATGAGCACGGTGTGCTTGAGCAGCTGGCCGCCGCGGCCGCGCGACTGCTCGGGCGGCAGCAGGCCCAGCGCGCCGGCCGCGCGCTCCAGCTCGTTCAGGTACTGGCACGCGCCGGGCGCGGTGCAGCGGTGCTTCTGGGACGGTGGGCAGGCGCAGTCCCTGGGGACAATTGAGGAGTGAAAACTTTTTACAAAAAGAAAACCACCGACGTAAAAAAAAAAAAAAAAAAAAAACACTTTTTAGGCAACATAATTTAAATGAGGAGCTCGTGGCTAAATAATAACAGCCGCACGGTTTGATCCAACAGGTTAAGCTATGCTTGCCGGGGTTAGTCCGTGGATGGGTGACCATTTTTACATACCTAGACTCCTCCGTGTCTCGAAAAGAACGTTAAGCCGTTGGTCCCGGCTGTCATTCGTGGATCTTTGACAGTCGTTATGGTTTGTCTAACTAAGTCTAAGTCTGACAACCAGTCTTACCAAGGGGTATTACCCAGTTACTGGGTTGTGGAGGTCAGATAGGCAGTGGCTCCATGTAAAATACTGGTATTCAGCAGCATCCGATTATACTGGAAGCCGACCCCAACATAGTTGGGAAAAGGATAGGCAGATTGATTGAATTTAAATGAGACCGACATACGGGCTTCCTGTACCAAATGAAATAAGAATCACGTAAATCTGCCTAGTAATCACGCAGAAATCTGTGTATAGGGATTAAAAAACGTAAACACGCCGAATTCGTAACCTTTTCTTGAAGTCGGTTAAATATCATCATCATTTTGTAAGGGCGTATCAAGGCGTAGTTAAAAAAGTCTTTAAAAAAATCATCAGTTTCTTTAGTTTAGCCCAAATCGTTTTGGCAGCCTACATTATAAATAACATACAAACGCAACCACTTACTTGGAATCAGCGATGTCTTCAATATCGTGCGCGGCAGTCAGTCCGTTCTCGCAATTGGGATCATCAGAACAACAGCCAGGCTGCTTGTTGGGCGACGGCGTAGATGTTATGGTTCCATAGGTACCTATAGAAGTAATAATGTGATAAATACAGCAGCTAGAACGCTGGCTCCGCCATGTTCGTGTCAACCAACATTTTTGTCGGGCTGATCATATTAATAATTATTATTATGTGAAATACTCAAAAGGCTGCACACTAGGCTGGTTCCGACATTGAGTCGATAAAAATTCAGGGGGAAACAGTTCTTCCAACTAGTTACAATAGGGATGCCGACAAAAAAAAAACTTCGTCAGGTAGATTATTAAAAAATATTGTTTTTTTTTTTTTACTTTATCAAAAGATTACGGCAATACATTGAGTAAGCAATACGTTTAAATGTGGCATGACGTCACTCCCCGGTAGATTTTATACTGACTTGTGACGTAGCGACTACCCAACTTTTATGCGTTTTATCTAATACGTGTCTAATATTTTTTTTATTATCTGACTGACGGACTAAATAGTTTTTTTTTCGCTCTCGATATCCCTATTGTATTATGGTATGTTTGGTATTTATACAATTTCTAATGCAAACTACAGACTAAACACAGTTTCTAGGTAAAAGAAACTAGTAACTGGGTCAAAACGGCCGAGGATTGATCTCAGTATTATTCCAGTACATACTGGATTGCCCGGCCATCAACTAGATGATGTGATATCTACCATACTATGTAACACTATCTTCCGCCAGTGTATTTACCGCGTGATAATTTTATAAATTATAGCCTGTTACACGGTGATAATATAGCTTTAAACTGGTGAAATAATGTTTAAAATCGATCCACTAGTTTTTGAGTTTAGTCATTACAAAGAAAAATTCAAATATTTTCTCTTTATAATATTAGCGTAGAAAAGTGAGAACTAAACAAGGATTTTTGAAAAATCATCCATAAAGCAGACAAATAGGAGATAGAAAGTTTGTATGGAAGTACTTACGTACTTATTATTTTTGATTTAGAAAGGGGTAATTGGTACTTAGGCTTCTGTTTATGGGTAAAAGTTAGTAGTAGTATCGTTTTTTGAAAATTCAACCCTAAGCCTAAGGACGTTTCCGGGGATACCGCACGGTCTCCCGTGAGGCGGCGAGCCTCCTTGCCGGACTACCGCCATGGGATCTGGAGGCGAAAGTCCTCGCGCGGATGTGGGAGTTGCGCGAGGAGGCGAAACGCCGGGGTGTAACTCCGCTGCCGCGAGAGATCACGGCACAGCGGACAGAGCTCCGGCGGGATCTCATGGCGGCATGGAGTGTGCGATTGTCGCAACCCAGCGCTGGGCACGCCACAATTGCGGCGATAAGTCCCCTCTTTGAGGAGTGGCTTGAGAGGCGCCATGGCGTCCTCACCTTCCGCCTGACGCAGGTCCTCACCGGACACGGTTGTTTCGGGAGGTTCCTGTTCCGAATTAGGCGGGAGGAAACGCCCGGGTGTCACCACTGTGTGGATCGCCCGGAGGACACGGTGGAGCATACGGTGGAGGTCTGCCCGGCTTGGGCGGAGCACCGCCGTGTCCTCACACGGAGGCGATCGGCGGCGGCGATCTCTCGCGTCCGGCCCTGGTTCAGGCCATGGTTCGGCGCGAGAGTGCATGGGAGGCCGTCACCTCCTTCTGCGAAGCAGTTATGCTCGCGAAGGAGGAGGCGGGGCGCGCGAGGGAGATGCAAGCTGCACGCCCTCGCGGCCCTAGTCGCCGCAGGAGACGCCCCGGGCGTCGGGAGTCAAGAGCCGACTTCCGGCCACACGGTGAGCAATGGGCAGCTCGCCGTCCGATCAGGACCAGGCCCGTGTCGACGGCGCGTTGTGTTCCACGCGCGCCTCAAAGAGATGTCAGCACCAACCGACGGGGTCGAAAGACCAATGCCTGCTGGGGTTGCGGGTTTGTCTGAAAGGGATATCGCGGCCCCGGCACACAGGCAACGGAAGGAACACGGGTGGGTTTTAGTCAGTAAAAGTCTGACACACCCTCTCGCTCTGCCCAGAGCGGGAGAAGTAATTTGATGATTTCCCATCAAAAAAAAAAAGCCTAAGGACGTTTGTCCAACGCACCGTGAACGGAACGTCAACGAGAACGAGATAACGACGCCGAAGTAGGGACAGAACATTTACTATGGCCGCGTAATCTCGTTTCTCGTTGACGTCCTGTTCACTGTGCGGTGGACAAATAGAGTAAGGCCCCTGAGAAGTTGCCGATGGGAAATCCCATCGAGCGCACGGCTTAAAAATAGATTATATATTTACCAGTTCCATTAGCAACAATAGGTTCCGTCTGCGAAGCAGGCTCGGCGTCATCGATAAGACTCGTAGACTCCTCGCGTGGACTCGAGCTGGTGGCTATGTCGGCGGAGAGCGATGCGAACTGTGCGCTGCGCCTTCTGAATCTTATGTATAAAGTCAGACATCCCGTCGACACTGTAACAATGTGTTGAATGAAATTTTATTCAGCTAAGTATAAAGCAAAACAACGGTTTCGGCTACGTGGATGTTGGAAAATATTCCACGGAAACGTACTACTGGGATTAAAAAGGTTATTGTTAGACATATAGCCTCGCGGTCGTTTTTGTGGGCATGGTGAATGATGATTACTATAAACATGTAGTACATTATTTTATGTATCACCAAAAGTTTTCGCGGCGCTGCCGCAATGACTTTTATAGGCAAATTTTTGATACCATGGGTATTGCAATTTTCATACAGATCTCATTTTTCTCAATTTAGGTTAAGTTGACTATTAAGATTGGCTCTGACTCTCAAATTAGGTAAGTTTCTGTGTTTTGAGTCATCAGCGGTAACATATGAAATCGGATTTAAGTATGAAAACTGTGTAAGAAATTATAGTGTAAAAATGTTTTTGTGTGTGTATACTATAAAATATAATAATAAATCAAAACATAAATACAGAATATAATATATTAAAAGCAATGAAAAGCTTAAACAAAAAATATTTTATTTAAATGCTCTAAAAAGAAGAAAATTAAATTTTCTTTTTCAAATTTTAACTATCAACTTATAACCTATACAATTTATATGATCATAAAAGCTTGTCGCGAGGTTTGCGTAAGTACCTATAAGTATTTAATTAAACTGAAATTTAAAAAAAATTTACTTAGCAGATTAAGTTACTCAATTAAATAGGTAAGTACTAGTTTATTTATACAAGTAAATCGCGCGACAAGCTTTATAAGTTGATAGTCAAAATTTTTAGACCATTTAAATAAAAGCTTTCTTTTTAAAAGGTTTTTTTGCTTTTAATATATTTTTTACTTTTTAGTTATTTCTAATTATTCTCAGCAAGCCATTTCATTTGATACCCATATTACCCATATTGCAGAAGTGCATAAAAAATAACTATTCCGCCATCTTGGATGTTCCGCCATGTTGGATTTAGAATGACGTCACTTTATTTTTCGAGTTACTCTCAACAAGCCCTTTCATTTGATACCCATATTGCAGAAGTGCATAAAAAATAACTATTCCGCCATCTTGGATGTTCCGCCATATTGGATTTAGAATGACGTCACATTATTTTTCGAGTTAGTATCAACAAGCCCTTTCGTTTGATACCCATATTGTAGAAATGCATTAAAAATAACTATTCCGGCATCTTGGATTTAGAATGACGTCACACAGCTTATCGTGTATTGTCATCCAAACTAAACGTGTATACAAAATTTCAGCCCAATCGGTTAAAGATATCTGCTTCAAAATTGAGTAGCAAGATTCCACGCGAACAAACATACATACATACATTGCAAGTTAAATAAAAGCTTTTAAAATGATTTGATTCATTCATGATTTCTTGTTTTTATCTTGGGATTTGTACACAAGAAATTAAGTTTTATCTTTTGCGATATTATTAAATGTTAATAATGCAAATCGGAAATAGCAAAGTTACACACACATTATTATCAGCAACAAACGAAACGAATCAAGACACGACTATGAATGAAGTACAGACAGCAAAAGAAATAAGTCTGCAAGTTGCAAACTTTTTTGCTGGCATGTTTTATGTGTGTTAAGTTGTTTAGCCAGGCTGAGTTTTGTTGTGTTGTATTTGACATTGTTCATTTGAGTGCACTCTGGTATTATTACATACAAAATGGTTATTGAATTTTTCCATCTGGAATTTCTCAGTAGCAGCACGGAGTCTGGATTTGTGCCCGGTTGGTGGCAATAGGCTCGACCCCTATTACTGTTGGGACTTAAACATAACTGGCGACATGTGGGTGTACTACAGGTACACCTCTGTCTAACCCTTCGGGGCATACAGGCGTCTTCTTCCTTTCGTGTGGTTAGTGACTAATCTGGTGTCAGATTTTGTATGCCGCCCATGGGCCTCTGACTTGGCTTCACATGCCGTCGAGAAATATCTCTCAGGCATGCCGGTTTCCTCACGATGTTTTCCTTCACCGTTTTTGAAGCAAGTGATAATTATAGAATACGCACATAAATCCGAAAAGTCAAAGGTGCGTGCCTTGGGTTCCAACTGGAGACCTTTAAGGCGCGGACTGACTACGATTTTAAACGCTACAGCTGCACTCACACAACCGCGTTTGCGCGCTATACGGTAGCCCGACAACTAAAGTATGACCGCAATATCTATTTTCCCAATTACAGAGCATTAAATAAGGTTGAAAATTGAATTAATATTTGGGTTGACGATGTGAGTAAGCTGCGAATGGGCATTTATTTAACGGGTTTTATTTAGATTATTCGGAATTTACACATTAAATTAAATAATTTTCTGGTCAAAGTTATAAAATAATGTTTAGTCTATAGAAGTCTTAAAAATTTTTTTTTGCTTTCGCTCAAAATACAGATATGTTCGACGCCAAAGTTTATTTTTGTGAAGCATTTTTTATTGGGAATATTAAACTATTTTCTACTATTCTATTCGGTTAAATTTTTTCTTTAAACCCTTCTCTGTCCACTGTATTTTTTGTGTCGTATATTTTCATTGCGTTACGTCATACTCGACTATCCAAGAAACCAGTTTTTTTGTGAATATTGAGATAACACCGCGCCTTAACTTGGCAGTCCGACGGTTACACCACTAGGCTATCACTGCTCTTCAGGCTATCAGGCGTGATGTTATGTTATGAAATGGCTATATATATTTGTATGAAAATTAAAAGTGGTTTATTATTCTAACAAGTGAATTCGTTAACTAGTGATTGGGACCTCCTTTTTTAGCAAATAAGCCTGTGTTAGGAGACTCCGCTCTTTCATATCTTAAGTAAGTATTTTTTACTTGTTTTATTTTTGGATGTTTTATAACTGTAGGTACTATGGTAAATAAAAAAAAATTAATTAAAACTAAACAAGCAGTACGCATGCAGGCATGCGTATGTGTGCGAGTGAGTGTGTGGATGTGAATTAAATAAGTGTATGCGGGAGGTGAAGTATAGTGCAAATATGTTTATTACTTGCCTTTATACCGTCTCTTTTTCGACGGTATCTATGTAATAGGTACCTAAAAAAGGAAAAATACAGTGGAACTTAATCCGAATAACTTAACACTAATAAACTCACCAATAATACAGAAGACAAGCAGGCACAGTCGTATCGCGTCGGTTGCTTTGCAGTCGAGATCGCCGTTGCCTTTAGTAGCTAATAACACTACCACCATCACAATGGGAGCTCCCCATGCAACGAATCCTAATACCGGCCATAGTGTCACCACGAAACAAGGTCCGCGACTCTGGAACAAACACACGGCAAATAAGAACACGGGGCAATTAAATTCAAATCACAAATGTCAGTCGCGCGAAATGGTTATTACTGATAACACGACAAAAATTCAAAACGAGAGAGCGAGTAATCAATTTGCGTCGAGTGTCAATGTCCTCAAAAGTTCAAAATCGATGACGATTCTTCTTTAAGTATTTATTTTTTAGGGTTACGAAGTAAACAAGGAACCCAATTTTCACCATGTCTGTCTGTCTGTCTGTCCACACCTTTGCTCAGAGACTCTTAGAACTAAAATGCTGTAATTCCGCATGGGTATACAAATTAATCACGCCGACAAAGTGGTATAATAAAACCACGTTTTATTTTTATTTTGGTACCTTCTCTACCCGTAAAGTGGGGATGTTTTTAGGGTTCCGTACCTCGAAAGGAAAAAACGGAACCCTTATAGGATCACTGGTGTGTCTGTCTGTCTGTCCGTCTGTCACAGCCAATTTGCTCCGAATCAAATGGAGCGATTTAGTTGAAATTTGGTACACATATGTATTTATGAAACCTAAACACGGACGTGTAACGTAAATAAATGAATTTTGAAGTTACTTTTGGGGGCAAATAAGAAAATAAAAGTAAAAAGTTTTGCAAACTGAACCGTGTGACATATCGAATGAAAGGACTTGTTGCGAGGAACTCAAATATTTTTTAAAAATAATTTTAAACTAAATACTTTTAAAGATATTTAAGAAAATTGATGAAAATTGACCATCCCCCCCCCCCGTAGTTTCAACGCAGGGGGGTTCAGAATCATGAACTGAATCCATGGTAACAGTTTTCACGTCGACGTCCCTGCCACCCTGTATATAACGAAATGAAAAGGAAAACTATTACAGCTAAGTAGGTCTACAATTTAACGAGTAATAATCGACCAACTTGTAGTTGTTCAACTACAATGTTAAGTTTGGTCTTGGGATAAATTCATCCCAACTACGTAACCCTTCATTGTGCGTGGTCCGACACGCATTTGGCCGATTTTTACTTTTTTTTCTTGCTTGGTCTTGATAACACTTGTAGTCAAAAACCTGATCCAACTTCTGGTCCTGTTGAATTAAGTTCAATTGATGCGTTAAATCTTTAGCAGTGGATCCCTAATTGCATAAACAAATACAGAAATGCTATTAAAATTAACAAAAATAACAAATTATTTTTGATATTCACCTGTAACATCAGTAATCCGACAGAGATCATAGAGGTCCACAGCAAACAGGAGTACATACTGAATATCCTGAGAGCCTGTTGAAGAGACGCGTGCCAAGATGGGGTGTAACTATTTATGGGACCGCCCCAGACAACGCTTATAGCCAAGAGCAACTGAAAAGTTCATCAAATACATTATACACACACACATTATACATTATTATTATTATGGGAACCGAATTATTACACGATTTTAGTAGAAGTTAATCAAAATGTGTAAAGGAACCGGATTATTACATAATTTAAGTTTAGTTAATAATAATAATTTAGCCTGTCTTTGCCCCACTGCAGGGCAAACAGATGGGCCTTTCCTTTTTAAATCAACTCGATATTGAGCTAATACAAAATCTGGTCAGTCAGTAAAATTCAGAAAAAAAACATCTTAATTGTTTTCCCACGTATCAGCGAAAAATGGAAAACGGGCAGAATAATATGCGTAAACCGTTTACATAACAGCTTTGTTGTGTTTATATATTTCGACATGCTTGTGCACTGACATATTTTGCTATTCGTAAATAAATTAATCAAGGCACATGTTTCGGTTACGATTATTCGGGGTTATCAACTGTTTGTATCGCACTTTGGCGCCAAATTTTATAGGCAATGTAAACTATGTTCCAGTTTAATATAAATTATGTAATATGATTAGTACGTGACGTGATTTTTTTCATTACCTGCGAAACGATTAAGCACAGCGTCAATCTATGTGGCATACGTTTATACTTTTTAGTAACTGTGAACACGAAAAGAATCCAAATCGATGCGACTAAAGATACAATAGACAAGTCAAAGCCGAACTTCTTCAGTTGATCGGCATAGTCTTTGTTTATGGCTATCATTTGCGCCGACATAAACATCATGGGGGCCGACAGGAATGTGCAGATTACCATGGAGGATGCCATCTGAAATAAGATATTTTGTGAGCTATTAAAAAGGTTCCTAAACAGATCCCAAAAATTTGCTACGCGATTAGCACTATTAGCAGCGTCCATTTAATCAAGATCATCTCTAATAGAGTTGACTGGGAAAAAAAAAGACTGTTTAGTCCGTCAGTCAGATAATAAAAAAATATTAGACACGTATTTTTTCCTTTATTATATTAATAAAAAATGATTTAAATAAAACACATTAAAGTTGGGGAGACGGGGCTCGCTACGTCAAAAATCAGTATAAAATCTACCGGAGAGTAACGTCATGCCACATTTTAACTCAATGATTTTTACGTGTCCAATCTTTTATTATAATCCATCTGACGGACAAAAAAAATAGATTAAAGATTTTTTGTCAACATCCCTATTCCCCCAGTTATGAAGGTCGGCAATAGCGCAACGGTTCAAGTGCAGACTGGAGAGCCAGAGATCGTGAGTTCGGACTAAGCACCCCACCCAGTATTGTAAACTTATCTAGCTTAATAAAATTGTGTGCGACCTACATTCTACATTGCTAGTCACCTTTTTAAAATCAAGATTGCAAAATGTCTGTTCATAATATACTCAGAAGAAATAACCACTTTGTAAATTTTTGTAATTTAAACATGAAGTACAGTTACAAAATTTTACATTTCGTCAACATATCGCACCTTTGGTAGAACAAGGGCATAATTGTCATAAATTGCCAAAATGACTTAAATATGCAGAAATGCTTTAAAAAGGCCCTTTGAACTGGAGGGACAAAGACATTCGTTTAATTCCTTCAAAAAACCGCCAGATGGAAATAGTGGCGTTGTCTTTTTGGCGCCATTTTGTTACTCTCTTGGCGCGACAAAGAAAAAAATAATTAATAATAAAATTGCAAAAACTGCAATTGTGCCCTTGTTCTACCAAAGGTGCGATATTAAGATAACGTTAATGAGTAATTCGTCTAAATACTCGTAGATAGGTAAGTAGACCTGCATGTCGATTCTGTAAAAATATCACCGTGAAAACTTGCGTGGAGTGAGCTGTCAGTGAAAACTCACTGATGCTAGGGATTGACCAAGCATTACATTTACAATCGTAATCGAGATTTAAATTATCTTTTTTATGCTAATTCTATTGGACATTTTTTATTAAGTATTCTAAAGCTAGTATCTAAATGTCTAAACATTACATTATATACCCCCCTATATAGTAATGTTTAGTAAAATAACAAAGCAGATATCCAATCAGAAACTCAATTTTGTTTTATTCTATTTTGTTCCTAGTCCCTTAATATATATTATAACCTGAGGCGCGACGCGTTACGCACGTAGGTACCTACCAACATTAAATAAAATAGAACGTACCTACATAGGTATTTACACGTTGCTGCTACTTAAGTACTAAAGAAAATGCTCATCGACATAGTTTGTTATTATGAACCCATTGTTAACTTATATTATAAACGCAATCGAGTGTTAATAGTGTATAATTTAACCCCACACAAACTATGTGGGAACCTACCTAAACGATGTAAGTAGTCATATAGATAAAAAGATGTGTATATTATTTGTACCTACCTACCGAATATTTTATTGGAGATAACCTACCTACGCGTTGAATAAAATCATATTCATCAAATCATTACAAAATTCTTAAGTTCAACAGCTGACACTCTTACAGCGCGCGCACACCGAATCACTTCACCACGTTGAAGCGGTAAGAATCGCGCTTGCGCGCTAGGTAGACACTATCACATTGAGATTTTTTTTACTTACTACGTACCTACATACTTATTTAACTTGTAACGCGTCACGTACTTGCGTACTAAATACCAACGTCCAATAAGTACCTACAATGTTTTATTCATCATCATCATATATAACCCAAGTAAAACTGACACTTGTAGCGCGCGCACATCACATCACCGAAGTGTTGTCGCCGAGGAAATAACACGCGTTACCATGGTGACCACCCGCGTGATCACTTCACCCGATTCTCAAAGAATCGGATGAAGTGATCACTTCGCGCAGGCGCGCCGCTGAGGAAATAACACGCGTTACCATGGTGACCACCCGCGTGATCACTTCACCCGATTCTTAAAGAATCGGATGAAGTGATCACTTCGCGCAGGCGCGCCGCTGAGGAAATAACACGCGTTACCATGGTGACCACACGCGTGATCACTTCACCCAATTCTTAAAGAATCGGATGAAGTGATCACGCCGCGCAGGCGCGCTGTTACGCACTTTGTTTTTTTGCTGCTTATCGCTGTACTTATTGGTACCTACTTATTAAATTTTATTTTATATATGTT
Organism: Agrochola lota; assembly: GCA_947364205.1. Classification (NCBI taxonomy): domain Eukaryota; kingdom Metazoa; phylum Arthropoda; class Insecta; order Lepidoptera; family Noctuidae; genus Agrochola; species Agrochola lota. Next base: position 10,269,712 of record OX376236.1, read on the forward strand.
CTGACTGCACATGCGTGACGCGTTACATACCTACAGGTTAAATAAGTAGTATGTAACTAGTTCATTTAAAAAAAACTAGTTTAATTATTGAAAACAAAATGTATCTAGGCAATAAACTGACTTTTTAAATGTACAAAACGTTATGATTTAGACATTGAATTATCTAATAATATCTAAAATAATATATAAAATAATAATCAATGAGTTTCGGCGTTCCTCAGGGCTCAATTTTGGGCCCCACCCTGTTTCTTATTTATATAAATAACTTATGCAAAATGTCTCTAACGAACTGTTCTATTTATACTTACGCAGATGATACGGCCTTGATTCTTCACGGTAGTGACTGGCCTGAAACAGTAAAATTTGCGGAACTTGCTCTAAACTCAGTGATGAAATGGCTTTCAAATAACATCCTAACCTTAAATCTTAAGAAAACAGTGTACTTACCTTTCTCCTTACTATCCACCAACCTCCCTCCACCGGATTCAATGGTGCTTAGAGCTCATACTTGCTCACGCGGTCTATCCTCCTCACATTGCGGTTGTCCACAACTCACAAGGTGTGAGTCTGTTAAGTATCTTGGAGTCTATGTAGATAGTTCTTTGAGCTGGAAACCTCACCTTAACAATCTCATATCGCGAGTCCGCAAGTGTATATTTATTTTTAAAAAGCTAAGGCACTCCGCGGACTACCGTACGATAAAAACTGTTTATTATGCCATGTGTCAAAGCATAATAAACTACTGCATCACAGTATGGGGTGGGACTCCCAAGACAACCTTACTGCCTCTGGAACGAGCACAGAGAGCTGTCCTCAAGGTTATGACCTCGAAGCCGTTTAGATATCCCACCGCGGCTCTCTACACCGAATGTCAGGTCCTCACTGTGAGACAACTTTTTGTTCTTGGCACTATTCTGCGCAAACATCCCTCTGTGGTATACAAGCTGCAACCAAATGCTGCAAAAAAACGTAGATTCTTCGAAGTATGCTCAACTCGCGGATGCAGAACGGCCCTTGCTCAGCGTCATTATGATATTCTGTCCAACCATTTATATAATAAAATAAATAAACTGTGCACCATTGCTCCCATGTGTCTAAACGAATGTAAGATCAGCGTCACAAAGTGGCTATTGACACTAGGTTACGATAAGACTGAAGATTTACTACATGTATCAATCGCATAACCTAATGTAGTTAGTAAAGTTATATACGTATATTTATAGTTTATAGTTATATACAGACTTACATAAACACAAGTTTTTCACCATATTTATCTCTCAATACATACACATACCCCCACATAGGTACTTTAATAGGCTACATCATATTGTATACGTTTACTAGTAAGTAGATAACTTAATAATAATAATATACCGTGCTCGTCCTACAACTACTGTTAAATGTTCAAATTATAGGCGAGGACGATGGCACCCTAAACACCGTCAAAGAGGGGAAAAAATAAATAAAGTGCGTAACAGCGCGCCTGCGCGGCGTGATCACTTCATCCGATTCTTTAAGAATCGGGTGAAGTGATCACGCGGGTGGTCACCGTGGTAAGGCGTGTTATTTCCTCGGCGACAACACTTCGGTGATGTGATGTGCGCGCGCTACAAGTGTCAGTTTTACTTGGGTTATATATAATGATGATGAATAAAACATTGTATCTAGGTACTTATTGGACGTTGGTATTTAGTACGCAAGTACTTGACGCGTTACAAGTTGAATAAGTATGTAGGTACATAGTAAGTAAAAAAAAACCTCAATGTGATAGTGTCTACCTAGCGCGCAAGCGCAATTCTTACCGCTTCAACGTGGTGAAGTGATTCGGTGTGCGCGCGCTGCAAGAGTGTCAGCTGTTGAACTTAAGAAGGATTTGATGAATATGATTTTATTCAACGCGCAGGTAGGTTATCTCCAATAAAATATTCGGTAGGTAGGTACAAATAATATACACATATTTTTATCTATATGACTACTTACATCGTTTAGGTAGGTTCCCACATAGTTTGTGTGGGGTTAAATTACACACTATTAACACTCGATTGCGTTTATAATATAAGTTAACAATGGGTTCATAATAACAAACTATGTCGATGAGCATTTTCTTTAGTACGTAAGTAGCAGCAACGTTTAGATACCTATGTAGGTACGTTCTATTTTATTTATTGTTGTTGGTAGGTACCTACGTACGTAACGCGTCGCGCCTCAGGCTATTTATATTAAGGGACTAGTCTAGGAACAAAATAGAATAAAACAAAATTAAGTTTCTGATTGGATATCTGTTTTGCTATTTTATTAAAACCCCCCCTATATAATAATGTTTAGACATTTAAATACTAGCTTTAGAATACTTAATATAAAATTATCAATAGAATTAACATAAAAAATATAATTTAAATCTCGATTACGTTTGTAAATGTAATGCTTGGTCATCCCTAGTATCGGATGGGGTGACACTGACAGCTCACTGCACGAACACTTCCCCTAAGTTTTCACGGTGAGATGGTTACAGAATAGCACAGCTGATATAATTATTGTTAGGTACTAATAGAATTTAATGGACAGATCGTATTAAATCTACGTGCGCTGATAACGTTTACAAAATTTGTGATTAGACAAGGCAATAGTCACGCGATGGGACCTACAAAACTTGTTATAAGTGTTCAAACTTTTTAGAAAATATCTTACCAAATCCATCTCCAACTGATATAAGTTGGAAAAGACGAACACTGCAGGCGCGGTCGGTATGGTTCCGTACAGGAAGGCGTAAGTAGAGAGTGACAGCGTATCCGAATCGTTGGCGCCCGCGTGAAGGGCGCTCACGCTCTCCCTCATTACTACTGGCAGGACGATTCTGTAATAAATAACTTAGAATTTGGTATAGAACCATTCAGCACAGTCTGTCCCGCCTTCCTTGTTTTATGGGTACAGATATGCATCGAAATAAGATTCGCCTTTTCGCCTTTTTAATAAGAAAGAGTGATTCACCCAATTGTTCTGAGTGTGATAAGGTAGAGGATACCACTCATATTTTAGCGGAATGTGTCCGAAACGAGGTTGAGGGGAGTAACTATTTCATAGAAGATTTAAATTCTATTAATGTTGGCACGTATAACAGTATCTTAGCTGCTCCCTTGTCCAGGACAGCCAAAAAATTATACAAAATTGTAAACTTAGGTATTAAGCGTAGATACGTGTGTTTTAATCATTCTAATATTGTGATGACCCAATCAATTTCCAACTAGAGCTGGATAGTAGCGCACAGATCAAGCGACGTCATTGAGGTTCTATGTAGTATATATATCCAGTTGGCAGTAGGATGTAGGAGTTGCGGGTAGGATCATGCGCGATTTCGTATAATATAATACCCTGGAAATTACTGTTAGAATGTCACGACGAGTTCACGGCACTCCTGGACCCTTACTACGTAACACAGTTTCAATCAGAATCCGAGCGTTTAGAAGGATATTTCTAATCCATTGCTTCATAGGTTTTCTAAAGTCGTCTGCTCAACAACGTACCTGAATAACGCAATGATCGTGGCTGAACTGTCAAAATGAAAGAAAATGCGATCAACTTCATTGTTTATGGTGTTACGCAATTACCCCGCTGTTTGACGGAACTTTATTCAACATACTAACCACTGCTGGCCTTTACCAATATTTTGTTTTTTTTTTGGTAGAGTATGTTTCTTGTATCTGAATGAATGAATAATTCAGATAAGCGGGCCTAGGTATGTATGGCATCTACTTCATTTGCAATGCATATGAGAACTCGTTTTTATATAAATTCCAATGTCGTGTTTTAGATTATTATCTAATTGATTTGTTTACACTGAATACGTAAGGCGGAGTTCTGGCGCCGCAGTGTGGAACGGAAAAAGGCTCTTGAAGACATGGAGCTTAATTTTTAAAGTGTCGGTTTTTGCTTGAAATGGCTTCTAATACCCGATGTTATCCATAAATATACGAGGGTGAATCAAAAAGTTCTTAGAATTGCATATATATAAAAGCTTTTTGGGAGAAGTTCGATATTCAAATTAAAGAATGTCAATCACACAATATTTATGCAAACTGTCACTTGTTTTTGTCAGTTCGTTCGCACTGGTTCGCGTTGGTTTTGGAAGACAGAAGAATAACTATAAAACATATAGCGGAGATCCTAAAGATATCATTTGGTAGCGTTCAATCCATTTTAATTGATTCAAAAATGGGTATGGGTAATGGGTTCAAAAAACCCGGTGTCGGCAAGATGGGGGTCACGAATGTTAACCGACGAAAACAAAAAGCGACGTTTGGAAATTTCTAAGCGAAATCTCGAAATGTTCCAGCGTGATTCGGATAATTTTTGCCGTCGCCTTGTCACCATGGATGAAACGTGGATCCACCATTTCGATCCTGAAACTAAGAGACAAAGCATGTCTTGGAAACGGCCATCCTCTCCATCCATTAACAAATCTCGAGTTGCTCCTACCACTGGCAAAGTTATGGCCTCAGTGTTCTGGGATAGTGAAGGAATCCTTTTTATTGATGTCAAAAGGCCAGACGATTACTGGACCCTATTATGCAAATTTAATCCCGAAACTTCGTGAAGCGATTAAAGAAAAACATTCTTCATTAAAATAAATCATTCCAACTACGGAACCCTTCATTGTGCGTGGTCCGACACGCACTTAGCCGGTTTTTTTTTTTTGTCTTCCATGAACCTCTCCTGGTTCAGTTTGATTTCATCTCCCTTATAGGTTACATCTATCCCTATTAGCCGTTAAGGTGTACCTAGGTCTTTTAACTCAAATTTCGTATTTAAAAGGTCTTTTATTTCTTGGAGCTTTCTAGGACACGAATAGGCAATTAACAAATCGTCGACATAGTTAATTATTATAATTTTAGCTCCTCTTTTCTCTAGTAAGTATAGACATGGGTCAGTTTCCGATGCTTTGAAACCTATGTTCTTTAACTCTGTGTCGAGTTTCTTGTACCATTGCCTCCCTGCCTGTTTGAGTCCATATAAAGCTTTTCTGAGATGACAAACTTTCCCTTTGGGATTGTTTTTTATGTCTTTTGTTTTGTTGTACAAAGTTAAATTTTCTTTTTTTACTTTCTTCAACCATGATTTCAGTCAGATATTCTTCTAAAAAGTCAGGATACTTCATTACTATCTTTTCTTCTAGTTCACCATTAAGGTACGCCGTTGTAACATCCATCTGATTCAATTTCAAGCCTTCTTCCATGGCTATTCCAACAACAGATCTTATTGAACTCGGTTTAGCTACAGGAGCGTATGTTTCGTTGTAGTCAACGCCTGGTCGCTGAGTGAAACCCCGTGTTACAAGTCTGGCTTTCTTTGTGATACTGTTGTCAGGTACTATTTTGTTTCTCAGTACCATTTTGTAGTCCACATCTTTCATATCTTTGTTCTTCTTTTCTATTTTCCGGGTTCCATTCTTAACATGTGCTCTAATCTCGGCTTTAATAGCATCATGCCAGTATTTATCATCTTCATTATCATCAGACATGTAGGATATCTCCGAGACTAGATGACTTTCTTCAGTCTGGTCCAGTATATAATCTCTGGTCCACGCGGGCGGACGCCTCTTTGCGGCCTCCCATTTTCAGGTACTTCTATAACATCTGATGCGTCATCGTAAGACTCTATTTCTTCTACCGAAGAAACTTCATCTTCTTGCTCGTTGAAATTTTGTAACGTATTTTGCTTTTCATTATCTGTTATTTCAATTTCTACTGGTTGTACCCTTTTATTTTTCTTATCATTGTTTTTAATTTTGTTTTCTTTTTCAGATAGCTGAGAGTGTCCCTTTTCGTTAATAAGTTCATCATAGTTCTGACTTTCTTCTTCGAAGTACATCTTGTCTATGACTTTTATGTCGCTGCTTATCACTACATCATCGTCTTCGGGTATGTACACTCGGGTCATCAGGTCATTGAGTACCCCATGAATACGCCTTCTTTGGCATTCTGGGTCAGTTTGATTCGTTTGACCTTCTTCAAAACAAAGGTCTTCCTGCCATACACATGAAGATGATATCCACATGGTATTCGGCCTAGCCATTTCTTGAACGGTGTTTCGCCATTCAGTGCTTTGGAAGGGCTACCATTTATAAGGTAGTTTGCGGTTGCTACCGCTTCCGCCCAGAGCTTTTTAGGTGCTTTGGCCTCGATTAATAGACATCTGGCTTTGTTTACCAAGGATCTGTTCTTCCTCTCGCTAATCCCATTTTGTTGAGGGGTGTAAATTGTGGTAAACCTTCTTTGGATGCCATGCGATTTGAGAAAATCATCGAATTCCTTGTTACGATATTCTGTGCCATTTTCGGTCTGCAGGTTTTTTATCTTCTTGTTATGGAACGTCTCAACCTCATTTTATATTCTTTGAAAAATTTGAATACGTCACTTTTTCTTTTAATAAAATAGACGTGACAGTAGCGACTATAGTCGTCTGTGAAAGTAACATAGTACTTTGATCCTGCTAGTGTATCGCATTCAAAAGGTCCACAAACGTCGCTTTGGATTATTTCCAGGTTATCGGTTGTATATAGATCATTATGTCTTATAAACGGTAATCTAGATAATTTACCTTTAATGCAGGTCTTCATCATTTAAGTTTAAACCATACATAAGGTTATCCTTGGCCATCTTCTTTAAATCTTTTTAGGTTATGTGGCCGAGTTTGCGATGCCATTCCATAATGTCACTGATATTTTTTGGTATTTAATTTCAATCAAATTGTCTCTTTTCGTCCAGACTCAAAGTAGTAAAGCCAATCTCTTTTTCGAGCAGTCAGTGTTATTTCGCCGGTTTTTTCTACGACGTAGGCCTTTTCTCTTGCAAAAACAAACTTATTTCCTCTGTCCGTTATCTTTGCTACGGATAAAAGGTTTACTGATATATCGGGAACATACAGGGTATCATTGAAATTGTATCCCTGTTTATCGGTGCTGATTGTAACTCTTCCTTTGCCTTGAATTTGACTAGTATATTTGTCTGGCGCTAACTTTAGGGTGCCTTTTTCAAGGGTTATGGTAGAAAACATCGATTCGTCACCACACATGTGTGATGAGCAGCCGCTATCTAGACACCAGAATTTTCATCGGCATCTGAATTTATGGTGGTCAGACAAACGTTATAATTGTATTTGCTTCCGTTGTCTTTTTCATTTGCGTTTTTCTTCTGACCCCAACATGTCTCGATAGTGTGGCCTTTCTTTTTACAGCTCTTGCAGTACAACCTTTGCCTGTTTTTCTTGATATTTATTTATTTATTTATCATAAGCACACCAACAGCACTGTCACTTACAATTCAAATTAAATAACATCTAAAACATTGATGTAAATCAAGGATACGCCCTCACCATACTTACGTCGCGCGAAAAGTATCAATTCTGAAATGAGCGAATTCGCTCATTTCGAAAATCATTTCCTCATTCGTCATAGTTCGTGACACATCGGAGTAACTTTCTCGTTTTTAATACACAGAGCTGTACAAAGATGCCTTGTTGTGCCTTCAGGAAATGTACTAACAACTCCAAAAATACAAACAAAGCTAAAGGGATTACTTTTCGTGCGTAACTAATTTTTTTTCAAATTTATTACGATTTCAAAAATAAATATTATGACGGATGATAAGGATAACATATAACAAAAATTTCGTTCCCATGACAACGAACGATAGGGTAGTGTAGCGTTGACAAAAAAGTTTAAAAGAATTTAGGAAGTATGGAGGTTACATTATAATTTTAAAATATTTTAAAAGCCGGATTTTTTTAATGTATTTTTTTTAGATTAACTTTTCTCTGCAACTATGTTTACGAATACAAAATTATAGGTACATAAACAATTTAATAAAACGTTAAATTTAATCAATTTAATAAAGTTATGGCAACAATATCAACCCCCACATGGTAGCATTCACTCAAACATGTTTTCAATAAATTAGCCCGAGTTTCAGCTGAAAATCCCAGTGGCATATTTTTATGTAACGGACGTTACATAAAAATATGCCACTGGGATTTTCCAGCTTTCGTTCATGCATACTAATATTAATACATACGCCTGAGTCGCTATTTCGCACGATTTTGCCGAGCCAGCACCGAAATCTACGACGCCTGCAGTCTTCTTTCCAATCCAGGTAGTTTGGTGGCGAAGAGCCATCTCGTCGGCAATATTAAAAGTCAAGATCACCCAAACTGTTATCGTACCATTTTCCTATATCGCGAGGGTGTGGCAAAGATCCATTAAATATTTTTCTTGATTTTTTTAATCAGCCTGTTAATAAACTCTGCCGCTTCTGCTTTCAAATTCAATTCAATTAAGAGTATGCTGACGGTACAGCGACAATTCTCTACGTCATTGTGTGACAGATGACAACTTAAGCACAAATGCGGTCATCTTTTGATGCAATATGGCGTATCCTTCGATATAAATCGATGATCTAAAATTAACATTTCAGTAACCATGCAAATGACAGGTATGCATGACATTCACATATGAAAATTAGAGACAAAGGAGAACAATATAAAATGTGTCTAGTAGACATAAATCTACAACACTACAAAAAAAAAACAATTTTAGCTAGATAGACGGGCACTCATCACACTTTTTAAACAGGGAGCGCCTGTATGAAGCGAAAGTCATGAAGAAAATATCAATAGGGTAATCCGTCAAATTAGACCTTTCATTATATTGCCTTGCCATACGTGTAAGAGATATGATATGCTTCTGAGCTTTCAGACTGTCATTTCCGCTCCATGCATGGTATTCTTCCAGAATCTCTACTTTTAGATCTTCAGGATTAGGCAGGGTGTCTCGAGATGCAATGGCTATTCTAAAGTTCTCAAAAGTTGTCGGCAAACTGTAGAGAAGCATTATGCTAAGCAGTTCTGGAGGTACCTTTATATCCATATCTGCGAGTTTGTCCAAAATGTCCATGAAGTTATTTATGTGGTCACGTATATCTTCTCCTGTGGTCATTCGCTTTAGAACCAACTGTTTTAATAGGGTAGCTTTCATCGCAGGCCCAGTGCTTTGGTAAGTTGCTTTCAACTTGTCCCATACAGCTTTAGCTGTCGCACAGACTTTAATTTGTTTTAATTCAGACGGTGACAATAAAAGTAGGATTTCAGCCCTTGCCTTCAAGTCCTCATTGTTGAACGCCGACCTTGCCGCCGCGCCGCATCCGTAGCTTGTGGTAACGTTTTCTCGCCACTTACGATATTCCAAAAGTCATTTTTTATCAGGACCGCTTGTGCTTGCAAACACCACGTATCATAGTTTGACTTGGTCAAAGGTGCTATGTTACGATAACTCGTAGTTAATGCCATTTTTCATACTTGCAAACAACCACGCACTGCTAGCAATTTGTGAGGGATTTATCTATTAGAATAACTCATGAACTCATGAATGAAGATATCGCTTTTTATTTGACAAAGTTGTTATATCGTATCTAAGGTAGAAAGACAAACGACATGCGGTGTCAGTTGGTACTGGATGGCCAGTACTCACAGTTGTTTCTTCAAGATAACGTTCCTGCTCATCCATCGGAAGTTGCGCTCAACGCAATCCGCTGTGCTGGCTTCAATCTCCTTGACCACCCACCATATTCTCCGGACTTAGCCCCAAGTGATTTTCACTTATTCCCAAAATTAAAAGAGGACATTCGTGGAACAAAATTTTACGATAATGACGCGGTTATGGCTGCCGTAGAGGAGTTTTTCGAGAGTCAAGAAAAACAATTTTTTTCACAAGCAATAAGGAAGTTAGAAACGCGTTATGCTAAATGCATTGCATTGGAGGGAGATTATGTAGAAAAATAAAATATTTTTGTTTAAATCTTTGCATTTTTTAATATTGATTCCAAATTTTTTTGATGCACCCTCGTATCGTAGGATACAATCTGGAAGGCAAATTGGCAACTCATTTTTTTTTTTGCAAAAAATATGTATGGAGGACAAAAAATCAAGAACTGAAAGAATCCAATGTCTTCGAGAACCTTTTATCGATCCACAGTGCGCCGCCCGCCGCCGCGCTGCGTATAGGAGAGGCCTATGTGTAGCAGTGGCCTGCGATAGGCTGTGTTGAATACCGAGACTCCTCCGTGCCTCGGAAAGCACGTTAAGCTGTTGGTCCCGGCTATCATTCATGGATCTTTAACAGTCGTTACGGGTCGTCAGAAGCCTGAAAATCTGACAACCAGTCTTACCAAGGGGTATCGTATTACCCAGTTACTGGGTTGTGGAGGTCAGATAGGCAGTCGCACCATGTAAAATACTGGTATTCAGCTGAATCCGGTTATACTGGAAGCCGACCTCAATAAAGTTGGGGAAAGGCTAGGCAGATTTAATCATTAATTTACGAAATCTACCTTACCTTATAGGTGTTGGGGGTAGAGTAGGTAAATAAAGTGTGCAGTTATTATAATTTTTTTAACTACCCTTTTAAAAGGGTTTAGTTCGTGTCAAAGTTTGTATGGTAATAATAAATTCAAAAACCTGTCGACACATTCAATACTATTATATACAGAGTGGCAGGGACATCGACGCGAAAACTGTTTCCACGGGTTCTGAACCAAAAAAATTTTTTTTTTATTTTAATCGTCTTTTTCCTAGAAAAGTGCCTACCGCAAACCTACGCGGACAAAATGCATGGAACAGCTGATTTGAAAAAAAAATACCGACGAAAAAATTTTACGCCCCTTGCGTTGAAATTTTTCGTCAGTAATTTTTTTTTTTGTTCAGTCATGTACTGAATCCATGGTATCAGTTTTCGCGTTAATGTCCCGCCACCCTAAGAAATTATATTATTTAAAAAATTTGCATGCCGTAAGGTATCGGTACTATTATTATAAAAAAAATCGGTCTTATACTTATACCAAATTAGCAATTAAATTAGTTCTATAAAAAAAGATAAAAAATGTTACGAATGAAGTGTTTCAGGGATTTTTCAAAAATCAGCCCTTGCCGGGTGGAAAGGGGTAATACAGTTTAAGGGGCGGATTAAATATTGTCTAAGTCATATAATGGAAACATACCAAATGTTTTTTTTTTTAAACAAGTTCAGGATATTGAATAGGATATAATTTATATGAAAAAGTTTTTGCCCCGAATGGTTATCTAAATAAATGATAAGATGGTATATACATTAAAACATTAATTTTCAAAAACTACCTTTTAAAGAGGGCGGAGGGGTTTTAAAAAAAAATTGAGAAAATACGAATACCACGCGGAAGTCCTGGGCGAAATGCTAGTACATTAAAGTTGAAGTTATTCAAAGACATTCATTGCTCAAAGTGGTAAAAGTGCAATTTGATTGATAAAACCACATGATTATGAATCATGCATAACTGACTCAGAATACCTATTTATATAAGAGAACAAATTTGTAGAACATGACATAACTTGTGTCGCTAAAATGATATCAGTATGAATGAGCCGAACGGGTTAACACTTATCTGGCACAGTATTAATTGGTAATTGGGCACTGTGCAATTTATTACAGTTAACGTAACATGCAGATAAACAGTACAACAAATAAAAAGATAACTTACAACTTAACCATAATCAGGACACAAGGCAGTAAGAGGGCTGGTCCTCTTAGTCTGTGTATCTGACCCACCATGCGGAGTCCCAGCAAGAATAAAGCTGTTGCTGCAAAAGATTGGCCAAATACCTGAAACAAAATTAAAACTGTTAATGTAAATAAAGTATACATAAGGAAAAATATGAATACAAATATATGGAATGTAATAACATACATGCAAATGTTATTTAAGGAAAGTCAAAAGTTGTATTTTATTACACCCCAAGTTCATTGGCGTTTAGGCTCCCGTTATATAAGGACAAATTAGCTGGCGAAACTTCACAGACGAATATTTATGTCTAATGATAATAAAAGTATTAAGACCAGGCACTCTAAACCCAATTCCCACGCAAACTCCGCCCCCACGCACCCCGCCAGTCCATTATGTGCTAAACGCTAACATATCAGTAATAAAGTTAAAAACCGCGTGAACTCTTTGATCGTGTTCGAGCACGGAACTAAATGGCGTTTCACGTACGTATCAATTCATATTTCGTTTAAAACTAAAATAATTGATTTAGAGAAAAAAAATCTTGTGGCTGGATAAAAAACTATATTTTCTTACTGTGAATACTTATTTTAGACAGAAAAGCCGAGTAATCTTTATTTTATTTAAATAATCTTTAAAAAAAGACATGATTTTCGAATAAAAAATGAATCGAGGGTTAAATGCTACAATTACGTAACTGTCTTGTACATGGAAAGAAAAAGATCCAATAAATCATATACTAAAGTTCCATTTTGATTGTATGGGTGACTGTTTCAGAATATTAATACAAATTAACATCGTCCTCAAAAAAACAAAATAGTTATTTATGCTATAAACGCGGAAGGTAGGTGATTTCCGACGAGTGGCAATTTGTCGACACGAGTCGGAAATCATCTTACGCACGTGTATCATACAAAGTTTTACTATGCATTGTGCCTTACGCCAGTTTAGCCTTACGGCAGTCGCCTGCGATGTGTCACATCTAACATAACACGACGTATATAAATGATAAAAACAAAATTCATGACTTTGACTTTTGACTTTGATTTTGACTTCGACTTCGACTTCTACTTCGACTTTGGCTTTGACTTCGACTTTTTGATTTTGACCATTGTCATAATCATCACCATCGTCATCGCCTTCGTCATCATCATCATTCTGAAATAATAAAATCTCTGAGACGAGACGGGCTGACGACGGCCTCAAAAATTTAAAAAAAACAGAAAAGTAAAAAGCACTAGTGAAAAAAAGTGACACTTTCCGCACAAATTGACTGCTTGGAAAACGCTCTTTTCGAGCAAATGCATTGTAAAATATATTTTTGCAAGTACTTGACTACACTTCCAACGGCCGTAGACCTCGTTATTGTTGTTACTTAGAAATTATAGTATAGTATTATAATTAAAGAATAAATAAATAAATAATAATTGAAGAATAATAAATATTTTATCATAATTTCGATACCCTTCATACTGTAAAGTCGTTCGGCAGCTAATTTAATTGGTCCTTGTTTATGGTGGTTCCATGAATTAACATAATTATATAATATAAACTTGTTGCAATGTCCACTTACATCCAAAAGGCCTTCTATGTAAATAGAAAGTTGATGTTTGAAAGCAGCATTACCAAAAATGCCCAAAACAGTCATCACAACAACTGGATTGAAGGCAATGCCCTTTGCTATTTGCTTCAACAATTTTAAACTGCATATACACCATTTCGATTGACCTTCAATAGTTATAATTGGGGTCTGATCATTTTGTTTATTGATCTCCATCAACACAAAGGCGATTGGGTTCAAAATTGCCAGGGAGATTGGTGCCATCAGATATAAATAAAGAGCATATTCCGGATGAGTCTTGCGATACAGTGCATTTACTGAAAATAAAAACACAATAGAGAGTCTACAATTAATAAGAGAGAAATATTTTTCTTTAGGCACTGTCCTAATAAAAGCGATCGTCCCGAATTCGCGATCACTAAACTTTATTTTGCCTCGCCGATCATTCGTTTGGTGAGCCCGAAAAAATTATCACGATGATCGCCTATTTGCGCGACAATCGCTTTCTAGTGTGACAGCGGGGAATGCCGTGCTTTCCGACAGAGGGCGCGTTCAGATTTTCCGAACAATTATGTGACAAAATAATAATGTCGATGTTTGGTTTTATTAGGACACGGTACGGGCTTTTATTGACGTATGTTTAGAAATTAATCCGTACTAACTTCCACATCATTTTCAAAAGTTGCGCGCGCTCAGATGCGTCGTTGCTAGTTGTTGAATGAGTTATAAAAAAACCTGTGTGAAAGTTTGTTCTATTTTAAGGTTTTTGAAGTCATTGCCATCAGTTATTTCAATATAACCAGGTTTGTCCACTTAAAACTTGTTTTATCTTAATTGTTATAATGTAGCCTTGACTCTTTATCAATAAGATATGAAAAGCTATTCAAATGGAAGTGTGGTTTAGAAAAAAATAGACTAAGTTACAGTGTATTTTTATTAAAGCTATTTGTGAGCATAAAGATGAAGAGGTAGTGACCGTCTGTAACTAGTCTGTAACTAACTTTTCATGTGTATGCCCTCAAATATGATAAAATCTGATTGGTCCATCTGATGGACATAATCCTTAGGTATTTAGTCAGTTCACTCAGTGTCCTTGAGTAGGGAGTAACTTCAAGTTTAAACCATTCAAACATACATGTACGTAACATTTTTTTTTTTAGCAGATTCATGATTCAAATAATAATGCACTGCAATAAAATGGGTTAAACATTGTTCTCCTTGCTTTTTTACAAACTAGAGTAGCCTGTTTTTGAAAGAGATAATCCCTGCTCCCCGTTGACATTTATATGTATGTATTATGCAACTTGTTAAAACTTTTAACTAAAGCTCTATTATAGTACCAAACATACTAAGGCAAGGCAAACCAGCAGATTAATTGCATAACACACAGTAGCAATAGCTTTCATTTTGACACTTCAATAACATTCATTACTTTATTTATGTTGTTGAGCAGACATATTTTTCGAACATATGAAGTAATGGATTAGCAATATACTTCGAAATAATTCCGATTGTGATTGAAAATGTGTTATGCAATTAGGGTGCAGATGAACCACTTCCATTCGACCTATATTATTAAGGAATAAAAGGTACAGATACTTACTAATGGGATATCCCAAAGCAAAATCATTACTCTGTGTACAGAATATTGCAAATATTCCGGCTCTTCCTAGATTCAGTGGTTTAGATACCAGCATAGTAACAATCATAACACCAAAGAATACTAAGCCTTTAGCAAGGAATATTGCAAGAAGGAATGTCCAGTTGACTGTACTGAAGTCCAGTTGGGCCAGTGATAGAAATATAAGAGATGGTAGGGCAAATGTACCCACAAATGTTGCAATGCCTTTAGATTCTGTAGGTGAGACGACATTGAGACGGCCTGCTATGTACCTAAAATGTAAATTCTTTATTATTACATAAAACATATGTGTTTCTAATTATTGAGCAACTTTGTCTGTTGATTATGTTCAAATTAAAATTTATACCATTGTGTAATAATTATTTACTAATTGAATTTTGTCATGATTCACATGTATGATCTTAATGATTAAATACATAAATAATGCTAATTGCATTTAAAGATAACAATGAATAAATATCTTTTACAGTTAATATTTATAATTCAATAAACTTATAACTACAGGTACACAGATTGTGAATAAACTAAGGGAAAACAAAAATTAAATTAAAACATACTATTCTTACCCGCATATAATGATAGTGAAACACTGGAACAATGCTGGATATAAATTATCAGTCGCATCCTCAAATTCAACAAGTACGACTTGCTCCATTTTTGTGTGCTTTCAACGATATTAAATATAAACGTCGTATGTTTACAAATCACCGTTTGAGAGTAGTTTTTTGCGTTAAACCATAATTATTGATACTTCTCATTTCAAATATAGCACCAACAAAAGAGATATTCAACACGACCTTATATCTTTACAGAATGAATGGTTTATTTTAATTAACACCGGTACTAAATGTTTTGTGTCGAAATATCCTCAGAGATTTCAAATTTTCACATTCAAATCCATTAATCGACAAATTGATTCGCCGTCGTCGGCTCTTCTACTCTTCTAGTTCTCAAACAAAATGACATTAGTTTTATTTGTCAAAATGACTATTGATTTGACACATTTTCAAACTTGACAATAGGGCTGCGTTCCGAGTTAAATAAATTAACATTACTTTTTTTAGCTCCTTTGGCAATTTATTATAAACGACTGGTGCCATAAGAAAAATACTCTTATACATTAGGGCAGTATTCGTTTGGCGAACACAGAGACGACTTTCATCTCTTTGAGTACGACTGAAAGCCAGTGTTGCCGCAACTGAGTTCCCAAAAGGTACATATCCAGCGCTGAAAAGGTACATTTTGGGTTAAAAAGGTACATAATAATGCAATGCAATGCTTTTACTAAAATCATTCACTACTGCTTCTCTCGCTCTCTCGCAATGAATGCGAGACAGGGAGAGACTGCCTGTTCGCCAGCAGAAGTTCAATTTTTTGGATTATAAGCGTGAGAAAACTTACCTATATTATATAAAAAAATCCCCGCAGTTTTATGATAGTTACTCATTGAATTGTTTCTCGTGGTTTATATTATGGAATGTGTAGATGTTAATGGTGTGAAATCTTCCGGTCTACCAGTTCAGTTAGGTGTACCTCAAGGCTCAATACTGGGTCCATTCTTGTTCTTAGTGTATATCAATGACTTACCATTCTATTTAAAGGGTATCTGTGAACTTGTACTGTTTCCAGATGATACCTCTCTTATTTTTAAAGTAGACAGGAATAGACAAGATTTTGACGATGTAAACAGTGCACTCTCAATGGTTACGGATTGGTTTACGACAAATAACCTAGTTCTCAATGCCAAGAAAACGAAATGTGTAAAGTTCGCCCTACCAAATGTTAGAAATCTAGGACCCAACATCGTCTCAGATAAAGAGGTGCTTGAGTCTGTAAACTCGGCAGTTTTTCTGGGCATAACAGTAGATGCCAAGCTTCAGTGGGGCCCACATATATCGAGCCTAGCGGGAAGGCTCAGTTCGGCCGCCTACGCCGTCAGAAAAGTAAGACAATACACTGACGTTGATACAGCTCGGTTAGTCTATTTTAGTTATTTTCATAGCGTTATGTCCTACGGTCTTCTGCTGTGGGGCAAAGCTGCTGATATTCAAAATATATTTGTCCTTCAAAAACGAGCTGTTCGAGCTATTTACCAGCTAGGTGCCAGAGTTTCTCTGAGAGATTTTTTCAAAGATATTGGTATCCTCACGGTGGCGTCTCAATTCATCTTCGCCAACATCTTATATATTAGGCAAAATATACACTTATACACAAAAAACAGTGATTTTCACAATGTTAACACTAGAAATAAGGACAAACTACGAGCTCCCTTTCACCGGCTTCATAAGGTTCATATCTCATTTGTTGGGCTTGGTATAACCTTTTATAACAAGCTACCCTCTTCTTTGCTAGATTTGCCTTTTGATGCGTTTAAAACGAAAGTAAAATCCAAGCTTTGTTCAAAGGCATACTATTCCATAAACGACTACTTAAATGATAAGAATAGTTGGTCGCTGTGATTAACTCAAGACAATCTTTATGTTCTTTCTCCAGATTACCTACTGACAAGTTATATGAGTTTATATAATTGTATTTTTTTATTTGACTTTATAAGTCAAGCTATTTTTAATTTTATTTCAATTTATTGTTGACAATTGTTGTTTAAAAAACTCATTAAAAAAAACATTGTAATGAGTAGATTATCTACTCATTACAATGTTTTTTTTAATGAGTTGTATTGCAATATATGGTTAGCTAGTGACCTCGACAATTGATCATATTATTTATTGTTATTAGTAATTAACTGTTTGTTTTATTTATTTTATCTCGATGGTCCTAGTTTATCATTTATAACTTCCAGTTACAACTATATGTAAGCGGGTACGCCCGTTATGCCTGGAGGCTTTTATTTAGATATTAGGTTCTGTTTACGTTTAGTTTTTATTTCTGCCTGAGTATAGTTCTCGATGATTTTGTGTTGTATATTGGCGTGTGCTAGCTAACATATGGCTAATAATTAAAATTATGTTTTGTGTTGCGTAATGTAAATTATTTTGAATACTGTTATATAGAATCTTTTTTTTTGTTCTTCTAACTGAACAGACAGCTGTGCTGCTGGGGAGTTTGTTCCGCCACTTCTTCTTCCCAGCTAATGCACTAGGAAGTGGTGAAGGATGGGCGTTTTGGGGGACTGTCTTATGTAATTTTGACGTTCGAAAAGTGCTGATTCTCAGCCTAGTTTGAATAAATGACTTTTGAATTTTGAATTTGAATTTGGAGAAACCGTAAAAAATACAAAACAAAATATAGCTATCAAAACTTATCCGCTTTGCAAACAAGCGCACCCTGTTAGTAGAGTAGTGTTCTGTGTTTGTCTTGACTTTGCGAGCGCGGCTCTCGGGCCCGTCGGATACACGATACAATGTTCATTGCCTACCCTCTCGGCGGAAGCGAGACAAAGCTATTTCCTATTCCTACATTACGTAGATCTGTGACTTGACAGGCCACCGGTACTTAGGACCGAAGATGCTATCTCGTTATCTCGTTTTGGCGGTGGTTTCAAAAAAGGTACGTAAAATAGTCTTTAAACCACGATTTTAAAAATGATTACGGATGTTAAGTTGAAAAGGTACGTAAACTAGACCCCATTACACATTACACATTGGAGGCTTAAGCAACAATTAAACAGAATGGTATGTCAAAAATGTTATTATAGTGTCTCAGATTTTTTAACAGATAAATTCTGACATTATAATATAATCTATTAACATTTTTAATTTTATCTAAATCTATTGTTTTATTATTCTAATTTGATTTTATGACAGAATTGTACACTATTGATTATTTATAATATTAATTAATTTCTGACTGAAGCATTTATTTTGACATGGATTTTTTATTAATTAGTTTGTTATTTACTATTAAAAATTTTAAATTTGTTACTTGAAATTAATTATTAGCAATCATAACTATTCATATTTGCACGCCATACCATAGCTTAAGGCAAACATGTCTGAACCTGTATTTTTTTTCGTTATGTCATCCCGCATGCACGTTTTTATTCTTGTATGTGTACACATGTTTGGGCAAATAAATTTAACTTATCTTATCTTAAATTATCAATAAAATCTAGCACTTTTTTTGGGTGGAGTTAGCGCGCTACACTTGAATGGACGGCAGAACTGTCGGTCGATTCTGTAAAAATTTTAACGTGAAGCTT
This sequence comes from Agrochola lota, assembly GCA_947364205.1. Classification (NCBI taxonomy): domain Eukaryota; kingdom Metazoa; phylum Arthropoda; class Insecta; order Lepidoptera; family Noctuidae; genus Agrochola; species Agrochola lota. The sequence goes on from OX376236.1 coordinate 10,288,653, forward strand.
AGGTGAAGTGAGCTGTCACTGCCACAGAATCGACCGGCAGGATGCTAAGGATTAGCACTATTGACAGCTCACTTCACGCTCACTTCACGCTCACTTCACCTAAGTTTCATGGTGATATTTTTACAGAATCGAACGGCTGATCATGAAATTGATTTTTACCGGAAAAAACAAGAAGAAATGTTTATGACGTGGCATGGTGACACCTGTGTAATAAATAATAAGCATGCAATTCAAAACTGGTCTTATCTGGTTTCAATTTCAAAATTTTCTAGATTATTCATTTTCAGAAGGCGTATTTTCGTACGTTCACATTTTAGTCGCAATCTGTCAAACTTGTCAAAAATGATATTAAATTGATTGTATTTTTGACAGATTTCGAATGAGATGCGAATGCGAACGTTCTTAAAAAAAAAATACGGGAATTGTAGGCCCTCATATAGGCATTCCGGACGTGTACGCCCGGTTTTATGAAATACATTGTTGCTTGCTTAAAAATGAAGCAAGTTTTCATATGGCAATAGTCAAGTTGAGAAAATTCCGTTTCCGGTCGGCGGCCATTATCGAGTTGTTCGTTCGCCGGGTCTGAGAAAGGTCGCTAGTGAATGAAGAAATTTTAAGAATTTCAAATTCTCTCTAATCGAGAGGTCAGTATTCGTTTATGAAATTAAAAATAAGATTACTAGCCTAATTTCAATATAATTTTGTTCATATGCGTGATTGTCATTATCTTGTTCCAGATACCTACTCAAGCGATCAGCACCTCATAAGACCACAGAAAAGACTCATAACGCACCAGGATGCAGTACAACGGCTTCCACAACCAGCATCCGATGTAAGAATCTGGCATGATTTTCTATTTTCCACCTTTGTGTGGGTTTTCTCACAATATCGATCGTGTACTTCACGGGCGGCCATTTTGTGAAGTGCATTCATTCTGCTCAGCTGATATTGAACGCAACCCACAGAAAATCAATAGAATAACGTTTTCTGGAAATATTTATGTTTAGTCATTGATTTTGCCTATTTGATGGTATTAATGGTATTTTACGTTAATGTTCGTTGATATTTCATCAATCTGTAGTACGATTGGTTAGGTAGGCGAGTTTCTACTATATGAAATGTTCAGCAGTGGAAACCAACTTGTTCATGAGGCGTTGTTGTAGAACATTTTAATTAAAATTCCGGAACTAATTTGTAAATTTAAACATGATTAAATGTGTTTACAAGTTGTTCTTATGTTTCCGAATGCTCAAATCGAGCTGGAAACTATAACTTTGACATGGCCATTTATTGCCATCCCAGACTATGTAACGTTTTTCTAGGTTATCGATTGGGATTTCATAAACTTTAGGATTTGTAATCAAACAAACCATATTGTTGATGATCATGCTCAAAATTCTAAAATGATTCCTAAGTTTTATTTAGCACATGCTGTAATGCTGTTTACTCTTGAAAATTCTGAATTTCTGTCAGTCTACTGTCAGAAACTAATCCAGTCTGTTGACAAATCATAAAGTGTCTATAGATTCGTTGTTTGCATTCCAAGCCTTTTATTTTCATTGTCAAGTGGTTTAGAAATGTGTACTTTCACTTGTGAATGGGTGGGGTGGGATGGCTAGGTCTGCTAAAATATGGTTACATAGCCTTGGTCTTTTAAGAAGAAAGCGGTCATTGTGGTGACAGCTGATACAGTGGGAGCAATACATATTTACACTACAATATACATAAATATAAATGGCATACGTATAGCTTAAATATAAATGGAGTTGTCCATGGGGTGTAAGTGTAGCTTATATTCCACAAAAGACCTTGTGGGTGGAGTTGGGTATGTCAGCAGTAATCTGTCTCAAACAATCAGTATTTTACAAGACAATATTTAAATTGATAATAATTATGTCGGCATTAGCCTGCAGGTTACACTGGGCTGGTGACCAAGAGGTTGTGAGTGATCCTGAGTCCCGACCCTGCTCTATTTACATGGTACCTCTGCTACCAGCTATCTTTGCTATATCAGAAGCATATTTATTTTTGTTCGGTTCAACAAGGAAACTAGGAAAATGTGCAACCCTCATTGCTAGTAATAAATTATTTCACTAAAGCATGTAATACATTCAAGATTGTATTGGCCTTGAATGTATTACTAATTTCAATAATGTTAAATAAGACAGACATAATAAAGAAGCTACTGTCTATCTTTTTTTTTCAATTGAATTATTGAAATTTTTGGTGTCTAGTATAATAGGAGGTATGTACTGTACCTCTTAAAAAGCATTTATTGATGTTTCTAAAACATTTGATTAATTGCTGGATTTGTGTTTTTTTTAATGTAATTTGTACCTATCAGCGATTAAATATATAGTAGAGCCTCTTTAATCTGGGACCATGGGTTTGCCTGAACTGAATATATTATGAATAAATACAGGTAAGTTTTTCAGATAGGCCTGCAGATTTAATAAACATTGTTACAATAAGAAATAAAGCAAATTATTTAAAAAACGAAAACCCCAACTGCCTAACTGTTTTGAGCTTTTAGTTTTATTAATATAAATATATTTAGAATTAACTCATTACTAGCTTTTATTTGATACCAACATATTGTTGTAATTTATTTTTAAAACCTTCCCCTTCTTTTTTTTTTGTATTTGCAGATGCAATATCTAAATATTGTGTAGCCTATTTCACTCCCACAGTTAGAACGACTCTAACAACACCTCATATGTTAAAATTCATCAAGCCATTTAGGCTACAGAGCGTGCCAAAGAAATAGACATACGTACAGACATTACCTTCCTCATGGGGTAGATGGATAAAAAGGATTCATGGTCTTGACCGATCGCTTGGCCAACTGCGTCAACTGTGTAAGATGTTGTTGATGGTGGTTATTGTTTGCAAGGGTGCGTAGCTGAAACGGGTGGATCTTTTCAGCCATTTTGTTGGGTACCTAGTAGGTAGTTAATTTTTTGTGAGGCTGAAATAGCAACTTTTAAGCTGTAATCTATTTGGATAATTTCCATCATCTGTTCTGTTGTGTTCTGGGTCTACTGTAATTTCTCTTTGTTAGTAATGTGCTTGTATACATAAAATTCAGTTTTGCATCTTTATGTGGAAGTTTGCATTAAGTCTCGTGTCCAAATTGCGAATACCTAATAAATCTCTGATTACTACAATACGGCCGATATAACTTGGCAGGTCTGAACATGGCTCTGTGAACTATCGCGCATGTTCTCTCACTCACACTTGCCTCACTCATGTCACCTTTTAGTTCCTAAAATATGTTATTGCGCAGCCTTCTGCGCGAAGTTCGGAACTGCCAAGTTATATCGGCCTTAAAGTAATTATCTTGACTGAGAACTAATTTTTTTCTTACATGCATGTAAGTACATACGTAATAGCTATTTTAATTAAAGCCTTATTAAAAGTTGAACATATGATTATTTATTCCCACTAACTGGCTTACTTTAGTGATCACTTTAATAAGTATCAAAGGTTTGAGGGCACAATCTTCAGTTAATTATAACATATGTATTTAATCACTTTTAGTTTCAGACCTCGACCAGACCGGAATGAACAATTCGGTAAAATACCATTTTTTAATGGAATGGATTTTGGGGGGCCTAAAAATTTTGGACCTAGGAACATGGGAAATAAACCCAATTTTCGGCCCAGAAATGACTTTAATGGAATGAGGAATGATTTCAAAAATGAAAATGGCGGAAACCAAGGTGACTTTGGTGGTCCAAAAGATTTCAACAAAATGAAAAACAACTATAATAACCAACCCATGAAGAAAAATGATTATGAAGCTGATAAAGCAGCAGGTGGAAATATGCAGTTCTATGGAGCCAATGGCAAACCTGATTTTGGTGGACCAAAACAAGGTTTTCCCAAGAATAATTTTGGTCCTAAAAGTTTTAATAATCAGAATGGACCACAAAACTTTGGACCAAAAAAAGTTTTCAATCCCAACAATATGCAACAAGCTGTTTTTGATGGTAAGCAAAGGGGAAAGAAAACCAAACATCCTGGAGATAGCTTGGTTAAGCCTATGTGGGATTTATCGCAACTTGAGCCAATCCAAAAAGATTTCTATAAGCCACATGCTAATGTAGAAGGTCGTTCAGATGAAGATGTGCTGACGTTCCGAGTCTCAAAGGAAATAACAGTCAGTGGAAACAATATTCCACGCCCTAATCAAATTTTTGATGAGGGCAATTTCCCTGATCACATCATGAGCACCATCAAGGAACAGGGTTGGGCTGAGCCTACTGGCATCCAAGCTCAGGGTTGGCCAATTGCATTATCTGGACGTGATATGGTAGGCATTGCTTCAACTGGATCTGGTAAAACCCTTGCATACATGTTACCTGCTGCTGTTCACATTGTAAATCAACAGCGCATCCAGCGTGGCGACGGTCCTATTGCTCTTATCCTTGCTCCTACCAGGGAATTGGCCCAGCAAATTCAATCTGTTGCTCAAAGCTACAGTGCACGTGGTTGTATTAGGAATACTTGCCTATTTGGAGGCTCACCAAAAGGACCTCAAGCTCGCGACTTGGAAAGGGGTGTTGAGATAGTGATTGCTACCCCTGGGCGATTGATCGATTTCTTGGAACGTGGCACAACTAACTTGCGCCGCTGCACTTATTTGGTTCTGGATGAAGCTGACAGAATGTTAGACATGGGCTTTGAACCCCAAATTCGTAAGATCATTGAACAAATTCGCCCTGATCGCCAAGTACTGATGTGGTCTGCTACTTGGCCCAAGGAGATTCAAGCTCTTGCTGAAGATTTCCTTAATGATTATGTCAAAGTAAACATTGGGTCTTTGAATCTGTCTGCAAATAATAATATCAAACAAATAATTGAAGTTTGTGAAGAGCATGAAAAAGAGATGAAATTGACCAACTTGCTGAAAGAGATTTCTCAAGAGAGGGATAACAAAGTCATTGTTTTCGTGGAAACAAAGAAAAAGGTATATTTGCTAGCCATTATCTTACCTTCATCTTAAATCAAAAAAGTATAAGCTCAATAGACAATATGATTCCAGGTCGACGATATTGCTCGTGCTGTACGTCGTAAGGGACACAATGCTCTTGCTATACATGGCGACAAGTCGCAAATTGAGCGCGACGCCGTGTTGACGGAATTCCGAAACGGCGCGACCAGTATCCTCATTGCCACAGATGTTGCAGCACGCGGCCTTGACGTCGAGGACGTCAAGTTTGTCATCAACTTTGATTACCCAAATTCTTCTGAGGATTACATTCATAGAATTGGTTAGTTAAATTTAATTTTTATTAAGTGATTTTCAAATTCTTAAATAGGTACATCATTACAAATATAGCATCATAGATTAAGAGCCTTTATTCTGAAAGTGGGCAACGTCGTAAATAGATGTCAAATATTTCACTGTTTTGATTAATTTGGCAATATTACTATGTGGTAATAAAAAATGTGGCTAACTAGCGAACTAGAATATTGATTATGAAATGCAATAATTAATATCGTAACACCGAATGTTTAGTTTCAGTTGTAAAAAATCTATTTCGAAAGTTTCCAAATGCGTTTTTTACACCTAAAATGGGTACAACATCAAATTCAATATATTTTAATATTATGTTATAATTGCAATTCATTATTAATATTCTAGTTCCCTAGTTAGCCACATTTCTTATTTTTATTCAGTAATAATGCTATAAGAATCAAAACAAGTCAATATTTGACAGTTATTTGCGAGGTTGCCAACTTTTAGGATAAACCCTCTTAAGAGAGAAATGTAATAAAAAAACGCAACTGAAACAACGCGCATCGTTAGTGCATGTCCGACTGAACATTACACAGTTAACACAAGATTGTTGAATAAAATGCATGAATTGTGAAAGACCTCTATGTGCTAGTTTACTCATCAACTTCAATGCCATATCTTTGTAAAAAGCTAATAAATATTAACTTGTTTATAGGTCGTACCGGGCGTTGCCAACAATCTGGTACAGCTTACACTTACTTCACATCCGGAGACGCCCGCCAGGCTCGCGGTCTACTTGCTGTGCTTCGCGAAACTGGCCAGAATCCACCTGCTAAACTGAATGATATGGCTCGCAGTAACAACAATAACTCCGGTAAGTTTAATAATATTTATAAAAATGAAAATGATACACATACAAAATGTACTTACTTTAAACAATAAACCATTTAATTTGCCAGGTCGCAACCGCTGGCAACAACGCAAAGAAAACAACAGTGGTGCCAGTTCACCGCGACAACAACAAAATAACCAGTGGAACAACAAAATGGCTAACTCAAACCCTGAAGAAAGCCAAAACTCTTACCAAAACCGTGGTGGAAACCCACAAGCTCCTCGATTCTCAAACCAAAACCAAGGAAACCAAGGTTACAGGCAGAACAGCTATCAAAAGCAAGTGCCTTTCCCTAGCCCCAATGTATTCGAATCTATGGGCAACTACCAGGGTGGTTACAATAATGGATATCAAAATGGATACAATGGACAGAATGGATATGCTCAACGCCCATACAATAGTTAGTATTTACAGCACACTCTCAATTAAGACTATGTTGTTTGGTAGTTAAACAACAAATTAACATAATTTCGTGCTGCCACGCGGAATTGAATGCTCTTAAATAAAAAAGAAATCTCAAAAGAAATAAATAGACGGAAATTTACTTTATTTTAATAATTTTTAATCTTTATTAGATATGCGCAACGGTGGGCAACAGTACCGTAATAACAACGCTGGTAACAAGACCAACGGCACCGGCTCATCGTACGGATCTCCACCACCGCACTTTGCTACACCACAGCACTACCCCCAGATGCACCCTCATCATCAGGAGATGCTAGGTTTGTTAAATTTAAAAAAAACTGGGTTTGGTTGCACCAAGTGCTACGTTATTGTTTCCGTCAAAGTTAATTTTAACTGTAACGTTAACAATGACCACAGAATTTAAATATCTATACCTACTGTTGCACCATCATGTAAAATGTTAAAGTTAAAAGGGTGGCAAGTATTTCCTCTTTTTTTTGTGGGTATTTTTTTAAAGTGCCATACTTCAAAGCTTGCTATCATATCACGCTTTCAGAATTAACCAAGTTTAAGTTAGTTTTTTGACGGGATTATTAATTATCTGCGTGGTATTTACATTACAAATTATTTTGTTGTACAATATTTTGAAGTGTTGTGTTCACCAACATTTAAATCAACTGTTTAATCTGCGTGCGCAATCTATTTGCAAACATGTAAACAAACACGAGTTTTCCACTTAGACAAATATCAACTTTATACAAGTATAAATAAAGTTGATTTTAGACCGACTAGTATTGTTGAAAAAGTCAAAAAATATGAAGTTGTAGCTCAAACTGAAACCTTATGTGTAGGCATTACAGTTGCTTATTCCTAAAACTCGTGTTTGTTTACATGTTTGGCAAATGAATTGCGAATTATTACATATTTAATCAGTTTTATATTTAAAATTTGCTTAGAAAATTTGACATAAGCCAACTGTTTAAATACTCAATACTCGATTCTTTATTGCATTCCACAATGTATGTGCTTAGGTGGTAAACATTTGCTTGAGGAACAATCGTGGACTCTGTCAGGCACAGCAAAAGAAAGATAGTAGAAAGGTAGAGATGGGGACTTATCGTTTAACTTATTCTAAAAACAAAAACGTTTTTTTTTTGTGAACATAGGCCTAGGTAAACAAAGTTAAGTTAAATATAATAGCAATTTGCCCCACAACTTCAATACAAATTACAAGTGAGTAGGTATTGCTTTCATAGTTTTTAACCGACTTCCAAAAAGGAGGAGGTTATAATTATGTTCGTCGCGTATGTATGTTTTTTTTATTTATGTTCGCCGAATTCTCCGTCAATTGTAGAGCGATTTTGAAAATTCTTTTTTTGTATGAAAGGGTATGCTCCCGAATTGGTCCTATATAAATTTTATTAACTTTGCTTGGATAGTTTTTGAGTAAGCTTCAATAATACGTATTTTTCCCACTTAGTATATGTGGATGATATGATGATAACTTCCTGTCACTGTTATTTACATAGCAGGTAGTGATATTCGAATTTGTATGGGGTAGGTACAACAACTAAAAAGTGAAAAAGAAACTTTACTAAAAAAAACAACCTACTTTTTTTTTTTTAAGTCTGTTTTTTTTTTTGTTTTTTTTTTTTAAATATAATTTCTTCAGTTCCTCATTCCTCCTACATAATGAACAATGTTAGGTCTTATGCAAATGAATGTTATTATTACTTAAAAACACCACATCAGTGAACTTCCAATGTAAAACTAAAATCTATCCATATTCTGAACTTTATGTTATAAGTTATAAGAGAACTGATAAATATTTCAGAGAAGGAAGTGTTATTTTTTAGCAAGGTAGAGGTTACGAGATTACAAATCATTGCACAAATACATTTTTTTGATGTGCAAAAAAACAGAAGTGACTATCCCATGCTTGTTTTTTGAAAAGGATTTCAATGCCACACCAAAAAAAATTATGACAACAACCGTAACTATAGCCCTTAAGTGCCCGAAGTTGAGTGGTTAATGTTATCGTTATTTGTGACGTCATTTTAACTTCTTAAAATGATTGCACCATTTCACTTAGCCGGAGATTTGACGGCTGACAAGGCATTGGTTGTCGTTAAAGTTACTTGGTGCACCTCACTATTAATTTAGTAAAACGAAATTCATTTAATTATTAATGAATAAAAATAGACGCACATCTTTCTTCATACTTGAGAGCTTCATTTGGTTATTACTATAAATTATATGAAAGAATGCTGTGCTTTCTAATCTTAAAGATTTCTTTTTAACTTTAGGTGGCAAATTCTACGGCGGCGGTGTTGGCGGCGGTGGTCCCTGCGGTTACCAAGCTGCAGTGGGTGTAAGCGGGCCTTACGCGCACCTGCCGCCCGGCCCCCTGCTATACGCGGCTCCAGTGCAGCAGTAAAAAGATTTTGACGACACACCACCTCTAAGCTCTACCTAAAAACAACCGGTTTAAAGTCGTATGCCAATTTATAGGCGATAGCATTATCGACTTAATAGTTAATTGATGTTCAGCATAGATTTCCCTTTTAGCTCTCTCATTGTCCGTGTTCTGGTACTTGAGCTATATTATCAGATAATCCTTACGTCTAAGCGGGGTGTTGATTCTTTCGATGTCAATAATATTCTATGAATTTCATCTTTTTTTGTTAGATCTGAATGAAGGCTTACAAAATTATTTTTAAAACTTACTAAACGTGTGGACAATATATCCTTACCATAATGACTAATGTTAAAAAATTGCATTGTCAACTAGATTACCTTAGAGCATAAATACTTTGTCTATACAAAGATAAAACTTTGGTGAATTCTCTTTCAGATCCATTTGAATTAAAGTTAATAATGTGTGTTAGGTTTATAAGATTATTCTCTGTTGGTCGTGTTAGTTTTATGAAACACAAGAAAGCAGTTAATATGCATATTTGGGCAGTTGTGATATACCCAAAATGTAAAACTGTAAACTTTTGTGGAAATTTTACCACACGATATTTATAAAAAACAGCACTGATGCTGCCAACAGAGAAATTAAATTTTTCCAAAATATGATTGTGTAGTGGAACATTATTATGAAGAAAAAAAAATTGTCAGTTTCACTTTAGATTTTAATCATTATATTTGTTAGAGTAGTTGGTGTGGGTACCCACTCGTGTAATCCCGGGTGCCTTTTGTTTTCTTTAAAGTGTCTGTATGATGTACGAAATGCACGAAACATATAGAAGATGATTGAAAATTTAGGGGGAAAGTTTTAATATGACAGAAATTTATCTGAAATATTTTGTATAAATTATTTTTACTATTAACGATTGAATCCAGTGGATAATGGGACAATTTAGTATTAGAAAATTAAAATACTTAAAAACGCGTTATGAAAATGCTTTTGATATACTTCATAGTAACAATCTGTATTGCCAGATAAAATTGTGAATATTTTTCTTATGTAAAGTGATGTCAATGACATTTCAGTCACTGATTTCAATGTTATTTTTTTATTAAAGATTAGATCTTTATAATCTTGAATATTATGCCTAGGGATACTAATTAGTCAGCGTCAATTTGATCTAAGACAAAAGTTGGGCTTTGAATAAAAAAACTCATTTTACCATTCACAAAAATGTAGAAGTGTGTATATAACATGCATTTAACTTAGAAAGATTAGTATTTTGTGCGTGATAAATAATCAACCACAATGTTTACTTTCATAGCAAAATAAGTGATTTGTTCTTATTTTTGATTATTTTTATGTCATCATTTCAGATAAGTCGTCTAGTTACTTACTGGATTTCTTTGTACGTACACGGGTTCTAAAGGCTATTAATAAGGAAGTCAATAGGTACAAATTATACTGAAAGTTATAATAACATATGTATTGTTTAGATGCCCGTTACTGTCCAAAGATTTGGAAAAATCTGTGATATTTCATTACTATATAACCTGTCGTTGCGTTGGTCAATTGTAATGCATAAGAACACTTCCTAAGTCTGGAATGTGTTTCCTAGACAAAAATATATTTTTTGACTATTTGAACGAATTTCATGAGAATGTTTGTGACAACAAAGCTTGCAAGTCGTTCACAAATATATAATAATTATAATAGGTGTAAGATTTAATAATTTATTGTTATTCAATTTAGTTTTCCGTTAACCGTTAGGTGACGAAAATGAACCAGTTCAATGGGACGTAAAAGTTATTATCTATAGTGAGAACCCCGTTTTATGAAACATCCCTGAGATACGATGTAATAGGAACGGGTCTAATAAACGGATATAGGGGGTGAACAACGTGTTTGTGAGTTTCGCATTCGTGACGAGTTTAAATGCGGGCTTGCTTTGTTATTTGTGTACATTATAAGAGAAGACTGCCATGAAAGGATGTAAATGTGCGTAATTTCGTCTCAAAGATGATATCATAATGCTAGCTGGCCAGGGAAGTCGTCGTTAGATATTTTTTTTACTATTTATTAATCAGATTTCGTCTGAAGTAGGTCACTGGTGGCGGTAGGACGGCCATGCTAGTGATGCGTGCGTAATTTAGATTGGCCATCGTGTGTCGTGTCCGGAATGGTCGCGGATCGCAGGTAGCTCCTGTATTATTCTGTACAAAGTACTGCACCCACCTCTACTAAACAACTGTGATAATAACACTAAGTAGCGTAGCAGGCGATTTATATACTAGTTACGTCCATGAGAAGGGATGACATCATATCTGACATATTGTATTGTGATAATATTTATATCAAGGCGTGCTCACCGCGTTTTGACAAAATGTTTTCTCTAAACAAGACTGATTATTTCTTATTAATAAATATTTTATACATGTTCCACTTTGACTGAATGAATTAAGATGTCTGTATTTATATTGGTAGTATTTTCTTCTCTCTTGCTGTGTGTTTTCTCAAAAATTGAGTACTCACTATGTTGGATATGTGTCACAATGCCTTTCTATGCGGTCACCGAATTGATAAAATTTAATGTTCATTTCGTTTTTGTTCATTGATTTCTAGTTTTCTTTATTGTGATGGAAAATGTTGTTGACAAATTATGTGGCAGCGGCAGTATAAGCACTAACTGTAGAGTATATTATTTGTTGTTAATTTGCAAAATTTTATTGATCCAACAGATATCTCATAGGCAATCGTACTTTTATGCTTTACTATTTAAGGTTTTAGTTTCGAAAATTGAGAGTTGGTGAAAAATATACATAGATTTTTAAGTATGTGGCAATGCAGATCTTCATAAATATTGATTATATTATCACGAGCGACATATTTATCCAATTTATAAAAATATATGGAGAGAGACTCCTTGTATAAAACTGTCCCAAAGGGAAGTCTTCTGAATGTTTCTAAGAAGTGCATTTCTTCTATGTAATACAGTATTAAATTCAGAATAATAAATGTATGATTATTAAAATAAACTGCAATTTTTCATTATTACAACTTTCCTCACGTGATTTTGTTACCACACTTGCTTCTGGGGAGACGCAGCGTAACGCAGTGTTGCTACCTCGATTCTACTTGAAATAAAATCGAAAATTAACCTGAGCTCTCCCTTTTGATGTCGTCTCGTACTAATGGAAGTTTATTTTCAACTTAATTTAAGGAAGAAAAAACTGCGGTGCGCTGTGCGTCTCGTCAGATCATGTGCACCGGCTGATTCAGTGGGTACACCAATACGACATGCTGGTGCAACCACGGTCGCGCTGCCAACAAAATAAAGCGCTACCATGGGTGTCATTGACTGGCAGGGCCACCATCAGGGATTTAAATTTGATAACACAAAAAAAAACGAAATTTGTCGGTCACTGGTTGAAAAGATGTAAGTGTTTATAGGTGGCCGATCTGGAGTCTCCCCAGCAGGGATACATTTTTATATCTCGAAAACTAGGACACCTAGCGAAGATGTGTTTTTTCCCATGTTTTGTCGCCAATTTGTCGCAATTTGTCGCGAAGTTACAGATTTAATCGGGTCTTCGTTTAGGAGATACATATAATGAGTTGAATTAGTAAGATATAGTCGAAGAGTTAAAAGAAAAAATAAACCATAAATATCTATTGAACCAGTGACCGACAAATTCTGATATTTAGCGACAAATTTCGACTAATTAACGACAAAATATGGGAGAAAACAGATCTTCGCTAGGTGCCTTAGTTTTTGAGATATAAATGTGGCCCTGCTGAAGAGACTCCAGATCGGCCACCTATAAACCCTAATATCTTTTGAACCAGTGACCGATAAATTCTGATATTTGGCGTCAAATTTCGACTAATTAGCGACAAATTTTTTGTGTAATCAAAATTAAAATCCCTGATGGTGGCTCTGCCCAGAGTCAATGACACCTACCATGGTTGGCATTGGTGGTGTAGGTAGATAGAGGCACCAATAGTAACTATGTAAATGAGGCACCAAGGTTTTGCCGTGGCCCATCATGCCTCAAAACTAGTTTGTGGTGTATGTCCACAGTCGTACGCTTTCTTCTTCAACTTTCGTCTTTTTGTGATCCACGCGGATCGCCCTCTTTCACACGGCGGTAATCGGTACAATATTTTACTGGCAGTTTCATACTACATTTATTTTTAACCGTATGAACTGTGGGATGTTGACGTGTGATCCCAATCTTTTGCCGGAAAATATCGTACAGGACAGTGCGCATTATGTGAACGGCCGCTAACGCATTCATTAGTGCATGCATGCCTTATACTTAGGACATAATATCAGTGAGACGAACAGTTAGGGTTGCCGACAACTTCTTGTGCAAGAAATAAAGTATTTTATGGTCAAAGTGGAAAAATAAACAGTATTTAATGTTTTTATTTGATGAGTGTTGTTGCACCAATTTTGAAGGCTTTGTAAGCCTCACTAAATAGACGAGGAGCAATTTTTTTGATTATGTATTGAAGCTCTATTTCTGTACTCATCACCACACTGAAAACACTAATGTGAATACTGAGGTGAAGTAACTTTAAGTGTCTGAAAGGTATTCTGATAACAATTACCTATCTATTTATGTAGGCACTATGTTCCGAAAATATTTTGAAATTAAAGCTAGCAGAACCGCCGCGCCCTTGCCCTGGTGCATGCATGATTATCTACGTAGTAGATGAATCTTTATTTAGGCTATAGCTGCGGATATCAGTCAAAACAGTATAATCATGTTATTTTATTTGTGTTGAACAGTAAACAATATTTTAGAGTGAAATACACACAGTTTAATACTACTTTTACGTATGGTTGACAATTCTACACCCTTAGGGCCGAGTCACACCGGAATGGCAGCGGCCGGCGGCGACTCCAGCGGCCCCCGGCGTTGTTGTTGTTGCGGCGGAGATGAGGAGCGCGCGGCCACCCGCGGTGCCGCGAGCCGCTGGCGTTGCCGGCCGCTGCCATTCTGGTGTGTCTCGGCCCTAAGGCTGTGTGCCATGTGTGGCACGTTGTCGTTGTCGGTGAATACGAGAAAATGAAGATTCAACAAAATGTAGAGCACGAAACTTTAATTTCTTTCTGCTTCTCATGTACTGCCTATTGCTCCAGCTCGACACAAGATATAATAAAAGAGTACCTACCTAATTAATTAGCCTGATCCACTACAATCGTATAACCTCCATGACTTGATAAAAAAGCCTGTGTTCTTGTGGTTTTTTAATAAAAAAAAATACCTCTGATTTTGTATCACCAAAGCTGCAGCTGGTGACTGGGACTGATGCTCCTTTGTGAATGAAACTACGTGTCGTGTGTATCAATCAGAATGCCCAAAATAAATATTTATCTACTGCCACCTATCGGAAGTCTCGCTGAACCAGGAAACAAATATTCGTACCCTACCTCCTACGCGGATTGATAACATGTTTTCCGTTCGGACTGTTTGTACGGAATCATCTTTGATCTTAGTAGTGGTCACCAGATGGCGTAATGTCTAACTTCCTAATAGTCAGTCATGCTGGATTTTGGGTTGAATGGCTGATAGTAATAATTTTAAGTGATTGTTTTTTTGCAATCATACGTACAAGTGTATAATTGTGATGTTGTGTGCATATTAGTTAGGTAATAAAGGGAATAAGCGAAACATTGGAAATCGCTGGACGTCATTAATTGTGGTGTTTGTGTTGAAAACTGTAACAAATTTAATAATCGAGGTCATAATTTAGCAATGGCTGAAATTGTAATGGTAGGTAAAGTGTTATTATCTTTATTCTGGTACTTTCTGTAAATATACAACTAAATGATTTTAGCCTGCGTTTTAATGGAAGTTAATTCAGCATTTCTTAAATTTTCCACTCCTACATAACCCAACTTTTATTCATACCTACATAGCTAGACTAGACGACCTTGAATCTAATCTTGTCGAGTCAATGTCGTTTGTTTATCAATAATTTCGTCTAGAATTTGACGTGTTCCTCTCAATTTATAAAATTCAACAATACTATCATGATATTTAATTGAGTTCTTCGCGGTGCTTATTGCTTTATTTTCAGGTTGTTTTTATCCCTATTAATTTAGTAAAAATGGTCAAGACAATTATTAGGTACCTAGCTATTAGATCAATATGATTTTTGTAATTAGTACCTACCTAATGTATGTAGGCACTGTGTTGGTACCTAATTTATATAAAGGTAGGTAGTACACTTCTAAAGACGACGGCAGACGCAGACCGCAGTCGGCAGCGGGGCCGGCAGCGGCGTTGCGATTGACAATAATTGCGGTTTTAATTCCTAACGCGAGGTCACAACTTCGACGGCAGTGGCACTTATCTTCTTCAGTTTCGCCAGTCATTCATTTGCTCCTTTTTTGAAGTCAGTTAAAAAATATACGTCTGTTCTCTGTTAGTGACATACACGGACAGCCACAGAATACTATTATCTTTACTAGAGTTACATAGACACCGGTAGTGTCGCTGCGGGCTGTCATTGCGGTTGCGCGGCTTTACTGCTACAATTTGCGGTCTGCCGTCGCGTTTGTAACTGCTTTGTCTGTCCGATTATACGGTTTTTTTAAATAATTTACAATAAAAAATTGAAACCATTTTGTTATTTAGTGCAACGGTGCCCTCTAGCGGGATAAATTGATAGTTAGGTTTGATGCGACGATCAGTTATTTATGACAGTAAGGCCCGTATTAATAAACGTTACTCAGCCCAAGAGCTCGCACTTGATACCAATCTTGAGGTCTCGACCGTATTAATAAACATAAGAATTGATGTACTCAAGTTACGGCTTGGGTTTACGTTATCAGCCGAGTGATGGACTGATTAATAAACGAAACTCGACACTTAAGTATACAATAGGTGAGTGTACTCAACATGCTAAAACCTGAGTGTAGGCAGTACGTGACTTGAAGTCGTGATTAGTAGCGCGAAACATTTTGAAAATATTTTGGGTGAAATTAATTATTACAATCAAATAGAGTACTATGACGTTATTTTATGGCCATTGCGATATCGTTTAGCAAAAATATACATAAGGGCGACCTCAAATCCTTTTGAGTTAAAAAGTGTTTTTTTTTTAAACGATTCAGATTTTATCAAGAGTCAGTTTTGTATACAGTAACATTAATTAAAAGACTCATTCGTGAAATACAGTAATAGAGATCTTTCAATTTCTCCAGTTAAATAGTAATAGTCGTCCTATTATCTTTAAGGGTATATGCAACAGCATCATTTCAGGTAGGTAACTACCTATATAAATATTGTAAGTACATTTATATGTATAAGTATCATTTATGTAATTACTATTTATATATAGATGTAACACATAAAGACATTAAATCTGCCTATGTTGTCCACCACTTATTTAGTTGCATAAAGTTTAATAAATAAAGTTTAAAAGTAGGTAAGTACCTTCTAAATCCAATAAATCTAATATTATTAGAAACAAACCCAATATATTCATATGAAAAAGTAATCTACTAAATTTATATTTCATCCTTTTTTTGAGACTCGTCCTTGACCCTCCAGACGCTTTATTGCGTTATGTTATTTGTACCTGCTAAGTTGAGTAGTAAGCATTTCTGTCATATTGAGAAATAATTATACAACATTTTTAACAATTTAAGGTTTTCTTGGGTAGACAACAACTTTATAACGTGATACAGCGCTATTCATAATTTTTTTAACAAAATAAAAGTGTTTCAATAAATCTTACGACATAACAATAACGAAACGTGATGAATGTTATTGTAAACTTCGGACAATGTGTGTGTAATCGTTCACGAGATCGGCATCAAGTACAGCGCATTGAGGAGCTGATCTTGGTAACTGAGATACTGTACTCATGTGTTTATTAATTAGCAATCATCTTGAGATGCTGATATCGTAATAATGGCGTATCAAATGATAGCGCACTTAAGTACGTTGTTGAGGGACGTTTATTAATACGGGCCTAAGAAAGAAAGAGGCATTTTTGAAAATTGATGCCCTAAAGGGTGATGAAAGTTTGTATAGAAGTTCGTTATTTTTGCTGATGTGAAATCGTATCAGCACTTGGCTTCTATTTAAATAACTGTCAATGTAGTTTTTTGGCCCCAGGTTGAATGATGTAGTCCAATTTGAAAAATATTACAAATAGGCAAAAACACGATCTAGGTACAAACAAAAACAGGTGAAAACAATGCATGAATCTATCATCTATGATATAATATTAGGGAGATGGAGATCCACATTGAACTAAAATGTCAACAGCGCGTTGTGTAAACAATTATAACTATCATTGTTTATATTTTGTTGTCCGTATGAAATTAACGGGATGCTACACCTATTTATAACCTGAGGCATGTGACACTTTCCATGTGTGATTTTAATTAACCTGCTTAGAGCGACCTAGAGCGCGAAGATCACATGTTTACTCAAGAAACCTTATATAAGACAAATCAGAAGTTAGGCTTCAACTAGATAGTTATTGTATGTATCTGTTTACCAGCTGACCCGACAGACGTTGTACTGTCCAATTTTCAATAATTCATACAAAAAAGGACGTTTAGTTTTTCCCGAATTTGAAGATATTCCGGATTTTTTAACAATTTTATTACATATAATTTTCAAACAAAAAATTGTGAAATCGGTCCAGCCGTTCTCTAGTCATGCGTTTACCAACGAACAGCGTTTAATTTTTATACATATATGTAGAATAGAAGATTGAAGTAAATAAAACGCACCAAATCATTCAAATCACACATTTATTATCATACCACGATATTTCATAACCTTTTCATCCGAGACCAGATCCGAGTCAGGATGCTCCAGTTTCCCAACGTGCTTTTTTTTTTTTTTTTTGGATGGGAAATCATCAAATGACTTCTCCCGCTCTGGGCAGAGCGAGAGGGTGTGTAAGATTTTTACTGACTAAAACCCACCCGTGTTCCTTCCGTTGCCTGTGTGCCGGGGCCGCGATATCCCTTTCAGACTAACCCGCAACCCCAGCAGGCATTGGTCTTTCGACCCCGTCGGTTGGTGCTGACATCTCTTTGAGGCGCGCGTGGAACACAACGCGCCGTCGACACGGGCCTGGTCCTTATCGGACGGCGAGCTGCCCATTGCTCACCGTACGCAGGCCCGCGCCTACGGTGGCCGGAAGTCGGCTCTTGACTCCCGACGCCCGGGGCGTCTCCTGCGGCGACTAGGGCCGCGAGGGCGTGCAGCTTGCATCTCCCTCGCGCGCCCCACCTCCTCCTTCGCGAGCATAACTGCTTCGCAGAAGGAGGTGATGGCCTCCCATGCACTCTCGCGCCGAACCATGGCCTGAACCAGGGCCGGACGCGAGAGATCGCCGCCGCCGATCGCCTCCGTGAGGACACGGCGGTGCTCCGCCCAAGCCGGGCAGACCTCCACCGTATGCTCCACCGTGTCCTCCGGGCGATCCACACAGTGGTGACACCCGGGCGTTTCCTCCCGCCTAATTCGGAACAGGAACCTCCCGAAACAACCGTGTCCGGTGAGGACCTGCGTCAGGCGGAAGGTGAGGACGCCATGGCGCCTCAAGCCACTCCTCAAAGAGGGGACTTATCGCCGCAATTGTGGCGTGCCCAGCGCTGGGTTGCGACAATCGCACACTCCATGCCGCCATGAGATCCCGCCGGAGCTCTGTCCGCTGTGCCGTGATCTCTCGCGGCAGCGGAGTTACACCCCGGCGTTTCGCCTCCTCGCGCAACTCCCACATCTGCGCGAGGACTTTCGCCTCCAGATCCCATGGCGGTAGTCCGGCAAGTTCCCAACGTGCTTCGCTCGCATTTGCATTCTCTTAGTAAGACCGTAATGACAGCTTTTCCAGTCAGTTTGCTATTTTATTTATTTCGTAAAATACAATACTCTCCTTCGGAGCTTCGCCGCAGTCAGGTAAAACGGGCCCCCAAAAAATTTTGATACAGGGACTCCGTTTTGGACTAGCTACGCCACTGAACTGAACTCAAGTTTTTATTAAAATGATGCAACTAGATGGATCCTTATGGTAGCTGTGGATGGAGAAATTTGCGAGAAGGAACTGCAGGACATACACCACAGCTCGCCGTCCGATAAGGACCAGGCCCGGGTCGACGGCGCGTTGTGTTCCACGCGCGCCTCAAAGAGATGTCAGCACCAACTGACGGGGTCAGTTGGTGCTCAGGTTGGTGTCAGGTTGCGAGTTTGTCCGAAAGGGATATCGCGGCCCCGGCACACAGGCAACGGAAGGAACACGGGTGGGTTTTAGTCAGTAAAAGTCTGACATGCCCTCCCGCTCCGGCCAAAGCGGGAGAAGTTATTTGATAATTTCCCACCAAAAAAAAATAAAAAAAATAGGACATACACCACCAAAGTAAACCGCTACCATCAGCTACGCGCCAAGCTCCCAAACCCCGTGTCTTCTTGATGGCGCCTGCTGATGCAGCGGACGTTACGATGGGTGACACAGAGCAGGATGTACAATTGAAGGATGGTTGGACGGAAGTTCGAAACAAGCGCTCTCGGCGTTCGTTCGGAAATGTTTTGCGTGGGACAGCGGCACCTGGTACCACCGATAGAGGCCTCGGAAAGATGGAGGTACCTGCTACTCTTCTATGTGAGAAGAGAGAGATCTCGTCAGTGGAACTGATGTTTGCAAGCGCTGAAATCCTGCGGCAAATACGCTTCCTTCAATTTGGATGGGCCCTCGAAACTAGCTACGAACTAGCGTTATGGCAGCTCAAAACTGGGCAGAGGATATTTGAGTCAAACCATGGCGCCGTAACTTTCGTGGCCGAATTAATGAGACTCAGTAAGCACTTCAACGTTCCTGCCTTACCTACGTCTACTGATCGCTA
Source organism: Agrochola lota (assembly GCA_947364205.1). Classification (NCBI taxonomy): domain Eukaryota; kingdom Metazoa; phylum Arthropoda; class Insecta; order Lepidoptera; family Noctuidae; genus Agrochola; species Agrochola lota. The sequence continues at coordinate 10,308,490 of OX376236.1, forward strand.
AATGTGTATACGCGTTTTTGTACCAGAATGCGTGGGCTCAAAACCAAGTTACCTACACGGAGATCAAGCTTGTTACTCTCCGAGCACGACTTATAGCCGTAACAGAGACAAATCTGGAGACAATTTAGTAGAGGATTCAGAAATGTCGAGCGGAAGTTGGAGCATTTTACGCAGACACTGAGTGACTTTGGTGGCGGCGGCGGCGTGTTGCTTGCTGCGCGCTCCGGCGCGCGGCGTAACCATGAAGAGGAGGCATGATCTCGATACTGGCACACTTGTCTGTTTGTGCTATCCACATAAAGCCTTTGCAACTGACGACGAATACATGACGTGGTTCTGTAAGGTTGAGAGTATCATGTCCAATTTGAACGGAATTTTAGAAGACCTTAACTTAAAAAGTGCATCTGTAAATGTAAATAATTATTACTGTTGTTTCTTAAGCTTTTGTAGTCTGGCTGAGATGAATGAAGTGGTGAATATGCGTGGGACTTACGTTAGACGTAGTGTTGGCTATAATAATAATAAATTCGTTATTGCCATAAAAAGGTTACAAAAAAATTGAGATCCTGGCGCCAGAGCTAGGTTAGAGTACCTGTATTTCAGGACTTCAGGAGCCAGTGACTTCTTCCATTTAGGTTACAATATTATAGCAGCAAAAGGTGATAAAAGTATCTTACTTTAAATAAAACAAAATAAAAAATAGAATAAAACAAATTAATTATACTTAAAGCAAATAAAATACTCTCATCAAATCAAAATAAAGCAAAATTAACTTAAACATTGAGGGCAAGTATTAATAAAATTTAAACATAAACAAATTACAATAATAAAGTGCTGATTAACCAAAATTAAATAAAAAAAATATTGTTTTTTTTTTTTATAAAAAGAAATACAATCAAACCTGGGTAAGTGAGAACTGGGTAAACGAGAAAACTCTATAAATGAGAGTAATTGCCAGGTCCCGTAATTTTAACCCTCTAAAACCTCTATAAGTGAGAAACAGAAACTTCTTTAAGAGAAAGGCATTTTTCTCTCGTGGACCTATATAACTGAGATTGCTACTTGCCTGTACCTTTATAAGCAAAAGTCGAGCGTAATTTAATGTCTGCTATTAAAGAGTCATTCTTAAATTTCGTGGAACATTGTCTTTGTTATCTTAAATTTCGAGCGACTAACTAACTTGTTTTTTGTATCGTATTCTATTCGAATGGACAGATGGTGCGTATGTATCGACTTATTTGTCGAAATTTACTACAGTTGATAAATATCAATTGCGAAGAAAGGTTCGGCACGTACTCATCATGTTAAAACGAAAAATCAAAGTGCTGTCTTTAAGTGATAAACTTAAAATTTTCAATGCGTTTGAGTGCGGGAAATTGCGAAATGTCAATGTCAACCTATGTCAAATTCTAATGAATAATACCCATACAATACATACATGTTTATCACAACATATTCGCTGTTATTTTTATAAACCTCTATAAGTGAGAAAGTCCTCTCCTGTACCTCTAGCCTCTAGCTATAAATAAAATAAATAATGATTACGTTAAGCTAGTAATAGTAACCGTAAAAGAGTTTCTTAATGCGGAGACAACCGTGGTAGCAGCATCAAGTAGTCTCTTCAAACCTCCTGTAATAACCTTAACAAAATGTCACACATGGAATTATTTTTACCCGACTACGGTGGAAGGTCATAATTTTGACCGATTTGTATGTATGTTCATCTGTTATCTCATAACTTCTAAACTACTCATCATAATTTGACAAATGAGGTATCGTTGGAAGCGTCTTGATCGTCCGCTGATATATAGTGACGTTACATTAAATTGAATATAGCGTCCTCTAAACACTAATAAATAAATAATGATTAAAAAAAGCCTTATACGAGTATTTCTTACTAAAAAACAAATTTTTACAAAACTAACTTTTCCTTACACATGACAATTTCTTACGTACTTACTATTAAGTTAAACTTATTTATATATATTAAGCTCTAGTAAGAACCCCCCAGTTAATTGAAGGTGAAGGCCTCCTCTAGAGATTTTTATTCTTCCCTGGCCTCCGCTGTGTTCATCCACTGTTCGCCAGCCACTTGTACTATGTCGTCTGCCCACCGAGCATTTAGTCGACCTCTGTTCTAGTACCCGATGGGCATGGTCCGTTCCAAGATGTTAGTCTGTGAGTCCATCGATTATCTGTCAACCTATCTATGTGACCAGCCCATCGCCACTTGAGTTTTTTACAGTGGCACAGAGCATAAGTAAACCTTTGTCTTGTTTCTAATAGTTTTATGGCATATTTTTTGAATTCTTTTAACTTTTAGTAAACTTCTCGCCATACTTCTTTGACATGATCTAATTTTTGATTTCATTCGGTATGTGAACTTCCAAGTTTGGCTAGCATAAGTTAATGATGGTAGGATACAGGTATCCATGACTTTCTGTTTGATTTGGACCGGCATATCGCTCTTGAAAATTTCTTTCAGGCTCCTAAATTTCTTCCAGGCAATTGAAGTTAGTCTTTCTATTTCGTGCTCGTTTCTCTGTTTTTAAACGAAATTTGCTTACCCAGATAGATATATAAGATAAGAGTCAGCATACTCTAGCGCTTAATTTTCTATATATACAGGATTTTTTATGTAGTTCGTCATAATATTGGTTTTACTGCGGTTTATTTGCAGTTCTACTTGTAGACTTGCGGCGTGGAGGTCACTTATCATTGACTGCAACTGTTGTATTTTCTGACATCAAGACAATATCATCGGCAAATCTTAAATGACTTATACGTATATTTAAGCCGACTTTCCCCCAGTTCAGTTTCCCTATGACCCATTGTAGTACTGCAATAAAAATTGTTGGAGAAATAAGGTCTCCCTGTCTAACTCCTCTTCTGATTGGTATATAAGGTCCAGTCGTCTCCAATCTAATCCTGCTGTTTCCATTTTGATATAGGTTTTGTAGAACCTTCAGATAGACGGTTTCCACATTTTGCGAATGTAGAGATACCCATATTGAGTGATGGTACAAAGTATCAAAAGGTTTTTGGTAGTCGATAAACACAAGGTAGAGCGGCCTGTTGAATTCTTGATATTTTTCTATGAGCGTTTCGATAGAGTGGATATGATCCATAGTAGAAAAACCTCTTCTGAAACCCGCCTGCTCTATTGGTTGGTGTTTTTCAATAATGCTTCTGATTCCCTTTTCTAGAATTGATGAGAATACGTTGTACATTGAAAGCAGCAGGCTAATTGGTCGGTAATTAGTTATATTATTTGGATCTCCTTTTTTATACAATAAAATTATATCTGATTCAGTCCATTACTTTGGTGTAGTTGCCGTTTTCATGACCAAGTTAAAGAGTTGTGTTATAGGGCTCGCTAAACAGTGACATACTAGTTTCAGGGCTTCGTTGGTTATTTTATCGGGTCCTGGGCTTTTTTCTGTCTTTAATTTAGCTATTCCCCTTGAAACCTCTACTTCATGTCTTATATTTCTGATGGTGTTTCACTTGATATAATTAAAGTGGGCTCTTGATTTTCAGACTTGTACAATTCTTTATAAAAATTAGTTGCAATTTGGAGTATTTCATTTCTATTACAGGTTGTTTTATTTGAACTTTTCAGTCCATCTATCCAAGTTTTATGTGATCTCAATTCTTTGTCAGCTCCCTTTATGCTTCCAGGCTGTAATATATGTTTTTTGATGGTCTTTGAACGATGGTTATTGTAGTCAGAGTATATACGTATATATTTGCTTATAAGCTTATAAAGAGCTTTTAACTCGTTTTTCATGTTTCTTGTTTGTTTGGGTTTGATTTTTTCTATATCTTGTCGTCTTGACATTCGTTTTCTTGAATTAGCTGATATAACAGAAAAATTACTAGCATGTTTTGAAGATCTGCCTTTTTGAGGCTGCTATCTATAGCATCAGTAATTTCATCGTTAAGTTGTTGCACTATGTAGCTTTGTTGGCAGTCAATAACATGTTCTAAACTATTGTGAAGTGATTCTATATATATATTTTATTTCATTTTAATTTTTCAGGATATTTTTTGCATTGATTCCATAGGTTTTCCGACTCTTCTTTGAAGATTGTAGCTTGAATGTCGCTCTCACCAATCTATGGTCGGTAGGGTATTTAACATTGATCAGTTGCATGTTTTGGACACTTTTTTGAAGATTAGTTACTATGTAGTCCAATTCGTTTTTTACCATGCCGTTTGGTGACCTCCAGGTCACCTTTTGCTGCTTTTGTGTTTAAGACTGCCAACTTATTTTCACACGCAAATTGTATAAGTCTAGCGTCTCTACTATTTCTGTTGCCATAACCGTAGTTTTTCATTATTAAATTATACTCCCGTTTTGGTTGGCCGATTTTGGCATTAAAATCGCCCATCACTATTAAATTTTTTGTTGACATTGCCTACGCTTTGTCCTCTAGACACTGGAGGACATAAAGTCATAATCTAAAAAAATAAAAATAATAACAGGTACCGTGTTGGGTATCAAATGAAAGGGTTTAATTAGCACATTTTTAAAATATATATTACTAGCTACCCCGCCTCGGCTTCGCACGGGTAGCACTATGTACTTATCGAATGCACACCTACCAACCCTACCTACTTGGGTCATTGTCAAATTTTGCGCAAGTAAACGTAACTTAAAATGATAAAAATATAAAACAATAAATATATTTAAACATAAGTTTTCTTAATGTCCGTGCCTGTTAAAACAAATTAATTATATCTGTTATAGTCAGCCGCGATGTTTAACTAATAATTTAAGATTTATTCCAGATTTAGTGGGTCAGGGTGTAAAAAAATACATCTCTGTTACCATTACGCTTTACCTTTTATTATGAAATTAAACAAGTCAATAGCAAATATTTTGGCATTCATATTTATTACAATCTTATATCTTATACTCACATTTAGAAAAACTATTTTATTTTTATTTTATCTATAATTTATTTAAATTCTTAAACAACTCTGTTACTTTTTGAATATTAACAGGCTTTAAATTCTACCCTAGTCCTCCAAATATCTATATATTAAAAGGTAACTATAACATATTACCGTATAAATATCTAACAAATTAACGTACTGTGATATTGCTGTATTATATTGACTAGCTTTTCCTAAAAATCTTTAGTATGTTCTTTATTCTTTGGGACAGAAAGAAACAGAGGTGTAAACGTGCGTTTATCGGCATGGTATCACTCGATCTTTTCTTTTAGATTCTGTTTCCTTTTCGGAATTATTTTTACGACGTTCCCGGTATCGTCGCTGCTTGTCAACGGCGTGAGAGGCTTCTTGGAACCGCAAAATATCATGTAACAATGTTTTTAGGGTTGTTTGTAATTAAACATGATTTAATTATGCGTACCAAGCTTATACATTGCTTAAGAAAAACGATTATATAAAAAAGTGTCCTTTGAAACAAACAATTTGAGTCAAAAGTTAAAGAATATAGGCTTATTCAACTCTGTTACTTTATTAACAACTCTGTTACCACTCCCTCTAAGTAAGCCTCGTAAGCGCTAGTAACAGAGTTGCATAGTAACAGAGAAGTGAATTTTACATTACATAAGACATTAATCATAAAATAAAGCGTGAAGGAAAAAAATATACACATTTAGGATATTTACCCCATAAACAACATACTGGACGTAAAATAATGATAAAAAACATTAATTAACTTAGGTAACGTGAATAGGTCGGTAACGAAGTAGATGCGCAATAAAAACACGCAGCACGTTCAACACCTCGCGGTAGCCTGAAAAGTGGTATACTCCTTCCCCCGACCCAGCGAAAGACCACGATGAATGCAGACACCCCGCCCCAGCTAATAGAGAGTCGAAAGCAGCGCTATCTCTATTTTCAGTTGTGATTTAAGGCTTGTGCAGACCAGCGCGACTTGTCGCGCGACGCGACGCCGGTTATTGTTATACCGTACAGTTTTCTTAGAAATTGCATTGTTTGAGTCGCGTCGCGCGACAAGTCGCGCTGGTCTGCACAAGCCTTTACTTAGTAACATAGTTTTCCAGACAGTACGTAGGGACAAAGTTTAGAAAAATTGTTATAAATTAAATTTGAATACTCACCAGTTTTAAACCATATTTTATAAATATTTACTATACGTCGTTTATGCAAATAATTTATTTTACTCGTAAGTAGGCTGATATAGTAGAAAATGAAATAATTTGATCCTTATTATAACGGAGTGGTACCTGGGACAGGTCGAATTTGTATAGAAAACCATTCTGTTACCAAAAAAGACCACAATGTTACTTTAGAAAAATACTGAAAAAAATCGAAAGTACGTCTTTATTTTATTAATGGATGTTTACTAATGCCTTGTATTTTATATTTAATGTAAAATTTGTTAGAGGTTGTGTCTAATAAAAATAATAAAAGTGTTGAGGGACCAGTTTAAATGCGCAAAATTTGACAACGACCCACTTACGCTACCTACCCTACCCACTTACCCTACCTATCTACCTACCTACCTACTCTACCTACTCTATCGACCTACCTACCTACCCTACCTACATACCTACGTATCTACATACCTACCGACCTACCTGCCTTACCTACCCTAATCTGCTAAATTCACATTAATCAAACGCGCTAACTGTCCAACGCGCGAAGTTTAAATAAATAATACCTTCGATTTTTTATCAGAACTCTAAATTTGTCGATCGCGGAATCCCGGCATTTTCGATACAAAAGTGCTTTCCATAATAGTCAACACCTCAACTTTAGGTAAATATGCATCCGAATATCCGATCTCTAAATATATCCCCAAAATAATTGAAATAAAAATAAAAGTTATAAAAACTAAAACTCAACTACGACAAAAAGGCCAACTAAAAAGTCACACGTAAACTGTCGATTTATGCCCAACACGACGTGTGATTCCGGATCTATAATTTGTCTGTCTGTGATGACTTGTTAATACCTTTTTAGTTGGCTTTTTTATCGTACTCGGCTTTTCGTTTTTATAACTTTTATTTTTTTATAATTTACTGATAATTGAAACTTGTATGTGCGTTATATACTTACTCAACCTAGTGCATTTTTATAATTTCTTCCTCTTACTGTTTCCTAATGTGTAAAAAGATCGATATTTATATGTTTTTTTTATATATCCAGGAACAAATACATGGGCAGCTGGCGACCAAGGGCGTCAGCAACTAGGTTAAGGCGTCATACATAGCCAGGCCGTTATTGCGGAACGAGGTAAGTAAGAAACACAGCCTTTTAAGGTCTCGCCGCTCGCTTGTCTTATAAAGAATGTGTGGTAAACACTGATTCATTCTGTTACGGTATGCAGGTGAAATTTTATGTGATGCGTCACTTTTGTTTTGGCTTTTGGGTCCTTGTTTACCAACGTTTCTCTATAAATTGCCCATTTGTACTGCATTTATTGTTTAATCGTGCTCCACGTGTTTCTTCATTTGTTTTATTTTAACAATTTGATTCGAAATATGAAATCGAATTTTAGCTCGTCTCCTCGATACGAGCGTGAGCTAAATTAAGTCGCAGTTTTACATAGTCAAAACATGAAAATTAAAACTGATACTTTTGTAAAGTGAAACCACCTTGTACTTGTTGTTACCTTCGCCAGTCAGTAGACATGTTTACAAACAAACCCAACGTGACCGCGCCTGCGTGAATGCCACGTCTCGTCTCCGTCATATGCAATCATTGTGAAACCGCCCTAGAAATAAAATGTTGTTTATCCATGAAAATATGTTTTCCAGAGTGTATAGCTTGCGCGAGTGTGCTTTGTAGCTCAGAATTAAAGTTGAAAAGGTCTTGGATTATGCCTCGAAGCTTTACTATTTCAAACCAGATAGGTATTAATACTGAAGAAAAATGTTATAAGAAGTATCCTTTATCATTTTTCTTCAGTATTAATACTACAGCGACAGTAGACAATCAGCGTAAAAATACAACTTAAGAACACTTTGCAGTACGTTCATATAGTTGAATAAAAGTTGTTGTTGTTTGTGATCCTCACATTCATACATAAAATAATTCATTTGGGTCAACTGTTCAGTGTTCACCGCCCACGCTACTATCATCGATCCGTTTCCAAGAAAAACATATTTAGAAATGGAATAACTTGTAAAAACATTACTGGAACACATTCATAAATGTGTGTAACCTTTTTTCAGTCGAGTTAATTTTGTTTCTACCCATTGTACTCGTATCTTAAACAGAAAAACATCTACTATACTTAAAAAGAAATGTAAGTAAACATCCAATATAGAATACTTTTGTGTTTTTTTAGTTTGCCTTATTTTATAGAACGGTCGTTTATTTAGCGAACTTTCTAAATTACATAACGGTAATATTTCGCGTTTGTTTTGAAACAAAACTGTGTCGTAACGGTCACGGATTCTGTTTACAAACAACGCTTACAATTACAAGGCTGCCTCTGCACGGGCACCTGGCGTTCCACCAGCATTTTCCCAAATGAAGCCACATAAACTTACTTTTATAATTAACAACTTGAGACTTTCCCCTGACGAACACAACACAACCGTGAAACTTGATAACAAAATTTCGAAAAAATGAATGTTCAGCAATAAATCTTGTTTTGCAACTATTTGTGTGGGTATTGCATTATTATTTTGAAATTGAATCTGTCTTGGTAAAAAATAAATCTCATCAGTATTTAAGTGAAGAGCGAAATTGTAAATAATTAGAAAGCAAGCGACCGTAAAAAGTGGGTGCTGAAAATATTTACTTGTTTTAAAGTTGAAAACGCTCCATTACATGAGAATGGCTGGATATTATCTACTATGCTTGTAAAGATGAGAAGAGCAAATAAACACGAAACAACCGCAACTGTCTAGATTGTGTGTGACATCCGCAACAGAAGTGGAATGCGAGCGCATTGCGCAACTTGTTTTGACGGCGGCGCGGCGTGGGCGCAGCGAAACCTTCATTGCTTCATACAGACTACAGATATTACTTGCTTTCCAGTCAAGTGTCAAGTTTGGCAGGTCTGTGTACAAACTCTCTTTGTCGGCGCGTTCAGTCGCACAATAACTTACTGATTTAATGTGAAGGATGTCAGAGACATTCTGAATTTCGATCTTCCAAAAAGCGAAGTTGATCGAAAGAGTTGTTTGTCCAATTTAAAGTTGTTTTCGGTTTCCATTTGTCTCCCTGAGTGTGAATAAAGCGTCAGTCATTTATTATTTATAACATTTTGCGATATTAAAACATCTTTGTTGCTAATGTTTATAAACTTTTAAAGAATCTCAGTCACTGCAAGGCACCGTTGTTTCATTCGCATAAATGAGCATTGTAGTAGGGTTACTAGCATACTGAACAAATTCCATTACCATGAAACTCTTTCCAGGATATTATTAAATCTAACAATTCAGTAAATCTGTCCGTCATAGTTTATTGTATAATTTTCCTGTTGTTTTTGTCGTTATATTCGGTTTTACAAGATCTAAATGTCAATTACATTCGGCGAACACTGGTTTTCCGTAGATAATTAATGTCAAATCATACCTTCTACGATATTTTTTGTATTTACGTCAATGAATTATCGTGCAATAAATAATCTAATCATTGTCAATGTTATGGTTGGAAAAGTGTTTTGTTTTGGTTGTTTCTGCTTGTAACCTACAAATATCGATGAATAATATAGTAGTTGCTGGTAGTAAGGTACATAAAATATAAGTACGTAAGATATGTGCTTGTTGAGCTGTACGTAACCAGCTGGTCGGATCCGGCTGCGTGGAGTCTGCGCCCGCGCCGCGCTCGTGTCGACAACCTTGCTGGAGGCGGTGTTTTTGCAAAACTATTGCAACAACAACGAGGCTACGATTGACTCTCTCTTTCTTGTCCTGTTGCGAATAACCGCTTGCTATTTAAACGCTATTGAAAGCAAGTTGTATTATTAAATCACTTTTAAGCTCTGTGAAGCATTTTTTAATAGTATGTTGGAGCTGTCAAGACATGAAGAGTTATCTGCATTATGTATCGGCGCATGTGCAATTATGCATCAAACAGAGAAACAGAGCTGCAAATCAAAGCCTAGGATACATATCTTGAAACGTGTTTACTGTTCAGTAAAAAGTTGCAATATTTTGATCAAAATTTATCATGAAATCAATCGCCTTACCTACTTCAAAAGTTCAAATCAAACGATTATTTTTAACATTTATTAAACAGGCAAAAACAGACATTTAACAAAATTACATAACATGTCTTGCTTCTTTAAATTAAACACTTAAGTATGTAAAATCAAAGAAAACATTTGTAGTGTTCGCGAATTTTATCAAAACGTTGACATTGAGTTCGCATATCGGTTAATTACACTTGTGAGTTAATATATATGCAATTACCTATGCATTAACCAATTGTCAATAAAATGTTTTTATAAGCTATTTAGTTAGCATAAGTAGTAACTACGTCTATAGGATGTACCCACTGTGAAAATATCAATAATGAAAACAGCTATGTCATGTTTTCCGTGGCGCCCGCCGCAGCCGCCTTTAGCGTAAATAAATAACGTTTCTTTTGAAATGAGTCGACATTGTATGCTGTCCTAATTTATAATTTGCAGCCCCGAATTCAGATATTAATGGACTTTCCTGGTTGATGTCATCTTATCACGTTTGAAGTCATCAGAACTTTGAGTCATCTCTTTTTAAGGAAATGATTGTTTATGTTTTGTTTGGTATGCCTTGTGGTGAATGGCACAATGACATGTCTTTTTTGGTTTCATTGATTGTGGTTTGTTACTTGTTTTACTCGCACATATTATTAGTAAGTGTTCACTACTTGTCACTTAAAATTATATTCCATAAGTTGATCGTAACGAAGCACAAAATCTTAGATTAATTTTGGTGTCCTTATTTATAAAAAACTAGCTTTTGCTTTTTCCATGGGAACGTACCAGATAAAAATATATCCTATGTCCTAACCCAGGTCATGGTCTACCCATGTGCCAAAAATTCAACCAAATCCGTTCAGCCGTTTTAGCTTGAAAGCGTAACAACAAACTCACTTTCGCATTTATATTAGTTAGGATATCCATCGATCCGAAAATATAGAGAAATTTTTCTGTTGTTAGTAATGTCATTGCTGCGAAATTCGCCCACCGCTTGACATTATAAAACATAACGAAAATGTACGTCAGGAAATGAAATGAAATGAAATTGTTTATTCTGTAAATAGGTTATAGGAATCACTTTTACACGTCATAATAAAAAATAAAAAATAAATTGCTAGATGAGGTCGGCGTTTACTATCTGACTACTCTGAGAAGAAAGGCCGAAACAAACTCAGAGGTCACAGTCTCTTTTAAAGTCCAGACATAATCTTGGTCAAGCCATATGAGGACCATGTAAATTAGTATCTGAAATGGTCTTTTGAGAAAAGAACCACACAGATTTGCCAGTGCAAGCATTTTTCAGTAATCGTGGAGCTCAACTCAGAACATAAAGAGCTCAACTCGACGAACAACACCAAAGAAAAATTATTTCCTTTGAATTATCTTTACAGCTCTGGTTAGAGTCCTTACGTGCTTGGTATATTAATTATTTCCTTTGTAATCATTGAGCTTGGCCCACTTCTAACCACAGTGTTATTTATCGACGACTTTCCTATTTTCATATCAGCCTGTTCCCGTTAACGTTTCGTAATGAAAGTACTTTTACTGTTAAGTGTTAACTGTTACATAACCATCAGGTTTCATAATTCATTGAGACATTTCCTTATTTCTACTCCTCCTTTTGTTATTGTGTAACTATGGTTTACTACTGGAACGAATTTCGGTATGCACTATTCAGTTTTGTGTTTCAAATAGACATTAAAGTTTTTTATTACTATATTTCTTAGTTCAGCAGTAGGTATTTATATTGTTGATTGCACAAGTTTTTGTAAGTATCTGTGTACTGTTTTATGCGGTGCATAGTTCGTGTTTTTGTGGAGCGCTGGTGCAGTGTTTTGTTTGACTCAAACGACCACGGCAAGGTCGCCGCTCGCTCCACTGTCACTCACCGCTCATGTTGTTTCTCCTACCGCCATTGTAACATCAATTTACGTAACATTGAAATGTGCACAGCTGTTGAAAACAAACACTCAACGTTTTTATAATACGCTGTTTACTTAACATTCATTTTGTTGACTTGTTAGGTACTTACTTAAGTAACAAATAAGTTTCTCGAACCGTCTAATTGTTTACAGCCATTGTTTATGCTCAACACGACCTTACTTAACAATACTTTTTGTTGAGAGTCGTCTTATTTTTGTCTGTTCCTTAATACTTTATTATCATCAATGTCATCCTCATCATACACAGTCTGTTACCAAATTCATTCGTGTAGATTAAGGTAAAACGCCAACTGTTTTCAAACGTCGGTTATGCCTGTTGCAATAAAGCCGTCGCGTGTAATTTACACGCGATCCACAGTGGCTAACTCAAGACCACCACAACTTGTGTCAATCAAGTCAACCTACACCGGGCTCTTTCGAAATTGTGTCACAGTTGCTGGTGGGGCTTCTCAGCACGCAGCCGCCGAGTGCTCCAATACCACCTCACGCCGCCTCGCTCACAACTGGGCTAAGGTCGCGACTGTGCATTTTTCATGTTACCTGTGTACGAGTACACGGCATTGTTACATTCCAAATCCATTCATATGCCGACAGAACGAGTTTTGTACTTAAAATCCAGTTTAGAGAGTTGTCACACATAATTACGTAATTCATAGCTGATTTCGAAATGTTTTTAACTTAAATCGAGCATCCCAGTCTGATACATAACAAACATATTATGTTCTAAATGCTCTTTAGAAAAGCTATAAATATTTGCCGAGTTCTTAGAAACGTAGATTGGGTTCTACGAACGTTAAAATGTAAATAACGTAACTAAATGCCACTAATAAGTCAAATAGCCTATTAAACATCCGGTTTTGGATATATTTAATAAAACTGGAAATGTTTCAATCTTGAACGTATAAACTCATAATTCAACTGCAAATGGATGTCCAAACAGGCCAAACACAAACGTACGAGTTCATTAAATATTCTATGTTTGCATAAGGAAAATATAGATGCTGACATTACGACCACCGAGGAATTTGAATGATTTAGGACAGGGGTAAAAAACTAAATAAAGCTACATCTAAAATCGCTTTCATGTTAGAGTGCGATGCGATGCTGCTGCGCTGAGCTGCGACTGCGTTACAAAACTGGGTCAGCGAGTAAAACAAGCCACGTTTGATACGGGCTCGTGTTATAATGCCCATCCCACTGGCGCCGCCACCGCGCACGCCGCGCCGGTGCAACCTACCACTACATGATATGGGGCAATTTGGAAAATGGAACACCAAATACGATGCTTGTGTTAGCTATTTTATTGGATAACATCTTTGATGATGATGAAATATTGGAATATCTATTGAGATTTCGCTACGAATTTTCGATTACATTTCGGAAGACAGCATTGATTCTGTCAGTACTTAAATGCAAATAAAATTAAGTACTTATGTTCAGTGAAGAGGCTCGTATCCCAATGGAATAACAGGGTGTAATGAGTCGGGACGGTGGCGCCGCACCTCCCGCATGAATCATGCCGTACCTTGCGCGCAGCCAGCAGACGCAGCCGGAATGTAGGTCACCTGCTCGCGATGGTTTGTTTGGGTCGGTGGCTCCCCCAAATTAGAATTTGTTAATAATACGACAACCTTTGCTTACAGCGTCTCGCACGTCACGTTTTACATCACCCTATTTTTGTCAGCAGTTAAACATTATCAGCATGCAGTGGCATCTCGGTGAAACTAAATACGATCTCGCTACACTCAATAGTGTTGCTTTCTAAAGTTTCTATCCTTAAATCGTTTCTAATTATTGCAATAGAGTCATTTGTATGCAGTCTCCACGGTAATCATTTATTTATTTCTGGCGGAAAAATGCATAATCTGCTGCACATTGATTTTCCTGTTAAATCTTGCAACAGGAAAATAAATATGTATGTACAAAGAAACTGACGACTTATGATTTCCAGTAAGATAATAAGGAAAGACCATTCTTCTAAGTACGCATAACGTGCGAAGTTTTGTTTGTATAAGGTATAAGTGCGGATTGCTTGCCAACTCGCGGAGGTGACTATTCTTGGAATGTTTTCTATTTCTTCGATATTGTCATGGCAGTGAGCCACTCCGTGCTGACATTCCGCAATCATATATCGATTCTACATTTCTCGGAGGTGGTTATGCAAGCTGCATGTTGGCGCCGTAATATTGCTGCATCCGCTGGCCTGCTAGTAAATAGGTCAGTCGCCCACGCCGCCGCAGCGCTCGTTTGTTTGGGTCCCCTTTATTGATCAAGCTCCTTGGTACCCAAGCTGTGCGCACGCAGACACCCCAGCTTGTGCATAAACTTGCCGATGCAGTCTCTGCTCTCTTTACTCCAATGCTCAATTTATACATACTATATTTATGAATACTTATAAGTAGGTACAAAAAGGGAAGTAGGAAATTTAGCGATTTCAGTTCCATTATCTGGACCTATTTATCAAGTTGCATTTTACTAAAAGACCAATAGCAATGATCAAAAAGCATTTGGAGTTATATTTGTGAGTTGTTAAGGACGTATCAGGGCGGAACCGACACGGTAGGTCAGATGGAGACAGACACACACACCCCCGCTATAATCTTTATGTTAGGTTGACATGGCAACGACACATTACGAGGACTCCGCCAGACGGGGCTCCGGCGGGCCCCGGACACGAGGTTAAACTAATTATGTAATATTTTTTATTCATGCAGGAAGACTTCTGTGCAAAGTATAAAGTAAACATCGCCAAAATGATTGATTTTACCATAGAGGTAACATAATCCTCCAGTAAAAGAAAGAAAAGAAAATATTTCAAAGCTAGAGGAAAAATTAATAAAATGATTAAATGAGTCATAGTCGAAAAGATTTCGTAACAAGAGTAGGTACTAGTACATACTCTTGTTATCGTTATCCGTACTTTGTCGTTACCGACATGCGACCGTAAGAAAAACCACACGCGGGTCGAAAATACCCACGCCGCAGTCGAAACCATGTGGGGATTTTGTAATTAGCAAGTGTACGAGTATGTACGGAAATATAATGGAATAAGGACATTATTAGCAGTACAAGAAGTATCAAGTAATTAATCATAATCAATTTCTGTCACTGAACTTTTCCATGGCGCCATAAAAATAGAGCCGACCTAAAAAAAATGCTTTGTAAAAAAAAACAAATTTTTTCTTTAGGTCCTGTATCTTTAGACATTTAAAAAAACCGGCCAAGTGCGAGTTGGACTCACACACGAAGGGTTCCGTACCACCGTACAATATTTAGCAAATATGACGTATTAAAAAAAAACTACTTACTAGATCTCGTTCAAACCAATTTTCGTTTGGAAGTTTACATGGTAATGTACATCATATTTTTTTTTTAGTTTTATCATTCTCTTATTTTAGAAGTTACGGGGGGGGGGACACATTTTACCACTTTAAAAGTGTCTCTCGCGCAAACTATTCAGTTTAGACAAAAAATTATATTAGAAACCTCAATATCATTTTTGAAGACCTATCCATAATTGTTTTGACGAAAAATTATTTTTTGAATTTCAGTTCTAAGTATGGGAAACCCCCAAAATTTATTGTTTTTTTTTCTATTTTTGTGTGAAAATCTTAATGCGGTTCACAGAATACATCTACTTACCAAGTTTCAACAGTAGTCTTATAGTTTCGGAAAAAAGTGGCTGTGACATACGGACGGACAGACAGACAGACATGACGAATCTATAAGGGTTCCGTTTTTTGCCATTTGGCTACGGAACCCTAAAAACGGTGTTTTATTGGGAAATAAAAATAATAATAAAATAAATGCTATTTTGAAATTAAGTCATACATCAATTTTTACTTTGTAGTTTCACAATCTCGTAGCACCCTCGTAGCGATCGCTACGAGCACAAATTATTGGAACAACATTTGTTTTTTTTTTTTTGGGAAGGTTTCTATTACGATGATCTGATATCGGACATCAGATCATCGTATTAGAAACCGTCAGTTTCGTTACGACTTACGGGCTTCAAACAAGTGTAGCGTCACCACGTGGTGCTCTATGTCATGAAAATTATTGTATAGCGCGGCAATAATGAATGTAATGGCGAAAATGGAAGATGTCAAAAACCTGTGAAAATCCAGTACCTATAATGAATTTTTTTTTTTTTTGCGCCACGGGTTTTAATTCATGTACGACATATCAGGCGTCATCTATTTTATAGTTTTTGACGCCGCGTCCCTTTCCCAGACAGACGGGCAAATTCGCGCGATTTCTCTGTCCCGGGACATTTGTCCCCTCGTAAGTACATGGCTTTATGATCTGTGTCGCAGTATAAGCTGTGAGCTGACTAGCTGACCTGTCCTGGCAAGTAGGCCACGGCTGTTGGCGTTAGGTCGCCACTCGTGATTGCACTCATAATTCCATACGATAGCAAAATACCCCACCAATGTCGAAAATACAATAATATTTAATGATCATTGGTGCATAACCTGGTGATGGCACTTTAATTACTTTAAGTATTGTAATTGTGGCGTCAATGTCAAAAAAAAATACTACTCATAAACACTTCAAATCTTTGTTTTCCTGCTGTTTTGTTTATTTGGAACTGTTTGGGATCATAAACGATTGTTTCAAGATTCAGGTAAAAAGTTGATAAAAAGTTTGTGGGTACTTCTGTGTTTCTATGGATGGGTTAGTTATCTTACCGTAGGTTGATGTCCGTGTATAAAATAAATAGTACGTAACAAAATATGAATGTTTATTCTAAAATATTTCACTACTTTTCCTTGCTAATTTAATTAGTCCATAAAAAAACCCACATGCGCACTGCACTAAGTTATTTAACAATGCTGAAAAATAAAGCCTACGCACATATTTACCTAACAACAAATAGTATAATTTAAATGGAGGTAATCGTTGCTTTTGGACGGCCACGTGGCCATTACCCACGTTGTTCGATTGATCGATGGTTCCGTAGTAGCCTTGTACCTTCTACACATAATAAGTACAACTTTAGTACCTGAATTTAGCTTATTTCTTTTCTGTAATTTAGTAAAGCCTTTGTAAAATATTGTAAACTTTATGTCTTTACGGCATTATGAGTTTTAACGTTTAAATGAAAACCAGACCAAACTGCAGTAAACAAAGTACCTACTGTATGAAATCCATGGTTTTCGGAAGAATAAGGTTCATGGTCGAATCCTTGTTGAATTTTATATAACAAAATTGCAGATCATATCGTCTAGCAAGTTTAGCCCCGCGCCTGCGCCAGAGTAGCCGTATTTCCGCGCCACCCCCATCTAGAGTTCGATCGCGTTACGTAGACGGAACGTGAAACGTAATCGTAAGTAGGTCGCTGGCTGGCGGTGCGCGCGCAGGCTGCGCCTCCCCCCCCGCGCCGCCACTACGACGTCACTATTGATCGCGCACGTGGCGCCGTAAGTGACGTAGAGCCTGGCGCGTCCGATAGTACACCCTCCCCCTGTCTGCCCCCTCCGGCGTACCTTGCCACCCTCCACCTCTGACGCTGGCGCCCACCCCACTTCTACTGCATACTGCAATTACGATGCTATGCACCTATTTTAAGTACCAACGATGACCACAATAACCGCAATTTTGTTTGAACTTGACGATTCGTTGATGAACACTTTAGAAATGAGGAAAATAATAATGCGTATCTGTGCCATGATTATCCTACCTGGCAATTTGTTTTGTAGGTCTCTTACGGTAAATACTGCGTCTCCGGCCCGCCAAAACGTTACGTTGAAACTTTGAAAGTTACTCATTTCATAAGCTACATACCGTGACTTGTTATTATGGAAAATACTAGTAACATTTATCGGATTATATCGACTTGTTATTGTAGTACTTTAGTTACCTGGAACTGATAAATAGCAGCAGATCGAAGTGCGATTTCTGGTTATTTTTAGTTGCACAATCGAGTGACGTCATAGTACTATGTTTCATAGAATTGCTCTATGACTAAACTAAGGAACAATTTATTTTACTTGTTTTCCCGTATGTCACTACTTAGCGATAACAGCATAATATTTAGATAGATGTTCAAACCAGATAAGATAATTGAAGTTCTTGTTTGTTTACTTTCACGTGGCACAATGTTCTGTTGTGGGGTTTCCACAATCAATGGAAAACGTCGTGCGGACACTATTATGTCATTATATCCGCAATATTCGTCCACGTGCCACAAAATTGTGCGGTTTTCTTTACCTATTTTAGATGCGATTGCAAAAGAACCAAGGCACCACTCGCAAGCTTTCGGTATAACGTAACGCTATTTTGTTTTAACCCTTGCATATATTTATGAGGAAATAGTACAATCAAAAATATGCACTCAGTTATTTATCATTCATGCTCACACAAAACCTTATAAATGTTACCAACACGTGCGTGAAACAGTTTCCGACACGTGTTTTTACTATATGAAAGCCGTTCAGAAGATGAATGAATTCATAACGGGACCTGCGAGTATGCGTCGTGTATCGATTTGAAACTGTGTCCTGCATTATGTCAGGAACTATACAAACCGCATAGTCGGCTAATCTTAGATTTCACGTGAGTACTAGGAGCTCATAGCACAATGGAACTAGCCTGTGTGTGTACACAATTTGCATGTGCGTAACAGCCAGCTTAGGCGCGCCCTACATAACGCCCTTCACTTTACAACAGAATGCATTTAGCATTGTTTACGTAACACTGCACTTATAGCGCTGCAAGGAAATCGTTATAATCCTCTTACTTAGACGCTAGGCTGTTCTTTAATCAAATACCTTGTTCTACATCTACGTTTCTAGAATTATGTCACCATTTGCGTAATGTTTTGAAACGTGCATATAAATAGGTTTTATCATCTCGAAATAGAGCCTGTACAGCGCTGATACCTTATCAATCTTAATTTAAATCAAAGCAAGTATTCTATAAATATAATTAATTATCTCGTATGGCACTTACAATGTCCGGTTGTGCAGTAGGTTAGAGATAAGGAACATAGGAAACCTAGTATGTTGCACAGAACTAGACTTTATAAGGTGAAGCAAACCACAGCCGACCTAATGCGTTGGCGCCACTTGTAACTATATACACAGGTCAACACGTACTCTGGCGTAGACCTTCTTGTTGTACCTAAGTACTTATGAGAAATAGACACCGTGAGTTAACTTTGTCTTTTCTGATCGTGATGATAATACGTACATTACTAATCAAGTCGTAAAAAGATGATGTTCGGCTATTTCCGTCGGATGACGACAAGTATACGTCATACCTGAAACGTGCGAGAGATAAAGTAACAAACAAAACAGTAATGAAAAGAATCCTGGAATTGTTTTTATAGTGTTGTGTACGTTGATCACAAAATAACAGGCAAAATAATTTTTTTTAAACCGGCCAAGAAGGAATCGGTAATTATGAATCGGCGTTTGTGGATTAAATGTTTAATTATTAATAACTACTTATTTGCACGGAATCTAAGAAGGTCGTCGTTTTGACCGTCGATCGGTCGGTCGGTTTTATTGAAAAAAAAATATAGAAAAAGATCAAGACTGCCATGATAAAATGAATACGTGATAAGTATTTATTATTTAGAAGAAGAGTATTTATTTTCTACATCATTTTTCCGACAAACTGTACCGTTACAGCTGATAGGCATATAAAAAAGGTTTTTTTTTTATGTATGTCCGCCGATTTAAAAAAAAATTGTATGAAAGGTATGCTCCCAAGTTGGTCCCATATAAATTTTATTAACTTTGTTTGGATCGTTTTTGAGTAAGCTTCAATAATACGTATTTTTCCCACTTAGTATATGTGGATGATATGATGATAATTTCCTGTCACTGTTATTTACATAGCAGGAGTGATATTCGAATTTGTGTGGGGTAGGGACCACAACTAAAAAGTGAATAATAAAAACTTTTTACATAAAAATTAAAACCGACTTCCAAAATAAACACTACAAAGTGAAAAATAACTTTAATTTCGGAAGTCGATGGCAAAAAACGAAAATTCAAAACCAAAGACATACATACGCGACGAACATATAACCTCCTCCTTTTTGGAAGTCGGTTAAAAAGTGGGCGATTTCGAACTGGGGATGAGTATGAACGAAGCTTATATGATACTTGATATACAGAAATTTCAAATTCTTAACTTGTTTAGTTGTTGCGATAGAGCTCGTACAAAAATGGTACTAAACTGAGAAGTTTTACGAACCCTATTTCTACATTTTTGAAAATAAAAAATATATTTCCTGAGTATCAACCTAGATGTTCCTAAGCCCAGCCCACCTACACGGCCAAAGTTGTTGATATCTCAAACATCCAAATAGATATTGAGAGTACTGATTTCTCCCCAATGATTTTTTCTAATGACGCTAATGAAGCAGCAGACACCTTAACAACTTTACTGACTCAAATTATTGAAAAACACACTCGCCTCTCCACAGTCTCCCGTAAGAACCGTAACATCTAGCCCTGGATCACACCTGGCTTACTTCGCTGTATTAGAAACAGGGATAAAATGCATCTTGCTTTAAAAACACAACCAGATAACCCCATCCTCAAAGTAACGTATTCTCGCTATCGCAACTTCTGTAATTCTTTGCTCCGCAAATTGAAAATAAATTACGAGAAATGAAATCAAGTTCCGTAGCTGGAATTGACGGTATTTCAGGACATATATTGAAGTTTACGCGCAAAAGTTTAATCCCCTATATAACACATATCTGCAATCTCGCGATATCTACTGGTGCTTTCCCTGACTGTTTCAAAATAGCACTAGTCCACCCTATTCATAAGGGAGGGGACAGAGGCAGTGTCAAGAGTTATAGACCTATATCTATTCTACCAACCATTTTGAAGATTCTGGAGAAGATTCTGAACAACCGTTTGCTTAAATATATTAATACTCATAAACTTCTCTCCGAAAATCAATATGGCTTCAGAGCCGGAATTGCTCAACAGAGGATACAGTTATTGCACTCTCTGAAAAAGTGACTCTGCTCATGGATAGGAAGCAGCGGTGTATTGCTTTATTTCTAGATATCTCGAAAGCTTTTGACACTGTCTCTGCGCCCATACTTCTGTCGAAACTCGAACGCATGGGAATTCGTGGTCCTGCACTTGACATCTTCTCAAGTTACCTGGAGAATCGTTTCCAACATGTTCAATTGGATGAGGTAACAAGCGATAAAGCTAGAATAGAATACGGCGTGCCACAAGGCAGCATTCTAGGTCCAACCTTGTTCCTCATCTACATCAACGATCTGTATTCAATTACCTTAACTAACTGCTTCATATTTACCTACGCTGATGATACAGCCCTACTTGTTTCTGGGAATGATTGGAGTGAAACAGAAAAATATGCTCAGATGGTGTTGGACATTGTCATGAACTGGTTTAACAATAATTTATTAACCCTGAATGCAGAAAAATCGAAGCTTATTTCTTTTTCTTTAAGTAATAGGACTCAGCCACACATATCGCCTATTGTTAAAGTACACAGTTGTTCTCCAAACTCCAGCTGTACCTGTCCCACTCTGCAAACCTCGTCTTGTATAAAATACTTGGGTGTGCAAATTGATAAACACCTGAACTGGTATAGTCACATAGATAATCTCGTCATCCGAACGCGTAAACTCATTTCCATCTTTAAGAAACTCCGTTGTTAGGCTGTTTCGGAAACACTGATGATGGTCTATTATTCTCTCTGTCAGTATCTTCTCCTATATTGTTTGCCGGCTTCGGGTGGCGCCTGCAAAACATACTTTCTGAAACTAGAGAGAGCTCAGAGAGCAGTTCTCAAAGCTATGTTCTGCAAGCCCTATAGATACCCCACTTTGGAACTTTTTAGGGAAAGCAGGGTTTTGATAGTGAGAGGATTATATGTGCTACAGTGTGTATTAAGGAAACATCGGCTACCATTCACAAAAAGTACTAAACGTCGCGCAGACATTGCCCTTCCACTAGTTAGACATAAAACCACCTTCGCAAAGCACCAATTCACCTACCTCAGCTATATTCTATATAACAAAATCCATACATTTCTCCATATCCACAGTTTAAATTATCACAAATGCAAAAGTATAGTTACAAAATGGCTAATTGAGAAATCATATGATGTGACCGAAAAACTTCTCTTCCCACATGCTTAAGACAGATCTCCTCCTATTCAAGCATTTTTATACACAAACACTCATACACACCCCCCCACTTTCACACACCTACTAATTTACTACACCTACCAAGACACGTTCACACCAACCACACTCCGCACTTTCACATTACTTACTCATACACAACACACCTACTACACCTACCACGACTAACTCACTCACTCAATTACGTATTACAGTTTTATTACTAATTATTTTTTCACCTTTTCTTGTTTCAATACACATAAAAATAATTGTATTGTTATGTTCACTTTGTTACTGGTGAAAGCAGCTTTTTTCTAAATAATTTTGATCACCTATGTTTACCTTTATGGAATCACTGGTCCCCAAGTCACAGGCTATAAACCTAGTTTGGGAGCCAGGAGATAATACCCAATGCGCTTTATGTTGTACCTTACTACTGTACTCGTAACATATGTAATCATTTTTACTGAAAATAAAAATTATTATTATTATTATTTGAACTCTACTCGATGAGCTCTAGACAATGACACCCCACAATCTAGAGTACGAAAAAAAAAAATTCTGTCATAAGTTTATTGTATGGGGATACAATAAACTTATGACAGAATTTTTTTTTCATACTCTGTAAATTTTTAAGGAATTTTTTTTCTGTTTTTTTTTTTTCAAATTAAAGGATGTCCCACCTCCTTTCATTTTGAACTTTATTTAATTGTTACTATGTGTTATTATAGCAGCAATAGAAATACACAATCTGTGAAAATTTCAACTGTCTACCTATTACGGTTCATGAGATACAGCCCGCTGACAGACAGACGGACGGACAGCGGAAGCTTAGTAACAAGGTTCCGTTTGGCACCCGTCGGATACGGAACCCTAAAAACGTCTTCTAGTCTATCCTATTCTATTGGAATGTTGCATAAAGTATGTGCATAGAATAACATTATTCTATGGTATGGAGCAGCACTAGGTACAGCAGGAATGCTGACACAAATCTCAAATGTGCAAATTGTTTACAGTTTCCTTATTTATTGTACGAGCTAGTATGTGGGTAGGTAAAACAAGCTCGTGGTGGCAAAATATAGGGGTTCCTCCTTTATTTATTTAAAAAGACATATGTATGATATTTAGTCATGGACATAGAAACCATTACTAAACTTCCTGGAGTGCAAAAATAAATTTTACCTGTTTTGTTACTCAGCCTGATAGCAAAGTTTTATGGTTGTTTTTGTAGGTACTTGGTTTTACGCTTCTGCCCAATAACCTGAAATAATCCCATAGTCCAATTTAACAACATAGAAAATTCTGTTGTGAACCAAATATTTATGAAAAAGGCATTTTTGAAATAAACATCCCGAATGTAACAATACATGACAGGTAACTTTACCTTACTTATCAGAAAATATACTGACCGTCAATTGGCATACCTGTGCAATGTTTGCAAATCTCGATAAATCTCTTATAAAAGTCAAATTAAATAAATATTTTGCAGACAAGGGTGCAGTAGTGATGGCAAGGTTCAATGAATGTTACACTTATATTTATTGACTTTTGTTACATACTTAAATTATTAACTTTAACAGGTGTAAATTCGTATTATTGGGTAGAAGTGGAACCCAATATCGTTAAAATCATTAACTATTGACGTACGACAGTTAACCTGTGTCAGTAATAAAAAAACGTGACGTACTGAACGTTAAATAAATGTTTTATTAAACAAAACAAGTTAAATTTTGACGTAAGTGAAGGGTTGTGCAATGTTTTCATTAGAGCCTGAAACTGAACAGTCACTATACGCCGCCCACTTGCCGCTCTCGCTGGCGGTGCACGACGCGGGTCGCGTGACGCAGGAAATTGCGCACTTTGTACACTTGTATAACCTTTATGATTGCTTCTGAGGCTATTTCAATGATGACGTCAGTAATACGCTAAATTGTTCCGCGGCAAGGGTACGGAATGACCGTGTGTTTGCTCAACAATAAAACACAAACAATGAGAATGAAAACACGTTGAGCAACGTTGTTGTAATGATGTTCTTGGCGGTTCCTGCTACGTTTTCAGTTGCTGCTATAAATAACTTTATTGATGTTTAACTGCGCAGTTTGCCTGTGCTGTAAGCTTTGTCCACCTTGTAGGGAAGTTAACGGTAGAACATAAATTGTGTTACACTTATGTAAAGCTTATGCTGCACTATCATTAAACATTATATTGCCCCGTTCCGCCTGCAGTCCATGAGGCCGTGGGTGGAGCTGAACTTTACACCCACTATCCTACTCCCACGGTAGTATTAGATCTTTAATTTGAATTCCGTCACAGGTGAAAAAGTTGCAATAAACTGGTCTGTGAACCGGATATTTATTTCCTAGTATTTCTGCTCACCGTGATTCACCCTTTATTGTGATTTTTCGGTTTTCCGAAACGAAACTAACCTTAACATGGTTATTGTTTAGGGTTACCCTTTTCGAAGGGTAAAAAAAATTAACCTCAAATTGAAATGACGTTATAAATAAACTTCCATCGAAACGTTTGAAGACGATTGAAACTTTCGCGTTCATTTGATGGCTGAAATGGTAAAATAGAAATCTAGCGTCTCGTATTTCGCTCGTATGATATAACATTGCATCAGTTTGATTTGGGTCAGGCCACGCTGCAGCGGAAAGGCCGAAGGTCGTGGTGCACTGCAGCTGCGGAGCGTGGGTGTGCGAGGGTTGGAGGCGGCAGGTAGGCGCCTGGAGTAGGCGCTGAGGGGGCGCGTACACGCCAACGTTACATAACTCTACAGCTGTAGGTATAGTACTTTACTTGCCGAGTTCCGTTAATACCGAAGGTTGCTGCGCATAAGGTCGTCCGTCTGGGTCACGACGCAAACCGTGGCGCGCCGTATTTACGGCTATATTTTCTAGATAATACAACCTTCTAGTTCTTCTACTGGCGTTTATGTTCGTAGCTATTTTTAGCTT
The DNA here is from genome assembly GCA_947364205.1 of Agrochola lota. Lineage (NCBI taxonomy): Eukaryota > Metazoa > Arthropoda > Insecta > Lepidoptera > Noctuidae > Agrochola > Agrochola lota. The sequence goes on from OX376236.1 coordinate 10,333,666, forward strand.
TCATAGAAAGTTAATTATTACGCTCGTGTAAAGAGTAATTAGAAATCTAAGAACCATCAACGTTTTAAAACATCTTATTTGTCAGTTCATTGAAAACTATTTTAACGCTCAATATTCAATATTTTCAACTTTCAATATTTTGACACCAATAGAGGTTCAGAAAACTTGAAAAGTGTTATTGTCTATGTGTAGTAATAGTATCCGTTATCTCTTCCTCGTATCTACAATGTAGGTTCACTATCTGTTGTTGTTTTCAGAGTGCATTTTATCAACTTATCGCAATACTTATGCTACATTTTATTCGAGTACGTTTGGCACTTAGCGCCCCCAAACATCAAACTCAACTATTCATCATGTACTTACCTACAAACAAGTACGGTGCACCCTGACATCGCATGGCGGTAGTATAAACCAGGAACTGAAATCTCATAACCAAAAATTAGCAGCTGAGCCTACGCCGACTCTACACTGGCTCTACGTCGCGGTTCCTATACTGCTGCTACGCCGAGCCTACGCTGCGTCTACGACGTGGAGTCTACGTCGAGCCTACGCCGAGTCTACACTGGCTCTACGTCGCGGTTCCTATACTGGTGCTACGCCGAGCCTACGCTGCGTCTACGACGTGGAGTCTACGTCGAACCTACGCAGAGTCTACACTGACTCTACGTCGCGGTTCCTACACTGCTGCTACGCCGAGCCTACGCTGTGTCTACGACGTGGAGTCTACGTCGAGCCTACGCTGAGTCTACACTGACTCTACGTCGCGGGTCCTATACTGCTGCTACGCCGAGCCTACGCTGCGGTTACGACGTGGAGTCTACGTCGAGCCTACGCTGAGTCTACACTGGCTCTACGTCACGGTTCCTATACTGCTGCTACGCCGAGCCTACGCTGCGTCTACGACGTGTCTACGTTGAGCCTACGCCGAGCCGAAGCTAAATTATTTTTGTGTAAACAGAGACGAAAGTATTATTTTGTTGGTAAATCCATACTCAAATGTCAATAATATTAAGAAATAAATGCTCTTCTTCTGGTTCGTTTTCGAAAAATAGCTTTAAAAAGTCCAAATAAAAATTATCGTTTACCTAAATAACAAAATACATTTGTCAAAACAACAGTTAACTGAATCCTTGCAGTTGTTAGTACACAAACTATAGCGAATAAAAGTGGTCCAAGGGCAAATATGAATTTCCTTTACGTTGGGATTTCCCAACATGTTATATTTATATTAGATTACTATTTTATATTTATGTTTGAACCATTTTAGATGAAATGTTTAGCTGTGTTTATCTTAGCTTCTATAATCCTACCATACAGCATACTCACATCTATCTACCTACCTATTTATTACATACGTGTTTAAAACTTTAATCATTCTTATCAGCATATTGATAACATCTTATAGATGTATAAAAGGGTGCTTTTGAACAATAAGGAATTCTGAAATAGTTGTGGTTGCAGGATTTCCCCGCTCCGTTGTGCGTCATCGATGTATCGTGCTGTACACAGCATAATGTAGGTACCTACTTTGTAGTTACCAGACTATTTATAGCTTTAACGAAGTTATTTTAAAATGTGTAAAAACCTAGTAAGGGATAAAATTGCATTGGTGTTGTTCGTTATAACTCGGTTCAGCAAGCTTTGCGACGGTAAAATTTAGTGGACTCTGAAACTTAGAAAATTAATATATAGAGACCTGGTTGACGCCGGCGCCCGCGCCGGCGCGCGCGGCGCTACCGTCTGGTGATGACAAATCAGATAGGAAAACGATGTTTCATCGTCCTGTAAAAACCAGATAGCTCATCTTAGCGAGTGCTGAAGTGTTGTTGTTGTTCTTATAAATAACTTATGCATGAATAATCTTTGTTGATGATTTGTTTGATGAATCATGGGCATGGTTTTAATAAAAAAATAAACTGCTGCTGCAGTTTTTTAATTACAACGAACAAGGATTCTGTGTTAAGTCTCACATAGTCATTTCTTTTACGTAGGTAAGTACATAACTTTGACCAATAGAGCAATGGTCTTTGTATTCTAATAACTCAAACCAATATTTTTCAGCCAAATGAATAATAAGGTTACAAAACAATGAAAATAAATAAAACCTACCACAATGAGTAAAAAACCGCAACTGGTTTACCTGTTTATGATAGACGCTACTTGCGTCAGTCCACTATACATAACTACATTTAAGTGTGTAAAAACAACACGCCCTCGTATTTGTTTGTTATTTTTCCCCGAAAAACTCAACGATTCTACATCCGTTCCTGTTTTCTATTTCAAAATGGTTTTTAGTTGCAGATTGGATCATAGAAAATTGAAAACATTCTGCCGTCTTTAAAAAAGTTTTTTGTCTTTCCTGTCACTTCTAATAAAACCACAACATATTGAAAAATACTGATTCCAGTCTGGGTTATTGAAAATCATTTTAATCTTTGATCGTGTTTCTAAGCTGCCTGAGGTTAAATTTAGTCTTGTTAGTAAAATGACCTTTATGTAAAGATAATTTCAGTTGTTATACTTGTTATCGAGAAATTTGAGTAAAATCATTTCAAAGCCTCGGCTCGGCCTTCAATTACAAGTACTGACGAAGAAACCTCTTTTTAAAAACATAGTTATCTGTTCAAGTACGCAGGTTCGTTATCAAGTGATATCGAATTTGACAAAGTTTAAGTTTAGTGCTAAGTCACCCTAACGAGGTATTTTTTCCTAGAACGTTTTAACGATAGGTATTGCAATTAAATAAACGTTTTTCCTGTATTTTAGATCACTGAAATTGTTATTGCCGAAAATTGTAATAGCTTTATCAATTACATGGGATGACTAAGACTAATAGAAAAGGTCAAAAAAATATGGCATTTGGCATCAATGAATAGGTACTTATTTATTTACTTTATACTTGTTTTAATTTTATTCTTGGATGCCCAAATATTAATGCAGTTAAAATGCCCAAATATCCTCCTATTTCACACATCCATGTAAACTGTAGACTTAAAGTTATTGCGATAATAATCACATTTATGTTTAATTATAATTAAGCGTGTGTCATGTGTGTATTCTAATAATTTATGACAAATGAATACACAATTTGAGCTCAGTGGGAAAATGATTTCCATTCAAGTAGCGTGCTCGGTACGGATTCCACAAAAGTGTAGGGCGCGTGAATCGGGCTCAGGACTGACGCAAGTTGTTTTGCCAACTTCACTTAGTCATTTTATAAGTATTTCGCAAGAAAAGGTGCCGCGTCCCCGTTTCAATTTGTAAACAAACATCGCTTCGGTTCCACGGCCTCACAACGCGTCTAAACCATAATTTCTGTGTTCATTCAATAATATTTCATCAGTTTGTGACAATAAATGCATCAGTTTTTAATTGACTTACGAAACTATGGCTGTGGAACCTCTGTTAGTGCTCAATATTTTCCAGAGCTCGGTAAGTTACAATTATTATTTAATTATTAAATGTAGGTAGCTAACCCTAACCACCTGTACCTACATCCATTTAAACGGTTGTTTGTGTTTACGTGTTTTTGACTTGTTTTGATTAGGGTCATCAACTCATTATTCTGATGATTTATTACAGCTATATCAATAAGCATTACAAAGGGAACACAACATTAGAAATGTGGGATATTAGTCTGAGATTAAGACTCTGTAAATAAAAACTGTTTATATGTACAGCCTACTTAGGTCATATCTAAAATATAGATTTTACACAAAAAATAAGCCTGTAGTACAGTCACACATTGCTTTACGAATTGAGAAAATACAAGTACAACCATACAATGAGTCGTCTGTAGTGTAGATATTTATTGTTCTGTTTCTTAATTGTAAAACATGATGTTATGTCGACGCCAATCTCTATCGACATCGTATTCGGTTATCTGTCGTAAACAATGGCGCTTTCGCATGCGCACACGTTCATAGTACGACAACTACGAGTAGCGTACGATTTTAACTGTAGGTAGTTATTATAAAAAATAATCATATCGGGAACTAAATTTGACTGTATGAGTGCCAAGCTGCCGTGTATTCAAGAGCTGAAAGCGTTGTTGAAAATGTTCATAGCTATTAAATTAATTAATGTAGGTCTGGAAAAGTTTCATTTTAAATAAAATTAGTCAATAATACTTTGACAATAATGGCTATTGCGGACTAGAATATCAGCAAGGGAGAAAATGTTATTATTAAAGTATAATGATAATTTTGTTTACATGCATATTCTATGGGGTTTTTCACAGTCGTTAGCTTTGTTTTTTCCTCGAATGCTTGTTGTTTTATGGTTATAATAGGTACTAAATACAGTATTATCCTTTTCATACATTTTCATAATATGAATACCGCATAGGTACTAAAACGTTATGAGTATTGTGTACCAAAACAGCCAGAACAATATTTTGTTCTTCCGGAAGGCTATTATATTTTAACAATTCCATTTACGTCATCATTAGGTTACTAGTTATCACTAAGCCGGCAGTGTTTATGAATTTGTTTTGATATCACAAAAATGGAAATTCCGTAGTGTGCAAACAGACGATAAAACAGATTTTCCTTATAAGTATTATATTTCTTTGACTAGAAAAAGAAAACCATAAGTTATGGGCCAACATGGTACGTTTATATATATATAGAAGACACGTTAGCCTGTGATTTTAGGGAAAAAATCACAGGCCAACATGGGGAAAATTTTAGGGAAAAAACGCATAATTGATGTTAATGATGTTATTGTTACATAAACTGGAAACCATTAGGTATAACGTGGAGTTAAAAGAATAATAAAAAATATTCTTAGAAACACTATAATGTAATGAACCTCGCCCGAAATTTGAAATTATATAGACGTCGAGACAAGAGTTTTAGAGTAGGTATGTATAGTATTGTCTAGACAGGCCATGACCCTTTAAATATCAGAGTACTTGAACGCTAAGGTACACGAATTTCATGAGCGTACTACGAATTTACTGGGTGTGACTTATAGCTAGTGCTAGTGACCCCCGGGGGTTTACTCGCACTTGCCACTCGACTGGAAGATAATGGGTGAAGGGTTCATAATTTCATATCAATCGGATTATGTAAGTCCCCTACAAACAATTCCGTCTTACTGCGCTGCTACCTGCTATCTAATTACGCAACACATTTTCGTAAATGATTACGACTAATCTGTTTCATTTTGACAGTTCAACAACATTCATTGCGTTATTTACGTTGTTGAGCAGATTTTTTTTCCAACTTTTGATGCAATGGATTAGCAATCTGTTTCAAAACGATTCAGATTCTGATTGATCGTGTATAACGCATTAAGGGGAACAGATTCCACCACAGTCACAGTGTTTATAGCTATGATTATAATTATGTTTTATATAATTTAATTAATTAAATTTCGCGGCCCTTAAAACATTGTATTTAAAACTTGAAATTTAATTTTGGTCTTGCTTCCCTATGACTTCTGAACTAAACTCTTGCCGGCCAGAAGTTGGTTATAGGAGAGACAGATTTCACGAGTGGCTAACAAAATCAAAATCAAGAAAAAAAAAAAACTTCTATTGAATTTGATTTGGTATACAATAAATAAAGTTCACAACAACCTGAACGCTCAGAATTAGGTATCTATGTCTGGCACCAAGGTGAAACTGACTGTCTTAAACTAAATGTCAGAAGATGGTTCTCAATATTCAATCATCAATTACGTATTCTTGAGCGAATGACTTACGAAATCATTGTGTATTTCGTTGTATTCATAACAATTGATATCTTATCGTATATTTTCGTCATTATTACAATGGCTATATTATAAAATGTAATAACTACCGAATAATTTTCAATTATAAATGATGTGATAAAAATGTAAATCGTGGATTGATATATTTGGATTATTTATTTTCATATTGTAGTTTTTCAAAACAAATCTTGATCTTGATAAGATCCGTTTTCGAAGATATTTTAGGTTGAGAATCGGAAACAGTCCAAGACAATAAAATAAAACAATGTGTATTAATTGTACTAATATTACACATTGTTTTATTAGGTTCGACCGAGATCTCGGTCTCGGCATTCTCGGCAAAAAATAGAGTACGGTAATAATTTACTGCATCGTCAGCAAGCTCATCAGCATGGCCGCAACAGATTAATCCAACTTGTAGGCAGCTCATGATTCCATAGAGTTTGAAGCTGAGCCAATGACCAAGCAGTGACCAAAACAATTCAAATGCTGTATATCCAAATAGCGCTGGGTAGTTTTCTTATGGCGAAAATAAACATGCCTGTAAAATGGAGCATTGACTTGCATGAAATGTCACACTTTGTACGTTTAATGTATCCACAGTGTGACATTTACTTTGCACTGTGTAACATGGCATGCAAGCTACTGCTCCATTTTACATGCATGTGTATTTTATTAGCTTGCATGCCAGTTACACTGCAAGTAAATGTCACACTGAGTGCATTTAATGTATCCACGGTGTGACATTTACTTTGCACAGTATAACTGGCATGCAAGCTACTGCTCCATTTTACAGGCATGTGTATTTTTGCCTTTAGAGAACCAAGACTGAAAGAAATGCAAATATTTTTGAGTACTAGTATTCGTAACCTTATAAAGTATTTAGGCCCGCAGCAATAAAGTTTGTCAGCCCTACTAGTGAAGCAAATGAACAGCTCTTTAGCAGAGCAGTAGGGTAATTACAAAATACTCAATTAATCACAATCTGAATCGTTTTGAAACAGATTGCTAACCCATTGCTACATATGTACGAAAAAATGTTCTGCTGAACAACGTATATAACGCAATGAATGTTGTTGAACTGTCAAAATGAAACAGATTTACGAAAATAAGTTTTAGCCAATTAGATAGCTGGTCAGTTATACGATGAGAGGCCGAAAACGCCGAAAAAATGCTTTTTTTGTGCTACAACATCGTGTTGTTTAATTTTAAATATTAAAACTATTACACTCTTAATTAGATACACACATCAACACTTTCTAGGGATATTTCAGGTTTAGCATCATAACTTTAAAAGTACTGGCCATATAAAAAAGGATTTAAACGTCAATTTGATCCTGGCACATTTCTCTTCTGTATTCTAAATTCAAATATAAAAAAAATAATGACTCAGGCGGTAAAATTAAATTAACTTTATTACGAGAAATTTTCGTCTCTGTGTGTTTTAAAGACTAAATTGTTTTTAAATGAAATTTAAATTTTCTCACAAGTTTGATAATTAAATTCAAACTGTTCTCGGGCGACCTTTGAATACAATATTTCCAACTTCTATTAAAAATAAGTACTACATTAACTAAACTTATTCTTGATTTTGCTGCTAATGGCAATATTACCGAACAAACATGTTTTTGCTTCAATTTTGCTGTACTTGCTACTAAGACTATTAGAAAACAACATCATCATGGAATCAGTAATGATGATTCTCAGCAATTATTTTGTATTTCCGTCTCAGAATAACATGTTATTGTGCAATTGTTGTTCATTTGGCGTTATCTATTTTCTGTTCTTGTAAACACAAGCCAAAGTGTAGGTAGAGCTCGGGTCATTAGCAGTCACATTGCCATGGCAAGATCACGCGGTGTTTTGGATCTCATGAAGGACATCACGTGAGAATACTGTCTTTTGTGTGCCTTATTACTGAAATAATGAACCAATGACGACCATGCGACCTTGTTTGTTTACACACTCATATAAATGTAAGAAATACGAATGTGTAACATAAAAAAGTTGGGTGTGAACATTTGTAAATATTATGAAGACGTGGACATGATGAATCGATATCGTTTATGCTAGGCGGCGCGGGCATGGCGAGGCTTCATTCTGCACCGAAAACTTTTAAATTAATGTTCAGCGATTTATAAAAGACTCGCCACTGTTTTAAAAAAAATAAAAAATAACTCGACAATGATGAATTATCTAAAATGCGGTCAATGTGACATTCATGTTGCATAGTCGCTGTTAGTAAATTTGTTTGTGTTTTTTTTTACTAGATATATGTTTATTTTATGTTTCTAATATACATTACTCGCTTTAAGCATGCAAAAACACATATTTATAGGCTCCAAAACAGGCGCGAAGAGACGAGAGAAGAGAGGTAATAGAGATGTTGATTGGGGGAAAAAAAACTATTTTACAATGCATTTGCTCGAAAAGAGCGTTTTCCAAGCAGTCAATTTGTGCGGAAAGTTTCACTTTTTTTCACTAGTGCTTTTTACTTTTCTGTTTTTTTTTTAATTTTTGAGGCCGTCGTCAGCCCGTCTCGTCTCAGAGATTTTATTATTTGAGAAAAGTTTTTCACAAATTAGTATTTACAAATCAGATGATGATGATGACGATGGCGATGATTATGACGATGGTTAAATCAAAAAGTCGAAATCAAAGTCGAAGTCGAAGTCTAAAGCGAAGTCGAAGTCGAAGTCAAAGTCGAAGTAGAAGTCGAAGTCAAAGTCAAAGTCAAAGTAAAAATCAAAGTCATGATTTTTGTTTTTATCATTTATATACGTCGTCGTATGTTAGATGTTACACATCATAGGCGACTGCCGTAAGGCTCGCTCGTTTTTTTTTTTTTTTCCTCGCACAATGCATAGTAAAACGTTGTATGATACACGTGCGTAAGATGATTTTCGACTCACCTACCTTCCGCACTTATAGCATAAATAACTATAGTCTGTCAGATAATAAAAAAATATTAGATACGTATTTTTTGCTTTATCAAAATAATAAAAAATGGTTTAGATAAAACGTATTAAAGTTGGGGAGTGGGGGCTCGCTACGTCACAAATCAGTATAAAATCTACCGGCCAGTGACGTCATGTTACATTTTAACGCATTGCCTACTCAATATATTGCCGTAATCTTTTGATTACGTAAAAAGAGAAAAATACGTGTCCAATATTTTTTAATAATCTACCTGACGGACAAAACAATTTTTTTTGTCCACATCCCTATTGTTCCAGGACTCTGAAACGTTATTTAAAATAACGTTTCTAACAATGCATTGTACAACATTTTGTTCAGAACGAAAACAAAATGAGAACGTTTTGAATAACCGGTTTATTTGGACGAAATTCGTAATATTCTTGAATACTGAATGAAATTCGTAATCTTCGTAGTTTCCTATCGATCAACCCAAAAATGGAAAAAAAGGTTAAAAACGTTTTATTAATCGAAAACCATTTAAATTTTGTTCTTCTTCAAAAACATTTTTATAACGTTCCGTTCGAACGTAACTGAAACAAATCTTTTCTTAGGTTTTTAAGACGAAACCATTTCGAAAAATATACCGTTATTCGAGCCCAGAATTATTCAACCGTGAAGTTTTCTTAGAAATTTGTGTCGCGTTGCTCCTGTTTGCGGGAGCCTTATATTTCACGTGCTCGTATGAATTTGATCAAAATCAAGTTTATTCTGCCAAAGGCAGAGGCAAACATCTACGTTTGAATGAACTGAAACAACATTTAAATGATTCTCAATCGATAGGCTGGTTTTTAGGGTTCCGTAGTAAAGAAGGAACACTTATAGTTTCGCCATGTCCGTCTGTCTGTCTGTCTGTCCGTCTGTCTGTCCGCGGCTTAGCTCAGAGACGGTTAGTACTAGAAAGCTGTAATTTGGCATATGTATACATATTAATCATGCCGACAAAGTGGTAAAATAAAATCAAGAAAATATTTTTTTTTAGGGTACCTACACGTAAAGTGGGGATGTTTTTTTTTTGCCTCATCTACCCCATGTTGTGGGGTATCGTTAGAAAGGTCTTTCAAAAATATTGTGAGTTTGTGAAAACCATTTTTAGATTCAGGGATCCGTTTGCGAAATATTAAGCTTTTAACTGAATTTTTTTTGTTAGAGTCAAGTGTCCCCCCCCCCCCTTCTAGCTAAATGGTTGTACTTGGACTTGTGAAAAAATTCACAGCAGTAGTATATAACGAAATTAAAAGGAAAACTATGACAGCTAAGTAGACTGTACAGGTTAACGAAAAATAATCAACCTACTTAAATTTGCAGTTTGAAAAACATGATCTCCCCCGTCTGGGAGAACACGTTTTAGAACTACAATGTTAAGTTTGTTCTTGGGATAAATTCATCCCAACTACGGAACACTTCATTGTGCGTGGTCCGACACGCACTTGGCCGGTATTTTTTAATACGCAATTTATCGTCTCCGAAATTGCCAAAATACTTAATTAAATACTAATGTTGTTTAATAATATAACTCATTGAACTGGTTTTTGATAAACAATCATAGATCCGTGTCGTGATCGTGACACTAACGATTTAGTCGCTGATAATAAATTTAAATAAATTCAGTTGAATTGAAAAAAAAACCCAACGAATGAAAGTGTTGTGGTAATACATAATAGCATGCGCCGCTTCCGGGGCTGTGGGTGCGCGGGCGCACACGGACGAGCGCGGAGCGGCGCGGGCGCCATGCGCGTGGGAACCGCGCAGCCACCACAGAGTTCCCACGTCCTATTGTCTTTGATCGGCTCACGGCCCAACCTTTGACACATCATATTCGACCTAAAAACCTGCAGACAGGTGAAGTACTTATAGCCGCGTTATTGTTAAACAATCCACATGGCAGAGTGCTGTGATGAACCATAGTATTATTATTACATCTACTCCGACACGCACAAATATCGCTTATTGCAAAATTTGATATAATCTCGATCACGTTCTGTTGTTTATGTGGCGAATATATAAATATTACAGATAAGATAAAATGGTATACTATACAGGCAAGCAAGGTACGCAAAAAAGTACTTTATACTTCTAAGCAGCTTTACTAAATTATAAATGTTATCGTGTGTTGTGTTATGTAATTATTGTTTTAATATGTGTAGCGAAGACAATACGGTTTGCGTCGGTGCCGCCAAGGTCGGGGTCGTTGAACCTATTTACGTCTTTCAGCAAGAGGCGCCGGGCGTCGCGCCGCCCCACCCCGCACGTTGAAATAAACTGACAATAATACAACACCCTGCGATAACTAGATTACTTACCCATGATAACTTGTCGCTATGTACTGTTTCAAACAACCAAACATTTTTAAAACTACAATGAAACCATGATTTCTTGAAAAAATTTAACATACCTTCCATAATTCGGAGCGTGTTGTTCGATTTTAAGAATTTTTGGCTACTTATCACGTCCATTATTTTGATAAATTATTCCAAAAAAACTTCCTATTCCCGTGTGATAGGTTTTATATCAATGTGATAAGCCTTGTTAACCTAACTTGTGCTGTGACCGGGGGTATTTGCATAAAATACCACCGGCCACAGCACTAGTTACAAGTTAGGTACAAATGTGCGATGATATTATGAGGCATACAGAATATTATGAATATGCGAAATAATAAATGACAAAAAAAAGTGTAGTTTAGCGCCTCATACTTAAGCGTGTTAATTTCTGTATTGTGATAGATGCAAAACTCAATAGCGGCGCGTCGTACAAAAGCGCGGTCTGTCAATATTTGTTGTATCTCTGACGTCTTTCACCGGCGCGCCATCGCCATGTTTGTTCAAACGGGCCTCCTCACTACTCACTGTTCGAGTTTTGTGGCCTCGTCGCTCTCATTGTGTCTACCATCAATCAAAATATCATTTATTGATACGACCGACTTTACAACACGGCCATTGCCAGTGTTTGACAAAGTTTGTAACGCCCCCTGTTTATTTTGTAGTTGTTCTATCGGAGTTAAAGCTCCTACTTTAAGTATTTAACTGGATTGACCCAAGAGTTCAGTTTGTTCTTCTGTATTAACAACCCATTTCCGGAAATATTAAGTGAAAGTTGTACCTACACGATACCTTCATAAACTACTATCTGACTTTAGTTCAGGACTTTAGTTACACTGACAACCATCTAGCAAAAGACCCGTATATTTTGTCATCATCAAATTTCAGGGAGGGTTCCCTGAATTTGTACGTCACCACGTTGATCAAGCATTTTGCAATTGACATATATAAACTTACTGCGCAGTGGCTTCGGGTTCAAATGATATCCGAGATATTTGTATATTTCATTGTTGAATAAGAATCTCACATCCTGATGCCAAAAGTATAAACATTGGCTTTGCGTGGAAATCAGAACAAATATCTCAGTGAGAATGTAAACACCGTGGGTACCGCGAGGTGTACCCACGTCGAGCCCTGAGCTCACGCACTCTGACAAGTGGCGCAATGGTCTCGGGCCACTGTTACATACACTACACCGCTGCACCGTCAGATTTAGTTACTATCGCGTGGGTATTCTCACGACGACGCCGACATTTCCCTTCATAGTTCCATACTGGGTGATAAATTTAAAACGTGTACGTAAGTACTGTTACGTATACGATATACGTTTGTATCAGCGTAATTTGTTGTCATTATGTTCTGAAAAACCAACGTAGTACATGAATCACTACATATATGACTGTACTGAACGGAGCTTTCAGCCTGCTTACTAATAAAGCTGTACCCAGAAATTTGAGCTTTCATGACGCATATTTTCTACGGTCAGATCCGGTCAAAGTGTGTACATATTTATTTATCTTTTTGTATGAAAATGCAGAGAAACAGCCAGTCACCGGTTTCGGTTTCGACTGTACTTAGTACTTATAAGGTCCGATTTACCCGGCGGGCGCAGCGTTAGCCAAAATCAGTAATCAATAGCTGTAGCTCTGCCAGCGAGATACTGACTAAATTGATGACTCCATCAACAACGACAACATCAATGTGTTTATTTAAAAAGAAAAAAACAGGTCACAACTCTGTTACCTACATTCGGAAACATTTTGAGCTCGATAGGTAGTTGCTTGTTTACACATTGACGAGACGAGAAGGAGGTTTATGCCATTGCGGTTAGATTTGTTTTACATTTTTTTCTCTAGTGACGTCAGACCTATTTTGTTTGATGTGTAGGCTCTTCGCTGTTAGAGCGGATGCTACGCCCGCGCCAGCTCCGCCTGCTACGAGTCTCAAATACAGATTCTATTACAAAATTACTGTCGATGTTAATAATGTCCTCTTGCAGTAAGCCCCTCTAGATGTCAATGAAAAAAACGACACCTATCTTTCAAAACTTTGTTGTAGTTTCGGTAAGCTATAAAATATCTTGGCGGTTACAATAAGTAGAATCAGAACACGTTCTTAGTAGAATGTATACCTACACGCATATTTGCGCAGACCTTGGAACAACTCACCATGCCATGCCGGTGAGTGACCGTCGTCTGGCCGGTTACTGACACCCATCGCAAAAACTCGGCGCCAAATAACATGGAGATTAACGTGCTCATGTGAAAACAACACACTTGGAGCGCTGCTTGGATTATTGGACCTTGCTTTCTTTTCTTCTGCTTTCTGAAAGCTCGCTAATCTGGGAAGTAATTAACAGAATTTTACTAACATTGTAGTAATTTTTTCCCGAATGCTAATCCGGGAATATTACAAATAACAGCTATCAAATCGGGCAAAAATACACACGGACACGGGAAAGCTACTAACTTTCCCGTTTCCTTAAAGCATTCATGCCTAATGAATATGATGTCAAAATAACTACGACCAAATGCATCAAATGTTATCAATTGGTTAGTTTGCAGCGACTGTTCGGTTTTGGATATGAAAACCACAATTTAATTATTTTTGTTTTTATAGGTACCTTTGCTACTAACATATTTTTGTTGGTGGGTTTTTCCGTACACTACATATGGATCGAGGCGAAAGTGCTCTTTAGGGATTACAATCGAAGTTGTTATTATCCTTATCCGAATTGATAGGTACCTACATTATCTTGAACAATAGAAGTTTTTACTACCGATTACCCATTTCAGGACTGGTTTTTTTACCTGTCGCCCGAAACGATGAACTCATTTCATTGTTGACAAACCTATACGGGATAATAATAAATATAAATCACAAACCTTACTGAAAACCTACGTAATGCAAAACAACAGTAAAAAAATAAAATATGATTGCTAATCTAAAACATCGGCTGAATGCATCGCAGGCAGGAAGTCGTACAAATAACAAGGATCGCATCATCATCGTCCCATTTCCTGCCAGGGTTGCGAGTTTGTCCGAAAGGGATATCGCGGCCCCGGCACACATGCAACGGAAGGAACACGGGTGGGTTTTAGTCAGTAAAAGTCTGACATACCCTTCCGCTCCGCCCAGAGCGGGAGAAGTTATTTGATAATTTCCCAAACTCAAAAAAAAAAAATCGTCCGATTTGATCTATTTCCATCAGTTCTAAATCAGGATATCTCGTAACATTTCTAGCTAACAGAGATCAACAAAATCAATAATTTATAGTACTTATGCGTTGTAAATGTTTTGTCCAAAATAATGTAAGTAATCGTATTGTGTCGGTGTGTATTTGTGTATGTGGTGCAAGCGGCCGGGTATTTCCGGTGTAGAGTGCTGTGTGATGTGTTCGTGTCAGAGCGGAGTCCAGCGGAATATTCTCGGAGCTGTTTGCCGCGCGCCTGCGAGCGATGCCCCGTGTTTACTGTTTACAATCATTGTACCCTGCACACGCACATACCGTATTTAACTATAGTAAAGCTACAATTTACATTGCGGCGAACTGTAAATAAGAAGCTGTTTTATTAGATCCGCCTTTCATTACATTTCATTGTACTCCATTGTCGAGATGTTTCATGTCCATCTCAATGTTTTGATATCATGACTGTTATAATAACATAGACACATTAAGTTGTTATTTCATAACAAGCCATCTACATATCACGTTGTCTGTTTAAAAAATTTATGACCTCTAGATATAAAGCAGTTGAGCGTGAGTAAAATCGTGTGCTATGTTTACAAACACGACCTTCTGATAAATAGGTTATCAAGTGTTCACGTTGAATTTCTGTTTTACTAACCGGATGAATGAATATATCGGGAAAGGATCAGAATATCTTGGGTTCGTTTTCGCGAGAATGACGATATTGTTTACTGTGAGCGGAATTCGAAGAATGAAACACTAGTATACTCTGGCTTGTTCTATTATTAGTGGATGATGAGCTGCTTGATGGATGGATGACGCGGCCTCGCCGACGCCGCCGCCGCGTCGCTGCAGCTTGGCGCGGCGCCGGCGACCCGCCCGCGTCGCCTGCGACTTGTAGATCACGAGACGAGGGCGCCATATACTATGTACTACCTACTTACGTACTCGCTGGACACATCTGTATTTAATATACAACAATTATATTACACATGCCTTATCACGAGGTGACGTACCTACGTTTCGCGTACCAGTGATGTAATTTTGTGCTGATCGCGTGATACATACTGAATGAATGCTATTTTTATTTTATTATAAAACCGTCAGATGATGATGCAGGTAGTCGTTTTGTTATAACTAGCTTGTTAAGCTGAAAGTAGGTCCAAGACTAGAGACATATAACATGACTGATGCGGAGGCAGACATCAAATAGGTACCGAATTGATTTGCTGAAAAGTTAATTCCTGAAAATAATACATATTACTCCCAAAATAAATGAACGGACATACACGCGATTGCAAGTTGTTTGTATAAATAATGATATGTGCAGCACGCATTCGAACCCTGACCACCCTGACAGAATTGTGAGCTATAAATTGTCGCGACAAACAACGTTACGCTAGCAGATTTTTTTAGGTTACTGGCGTCACAATTTTTTGTCAGAGAACTGACAGAACAATAAAGATATTATTTATAATAGGGTCAGGTTAAAAACAGAGCGTGTGAGTGTCACAAGGCGACTGATTTGGTCGCGCGGTGCCTGCGCCTACGCAACTAGTGATTCATTCGTTTGGCCGCGCAACGGTAAACATTACCCTAATTACTGTACACTAGTGCAATGTGAACCGACCTAGCTATAACCAAAGAATGTTAGCGTGATCAGCTGCGTAACGGTGACATACCTCCGCAAATTGGATGAGCCGCCAAAATTGTGCGTTGGCCCAGAAAGGTGTCGTACCTAGTCCTGCGATCTAGGCAGTTTAGTAAGTTAATTAGTCACTTCTTTGATGTGTTCTTATGCATAATATTATGATTAACATTATAATTATGTATTGTAATTAATCACCCTGCTAGATAAACAAGCACTTAAACTAGAAGCCGCTATTAAATCATATGAGGTTCACTGATCGTCACATTAGTTTGAGATTCCAATCGTTAAATTCTCTGTAAAAACCAGCATTATCAAAATGAGGTTATTGTGCGGTTCTAGGTAATACCTGCGCTAGTTATCTCACCATTAATGATATTAAGTGTCATTTCCGTAAGTGGTTACTAGCTTATATGCCTATATGGTTTACTCAGTTATTTGCATTCCTTGGTAATGGAGACGTTGGCAAAACCTATTGAATAGTAATTTTAAACGGTTTTTGCCTAGGCTGCGTGCACTTGAATAAAGAAGGAATTTTCCATCTTTTTGTTGCAGCAGGAAATACAAATATAAATAGCATTATGCGCTTAGACAAAAATGCCAGACCTTTTATGTTCAGTATTTTGCAGCGCCAATGCGGATGCGTTCGTTACGGCCTTGTGTACAATTTAGAATCATAATGCAACGTCGTAATAAACATAATGATTTCTATGATATCGTAAACAGGCTGTCAAGTTTACAGTGTAAACATTCGCTGTTTATTAAGATTGCAATCCTTAGGTATGTATAATCTTAATACTTGAAGAACACAAGGATAAAAAAAAACAAAAAATTGTTTTTAATTAGATTATTTGTCTTTCTTACCTCCGAAATCCGGTATGGGGTCTCTCCATGATTTACTCGCAATTTTTTCCATGTGGGCTTATCGATATCAAGCGCTCAGCTAACTACACTAATTATACAATAAATGTTTCTAAATATATGTAGAAGTACTTCTAAATATATAACGCATTGAAATTAGGTAATCGCTATATTAAGTGTGCATAACCATTGGCATTGTCATTAATAAACGCGCATGAAGGATTACTCATACGCACGTCAATCGAACGGAACAATAGATGTTGTAATCATAACTCTCCTTTTTAATTATGCAATAGAAATAAAGGAATATTATCATCAGCTAATCAATCACTATACAAATTACTAATAACAGAGACTATTAAAATAAATAGGAATGCATAGCAGTCCGCGAAGTACGCAGGTCAGACGCAGGTACAATGATACAATGACGCAGTTATCGTTAAACCTTGATGTAACAATTCATCTGGTGTTACAAACAAGCGAAGGTTGGGACCCTGTTGGGACGGGTTACAGGAAATGCCCGGCTGGCTGTTCTGCAGAAATGACTTCAGTCGTTTTGGCAATATTCCTGTAAATATTTCGTCATTCGTAGCGCTCGTAGCGCGCAGATTGCGTAGCGTCCTTGCGCTGGCACTCGGGATGGGCGTATACATTGGCATTCTGCAGCTAGATAATGTGCTGTTGGCTACATCGGTTTATATCTGCGTGGTCTTGGGTGTTGCTTATTTGCGTTTATTTCTGCGTGCGCTTCGGTGTCGAGTCCACTTTTAGCCGCAACATGAGCCGCGAGCGTGCAGACGCCGCCGCCATGCCGATGCATCGCGCCAACAATACGACGACGTACTCTGTTATAATTCTTATTTTGTTCAAATTCCTTTCCGACTGATACACGAAGAAGACTTCTTCGATACTCTTTATGCGTAGATAGATACCAAATTCTTCCAGGCACTGTGCCAGCGCGGTCATTGATCACAGTTAGGACTTGTTATTTGATACATTGATGTCCATTCTAACTCTAGCCTCACAATATATTTTTGAAAACCTAATGTATGTACACAAAAATATATCAAATTTTAAGAAAATGTCTGATATTCATAGTTTAAATACCAGGAATAAACACAACCTTGCTGTACATCGCACTCGTCTCCACAGAGTAGGCAACTCGTTCATGGGTCAATGTATACGCTTTTACAACAAACTTCCCATTGACATTCGAAACTTACCCATTAAACGATTTAAAATTTGTATTAAAACCAAACTTTGTAAAAAAGGGTACTATAAAATTTCAGATTATTTAGAAGATAAAAAAGCTTGGGATTGAGCTGCTCGCTCTGCTAAACCTTGTGATAAAACCATAAAACTTGACATTAGAATTATTTAGTAAAATCATTAAAATATACCAGTTTTATTTAAACATTAAAACAAAATGACATGATTACTTTGTAAAGTATAATATTATTTTAATTACCTATTGTGAATGTGAGGACTATGTGGATATTTTTTTTAATTTAATTTTTTTTTTCTCATTACTCCTTTTTTATCCTCTCTCAGTTAGTTTTAATGATGGTCTGGCAGTTTGAGTAGTTTATGCGGCCTACCCAAATGTCCTTTCTTTGGTATTGTTCGTCGAGTTGAGCTCCTTTTGTTCTGAGTTGAGCTCCACGATTACTGACAAATGCTTGCACTGACTGGACAGGTCCACTCAAATCTGTGTGGTTCTTTTCTCAAAAGACCATTTCAGACATGAATCTACATGGTCCTCATATGGCTTGACCAAGATTATGTCTGGACTTTAAAAGAGACTGTGACCTCTGAGTTTGTTTCGGCCTTTCTTCTCAGAGTAGTCGGATAGGAAACGCCGAACTCATCTAGCAAAATTTAATATATCTTTAATATGACGTGTAAAAGTGATTCCTATATCCTATTTACAGAATAAACAATTTCATTTCATTTCATTTCATTCCACGTAGGCGCTTTGTTTGGGCGCCGAAAGAAGAAAACAAAGAATAACAGCTGAACGTCATATCATTTCTGGGAGGCATATTCTTAAGCGCCTATGTTGCACTTTATGCGTCCTAGCAATGGAGGGGGACGGCCGACTCAATGAAAATATATAAATAAATCACGCAGACGCTGCCCTGCTGATCTGTTTTTCATTCTTCGAAATGTAGCGTGTTTAGTAAAGATTTATTGGTGTCAAAATTTTCCTAGCTTATGATATATCGTGTGAATTATATTGCATTAGACGTTCTTTGCATAAATTATAGATTTTTAGTATGCACACAATCTTGTATTGATGAATGAATAATTTATTTCCCAAAATATGCTATCGAAGATATCGTCATTCATTGTGGCGATAGAAATATACTAAACACATTGCCGATTGTTTCGGGAGTAACACCTGAAAGCACAGATTCAGAAAGTTCAGTGGGGAAAACTTCCCATAATCGAATTAATAGTTATTATATTAAAGCGTGCAGTAGAGTTGATTGAATGTCTCCCTTCGCTTGCACGTGCAGTTGTTGTACTTCGTCACCGTGCTTGATTTCATTTTAAATTGCGATAATGGAAAATTTCATTCCTTTTCCGTGCTCACCATTATTTTTTCTTGTAACTGATAAGCGGTTAATGTAGTAAGTTCAGTATAGCGTATAGTATAAACCACGTGTAAGCGCGTCGCACGCACCATTTTATATCGCTTTATTTATCTACATGCTCAGGACCACGGAGTCGTTATGTAACAAAAGATTAGGTTTATGGCCTTTCAGAGCTGTGAATAATCGATAAAGTATACATGATGGCATGTACGTGCAAATATCTTGCACTCTTATCGCCATACACGTGCTTCCAGTTTACTATGCTACAATACTACTTGCACTATTGTGAAAAGCGACTTAGCTGTTAGTAATTTGCTTGACAACCGATAACTTGTGAACACGTTTCATTTATTTGATTTATGTGATTGTGGCTTATTGGGAATATTGTTTGATCAATTATAAAATCCGTGCCTCCTACCCGCATGCTCTCCATTGTATCGTCAGGAAGAAGCGTGGGAGTAGAACACACTGCTCTTGAAGTCTTGATACAATATACTCACATAGGGTTCATCATACATTTATGTAGTTGATGCCACCGATATTCGTTTTACTATCATACTCAGTTGCTTCGTTTTGCTTTGCTTTATGTTTTGTAATGAACCAATGTTCATTCATATTCATTGAAAGTGCTACGTTCGTTTGTACACTTAGAGAGGGACGTACAAATTCACATTTAGATATAAATGTCTAAGATACGGCCGGATATTTACTCTCAGCCTGGGTTCACCCAAGGTGAGCAGACGGCGAGGCGGCGAGACGCTTGCCGACCTCTACGCTCGACTTACTGGTTTCTAAATTAAATCATGTCTTGGATTAACACTATGGAAATTCAATACTGTCTGGCTAACACAATGGACATAAAGAACGGTTTCACTAAAGACGTATTGTACTAGAACGCAAATCTTCATAAAACCAGTCGAACACGAACGAAAGAGATTCGCAAGAAAAGGTTCTGTTTAATTTACGTACCTACTGCAACTACTTGTCGCTTCGATTGAGTTTTTTTTTTTATAATACGGAACAGAGCTTGGTCATAATATTTATCTGGTATAAAGATAATTAATTAGTTTTGTAAAAAAATAATGCAGTAGAATGTGGGAGAATGGAGGAAAAAATAAAAATAACTTACTTACCTACTGTTAAGGTAAGGTCAAATACACGTTTATTCTGCGAATAGAGTCCGGAGTTCAAACCTACATCCTTGTGTGAACAAAGAAATATTAAGTGATCAGGTTAATCGCTGATAGTTATTGGTAATTATATCAATTTCTAGCTAGACCAACCATGAGAAATGGAGACTTGTATTCATCAATGACAAATTTCTATTTTGCTGTGTGAAAATATACTTTCGATTCCGAAAAAAATATAGTTTTTTACCCCCGACGCAAAATGAGGGGTGTTTTAATTTTGACCACTATGTGTGTGTGTGTGTCTGTCTGTTGCACCGAAGCTCATAAACGGGTGAACCGATTTGAATGCGGTTTTTTTATTTGAAAGCAGGTTTAGGTAGTGATTGTTTTTAGCCATGTTTTATCAAAATCGGTTCAGCCGTTTGAAGATTATCAGCTCTTTTCTAATTGATGAATGGATGTGACCGTCTTCCACAGGTCTGATCGATTTGAAATTTGTTATTCTGTTACTTCAATGATATTAGAAGAACATAGAAACCTTGAACTGATGCTGCAGCATCACCTGAAATTTGCAGGATACCCAACTCCCTTACCAACTTACAGCACAGGTATCGTGTTTGGGCTCATTGGAATGGTCTCAATGAATAGGTTATAGATAGAGATGATGAACAGGGTCTGGGGAAGGAAATGTTTGTAACGGGTGCTTTTTAAATTTTAATGTAATTTCACTTGTTATAGGGATATATTTAATTGAACCTCTAAAAATTTATTGAATGCTTTTTGATGTGTAACATCTTTTCTCTCGATTTCCTGCAATTCTATTTGACCGATGAGCGAGCACGGTGCTTGAGTTGGCCGTCAGATGGTATCAACTAACTCATTTTCCGAGAGGTTGTAAACAGGATGATGATGATGAATATTGTTTATATCATATTTACGTCAGTCAAGATGACAGATCTTACACATCATGCGACTACTGTAAGGCTCGATTTTTTATAAATGTGCCTCTTTCTAACTTTCGGACCTTTTCTCAAAGTTGGTCGCACTAACTCGACTCTCGAAACGAAATGGGTTAGGTTAGCACTGTGATCAACCACTATCCAAGTTGGCCTCAGCTAATTGGCTATTTTAGGACAACAAAATGATTTATTTATTACCCGACGACGGCGAAACAAAAAGAGGGTTATGATTTTGGCCGATATGTATGCATGTATGTTCATCTGTTACCCCATAACTTCTAAACTATTGATCATAATTTGAAAAATGATGTACCTATCGATGGAAGCGTCTTGATCGTCCGCTGTGATGGTCAAGGTAATGCTGTCGTCGCATGCCATTATAAATTTGTAGGTGTACAGCCATTTTCTTGTTTCATACTTTTTAAAGCTTGATTTTTCAGTAGTCGCGGGGTATTAGTTTTTGAACTTACTTTTTATTATATTAGAGTGTCCATTAATATTTTTAGGGCATCAAAATGGGAAATAGGTAGGGTTAGATTAAATATATGCTATTTATAAATGCACTGGGTACAGAATTTAGTAATCGTTGGTCAAAATACAACGGACACCTAACCGTTTCGTTTTTATTCAAAACATGATCTCCACATCCTGTTTGTGTTTTGGTATTTTAATAAATGTAGGTATAATTTGAAATTTGATTTTTGTAGAACTTTCTGGTGTTAAATAATGTCAGCGCGCGTAGCATGACTACTACGGAAGAATAGACAAAATGACAGATAAACAATCACAATCTGTCATTTTGTCTATTCTTCCGTCGACAAACACGTTTCTACGGTGGTCATGCTACGCGTGCTGGGTGCGCAAAAAGCTATTGTTATTTAAATAATATCATTGACTTTAGATAAATATTTATATCATTCAGATAACACCCTTACACAAGAAAATATCTTGAGTTCGTAATCTTTTGTTATGTTTATAAACTGTGATAAAACACAATGCCATCCATTGCCATATTCCCAATTAAATACCAGTACCCTGATTGTGTAATACACGATCAATCGGAATCTGAATCGTTTTGACACAAATTGCTAATCCATTGCTTCATAAGTTCGAAAACATTTGCTGCTCAACAACGTAAATAACGCAATGAATGTTGATGAACTGTCAAAATGAAACCGATTAGTCGTAATCGTTTACGAAAATGTGTTACGTAATTAGATAGCTGAGCATGATGATGATGAACTAGCTCATAATATGTCGTAACTCGTATGGTAGTTTTGGAGAAATGCCTTCGACATTCAGACTATCTTTGTTTTGCGGAAAAGGACCCTAATTGCGTAACACACTATCAATCACAATCTGTTTCATTTTAAAAGTTCAACAAAATTAATTGCGTTTTTTACGTTGTTGAGCAGACAAATTTTTCGAGCATATGAAGCAATGGATTAGCAATATCCTTCAAAATGATTCAGATTGTGATTGATCGTGGGTTACGCAATTAGGATGATCTTCGTTCAATTTATAAATTAAGTACGAGACACTCTCGCAGAGAGAAATTTAAGGAGACTAATAGAATGACTGCCTTCTCACTCAGTATATTTAAGAAAATCTTTTATATGCCCATCCTAACTAATAACTAATATTATAATTGCGAAAGTGAGTTTGTTTGTTTGTTACGCTTTCACGCTAAAACGGCTAAACGGATTTGGATGAAATTTGGCACATGGGTAGACCATGACCTAGAAAAGGACATAGGCTACTTTTCATCCTGGAAGGGAACTTTTCATCTAGGATCGCAGACGAAGTCGCGTGCAACCGCTAGTAAAAATATAAAATTGTTAAAAAAATACAGTAATATGAAATCCATAATATTAATAAGTACCATAAACATGATGTTTCTACTTGATTTTTATTCTCTTCCAACCATATGTCAATCAAAGCATGATAAATAACACAACTTAGACGTTCGAATGACCTATGTTTTGAATGTGTTCTCAGTCAACGATCGGATTCATCAACAAGGAAAAAAATCCCTCATTTTTAATGACTTGATTTGATAATAAACAAAAAATATTTTCGTTCCAAGAGGAAAAATAACAAGGAGTGGTTTAGCTTTAAAATTCGAAATTGTCCTTATTTCTATCAATGTCGAACAAATCTGCGTTCAATAAAGACACCGATCTTTTATCTGAATCATCGAGCCTACCAAAGCTACCAACATTATTATATTTCTTTTTGATAACCTAAAGTGAACTGTTCCATAACTTGGATAATCTGTTTGCGAAACCTTTGGCCCTGGTGCCCGATAAAAGGGCACGAAAAAAAGTTCAAGCCCTCCCGTAGTTCAACTGCCTTTAGCCCTCTACACGCACATGTGTACTACGCAGTCCAATAACTAGTGCGTACACGTCGCACACTGTAGTCACCAGCATAAATACCATAGTTACATTAAATAGTAACATGAAATAAAAATTTCTACTTAGAGAAAATACCTATTTCGTTTTCGACAATACTATTTTCGTAACACCATAAAATATCTATCAATATTTTAGAAGAAAATCGCTCTTGAATGTTGCGTAAGTGTAAAGTATTTGTGGTCGTGACTGTACAATATCGGCGGCGGTCGTTTCTCTCGTCTCGTGCTCTCGTCTGGGACGCCGCGGGATCGGCAGGGGAAGGCCGAAATTAAAGTATTT
This sequence comes from Agrochola lota, assembly GCA_947364205.1. Classification (NCBI taxonomy): domain Eukaryota; kingdom Metazoa; phylum Arthropoda; class Insecta; order Lepidoptera; family Noctuidae; genus Agrochola; species Agrochola lota. The sequence goes on from OX376236.1 coordinate 10,357,762, forward strand.
AGCGAGCCGCCCGAGGGTTGGCTGGGTAAGGGCGAGTCGCAGCTATGACCGAGACGAGACGACTGGGTGAATGTACGCTCCGACCGAACAACGCCACGCTACGCTCCCTACGCTACACACTCATAAATGCGCACAATTAATAGTACATGTTATTATAGCTGTACTCGATTTAATGCCTATGTCTGCATTAAACATATTGCATAGACAATTGTTTTTTTTAAATAAATGTAAACGAATTGTACTTGAAATGATCACATAACGCAGCAAATAACGTCCTGTTACTTCTGAAGCACAAAATCATGGCGCATACCTGCCTTGATTAAAAGAACATAATTTCCGAAACTTTTCCCTAAAAGTAAAAGCAACAGATATTATATTATCTGTATTCAACCAATCGGACCGTTAGATGAGTCCATAACATACAGCCCAGATAACTCAACTGTAGTAGGTACCCATACCTATTCAACTCAGTAAGTACAATTACATGTAAATTGAATAGTATACCTAAGACGTAGCTCCAAGCAGTTTCCTAGTATGGAGACATTCACATGCGTTATCTTTTAAATCTGTGTTGGGAATGAATGAGGCTTAATTGTTGCTATAAACCGTTCCGTGACCATGTACGCCAGGTCGTGGCGTCCGTTGCTTAATATGTTCATGTGGATTGTACCACGAAGGCCAGAAAGGCAGTGTTACCAACCCTAACTTTGAAAGTGTAAGGGAGAACTTGAGAAAATCTGAAGGTTAAATTAAAAAGAAAATCCTAATAAAACAGTTTTAAAATAAGATCTAAATAAAATATAAGTAGATAATCCATTGAGTTAATCTGAAAACTTGTTGCAGAGTATTTTCTATAGTTTATCGCCTATGTTAGCCAAGTGATACCGCGCATGAGGTGTCTGCAAATGTATAAAAGATAAGTGATTTGTATTCTCTAGAAAATTCAAATCAAATTACATCTCATTAAATCAGAACATTATAGTTGTTGCAACACTGCAGGGACATGCTGTTAGTTCGTGAATGGGCGCGGACAATAGGATCCGCGAGCTTGCGCCGGCGGCGCTGCCTCCGCCCGGTGACTCACGCGCAGACCACCCACGCCTCGCAATACCGACGCGCTAGAGTACTTCCCATACTAAGTGTACCATTGAAGAAACAATGGCAAGACATATTCCGCAGTTATAATGCACTGATGAAGACACCAAAAGTAGAATAACCATTTGCACAAATTTAGACATGACTCGTGCCTAAAAAAGAACACGTGGTTTATCTGAATCAAACACAAAAAAATTATCAAAAAGGTTTAGACTTTCCTCCTTACCGTTTTCGGTTTATGCCAGAGATTTCGGCTTTCGCCAATGTCTTTTTTTGTAATGTCTTATAAGTTCTTGCCGACAAAAGATCTAAAATCAACATTTCAATAAGTGAAGGATTAGCCTGAAACTAATCTATCTATGAAAGTTTCGACAGCCATTCCACAAGATAAACAAAGAGCAACACAAACAAACCCGGAAATCTGAATCACGGCTTTGTTCTTTTAATCTGAACGGCTACTAAGTGCGTGCTAAGAAAAAAAACGATCTGAGTAATATTATAACTATTAATACAGTATTTCTATCATAGATTATTTCGGGAAACCAGTCTAAATTCTAAATACATGCGCTTCTCCAAATAATCTGTCAAAACATTCACATGAAGAGCTTTTAGAATTGCTTTTGCCAGCTAATGTAAGTGGACTAATGTAGTGGCGGGAATGGTATGCGTGGAATGCAACTTCGTCTCGCAAACGATGCAACGGGTGGCAACGCGACGGCGTGCAACTTCGGAGAACGACCGTGGCCAAGGTACGCTACCGCCAACATGCGTGGCTTTAGTCGGCTTCGCGACTTGCGTCCACCACACCCTGCAGACCTGTTTGCATTCCCGGCAGTTGATTCATTCCGGCCTGTCCTAGCGGACGATAAATAATGATTAGTGTATTCATTCTTGTGCTAAAAATCAGCACAACACGTTCTTATAAATTCACGGCTTAGAAGAACCGCTACACTTCTGTTATTTAAATAACAGTGTTTCGTCAAGTTGAACGAAAGATGATTATTATTATATTTATGTAGTATGCATTATTATGCATGCAGTTATTGTTGAAAGACATTTGTATTATCTTATGATAATGGCCAAAACCAAAAAGAAGTTACTTGCGAAATAGTGATTAGATTGCGTATTCTTTATTTTAGGAATCTTTGCTCAACCAAATAAATAAGCTGATTGGCCACCAGCTGATTATATAATATTGTGAAATAGTGAATTTATTCGTGTTAATTAAGGTACAAATAAAAAGTCATCATGAATTGAATAAATTTATTTATTTCGCTATTATTTAATTGTGAAATAAATAAATTCGTTGCGTAACAATATCTAATGCGTAGCGAATTGTTGTACATGCTTTGAACCCAGTGGGTCATGGACCTCCAAAAATTATGCGCAGTAAACAGTGGTTTTTCTTTGTTTCAAGGCTGTTCTAGTTTAATTTGATATTTGACAGAGTCTACGTGGTGGGAACGAACTCGTACTATTTCCTCACCTGGGTCACAAAGCGCATCACAGAATAACGGAACAATGAAATGTTATTTAGTTAGAGACACGTCACTGTTGAGGTATCGCCAACTACACTAAGGTGTAAGTTGTAAGTACAAAACAATAATTAATTAATCAAAAATTATAGTCAATTTTATAAACTCCATTCGTTGCGTTTTTTTAAATAAAATAAATAAGTAATAATGAATAAGTAATTTCGTTTGCAGGTTAGTAATGAAATAATTTATTGCTATAGGTAAACAGACGGCTGAATATCAAGCTATACATTTCCAGTATAAGCTGACCTCTTATTGTACGGAAATCCTATACAATGCGAGATCAGCTTATACTGGAAATGTATAGCTTGTGTGTACTATCAAAGAACTTCATATCTAAGCAGTTTGAAAACAAAATCCCTTGAACACGATGACCACATTCTGTTTCACACAATGATCACAGATGTCTGACCCTTTTTCGACCACTCAAACTCAAAAGTCAAACTCAAAGCATTTATTTAAAATAAACCAATTACAGGTACTTTCGAATTGTCAAGGGGTCGGTCAGTCAGAAATATGAAGCTAGTTGCCCATTCCAACGCGTAGTAGGTTCCTATGGAGAAGAACGGGCAAGAAACTCCACGGACACTCTTTTAAATCAGATTATATTTTTACAAAATATTGGTTACATCATCCATGTTGTAATTATACATGTGAGACACTAGGAATACAAAAAAAGAAACTAAGATGAGAAAGTTTTTAATTTTCATGTTTTTATACTTTGGGACTCATCAAAAATCTGATGCTGCGATGCTATTGGTTGATGAGATTTCGATAGCGGCCGAGCACTGCAAGCAGAAATAGTCCTTACTGTGTATAGATATGAAATTCTTTTATAGTACATAATCTACTTGGATACTCGTTAGTACCTATAGAGACCGTGGTAATAATTATAAGTACCTATTGTTTAATTAGTAAATCTCTGCAGGCTGTGTAGAATTCTACATAAACATCGTAAACTTTACCGTTGTTGAGCGCTACGAGACAAACCAAATCAAGATTTTCCTTAAAGTTATCAAGATTATTTCCACGAGGGTTCTCAGGATTCATCCTTCCACTCAAATTTTAATATTTTAAACTTATCCCTATTATTAAAACTTTCCAAGCCAACATTTTCCCGGAAATGAAAATCCGTTAGAGATCAAGACATTTCCATTCGATGTATAGCAGCTTTCTGGGTTCAACGGCCAGACAGTTCGGATCGTTGATTTTTTCGCTTGAGTGCTTGTCTGTATTCACCAATTTTGAGGTACATTCTTATATTCACTTATTTGCTGAAATATATTCTTTGGAAATACATACAATTTTCGTGTTGTTATTCGGTGAAATATTAATCCATATCTGCATTAGTGAAGATTATTTGCTTGCAATTTCAAACGCAACGGTCACCGGTAGGCTAGCCGGTTGAGTAAAGTTGAATGTATCGGCAGGCATCTCATCCTTCGTGGAATTTGCACCCACACCATTCTAACGCAGAACTGCACATTACGATGCCGCCCTCGCCTCGACCGCCGCCGCCGTCGCCGCCGCCTTTATACTTGTTGTTTTTTCAAGTCGCCATGCTTTTCCAAGAAGGATCGAAACTTGAAAAAAAAAGAAATTGGGATCCTGGGCATCTATTGTGATTCACTTTGAATGAATTTTTGTTATCACGTACACATTGATATTGCTTAAAACGGTCAATAGCTTTATTTGAAGAACCGAAGACGGCTATTTTATTACATTAAAATTGTCCATAATTTTTTACATTTTTATTTTTATTTTTTTATAACACCCGATTTCTTTTTTATTCCTTTGGGATCTAGTAAAATTACTAGAAAATACAATGAGGGCTTGAAAATAGTGTCTCCAAAATATTAAAACGCTCAAATATGGAGAAAAACAAATCGTAGTAAGCAAGCGTGGCCTGTTTGTATTTGTTGAGCACGTGGTTGCCGCCATCTTGGAGCACACGCTTTTGGCGCGAAATCATTGGTTCCTGTTCTACGTTGGCTATCACAAGTTATTAAGTGTTATACTTAAATATTATTATGTTTTTACATTTCTACAGGTTTTGTTTATTTATTTATTTCTACGATAACAAAACGATCAATGCGGCAGTTTTCAACGTAACTTTTCAATGGAATAGAAATACGTACCTATCTACTATGCACCTTGCACCTTATTGGGTGTATGTATTTCTTCAAAAAGTGTTTTATGAATTAGATTACAGAATCCAGGCTAAGGTTACAAGGTAAATAAGTTGTCAATCTAATATGAACTCTGTTTATTTCCTTAAACGGATGTATTGGCGCCAAAATGCGGCGTGGTACTTCCACATTAATGGCTGCCGTTCAATGCGCTCGCTTGGGTGTATTGCCCGCTGCTCACCACGCGCATCCTGCCTACTACGTTACTGCGTCCTGCTCGCACTCATTTCTTATGATTATACACAAAAGAGACGCCCACTTCACGTGCAGCAATTTTTGTGCCACAGAAGGACGCGCCTGAGATCAATGCACTTTCCGAGGACAGCGAGCCCGTTTTTATTAATCGTTAACGTTGGGCTACTCTCGACGTAATAGGGATCTTAAGAGGTAGCCCTAAGAGTTAATTTGGCCGTAGCAAGAACTTGGAACTAGAGGTCGATGTCTAGACGCGCGGGAAGTGATTAAAGTATGTGGAATTGTGAGTGGAAGGCATTCCGCTCGTATAGGGTTGTTCATCTCTACTGAACTTAGGGTGCGTTTTCAATAAATGGCTCTATTATTAAACAAAAAGTATTTTTTACTTTAGAGAAAAGTAAATGCCTAGAGGTTTTATCTTATTTTAAAATGAGAATGAATATTCAAGAGATTTAAGAGGATGAATGATATTAAATAATGTTATTAATATTGCAAGCTGGTCAACCCTGTTCAGTTATGCGTGTGTGTGGTGCTAGCCGCCTGGACACTGCGCTGGCGAGTACGCTTTTTGCCTTGCACTTTACATCGTTTTGCCAGTTTATAAGGCTTACTTATTTTTAACTCAGACGGACTAAAATACCAGTGCTCTGACTAGATTTATTTTTAGTTTATCCTACGCAAAGGACCAAGTTATGTTAATATTCTGTACGTATTTATAGTAGGACTTAGATGTTCATTGCTAAAATGATGATTATTTAAATTTATCGTGACATGTCAGCACATCCACTTATCATTGTCATTATTTTTTATACAAAATCACAAAAGTAAGTTTTTTAATGCCTGTTATTGTTTTTTTCAACTGGGTAAAAATAACAACATTTAAATGGGGTAAATCCCAGATTGTTTTTTTTTTATAAGTACGTACTTATAGCCACATTGCGATATGATATCTATTGCTTGACAACATCTTTTGATTATAAGGAAAACGATGAGCAGAAATAAATCATACCTACTAACAAAATACTGCACGGAGACTAAACTAAATAATTAAGTAGGTACCTTATGATTTCAGTGTTTTTTTTTAAATGGATTTCATCCCTTTAATGCAATATGTTTTTTTATGGGATTCGTCTATACTCAAAGAACAGTACTGTATCATCTACAAAAAAAATGTTTTATAAATAGTAGCAGTCACATTACTAGGATAAATCCTAGTAATGTTTCATTCATTAACTTATTCATATGTTACATTGTTTGCTGTACAAAAAAAAATATGTTTACAAAAATACAAGGGCAATTTATTTTCGTGATTTGATAACCTCTTTTTCGTAGAAAACGAAGATAAATTATTATGATCATTTTATGTGGTTGATATGATTTTAGGTGTAAAATGGTATATTTTTTAACCATTAATTGCGACACTTCACAAGAGTTCATTATTGAGATACTGATGATAAATACTATTACATAATTACTTTAAAACATTACTAAGTAGTGGTACTTCGTGCATGACGTACGGTCGCGTGAAAACATCGATATTTTCGTCATCCCTAAAAGTAAAGAAGACACTAAATCTTCACAGCAAGAAGTAATAGCAACCTGCTAACAATTTTTAAACAATAATAATAATTAACAGCTAAGATAAACACCAGTTCTATTTTTAACCAGGTTATTGCACAAATAAACATGTTCATGTGTTTTGGAAGTGCATATCATAAACATAATGTTATCTTGGCACAAATTCTTGTACTTTGACCCGCTCTACTATCTGTGACCGCAACTAAATTGTTTGTTGTGCGTTAATTGTTTTCCGATGAGACAACACATGCTCTGTCCATTATTTTATCGATATTGTCCGCGTGGGACGGGGACTCACTGCATGCCACGCCGGTGACGATGCATTAGTATAAGGAATTCATTCATCGATATTAATCACATGGCCTTAGTTATCTTCAGTGTCACATCATTATTAGATTCAAATATTGCAGTAAAAATATAAACATGCATTCAGATGCCTGTCAATATAGTACCATAGTTAATTAAAGTTTTAATGATACATGAACAGGAAAGAAGCCTTTTAAGAAGCTTCACATAGAACTCGGGCATCAGATTACACAAACTTTATCGGCGGTGTGGACCAAAAAAACAAATACATAGTGTCAACAAATTATTTTTATTTCAATACACTTGTTTGTGATTCATAAACTAACAACTTAAAGATTAATTTAATTGACAAAATACTGTTCATAATTATTTTCTTTTGCGAAAATAAAATATAGATAGATACCCTAAACATAAATATCCTAACTAATCTTATAAATGCGACAGTGAGTTTGTTTGTTTGTTACACTTTCACGCTAAAACGGCTGAACAGATTTGGATGAAATTTTGCACATAGGTAGACCATGACCTGGAAAAGGAGATAGGATACCTTTTATCCCGATAATCGCACGGGATCGAGACTAATGCGGGTAAAACCGCGGGGCGCAGCTAGTAAGTACATAAATGCGAATGTGAGTTTGTGTGTGACGCTTTCACGCAAAAACGGGTGAAAGGATTTGGATGAAATATGGCACATGGCTAGACCATGACCTGGGTTAGGACATAGGATACTTTTTATCCTGGATATTATGTTCCTGTGCGATAATTTCCGACCTGCACTCGGGCGATTCCGCAGGCAAAAGTTAGTTTGCTATAAAAATGACAAAACCTTCCAAAATATATATCTAATGAATACGTGTATGTGCAGGGGATAGGAAAGCCTATATTTATAATGTTAATATGTTTAATGTACCGTATTAGTCAGTGGCTAGGTAAAAATAAAGAGTAAGTACCTACCTGAGTACCTATATTGCGAGTTTGCGAGTTCAGCTCAGTTCAGTTCACCCGCGGGGCCGCAATTCGAAGGTTATCAGGAAAATAAAAGATACGGTTAAGGCCCTTGAATTAATTCATCGGTCATCGAACTTATCACGCGTGTGTCGCGAAAATAATTAATTAAAATTCTGTAAAACTGTGAAGCGACGCAAACTACGCAAGTGATTGGATTGTTTAACTTGTTGTTTTAGTTCAAATATCACGTGGAAATGATAATAAGTAATAGATACCATTAAAATTATAGTACACATTCTACGCATGCACTAAGTTAATTGATCTGCTATCTAAAGTAATTACGCAAAACATTTTCGATTTGCAATTGAGTCAAATTGGTTTCGTTTGACTAGAATTGCTTTCAATTTACAACTTTTGAAAGCAATTCTAGTCAAACGAAACCAATTTGACTCAATTGCAAATCGAAAATGTGTTGCGTAATTAGATAGCTGAATATACGTAATAACTGTACATAGGTTCAGCGTTAAACTCACTGAGCCGATTTAAATTTGTATTCGAATTATATGAAAAATTTAATTAATTTTGTAGCATTAAATGCATACTTATCTTTACCTAGATATTTATGTGAAAAAATACTGACAGGCTATTTAATTTAATTTTCATTGCGTAAAGTGTCTAAGAGTTTGGTTCTAGCTTGTGTTATGTTAACATAATAAATTGTGTATTATGCCATAAGACCGTTGAAGATTTAAATATTTAATATGCGAGGGGCACTCGAGCAGGTGGCTCGAGAGCGGCGGATATTACTCCCAATGGAGGGTCAAAGGACTACTCAAGGCCGCAGCCACGACATTTCGGAACGTCGATAACCTTCGCTAGGCGCCTTCGTAAGTTCGTACACCACCGCGGATACTGCCATATCATACCAAATACTTAGCAGCATAGCTACAACAATTCACTTCGGGTTTACACGTTCTAAATACACTAATAATAGATTAAATAGTCATCGCTTTATCTAATAAGGTAATAATAATAATTAGTAGACCAATTTTATCTAAGTTCCTATAATTATATAAATAACCCAATTAAAATTATACTTATTTAGTAATTATATATTACTTTAATTAAATCTTGAATTGTAATTTAATGGCAAAATCAAGCTTCCTGCGGTATAGTCTAGTGCAGAGAGTCCGGAAATTGCTCATTTAAAAAAAAAAAATCTTAGAAAACTAAAATGTTTTCGCTGTACTACGTATTCTGTAACCCTTATTTTTTTTGTTTCTTATTTTTAACTAGCTGACCTGACAGACGTTGTCTAGTCAAATTTTCAATAATTCATACAAAAATCCAATAAAAACAAGGACAATGGCAAGGACAAATTCCTGAATTTGCAAAATTTTCCTGGAAAATGTTCAATTTTTCTTTCCATAAAAATCGAATTCGGACTACTTATTATATTATGAATACTGTATAACAAAAAAAAACCCAAATCTGTCCAGCCGTTCTCAAGTGATGCGCTCACCAACGAACAGCATTACATTTTTATTTGTATTTAAATAATATTTTATAAAAAAAAAAAAAAACGATTATTATTAATTAGGTTAACCCAAATTGTACACGTGGAAGTGTAGATACTGTTGCAATAATTAGATTTGACACTACCTCGTAAATAGCAACACAATAGTACATACATAACGCTTACATGTGTAAGATTCAGTATTTTATTAGAGTGCAATGACATGCAGTTACACGTTACGTGCAACAGTTGCATACAATACATATAAATTACATATTACTTATTGGAATAGTTAAATAACGCGCAGTGCAACAGTGTAGAGCGGCCTTGTCATACTTGCACGTGTTTCCAATAATAGAGAAGATATTGCCATGGAAGTACGTCGGGTAGGGGCTAAGGTAAAGGAGAATTGAAAGTGGATTTTTACCTACTGCAGATTTTCAAAGGACATTGCAAGATCGATTGAGAAGCTATTTTTTGGGTATTTAGTCTGAACGGCCCAAACCGAATGGCCCTCGGGCCATTCTACCGTGAACAAAAATCGTTTACGTTCCAAGGGACCGGTGATAAAATAATTTCAAAATTAATTTAAAGGGACAGTCGCATACATTGTGATACTCGCATAGTTTATGAATTTTAATTAACATTTCATTCCATTTGCTTTGGGCCGTTCAGACTAAATACCCTTTTCTTTATTTAGCTAATTGCCCTGCGAGGTATTTGCGTCACACACTTGTAGTAGCAATGGCTTTCATTTTGACAGTTTAACAACATTCATTGTGTTATTTACGTTGATAAGCAGATTTTTTTTTCGAAAATTGAAGCAATAGATTAGCAATATACTTCAAAATGATTCAGATTGTGATTGATCGTGTGTTACGCAATTAGGGTGGTGGTTTATAGGAAAATAGAACAAACAAGAGTAGAAATGAAGACGGTGTAGGAAAGTAAAGGCTTGTGCAGACCAGCGCGACTTGTCGTAACACGTAGTCATAATAGGGATGATGCCTGGGTAAAAAACAAAGAATTTCTAATTAGTCCGTCAGTCAGATAATAAAAAAATATTTGACACGTATTTTTTGCTTTATCATATTAATAAAAAAATACTTAGATAAAACGCATTTTAAGTTGTGGAGTGGGAGTCTGTACGTCACAAGTAAGTATAAAATCTACATAGTCGTGACGTCATGTCACATTTTAACTCAATGTATCGCCGTAATCTTTAGATTACGTAAAAAAAGAAAAAAATTGTGTCTAATATTTTATAATGAACTCCAAGAGGGAATTAAAAAAAAACATTGTCACCATCCGTATTGTAAACGAAACGAACAGTTAGTCGATTCTGTAAAAATATTAACGTGAAGCTTAGGTGAAGTGAGCGTGAAGTGAGCTGTCACTGCCACAGAATCGACCGGCAGGATGCTAGGGATTAACACTATTGACAGCTCACTTCACGCTCACTTCACCTAAGTTTCACGGTGATATTTTTACAGAATCGAACGGCAGTTGTATTGGTCATTCCAATGCACAGAATGCAATCTCAAATATTTTGTTGACAATCAAATGCTTTGTTTTGTAATTATTTATTATTCTGATGATAAACCTTATCTTGAGCAGGATTTCGCGCACGTTATCGATCGTTATCGGTGTGATATTGATACCCCTACGCCGAAATAGCTAGATGTGTGAACTGAGTGAAACGTAGTTGTTCCTCTTTTATCATTGCAGTTGTACGGTTATCAGTTTGTTATTTTACTTGAGCGCCATACTTACATATTTTTATGAATCCTGAGCATCATCACGGTCACCTGTAAGTGATTATACCTACTGATAACAATTATAATAGAGGTAATTAAAATAACATTGTTTATTATTACGACACATCAGTATGGTAACAGGTTCACAAACAGATTCCAATATCGAAAATTTACTCTTCAACTAAAACGAACATTTCTAATGTAGAGAAGCTAATAGGACCAATGTATACGTTTTTTTTTTCTGCCCCTTTTTGGGTACCGTATCGTCCGTATCGCATAAAAACAGTGCCAGGTGGTGGGTTCAATGTTCGATGCAGCTTTTACTTTGTTTTGAAACGTAGCTTCGTCGGGGGCAGGGGTTGCAACTGCGACAGACTGCTATCCAACCAAGAAAAAAAAAACATACTCTGATACACCTGGCGATGCACATCCATTTGACTTGAATCGTAAAGCGCATAAGTTCGAAAATTAAGTCAAATTATACGTTTATATCGCGTCGACACTCGACAGACTTGTTTATTGAGAACACCTGCTTTAACACAATATCTCTTGTAATTTTTATTTACATTTACGTTGTATGCGTAGGTACTACATTAACTTTAAATACACAAATGTAAAAAAATACCGACGTACCTGCGTCAGTATTTTTTCTTCACTGCAACATTGTCCTCTAAATTTAGCTGAATTGAATGTAAACAACATAATTAAAAATTACTTAATGTGAGTGATAATACGTTTTGTTTTTAATTAAGAAATAGTTATTCTAGTTAATACATAATTCGTATAGTGATGTCGCCACTCGCCACTAATAATAACTTAATAAAGGTTCTTGTAACCATTCATCATGAAGTTCGGGAAACATTGAATTGAATTTTAAAAGCTCGCATAAAGCCGGCAATGGTCTGTCTATCTATTACATATATGTAGCTATTGTAAGATACGCATAATGCGAGCAAGTTGTAACATATTGTTGTAGGTGTATATTACATGAATGCAAGGATGGTTATCAAAATGCACATGTGCGCCCGACAGCACGAGCTTGGGACACGTGCTGCCAACAGCTGCTGCGGCCCACTCAACCCACACATAATACTTTGAATCAAGAAAAAAACACCTTTCATAAATACTCTGAGTCTGAAGCTTTTTCGACTCTGTGTTTTAATAGCATTATCCAGATGTTTATTAAGCTATGGGTCAGATAAGATGTGAATATTTGATGCACCCTCATAATAAATACCAATACGCAATGACCTTTCCAGTATTGCCCGCATGCGCTTGCGCAAGTAAGCACTTTAACCAAAAATGTGTGGTCATTCGAGTTTAGGGTAAAATCGAGATTTAACTAAACCGAGATTTGTATCATTTTGCTGCAAGTCGCCCTGAAACAGCTACCCTGTTTGAATGATCACCCATTTTTGTTTCAGATTCTATTCTCCCTTATTCATAAAAACTTACAATTTGTGATTACTTGTCATTAAAACTAAGTGAGACGGAGGCGGCGCGGGCGGAGGCGGGCGGCGCGGCGCTAACTTATGTAGTTAACTGTCGTGGTATTACACGGCACACCTTTTTAAAGTTTTCAAGACGTATGGTATGACATAAGAGGGGTTTTTCTTTTTCCAAATGTAAATCCTAGGATTTTAAGGTCTTCATTTAACCATACTACACACAATTTTGCTAGAAGATCTTAATGGACAACTATGTATTTGATACTATGGAAAAACGCACATGGACGCAGATTTTGCACGCTGCATTCTGTTTGATTTTATTGATTTGTTCCTACTTCCCGCTCTCGACTTACACCCCGAGAACTTTTCCGAGGCGACTCGAACAATCTTGGTTCGAACCTCCCCCGCCTCCGGGTGACTAAGATCTTTAGAAAAATAGTCACGTGCGGTACGCGGTACGTCCTTTGATTTGAAGAATCATACTTTTCTTTATTATTGGATTCGTCTTTCATGAATAAAACAATAATATTATTCCGACAGCAATAAACAATTAGGAGTTTTTAAATTATTTTAACAGAATTTCAAAAAATGTAATTAATTATTGTTGCTAAGAAGTATTATTTCTTAATTAGCTTCAAAACTTGTCTTCAAGAGCAGAATTTTTGAAGGGTAAGTACCTAGGTAGGTAGGTGGTAATCGAGTGTAGGAGGCGAGTGAGGGTGACATGCCACGCTTCGTCCTTCCACACATAGATTGAGCTCGGAGGGGTAGAGTGGGTTGCGAATGGGGAATGGATGGGGTCTCACAAGTACACCAAGCCGCGCGCGCCGCCGCCCGCCGCCGCCGCGCCGCACCTCCCCCTGCCGCCGTTGCGATTATTCTGTCTAGCGAGAGGGAGACGTAGTCAATGCTCCGCTCGCGTCTGGTCGCTTCGTTGCATTCCAGTATTAGTTGTCAGTCCGCAACGCGCCGTTTAACAGAACGGACGTACGCGCGCAAATAACATTAGAAAATTATCGTTGTTTATTTATTTATCTTGATTGCATATCTCTTAAATTAACTTGTGTTTAAAATTTATTTGAAATCTATTGTGTGACTACTTCTTGCTAAAGAACAATAACCAAGCTTCATGAACTGTGATCGTGTTTTTGACCGTTTCAAACAATAACAAAACGGTAGAAAATTAAATTGTGAGACAAGTCGAAATGAGCGGATTGACCAACAGAGTTAAAAGAGGATCGAGGGGTAGTGCAACTCTTCTCGAAGCAGCTAACAGGATTTTGCGGTTACTTGGCGTTAGTTCCACGAAGCGCGGGAAACAGCCCTCGCCCAAATCTAAGGTAAGGTCATTGACTGTCTGCAGCCCGTGTTTATGTGTACCCCCATGTCGGTCTGTTTATAAAATAATGTTCAATACCGATTGACTAAAGTTTGAATAAGGTGAAATGGAAACTATTTTGTTGTAATGTACATAATGTGAAAGTTATTCTCTAAATTATTATAAAATACTGCACCGATTAATAAGTTATGTAATAAATAACTATTTATTTTCATGTAATTTTAATGAAAGCATGTTAATATGGCATAAAATGTTTATTTATCAAATTAGGCATTTAACCGCAGTTTTAATACTGACATTAAAATATAATTGAAAAAGTATTTAGTCACGAGTAGGCATGTGGCAATGTTTTGCGTTTGTAAACTTTCGCTGTGCAAAGCGGTGATTGCACACTTTCGCCCTGTTTTTCTGTATGTCATTGGATGGCTCGGTGCTCCGTTCACTACGGCGAGTGTGACTGTGTGATACAAACAAACGGCGGGCGCGGCCACAGCACTTGTTTGTTCACGCGTCGCTGACGTGACCAGCTTGTTTACCACTGCGAACTCCTCACGATCTTCGCATTCAGTAGACCGCTACGACTGCAATCTTACAACGATCGTAAACAACGTATCCTTACACGCAGATTGTTCAGTTAACGTTGCCGCGCAATATGCATGATTTGCACGAACTTTACAATAATGCGCTAGTGATGTGCTCACGTGGCTATTGGGCAAAATACCTGTGTTTCAGAAAAAAATCTGATTTACCCACAAGTTGTCATCATTACATGACAACTTTTGGGTAAATTATGTTAGACAATAAGTTTACTACACAAAAAAAAGATTGCCTAATAATATCTACCTGCCGGCTTGATAAAATAACAATAGTCACGTAAAAGCAAAATGTTTTGAAACCATACGTGAATTTTTGAAGTGAAAACTTATTTAGGCGCGTTGAGCGATTTTTAGTAGGGGATAAACTTATGGATTCGCGTCACCGACATGCTCGCGCCATCGCGTCGTGCCTATAGAAGCGCATCTAAGCAGCAATGACGAATGTACACAGCCCATCATGTTTTGATTAATAATTAAACTATATGAAAGCCAGATTAATGTTAATAATTTCAATTAAAAAAATAAAAACATTTACGCTGTAATTCATTTATAAAATAAAAAACAGTTATTCCAAAGTTTGAATTTTTCACTTCTGTCGGCAGTCCACATAACTGCCTATTTTTTGTTTTTTTTATTAGTTACCAAAATATTTTGTTAAATTACAATTCGCCCTTTACCCATATACTGTTATCTAGATAAAATTGACACGCCAACGCCACCGCCACGAGAATGTTTGCTCATACGTCACCAGTGATGTTGTGGCGTAATACTCTGCGGAGGAGGTTATGTACACCCACATTCATTATCTTTCCCGATAATTTTTGTAGGGCTTGTGCCATTGTGCCTTGTGGAAAAATACTGATTTCACTGGAAAGTAAACAAATTAAACTAAACTAGCACATATTGGTACTAAATAAGTGTTCAAACGTCATCAAAGCGATTGCAGCACAGCTACGCATAGGTTACCATACCTAGTTAGTTACTAACTTAAATTACCTTCTACAATAATGTACAAAACATGTTTGTAAGTTTTTATAAACGAACGTAAACGTATAGGTAGGCAGACTCATATTTTATAATATTAATTAGAGGTCGTTCAGAGCTCGACGAAGGATGTCGCTTGTTGTTGAATGTTCTCAACAAAGGTTGTTTACACTTCGTGATTCATGATCACGCATTCGGAATTCTCATTCATCTTTCACTTTTTCTTTAATGTAAATACCGTTTTAATATAAAATAGCTTATCCGTTATGTGTCAGTATGCTGACTAAATATTAGTTCGCTCTAAAACGGATGTAGATTGTAGGGTAAACATAAAATGCACCACATCCGTCTGAACTTGATAGGCACTATAGGAAGTTTTATTGCACATACTAGATAATCACGTTATTTATTTTCACAAGGAAACTAACCTACTATCTTAAATGACAAATACCTACTTATAATAAACTGCAGTATTTTATCCATACAAATCTCAAGCATTACATAAAGTCGTGTAGGTATGTTGCAAACGGCATTGCAATGTGTAAAGGAAGGTTTGGTGGTGGGGATCTAGGTCGGCTATGAAGTCGGTGTTAGTGGACGGTGGAATCCGTTGCTGTGGGAATGCGAGTGTAAGTACCGTTGCGACGGTGGTCTACACCGCCGCGCCGCACCGGGGCCCAGCGCGCCAGCCGCGGAATGCGAGACCCATTTGCGGCGCTTACAACCAAGCTTAATTGTTAGTGACTCATTCCTTCCTAACCAAACGTCAACGAACCATGCAGCAGAGTTACAGAAGTGCAGATTCCATTATGTCCCGTTTACTTTGATTTTATCATCAATACTTGTAAGTTGTTTTCGAAATAAGCGTAAACAAACTTGCTATTTATCTTATTGTGATTACTGAAAGTTTCCATCCGTGATCAAAGCGTGCAGCGCGGATTATTAGAGCCTGTCTTTACGTTTTCTAATAGGTACGTATTATTCTGACCGTTTTCAGGATTTCCATCGTCATATCTAGCCTCGGGGACTGTTTATCTCTTAACTGACAAACGTAATAAGCTGTGACCTAGTGGTAATTATAGTGTGTAACTCATCACTTCCCACAACTCCATAGTACTGATCTGTGCCACTAGTTAATTACCGCCACTGAAATAAACGATGCCCCACACAGGTCCACAAGAACTTTCACTGAAAGTACTGTCGAGACTGTTTCGCAAATACCAAAAGAATGTCTTAACCTAAAAAACTCGAACGTACAGAGAAAACTGAAGAACGGATATTCCCGCAAAGTAACGGTAAAATTCTAGTTACTTTCATTTGCTTTTCATTAAGTTTGTTTTTGGCTAATATACCGTTAAACACGAACTCGGGGTATTCTGCAGCGTTGTTAGAAAGAGACGGAATTGCAAATGCAGCTATCTCTCTCTGTCTTCACTCACGTTGAATGGACGCGTCATTTTTTGTTCGACGACGGCCCCGTAAAAAATGAACAAAAACTCAAGCTACGAACTCGAAAAATTGGATCATCGAACTGTAGACGAGGCCAGTGAACGTGGCAGCCGGAACATTTTGACTATGTATTGAAATCCTCGATGCTAAAAGTTTACATTTTCTTATCTAGAGCTGTACTTTCAGAAAGTAAAGTAGGTACAATAATCTTAAAAATAATAGAATTTTCTGAAAGATTCGGTAAAAGTTAAGTACTCGGTTACGCAACAGAATATTTTTTGGAAGATAACATTCGCGTAAAAATATTTGTAAAGAAGAGGTCTCGAAAGTGTGAAAACCTGCATGCTTGCAATAAAAACATTGTTTATTTTGACGTTCCATTGACAAACTGTTGTAAACAGGTAAACACATTACAAATGGGAAGATTCTCCCCCAAATTTCAATTCACCTAGTTCTTAGCATTGTTTACCTATGTAGCGGTCACCTAAATTTAAAGAAGCCGGCACTGCAGACGGCGCGTTGCCCCCTGGCCCCCACCGCGCATGACGTAGCCACCATCGCCGCCGCCGCCGTCGCTGCTGCCAGCCGATAAACAAGTGCACGCTTTCGAAGCGCGACGACGTCGCATTTCTCTCACGACGTTCCACTAGACAGAGTCCGTGATCTCGTACAGTTCCGTGAATAAGTCTTAATGTTATTTTACTCAGTGGGTGTTTTCATTATTCCAGATCAACGGTCGAGCGTCTAGTGAGTTACGGGCCCCAATTGCTGCGGCCGAAACCATAGTGGAGACGCCGATCAAGATGCAAGCAGCGCCTGCGCCCGCGCCGGCCACGCCGGCGCCCGCGACTGCCGCACCCGCCTCCTCCCCGGCGCCCAGCCAGGCACAGAAACCCACCAAACGGACTGCTAAAGACTATATTTTTGGCAAATTAATCGGCGAGGGCTGTTACAGTACCGTTTTTCTTGCAAAGGATATACACAGTGGAAAGGAATATGCAAGTACGTATTACCAATTCATTTTTTTACTTTACGTTTTCTACCTATACCATAACCTAAACGCTTTGTTGGCGACTTTTACAAGCTTCACAAAATAATCTGTTCATTTTCTTTTTCACAGTTAAAGTATGTGAAAAACTTCACATCATCCGAAAAAAGAAGAGAGAGTACATTAAACGCGAAAAAGATGCCTTGAATATGTTGTTCAATGTAGCTCATGGTTTCGTGAAACTATACTGCACATTTCAAGACGAAGAAAGGCTGTATTTTGTTTTGTCCTTTGCAAAGAATGGCGAATTACTGTCTTACATAAATCAAGTTGGCTCTTTTGAGCTAAATGTAGCAAAATTTTATGCGGCTGAATTATTGATGGCCTTAGAGAAAATGCACGACAAGGGAATAATTCACCGTGATTTAAAACCGGAAAATATATTATTAGATGAAAATATGCACTTGCAAATTGCTGATTTCGGAACGGCTAAAATCCTTGAGCCTGAAGAGATTCGTGCCTCACCGAATAACGCAGATAATGACACGCAAAATGAACGATCTAGAAAAATTAGTTTCGTTGGAACACCGCAGTATGTTAGTCCAGAATTATTACACGACTGCGTAGACACACGTGCCTCAGACTTGTGGGCGTTGGGATGCATCATTTACCAAATGATTTCGGGCTTACCTCCATTCCGCGCAGCCACAGAGTTTCTCACGTTCCAAAAAATTCTCAAGATGGATTTTGAGTTCCCCGAAGGTTTTCCCGCTGACGCAAAAGATCTAGTGGAAAAGCTCTTGGTACTAGACCATACCAAAAGACTTGGGGCTAATGATAAGGGAGAAACCTATGATAGCATTCGCAATCATCCGTTCTTCGCTGGAATGGACTGGGATAATGTATGGGAGCAGACGCCGCCGACAATAAGCCCATATTTACCCGGAGGTTCGTTTGAAGAGGAATACAATGTACCCGATCATCTTGAACCAGGATTGGGCAATAAGCAACTTGTGAGACTGTGGGAATTCGACTTATCTACCTCTAAAGGTAATTCATTTTGTTATGGTTATTCTCTAATATTATCTTTGATTGCTTTTCAAAATCAGGATTTCAAGGATATTTAAATTACAATTTAGATATGCTTTACATTACAAAATAATGTTCTCATAATTACATCATATGGGTAATATAAAGTTATTTTTGAAAGTATTAGAAGTCAAAATAGATGTTAGTAGGTTGAGTTTGTAGCCGATGTGGACAATTACAAAGTCTCGGGCGAGTGCAGTGAAGCGACGAGTAAGAGGCAACTGGTGCGTCCATGACCTGAATTCTTGGCAAATTTATACGCTTCTCGTTTCATAACAAAACCGAGTCCAATAACGTTTTATTTTCCAAATAAGCAGTGTATTTTTTTTAGAAATAAGCGTTCATTCTAATATATCTACATATTTCTGTTATTTAACATGTAGCGCATCGTAATATGATCCT
Organism: Agrochola lota; assembly: GCA_947364205.1. Classification (NCBI taxonomy): domain Eukaryota; kingdom Metazoa; phylum Arthropoda; class Insecta; order Lepidoptera; family Noctuidae; genus Agrochola; species Agrochola lota. The sequence goes on from OX376236.1 coordinate 10,377,176, forward strand.
TGCACTCGCTGCACGAGTAGCCACTAGCCACTACGTCATCGCATTCACTGCTATACACATTCGGAACGGACGTCCTCAGTCAGTGTATGGTTTACGGTTTTATAGTTGGTATGACGTCAACCTTCCGGCACGTCGCTGTCGTCCCAGAGTGGCACATTCTCAACCGCTTATGCCATGACATGAATGACTCGCTCGTTACGCCCTACGTGTTTTATTAATGTTGACCTTATAATCAGCTGTGTAGCTACACGCACTCGTTTAAGGATTGAGTGGGAACTGAATTTCATTAGGAAGTTTGACAGAGAAAATTTTGGTGTTTCTAACATGTTATTGAATTTTTAGTATTTTTCTTTCAGGAATCTTAAACATCAGTCCCGAAGAAAAACGTCGTCGTCTCGAAGTGCAATCTCGGGAGAGCAAGTGGCACCAGTTCGTTGATGGAGAGCTAATTTTAAAGCAAGGCCTGGTAGACAAAAGGAAGGGCCTGTTCCCTCGACGCCGTATGTTGCTGCTCACAACAGGACCACGCCTATTTTACGTCGATCCGGCCAACATGGTGCTCAAGGGTGAGATCCCTTGGTCACCCGAGTTGCGAGTCGAAGCCAAGAACTTTAGAATATTTTTAGTGCATACGGTGAGTTCCTTCATGACATAAATTTTCGCAGTCTGTAGCAAAAATTACCTTATAGTTAGGTATTCAATACCCCCAAGATAGAAGAAACAAACTATAACCGAATTGTTTTTTTGTTACAGCCAAACCGTACATATTACTTGGAAGACCCCGATTCATATGCTTTGGAGTGGGCAAGCGTAATCGACGAAGTGCGCATCGGTACATATGGACGGGACACGACTTAAGCGACGGCGCGGCCGCAGGTCCGAGTCGCGCCAGCGCCGCCGCCGCGGCACCCGGGCCTCGCGCCCGCTCCTCGTACCTCACACGGCGAGTTCACACTTCTAGGTTACTTCTAGCCTTGATTTAGAGAATGGCAAATTCCAAGCCGAATGCTTTCGCATCGATGATCGAGCTCGTGCGTGTCCTAAGTTCCGCATCGGCCGGTGCGGGGCCGCCGCCGCTGCGGAGCGCGCCGTGAGCCGCGGGCGCGCTACATATGTTCAAAAAGCGCACGAAGACGCCCGCGCCGGCCGCTCCGCACGCGGACGGTTACGAGACGACGATCGACTACTGCTCGATCACTGTGGATACTGAATGACTGATTCCTATTAATAATAATATCCCGACTATCTTAAATTATTCTAATTTAAGTTCCTTATTTAATTGTGGAATACCGACGATGATGTGTAAATATGTCTTAAATTATTATTGCGATTGCTTAGTAATAGTTAATTGTGGGGCGGTGTAACTTTTATTGTATACAGGCCTCTTGTAAGAATGGACTTGTTATTCACCACCTGCGTGTTCACGAAGCCCATTCCGGTTGGTAACTAGGCAATTTATAGCTAAATTTAATATTTATTTTATGTTTAATTATTTGCCAACGGAATGTGACTGCTGTACAGTTATAACCGTAGAACATTATGATTGGTATGTTTCTATATTCTACTTCAACTATGTTTATCGGTGACAATTGAAAAGTAAAGATAGGAATTAGCAAAATTGAATATGTTAAACAGAATTACCAATTGTCACACGCTGGTTGCTGTAGAAATAGAAGCAGCTAGACGTAAGAAGGCTAGCTTCTTCACTAAAGAATTGAGAGTTTGGCGAAAACCGATCCGATTGTGAGCGGTCGCCTTACTTTCACGACTCGGTTTGAGTATAATATTATGCTCCGAGATAGCGAGGACACATTGTTGAGGAGTTTCAATGCTTTTTAATGTGCAAGTTACTTGTGCTCTTTAATTCTAACACAGCAAAGGTATACGGATAATGCCACCAAAGGTGACAATTACTGCTATTTCATTGCTTGGTAATTAATTGTCTAAAATATATTATTTTTGTTAATTGCAGTCGAATTAAGACATTGGGATTGCTTAATGGATAGTGACTAGTGCAAATTTGTTTTTAATGTTTTGTGTTGTTATGAACAGTGATTTTATGGCCATAGCAAATATTCAATGTCATGGCACTTTGAGTTCTAAAATTGTATTTAAATTGTAATGGTGACTTATCATTTAATCATTTTATAATAGCAGGTATATTAAAATGCCTAAAACTTGCCTGTAATATTTAACATTAGGGCTTAATGGGATTTAATCCATAGTTCAATACGAAACCCTCATTTAGCAAAATGTAGAAGAATAAGATTTCACTAGTATGAAGGACTGTTTTACTCATTTCATAGCGGCAATGAGACACAATATTATTATTGGTCAGCGTAAATTGGACTTTTCCATGACATTGTTATGAATAATTAAAATTAAAACCTGCATTTAAAATTTAATAACTGTTAACTATTGTAATTATATTTTACAACATTTGTATTGCATAAATTCCATAAAGTAACAAAATAAGAAATTGAAAATAAATTGAAGTTGATTTTTTATGATTTTTTATTTTTCTTCTGACTTTACCCCTTTAACATAACCTAAGTGTGGGCTAAGGGCTAAGTGTGTTTGCTGCCGACCCTTGGTCAAACCTAACGATGCTTAAAATCTGCCACATGCTTTACATGGCCTTCTGCTATGTAAGCTTGATAGTAGAAATACTCAAAACACCTACGTACAGCCAAGCTCCCTTGGTTAGTTATATTGTGGGCTGGTATTAATATGGACCTACATTAACTCTATCATAGATCTATGACGCCAATACCAGTAGTAGGTTTGGGCATGGATAACACTGTTGATTGATCATAGTAGTTACCCTAAATATCAGGCTATGTAGGTAATGAACTGAAATTACATCTTAATTTGTGAAGTTGATCTTCTGGGGTCTATCTGATCGTGAGTGCCTTTTTTTTTTTTGGATGGGAAATCATCAAATGACTTCTCCCGCTCTGGGCAGAGCGAGAGGGTGTGTCAGACTTTTACTGACTAAAACCCACCCGTGTTCCTTCCGTTGCCTGTGTGCCGGGGCCGCGTTATCCCTTTCGGACAAACCCGCAACCCCAGCAGGCATTGGTCTTTCGAACCCGTCGGATCGTGAGTGCCTAATATTACTTTAGTGTGGGAAAGAGATGGAGTTGTACAGGACGTATAGCTCCATCTCTTTCCCCCACTGAAGTAAGATTAGAATAATACTGCTTTAGAGGTGGTGGTAAGCCCGGGGTAACATTGAAATTACTTGTACTTCTGTCATTTACCTACCGCAAATGACAGAAGTACAAGTACTCCAGTTGGCAACTCTACCTACAGTGTGGTCTAACCAGAGATGAGATGTCTGCTCTGGTTAGATCACAGTGTAGGTAGGGTTACCAACTTTTTGTACAAGAAATAAAGTAAGTATAATAAGGTCAGAAAGATAAAATAAATAGTATTTTATGTAATAATTAAAGTAATGAAATTAAGGCTGGCTAAAACACCGCGCCCATGCCCCATTGGATGCACCATGTTTTACGCAGTAGATGGAACTATATTTATTTGTAGCTCTGGTATATAAATCTTACTGATTTTACCAGTATGGTTGGCAATGGTAACCCTAAGTGTAGGTGTATTGGTTAAAAGTTTTACCGTAATATTATACGTACATGTATTAAGTGTCTTTACCTACACAGTACCTAGGTATACCTAAGTACCTACATACATACACATAGTAAGTGTCACATAAAACGTAGGGTTGTAGCGAGTAATCAGTGACAAACCTAAAAACCGGCCAAGTGCGTGTCGGATAAAGAAGGGTTCTGTAGTTAGGATGAATTTATCCCAAAAACAAAGTTAACTTTGTAGGTAGTTGAACACATGTTCTCCCATAGGTACATCGATATACTTACGTCACAGTAAATTCTCCAAATGCAAATGTAAGTTTGTAATCGCATATGATCATCTGTTCCCTCAAATCTTCTAAACTCTATTCATCATAATTCCTTTTCGAGGTACGCAACCCTAAATAGCAAGCAGTGTTGTGCCCATAGAAATATAAATAACAGGAGAAGTGGCATGGGGGCGTGTCTGTGTCCGCGCGTCCTGATCACAATGCTCATGCCTCAGGCAAATGGTCGTCTCCGCTAACTAGTGCGCTTTCGAACACGATCGTGATAACATTTAAGAATACCTTGTTGTTCAGTGGTTTCTTGTAAAAATCGAACCTAAACTAGAAACTTTATAAATCATAGTACCACTTTTCAAAAATCAGCACAAGTATTTTACTATATTTGTGTTGAAAATCATGAAAAACAACAAATCGCAAAATATTTCTTGCCTTTACTACGTTATTTTTGTTTTCATATATCACAGCGACTGTACTATTATTGCAGTAAATACATTGTTTTTTTTACCACTACCTAAGTATGTTGCTAAGTGACTGGACAAGCAATGTAAAAATCACAAAATTATATTTTCTTTAAGCGGTTGCATCGTTAGTACGGCCGCAGTGTCTTACGACGGGTTAGTGATGTGGTTGTGCAAATCCACTAACGTACGCTATCGACAATAATGTCGATTGTCGTATGAATTTATATTACTATTAAAGTTTATTCTTCAATTTGTCAACAGTTCGTTCGTTGTTCGTTTTTTGATATGAGTTATAGCCAGATTGGAAGAGCGATGTGAGATCTTGTTTTATACTCATTTAGATTTTCTCCTAATGTTGAATTTTTTTGATTTATAATATTGCTTTTTTTACTTACTTATTGTTTATTTACATCATCTTATTATATGTTATATCGTTTTTTATTTACTCCCAAAAATATTAATAAAATAATAAAAGAGAGAATCGATAACTTTCCGATTTAGTCAATCACTAGCGTATATGTAAAATAAATGGCTTTTGCACAGCACAACGGTAGCGATCAATGTTTTCGTGTGAGTGAGTTGTACGGTGCATGGTAAATGCACGCTGTGTTTTATGGGATAAGGTTTATAATTGATTGTGTATTATATTCAGATTTGTAGTAAATTGCAAGTGTGAGCGGGACCTCGTATTTATTGGGTTTACTGATCGCATGTGTAGTTGTAGGCTAGCTAGTAGGGATAAATTAAAGACATTGGGTTTCGATACATTTTCAACTACCATATCTACTACTATATCTCCTTCTTTCTTATATCTATGGTTGTGCCAAAACTTAGATCATAGTTTAACTTACTCACCAAAGGTGTGTCCAGGTACAACAGAAACTAAGTGGGTATTTATTTTGAGTTCTTCCCGTTCCTTGACCATCATAGACCAGTCAAGAGATGATAATCGAAATCTTGTATAAAACGCACACTATGCTGCCAAGCATATTATAAGTTGGGGTATTACATCGTTGCCAAAAATGCTTGGCTCAACGCTGGTTGAGGTCCACAAGGGCGCATAAACTAATTGATTAGCATTCGAAAATATTGTTGGAGCTGCTGAAGATTGTAAGACTATCTTTAGATTGTATAAATTCAGTCTTTTAGTATTATATATTTTTTTAATTGCATAGCACATGTGTGAGCACTATGCACCTACCTACTTAAAGCTACCATTTACTGGGTACGTCTTTCATTGACTTGAATGTGCCCTTGCGGCTGAGAGTATGTCATGCTCACTCAAATGTCTCGCTGGTGGAGCTGGTGTGTGTTGGATCATTAAGTTCCCTTCAAAATGGTTGAGTTAAATGATGCTGATCCATGCGTCATGTTCGTGAACGGGTGCCGTCAGTGGGGACTGGTCATCTCTTAGCTGCCAAGGCTTATTTGAATTTATTTTAATTTTTGAATTGTTTTTGCTTTATTACGGACGCTTTTAACGTGCACGTCTCTCTACATTGTTCTCACATGTATAATTACAACATGAATGATGTAACCAATATTTTGTAACAATATTCTGATTTAAAAGAGTGTCCGTGGAGTTTCTTGCCCGTTCTTCTCCATAGGAACCTACTACACGTTGGGCAACTAACTTCCTATTTCTGACTGACCGACCGACAAATTGAAAACCAAACAAAAACAGGTAAGTAGGTACTTAGTGCGACAAAAATAGTAAGAGAAAAAAACCAGGAATTGACTTGATAAAGGAGTGCAGTGTCATCTATCGGCACCAATCAAATTTTCAATTTATATAAACTTCAGCAACTATCGATAGATGGCGTTAAAGTACAGATACAAAATGAAAAAATATTTATTTTGAGATTATATCATTCTTTTTAATAATTTATAAAGAATATTCCCTGAGAATTTTTGCAATATGGTGTGTCTTATTGCAAAAATCCTCAGAGAATCCAATAATTGAATTATTTATTCAGACCTACAGAGGCGATGAAAGACGGAACCATAGAGTATAGTAATTAATAGATGGACGGACTACTTAGTCTGTGGACGGAACAAAAAGATATCTTAGGCTGTGTGTGTATTCACTACAATAGCAATAATGATTAATCTTAGTGTTCACGGTTTTGAAATGTAAACATAATGCACAGACTAACATAATGATTTGAAACGCGCGGTGTCGGGTTCCGTGGAAAAATGCAAAGCGAATCATAAAGTATTCGCTAAGGATCTATTTGTTTTATGTTAGATTGGATTTTCTCATTTAGGACTGATCATGGTGGATCATGGTATAATAATATACTTCGCGGTATATTATTCCGAGACACAATGGTCCCGCCCGTGGGAGACACAAGCATGACATGACGTAATGTCACATCTGTGTTCATAGTTATAACCATACTACGGGTGGGCTTTGCGACGACGAACCGTTTCCAAACACTGTTTTGTGTTCTGGGACGATAAAACCGTTTTACGTCCTAGGTTCAAACAGTCTTCGTTGCACAAACGCCGTCTTCGAATTACTACGACTACACTCGAGAACGCAATGATTCAACTGTCTATCACACTCGTCGCGTCGTCGTCCAACGTTCCGCGTTCGTTTACAAAACAGTCCGTACAATAAAAAGTGAACTTTTTATCAATGAAGTAAAGTTGATAATGTATTACCAGTTGTCAATGCCGTCGTTCGTGATGCGACCAAACCATTCAAATCGTTGATAGTTGTAAGAAACTGGAACTATTTCACTCGACGATAAGTTTCGTCCTATAAGCCGTCTTCAAACCAGTTGCAACGACGAGCGTTTTCGTCGTCGGTAAAACGGTTGCGTTTCGTCCGTCAAAAATTCGACGACGACCCACCACTATTACCATAGACATAAAATATATTTCTATCTCAATGATTATAACTCCCCAACCACCTTTCTGATTTTCAGTTCTGACTTTTCTAGTACTCAAACCACAGTTGGTCCAAAGTTTTTTTATCCTTATAAGAAACAGGATCGATTGGTATCAAAAAAAGTTTTTGTGAAATCTGCCCATTTTTTTCAAAATCTGTGCAGTGAGCTTAGGACTTAGCTTATAATGGTTGAGGCATGGTATAATAATATACTTCGCCAGGTATGGCTTTCCGAAACACAGTGGTCACGTGGGTAACACAAGTCTACTCATCACATCAGTGTTACCAGAAGTTTGTAATAATAACTCCCCAACCACCTTTATTACCTGTGCGAATCCGATAAAACAATGAGGTTTTAATTAACAATTACGTTGGTTTATGTTTAAATTGAATTGTTTCGTTTGATAAAACACACGAAACGACAATTTAAAAGCTTTGGTTCTGAAAATCTTTCCTTAATCGTGTTTTGTTGCAATAGAGTGGCAACTGGATAGTAACGTAAGTATGTGTTAGTCCCGGAATGCCACTTGTTTTAGACCATGGGTTGAGGCTAGTGATGGGTAACTCATCATTTTTATATGAGGTTGAGGGAGTACCTCATTTTACCTCGCGAGGTCCTCAAGAGGTACCCCTCATTTGAGGCGAGGAGTCGTACGTCGATGTATTCAAATTATGAAAGTCGGTTCATTCGCTCACTAAGCTCACTCAATACTCACTCGCGAGTACTCGCGTCACTAATGTCAATGTCAATTTTTAAGTGAGGACGCGTGAACGAGTGAGTTGGTTCAATGTTGAAATTCGAGTAACTCTTTCAATTTGCGATCACGAGTACCTCAAACGAGGCACCTCGTGAGTGAGGGACACATCTCTAGTTGAGGCAAGGCAAAGAGTAAAGTAACTATAAAGAGAGGTTGAGGTAGCTGCCCTTACTGCCCCATCTCAAAAATCCATCCTGTATATTTTTTAACAGAATGGTGACTGAAAGTCTTTCCTAATTCGTATTTTGTTGCAATAAAGTGGCAACTGAATAAAAGAACTGGCTATGATAACAACCTCTAACTGCCGAAACACAACAATGCTGTTAACATTGTTGTTATGGCGCTAGACTTAGATAACGTGGTGGCAGCTAGCCGATTTTAGTGATCTAATTTTACCCGTGATATGTAGGTACATACACTACACCATAGACCATGGAGAAAGGAGAGAGGGCGCTACTGTGCGCACGTAAACATCAGCTCCGTAGATAATAAAACGTTAAAAATAGTTTAAGTGCTTAACTTGTGATAAAAAGTCAATAAAGTTCAAGTGAATAAAGACCTTCAGTGACTGGAAGTGTAGTACAAAGCTTAACTTCACAAATACTCAAGAAAACTATACTTCTCCTGAATAACGACCAAATTTCAAACCTGTGGAAAAAACCGTGGGATGTTTGAAAAACACATTATTTGAGGATCAGGTACTGAAGAAAACTTTGGGACAAGTACGTACCACCATAAAAAGGTACGCAGAACCCCTTTAAATTATATAATTGTAAAATACTTCTAGAAGCAAATTTTAAAGTGCAAATAAGGGCACAAACAGGATTGTGTTAAGCGCCATCTGTCGGCGAGTAGCAAGTCGCAAAAAGTTCGATCCAAAATAATTCATAGAATATCTGCTAGAGGGCGTTGTTTGCAAATATGGCTCTTATATGTACTGGTTGTAAACAAAACGTACCCAACACCGACTACTTAACCTGTTCATTATGTAACAGTGTCTATGACTTGGAGTGTGCCAATATTAATAATGAGCGCTTCAAAATAATGAAGGAAACAGAGAGCATTGAAACCTGGAAATGCCTAGCTTGTTACTGTAAAATACCAAAGCGAGGAAATATAAACACACCCATACGCCCACAAGAACAAGACTCACGCCCGACAACCTCACCACCGGAAATAAACAATGTCACAATTAGAAGAACAATAAAACCTATGAATGATACTACGAGTTCCTTGGACTTAAGTCTATTGGGCGACACAATATACGCGCAAGATGAAGGTAAAACACCCCAATCTATTACACAAACAGAACTTACACTGCAGAACATAGGTGAAATGATAATGCTTCGTTTAAAAGAAAATAATAGGTCTATCATCACCGAATTACAGAATACTATCCAACTAGAGTTAAATAAGGCCATCTCAAAGTTAAGAGAAGATTTTGAACGCGAAACAAATTGCTTACTAAGGCAAAATGAAGAGAGGAAAATGGACATCCAACATGTAAACACGGAAATTGAGAACTTAAAAATCGAAAACGAAAAGTTAAAAACTGAAATAGAGAGCTTGAAGACGCGAAGAAACACTTGCCAAACTAGTTGCACTGAAAGCTATTCAAAGAAAATAGTATTATACGGATTTGATGAATATTATAAGGAGCCTGTAAATAACTTACATATCAGATTGATCAACTTATTTCGCGAATTTATGAACGTTGACCTGATGGGCTACATTGAGGAAACCTATAGAATTGGCAAACGAAGCTCGAAGAACCGCCCATTAGTGATAGAAATATTAAGCAAAAGGATGGTATCGTGTCTCAAGGAAAATAGCAACGTATTTCGAGGAACTAGACTATTTTTATCGGAATTCTTAGATGATGAAGCACGAAGAGAAAGGAAATTGCTGCGCGAAGAAATGTTGAACGCAAGAAGGCAAGGACTTCACGCAGTAATCCGCGATAATCAACTAATAATTGATGGAAAAATAACTAATAAAATAGATAATACACCCGACAACCAAATGAACACAAATAAATGGAATACACAAGCAGACCTATCATCCTCTCAAAACAATAACAATTTTTTTCGCCGCTACACTAACACAGGAGACAGAAACAGAACACCTCGAAAACAAAGACCTACAATTTAGAATATTATTTCAAAATATCCAAAGCCTCTCCAATAAACAACACTTACTTGAAGCATTCATTCAAAAAACACCAAAATATCATGCTATATGTGTATCGGAAACCTGGCTATCAAAGGAAAGACTGGATTTAATAAATTTTAGTGGCTACAAGGTTGCGGCTTCATTCTGCCGGAAAACTCGCGCTGGTGGCGGCGTCTGTATTCTTCTACAAGAACACATAGAATGCTTAGAAAGAAGTGATATAACAGACATGTCAGTTGAATATGTGATAGAAGTGTGTGCAATAGAGTTACAAATAGAGAATTTACTATTAATAATTATTTACTGGAATAGGAGAGAGGAAGCTATATTTTATAAACAATTAAAACTAATATTAGATTATTTAAATAAGAAAGACTCCAGACTTAATATTGTTATAGGAGGAGATTTTAATATAAATGTATTGGATAGTAGCTTAAAAACAAACCAATTCTTAGATCTCATGTTAGAATTTAATTTTGTACAGCATATAAAAGTACCAACGCGAGTGACCCAAACCACCTCAACGGGTCTAGATCTAATTTTTACAAATTGCAATATAAAATCACACACCACAGTGGAAGAGTTGGGGTTCTCTGACCATAGTAGTACAATAATAAAATTGGCTGTACCCCGGCAAACTAGACATATAGTCTGGTGGGTTGAAAAGAGGCTGTTCAATAGCAAAAACACACAATGTTTCATATCTAAACTAAAAGAAGTAAAATGGAACGATATAATCAAGCCCGGTAGGGATATTGATGAAAACTATAAATCATTTAACAATACACTTACTGACATACTTAATCAATACATACCAAAAACAAAATTAAAGCTAAAAACAAACTATAAAAAACATTGGTTAACTAAAGGCATCAAAATTTCTTGTAAAAATAAAAGGCTTGAAAAAATACTCTATATTAAAACAAATAACCTTTTAATTAAACAACATTACAAAATATATGGAAAAACTTTAAAACAAATTGTAAAAAAAGCTAAAAAACTACAGTATATAAATAAATTAATGAAATCTAATAATAAAGTAAAGACTATGTGGAAAATTATAAACGAACGAACGAATAAAAACGTAAAAAAGGTAAAAAAAAACATAACGCTACACGTAAATGACAATGCTATCTCGGACCCAAAGCAAACAGCAAATATATTTAATAACTTCTTTGCGTCTATCGGAGAAGGATATGCGCAAACCCCCGGCAAAGAACCGCGAAACATCTCTGTGTTCCACCGCACTGAAAATACCATGTTCCTAAGTACAGTAGATCCCAGTGAAATAAATTTAATATTGAAAAGCCTTAAAAACAAAAACAGTTATGGAATAGACGAAATACCTCCAACCCTAGTCAAACAGTGTGCGGATGAGCTGACCCTTCCATTCTACTTGCTAGTCAATCAGTCTTTTGAGGAAGGAAGATTTCCAAACTACCTAAAAAAAGCCATTATAAAGCCAATTCACAAAAAAGACTCAAAAACCGACCCCTCTAATTACCGCCCTATTGCTCTTTTACCTACAGCCTCGAAAGTATTCGAGAAAGCGATGTGTAATCGCGTCTATTCGTTTTGCGAAAAATATAAAATTTTTCATGAATCCCAGAATGGTTTCCGAAAAAACCACTCTACAGTTCTAGCAGTGTATAATTTTATCCAGGAAGCCATAAATATAATTGATAAGAAAAAATATGCCGTAGGTATACTATTAGACATGACAAAAGCCTACGATAAAGTGCAATTCGACATTCTACTTAACAAGCTACAAGGAATAGGGATCCGCGGAAAATCTTATGAATGGTTCAAATCATATTTGGAAAATAGAGAACACCAAGTCGAAGTAGAATACTACAACGAACATGAAAAACAAATCCAATACATTCGGTCAGATAGCAAGCAAATTAACGCCTCAATCCCCCAAGGGAGTGTTATTGGATGCCTCTTATTTATCATCTATATAAATGACCTCCCTACAATAATAAATGAATCATGTGTCCTGTTTGCCGACGATATCTCAGTACTAACTTCTTGCCACGACAGTACCAACTTAACCGAAATACTTACAAGCATACTTAATAAAATAATAACTTGGATGACAGAACACAACCTTGAATTAAACTTCAATAAAACTAAAATCATGTCCTTCCATCCACGTCAGAAAACCCCTTTAGACTTAACATTTATTTACAACGACGCAAAAATTGAAACAGTAAAAGAATTCAACCTACTCGGCTTATCCATAGATACACATTTAAATTGGAAATCACATATTAAAAAAATCAGGTCAAAGCTATCAAAATTTTCCTATGCCCTCCGTGAAATAAAAAAATCCACAAATCCCTCCACTGCTCTGGTTACGTATTATGCCTATGCATACGCATGGTTAAACTACGGCGTAATATTATGGGGAAATAGTACAGACGCATCAACACTATTCATACTACAAAAACGACTGATTAGAATACTAGTTAACATAGATAACACAGACAGCTGCAAACCCCATTTCCAAGAACATAAACTTCTAACCCTACCTTGCATATATATCTTGGAAATGTGCAAATTTGTTAGAAATAATCAAAAACTCTTTACTACACGCGAAAACATACAGACTCGCTACACACTACGACACAAAAACAGACTAAACCAACCAGGTTCAAAGCTAAAAATTCACTCCACAAGCACTTTAGTAATGTCAGTTAAAATATATAATAAACTACCTGATGAAATTAAAAATGAACAAAAATTTAATATCTTTATAAATAAATTAAAACAATTTCTAATCTGTAAATGTTATTATAATGTACATGAATATTTAAATGATAAATTTAATAAATAAACAATAATATAAAAAAAAGAAAGAAACACGCCATAATAATTTATTTATAATTACCAATGATAATAATAATATATGTATAATTTAAATAAATATTAATGTTTAAATCCAATATATGTAGTGGTAAAAATTATATGTACACAATTAGTTATCAGCCTACCTACCTACACAAAACGAAAGAGTAGATTAATATTAAAATTGTTAACTAATATCTGTAATAGCCCTCCTCCTAATTTTTATGTTGTTATGCCCGACAGGGCCCACAATGCTCCAAAACTAATGTATGTCTTTATGTACCTACCACCTAAGTTCACATTGTGGAATGCAATAAACGTATTGAGTATTGAGTATTGAGTATTGAGTATTGAGTATTGACCACCCGTATAGAGTCTGTCAAGCGAGTCTAGTCCCATGAAAAAGGCGGCAAATTCAAAAATCTTTCAGGTGTCAACACTGATATAGCACGCTGAAAACTTGTTGATACTTGAATTTTGATAAAAAAATTACTTGGGATAAATTAAAAAAAAAGCATTTCAATGTACGTATTTATTCATCAGAACTAAAATCAGAATCAAGAAATTCAATGCCTTCAAATGAGACATCACTGTCAGTAGAATCATTACGCACAGAAATGATGAAGGGTTCCAACTCGGTTTCGGATATCCTGTCTCTTACTTTATACTTATTTTCGACACTAATAGTGTGATCTGTGCATTTTTTCCAATCATTGGCTGTGACACTATTAAAGCATTCTTTTATAAGGTTCTCCATTTCTTTACCTGGAATCCCTAAGTTTTTGCTGGCTATTTTTCTTTTAGCCAAACTCCATATGAGTTCAATTGCGTTCAGGTCACAATGATATGGCGGAAGTTTCAAAACCTCATGGCCATGTTGTTTCAAAAATTCTTCAGCTTCATACATTGGAGTTGTTTTATGTTCATTCACAAGGCACATAAGCTCAGCCTTTGTAAAGAATTCTTCATAATGAATTCCATTTTCAGTTAGCCATTTCTGAATGTCAGCCTTTAAATCATTCATAGATGGTGGCTTATTTATTTGTGTTACATGGTAGTTACATGTTACATGTCAAATAGTCTGTTTCAGATTTCATTTTTTTATTCTCATCTATGGCTATGACTTTCTTAACTAAATTATCACTTGTGCTTTTTATTAATTCATCATCCAAGGTGGCTGAAAAAAGATGACAACAATCTCTTATAATACTTTTCACTTATAGGTGCCCCATTGAGATTCAATGTCATGTATACGACGTCTGAATCTAAACCAAAACCGAAATCGTGATCACATCATAGTAAAATAAACAAAATTAGACAATTGTGCTAAAAGTATCAACATTTTGTAGCCAACCTACCTGTTGTTGAAACAATTTCATCCAAAAGTCGTCGTTTTTCTGTTAACACGTCATCAGATTCAATCTTTACATGATTATATTTATTAATCATTGTAAACAGCAGGCTCCTGACACTACTTTTAATAGGTTTTGGCATTATAACATTAAAAAATTCAACAAAAACCGGAATGCTTCGAGGTTAGAACAGAAATTGTGACAATCTGTTTGACAGATAATAGTATTGCCATTATAAGAAATCAGTAAAATGGTTGTGGACTCGACTCGCTTGACAGACTCTAATACTAGAATTAGGCTAGAGTAAATAAGTAATCAATCCTGCACGAACAAAGTGCCTCGGACCTGGATACTGTAGATACCCAGCTTTATGTCCGTGTTGCGAACTGCGAAGCTAAAGAAGTGTCAATGTCAAATTGAAAATTTCTATCTTAACCTAACCTAAAATAGCAAAAGAATAACAGAATCCGTTAATTATTATTGTTCATAACTCGCCTCTACATTTCTTCTGTTAAATATGTCTTCGGCGACTTCGACGGTAATAAAATATGTTGGCCGAACAACGGATTTCAAAGGTAAAACTCTATGGGAAATTGTTGGAAGCCTGAAGAATTTCGGCGTTGGAAGGATTATTGTTCGATCCGTTTTTGAAAGATATCCGGAACCTAGTTTCATGAAAATTGTTAAAGTTGAGGCTTGTCCTGATGAGGTGAGAGATCTTTCAGTCATTTACATTTTTAAACCTAATATTAGTCTTGATAACCAACAAAACAACTGGCCACTGTTACACTTTAGTGTTACGGTGAAGTGTAGCTGTACGTTTAGACATTGTACCTACTTATACGTTTTTAAGCTAACGAAGAACAGCTATTTTCATTCTTCTCCTTAGCTTGTTGATGGCAAATGGTATTTATAGATTTTCATTTATAAATGGGGTTTCTTATTTTTTTCAGGAAAGGCGTCGAGTGCGAATATGGGTTGAGAAAACATTCAGGGGTCGCAAAATGCCGAATCTGACAGAAATTTATCGTACATCCTACAAGCCGGATTATAAACTAATACCGAAAAATGAGGAGGCCAAATTGTTAGCAGACGCAGAAAAAGTACATGATCAGCCAATACCGACCCTACCAAACAACATTGAGATGCCACCACTCATGAAGAAGTTTATTATCAAGGATCACGAAAATAAAGGACTGGAAGTAAGTACAACTCGTTTTTTATCACAAAGAATTATTGGTTAATTAATGTCGGCTTTAATGTTAGTTTGAACAAGTTATATCATACCGGCTGAAAATCATAACAATAATAGTTTTCCCTTAGTGCACAAGGGATCTGAGCGTCAGCTGCTGAGCCTGTAGTGGGCCATTCCAAAGTTACAGCATTTCAACGTTGTAAAAAATAAATAAAAGAAAAGTCATTTCATACCATAACAAAACCTTTTAGGAATCATTCATTATCATCATTTATTGGGATCATTTTCAACCCAAAAAAATATTGTCAACTGCACGGAAGTGAGGGGATATAATATTATGGCCATTGCATAAATGAACATGATTTTTGCAATGGAACAATAGGGCAAAGTGGGCAATGGCACTATTACCTCATAGAAAAAGAGAGGAAAATACTATAAAGGAATACTTTTTTTACAATATTCCATAATATTTTTTTTTTTATTATTCTATATTATTAAATATTTTATTAAAAATAAATCATTTCCTTCCCAGTTACTGCAAAATATGGAAAATTTAAAATATTGTTATTGGCTTTGGTTTGTCACATTATATTTGTTCACAGCATTTAATCTATACCAGCTAAATTCTCAATCTGGTTACTGCAATAAAATAAGGTGCTGTTTATATAATAAAATCAGGTTTTCATTCCTGGCTCAGGCGGTTTTTTTTTTTTTACAAAATGTTATTTCATACAGTTTTATTTTCCTCCAAAATCGTTCAATCACTTTGTTGTACTACTCTACTAGCCATACTTTCTGATTTCGCCTTGCTGAAAGTTTAAAATATCTGTGATTTTTACAGCAGTAAGGAATTATGAAAATTTTGATCTTATTTTCTATTTTAATTTATAAAGTTTTGTTAATGGCCTTTTGATAAAGGGCCCTGTACAAGCAAAACCGTATATTATCAATTGTTTCAATTATATATGCTGACGTCGTCGACGCGGGACAGTGACAGGAGAAATCTCACCTAGCAATATTTAAATACATTGCTAGGGTATGAGATTTCTCTGCAGCTGATTGTACCCTACCCGTAGTTTATATTGTAATTTACACTCATGCATTTTTGGTCCTTCGAGCTGGATGTCGCGTGTGATCATTACAGTGTAGCAATTAAGTACTGTTAAACGTTTCACTAATGACGTCAAGCGAACTAGTGGTGAAGGTGTTTTATTGCCAGCAATAGCACAGTACATAGCAGCAGCAGCATTCGGCATGGATTAAAATGGATCCGCATTTGGTGAGCAACAAAGCTCCAGCTTGGACAAGATCGTTCCATTTATTATCATTTCTATTAACAAAATGCCGTCAATGGAGGTCGTTTTCGCCCAACAACAGCAACTACTCAATCAGATAGAGCAAGTTTACACAAACTTCAAACAGGATGGCTTCAATAGCAAAACCTCGGATTACATACGCCGAAGGTTAGAAAGTTTGGATGCTTGCTGGCAAGAGTATCAATCGAATCATATAAGATTGTGTAGCATCGAATATGCCAGATTGCATACTTACTTCAGTTCGTAGCAATTTGACACTGAAGGAGAGATATAAGAAAATCAGAGCAGTTATTCAGAATCATCAGCCAACAATGGAAACACAATCAACATCGCTTCTAAAGAGTGCTACTCTTCTTGCTACCTCAAGCACCATACAACAACCTTCAGGTCAATCTTTAAAGTCTCAGCGATCAAACAGCAAGACAGATGAGATGATGACAGAACAGACGATGAGCAACTTCAAAGCCTATGTACATACTGTTTCAAGTATCAACATGAATGCTGTAGCGGAGCAATGGGAATTCGATCATCTGTTGAGTACGGTAAATTCTCGCTGGGCGAACATTAACACTCAGCATTGGGACTTAGACAGTGGGCTGGCAGACTGATATCAAGAGTATCATCGTATGTTCCTCAAACACGAAGCACATACAACAAAAAAAATGTATATATATATTATTATCAGTCGATGAACGGGATGAATTCATCCCGTACCGTCCCGTTGGCGGCTTCTGGGAATTCCCAGAAGCCGCCAAGGTCGTCGAAGAACCGTTCTATATGGATGATCTGGTCTATGGAGCCTGCTCCCTATCAACAGCAGAACAGTTGCAATACGATTTGATGAATCTGCTAAAATTAGGGGGCTTCAACTTGAGAAACTGGACATCGAACGATAGTCGTCTACTGCAAATAGAAGATCAAGATTATTATAAACCAGAAAGCAAGAGGTTTAATCAAGCAAGATTAACCAAGACATTAGGACTTCTTTGGAACCCTACACAATGATAACTTCACATTTCTATCAAATTTAACTATCAAGTATCAATATCAATAAAAGAATCATACTATCTACTGTCTGATAGTCTTAAATATTCGACTCATAAGGATGGATCGTGCCTGTAACAACAAAATTGAAGATTTTATTTCAAGTAACATGGTAATCTAATCTTCAATGGGATGAACAAGTATCAGATAAAATAAAATCAGCAAGGAATGGATCAAAATCAAGGAATAATTAGAAAGTATCAATCAATTTACCAACCAAGATGGTACAGTACAGAAACAGCAAGCAGTGTAGATTTACAGGACTTTTGTGACGCATCATCAAAAGTAATATATGCGTGCGTTATTTACTGTAGTGTTATAAGTAGCAATCAATCAACAATATTAGTAGCCGCTAAATCCAAATTAGTACCTACGAAGAAACAAATATCAGTACCTCGATTAGAACTATATGGAGCACTGTTACTGGCTAGTCATGACCAAAGTCAAGCAGTGTCTAGAACATACATGTAGTGCAGTGTACATGCAGTGTGACATATATTTGGTTGGAGTGACTGCACTGCCGTATTGGGATGGCTTCAAGGAAACCCAAGTTGATGGAAAACGTTCGTAGCAAATAGAACAATACAAATAACTGATAGAATTCAACCACAATCATGACGATATGTAAATTCAAGTGAATATTCCTCAGACTGTGGAGCAGAGGACTCATTGGCTCAATTGAATGATATCGTTTGTGGTGGCAAGGACCAACAGCAACATGTTTACACTCTTTGGAAGCAACGTAAGAAAATCAAGCAATCTATACAGCAAACGAAGAAACAAAGAAGCTTTGAAGACGTTCATGTTGTAACAAAGCATGAATCAAGCATCATTACAGACCTGTTAAGCAAGTACCAATCAATAAGCAAAATGGGAATAAGCATGTAATTTTTTTTCCACTAAATCAATAAAGACAGTAATATAAACCTAAGAAAAGTATAAAAGTTAAATTCGACTACTGCTACTGCTCAAAAAAAAAATGAAACTAAAAATTTTCTAATACAGTTCTAATGTACGTTTCTGTCACGGTCATAACGTGACGTCATTTACCACGATCCTTTGCTTAAATCTGTTTTTTTAAGGATTTTTGGCCCCAAATTATATAAATGTAATTATTGTTTGTGCTTTATTCAAGCAGAAATCGCACTTACTAACCGTAATGAGATTTCAAGCACTTTGCAACGAATAGATTGATAATCACCGTTTTACGTCATTCGTCTTAATCAGTGTTTTACGTCACTTCTGGTATTGTCGAAGGCGACGCATTTTGAGTTTGCGTTCTGTTCCACCAAAAAACGCAACATAAAATAATGAATTGTTAAAAAGTAATGCATTAGAAAACTGTAAAAGAAAAATACTGTTTCTTCACTCATATACAATGTATATTTATATAGTAAATAAGTTCGTTCTTATTCCCTATTGCACGTATTCTAGCATTAGTGATTAAGATTACGACCTACAAAAGAAAAGCAAAAAATCATTATTTATCATCATCAGAAATTGGTCAGGCAGGGAGGAGCTCGTGGCTAAGTACACCCCTACGGGTTGATCCAACTGGTTAAGCTATGCTTGCCGGGGTTAGTCCGTGGATGGGTGACCATCTTCACATACCGAGACTCCCGGCTATCATTCGTGGATCTTAGACAGTCGTTACGGGTCGTCAGAAGCCCGAACGTCTGACAACCAGTCCTACCAAGGGGTATCGTATTACCCAGTTACTGGGTTGTGGAGGTCAGATAGGCAGTCGCTCCATGTAAAATACTGGTATTCAGCTGCATCCGGTTAGACTGGAAGCCGACCCCAACATAGTTGCGAAAAGGCAAATTGATTGATTGATCAGAAATTGGTCAGCCAAAGCAAAACATAAGCAAGTGCAGCATGTCTCGGGGTATGGTTTGTAAGCGCCCACACTAGCGGGCTGTTTGCTCAAGCGGCTACCGATTGCAGGACGATGACTACGACGACAAAGGCGTATTTTTTTTAATTCCATTTTTTTTTTATATTTCACTTAATTAAGTAATGCTTTTTTATTTTTATTAGTAAACTTAATTTTATAAGTAATATAATTGTACACCTTTTCTGCATAAAACTTGCTTAATTGTAACCTAATTGGAGGCAGTCACTGGGTTCTGAAATACAGGTACTCTAACCCAGCTCTGGAGTCAGGGTTTCACGTTTTTATGTTACCAGTGCATAAGCCAATAAAGATTTGTTGTGACATATTATTACAAATTGTCAGGAAAATTTGCTGTGAACGAGTATGTCATAATAAATAAATAATCTCAATCAATTTTTTTTATTTTTCGTTAGCATATAACATCTGCTTTAAGCCGCCATGTTAGATTTTATGTGAAGTCATATACACCCTATCCGGCGGAACAACAAGGTGCTTCTGACTATATTTTAAAATAAAACGAGTAGTTTAGGAGTTAAGAGGGAATAGATGAACATATATACATACATCCTTAACCTTTTAAAATCATAACCCTCCTTTGGTATTGCCGTAGTCGGGTAACAAATTACATGTTCATTTACGTGACTGACATTATAATCCCGTTACTTCCATGCAGCTGATTATGTTTTGTGGGTTGAAGAAGATCACAAAAATCATCCCATAAGGTTTTGGCACGGTATGAAATTCCTTCTTTTACCTTGCTATAACTTTAGATTGCCCCTTGAGTGCGGCGACTGACTCTCATTGTGATGACAATTGAATAATGAACAACTACATACTTAAATTTTTTGTTATAAAATGGATCGCAAAAATCGATCAGTAGGTACCCCAACAACAGCTGATGTAGATTGGTTGTTGATATCTGACTGAGACCTATCCTATAAATGAATAAACTTACCCTGTGCTACTTGTGATAGTAGTCAAAGTGAATGAGTACAATAAAATAAATAAATTTCTGTTTGCCTCTGGTACATATTGTGGCAACATTTCAATTATCTTCTAAGTGGAATGAAAGTAGCTTTTTTCTTTTTTTGGCAAGGATTCAAAGCCATCAATAAGTAAACCTCCATTCCGCTAGTTATCTTTAAGTCCCATGTAACAGAGTAGCCCGGGGGAAGTTACGTCAAATTTTAGGCTAACTTGGCATTAATTTAAAACAGCGATTTTTTTCATTTAACGTGTAGGGTATGGTCAAGGGAGTATATTAAACTGTATACTGCGAAAAGTTCACCCCCGCGTGTAGGTTTTTTTAAAGAAAACATCTACTTTCAATTTTACGTGGTAGAAAAAAATATTAATAGATATATTTGTATGGAGTGTTTGTCGAAGAGATTAGGTATCACAAGTAGGTTAAAAAATTTAACATTTTCGTCCATGGAAATTTCCATAAAAATAAAATTAAGTATTTTTTTCAAATTGTACTTCGAGCATAAATATTAACAGCAGTTTTTTTTGCACAAAATTACTTAATTAAATATTTTAATACGCTATTCAACAAAATTAAACATATTGTCCTAGCGCAAGATATTAATAAAAGTTTTTGCAATAGAGGTTCAGGCAAAAATGTAACAGAGTTAAATTTATTTTAACTTTTATTTATAGGCTCTATCTCACTTAATTATAAGAAAATTAAACAAGTTCAAAAACACGATTCAGGAAAAAAATCGCTGTTAGAATTTAGTGCAGGGTTCAAACCTAATTTCCCCGGCCTAGAGGGCGAACCTTTCACTATCAACCAGGCACAAATCCAGACTCCGGGCATTCCTCAGTAGCAACTGAGGGATTCCAGAAGGAACAACCGGAGGAACCTCATGCTCAGCAGTAGCGCTTGCAAACACTAGTCCAACGAGACAGTTCAGCAATTTATATATATTTAAATTTAATTTAATATTATTTTGCATTGTGTTCCAGATAATGACTGATTTCACGATGCCCATCTCCTACAAACACAGTCCAAACAGAGTGAAGAGGATAGCTAAAGGTGATGAAAAACCTACAGTACCATTCACAATGGGCCTCGGAATCCCTGCCAGTCCATCTCTCTATGAGGGAGTGCCACTTAGTTGAAGGAAATAAGAGCCAATATTATTATTACATGTGTATTTAATATTAGTAACGTTATAGAAATAAAGTAGATGATAACAAATGTACCTACAATTTTTTTGATTGAGCCCTCGTTCGAGTTAATTATTCTCAAAAATATGTATGAAAAAAGAGCTTTAAATCGGAATCATTGTTGTAACCTTTAGAACAAAGATGGCAAAAGTATGTATATTTGCCATCTTCCATCCTGAACATAACGCTTGTTCAGTTACTTACTATCTGTAAGTAGTATGGTCCACATCTTCGCTTTAGGGGGAAAATAGGTAATTAATTACTTTCTAAGATGTGATGAGGATGCAAACGCTTTGGCCAACAAAGGATTGAAATCCATGACTTCGGGATTTTGGCGTTCCACTTCAAGTTTCTGAAACAGGGAGAGATCTTAGAAAAAATACACAGAGATGTTTACCTTTCAGTGTAGTTAATAAGTTCTTTATTAAATTAAACACATTAGTCCGATAAATTGCCTGACGATTCTCGCCTACCAGTTTGGTATGCACTTTAGTCTAAAGGCGCAGTTCCATTGCAGTCCACTGAAAATGTAGCACGTACGGATAAGTGGCTCGATGACGCCAAAAACACGCGTGGCTTTTTGTATGTATCACCCACGAACGCGGTGCGCCCAATGCACGCGGAACACAGGCGTAGCTCCGAGGCGTCGTTGATTGTATGATATGCCACAAATCGTATGAACATATCCGTGTGCGGTGTGTCGCATTGCTGCCTAGCCTCTGTGGGAACATCCTACGCGGCAAAGGCATAGTACCGTAACACAGTCGTGTATCGTCGGGCTCGCAGATTCTGTCAATGCGACGTCGCATAGCGGGTTTGAGATTCACTCCTAATTTTGTGTGCGATAAGGATGATAAGATGATTACCCTCCAGAAGTCGCGCATTTCTTGCACTTCCTCTTGTCTTTGTATGAAGTACTGGCGAACAGTTTTTTGTATGAGAGTGGCAGCATACTCCTCGGGCCATAGCCAGGACTTGGGATAATACGGACGAGGACTGAAAGTATTAGATTATTTCAAATTAACTTAGATAGAGTTACTTCAAACATTGGGTATTTTTGCAAAACGTTCAAAATTGTGGTTTACCTCTGCCCTTTTCTGGCAAGGGAAAACGAAGATGTAAGGCGTCTTTTTAACTGCCAGACCTTGACGCGGCTACCACGGTTTATATCCTAACAACATCCCATAAAATCGGTAGTTACACTGTAATTCTTTGCGACCTGCCGCGATTATTGTCTATGGTGACTGGTCTATTTGGTTAGCTACGTACTAATTGAAGAAAGTACATAGCTAACTACTAAGATGACATAATGTAAATCAAGAGCAATGCTTGCGGTTTCGACAGTTTTCTAGGAAATGGACTCAAAGTACATTTGTCAGCAGTGCGGTGGACGTCTGTCGCCTGTAATTATGATGATGAAATTAATATAAGTAGGTACTTACTTAACCTTAAGAGCTTCTCTGACCCACGGCATGTTGAATATATGTAATTCACTCGCCTTACGTGCTGGAAAACGAGGGTTGTTGTTCCAGAGGACCTAGAAACATTTGACGGGTATATTTATGTATAGTCTCTTTTTCGATTTTGTCATTGACGTCTAAAGAAGGTAGGCAGAAAAGTTATGACAGACTGAAGAGCCCCAGCTCCAGTCTTCTCTTAAGCAGTGATAGTCTAAAATACATTAATACAAAAAAGTAGATATCAGCAATTTTTATTCATTATATTATTTTTCTTTTGCAGTTTTGGGCAAGGTGTTACCAACTGGTTTTTTGGCTCACTTTACTTGCTTAAAAACGTATCTAAGAACAAAACTGATCTTAGTACCTGTACGATGTGGTCTATGCCGTTGAAGAAACATTTATCTCTGGTAAAAGCTTCCCATATCTGAGCCTTGTTCAAAGTTTTCACTAAAGCCGGTATGAGATGAACAAATACCTCTTTCTTAATGTAATCGGTTTCAGTTCCTAAAATTAGAACACGGATTGAAAAATCAGGCTATAATCTAAAAATAAAGATTTAGATATAATTAAAAATATGGTTTTCAACACACTTGCTCGTAAAGAAATATAATATGATAAATTAACATGTTTCATCAAATTATATATTTTTCACTACATATTAAACTTAATTTGCGTATTCAAAACATTATTTTGTGTTTATTATATCTTTTATATGCTGTTTAGCGGTTTTGCCAGTGCCTTTTTATACACTTGTGCGCGTATCGCTAGCGAAGCGCAGAAAAAACAAAACCAGCGCGGAATTTTCCCAGTACCTGGCAATAAAGGTCAGTTCAATTTTTATAAATCTAAATGTATCATCTCAATAAAAAATCTCGTCAAGAATTGGGCTATAAAATGCAAAGAGATGTTTCCAAACCCGATTTGTACCTAGTTCCAGGACTAGTGCGTTAAAACAAACAAACAGCTTCAGCATAGATTACCAAGTTATAATATATCTAGTTTTATCTTATTGACTAAACGCCATCATATGTAATTTTCTATTAAATTTTTACATTTATTGAATTTTTATAGATCGGTACATTTTGTAAGGTGGTCGACTATTACTCGTTTACTTGAAGAACCTACTTATAGCTCCTACACACTATACGGCACTGCCCGCCGGGCAATCTGCAGCGCGCCCGGCCCTGCCGCGCAAAGCCGCACAAAGGATCGTAAAGGAAATGAAGGCGCAAAAGCCGGGGGTACGTGCCGCGCGGCAAAAGCCGGCGGTCATGCCGCCGGCATTGTGTGTTGGAGCCATTAGATGCGATAGTTTTCCTGTTAACTCCGTGTTTTTTATATTATTTTTGCTGTGCTCTACAGGGTCCATAATTGTACCTTTGTTTTAAGCCATCGGAACACCTTTATACCTACATTACGGAATGCAAATAAAGGTATGAATATGAACATATGTATAGAAAGACTTGGCGAAACTACCTAAAGGGCTATGGTCCCTATAAACGCCGTCGGCCGCTTACAGGGTCACGCCGTACACCGTGTCACGATGCTTACTACAGAAATGTACTGTTGTTGTCTCTTACACACGTCGACGTCGCCGTCTTGTTGCGTTCAGACGTCGATCGGAACGTTGACGCTGAAAACGACCAAAGAGCGGAAAGACACCAAAGCCTAAGGGTTCATTGTTTTACTACGGAACCCTAATAAAAGGCCAAATAAAAACCTTTTCGTTCCTCAATGACCTGCAAATAATTTGCAAAGCATGTTAGTTAAGAGGAGAAGAAGGTACTTCTAACTTACGAAGGAACGGTGGTTTAGGTGTAGCTACCAGTTTGCTCTCTTGGTATTCGTCTAATTGTTTTTGCCATTTATCACTTTCGTCAACAACATCCTTCCAGTTCGCGCGGGGTCTTCTCCTAATAAGCACTGGGAAATCAATTTCGGAACAAGGAAGGCTGTCAGGTAAAGTGAAACATGCTGCATCATTTTGGTCAACGGCACTACTGAACTTCGGTACATTTCCTTTTCCTTTCCTTGCAGTCATAGCAATATCTCATAAGCAAAAAGCATGTAATATAATGGCTCATAAGCGAGCACAGTAAGCACTAGAATACTTAATCTACTCCTACTCTTTGCATTAAATCAATAGTTACAATTATTTCTATTGTCATGTACCTACGTGACAAGTGACAGGTGAGAAATGCTAACAGCCAGGATTTTTTGTTGAAAAAGTTTACTAGATACTCAAACGCTAGGTGAGATAAATGATACGAAAATGTAATTTCTTATTCATACAGTTTATTTTTAAAATATAAAAATCTGCATACGCAATTACTCGGATGCTCTGGATATTACCACCCAAAGCTTAAAAGTAATAAATATTAAATAAGTACATCTAGGCCCTAAAAATAAATATAAGATGCTTATACGATTTAGGTGTCGATAATTTTGTTTTAAGTAGACATCATTTTCAATGATTACAGCATCCTTTTCAATAATTCGAGAACTTTCCTGTGATCTGCGAGATCCAGTCTAAGTATTGAGCAACTTTAACGTAAACTCCAGGCACTCCGGGCTGGCCACAGCCGATGCCCCATGAGACGACGCCCACGATCTGCCACGTGCCGCTGCGCTCACACACCAGAGGACCACCGCCGTCACCCTTGCACGCGTCCTTGCCTTCCTCACCCCCAGCGCAGACGAAGCCGGGGTTCAGTTCATAGTTGTAGCCCAAGCGTGTCTGCTTCAGCTGCTGTTGACACTGGCCGTGTGATAGAATAGGCACATCAACTTCTTTTAGGATGTTCTGATACTTTCCGTTATCTCCGAAGGCATCCTTGCCCCATCCTGTGGTCCAGCATCTTTGTCCAGCGTAGTCGGAGTATTTATCAGGTAGACAAGCGGGACTGATGTGGGGATATTTGGTCCATTCGACGGGATGGTCCATCTTTAAGATAGCGAGGTCGTTATCTAAAGTGCCGGCGTAATAAAGAGGGTGAACGTGAACAGAAATAATGTCTCTCTCAATGTATGGGTAGAACTCAACGTCGCGGTTCACGTCCCACTCACCTAGGCGCACTCTTAACTCGAAGCCTTTGTATCTGGAATGAGAAAGTTCATTTTAACTTTTATACATAATGGGTAAGTACCTAACGAATTGTGTACTTGATCGTTCTTAAATACACATTTCAAAAGTAAAACTATGGTATACTTACGATTTAACACAGTGAGCAGCAGTCATAATGTGAAGACCATCAATGAGTGTTCCTCCGCAAACGTAGACAGATTCCTTCGGGTCCTTTTTCAAAATAGCTGTTTGCCATGGGTACTCTCCGAATTCACTCTCTCCATCTACGTAAGAAGGAGTTTTGATCCTGCCATTAATGCCCTGCGAGTGTCTGATGCCGCACTGTCCTTTGTTAGCAGCCTGAGGTTGTAGGGGACGACGGCAGCACACTTGGTTTTGTCTGCATTGCTGAACTGGAGGACGGCCGAAATACCCTTGACGCTACAAACAAAACAGAAACAGGCTCAGAAACATTATTTTGTGCGGAAATTTTGGAGTCATAATAAAAAAGCGATTGCTTTGCACGTGAACAGAATAAACTAATATTGAAACATCAACGAGCCAATTGACATTAGAACGCGGTGCAAAGGAGGAATTTAAGAAAAGTGCATAAATTACCTCTAGTACAGTTATGGACATATTTTCTATATCGATTTCCCTCTTCCTTCGCTTGTCAGGAAAACGGATTGTTTGGTATCCCCGGTTTGCCGGAGGAGGTGTCGATGGAAAGTCATAGGAGCGGGAATAAGCGGATCGGTTCGCGTGACTCAGGTCAGTATCGTCAGTAACTTTTTCAGATCTATGGTAAGTATTGGAACTTCTATGTTGAGCCTGAGGATAATTCTCACCACTATCATATCTACTATATTCATCATAATAATCATCAAAACCTTGTGAAGGTTCAGGAATAGAATGATCATGTTCTTTGTAGTGAATTGGCTCGTAATCCGCGTAATTTGGGGAGTAAACTGGAGGCCCTTCATAGGGCGTGTGCGGCAGAGGGCCATCGTAATGGGGTGGATGATGAGGTCCATCAAAGTGAGGTGGGTGATGAGGAGGTCCATCATGGTGAGGTGGATGATGAGGAGGACCATCATAATGTGGGTGACGGGGAGGTTCAGAGTGGGGTGCATGATGGGGATGTTCTTCATAATTTGGTATATAATGTGAGTATGTAGGATAGGGTGGGTGAGGTGGATATCCAAAGTGTAGATTATGTGGCTGAGGAGGGTAGACCGGTGCAGGGGGTACAGGGTGAACAGGGTGTAAGGGATACACTGGAGGAATAGGGTACAAATGAGGTTGAATCATATGGTAATGATGATGCTTGTTAATCAGAAGTGCTTTTTTTTCATCGAAAAGTTGAGTAACAGCATTAAGTTTCTCGTGGCTTGGTGTAACGTGAAAATGTACAAGAGGATTATACACCTTATGCCCTTCATCATCTTTGGTAATTTGTAGAGAGAGTAGTGGATTAACTATGGCTACTCCTAGATTAATACCGCCTGCCGTGACGGCACGAGTGATAGGGAGGAGGTGGGTGTTGAAAGGGTGGTGATTAGTCTGACTGGGAGCGCCAGGAGTGCCGGGGGGCAAGGAAAAAGAGATACCAAACGTGGGCTTCACATGTTTGTAGTCAATATCGCTGTAGCCAGGCAATCGAGGGAAGCGCTGTAGTGATATTTACTTATATCAATAAATTAAATTATATTTTAATGTAATGTTAGAGATTGTGTCAGTGCCCATTGTTTAGTATATCTTAACTGTTACATTACATTTCGGTATTTAATTATCATATATGATTAAATCCAAGTGTAACAGTGTTACCCCAGGCTTAGATATGATGAATGAAAATCACGAAAGATTTTATAGGTTTTAGGGTTTCCTATAGGTGAGTGCTGAGAGTAGGAAGAGGAGAGGTAAATGTTAAGATGATTCTGGGAAAAAGCTTGACTTGCGATGTATAATATACCTTCTATAGAAAGTTAACTATGAATAAGATTACTGCTTACCGGTTCAGCTTCTTTCTCAGCTTCCGCAGGAATGTCTTCTTTGGTTTCACGTTTGCTTAGATTCTTTGCTTCCGTAGTGTTTAGCGAGCTTTCAGCGATTGTGGTTGCGTCAGTTTTGTTCAAACTGTCTAATTGTTCCTCAGTTAATGCAACGATTTCACTGCCTTTATTGCGTGGGTCAATGGGTAAGTACAAGTCATCTCTGCGTCCAATCACTTCTTGGCTTGGGCATTGATCATAGTTTACACATACACATTCAAATCCTTGTGCTTTGGCTTCGTGGTAATTTTCAGCAAAGTTGTTTTGCCCGAAACTTGCTGGTCCTTGATTGTAAAGATTATTTTGAGATCCTCCCACATGTAATTCTTTTTTGTAAAATTCAGTATTCTGAGAAGCGTAAGCACCGAGACTGTTTCCATACTTTTGGTCTTCGAAAGCGTTGTTGTTGTATTGATTTGGGAGGCCTTGACTCAAAATGCTACCACTGTGACCAACTTTGTTAGAATTGTGTCCGTACTGTGACCCATAAACTGTATCAGATTCATATATCGGCTTGTTGTTGTTATCTAAAGAAAACCCGCCGGACATGGGCTTAAAACCACCAGCGGTGATGCTACTATAGTCACCATCTCCTGCAGTTAGGATATCAGAAGATTGTGAGTGTGACCCGTAACTACTTTGTGAATTTAACTGGCCTATAGATCCTACAGGAATTGCTACTGGTTTAATAATAACTTTGGGGTCTTTGTTGTCAGCATCGTGCACGTAATGATGATGGATGTGTTGTTGTACTACAGAATCTGTTTTTGAACCGGAGTGTGCAGATGAACCTTTGTTGTAAGAAGGTTTAGTGTTCTCATAAGCATAGGGTCCTTGGGTCGCTTGGTGATAAATGGGTGATTTGGTGACGAAGTTAGATTCGTGTCCGTTGTATTGTGCACTGCTTTGGGAGAATTGAAAGTTGCCGCCCGCTACGCCATACTTTTCAGAGAAACCAGGTCTGACATTGCCACCATATCCGATTCTCTTAGGTGGGTATTTCTGGGGTCGCGGAGGGTAAGGCACAGGCTGAGGTGGGCCATAAGCTCTGGGAGGACCGCGGACCTGAATTGATGCAATCGGTTTTCCAATAGGCTTGATATCGACTGGTTGGGCGTAAATTACTTCATCTGGTGATAAGTATGTGCGTTTTTCATGCGCGTCGTCATCTTCACACTGAAATTATTAAATTAAGTAACGTTAGAACAATAATTTGATGTATGAGGAGTTCAACATGGCCTCAGCAAATCTGTAATAACTACTCGTACACAATTATATTCTTTGATACGTACTTGTATGAGACCGAGAGTACACAATCTTCCTTTGATCAGGTTCCTAGCTTCAGCGTCATCTCCTGCGTCCAAGGCATCCTTGATCGTGGGATCGCTGTACACGTCGTCGAAGCCGCCCAGACTTCTTCCTTGTTTACTGCTCACCAGCTCGTCAACAATGTCATCTAGAACGGTGCTGTTTGATTCAAAGTTTTTCTCTTGAGCTACGGGTAACTGTTCTCCTTCTAACAAAGTTTCTGAAGCAGGTTTCTGCTCGGGTTGGTCAGCAGACTTGGTGTCCGCTTCTCCACCCCATGACCATTCGGCGTTCGAACACGCGAATATTAAAGGTAGCAATAAAAAGGTTACCGTTGTCCACCGCATGTTCTGTAACAAAATGAATAATACTATCAAAACGCTGATGTCATTTGATCCTTATTTTGTAAAGCATGTCATTGTTTCGAAACTGCAAGCGAAGAATCACTTTTACTTTCGCAGACTGTCTGTAGTTATGTAAGGCTCCATAACGTCAGCCGAGTTGTGGCTGCGCGGTCATTGGAAGGCGTGGGGCCGCGAAAGCACTCTCACACAATGTATACAGAGCTAAATAAGTACGGATCTACGTATCATGGTTGGCTAAAGTCGTATTTTGTAAACACTGGCATAAATTACTTCAATTTATCTCTCATGTTTAGCTGGATTAATGCGAAAACAAGATTTAAAGTGCTGTCAATATCAATAACTAATCGGCGAAAAAGGATAATCAATTGTATAAGTTATAATTCCCGGAGTGGATGATGCGTTAGTTTAGCACATAGGTGTCCTATTACGTTTTCGAGGTCAGCTTTTGTCTTATGTTATGAAAGAAAGCCAAATATTGGTGTCAGTGTCGTGGTGTCGAACAAAACTGGCACAAGCAGCTCGTTGGCAAGCCGCGTGCGTCTCGAGCGATGCGTCACAAATTCGGTAACCGCCGATAATCATTACATAACTTCCGATATTATTCTTTCTTGTTTGTTTTATGCAACACGTTACAGAATAATCAGGCGAAAATTCGCATTTTTATATTTCCGTAATTTTTTAGATTACGCGGTTAGTAGAGCGCACTCGCACATGACATATAGAAAACATAAAAGAAAGGAATTTTGAAAGGCGTGTGATCTGATGCTGGCGTTGTTTGAAAGTGATGTGTGCGAGCACCACGGCCCTGCACACGTTGCATAATTAATTAAATTACAATATATTTATTAATTATATTGTAATTTAATGTTATAAATAGTATAAGGTTTAAAATTATGTAAAGAAAATAGTGATTTGGCAGCACTGGTGACAAGAGTAAACAATAATATTTAGATTAGTTATTAACATTTTTCTTTTATTCGATGTCAACGTTAGTGGTCTAATCAAGCGTCATCCCTTACAACTATGTTGCTTAATTTATTACCAAAAAGGAGAAAAATCTTAGTAAATAATTATGTAGGCGGAAATTTTAAAAGCCATGGCAAGTGTGGCATGGTTTTGTTGTTATGCAATGTTTTACATATTCCTGATGTTGTGGTCGAGACCAGCGCGGGCGCACAAATAACCGACCGGAAAGTGAAAGTTTACGCGAGGATCATTTACTTGGGAAATTACTTACTCTTATTGTATGTAAATCTTATAATTATATCAACCTTTACTAAATTTAGATACTTGTGGCAAAAAGTTTATCGAATTTGGTCAAGTTCTGAATTTCCGATTAGTTTTTTAATTAAATTATTTTAAGAACAAGTTACTGATTATTAATGTTGAAATTATTAATTAAAAACAACGACTAAAATTAATTAACCAAATTAATGATATCGTAAACAAATATTGTATTGTTGTGTTAAATCACTATTGAGTATCCGCACACAAACTTATCATATTAGCATCGTGATCATTAGGATTACGATGGTGATATGATAAGTTACACCATTTCTGCGTAATGAATGTGTTTAGACGCAGCGGTAGTTGCTTTTCTCCGTCGGATATCGAAAGAGAAATTCTGTAACGAGTATGTTATTGTACCGCAAAAACAATTTCGTTTCCGTCACCGCAAATCCTGTGATGTAACCGTCGAATCCGAACTTTAGAAGCACTTCAAACTTACTTTTAAGTTCTTCACTCCTTGTATGTCACTAAAACTATTTCAAATGATTAAATTTTCACAAGTTTACCGGCGCACTGTCTGCGTCCGAATGACTGCCACTTCTACCACTACGAGGCTTTATACTTCGACCAACGCAAAGATGCACGCGGACCGATTTTGTAAGACGATCGACGCAGCCTCCTACCACTTCACCTCAGATCAAGCAACGACTGACCAAACTTAGCTTCATCTGGTCGCTAAACGGCTGTCGTAGAGCTCTCTGGGTAGAGGCTATGACGTCCGCCATAACATTGATCAACCCTTAGTTCATTCATGTTCCGAGTAGGAGTTTGGCAACATGGGTTTTTGAGGTCGTCTTAGCGGATCTGTATTGTTAACGTAAGCTGAATACTGACATTAGGTTACTGATGTCATACATTTGATACATGCAGTGGATGCTAACTTCTATCTCTGTAATTTGTATGATGTGTTAAGAAATACATTTGAGTTGTATATAGGTTAGTGTTTATTGTATATTTGTTGTAACTATAGTTATGCGTAAGGAAATTGTATAGAATTCTAAAGCCCATGGTATGTATATTTCCAGTACTATTAACTGACATCACACACTCCTTATCTCTTCGTGAAGTAGCCGTCTTGGGTTTATGCCAAGTACCTGTACAGATAAGGTTATACACAATGTTTAAGCTAAAATTATCTGAGATAAGCTAAATCTGGTAGAGTACCTTTAAATAACCATTTTGAAGAGTTATTATTATGCAGAATTTCAGTTTTCTAAAACCATCAGAAAATCTTTCTAGCATTTTATTTTTCTTAAACTGGTTTATTTCGAGGTTTACCACATTATTATGGCATCAAAACCATACATCCCGTCCGTTTCCTTTTGTTATTATGAAAAACTATAAACTATATAGCTAAAAAATTTGTAAAGTATAATAAAGGATGATAGTAGATACCTACTCATGAATATGAACAACCTTTCCTATGGAATCTACTCTGAAATATCGAAAATAAATCTGGTATTCCATACATTTCAATCAGATTGCATTTTTCTATGCAACAGCAGATTTTCATATAAATATATGTATGTAACCAACTGTTGATCGTCACATACAAACCTACGTACCAATCTAATGTTATATAGTTATGTAATAGGACATTAACCACCCACATGGTTGGAGCTCACCCTTCCATATCAAGATAATAAGCCACTTTCTCAGGACCATAGTTTTCTAATAAGGCACGATGACCCAGTAACTTCTACTCGCCGTTTTGTAAGTATATTGCCGAAAAACCATTTACATGATAAGTAGGCTGTTGTAGTAAAACTATTTTAATAAGGTTATGTTGATTGGTAGATTTAATTAGGACATTTGGGCCAGAGTCTGGGTACCAGAAAATTGTTGCGGTCGTCGCCGTCAAGGGAGGTGTAAGAAACGCTGCCGAGATTACTTGGAGATGTTCACGGGAGATTGGTCAGAAAAGCCAACATACAGGGAGGAAAGGAAGGATATGGGAGTCTGGGGAGTTTTTTGCGCCACTTCTTCTTCCCAGCTAACGCACTAGGAAGTGGTGAAGGGTGGGCGTTTTGGGGGACTGTCTTCTGTAATTTTGACGTTCGAAAAGTTCTGATTCTCAGCCGAGTTTGAATAAATGATTTTTGAATTTTGAATTTTTTATATAGGGGAGACCTTTGCCCAACAACGGGATAATACAGGTTTATAAAGAGAAATCTAAATCATAACCTTTTTGCTTCGCCGTAGTCGGCTAATATCAAGAAGACGTAGATTGAGTCAAGACTGTCTATCACTCTATGTCAACAATGATAGCGTACACACTCGGAACAAAACAGTGTCATAGTCAAAGTTTACATAGGTATTGGACGGAAAAACATATTTTGATAGAAGACATCAAACTGATTTTTTATATTTAGTGTGCGCACTATCTAAGGCTTTTCGTTAAATGACAGCCAGTACCTATCGAATTGTATTCTAAACGGTAAGGAAATTTTATGACGTTCTGTTGTCCCCGTGACGGGGACAAAAGGAATACACGTTCTAATCAATCACAATAAAAAAATACTAATACCAACCCGTCTGCCTAGTGAGACCTGTGTCAATTTCCTCATTGAATTTCCTGATTGATTGTCAGAGAATGTGACAAGAAAATTGTTCACTACGAAGTGTGGATGGCGTAAGAGAAGAGGTAGATCGCTTGATTGTGTGGAACATGATATGGCTCTGACGGAACTAAACACTGAGATGACAGTACAGCTGATAGAGATTTTGGGACGGAAAAGACGTGCTACCCCAAGAAATTGAGATAAGGACAGGAGTCACAGGAGGATAATGACTTTGAATTATAGTGGTTATTAAGAAATTCATGTTCAAGATTCAACAGTGGCAGTAAGGGCTGATTAGATTGTAAAAATAATAAATCTTGCTCCCAGTACAGCATGAAAAGCGAAAATGTCCATTGTCCAATTTGGCTATTAGCATTAGCACTTACACATTTATGCATAAACCTAAAGATATATTTTTATCAAAATTAAATATTAATGAAAGCAATAGTGTTTTAGCTAAGTATATGTCGGACGATGCTAGTACTCTGTACAAAATATATTACAATCATATAAAATAATTTAAAATTCAAAATTTGGCTATGATGGAGCGACATAGTCAGTATTGTGACAAAGCTCCATAATAAATTTAAAAAACAAAATGAAAGCAATTATAAATTAATAAACTATCAGTGGTTTGGGTCCCAGCGAAACTACTATATGTACGTATATTGACATAATTTATTATATAGCAAAAGATTATACCAAATTATGTCAGTACAAAAGACTTCAACGCGTTGCACGTACTTACATGTTGTCATTATGTCATTAAAATGCATTCGTTACATAACGCTAAGTTAATGTGATTTGCCACCCATTGTGTTTAGTTTGTTATGTAAGGACTTAACGGTCATAATTCATAATAGGATTTGCTTGGAAGTACTAATTCCTACTCTGTAGGTAGGGACATCGGTATCGTTGTTTTGGGTTCATCACAATGCAATGTGGTATCTCGTTCAAAAGGGTTTGTGAGTAACAAATCTTTCTTACTGTACAATTAAAGTTTTTAATTATGGATATAAAATAGTTGGATCATTTTATGTAATAGGTAGGTATTATCAAAAATGTAATAGCGAATGTGTAGACTCCACTAAGATTTTTAACACCTTTACTTTAAAAATATTTCTTAAACTCGTATCTAGTTGTTGCTAATTAGAAACAGGATTTGATTTTTTCGTCACTGCGCATTTGTGCACCACTGGCTTGCACAAGAGGGGCTTTCCAGCACGGTGCGAGCCGGACTTGCGCGGGCGCAATGCACGCTGACGCTACCAAACACTTGCGTAAGAGTTCGGTGAACCATTTCTATGACTTCAATGCTCTATTGAATGAACTTGCGTGTGGTTTGTTGCCAAATAATGTCAGTAGGTAGTGTTGGTACTCGACAGTGTTGTCGAGATGCTGATGTATCGTGAAATGTCATCTGCATTCGAAAGTAGATCATGTAGTTATAAAGATACTGTGTCGCCATTTGGAAATTTTGGGAAGTCATGTTTTTGTGACTAAAATGTTACTGTACATTAACAGAACATCTGTATCGTATAGACACTAAAAGACAACATTTTGAATTACCTACTTACTTTTTAAGGCCCACGTAGACAGGCGCGACACGACAGCGCAGTGCGAGTCTAGTAGAACAATCTCTATGAAAACTTAATGGAAATTGTTCTACCAGAATCGCATCGCACCGCCGCGTCGCGACTGTTTATGAAAATTAAGAAATAACGAATAAAGATTTTGTAAGGCCCACTTGCTCGGTCATGGATTAGCTAAATAACTCGGAGTTATCAGCTAACTCAGGGTTAATCCAAAGAGAATTATTGGATTAACGCGCAAGTGGGCCTTATTGATTTTTCAGGAAAACCCAACTCATTTGAGTAATTTATTTCCCTTTTTTCTTCCCAACTTGACCTTCAGTTGTAATGAAAAATGTTCATGTAAATATTCTTTTGTTTTTCTGTATTCTTTCTTGGAAGCATATTATTGCAATCATTCACACACAACAGATATCCTTGGCCCCATACTGTTGAGGATAGGAACAGAATAAATATCATTTTAGTCAGAAGAATTGAGAAATGGTGAGTGACTCATCGTCTATACGATTAAGATATTATGTAAATATACTTGTGTGTGGCACTAAGCTATATTATATTAATTTATGTATGTATGTGTTTTCTTGCTCTGTATTAACTATTAAATTAATATCAAAAGTGAAGACTACGAATTTTTATGAATGAACTTTCTAACTAATATTGTTTTGTATAATCTCGGTAGACAGCATTTTAAAATCAGTTTAGTTAAGAATAATATTTAGTTCCAATGATATTGTATATTATTTCCTCTTTAATGCTGACTGGACTTATTCCTAAAAATGTTTAAATCTTTTGTTTGTATGAGTGTGAATCGAATACTTTTCGTTATCATGTAAGATAGGTTCTCTTAATGATATACGTAACTAACACAGAAAAACGGCAATTAAGTAATAAACTTTGTACTGCAACGAATTGATCGTATTTGGAATATCTTTACATAAGAGTAGCTGTGTTGATTTGATCAATTTTTAGTAATAAACAATTATGAAGTTAGGTAACGTGCGATGTGATGTATAAAGACAGAAAGGATTCTTTTTAACAAAAATATTACATGCTGACTCATTAAATCACAACTTTAATCGAACATTCGAACAAAAAAACTGTACAGTCACTTTGTTTCTAAAGAAAGTATACTCAACCTATGTTTCAGAACCCCGTGCTCGTAAGTGTAAGTAGTAGATAATTGCTTTATCGTGAGTCAGTTCTCGTTGCCATACACCTCATACAATCAATTCAAACATGAATGAACGACCAAGAAATGCCGCGAGCTCACGCCGTACATCGCAATGACGGGTGTACGTCATTAAAATAAAAAAAGAGATCTTATTACCTGTATCTTTACAATCAATCAAACTAGAGGAGGTAGTAAACAGACGCCTAAGTTACCGCGTTGGGTTCGTCGAACCCATGACGTCACTATGTTGGTACTTCACTACTTGTACGGAAGTAGAGTCTAGTCCTCAGTACGAGCTGTTTACATTTTTTATGGCATCTCCACTGCAATTGGCTGACTGTTACGTAACTAAGATCATTGACTTTGGGCTAAGGTAGTTGCGTCTTCTTCTGGTTCTGACTTCCGACTGTTTCTTTTTTTGCTTTGATTTCGTCTTGAGCTAAATAATGTAAACGCATTGTAAAGATTAGTTATGATAATGGAACTACAAATTTACTTGCTTTTCTGAATATTATTTAATGAATAATTTAGTAAATAATTTTCCGGTTTATTCTAGTAAGTTGGGGTTTTTACTTGAGTTACATTACAGCTTTATTTAGATCGTTTAATTCCTAACCCTGCTTATATTGAAATTTCCTTTCTAGGCCCGGATTATGTAGTAAAATGTAAATACACTTAGTTAATTACACAATG
This sequence comes from Agrochola lota, assembly GCA_947364205.1. Taxonomy (NCBI): domain Eukaryota; kingdom Metazoa; phylum Arthropoda; class Insecta; order Lepidoptera; family Noctuidae; genus Agrochola; species Agrochola lota. The sequence goes on from OX376236.1 coordinate 10,414,733, forward strand.
TAACAACTTGTAAACTGCATTCTAATAAATTCTTGGTTTTTCCAAACAATTATTTTAAGTATCTAATCAAGTTACAAAGTTACTCATGAAATATTGAATGTTTTGGTAAATTACTGGGAACTCGTATTGCAAGACGCGGGTTTTCCGAATTGCGCTTCGGTATTGCAACGTGCCTCGCGCAAGGCCAAGACAGACATTTTTATATCGAACAGAGATTGGGTGGAGTCGCTGTATCAACTTAGATTTACTAAAATTACAAGTATTTTAAAACTTGCGAATACTTATCTACTTGGGTAGAAGAAAAAGAAATAATTTATCTATTTCAGCAATCCTTCTAAATCCTGGCTTCTAAAAACAGAATCACTAACGTTGCGAGGCCTTGCGTAGGCTATCTGATAATGCCTAACAATGCAATTGTGTTATGTAAGAAACATGATTTCATAATACGTAAGTATGCAATTGGTTGCGTAAAATCTTAAACAACGGTTGTAAGTTTGTAAGCCGCAGTGACACTCATGGCTTTCGTGTAAGCAACTAGCATGACACGCCTAGAACTCTAACATTGCCGGTACACATTGAACTTTATAGGTGAAATCATCAAGGGAAATCAGTAATGGCTTCAAATAAATAAAGGAAGGTTTTAAATGGTATCTGAAATCTCTTGGTGCGTAGATATTTTTATGTTTACTTACTAATTAATATCAACGTTAGTGTCATCTGATTTTATGCAATAGTTTGTTTTTTCGCAAGGAGTAGGAGGAAGTACGTATTGGTATATGTACTTCTTTTTTTAATCATCTGACCAATTTTGCTTACAACAATTAACAAATGGTCAAGCAACTAAAATAAATTAGAGATCATACAAAAAATTTAGTTGTAACACGACTCGCGTATTTCTGTGTGCAAATTTAATCGATGACCCAGATTGTGCCCGGTCGCCACGTAACTCTGGGCTTCCCTAAGGTTTCCTTCAAGGACTCCTATTCAACTCACACCAAGCGACCCACGGGTTTTTTCATAGGTTTGATTGAGGTAAATTAATAGATACTTTTGATAAGCACTCATAAATTTTATGTAAACAATGCTTGAACAATGGACAATAGACAAAAAACCCAGCCAGTGTTATGGAAGTTGGTGTTCCTTTCCTCCGAATATGGAATCATGTTTTCAGCATGGGCGTTCTAGATGTTGCGTCAAGGCTTTGATTGACATATAAGAGTATAAATAAAAACACATGTATTTTAACAAAAAATGGTACTTATATAGTTAGATAGAATATGCTTAAAAAAATAAAAAATTTAGTTGCCAAATTCGAGAAAATTACAACTGCATTTTGTATGAATTATTGAAATTTGAAAGGGACAACGTCTGTCGGGTCAGCTTGTTTGCATTAAATGTGACGCATAAAGAATTTACAAAAACTCATAGCACTCAAACACTACACAGCTGCATCCGGTTAGATTGGAAGCCAACCCAATAATTGGAAAAATGCTAGGCAGATGATGATAATGCTAGCCAAAAATAATATTTTTAGGGAAACTAGTTCAATAATTTCAGTTTCAGGCTAACACATACTCCGTGTGTAACAATCGTTGTGCATTTTGATTTACGCGAGGTTTCATTTAACAACAAGGATACTAGCGAAATAATTAAGAGGTTTTCTAATATTTAAGACAGGTTTACAGTCTCATTTTTTTCTTAAACAAAAAGGATCATTCTTTGATGTTTATTATGAATAGTGACATCACTTCTGTCTGTATGGAGAAAGTGTTACATAGTTTTACACAATGACTTCAAATATGGTAGTTGATGCACTGATTAAAATATCATACCCATTCTTTGTTATATTCCCATGCCAATCTAGATAGCATAGTAAGAGGTATATGCTAATGGTGCATATTATCTCACAGAAAATATGTGAAACAATTAAAATGATAGTGCCGTTAGGATATTTGTTTTAAAAAATGTATGAGAACTAAATGCTTAAAGACCTCTCTCTTTCCGACGTTAATTCTACATGTTGGAGGTGGACAAGAGAAATAAGTTCTCAAAAATATTAAAACAAAAACAAACTACTTGTGCACCTAATATTATTTTAACATTGAAAGCATATTGATAATTACCAATGATGCTCATAATGTAAGTACAGCGACATCTGTCGTGAAAACATGGAACTAACAAAACGAGAGGCTCACTGAACTAATTGTTGCAATACAACCTTAAAATCTTACGAGTCTCGTACACGTTGACGGTACGCTTACTTGAGTCAACTTTTGTTACTATAGACTGTTTTAGTTTGACCGGTCTGCGATAGAGAACGTGATTTAAAACAACGTCTTTAAAAAAAATTACAGGCAATCATTTAATTATCAGTAGGTAGTTAATGATTTCTGAAATAAAAATACTTAATATCGTAAACCTGTTTTTTGTTTGAGTTTATCCTGTTCTTTGTCCTAAGACACGAAGCCGTCCCCTTTATACTCGAAAACAGGTAAGAATAGTGATGATAAGTTGATAACTACTGAAATCCTTATGATTTACATAACATTGCATCGTCGGCACAGCTTACGATTCGGGTTTAGTCGAGAATACCAGCCGGTAAAACTGGATTAGACCATGGGGCTCTTACTGAGCACTGCAACATTTGTACAAGTAAGAGGGAGAATAGAGCGTTAGCAGTAGCGCAGTGTTGTTAATACAATATTGCCCGTTTTCATAAACACTACGCACCGCCTAAAATTAATAACTATTCAAAGCATATGCTGGACTTTCAACTCTCGACGCTAAGCAGAGCGTTGAAAATCAGTGCGTGTTTATATACTTAGCAATTTTAGGTGTCGCATAGTGTTAGTAAAAAACTGCAATAAAACTTCAATTTTTTTATAAAATAAACCAGGAATAACACAGATAAAACGTTATGTATGACAACAAGAGCCTTATTAACTATGATCGCAAATTCGAAATATCGATATTTAAAGTAGGTACAAATAGTATGATGCCTTTAGTTGAGGAAAAATTCAAGCAGCTGGTAAGAACTATACCCGGAACATTGATAAAAATTAAGTGCATAATTATCGTTCTAGTACGAGGAAACCCTTAAAAGATTTGACTTTTATACGTATAGGAAAATAAACGTCTTAATATCGTAATTTAATCCAATTTGCCACGGGTTTCTGGAAACAATGTGAATATTATTCTTTTATATTACATACATTCAAAAGTTCCATGAAAAGATGAAGGAAACGTTTTTCATTGTAGGCACATGAACACACAAAATAACTATGTAGTCGGACCGTGAGTCTGAATTATATGTAAGTGTTTAAGTCGGTACTACCTGTTGCTCGCGCCTTTGTCTGCGTTTATTTTATATTTGACTAGCTTTTGCCCGCGGCTTCGCCCGCGTGGATGTTGCTTAATATTCCACGGAAACGTACTACCGGGATTACATACCTAATAGCCGAGGAATAGGTCATTGACTCCTACCGCTGCGCCCGCATAGCCATCAACCATAATTATTTTGTTACGCGTAATTTTGAATCTGTGATATCTTTTAAACTTTTCATTTAAATTATATGTTACGGCATATGTTAATCTAAATTAAATGCTCAATTTAAATAACATATTTTATTGGATAAGGATTAATATAATACCGGTAAAAATTGCTTCGGAAACAACAATAAAAAAATTATCAAATAATTATGGTTAGTGTGGGTCATCCTTAGAAGATGGACATATGCCATTGCGGATTTTTTTGTTGAACTTTTAAAGATGAACCATTCTTTAAAACATATTTTTTATGTATCTTTTACGATTTATGCGGCGCACGCCAGTAAAGCTCCCAGGCGGCATGATTTTTTCCAACATCTTCAATAATAATCGTCAGGTTTCAGCCAATTTACACAAAACCTTAATGAATTATATACTAAAACCTTCCGCATGAATCACTCCGTCCATTAGTGAAAACCGTTTGAAAATCCGTTCTGTCGGTTTTGTGTTGATCGCGTTCAGACAGACAGATAGACAGACAGACGCCGTGGGGGACTTTGTTCTATAATATGTAAATATATTAAAACATAGCTTCTGCTTTAGGTGTGGAAACTTAAAAGTCAGACAGACAGACAGAGGTACTTTCGCATTAATAATATTATATGTATTGAAGTCGAAGCCTGTCTCAATGTAGTTCCATAGTCGAAGAGGTCTTTTGGAGTTAGGAGCAATTTCATTGATCGAGACCTGCTCAAATAGATAGATAGAAAATACTTTATTGATATCGATGATAAATCAGTTAGATCTTTAAAACCAATGCCATTGTCGTATAAAAGCTTTTTGGGTACCTTCAGTGTTATCATTAAATTGATCTAAGGCCATCACACGTAATAACTAAGAAGATTGAATGCACAGAATTCTTTGTTGTGGTAGGGTTTCAGAGCCTATGCGATTTCTACTTCATAATTCTAGTGATGTTTTGTAACTGCGTTTGCCGGCAGCAGCGGAAAACGTAGTGAGCGAGTATCAAGCCTATCTTCAGCACACGGAAATGAATAGGTACCTACCACAAGAATATCTGTTTGAAAATAATCTCATTACGTATGGGTGATCTTTAAATAAAAATGCTATTTTAATTATGTGAACAGGAGTTAATTTATTTTTAATTATAAATGTCAATCTGATACAAAATTAATTCCTTATTATTTGATTTAGCATAAAATCTAATAAATATTTAAAAGACCGGTCAAGTGCGTGTCAGATCACGCACAATTAAGAGTTCCGTAGTTGACATGAAGTTATCTCAAGAATATACTTAACATTGTAGTTGAAAAATATGTTCTCCCATACGGAATGTATTGGCAAACATGTTTTTGCAGCTGTAAATGTAAGCCTACATAGCTGTTATAGTTTTCCTTTTAATTTCGTTATATATACTACTGCCGTGAATTGTTTCACATATCTAAAAACAACCATTTATCTGGCAGGGTCGCTTAACAAAAATTAGCACTTTAAAGCCTATTATTTCGCAAATGGATCCCTGAATCGAAAAATGGTTTGTCACACACTCCCAATATTTTTGAATGACCTTCTCACCACCTTGGGAATCTAAAGTGTCGTTGGAAATATTAAAGAAATATTAAAGATAGACCCCCCCTTTTAAAGTTAATTTTCGATAATTTTTCATGAATATTTAGAAAATTACGGGCGGTAACATACCCATGGGCGGCATTGTATATATTTGTTGTTACGAGTATAGCGCCAGTAGAAATACACAATCTGCGAAATATTCAACTGCCTACCTAATATACAGCCCGCTGACAAACAGACGGACAGCGGAGGTTTAGTAATAAGGTTCCATTTGGAACGCTAAAAACTAGAATTACTTATGTACCATTCGATCACTCCATCTACCAGCCAATACGTCTTAATTGCGGATATGAGGCGGATATCGCTTGCCCTTGAAGTAATAAATATTTCTAGATCACAACGAGTTCGCAATGATTTTTTACGATATGGTCCGCCTATCGTCGCCGATATCCTCATTAAATGTCAAACATCCATTATGTGGTAGGTACATTATGGCACGTCACAGGCCTACATTAGGCGTAACTGTATCAACAAGTGCGACCTTTTCAAGCAGCAGCTGATTTAGGCGACAACGTCAAGGACGGTCGGTTTTGTATTCCTAGACGCCCAAATAACAAACTCGGATACTCATACATAGATTATTATCATACGTATAAATAGAGGGACGATTCTAAGTTGGTCATCAGTCGACCGAGTTCGGTTAGAAGTGATCGTCCTCATTCGTATCCCGACACAGACCTCGTTCACTATGAGATCGTTGGTGGTGTTGTTCGCTCTTGTCGCCGTGGCCGTGGCCGCCCCCAGCGCCACTGTGGAGAAGAGGTCCATCGGGCACGTGGCGTACGCGTACACCGTGCCGTCGGCCGTTTCGCACCAGTCCCGGGTGGACGTGCACTCTTCTCCCGCGGTGGTGGCTGGTCCAGTGGAATACGCCGTGGTATCCGAGCCTGTGGTTGCCGCGCGTACTGTTGCGGTTGCTCCTGCTGTGTACACCGGTGCTTCAGCGGTGTCCCATCAGTCCCGTGTGGATGTGCATCACTCTCCAGCGGTCGTCACCAGCTATGCTGCCCCTGTTTTGACCCAGCAAGTGGTCGCCGCCCCCGCTGTGGTGGAGGCTCGCTCCGTGTACGCTCCCGTGGCTGCCGTGTACTCCGCTCCGTCCGCCGTGTCTCATCAGTCCCGTGTAGACATCCAGTCGTCTCCTGCTTTAGTATCCCAGCATGTGGTGTCCCCCGCTGTGTTCGAAGCTCGCTCCGTGTACGCCCCCTCAGTCTACGCTTCCTACTGGTAATCGACAAGAGTGATAGGATCCGATGAATTTGAATTTAGGTAATAAGCTTTATAGTAAATAGACGTTGTATGTATTTTTGTTGTAAATAAACGACTTTTATATTTTTATAATTTTGATTTTTATTCATTGCACCCGGACATTTTGTGCGCTTCCGATTGAATGCAAACATGCACATGAACCAACACAAATACCCAACTATTACTGTAATACTTAACAACACGTGTAAGTAATAAAGTGCATGTTTGAATTTAATTTAGTTGTTCATGCAAAAACTATTTAATGTTTTATGCACAGGTGTAGGTACTACTCATGCTTTGAATAAACCAAAGCCTGGTTTTAAATATCTTTTTCTCAAAGTCTTGATTAAATTAAAGTACAGCCACCACTAGAATAAGTTATACTTCTTCTGTAGTAGGTACGAAAAGTCTTTGTGTGCACTCAGATAGGAAACACAACCCTTATCTATGTAGTTGACAAGCATAAATAAAAAAAATAAAAACCCCCGACACAAACATTACCTCATTTCTCTTTCCTATTCCATCACCAGACCCTGTTCACCATCTAATCTATAACCATTCCAAAGAGGGCTCTTTGGAATGGTCTCAATGAGAAGGTCATTATGAAATGATAAATGATGTTTATTTCTGTAAGTAGGTTGGTACTGCAAACACTTTTATACATCAATAAAATTTTTTTTAACCCCCGATGGAAAAAGAGGGGTGTTGCAAGTTTAATGGATATGGATGCTCACATCCATTCATCAACTTGAATTTTAAGCTGATAATCTTAAAACGGCAAAACCGATGTTCTTAGCTATATCTCTAAATATCAATAAAATAAAAAACAAAATCCAATCGGTTCAGCTGTTTGGGAGCTAAGCTGGCGCAGGCAGACTCACAGATACACACATTAAACTTATACACACCTCTCTTTTTCCGTCGGAGGTTAAAAATATTTTTTTGACGTCTAATCGTATTTGTAGTACCAACCGACTTACAGAAATAAACATCATTTATCTTTTCATAATGACCTTTATCACCAACTTTAATTCTTAGATACTGACTTGGAAGTGTAACTATTGCGGAATACAGCACTCCGTAAACGGCTAATGGTAAAACAATCGCTTTTTACAGTTCATAGTGAAGAACTTCGAAAGCCCAGCTTCTTTCCTGCCCGACAATTTCCTCAACTTCTTCATTACTTCTCGTTCTAAGAGGTTGTTTAGGTTTCAAATACCATCAGGAAATGGTTAACCGAGGCCATTACGCATGTTTCATATAGTGTATCTTATGTTACTATTAAACAGTTCCTGAGTGATGTTCGTAGGCGGCCACTCACATACCCGACACGTATTATTACATGACCTACTTTACTACGGTTTGTTTAAATAAGCCCCTTCCAATGAAATAGCCTCCACGTGCAACAACCGTCAGACTCTGGAAATTCTGGCAAATATAGATCACGCCATGCGGCATTCTCATATACCTGCCTAGTTTGTGTTTTCCCGAGAGAGAAGAATCGAGAGTATGTCCACAAGACAGGATCCTCCAAGATAGGTATTCGTTGAAGTTTAACTTTCACAGTTAGGCTAAGCGCGCAATAGAATTTTAATCGTTGCGGATAATAGTGGCTAATCTGTGAACGATACCAATATACTAGAGCCCACGCACGGCGAAAAAAAATCGTTTGTGACTTAAAATAGCAGATGCGCAATCGTATGTAAGTATGTTTTTTTATACCCTGTGAAGTTGTATCAAGGCGCGCGCACTGCGGAAAAAATCGCAAGCACAGCGTCCAGTCAACCCAGTAACTATTAAATACTAATCTTCTTCTTCAAAATTCTTTTACGTAAAATTAAGTAGTATAATGTCTTTTTTCTTTTGTAAATCCATGTTTAGATTTTCACTCCGTCTTTCGTGGTGGCACAGTACTGACTGTCTTTGGCGTCCACTATTTCGCTGGCGATGATAAATTTTAGTGCGCGTAGGAATTTTGTTTGCGATTTTATTTCGCAGTTAAAAAATAGCAACGTTCAAAATTCGTAGTCCGTGCTTAACCTTACTCTTGGGGATGCACCGTCAACATAGCAACACAAACCAACTATTAATCAACATATAATTAGTTTATATAAACAAACAACATACATAACACTCTATATGTCATACACAATATCAATCAATGTATCTCAAAGCTTTCAGTGCCGCGACGACCCCGTGGCATTTCCACTGAAAATGTCACAAATAGTGTTCACCTCGTAACAAACACTGCTAAGTACCTATATCACGGCTTTTTGAATATGAATATACATTGATATTGTATTTGTATTGTCTACTGACATTTCACAATATTACAGTAGTTTAGCTAATTTTAGCGAGAGCTGTGGTTGAGTGTCTGTCAAAAGTTTATGAAACCTATTGTTTAGTATTAGCGGCACCTACTGTATGACTCATGTACTGTATTATGAGAAGTTTTTATGAATGAAAACTTGGTATTTATAAATTAGTGTATTTTTCATAGCAATAAAAAAAAAAACCTATTGTTTAAAAAAAATTATCTGACCAGATAGGCTGTGTTGATTTTTTATCACAGCCTATCTGGCTACACTGCTGGATATAGGCCCACCTCAATTTTTTATCACAGCCTATCTGGCCACACTGCTGGATATAGGCCCACCTCAATTTACGCACTTGCGCCACAAGACCCGGTTTTCCACCTTCCGGATCCAGTTTGTCGCAACAGCCTATTAAAGGACGTCGGTATAGAATACTACAATAATCCTCACCATATAATATATATATATATATATATATATATACAGGGTGTCAGTGACATCGACGCGACGCCTGTTACCATGGATTCATTACATGATTCTGAACGCCCTTGGAACAAATGTTTTTTTTTTTAATAATCGACGAAAAGTTTCAACGCAGGGGGCTTCAGAATCATGTACTGAATCCATGGTAACAGGCTTCGCGTCGATGTCCCTGCCAGCCTGTATAATATATATGTATATATCCTACTAATAATATAAATGCGAAAGCTTGTATGTTTGTTACTCAATCACGCAAAAACGGCTGAAACGATTTAAATGAAATTTGGCACACAGATAGTTTATAGCCTGGATTAATTGATAGTAGTTAAGGTCCCGTGGGACAATTCCCGACCTCGACACGGGCGAAGCCGCGGGCGAACGCTAGTAATATTATAAATGCGAGTGATGTGTGCGTTTTTACGCTAAAATAGCTGAACAGATTTGGATGAAACTTGGCACATAGGTAGACCATGACCTGGGTTTGGAAATAGGATACTTTTTTATCCCGATATTCCTACTTACGCGGGTGAAACCGCGGAGCGCAGCAAATTCATTGTATTTCTTTCATGAGGTATTTCTTTATTTTGTTTGTTTAGTCAAAATCTCTTTATTTAAATGGCTTTGGCTAGCTCCTCTGCTGATTTATCTACGATGTATAGGTAGACACAATATATTATGTGATCTTCTGAACACGTTGGCGGCACTTACGTTTAGTATTGGTATTTCCAAAGGTCTCCGTACAGATAAAGAAAGTGTGAAAGACAGGAATTGATTACTTTCCCGTTGCTGCATTTTTCCTTTGCTCGTTTTGAAGTCAACCTTTTGGCTTTACCCATTTTTGTTTTGCATTTTTTTTTTGTATTTATCGAGTAATATAAATTGTATTCCTGTTTTTTTACGCTTGGGAATCCATTTTCAGTTAGTAACACGGTCAGGATTGAAAATGGTTCGATTCGTCGATGGGATGATGGTGAATGTTCATTAGTAAGCTGTGCTTTGATTCAGAAAGTCTTTGATAAGTATTTTTTCTAAAGACCTTATGATCTTTTTATTCATGCTTTAACATCAGGGACCGGACTTCTATACGGTTTTAAATACTTTGAGTCGGAAGGAGTTCGAACCAAAACAATAAAAAAAAGCATTTCTATCAGGCAGTCATTTGAACTTTTTTGAATATTTTGTTAATTTTATAGGTTTTGTTCGTCATCTTGTCAATTCAGTGTAGAAACATGAGCGTGTTGATAGTTGTAATGTATGTGCAAACCTCGTATTAATTAGTTCCAGGCTTGACGAAAACTTCAACAAATTGTATTCCGCTCGTGTTCTCAAATACACTTGAAACAAGGCTTGCGTGAGAATATGTAATTTTATACACTCACACTTATTTTATACATACGATCAGTATTTTTTTTGCGTAACCGCCTTCCTACCTTTTAGATATCAGAAAATAACTACGAAAAAATACTCTAAGAACACTTACTTTAATACATCGAAAGAAAGAAGTCCTACTTGTGTTAAATATCCGAAATCGCTAGAAAACTCATCCAAATCTAATCAAACTGAACTTATGAAAGCTTTCAAATATTATTTTTATTAAGTAGATTTATCTACAGGTGTTTTAATACAGGCACGCAGTTACTCTTATCTAGAATATAAAACAAATATGGTTATTTTCAAGTAGGTTAGTGTTGTAGGGCGTGACATAGATCCACGTCTAAGGATTAGGTAGGTAGGTTCTGCATTAAGTGAAAGACAATACAACTCAACTACAAACTTATTACGTAACGCTGCCGTCACACCAGTAGCTTATTGCTCTATAACTTGAATAATATTTATCTAATAATTGATATGATTTTGTCTTTATATCCGTATTACGCATGATGACGCAGTTTTTATTTACATTGCTGTTTTACGATTTACTTTATGCCATGATCACATGTACACGCCTGCCGAGTCGGAAGCGTGATTAAGTACAACGCAAAAGCTGCCTTAGTGCAAGGCTGATTACTTTCATTATGACACTTGACATTGCTATTCACTACCTAATATAATTTAAGATCTGAGAAATTATGAACTGTATATGTACTCAGCTTATAATTCGACCGCTCGGACTATAAAAGAGTCCGATAGCGAGTGAAAAGTATCAGTTAGCCGTTACACGGTTTGAAGTGATCTTGTGTATCGTCGAATCTCACAACACAGACCACGTTAAAATGAATACGCTGGTGGTGTTATTCACTGTGATGGCCGTAGCATGCGGTTCGCTGGTGCCGCTGGCGCAGCCACCGCATCACCCAGCACTTGTGCTGGACCCGCACGGCCGCCCGCTCGACACCGCCGAGGTGATCAACGCCCGCGCCCTGCACCTGCAGGCTAAGGCTCTGGATGGACACTACGCTCCTCTCGCGCACGCCGCCGTCGTGCCCTACGCCCACTCCGTGGTGGCCCCCGCCGTGCTGGCCGCCCCCGCCGCCGTGTCTCACCAGTCCCGAGTGGACGTGCACAGCAGCCCCGCCGTCGTGAGCCACTCCGTCGTCGCCCCTGTGGTAGCGTACTCCGCCTACGCCTCTCCTCTGCTGGCTCACTCCGCTCTCGGCTACGCCGGTCACGGACACTACCTGAAGAAGCGCTCCCTAGGACACTTCGCGTACGCCGCGCCCGTCATCGCCCACGTGGCGCCCTCCGCTGTGTCGCACCAGTCCCGTGTGGATGTCGTCTCTAGCCCAGCGGTGGTATCTCACGCTGTCGCTCCCGTCGTGTCTCACGCCTACCCCGCTCCCGTAGTGGCGCACGCTGCCCCCGTGCTCGCCGTGGCTCCCTCTGCCGTCTCCCATCAGTCCCGCGTCGATGTGCGTACTAGCCCTGCTGTCGTCTCTCACGCCGTCTCTCCCCTCGTCCACGCTGCTCCTGTTTACGCCACTTCCGCATACGCCGCCCCCGCATACGGATACGCCGCGTACGGCGCTCACGGATACTCTGCGTATGGTTCTCACGCTGGACTCGCTCTTTCTCATGCTCATCTCTTGAAGAAGCGATCCCTGGCTCACTACGCGGTTCCCGTCGTACACACCGTTCCTTCTGCGGTGTCCCACCAGTCCCGTGTTGATGTGATCTCCAAGCCCGCGGTGGTGGCTACCTACGCTCATGCCGCTCCCACTGTGTACGCCGCCCCAGCTGCTGTGTACGCTGCACCTGCTGTGTCCCACTTCGCCCCCATCGCTCACTCCGCCGTCTGGAGCGCCCCCCACCACCTGAGCGCCGCACTCTGGTGAAGCAAAACTGAGATTCGACGAAAATGACTGTAGTTTTCGTTTTAATACTTATTTATTAAAATGAATAGACAAATAATAAAATAATAATTTATATTTCCTGATTTTCATTTCCTACAATATGTTAAATATCTGTATTTTGTAGCAGCGAGATCGCACAACTATGTAAAAGACAAAATGTTGAATATTTGTGTACAAAAATGTTGATGATTTTCTACTGAGAAGAATTCAAAAGAACTAGCGCTGGATTTAGTTTAACAACGGATCTGGCTTCCATTGTGACTGCGTACATGTCAATTAATTCAACGTTTTATGGTAATCGTCAATGGCGAACTTTCGAGAACGGGCGGTAACTAAAGGTGACGTACGTACTTATATGGGAACGTCACTACTGCCCCAAACTCAACGTCATGGTTATTACATGATACAAGGTATGACGCTGTGATTTCCTTAATTTGTTCCACGTGCACTCATTAATGTAGATTGGTTACTAATTGCAGCGTCTCGCGTCTCCTGGAAATAGCTAAAGTGAGCAGGGTGCATTGTTGATGGATCATAAGACTTTGGAAAAGGCATGGCGAAAGATGTTGTATGACTGTAGTTATTCTAAACTCCGAGTAAATGTTTTCATATTATAGGCATTAAAAATCCTGAATGCATACAGATATCAAGAGAAACTAGGAACATGCACCTAAAAGATTATCGTTTTTGATGAGGTTTCGGGACTGGACATGGAAATAATGTAGCAGAAATTAACTTAATTGTACAAACATTATTTGACATGGGAATGAAAGTGCTGACTTACTTACGATCCTCTTTTGATTTTTGGCGAATTGTACGCTACAAATATGCTTGAGAAGCGTTTAGGAACCGTCTTCTCTAAGTTTCTTACGAATACCAAATACATTATTTATATAAGGATGCTAACAAGGGTGCTTCGCATGGTTTTCATGACTTCGATAGAGATTTATTTATTATATGTAAGTTTAATATAAGTGTATTATACACATAAACCTTCAAGTATACATTCTCCAAATGATGGTGAAAACCACATCAAAATCTGCAACTTTAATTCATAATATCTATAGATAATAATAGTCTTAAACTCGGTAGCTATCTCAAGTAGTCGAAGCGACGGTCGCAAGGACATTGCAGAACTTTAATTGCCTATCCTACAAGGTTAACAATTGGCAAATATATATCATTGAGTTATAACATTAAACGCATTCCGCCAACCATTATTACTAGACTGTTTAAGCTCATTGTTAGAAGGTATTGCTCTAAATGCAGATCTATTTTGGTACTGAATCCATTCTATTATATCCATTTAGAAATGCTTTTGTATGCTTGTGTGAAGTTGACGATGAATAATCATTATGATGATGATCTGGCAGTAATGAGACATTAACATGTTCAACTTGGCCGATTTAGGCAAGGCCTTCACTTGTTTCTAAAGTAATTAATCAATTAACCGTAACCGTGTTTAAATAGAGATGTTTTATTGAGGTGTAGGGTTAATATGACTTTTTAAGTAATGAAATATTTCTTAGAACAATGAATGTATGACTGGATACTTCAAAAGGTTTGGACTGATTGCAACACTGCTTAAAATCCGTCATAAGGCTGAGGACCCCATGTCGTCAAAATCGGACACTCTTGATTTTAATTACTGATCAAAAACATCCCACTGTAGAAGTGAAATATACCGTATATGAGATGAATTTTGTATGGAATTGCACGAAAAGTGGAACTACAAGCAATAGAAAAAAGTAGTATAAGGATTCACAAGCATGATCACACAAAAATTCTAAGGATTATCTCGAAGAGCAGAACCGTGAGCACGATGAAGCTGGTTCTAAAAATGCGTAAAACTTTTTCTGTGTTATAAATTTGGTGAACTAGGATTTTCTTTCACTATCAATAAAATCAGTTTATTCAAAGACCTAAAGGTACGAAAGTATAAATGAAAAGTATAGTTTTTTTTTTGTATTATTTATTCCATAAATATATTTTTTTTACATCATCTAGGTTCAAACTTTTAGGTGTTCGTCAGTTTCGCTGTTCACCAGGCGTGGCCGTGAGCAAGGGGGGCAGAGTGGAGGAGTCCAGCATGAGCACCGTACGCGGAGTATCCATGAGCGCCGTATGCGGGGGCGGCGTATGCGGAGGCGGCGTACCCATGAGCGCCGTATGCGGGGGCGGCGTAGACAGGAGCGGCGTGCACGAAGGGAGAGACAGCGTGAGAGACGACAGCAGGGCTGGTGCGGACATCGACGCGGGACTGATGGGAGACGGCGGAGGGAGCCACGGCGAGCACGGGGGCGGCGTAGGCGTGAGACACGACGGGAGCGACGGCGTGAGATACCACCGCGGGGCTAGAGACGACGTCCACGCGGGACTGGTGCGACACGGCGGAGGGCGCCACGTGGGCGACGACAGGAGCGGCGTATGCGAGGTGTCCAAGGGAGCGCTTCTTCAAGTAATGTCCGTGACCGGCGTAGCCGAGAGCGGAGTGGGCCAGCAGGGGAGAGGCATAGGTGGAGTGGGCCAGTAGGGGAGAGGCGTAGGCGGAGTGCGCCACCACTGGGGCGACGACGGAGTGGCTCACGACGGCGGGGCTGCTGTGCACGTCCACTCGGGACTGGTGGGACACGGCGGAGGGTGCGGCCACCACCGAGTGGGCGTAGGGCACGACGGCGGCGTGCGCGAGGGGAGCGTAGTGTCCCTCCAGGGCTTTAGCTTGCAGGTGCAGGGCGCGGGCGTTGATCACCTCGGCGGTATCGAGCGGGCGACCGTGTGGGTCCAGCACGAGCGCCGGGTGGTGCGGCGGCTGCGCCAGGGGCACCAGCGAGCCGCATGCCGCGGCCACTACAGCGAATAACACCACCATCGATTTCATTGTGAACGTGGTCTGTGTTTTTTCTGACGAACTAGAAGATCACTTCAAAACCGTGGACGGTCGACTGATAATTTTGGCTAGCACGCTCGTGTATTTATACTGACCGGATATAAATTAAAGGTAAGGTAATTTCAGACGTAATATATTCGTTGCTACATTGTGTCTAGCTTTACATTGACCTCGGTGAGTGTGTGGCGGTCAAAGTAAAATACGTCGAAGGTATTTCACATTGCACCGCTACGCAAAGTGAGAGCATTTGTCTGATTTGGTAGGTAAGTGTTTAATAAGCTGGTGAATTAGGTCGGAGAAAGCTGATCTCGGTAACTGGGCGGAATGTCAAAGACGAAGGAATAAAACTCTAAACTTTTAGTAACCTAAAGTTATGCCTCTGTAGGTTGGTTTAAGTGTTATTTTCATCATGTAAAAGTGCTCCCGCGTCTCAAAGGAGTAGAGACATAGATATAGACGCATCATGTCAGTAGATACGTTTCGTTATTTTTTTTCTTGTCAGGCTCGGAGTTCATTAAAATATTGCTAGTCCAGCCTCACTAAATAAATGTAGTTTGAATTAAGTTCTAGGTATTTTAAGATTAGCTTGTGTAAATCAATCTACCGCAATACTGAGAATGGATAGATAGCACACGAGTAATTTCACTAGGGCTCGCCATTCCAATTTGTGATTGTCATGATAATTTAACAGTAACTTGTAAATTATTCATCAGAAACACCTCACACTCAGGTCTCAAGAGCAATGTATCTCATGTAAGGGTAAGCAGATTGGACTCCCCACACAATTGACTCTGCTACCCACATTTGGCCTTACATATGGCAGACAAATAATTGAATACTTAATATTTAGACGATTCCAGAAATATCACACAACTGAACTGAACTAGCAAGGGAAAATAAAAAACCCGACTTTAACTAAAAACTTCAAACCAAGTTCACTTTTTCAGCAGTCTGATGCAGTTGGTGGCATCAAATCTGAGATTGAACTAAAATAACTGTAACGACTGCTTGAAAACTGAGCTTGTTTAGTTACAGTCGAGTTTTTTATTTTTTATTTTTCCATGCTAGTTTGCATTTCTGGAATCGTCTCCTCAAGCCATTCATATTGATACCCCAAATGGCCCATCTCCGTCACAGAACTGTTTCATTTTAACCGGTAGCCAGTTGAATCTTTCTCAGAATACGTGTTCTTATAGCAAGAAATAAAAAGAAGGAAACTTATAATAGTTTTTGTGGAATTCAACTCTTATGCGCGAGTGAGGCTCGGACTTGCCCGGTTTAAAAAATTAAATCTAATATGTTTATTTTGCGGATGTTGTAATGTCCTGCCACACCAAGTGGCATACTTGAAATATGTATTACAAAAACGCCAACTAAAACAGTATGAACAAGACATCGATATCAATTTTTTTCTGTTTTCGTATAGTCACACGTAATCTGTAATTACATAACTTAGTAATGACGTGTGATTGTCTTGTTTATACCTTTTTAGTTGGCATTTTTGGCGTAGTGGGGTTTAAGTTTTTAACTTTATTTTTTATTTCAATGATTTTGGGATTTATGGTATAGGTAACCAATATGTTATTTGAAAGTACTCTTTAATACCTTTTATTTGACTTCCCAATAGATAATATATGAGAGCAAAAGAAAACTGAGTCCCACTCTTTTTTTTATGTGTCCTTCACATTGATTTAGTTCGTATAAAATCCCTGTGACCCGGTCCATAATATCGAAACATTCATCAAAATCGGATGAGTAGTTTTGGAGCTACGGTGGAACATACGTAAATATAAACATACATAAATAGACTGCTAAAAACATAGCCCTTCCTTTAGGCTTCGCTGTAGTCTGATAAAAATGAGCAACAAAGAATAGTCAACGGAATAGTACCTAAACAAAATAGTTAGAAGGTAACACATATCTCCTGTACTTACACGCAGACTTAGTGATTATTAAAAAAAGTTATTCCTATTAGTATTGCATTGCATAGTTAATTTTGTTTAAATATAAATATAACATATAACTAGCACTTCGGTCGCGACTCCGTGCGCGCGGATTTCGTACTCCAACTCGTTTTATGGGTAATTTTGAATTTTATAATTGTGATCTTTATTATTTATTTGAGCCCGGTTTCCCCCCTTTTCACCCCGTCAAAGTTTGATTTTTGAAACATCGTTTGATATGTCTGCATTTTTAACTTTGAGATTATGTGAGTAAAAATGTCCCCTGTAAACTTGATTAGATTTTTTTAACCCAGTTATGGGCTGATTTTCAAAAAATCCAAAAACACTTTTTTATGCTGGGTTCAAATTCACCGGACCGTGCGCCAGTTAAAAAAACTTATGATACCAAACTTTTTATTTATTTAAGTATCTATTCGTGCTAAGTTTCAAGTTTATGAATCCAAGGAATACGATGTTTCATATTAAGGAATTCTTCCATTTTCACCCCCTTAAGGGCCGATTTTCGCAAAATCCTTACTTACACCCTTCGTTTTAAATTACAAGTATGTTGATAGCATATAATATTAACGAGGTTATAGCTAATATAACAAAGTGTAGTATTAGTGACGAGTCTATGTTGTCTAGTTATACTAACAACATAGTGAGTAATTATGTATTAACATGTTGTACGAAGGAGGATCCACCTACAATACCAACACACTTGGAGGCCACTATCAGTCAGGTAGGCTATTCTCTTCCTGCTGAAGCTCATACAGGCATTTTAGACTCTGCACTTGTAGTTGTGGATGTTGCTCCGGATAATTCTTTAAACTAGGCTGTAAGACAACAGAAGTTACCCCTTCAATTAACCAATTATTATTAGAGAATAATAAAAAGGTATCTTCTGGCAATATAAATCTAAGGGAGTGCAACGTACTATTAAATTATTTAATCAAAATATCCAAGGTTGCTCTTCCAAATTACTGGAAATAGAATTGTTTCTGGAAAATACCAAGTTTGATGTTGTTTGTTTAACAGAGCATTGGTTAAAAGATCATCAAGTGATGTCAATTAATTATGAAAATTATTGTTTAGTTAGCCATTTCAGCCGAAAACGTATGATACATGGTGGATCATTAATATTAATTAAAAATTCAATTAAATCGAAAGAAAGAAAAGACATCATCGAACTATCTGTTGAACACAACATTGAATTGTCCTGTGTTGAGCTTGATAAGCATGTTATAGTATGTGTATACAGACCTCCAAGTTACCAGAATCTATCCATGTTTGATTCTATAATGGAAGATGTATTAAAGAAACTTAGTACTAGTAGTAAGTCAATAATCATATGTGGAGATTGTAATATTAACTTATTAGAAAATAACTCGAATACTGTCAGATTATTAAGCCTTTTTAAGTCATTTGATTTGTCAAATGTTTTTATTGAACCAACCCGAGTGACAGCTTCCTCTGCCACCTGTATAGATAATATTTTTTGTAATTGTGATTACTTACACAAACAAATTGTAAACAAGTTGCCATCAGATCACAGTGGACAAACAATAACATTTTGCTCCTACATACCTTTACAAAAAATTCAAATAAGGTTTAGGTCAACTACATGTAAAAGTTTAGAGAAATTAAATAATTCATTGGCCAGTAAATTATGTGTTCAGAGTTTTAATAATATAAGTGACCCAAATGGGTTCTACGCCGAGTTCTTTTCACTATTAAACACGCAATTTAATGACACTTTTCCACTAAAGACTAAAAGTATTTACACAAAGTTCTTATTTAGTGATTGGGCGACTCCAGGTATTCGTAAAAGCAGGGAAAAGCTATTTGAACTTTATGGCCTAAAGCAACATATGATTAATAAAAACTTTCATAAGTATGTTGCAAAATATTCAAAAACTTTTAAAAGTGTGTGCAAAATAGCCAAAGCGCTTTATATTAACAATAAAATCAAATCAGCTGATGATGAAATAAAAACTACCTGGCAAATAATAAATAATCAAACAGGTAGAAAAAAACAGTGAAATACTGAATTTAATTTAGAGACTGCACATGGCCCTATCTACTCAGATGTAGAAATAGCTCAGGAATTCGAAAACTTTTTTGCTAATATTCCCATTAAAACTACTGAAGCTATAAATTCCTCACCCGCGCTTTCTGCTGCCTTACTTAGACATAATGTGAAAGCATGCCCTTTGGAGTTTAGGTTTCAGCATACAAACCCACAGGCTGTTATAAAAGCTTTTAAAGATCTTAAAATTAAATCAACAGAAGATCTCTGGGGAATGTCTGTAAAGGTCTGTAGAACTATTATCGAAACCATTGCGCCCTATTTAGCTTTCATATTTAACACCAGTGTAGACCAAGGAGTCTTTCCGGATCTCATGAAACACAGTAAAGTAGTTCCATTGTTCAAATCCGGTGATAGTAAAGAACCCAACAATTATAGGCCCGTGTCAATTCTACCAGTTCTCAGTAAGGTGTTTGAAAAGTTGATGCTCAATCAAATGTTACGTCACTTTAATAAAAAAATCCATCTTTCATGAACAACTGACGCTGGTGTCACCCTAATAAAGAACATTTTTAATGCCTGGGAAGAAGCACAAGATGCTATTGGAATCTTTTGCGACCTCTCGAAGGCGTTTGATTGCGTAGACCATGATACACTTCTGCTGAAACTGGAGCACTATGGGATTAGAAATACAGCTCTTGATTTACTAAGATCATACCTGAAAGATAGAAAGGTTAAAGGTTAAAGGTTAAGATAGTAGGACCGCAGGCGGCAGCAGCCCGTATTCCAGTCGGTAGATAGAAGATAGAAACACGTGTTATAACGCTTGTGCGTTGGCGGCACTACTGGTATGCGGTCGGGCTGCACGTGGCGTCTGTCGCTCGCCCGTAGCTGCCAACGACGTGTCGCTAGGTACGGAAGGTATTTCATAGAAGTTTATAGAAACCAGTCGTGGCGCCTGCAGTTGCCTCCTGCGGTCGGGTACGGAATGGTACCTTTAGTGAATTAACAAAGTCAGTGTGGACCCTATATTTTTTTTTTTAATACATGCCTTTTTTTTGCAATAAATGGCGAATTACTGAGGATATCTAAACATTAACGTAGATTAGTAACTTATTAATATTAATACATAAAGATGCGTATGAAATGAAAACCAAGACCCGGATTATTTCTCTCAGGAGCATAACGGGATCGTCATTCATGGAAAACAGTCATCAAGTCATCATCAAGTCATCAATTTCTCCATTTTGCGCAGAGCCAGATTCATTGTTATACCTATGTAAGGTACTCTCATCTTTACAATTTTCTGCAAAATTATGAAGAAACACATCTTAAACATACTTTAAAAAGTATGAGGATATGTAATGGTATCAATAAAAGTAAGTAATTAGGTTTATTATTTATTTTATAAATAACTTTTTTTTATTTTTTTTACATCATCTTAGGTTCATAGTCTTAGGTGTTCGTCAGTTTCGCTGTTCACCAGGCGTGGCCGTGAGCAAGGGGGGCAGAGTGGAGGAGTCCAGCATGAGCACCGTACGCGGAGTATCCATGAGCGCCGTATGCGGGGGCGGCGTATGCGGAGGCGGCGTACCCATGAGCGCCGTATGCTGGGGCGGCGTAGACGGGAGCGGCGTGGACGAGGGGAGAGACAGCGTGCGAGACAACAGCGGGGCTGGTGCGGACATCGACGCGGGATTGGTGGGAGACGGCGGAGGGAGCCACGGCGAGCACGGGGGCGGCGTAGGCGTGAGACACGACGGGAGCGACGGCGTGAGATACCACCGCGGGGCTAGAGACGACGTCCACGCGGGACTGGTGCGACACGGCGGAGGGCGCCACGTGGGCGACGACGGGAGCAGCGTACGCGAGGTGTCCCAATGAGCGCTTCTTCAAGTAGTGACCGTGGCCGGCGTAGCCGAGAGCGGAGTGGGCCAGCAGAGGAGAGGCATAGGCGGAGTGGGCCAGTAGAGGAGAGGCGTACGCGGAGTGCGCCACCACGGGGGCGACGACGGAGTGGCTCACGACGGCGGGGCTGCTGTGCACATCCACTCGGGACTGGTGGGACACGGCGGAGGGTGCGGCTACCACGGAGTGAGCGTAGGGCACGACGGCGGCGTGCGCGAGGGGAGCGTAGTGTCCCTCCAGGGCCTTAGCTTGCAGGTGCAGGGCGCGGGCGTTGATCACCTCGGCGGTGTCGAGCGGGCGACCGTGTGGGTCCAGTACGAACGCCGGGTGGTGCGGCGGCTGCGCCAGCGGCACCAGCGAGCCGCATGCCGCGGCCACTACAGCGAATAACACCACCATCGATTTCATTGTGAACGTGGTCTGTGTTTTTTCTGACGAACTAGAAGATCACTTCAAAACCGCAGACGGTCGACTGATAAATTCGACTCGCACTCAGCCATATTTATACTGACCGGATATTAATTAAAAGGTAAGGCAATTTCAGGCGCAAGTATATTTGTTGGTAACATAGATAGAACAATGCCACTTGTCAATAATGTGACCTCGGAGCGTGTGGCGGTCAAACATTACATAGTCGAAGAACTTCGTGGTCGAAGTATGTAGTGCGCGACGATGTCAGCGAAATGTATGAGGCTCTACATATAAACGCAAAATAATTGCAAACGGATCTTCTATTATATTTTAATTGATTAAAATAACAATTTATGAAAGTATTTCAGCCTTCGTATGACTCTTTTTGGATTGCAGCATAAGAAAAGTGCCTTGACTTTAATTTAGTGCTTACTAATCTAATAATACTTAGCCAATTGTAGCTTTTGCTTGACCTAAAAGATTTACTAAGTTATAAGTACTATTATTACAAAAGCTGCGTCTTAGTATTATTAAAAAGAGTTGAAGTGTGTGAGATTGGGTAATTTAAAATCATTCGTATGTTCATTGTTATTGGGATCAAAATGTGTCAGCGGTATCGAGAAGCTCGGTCGGCGCGCTTGCGCTTCGGTCGGCGGACAATGAAAGGTTCGCGCCCAGTCAAGCGGAGTGGTGTCCAAGAACACGAGGAATTACTCGATTACTAATACATTATAGTTCCGTGTTCTTGTCACAAGAGTACATACTACCAATACGCGTGCACTGTTTTTCTAAAAGAAAACATGTGACTTATGAAAGCTTATTTTCTCCGAAGTTATTTTTATTTTCAGCACTCTTTTTTCTTTCTTCTTGATAAGAAATTCGATTATACTGAAAAGTATAGTATTCACACATAGTTATGGAAGAAAAACCCTTTCTACAATTTATTGGTGGCACCTGCTTTTAATTGATAGTATAGAAGCCGAAAGTCATAGTACTAGTCATACCTCGTAATTATATCAATACAATATGATTTTAAAACGATTGGTGGATGATAACAAGATATACATTTGTGTAACCTAACCTTACTTGATGTAGGAAGTTTTCAATTCGCTTAAAACTTTTTTTATTCTTTTTATTCTTGTAGAAGTGCACTGTAATTAGTCGAACTGGCATTAACTATAAAATAGAGCGTAAACGGACATAGGTACCTATTCGATATGTTCGATATAGGATATTAAACTATTCTAATTAATTATTCTGATATAACAATGCGTCAGTTATCTTTTATTACACTAGTTGAAAATTTGCGGAAATACCGTAGCTTATGGAGATAAAAA
The DNA here is from genome assembly GCA_947364205.1 of Agrochola lota. Lineage (NCBI taxonomy): Eukaryota > Metazoa > Arthropoda > Insecta > Lepidoptera > Noctuidae > Agrochola > Agrochola lota. The sequence goes on from OX376236.1 coordinate 10,437,717, forward strand.
TAGTTAATACATAAGTGTGCAGGTGACCACGCGTGCCTTAAAACATTCCACATAAACTAATTAATGTCAGACCTATTAATTTGTTACCACGTGGAAATAATTGTGTGCATCATTACAATTTAAACGGACAATCCCACACAATCTGTCTGAGCCAGCCGTAGGTATGTGTCTGCGTAAACATTTCATGGTTATTTTAGGTGAAAAATAATACTTTTATTTTTGACACGTGTTTGTAGTTGAAATGCGATAAATGTGTACCTAAGGAGAAATAGTTCTTTGTTGTGACTTATGAGCCATTGACGACCTGATGATAAAGATTCATTGACCTATACGAAAATAAACTAATCGAACATTATGCAGTAATATTGCTAACTCTACGTTCGCCTTGTTTTAGCATCTCTAGTCTCTACAAATAGTATTTATTCTTTGCATACAGGTCATAGACCAAATTTCAGAGATATGAAAATAAAAATGGTCTTTATGGCCAGGTGCTATACGGAAGGATAGCAATAAGTTGGTACAGGGCCAAAGTGAATGACGCTATTAGATAGCGTATGAACAAAAGTAAAGTAACTACGCCTCACCTTGGAGCAATCAATGAGGGCTGTTTGAATAAAATTAACTATTCAGTTACGCCTAATTGACGGATTATTGTCCGTTGATAGTTGGCAGGAACCGTTCAACACCCAGTGCGACAGCGGTGCTCCTGACGAAACTAAGACCCTGCTATCGTGACCCAAATGTCTGAAACTGACTAGTCTGTAGTTATTTGTGGTCTGAAATCTTGCACTCTTGATGCTTTTAACTTAGTCGCCTATTGCACGACTCATAATGCGAAGCATTACAGAGTGCTTTGCGATCGAAAAATTTGTTTTGCCTCCTTTCTGCAACTGCTTTTATTGTTACACTCCTGCTAGTACACAGAACCTTTTTAATTTATATACCATTGTATAGATAATTTCGTGTGCTTTACCACACAATCTTCACCTTTGAAAATTTCATGAAAATCAATTTTGAAAACGCCAAAAAATAGTCAAGAAATAGTCATAAATAGTCAACAAGGTTAAAAAAAATAGTCGCATTATGATGCCGAAGATACAGCTATAAGTTGGTAAGGATTGTGGGGTGAACGTCTCCACACAATCCTCACCTCAGTGTAAGCAAACGGCTGGGAGTACCGACTTGGTTTCAATTCCAAAAAACGAGTAGTCAAGAAATAGTCATAACGCTATGCCAAATCTCGAAAATAGTCATTAAGGGATTCTACCTCACCTGATTACCGCGGAACGCCTAGTTTTTTGAATTTATTTGGTGTCAAAAAATAGTCAATAAATAGTCGTCTCGAACCATGATAATTTCGACTTGGTTTACTATGTAGAAGTATGTTAAACTTCCACGTCAACTTCTACATACATTTTGTGGATAGGTCGGTTAGTGGATAGGTTGGTTGGTGGGTAGGTTGGTAGATACAAACTAACCAAAACATAAGGAGGCTATCTTGGTTAATTGAGGATATCGTATGGCGAGCTTAATACCAGCTCCATCATCAGATCCTGGACTACACTCTGGGATAACGTACGTACTTGTCAAAACAAATCCAAATGGCCGAAACAAAACAAGGCTATCTTGTTTGATTGAGGAGTGGCCGTCACCACCTTCCGGCTCCATCATGAGACCCTGGACACCACCTAATGTAATAGCACTTCTCAATACATAACCAATGAGTCCAAATACGATGGTGCCATCTTGTTTGATTGAGGAGTTCCGATAGCCACTTTCCTGCTCCATCATCAGACCCTGGACACCATCTCCATCATAGTTCTTGTCAAAACAAAACACACATTGGGTGGTGTCCAGGGTCTGATGATGGAGCCGCAAGGTGGTGACGGCCACTCCTCAACCAAACAAGATAGCCTTGTTTTATTTCGGCCATTTGGAATTGTTTTAACAAGTAGGTACGTTATCCCAGAGTAGTCCAGGATCTGATGATGGAACTGGTATTAAGCTCGCCATACGATATCCTCAATTAAACAAGATACCCTCCTTATGTTTGGGTTAGTTTGTACCTACCAACCTACCCACCAACCAACCTATCCACCAACCTACCCACCAACCTACCCACCAACCTACCCACCAACCTACCCACCAACCAACCAACCTACCCACCAACCTATAACCCACCAATCAACCTACATACCCACCTATCTACCCACTAACCTACCCACCAACCAAGCTACCACCAACCCACCCACCAACCAAAGTTTAATAAATACCTACCTAGCTGTACATAATATATAAGTAGATAGATAGCTTTAATTACTCATACTACAATCAAATTAATCTGAAATAAAGACATTTATTTGGTCTCATAAAGCCAACCGGAAAAATTGGAGGAATATTATGTACAGCTAGGTAGGTACGTAAAATAAAAGTCAAAGTCAAAAATTTATTTGCAAGCTAAGTGTACACAGTTGGTGTTATTCTATAATGTAGGTACTTACGATTTAGCGGCCTTTTACAGACATCGCAAATTTGAGGGTTATTTATTTAACATGAAAAATTTAAATAAGTATGCTATTGACACGATTTTACATTAATAATTTAAATAATTTAGTATTACTCATTAAAATAATAATTTATACACATTTTTATTGTTCAATAATAATATAAATACATTTTTTATTAATTCGATCGCCTTATTCGTTTATTCAGAATAGGAAGTCATCTAGGTAGTGGTGTAGGTGTCTGTAATGTCTGTGTACTTATTGTGTATTTATTCAACTTTGACAGAAAAAAAAAATACGTAAGTAACTACAATATTTTATTACTGTTTTAAATTAACACAACACTATTAAAATAGATTTACAATTTTACTGTTAGCGACTGTAACAAAACAAAATGTATGTAGAAGTTGACGTGGAAGTTTAACATACTTCTACATAGTAAACCAAGTCGAAATTATCATGGTTCGAGACGACTATTTATTGACTATATTTTGACACCAAATTCAAATTCAAAAATCTATGCGTTCCGCGGTAATCAGGTGAGGATTGTGGCGAGAAAGGCTCACCACGTAATCCTCACTAAGACCCCTTTGTATCTCTGGAATCCCTTAATTGACTATTTTCGAGATTTGGCATAGCGTTATGTTATATTTCTTGACTTTTTTATGGCGTTTACAAAATTGATTTTCATGAAGTTTTCAAAGGTGAGGATTGTGTCGCGAAGGACACATAATTTCACGGATAATTTCATTCTGTATTTTCCAAAAATTGGTTTAATGCAGCAGAAACGAAAAAAAAACTACAAAATAGTTTTTTTTTAATCCCGTCAATAACCCGGGTAATTAACCCTGAACACATTGTAGCTTGCGAAAAAATCAATTAACTGAGTAATTTTTTTTTAATAGTTTGTTTCAGCCATAGAAGGACCCTGATTGAAAATGGCTGTTTTATTGAAAGTAGTTTAATTATAATTAATAAATAATTAATATTCTTTGAAAGTACGTAAAGATTGCGAGGTGAGATTTTTTATCCATATTGATGGGTAAAATTTTTGAATGAGCGTTATGAGGCGTGCACTTTTGGATTTTCTAAATATTTATTTATTTATTTGGTAAGCCAACAATTGTTTAAAACACAATACATTTAAAATATCTTCCTTATTAGTAGGTTCATTTATAAGTGCAACAATTAATTACAGGCTAACACAACATGCGCCATTAATGGTTTCACATAATATTACAAAATCAAAACGGGTATTTACAAATAAAGTTATACAAGAATTTTTGGTAATTCATGCGTAACTAAATTTCATTCATTATTTAACCCAAGTAATTCAAGATAGTGCCATCGACTTGAAAAGAAAAAGAAGTTGACCTATGAACACCGAAGAACCCCTAACGAAGTCGAAAACCAGCCTTAAAACATATAGCGTTGTTCAAAATTTGTATGAGAACAAAACTAGGTTCGTTTATAATATGTTCGTGTTTGCAATTTTTTTGTTACCTAAAGGTACTTCGGTACACAAATTTGTCTATTTGTAATACCCGGAAGTGCGTATATTTCGGTCGAATCTCCACTCCCTGTGGACATATCTTAACTGACTTAGCAATAAGCCTGTTATCCATATTTAGCAACTGCGCAGTGTTGTTTTGCGTTCCATTTCCAATCATATGTACAAGAGTTTTGTCTATAGATTGGTCAATAAACCCTAAGAGATTGTTTGACGGATTATTATTAGCTGACTGCGGCGAAGCTAAAAAACGAGGATTATGACGACTAGAAATAAACCCCTGAGTTTTAAACATGTCTTCCTTAAGGTATGTTATTTTCTGTTTTGCGACTACCTCATCCTGATTTTTCTTACCGGCCATCCGAGGTCGTCAACCCAACAGGATGACGGTCGGATCCGGTTTAAAACGCTCTTTAGCTGTCACATCTGACTTGGCAATTAAAGTTAGCACTAGCATTGGACTATTATTGCGTGTCTGTCGGCGTTAGTACCCTTTCTTCAGGTCAGTGACATTAAAATAGGTCCGTTCCTTCCCATTTGAGCGAGATCCGATAACTTGGGACGTTAGTTATTGGTTCTATTTAACATGAAGTAATAAGACATTGCTTTAGTGATTTATTGATCAGTTATCGTAATTAATGCATTGGAAGAATGAATTATTAGAGAAAACTTGAATAGTTTAATTTTCTGACCGAGAGAGAAGAACCATACTTTAGTCAGGGTACATTTATTTAAAAAAACTCTTTTCAAGAATCCTTTTTACCTGAAAAGAAAGCATAGGGTGTAGATTGTTTAGGGATCCAACTTGTTATACGATGCCAACATACCTAATTTTAAATGAGTTATTAGGTTTTTAAGCTCTTGAATGACGCTACAATTCGTTTAAGATGAATAAAAAAGGCCATGTAAGATCAGCGCCACTTTGATTCATGTTATTTATTTATCAGTTCCATTGACCGAAGTCATTGAAGCAGATAAATAAGTTATATGACTGTGAAGAGTTGTCTAGCCACTGTTTGTAAAGGTGCGATTGTGCTTTTAGTATTACGATTAAGTCTGGAATTTATCACGAAGTGTATAAAATTTGTACCTACTTATATATTACAGATTCATTTAGGTTTAAATGCGACAAACGTGATTAAATGCACATTAATGATTAAGCTAGATCGCTATAATAGTAAATAGTTGCAGGCATTCCATACCTTTTAAAGTGAGTGAGTATTCAAATAATTGATGCTCTTATGTGTACCCTCTAAGTTCATGCATTATGTACAATTATCTTAACACTTAAAAAAGTACACTAATAGGAGCCCTCCGTATCAAAACGTCCTAAAAGCAAATGGTCCTACTAGCAAAACGACCCATAATCAAAACGACACTTTAGCAAAATGTCCTATTAGCAAATCGTCCTATGAGCAAATGGTCCTATTAGCAGAACGTCCTACTTGTAAAGTACAGACTGCTGATCTGACTTCCACAACCCAGTAACTGGGTGATACGATACCCTTGGTAAGACTGGTTGTCAGACTTTCGGGCTTCTGACGACCAGTAACGACTGTCAAAGATCCACGAATGACAGCCGGAACCAACGGCTTAACGTGCTAACCCCGGCAAGCGTAGCTTTATCTGAAGGATCGACCCGTGCGGCTATTATTACTTAGCCACAAGCTCCAAGATGGAAAATAAATAAAAATATAAAATCATCAAAGATGTTTTCTAAGAGGCTGTTGAATACTAAGCATCCAAATAATGAATGCTTATCAAAATATTTTTAGCCTCTCCATTATGCACAACTATCTTCATGATATTTTTCTAGAGCCCGCTGACGCCTATTTTAATTAAAGATGGAGACTGTTAAATCGGTTGAATGTTGGGTGTGATATTATTATTCGCTTTTCACCATTGTTGCTAACCGGATTTGTCAGGAATGGAGGTACTTAGTATATTTCTAAATATAACACAGTTAGCACTATCCGTTGACATTTATCCAGACTATAAGCGGTGGACAAGCCTAGCTTATCGCTGGTATTTTAGTTAACCTCATAAAGTGACGGCTACGGATTTATAGGCCGTTTAATTACATAGCTTTAATACACATTGTTTATGAGAAATACAAAACTATTTGAATATAAGAATAAAATATTATTCTATGAGCTCATTTTATATTACGTTCTGTTAGAAACACCGTTGAAATACCATGTCATAAGGAAATTCAGTGGAATGAACATGACTGGGTTTTGTAAACCGATTTAGAGGTAGTCATAACGCTTCTAACCCAAATGTTTCGTTGAAACCATCCAGATTTTTTCTTATAAACGATAACACTTTTCTGTATCTACCACGATTCTTGTAAAAGTGAACTTTTCATTCGTTTTGTTCTTGATAAGTGTTTGCAAGTGTAGTTAATTAAAACGAAGGCTTATGAGGACTTAGGTAATTTCAGTAATTTTGCTTAATTATTTTTCAGATATTTCGTTGAGGTCTGTGTCAATGGCCATGATTGCAAAAAATGTATGATGTAACCAATGGCTGTCATAACTCCTTTTTAATTTTATCTAGGATACAATAAAAAAAAAAACTATTTCTGAATTCCTTATACGGCGTTTTTAATCAAACAACTTGACATTGCCAAAATGCGCATATTATGTATAAACTGTATTTGTGTATGTATGTCACATGTGCTTAGACTGACAAAAAGACGATGTTTAATACATGGTTTTTAAATTGGGCATTCCATCGGCATTATGTAGACGCCGATTGTGAAGTAAAAACGGTAGCAAAAAAAACTTGAGACCGGTATTTGAGGAATAAGGATATACAATTGAATGTTGATCATTTTAGGATATCTTTGAGGATACAGCAAGTTTTTTGTTAATTAGTAGATAGGTGCTTGCATAGAATGATTTCCAAAACCCATACACGAGTAAGCTTTTACATTTTATAGCTGCTAGTTCATTAAGTAAAAAAAGAGGATTGGATACTTAATATTCAGATAAATAAAAGTGTCTGCCTACACAGGATGTGTTGATTGGTTTATTTATATCATTAAAAAAAATACGTACATATTCTTGTTGTGGTTAGGGCGATAGGTATTACTTAGTAGGTACTTCGATACTGAAAATTAAAAAACACATTCCCTCAGTCACTTTTGGTAAGGTTCAAAGTTCCTCATGGGTGAATAAATTGATACTGCTGGAGATAAATGTATACGAACATGCTGATAAAAAGCAAGACCTCAAATAATGCTTTCCTATAACTTAGATGATACGAGATCTTATTATGACAAAAACTTTGGGTTAATGCTGTGTATGTGTTTAGTTGGTAAGCCTGTATGAATAAATAAATAATCGTAGCGATCAATAGACTGTTTTCAGCGAATTTATTCAAAAATAATTATTTCATATAAACCTACATGGGCAGTTGGGCACTTATGAAACGTCAGAAGCAAGGTGCATGCTAACAATTGATTGTTTCCTAAGGAGAAGAGCCGGCAAGAAACTCCACGGTTACTCTTTTAAAAATAATTGGCTTTTACAATATTTTCAAATAACAGTGTTAATAGGCATGGGAGGACAGTGTAGGTCTTTCAACAAGTACCAGGTACTTAACAAAATAGAAGATGGTCAACAAATCTACATCCACTAAGCCTACAGCGTTCTCACATTCACAAAATAGAAAAGAATCTATATAAAAGACAAATAAATTAATAAAAATAAAAACCTATTTTAAACGAAATGATATGATTGCAAAAAAAAAAAATGATTGATGAAATGATTTGTTACAACTGTAACAAATCTGAATAATTATCATATCCAGAAAAGCCGCAAATAAAGAGTTGAAATGAAATTGTAGGTATACAATGTCGCCCATGGGCATGTGACCGCCCGTATTTTTCTGAATATTCATGACAAATTATCGATAATAAACTTAAAAAGGGGGTCTATCTTTAATTGTTTTTTTTTAAATTTTTTCTTATTTTTTTTTTGTTCAGTATCCCGCTATAATTTTATGTATAATTAACATAATTTCATGTTTTTTAAAATAAATACTGTTTTTTTGGAAAAAAAAATCTTCACCTCCGTTTTTTTTTCATAGTCGACAAATTTTACTATTTTTTTTTAGTTAATCCGATAAAATAACTCGTAAGCTATTAGAAATAATAAACAGAATACAAATCGAGCCAATAACATAGAAGATATGGCAAACGCTACTAAAAACATAAAAAATTTAATAACATGAAAAATATTAAAGATAGACCCCCCCTTTTAAAGTTAATTTTCGATAATTTTTCATGAATATTCAGAAAAATACGGGCGGTTACATGCCCATGGGCGACATTGTATAATGTCAAATAATAGGATGGTTATGTCAAGGAAGAATGTAAAAAAAAACATGTTAATTTGGGAGCAGTTAATAGACTCTTACATAATTTGCCGTTAATAAGGTACCAGGGAAGCCTGTTATGAAAAAATTAAACGGTTCTAGGTTATCCTCACGAATTTATTCCTGAAATTACTTTACAGGAGCGATCCTTGTGGCTTTGTCTGTGCGAGGCCTATGTCCAGCGGTGGAGGTTTATCGGCTGAATAATGTTGGAGATCCATTTTTCAAGCTGTTTGTTAGGTATGTGGAATTAATTGTACCCACAATAATTAAGGTCATTACTGCGTTGTAACATAATGCATTTAAAATCTGTTATAACTTTTACTCCTTATTTAACTTTTTTGATAACTCTGACATTTAAACTAATATTTAAGATAGTCTTGGCAGATTAGCTGGACTTAACATTGACGCCCGTTTAAGGTCAGATCAAGATGAAATATAGAACTGGAACATGTTCATATAAATTGTAATACGACATAGAAAGGACATTTACGGATTAGGCTATGTCAGCCATGAGTGGCGACAAACGTGATCTTAATAGTACCACCTTGTATGGGGTTCTCATAAAGATCAACAGTTATCTTAGTCATAAATGAACGAAATGGTAGTAATGGAAAGTACGTGATTCTTTTAGTATTTCTTTGCTTTACGTAATAATAATCCACATGCAGGTTGCCATGAGAATGTTATTGCATTTTGAGGGCGTTTCTAATGATACGTCAAATTTTATTATGGAAATTCAAGTATTAATAATATAATTGTTAGGAACAGCGCTTATATATATAGTGTGTACAATTCAGTATTTGTATTTGCTTTTGTTTACAAAACTGTCTGTGGTTGCATTTATAAATCCTACACTACAACATTCTACAAAAAAAAATGTGAATTACACTCTATGCGAGATTCGAACGCATAAACTAAAGCACGCAGATGTTGAGCACCAAGGCACCAAAGTAAACCGAGCCGTCTTTTATTTGTTTGTTCCGACACCCAGCGCCTTCAAACTATTGGGTAGATAGTAGGTACTTTAACCTTTTGTTAAATCCAAGTTACAAATACATTTCATCATCACCATCTTGTGCAAGTTCGTAGCTAACTGATTGAATAGATCGCTTATCAACTACTTTACTTTTAATTGCTTTTAGGTTCCCGATATGTAAAAATATATAAGTAATATAATTCAATTTGATTGCCAAATGAATTCGATTTGAGAGGTGTTAGTATAATTTTAATGGCAATGAACAGATTTAATTACCAACTGCATTTAGAATTTGCATTGCAATTGCAGTTAGAATTTGCATAAGCTTAGTAAGTCTCCACTAGATCGTAAAATCATTCTTGAACTGTGAATACAAGTTTAATAAAACGGCTTTATTTCTGTTCATTCAATCGTACTAAAGATATAAATAACTATACCAGTAAATAATTAAAGCAATCGACGTGTCAAAAAGGGAGTGTGCGAGATAATAAATACCACTAAGAACCGAAACCAGAATGAAAAGTTCAAGCAATGTGTTGAAAAATAAATGCGTTCTGCCATATATGACGGGGTGGGTATGATAATTGAGAAATAATTTTAATAATATAAGGTAAGTACATTCACTGAATGTCAGCGGGTGACGTAGCAGCCTCCGACTACTTGGCATCCGAAATACCAAGTATAAGGTTGATTTGGTTCGTCGATGCTCGATACAAAGTTGTATTATTTGTTCATGGTCACTTTCATACTTATATAACGTCCCCTCCGTGTCTCGGATAGCACGTTAAACCGTTGATCCCGGCTGTCAATCGTCGCCAATCTTTGACAGTCGTTACGGATAGTCAGAAGTCCAAGTCTGACAACCAATCTTATCGTGTTACTCAGTAACTGTGTTTTGGTGCTGAGATAGGCAGTCGCTCTATGGAAAATACTCGAAGTCGACCTCAACACAGTTGGAAAAAGTCTAGGTAGATTGATTTAACTTTCATAATTTTTTTTAAGGTGAAGGATTGTTGAGGCAAACAAATTTTGATGAGGTTTTCACCATCGTTTAGAGAATTTATTCCGGAAGGTTTATGTGTATAATACGTCAATATTAAAGTTACGTTTAGCTAAGAAATGTCGATGTTTTGTCAAGTCGAAAAACCGTGCGAAGCAGGAGCGTTCGCTAATTAATAATAATTGGCTGTCACATTTGCATTTTGCGGTAAAGATTTGAGAAATCTAATCATTCAAAATCCCTTTAAATCTTGCATAAGGTTTTTAATTTATTTTGTATAGAGCTTTTTTTTAATGAATCGCAGTCTTCCATAGCAACATTAATCATTGCCGACGGCCACAGTTTATATGTTTAGGTAGTTGTGTATTATTATGTACTTAGTTTTTTAATGTAGCATGTCGAAAGCGGCACTATTATCTCTTATTACGGTCACAAAACTAGGGCCGCGTCGCTTTTGTTTTACAAATGAGAACTGCACTTTGCAGTTTAGTTCTTTTGTTTCTTTTTGAGCTAAGTTATTTCGCAAGACTCGAATACTACTTCTCATTTTCGGGTGACCATACTGAAAATTAGCGCTGTGCTGTGGTTCTCCTATAGCACAGCATCATGCTGAGTGGAAGCTACGTGTCACAGTCCCGACGTGCAGCTGCTGATTATATATATTCTGTGCTCGTGATCTTAGATCTATTTTTTCTTTTTTTTCTTTAGTATTCGAATAAATTATCTTTTTGTATGAACGCGTGTCTGTGACAAATAAACCTATTTTTCTTTTTTCTTACCCAAAAGCGAAAGCCCAGATCACTGAACCACTCTTAATGACGATATTTCGGCAGCTGGTAAACGGTAACCCAAATGACTCTATCCTTAATGAACGCTATCACAAAAAATTCCGGAAATCATGAATTTAGGGCAACCAGACCAGACTAGGTTTTTTAGGATAGCGATTTGGGCTTTCGCTTTCAGCTATGAAGTCGTCTCAGGTCATTAAAGCCACTGATTTCCATTGTTTTTATTATTATTTTAGACGTAAGAAACAGACAGGCTCACTGATAAATTAACTTGTATTTTTCTTTTAGTTTTAACTCAAATTATTTATAGTAAGATACTAGACTTTATTATAGATCAGCATTAAATTCGTTACAACACTTGAGACTTATTGACATTTAGGTAAATTCCTTTGTTTAAATCTGAGAGAATCTACATAATAAGTAGTTGACTACAATCCCATTTCGTTCACTTATACCGTGCAAATAATATTTAAAATTCATCTTTTATTGTAACCGAGTCAAAAGCTTCTATAAATAGCTTTTTTTATGACGTCACTGAGAAATTAAATAATGTTTCACAAATAATATTTACTGAAATCTTTAAAAAGACTACCAAAGATGCTAATTCGTCTGTAGAATAGTTTTGTTTAAATTATTTTTCCTTTTCTCTCAACCAATGGACAAAATTGATTGAAATCGACTGATTTTGTTTAAACAAAACTATTAGTACCTAATTTGAAAAATACAAAGGGAAATACAGCAGCTGATGAATCTTATATGTTCCTATTGATATCGGTAGTATCCTCCTCGGTAGGCCTTGGAAAGCACGTTAAAAGCCGTTGGTCCCGGCTGTCATTTGTGGATCTTTGACAGTCGTTACGGGTCGTCAGAAGCCCAAAAGTCTGACAACCAGTCTTACCAAGAGGTATCGTATTACCCAGTTAATGGGTTGTGGAGGTCAGATCGGCAGTCGCTTCATGTAAAATACTGGTATTCAGCTGCATCCGGTTAGACTGGAAGCCGACACCAACATAGTTGGGAAAAGGCTTGACGGATTGTTTTTTTTTATATCGGTAGTATGGGCCTGGTTCGAACGAACTACAACTAAATGTTTAGCATCGTAACTACAGTGTGCAGGCGATATTTATAAGTTAATTGCAGTATCATGCGTCTGTTCAAGTTCATTAATGTTGCCGCTGTTACTTTGTACAACACCTAAACATGTTCGCCTATTCGTATCCGAAATCTCAGGGCCATAGAAACTAACAAAAAATTAAAAATCTCGTAAGAAATAAAGCTCGATTGTGATCAACGTATGGTACAATACGGCCGATATAACTTGGCAGTTCCGAACTTCGCGCAGAAGGCTGCGCAATATTTTTTTTTTGGAACTTAATGGTGATATGAGGCGAGTGTGAGTGAGAGAACATGCGCGAAAGTTGGTAGTGCCTGTGTTCAGAACTGCCAAGTGTAACATTAACTTATATTGTCCTACTTATTAAGTGAAAAGAAGCTCTGGCAGATGCGGGGGCGAGCTGACTTCACAATATACCTTTGTGGTAAACTGGAGCGATCTGATAAGACGCCAGACACCATTTCCATTCGAACACTACAATACCGCTCACGTTTGCATAAAAGCGTCCCGCTGTTACACCGAAGCGTACAATAAACCAATCGGCCTTTTAAGGCAAACATTGAGTGCTCAGTTGCTCACTGTAGATATCAAGCGCGATTTATCGTTACTGCGCGTCGGCGCTTTCCGATAAGATGGTCGATAAAAGGCTTTTATGAATTCATGAAATAAAAGTAAATCTTTTTTATGAGTGAGTAGTTATTTGTGTAGCTATTTATTATCTTTGTGAAGTTCAGGGCTCATTTTATAGTTGGTTTAAATGAAGGTGTTTGTTGCAACAGAATAGTCTTTAGTCACTTTTTTGACATGATACTTATAGTTTTCGGTATTTAGCAAATGCACAAATAAATGACATGTAAATTCTTAACAAAGCACTGTACTAATGATGTAGATATATCCGTGCGAAGTTTTATGAAAAAAAAAAAGGTTTTCGTAGAGACTCAAGATCCACCGAAAAGTGTTTGATCAATTTGATTTCAGCGTTTTCGTTAATGTTTTCTTCATAAATAATAGTTTACACGTACGTGTTGCAGGAGGCCGTTAGTGACGTTCCTAAAGGGAAGCACCTTACACAAAGAGTGGAGTAAGACGTGACGTCATTGTTGACGTCATAACATCTCACTGTATGCGCTTAATGAGTGTTGCAGCCTTATGAATAACTATTTTTCTACTAACTCACATTCGTGTTGCAAGGGGTGCTGAAAAATTCCAGGGAGTAACCTAAAAGGTATTTTTGCGAATTGAAAATATGTAGGTACGTAAGTAGGTACCTATAGGTATAAATTAACTATTAATCAACATGCTAGAGCTTAGCGTTGGCAGCTACTTTATAAAATTATATTTAATAAAACAGTCTACTTCCTAATTTTTTGCTACGTAATTCAAGGAATTTCTTTCGACATTATACCTGAGTAGCTGCGCCCCGCGGTTACACACGTTTAAGTCTCGATCCCGAGTAAATATCGGGATAAAATATATCCTATGTCCTAATCCAGGTCATGGTCTACCCATGTGCCAAATTTCATTCAAATCTGTTCAGCCGGTTTAGCGTGAAAGTGTAACAAACAAACAAACTCACTTTCGCATTTATAATATTAGTTAGGATATTATTTTTCAAAAAATAAGAAATGATTACAAATAGTTTGCGGTTAAGCTTCGCGCTAATAATTCTGTATAAACGGTATTACTTCTTGATATTTTTATGGGCTGCGACAGTGACGTTGGCAACCAGCATTACTAGATCAAGGCGATCCACGTCAACACAGGTAGCAAGTTGGCATAAGCTAAACAACGAACCCGCCTACCCCCGCAAAACGAGTTACAATTCGACTGTTGTCACAAGTTAATGATTTGTGATCGGGTGCTTTGGACACCGAACACGTTGGTATGACTAAACGACTCAAGCGATGTGAGGTAGCTAGAATAGTAGAAGGACTAGGTGTTCCGGCTGGAAGAATCATAATTGTTCTCAAAATCAACAGAAGTTCACGTTGGTCTAGTGTTCGCTGGGTTCTTGTTATAAGTGTTATTGTGTTTTACTATCCAGAATTTCTCAGTAGCAGTCCGAAGTCTGGATTTGTGTCCGGTTGATAGCGATAGGGTCACCCCCTATTAGATGGGACTTCATAATAACTGGCGACATGTGGGTGTACTATAGGTACACCTCTGCCTTACCCTTCGGGGAAACAAGGCGTGATGTTATGTAATATTTATTACCTACTCTGTTCCAAAAGTATCTGACGAAAATGTAAACAAATGTATCAGAAAACGTAGTGTACTTAGTACTTACAAAATCAAATTCAAATTTTAATTTGATAATTGAGGTTCTTTTTGTATTCTAAATTTTCATCGATATTTCAATTACAATTTAATAATGTTATGCATAATATAGTTGTTTTTTTTAAAGAAATAAAGTTTAAAGATTAACGTGTCGCTAATTCCCTTTAATTAGCAATTGCATTTGAATTTAGCGTGATCAGGGTTTGTTTAGAATGTGATTAGATACTTTTGGAACAGACAATAAAATGAATAACAAAAGAAATAGTCACAAATATGCAGAGTAGTCTGTAAGTAGTCTTTTCCAATGGATATTTCATTTTGTTACCGTTGTCATTGAACCGATAATATTCTAAGTTTGTGCCTTGCTGGAGTTCGCAGACAGTCACGCAGTGATGATAATGTCTATACCTTCCTATTCATTATCATGATTAGGTAATAGGTATACAATACTTCGTTATTGGTCGGGACGGTTAACGTTACGGGGAACTTATTTCTAATAATTACGACCTGAGCTTGAAGATTCGGTCAATACATATAGCTTGTGACATTATCTGTGTGTGGAGGAGTTAACATGAATTGTAGGATCCCATTGTGTGATATTCCCGACATTATATAATGTTTCACTTTAAAGAATAATCAAAATCGCGATGGGGTGAGTATGACATTTGGGTTCTGTGCGCTGCCGATGGTCCCTCAGGTTTCTAGAGAGGAAGGAACCTCTTCGTTATGCGTGTCATATCCAGGAGTACTGCTTTCTACATCAAGCCCTTAATCCTGGTCCCCAATAAGAGCCAGCTAACTGGAGTTAAAACATCGTGAAGAAGCCAGCATGTCCTAGAATCAAAAATTCGAAGCCATGCGAAATCTACCAACCCGCAGTTAGCCCGCGTGGTGGATTACGGGCCACTCCCTCTCGCCGAAAGGAGGACTGGGTCCCAGCAGAGGGAACATTATGGGCTGATTATGCTAAATAGGCTAAGTAGGTCTGTCCGGATTTGTCCGGACATGACTTCTTAATTTGTCCGGATTTTTCGACTAGCAGATTTTATTAGAAAAATGAAACGATACACAAAAGATTTAAATTATAGATTTAATAGATTTATTTTGAATTTAAATCACCATATCCTATTAACTATGTATTACAACTAACTATTATGTAAAGGAAAAAATAAGAAAATAGAATAAAGGGGAGAGTTCATTGGGCATAAAAAAATTCGTCTGCGTCGATGTCAGCGGAAAAAGGGCCCAAAAGGCTGGCAGCATTGCCACGTTGGTTGGCAATGCTGATTCTTTGGCCTAAGAATTGGCCAGCTCTCTGGTCACGTGAGGGGTCAACCAAACGCTTGGCGATGTACCTAAATATTAGAATTAAATTAAATTGTACGAACTTTTTAAAAGCCAGAAAAAGCCACGTAGTAACCGTACTTCTAAGACGTTTGACTGACTACTGTTATTATTTAAATAAGTTGCGGATTCTTATCCGCAAAAGTGACCGACACGGCAGTATGATTAATAAGCCACAAAATGATAGTATTTACGCTATAAAGTAGGTTAACTTTATGCTAATTATGTGAGATAGTTGTACAAGAATGGCGTCCACTGGCGACGCGGAATGTTATGCGTTATGACCGAAGGCCTTGCTTTAGTTTATTCAATGTTGATTTTTTGTTTAGCGTACACTGTAATTATAACAAAAATCGACAGACTTGATTGGATAATAAGTACCTGTGTACGCAGTTATGAATATTAGAATGTATCTACCTATTGGTAAATGGTACTTGTTTTTTGCTGAATCTTAAATAACTTACTTAGTGACTCTAGAAATCGTCATGCGACCATAAATAACGTTTAATTGAGAAAACCAGATTTAAGTTTGATTAGTGCCGTGACTGAATAATTAGTTTGTCATACTAAGTTTGGTTAGGTTTGATATCCGCCCGGAACAAATAATTGGCTAGCCTGCAGATAGTTGTTTCGTTTCTGGGAGTTTGTTCATGTGAGATTTTGTGTATGTTAATATTAACGCTTTCTGAGTTTATCTTGAACATTACTGACACCGGTGAAGGAAAAACATCGTGAGGAAACCTGGACTTATAGTTAATATAAGTCTGAAATCACCAACCCGTCTTGAGCAAGCGTGGTGATCAATGCTCTTGCTTTCTCTGTATGAGAAGAGGCCTTTGCCCTGCAGTAGGACAGTAACAGGCTGGTATTATTATTATGTTAACGCACCCCCAATGTAAGAGACATTCCTAGTGAGAATGGGGTTAACATAAAAAAAATCCTTGTATAGTTTCTCGAAAATCTTAAAAGTTGGCAACGTTGCAAATAACTATCAAAATTACCTATTTGACTAATTTGGCAATATTACTTACTGTATAGAAATAAGAAATGTGGCTAACTAGCGAACTAGAATATTAATAATGAATTGCAATTATAACATTGAATTGGATGTTGTACCCGTTTTAGGTGTAAAAAAGGCATTCGGAAAGTTTCCAAATACTTTTTTTACATCTGAAACTAAATATTCGGTTTTACGATATTAATTACTGCATTTATGAAATGCAAATCAATATTATAGTTCGCTGGTTAGCCACATTTCTTATTTCCTTACAGTAACATTGCCAAATTAATCAAAACAGCGAAATATTTGACATCTATTTGCGACGTTGCCCACTTTCAGAATGCACGCTCTTTATTGAATAAAAAAATCTTTATTTCATGATTTATTTGTATTCATGTCTGTCTGTAGATACACGCGTAGGTTGGTGGGCAAGCAAGAGCCTTCTTCCAATTTGTTGATTTGTTTCAAATAACAGCTGCCTCAACAACGCAACGATAAACAGCTGTATTGATCACCGCTCTAGGCTCAAGTCTGTACTAACAAACATAACAGAACTTTAATGTTATAACAGTAATCAGATGTTACTAATAACAACTGAATAGTTAGTAGATAACATAAACAATTGCTGGGTATTGAAAGTAAGGACTGAGTATAAGATGGTGTGGTTGGGGCAGTAGCTGAAAGATTAACTGTTGTGCTACGTGTTGCTGATTCGTTCCTTGTGCGATACAGATATTTTTATGATCGACATCTACCGCCGACCGACGAATGAATAAATGCTCGACAAGCACGATAACGTATCCGCCGCAAAACGTATCGTACTAGGTAATACATACATACATACAACATATTTATATTATTATTATATTATATAAATACAAATAAAATAAAAATTAAGTGTCTGTTTGTAACAGCTTTTTAGGGTTCCTTAGTAAACAAGGAATCCTTATAGTTTCGCCATGTCGGTCTGTCTGTCTGTCGCGGGTTAGCTCAGAGACTGTTAGTACTAGAAAGCTGTAATTTGGCATGGGTATTAATTACGTCGACAAAGTGGTAAAATAAAAACAAGAAAAAGAAGTTGTGTACCTCCGCTATACGTAAAGTGGGGATGTTTTTTTTTCTCGTCTAGCCTATGGTATGGGGTGTCGTTGGAAAGGTCGTTCAAAAATATTGTGGGTGTGAAAGCCATTTTTCAATTTAGAGATCCATTTGCGAAATATTAAGGTTTAAAGTGCAAATTTTTGTTAAAGGATAGTGTCTCCCCCCCCTGTCAGCTAAATGGTTGTACTTACATTTATGAAAAAATCACAGCAGTAAAGTATATATAACGAAGTTAAAAGAAAAACTATCACAGCTAAGTAGGCTTTACAGGTTAACGAGTAATAATCGACCAACATAAATTTGCAGTTTGAAAAAATGTTCTCCCATACATTCCGTATGGGAGAATATGTTTCTCAATTACAATGTTAAGTTTGTTCTTGGGATAAATTCATCCCAACTAAGGAACCCTTCATTGTGCGTGGTCCGACACGCCTTTGGCCAGTTTTTTACTAAATGCATATGAAAGAGTAGATATACAGTACCTACTTAACATTTTTCTCTGTCTATCTGTCTGTTTATTCCGGCTAATCTCCGAAACGGATGGACCAATTGTGATGAGACTCGCTGGAAGATAGCTGATATTTATTATAAGGAGTAACTTAAGGCTTGGCCTTTTAGAAAAATAATAAGGATCTATGCGGGCCAAGCCGCGGGTAGCAGCTAGTGCGTAATGCTTAATATAACATAATATCACACCTTAAATCTATATTTACAGTTTGCCCTAATGCCATAGTTAAGTCTACATATAATAGTCACTAAATATAAAATAAATTAAATAAAAACCACAAAACGATAAAATTCTAAACTAAATTCACAATAAACTAAACAAACCACCTAAATTCAACTTAATTATGACATAACACCCTAGAGGTCGCCAAAGTATAGTCGTTCAGAGAACAAGAAACGCCTAGATGTTCGCCCGAAGAACGCAGAGGTTTATTGTATATTCGGTCAGTTACGATTAAAGTCGATTGAAATAGGGTGCGAGCCCACTGCGATTCACCGAACACGAATTCAGGCTACAGGCTGCTATTTTCTACTGAAAATACCTAATACCACTTTGCTCAACCATTGGATCGAATCGACGACCTTTCATTCAACGAGGCAGTCGTATATATGGCAAGTAAACGCAAGTTTAACATAATGTTGCCAACACTTGATTTATTCGTTCCGAGTAGAGATGTGTCCCTCACTCATGAGGTGCCTCGTTTGAGGTACTCGTGATCGCAAATTGAAAGAGTTACTCGAATTTCAACATTGAAACAACTCACTCGTTCACTCGTCCTCACTTAAAAATTGACATTGACATTATTGACGCGAGTACTCGCGAGTGAGTATTGAGTGAGCTTAGTGAGTGAATGAACCGACTTTCATAATTGTACATACATCGACGTACGACTCCTCGCCTCAAATGAGGGGTCCCTCTTGAGGACCTCGCGAGGTAAAATGAGGTACTCCCTCAACCTCATATAAAAATGACGAGTTACCCATCACTAGTTCCGAGATAATCGTTTCTATTAATCTCCTGCCACTACTGTACGGAAGCCGGTCACAGGATGTAATTTACTGATATTCAAGTTTCCTCAGGAACTATATACACACGTTTTTTGCCGTGAAACTACGGTTTATTCACCGTGTGCACACGGTCGTTAGTGTTATATGGAATACTATGGAAGCTTGTTAATGCGTTTTTTCTACGGCGCGGTTTATACCTACGCCGCCGTACCGCAAAGAAACCGTGCCGTGTACAAAGGGCTTTAGAGTTCGTTCAACTTTGTCCGGTTTGAACCTTTTTAAGTACGCAATGGACCTGCGACTGTGCCGGAATGTTCCTTATTAAAATTTCGCAATAGGATGGATTCTTAAAGCTTAGACAAAGAAAGAGGCGAACGCGATCTTTTAAATATTTGTGTTTGTTTGGACACATCTTTTTTTGTGCTTTTTCGGAGAGTGTATTAAACTCTACATTATGGTTATTAGTGCTTTTATTTGTAAACCTACCAGACTAACACACGTCCATAGAGTCAACCGCAACCCTACACACAAAAATTATAATATTAACTTTTTAAATTCAGAATCTTTTAGAATGAGTTGAGACTGGAAGCCTTATACTGCGAGAGTCTAATATAGCATCAGATTATCAAATTGAAATATGTAAAAAAATAAACAAAGGGCTAAACAAAAAGAATTCAATGTACACATTCCTCATAGATATAATCAATTAGTCACTTACGCCATAAAACTATGATGTAATTTGACTTTCCATTACATCAGCTAAACGCCCCACCCCCACTTCCCGCCTCGACACTCAAATTGTAAATCAAATATATACCAAGGTAGGTTTACCTACTTCTAAGGCCACAAGACATGTTAAAGTAGAACTAAGATAGTGTTTAGGTCGAAGAGGGACATATTTAGAACTCGCTGTAGTCCGCGGTTTCACTCGCATCTTAGGGAAACTTCTAACATGTAAAGTATCTAAGATCGCTTTTGGTTAGGACGCAGCCATATGCTAATCTAGTCCTTAGTCTACACGTGTGTCACGATCAGCCTACAGCTATATTGAGGTAGGTAACAATATGCAATAAGTCATACGCTGAAGTTGAAAATTTCCAAGTTGAATAATCTTCGGGTCAATAGTGAAACGCGTGGGGTTCGAACTCGCGACGTCAAGCTCACTAATTGGCAGTCGAAAGAATATTTGATTAATACGTGCACCAACCCCGGCAAGCGTAGCTAATCCTGTTGGATCGACCCGTGCGGGTATTGTTACTTAGCCACGAGCTCCTCTTAAACTTAAATTCTTATCAATCAATCTGCCTAGCCTTTTCCCAACTATGTTGGGGTCGGCTTCCAGTCTAAATATTTTTACATGGAGCTACTGCTTATCTGACCTCCACAACCTAGTTACTGGGTAACACAATACCCCTTGGTAAGACTGGTTGTCAGACTTTCGGGCTTCTGACGACCCGTAACGACTGTCAAAACGAATGACAGCCGGGACCAACGGCTTAACGTACTTTCCGAGGCACGGAAGAGTCTTGGTATTTCAAGATGGTCACCCATCCGCGGACC
The DNA here is from genome assembly GCA_947364205.1 of Agrochola lota. Classification (NCBI taxonomy): domain Eukaryota; kingdom Metazoa; phylum Arthropoda; class Insecta; order Lepidoptera; family Noctuidae; genus Agrochola; species Agrochola lota. The sequence goes on from OX376236.1 coordinate 10,458,792, forward strand.
AACCCCGGCAAGCGCAGCTTAACCTGATGGATCGACCCGTGCGGCAGTTATTACTTAGCCACGAGCTCCTTCAAACTTAAATTCTTATCATGACATAGTTTTTTTTTTTTTTTTGTTCGTTTTGATAGGCAGTGTTCGTGGACGACATATCAAATATATTAAAGCAGCCACCTAGAAGGTAGCGGCGTTGACTGCCCGTGTTATGCCTGATGTACACAAGGAATATCTTGTTACTTTCATACTTACCACGTTACTATACTGCAAACTAAAATTTTGAACTAGAGGCGTATAGTAAACGTGAAAGAAACTACAATTTACTCAAGCTCAGCTTGTGTGTAAGGGCAGCCCCGGATACAGTTTTCTTTTGAGGCGGGACGCAAGGTGCCGTCTGCCGCCCCTCGCCAATCTTTTATGGGAATGTGCTAAGGTAGCCCGCGAAATTAAAATTTTCTTGAAATGAAAATTTTGGCAGCAACTTATTAATCAAATTTTATCGTCGAACAGGGGCGCTAAAGCTGTTGTAAAACAGAAAGAAATAGAAAGATTATATTGTACTGCGCGTCTCATTTATTGCAAAGTTGCGGTGTGCCGGTTTGCCCCCACTAGATCCGGGGCTGTGTAAGGGCTACATAATCTCTTGCTATACCAAATATAAGCTATTGAGTAGCTGCTGAATCGAATCCAAACAGCAGATGGAAATTAATCGCGTTCGCTTCATTAATGTAGACACATTCACAGGAAAATATTAATTATAACTTCACGGGATGGTGTCGTCTGTCGATACAGAGTTAGAGGGATCTTCTCAAGAGTTTAAACAAATCTGTTAATTAAAAGACGTACCTACAGTAATTCCCCACCTCCACCCACTCGGAGTTTTCAATTTTCTGGGATAAGCATAAAACATAATTTTGAGTACAATGACCCCTTTGTTTTCAATTATTTTAATTACACCTTGTATACGAAAAGTCGTCAAAATATCATAGACACTAACAGACAGACTTATTTTATTTCTTCGTGCATGTATGTACCCACTTACTTTCATTTTTTTTACCACAATTACAGTTTATAAAAAGCTTAACAAAAACAGTACATACGATAATTTTGAAGTAACAAAACTTGCTTCATTATTTCTTCTATTGAAACCATCCTTGAATTCAATTTCAGTTTCAACAATGCCAAGAAGCAAGGTCAATATAGCCATAGGGGCAAAAACATGAACGAAACTCGTTGTTAATATATGTATGTGTAACTGGTTTATGTGTGTGGTACGTAAGAGCTGCGTACGCGCACGCAACCGGTTCACACGTCACACTCTCGTGACTGCACGCGATGTCAAGTTCATGTGATTGTTTATTGCCCGTGTGAAGATGAATATGCATGTATTGATTATATTGTAACTGTTCTTAAATAATTCATCTTTTTTTTTTTTGTTGCTAACGAAAGTTCACAGGTTTTTTATCATCATTATTGACTCCTGCCGGTATAGCAGTCAAACAGCAACCAAAATCTGTATAAAGATTTTTGAGATTTGTGGTCCATAATACTGTACGAGTATCAATGTGCAGTACAAATGCTGAGGAATGAGGAAAATGTCATGAGGAAAGTTTTGAGTACGAATGTCGATGGATATAAGAATAGGGGAAGACCAAAGAAACGATGGATGGACTGTGTGAAAGATGATATGGATAGAAAGGGGGTGACTGCCGAGATGTCGACTAATAGCGAAGTATGGAAGAAAGGGACATTTTGCGCCGACATCAAATAAATTGAGATAAGGGCAGGAAAATGTCGAATGTCCCTTGATATTTTACCAATGTGCAGCTACAAATGTGCAATATGTTTTGTGCCTTCACATTGATACAATATTATAGAACAAAGTTGGTAGATAATTCAATGAATCATTTTCGATGCTGACTGTACCTATGTTCCATTGTGCTGACTATATATTGTTTCGTAAAGCCTAATTTAAAAAAGTAAATGTGTGCAAATCGTATAATTTTTGCTCGTCATATAAGTCATATGAGTCTTTTGATATATTATATGAAGTAGGTACCTGGCGACTGGGCTCTGCTCGGGTGTAAATAGAGAATGCTCATTTAATAGTATAGGTTAGTTCATACTAATTCTAATGCTAATTTTTGTTAGAGTCAAGTGTGTCCCCCTGCCAGCTAAATGGTTGTACTTGGATTTGTAAAAAACCACAGCAGTCGTATATATATAGAAATTAAAAGGAAAACTATCAATTATCTAACAGCTAAGTAGGACGTACAGGTTAACGAGTAATAATCGACCAATTTAAATTTGCAGTTTGTAAAACATGTTCTCCCATACATTCCTATACATTCCAGTATGGGAGAAAATGTTTTTCAACTACAATGTTATGTTTGTTCTTGTGATAAATTCATCCCAACTACGGAACCCTTCATTGTGCGTGGTCCGACACGCACTTGGCCGGTATTTATAAGGAGGGGGTTGGACAAAGTGTTATTGGGTTTTTTCATCAGGAATTTCTCAGCAACAGACCGGAATCTAGTTGATGGCAATAGGCTCGCCCCCTATTTATTTATTTATAATTTTCTCACTCAAAAGGGTACATAGGCGGACTTATTGCCTTAGGCATTCTCTACCAGTCAACTAAGCGTGGTGAAGAGATTAGATGGCAGGTGCCCTGCCAGGGTTGCGAGTTTGTCCGAAAGGGATATCGCGGCCCCGGAACACAGGCAACGGAAGGAACACGGGTGGGTTTTAGTCAGTAAAAGTCTGACACGCCCTCCCGCTCCGCCCAGAGCGGGAGAAGTTATTTGATAATATCCCACAAACAAAAAAAAAACAAACTTAAACATAACCGACGAAACGTGGATGTACTAATAGGGACACTTCTGCTTAACCCTTCGGAGAAAAACAGGCGTGATGTTTTTTATGTAAAGTTTAGATTAATTAATTTTTCGTGAACTAGAAAGTTTCTTAAAACAGCTTGTAGGCGCGTAATTTACCACACTTTGTTTTTTTAAAGCCTTATAATTACAATAACAAACTCGAACTTCAATTTTGAACACTATTCGAGGTATATTTTTTAGCGAAACACTTTATTAGAGTGTTTTGGTTATTGTGTACTTTCAGCGGTTCAAATTCACTGGAATGCGATGAAAGGGATGTAATTAGGAGCGGGTTCAATGACCGATCCATTAGACGTTTACTTTTAACAACATACTCTCTTTACTGAATAATTGTTAACTTAGTGACTTTATTTATATGATTTTTTATGTATGTGCCTAGTGATAATTAATTTACCGTGAGCCTGTGATAATTTCTTATTATTATCATCTAACAAACTGGACCTATGCCCAGCAGTGGACGTCCTTCATCTGAAATGATGATCATCTAACAAACTACGCAAAAGCGTGGGATGACGTTTTCTAGATAAGTTATTATCATATTATGAACTTACTACTAAAATCTGCCTAACCTTATCCGGATGCAGCTGAACACCAGTATTTTACATGGAACGACTGCCTATCTGACCTCCACAACCCAGTTACTGGATAACACGATACCCCCTGGTAAGACTGGTTGTCAGACTTCTGGGCTTCGGACGACTGTAACAACTGTCAAAGATCTATGAATGACAGCCGGGACCAAAGGCTTAAGGTGCTTTTCAAGGGACGGAGGGGTTGAATGACAGCCGGGACCAATGGCTTAAGGTGCTTTTCAAGGGACGAGGGGCTTGAATGACAGCCGGGACCAATGGCTTAAGGTGCTATTCAAGGGACGGAGGGGTTGAATGACAGCCGGGACCAATGGCTTAAGGTGAGTTTCGGTGACGGAGCGGTCGATTGGTACATATGTAATGGATGGTCGCCCATCTACGAACCAACCGCGGCAAGCGCAGGTTAACCTCCGAGACACGAGCACTTGAGGTTTAAGATCATTTATTCTCATAATAATTACACTTACTTATTCTATTACCTAATATTAGTGGAAATTATCTGCTTTCATTGCATCATCAGTCTCGTCTTTTTCCAGTCATGTAGGTACGAGTAGGTCATGAATTGCAGCAAGTAAGTTGGAAACTGTGATTGTCTAACGTACTTGAAAAAACCCAAAGAAAATGTCCTTCAGGGGAATTATTTTGGGAATTATAATAAATTACATTCTCATACTGACTGCCCTGTTGGTCTAGCGATTGCAAGCAACACTGCTGAGCATGAGGTCCTAGGTTCGATTCCCGGGTTGGGTCGAGTAAAATTGTTAATGCGTTTTTCCATCTGGAATTTCTCAGTAGCAGCGCGGACTGCCGGTAGCAGCCCGGTTGATGGCGATAGTTGGTTGGTTCCTCTGTGGTTGCAGATTCCGGGTGAAGGTCGCTTGCAGCCTGATGATCACTTACCAGCAGGTGAGATGCAGGTTTATCCGTTGCGGGTAAATCAAAAATAGGTTCGCCCCCTATTACAAGGCACATAACATAATTGGTAAAATGTGGACGTACATCTCTGGCTAACTCTTCGAGGCATACCGACGACATGTAATATTTATGTAAAATTCTCATATTTACAGTTATGTAAGCTGAAAGAGATTAGGCTGCTACAAAATAGTATTAATCTTGCTTAACTACCAATACGATCCCAGACCCGGACATTTTGGCAACCCTCGGGAATGCCAGATGGCGTTTTTAATGATCCGTCGGGTTCTAATGTGATTTTATAAAGTGAAAACGTATCTGTTTTCATGAAAATCGCCGGTCATTGACCGTTGTATTACTATCCTTGTTTGTTTTAGACTGTTTATTTTATTATTAAATTCGGTGCTATAATCAACACTAATATTACAAAAAGAAAAGATTTGTATCTTTGTTGAGAATTAATAAACTCAAAAACTACTAGACCGATTAGAAAAATTATTTCACCAGTAGAATGCTATATTATCACTGAGTAAAATAGGCAATAATTTATGAAGATATCACGCGGTCTAAGCCGCTGGTGGAAGTTAGTGCTAAATAAACATTAATAGCACTAAAGGACTACGCGGCAGGCCCAGAAAGAGATGGCGGGATGAGCTTTTCTTAAGGGGCATGCTAAGGTATGCTAAGGTAGCCCGCGAAGTTCAAATTTTCTTTAGTTTTTTAAATTTTGCAGGTCAGTGTGAGGTTTTATGTTGATTAAAATATGATTCGCGACCATAGAAATAAAAATAACAGGATAAGTGGCATGGGGGCGTATCTGTGTCCGCGCGTCCTGATCACAATGCTCATGCCTCAGGCAAATGGCCGTCTCCGCTAACTAGTGCGCTTACGAACGCGATCGTGATAACATTTAAGAATACCGTGTTGTTCAGTGGTTTCTTGTAAAAATCGAAGGTAAACTAGAAACTTTATAAATCATAGAATCACTTTTCATAAATCAGCACAAGTATTTTACTATATTTGTGTTGAAAATCATGAAAAACAACAAATCGTAAAATATTTCTTGCCATTACTACGTTATTTTTGTTTTCATATATCACAGCGACTGTAGTATTATTGTAGTAAATACATTGCTTCTTTACCACTACCAAAGTATGTCGCTAAGTAACTGGACAAGCAATGTAAAAATCATAAAACAGTTAGATTGGAAGACCGATGTGAAATCTTGTTTTATACTCATTTAAATTTTCTCATAATGTTGTTTTTTTTTTATTTGCTTAATATTTATATTTTTTTAGCTACGTATTGTTTATTTATATCATCTTATTATACGTGTATCGTTTTTTATTTATAACTTTTTCAGGAACTTCCACAATTTTAATACAATAATAAATGACAGCCATTTTGTAAATATCTTGAATAAATAATGTAAATAATTTAATTCGCGTTTTGTTTTTCTCATTATTTACCAAGCGGAAGCGAACCGATATTTTTTTTTAAATATACATATTTACGAAAATTTTAAATAACTATAACATTAGGTACAACAGACAAAATTAAAATATAAAAAAAAACGTGGCGACACTAAGCCAAAAAAAAAGAGGAACTTCTTTAGTTTTGCACACAGGCGTTGACGAGGGTCGGCGCGGCCCTGGGGAGACCTTTGCCCTGCAGTGGGATAACACAGGCTTATAATAATAATAACATCACGCGGCCTAAGCCGCTGGCGGAAGTTAGTGCTAAATAAACATTACTAGCACATTAGCTTCTGCCCGCGATTTCGACCGCGTACCGTGTTTTAACATATAATATCTCCTATGGCACTCAGCAATAGAGTGGCTTTCTGTGATTGAACGAATTTTTGTGATCGGATCAGTTTTCTTCTTTTATCCCAATTTATTTGGGGTCAGCCCTCCCAGTACTTCTGCGCCACACCGTATGTTGTGGGTTCTCTCTTTTGTTGTGTTGCTCGTCATCATATCGTTTTTTATTGTTCGTAGTCAAGTCCTTGGTGGTGGTCGTTCACAGCCTCTCTTTCCGTCTTCTATATTCATGACTCTTTTAGTCATATTGTCATCATCTCGCTTCATCACGTGCCCGGTCCAGCGCAAGCGGTTTTCACTAAGTTTCTCGTGTATCTTGGCGACTTTGAAAGTACCACGGATATATTCGTTTCTTATTTTATCTATTTTCGAATATCTACCAGACCAGCGTAGCATCTTCATCTCTGTAGTGAGAATTTTCTGTTCATCTGTCTTCCTCAATACCTTGTGATCGGATCAGTACTTTCAGATGTTACCGTTGACAATCATACTACGTAATAAACAAACAATTTGACCTCTTTAATAATAAAGTTTATATTTATATAAATAACCTTCAATGATAGGTAGAATTCGTGTTATATTGTATCGTTACGGAGTGTTAAGCGCAGATCACACTGAGAACGAAGGGAAACGAATCTAAGTTCGTTTAGCTTCGCTCATGTAGCTACCGCGTATTTTCATATTTCGGTTCACACGACTATGAACCTAAGTAAAAAACGAACTTAGTTACGATTCGCTTTGTTCTCAGTGTGGCCTGCGCTTCACGCATGACATATTAAAGGTTTTACATAGGTACATATATTAAAATATTTTCCTATCTTTTCATAGTTAAATTAAGGCAATCAAAGTTAGTTAAGAAATATATGTATGGTTGATTCAGGAGATCTTTATCATCCATTTGTACTTTTCCAAATACGTAATTTGTGATTATAATCGAAGTCAAATTTTCTCATAACCGAATTTATTCACTTGTAAAATAAAATGACGTCTCAAGCAAGATATTAATAATTAGATTAAAGTGTACAAATTAAAGTAAGAAGTCATTGACACTCATTCCCTTTATCTCACAGTACCAAAATTCGTAATTTATGATATAACGAAGTCAGGTGAGTTCATCTATTACACAAGCGTATCTCATTATTATTACGCAGTACGGAGGGGTAATTTAGAATTTTTGCACATCGAGGCGAATAATCACTTCAAGTGAACGGCCCTTTATCAATGTTCAAGGTGAACAGGGAAGTACTGTCAGTTCTGGAGTCATTTTCAAATGTATACCGATTTGTTTAGAGTTGACTTTTGCATTATCTTAAAACCCGCTTCGGCGGACACTGCTTGTGGCGCCTGCGCCGCCCCATGGTCCTTTTCTATCCACCGGCGACCTACTGCCAACGCCTAGCCGCATATTTGCTGACGTCACAAAGGTATCTGGAATACGCCTACGAAATAGATTGGTATATAAGCTGAAGTTTAGAGGGTAAGAATTACAGTTGCTCTCTGCTAAGAAAACAACACAGACCACAATGTACAGGCTGGTGGTGTTGTCCTCCGTACTGGCCCTGGTGGCCGCCAAGCCCAGCGGTCTCGGCGCGCTCGGCCTCGGCCCTCTCGGCTTTCATGGCTTAGGCCTGGGAGCTCCATGGGGTCTAGGCGCACACCTGGGTGCCCCGCTGGCTGCCCCCTTGCTAGCTGCACCTGTTGCTCACGCTCCTGCCGTCGGCGTCGCCGGTCCCGTCGTGGTCCCTGCACCCCTGGGCGGTGCTGCCCTTAACTACAGGGGGCCCGTATCGCTTGCTCCCGGCCAGCCCGCCAGCATCTTAGCTCAAGACGGCAGGCCTTTGGATACCCTTAGTGTGAACGCCGACCGCGCCGTGCACTTCACCGCCAGGGCTGTCGACCACGCCACCGGAGCGGTCGCAGCGGTGGGAGCGCACGGGCACCTGCTAGGAGCGCACGGGCACCTGCTAGGCAAGCGCTCGGCACCCCTGCTGGGCGCGCCATGGGCTGGCCTACCTGCGGCGCACGCTCTGGCACCCGCACATCTCGGCTGGGGCGCACCCGTCGCTCCTTTGGGCCTGGGACATTTGGGTCATGGCAGCCTGGGACATTTGGGTCATGCTGGCCTGGGACCTCATTGGTGAAATACTGTTTAAAGAAAGTTTAGTATATTCGAAAATATATCTGCCTATAGTTTATAAAGAGAGTTACCGGAAAAAGCATTTTTCTTTAAACATCATACACTTACCTCTCTTAATATTTCGATGAATCGATGTCAAAAGTGCCCTGCCCTTGCCACTTACGTAATATACGTTACCTTATTAGCTATCAACAATATACCTCCATTATTTTGTATCGGTGTTGGTGCCAGTAGTCGTGTCGTTCTACATCGGTATATGTTTGTGTGGAAGTTTATAGGAATTGGATTGGTCGAAAAATACATCTTTCTTGTCTCATCTTAGTGAATCTTCACTTATCGTCAGTAACATATGGCTGATTATTAGGGATGTCAGTAATTTTTTAAATATGGACAATAATTCGAGGAAAGTCTTTTCCTTTACCGTTCCGAACAAAGCCGTGGGTACTTCCACACTTTTAGATTTTTCTCTACAAGAGCATCTTTGTTTGAAATTGTTGACTTCTTCTTCTTCATTCGCTTTAGGTCTTGTATTCGATGTTTTCTAAGTTTCTTCAGTCTTTGGGTCGCTTTTCTCAAGCCTGTCATAAAACAGTTAGTTAGGATGGGATAGTAACAACTTTGAAGAGTCTTGAAACACTCTACACACCTTTATGTATACTATAGCAGTCTACTGCTGGAAGAAGGCTCCTCTAATCGCACGCTATTTCAAACTCAAAGCATTTATTTCAAATAAACCAATTACAGGTACTTTTGGATTGTCAAGGGGTCGGTTAGTCAGAAAGATGAAGCTAGTTGCCCATTCCAAAGCGTAGTTGGTTCCTATGGAGAAGAACGGGCAAGAAACTCCATTTAATTCGATCCCCTGCTACTCTCGTCATACGGCTACCAACTAGTATGCGAGTGTGGTGTCTATAACGTATTCTTCTCTCGTGGCGGCACGAACTACAGTACTCTCTCGCTAACCCGCCGCCACAAAATCCAAACCATCGACGGATTGCTGAAAACTGCGGATTATAGTGTATAGGAACAATAAATTACGGACAAAAGACATCCTGGTTACTACCGTGTGACGAAGTATAGAACTGTGTACCGTCAAATGCATGCAAGCACGCCAAAACTACACCGCCGCTCTGTGCATACCCACTCACACGCATACATTTACCTTTTACGATGACACTACAATCAAACTACACCACACAAAGTGCACACATGTTTACAAAACGGCTTCACTGTTGACAGCGCTCTATCTTGGTTTTTTATTTGTTCTGACGCGCCGACACACACATTCAAGTATCGTAGCTCGTTGAGGTGATATTAATGTACTGCCCCATTATAACTTGCAATATTGCTTTTTGTTAAGGCATTTAGTTCTTAGTATCATAAAATATCTTTTGATCAAACGTTAACGGAGCGGAAATAGCCCGACAGTGAAAATGCGGGCTCAACGTGTTCAAGAGCTGTCAGTGTACAATATTCCATAACAGTTTTGACACTGACAGCTCTTGAACGCGTTTTAGAAATGCTGATCGCATTCAGTTTGAGTTCGAACTCCAATTGTTACACCATTGACGTGATGCACAATCAATCATACGAATATTGCAAATACTTTGTCTGATTAGGTATTTAAATAGCGTAGAACGACAGCTACTAAACCTGCATCACAAATATGTAAACAAATATGTGTTTTTCGAAAAACTGCTTTAATACCCACACATAAAGTTCGGTATTGTACTACAAATTTAATGCTACATTTCTATGGCTTTTTCAATAGGAATAGTTATTATAATAATTTTGACCGGTTGTCCTTCCACGTGATCATTGAGATTAGTGATGGGAAACTCTGGGGAGTACAGGAAGCAATCCACGGGTATGATGGCCCCAATCAGGTAAGTGCCATTCAGTAGGGTGTATTCCTTTCGTCCGCATAAGGTATGTATTCGCGTTGTGTTGGGAAACGATGTGACGTAATGCTTCTCATCTAACTCTTCCATAGCTATTCTTTATAATGACGTAGTTACGATTTCACAGCTTCCATCGAGGGTCTGGTCTATAATAAGTTTCTGCATACAGTCTGGTTTTTCGTGCAGCTGGTGACTCGTCGTTTTTCCGCTGTGCTTCGGGCAATATATGTTATTCAAAAATCAACTTTATTCACACTTTCATAAAATTTATGTTCGTTTAAGTGGAAATGTTATCGATTGGAAACACAGATTTATATTTTAAATCCTTGTTTCCAATTGATGATACTATGATAATAAGTAATACCAACTTATTGCTGCTTACCTCGAGGAAACTAAATTTTTTATTTGTTGCCTTAAAATTTCAAGACTAAATTTATTTTCAGAGATGTTATTAAAATTATTTAAAAAAAATCTTCGCTAACTAGAGTCATATCTTAACGCATCGGTTTATATTTTAGCATTAAAACTTAAGTTTAAGTTCTAAATTATCGTAGTAATAATATTATCAACTCGCTGCTGGGCTAGTTCTCTTCTGCATCACTCTCACTTCGTCATGTAATCTACATACTCATGTTACGACCTGAATTACTTCGATGTCAAGGGATTCCAATAAATTCCAATTAGTTCATTGAGATCTTAATCAACGAAGTCATATTTGTGTTAAACTACGAGTATAAGTACCTAAAGTTAGTTTGGAAGATGGAGAACTAAACACACACAATCTTCACAACGTTATTTCCTCACGTTTAAAACATTTTGATATTTTTTTTCGTATGTTTATTATGTAGGTATAATAATACCTAATACTTATATAGGTAAGGCAGCAGAGTGATATTGCTTTGTCCGTATGAATTATTTTCTCGGAGAAAAGTAGTCTTTTCATGGCCAACGATGCATTCCGCTGACGCCTATCATGTTAATCTTATCACACTAGTATATAAGGCGTCTGTCACCGTAAAATGCATCAGTGCATCGGAGCTGACATTATAACACAGACCACTCTACATACAAAATGCTGAAGTTGGTGGTGTTGTCCTGCATGGTGGCCGCGGCCACAGCGAGTGTGCTGGCGCCCCTGGCCTACACAGCGCCTTTTGCTTACGCGGCACCATTCCTGGCGCCCTATGGTAGCAACTACAGAGGACCGCTATCTCTGGCGCCCGGCCAGCCCGCCAACATCCTCGCAGCTGACGGCAGGCCTCTTGACACCCTGGATGTGAACCTGGACCGCTCTGCTCACTACACCGCTAAGGTGCTCGAGGGCGGCGTGCACTTCCTGAAGAAGCGGTCTGTACCTCTGATCGCGCCTCTCGCCTACTCGGCTCCGCTCTTGGTTCCCTACGGCCACAACTACAGAGGGCCGCTGTCCCTTGCTCCCGGCCAGCCTGCCAACATCCTTGCTGCTGACGGCAGGCCGTTCGACACCCTGGACGTGAACTTGGACCGCTCCGCGCACTACACCGCCAAGGCTCTCAGCGGCGGCATCCACTACTTGAAAAAGCGCTCGGCTCCGCTGATCGCGCCGGTCGGTCATGTGGTCGCCTCGCCGCTGATCCACAGAGTGCCGCTCACCTACTCCGCGCCTGTGTTCGGCTCACGTCTAGCCGTGGCTCCCATCGCCTACTCCGGTGCACCTATTGCTCACTACACTCACTGGTAAATACTCATAGTTACTCTTCAAACTGTAAATAGGTACTAAATGTATTAAATGAATTTTGGAATATGATATCCTTTTGTTTTTGTTTATATCCCAACATTTTCATTATGGTTCTGGAAGACAGGTTATTTACCCTGCCTTTTTATGGGTAGTCAGGCACAGCAGCCGTTCGAAAAATATATTCAAGAATGGCATTAGAATTAATTCCCGTACGATGGTCGATTTCTTTCTAGGATTTACCTACGTAATAGTTGTTTAACTATGGTCCTACTGACGAAAACACGGTTATTAAAGAAATAAAAAGCGACATTAATTTGAACGCCCAATATTCCAATTTGCGTGATTCATTTAGATATTTTTATTTTTGAATATGAACAATTGGTCGCACGAATATCTTAACTGTCTCTCTTATCACGGGTTTTTACCTTCCCACCACCTACCTACAAGAGGCAATAATTGTCTTGACCACACAATTCTTAAAACCAAATTACTCTCTTCTACCTTCATTTTCGATTCGACTATTACTGATCACTTCTCTACCCTCCTTTGTTTAAATTTGAAGCCACCCCGTAATTTTTCCAATACCTCAACCCTTAAGACAGACTTCGTCTCACTTGACAAGTCTATGCAAAATCTGGAATTCACGCATATCTTTTCCTTGACTGATCCAAACGTTGCTACAGACTGTCTCATCCAAACTCTATCTCATGAGATAAATAATCACTCAACATTGAAGCGCACAGCTAAACGCAAGAGAATCCTCAAACCATGGATTACTCCAGGACTACTGCGATGCATGAGGAACAGAGACATTTTACACAGGAGATACAAACAGTCTCCTGATAATGAAGTCCTTAAAACTACCTACACAAGATACAGGAACTTCTGCAATAAGATTCTTAGAAAAGTTAAAAGACAGTTCGATTCAAATGAAATTGCCAAAGCTGGTCGTAATACAAAGTTGTTGTGGGATACAGTCAAGCGTGTCACAAACACAACTAAAATTACTCACCCCCCTACGGAATTACTGTCCTCCTCAGAAACCCCTTCTCAATCTCTTAATGAAGTTAATTCATTCTTTGTAAATATAGGCAAGGATCTTGCTGATCGTATTCGGAGTGTCCAGGATAGCTGCTCTCCTCATTCCCAGTTCAATACCTCCAATAGTTTGAGTTCCTTCGTACTATTGGACACAAATCCTGATGAGATAGCCTCTATTATTGGATCTCTGAAGGTCAATGCTGCAGTGGGCTTTGATGGCATTTCTACAACCATCATAAAAAGGTACTCTGCAGTCCTTACACCCGTACTATGCCATATATTCAACCTATGCCTTGCCTCTGGTACTTTTCCTTCTTCTTTCAAAAATGCCATTATTCATCCCATTTTTAAAGGGGGTGACCGCACCTCTGTCTCTAATTATCGCCCTATTGCGGTGCTACCTGCCCTGTCCAAGATCTTAGAACGACTCATTAATAATAGGCTTACCACATACCTTGAAAACAATAACTTATTGTCAACCAACCAATTTGGGTTCAGGAAGAAAAAATCAACTTCTGATGCAGCCATGAAACTGATAGATAGAATCGTTGATAAACTTAATCAACGCAAAAAATGCCTCACAGTGTTCATTGATCTTGCAAAGGCGTTTGATACCGTTCCTCTCCCCTGCCTTCTGTCTAAACTAGAATGCTTAGGCGTTCGTGGTATGCAACTCCAGCTTTTTAACTCATATCTTTCAGACCGTAGGCAGATAGTCAAAATCGACGGTTGCCTTAGCGACGAGCTGCCTATTTCATATGGCGTGCCTCAAGGCAGTGTCTTGGGCCCTACATTGTTTCTGGTGTTCATAAACGACCTGTGCAACATGCACCTGAGCTCTGGTAACATTGTCTCTTTTGCCGACGATACTGCAATTACCTTTTATGATGAATCATGGGCTAAACTGCAAGCAACTGCTCAAAATGGATTTGATTCAATATATAGATGGCTTATCTCTCACTCACTCACGCTAAACACTAATAAAACTAAACTCATTACATTTTCCCTAAACTCCACTACTCAACCCCTGGCACCCGTTACTCTAAAAGCTCACACCTGCCAACCCAATTCCGCCTCTTGCAACTGTCCTACAATTTTGTCTACTGACACGGTGAAATACCTCGGAATTATCTTAGATAAACACCTTAACTTTAAAGCACATATCACCCACCTTACTGCTCGTGTTCGTAAGCTCATATATCTTTTTAAAACACTCAGACACATTGCCAATACTTATGTAATACGTACCGTGTATCTCGCCATGTGTCAGTCAGTCATCTCGTACTGTATTAATAGTTGGGGTGGAGCTGCGAAAACTACACTCAAACCTCTGGAAGTAGCTCAAAGAGCCATTCTTAAGGTTGCTACTTTCCGGCCAATGCTCTACCCAACCTTTGATCTATATAAAAAATGCAAAGTCCTCACGGTCCGCCAAACTTTTATTCTCAACATTTTATTACATCAACACACAAAAACTCCTTTTACACAAACACAATCCTCACTTAGGCGCAAGAACGAAATTTGCAAAGTACCCTTCACACGCTTTGCTTTTACTAAACGTTTCTTTTACTACCTTGGGCCATTTTTATATAACAGAATAAACAAAACCATCCATGTACATCAATCCTCTTACGAAATGTGTAAAAGACAGATAACATGCTTTCTAGCCAGTTTAAACTACGACGACACTGAACTTCTGCTTACCTCAAAATCGTAGTGACTTCTCTAACACTCCGTTTCTAAACTCTACCTCTTTCCCTTCCGTTTACACACATACAAACACACCACGCCTACATCACAAAACACACTCACACCACATCTACATCACAGAATACACATACTAACACTTTAGTAAGTATATTTAAGTAAACATACGTTTGCACCTTGTAGTTCTAAGCAGTCTATTATAAATTATTTGTGCTCCTTCTGTGGGAACCTGGGCTGGCGATCCTTAATACAGGTTACCATGTAACCTAGCTAGGACGCCAGATTCAATTCTATTTATTGTTACTCTTTTCTTATTATCCGAAAATTGTGAATTTATATTTATTGTAACAGACTGTACCACACTTTTTTTGAAATAAATAAATTTTATTATTATTATTATTATTATTTTTAGAAAAAATAATTCTACAGTAATCATAAAAAACGTATGTACGAGTATTGCGTCATGAAAATTCGGTGAAAAGGTTAATTTAAATATAATCTGCTGTAAAATATTATATCACGACTACATACCGTAAACAGAACCAATTTTTAACCTGCCAGCTATTTTTAAACCCTATTGAGATTTTTGTATGTTTTATCCATCGCAAAGTTGTATATCATCTGAGCCTAAAAACTTTCCGTAAATATGTAATTAATCGAAATTTCATATCTGGAAGCTGAAAAACTGAGTAGAGTTATTTAGCTCTGACGCATGGTTATGAAGAGACTGCAAATTACTTTTTGATAAAAGTGGTTTTAGAAAGACCAGATCAGAGCAACGCGGGATAAGTTGATCGTCGAAGTTTTACACTGGACTGCGAAAAGCTAGTATTATGAAAATTGATTGATAGTAAAGGAGGCCGAAAATATAAATGCAACAGTATGGGCAACACCGAGCTAAGGTGTTAAGAATCACTTCGTATCGCATTTCTATTTCCTATGTAGTTTTCCGTTTTGTGTGAAAGTCGGTTGTCATGGTATGGGCATGTGATGCGGAGGAATGAGGAAAATGTTTTGAGGAAAGTTTTGAATGAAGTTATGAATGTGGATGGCTATAAGAGTAGGGGAAGACCAAAGAAATGATGGATGGACTGTGTGGAAAATGATATGGGTAGAAAGGGGGTGGAAAAAAAATACATTGTTGCGGCTACCTCTAATGAATTCGGATAGGGGAAAAAGAATGATGATGATGTAGTTTTCCGTCTAACATATTGGTTTCTGAAAAGAGACAAAGAGTAAAGAGTATAATATTAGGCAAAATCCTTTTCAACTACTGAAAGACTTTCCACTAGCTTAGTTCAAGTTTTGATGAAAATAATTCATCTCAGGTAATGGTGAGTTTATTCTTATCATTCGATTTTTTTTATGCACACTTGCTTTTCTAATTGACTTTAGCTTTTGGCAGAATTTTCGAAAAATATTGTAATTTTATTTAGACTTCGGACATTGCCACCTGCCATCACCTAACATAAAATATAATATTTTTTTTTTTTTTTATAGCAAGCAAAGCCGATATCGACCATTCTTCTAATGTCTAAAGTGAATTGGAAGGACTATGAAAATAAAAATAAAAAAAATATTTAAAAAAAACAACTGTAGACCCATACAAAATTCTTCGATTGTTGTTGAACACCATTTTGATCTTTTAATTACCACGTAAATATTTAAGATAGATTAGAGTTGCGTATTAGTCCTAGGTTCACTTGCGCGTTCATGAGTTAGCTAAATAACTTGGAATTTACGCACAATTGGGCCCTAAAGGCTAGATTATAATTAATTACTAAGATACCTACTGGCCCTTAAAACAAAACGATTTAGATCTTGCTTGGTTGGTACCAGTCATCATAATGTTCCTGCCCTTGTCCCATGTTACTTGGCGACAAGGTTGGGTAGTCTGGTACTAACGAGACTGAAACAGTCAATTTTATAAGTTTAAATTTTATGAGTTTAAATTTTTTAATATTTCTTTTCTTTCGAATACCGATGGGCTTTTGTTGTTACTCTGTGTATAATTTTGTCTCTGCGTAATCCTACGGGAATACAGCCGTGATGTTATGTTATTTTATGTTTATAATTTTTGTAATGTGCGTTTTATTTGTGCAGGTTAAACTATTTTGAAGTGAAAACTTCTTTAGGCGCGTTGAGCACTTTTTTGGTGAACAAAAATCATGAAACTCGCGTCATCGTCACCACACGATTATATGTTATTATTTTTGAATTATGTTTGGTTTATAATGACGTGTTTATGATCAAGGATTAAAGTTTAAATTGATCACTAACACTTCTTTACAAACCAAAAATAATTCAAAAATAATAATTTAATAGCTCGACGATAAAATTCACAAGTTACTTAGTTTTCACTTCTATCGGCAGTACCCAAAGACTGCCCCGCATGTTTTTTTTTTACTTTCTTAAGGAATACATGTTATTAAGAATTATTCCTTTCATAAACAGCAACACTTTCCGAGTTTTTGAATAATTGACAGCGTAATGCACTAACTGTAGAACAAAAATATTCAAACCTATTGACTATTTTCTTGATAATCTCTGTCTCTCTCTTTCGTGTCTGTTCTCTACAAGTTTAATCTGGCTTCCCGCCAAGACCCGTTGTAATGTAAATGACAACACTTCGACGCCGACGATATTACCTGTCGCATGTCACTGTACCGTAGGTGTGATCAAACAGTTTTTGTTTCAATACTTCAATACGCAACAAATCGTTCGATTACGTGTGGCTGACATCCGATAGCTGAAGGTCTGCCGGTAACCTGTCAATCAACATAGTTAAGTAATTGATACTGATATTTGTTTGTTACACCACTATTGTCTGTATTGTTTTGTTCCATGAGGCAAGACTCGGTAAAAGAAATGTCCTTTTCTTATTGGTGAAAACACGTTGGTAATCGTGACGAAATTTTGGAATACATAATATTTATTATTATTTGGCAATAAGGGTTTCAAGATTATAATACAAGAAAACAAAAAAATAATATTTGTTGTGTTCTTGCATTATAATCTTGAAACCACTAGACTCAGTTAGCAATTGATTAATTACAAACACAAAGAACAACGAATCGAAATCCAAACGAAATGGTAGTTATAAATGTTGATTTGCTACAGGATCGTTTTAGCAGATTGCTGAATAATAAAAAAAAAAGGTTGTTTCGGTCATTTGTTTATTTTTAGTTAGTCCAGTGTGCGCGGCCGTTTACCAGTAATGAGCGATGGGTGCACCAGAGTAGGCGATGGGAGCCACGGCCAGGCGCGAGCCGAGCACAGGTGCGGAGTAAGCGAGCGGAGTGCTGTGAATCAGCGGCGAGGCGACCACATGGCCGAGCGGCGCGATCAGCGGAGCCGAGCGCTTCTTCAAGTAGTGGATGCCGCCGCTGAGAGCCTTGGCGGTGAAGTGCGCAGAGCGGTCCAGGTTCACGTCCAGGGTGTCGAGCGGCCTGCCGTCAGCTGCGAGAATGTTGGCGGGCTGGCCGGGCGCGAGTGACAGGGGGCCTCTGTAGTTGTGGCCGTAGGGCGCCAGAAGTGAAGCAGAGTAGGCAATGGGTGCTGTGTAGGCGAGGGGCGCGATCAGAGCAGCGGAGCGCTTCTTCAGTAAGTGTACGCCACCCTCGAGTGCTTTAGCCGTAAAGTGTGCGGACCGGTCCAAGTTCACATCCAGGGTGTCAAGAGGCCTGCCGTCGGCAGCGAGAATGTTGGCGGGCTGGCCGGGCGCCAGAGACAGCGGTCCTCTGTAGTTGCTGCCATAGGGCGCCAGTAGCGACGCCGAATAGGCAAGAGGCGCCGAGTAGGCGAGGGGCGCCGTGTAGGCGAGGGGCGCGAAGGGTGCCAGCACGCTCGCTGTGGCCGCGGCCAACATGCAGGACAACACCACCAGCTTTATCATTTTGAATGTAGAGTGGTCTGTGTTGATATCTCGCCTCAGATGCACTGATGCATTTGCACTATGTCGGGCGCTTTATATACTAGTGTGATAAGATTAACTTGATGTGCGACACCGGAATTCATCGCTGGCCCTGAAAAGACTACTTTCCTACGAGAAAATAAAGTTCATACGTACAAAGCATTTGATCTGGACCTTTTTTGTGACATATTAAAAGTGGTGGTTGTTTTTGCGTAGCGAGGTGTTGGTGGTTTAAAATATGCAAATGTCAACGATAATTAGATTTGCAGTTTATAAGATGTCTGTTAGGCACTGTGTATTTTCAAAAACTTTTGTGTTGCACTTGAATTAACTCGTCTATCGTTTTGTTCATGCATTGTATCCTGAGTATTTTAGGGATTGACCCGAATTTCTGAATAACAAATTGTTGTTAAAGGGGGCCGTGCACGAAATCGACTGATTTTGATCAATTTTGTTCATTGTTTGTGAGAAAGGGAAAAAGAATTAATGTTTCAATTATTTCAAGCTTTCTCACAATTAGATAAGGAATTGACAAAAAAGGGATTTTTCGTGCACGGTGCCTTAAACCGTTTTAGCTTAAGCCCCAGTACCCGTTGGGCGAGCCTGTCCCTCGGCCAATGAATTTTGGGCCTTTTTGCGTAATTTGCCGTTTGATTTGCGTCTATTTTACGTTGCCCCGAGCGCGCTTGGACAACGGGCTCGGTCAACGTGTACCGGGGGCTTAAAAGCTACTGATTTATTTTACTTTTACGGCTAAAAAAAGGATTTATTTGATTTTATTTCTGGGGAATTTACTAACTTCCAATTTTTTTTTAAACCGCCCATTTTCTGTCTTGTCAAGACTGGGATTTGAATATGAATGAGTAAAATAGAGGCGAAATCCCCATAATTTAGTCGCAGTTAAAGGAGCCTAATTATAGATTTACGAAATGACTACAAAACATTAACACGCAATTTCTCACTCATAAAGACGGTAATTAACTAAGTAACATACCTTCAAACCTCATATCCGCTGTCGGGATTGGTTGCCCAAAATAACAACATCAAATCAAATCACTTGAAATGAGATTCGAGAACAGATTCATTTTAATAGGCTTTCAGAAGCCGATGTTAAGTAAACGGTAATAGAGCACCTGCTCGTACTCCAAAAATACTTTTACAATTTACTTTTAGTATTAATAACATATTATGTTACTTATAAATATCTTGAGTTGATCACTGGATAATTTGCAATGTCGGCAGGTATGTTAATCGTAATTTATACAATAATTTACTGTTCCACTTATAACACAGAATCCCTACATATTACCACATATTATAAAACAAAGTCCCCCCCTGCCGCGACTGTCTTTTTGAACGCGGTAAACTCAAAAACTACCCCACGGATTTACAAACGGTTTTCACCAACGGACGAAGTGATTCGTGACGAAGGTTTAAGTGTATAATGAATTAAGGTTTTGTGTAAATTGGCTGAAATATAACGATGTAAAATACTTTAAGCAGGATGAACATCAGTTACATTTCAATCTAACCCAGGCGCAACAGGCTGATACAACACCACTACGAAAAATAAAATGTGTAAATGTGGCATATATGCTCTCCTACACGTGCGTAGCCGGGGGCAAGTAATAAATAAAATAAATTGTCTTGCCCTTTCAGGCTAGAAAGGGTTACTGATCTCGCATTGCTTAAGATTTCCGTACAATGAGTAGGTCAACTTATACTGGAAATGTATTGTTTGATGTATAACCGAGTGTACTTATGTACATGTACCTACATTTTTTATTCAGAAGCGGCTCGTTAGTCTTTCCCATTGTTGATTTTATGTTATATCTTATTGAATGATTTCATAGATACCTACTAGTTTCAAAATTTGGTATCAACTATTAAGGCTTGTGCAGACCAGCGCGACTTGTCGCGTGACGCGACACCGGTTATTGTTATACTGTGAAGTTTTCTTAGAAATTGTATTGTTCGAGTCGCGTCGCGCGGCAAGTCGCGCTGGTCTGCACAAGCCTTTATTCCATTACGGAAGTTTACTCCTAAAAATATTATGGTGTTAAGGAATGCTGGTATCTCCTATTTATTAACACTTTCGACTCCACCCATTTTCATAGAACTCATACGCCATTCGCCATACATATTGGAAATGAACCCTCCGGGAGGGTTGCTGGCGTTACGTTTGCGCTAAAGTTAACCATCGCGGACGGTTAACGGCATTAGTTTTAAAACCGTGTTATAAAACACTTCAGGAGGTCTTGTCGCTGTACGTAGTTTCCAAAGTTTTATTTTTTTGATGAATATTAGTAAAAGCCAAAAAAAATAAAAAAGATTTAATTTTTTTCAGATATCAGAATTTATTTTCACGGTTTATAATGCTGTATTCTCTAAGAAACATCTACATTTCAAATGAGCCCCAAGGGTTTCCGGCATCCCATATGCGACTAGGTGAACCCTCCAGGGAGGGCTCCCGGTACTGAACGTGTTCAGTAGCTAAGTTGACTATATTGAAGATTTGGTGAAAATATAAATATTTGTCTTGATAGGTTACATACCTAATAAAGGAATAGCTTTGGTACCTATGGTCAGAGTAGAAAATATAAAGGCTTGTACAGACCAGCGCGACTTGTCGCGCGACGCGACACGAACAATACAATTTCTAAGAAAACTTCACAGTATAACAATAATCGGTATCGCGTCGCGCGACAAGTCGCGCTGGTCTGCACAAGCCTTAAGTCAGTATTTATTTATGTATAAATGTGAAAATATTCTTGTTTGCAAATACTACGTTGGTCCAGTGATCGCACTCGTGAATTGTGGTTCAGCGCTAGATCTTAAAGTCAGGTAGAGTCTGTGGTTTTTCCATCAGGAAATTCTCTAGTACCTGGTTAGTTGGCTCGCTCCCTGGTACGTTTGACTTATAGGGATATCTGGTGAAATGTATGATGCATTATATTCCAGTTGAGAATACAGGCGTATTGTTTGTATTGGAGCGTATTTGTACTACTAAGTGTATTTTTAGTTACTTTCATGATATTTATTAGGTAGGTATGTCATGCGAGTAATGACTTGACGTTACTAGGGTTCTGTGAACCTTTGTGTGGTATACGTAAATGTTATGTTCTAACAATTATATACTCGTATATATATTTTTTTTGTTTGTTTCAGTCCCGTACTAACTGAACAAGATCTACATTGTGTTCAACTGTATCAATCGAAGAATTTTACTTGTGTCTCCAGTTGTTGTTTTTCTTTAAATTTTTGATGAATATTTTTTTTTTTGCACACTTGTTTTTCCAATGCACTTTAGACATTGGCAGAAAAGTCGACATTGGCTTTGCTTGCCATTTTATAAAAATATAATAGAATAGACATTGTCCGACACCCGTTACTTGTCCTGTGTTTTGGGCTAAACTTATTGTACATTACCAATCCACTGACATAACCACAATTTATTTTTGTCAGGCCTAAGATTCAAAGTCATCTTGCAAATTGATTAAGCGGGAACAGATAAAATATAAAGATTGTCTTCTTATAGGTACTTATTAAACCTTCGGGCCTGATCTCCACCCTTGGGAGACGCAAAAATAATATCTGTCTATTTTGAAAACCTTTTGCTGTTCAGTATGACTGAGTATCAGACAGTGATAGCTAACTTCCTAACTATATAAATAACGACATTTTATCATTTGGAGAGAAGAGTTCTCTAGGTGATGGAACGAAAAAAATTGTAGATTTCTAAATCACGTCGTTTTTATTTTACTCGTTTCAGTGTGCGATGTTGTTTACCAGTAGCGAGCGAAGGGTACTCCGGAGTAGGCGATGGGAGCCACGGCCAGGCGCGAGCCAAGCACAGGTGCGGAGTAAGCGAAGGGAGCGCTGTGGATCAGCGGCGAGGCGACCACATGGCCTAGCGGCGCGATGAGGGGCGCCGAGCGCTTCTTCAGGTAGTGGATGCCACCGCTGAGAGCCTTGGCTGTGAAGTGCGCGGAGCGGTCCAGGTTCACATCCAGGGTGTCAAGAGGCCTTCCGTCCGCTGCGATGATGTTGGCGGGCTGGCCGGGCGCTAGAGACAGCGGTCCTCTGTAGTTGCTGCTGTAGGGCGCCAGGATTGGTGCCGAGTAAGCGAGGGGCGCCGTGTAGGCAAATGGCGCGAAGGGCGCCAGTGGCAACGCGCCGGCTGCGGTGGCAGCCACCATGCAGGTCAACACCACCAGTTTCAGCATGTTGTATGTAGGTCTGTGTTGTTTTCTCAGCTCAGATGCACTGATGCATGTGCACAGTAGCGATTGCCTTTTATATTAGTATACCTATAATGAGACTATTGACATCTCAGGCGTTGCCGGAACACATCGCTGGCCTTGAGAGGACAACTTTTGTCGTGTAAAGTTCACTCGATCGGTCTTTATCAGTTTGTAAACATTGAAATAATTAAATCGTTAAATGTGGATTTAATGCTATTGTTGGAACAGGTCCAGTGGACGTCAACGCCAGATATTGTGAACATCGAAATTATGCACATTGCAATAACATGCGGCTCGCATCGTCGCCTGCGAGCCGCGACGTGACACCTCTGTCAGGCGTCTATTATTAAAGCCACTAAAATTTTGGGATTTGTTTTGTTATTGTCGGGTTGTTTTGGCTGCGAATAGATTAGCTGATTATAAAAAGTAACATAGCATTATTCTCGACTGAGCAGAAGAACATCTTGTTAGCTGTGATACTAAATGACCCTTTTTTACCTTTCACAGTTTGGTTCAACCTGCCTAACCTTTCCCAACTATGTATAAAATTAGGATTTAAAAAAAATACGCTTCTCAATCAGCTTTGTCGTCGTGGTCATCGCTTGAGCAGACAACCCGCTAGTGTGGGCGCTTACAAACCGGACTCCGAGACATGCTGCACTTGCTTAATCATTTTTTGCTTTGTCTGACCAATTTCTGATCAATCAATCAATCTGCCTAGCTTTTTCGCATCTATGTTGGGGTCGGTTTCCAGTCTTACCGGAGGAAGCTGACTACCAGTATTTTACATGAAGCGACTGCCTATCTGACCTTCACAACCCAGTAACTGGGTAATACAATACCCCTCGGTAAGACTGGTTGTCAGACGTTCGGGCTTCTGACGACCCGGACACTGTCAAAGATCCACGAATGACAGCCGCGACCAACGGCGTAACGTGCTTTCCGAGGTACGGAGGAGACTCGGTATGTAAATGTATGTATGGTCACCTATTAACTGACCAACCCCGGCAAGCGTAGCTTAACATGATGGATCGACCCCTGCGGCTGTTATTACTTAGCCACGAGCTACTCACAGTTTGGTTAATGTCAATAAATTTTCTCTCAGTCAAAATTGAGTGAAATTAGGAATGCCTATTCCAGGAATCTCTAAGGAGAGGATGTTAGTATTAAATAGTCACACACAAAACATCACTCAAGTACAGGCGTGATTTCCGTAGGGTTAGGCAGAGGTGTATCTAATAGAACAATCACATTTCGCTAATTATGATTAAGTCCCATGTGATAGGGGCGAGCCCATTGCCATCAACCGGATACAAATCCAGACTACCGGGAAAAACCCAAAAACGCTTTACCCGTTCTGGGAATCGAACCCAGGACCTTCCTCTTCTTCCTCAACCGTAGCACTTGCGAGTTCTCTTCTTCTTTTCGTGTGGTTAGTGACTAACCTGGTGTCAGAGTTTTAAAGCCGCCCATGGGACTTGGCTTCACATACCGTCGAGAAATATCTCTCAGGCATGCCGGTTTCCTCACGATATTTTCCTTGACCGTTTTTGAAGCAAGTGATAATTATATAATACGCACATGAATCCGAAAAGTCAGAGGTGCGTGCCTTGGGTTCGAACTCGAGACCTATGACTTGGCAGTCTTGCGAGTCTTGCCACCACTAGACGAAAAACATTGAATAGAAGTAATTCTATAACCATACTAAACTTTTGCAACGAGAGGTAAATGTGTATGTTTAAATGAAATTTGTGCGTCCTTTATTTACCAAATTATTCAAGATTCCGCTGCGCTGACTTTTGGCTATTTGGTGAAAATCATGTAAAAGTAAAAGAAGGTTATTAGGGCCAGGTAGTTAAAATGGGAACTCTAGAGCCTAAATTATAACGTTTATTTGTATCTTGTAAGGGCCTACAATGTCCTGCCAAGTGTCATTTATGTGCTCAGTAATTAATGAGCAATGGCATAATTTACTACGACTGGCGCACTATATTGTATATCAACCGATTATAGGACTTTTTAATGGAAAAGCAAAATAAAACATATTCCGGTATTTAGTGTATTAATGCAATAATTCACATGTCAAATTTCAGCTCATTACATTACATTACAACACCAAAACAACCGCAATACATGGACAAGTTTAGTTAAACCGACCAAGTTTGAATGGCTACAAACATGAGTTGTGGTTGTTTTTTTTTAGACTCGATATGGTTGCAGCAGGATAGGCCTGCTTTATCTTATCTTAAGAAGGTTCTTAAGATTGAAATGAATTCAGGATGAAGAACATGCTGATAATGAATGAAAAAGCGCTCACGAGAAAAGGAAAGTATACCCACCTAGTTTAATTCGGATTTATGAAGAAAATGCAAATACGGTGTGTTTTTTTCGAACTAGAAGTATGTGCGCCTAAGGCGGTACGTAAGCACTATCCATGTAAATAAGGCTTTTTAACTAGGTTTTCAAATTAGTAGTCAGTGATACAGACTAACTTAAACTACTAACATGGTACACGTTCCCTTGTGCCGAAGTGACGTAATATAAACAACGTACCTATGTGGGGAGCTTGTTTGGCGACGAAGTGATGAGCTACAAGTCTATTGATTTTAGAAAACGGATTTTCGTGGTAAAATTTCTGCTAGGCACTTAGTAACCAATTTAAGTACTTTTCTTAAAACTGCTCATTAGTTAATTTATATAAATCTGCATCTTCTGCAGTTAGGGGTTTATTTATAAACGTTGTTTTAAGTTCAGTAATGATATAGAGATTGTTTAACCATACATTTCTGCGGTTTGAACGAAGTTTATGCAATGTTTATAAATAAAGGGGTATATTTATTATGTTTCCTACAAATTGTTTCACATTTGGATATTTGTACTCTCAAGTAAGTTTATGTATATTTTCTTTGGGAAATAAATTATAGGTACTATCGCGGACACTGGCGCCTGACCAGTTTTCGACCTTATCGCCAAAGCAGTAAGGTCGAAAACTGGTCAGGCACTAGTATCCGCGATGGTACCTTACATTATTAACATACCTTTATTTTCGATTAAAGCTCGTTTGGCGCAATGGCTAAGCGAGCAATCAGCTTGCTGCATCTCGGACTTTGGTCGCGCGTTCCATTCCCGCACTAAACAAATATTTATATTATGGTACTCTCCATGTAACAGCGAATGGGCCTAGTATCTGCCACTAACAATATATTTATTCATACTTATTTACATTTTCTCCTAACTGAAATACATAAACAGTATGGTAAATATTTTAGCTTTTTCTACAGTAAAGGCATTATAGTAACAGCAGCAGGTGCTATAAACGTTCACAAATTTCCACATAAATTATATTGTTCAATATTGTTACAAATGAAGGGCGGTAATGTAAAGGTGTTATCAAAATGATTGTGTTTATATAAAGTAGGACAGTGTCTGGCGTCACGCCACACGTCAAGAATATATCGTAATGAATGCTAATGAGCTTAAATTCATTATTCAAATAATTTTCATCCTGTATTCACAAGGGAATTAGGGAAGTAGCAACAGTGTCCCAGCAGTATTTGTATGTAAATAAATGTGGCAATATAAAATTAATGAATAGTAGAAGAATACATAAAACTTTTCATGGTTCTTATTTGAACCGTTCGATATTGTGGAGAATGCCAAGAACATTTTCAAAAGGATAGGACTAGAATTTGACCATTCCAGCACCATTAGGGTACAACCTTCTTACAACGCAAGCAACAGCTACTTGATAGTGATAATATTATTCCACTAATGAAGATAATCCTCAATGAATTTTAATTGCATTCGTGATATTTTAATCTGCAGTCTACATAATCATGTCGCGGTGTTTATTGATATTTATTTCTTAGCGAGCTGATATTTTGCATGCAGGGGCGTTGACTGCACCATCTCGTTTACTTTTGTTGGCTCGTTGGCATATGTATCGCAACAAAAGCATTACGACGATGATGAACTGACCAGGCGGGGCTGTAGACGACCTCGTGGATTTTAAATACCAGCTTCCTGAACGGCTGACTTGCACCGGTTTGTGAAACGAGATCGCCCTTAGCTCTAGTGAATACTTTCTATAAATACGAAGCGACACATTGTCAAGGCATCAGTCGTTCATCCGAGCAACTAACAATACAGACCAACATGTTCAAGCTGGTGGTATTGTGTGCTTTCTTCGCTGCGGCGGCCGCTAAGCCCGGTGCCCTAATCGCGGCGCCCATCACGCAATACTCGACCTTCCTGACTCCCGGAGCGACCACCATCACCAGACAGGATAGCAGCGTGATTCATCCGTCGCCGCTCATTTACCAGGCTCCTTTGGCATACACCCATTTCATCAAGAAACGCTCGCCGCAGTTCCCTCTGACGTACGCCGCGCCCGCCCCGTACTATCCTAACTACTATGCTGCCACTACATACAACACGCCGCTGATCCACAGCGCCCCGATCCTGCCAGCGCCCATCGCATCGTTGCCTGCCGTGCACCTCATCAAGAAGAGGTCTGTGGTGCCTGCCTACTACGCGCCTAGCACCTACGCAGCCACTCCAGTTCTGGCATCCACGTACGCCGCGACCGCCCCTATCTACAGCCATACTCCCCTGATCTCCCAGCCCCTGATCTCTCAGCCCTTGATCTCCCATCCCCTTTACACCCACCTCATCAAGAAGCGATCAGCTGGTCTGTTGAACACTTACATCGCTCCCACCTCCTACTCCCATCAGTCAAGATTCGACCTGCAGACCACTCACACCCCCTACTCTTCCATATCCTATGCATCCCCGGCCATCGCCTACTCCAGCCCCCTCGCTTACTCCAGCCCCCTCGCTGTGTCTCATCTGTACTAAATGAGAGTACGTCCCGGGACACATCGCAATACCTGAACTTCTATAGTGGAAGATTATAAATCCAAAATTGTCCATAATTTAAAATTGTGTTCTCAAATGTACATAATATTCATGACAGATTAAATAAATTCTGGAATTTATAATAACACTTTTATTTATTACCATAGTATTTATTATCACACACACATAGATATATAGAAATACAAGGCAATAAAGTTGAGTGGAATTTAAAATTCCAATCAACTGTGAATTTATTGCTCGTTCAATTGTTATACCATAAAGGGCACATCGCTATGTGGTAAAGCAGTAGTATCATGTACCACTTCTACATTTCTAAGTATTTAATGATCTGACGAGTCATTAATTAAATCATTAGCAACATACCCGAGTACTACAGAGTATGTGTAACCTTTCGATAATACATAAGATCATCTTGGCCTATTCCAAGAATCGACTATGCACTAAATTGACTATTAGTTTGACCAGCAATTTGCTGTTACGGCTATTTCAGTCTCATTAATTAAATTTAAAAGCAGCTAAGTCTTTCGTTTGACATAATATGATGAAAAAATATCAGATAAGCCGTACAATTTTCTGAAAAGTAAAATATTTTTTAGTAACCTTTATAGCCAATGTTGGCGATTCTGGAAAGTAATTAGTTGGCTTTTTTTAACTTTATTACCTTTATAATAATTCTGACTTAAATCTGCCGGTATGTAGGTCAAGAAAACAAAAAAAATATGCAGAATACAGGATTCTTACTTCTCTAGATTGAGTGAAAACTGTGGGCGATTTAACAAACGAAAATTCAGTGAACTTGTAACAGAAAATTAATTAGTATTTGAAGCTCACGTTTACGACGGAGACGTAAGAAGCAGCACTAATGTACCCTTTGCAGTCACGTGTGCTTAAATACGTGTTGTATTGTACTCACACATTTCCTCAACTATACCGAACAAAGAGGTTTTTTGCTTGAGCTTCCACACAATAGGCATATTCAGGTGTATTGTAAACACATCAAACACCACAAACGTTGTTTTTGTTATTGTTTGTGAATGATTGCCTTTTGGACACAAATATTGGTCATAATTTGACGTTTATTGCTTCTTTTGAGTGTAAGAATAGAGGAGAGTATATGGAATTTCGTCAGTGGTTGATGAAGTTGATAAAACGTGCTCTATTGTATTATTATACATTATTTTACACTAATCAACATGTAACGGAGCGCATAAAGTTGGCTCATGGTAATATGGTTTTTTGGGTAGGGTAGGGTAGTTGGAAAATCTGAGTGATTTCATCAACAGCTTTTGGAAAAAGAATTCATTAAAATGCTTCTTGCATTTTCATAAATTCTTTTTCCAAAAATTCTTGATGAGTATACAAATAGAATAAATATTAGCATGGAAATAAATTATGTGATACGAATGTTACAACTTATTTATTATATCAATTGAACCATCACTTCAGAAAATCTTAGTCTAAAATATTTCGAAATACAAATAACTCAGTCTGCTGCACATAACTTTGTGAAATAACTTACTAATTCTTTTCCTAAATAAAGTCTTTTTCTCGTTTTCAAACAAATCAATCAAAGTTCTGTGACACCATCCATTTTTGGTTCATCTGTTGTACTCGTTACTTGATTGCTGTCATCGTAAGCTATTATTATGTAATTTTTATCTTGTATTTCTTGTTTTTCTACCGTTTTTTCTTTTTCTTGCTCAGGAATTTCCGTTATTATTGTGTTTTGAATTTCTTCATCATTTGTTTTGCTTGATTCTTTCTGTGCATTTTCTTCTTGTACTTTATCTATCGAGATAGGGTGTGCAAGTGCTCTTGCCAACGGTAGATTATGGAAAAAGCTTAATGCTATCGGTGTTAATATGGTATCTGCCGTGAATACCGGGGTTAACACTGTCCCTGGAAGTTTATCATCAGGTTGGTGACTGGCAAACAACGTTGTTCCTGGACTGTATATCAACGGCCCAGCTATAAAGCCAGGACTATGCCTGATATCGATCCTGGATTGGTGAGAAACTGCACTTGGCGCCGCGTATATCAAAGGAACTATTTGTCCATGCACTTCACACATTGCACTCACTAGTAAAAGTAGCGTAATCATCTTGTTTCTTGCACTAAACCTGAAGTGTGTACGAAAGGCAGATGGGATGTTACTTTATAGCTGCATAACGGTAGTTGTTACGTAGTGCGCGGGCGCAACGGGTTCAAGTTCTCGGCCGCGGCTCTGGGACGAGTCGTTGCGTCACTGCGATTGCGTCCCCACGCCCTGGGGCACTGGCCGGATTGAGATGCATTATACAAACGTCATTCATTACCATTTATGATTGATGCGCTATTATGAAATAACAGATGAATCATACCTAGTTATAATTTATTTGTAGAACATTTATTATTACACGCGTTTATTCACAGCTAATTCAGGGTCTATTATAAGAAACGCGACAACTTTGTTATGAACACGTACTTTATCTATTGTGTTTATAAAAACCAATTCAGTTCTAATAAACTGGTGAATTCCAACTTTTTTGTGACAACAATCACAATGTTCAATAACACGACAAATGTATTAATAGTTTGATCCTGTCACTTTGAATCAGCATTTGGGGTATAAGAAGGTAGCCCTCGAGTTCTAATGTCAGTCAGCTCTTGCAGTTTGTTCAGATTTGTGATCTTGAAGTAATAAGTTGAAGATGCTTCGTGTTGTCGTGTTGTTTGCATCACTGGCCTTGTGCCATGGCCATGCAGTGCCTGTAGTGGCCCACCACGCTGCTGTGGTGGCTCCAGTGGTTGCTGGCTACGCTGGTCACGGCTACGGTGGACATGGCTATGGAGGATACGCCTACGGTGGAGGACTCGGAGGCCACGGAGGTCTTGGCTACGGCGGACTTGGCCACGGGGGACTTGGGTACGGAGGTCTTGGTCATGGAGTACTCGGTCATGGAGGCCTCAGTCATGGAGGCCTCGGTCATGGAGGCGTCGGTCTTGGAGGACTTGGACACGGTGGTCTTGGTCATGGTGGAGTCGCTGTTGGAGGACTTGGACACGGCGGGCTTGGTCATGGCGGACTTGGCTACGAAGGATTTGGCGGCATTGGAGGACATGGTCACGCTGGCCATGGACATCATATCCTGAAGCGATCTCCTCACCTCGTTGCTCCGTTGGCTCATGTGGCTCATGTTGCCCCGATAGCTCACGTCGCACCTGTGGCTGTCTCTCACCAGTCTCGTTTGGACGTGCACCATTCGCCAGCAGTCGTCGCTACTTCGGTGGTGGCACCCGTCGTAGCTCCGGTGTTGCATGCCGCACCTCTTCTTCATAAGTCCTTCGTCGCTGGACCGCTGCACTTTGGTGGAGGATACGGAGGTGGTTATGGAGGTGGTTACGGAGGTGGTTACGGAGGTGGCCATGGTGGACATGGTTACGGCCTCGGTCACTACTAGTCTCGATATTTCTAAAAGAAAATAATCTGTAGGTATTGTAAATTAGATATGAGCGTGCAATTTTATGGTGTAGTGTTTTATGCAAATAAAGAAGTGATAATTATTTTTGTTGTATTATTAACTCCGGGAATTATATGTTTATCAATCAACCTTAGCGGAAGACACTGGCTCCTGTAACACAGGTTGCTACCTAGCTCAGGAGCCAGGGTTTCAAATAAGCATGTTACACCTGTATTTTGTGTCAATAAAGAATTTATTATTATTTCCTTTATTACATTTTAAATACTTATAAATTATATTTTTAAATATTAGAATATAAAAAATTAAAACATTTAAAAATATAAAAAATAGTAGCCCACCGGTATCGGGAACAGGGTCCAAGCTACCGGCGGCGGTCAGGGCTCCAGAGAGAGGAACCTCCTGACAATGCGAGCCGTGTCCAGAAGTACCGCTTTCTGAATCAAGCCCTTGATCCAGCTACCCAACGATAGCCTCCTCAGGTGTTGGTCGAGGCTCTTGGCTAATAGGCCATTGGCTGTCACGACTATCGGCACAATGATCGCCGAGTCTACATCCCACATGTCGAAAACCTCGTGAGCCAAGTCAAGATACTTGATTTGTTTATCTTTCTCAGCTTTCACGAGGTTCCCGTCATGCGGGAACCTCGTGAAAGCTGAGAAATTATTATTATTAATGAATTATTATTATTATTATCAAATAACTGCTGACGAGAATGACAGATTATTCATTTTCATAGTTTAGCTTCTACTACTACCTACTACAGACCATCATGTCACAGCTTTTATTCTTAATCCTAAAGTTCACCCAGTCAATTCTTAAATCCAAATGAGTCCCGGAACATTCCGTGTTGAACAACTTGACATTTTAAATCCCTTGCCATTACGACTCCTCACATAAGGAAACACACCAGCACATTTGACGTTTGACAGCGCTGGGCTTGAGAGGTATTGGTTGATTAAACTCTAAAAAGTAAAAGTAGGAAATAAAGAGAATAAACATTTACCTACTCAATCAGGATCACAGTCAGAACAAGTAATATAATAAAACAGAAGGACATTTCAAATATATTTTTTCACACACCAAAATAAGCAGCCTTAGATTTTAGTTGGGCTTATTTTGTTACAGCTGCTAAAATAAACACAAGTATTTAGCGGTGCATACATTATTAGGTATACGTGATCGGGGAAACAAAGTGTTTAAATTAAACTTCCGCAATTAAAAAATATGTCGTAGTTTCATAAAGTATCTGTTTAATTATTGCTTTGTCGAGAGTAAAACCACTTGTACAGTTCTTGGCTACTCAATAACAATATTAAGTTGTTTTTGGAGCAAATCCTGACACGAAAAAACATGTTTTGTATTTCTTAAGTGAAAAGTAGCAGCGTGTGTGTACGAGTATAATCTTCATCACGTGTGAGCTACGCTTTGTAAGCTAGCTCTTAGTAAAGGTAAGTTAAGATATTTCTTAAACCAAATTCAGTAAAATAATGTTAATTACTATTGTTTTATGCTGCACATGTCATGTCATGCTCAAAATGTACGGAAACAAATAAAAGATGGTAAAGTAAGAATAAAATCGTTTTATTCGGCAGTGATAAATTCGTTACATATTGATTTGAAGGATTTACAGTATACTAGGTTGGTTCACTTGGATGGTTTAGTAGGGGTGGACGCTGAGGGCCTTGGGGTACACAGTAGAGTAGGAAAGGGGGTGGCCGTACGCGGAGACCACGGAAGAGGGGTAGGCAGAGGGGTAGGCAGAGGGGTAGGCAGAGGGGTAGGCAGAGTAAGCGGACACGACGGGAGACGAGTAGGCGGACACAACAGCGGGGCTGTGGTAGGCGGATACCAGGGGGCTAGAGTAGGCCACGGGGGACACTACCGAGCTGTACGCCACGGGGGCGACACCTACGGACCGCTTGTGGAGGTGGTGGTAGCCAGACAGAGCCTTAGCCTGGTAGTGGGCAGCGCGGGCGGCGACTACCTCAGGGGTGTCCAGGGGCACTCCGTTGATGGCATCCAGGACGACGGCGGGGGAGTGAGGGGCCTGAGCGAGTGCGACGTGGGATCCGTAGACAGCGGGAGCAGAGTAGACAGCAGGAGCGGAGTAGACAGCGGGGGCGGAGTACACGGCAGGTGTGGCGTACACGGCAGGAGAGCCATGCACCACGCTGGAGCTGTACTGCGACACCGAGCTGGAACCGGGCTGCACCACAGCACTGTACGCCAATGGCGCATACACACCAGGCTTAGCGGCAGCCAACGCCGCGATAGAGAGCAACACCACCAGCTTGTACATTGTGAAGTGGTCTGTGTTGTTAACGAACTGAAGAAGTTGGATCAACTGATGTCTAACACACTGTGACGGATCCTTTTATACGAAGCGTTGAGCAAGTACTCATTACCAAAACAAGTGCTGCCTGAACAACCTTCAAAACCACTGTCTATGCCTTGATATTTAAGCTACCTAATATTTTTATTCCAGCGAGATTTTTTGTCATGTGTGATTAGCTTCCGGAATCGCTTTACAGATAGTGACAAGTGTCGCGAGAAACCCAAACCGTGCATTACATTATTGTTGGACAATCGATTTGTTAAGTTCTTCCTTGTGTTATGTGGGTGATGTGGGAAAACCTAAAAAATACTTAATAAGGTAAACTATATTATTGAGTTTTTGTTATATCCTATTATTTGTACAGTGATCTATATGAGGTGCTGTCGGACCATCTAATGCCATGTTTTGTCTAAAATATGAAAATAATTATAAGTCAGTAAGTTTATCGAGGATTTTACTTTCAGGAAGATCAAAATTTACTAGCTATGGAACATTGATTATTATCATTTCATGCAGTGAATGCAATTTGTTCACGTAAAAATGGATTGCAATGACATTTTAGTGCTGACCTTATTAATTCATAAAGTGAAAAGTAATAAAGCATGAGAT
Source organism: Agrochola lota (assembly GCA_947364205.1). NCBI lineage: Eukaryota > Metazoa > Arthropoda > Insecta > Lepidoptera > Noctuidae > Agrochola > Agrochola lota. Next base: position 10,492,957 of record OX376236.1, read on the forward strand.
ATATTTTTTATTTCTGTATTCTATGTTCCTGAATGAATTAATTATGTATTTGTTAGTATTATTAGAATTTTGTTAGTATGTAGTAGGTATTTATGTTAACTGGGATCTCCAGGTTTAATTTTAACGTTAGTTACAAAATATTTTTGATATTTAATTTATTTTTGAAGAATCTCAGAACCTTTTACGCTTATGATCAAAAATACACATCGACATGACACATTTATTTTCTTCAAGTATGAAGGTAAATAATATTAAACTCTACTCACGCCGAATGCAAAAATACAAAGCCGCTAATGTAATGATAGTTTTTGCATTAAATAGTTGAAGGTCTTTATAAAGGCTTAAATATTTTATTGTTATTTGGAGTAGAACCGAATGTCGGTAACTTAACTGGCTTATTTTACTTAATTTTCAAGTAACGAACTACAGTTTTGCCTATTTAGCGATATATATAAATTATTTTTTAAGGTGCTAGTTAAAATAGGCAAGTAAAACAATCTGTTAATCATAAGTGATGATAAAATCTTGCTCATTCAGCTGCTGTAGACTTTCAACAATAAGATATTTCGAAAATCGTGACCACAACAAATAAAGACTAATGACTAACATAATATTATTTTGTCAGCAACAACTCACAACTTATAATATTGTCGTGCATTAGTTATTATTTAAGATTCAATGATCTGCCTAATCTTCCAGATAGGTCCAATTAAACTGTCAGCAAACTCCTACATAGGTATTAAAAATGTCAAGCATTCGTTGAACAACCGTTGGTAAAAGCTTTTAAACTTAGACAATGGACACACTTGAGTCAAAGTTAGTCACAATTTTGTCTGTGGTGTTGCTACAGAACAGTTTGTCTTGTACCAAAAGAGTTTTTTCAGTAGATTTTAGAAAACATAAACTGTGTAACTGTCTATAGCGTATATTAACGAGTTTGCGTGTCATAATTGTTTTAATAGATCGATATTCTGACTAGATCTTGACGTAATTACGTCTGCGCAAAGCATTAAGCTGCCTTTCCACAGACATGTGCTAAGCTGCATAGCGATGGATGTGTACAACGATCCTATTGGTTGATATCATAATATCAACCAATAGGATCGTTTGGTTTTCGTAGCTGGGTGTGGAAAAGGGTTCAACGAAGTAAATTTTTTACATACAAAGCGCATCTTATCCGCCCCGCTACTTAGCTCTGGTGAAAATAGACACATAATTTCGTAGCTTAGCTTCACCGCTTAGCTACCTCGTACGTCTCTGATGGAAAGGTAGCCTAACACAGTCCTAACCGAATGTGATAGTCGCGCTAGTACGCGATTGTCGCGCGAGTACGCGACCGTCGCGCTCATTTACATGAATATGAGTTATCGGTGTAGATATGGTGCGTTTTTACCTCATAATTCATGTAAACGATCGCGTAATCGCCTACGCGAAAATCCGTTTCTGTTAGGACGCGGCCTTACAATCCTATATGGTCTGTCAAATGTGTCACGCATTGTTATCTATGTAGCACACTCGAAGTTTGAGTGATAGCATCAAAAATTTGGCATTGTGTACATAAATGTCAATATCTTAGCACGCAGGTCTATTTAATTACTGCATAAAAAGGCAAACTTGACATTTATAGTGCAGAATATTTCGTGCAAGTTTTATTAGATTTTGAAAGCTTGCGTGACATACGTACAATGCAATTGTCTTGCTGTGTTTGTCGCTGTGCTGTGCATATTAACATCCTTAAATGGCTAGTAAAATGATGCAGTTCTTTCTAACGTTTTCATTCTGAATTTTATAAGCTGCCTATTATATATTTGACCAGGATTTTTTTTTTTTTTTTTGTGGATGGGAAATCATCAAATGACTTCTCCCGCTCTGGGCAGAGTGAGAGGGTGTATCAGACTTTTACTGACTAAAACCCACCCTGTGTGTTCCTTCCGTTTCCTGTGTGCCGGGGCCGTGATATCCCTTTCGGACAAACCCGTAACCCCAACAAGATTTGACCAGGCCTGAGTTTATATTTTAACGAATCATAATCACCTTTAGTGTAACATCTTGTTCCACAAGGTGTTGCATATAGGCAGCCTCCCTTACTTGCTATGCCTGGTCTGCGCGAGTCTCATCCAGGTATATAACCAGCGTTCCTTCGTATGAAAAAAAAGTATAGTAAAAAGTAGATTAACTCTTCAATATTACTTTGTTTCTCTATAAACGTAAATACAAGATTAATTTATCAAGCTCTATACAATATTTTCTATAGCCAAAGAGCACGTATTTACAATCACGTGCCTTAACTGTGCCAAAAAAATAAGAAAGATTCCAAAAAGTTTTAATCAATTCGAATGTAAAAAACAAAAAACTTTTAATTAAAAGATCAAAAACATACACCGATCACGCTTCAAAGTTATTTTTATTGTTATCTGCGCAATTTTATTAAAAAATGTGATATTAAAAAGTTACCAATGTTTTTGATCATTACACAACACAGTTCACGTGTGTATGTAAGTCTAAGGTTTTTCATAGACCTCCTGAAGTTGGTAACTTGAATGCTGAGTAATTCCTGTTGGTAGGTGAGTAAGTGCTTTAATAGATTTCATGTTCTCTTCATACGTTCAGCCAGAATATATTTATCGGAAATAAATAAATTGAATTGTGTTAAAGCGAATAAATCATTAAGTATAAACTTTGTTTTAGTTTGTGGGTCTCTAGTAAATATCCTTGATAACTTCATGAGGTTACTCGATTATTGTTATCTTAGGTACCTTAAGCCTTCTATTTAGGCAAACCTGATGGAACTTATTAACGTGTACAAAAACATCGATGTACGAGAACATTCTATTATTTAGACTGAACAGACTGAGCTTCTTGCGTAATCACAATCAGTAAAAACTTGAAAAATGTTAATTTGATAAGAGAGTAATTAATACGTATATTATTTCTTATAAATTTATTTATTTACAAGCCATTTTATCATTTGTCGTTCGTCAAATCTGAACCGAGGAAAGTTCCTCGTTATCGTGGTGACGTTCACCAGGGGTGCACGCTGTATGCCTTGGTGATCAGAGGGGTTGAGTAGGCGAGGGGCGCGGAGTATGCCAGAGGAGCGGCGTGCATGGTGGACAACACGGGGGCGGACGCGTACGTGGAGATCAACGGGGAAGCCAGGTGGGTGGACAGCAGCGGCGACGCGATCAGAGTAGCAGAGCGCTTCTTGATAAGATGAGCACCAGCCAGAGCCTTAGCCTCGAAGTGGGCGGCACGAGCAGCGATCACTTCCGGGGTGTCCAGGGGTACAGCGGGTCCGGCGATGGCGGTGGGGGCGTAAGCCGTCTTCAAGAAGGTGGGTGCCACGGCACCGGCGAGGATGGGCGTGTTGTAGCCGAGGGTAGCACCGTATGCAACGGGAGCTGCACCGTAAGCGACGGGAGCTGCACCGTAAGCGACACCGGCACTGTAGGCGAGGGGCGCGGACACCATTGTGCTGCTGATGGCGGGCGTTGACTTGATATCGATGCGGGACTGGCTGGACACGGCGGCGGGCGCGATGGCGGCAGTAGCGATGGCTGGAGCAGCGATCACAGCTGGTTCAGAGATGATAGTGCGGGCTATTGGCTCAATTGATGTTGATACCACTGCTGGCGACGACTTGATGTCAAGGCGAGACTGGCTGGACACTGCAGATGCCCCAATAGCGGCAGGAGCGGCGTAGATGTTTGGTGCGGAGTAGAGGGCAGGTGCGGCGTACGCAGCCGGTGCTGAGTAGACGGCGGGTGCGGCGTACGCAGCAGGTGCGGCGTATGCGGCAGCAGCACCGAGGATTGGCGCCGAGTACGACGTCAGCACGGGCTCCAGCCCCGAAGGCTTGCCAGCGACGAGCGCCACCACAGATAAGAACACCACCAGCGAATTCATCGTGGTCTGTGTATATTCAGATGCGAACGACAAGGGAATGAGATGAAACTGATGCTTTCTTTTGGTTTGCGAATGTATTTATACTGCCCGCGATGTCCTGAAATGAAAGTCAAGTTCGACAAGTTTCGTGTCAGTACACGCAATAAGTTCATTTTATTACATTATTTTGTAAATTTTTGTACTGATAGTTGAAACAATAAATCGAATTTTACAAAACCTGTTGTGTTCCTACATGATCTCGAACATGTTCCTTTATCATGTCATATGATTTTTTGTTGCACTAATTTACACAAATGAACAGATTTTCACTTTCCCTAGTCTCTTAATAAGTGATTTCCTTTTCAATAACACACAAAACGGTAAAGTAACCACTTTTATTAGGGAAGCTTTTTTAACATAATGTTCTAAGTTGATGGAACAAGCTTTTTAATGTAAAATAAAAAGTAGCAGTTGTATTGTTTAGCAATTTGAAACACCCTCTATTCTATTCATTGAAGGATGCGACGTCTCAGAAAACCAAAACAAATCGCTGGCTAATTCCTTACTCTTGCCAAGAGCTAAAAACCTTTTCATACTAAATTCGTATATAAACGTTAACACCTGCTTACGTTATACCAGTGGCATTCAAATAAGAACATCTGTTTAAGGAAATTATTACCGAGACTTATTACGAACATAATGTCATTTGTATGTAGAAAGGATTAAATTTAATTAACTCATATATCAGAAGAGTTATGTATATTTGAGAAATATATAGACCATTCTTTTGACTTTATCGTAGTTGGGGCTAAAATGCGACCATAATTATATACATAATATGATATACATACTTTTATACATAATATGATATGCATACTGGATTCATTATGCTGCTATTTATGGAAACAAAAAAACATAAAAAAATTGTGCAGTAAGGTATTGTAGGTAAAAGTGGTGTGTTGGTGTGACCGTCGTAAAAACTTGGACTTGATTTTTTTTGCGGCAGTGTGGCCGGTGAACAAAATGTTAAGGTTTGCTCGACCTTGGACGCGCTTTCATGCTCATTCTGAACAACTGGGTGTAGGCTTGACTTGTATATGTAAAGAGTTGTTAATACGCGTTGTACTCGTATTCTAGAAAAAAATATTTATGATTCTTTGATTTTGAAGTAATGTTCTTCATTTTAAGTATAACATGGAATTTAGATGTATGTACATTCAGGGAATTTGATTGTTAAGCACAGTTACAAAATACTTCAATTTGCCATTTCATCCGACTGACAAAAGATAAAAGTTGTGATTTAAATTTACGGATTTTTTTTGTTGAACTTGTGAATTTGCTTATCAATCAAGTTCTCTGATTTTTCGACATTGCTGTATGAATGGCAAAGGTGAAATCAAATAGCAATCTATTGCCTAATAAAGCTGTTACAAACAGTAGCCCAAACTAGAGGCCTAACAGTTTGATATAAAATTACAAAAATAGTTTTTCTCTCCATTTGTTGACTATATTTCTTCCGGGCTTAACAACTTTAAACAGTATTGTTTTGTTTTTAAACAAAGTCAAAGTCAAACAATTTATTTAAATTAGGTACATAAAAGGCACTTATGAAGGTCAATTTTACAAAAAAATAGAATTGATTCTAGTCGCCCCTTCCAAAAGGTAGTTTTCGTATGGAGAAGAATGGGCAAGAAACTCCACCATTACTCTTTTAAAATGTTTTTACAATATTTTGTTTACATTCATAAATAAATCTACAATGAGATTACTATACCACGATAGGTAAAAAAGAATGAAAAATAAAGCAATTACAGATAAATTAATTATGTGATAGATACATGGTGCTCACATATTTACAAACATTGTAAAATTATACGATATTCCTAACATTTTAACAAGTAATACTAATAAGTCAGTGTGTGAGTTCAAGAAATCACAGAATGTAAAATCAGTGTTATAAAAAATAACAAATACATAATTAAATAAGCAACCAGTTTGATTTTGTCTAGACTCTAAATTGTCCTATGGAGCAGGACCAGCATGTTTCCAAGCATTCTTATCTTGGATATAATCCTCTAATTTGTAATATGCTTGTTAACAGAGTGTACTTTTAATATGAGTTTTAAATTTTCTTTCATTTAATTGTAATATACACATAACATTTAACGCAGAACCCCATAAAAGATGTATGTACTTTAGATAATCTGAAAAATGGTTGATCTATTTTATCTTTATTTCTAGTATTGAAATTATGTCTGTCACTTATTTTATTAAAAATATGTAGATTTTTTCTTACATACATAATATTTTCATAAATGAATTGGCAAGGTACCGTCATAATATTAATCTTTTTAAATAGTTCCCTGAGAGATTCGCGACGGTGTAGATTATAAATGGCTGTGACAGCTCTCTTTTGTAAAATAAAGATGGATTCAATGTCAGCAGCCCAACCCCACAGTAAAATGCCATACGACATAATACTGTGGAAGTAGCTAAAATAGACCAATAGTGAGGACCTCGTGGCTAAGTAATAACAGCTGCACGGGTCGATCGATCAGGTTAAGCTACACTTGCCCGGGATGGACCGTGGATGGGAAACCATCAGTACATATCGAGATTCCTTCGTGCTTCGGAAAGCAAGTTAAACCGTTGGTCCCGGCTCTCATTCTTGGATCTTTGACAGTCGTTACGGGTAGTCAGAAGCTCGAAAGTCTGACAACCAGTCTTACCACGGGGTTTTGCATTACCCAGTTACTGGGTTGTGGAGGTCAGATAGGCAGACGATTCATGTTAAATACTATTATTCTAGCAAGTAACTTGTAATTAATTCAACGAATTGCCCTTTAACCATTCAGCTGCATCCGGTTAGACTGGAAGCCGACCCCAACATCGGTGGGAAAAGGGTAGGCAGACTGACAGTAAAATAAAAAACTGATTAAGGGTATTTTTTTAAATGTGAGTAATTCTGTAAAGATTAAAAAAAAAAAATAGATACCCACCAATTTAATACCTTGGCGCACATACTAACTGCTCTCGTAATATATGTATCAAGAGTGTCAACAGCATGGCATTACGCATGGCGCGGCATGCGGAATCTGACGGACCGTATATGGAGTCAACCGTATCTACTACCCAAGTCCGAGCTTACACGTATACTATTACATATAATGCCGCCCATGGGGATGTGACCGCCCATATTTTTCTGAATATTCATAAAAGATTATCAAAAATTATCTTTAAAGGGGGGGGGGTCTATCTTTAATATTTTCCAAGTTATTAATTTTTTTAAATCCTTGAATGAATCGTGAATGAATCCATTGTTTGGGCTAAAGTGTTAATTAATGGCATTCGGGGAAATATCTTTTGTTAATTTCCATAATTTTACGGAATCATTTATTGTTAATTGAATTTTTGTAATTGTTAAGAGCTTTTAGAAAAATATTGAAACATTTTGGTTAATTACTAGTGTTTTCATAAATGACTAGTACTTGTAAGTAAAGTTAGTAATTTATTCTTAAAAACTGCGAAATTTATACTTTAATTTATGTAGGTAGCCCAGTAATAATCTACCTACATTAACGCGACCTTTTCAATGGGAACTAATTATCGGTATTAAAATGATACGCAAACATTGAACCGGTTTTTCTCGATATTGGCTCCTTTGTGTCCACTGCGCCTGCGCATGATTAGTAGTTGACAAGTTTCGAATCTGTGGATCAATGGAGACTGACGTAAGTCCGTTAATTGTAAAAACGTTATTAGAACTTGTATAGTGATTGTACACACGGCTACACATCAAGCTATAATTATCCAGTTTATGCTGATCTAGCATTGTATAGGATTTCCGTACAGTGCGAGGTCAGCTTATACTGGAAATGTATAGCTTGATGTGTAGCCGTGTGTACTGGTATTTAGATAAGTGAAATGTTCTGATTATTGGCAGGTTCCGTATGAGACTTTTTACCACCTTGGAAACTCGAGACCTATATGCGTCACGAGCTGCCTATTAATAAAAGAAGGAAATGGAAGTATCCACTTCCAGTTCCTTCTTTTTCAGCCTTTTTTGTTATTTAGTTCAAAATTTCTGTATTTCACATTGTATATGTGAATATAGTTCATTTTCGTTTTATTATTCTAACAAGTAACTTGTAATTGATTCAACGAATTACCCTTTAATCATTAAGTTCTCCTCTAGTACTACATATACACAGGCTGGTTCAAACAGTAATGGTATAAAAAAATAGATTTCAAATGCTCATTGGTATCCGAAAATACCCCATGAATGTTCCTCGATCCTTGATAGTTTTTGAGTTATAATTAATATTTAGAAAATCATGAAATTTTCATGGGAACAATTTGACTCTATACAGAGTCGAAATTAAATTCAAAGGTCTTTCGATTTTGAATTACGTTCGAGTGATTATACACCACTCGAACGGAATTCCTCCTTTTTCATCAATATTTTTGTATCTTGAATTAATGATAGGAAGATGATTATTTTATGTCTGAAAGAATATTTCATAATAATAAAAATTGCAAAAAAATAATGTTAAAAAGCCGTGTCAAATAAAGATAGATTTTTTTAAACCAGTTATAAAAATTTCAAGATTTTTTTAAGAATAACTATATCTTGAAAACTATCAAGAATCGCGGAACATACATGGGGTATTTTCGGATACCCCTGGGAGTGAGGAATAATTTTTTTTTATGACTTCGCTATTTGTATCTATAAAGTCACTTCGTAAGTGACGAATTCACAATACTTAATAAAACTGTATGTGATTTGTGTTTGTGTATGTTTTAGTTGGTAAGTCGTTGAAGCATCATACATACATAGCTTGGGAATATTTTTTATTCATGTGTGTCTAAGCACTTATAACAAAACAAATAACAAAATGAATTTACTGCATTTAATTACGATTCCAAACATGGCACAACTTTCCAACTCGTGTTAGAGCTAGATTTTTGCTCCAATCTAACATTCCGAATGGTCTTACAACTATTAATAATAAATATATAGAGTAGATGTTGACTGTTGCACTATCCGGGAATAGGCCTGGGTAGTATGGCCTGGATGGTGTGGCCTGGGTGGTATGGCCTAGCTGTTCGCCTTAGTTGGGTGTTCACCAGCCGTGGGCGTAGGCCGGCGCGGCCACGAACGGCGCGTGCGCAGCGACGTAGGGAGCGTGGGCAGCCACTAGCGCGGGAGATGCGAGCTGGAAATATATCATTTAAAATTACGAGATTACATGTTCGAATTAGTACGCGGGCAAGGAGAGATCGCAGAAAAGAAATGTGTACAATTTATTATAAAACGGAATGGAAGGTTATCCATGTTTAGTGGCAAACATGTCATTTGGTTTAAATAGGTTATTATTTTTGTTATTATTTTAATTGTCTTTTATATAGATTCTTTTATAATTTGTGAATGTGAGAACCTTGTAGACTTAAGAGACTTATAGATTTATAGATCATTTTCTATTTTGTTAAGTACCTGTTACTTGTTGACAGGCCTACACTGTCCTCTCATACATAATAACACTGTAATTTGAAAACATTGTGTATATTATATATTGACACATTTTTTTATGAAGTACCGTGGAGTTTTTTGTTGGCTCTTCTCCATAGAAAACGACCAATTGGAACCATGCATCTGAGTCTGACGTTTCATAACTGCCCATGTAGGTTTATGTGAAATAAAATATTTTGATTTTGATTTAGGAATAAGTGGTAATGAAAATAAAATAGATTTTCAAAGTAATAAGATACGATTCCATAAGCTACTTTCCATGGCAAGATGTAGAGAGATAATCAAAGAATTACATTTCCTGGTCCACACAAGTCAAGCTACTTTTAATAAGTGTAGGTGCAATCAATCTGCCTAGCCTTTTCCCAACTATGTTGGGGTCGGCTTCCAGTCTAACCAGATGCAGTTGAATACCGTATTTTACAAGGAGCGACTGCCTATCTGACCTCCACCACCCAGTAGCTTGGTAATACGATGCCCCTTGGTAAGACTGGTTTTCAGACTTTCGGGCTTCTGACAACCCGTAACGACTGTCAAAGATCCACGAATGACAACCGATACCAACGGCTTTACGTGCTTTCTGAGGCACGGAGGAGTATCGGTATGTTAAGATGGTCATCCATCCACAGACCAATCTCGGCAAGCGTAGCTTATCCTGATGGATCGAACTGTGCGGCTGTTATTAATTAGCCACGAGCTCCTCCAAAAAGTGTAGGTGCATCAATGATAGTTCACGCGAAACAAATTTTGCAAAATAAAATCTATCCAGGTTAAAAGACATCAACGCGTTGAAAAAAATATCTTTTCATAAATTAAGTGTAGGTTAAATCTATATATCTTCTAGATATTTGGTTTAATTAAATCTAGAGCGCAATATCGGATCCACAGTGAGGTCTTATCGTAGAAAACCAACTCTGCTAGGTCACCGTTTTATATCGATAGAAATTGCACTTACAAACAAGTTGCAACAATAAATTAGTAATTACAATAATCGTACCTTAACAGTGTTAGCGTAGGAAGTGGCGACAGGTACGGCGGTCTTAACTACGGCGGGGGCGCTATAAATGGGAGCGCTGACGATGCCGTGTCCCCAACCAGCCGCGATGGGGGCCGCGGCGTACGGGGCAGCGTAGCCACCGAAGTAGCCGGGGGCGGCGGCAGCGACGGCCAGCAGGGCGGAAAGGACAATCTGGAAATAGTGGTAGTAAGAATTAGTTTTAAGTTTAATTTTTTCTTTATTATAAAAACGTTGCCCCACACTAAGAATTTCTTCCTGTATCGTGGGTGCGTTTACAAACATAGAAACTCACATACACTAACACCCAGACTCGGAACAACTACTTGCAGATCATACAAATATTTGTTTCGTGTGAGGATCGAACCCGCGACACGTTGCGCAGCAGTCGAATTGGAAAATAGAAGAGGAATGATAAAGTGTGCCATAATACAATCGCAAAAAAAAAAACGTAAAATGTTAATTCTATTGTTTTTTCTTCCAAAATACCTGCAATGAGTATAATGGAAACATGATTCGTGATTTATGAACTTGAAGATCTTCTATAAAACATAGCCTGTATCTAAAATTATTGAAAAATAACCATAAAGTTTCAATTGCTAAAGTTTATGATTATGTAGTTATCAATACAAGTGTTTGTATGTGCTATTTTTATGTAATGTTTTGTATATTTTATTTTCAGTGTGATATTTTTTTTAGTATGTGTTCAGTTCCCAATTTTATTTAACTTCTTCATTAAAAGGGCTTCATTCAAAACTTAATTATTTCTCAGTTGCCTTACGTCACAGTGGGGAAGGTTTCGCGGTCTATTATTTTCTTATTCAATTGCCATATTACGCTTTATTAAAATCAAAATTGAATAGAGCATTGTAGCTACTTACAATAGATTACGTTACCTTCTCCATAATGAAACAATTGGTTTGGAACAAAAATACCCTGCAAACCAATACAATATCGGGACAGATAGTTGAATTTCCTTTCAGAAGTTGTTAAAGGGTATAGAAGCCCTTCTGAAAGGTACAATAAGATCACGTGGTCAGGTGTAATGATCGTCTTTTGTCGGATCTTTTGTGGCGATCACTCACGCGCCTCGCATATGCTTGCTCAAAACAATCACTCAATTATATTACTCTTATACAACCGCCTTTCTTTTGTTATTCATTGTTATCCTTCTTCCAACCTGATTTGAAAATAGAAGTGTTATGTTTTAGTTTAATATCAAGAGGAATTACGATGGTCCACTGTGGATGTCGTATGTGGTGGTGCAATCAAAATATCTGGTTATTTTTAATAACAAATTCTTTTACTATAACAATATTTTACATTAAATTAACCAAAATAATAGTCGGTGTTGTTTAGACTTTGAATGTCTTAAAAATTATCAGGCTCAAAATAATAAAATTACTAAAATGTGTGAATACAAACATGCGTTGGTACAAGGATTTTGTTACTAACATTTCCGCTAGTGATGTTTTTAAACAATTACATATCCGGAGAGTAGTTATTTTAATACAATATTCTTATCTTGTTTTAACAAAATTTATGATTTATGGAAGGTACAATTTTAACAAATACATCACGATTTGGTCACGTTGTAATGTACGTACCTAACTACCTATCATATGATAAGTAATTTATGTAAACTTTTGCGTGTTAACCGATTATTCTCTACGAACATAAACAAATAAAGTATCATGTCGCTGAAATACGGTTCTTATGACTAATATCAGTTAAAGTTTATGAGCAAAGGGCGTGAGTAGGAGGACATATTGATGGCTTATCTGAACCACGAGTAATTTCTAGACCGGTCCTTATAATTACGTTACCATTGACTATTAGTTCTTGACATCAATCCAGCAAGTAATATTGGTAGGTATTTAGTGCGTATATTACTAACGACAGGAAGTAATTTCGTGTAATTGTTAAACCGTGGTATAAATAATTTGGGAGGTTTTTTTCAAGGAAAATTGAACAACAATGAATTCGAAATCGTAGGTACTATTTCGTGCGTTTTGAATTTGGCAAATTAATTTAGTAAATTGTTAGTTCCTACGGTCACGTTCTTATTAGTATCAAAGTAGTTTGAACCAATTATAAACCTGGTATCGAAGTTGAAATGTATGCATAGCCTGATACTAAACGCATGTTTGCTTTCTTCAGTACAGAGTCTTTGTTCAGTTCAACTAAGTAGGCTAAGTAATCACAAGTTATCCCACGATCGATTACACTTTTCGTCGACAAGGTCTATGTAACTAAATAGTATCCTTAAACAGGTTATTTACTGAAACTGGCTTTATGCAGATATGACTTTGTAGAACGCATAGCACTTGCTAAATTAAAACAAATAACCTTCAAATTAAAGTACAAATCAATCTGCCTAACCTTCTCCCAACTATGTTGGGGTCGGCGTCCAGTCTAACCGGGTGCAGCTGAATACCAGTATTTTACATGGAACGACTGCCTATCTGACCTCCACAACCCAGTAACTGGGTAATACGATACCCCTTGGTAAGACTGGTGTCAGACTTTCGGAATTCTGATGACTTGTAACGACTGTCAAAGATCCACGAATGACAGCCGGGACCAACGGCTTAAAGTGCTTTCCGAGGCACGGAGGATTCTTGGTATGTAAAGATGGTCACCCATCCACTGACAAACCCCGGCAAGCGTAGCTTAACCTGATGAATCGACCGGTGCGGCTGTTGTTACTTAGCGACGAGCTCCTCTTCAAATTAAAGTACAACAGAACATTATTGTTCACACTTTTGACTTATAGAGGTTAATAACAACAAAAAAGCGATTAATTTTAGAAGACATCGGTGTGAACCACAAACCCATTATTATCTTCCGATTATAATGATACCTATTCGATTATCGATAATTAGGATACACGTGATTCAAAAGAAGTATCCTAATAAATCCAGTCCACATAATAATTAAAGGAGTAACTAAATCATATTTATTTAATAAGATATTCCGCCCATAATAAACGTTTTTAACTGAACACCGGGTTAATAAAAAGATAAATAAATGGCTTAAAGCTATTCAATATAGGTATTATATTCGACTTCATTACTTTTTTGCGGACCGATACTTAGTAATAATTTAATCCAGCCAAGTTTATGGTACAAATAAATTTTGTCACGGTCGCAGTAAAAAGAACATTGACATAATATTGTATTGGGTTGAGCTATTTGCACTGATTAACGATTGTATATGTAAAAAGCGTGGCTGGTCGAGTACCGGGTGGCAACTGGAGCGACCTCGGCGGGTCGTTGCCGCTGCAGAGAATGTCACTCAACAAAAAATGACAGAAACTAAAAATATAGGTAGTTTGTGATTCATGGACACTTGGCACCTTTGGAGGACAATTTGAGGTCGTAAGTACACCCTTGTGACAGGAAAATTTGCTTGTTTTTGTAATTGCCCGACTCATAATGAGAGTGCTTTGCGATCGAAAAATTTGTTCTGCCTCCTTTTTGCTACTGTTTTTATTGTTACAATCCTGCTAGTACACAGACCCTATTTAATTTATATACCATCGTATAGATAATTTAATGGAGATTAATTCTGTAGTTTAAAAAATGATTTAATGCAGCAGAAACGAAAAATGATTAAAACAGTTTAAAAAAAAATCCGTCAATCAAGTATGAAACATGAAAACATTGTAGCTTGCGAAAAAATCAATAAATTAAGTTTTTTTTTAAATACATTTGTTTCAGCCATAGGAGGAACCCTATTGAAAATGGCTCTTTAATTCAAAGTAGTTTAATTATAATTAATAAAAAACTAACTAATATAATATCTATATGTATTTCCAACTTCGACCCTCTTCCGGTGCCTAGGAACCAATAAAGCAAACTTAAATAGTCATTGACAGTCGTAAAGATTGCGAGGTGAGAAATCTTACCCATATTGCCCACCCATAATTATGGGTAACATTTTTAAATGAGCGTTATGAGGTGTGCACTTTTCGATTATTCAAATATTTCCTTTTTTTTAACCTATTACCTATTTAAATTGAAGATGTCAAAATATTTCACGTTTACTCATGTAACTGTTGGATTTGCTCAAATATTCCCCTGAATTAAGAGGTATCCGTTTATGCAATAACAAAATAAATAATTTAAGTTAACAATTTATATGTCTACGAGAAACCTTTAAGTCTGAGCAAAGGTCTCTTCATAATTAGGCTAAGTGTTACGATGATTTCTCCAAATTAAACTTTCTATGCCTTACTAACTTGAACTTGTTTAAAAATAGATCAGTGGAAAGTCATTATTGTGTTACTACGAAAAGGGATGATGTGTGTGTGATTTGAGAAAAAGCTAAATCTTACCAGCTTGTACATTTTGAAGGGATGGGAGTGTTCCGTAAGTGAAGGAGGATGTAGGAGCGAATGTGACTAAGGGCCCTTTAACTGTGCCTTATATACCTCATAGACACATGGCCAGCCAAATCCGTCTAACCCTACCCATAGCCTGGGCCTAGGTCACTCGTTGCCACATAGAGTACGGACAGCAAAAAAGGGTTAGTCCCAAATTATTTTCGGATAATCCAAAAAAGTGTATACTGTCCAGTGGCAATATATTAACCACCTGCATTGTCCAAATCCCATAGTGCCCAAATATTTTAGTAAAATACCCCAGAATTCGCATTTCGTAACAGCCCTTTCAATTTAATACAGTGGGCAGTAACTTCCAATCAGGTTTGATTCTTCACAGCAAAATTTTACTATCAATATTTACAATTATTACATCATTTGTTGTATTACGTAATTATATTTGATCAATATACACAGACAGAAAACAAAGAATTAGTAACTTAATATGAAACACTAGCTGAAGCTTTCAACATAAAAAATGATATGTTTTCCTAAGAGTAAATAATAGATTCAAACAATCTGGTTTCAATAAATATAGTCTGGTATTAATTTCTAAATTGTGTAAGAGAAATAAATTTCAATTAAGTATCATTCTCAGTTTATTGGTGGTCAGTTGATATGATATTGTCGGTTTAATAGAATTCATAATACTAATAGAGATTTACAATCAAGTTTTATGATTTAGGTACTTTAAACACAAATTACAAATGTGTGTTTCTAAAAGCGGTAACACTGGTTTGTGTTGGTAAATTACTTGATAGTCACGGACAAAAAATTGATTTGAGTTCACGAAAAAATGTCGTTAGGAAGAAAGAAGTTCTCATATATATACGAATGAGTGAAATAATTCTTCTTCCTTGTTCTAACCCCAGAATGTATCTAAATTCGAATTGTACGAAGACCTGCGGGGCCTAAAACGGCCACTTTAGCAATTCTGCGATTCAGTTCCAGAATTTCCAGCAATTCATAACAATTCCTCTAATTTTCCTGAAATGGTGACACATATTTACTGAATAATATCTCAATTTAAATGAATTGCTTTTAGCAGAATTGCTAAAGTGGCCGTTTTAGGCCCACTGATGTAAAATCGCCAGCAAACAGTGTGCAAGCATGATTAGCATTGTTGGCCTCTGCACTGCAATTGTCTCAATAATAAATCATAATAAACCTCACAAGTTTATCCTATTTACTTCTACTATTACTTTACTTTACTTAATTCAAAAAAATAAATAATAATATTCAAAATGTTTTATTTCACATAAACCTACATGGGCACTTATGAAACGTCAGAAGCTAGGTGCACATTTCCATATGGTCGTTTCCTATGGAGAAGAACCGGCAAAAGTATACATTGGTACTCTTTTAAAAATAAATGGCGTTTAAAATGTTTTAAATTTACAGTGTTAATTGGTATGGGAGGACAGTGTAGGCCTGTTAACTAAAAATAATGTTATTAAAAAAAAAACATACATTTATTTATATATTTAAAAGCGATGAATACAATAATAAAAATAAAAATCTATTTTATGTGAGGTACCAGGGAAGCCACATGTGCAGAAGGAATTATTGCCAAACTTCCTTGTCTTCAAGATACTTATCTAGTGAACGGTATTCATAGCCCAGCAAGCTTGCATTTCACAATAGGTTCTCCGGAATCGATTCCTGATATCATTCAATGGACCTTAACTATAGAGACTGGTCGGTCTAGCGGTCATTGTAGGACCGCCTATACAAGGCACGGTTAGGCTTCTTATTTAAACCTTGCTTTCTTGGTAGGAAACTTTAACACGTTTCAAATATCTATTAATAACATATATATCTGAAACGTGGAACTAAATTGATATAGATTACTTGATCGTTTTGAAAAGGACTCATGGAAGCCGGTTAAGATTCTATTTCTCCTTTTTCTCTCTTGTTGGCACGTGCTTAGCGAAAATAGGTTTTGTCCTGGTAAGAACTTACCTATTCAACTTAAATAGTAAAGGCATACAATCGTCACTAGAGACTTTTTTATGAACACAGGTAGGTATTCATTAAGCTGACACAATAATACCGAATGGTAACAAGTTCGCTCATTTATTTAATTATTTCTCTATGTAAGTAAAAAAAAAAAAGTATATTTAGTTAATTTGTTTAAGATAAAATAATAATTTAATTTTCTAATAACAAAACATTATGGTTTAAGTTAGACTTTGAATCTAACGGTACTTCGAACACTTGGTAGTTCAGTTAGATGTATTTTTAATTCTAAACACACGTTATGTTCATACAATAATAACTATTGAAGTGATCTTGATACTTTGTTAAATATTGAATAATGTAGGTTTTTTACAAAATGTATTGTTTGTTTGTGTACTTATAAGTATCTTAAATGGGTTTATAGAGGTGTTAACTATAATAAATGCACTTTTTCTTGATTATGGTTTTAAGTTCCTAATAATAGGTATATTTCAGTTAATGAGTCTCTACTTTTTCTTCTACCTTTTTTTTTACTGGTTTACTGAGAAAGACTAACTGCAAATTCTAAACATTTGTTTCCTTTTTTAACCGTAGTGTTACATACTACAGGGTGGTTAACTCGAATGTATACAACTGTTTTTTGGCTACCATTTTGATTTGGCGCTAGATTTTACGGTTGCTTGATATCCACTATTTTGTGAAAATGTGGCAAATTCGCTATGCACCATTTATAATACTACCCCATTAGCTTCAGTAATTTTATCCGTTCCTAAAAAAAAAACTACCTAATACTTTTCAACAAATCAGTACGTGATCGCAGAGGATTTGTAAATAAACAAAATTTTCACTATAGTGGACAAGAGCAATTTTTTTTGCCCACGTAGGACCCCTTAATTCTTTTTGTCTGACTGGCTACAGGACAACCTGCTGCTGTTACTGCGACTGGCAATCGAAACAATGTTAAGTTTTTAATTTTTTTTTATTTCATCAAATCCCAATCTCAGTTAGAACTAGAAAAGACGTGGGTCCGACGGAGCCAGAAACCATGCAACACGGAAAATTATCGAAACTTTGAGAGGAATGAACATTAACGAGTTCCTAGAAGAAAGATTTGTATTGACATAGTAGCTATTTGTTTTTTTTTTTTTTTTTTTTGTTTAATTTTTGGAGCTCTATATTATTTTTTATTGTTGACATGATTATTGTATAACTGTTTAATTAATTTATTTTTGTTTGAATGTTGTTTGATTTTTATTATTTTGCTCTTTAACTACTTATTTTATTCTTATTCGAAGAGAATGTTTTAATTAATTAATAATATTCCTTGACATTTGCACGTCACATCATGTGGCAAACATGGCCTGTACCTAATAATATTCTTACCATCTTGCATGCATGTACTTTCTTGTAAAAAAATAAATAAATGTTTAAGAAAAAATAAATTCCAGGAAATTTTGACATTAATTAACCCCCAAAATTACCATATTAGACAGGTTCTAACTTTTTTTTTTTGAGTTATCTAAAGGGACGTGGTATGGTCAATTTTGAATACTGAAGCAGAATGTTTGTGAATCTGATAGTGGTTACCTAATAAAGATTGCGTTTTTTTTTGTACAATACGATGAAAAGCAGTCGCATTTTAAACCAGCTTTTTGGCGGATATTTATCTTTCGTACAACATTACCAAACCCGTGTTATATAACTATGATAAAATATATGGTAATTTCCGTTTGTAATAAAAATAATCTTAATTTAAATTGTATACTTCCGAATTGGCCACCCTATAGCTTAAAGAAACAGTTTTACTTAGCATGGCATTTTGAAATAGGGCATAGTATCTCTCTCTAAGCGTCCGTGCAAAGCCAAATTGTGTTGTGTCTGACAATCAAAAGGATCAAGACGTAGCAAGCAGACTTAGTTAATATAGGTTGACTAAAATTTATTTGTCCATACATGAAAATCGCTTACTCGATGCTCGTACATAAGCAAAGGAGGGCAGGGCGTTCTCAATGACACTATTAGAAGTACTCACTCGGTCAGCTGAATCGTTATCTTTTCATATAACCATGACAACGATTAATTATATGTCACAAGTATAGATACAGATAGTGTCAATTACCGCAGCTTATGTTAACTTAAAGATTAGATTTTCATTAAACCTGTACTTGCTGTTTTATAAGCGGCAAAGTATGGTTGATGTTTGTTAAAAATTCAAATGAAAGAAATGTTACAAAAAACACGATGTAACATTTTCGTGAATGTGTAATTTGAACTGCAGATTTATTACGCAAATACACCAAAATAAAAAAGAAAACTCAAAATCAAAAATGTACCCAAATCATTTTTTTCATGAAAAAAAAAAAAATGTATACCTACCCTTCAGTTGAAACAGAAAAAAACAGTTACAAATAAAAATCGTGACACTTATAAATAATATACAATTAATTAATTATAATTATTTAATTACGATATCGAATTAAATGACGCCTTATGATGAACTGATATTCACATAACAGTAATTAATGATATGCTTTAACACCATATTCGACCAAAACGTGTTATTTATGTAAAAAACTAATAAAATATAATAGGAAGTTATAAAGTCAGCCGGTGTCAGGCCTAGCTAGTTAATAATAGTTTTAAACAATTATGATAATTTTACTGACCTCTTGTACGGTAAAAAAAATAAGGAAACGATGTAAAACATTATTAAATTAAAAAACGTAAAATATATTGTTTTTTTAGGTCTACTATCTTTAACAAAATATAACATCACGCCTGTAATCCTCGAAGGATTAGGCAGAGGTGTACCTACAGTACACCCACATTTCGCCAGTTATTTTTAAGTCCCATGTAATAGAGGGCGAGCAAATTAGCGTTTTAATGAAAATTCAGGCCACCAGTTGCCGAATTTGACGCGTGCCTCAAAGAGATGTCAGCACCAACTGACGGGGTCCATAAGGGCCAATGCCTGCCAGGGTTGCGAGTTTGTCCGAAAGGGATATCGCGGCCCCGGCACACAGGCAACGGAAGGAACACGGGTGGGTTTTAGTCAGTAAAAGTCTGACAGACCCTCCCGTTCCGCCCTGAGTGGGAGAAGTTATTTGATAATTTCCCATCCAAAAAAGGCCACGAGTTGCCACCACTTTGATATGAGGTCTTCCATTTCGACAATGAATATAAAATATATGATGACGTTCATCATTCGTTCATCAATCAGTCACGACTAAAGAAAAAATCCCCTCGTCTACTGAGAAAGGCGCTTTGACACTTTTGACATGTGCCCAGGACCTGACGTCTGAGTGCTGCCATCTAGTGAACGTAATTTCAGAAAACCCTAATTGCCATCAACCGGCCACCAATCCAGACTTCAAGTTGCTTCTGAGAAATTCCTGATGGATATTTCAGAATTAATTGTATAATGTAATGTGCTTTCACTTAGTTAAACACAAAAAAAAATTGCTGTGTACTTACATAATTTCATGACGCATTTAGTTCTGGTACAAACTGAATATAATTTACAAGTCTACATGCATTTAAGCTGGCCGGAAAGCTAAGCTTTAATAAAGAGCTGTCTAAATCCAAAACAGGAATAACAGGTTTAGGCGCAAAGCGGAACCATAGATAATATAAATGCTATGAAAGGCAATACCGGATTTCAGTAAGATATCCATTATAATAACAGTCAAAGCGGTGTAAAATACTTCATTAGAATTCGATGTTAGAATTCAACTAAATGCAACTAAATATTGCAATTAAAATAAATATATAAAACTCATATAAAAGTATACTTTGTAAACAAGCTTAATATTACAAATTAAAATATAGTATTATATCCAAGATAAGAATGCTTGGAAACATGCTGGTCCTACTCCATAGGACAATCCAGATTCTAGACAAAATCAAACTGGTTGCTAATTTAATTGTATAATTTATTATTTTTATGTCATTAATTTTACATTCTGCGATTACTTTCACTCACACACTGACTTATTACAGGAAAATTGTATTCTTCTACAATGTTTGTAAATATGTGAGCACCATGTATCTATCACATAATTAATTTATCAGTCATTGTGTCAAGATTTTTACCTATTGTGGTATAGTATTTTTTATTCTAGGTGTTCACTTATATAATTAATGTGTACAAAATATATTAAAACATTTTAAAAGAGTAACGGTGAAGTTTTCTTCTCCATACCTTTTGGAAGGGGCGACTTTTTGTAATTTTTGACGTTAAAAAGTGCCTTCGAAATAAATTATTTGACTTTAGTATCTAAACATTTTTTTTTAATGTTTATTATTCCAGAATGAGTGCAATTTAGAACTTTTTGTTCCACATGATTTTTGATCCTACAACGAACGAATGTCAGACTGGCTAATCAATGTGAAAACAATTTATGTTTATTTTTTATACATTTTTTTCTTCACGTCAAAATGGCTTAGGTTTCCCATTTTCATAAAAAATTGGCCAATGTTTAGTTACAAGTCTTTTTGATTACAGACTTGTTGCTGAATCAGCTACTTATAAAAATAACGACTTTTTGAATAGAATCTTAAATGCACCGTTTTTTTTTGAAGTTATTAAGCTTTCGGGGAAGTGTTCACAGTAGCTACTTAAATTCTGCCTGATCAGATTGTTTTTTTAAATCAATATTCATTGTTCACAATTCTACAAAAATGTTTACCAAAATATTGTATTTCTCATTCCTAAAATTATTCTCAATAGTATTGGTTCAATAGTGGAACATTAGGTTACAAAGCCCTTTTAAAATTCACGTCTATTTTTTACAGTGTATCAAAGAACTGCAATTATGTGCGATAATCGGTGTCTCAGCCTTGTACCTGTTGTAAGTGAAGCATATGACACATTCAACTGCACCATAACTAGGAACGATATGAGTAACCTAGAACTTATGTATTAAGTTTAATAACTTTGTTTTTTTTTTACAATGCATGTACTTGAAGTTTTGAACCGAAACGAGATAGCACGTGCAAGCGTGTATAATTGAGAGCATCTGGTTTTAATCTAGGTTTTCTAGTGTGAGGTTTTAGTGCCAATGTGACACATCACAACATTTTCCCAAATTTACACGTGCGTGCGTAAGAAGACACGTGCGTAAGATTATGTATATCGCAAAAGACGAACCACAAATTTCAAGAGTAGATAGTTTTCACACTTTTTTAGGGTTCCGTAGTAAACAAGGAACCCTTATAGTGTCATGTCCGTCTGTCTGTCTGTCTGTCCGCGGCTTAGCTCAGAGACGGTTAGTACCAGAAAGCTGTAATTTGGCATATGTATACATATTAATCATACCGACAAAGTGGTATAATAAAATCAGGAAAACATATTTTTTTAGGGTACGTCCCCTACACGTAAAGTGGGGATGTTTTTTTTTCTTATCTACCCCATGTTGTGGGATATTATTAGAAAGGTCGTTCAAAAATATAGTGAGTATGTGAAAACTATTTTTGAATTCAGGGATCCGTTGGCGAAATATTGAGCTTTTAACTGATTTTTTTTGTTAGAGTCAAGTGTTCCCCCCGTGCCAGCTAAATGGTTGTACATGGATCTGTGAAAAAAATCACAGCAGTAGTATATATAACCAAATTAAAAGGAAAACTTTCAGAGCTAAGTAGACTCTACAGGTTAACGAGTAATAATCAACCAACTTAAATTTGCAGTTTGAAAAACATGATCTCCCATACATTCCGTATGGGAGAACATGTTATTCAACTACAATGTTAAGTTTGTCTTGGGATAAATTCATCCCAACTACGGAACCCTTCATTGTGCGTGGTCCGACACGCACTTGGCCAGTTATTTCTTAAATCAATTGTACATGTATGTACTAAATACTATTAATAATATCGGCGGGTATAGGTATTTATGATTAGTGAGGTTGGTCATTGTGATGTTTATCAATGGCTTACTAGCTATTTTCATTCATGAGAGTGACGTAATAACTTTGATTCCCATAACTGACTGAGCTCAGTCAATAACAACGTCAAACATTCCAACGAGCATGTAACTTCGATTTATTATATTTTGTCTGAGAGTAGTTTATACCCAGTTTGCAACCCTGAATACCTTATCCTCCTCCCATGGTGCTTGAAAAACTGCGAAATTCTGGCGCTTGTTTCAGTTTTTTTGAAATTTATACCTTAGGGTCGCGTTTTTAGGTATCTTTGCTTATATTTTTGTGAAGCAAGCTAAATTTAATAAAATCTGAGCCTAACCCAAGCACTCCAGGTCTATTGGTTGCAAAGATACGGTTAGTCTAAGATGGGCATTTTTTTCCAAAAAGTGAAAAATTAACGATTTAGGGTAATTTGCCAGGACACGTACCGGCTGAACTAATAGTCCTAACAATATAATAAAAAAATCGTAGTTACATGCGCGTTTGCGCTTTTATATATCGATATTGACTGGGCTACTATTCTAATCTTAATTATTTTAAGCACAATGTACCTACCTAAAACCCGAGGTGGCGGTCAGGGACCAAAACCGATTAGCAATTTTATTTTTCTATCTTTTTTTTTACTCATACAGTGTAAATAATAATTTTAAGCAACTAATTTGAAATAAAAGTTTACTTTAAATTAGGAGTCAATAAAACTACTGTTTAAAGTAAACTATTCTCATAATAAAATAGTACTAGGTAAATATAACAATTTAAAATAATTTATTCTAAACTATGCGCGATATACGCAAAACTCTTAGTACCGCATCCCTAAACCATAGACAATTTCGAGGGGCCATTGTTGTATTTACGCCATTACATTTTTTTGAAAAAAAAAAAAAAATACCTGATTCGTACACAAGACAACGATAAAATTCACGGCCTTGACATTGAATAAAAAGTTAATTTATAACCGAATTGATTGGCGACAAACTTACCCCTTTTGTTACCAAAGTAACCTAAAAGTCAGACGGACTTGCTAAACTCGCTTTTGTAATAAAACGAAAATAGATTTCTTTTATTCCTACAAAAATACTTTTTCTTATAATTAGCCTGTACCCGTGATCATTATTTCACTCTGCTTTCTTAAAATAGCCTTGTTCTTTTTCAGGCTTATTTCGCCACGACAGTTTTTTTGTTTTATTTATTTTTGGATGGCAGGACAAGTCTGGTTTCAAATAGAAATAGATACTTTTTTATAGTATTGCCAGTGTAATAGGAAACGAGAAAACCTATAGGTGCCTAATTATATTCGCTTATCTCCGTTCCTTGAATTTTTTGTTTTCAGTCTCCACCTGTATTTGTTAAGGTATTGTCTTGTATAGACTATTATAAAACTCCAGCATAATAACCTAAACGTAATTCTATCAGTAACACCTATACACCTATAATAGGCATCATACCATGAATATTATCTATAGATGTTTTTGCAAATAATCGAATCTGAATAGAAATCTATACAGGGTGGCTGGGACATCGACGCGAAAACTGATATCATGGATTCGGTACATGATTCTGAACCCCCTTGTGTTGAAATTTTACGTCGATTATTTGAAAAAAATATGCTGTTCATTTTGACTGCGTAGGTATTGCAATTTTCTATGGAACAGCTGATTTTTTTTCAAATAACCGACGATTAATTTCAACACAGGGCTGTTTAGAATCATGTACTGAATCCATGATATCAGTTTTGGCGTCGATGTCTCTGCCACCCTGTATAATATTCTTGGAAAAAATTACTGGAAAATCATTTTCCGATCATAACTAAAGAATCCTTTGTATTTTTGTTGTTTAAATCCAATAACTAATAAAAATGTGGGACTCTAATGTACCTTCGGTAAACTCAATAAGATACAATTTAGTTAGTTGTTAGAAATGATTGACCTATGTTTGTACTGTCTAGTTCAGGCATATTAAATTAAAATCATTAATATTAAACCCTCAGGCTATAAACCATGTTACATATAAAATATTAAGACCATTTATTAACATAGTAAGTAGGTTCAACTAAAGAGATAACGATTATAAGTGCTGATATATATCGAACTAGTTTTCATGTGAACAGCTGTGAATGCAGTAAAATAATTAAACCTAACTTATCGTAACGTTAGGTGTACTAACTGACATCTGTACCTGTAAAATATCAAACATGTTGATATTATTTATGCTAATGTAATTCGGTTTAAATTGCAAAGTACGTATTGAATTACTGGTAAAAGGATGTAAGTGGAACATTTGATATATTTATGTTACGGATCTTGTTGTGTAAACGCAATTGCACTGCTCCTGTCACTTGATTGTTTGGACATCGCATTGTGATCCATGTTACGTCCGCGCCATGTCCGTGCCAAAGAAAATTGTCAAATAGGAAAGTGTAAGTGATTCGCACGGTTTTCACGACTTGACAAAACATGAAGATTTCTTTATTCTATCAAATTAAAATATTAATGTATTGTGTACATAAACTTCCGGAATTAATTATCTAAATAACAAACCGCAAAATAGTAAACCGCATCAAAATCCGTTACGCGCTTAAGAAGAAAAACGCGGTCACACAGAAAGACACGAAACGCGACGTTAATTTTTCATATGTATACATGAAAACATAACAATATACTATTGTTCGTGTTTCTTTCTCATTGCGTTGCGATGAGTGACCAAAGTTCGTGGAAACGGTCAAGAAGATGGCTAGTTTTCCTCGAAAATAATACTAGGTAGGTATAATACTTATCGATTCGACAAAGTAGAAATATTGGAAAATTATTTATTATGAGGACAATTTTATTTTCCGCACAAAATAACTAAATCTGTAACCTTGACACTGAAATATGTAAATTTAAGCATATTTTCAATCGTTACGGAACGTTAGACGGATTCCTGTTTCGATAAACTTCAGTAAGCCTTTAGGTACTAAGTTTGGAAGGAACCCATAATAAGTACCTACGTACCTACTCGAATTAATGCTAGGAAACTTACAAGTTGTCAAAGTCATAGCACATACCTATTTTCATACCAAACTAAGTTACCACTTACTTATAAATAACTTTCGCAAATTACCTGGATCCAAGTCCTTTTTTTGTTATTATAAAGTAGGTAAGGTCTGAAATTTGATGATAGGAACATCTTGCACATTTATAGTAACTACTATTACTAAAAACAGAAATAAAGATTTGTTCACGTAGCATACTGGCTTTCGTATTGCAAAACTAGTATAATCCTTCATTATTAATCAATGCAGGTCGCATTGTATGTTAACGTTTGGTAAAGCTACATTACGATCACTGTTAGTTCTTTGATGTAGAAAGGTGTAAAATAAAATGCATAGTATGTATAAATTTGTATATCAACAAAATACATAACAAAAATAACTAGGAAGCATATGATCTGAGCAAGTCACTAGGCAATGATATCACCAAATTCGTTTATAGGATGTATGGGGCGGAGAGGTATCTGGCGAAGTATGGGGCTGAAGGAGCCACGAGAGGAGCGGCAGGGGCGGTGACGTATGGAGCTGCAGCGTAGGGGGCTGTAGCGTACGGGGCTGCAGCGTACGGGGCTGCGGCGACGTAGGGGGCTGAGACGACCGGGGCAGCCACGGCGTGGTTCACGGCATGCGCTGAATAAGAGCTGGCGTAAGGAGCCACGTACGCCGCAGGGGCGACAGGAGCAACTAACGCAGCAGGTGCGACAGCTACGCTAGCATTGGCAGCAGCGACGGCGAGGGCAAACACAACCTGCACAAAAATCACAGTAAGTTAAAACAATTCAGTTGTAAATGGCCTGTAAAGGTCACTCGAATTCAGAGTAAATCGTGAACTGCAATTATGTCCCGATTTTCTATAGGTGTAGCAGTCAAGTTAAGGCCTTTAATTAACTAAGTACAAATTCATTTCAAATTCTGGGTAACAGAAGTGTCGAATGAATAGATTCGTTAAACAGTTCAAATATTATTTAAGTATTAGCTCTGTTACTAGAGCTCAATCTGACATGGCAAGGTATGTGTCTGGTCAATGTATTAACCCTCGTTCTTTATCGAAGCAACATGGCCAGAAATGTGACCAGTATTATTCAGCTCTTCTGTCCTTCCCTTTAAATAAGAAGGTGACTTCTATTCATGCTCTGAGTAACAAATTGCTAATATTCAGAAAGGAGACAGTGAACTTTGAAAGTACGAAATCCAAGAATCAAGGAAGTTTAAAAAAAAACACTCACAACGAATTTGGCGATCATTTTGCTTGGGATGTGTGACTGCTCACAAGTGATTACACTGAAAAGTACGATGGACTGTGCCGTCTCCAGGGCATCGTCACGTTTTATACCACTGTTGGTTTCGTTGAGCAATACCGCGGACAAACCATGCATGCGCGGCTAAATAATGCGCAGGACATCGCCACTGCCTCGCCGCGCCGTTGATTTTCGACCCAGACTTGGTTGACGAACCGAGCATTCTAATTTGAACTCTGTGTACACCAATTTCACTGCAAGTTATGTAAGTGTCAAAAGGGAAATTCACTGGAACATAAAACACATATTATCATACACATAACTGCTTGTAAGGCGATATCTAACTTGCTATCTGCAATTAAGAAGTGGGTCAGGGTGGGTTAGAGAAATCTTCGTTTGATCTAATTCCTACGATAAAGGTGGATTGTTGGCGGAGCCTGCTTTGATTGTCTGGCGATAGCGCACTTTGAAAGTAAATTTTATGCAATGACATCTTGCACTACCTGATAAATGCCATGCCTTCTTCACATTAATTGATACAAGTTTGGATTTAGTGTATTACCTGAGATTATCATCATAATCGGTCTTTTTGAAGATTACAGATTACAAAACCAATATAGCCTTCCTCTTAATTTTCCTCTGATCACTAAGCTTGATAGACTTTATAATCATACCAACTTGTCACATCAATCAACGCTTATTTGAGCTGTCTCCAGAATGTTTGTTCCCTAAAAGTTTTATACTCATCATTCTTCCAATCTGTTACACATTCTACTCTTTGTCTTGAATATTGATTGCGCTTGATTTTAATTTTCATTCCACTTACTTCGACAAAGAATTTTTAGTACATACCTACACATGTCTTGCAGCAGAAATTGCACGGTGGCAAAGAAAAAAGTTTCACAACGAAAAGTTTCCCAATGTGCTCCATTTCTCCGCGCACGCCTCCGCGAATCCCAATTGACCGGCCGCAATACGTCAAATGTTTATTTTGTCGGACGATATCTGAATCACAATAAACAAGGTATAAAAAGCCGATACTTTTTCTAGATAGTCACACTTCACATCCTCTTTTCGTTAAGGAAGGTCCACTACCAAAACAAGCAAGATGTTCTCATTCAAATCTGTAAGTATTTTGTTTAACAATTGGAATTTTATGGTTTTCTGTAAAATATACTAACTAAAAATCAATTTCCGTATTACAGATCGTGCTGATCGCTGCGGTTTTCACCATTGGAGCGGAATGCAGTGGAGTTGCAGTAGCAGCTGCGCCACTGGTTGCTCCGGCAGCAGTAGGCTATGCTCATGCTGTACCCCAGAACATCCCACCGTACGCGGCGCAGGTCAGCGTAGTCAGCAAGGCCCTTAACCCTCTTGTTGCTGCGCCTTTCGCTGCAGCTCCATACGCTGCCGCTCCCTTCGCTGCTGCACCTTACGCCACTGCACCGTACGCTGCCGCCCCCTACGCTGCCGCCCCCTACGCTGCTGCACCTTACGCTGCCGGGCCCTATTTCGCTGGTCCCGCACCTGTACTACCCGGCCCATACGCTGCTCCTGCTGCATACGCCGCTCCCTACCCCTACGCCGCATCTCCTCTAGTACGCGCCTCTCCTTTCGGTTACGCTCCAGCGTACGTACGATAGATTAGAAGAGAACACTTGACTGACCTTCCTTTAGAAAAGACATGTATCAAAGACTAGACTTATATTTTTTATACATTTTATAAAATAAAATTGTTATTATAAAATAATATGTAATTTTTAATGGCGGAAAAAACCTTAATTTAAATTTATTTTGCACCTCTTGTTAGCTAAGACATAATTTTCTCCTGTAACAACGTTTTATCTTTACTACCATGATAGACACTTCCATCAAAAACTGTTTTGCGGTTTCAACTAGCGTAAAAAGTAAAAGCAAAACTGTTTCACTCATCACTGCACTGTAAAGCAAAAGACACCCACACAACATACCCTTAAATAACGAGAACATCTAGACTATATACTTACTATACGTATGTATAGTAAGAACATAGTCTAAATGTTCTCGACTTGTTGACTTGACGAAGAGTTCAGGCAACAGAATGATGATAACTTACACACTTGACTTCAAATAGTGTCATCCACCATAAAGCAAAGATGTATGTATAAATTTACACAGCTAATATATTAATTAGCACACTTAATATATATAGCACTGCTGGGGTGTTTGTTGCGCCACTTCTTCCCAGCTAAAGGAAGTGGTGAAGAGCGGGCGTTTTGGGGGACTGTCTTATGTAGATTTGACGTTCGAAAAGTGCTGATTCTCAGCCAAGTTTGAATAAATGACTTTTGAATTTTGAACTAAATATATAGCATACTTAGAAGTTCTCTAAATGTGCCCTAAATAGTCATGTCGAAGCTGAAGAAAGGCTAGACTGCTTTGCCTTTGCAGACAATTAACTAATGTAAATAGTCTGGAATAGTTACCAACCGTACCAACTTATAAGAAGAGGCCGGCTTTGACTGCCTTGCATCATTATCAATTTGGTAATATCATTTATAACAGTCTTGGTTTTAAAGCTGATAAGCTGAACGGGGAAGAGACCTTTAATTATATTATTTTAGAGATCATTGTCCTACTAGAGATGGATTGAGGGTTCGCCGGAATAGTTCAATGAAAGTTGTGATAGATGCCATATTAATGAATTACATCGTGACCCACCCTCTTCAGCTGTCGAGTAAAGCTCTTGTCATCGTGACGAAATAATCCTCGTAAAGTAATTTCAAGATGAACCTAAGTGTATTCGAATATTGAACTTGTCCTATAGTTTTGTTTTCTCTTTTCTTGCCTCGTGATATTTCAAATTGATTATGAAAATAGTTTTTTTGCAAGTGCCTCGTGTCCCATTTTGTATTGACTAAGCAAATGTTTATGAAACGATTGAAATGCCGTCATTCATGCCTTTAATTGCATTTCTCCCTTAGAGTGTTTCTGTTGAGTGCAATCTTCACAAATAACTCTTAGTTAAAATCTTAACATGCAACAATTTTTTTTAAGAATATCGAAAGATACATCGGTTAAAATTATGTACATAACAAGATTTTCTTTTGAAAATGCAATCATTTCTTGTATTTTTCTCCAGTTACTATTTTTAAGCATTTACATGATAAGTTTTTGTGACGTAGATATTATTAAAAGGGTAATTAAATTAAAGCACCTGTATATCATTTCATAATTTATTTACAAAAAAATTGGTATAAAAAGTAATGACTAAGTAGGTACGTTAACTAGAAAACAATCACACTATATAACAATTAAGTAAGACTAGATTCATTTCCACGCAAACTGTTTGAATAAGGGCGCTGGGCCGTATGGCACTGGAGCGTAAGGGGATATGCTGATGGGTGCCCTAGCCACAGGTACGGGCGCGGGGCCAAAAGCAGGCGCGAAAAATGGAGCAGGCTGCGGTACTGCTACAGGCCTAACGATGGGGGAGAATGGTGCCGATGGCAATGCAGGAACAGCACGGGCAAATGCGGGGGCTGCACCAAAAGCAGGGGCAAACCTAGGGTACACAGGGGCAGGGAACACGGGTCCTGGGGCTGCGAAGACTGGAGCTGGCGCTGGGAAGACAGGCCCAGGTGCTTGGAACACTGGTGCGGGCGCTGGGAACACTGGTGCAGGCGCCGGGAAGACTGGTGCGGGTGCTGAGAAGACTGGTGCGGGCGCTGGGAAGACTGGTGCGGGCGCTGGGAAAGCTGGCGGAGGTGCCGCAAATACTGGAGCAGGAGCCGGAAAGACCGGCCCCGGGGCCGCGAACACTGGTGCCCGCGCCACCGGAGGTGGCAATGCTACTGGTGCCGCCACAGCATGTATGGACCTCACTCCTACTCCATTCGGGAAGTTGTAGAAAGGAGCATACCGAACTACTGATAAGGACTTGAAGCCTGGAGCGATGTGACCGATGCCACTAGCATTGCAGCTAGCTATAATGGCGATGGTGGAAATGACCTGTAAAGGAAAATTAAGAATGATTAATGAAAGTTTAATGTTATTATAAATACGGAAGAGCTTTCTCCAATGATTCAAATACTTACTAATCTTGTGAAGGACATTTTGATTAATTTGATAACTGAACTCGGTCAGTCGAGTGGCAACGATGAAATGTATCGATGAATGTGTTACATGTCGTTATATAGTTCATACTGTTGCAAGCATTACGTCTATGTTGGTAGCAGTCGGTTTCACTTTCCTTAGGCAGGACTTGCGCATGCTCAATTAGGTGGCGTATGGACACCATCAGTTACCGAATATGTCAAACTGCCGGCCATTCATAGGAATATTATATAACTGCAACAATTAGACGCACGGTTAAGTGCCTCTTCGGGCCAAAAGTTGGGGTTCTTTTATTGCATGCGGCCTTGTAGTGCTACTTAATTATAAAAATACAATTTAGAGGAATACTATGATTTTAAATAAGCCGTGAAAATGTATCGTTTAAATAGAAATCCTGGTAAGAAAGATACTTAAAACAATTATGTAAGTAAAAGTTAATTTTACTACAACTTACCTGTGGCTTTGTAAACAGCTTTTGGAAGGTCTAGCTTATCCTTAATATATACCGATTTAGTGAATGAGAACTTGTGCTGAAATATGATGTAGTTAATAATTTCATTCATAAATTGAAACTCAATGAAGACGCTCGAGGCGATGATAAAACTTTATACTGTCAGAGAAACATTCACTTCAATAGACTTTGATTTGATCTAAACAACCTACTTTTGTATATTAAATAAGTAGGTAAGTTACTAACAATAATATCCCAGAAATCAGTAACTCGAGCGCTCGATTAATATACATAAACGATAGATAATGAATTCTATGTCAACATTAAGAAAGACAACGGTCAGTAGTACATAATTTATCGGTAAAACATGAAGTGAAATAGCCACAAATCTTAAAGAAACGAGACATGCTGCATGTAAATATACATATTTGTTACACCTGCAGCACAATTATATTCTAATAAGAGCTGTTTACAAACAATATAAATTATTTCCACATAACTTGTCAAGTGATACAGTTGTACATAATGTTAACAGTTACACTTACACTGACAATAATTAGAATGCTAATCATTATAGTTATTAAGGGAACTTCCTAGTCGTTAGTATGTCTACAATGACGTCTATCTGTGTGATCGACATAGTGTTAATCATCAGCTAGTATGTAGAATATTCGTTGATTAATATCAATATTAAAATCAATGATATTAGTTTGGTAATGAGTTTTTTGTATGACATGAAGAACATTGTATTCTACATCGAGTGCACCATCCACATCCTTCTGCAGCTGTCTTCTTCAGAGTGTCGGTTCAACCAGCAGTGACAACTATCAGAGGTCCCTGCCATGCTTCGATTCACAAATGTTAACCACGGCCTTGCGTTTCTGGGTTGCTCATTGTAGGACTCCTAGGTGACCACGTCGATCGGTAGATGACTAGACAATGACGATTTCAACCTTACATCATAGAATTTATGAGCTAATCCCATTTTCCTATTAGTAAGCAAAAGACATAATATGTAAGTAGTGATATACCTACTTACCTACAAAGTTACAAAACAGTGATTCATGAAGACTGTTTCTTCTGTCAATATGCAAACTGTGTAAGCAGAAACGATGCTCTGTCAAAAAGTAACAATAGCAGTTCTAAATATTATTCATTAGTAACGTATCCTTTCGCGGGAAAGTTTTTGTACCTACTTTGGTGTCCACATTCATTAAAAGATTTTATAACTATTTAAGTTAAAATTCCTATTTTAAATCATTTAAATTAAGACGTCTGGTTCGTTTGCATTATAAATGAGTTTACTAGTCCAATGATGTCAGTTCTATCAGCAGTATTAATGTCCTGCGAAGAAGCTTGCGACCACAGTCTCAAGAAAAATGAACACAGACTCAGATAATACTGCGACACAGCGTTAGAGTTCCTGTACATGACGCTGGAGCCGTACCGGGCTGGACCGCAAGATTGTGTATACGAATGAATATCGCGCATGTGCCGCACCGCCACCGCACCGGAACCGCGTGTACACTGGCATTGATGCCGAGTTAAATAGTAAAGCAACCATCACAGTTCAGTAAAGCATTGCCAACGAAACATGCGGTCGGTACCGGTGCGGCTCCGGCGTCTATACGGAAGCCTTAGGTACACACCAGCCGTGCTATTCTGTAAACATCTCACCGTGAAAACTTAGGCGAAGGGAGCTTGATGTGAGCTGTCATTGCACCTAAACCTAGGGTTTGACACTATGGACAGCTCACTTCATGCTCACTTCACCTCACTCTTCACGGTGAGATGTTTACAGAATGGATCGACCGTATTCATTTATCTTTAGGTCTCTATTTCCTGGTAAGTACCTATACTTAATGGACAACACAACGCAGTACAAATGATTGAAACGAGTTTATTTTATGAAATAAACTCGTGTCAATCATTTTGGTAAATGCTTGGCACGCGATATATATCTGTTGGGCCAACTATTTGGTTAGCTGTGATAGGTTATAGTGTCTGAGCTTAGATACCCGCTCTCAGGCTTGCTTTGTAGGCTGGCTTGGGTAGGTAGCTAGAGTCTTATGTAATAGCGAGATGGCGAGAAAATGAAATAATTATGCAAAAATCTCATGTCATAATTGATTCATAATTCATAAATAATTATGTTTGGACCAATACAGTAATAGATAAATGAAGAAAGGCAATTACTATTCTCCGAAATCTCTTTTAATTCATTTAATTGCCACAGCTGCAATTAAATTAAGTGTGAAAGATTTTTCAGGAAAACTCACTAGTAATAATAATAAGGGTATTTTATAATACGGTGTTCCAGAGCCATGCTGTTGTTATAACAAAAAAGTTCTGAGAACTCGTCTTTATGATTTTGAAAGAGTAAAATGAAAATGTTGTTGTTGTTGTTTTGTTGACATCGATTATTTACTTACCTTATTCATTATTTACCTTTTCAGGAATTTTACTTTCCATTACATACATATTACCAAATGTTGGTTTAAAACGTGAAGCAGACGAAACATCAAATTATGTAAATAGCAATTGGTGAATTAGTTCACGGATGAAGGACGCCCTCGATATTATGCGCAGTGAACAGAATCACCATGTATGAATCGAATTGTAATTACTTAGCGCGTCACTAGTCCAAGCGCTTTGTATTCAGAAGTGCGCGCCGCCGATACGGAGAAATGGTGCCGCGAAAGGATTGCTTATTGTAATATCGAGTATCGATCTTTATTTTAGATGTCGTCGAAAATTCTTAGAAATTTCACGTTGTTTTGATTGCAATTAATATTTACTAGAATATTTTAGTAGCCTGCGTCAGACCCCTATTTGAAATGTCAACAAAGTTTGTTCTACATACCCTTACTGTTACAGTTTTATTTTATCGCAGAATGGAATTCTCACAATTTTTGTTTTGTTATTTACAAATTGAGATGTTTTCTATAAAATCTGGTAGTTTTATTAAAATCTCACTTCATCAGCCGATCAGACAT
The DNA here is from genome assembly GCA_947364205.1 of Agrochola lota. NCBI lineage: Eukaryota > Metazoa > Arthropoda > Insecta > Lepidoptera > Noctuidae > Agrochola > Agrochola lota. The sequence goes on from OX376236.1 coordinate 10,527,456, forward strand.
GCTTTCTTTGTAGACACGTGTTTAATGAAGCTGATTTGTAAAGATAACTAGACACGCACAGTTTTCCCATCATCTTGTTTAGGTTTCTCTCTAAAGCCAATCGCAGAGAGAAAGCTGTAGAAAACCTGTTGTCATCTTCTTCAACTCTACACTGACAGACAACGCACAGTCTAAATCGCTGGGAGAAAGAAGAAGCATGAAATTTTGCATTTATTAAAGGTACTACCTAACTAAGAGAGGATTTCAAAAAATTCAACCCCTAATGGGGTTAAATAAGGAATTAAAGTTTCTATGGGAGTTCGTAATTTTTTTCGAGGCACACTTTGACTGAAAGAAGGTTTAATTCGACCGTGTTCAATTTTTTTCGCGTCTTCCACCGTCCCACTGCTGGAGCCGTTCCTCCTAATTAACATTAAAATGTTACTGAAATTGTAATTCATAACCACAGGCTAAACAAACAGGATCGTAAAAGCAAGTACTACAAACAATCTACGCAGGCCTCACCTAGGTTGCTTATTATGAAGACTTATGTGTGTGAGTTAGGAATGATTAGATTAAGTAAGGGAGAGATTAAAATAATGAAGCTAAGCTATCGCTGCAAAGAGTATATTCGAGCACGCGTAGCATAATCGGAAAGAAACGGGTTTTGTCGACGGAAGAATAGACAAAATGACAGATTCACAATCACAATCTGTCATTTTGTCTATTATTCCGTCGACAAAACCCGTTTCTATAGTGGTCATGCTACGCGTGCTGGGCAGACAGGAAACAGGAAGTAGTCAAAAAATGAATTTGATACATCAGTAAAATGTCGCGTTCGTCAACATGACAGAAGGTTGCGTTCATATTTCTTCAGTTTGCACAAAAAGGAAAACTAAGAAGCTCCTATTTCTAAAGCCGCACGTGTTTCGCAGATGGCAAAAAATGTAAATAAAAGTTTACAAACACATTTCGGTTCACGTGACTCACTCAGTAAGATTGTGTACAGGTTTTCAGTGGTTTTATTAAATATATTGTAAAAAGCCGCCCACGTTTCGCCCCCGATTTGCGTTTCGTCTGACGTAGGGTTGAATCTTATTGCACCCAAAGCATGTGACTTGAAAGTGGAGCATTTTCTGCTACTAGTAGGTAGCTACATATAAAAAACTTTTGTTCAAAGCAAAATTTTAAACGAGGTTCTTACCTCTTAATATCGATGTGAGTAGGTACTTCTTTCAATATTAGAGCAATAACAACCTACTCGTGTGTTAGTCTTTGAGTTTATCGTTTTTCGGCGTAGGTTCTTAATTTTAGTATGTACCTTTTCTTTTGGTATATTTAATACCTAGCCGATATTTTAAGACTACACGAGACTACGGGACTTTTTTTAAACAACAAATTCATTGGAAAATTCTGATAAAGGAAATTCACCGATTCTTCTATAAAACGCAGAGCTTAAAGATTATGGGTTTCAATACCCTTGTAGACACTATGGTGCTGTTAGGCTCCATCCTTAAATGGTTTCCATTGATGAACACTTCCATATCTAAATGATTTGCACCCTCAGAACTATCTCTATCAAATTCTTACCTGTTATAAATTTCTACACATTTGCATGATTTTATTCCGTTAACAAACCGACAAGTACAGTCACAAGCACCAATATGTATACACTTAGCAACTTTTAAAACGTTAAGGAAATACTTAAAAAAACAGTTGCACAGTAAAACAAAGTTAGTATTTAATGTCTTTTGGTAACGTGAACTGAAACTAAATGAGAATAAGTAGAAAGAAAAAGAATCACCTAGTTCACAAATCAGTGTGAGTGCCTAAGTAGCTAATATACTGCGTAGTTAGACTTCCTTCTCAAACAACTTATAAAGGAAAACCCTACACAGTACAGCCCTATTCGTCACTTAGGTTACCGTTGTTTCCATTCCTTAAAATTATGATTATTTGGTCTACATTCCATTCATAATTTTTTTGCGGAAAGGAGAAATCGATATCTGGGAATACTTATTTTTAAGTTTCTTTTTTGGTGATAACGTACTTAGATATGTTTATCAAAACATTATCGCCTTGTACAGAAATAGGCCAATATAATTTCCTCTTTTGTTGTGCGGCTTCTTTATGTAACGTGTGCCGCATTTTGTTCTTAGGCAAATTACTTGTGCCAAGGACTGGCGAAGTTCCTTGAAACTAAACACACGACTTCGATCGCGCAACCAGCTCCTTGTATGGGTTGTGATGACGACAAGACTTAAGACAGGATTTTGAAATTGATTTTCGTAATTAATTAATTGCGATATAATATTTGTCATAGTGCAAATTAGTTATTGTATTGTATTTTATTGTGGTGTGGTGTAGTGTAGTGATTAGTTTGTAGTTTTCTTGAACACTATGTTTTTATATGTGTACAAAAGTTATGTTGTAATCCTGGTTGTATGTATGTTAGGTACATTATTTGTCACAAAAGAAAACCATAGATCAGTCATAATGATATATTCTTCAGTATAAAAATGGGCTAAGTATCAGTCGTAATTTACTTGAGAGCGATAAGGGGGGCAGAGGGGGCGTAGTAAGGAGACGCCGCGTAGTAAGGAGAAGCGGCATACCGGGCGTAAGCGGGCAGGACTGGGGCCGGGGCAGCTACGTAGGGGGCAGCAGCGGGGGCTACGAACCTAGCCGCAGGAGCGACGGCGTATGGGGAGGCAACGTAAGGAGCAGCCACAGGAGCAGCCACATATGGAGCAGGAGCAGCGATCAATGGAGCGGCAGCAGCGTACAAGCCGTTGTAGTTCCTGGCGACGTATTGCGAGCTGGAGGCGGTGACGAAGGGTGCTGGCGCTGCGACCAAGGGGGCCGCGGCGACCAGGGGAGCGGCCACTGCGCTGGGCTTGGCGGCAGCCAAAGCCAGGGTAGCGAGGAAGAATACCTGGAATAACAGGAGGATCAATATCAGCAAAAACCATTAAGTAAAGATTTAAAAATTCGCTTTAGTCGCAGGGTAACACAAATCCGATTGTTTCGCAAAAAGTGCTTCCAATTTTGTAAAAACTCAATACTCACGATCTTGTACATGTTGATTGGTTTGGTGGTGTCTGTCTGTGAACAGAAGATGTGAGTGTGATGTCCGAAGTTTTGTGACATTACCTTTTATACTGTACCCAAGTAAGATTCACCTTGTGTCTCGTTTCGTCATCGATTGCAGTGGCTCGTTAGACGCTGGGCACGCATTGAGGACGCGTATCATTACGACAGTAAAGCTGGCCAGACTGATAACGTTATTGGACTAGTTGACCAGTTTTGGGCATTATCTGAAGTCTTGTCAAATAGTGATTTATTTTGGGGATGGTGCTGGAAATATTTATTTGTAGCTGTGATTTACGTGTGGGTTTTTAAATTTTTAAAGAAATAAACACCAATTCATTGGTGACCCTAAGGTGTGATGTGATGTTAAAAGAAATAAAAGTTGAATTGAATATTTATTCTACAAAAAAATCTACGTAATTCCATTCTACAAACCAACTACGATATTAATCTTTATTAATTCTTATGTGATATTCTGTGCTACGCGTAGACAGAATATGTGCTACGCGTCTACGATCTTTGCTACGGCGGAGACGATATCATCGTGACGTATCGTAAAACGTTACGCGATGTCCGTGACCTGTTGTTGTTACACTTTATATCGTCACCGTCATTACTTAGATTTGTTTGTGTTCACGTCATCAAATCTTATGTGATTTATATTACCTACTTATCGAATAATTTGATTACTTACGTATGCTGCTTCGTGTACCTTTTTATTCGTGTTGCAGTTTCAGACCAAGTTAAGTTTTGGTTTTCGATAAAGAAATTCTCAGTAACAGCCTGAAGTCATTTGTGCCCGAATAATAACAATAAGTCCGTCCTTTGTGGGTCTTAAACATACTAGCCATATGTGGGTGTACCTACTGAACAGTTACTGCCAAAACAGTCGCTATGTTATGTTTAAATGTAAAAAGCATCTCCTTATGGTCAAATGTAATCCACATTTTATTTATGAACCATACAATTCTTTCTGTTCATGTACATAAGTGATATATCAACATAACAAACAAAAAACATAATATTATACTGCAATGTGTTTAACAAAGTTCATTTTCAAATAAATTCAAAAGGTAATGTCGCAGTTACAAGCTCCCACCATCCTCCACTTCATAGACAGTTTTTTTCAAGGAACTCTTTTTCTGTTTACATTTCCTCGAAAAGCTTCTGGGGCTTATTTCTGTCCCATAACTATAAGGAAAATATCTTAAGGGTACGCTAGTCGGTCATTCTTCCATACAAACGTAGTATGGTGATTATTCGTCTGTCTGACGGTATACGTTCAAAACTAAATTACTTAATTATACTACTAAATTATATCAATTTGTATTGTCATTATATAGCTCTGTATGGAAGCAGCATTGATAAAAAAATATTGGTTTGGAAGTTATGAGCGTCGAAACTTCCATATTTCAACCCTAATTTTAACTCATATTTATTTCAGTTCATCTTTGGGCGTAAATAAACAACTTATGTAGTAAAAAACTGGCTAAATATAGACAGTAAAAGAATAGAAAATTTATTCAAAAGTTTAAATAGTTTTATTTTGAGTAAATACATCGGGTAGTTTTTCCATAATATCTATACGCCCAAAGGTCTGTTTATGAAATTTTACGGGCTTGTTTTCATTATAAATCATCGTCTATTTCGCTAAATAAATAATTAAATATATATATATAATAAAATAAATTAGTAAAAACTAGATTAATAAATATTAAATAAATAAAACTTAATAAATAGATTATTAGACTAATTAGCATGCATATTAGTCACCCACCAACGAGTTCGAGCCGTCGAATAGTGCACCCTTAACGTGAGAAAAGTACCTATTATTATTACGTTGGCAGCATAAGTATTTCTGAATGTTTTTATTACTGTTGTAGCCAATTTTTTCACCTGAAATGACGACTTTATTGAGAAAAAGAATGTTCATTTTACTTGACTGAAACAAGACGCTGGGAGTAATCTAGGTAATCAGGATAATCTATATCTCGAAACAGAGAAGGTAGGAGAGTCACTGATTTAAGGCTAAACCATATAACTAACCTATTATAGGCCTGATAAAAAGTATTTTTTCATAAAATCACAAAATATTCTTTCGTACTTAGGAAATTAGGAATGAGTGTTTCTAACGCACGATTTTCTCGCGTCTGCTGAATACATAAGTAACTCAGCTTCAAGGCTTCAACTACTTAAAAATGGAGCAAGGCTTGCTCCATTTTTAATTAATTGAAGCCTAAATACAAGTTTTTTCCTAAATGAATCAAATACAAGTTTTGATTAATTGCTATAAAATTCTATTTTTACTAAAAAGCCACTGTATACATAGCTAGAACCGAATAGAATCATTGCTTGAAAACCAAGCCAAAAGTCGGATCCAGATTCATCATTCAGGAACTACGTACATGTGGCTAAGCACTCTGTTTTTCTGCGGACTCCTGTCCAGTGTGACACCGTTCCATCCACGCCAAGGAAGTAGAAGTTACACTAAAAGAAATTCCCTTAGAGTAATGACTTTTAACTTTGATCAAATCGCGTTTGGCCAGTTGTTAAATAGAATGCAATAGGTATCAGTTTACACATTTTATCCTCAACGGTGTAGAGCGTGCCAGCGAATTACACATTGGCACACATAAACTTATCGCTAAGGATCATATGCACGTCGCCACTAATGCGATTAAAATCAGTCTTTATCATCGTATCACAAACTCAAACGTATCTTCGTTGAGGAAAACATTTACATGTTTATCTTGATGTTGATCTAAATCTTATTTTACTTCTAACTGTTGCGACTGGTAGCTTTTCCCATTCGCGAGGCGTTACACTACGTGTAACTTCAGAATTAATATTACGAGTACTTCATCATGCCACGTAACATAATAATAAATTCATGGAAAACCCCTTGCTTGTCATGCAAATGTCACTTTCGTTACATTACTTTATAGGTCCAGTGTCATTGACAAAGCTAGCACGTCTACCAAGCAATACAACAGTTGCACAACTAATAATGTCCAGTTGGCCTAGACCGAGACTATCACAATGTAATGGCATAGGAAATGTGTGTAATTAAAACAAACATATACAAAAGTATAAATATAATCTATATTATCTCATTCTTAACCATATTTACAATGTGCATTTTTATTAACAAGTGTACAAATTTTATTGACTATTTAAAGTTATACCTTAGGCGGTTTAGTATTGGGCCTAGGAAACGGGCTGAAAGTAGTGACTTCAATGTCTCTAGCATTAGCCCTTAAATTCTGGGGATGGACTTTCTTTATCTTCACCAGACGAACTTTTCTTGCTCTTACAGGTCTTACTATGATCTTAGCATGACTGGCGGGTACAAATGTATAAACATGTTTCACAACTTTCACGTGTGCATGGGTTTTGTGAAGTGGTGGAGGAGTAATGTACGCCAGTGGTACGGGCACGATTTCTACTGAAGTCTTCAGCTTCTGAGGCCTAGCATGTTGCTGTGGCCACGGCTGTTGAGGTGCCTGGTATACCGGACGGGGCTGCTGCGGCCGCGCCTGGGGCTGGTACTGCTGGTGAGGTTGCTGTGGTTGTGGCGCCGGTTGGTACTGTGGTCGCGGTTGCTGTGGCACCGGTTGGTACTGCGGGCGTGGCTGCTGCGGGAGGAACTGCGGTTGAGGTTGTTGTGGTGGAAATTGTCCCTGTGGTCGTTGTAGTGGGAACTGTGGTTGCTGTGGCTGAAACTGTGGCTGCTGTGGCTGGAACTGTGGTTGCTGTGGCTGGAACTGAGGGCGGGGCTGCTGTGGTGGGAACTGCCCCTGAGGTCGTTGAGGCTGGAACTGGGGTCGAGGCTGTTGAGGTTGAAACTGACCCTGAGGTTGGAACTGACCCTGAGGTTGAAACTGTCCCTGAGGTTGGAACTGTCCCTGAGGTTGTTGTCCCTGGATCTGAGGGCGAGGTTGGTTAGGCTGGAACTGCGGACCAGGATGATTAGGTGGAAACTGTTCGTCTTGCGGCAGCAGTGGCGAGCCATACTGGTTGAAATTCACATCTTCGTTAGAAGGCAATGCTTGTTGCACAAAGTTGTCATCACTGCTTGATGGTACAGGCGTGGTTTGTTCGGGCTCTTGCGTCGTTGTTACCTCAGCTTGCGTAGTTGACTGAGTTGTCGGTTCCTTGTTATTCTCATCAGGCACGTTTATAGGTTGTTCTTGAGGGATGAAGCCAATGTTTGGTGGGAAACCGAAGGGGTATGGTGGTAGCAGAATAGTGGCGACAGGTGCAGCGGCGTGTGCTGTTGCGATTGCTATTGCTACATTTGGATGAACTGGAGCTGCTTGGGTTGGTGGTGGGTTCACGGCAACAGGAACTGCTCTGGCAGGTTCCACGAATACTGGGGGGGCTGGAGCAACTTGGAAAACTGGTTGCAGAGGAGGAGGTGCCACTGGAGCAACTTGAGCTACTACTGGAGGTACTACCAAACGATTGAAGGTTCTTTGGAAGTACTGTGAGCTAGCAGCCGTGACTACTGGAACTGGACCGGGTACTGGTGCAGGTCCTAAAGCAGCCACGTGGCCGAAGTGTGCCAGTCCATTGCCATGCACTCCCGAACTTCTCACCAAACCACATATCAACAATAACGACAATACCTGAAAACAAAAAAATCACATCACACAAAAGGTCAACCACATTGCCAACATTATTAATGGTTTTATCAATTTTATAGGATTTTACATTTCGGATCATTTTGAGGCCCCCTGTGCTGGCCGCTTTTGATATTATAATGCGGGCGTTAGAATATTGGACCCCCTCTTTTATATAGGTGTAACAAATTTTGCATCGTGGTGAGGCAACGTAGCGGGTGTCGCGGAATACCTAATGGTACAATGGGTAAGGACACGGACCTTGATGGCTACAAAAATCGTATTGAAAACGTCGTGGGAATAATAACGATGGGCCATTGGGAAAGTACCAGCGGACACCACAACACTCGTAATATCGTATTTGCCTAGTTATCGCTCCTACTAACCCACTTTAGGCTGCTTAATTGACATATTCGTCAGTTACCAATCGACTTTCAATATAATCCAATATGCGGCTTTGATAAATCTCTAAGCAAATCTGCAGCGGATAAGACGAACGGGTATTCGTTTTGCGGGTAGAAAATATACTGAATACATATCTATTGTAGACATTGTTTTCCTTCTTATAAGGAAAATTCATTTATATAGTTGCGCCAGTTTCTCCTAAAGGGGTGAACAGTATAATTGGAGTAATGTTTGCGTTCTACGAAAAACAGCGTAGAGTGACACGTGTTAATCGCTAGTGGGTGTCAGAACCACTCGTGTAGGCGACTACAAAAATGGTACAAAGATTTTATATTTTCTGAAGAAAAGGACCAAAAAAAAAAACTGGGATATAAATCTTTTTTCCCTTTATAACCTGTGCTTTCCGCAAATTGCAAACCAAAATCAATCAATCTGCCTAGCCGTTTTCCTACTATGTTGGGGTCAGCTTCCAGTCTAACCGGATGAAGCTGAATACCAGTATTTTACATGAAGCGACTGGCTATTTGACGTCCAAAACCCTTTAACTGGGTAACACGATATCCCTTGGTAAGACTGGTTGTCAGACTTTCGGGTTTCTGACGACTCGTAACGACTGACAAAGATCCACGTATGACAGCTGGGGCGAACGGTTTAACGTGCTTTCCGAGACACGGAGAAGTCTCGGTATGTAAAGATGGTTACCTATCCACGGACCAACCCCGGCAAGCGTAGCTCAACCTGATGGATCGACCCGTTCGGCTGTTATTACTTAGCTACGAGCTCCTCCGCAAATTGCAAACCATGAGAGTAAAATGAATAAGTCACGGTCGGTTGGCTCGATTGACCAATACGTGCTCGTGAAAACGCTTCCATGAAAGAAAGTCAAGTAATGTTTATAAACACAGACGCAACGCCTTCGTGTGGGTATAGTGTCAATGGCAATGACTAGAAACTGGGAGCCCTTTACTTGTGATTGCTAATGTACTGATAACAGACACACAATATATTATTTAATAATTAATATTTATACAATAAGAAAATGGTAAAGAAAAATTCTAGACTAACACAGCCTTAAATAATACGTTTTCCTGTAACAACACCAAAAAGTTTAAATTAATTCATAAAAGACTGATAATCGAAACAAAAGCACTGTAAAATCATTTATTAATGTTTCATGGAATATCGTAAAATAAGCTTTTGCAGAATATTAGGGCTTCATTGATTAATTCCAAGGTTGTTTCGAAATGTTGTTATTATAAACAACCTTGAAAATTTAATACAATGTTAGTACAGAAATCTTGTGATAAATTAACTTGAGGTACTTAGAGGTATTTTCACGTTTTCTTTTGTTCTAATACAAAATTAATTTATGTTTGCTAGAATATAAATTAATTTTGTTTTTGTATTCAAAATTGGAGGTGTTAGGCTATTAGGTTTTTATAGAAATAATCGAAGTTACATAGGTAGGTATCTAAATTAATTGTGATATTGATTTTATTTCTGTTTATCTGTGTTCTATTTAAATAAGTGTCAACGCATGTTTTCGGGAAAAGCAACAAAAACAATTTATTCGTTAAGTGATGTATGTAGAGAATAGCATATAAACCTATCACTCTATCGATGTGTTTCCTAGTTAAAGACTAGTGTCACTTTGCCAGTAAACAAGTGTACCTACTTTGTATAGTTTAGTATAGAAGATTGATTAACCCATTACTAGAACACGTGTGTGGATTAAACATTGTAATAGGAGTCTTAATTCACATGCGTAATAGCAGCAACGACGACTAGCAGACTTTAAAAAACTACCATTGGATAGTAATCCAATGGTAGTTTTTTAAAGTCTGCTAGTCGTTTGTTTTGTGGTTATGTGTAGGAACCAGGTTGAGTTACATAGTTACATGTTGTGGTTTATGAAGCGCCTGGTAAATTATATCGACTCTTTGCACGTTTGAGACGTTTTATTGTTATATATGTTTGAGTGCTCTAGGCGTCGTTTTAGTTTTAACTACTTAGTGAAATGCTGTGAGTATTCTGTTAGGCGCTAATGATTTAATATTATAAAAGAGTATCTACTATTATTTTATAAAATAACTAGCTTTTGCCCGCGACTTTGACCGCGTAGAAGTCGAAAATGGTTCTATTTGGATTTTTTATTGGTTTTTAACGTTTTTATTTTTGTTATAACATATAAATTATTATGTTGAAATGTTTGAATCTATACTAATAATATAAAGAGGAAAGATTTGATTTGATTTGATGACAAAATTTTAAGTAGATTGGACCAAGGAATCACGTTGTCCCATACAAACTTAGCCCCGTTTTTCACCCCCTTAGGGGTAGAATTTCGGAAAATCCTTTCTTATCGAATGCCTACGTCATACAAAGAACACACCCTCTAAATTTAAGGTCTCTACGATCAGCGGTTTGGGCTCTGCGTTGATCCGTCAGTCAGTCATTCAGGACAAAGCATTTTATATGTATAGATGTGCATAATTTTTTTATAATTTTTGTAGTCGACTTGATTTTACGAATAGATAATTACACGTATGTGAGTGAAGCGGTAAAACTTATTATAATCATGTATCTATGCTTATAAGCGCTGCTTAGAAAACGGTGAAGGAAAACATCGTGAGGAAACCGGCATGCCTTTTTTTTTTTTTTTTTTTTTTTTTTTTTTTTTTTTTTTTTTTTTTTTTTTTTTGAGGCTGGGAAATCATCAAATGACTTCTCCCGCTCTGGGCAGAGCGAGAGGGTGTGTCAGACTTTTACTGACTAAAACCCACCCGTGTTCCTTCCGTTGCCTGAGTGCCGGGGCCGCGTTATCCCTTTCGGACAAACCCGCAACCCCAGCAGGCATTGGTCTTTCGACCCCGTCGGTTGGTGCTGACATCTCTTTGAGGCGCGCGTGGAACACAACGCGCCGTCGACACGGGCCTGGTCCTTATCGGACGGCGAGCTGCCCATTGCTCACCGTCCGCAAGCCCGCGCCTACGGTGGCCGGAAGTCGGCTCTGGACTCCCGACGCCCGGGGCGTCTCCTGCGGCGACTAGGGCCGCGAGGGCGTGCAGCTTGCATCTCCCTCGCGCGCTCCGCCTCCTCCTTCGCGAGCATAACTGCTTCGCAGAAGGAGGTGACGGCCTCCCATGCACTCTCGCTCCGAACCATGGCCTGAACCAGGGCCGGACGCGAGAGATCGCCGCCGCCGATCGCCTCCGTGAGGACACGGCGGTGCTCCGCCCAAGCCGGGCAGACCTCCACCGTATGCTCCACCGTGTCCTCCGGGCGATCCACACAGTGGTGACACCCGGGCGTTTCCTCCCGCCTTACGCGGAACAGGAACCTCCCGAAACAACCGTGTCCGGTGAGGACCTGCGTCAGGCGGAAGGTGAGGACGCCATGGCGCCTCTCAAGCCACTCCTCAAAGAGGGGACTTATCGCCGCAATTGTGGCGTGCCCAGCGCTGGGTTGCGACAATCGTACACTCCATGCCGCCATGAGATCCCGCCGGAGCTCTGTCCGCTGTGCCGTGATTTCTCGCGGCAGCGGAGTTACACCCCGGCGTTTCGCCTCCTCGCGCAACTCCCACATGTGCGCGAGGACTTTCGCCTCCAGATCCCATGGCGGTAGTCCGGCAAGGAGGCTCGCTGCCTCACGGGAGACCGTGCGGTATCCCCGGACCAGCCTGATGGCCATGACCCTTTGGGACGCGTTCAACCGCCGGGCCGGTCGCAGCCTCAATGAACGCGCCCACACCGGTGCCCCGTAAAGGGCCATGGACCGCACGACCCCCGCGTAAAGCCTCCGGCAGGAGGCGTTTGGACCCCCCAGGTTGGGCAGGAGCCGCTTCAAAGCAGCCCCAGCCCTATCCAGTTTGGGAGCCAAACGTCGGAAGTGCTCCACGAAGTTCCACCGGCTGTCGAGGACGAGTCCCAGGTACTTCATCGTCGACTCGACACCGATGTGAACCCCTCCCGCCGTAATCTGGGAACCCGACAGTGGCGCGTTCCGAGGACCATAGAAACACATGGCCTCGGACTTGTGCAAGGCCACCTCGAGTCCCAGTTGCCGGATCCTTTCGACGATTGTCGCAACCCAACGTGTCGCTAATTCGGCCGCCGCCTCATGCGACCTCCCCTGCACCAGGACCAGCGTGTCGTCAGCGTAGCAAACCACGCTGACGCCGCTAGGGAGGTCGGCGCGCAGCACCCAGTCGTAGCCGATGTCCCACAGATGCGGCCCCAGGACCGATCCCTGTGGGACACCGCACGACATCTCTCGCCGGTTCCACTCTCCGTGGTGACCGGGGTAGATGACGGCCCTGTCCGTCAAATAGGCCTCGACCACTCGACAGAGGTAGGTCGGCATCCGGTGATACCGGAGTGCCTCCCTAATGCAACTCCAGGGCAGGGTATTGAAGGCATTGGCGATGTCAAGAGACACCGCCAAGACCACCCCACCCCGGGCAACAGCATCCCCCGTCGTGAGGGCTCGAACGCGCATGATGGCATCCACCGTAGAAACCGGCATGCCTGAGAGATATTTCTCGTCGGCATGTGAAGCCAAGTCAGAGGTTCATGGGCGGCTTTAAAACTCTGATACCAGGTTAGTCACTAACTACACGAAAAGAAGAAGAAGCGCCTCTGAAAAATTTACAAATATTTTCCAAATTATTTCTCTAATTAATCGAGAACAACACGCCATACATTGTACAGTTTTTAATATTTTATTACAACAATAACACTCGGAATATATTATTACCTGTAGGTACTCTGTACCCAATCATTCGTGTTCAGGATACCACAGGTACTTATGTGGACAACCTAGACCTATTTTTCACAACAAAACAAGTGGAATCCGAAGTCCTCCAAGCGACCTTGTGCCATAAACATAAATTCTCAGAAAGCCTCGACAATAAGCCTAGAAGAAAAACCTTCTTGTCATTGACTAATAATTCAATTACGACCATCAATCCACATTATTGAAAGGGAATTTTGTTAATTTCTTTATACATAATTGACTACCTATTGTCCGGGGCTTCGCCCGCGTGGACCCTAATTCTTATTCTAAAATACAAGTAGCCTTAGTTACTCCCTATAACATCAGCTATCAGCCATTGAAAGTCCCGTCAAATCAAATCGGTCCAGCCGTTTCGGACATTAGCCGGAACAAACAGACAGACGGACAGAAAGATAAATTATTAAAAAATATAATTGTTATAAGTACCGTGTATACTTTCATATATATTTAGTAAAAAGCTGTAATTTTGACATTGCAAACAGACTCTTAAATTTTATTTATTTGTATGTATTGATAAAGATGATTGAAGTAATAAAATAGGTTTGAAAATACGACGAAAAGCTTGGAGAAAAAGTAGTGCCCCCCCCGGCTTTTTATTTTTGTTTCGTCTTGGCGGGGTTACTACCGTGCCCGCAGATGTAAAAGTATAAATATGGTTATCGTGTTCTTTGTTCATGTTGTTAAATGTCTTTGTAGTATATACCTATACCTATTTAACATGTGTCGCTGGGGCTTATACTTTTGACCGCGTTGACTTTAGATCTCTATTACTTGGATAAACTAAACCTGTTTGCTACCTGTGAGCCAAAATTCAAAACTAAATCTATTAATAGGAAGGTAGGTAGGTTTATTGATAAAAACATTATACATATCAAATATGACGAAGAAAACTTTAGTGTTGTGTACTTAGTATGTAGGTAGGTATGCAACATACTTGTACCTGTGTTCCTAACTAATATGAAGTTATATTTAATTGTAATGGTTTTTACTGCTAACTCGTCTTTGAAGTTAGCAGTTGCCATGTCTGGCCACACCACTGTTAAACCCGCGATGGTTTTTGTGGTGTGTTTAACCAAATGTCTGTTTTTTTGTTCTAGTTTTGATTAATAAAAAAAAAAAAAAAAAAGTGCCCAAAAAAAATTTGGTGTTAATTAGATATTTATAAATATCACATCTTTCAAAAGTTAATATTACTAGTAACTAGTCATAAAACTATATTTCTGTATAAATTTATTAATTGGCTTTAACGCATGTAGTTAAAGTTTTAATGGCTGTCGAATTTTTTATTGGACAATTCCTGGTGATGGACACCAAATATTTGAGACGGATTTAGCATAAGTATAATTCATGTGTTGTATCTAAAAGTTAATTTAGTTACACACCAACGTCTCTACACCAAGAACCTTACCTTTAAAGCAAGCTCTGATAAAAGATTAAAACTAAGGTAAAATAAAATGTAGCACAAAAACTCTTCAAAACATCTTTATTTGAATCGACAACCAGTGCAAAAATTAAGTCGTAGTATCACAATTAGCTCACGAAGAATTCCAATAGCTTAGTAGGCAATGAGAGGGGCTGAAGCAGCAACGTAAGGGGCGGCATACGGAGAGGCAGCATAGGGAGAGGCAACATAGGGTGCAGCCACGTACGGCGCGGCAGCGGGAGCGACGTAGGCGGCAGGAGCGGCGTAGGCGGCAGGAGCGGCGACGTACGCAGCAAGACCACTGTTGATACGGTGGTAGTATTGCGAGCTGGTTGCCGTGACAATCGGTGCGGGAGCGGCAGCCACTAAGGGTGCGCTCACTAAGGCAGGTTTAGCGGCAGAGATGGCGACGAGCGCGGCGAGGACAACGATCTGGAATAGAGTTATTGGGGTTAGAAAGATGTCACTGTTATAAAAAAATGGCAAATAATCAGTTGCTAGCAGATCACTAATACTAAAAGTAGGTCTGAAGAAATAAATAGAAATTGTACTTTTCACTTTATAAAAACAATCCCTAAAATATTTTTGTTTTCACTTTCACGGATTGAAATCTAATCTACTTTTCACTCAATATGATGAAAGGATACTCACTAGCTTCATCATCTTGAAAGTTGGGTTGGTAGTGTTTGTACTGCTAGAACAGGACTCGTACTGTTCGCTTGTTCGCCAGTTCGTTATATACGCCGCAGGCGCCAACGGTGTTGCAACCGGCCATCCTCGGCGAAGTCTCTGGCATTGATAGCTGCGTGATCAGCGAACCAATAGTCTCTGCCTTCGGGAGTCATCGGAATTCACGAGAGCATGCATATTTTATTGCGATTCACCTGTACCTACTTGTAAATCTTTCACTGTACTCGTAAAACATTTAGATAAGGATAAATTAGTAGAAATATCTTGCGATTGTAACAGGAAGCTGTTTGCTGTAGCAATTTTAAATGTCATTGTTTGCCTTATATCATTATTTTGACAGTATATCTGATCTATTTGACGGCTGCGTTTTGTTAAATAATTGGACATGAACACTATTTATATATAAATTGTGCACATACATAGTTATATTAGGTACTTACAAATTCTTGGATATTACAGGAGGGGCAAAATGCAATCACTGCTTGCATCGTTTTCTCTTATCAAAGTATACGTACTTATTCGATATATATGCCTATGATTCATTCTCCGAAACAAGGAGAGAGAATCAGGCCAAAAAAAGTTTTTTTTTTTTGAATATTTAAATTATTTCTAATAATAAAACTAAAACTTAGATTATGACAAGATGAAAGTACTCACTGAAATTCTATTTTTGTAAAGGCAAAATGAGTACGTTAATAAATACAATGGTTACCCATAAATAACCAATCAAGAAAGTTTGTACTTTTTTTGTCAGTACATACCTCCACGATAAATGGAAAAATTAAGAAGTTGGTAAACAACACGAGACCGTTGAAAACTCCACGTGATACCGCCATCGGCATCGGTCCCACGCTGTAAAAAAATCAATATTCGAATTTGATAGACGTCTGCCGATACCCGTACTAACTTACCTAACATAGAAGTCAAACATTTATGTAATGGTAATGGTCTTGAGGCAATACTTGGTTTTGAATTAGTAAACTTTTGATGGCAAGTAACTACCGTACTTACTGTTTATATTTTATACTCTTATCCTATACTATTAAATGAGCAATATTTTTATATATGTTTAAATCGTTTATTGGGACAAAAAACAAATACATTCAAGACAAAATGTTAAACGATGATAGCTGTAATAGTTAAAACTGTGGCGCAGCTACCAACGCCCGACTCCTAGTGAGGGGGTAGGTTGTTCGAAGACAAATACATAACAAAGGTATTTTAACAAATATTTAAAGAAAAGAAATAAATAAAATAGTAAATTTTGAGAAAAGTGCCATGTGTGTGAAGTACCTAATGTTGAGTACGAGAGGGTGAGGGTGTGGTGAGTTGTGTGTCGAGTGTGTGTTTTCCGAGATGTTAAAATTTCCACAAGTTTTTCTGTTGCATCATAGGTAAGTGATTTTAATAAAATGTCGAGTTTTTCTTGCATTCATTTCTGGTAACAGAATAGATGGAGATATTGTTATTTATTCTGTTATATATTTTTGAGCTCATGTAGATAAAATGGCGACGTGCTGCTATAGTTGTACGAGGCTTTACATCACAGACTCTATAAGAACGGCGTCTGCTACTTAATCTAACTGGTTCATAATTCAGTTGGGTATGCTTACGGAGTACTGCCTGAGAAATGAACAACTGTCTGACCGTCAGGACCTGGCAGAGAGAGTAAAGTGATGTTGTAGGAAAGCGGATTGGCTTCCTCGCAAGGACTTTCAAAACTGCTCTCTGAGCTATCTCAATCCGCAACATTGTTGTTTTGTGCGCACAACCCCAGACCGCTAGGCAATTACCCAACACTGACTGAGCAAGTGCAAAATATATGCTTATTAAGGTCTTAAAATCAGCTGAGCCTCTTATGTTCTTAAAAATATACGAATGTTTTCTCAGGCGTGCCACGGCAGAGCCAATTTGCTGATGCCATTTCAGGTGACTGTCAACTACAACAACAAGATATTTAATTATCTGGAACTCTTCTAATAGGTATATATATTTGTAATCACGT
The DNA here is from genome assembly GCA_947364205.1 of Agrochola lota. Lineage (NCBI taxonomy): Eukaryota > Metazoa > Arthropoda > Insecta > Lepidoptera > Noctuidae > Agrochola > Agrochola lota. Next base: position 10,544,467 of record OX376236.1, read on the forward strand.
TCTCGAAAACGGCTCTAACGATTTCGATGAAAGTTGCAATATAGGGGTTTACGGGGGCGAGTTTAGGGGAGGCAGCTACTTAATATAAATTAAGTAAACATTGAAAGGCTTGAATTATAATGACTATAAGTCCAACAAGAACCGCATTAATGTACCGCCAGCGATTAGACGGAGACAGTCCATTCAAAACGCAATACAAATAGCTTTTGAGTGAGATACCTGCACACCTTTATGTAACATTTCGGCTTTCATTATCAACAGTAGCGTCTAGTTATATGCGTACATCGAAACTAATTATGGTGACAAACATTTGTTGATAGACAATGGCTCGACTGAATACAAAAGTTTCGGTAAGCGATTACATGTTCTGTTTATGTACGTAGGATCTGGTATCAGATCGTTTATTTAAAGGTTGTCTTGTGCTGGTAATTCACATGAATTATGTTCGCCGAATATAAGGTAGGTATAACATAGGTAAATGCGACTTCGACCTCGATTATCAAGATTGATAATCGAGAGATTATCAATCTTGATAATCTCTCAAATCTACTAAGATCATTTTGCAACAGTTTTGTTTTGCACTTCAAAATATATGTAAAAAATGAACATTTTCTCCACGTATCCAGGACACATATTACCAGGGAGAGCTTTCGGGTCAGCCCGCTGTTGCGTAACAACAAGTCCGTAGAAGACTTACCAGCCAGTAGTCGTAGTCACCAATTGTCGGTCGGCAATTGACACCTACATTTTTCACTTGCGAACACAGATACGGCCACTCCACATTCGTATTTCCTGTAACAACGTATCTTTTTTTCTTTTATCTGTCTTTCTATTGTTTTTGTTTTGGTGATATAGAATTAGAGCACATCATAATTAGAACACGTCATAATTAGAGCACGTCATAATTAGAGCACGTTATAATTAGAGAACGTCATAATTAGAACATGTTATAATTAGAGCACGTCATAATTAGAGCACGTCATAATTAGAGCATGTTGTAATTAGAGCACGTCATAATTAGAGCACGTCATAATTAGAGCACGTCATAATTAGAGCACGTCATAATTAGAGCACGTTATAATTAGAGCACGTCATAATTAGAACATGTTATAATTAGAGCACGTCATAATTAGAGCACGTCATAATTAGAGCATGTTGTAATTAGAGCACGTCATAATTAGAGCACGTCATAATTAGAGCACGTCATAATTAGAGCACGTCATAATTAGAACATGTTGTAATTAGAGCACGTCATAATTAGAGCACGTCATAATTAGAGCACGTCATAATTAGAGCATGTCGTAATTAGAGCACGTCATAATTAGAGCATGTCATAATTATGTATGTGTGTTGATGAATGGTGATGAGGAGTGGTGATGAATCTGCGAACATAATTATAGCTTGGCTTGAGATACATATAGAATAATACAAGCCGGGAGTTGGTGTATGTCTCATTTCCAACTTAATGTGCTTCAACAGCTGAAACAGGAATTTTATGTTGCAAAGAGTGGCCATAAATACGATAGTGTGTAAAAACGAAGAGCACTGATTGCAACAAGTGGCTTCAAGTAAATTTAGACCCATTATCCTAACCATGGTCAGTATATAACTGTAGCTTTCTAATAATTGCAATACATTAAAAAGACATCCGCGAACTTTGAGTTCGCATTGAGTTCGTATTGAGTTCGATCTTTCTTTAGCATTTGCTGCCTAAGGAACCTTACCGTAGTCACAATGTGTGAATTTGCATTCGGATTAAGGGCCATAGCAACAGGTTGGAATCACAGAATTCGCACAAAGCGAAACCAAAGATTAATTAAACCGATAATAAAAATAATTCCACGAATTATGTTTGAGCACAAAAGTGCTCCAATTTCATGGAAGAAATAGGCCGCTTGAAAACAGGATATACAATGAAAAACGAATTACATTGAGTTGGACTCGATCATTTATAATGGTAACCTATATTTCTTTACTTACATTATTTTATGACCTTAATCTAAGTTGGTATTTCATCAATTGCACGCCTTTTAACAAAAAAATATTTTGTCGTTAGCTTAAGTGAAAATCAAAGAGGTATTTGTTTACTTACTTTATATTTAATTGGAAATGGGACAGGTTTGCGCAGGTCTCTCTAGTAGTTAAGTGTATAAGAATGCTCCACGTGGTGTCCACAAAGGCTCACATGCTTGAGTTTTTACAGTAAATGCTAGAATTCACATGCTTATTACATTTAGGTATTTAAAGTACTAACTCGCGAGTGCGATTGCACATTTTCTTTATAATATTTGGGGCTATGCGCTTACTATTAAGGGAAGGTATATCTAGCCGCTTTTTTTATATTTTTCAGCTGGTACTATAGTCAGTCAGTAAAGCCTTCAGCGTTGCTTATTTATTGGTATTTTAAGTGAAACATTTACTTTACAGTGTACAAATGTGGGACTACAAAACCTATGTAACTAAAACAGGAAAATCACACGATGCTGTGTGGCACCGCACTGGAGGGACGAACAGGAATTTAATAAATAATATTACTTTTGTTCCCGTTCGTCCCACTTATTTTGTTAGTGGGACGAACAGGGATAATTTAGTAATTTTATTTTTAATTCCCGTTGTCATATAAATGAGTGGGACTCATTTATATGAGTCTGATTGTTCCATGGTAAAAAAACACTTATTTATCCTAACTTAACGAATCTACTAATTAACTAATCTATTTTTTCACATTTATTCAATTTAAAAAACAAATATTAATAGCACTTTTTGCGGTACATAACAATTTTTGTATTATTTTTAAAAGGATTTTAAGACTTCAAACATCCTAATTCTAAGTTAATATAGATCAGGACCTAATTTGTCGATGATGTGGTTGCTGTGGTGAAGTAGTTGAAGTCCTCGGACACTATATGGCCTTTCCTGCAGCAAGAGCGCTGGTCGGTTAGTACGGCACGCAAGCATTAATGACATCATCCGGCGGGTTTTAGAACCCAATGGCTTGGCTTGCGACGGTGGGAAGAGGCCAGACGGAATGAACATAATGCCTTGGATGTTGGATAGGCCTTTGGTGTGAGATACAACCTGTGTCGAAACCAGCCATTCCCTATGCCTTGCACGGCAGGCTGAGCCAGGGCGGCTGCTGCAGGTGCAGAAAGCCCTCAAACGGTGCAAATATACCTTATTGGTAGCTATATTTTAGCGCCGTTTGGGGTTGATACACTAGGGTTGTAGGGTCCGAGCTTTCATAGAGTATTTAAGGACAACGCCAAGCGGTTCGTCATCTCTCCACGAGAGGGGTGACCAATTTTAGGTCGAAGAATCAGCATTGCCATCCAACGTGGCACCGCTGCCAGCCTTTTGGGCACTTTTCCCACTGACAGTGATGAAGACGAATTCTTTGATGCCCAATGAGCTCTTCCGTTTATTTTTATTTTTTTCTTTACATACTTGTACATAATATAAATATATTTTAGTGTTAAATTGTACATTATCTAAAAGATTTGACAACAAACATTACTACAAAATAAATACCGAAAGTGACTGTGACTCATAAACTCTATAACTCATCAACGAATCCTAATCACATAAGTCGAACGTGTGACATCTGATATTTTTGCATAGACTGTGCCACAACCTTCAAATGCTTTTCTGTCGATAGAAAGTTCTAAACAACAGTGTTGATTTGAAGTGAACAAAGCCGATGTTGACGCAATAGTCTCTAGGACTCGTGTAAGGAAACTTTCAGGAGCGAGTGGATCGCGAAACTTTCCATAAGCTTATTAAACATACCTCCAAATGTATTTGAACAATTGTTTAATTCCAACATGGCCGCTGACAACATAATGCAATTATGTTTGACCAGTGAGCGATTTGGTTTTACAAAATAGTATGCTAAAGAGTCACGAGACGTTATTTGTTTATGAATGTGGTTTTCCTCATTTGAATCTGTAGATCTAAATTCAAATTCTTATCTTAATCTTATCTACACAGTTCTAAATTGTGATGAACTGAAACGTTTTCGTTGCAAGAAACAAATGCGCACAGTATCGTAACATTCGTAACATGACGTACACAATCTGTCCGTAACTTTCGATGAATGTTGTTGATAAAAATGTGCGAAGTAATGACGTCATACTGGAACGTGTTTCATACAGTTTCATGGATGATTGACGAAATTTCATGCGTGACGCGTTCGCAAGGAAGAATGTTCAAGTGGCTCGAAAATAATTAGATGTAGGTGTAATAGACCTACGTGATTACTTAAAAATAAATTAGAGGTGCCGTCAGTTTATCACACGATTACGCAGACACATGAAAGCCTTTTGTCCTGTAATCTGAGCCCGAAAATGTTAAATCCTAAGTTTAAAGATTTTTTCTTAAGCTGGCGGACAAAAAAATAAAAAAATAAAAAAATTCAAAAGTCATTTATTCAAACTAGGCTGAGAATCAGCACTTTTCGAACGTCAAAATTAGCTAAGACATACCCCCAAAACGCCCACCCTTCACCACTTCCTAGTGCATTAGCTGGGAAGAAGAAGTGGCGCAACAAACTCCCCAGCAGCACAGCTGTCTGTTCAGTTAGAAGAACAAAAAAAAAAGATTCTATTTAATAGTATTCAAAATAATTTCATAAAAATTTCAGTTACTTTCAGTAGCTCCATCAGTTGCAAATTGTTTTAGGTCATCCATGTAGAAGAGGTGAGATATAACCTGACCACCTCTCCTCAGCCGATAGCCTAGGCCTGAACCCTCCAGCAGTGTACTTAGAGGATTCAGGGCTAAGCAGAACCAGAGCCGACTCAAACTATCGCCCTGAAATATGCCTCGCTCTATCCTTATTGGTTCGCTATTCCTCTGGATATTTCGACATCCTGGATAGCGAAGGACCGTCCTCCATTGCCCCATAAACGACAACAGGAAGGTGCGCAAAATTGCATCTACTTTATACAACTCCAGCACCCTCATGCACCATGTATGTGGCACCGAGTCATAGGCCTTCTTATAATCTATCCAGCATGTCGACAGATCCTTTCGGGAACGACGAATCTGTTGGCTAATGGCCATATCAATGAGGAGTAGCTCCTTAGTAACGCGGGATCCATTCCTACATCCATTTTGAGAGGCAGACATGATGGAGTTAGTGTCTATACGTTTGTTAATTTTAGCTCTCAAAATAGATGTAAGAACTTTATAGACCGTCGGTAAACATGTGATCGGCCTATAATTTTTGGGTTCCGCGGTGCTACCAGATTTATGGAGCAGGTGGGTAACTCCTGTCGTTAAGAACTGGGGTAATGAACTAGACTCCAATGCAGTCTGGTACTGAGCCGCGAAACGAGCGTGCGACCTTATAAACCATTTTAACAGAAGTTGTGCAGCCCGTCCGACCCTGAAGATTTCCAGTTAGGCAACGGATGAACTGCACGAGCTACATATTGGGGGCAAATGGTAATAGCCCCCATTTCTGGTATTGGGTCGCAGGCTCGCTCGACTTCTCGAGTCCAATCACCTTCGGTGTGACTGACAGGCACCGACCAGATGCTGCGCCAGAAAGAGCACATGGCAACATCATCCGGCAGACGCGTGTCAGTCTCACCTTGGTCCGGTTACTCCCAAGCCCTATAAACCCACCTTTCATCACTCTGGAAGGTGCGATTCTGAGTGTATCACTCTACTGGCCGCTTATACCTACGAATATGGTTCGCCCATGCATACACTTTCTGCTTCAGGAAGTCGATGCGCTCGGTGGCACGGGCCATATAATCCTGAGGGCTGATATAAGTCCCTAAGAACGCCCGCCTCACAAAGCGCATCCCTCGGGGGCGAGTATTGCCCTCCCTGAAGCAGATTAGTTTGCCGATGAGCGCTCTGGCCCCACCAATACGGCGCTCAATCCTGCACTGCCAAGCTGGTACAGCTGGTTTCGGTCGTGTAGCTCTAGAGTCATTAGCAAATTTGACGTGAGCTACACGACATGCCTCTACAGCCGCGCAGTACAGAATTGAGTGAGTATCAGTGAGGTCTTCGCAGTCATCAAAATAGTTTGACAACTGCGAATTCAGAACCGCCACTAGCGCCCTATTTTTGCTTTGCATAGTCAAACGAGGTAAGCGTGGTCTAAGTTCGAGCGACATGAACCGATATTCCAGAATCGCACCCTCCAAAGCACTCCTCAATTCCTCGTTGCACTGGGTACTTACGTTTGTAGCCCTGTCATCAATCCACTCGCCAGCTTGACTTGTAGTGACCTGTGGTGGTACTATAACACCCTGCGACGGAGGAGCGATGACATGGCTACTCTGCGTTTCATTTCGTAGGCGATCAAGTACAGTGTCATCCAACATATGATTACGCTGGATGACCCGCACCTGATCCGATAGTCGTTGTGCCGAAACGTTGACAGCTGGCTCAAGCACCTAAAAGAGAGAGAGAGCATTCGAACACGGTACGCGGTCAAGTTGTTTCCCCCTCTGTAGCCCCATGGTATGAGGGCATGACGTTTTCGTTAATGGATCGTGTCCATCTCATGCGTTGCACACTTCCGCCGGGAGCTGGGACCCTATCAGAGGCCGGTGGACCTCCCCGTCGACGAGCAGAGCTGGTGGTGGCGTCGTGGGTGGGGAGATATACTCGTTGCTCGCGCTCGACGCAACTACCGCGCCCGGTGTCATCACAGCGGTCACAGTGGGACTGGGTACCGGCGGCGGCGAGGCGGAGCTGAGCGAAGAGTCCGGAGGTGGTGGGCGTGCTAGGCGTGCGGCAGATCTTGTCAACATAGTATCTTCATTTTTATTTTCTGTTCATTGTTGTTTTATCGGAGGTGACATGGGCTGTCATGTCACCTTCGATTCGGCAGTTTTTAATAAAATTCTATTGCATTTTGGTGGTGAATTATGACCTTTTTATTATTATTTTTATGGTTTTCCGGTTTCAGGTTTACTTTGTATGGAAAAACTCTTGTAAAAATGCGTCAAAATTATTACAGTTGATAAAATTGCGTGGACGAGATGTTCTGTTGACACGGTGTTGCCGTATTGTTATTGTTATTATTATTATTAGTGTGCAAAGGCCCTTACTCGAATAATTTTAAGTCTAGGTAGAAATTAACAATCATTATTATTACATGATGTGATTTACATCAACGTAATTATTTATGCTTATTGTTCAATGTTTGATCTTTGGTGGTGTTAGTAGTTTAGTCTGACTTATCGTGATTGTGTTGTTTAGTGGTTCAACATCACTGGTCATCATCGTATTTCTGTGACAGATTCCTTCATCGTTCAGCTGAAATACGTCATCTGCTGGATATAGGCCTCAGTTCTTTTTCATAGTTTAAAGTAAATAGGTGGACACATTAACATGAGCAACAGTCACGATAAACGTGCTTAATCAGATTTCGGTCACAGATATGCAAGTTAAATTAGGTAATAAAACTGGAATGCTTGGAGTACTTGGTTTTAGTGACATTTTATGTTTTGGTCGAATGAAATTGTAAGTTCCTACAACTACTGCTGTAAATAAAAATTAAAAAGTCCCGGTGTGTGTAAAATATAAGAAAATGCATGTATGTTTTACGATTCCTGTACCAGTTTAATATTTATTGTATTTGATAAGTTTTTTCTATAAAACATACCTTCTAATTTTCTGTTAGGTATTCGAACCTTGTAATAATTGGACCTAAAATCTTGATTATCTATGTTACGATATTTAATTGGAAATAACTTGATTAGCTTGTGTGCAAACCAAATCCCTAGTGGAGTAAATAAATTGTGCAATCAACCAGTTATCATCAATATGAAGTCAAGTGTAAAGACCACTAGGGAATACCTACTTGACTCGATTTTCCACAAACTCAAGAAAAACTGTGAAAGTGTAAAGTCACTTGACTTTGCGCACTGTATTCAACTCAAAACTATGGATTTAATCTTAAATGTGATACACGAATATATCAGCGTTAGGTCCTCGTGAAAAAAAACTTCTGTGTAGGTACCTATTCTAAGCCATTTATTTTCCAAACAGGTACACAGTTCAGACTGTTAAAATATTCATTTGCTTCTGCAAAAATTGTTCGTTCATAATTTAAGCATGCATTTAAAATATTACTACCTGGGCGACCGAACTCTGCTCTCGTGAAAATAGATAGTATAAGAAAGTTCATACTAATTCCATGTATAGTATATACTAATTCCATACTGCCATGCCATTATTCTCATTATTTATCTTGTTTTAAAAGGCGCCTTGTGTGCTCGGGTGAAAATACGGAGAAAACAAATTTTCCCAGATATGAGACCTAGCTAGATCGATTTTTGCCCCCGTAAACCCCTTTATTGCATCTTTCATCGAAATCTTTAGAGCCATTTTCGAGAAACGTTATTACAAATATATAAATATACAAATATTGCTCATTTGATAGTATAGGATTAGATAAACAAGAATAGAATATAATTACTTACTAAATTGACTGTTTTTAAAGATTAAATAGAATAAAATTATATTATAATATTTAATTATTATTGGGGGCCCAGTTAAGGGCGAAGACCTATTCCATCTTTCGCCATTTCTCATTTTCTTGGGCTATTCCAGTCCAGGTCACGACCAGTATATCGTCGTACTACCGGCGCCTGGGTCTGCCTCGAGTGCGTGGTGCTACGCGTGGGTACTGATGGAGAACCTTCTCGTTCCAGCGTCCATCTGTGGCTCTGGTTACGTGTCCTACCCATCGCCAATACAATTTGCAAGCAAGTCTATCTTTTATTTTAGTCCATTGTCGTATGTATTTGCTCCTTTTACGATAAATAATAAGTTTACACATAAAATAATGTAACAGGAAGGTATTCCTGTAAATACCCCCACAAAACCAGGCCCATGCAATCAGGTCAACAACCGTCAAAACGCCCCAGACTAAACTCGGTCAGTGCTACCGGTCCCATGGGTGAGCAGAAGGGAGAGATATGACCAACCAACTTAGGTGAATGCTCCGGTCAACCAGCTACCAATAAGTATCTAAAGTTGATTTAGGGCAGAGCTTTCATCTTTTACAAGGGCATATGCAGCAGTGAGCATTTGACTTATAAAATTAAATTAACATTCATTTATTTCGGACAACAGTGATCCATATTGTGTTAGTATTTCAAAACAACTTATATTCTAGTGCTAGTAGTACTGATTTAATATATTTAAAATAATGAACATTCCACGCAGAGGACGACCAGATATGAAAACATGTTTCCTACCTGAGCAGCCTCCGTATAAAATGTCTCATGTCTGAACTCTCCACCACAGCTCCCAGGATTTAGTTGCGACTACCTCGCACCCTGCTCAACAGCGACGGTGTTTTACATTTGCGAATTATATTATATATTATTTTATATATTATATTGAAAGCTATATGTCTTATTGAGCCTGATTTCAGGAGAATCCAAAGTTAATTGGCAAATCGATCAGCCCAAAAAAGTCATCAACCAAAAACGGTTAACACAAGCTAAAGGATCGCATTAGAATTTTAAAAGGACTTTGACACTGGTATTTTTAAAGGACCTTGGCCCAATAAGCCAACAAAAACGAAAGGTTTGGATATTAAAAGCGTTCATTCTAAAAGCAACATCGCAAATAGTTGTCAAATTATCTCAAATATTTACTTGTTTTGAATAATTTGGCAATATTACTGCATGGAAATATGAAATATCTCTAACTAGTATATTAATAATGAATTGCAATTATAACAGAATTTGATGTTGTAACCGTTTTAGGTGTAAAAAAGGCATTTGAAAAATTTCGAAATACTTTTTTACATCCAAAACTAAATATTCGGTGTTACGATATTAATTATTCAATTTTATAATCAATATTTTAGTTCACTAGTTAGCCATATTTCATATTTCCATACAGTAATATTGCCAAATTAATCAAAACAGTGAAATATTTGTCATCTATTTGCGACGTTGCCCACTTTCAGAATGCACGCTCTTAATCTATTTTTTTAATAAACTAGGTATTGCCCGTTCCAGAGCACATTAACTAAACTGTCACCTCACTAAACTAGAACAAACAAACTAACTCCCACCGTGTGTCATAGGTTCGTTACTGCAAAATCCTAATTTTCCTATAGATTGTACAGTTAGAATATTAGTAGTTTGATCCATACATTCAGAAACTTATCGTGTCCTAGTTAAAGTGGATGGAACTCGTGCATATTACGTCGAGTCTGTCCACCCTAATATTATTTTTGACAATAATACAAAGTTTATTTCGGATGATTTTTTCATGTCCGGCCCCCTGTCCTATTTCTAAGAATGTATATTTTAGCCTTTTTTATGCAAAAGATCGATGCTGACTAATAAACGCACAAAGCTAGGTACTACCCCAGTTTGACTTTTACAAGTTGGGAAAAACCGCAAATGTTACTGAAGAGTTCCTCTGAAATGTTAAAGTAACACCTATTTATATGCTTTGAAAATGTTTACTAAGCTTTAGATATAAAGGTAGGTAATTAAAGTAGGTAGCTGACTTAATACATTCTCAGAAAAGTTTGTCTATAAACCAGCAAAAAGAAAACATATTTTTTCTGGAAATTTGCTGATTGCCAATTACTCAATTGCTCTAGGAATTACTGCTACTATTCTTGTAATCACATAGCTTTGGGCGATATTTACTCTCATCACCGTAGCGTACTCAGCCTGTCACGTGACACAGGTCGGAAGTGCAACGAGCACTTAATAATAATAGGTAACTCGTGAGAGTCAAAGGCTGCAGTCAGAATCTTGTTGGCGGTTCCTTATAAGTCAGAGTAAGAGAGTAAGAAGTACAAGTGCGTGATCGTTATGCATTCTTGAAACAAGTGGAACGTGGATTTCGCGTTTGTGATGTAAGAAGTTATGATTTTGATAAGAGTTAAGAACTATTATTTAAAAAATTATAGAAAGAAAGAACCCAAATAAATAAACATCAATAACATATAATGACAACATATAATAACATATAATGTACATCGAGTCCCGCTTCGTGGAGCCTTAAAGATCGTGATGACTACACTTCCTAATTTCTGAACGTCAAGTTCGGTGTATAGATAATTTGTTATTAAACACAACTTTTCTCCCCCTAATCATAAATTATACAGGGCTAAACACTGTGCCTAGTTGGCGTAGTGGATTGAATAAAAGCTAGATTTGATAATAAATAGCATTATGTGGGCGTTCACTCGACGTTTGTCACGCTCTCACGTTTTCCACGGCTACACTATACGTCACGGACGTTCATTATACTGCCCTTTTATTACCGTACCGAACGATAAAATCACTAATCTCCAAAATTTATCGACATCAACACCGACTAAAAGTTAGCACGTCGATAAAATCTACCTTAACGTTGTACGTAATTTAATTTACAAGCGACTTTTTGTCCTATGCTCATTTAGCGTGCGTGGTCTAATTTCAATTCGACATTTCAATAATATTCCCTAAAGTGCGCAGCCTTGATTATTTTCATATACTGTGACGTATATGTTTAGGTCACAACAACAATTACGAATGTAGGCTGTACTTATTGAAATACATACATAAGTTGCTATTATGTGCACGTTTATTTAATAATGGCATTATAGCAACAACGTTTGCAAAGATATCATACAAATACTTACTTGGTATTCTGTAAGTTCTGAAACGCAGAAAACGTGTTCTAATACCCATATAGCTAGAGCACAATAACTTAAGCAATTAAATCCGTTAATACCTTAGGTATTAAGGTATTTATGAATGAACAATCACGTCACAATTAGCAAGTCAGTAAAATACTTACGGCATTACATTACAAATAGTTATATTATTGTATTACGAGTATTATGCTATTATTTAATCATAAAGCCTTTAACCTTTCATAATACATAATAATACATGAACTCAAACAATGAGGTACAGTAAAACCTAACCTATTTAACAAATACTAATGTGAAAATACAATGAACTGCTGGTCATTCATAATACACTCAAAACTGGCGAATTGTGGGCGTTTAATATACCTACTTATACCTCTGCCTACCCCGTACAGTGAATCAGGCCTGATTTTATGTTATATAAATGCTGGCTCTTACAAGGTTGCAGAATAAAAAGGACACAAGAAATAAAAAAGAAAAATTATTATCGAATAGAATTTATTTCGATGATTGCTGTGCGATATAATAATATTTTACATATTTGCAACGTAGTCAGTTTTCGAAGAATCCGTAGTCTCAATCTCTCAGCGTACGTAGTAAGTATATGGGGCTGCGTAGCTGTAGGCGGAGTACGGGAGCGCGTAGTCGTAGGCGCTGTACGCGGAGTAGGCGACGGGAGCAGTGTAGGCGGCTGCTACGGGAGCAGTGTAGGCAGCTGCTACGGGGTACTCCAACACCAGAGGCTTAGGCTTAGCTGAGGCGAAAGCCAGGAGAGCAGCGAACAGCACCTGGAAATAATATTACGTTTTAGTACATATATACACGTAATGGAGCAAAATTGGTATAAAAAAGTTAAGATTAATAGAGTTAAGATAAAGATTTGTGCCATAAAAGGAGAAGGCTCAAAAATACCCCACGTCAGCCAGCAAAAAGAAACATCTCAAATTATCGCAAGAAATTAGTAAACAAAAATTATATACTTAAAGTTTTAATCATAACTGGCTAAAATATGACAAAATTGCTCTGAATATTAATTCAGGGGTAGTATAAAAATTAGGAAAATCTAGAAATTTTAGTTTTAGTTGCTGTCAGACGTGGGGTAATTTTCTATGGGAGATGATACTTCTCCTTTGTATCTTCTCATCTTGTACATGTTTTTACTTAGATTTTAAGCAATTGTCTATATTCAAGAAAAAATGGACCATAACCAGCAAAAATCCGTTTTTAGTGGAAATATGGAGGGAGGCTTCGGATCTACTCGGAGAACTCAGCAGTGAGACTAACCTAATCTAGGGCTGATTAAATAATAAGAATTATCTGTCAACCAATTGTTTGTAAGCATAAAATTATTATTTAAACAAAGTTCGAATTGAAGTTCACACTAAAGTTTAATTAGAGAATGGTAGGTACTTACGTATTTGAACATCTTGATGTTTGTTTTTTTTGTTTGGAGACGTAAGAGACTGTAGGACACAAGCTCCAATGCACAATGATAACCAGTCAATCGGTACTTCTTTTATATCAGTGGTCAAGTGCATGACAATGCGTAGTATGGTAGTGTAACCGGATAACGCCGAAATATCCTCCTTTATCCCATTAGGCAGTATGAGCACGCGCAGCCTTGCGCCGTGTCACCGACGGCCGGCAAAACATATTAGATCAAGGACTTAGGACACTATTTCTAAATCTTGAGAAATTCATAAAAAACACGGACCTATTTTAGCAGTTACACAAGATTGTCGTCGTCGTAAAAATGTTCGTTCATTGTTCTACTCTAGATAAAGTTATCTAAAGTGCCTGTGTGGATTTAGTCTAGAAACTCAGACGGAACTAACTTTCTGAGTGTTTTAATGAAATAATTATGTAATTGCTTGAAAACCCATTTGAAGTGGGTTCATCCACCTTCAATCCAGGATAGCTAGTACAGTAGTCTACAAAAACAAACTTATGCTAAGTTCAAGTAAAATTTTCATAGACACATGAATGGGAAGATTGTGTTCTTGGGAAATGACTAAATCAAAATTCCAGTTGGAAATTTTATTTATATCATATTGCTGCGTTGTGACGTCAAGCTAGGCGAAAGTCTCCATTGGGGTTATAGCAGGACTCTCTTGGGGATCTTGACGCGTGGCAACTTGTTGTACAGGATGATGGGGCGTCGCCGATGGTGATGCACGAGAGCTCGCCTTGAGTCGACCAAACCCACAGCCATCACACACGCCACGAATAGGAGGAGCCACTGGGAATAAATGTAGTTAAATTATCTAATTATCTATTAATATTCATGTTAATAACTTTTGTAACAAGCTACGCTTCATTTTGGGTAAATTGAAAAATCTACAATATGTTGTCAGCAGGAAAGTACTGTATACCTTGTATTACACAGTGGCTGACACAACTATTGGTAATGGCTTGGGTGGATATGGTCTTACATTCCCTACACACTTAAATAAATTTAACATCTTAAACAACACAATAGACGCTTGACGTGTCCACAAGACGGGTCCGGGTTCGCAACAAGTCAATCGCCATCCTGAGGATGCCTCGTTGAGAGGTGAAACACGTGTCGATTTCTTACAGAGTTCTTTATGACTCTATAAGAACAGTAAAGTGGATTAGGTTACTAAATATATGTCGTCTATTGTATTTTACAATGGATGTCCACAAAGTCACGCCTGAATCAATTAACTATTTAACATCTAGCAGATAAGGTTACTAAAACTGCTTATAGATAAAAAAATAAAAAAACATTAAATAACAATTATGAAAAACTGTTCAAAATTTGTAAAGTACTGCCGATCCATCTTAAAAGTAAGTTAAATATCTTGACTGAACAATTTAATAATCAATACCAGAAAGTGGAACATAAGCATATGTACCCAACTCGAATCTAAGAAGAAGACACTTGCTGTTCCGAAAATAAGAAACTACTTTAGTAAGCGCACACGAAGGTACGTAGTACCAGCGGTTAGTGAATGAGCTACCCCCAAAACTGATATCGCTTGACAAGTCTAAGGACCAACTTCAAAGAATTCTACAACAACATTATCTATCATTGTGTCCATACCGCTTTGCTATGCCTTTTTGTATAATGTGAGATTTCTTATCTTGAATGTAGGTATATTATTTTATAGGTTACTTAGCATAATTAAGTTTTAGCACATTAACATTCAAAATTTGGACTGCATTGCTAGACGAGAACAACTGCAGTTTGGCAGACTTTATGTAGGTATGTTATTGTTAATACACATTTTGAATAAATAAACAATAAATGTACAATCGAACAAGCTAATTGGCATTTACATATGTTCGCGTAGCTCGGTGTACTTTATGTACACCTATGCTTTACATTTTTATTTTTTACGTTTCATTATGTTAAATCGACAAAATGTATGCAGCAGCTGTTTTGTTTTTCATGGTTTTCCCATAGGAAAATTTCGTTCTAATTATAAGTAGCTACAGTTACTCCTTTTTAGGTTTTCAGTTATTTTAATCACACCTTGTATGTGTGTGATTTAGTTTGTGTTCGTTATGTGTCTAAAACAAAGATTTCAATCGTAGATGTGCCCTCACCGTACTACGTCGCGCGAAAAAGTGTACACACTGAGAAGAGTGACCTCGCACAATAATAATGGCGTTTCCAGGACAATCAAGTCAAGTGGCTGCGATATTGTGTGTCAGAGGCGTCAAAACGAAACAGAAACGCGACCATCTTTTAACGTGGCAGGGCGAATCTACGATTGAAATCTTTGGTCTAAAATACCTCTCGAGATAATCTGGCTACTGTGTAGAAACAAACATTAGTGATTCAATACAGTTAGTAAATCATGGATTTCTGCGACAAGGTTTTAACTTTGCAAAGCTGTTCATAAATAAGTATGTGAGATATAATATATCATAAATAAGTGAGATATAATAATGTTTCTGTAATGTAATTTTCAGGTTCTTTTTGATTACATCCATCCATATTCACAGCATATGTGTCGGTTGTAAAAGTGCCATAGTAAAAAGTCCAGCGACCCCGCATTACTTTCTCAAGATTTTTTATACGGTTTATTTCCTTGAAAAAGGAGTTATGACGCACTGAAATATTTTACTTCTTATATATTACTTGCAATCTTTGACACGTAAAAAGTTTTCACTGTTTTTTTCTCATTTCTTTTTCGTGAGAGACGAGATTTTTGAGCTGTAGTGGGCTACTTAAATAAAAGTGTTAAGAAAACGAGTGAAGTATCATACCACCCATATTTTTTGTGGAAAAACTTTATGAGGAACACGTAGTTTTCGAGCGGGCGGTAGCTTTTTGATATTAGATATGATATTTATGTTAATTTGATTTGAGTTGGAAAACCATAAAACGACACATTAAGTAAATATAAATATATACAACGTGTTCATTTTGATATCCCATAACTCTAAGGTATTAAAGAGACCAGGTCAAAGAATCAACAAGCATCTAAATTATTTTTCAATTATTTTAAGATATATTATTATTATATTATATTGTATTGATAAGAAGATAATAAAATTTTCGTTCAAACCAATCCTTCATATTTAAAGCTAAGAAAATGAGAAGTAGTCATATTTTCTTTTCACGAACAAAAATTGTCAGAATTAAATGTTTTATATTTTTTATATTTCACCTCAGGGTTTTTTACATAAATGCATACAGTATAAACTTTGCACACACTTTGTCGAATTACTTTGAAAGAAAAAAAAAAAAACATTTGCCAGTTGATTCTTTGGTAGGGTCTCATTCATACCCTACAGGTATGGGATATAAAAAAAAACACCTAGTATATATCTGGATCTCTGCCTGATTATTGGCAATAGGCTCCTCCCCTATTACATGGGACTTAAACATATCTGGCGAAATGTGGGTGAACTATAGTTAAACCTCTGCCTAACCCTTCGGTGAAATACAAGCGTGATGTTAAGTAAATATAAGTAAACATTGAATCTACTTAGTTTAAATTCATATTACGAAAGCTTCAATCTAAATCCATTATAAGTTCTAAATAATGATCGTATGCTCACAATATTAAATCCTAACTGTCCTTTTACAACAATTCAATATTTTCACGATATACTTACTGCTTTAAGTAACATTGTCACAACCATAAACTCAGCGATACGAAACCAAAATGCGGCTTATATACCATATTAATTAAAAGAAGTTGTTGAGCTGAGATGTGTGCACGTGCAGCCCGGCTATGACAAATTAATTAGATCTGTTTCAACACTCATTAATTAATGTATCGATAAGCTAGTGGTGTAGGTAGTTAATCAGTCTTGTTTAAAACGTCCATAACGATGGATACTCTTGAAAATATTCCTACTTGTATATATACTAGCTTCCACCGCGACTTCGTCCGCTTGAAATTTCGTCCAACGACCAACCGCGTCGCGACGCATCGCCCGCCCGCGCTATTACTTCGTTTTCGCGTTTTTTTCTGACCTTTTCTTTTTGCTTGGTTCCTGCTATCTAATTACGCAACACATTTTCGATTTGCAATTGAGTCAAATTGGTTTCGTTTGACTAGAATTGCCTTCAAAAGTTGTAAATTGAAGGCAATTCTAGTCCTGCCTCGATGTTGCTTGCCATTGAGAGGGACTCATTGGCTCGTTAGTTTAGCCCAATGTTGGACCGATCGAATAAATAAGTAAATAAAATCAATCGTTTTATAATGAAACAAACATTTATCGCACCGCACTAGTTGATAATGACAAGTGGTACATGATGTAGAAATATTAACATTGTGACTAACAGGACAATATTTCCTGTTAGTCACACTGTAGCCCAGTCAATATCGACATAAAAAAGGCAAACGTCGCAAACGCGCATGAAACTACGATATTTTTATATGTTGTTAGGTCCCGTGAGAGTAGTTTATACCTGAGTTTGCAACCCTGAAAACCTTATGCTACTCCCATAGTGCCCAAAAACTGCAAAATTCTAGGGCACTAGTTTCAGGTTTTTTGAAAATATACCGTAAGGACGCGTTTTTAAGTATCTTTGTGCTATATTTTTATGAAGCAAGCTATATTTGCTCCAATCTGAGCAACCAATCAACCCAAGAACTCTTGGTTGATTGGTTGCGAAGATGCAGCTAGGCAAAGATGAGCATTTTTTTCCAAAAACTGTTTTTTTTTACATTTAGAGTCTTTTCCCAAGACACGTACCGGCTGAACTAATGGTCCTAAAGAAAGTGTTGTAGTTGAATAGAAGAAAGATTTCGTTCCCCTGCGCATACCTTCTTCAGTGAACAAGGACAAGGGATACGGTTCTAGTTCATAATCAAAATGCTGCTTCAATTGTTCATCTGATCGTTGTGTTGTCAGGCAGGAATATGGTAAGGGGATCAACATCAACTCTCTTGTTAAACACTTTCTCTAGGACCATTAGATCAGCCGGTACGTGTCTTGGGTAATGATCCTAAATCGAAAAAAAATCAGTTTTTGGAAAAAAATACCCATCTTTTCATAATTTTTTCAGTGAATTTTGCAGCAGAGCACCATCGAAGTAGTAGTAGAAAGTAGCTGGACTCTCAGGGGACCTAACAACATTTATAAAATCGTAGTTACATGGGCGTTTGCGATGTTTGATGTTGTTATTAACAGGGCTACTGTTGTGACTACGAGTCCACCCCCTTATTTTTCACAAGTTCTAATGCTTCATAATATATAGTAGATTGAAAACAGGGCTTTTAAGATTACGGTGGACTTTAGTTTATGAAAAATCAGAATTCCTTTTCATATTCGCAGGTAGTTATATATGAGAGCTCATGACCAAACATTTTTGCCTTATCGTTTTACGAACAAAACCGTACAAAATCTATATATTTGGTTATTCTGAACCTAAACATCCTAATTTCAGATTTACATGAGCGCATTTTTAATATAAAAAAAAAATACTGAACTGTTTCATAGCAATCTGTTTGATTTTCATGATTTGAATGTAGTTGACCTATGGATCTTTGATACCGAAAACACAATTTTCAAAATTTTCCAGTAGCGTCACACGTACCCAGGAGACCATTTGCCAAACTTAAAAATGAGGCAATAATTATGCTCATCGCGTACCGTCTGAAAATCTTGTTTTCAGGTAAACCTTGGTCAGTTGATGCGATAATAGCTGTACGATACAGGGTAAATCCAAGAAGTTAATATCACCAAGGAGCTTCCATCAACTTTTGTAATGAAACGTTAGCGGGGGACAGTAGCACCGCTCTAGCGCATGCGCGGTGATGCGCTGGATGTAGGCACCATTCATACGTTTTGTTTTACTGAATTTCGTGGGATTTTTTTATTCTTGATTTTTAACTTTGATCTTTTATTTAGTAGGTTCAATCCCAATGTTCGAGAGTAGGTAAAGTAGTGATGAAACTGCACATAACTAGATACTAAAATACGAGTGTGTGTTTAAAAACCGAGCCGTAGGCGAGGTTTTTTATAGTATCACACGAGTATTGAGTTTTAATATCCCTCATTATGCAACAGTTTCATAAACTACTATTTCAGAACAAAGTATGAGCATCTTATGTGTTTAAAACCATTTAGAACGTGTTGAAAATTTTCACCGATCGGTAACAAAGCATTCTGTCTGCAAACTGTTGGACATGATGAAAATGGTTGGCCAGATGTAGAAAAAATCTATATCAGACAAATTTAGTGTCTCACGTTGGGTAGGTACATATTTGAACGTCGAAGATTAAAATACCTACGGGTAAAATGTCAATGTTCAAAACATCGAAAACTTAAATAACGAATGACCATGTAACCGAAAATTAAAATAACGTAAGTTTATAATGTCGAATAGTTAGATAACCTACGTCCAATATATCTAAAATCTAATTATCTACAAAAGTGACATCGAAATACCTAAATATCGAAAGCACAGAGTATCGAATGTCCTAAATATCGAAGTACAGAGTATCAAATGTCCTAAATATCGATATTTATTTATTATGTATGTCAGAGGGTAATTTGATAATTCGGATATTACGAAAACCCGGATAATTAGAAAATGGTGAAATAAAATCGAGCAACTTGGACGTAGCGTTCGCCGGCCGCTGCCACGGCACCGCTCGCTTCGCTCGCTCGGCTCACTTGCGGTTGGTCACAGTTCTAAACTAAACTAACCTATTTCTTCCAGTTCAAAATGATGAATGATGTATCATGTGTCATGTGCTACATAATTAAGTGACAGAAACGAATCGCTACAAAACCGACTCCACGTAGTCTTGTCTGCCCTACCCCTACAGTGTAATTTAAGCTCGCGTAGGCGCGGAGGGGCGGCCCGCGAGCTGAGGAACAGGTGGTAGGTTTGAAGGCCCGCTGCCGCGGCTGAGGCTGGCTGGCGAAGCCGGTCAGCAAGCCGAAGCTGCGGTGGTGAGCGTTAAAACCATCTGCAACGATAAGCTTGCGTGAGGCCAAACCCCGCAGCGCCGGAGCCGTGACAGAAATATTATTTGTTCGATATTTTAAAGAGCAGGGATTTTTAACGTAAATATAATGAACTTAGGTGTAATAAATGTTGAAATTTTGAACTTAGGTATAATGACTATCGACATTTTGCATCATTCGATATTTTAATCACTCGGCATTTTAATCTTAGACATTTTAAGCTTAGGTAAAAAAAAAGGTGTAACAATTTTCGATATTTCGATACAATCGATATTTAAAATTTCGATGTTTTGGACAGTGACATTTTACCAGTAGGTATTTTAATTTTCGACGTTCAAATATGTACCCCCTTTTTTTTTGAGGTTGGGAAATTATCAAATAACTTCTCCCGCTCTGGGCGGAGCCGGAGGGTGTGTCAGACTTTTACTGACTAAAACCCACCCGTGTTCCTTCCGTTGCCCGTGTGCCGGGGCCGCGATATCCCTTTCGGACAAACTCGCAACCCTGGCAGGCATTGGTCCTTACGGACCCCGTCAGTTGGTGGTGACATTTCTTTGAGGCGTGCGTGGAACACAACGCGCCGTTGACCCGGGCCTGATACTAATCGGACGGTGAACTACCCATTGCTCACCGTCCGCAAGCCCGCGCCTACGGTGGCCGGAAGTCGGCTCGCGACTCTTGACGCCCGGGGCGTCTTCTGCGGCGACTAGGGGCACAAGGGCTCGAATCTTGCCTCTCCTTCACGCGCTCCGCCTCCTTCTTCGCGAGCATTACTGCTTCGCAGAAGGAAGTGATGGCCTCCCATGCACTCTCGCTCCGGACCATGGCCTGAACCAGGGCCGGACGCGAGAGATCGCTGCCGCCGATCACCTCCGTGAGGACACGGCGGCGCTCTGCCCAAGCAGGGCAGACCTCCACCGTATGCTCCACCGTGTCCTCCGGGCGATCCACACAGTGGTGACACCCGGGCGTTTCCTCCGCCTTATGCGGAACAGGAACCTCCTGAAACAGCCGTGTCCGGTGAGGACCTGCGTCAGGCGGAAGGTGAGGATGCCGTGGCGCCTCTCTAGCCACTCCTCAAAGAGGGGACTTATCGCCACAATTGTGGCGTGCCCATAATATGTACCCCTCACTTACTAATCAGACAATTTTTCAATGATCAGAAATTATTAATAAATCGTATTGTGGCGTTTTTCCGTACGATTAATCTTTAAAGAGCTTACCCGAAACCATCGAACTGAAATTAAAAGGTTTTTTTTTAATAAATTGGACAAAAGGAAACTGGGATGACGTTTAAACTAACTGTTTATTGAAATAAAATTCATCATTGTCGGACTCATCATCGGTGTCATGAGTGATAGGAGTGTAACAAACACGTTTGCCGGATTCGCCTGGTTTCTGGAATTATAGGTGACATTTAAAATTTCTGTAAACAGGTTTTCAGTAACCCCGGTAACTACACAAACGATTAAAAAAAAATGGAATCAGGTTGCTATGAGACAGATCGGTTAAATGTTTTGACATTTTGGACAACCCTTTTTGCGACCCGGTTTTCGTCGTATTTACATACACAGGCCAAATTGTCGTAATTACCCTGAGGCCAAAACTAAACTAAAATAATGGTTGTTGGGCCGGACTTATGAGAAAACAGAAAGTTTACTTTGCAGCACATAATACACAGTAGTAGCAAGTAGCAAATAAACACATTAAATTGTTAACTATGTGTAGTGTTTGAGTCACCAAGATACTGGCTGTGCCGAGTTTGGGACCCGCTGTCTAATATTATAAGTCTTCTGTTAGTGAGAATTTTATACCATGCTAGGTTGTATATTTAAGAACTTTGTGTAAGCTAAATACGAGTAAATTAATTTGAATTTGAATTTTTGAAAATGCGCTCAGGCCACATGTCACTCGCAAAATGTCTGAAAAAAAACTTTTTCGTAATAAAATTACGAAACCTATGCACATTTTTTATATCAGACCTATTGTTAAGAAACCGTCTGCCTTTGTTTTTACATAGCAGAATCGGGCTCCCGTAAAACTGGGACGTTTTTAACCGGTACTTCCCAACGAGTTGGGTTCAGAATCATCTAAACTATCGATTTTATACGGTTTTGCCCGTAAAACGATGTGACATGGTTTTGGTCGTGGGCTCTCGTACCAGAAAGAAGACAGACGTCAGTAGTAATATGACGTAATAAAAATTATCTAGGCGAGTACAAGGCAACAATGTATTGTATACTCGGTTTCCTACGTCTTTCGAGTTTCGACGCTTCATGGCGTTTTAACTATCAAAGGAGGTGTCAAGTAATAATCGGTAGAGACTATTCAGGAACCACAGACAGGGGAACAAATGATCTGTTTTTTTGACGGAACAAATAGATTTCCACACTAATTCCGTATTCAGAAAAACTAAGTCGAGCACTGAATATGGATTGTCTGAGTTTTGAATGGCTGAATTTATTATTCCAGTCCGGTAGAACAAGGCTGTTTCTTCAAATAAGTATGAAAAAGTATATAAAATTATCAGTGGCACAGTGGGACATCACACTCATCTCAGCTCTATGCTCTAGTTTAGTACTTTTACTTGTACTCCTTATTTTTATTCCAAGGTTCGAAATGTTCAAGCTGGTAACTAACTATAACCAAATTTATCATAATAATTAGAAATCAAATTTACGGTACGCATGTAAAGTCAACCGAACATAGATGGTACCAGGACCTTGAGCTGAACTAGCGTAGTACGGAATTCCAAAAGAATAAGAGGCCAACTTATACTGGGTTTGTTACCACAGAAGTGCGGCCTACTGTACTAGTTTTTTTACCAATTCATTTAGAGAAATAGACTTAGACATTATAGCTGCGGCGCCCTTCACGACAATTTTGTGCGATCTTCAAAACAAGCTATGATGCTAAGATGATGATGAATGATGCTAAGCTATGATGATGATAAAATGATTGACTGAAATGCGACTTACTCTGGGCCGACACTTGTGGGGCCCAAAAGCAAATCTGCGACTTTTGTTCTAATTTTAGACCAACAGTGGCGGATTTGCTTTAAACAACATTCACTTGTCAGAACTCACCTATGTATTACTTTTGTGCAGCTTGTACCGACAGAGCAGTGGATCAAATGAAAAGTTTTAAAGCAGGTGCCCATATTATTATTTTTATATTATTTTTATTAAAGTTGGTATTCGTTTGCTTACTTGCGGTAACGATGGCGGCGCCCAAACCTGATGACTCAACAGCAGCGACGTACCCACCCACCGGCGGCGTACATGGGAGCGGCGTACTCTACTCCAATTGCCTACGCCTCACGATACCCCGACGCTTCCTCCTCTTACTACTGGACAGGTCCATTCAAATCTGTGTGGTTCTTCTAACCATGATTCCAAACATTATATGGATGCCTATAACCAAAGCCGGATATCGGTCGACGCGGCGGGTGAGTGCTCTGACCAAATCTAGTTTCCACCACAATACCGGGTTGGGCTACTGCTTCAGCGCCTACTGCTCCACCAAATTGGAGTCCAGTTTGTAAATGACTTTTTACATTCGATTGGAATCCTTCTCCATTTTGAGACCCGCGGTTATATATTCCTGTACCAAAGTAAGGAGCGCTTTCACTTCCAAATACTCCTACGTAATGAGGTCCAGTATATTGTGTTCCTCCGTTATATGAAGAAGCAACATTTGGTTGAAACTCTGCATCAGCTTGTGCTGAGCTAGTTAGTTTATTTTCTCCGCTATATTGGACTCCACCGCTTCATTGAACCACTGCGTTGGCTAGGGTAGAAGTTTCATATTTACTTTCACTGTTTATTTGAGCCATTACGCCAAGTTGAGTTTCAGCGTTATATTGTCAACCATAACCAGCATTTGTTTTAGTCTCTGCGTCAGCATTAGCTGCAATTACTTCCACACCTTTGTTCCGTTGTACAATTGAATTAGCTTGAATTTGTTTTTGATATTGAGGTTCACCTTTTTCTTGAGCTAACGCATCTGCTTCGATTTTTCTATCCTTTTGAACTAAAGTTTCAGCTTGAGCAGGTTTGATATAATGATTCCATTTAAGATTATTATACAATAATGCTTTTTTAATCGAATTAGGACCTTGAGTCCTCCATTCGCCTGTGTAGATATTCGCCATTGGTTTCAATTTTTCTATTCCAGTGTCATTTATTGGAACGCTTGGTGGTCGTGCAAGGGGTCCATTATTGTATATAGAGGAAAGATCTGTATCAACCTGAGGTATTCCTATAAAAGTACCTCCATATGGCACAGGTGGTGGAGTCGTAAAAATATATACAGGCCTATTCCCTGGATTGTAAAATGATTCAGGGTAACCAGGACCATCGCTACTTAGCGATAGATACTTTTTGACTAGAGATACGCCTTCTGGTCCAGCATTAATTAATTCATTAAACGGCATTATTGGATGATATGATGTCTGAACTTTGGTTCCTTTGTCATGTTGAACTCCTTGTCCAAATGGAGCTTGTAATTTTGCTTGTGTTGTTGTATCAGCTGGAGCCGCTCCACTGTTTACAGCTGTCTGCCCTGTGTAAACCTCGGCCGAAGCGCTAGCTTGAGCTGCTGTCTTAAATTGATTTCCGTAACCAAAGCCTGCAGACGATGGTGCCAAGCCATATTCATCAACGATATTACCTCCATTAAACTGACCTTCCCCATTGTATCCAGCTACTGCCTTTGCTTCAACTCCTAACGACTCACCCACTTCGTTTAAACCACCTAAACCATTGGGGGTTTGTAAACCATTATCTATAAATGCACCGCCTTCTCCAATTTCAGCACTTAATTGAGCGTCTGTATTAGGATTAACTGAGGAACTACCATAAGCTCTTAGTTTTCCACCTACTGGTACCTGATTGCCATCTCGACGGGTTCTTTCTGGTATTACATCAGCTCGACCAGTAATTATTGTAGCGACAAGGAACAACTAGAAAGCAAAAATAAAAAATGGTAACTATATTTTTATCTCATTTGGTATATGAGTACCGACCGATGAGCTCACCAAATAAATGCCCAGATTTTCATCGGAACTATAAGAGAACTATAATATTAATCATGGGTAGATACTTTGTTTCTATAAATATGATCATTACGCTTTCAAAAACTTAATCGTGTCAATGCCTTCGAAAACAAAAAGACTGATAGTGACATTATAGATCACGGCTAATGTTTGTGGTAGTTAATTAATAATAAATAGGCACATGCGTTGAATCGAACGAAACTTTTATCTCAAAAACAATTTCGTTTTTACAGATTTGTAACAAAAAAAAAAAAGACTGAATCACAAAACTCAATTTATTTATTTTGTTACTTGCAATATACAACTTTTATAACGAATTTCACTAAATTAAGTGAAAATATAATGAATACGCTACGCTGTACGTATCAGATGTTTTAAAACTTACATTTTGTTGGAGTTTCTGAACATCACTGACTTAATAATATTAAGGCAGCGTACTATTGGACTTTATCGCTAGGACTAAATCGATATCAATCATGGTCTTCCAAGCGAATCATTACTTAATTTACATGTGATAAGAACTGATTAAGTGTTATGATTCCATATTAACAATCTCAGGAATACAAAACAATAAATTGTATTTTACGTTTTATTAATTTAAGCATCCGAAGAAGGTTGTTTTGGTTTATCATACCTTCCACATGAGAACCAATATCTAAACTTACAACCGTCTATATGTTTAAGATCACAGAAACCTGTGTACTACCTAGATTTTTTGACACGGAAATAAATAGTCTTCGGCCTGGTCAGGGGACGTGCATCGCGCATTGCGGTGCGTCTTGCGGGGCGGCCATCCATGCGAAAAAGTTTTCACGCCATGGGCGGTAGCGTTCGCCGTCGCGACCAGTATAGACCAAGAGTGAAATCTCTTTAAAATTTATCTCGATACAGCTTGGAGAGAAGTAGTTTTTTGATTCAAGACATAATATTTAGCATACAGACTGAGTAGTCTATATCCCGATATTTTTTTCCATTATTCGTGAAATGAGTGTCAAACCTTTGATTATATTGTTATGAATATTCAACCACAACTGAGAAAAAGGTCAATGCAGATGGGATAGCTGGCCTAGCAATTTATTTTTTATAAAGTTTTCTGTGTTTATTATTTCGCGGCGAATATAGCTAAGTTTAGTTTCTTACATTTGTTTCCGGCAGACGCTCGTGCGATTCGCTCGGCAAATTTCGCCGTTCGCCGGCGTTTGTTTTAGTCGCTAGACACTTCGCCGTTCGCACCTCGCGAATATTCGCTGCATTGAATGTCCCGTGGCCAGGCAGTTAGTGCAAAAACTAAAACCGGCCTAATGGTCGGACATGTCCACTAATGGGTACCGTAAGTAATACGAACACTATTGTGCAGTAGTTTCTGACCGAGCAAAAAATACTGAATTTCCTTGTTTTGGCCACAAATGTCATCTTCGCCACAAACTAAGCGTTGTAATTTATTCAGATTCACACAGACACAGAAATTCCTGTTTATTACACTTCGTAAAATCACAATAGAAGAAAACTGGAATGAAATGAATTACGTAATAATGCAATATAGTGAAAGCGGAGAGCAATGGTGGCCGAGTGGTAACGGCCGCGACTTACGGTTAAAACCCACCCAGACACCGAACCCTGTATACCCCGTAACCCTGTGTTAGGTTCGAACCCTGACAGGCGCTTTACTTTGTGTAAATTATTTCACCATTACTGCTGTCAAAACGGTGAAGGAAAACATCGTGAGGAAACCGACATGTCCCAGAAACCAAAAATTCGAAGACGTGTGTCATCTACCAACCCGCACTGGGCCCGCGTGGTGGATTACGGCCCACTCCCTCTCACAGAGAGGAGGACTGTGTCCCAGCTGTAGTAACACTAAAGGTTGATTATGCTTATGCTAATAATGCAATATGACGCGCGCGTGAAGTATGTCTGTTCTAAAAGTAGGTACCTATATGATGAGAATATTTACATTTCATCACATAGGTACTTTTAATGTTGCGTGTCAGGTTCATATTTATTTTTTTTGGGTTCCGTACGTCCGCATGAAAAAATCGGAACCCCTATAGCAAGACCGACAGCCACAGTACGTTACCTGGAACCAGCTTGCAACATTCCGACGGCTTTCATCATCTCTTCTCGTGTCAAATGATGTCGTTGCTCCATATCGATGCAATATTTTTCAGTTCCGATGCAGAAATTGTAATGGTTTTGAAAAAACGCTGTTACACAGTTTTATAGGACTCCTGTAGCCTAATTACGCAACACATTTTCGATTAGCAATTGAGTCAAATTGGTTTCGTTTGACTAGAATTGCTTTCAATTTACAACTTTTGAAAGCAATTCTAGTCAAACGAAACCAATTTGACTGAATTGCAAATCGAAAATGTGTTGCGTAATTAGATAGCTGATTGACAGTTGATTTTCGATTTTTAATCAAAATGTAAAGATAATTCCTTATTCAAATAGTGAAATCAATAAAAGAATCAATAACGAACCAAAAAAGTTAAAACAATAATTTTCAATTGCGGCGATACTCTAAAACGTACTTGATTCCTAGACACTTTTGATGTGTGTAGAAAAGTTCACTGTTTCGGCCACCGGCAACGCGCCCCGCGCCGCGTGCCTTTTGAGGTATAAAGTTTTGTGTTTGATTTAATGTTACGTTTGTGGTTGCGTTAGCTTTTATTTATTTTTTTGGTATGACAATTAAATTATTATTTTATTTTGATTTAATGAGTAGGCCCCTGCATGGGACCTTATTACTAATATAACAGGTTGCCCCCGTTACAACCATTTAGGTAGGGAACTTAAAAAGGACAAGTTATTAAAAATACAAATGCGCATGTGTAAAGTTTTGAAATATTATAAGAATTGTACAAAAATTCATACAAACGATCGCGTTGATCGTGTACTCGTGCGACGGCCGCTCCCTGTTAGGACGCCGGGATAAGTTATACTTTGAAAGCGGTTGCCTTGTATAGACAAGTGGCAACCCGCCGAAACACTTGAAAGCCTAGGCTTTTAAGCCTTTCGGCTAATGATAACAATAAATAGGTAGGTACGAAACTTTTCTTTCAAATACTTAATCGATTAATTCAGCTTGCGATTCGCATGTTCTAACTAAATGATTGATATAAATACCTATAATAACTTAAAATACCACTTTAATATCTTTAATAAAATGTATTTAAGTATAGCTTCCTCATGTACTTCAATAAATACAAATTGATTTGCTAGCTAAGTATGCAATTAATACTTCAGCTTACGAATTTTATTGACGTGGTAAAGACTTGCAGAAATAAAAATTATTTCATTTCATTTCATTTGTCAGCTGAGGACACGATCAGTTTTTTGGGTCTCCCTTGTTTCATCGAAAAGAAATAGCCAAATTATCACTTCCCAAACAATTTTGTGCATAATTTCATTTGCCAGATTATTACTTAGCAAAAAATCTCTTCACAAATAATTGTAACGTAAACCTAATGTTTCGCAAGTGCACGTTTAAACAATAACTTGTTTACCAACTAGTACTTTTACCAATTTTTATGTAGTCAAATATTTCAGTTGGAATAACTACAACAACAACAACAACTATTACAAGGGTGTTTTTTTCCACTTGGGACAAATTCTAAACAGGTAATAATAATATTAATAATAACTATTCTGGTAGCATTTTTTTTTTAATGACTAGCATTTTTTAAAATAATTAATCTCCTCTAACTAGTTCAGTTTCAGGTAGCCTGTTTTTTTTCCATATTTGTTTTCTTTAAGATCTAGTCGTTTCTGGCAAAGGAGGTCAAAGTGTGAAATGCAAACTGATTTTTTTTCATGTTCCAACATTATAATTAAATTGCAATTCTTCTCGGTCTTCCAAACAAATTAATAATTATTTAACGCGTGATAAGAACTTATACAATACTTAGAACTTAGAAGTTATAGGATTGTATTCGGACAAAGTATAAAATGAAATAATATTTAGTATTGATCAATGATCATGAAGATGCATGGAGTTTGCAAACGGTAAAGGTATTTTTTCTGGTATCGATGCTCAAAAAATTTAATAGGTATATTCAATAGAAAAAGAAGAAGCTCGAAATCTGGGAAAATCACTAACAGCTATTCAGATTTGCAAATCTCAGCCCACGCCCTTTGTGCCTTGCACGGGCTAAACGCTTTGACAAAATTCAGGCAAGCCAAAAGGTGATCTAGGAAACTGCAATTGAGTCAATGTTCACTTACTACATTTTGGCTGAAATATGAAACACAGGATTATAATATAAGTTTATTTACTGACTGGTCAAATAAAAATGGTTGAAAAAAAAAAACTTTTACACAGTGGGTGATGTGACAAGATCTCATTCCTACGTAACGATCAATCAAGGAGTGAGCAGGCACGTGTCACGGCAACGAGGTTCAAGCGTCGGCATAAAAAATTTCTCCTCTATAGTCTTCGACAACCGAGAAGCCTATGCTTACCTAACCACTTATCGATACCCGTGTTTATTGCATATTTAATCGAGTACGACTGATCACCTGAAGCATATTTAATGAAGGCACGTATTTAACCGATCCTCAAATAATTCCCATTTTAAATTCCTAAAAATACTTATCGATGCGCTTTATATGTACTACTAATGTACTACTTTAGTGTAATTAATTAATTTTCCTATTGAGTAAAACAGGCGATCATCAATAGAATATCAAAATGTTTTTAGAGGATTTATTTAATATTCCCCTTTGATGAACCAATCTATGATATTCTGCAGCGTAATTTTGTAGCTGTACCTACTAATTAGATGACAAGAAAAAAATATTTAGTTACGACGTGAGAAAACTAATTGTTGTAATATCCGTCACGTTATGGGGCTAATATCCTCACAATACATGCACCGTCCTTCGTCATCGCTATAAAGAAGCGTCCGGACACTCAGTGAACATCATTTAGCTCAGTAGTGCTCAGTGACAACAACCTCCAAAATGTACAAATTGGTGAGTGAATTATTACATAATTTTTCGCCGATTTTAATTAGTGTTTTTAGCAAATCTTTATTAGTGAACTTTTTATCAATTGTGTGCTACAAGAAATGGATTTTAGAACCATTTCATTGGATCGTAGATTAAAAAGCTTATCTTTTTAAACAAGAAAATTACTTTTTCATCACTTTGCTTCATCGTAATTAAGCATGTTTAACCTTAATGTCCGTATTTACTTACTTAAACATTAACTACATAATAAATATCTCGTGAGTTAATATTACTAAAATATTCGGTAAAAAAAATTGTTTGATGAACATGTGTTGATACCTTCGACTTTAGACCTCCATTACACTCCCGTAGAGTCGAAAATAAAATAATTTCTAGGCCATTTGTAAACGATCATAACACTAATGAAAAATATGGTGAATCTTTTAAGCAAACAAATGATTCTGCTCTGTACCTACTTGTTAATACATGGTATAATTTTTGCATAAGATGAAGGATTTCACTGTTTATCTATGCTTTACATACGTAGCCATAAACAAGGATGTGCTTCACTCATTACTTGTCGATGAATACAATTACACAGAGCATTTGTTTGCCCAAGGATGTAATTGTTTCAGTCATGCCTAATTAGGTGGACATGCATAATATTTTCGATTTAAATAAATTAAGTGTTTATGCTTAAGTACTATTTATAAAATTCTAGGTCTGAGACAGAAAATAGGTAATAACCATTTAACTTTTTAGTGCGAGAATTACCTGCTTAATATTGTAGAATGAGTCAGTTACTCACAGTATAACTGTTTTCTTAATGTCCGTCGGGAATCATTGCATTTTCGAATACAAACGAATGGTAATTTTCATGTCCATCAATTACAGTTTATTGTGTATAATAATTTTGAATTCAGAACTAAGTACTTTAGCTCTATACAGGGCGTCCCACGGATATGCCACATGGAGGGAAAGTAGCTTGAATATTGAGGATGGAACATTTTACTGAAAGAAGACATTATTTGAATTTAAAAAACAATTTAAACTGCATTCACAGATATTTTAGTAGATTATTAACCAAGGGGATAAAGCAGTGTCTTCTGTCGCGGGTGACGATTTAAATCGCGAGCGTAACGAAGGACTCGAGGTTTACTCCCGAGCGTAGCGAGGGTGTTAAAAACTTAAATCACGAGCGAAGCGAGGGATTTAAGACGAGTCCTGAGTGTAGCGAGGGATTTAAGTTCACCCAAGACTAAGACAGCTTTATCACCGAGGAAAATACTCTACTTTTCGTACCATTTGCGAAAAAATTAACACAATAATAATATGAGATAAGCATTTATTAAAAATAATGACAATTTAAAGTAAAAGCTAACATTCGAAACATTGGTCCAATTATTGATAGAGAGAGTAACATTTTTGTTTGGTACATTTATTGTTGATGAGTTGATTTGAGTATTTCTCTGTTCTTGCGTCTGAGGAACTTGCGTTTCATTGTAGATAGTATACGTCGGAGATAGTGGTGGTGGTGCATCGTGAGTTACGGACGAAGATAAGATGCCGGAAGTTGATGGTTGTGACTCTGATGGATTAAGTTTTATATTTTTGTTAATTTGACTGCTTAATATGGTTTTATTCGCCATTGAGCTTTCGATATAACCCTCAGCTACTCCATCTGAGCTCCAACCACCGTGTCTTTTTATTGACGTAATATCCGCCCCTGAATCCGCCAAGAAAGTCGCCGAAGTTCTTCTAAAGCAGTGATCGGTGTAGAGTTTTAACATCTTTAAGTTTTAAATATTTAGCAATTTCCTTTGGCATATTGCTAATTTTATTTTTGCCGATGGCTTGTCGAGTACATTTGCCATTCCGATAGTTTATAAAAAATCTATTGTTTTCCATGTTGGTGGGACGTAATGCTTGGTATTTATGAATGATTTTAGTATATTGTCCTTGTACAATGAATGACCGATTTTTCTTTGTCTTAGTTTGCTTTACATTAATCAGCAGCAACTCATTGGAATGATTTTCAACGTCCTCCACCTTTAAGTTTACAAGTTCACATCCGCGGCAAGCACCATTGAGTCCAAAAATTAAGGCCACCTATAACAAAGATAAAAAACAGGAAAATATATGGAATAATTACCATTACTAAGATACGAAATATTCATAGTTAAATAATGTATACTTACTTTTGTGGCCAGAAAAATTTCGTCAGGAGCTTCATTAAGAAATTTTTCCACATTTTGAGTCGTAAAAATTTTAGACTTCTTTGCGCAATGCCCTTCTGATTTCTCTGATTCTCTGATTTTTAAAAAAGCCAGTAATTTCGTGAATCTATTTATTTCAATGCTGTGTTTGATGCTTATTGTAGCTTTCAGTTTTGAGTATATGCACCAAAGTGTATTCGGATTCTTTGTCTTGGATAAATAATCAAAATAGACAAGAAGTACTGATTCTGAAATTGATAGGCCTTTCGCACTTCTCCACGTTGAAAATTCTTCATAAGTTTTTAAATAATTTTCCTTGGATTTTGTTGGAAGCAAATTATTTATAATTGCGGCAGCATTTGCACTGATGGAATCCGACAATTCACTGTCACTGTCGCTTTGATTTAACATCGTAACGTATTTTTAGAACATTAACTTATTTATAAAAATAAATTAAAATAAACTTAACGTTTATGTATTTGAAGAAAACAAAAACGCGGAAATTCCTAGACTAATATTTTTTAAAGCAAAGGCATCAAGCTCATACGGCCTCGTCGGTTTTCGTAATTTTATTTAATAATCATAACTGCATAATAAATGCGTATTCCTTTTTCAAAAAGATGTATAATGCTTTATATACAAACTCTATGGTGTAAACGCAGATGTAGTTCAGTATAAATTTCGGTAAGTATTCCAAATTTAAATCACATTCTCCCCCTAGAGGATGAATGAAATTCAGTACAATTTTCTTTCCCTGTTTTTAACAGATTAAAAATGACTATTGTTATGTTCGCTTTTTGTGGCATAGAATGTCACTTTTTTGAGCAAGTGGTACGAAAAAATAATTCCATGGTTAAACCGGGAGTCGAACCCGTTACATGAGAAAAATAATGACCCTGTAGCTTTATCATACCGATCGAAAGGCTTCATCTTATGGATTATTTGTGTGCCCTGTGTGGGCCCTGTATAGTTCACAGGGACAACAAAACAACAATAAAGTACTTAGTTCTAAATTCAAATTATTATACACGATAAATCTAATAATTCATGGAAATGGAAATTAGTGTTCGTTTGTATTCGGAAATGCGATGATTCCCGAGGGACATTAAGAAAATAGAACAGTTATTCTTCTAAAGAATATGGTTTCCGTAGTCACAATAATCATCATACTCGTATTATGTATGTCCAAAAATAAAAATAAAATTTAAAACAACACACATAACATAACTTCATGCCTGTAATCCCTGAAGGGTTAGGCAGAGGTTTAGTCATAGTACACCCACATTTCGCCAGTTATGTTTAAGTCCCATGTAATAATCCCGGGGGCGAGCCTATTGTCATCAACTGGGCACCAATCTAGACTCCCGGCTGCTACTAAGAGATTCCTGAAACACCTTAGAATCGAACCCAGGACCTAATGCTCAGCAGTAGCACATGCGACCACTAGACCAACGAGCTTTAAAACCTTTGTTACTAAAAGAAGATCTAGCGTGACCTTTTGTCTGACAGGTCAACGCTCAGCCTCAGGTTCTACTCCATCTGCCTAGCCTTTTAGCCTCATTTAGGTATTACTATGGTTAGAAAATGATTTAACCTTTGGTATCGTATGCTTCCACTATGGAAGAATTTTTGGAAATTCCACTCTTGAGAGAGGAAAGATCCGGGTTGGAGCTCGTATCAAAGATTTCAAAATTCATGTGGATGAATGAAGACAGAGTATATTGTATATTGTGTATTGTACACTGTATATTGTGAAGAAGCCATGTGCAGGAAAAGATATTTTACCGGCAAATGTGATAACATGATTTCTATTTCACAGTTCATCTTCGCTTGTATGCTGGCAGTGGCAGTGGCGGCCCCCGAGCCCCAAGTGTTCGTCAGCTCGCCGTACTCTGCGGCTTACACCGCTCCGGTCGCGTACTCTGCGTACTCTGCATACTCCGCTCCGCTCACATACTCCGCTCCGCTCACATACTCGGCTCCGCTCACATACTCGGCTCCGCTCTCATACTCGGCTCCGCTCGCTTACTCACCGATTTCCGCATACTCCGCCTACAGTTACTCTTTAACTTCTTCGCCTTACTCGGTTTACTACAAATGAGTTGTAGTTTAGTTAATTACAAGATAGTGATCAAATAAATTATTAATGTTATAAATTATGAATTTTATTTTGACTTGACTCCTAATGACGTGCTAAGAACCTTATCCTCCTTTGCTACGATATATTTCCGTTTTACAAACTTTTTTGCAGTGCTTTCATATAATAACAAAACAAATAAAAAATAAACATACCACAACAAACCACTTTCAAAATAATTATGTTATTTATCTGCAATACACCTAAAAATTCAATGGATTGGGTAGGTACCTACTTATATCTACAATATGAAAGTTATGTAGCGATTCAAAGCGTGTGTGCATCTTAGCTTTGAAGTGCTACCAAAATACGGAATTGAATGGTTTCCAATTGTTTTAAGACTTCCATAGAGAATATGAAAAATAAAGACAGTCATGTCCAACTGTCAAGTCTGGAATGATCATCCATAATTTATCCATTTGTGTTAACTAGCTAAATATTTGTAACTAATACTGCCATTTTCAGATAGGTACCTACCTAACGAACTGTTTCCATAGCAATTAGTATGTAATGTTACGTAACGCGCTGATGGCGCGGTGGCGCCACCTATACCTATCGTACACAAAAAACAATCTGTCAGAGACGCGTGGCATATTTTTTATGCGTTTTTCAATAATTTTCGGCTCTGTTTCATCCCAGTAAATATAAATGTAGTTTAAAACAATATCGAAAGGTTAAAAACAGGCACATTAGTATTTCTAACACATTTTTTTCTCTTATACTTAGTTAAAGGGGAAGTACGTTCAACAAGACGTATAACTTTTTTTTTCTTTTTTTTTTTTGAGGGTTTGAAATCATCAAATGACTTCTCCCGCTCTGGGCAGAGCGAAAGGTTGTGTCAGACTTTTACTGACTAAAACCCACCCATGTTCCTTCCGTTGCCTGTGTGCCGGGGCCGCGATATCCCTTTCGGACAAACCCGCAACCCCAGCAGGCATTGGTCTTTCGACCACGTCAGTTGGTGCTGACATCTCTTTGAGGCGCGCGTGGAACACAACGCGCCGTCGACACGGGCCTGGTCCTTATCGGACGGCGAGCCGCCCATTGCTCACCGTCCGCAAGCCCGCGCCTACGGTGGCCGGAAGTCGACTCCCGACGCCCGGGGCGTCTCCTGCGGCGACTAGGGCCGCGAGGGCGTGCAGCTTGCATCTCCCTCGCGCGCTCCGCCTCCTCCTTCGCGAACATAACTGCTTCGCAGAAGGAGGTGACGGCCTCCCATGCACTCTCGCTCCGAACCATGGCCTGAACCAGGGCCGGACGCGAGAGATCGCCGCCGCCGATCGCCTCCGTGAGGACACGGCGGTGCTCCACCCAAGCCGGGCAGACCTCCACCGTATGCTCCACCGTGTCCTCCGGGCAATCCACACAGTGGTGACACCCGAGCGTTTCCTCCCGCCTTATGCGGAACAGGAACCTCCCGAAACAGCCCTGTCCGGTGAGGACCTGCGTCAGGCGGAAGGTGAGGACGCCGTGGCGCCTCTCAAGCCACTCCTCAAAAAAGGGACTTATCGCCACAATTGTGACGTGCCCAGCGCTGGGTTGCGACAACATGACGTATACCTACGGACAAAATTACACATTGAGCTTTTTTTCGAAATTGGCGGGCTACAATGCTGCAGTTTTCATAACATCACGTGACGTCCGCCATGGTAGCATATCTGTCAAGTTGTTAGCGCCATTGGCTCAAACACACCGGTGTAACTGGTAGGAACGTGTTTTGTGGGCGTAAAAGTTTTTTGGTTTCATGAATTTCGTGCTGTTTTTTTAATAACAAACGCGCAGTGTAATTCATATACTTTCTTGCTTGTAAAATATCAGCATAATTGAATTTTAATCGATATAATTATTAATAATCAATCAAGAATTAGTTCGCTTAAAAAGAAAAAAAAGAAATGTTCTAATAATAATATTATCAAAAAATTGTTTTCATTATTCCTCATTTAAATCTCAATTTCTCTTGTGAAGAAAAACATATTGATAACAAGAAATCTTTCAATCTCGAACCTCAGCCAGTAAAGTCTAGTTATTAATCAGTAACTATTATGTAGAAATAACTTCTTTCCCTATTATAAGTCACTGTAATTTTCAATCTTTTTCCAATTAATTAAAATTGGAACACTAAACTTTGCCTTTAATATTAAAGGCTACAGAAAAGGGACAGGTATTGGCCGCACAGTCTCTGTCTCTTTCTAGATAGTGGTCACTTGTGAGACTAAAGCTCCAGTACACGTTGAGCGAGCAACTCACGCAAAAAGGCCCAGTATACGATGGCCGAGCGACAGGCTCGCCCAACGTGTACTGGGGTCGACATCGAGTTATAATCATGTTATGGCAACTAGGAACATTCAGAAATTTCGGTTCTTTTACTGGGCAGAGCGAGATCTCTGTCACGGCTACCCAAGTTAAAAATACTGTGTTACAATATTAAAATATATAATGATGATACCGGGAAATTGTGTGAAACACAAACACACACCTAAAATAATTGTCGCAAAATATTAGACAATTCAATTCAATTCAATTAATTTATTAATTTTGTGAACATCGGGGAAAAAAAAAATATACAGATGTTTTACAAATAAATGTCGGTCCATACTATGTCCGCCAGAAGGCATACAAAATTGTTTAGGTATCGAATGTCAAATTGACAAAATGAAATTAAAAATATAAAATCAAGGTAAAATGTCAATAAATTAAGACGGCACACAGATAAATAGGTATTCAGTCACAATCTCGTATACAATACTAAAGAAATTTAAAAAAATGTCAATAAAGAATAGGTCAACAATAAATGACAAAAAATATAAATGAAGCATAAACCAAGTATTATGGATTTATTACACGGATCTGGAAGATATTAGATATATTTTTACATACCATTTACATAATCAAAATGTTTAGAACAATTACATACTGAATCAGTTGCCTTGCCTTCCCGACCTAAAACATCTGGTATTCAAAAGATTCAATCTGATATTCTTACATGAGATTTGCACCTTATTTATAAAGTAAGCTAAAAGCAGAAAAAATTTAACTATGTTTAATTCGGTCTTATTTAAATTTAAGCTTTCAGAAAAGCATTTACTTAATTTAAAAAATATTAAAAGATTAAGATATCTTTTACTTAAATGTAAATGTTTAATTTTGAGATTAACTGCTTACTGAACCTTTTACTATCCTGCCCTGTGTTAAATATCTGGTGTTCACGAGACTCAATCAGATTTTCAGATGAGCGGTTTGTTATTCATAAAGTGAGCTAAAAAGCAGAAAAAGCTCATAGACAGTACTTCAAAAATAAAAGGAGGAAGTGAATAACAGAAAACAATCAGTTAGTAAATGTTTAAATGAAAGAATAAACTGTTTTTATATTTAATTCTATGAGCAGGTAAAAATCTGGAATTTTTATTTTGTCGTATAAATTATTGTTTACTACTATTTTTTTTCTAATCATTTTGTAATGCATTCTAACATAATTATTAGAAAAACATTAATAGTAAACAATCATTTATACGACAATGTAAAAATTCAACTCAATCTACGTAGCTATAGCTACCTATGCATCTATACCTATATATGTGTGTGTGTTTAAAGATGTAATGTAATGTCTTTTGGGTAGCTGGCAACTAGATGGCGACTTGTGCTGTCAACAGAAAAAGTAGCAAGCTGCCTGTCTATACCCTATACAGGGTGGCAGGGACATCGACGCGAAGCCAGTTACCATGGATTCAGTACATGATTCTGAACCCCCTGCGTTGGTTATATAAAAAAAAACAGCTGTTCCATACATTTTGCCCGTGTAGGTATTGCACTTTTCTATTCAACAGCTGATTTCTTTTTAAATAACCTACGAAAAATTTCAACGCAGGGAGGCTCAGAATCATGTACTGAATCCATGGTTACCGGCTTCGCGTCAATGTCCCTGACACCCTGTATATTTCTATAATTGTAGTATGTAGTTATTATGAACGCAAAAAATACGTTATAGAGTAATGGTCCCACTAGCGGGACCAATTGTCAATAATCTTTCCTATTTCAGGTGTGACGATCTAATTAAAAAAACGGCCAAGTACGTGTCGGACCACGCACAATGAAGGGTTCCATAGTTGAGATGAATTTATCCCAAGAACAACCTTAACATGGTAGTTGAAAAACATGTTATCCCATACGGAATGTATAGGTGAATATGTTTTTGCAACTGTAAATTTAAGTTGGTCGATTATTACTCGGTAACTTGTAGAGCCTGCTTACCTCTGTGGCAGGTTTCCTGTTAATTTCGTTATTTGTACTACTGCCGTGAATTTTTTCACATATCCAAAACCAACAATTTAACTGGCGGCACATGACAAACAAAAATTTGCACTTTAAAGCTTAATATTTCGCAAACGGATTCCTGAATCCAAAAATGGTTGTCACACAGTCACATAATTTTGAACGACCTTCCCAACGACGAAAAAAAACCATCACTATTTTACGTGTAGGGGGATGTACAGAAAAAAAAAAAAACTAAAATTAACTTTAAAAGGGACATTTTTTTCTTTCTTATCTATATTTTTTTTCGACATACTCTTTAATAAATACTTATTTTTTATAGAAAAAAAACTCTTCTCCTCCGTTTTATTTTCATAGCCGACAAATTTTAACAAAAAAATATTACTTAATCCGATGAAATAACTCATAAGCTTTTAAAAATAATAAACAGAATTCAAATCGAGCCAATAACATCGGAGATATGGCAAACGCTACTCAAAAAATAAAAATAAAATAATAACATTAAAAAATATTAAAGATTATTAAAGTTAATTTTAAAGTTTTTTTAAGTTAAGTTAATTTTCGAGAATTTTTCATGAATATTCAGAAAAATACGGGCGGTCAAATGCACATGGGCGACATTGTATATACCCATGCCAAATTACAGCTTTCTAGTACTAAGAGTCTCTGTGCAAAGCCGCGGACAGACAGACAGACGGATATGGCGAAACTATAAGGGTTCCTTGTTGACTACGGAACCCTATTAATGACAATAACAAAAAAAGTTTTCATATAAATTTTTCCCATACATTTTAAGGGTCAAATAGCTCTGGGTCTAATAGCGAATTTAATGGAGCAAATAAATCACAGAACTAAATGATCATTTAGATGTCTGTCAAGGTTGCAATCGAAACGACAGAATGATCGATCGGTGGCGAGAATAGGCTAAAATCTTTCAAGTTCGCGTCGCGTGTGAGACCACGTAACTTATTACATAGTTGCACGCACGAAGACAGGCTGTAATTTACGTACCTAGATGTCTAGACTTGGATTAAAAGATAAGTAAGTATGATCATTAGAACTTACTTGCCCTAATAATTATCCTTTTAATTGAGTTGTTTCATAAGCTCCACCATTTTGACTTTTCAGATATATATCTCTTGTAGACATCACTATCAGCGTGCAGTGTAAATACCGCTATTGAACCCTCACAAGATATACACGGTGGAGTAGTTCATTCGTTCGTGTATGAGCTGTGTTGTGTTACAATTTCGGTGTACCTACAATAAAGTTACATTTTTATTGTATCTATCTATCAATATTCAATAATAGCTTAGTCTGTGTGTGATTATAATGTATCAAGCAGTGAACTTATTTGGTGTAGGAATTAAGAACTAAGTAGTAATTTATAGATACTATATCGTGACAAATAAAAGGAAAATTAAATCAGGAACAAAGATGAATATTTTTTCTTTTTGAGTGACTCTAAACTATTGGGGTTATTCCACTTATCCCCATTGACAATCCCCATCAATGGGGATTTATGAACTTTTTGTCAATCAATCCCCATTGATGGGGATTGAGGGTCAAAAAGTTCACAAATCCCCATCGGTTTAAAAATAAAAAACCACATAATTATTCTAAAAGAATCATGAAGTCTAGTACTAGAAGTATTATTTCTATAATAAAAAAAAAATAAAGTATTGGTAAAATAAATAACCTAAGTGTAAAATATTTCTGTCATGTCATATCATATCATGTCGTCAAAATTTTACTACAAAATATAATCTTTTGGAGATCATTTTTTAAATTATTTTATAATTTATAAAATGATCTCCAAAAGATTATATTTGGTAACTCTGTGATTGATTATTTTAGAATTTTTGTTTACCTTTTGTTTAGTTGAGTCTTTACGTAAGTCTAGTGGTGCATCTTTTATTTATTTTTTTAATCTCGTGAATAAAGATGCTTATTAAATCAAAATCTATTACATTCACTCTGTGAGACATCCAAATACGAACTACATAATATACATACTTGAATACACATATTTGAAGACATTCGTCATAGCTTTTTGCTTTTATTTGTTTGCGACACTATTTTTCATCATTACAGAAAACTATTTTATCAGAAAGCTGTTAAGAGTGTATTAAAACCTACGTATTTGTATGTATCACTGAGTGAATGTAATATATTTTGATTTAATAAGCATCTTTATTCACGAGATAAAATAGTTTTATTTTTATTAAAAGGTAAACAAAAGTTCTAAAATAATTAATCACAAAGTTACCATAAAGTAATTTATAGTAAAGTTTAGACTACAATATGCCACGACAGAAATATTTTACACTTACTGTGCGTTTGCACTGACGAAACATTACAACAAAACATCTTGAAGTTCCTATCAAACATTATAGGAAAAATTGACAGAAAATAGACATTCCAACATGTTTTGTTGAGATGTTTCGCCAGTGTAAACGCATAGTTATGCTGCGGCCGCATCTGCATCTGTCGTGACAAAGCAATGCGTGCCGAAGCTTTGTATATTTTGCTCGCTAAAAAGTTATCGTGCTAATGCAATAGTCACATTAGCGGCTTCGCCACGTTTATTTTGTACCGCCACCCGGGCGATAAGTGCTACGCAGCCCGAACTATCGTGACGATACCGATAATGGTTGGTCACATCTGCGTGTATCGTATCACTGTGCGATGCTTTGTTACGATAAACGCAGATGCGGCCACAGCATTAGGCTATTAATTTAGCTATTACCTTAATTTGTTTGATTATAAAAATAAAGAATGAGTTTTGTTTTTATTTCTTACGGAGGTCAGGATCTCCGTAAGAAATAAAGACTTCGTGATTCTTACATGTATGTTGTTTGTACTTTATTTTTAAACCGATGGGGATTGTCAATGGGGATTAGTGGAATAACCCAACTATTGATGTCAGCTTTAGTAAAAGAAAAGAAATATTGATTAAATTAGGTAAGTATTATTTATTTGCTCGTATATCGATTTTCCTCATAACCAGATTATTTCCGCAGGTAGTAAGCGGCGTAGGGCGAGGCGTAGGGGTAGGCGGAGTATGCGGCGAGTGGTGCGGTGTACGCGGAGTAGGCGAGCGGCGCTGTGTAGGCGGCTGCTACTGGCGCGGTGTACGCCGCTGCCACAGGCGCCGTGTACGCGGCAGAGTACAGCAAGCCGGGCTCAGGCTTAGGCTCGGCCACGGCAACCGCCATCATGCAAGCGAGGATTAACTGTAAAATGATAAACACCATTAATTTCACAATTTCTATTACTCTAACATTTTGTCCAACGAGATGATGTCTGATTGCAGTAGAGGCTGAACTGACTGACTGAATGGGAAAAGTCCCAAGTCTATACGACCCCTACTTGAACTCCGATACTAGAAGTAGGCACTATTCAGAAGGTAACTTCACTTTTTCTTTCACTTTCACTAAATTCTTAATACTGCAATCCAGGCCTTAAAATTAACTTGTTCTTGTCTGATAAATACATATACGCACCATATATTTGAACATTTTAATTGTTTTCACTGAGCTTCTGCTGCACTGAATGATACAAAAGATGCGATAGCTACGAATTTTATAGTAACTTGAGAAGGACGAACGCACGCAACGTGAGGTTTATCGAGAACGCAAGTTCTGTGCTCTGAATAATCATTAGTTTCCTTCAATGAAGAGTGTCGACGACTATCAATTGAATTTAACTAAGGTTAATTATAATGTGATGATTACTTATGTATGTGGTTATTATTTATTTAATCTTCAGAAAATGTACAGTCTCATAAATATATAAAGGTGAGTAATGTACAATAGCGCTTACAACTGCCATTTACGGCATACATGTAGGTTGATATATAAGGACCGGGCGAGTTCGAACTAGGGATGAGTATGAACGAAACCCCATTTACAAGCTTCCACAAATTAAGAGAAAAAGAAACAC
Organism: Agrochola lota; assembly: GCA_947364205.1. Classification (NCBI taxonomy): domain Eukaryota; kingdom Metazoa; phylum Arthropoda; class Insecta; order Lepidoptera; family Noctuidae; genus Agrochola; species Agrochola lota. The sequence continues at coordinate 10,587,090 of OX376236.1, forward strand.
AAAAATAAAAATTAAATCTGCTTAAACTGATTATCTCTGCAGCGGCATCTACATCGCTACATGAGAACTACGCATCAAAGACCTGACGTCACACAAATCCTGCATCGCGCAATTAGAGATAAACATATATACAAGCTTCCCGACTTCAACCTCTGGGCAGTTGCCCGCCAGATACGACATCCGTCTGGTCGGAGGATCCTCCCTTTTCTATGGTGGATGAGTGAACTTTACACCCTGTTCCTCATACCCCTAAATTGGTGACCCCGAGTATGAACGTCAACGCAGCCTTCGTGCAACTACTTCAGCGTGACGTCGTCATCATCATCACTCCCGCAAGCTTTCGTGAGGCGAGTCACACAGCCAGTCAGCACCCACTGCTTCAACTGGTATCCTGACCACCAGCATGCAGCGAACGCGCATTCCTGGCCATCACCCTCAGCCACAACCCGGCGCTGTACCACATCTGACCCACTGGATCAAGACGCAGCGCCACCCCGACTCACTGGAGAATCACCGCAGACAGTTCCGACTCACCGCGAACTATGCGGCACCCGGTTTCGACTCACTGGAACCACAGCTGGCACTGTGAAGCATCGCAAGATTCAAGACTCAGCCCACTATCGACCTCCGGTCTCCGAAGGGGAGTGATGTAGCGGCATCTACATCGCTACATGCGAACTACGCATCAAAGACCTGACGTCACACAACATCCTGACGTCACACAAATCCTGCATCGCGCAATTAGAGTTTACCGCGCGATAAACATATATACAAGCTTCCCGACTTCAACCTCTGGGCAGTTGGCCGCCAGACACGACACCCATCTGGTCGGAGGATCCTCCCTTTTCTATGGTGGATGAGTGAACTTTACACCCTGTTCCTCATATCCCTAAATCTCCTTAAACCAATATAACTTAACAAATTCTTCTTAAAACAAAATAAATTCTTCTCTAAAAAAGAAACAAAAAAGATCTTCGAGTTTATGAATCGTAATTTAGTATCTAATAATCATGTCACAGATTAAATGCGCTTAAAATAATTAAAAAAAACGAGATGTACACAAGACATGTGTAACATATACTATAGTTGTAATCAATTAGTGACATTATTATTGGGTAGTTGTATAGGAAGTTACCGATTTCGCAATTTATTGTTAATCACTGCTGCGCAGGATATTTTTTTTTGTGAAATTACTTTCGAAAATAGACCATCTATCTTATACGTGCTTTCATTAATATCCTGCTAGTTTTGCCTGAGGTTTCGCCCGCGTTGATATCGGAAAATATCCCTCGGGGGAACGCATACCCGGCATTAAAAGTATCCTACCTGTACTGTACGTTGATAGGCTGAACTACACACAGATATCATCCAAATCCGTTTGGCTTTTGTGTGATTGAGTTACAAATATCCAAACATCCAAATATACAAACTTTCACATAATAATATAGAATATTAGTAGGATGTTTATATCTAATTCAATAAGCTAAGCATGACCAATACAAATACACTAAGTTACTATTACTGAGATCATTTGATGTTTTGATTTAATATTTGAGAATATTAGATGATACCAAATGGAAGTCTTTGTTTCTAATAAATTAATGATTTTTCTTATATTTTCTTTAAGAACAACGCGCCCAAAGTGCGCGCGGCCCAAAAACTGTATAGCATGTATAGTACAAGATTATATACTCTCGTTGAAAAAAATGTGTTTGATTTCTGTTATTAAAAATCATGATTTTGAAATATGTAGCTATTTAAAGCTTTATAATAAATAGGTTAAAGAAATGTTCTTTTTATACAAGCAACATATTACGGTTCTACCTTCTAGTATCATTATTACAATATCCAACTTTCAGTTACATATAATTAGGTACATCGATTAAATTGGTCACGAAATATTACAGTATTATCCTTTTTGTTTTTAGATTTGGAAGATGACTATGTCGCGAGGCATGCATAGATCTTGCAATGGCTGCAGTTTATGTATAATAACTTGCAAAGAGAAATTTCTGGCTGTGTAGCTGTGAACATTGTGGTAAGGGATGATGAGGAATAAATATGAAAATATTTTTATTTTTATTTTTTTTATCTATACTATTTGATTATGACATACCCCTACCATATAATTAATCATGTATATGCATATCTATAACCGTCCTAAAGATAATTGGCTAAGATTATTAAAGAAATAATTTTCTGAACATTTATTTATGTACGAAGGAAATAATTACAGCCGCGCGGGTCGATCCATCAGGTTAAGGTACTCTTGCCGGGATTTGTTCGTGGATAGGTCACCATCTTTACATACCGAGACTCCTCCGTGCCTCGGAAGCCCTAAAGTCTGACAGCCGGCCTTACTAAGGGGTATCGTATGGGTTGTGGAGGTCTGATAGGCAGTCGTTCTATGTAAAATACTGGTATTCTGCTGCATCCGGTTAGACTGGAAGCCGATTCCAACATAGTCGGGAAAAGGCTAGGCAGATTGAATTTATTTGCTTAGGTATGTCGCATGTCTATCAATGATATTCTAAGTGGTAAGTTGGTATTTCTATAACTATTTCATTTTCAATTAGGGTCTGTTGACAAAACATAAACTTTAGAACGAGTGAACTTCAAACTGGAATATCTTTAATTCCTGACGTCCTATAAAAATATAACTGAAGACAAAACTGTTCAGGAATTCAAAATCTTTTACATATTTTTCATCGGCAGACGCAAAAAACAATGTCAACAAAATTTTGTTCGGCAATCTGTCATTATTTTGTACAAGAAAATAATGATTCCTTGACTGAAAGAAGTGTTATGATGCTTTGTACCAAATCCTGAGGCAATGTGCCACATGATGTGCTCAAAAGATTGTAGAATTTCCTTTTTTTGTATTTTGGGTGTCAATATGAGTAAAGGGTTTTCAGATATAAGCGATATCGCTGTTGCGCACGGTAGCGATACCGGTTAGCCTTCTGGTTAGTCACTTTGGATCAATGTCGCTGCCGAGCGCGACAGTGATATTTCTTAAATCTGAATAGGTCTTTATGCATGCAGTAAGTAATGTTTCTGTTTAAAACATATCGTATATTCTAACTTTCTTTATTTATTTTATCATTATTTCAGTCGAAAGATGTCCGCTGCTGGACATAGATAGGCCTCTGCTAATTATCGCAACAACGACAGGAAGGAAGACGATTTCTTGCTTATTATTAATTTCATCTAACCATACATTTAGAAGCATGTATATTAGGTATTATTCGTACAATTTGGTTAAAAGCATATTTATTTTAGTAAAAGGGGGCTAGTTTTATAAGTAATTTTATATTATGGTAATATATAACTCATAGCTAAGAAATATTTTGTTAAAAAAACCTCTCTAACTATAAATTCAAAATAATATTCAGGTATATAACTATTATAATTTATTCGGTTGTGTTATTAATTTATTATATCGTGAAGATCGACTTATTTGTTCATTTCTTCAGATAGTAAGCGGCGTAGGGCGAGGCGTAGGGTGAGGCGTAGGGGTAGGCGGAGTATGCAGCGAGTGGTGCGGTGTACGCGGAGTAGGCAAGCGGTGAGGTGTAGGCGGCCGCCACCGGCGCGGTGTACGCCGCCGCCACCGGCGCCGTGTATGCGGCAGAGTACAGTACACCGGGCTTGGGCTCAGCCATCGCTGCCACCAACATGCACACCAATACGATCTGCAAAGAAAAACTCAAAATTAATATAGGGATTTTGTAATTGATATATTTTATATATCAGTTAAAAAATATATCCTAGTTATCGTTATACCTAAAGCACTTTATAACCACGGTTTTGGCTTCTAACTAATTTCATCTGAACACAGTGATATTAGCCTGTGTATATTATTGAGTACTTTCGATAAAAGAACTCACCATATATTTTAACATCTTGATTGTTTTCACTGAGCTACTGCTGCACTGAATGTAAAGAAAGATGCGATATCCACCGACTTTATAGTAATATCAGAAGGTCGAACGCACTAAACGTGAGGTCCATCGAGCTTGATACCGCGCAACGAATAGCAATGAGTTTACTTCAACCAACAGTAGGTTCATTTCAATGAATGAATGAAATAGTGCCACTTCTAATTAGCAAAGTAATGGAAATAGGGTTTAGTAATTGCGTGTTAATTTTAAATATATTTACTTTTTTTATTCGATAACGGCTAAAATCTCCTTGTAAGATTCTAGTAGGTTCCAAAAATGATTCTGACAGAAAAAGTATACCATTCGTCATACTCGGCCAAGCGTGTCCTTGTGGAAAGTGGTTAAACAGCTAGGATAACCTGCAATACTCAGGAGATTACTGATATGATGCCAACACTCATTATTGAATCTAAATCACAGTAATGCTATGCGATAGAATAGGTTGAAAGAAGTTAGGAAGCGACAGTAGTAGGTAATATTTATATGTACCTACCTATTTCCCAGTACGAGTTTCTTTTTCTATTAACTATCAGCTATAAATTAATTTTCTGACAAACATGTATACTCTTTGTGATGTTAATCTACTGCTATTGTTTTGTGCCTCGTTTCTAAGATTGAGGGCACACCGGGTTTGATTAGAATGACATAATTTGTTTACTGTTTACCTAAAGTGACAATGTTCTATTGCCAGTTGAGCGTTCTAGTGACTCCAAAAATAATACTAAAACGCCCAAGCATTTGTTCGCTTCATTCTTCTTTATAAAGAAACAGATTTTTTAAGTTCGAAATAAAAACGTACGTACGTTTAGATACAAATCTTTCTTGAAATAATTATTCATAGGCAATATTTATACCGATATATTGCGTGTATGAATATAATCTCTTAGAAGTACTTGACGTAGCGCAGTAGGCAAATATACATAACGCCTGCGCCAATCGAGCTGTGGGCCTAACACGAACGCGCGGAGTATCTAATAATAATAAGCACCCTATTATTGTCCCACTGCAGAGCAAAAGCCTCCTCTCAAAGAGAAGGCACGCACATTGATCTGCAGAAGGTACGCATATTTATCTGCAGAAGGCACGGACATTGATCTGCACGCTTGCTCAAGACGAGTTGGTGATACCTAAACGTAACGTAAATTCGATTGGTTATGCACACAATATTTCCTTCTTATTAATATCTATGGGTAATACTTATTGTTCTTGTAATGAAAATGCTTTAGGATAGTTATATTTTCGATTCAACAATCTACATTACTAAAAGAATACTTCGCGTGTTCGTATACTAGGGCGTTCGTATGTAGCAGTTGTTGCGACGACGTTGCAAATCTGCTACATCACATACATAAGCATGTCTGCCTTTCTGATTTATTTTCGTATATCAGTTACTACATACTTACATACCTCGAGCTAATGTGCTGTCGCAATCCTGATGGTCGACATATCAAACTGTTGCCCTAACATCTGTCGTGTATTTGTTTGACACAACAATGATGCTTAGTTTAATTTCTGATCATGGCTCCATTAGTCACCTGTTATAAAGGCAAAGATCTTTGACCATAATCGTGAGGAGAAACGCTGAAAGGCTTGGTCAAGAACCCGATACAGAAGGCGGTAGTAACAGACACACTAACAGTGGTTTCTCACAATCGATCACTAGCTATCGTTAGCTTTGGTCTTCCTAAGCTATGACTACATCATTTGATATTGATTCTTTGCCAACTCAAGTGACTACAGAGCTGAGTAACTAAAGCCTTTTCGGGCCTTATGCTGGATAGTATTCAATTGGCAATGCTTATTTGTGCTATCAGTATCTTGATAGGGTTAATATTTATTAAAGGTCTATTCAGCATTCTATGCAGATTATCCGTATCTTTATTTGGTTCTTTGATACCTGTATTTACCAGTGGTTTATCACTGCTTTAAAGCAGAATACAATTGGAAACTATGATGGTATAAGGCAGCCAGTACTTTGTTCACAGCTTGAAGATATTTACTATCAATGTTGTCTAAACTAATATTATAAAGAGAGAAGATTTGTTTGTTTGTATATTTGTATGTTTGTTTGTAATGGATAAACTAAAAAAAAACTTAACCGATTTAAGAAATAATTTAACCTATAGAAAGCTACATTACCAGCGACTTCATTTTTCAAAAAAAATAGAGATCCCTGCAAAAATTGCAATGTGCAAGCAAAATCCAAAGTCATTATTTGTCGTGCGCTGCGAAAACTATTGCGATAAATAAAATATCATATACTACATGTTTATAGTACTCATCATTACCACAAAAACGTCTCCGAGGCTATTATGTCTAACTATTATACTTAAGTCACAATAACTGTTTTGTGTTCAAATTAGTCAATCAAAACATGGGTAGAATTTCTCCCTTCGCAGGTCTGTTGAAATAAGCAGTACATAGTACTCATAATTATGTCGTATCTGTATCTATTTTACGGTGTGTACACAAAAAATTACTTCATAATCAAGGTTTAGCATCACGCTATTACCCATAAGAGCCGAGCAAAAGTAAAAATGTTTAAAAGAACGCTATGCGAAAACGAAGTTCCTGCGCAGGCGGGCGATGCGAAAGAACAAGAAATTTTACGCGAACGAAGTCGCGGGCAGAAGCTAGTATGTAAATAAAATTCATGGTAAATTCATGCTAATTACTTTAATTTATTCGATTGCAGGTGTCGCGCATCATGTGATAATTATTTTTTCAGGTAGTAAGCGGCGTAGGGTGAGGCGTAGGGGTAGGCGGAGTATGCAGCGAGTGGTGCGGTGTATGCGGAGTAGGCGAGCGGCGCGGTGTAGGCGGCTGCCACCGGTGCGGTGTATGCCGCCGCCACCGGCGCCGTGTACGCGGCAGAGTACAGCAGGGCTGGCTTGGGCTCAGCCATCGCTGCCACCAGCATGCAAACGAATGCGATCTGCAAAGGAAATATTTTAATATTCATTTCATTTCTGTACCGTTTTTTTGTGTTCTGCCATTGCCTTAAGTCCGACTGTCATGTTCTACGAATCTGAAAAAATAAATACTTACCATATATTTGAACATCTTGAATTGTTTTCACTGAGCTAGTGCTGCACTGAATGATACGAAAGGTACGACTGCTAGGAATTTTATAGTAATTTAAGAAGGCCGCATGCTTGTACGCAACGTGAAGTTGATAGAGCTCGCCTGTGCGCTGTGCATAGAATAATGATGAGTTTCCTTCAATCAGAAACGTCAATGACTCTTCTTTTACTTTCAATTTCATTAGAGGAAATGAATTCAGATCACTTAACTGTAAAACCCATCACAGACGTAGCTATAATATATATTATAGCAAGACATATTACGATATATTTTTCATAGTAATCTTCGAGTGCCCTCAGACGGAGCTATAATATATATTTCTAGTACGCACCAAAAACTGCTAAAAAAAACCGGCCAAATGCGTGTCGGACCACGCACATTAAAGAGTTCCGTAGTAGGTATGAATTTATTGCAAGAACAAACTTAACTTTGTAGTTGACAAACATGTTTTTGCAACCCCAAGTTGGTCGATTATTACTCGTTAACTTGTAAAGCCATGTTTTTTTAGGTTTTGTTTACAAAACCTAAAAAAAACATACCTCGTGTTTCCTTTAATTCCAAAATCAAAGTTAAGTTATAGGTAGATGTGAGTCTTGTCCGCAGGAGACGCCCCGAGCTTCGGGAGTCGCGAGCCGGCTTCCGGCCACCGTAGGCGCGGGCTTGCGGACGGTAAGCAATGGGTAGCTTGCCGTCCGATAAGAACCAGGCCCGGGCCGACGGTGCGTTGTGTTCCACCCGCGCCCCAAAGAGATGTCAGCACTAACTGACGGATGCCAATGCCCGTTAAGGCCAATGCCTGCCAGGGTTGCGAGTTTGTCCGGAAGGGATATCGCGGCCCCGGCACACAGGCAACGGAAGGAAAACGGGTGGATTTAAGTCAGTAAAAGTCTGACACGCCCTCGCGCTCCATCCAGAGCGGGAGAAGTTATTTGATAATGTCCCACGCTCAAAAAAAAAAAAGAGGTAAGTCTTGTATGTAAAACAATTTAAGCACAATTCAAATAAAGACGAAATAACAAAAACACTAAGAATATTACTTTGAATGAATAAATGAATGAAGGAATGAAATGCACCGAACCCAGCGTGGTTTAAGAAGATTTTTTTTACCGTTATTAAATGTATTAAAGGTAGGTTATTAAAGGTACTTAACAGTTATTTTTGCCGGTAAAGGAAGTATTTTTTTAATTCGATTTGATAATAAAGTAAATAAACTGACTCAGTAGCCTATAATTAGAAAAAGAAGAAACAAACAACAAAAAATATAATATTATAGCTTAAACAGCATTAGGAGTTATTTAATGAGATCAAATAGTAATTAACAATCAACACTTATAAGTATGACATATAATGATCAGACTTTTGTTTCTCTTTGTTTTTGTTTTGTACTTTTGTTGTTTTTGCTTTGTTTCAACTTGATTTTTTTATATTTATTTTTTATGAATTAACCTAATAGTCTAGCTTAGTTAAATTTTGCCGGCTTCTACGAAACTTACCTAACGCATCCAAAGAATGTCACTAAGCGAGGCTCTTTCTCTGATACACAATGCTCTTGCGACTGAAAAAGCTCATTCGGATTCTACTGACATGGGAACAATTGTAAACTTAAGAAAGATATTTTACGCCGCTTTTCGATTTATAACAAAAAAATATATCTTATACATCGGTAAATTACCGATTTCATTTTTACCGGTAATTTATTTACCATCAAAATGGGCGGTTTACCGGTAAAAATAAAAACAGGGAATCCGGTAATGCATGCCCTAGTTGCACGTTACCAGTACTCCGAACACACCACTTCTCGCTCGCCCAGCTGACCACCTTAGCAGTAAATCTCTGACTATCAAAAACCCAAATGAACCCAGACCTCAAAACATTAGCAGAAGCTTTTGCAAACCATAAAGTTTTGTGAATTAATTCGCATTCACATCGAAACGGAAAGCATTTGGCGGTCACTTGCTCTTCATTAACACATGCTGCTGAGGCCAGCTGATCGGTATTCGATGCATGGTACCGCTTCGAGAATGATTATTTGCTCACATTGCGTGCATTGTCCTGCTTGATTTACTATAAAGTTGGTTGCTGCGGGTTCTTTGATATCATTCAGTTCACAGCAGCTCCTTGACAACAACAAACAAAATGTTCAAACTTGTAAGTTTTCTTTTCTGAGCTTTATCAGCTATATTACCCACACAAAAAAACACTTATCTATCGACTGTTACAAACCCTACAAAACTTCACTAACAATTATTTGTACTTATTAACTGTACTCATCATTGAAAAACCTCAATAACAAATATTTGTACCTAGCACCTACAAAATTTTTGTATAAAAGGAGAAGTTATAGTATCTTTTTTTTTTCAGTTGGTTATCGTTTGTATGATAGCGGGCCACGACCGAGCACAAGCCCGGCGTGCTGAACTCTGCCGCTTATATGTGAAATTAATAGTGTTTATTATTTTTCAGTTGGTCCTCGCTTGCATTATGGCGGTTGCCGTAGCCGAGCCTAAACCCAAGCCTGGCTTGCTGTACTCTGCCGCGTACACGGCGCCGGTGGCGGCGGCTTACACCGCACCGGTGGCGGCTGCCTATACCGCGCCGCTCGCCTACTCCGCATACACCGCACCACTCGCTGCATACTCCGCCTACCCCTACGCCTCGCCCTACGCCGCTTACTACCTGCGGAAATAAGTCAATCTTCACGATATAGAAAAAACACAAATGAATAAATGATAAGATTATTACCTCTAAATTGTTTTTAATTAATCTGTAAGTGTAAGATACTTTACCTTAACCCTTAAGAGGTTACCATAGTAAGCCATTCAAATAAATAAATACGCTTCTCGTCATAAACGGACGGTGATCGAACGTCAACCTATTACCGCTTATGCAAAATACTATCTATTAGAAAATGCTAAAACTATGAATAAATGTGGGTGTTTTCTCGTGGACCTACTTTTTTGTCCTACCAGTAGGTCCACGAGGGTATGTTATTTCCGTTGGTCCTACTGAAGTGTTGAAACCAACATGAACCTCCTGTATAAAGAAATTAGACTAGGTGTGGGAGGTATATCAGAAATTAGACTAGGTTTGAGGGTTTAAAGGTAATCACTCATTATAAAAGCACCGCTCCAACATAGCATATTAATTTTTCATTCAAGTTACGATTTTAAATCAAATGCATTAAAATATATTTTGCGATGACAACTCAGAATAGTGGACATTTCGCGGGCAGCGCGCTGCTCGCGAGCCGTCACACGTCGCGCTTCAAGGGAGCAGCCCGCTCTCCGGTGAAGAACCGCAAACGGTATGCATGCCGGCGACCGTCGTCCGTGCGGGAACCCCTCGCCGCCTGTTCGCATTCCTATGTCTAATGTCCTAAGTTCTTCCAATATTCTCCTTCTCAAAAATAAAAATATATTTAAGAGCGTTTATTCTGAAAGTGGGCAACGTTGCAAATAGATGTCAAATATTTCGTTGTTTTGATTAATTTTGCAAAATTACTGTATGGAAATAAGAAATGCGCGAACTAGAATATTGATTATGAAATGCAATAATTAATATCATAACACCGAATAGTAGTAAGTTAGTTAGTTAGTTTTAGATGTAAAAAAAGGATTTGGCAACTTTCCTAATGCCTTTTGTACACCTAAAACGGGTACAACATCAAATTCAATGTTATAATTGCAATTCATTATTAATATTCTAGTTCCCTAGTTAGCCACATCTCTTATTTCGATACAGTAATATTGGCAAATTATTCAAAACAGGTACATTTTTGACAGCTATTTGCGACGTTGCCAACTTGCAGAACAAACGCTCTTAACTGATTGTAAATATTAAGATTCCTTATTCACATCACACTAAAGTTTCCACAACTTTAATTGGTATGTCACAGTTTACTTTACCCGAACTGGCAATCATAGCTATTGCACTCGACGATGAAGAGAATAATTTGCAAAAGAAAAAGGAGATATTGGGTGCATAACATGTTAAAAGAAAAACGAGCAGAAGGAGAATATTGGAAGAACTTAGGACATTAGACATAGGTCCGCGAACGGGCGCCAAGGGGTCACCGCGTGGACGAAGCGGCGGGCAAGAAACCAGCGGGGAGGAGCGATGGCCGAGCACTACCACTTGCGTTTCTTCGCCGCCGGGGAGCGGGCTGCTTGCTTGAAGTGCGCGGTCGGCGCTACGTGTGACGGCTGGTGAGCAGCGCGCTGCCCTCGAGCTGTCCACTATGCTGTGTTCTCATCGTAAAATTGATTTTAATGCGTTGATTTAAAATCCTACCATGAATGGCAAGTTATTTGCTGTTTCGGAGCGGTGCTGTTATAATGAGTGATGACCTTTAAACTCCCACACCTAGTCTAATTTCTTTATACAGGAGCTTCATGTTGGTTTCAACACTTCAGTAGGACCAACGGAAATAATATACCCTCGTGGACCTACTGATAGGACAAAAAAGAACCACGAGAAAACACCTATAAATGTTAGGTTTATTAAAACATTGCAGTCCGCTATACTTATGACAATGCATGAGTAAAACTATAGTTTAAAAAAATCTAGTATTTAAATCAATAGATTTTAAAACGGCTTTGTTCTACTTCCATCGATTACTAATTCGTGTGCAACATAGACAATGGTGTGTCAACGTCTACTCATCAAGACTAGCTAATAATGACCAAGCCAAGCAAATCAATACCTGCTAGTCACACACTGACCCTGCTGCATCGAATGCTTTCCCCGTGCATCTAATTTGGACTCAGACAGCTTTTCATTATACGACAACGAGATCTTTACTTGTAAACTGTGGCAATTATCAGATTTTTTCAAATATTTTTTGTTAAACCCTGCTCTACAATAGGATTTTTTCAGTATCATGGCTACATCCCCAAACAGTGCATGCACCGACACATTGACTAAGAACAACTATCTGTATTTACAGACAATACAAAGAGTGTTGAGCTTCATGGAAATGAAACCATGACCTTCACTATACAAAAGCCAATCCCATAACCCCTTCATTATTCCAACCATCGAAAATTAACAAGATTTTTGACAGTGGTACTTCATTGTGCTAACTAAAGATGTCGTAAATATTTTTGTCTATCTGTTCATTTTGCAGTAAAAATTAACTACAATTATGTCTCGTAAACATACTCCAGCCGCGAAGCAAATCATATTTTTATTTAAGCCAAATGTCAATTATTAATGTAAATTAGTTACTGGTTCGCCTACTTCCGTATGGCTGTTGGGTACTTACGACAATGTTGGATAAAAAAAAGTTTTATATTTTATTCTAGCACCCGTTTGTCCTCTACTAGACTGAACATTTTTTCCAATATAGTAGCTAATAACTTGCTTTTGCCCGCAGCTTCGCCCACGCGGATGTCGGAAAATCTCCCACGGAAACGTACTACCGGGATTAAAAATATACCCTACTAGCTATTGCCCGCGGCTTCGACTGCGTAAAGGTCGAAAAATATCCCACTGGAACGTACAACCGGGATTCGGAGTATCTTTGTCCTTACCTAGGTCATGGCCTATCCATTTGCAATCGCATTAGCCAATTCATCTACATCCGTTCAGCGGTTACGGCATGAAAAGGTAATAGGCAGATGATAAATCTGTTTTAGGGTTCCGTACTTCAAAATAATAAAAAAATCCCTTAAAGGATGACTTCGTTGTCTGTTAAGGCCCTTTTTCTCAGAAACGCGTAGAGACATCAGTTGAAATAGATATCAAAAACTTAGATCTACGGTCCTTTGGATCTGTAACGTAAATCAAATTTCCAAGAAAACGCAATAAAAAAATCCGGTTATTTATGCCACATATTTTGCCACTCGCAAATAAACCAAAGCAAAGGTACTTCCCGTTGGCCCAGCAGAATGAAGTTTGGTGAGAAGCAAGGACCAATAAAGAGGGAAATCCGGAATTGGTAATTTACAGTTATGTATGAACTGCAAAGTTAAGTTTATTCGTCAATCTAGGTTCAAAAATTCATAGGCCGTGTCTTGACGTAACAAGCATTTAATCTATATTTCATTCAAATCAGTACTCTCCACTCTATTAAACGTTATTTTTTCAAGATACGTGTTATGAGTATATTTCGAATCCTTACATCTCGTGAAAAGAAAACACAAAAAATCAATATTACATATTATGATTTAAAAAATCTGCTTTTACAAAAACGCTGAAACGTGTAATTCTTTATATCTTACCAAAAGTATAAATATGAATTTTCATATCCCTAAATGAAGAAATACTGGGTTTCCCATACAGACTTTTATCCCCCCCTTTAAGATTATTTTTGAGACAAAAAGTACCCTATGTCCGTCTTCAGGATGCCATCTATCTCCTTGCCAAATTTTATCGAAATCCGTTCAATGATTTAGCCGTGAAAAGGTAACAGACAGACAGACAGAGTTAATTTAGAATGTATAATATTAGTATGTATGTATGTGTGTAATATATATAAAAATGAATCCCTATTTCCCTTGGTCTCAGACGGCTTCACGCGTGAACGGCTGGACCAATTTCGCTAATTGTTTTTTCGTTATGTTCGTTATTCTCAGGAGAAGGTTCTTAGGATAGGTAGGTTAAGGTAGGGTAGGTAGGTAGGTAGGTATACATGTAGGTAGGTAGGTATACATGTAGGTAGGTATGCAAGTAGGCAGGTAGGTAGATAGGTAGGTAGTTATGTAGGTAGGTAGGTGGGGTAAAATTTCTAGGAGAATACACCTTGGGTGGGCGGCATTTGGTAAGCTGAAACATATTTTTCGATCCAAAAACATCCCACAGTGCCTAAAAACCCGCCTTTTCAACCAGTGTGTCCTGCCTAAAATGACCTACGGTGCCGAGGCATAGACACTCACAAAGGAAATTGTTCACCGCATACGAGTAGCACAAAGGGCCATGGAGCGAGCCATGCTTGGCATAACCATACTAGACCGAGTGCGTAACACCGAAATCCGTCGCCGGTCGAAAGTCTACGGCGTCGGAGACAGGGCGATGCGCCTCAAGTGGAGTTGGACAGGACATCTAGTCAGACGCGGAGATGGCCGATGGAGTAAAGCTGTGACCGAACGGTGGCCAAGGTTAAGCAAAAGAAACCAGGGTCGTCCAAAAGCGCGTTGGGTCGATGATATCGTCAAATTCGTGGGAAACACCTGGATGAGAGATGCACGGAACCGGGAAGTATGGCGGAAAAGGGGGGACGCCTATACCCAGCAGTGGGTGATTCCGGGCTGAAATGATGATGAGGTAGGGTAAGTAGGTAGGGTAGGTAGGTAGGTATGTAGGTGTAGGTAGGAAGGTAGTTATGTAGGTAGGTAGGGTAGGTAAATAGGGTAGGTAGGTAGGATAGGTAGGTAGGTAAGGTAGGTAGGATAGGTAGGTAGGTAAGGTAGGTAGAGTATGTAGGTAGGGTAGGTAGGATAGGAAGGTTCGCCGTAGATAAAGTACTTAGTCTTACCCGTGCGAAACCGGGGCGGGCAGCTGGTATAATACGAGTATTACGTATATGTATAGTATATAGTATGGATGTATTAATCTAGGTTATAAACTATCTATGTGCTAAATTTCATCCAAATCCGTTCAGCCGTATTTGCGCTAATCCGGAATAAACATCCAGACAGACAAACACACAAACGAACAAAATTTCTCAGAACTATATTTTCGGCATCAGACTCTCACCTCGTGGCAATTACTTTTGTTCAAAAATATTGAATGTGCAGTTTTGTCTTTGATACTATTTTAGTATAGGTATGGAAGATCATTTTCCAATTTTAGTTTTCTCGCACTAATTGTGCTACTTTCCATCGCCACCTATCCAATGTTGACTGCCATTAACCCAAAAATAGATTCAACCAGAATTCGAACCTATTGATGTGGCAACGTAATCTTCAAGACATTCATGACACTGCGCGATATTGAGAACAAAGCACGCAATTTGGTATTGATCATAATACAGACATTCCAGCTTTAACGACTATCAAGTTACATAATATAACATCACGCCTGTAATCCCCGAAGGGTGCAGCAGAAGTGTACCTACCTTTAGAACACCCACCATCAAGTTACATAACGAAGGAATGACGGCTAGTCATTTAAACAAAGTGAATAAAATAAGATGCACCAGTCGCTAAACACGCAATGTTCTCTAGAATTCAGTGACGTGATCTCACCTTTGTAATAACAATGTATTTCTAGCAAATATACGTTACATATGATTTGATTTGATTAACCTAAAACACAATTAGGTAACTTCAAAATATTTGAATGTAAATGTGCAATACGGGGTGAAATTGAATCTATATGTATCCTATTGAGAGAAAATGCTACAAATATAAGTCAAAAGCATTACTTGCAAGTATTGCTTTTGACTTATATTTGTAGCATGAAAATCATATTTACCTAGATGCGGTGAATGCTATTGACATTTTGCCTAGTTCTATTTCAAAAATCATTTTCAGTGGTCTATTAGAATAATTAATATCTGTATGAAATATACAGGGTTAAATTTTATTTCATGGGCATCCTTTTAAGAGGTCATTGTACGCATCATTATGAACTACTTTCACTATGGGACCAACCCAGAAATAGTGAAAAAAAAAATCTGCTGTTCCCGACATTTACGTTCGCATAGCTTGTCAAAATGTAGGAACAGCTGTTTTTTTTCTCGTAAGTACTTCTTATACAAGTGTCTCTACTATATTATTACGACTAATTAATTAAAACTACCAACTTATTTCTCACATTAGTCAAATTCAATTGACAATTTATTCATCGATGAGTTGAAGAAAATTAATGATTATTCAGAGCACAGTTGTGTTCTCGATTAACCTCACGTTGCGTGCGTTCGTCCTTCTCAAGTTACTATAAAATCCGTAGCTATAGCATCTTTTGTATCATTCAGTGCAGTAGTAGCTCAGTGAAAACAATCAAAATGTTGAAATATATGGTGCGTACATTACAGATAAAAATAAGTCAACTTTAAGGCCTTGATTGCAGTATTAAGAATTTAGTGAAAGTGAAATTACCTTCTGAGTAGTGAAATTTTTTCGAGTTTTGAAAGTCAATTAGCAATCACTCTGACCTAAAAAGAGACTTGAATCCAATATCAATTCGTTTGAAAAATGATAAAGGAATGAAAAATGTGAACTCAATGGTTTTTCTCTTGCAGATCGTATTCGTGTGCATGCTAGTGGCAGCGATGGCTGAGCCCAAGCCCGGTGTGCTGTATTCTGCCGCGTACACGGCGCCGGTGGCGGCGGCGTACACCGCGCCAGTGGCGGCCGCTTACACCGCGCCGCTCGCCTACTCCGCATACACCGCACCACTCGCTGCATACTCCGCCTACCCCTACGCCTCGCCCTACGCCGCCTACTACCTGCGGAAATAAGTTTATATCCGCCTTTATAAAAACACAAACGAATAAATGATAAGATTATTTACCTCTAAATTGTTTTTAATTAATCTATTTAAAAAAAAACACAAGTTTACCCCTTCAACTACAGACCGACATTGCTCTTAACTAAATGAAAGTAGATGGCGGAAATGCTTGTAACGGAAGGTGTCAAAAAACTCTCAAATAACAGAAAAAGGAAAAAGATGCAGGACAGCCTGTAAATAAATAATGGTTGAAACTGTAGTAATAGAACATTATGTCTAAGTGCAAGTAAATGGGTGGTGATCGAAGTAACGACCTCAACCTAGCCTATTCTGGCTAGCCGTCAAGCTATTGTCGCTTGTGAAAATTTATCCTACCTACATAAACAGTCCACATAACAACAATGGATGAAGAAAATCCTCTTGAATGGATCGCTATCAATAAAAAAATTATAAGAATATATATATTTATTTTCTAACTTGCAGCGCCCCGCGGTTTCAACCGTATAAGTCTCTATTCCGTGGGAATATCGGGATAAATAGTTTTTTTTTTCCATATTATAAACTATCTGTCTGCCAAATTCACCCAAATCCGTTCAGTAGTTCTTGCGTGAAAGAGTAACAAACATCCATCTATCCATCCACGCAAACTTTCGCATTTATAATATTAGTAGGGTTATCTATAATTCTTTAATTATATTAAATATCACAATATGTAAACCCTAGTCAATGGTTTAATATAATCCAGTACATTTTTAAGTGGCACCGTTCTACTGCCGTCAATTACTAATTCTTGTGCAACATAGACATTACTAATTTGTGTGCAATAAAGTCATTACATCGACAATGCGAAAAAAGCTTTTAAAATGTCTACGGATCATGACTAGTCAATAACGAAAAAGCCAAACAAATAAAAACAGAGCACTTGCAGTATGGAATTTCTTCTTTGTGAATCGAATCTGAATTTAGCCAGCTTTAGACATGGCATCAGCATCGCCATAATACTATTACTTTAGTGTCTACGTGTTATTTAGATACCAATCTTTTTAGGGACCTCTCTTGTACCATAACTAATGCATTCACAGACACAAATCTCACAAGCACATATATGTTTTTTTACTTGAGGGATTCTTGATAGTGTTACCACAACGTGTTGTTGTTCTCTTTAGTGGTACAACTTACCTAATGTGTGTCTATCTGAAAACAATTATTTTGCAATAAATCATTTCCTGTAATTAAGCCATTTGTGCACCTACCACAAAGCAATTCATGCTATCAGAAGGCCAATTCTCTTACTTAAAAAATGTTCACATTCAAGTCGCAATTTGTCAAACTTGTCAAAAATATTGGTAAATTGATTGTATTTTTGACAGATTACGAATGAGATCGTTCTTAAAAATTACGGGAATTGCCCTCAGGATTGATATACAGACAGACAGATGTTAAGAGTGTGAGAAGAGATAACTGTTACATTATGTTACCTTTTCAGTATGACTTTATAGAAATTAAATTTTATTCTGTACATAGGATAACGGAAGCAATTTTACACGTCATATTAAAAATAAGCCAGATTAGGTGGCGTTTCCTATCCGAGTATTCTGAGAAGCTTTTTTGTCTTCTAAATAATCTGGAATTTAATAGTACCCTTTATTACAAAGTTTGGTTTTAATATAGCTTTTAAATCGAGAGGCATGAGGAACAGGGTGTAAAGTTCACTCACCCTCCATAGAAAAGGGAGGATCTTCTGACCAGACGGGTGATGTGGCTGGTGGGTAACTGCCCGACGATTGATGTTGGGAGGTCCTATATATACTCGTCGTGCGGTAAACCCTGCTTGCGCGATGCCGGATTTAAAAAATGATAACTAGCCTAGCACCGATTACATTATTTGACATTTTTACAATATTACGAGTGGCACTAATGTTTTTAACTTTGATGAACTTAAATTCCTTAAACTAATATTTTGAAAAAACCTATTTCAAATCAGTTGCCTTTATATTTATCATAATTTGATATTTTTCAGTACGGTTATTTAATCAACTATATTTTTTTGTTAATGTATCAAATTTAACTTTTTCTTTATGTAATAATAATATTATGTAATGTCTCTTTTTAGAGCCTGACCAAGCGCAGCTTGACCCTGTTCCTGATGTAGATAGGCAACTTTTTATTTTTTAAATTCAGTCCTTCTTTTTGTTCAAATATTTAAAAATGTTATTCATAGATATATGTATATATATACAATGGAATAAACGAAATAAAAACATCATGTAATATTTAAAGACAATTTCAATTGTTTATGAATAATTAAATGATATAAAAAATAAAAATAAATACCAGCCTGTTACTGTCCCACTGCAGGGCAAAGGCCTCTTCTCATACAGAGAAGGCACGAGCATTAGACACCACGCTTGCTAAAGACGGGTTGGCGATTTCAGACTTATATTAACTATAGTCCAGGTTTCCTCACGATGTTTTCCTTCACCGATGTCAGTAATGTCCAAGATAAACTCAGAAAGTACATATGAATTGAAAAAGTCACATTGGTACCAATGTGACTTTTTAATTTCTCTACTTGTCCGGATTTGAACCGTCAACCTCGTGCATGAGAGGCGATGCCTTAACCACTGGGCCATCACGACATTAAATGATAAAAATTAAATTCAAATTTAATAATAAATATAATAAATTATTAATTTAATTAAATTTAATTATATGAATTAAATTATATGTAATGAAAATAGTTAGTACTCTGCTCTCCACTGAACGTTCCTACCTATTTACTGAGTGTCCTTCACCACACAAGCCTCACCTTTGAAAACTTCATGAAAATCAATTTTGAAAACGCCAAAAAATTGTCAAGAAATAGTCATAAATAGTCACCAAGGTTAAAAAATAGTCGCATTATGATTTCGAACATACAGCTATAAGTTGGTGAGGATTGTGGGGTGAACGTCTCCACACAATCCACACTTCAGTGCAAGCAAACGGCTGGGAGTACCGACTTGGTTTCAATTCCAAAAAATAGTCAAGAAATAATCATAACGCTATGCCAAATCTCAAAAATAGTCATTAAGGGATTCCAGAGATATAAAAGTGTCTTGGTGAGGATTACGTGGTGAGCCTTTCTCACCACAATCCTCACCTGATTACCGCGGAACGCCTAGGTTTTTGAATTTGAATTTGGTGTCAAAAAATAGTCAATAAATAGTCGTCTCCAACCATGATCATTTCGACCTGGTTTACTATGTAGAAGTATGTTAAACTTCCACGTAATCTTCTTCATACATTTTGTTTTGGTACAGTCACGAACAGTAAAATTGTAAATCTATTTTAATAGTTTTGTGTTGTTGAGTGTAGTGTTGTGTTAATTTAAAAACAGTAATAAAATATTGTAGTTACTTACGTATAATTTTTTTTCTTTCAAAGTTGAATAAATACCTACCTAGCTGTACATAATATTCCTCCAATTTTTCCGGTTGACTTTATGATACCAAATAAATGTCTTTATTTCAGATTAATTTCATTTTAGTATGAGTAATTAAGACTATCTATCTACTTATATATTATGTACAGCTGGGTAAGTATTTATTAAACTTTGGTTGGTGGGTGGGTTGGTGGTAGCTTGGTTGGTGTGGGTAGGTTGGTGAGTAGGTCGGTGGGTATGTAGGTTGGTTGGTGGGTAGGTTGGTGGGTAGGTTGGTGGGATGGTTGGTGGGTAGGTTGGTGGATAGGTTGGTTGGTGGGTAGGTTGGTGGGTAGCCTGATGGGTAGGTTGGCGAGTAGGTTGATGAGTAGGTTGGGGAGTAGGTTGGTGGATAGGTTGGTTGGTGGGTAGGTTGGTGGTAGGTTGGTGGGTAGGTTGGTGGTAGGTTGGTGGGTAGATTGGTTGGTGGGTAGATTGGTTGCTGGGTACACACAACAACACAAAGCTATTAAAATAGATTTACAATTTTACTGTTCATACCAAAACAAAATGTATGTAGAAGTTTACGTGGAAGTTTAACATATACTTCTACATAGTAAACCAGGTCGAAATTATCATGGTTGGAGACTATTTATTGACTATTTTTTGACACCAAATTCAAATTCAAAAACCTAGGCGTTCCGCGGTAATCAGGTGAGGATTGTGGCGAGAAAGGCTCACCACGTAATCCTCACCCCCCGTAAGACCCCTTTATATCTCTGGAATCCCTTATTGACTATTTTCGAGATTTGGCATAGCGTTATGATTATTTCTTTACTATTTTTTGGAATTGAAACCAAGTCGGTACTCCCAGCCGTTTGCTTACACTGAGGTGAGGATTGTGTGGAGACGTTCACCCCACAATCCTCACCAACTTATAGCTGTATCTTCGGAATCAAAATGCGACTATTTTTTTAACCTTGGTCACTATTTGTGACTATTTCTTGACTATTTTTTGGCGTTTTCAAAATTGATTTTTATGAAGTTTTCAAAGGTGGGGATTGTGTGGTGAAGGACACTTTACTGATGGTTGGTTATCATTGTGTAGTTTTAGTTTTATCTAGTTGGTGAATGGAACCAGCGCCATCAGTGGATGGCGCTGGTTCCATTCACCAACTAGATTCATTTGGTAGGGCTAAATGAATGTTGACTGTGATCGGTCCAAAAATAGATTCAACCAGAGTTTGAATCTATTTTGACAGCATAATGATGATGGCATGTAAAATACTAGGATACTGAGAACAAAGCATGCATTGACAGGACCTATTGATTATGACATT
Organism: Agrochola lota; assembly: GCA_947364205.1. Classification (NCBI taxonomy): domain Eukaryota; kingdom Metazoa; phylum Arthropoda; class Insecta; order Lepidoptera; family Noctuidae; genus Agrochola; species Agrochola lota. The sequence goes on from OX376236.1 coordinate 10,608,254, forward strand.
AGACTTTTAATATAGATAAACTACTTAAACCAAACGTATTAAAGTTAAGATGCACGCAAAACCACAAAGTACCGCAGAAAACATTTCACTTAAACCGAACACAACGGTTTCTCTGAGAAAGAAACAAAAACATTTTGAAAAAACAGCTAAAAGACAAAAATGTTATAGAAACATCTTTTAATGCTCCAATTAGGCAAAATACTCAGTAGACTTTCACTGCATCTAATAGGTACTAGACAAAACCTCAAATAATTTTACTGATAATAACTTAGTGCTGACTACTCATCATTTTTCAAAGTATTGTAATGAAAAACACGGATCACTTGCAGGAGCACATTGACACGTATAAAGAAATGTTACACAAGTGTCTTTATTACGCGTAATAAACAATAATTAAACTAATTCAACTAAATAACTGATTATAAGTACCTTTTTATGTATTTCTCAGATTAGTCAAATTCAATCGAAAATCCATCGACACTTGATTGGAGGAAACGAATGATTATTCAGAGCACAGTTGCGTTCTCGATTAACCTCACGTTGCGTGCGTTCGTCCTTCTCAAGTTAATATAAAATTCTTAGCTATCGCATCTTTCGTATCATTCAACGCAGCAGTAGCTAAGTGGAAACAATCAAAATGTTCAAATATATGGTGCGTACATATTTCAGATAAAAATAAGTTAATTTTAAGGTCTGGATTGCGAATTAAGAATTTAGTGAAAGTGAAATTATCTCCTGAATAATGCAATTTTTTTCCAGTTTTGAAAGTTAATTAACAATCGCTCTGACCTGAGAAGAGGAATCCCAAATTTTTTCAAACGAGTTGACCTTTGAAAAATGTTAGAGGAATGGGAAATGTGAACTCAATTGTGCTTTTTCTTTTGCAGATCGTATTCGTGTGCATGCTGGTGGCAGCGATGTGTGAGCCCAAGCCCGGTGTGCTGTACTCTGCCGCGTACACGGCGCCGGTGGCGGCGGCGTACACTGCGCCGGTGGCGGCCGCCTATACTGCGCCGCTCGCTTACTCCGCATACACCGCACCACTCGCCGCGTACTCCGCCTACTCCTACGCCTCGCCCTACACCTCGCCCTACGCCGCTTACTACCTTAAGAAATAATTTCGACGGAGAAAAAAAAGGAAAATTAATAAATTATAATACATACTACTATAACATATTTTTTAATTTAACACACCTTACCTAACGTCGTGGTATCTGACTTCTCTGCTGCCAAAAACCTTAATCAGAAATCTACAAGTTTCCATCGTTTAGGTATAATAACAAAATTGTTTGAAAGTAATAAAATAAAAGATTACAGAATAATAATATATTTATTTGACTTTGCTTATGAGCTATGCAAACAATATCTTAGCAATTAATCGATGTCAGTCAATAGTTTGCTTGTTAGCAAAGAGCTTTCCGCAGCGTCTTATGAATAAATAATATCAGGTAACAAAACTGCTAGATCAAGAGCCAGTACTGGAACACCTCATTGTGATGAGGCTTCTCTAGATCCCTAGCCAACCCAAGCATATTTGAAAGACTGAATTTTCTTAAAACGTCTTTCAAATATGCACGCATATTATATGTATTAAAATTAGAGAAAAGCATTCAAAGTCATTAGATATATCAAAACTTGAAAAGTATTTCTTAAAAATACTGCATGCGATATTAAGCCTATTTAATAATAATAATAATAATTATTATTATTATTATTAATAGCTATTACCATCTGCCCCCAAGATGTAGCTCGTGCAGTTCGTCCGTTGCCTAACTGGAAATCTCCAGGGCCGGACGGGCTGCACAACTTCTGGATAAAATGGTTTATAAGGTCGCACGCTCGCTTGGCGGCTCAGTACCAGACTGCATTGGAGTCTGGTTCGCTACCCCAGTTCTTAACGACAGGAGTTACCCACCTGCTCCATAAATCTGGTAGCACTGCGGAACCCAAAAATTATAGGCCGATCACATGTTTACCGACGGTCTATAAAGTTCTTACATCTATTTTGAGAGCTAAAATTAACAAACATATAGACACTAACTCCATCATGTCTGCCTCTCAAAATGGATGTAGGAACGGATCCCGCGGTACTAAGGAGCTACTCCTCATTGATATGGCCATTAGCCAACAGGTTCGTCGTTCCCGAAAGGATCTTTCGACATGTTGGATAGATTATAAGAAGGCCTATGACTCGGTGCCACATACATGGCTCATGAGGGTGCTGGAGTTGTATAAAGTAGATGCAACTCTGCGCACCTTCCTGATGTCGTGTATGGGGCAATGGAGGACGGTCCTTCGCTATCCAGGATGTCGAAATATCCGGAGGAATAGCGAACCGATAAGGATCGAGCGAGGCATATTTCAGGGCGATAGTTTGAGTCCGCTTTGGTTCTGTTTAGCCCTGAATCCTCTAAGCACACTGCTGGAGAATTCAGGTCTAGGCTATCGGCTGAGGAGAGGTGGTCAGGTTATATCTCACCTCCTCTACATGGATGACCTTAAACTCTTTGCCCCCAACAATTTGCAACTGATGGAGCTACTGAAAGTAACTGAAACTTTCAGTAGCGCCATCAGGATGGAATTTGGTGTGGACAAATGTGCGGTCATGCATGTAAAGCGAGGGGAGATTATGGAATCCGTGGGAACACAGCTCGCGGATTCCATAAACCTTAGAGCCCTCTCCGCATCCGAAACCTATAAGTATTTGGGTATGTCGGAAGCGTTGGGCATCAATGTTACTGACATGAAGCAATCATTGAAGGAGCGCTTCTTTGGCCGCCTGAAGAAAGTATTTAATAGTTTTCTATCAGGCGGAAATAAGGTGCGCGCCTTCAATGGTTGGGTCATGCCGGTTTTGATGTACTCTTTCGGCATACTCAAATGGACTCAGACCGAACTCGACGCTCTGGATAGGAGGGTCCGTACGCTGCTGACTGCATATCGAATGCACCACCCACGGTCATCGGTAATGAGACTGTATATCCCGCGAAAGTGTGGAGGTCGAGGTTTTTTAAACGCTAAGACCCTCCACAATCGCGAGATATGCAGTCTCAGGGAATATTTCCTAGAAGCCGACGTGGGGATGCATCGAGATGTGGTCGCTGTGGACAAGGGCCTCACCCCGCTCTCCTTGGCTAAAGAGAACTGGCGCAAGCCTGTAGTGCTTGACACTAACGATCGCAAGGAGGTATGGCAGAGTAAGGAGCTTCACGGACGCTTTTTCCGGGCCCTACATGGACCCGATGTAGATTTTCTAGCGTCCGTAGCCTGGCTGCGTTTTGGTGACCTCTTTGGGGAAACCGAAGGTTTTGTCTGTGCAATTATGGACGAAGTTATCATGACGAACAATTACCGTAGATTTATTGTGAAAGACGGCACGGTTGACATCTGTCGGGCATGCCACCGTCCGGGAGAATCAATCCGACACATTATCTCCGGTTGTTCTCGTCTAGCTAACGAAGAGTACTTGCATAGACACAACCTTGTAGCCAGGATTATCCACCAGCAACTTGCTCTGAAGTATAGTCTTGTGGAATCTGAAGTGCCGTACTATAGGTATGCGCCCGACCCAGTTCTCGAAAATGGAAATATCACTTTGTACTGGGATCGATCCATCATCACTGACAGGACTATTGTTGCCAATAAACCTGATATAGTGGTGGTGGATCGAGTAGAGCGGCGCACAATGATTATTGACATCACGGTCCCGCATGACGGGAACCTCGTGAAAGCCGAGAAAGATAAACAAATCAAGTATCTTGACTTGGCTCGCGAGGTTGTCGACATGTGGGATGTGGACTCAGCGATCATTGTGCCGATAGTCGTATCAGCCAATGGTTTAATTGCCAAGAGCCTCGACCAACACCTAAGGAGGCTCTCGTTGGGCAGCTGGATCAAGGGCTTGATTCAGAAAGCGGTACTTCTGGACACGGCTCGCATTGTTAGGAGGTTCCTCTCTCTGGAGCCCTGACCGCCGGTAGCTTGGACCCTGTTCCCGATACCGGTGGGCTACTATTTTTTATATTTTTAAATGTTTTAATTTTTTATATTCTAATATTTAAAAATATAATTTATAAGTATTTAAAATGTAATAAAGGAAAATAATAATAATTCCTTTATTTCGCAAAAAAGTGAACAATAACACTAGTAACGCTAAGAGGTGTGTTACCAGTTTCTTTTTCAAAACTAGCGTAATTTAAACTCTGGTACTCAAAGTAAGATCTAACTTGTGTTATGAGTACCAGTGTTCCAACAAAAGTTATTACACAAAGGTACACAGGTTCCCACAAGGGACAGCAGTGGCATTAGTGCAGTTTCATTGTCACAGAGAAATGAAGTAAAAAAATAAATAATATAAAACAGTAAAAATTATACAGAAAATAAAGTGGACAACGTATGTAAGTGTGTGAGGGTGAGTGAATGTTTAGGAATGTGTAATGTATGTAATGTAATTTATGTATGTGTAATGTATGTATGTGTAGTGTATGTATGTGTAATGTCGTAAGTTTAAAATAATTAGACTTGAATGTGAAATTGTGTATAAGTTACAGTGAGTGACTAAGTAGATATCTTAAGCAGGTGTTCGGTGTCTTCGTAATTAAGTTTTTGTAGCCATCCTTGAACACTTTTCTTACATTCGAACCTAGTCATTGGATAAATGTTGCAGTTTTTGTTTACGATATTGTACAGGTGGTTGCTTATAATATTGTAGTGACGTTGAGCAAGAGCTGTTCTGGAGTATTGGTTGGTACAGATTTGATATTTCCTACGGTTTAGTGTGTAGTTTGCAAGGAATGGGAGAGTAGAGTGTTTTCGTAGCACTATTTGTTGGATGAAAAGTTGGCGCACTGTAAGTACTTGATAATTTTCGTAGAATTGTGTAGTAGGGTATCTGTAGGGCTTGAAGGTCATAACCTTTAAGACGGCTCTTTGTGCTCGTTCCAGCTGCAAAATATGAGTTTTGGCCGCTCCACCCCAGGCAGTTATGCAATATTTTAGGATTGAGTGACCAAGTGCACAGTAAACATTTTGTAGTGTCTCAATGACAGCAGAATGTCTGAGTTTCTTCATTATAGAGACAAGTCTACGTACTCGCACAGTTAATGTCCGAAGGTGGAGTTTCCAGGTCAGTTGATTGTCGATTTGTACACCAAGATATTTAACATTATCCGTCCGGATAATGTGAGGACATGAGCAAGGAAGGCGAGGGGCAGTTACCGGACAGTTGTGGACTTTAAGATTAAAAGAATCCTGGTCTGGTTGGGAGGAGGCTTTTATAGAAAATGTCATGTACAAGGTCTTGTTAGGATTCAAGGTGAGAAGGTTGCTAGTTAGCCAGTTCATGACGGTCCTAAGACCCTGTTCAGCACATTCAAATGCGTGTGTCCAGTTGTCCCCATGTACAAGCAATGCAGTGTCATCGGCGTAGGTAAAGACTGAGCAATTGGGAAGGGAGAGTTCGCAGAGCGCGTTAATGTATATCAGAAACAAAGTCGGCCCAATCACAGAGCCCTGTGGCACGCCGTAAACAATGGAATTGCTGTCACTAATAACATTATCAATCTTAACGCACTGGGTTCGATCAGATAGGTAGTCATGAAAAATTTTGAGGGCGTGACCACGAATTCCCAGACCCTCCAACTTCCGCAATAGGTGAGGAACAGACACGGTGTCGAAGGCCTTGGAGAGGTCCAGGAAAATACCCAGACATTTTTTTCCCGAGTCAAGGAGGCCGACAGTATCATCCACAAAGCATCCAACCGCATCATCGGCTGACCTTCCAGCCCTAAAACCATACTGATTCGGAGCAAGAATCTTGTGGGATTCAAGATATTTAGTAAGGCGATTATTCAATATTTTTTCTAAAATATTGAATAATCGCCTTACTATTTGAATAAGTAACAGCGTTGTAGACTACATTCTTATAATTCCTGTTTACAAGAACTAATCATAGTGTCAATGAAAACAGTATAGCTTAGAAATTGAACATATAAGGGTTTATTTATAAACGTTGCTTCTAGTTAAGTGGCGTCAAAAATGTACGATTAAACAGTCGCTAATCGTAACTTACCTATAAGCAATGTTTATAAATAAACCCCATAACGTTTAGAACCCCGTAAGGAGTAACAAAATTCTAAATAAAATAGGGATATCAAAGAGAGGTCAAAACGTCAAATTAAGTCTGCCTTTGTGCAATATCTTTGTGCATAATAAAAAATTAAAAATTATTTCGCGTGGGGATGGAACCCGCGGCAGATTGAGGTTGAGCAAAAGTTGAGTGTTATTCGTCACATTTTTTTAAGGCTCCGTGCAAGAAAAATACAATTTTTCTTCAATAACTTATCTAATTTAAGAAAGCTTGAAATAATCGAAAAATTAAGTCTGTGTGTAACTATAAAAGTACAGTTTTCGTAGAGCTAAACTACGACGTAATTATTACAAAATTATGTAAGTAAACGTCGTCTTCATAAATTGTGAATGTGTTTTTGTGTAAAACCTCAATGATAAATCAATATTAGTGGTCTGTAAAATATCGAAGCAGCAAGGCGATTTTTAATAATAATTGTGAAAGTTTTCTTCTGTTACAAGTGCTTACAACCTAAACTAAAGATTTATGATATGATATTTCAGAAACGAGGTATTTTGGTGGCATTTCAAGGAAAGACTAATTCGTACCTCGTACCGTATCAAACTAATAAGCCACAAGCTTATCAACCCAGTCGAGCTTGTACTTCATTGGAAAAGCAAATATAATAGAGGAAGAACAAATATTATAATGTAGTTTGAAGCTTTTTATGTCAATGGATTCTGTAAGGAGGACATTGATGAACATATTCACCACACCACCATACATAGATTTATTTCCACATCATTGTCTGTTTAAGGTACCTACTTAATATCAATATTATTTTCTTTCTTAGCGTTGGACATTGAATGTGTGTTTAGCACAGCAACAATGTTACACACGATCATATTGTTTGTTGGTAAATACGAAATGCACCATCAAATGTATACTTACCATATTAAGTTAATTATTGATTACATTTAAATAAAGTCAATTGTAGGCACGTAATTGTTGTTTATAGCAAAATATTGCTGTTCTTTAAAGTATATACATAGATTGTGCATTGAAGTGTTGAAGGGAGAGGCCTATTAGACTTTGTGGATGGATGTAATGGATCATAGAATATACTGAGGATTTACTTAAATTCTTTTTTTTATATTTCAGGTGTCAGGCTCAATTACATTATTCAGGAAAAATTTAAACTCCCTCATGCACTTACAGCAAGAATGAGCAAGCAGTACATACATAATCCATGATGACTTCCACAGAAAGACATTACATCACAAATTCCACTAATCCTTACAGTATATTTGTTCCAATTTCTTTTTGCCCCATGTCATGCTATTAAAGATATAATAAAAGTCGTTTTTGTTTACCATAATTAATTACTCTCTATTTACTGTTACCTAATGTATGACAGCTAATTTAGGTAAATAGGTACCTCGAAATAGTATCATTATAATAATCAATTGGCTGTATTTATAAAAAGCATAGTATTCAATTCTTAAATATTTCATTACAACTTATTTTTATTTGTACCTATAGAGGTATAAATAAAAATTACAAGTACAAGTTCATAATTAAAACACTTTATTAAAGTTTACACTGTTATCAATTAACAAAATAGGAACACACATTTATATCGCTGTCGTACAAGACTAAACAGTAAAAAAAAAGATTATCCTTCATTAACAATGTTCAGTTTCTACTTTAGTTCTTGAGAAGCTTGAAAACTGAAGTAGCAGAGCAACGGGGCAACGCAGCATGGGCGACATCATTCATGCTGCCTTCATGTCTTCATAGGTGAAACGTCCCAGGAACTCTATAGTTTTAAAACAAAATCTTATTATTTTCTGCTCAAATAAAGTACTTAAACATTATGTGGCAAAGTAAAGTAGGCATATCAACTAGGTTTTCATTAGGCCCATGGCTGGATAAAAGCCATCAGCCTAGTCATTGCTGCTGGTTGTATAATTTCATCTTTATTTAGGGCTGATATTTCAGTCTCCAAATATTTTATAATACTGAATTAGCATATTAAACATTAGTTAGGTATACACAAAATATATGTTATGTCTATGTACTAAGTTCAGCCAAGGAAATATATTCATAATTTTATAATTAAGTGACTTGCTACGCTTGATTCTTAACTATGTGTCAAAAAGCTTACCTTCAATGATTATACAGATACAGAAAATTGGTTATTCAATCCATGTTTGAACTACAAGATTGATGTTGGGTAGCGTTCCCTCCTTGTATTATCAGCTCTAGCACGGTCTGTGAAAATGTTATAAATATATTTTGTAGTTAGTTATTTGGCTAGTGGTTATAATAGTTTATTTCAGCATCTACTTATGTACATAAATATCAATTAACAATTTCAGTTAGAATTTGAGGTTGACGGACATAGTAACTATACTTAATAATTATTTTAATCACATTATATAGTTAAGATGCTTGTGTCTACGTAACAAAGGAATGATTGTCCATAGGTAGATTCACCAATAATGTACCTACAGCTACAATAATGTAATGAGATACAAAGGTACTCTTTTACACACGTTATTCCTATTTATATACGGCTTACTTACTTGTAGTGATAATATCGACTTAGGTACTTTTCGCTATTGAGCAAAACAGCCTAAGTAAGTCTTAGTGCAGCCAGTAGAAAACGAAAACAGAGCACACATTGTCTTGAACGAGAGAATTTTCCAAAGTTTTTCCGACTTCCACAAGCCACAAAAAAAATGTTCCAAAACTGCTTAGCATAGGCCCATGTTTCTGTAACAGAATAGTAAATATAATTTTGTATGTTGAAAAATATAAAACATTCAAGGCAAAACAATGCAAAACAAAAACATTACCAATCGACAAAACTAAAATAACACTAAAATGTAAACAAAGACATCGCCATGTTTGATAGCGTATTCTCCACAGACTTCAAAGATCTTTCCAGCGCAGATTATTTCCGATGTTTAACATGTGATGTTATATGCCTTTCCTCTTCTTTTTCCTACAACCTGATAAAGTTAGAGCAGCAAAGGTATACTTTAGAGAGGCAATATTTTGCATTAAATTCGACTCTGAACACGTCACAATGAGTCGGCAGACCGTTCAAGAGGATATTCAACTTTTACTCAGTGCTGCCAATTTTTTTCCCTGTGTCTGGTATAGACATGCGTCAGATACATCAAAACGAATTTAAAATCCGATTTCAGTCAGAAATCGAATCGTATCGATTATCCGAACTAGACAAACCAATTTCCCAAATCAAGGCAAGAGTAGCTTTGCGTAAGTAAGTATTTGTTTATGTTTGAATAGTTTTGAATGATGCACTTACAATCGAATAATATTACTAAAGACGATCGAAATTGCGAGCCGGAGCCACTCCTGAAATCGATTTCTAAAAACGGATTTTGAAAACGATTTCAATATCTGAAATAGGATATTTAACCGTTTGCGTAAAAACTATACTCGATTATTAAAATAAGGTAAGACATTTAAATAAACCTTTTTTACGATGCGTTCAACCGATTTTAACTTCTATTGTGTTGGTGGCATGACAAATGGCAACCATAGTATAATTATTGAAAAATTTAGTGAAGATGTTTGTTTTCAAACGGCTTAACGGTAGATTTTTTTATCCCGTAAGTATGTTCCCGTGAGATATGTTTTTGAAATGACGTTGTTTTTCGATCTCCACTCGGGCGGAGCATCTGTGTGGCTTCAATATATTCGTCATGCTGTGTCAGACTTTCCAAATCAGCGTTCGAATCCGCAGTGGTTTCGGCATTTGAAAGAAATAAATCGAAATATCACTGACACAGGTTTTAAACAAACAATAGAACATGCCATTATCGTGTTATTTTAATATTTTCTCGAGTCAAAGTTTTAGTAATTGATTGTATTGTTTTCTACAAATTGAATTAAACTAACCACTAGACAAAACCACCGGCCACTGAAAGCAAAATTTCTCCGCCAATAGGGGTGTCCAAACCCCCAGGTTTAGTGGAAATCCCACTAAGTTGACAACACTGCTTTTCTACGATTTTGTCATTGGCCACAGATAACAAAAACGTGAAAAGAAAAACGTTGCGTTACGTTTTGTTACGTATTTCAACTATGGTAGTTTTTGGTAGAAAGTGTTTTAAAAATCGGTTTTAAATTTTTCGACAATCATTGTACATTTTCATTTATAAGTACTAGTAGAGCATCAGTTGTTATAAAAAAAAAAAATATAGCACAATAATTTGGAAATTAATCATTCCTATATGGTGTAACAAAACACATAATCTAAATAAATTATAGCCAATTGCTTAGAACAACCATATCCAATTTCAGTCGACTGGTATTTTTTTAAATCGAATTATGGCATGCGTTTAAAATTGGACTTGCTTTCGATTCAGAATTGTAAACAGAAATAAAATGTGTTGTGTAATTAGACTGCAGTATAACGATGTTGATGATATTTTTAAATATTATCATTGTGTCCATAGCTATATCTGTAACAAACATCGCGTTTGCAACTTTTTGTACAATGTGAGATTTCCTATCTCGACTGTAGGTATGTTATCTTATAGTTTACTTAGCATAATTAAGTTTTAGCACATAAATATTTCAAAATTCAAAATTTGTAATTCATTGTTAGACGAGAACGACTGCCGACAAACTGTTATACAGTTTGGCAGACTTTATGTATGGTATTGTTAATACAGATTTTGAATAAACAAAAAAAAAAAAAAAAAAAATAATATTAAAAATCAAAAGTATTTTTTTGTAAAAAAAAGTGATCAAACGACAATCTCGCGTCATTTTTTGGAAAACTCGTTGCGAATATTTCTGATTTTCCATGAATACTAAACTTATTTGAAAAATCCCTTTCAGCCACATGCAAAACAAAGAACTCGACTTTTCAAATCACAAATAGTTTTGTTTAAATTCTTTTTCACTTTTTCACAACTAATGAACAGAATTTATCAAAATCAGTCGATTACATGCACGGCCTCTTAAGGAAACTTCAACTAGTTTATAAAGTTACATTGCTCGGGAGACTCGAGGATAGTTTTTCAAGCTAGGTAGCAAGTCAGTATTTTTCTGGATAACTATCCTGGCTTAACATGTATGCTGGCTTATTTTTTACATTTATATCAGTATTTTTATGGTGTACATAATAAAGAGAATTGTCTCTATCTATGCATCTAATAAAATAAGCTAGAGTTGTTTACACGATGCTATACACCACTAGCGTTGCAGCTACTTACTCGAATGACTAAACTCACTACAATACTATTAAACAAAAGCGAGCTAGCTCAAAAATAGAACCCCACCCTAATATCGAACTATCATAAACAGCTTAGCAAGCTGTTTTGTTTGGTTTTTCTATGTACATACATGCATGATAAATGTATGTATATCTCCTATTTTTGTTTTTACCACAGAAGCCAGCAACAGACACCCGGGCTTCGTTGATGGATTTTTGCCGCTGTATGTTAAAGTCATTAACAGATTCGATTTCTGATTACATTGAAATATGTTTATTTTCAATGATGCTAATATACAGATTGATAAGTAAATATCGTATACGATAGAATGCTCTGGTAGATAAAGTTACTAACGGCCTACTTAGTACTAAATGTAGGTCCATTCCCAAACAGCCTATCAATATACTCATAAATCAGATCAAAATTTTAAACCTATACAAATAGCTTTCAAATTTAGATCTGTTTTAAAACTGATTGGAACTGAGACGAACGTTTTTTAAATAAATATACAGCATAGCTAAACTATACAGCATTAAGCTAAGGAGGCGGTGTCGTCTTAGATATTTCAAACCCCAAGTTTAAAAAGAAAAGTAATAAGATTATATTGGATTTTAAATCTACTTATTGATTTGTAAATTTATGAAATTTACAAATCAAAAAGTAGATTTAAAATTAAAAATAACCCTTACTGACAGTGACATGCTTGGCGACGTGTGAGAATTTCCTTAACACTTTCGATTGAACTTAACTGAGTAGGTACCTAATTGATATTCCTTTCGCATTGTCCACCCAAACTACGCTTAACCTTTACCACATTACATCCATCGTCCTTCGTTTTCACTATAAAGTTGGTCAGTACTGCAGCTTTGATATCATTCAGTGCATCAACAGCTCAGTGAAAACAACAGACATAATGTTCAAATACGTGAGTCAACGTTTTTGCTTACTTAGTCACTCACAAAGATTATAAGATTGAATCCCTTGAATGTTGTGAACGTGCGTCGTGCATTGTATTAAAATTATTTTTAGTGGATTAACGACACAGCAATGTAAATTCCTGATTGCTGTAGATATTCGCCACTAGAGTCATAGTTTTACGGTTTTGACCAAGTCAAAAGTCTCCGATATTTAAAAGAGATTTTTGCTGCTACCGCAACAGTTTAACTTTACCAATATAATTTTCATTATTTGTGTGCTTTTTCTTTTCAGTTCGTATTCATTTTCATGATGGCAGTAGCGATGGCTGAGCCCAAACCCGGCCTACTGTACTCTGCCGCGTACACGGCGCCGGTAGCGGCGGCGTACACCGCGCCGGTAGCGGCCGCCTACACAGCGCCGCTCGCCTACTCCGCATACACCGCACCACTCGCCGCATACTCCGCCTACCCCTACGCCTCGCCCTATGCCTCGCCCTACGCCGCTTACTACCTGAAGAAATAATTTTAAACTTCGATTACTTATATCCTGGAAATTACAAGAGAATGAGAGACGCTAGCGAATAAAATATAACCTCGATCACAATACCTATTGCATTTTATTACCTACTCTACTGAAGACCTAAATTGATGTACCTCTGGTGCGATTAGAGGAATGCACATGCTGATCATCACTATATTTTACGACACGTACAATAATCTATCTATTTAGTCCTCTACCTAGTAACTATTTAGTCCCCTAATGTCCCACTGCTGGGCAAAGGCTTCCTTTTCCCTTTTCCACATACGTCTGTCCAATGCGGCAGTCCTTCGGTAGGAGTCAAGTTCGTCCTTCCATCTTCGTCTTGGTCTGCCGCCAATTATATTTTAGCAACGTTTTTACCAATAATATTAAAACCAGATCATGGACAAAGACTCCAAGTAATAGGTACTAGTACCTAGCACCAAGTATTCTGAAATATAGCTATGTGTATGGTGTATGTTTTTTTTAAATAATAAAAGAATAGCAATAAGAGTACCTACCTATCTACTAATAAATAAAATGTGTAATGTGTGGTTTACAGTTCTGTTTACCTATTTTACTATTAGGTCACCCACAAAATGTAACTGCATTTTTTTTTATACCTCGACTGCCGAGTAAGCCAGTAAGTAATACTTGAAGGTTAGAAATTACATAACTTTCATGTACTCGTAAACTATTGGATGCCTTGTCAACTTACCAAAACTATGCCCGTGAATATACCTACGTTAAATAATATGTAACTGAAATTACGTAAATTATGTAGGTTATGAACATTGTGATGCAATGTCGAAACTGATATAATAGTTATTTGTTAAACATAATCAACAAACATTGTTAAGAGCGTTTATTCTGAAGGTGGGCAACGTCGCAAATAGATGTCAAATATTTCACTGGTTTGATTAATTTATCAATATTACTGTGTGGAAATAAAAAATGTGGCTAACTAGCGAACTAGAATATTGATTATGAAATGCAATAATTAATATCGTAAAACCGAATGTTTAGTTTTAGATGTAAAAAAAACTATTTGGAAACTTTCCAAATGCGTTTTTTACACCTAAAATAGGTACACCATCAAATTCAATGTTATAATTGCAATTTATTATTAATATTCTAGTTCGCTAGTTAGCCACATATCTTATTTCTATTCAATAATATTGCTATATGAATCAAAACAGGTAAATATTGGACAGGTATTTGCGACGTTGCCTACTTTCAGGATAAACCCTCTTAAGACAAACAATATTATGGCTTCGTGGTTGCACAAGCTTCAAGTTAGTTTGACGCCGCGGTAGGTAATTAGATACCGCTGCTAGTAGTTCCTTGCCATACCACGGAATCGCTTGTGTGAACCTTTGAGATAGAGATAAAAAATAAAATAAAACATTATGAGTATTATAACATAGTTAGAAAGAAAGAAATAAAATGCGTGCATAAATACAAATAAAACACCATTTAAATATCTGCCGACAGGACCTCAGCTCAGCATAATGTCAGATGGAAACACTGGTTTGACTACCCCGTGACGCAGATTTTCAGCTACATGCGAGAACGACTGCCCGTCAAGTGTCAATCCCTAGCTTCAGATGAAATGCAACAGTAAGCTCACTTTAAGAGCGTTTATTCTGAAAGTGGGCAACGTCTCAAATAGCTAACTAGCGAACTAGAATATTGATTATGAAATTATTAATATTCTAGTTCGTTAGTTAGCCACATTTCTTATTTCCATACAGATATTGCATCAAAACAGGTAAATATTAGACAGCTATTTGCGACGTCGCGAGCAAAAAAAGAATATACGTTTATTTGCGGTAAACATGACGCAAAGAAACAACACAAAACAAAAAAATAACAAGTTGGGGAAAAATGCGTCACATCTACGGCAAACGGCCATCGCTCAATATAATGCTGCGACCTTATGCGAGACAGAGCCCCAGCGCTGATTTTCAGGAACAGACGGCGTTGACGTTAAGACGTCGACCGTTGCAGCATACAATAAGATATAAAAATAAAATAAACATACAATAATTAATCTACATGTTTATTTTTTTTAATTTAAATTGGCAACATTCCATTCAGTCGGCATCGACTCACACGCTCTCACTTCATCTAAGTTTTCACGGTGAGATTTTTACAGAATAGATAGGTTGGTCATACACGCACAAAGAGTAGGTATTATAAAGCTGTTTAAATGTATAATTACAATTTTGAATAAGCGCAAGACGAAAGAAAGTAAATAAGACGGTAAATTGTTGATTTCTGCACAAAACTATATCCGATAACTGAATTCACACTCATTTTGTAACTTAGGTAGGTAGCTAAGGCTTATCGTGAAATTTTGTGATTATATGAGTGATTAACAGAGTGTTAACCTAAGATTGTGCTATACGTACTACAGGCAGTGTTTGTTTTTTAAGTAATCAAAATCACATACAGCGTACTGCTGTCAGATCGTTCGTTGTCATCTTTGTTCTTAAAAAAAAAATTGTTAGGTGGATTACAGGCACCAATTTGATTGGAAATACAAATTGCAATGATGTAATTATTGTTCTTGTACGGAAAAACGAATTGACAACTATAAGAGAGTCTATCTACCCATTATATTATGTTATTGCATGAGGTGATACAAAAATAATTGTTAAAGATTATTCCCATTGAAGATATTAAATTGTCACTCGCATTACTGATATTGTAAGCGAAAACGACTAAACTTTAGAAAAAATATTTGTTCTCAACTATAATAAGAGCAACCTGCATTCATGACTGATTTGTATTAGTCGTCCAGTTTAGATAGGCGCATTGACCTCCACATAGTCGCATGCGCAACTGGACTTAGTATTGTAACAGTGGACACGCACGCGCTGACCTCTGACGCAACCTCAGTAGCGCATCCTGAATAATGATCAACTTGTCACATGCACAAATGAACCAAGAAAATAAAAGAAATACAATTTTTTGAACAACTTCTTAAGTCGTTTGACTTCATTATGAAACTTTGCGAAGTATCTGATTATGTTAATAAAACCTATTGAGTAATATAAATAGTTTAAGAAACGCGTCAAATCAAAAAGACTGAATTTTAGAGCGTGGTTCAATTCTCTATCACTTCATCCTCGATGATTATCTTGAATTCGGAGCAACATTGCACATGCTATGTTAGCACACCCTAGCGTTGTGGTGGAGTTTATTTCGTATTCACTTGAGTATTTAAAGTCCTGGGCTTTGGTCAAAGGTATCATTCACTTATCTAGTCTACTACGAGACACTCTAACAAATACTTCAAAATGTGTAAACTGGTAAATAAACGTTTTACTTTAAAGAATGTTGATTGAACATTTTGATAACGAAAATGTAGTTCAAGTTAATACAAAAATTTTGTGTTTAGAATTCATATCATGTCAATTTACGCGCCTTCAAGTGATATTTGAATTGATGTTGTTGCTTTCATTGACGCATTCTTAAAACAAACTTTTGAATAATCAAACCAAACGTGACACAGATTTTCACTTTTTTTTTTGTTCCAGGTTATCCTCGCTGCCCTCCTCACCATCGCGGCTGCTAAGCCCGGTATCCACTCCGTGGCCTACTCCGCACCCCTTGTGGCCGCACCAGTAGCCGCGGCATACACCGCTCCTGTGGCTGCGGCATACACGGCCGCATATACTGCTCCCTACGCCGCATACGCCGCTCCTTACGCCGCATACGCCTCTCCCTACGCCGCATACGCCTCTCCCTACGCCGCCGCATACACTGCCCCTGTTGCCGCGTACAACGCATACTCAGCACCTTTAGTTTCTGCTGCCTACAGAGCTCCAGTCCTGCTGAAGTGAAAAACTACCGACGGATAATCAACAAATTGTAAAAATTGTACATATTGATATAAGTAACAACATGACAATTAAAAGAAAAATTTCTTGATATTTCTTTTTTCTTGATTGTCGTAATACCTATTACTGTTTTAAGCAAAATACGGCTCATTAACAATGTGAGCGTAAGACTATTTCGAAAGTAGATAAAGTATATCGAATTAAAGCAAAAAATATATTCTCCACAGTTTGGACTATACTATAGCTATGTAATGAGTAACAATTTGGCATGCGTGCTAAATATACGTACATACATCAGGTATTCCAGCATGACACAATCTTCCAAAATAGATAGCTCGCAGAATACTAGAACATTATAGTAACGAGAACAAAACCGAATAATTTAATATTATAATTTAGGACGTGTTGCGAAATAGCAAGCAGTTTGATACAATCCATGTATTGTGTGTCATCAATAGATGTAAATACCTATTATACATTACATTACATCACTTGACAGGGTTGCTTGGAGGGTGTTTATTGTGAACGGCCATGTTCAATGACGTCATACTACTTCACTGTAAAATCATGTAGCAATTCATTGTGACGTATCAATTATGTCTGTATGGTGATTAAATCATTTTCTTTTCAACACTCTTGCTCATAAAGTGGCTCTTATTGAAACGGTCTTAGGCTCATAATGCAGTGTATTAAACACGCGTGCTTTTTACAACTAGCGCATATTTCCGCACTAGTGCGTTAATGTGCGCCCTGGATAACTATTTACTAGTCAGAGATGTGCGTTTTTTTAAATCTCATGCCTTCATGCCTTTTTATGCCTACCGTGTAAATAAATAAAATATGATTAATAAACATAATGTTTCATCAAATTATATATTTTTCACTACATATTAACCTAAATTTGCGTATTCAAAACATTATTTTGTGTTTATTATATTTTTTATATAGGCTGAAAGAAAGAAAGAAAAATGCGTTTATTGGCATTACAGCAGAAAAATACACCTTATAACAAAAAAAAACTGGCCGTTTAGCGGTTTTGCCAGTGCCTTTATTAACATCAGCGCGCGCATTGGTGGCGCGGCGCGCGGAAAAAATAAAACCAGCGCGCCATTTTCTTAAATATTTGCTAAAGTTTTCATTGTGTGGTTAATTATTATTAAAAATACGAAATCGTATTGTCGCCAATCGACGTTGAAAAGTTTTTAAAAGAAGCTCCGGATTGTCAGGCACCAAGGTCCTGTACCAGGTACCTGGCAACCAAGGTCAGTTAAACTTTAGTACCTGGGCGACCGAGCTCTGCTCTGGTGAAAATAGAGAATGCTCATTTAATAGTACAGGATAGTTCATACTAATTCCATGCTGACATGATAGTAGGTACCTACTAATTCCATGCTGCCATGTCATTATTCTAAGGTGTCAATTGTCACTATTCTTGTTCTAAATATTGGGCGACGGAGCTCTGCTTGAGTGAAAATGCGGAGAAAACAAATTTTCCTAGATATGAGACCTAGCTAAATCGATTTTTCACCCCGCCGTTTTCGAGAAAGTGATTACAAATTATATATGTTTATATATACTTGTATATACAAATATTGCTCGTTTAATAGTATAAGATAAATCGAAATGTATCATCTCTATAATTACGTTATTGTAGCATAAGTTCTTACAACAAGTCTGTTTTTTTCCTCACAAGTTTGTTGAAAAACGTCATTTGAAACGTGTGTGCATTGATCATTACACACTTGTATCATAATGTATGAAAAACACACTGCCACAAAAGGGTTGAATGAAAGGTAATTGCATGCAGCTGAAATGAGAATGCTAAGTGGGATGTGTGGTGTTACGTAAATAAGAAATTAATATATCAGAGAAAGTCTGAAAGTGGCACTGGTGACTGAAAAGTTGTGTGCAAACTATGGGCATGTGATGAGGAGGAATGTGGAAAATGTCGTGAGGAAAGTTTTGAGTATGAATATCCACATTTATACTCAAAACTTTCTTGACGAGGCTAAAAGAGTAGGTGAAGACCAATAAAAAATATGTATAGACTGTATGAAAGATGATAAATGGCTAGAAGAGGTGGAAGGAGCGGTGGACTACCGAAATGATGACTTATAATAAAGGAATATGAAAGAAGACGATATGTTGCGGCGACGCCGAATAAATTGAAATAAAGGCAAGAAAACAATGATGTTGTACCTACAGAAAACGCGCTAATGTTGGTGTATCTGCCTTCGCGAATTAATCATAAGTGTTTAGGTTCTAAGTTTTTCAGTCATATACAGAGTTGCAAAAAGAAATTGTTTTAGAATCGTACATATACACCTATTGATCTGACAAAGACTCCAAAAAATGTCGAGTTTTCTTCAGAAATCACTTTTAAAGGTACAATAAACGCATACTTTTGACATTGCGAATTCTAGCATAGTCGTACCTGCGGTATATGCCATTATTGCTAGGTGTTTCATTAAATATTTATATCTATGTTACCGTCGCTTTGACATGCAAATAGCGATCGAATAGTAAGCAAGTCTGGGAAAACCTACTGATTCATCGAGTCATGACGAGGACAAACATATTTTAATGCTCCAAAACAATAAGTAGTTATAACCAACGTCACAAAAAATTACGCATAAGCCTTTCAGCTGGTAATAAAAAAAATAATGCGGGATTTTCACTATTTTCAGCGTTTCGTAACTTTTTAACTGACATCTATATTAGCGTTGTCTTCTACGTCACATTGATGAATAGGCGATTATCTAAATGGTTGAGCTTGTCTAGTACGAGCAATCGCATACCTAAATAGACCGTTTGTGGAAATTTAAACATCTTTTGAATGACTCCACTTGACTTTCAGTGCGTAAGCAGAATCACCTTGTATATTTTTGTAGTAGCTAAGTAGTTCTGTATGCGTCGTGTTACCAATTATTATAAGTTATTTTCTTGTATTTTCGCCAAAAACGAAGGGTTATTGGCGAAGAAACAATACCAATCTTCTTAGACTGTGGGTTAGGTAAATCAAGAAGAATTTTATCCTACTATTTAGCTTCGAAAGTGTGTATTGTTATAATTTATCCTGACAAATTGAACGAGTGATTTCCAATCGACAAAGGGTTAGTTACCAATATAATATTTTATCTTTATCTGAAATACCTTTAGAGCACTTTAGAATGTACAAGATCGACACTATGACAAACATAGTTTGAATGATTAATTTTTCCTCCAACGGAAGGAAGCCTTGACAGTTCGTAGCCGACCTTCTATCAGGGATCATAAACATTGCACCATAATAAAATATAGTAGTAGTAAAATCAAGTTCAAGGTCATTCCAAGTTGGGCGACAGTAATGGCGGCCTTGATAGGTAGCACCTGATTTAGTAGCACCATCCCGTCCATGCGTCCGTGCAAGTGTCGCTTGCGCACATAGAACGTTCTACACGCATGACGCGAGATCTTTGTGGCTTGATTAGACCGTGCCGAAGCTGCTGCCAAAATACAGTATGAGTTTTTTACTTTTGAATTTTGACACTATCATTTTATAGGTAAGTTTTGTTGCTCATGAAATGTCAATTGAAACTTGATGAAACTGGTGGCTGCCTCTTACCCGAGACTCATACGTTTTTATAACTTAACTATTATAATCATTGGATGAGTCTGGCTTTGTGCCCGGTTGATGACAATAGGCTCTTCCCCCTATGACTTGGCACTATAATCAGTAGCGAATCCAGGCAGTGGGGAGGGGCTAAGGGCCTCAAGCCCCCCCCCCCCCCCCCCCCCCCCCCCCAAAAGCATTTGAGTTCTTCCGTGACAAATCTAATGTACAATATTGTCATCAATTAAGCTTTAGTTTTTTCTCTATTTATGATGTTTTATTTTCGCGACAAATTTTGAATCCACGCGCCATTCTGCCACTCATGCTGTCCGGTTTGGCCGCGATGTATATTCACCGAGATCTCTGGTAGTCTATAACCTAACGAAGTCATTCACGAATTTGCGAAAAGTAATCCGAGGAGACCTGTAAAATGTTGTGTGTTCTTTTAGTGTTAACTCCCCTAGCCGCTCCCAAACGACAAACCTGGATTGTCCTGGATCCGCCACTGACTATCATAGCATGACACTATTTCTGGCGAAATATGGGTGTCCTATAGGTACACCTATACCTAGCCCTTCGGGAATTATAGGCGTTATGTTAATTGATGTTATGTTATAATAATCACCCATTTTCCTTAACATTGTAATTAGAACAGCAAGAAAAAATAAAAATAAATGGGTTCCTTCCCAAAAGATATAAATCGTAACATGTTTCCAATGCAGATAATTTGTTCCATCAATTAACACGTGCCTAAAGCATATGAATAAATCATAAATCATTTTATAAGCGTTAAATATATTTAAAACTCAGTTCATAAACAATTAGATGAATACAGAGTTAGTTGTTTATGATTAAAAAGTATCGATAACTAATTACTGAGTCAAGACTGATTTATGATATGATGCAGTTGTATCTATTTCTTCATTTAATAATAAACATTAAATATGAAAAAATTTAAGTACAACGACTAACACGACTACAAGAACACGATATTTTGCTTACCAGTTTCAACATAGCTATTAAATCTACCAAATCGGTTCGACGGCGGGATACTTATATGGCTATCCAGAGGGATCGTTATCGCTGATAGGAGGTCACTTTGCCTAAAAGTGACCTCCTATCAGCGATAACGATGATGAAAAGGTCAAAAATGTTTCGAATTGTCAAAAGCTTATTTCAATCGTATTGAAAGTCGTTGTACAAATTATAAACGGTTAAAAAGTGATAACCAGTTGACTAATCCCTCTGGCTAATTTTGTCGGCTAAACACTTTGGAACCTACAAGTAAAAGCAACAGCCTATAGATTCTAAAACCAACTGCAGTGAAAATATTCGTGTCACGTGTGGGACCCGATCGCGCACGTCTCGCCGAGGTGCGCGGGCGCCGGACCTCTGCCAACACAATGAGGCCATCTTTGACTCCTTATATATTAGCCGGGAAGACACACCATTATTCAGTATTGTCGGACTAAGATAGAACAACAGTCAACATGTTCAAATTCGTAAGTATTTGCTTTTTTACGAATTCTTTTGTTTTTGTAGGTCTGTTTACTTTCGATTACGTAGTACAAAGAAGTGTCATTAAATTATTTTTATGATAATAATTACTTTCATCTATAAGTTGGCAATAGCATAACATACCCACATTTCGCCATTTAAGTTGAGAATAATACCTTTCTAATAATCCTGATCAAGACGCTAAATTATTATCTAACTTTAACATTTACACGTCCTACGGCAAGAAGATCAAATGTCTAATGTAGTAATTAGTAGTCCGAAGTCGTTGCGTTTTATTTTTATGTGTACTACTTTAGACTAAATAATCTTCAAAGCCACTTTGCCAACTTCAAGACGAATGAACTTGGCATAACCCAATAAACAATTACCAAATAAAAAATATTAAAAAAAAAATTGGAAGATTTGACCAGAAGTGCGTTTTGACCATAATCCGATGCATCAAAACAATTGCAAGGATTTTAGAAAACTTTTTCCAAACATATAGATATATACAAGAACGTAAATACAACCCTCTGCGCAGACTCTAATTGAATTAGGATAAGGGCAAAGTTGATGATGATCCCCAACTCGTATGTAAAATTGACTGTATTTTACTAAAAATGTTTTTTTTTCCAGCTGATCTTCGTCACTCTCCTGGCTTTCGCTTCAGCGAAACCGCTGGTCCTGAGCTACGCCTCTCCCGTAGCAGCCGCCTACACTGCTCCCGTAGCAGCTGCCTACACCGCGCCCGTCGCCTACTCCACATACAGCGGATATTCGCCCTTCGCGTACTCCGCCTACAGCTACGCTTCCCCATTCTCGTACTACCTTTAAACGGACACTTATGAAAAACGGAACATAATTATTTTATTTATCTTTAAACAATAAGTCATATAGATGAAATAGAGTAAAAATACAGTCATCACTACGCCCAATTGCCTTTTTATTTTACACCATAAAGGTATTATTACCTCCTTTTGAATTCTTCAAAGTATACATACAATAACCATCCTGTCAGTAAGTCATCCTTAGTTCTACATACGCAACGTCTATTTTTGACTATCAAGCTAAAATAAAATCTCTTTCTTTATTATCTACATTGCAATGTTCATGACAGCCGAGATTGATAACTAATTGATTGAACTGATGTTAGATATCTAACCTCTGAAAACTCTTTGAGTTCTTGGAAAAGGAATCTCGTTAACATTGAATTCATGCACGTTTTAACGTAGGAATCTTCCCGCGAGTCCCTTTGAGACATAATTTATTGGCATAAACGATCACTGAATCTAATGTTTTGGTATTAATTTCAAATAAGCTAAGTTAATTTGTAACTAGCATAGTGAATCTCATCATTGTGGTCTTATTAAATAAAGTTACTTTTATGTAAAATGAGGTGACCATATTTTACAATTATTAAAAAAATTGGTACTTGGTTTCCAATATAGACACAATGCCATACTTACCTGCATAATTATTCTTCGAAATGCACTCCAATTTTCATAATGAAGTTCATTATAACTTAATTCCTAATAGGCCGACCGCTCTCGCATTTCCACTTACGTAAGCACGGTATAATTTGTAATCGTATCACATCCATCCTCTCCCCATGAGAACCAGTGACCCATGCTATTCAATAGGTCACCATCTGGAAAAGGTTACATTCAGTTATTAATAAATTGATTGTACTGGGCGAGAATTTGAGGGAAGAGTTGTTGATTGGCGTTCAAATGCCGGAGTATGTTTGTGAACAAACTGAAAACTCAAACTCAAAGCACTTATTTCAAATAAACCAACTACAGGCACTTTTGAATTGTCAAGGGGTCGGTCAGTCAGAAATATGAAGCTAGTTGCCCATTCCAACGCGTAGTAGGTTTCTATGGAGAAGAATGGGCAAGAAACACCACGGACACTCTTTTGAACCTACTAAGTAGTCAGTATCGTCTTGCTGCCCTTGTCCGATGATAGGTACTTGGGGTCGATGCATCACGTTTTCTTCTTATCCCCCCCCCCCCCCCCCCCTATCAGCCGTCACTCTATGATTCACTCCTTGAACTGACTCCGTGAACGTACTTGGTAGAACTAATAATTTGATGGAGGTTTCCAAGAGGTAGATGCAAATAGCTAGAAGCTATACGGTTTTTAAGCCTGTGTCTACGACCAGCATTGAGATTGATACCCTGTGATGATGAATAAACTGGCTATTTCAGGTAGAATTATTTAACTGATAATAAAAAATAAAAAAAAATACATATAGACATACATAAACTCACGCTTCCCATGGGCAGAAACTACAGAACGCAGGTGGCGTTCTGTACGATCTGATCTGATCTGGCTACGATCCTTACATACTCCTTACTCCTAAAATAAATTGTTCAAAGATATTCCACTTACTGCTGCTATAATTATAGAGTGAAGATAAGAATCAAAACCACTATTTAAATGAAGAATATATCTGTAGCATGGACACAAAAAGGATAATAATTATGATCTACGAATCAAAATATACAATGCAATGCAAAAAGTTAATGTGTTCTCAAACAAAATTACTACAATAAACATACCATTCATGTTGATGTTCACAGTTTGGGACTAAGTCCTCTTTTAATAATCGTATAAAATCACCATTGAAGATGCGAACCGTCATTCATCGTTGGGTACCAGGAAAATCATCTAACATGTGGAAACTGGTGAGTAAATTCACTTTAAATTTTATAACATTATTTTCATATTGTAGGTAATAATAATAGGTACTCCAGTTATGATTTATATCATGGGTCCCTTCCAATCGTGTTGTAACCAAACCTGTTTTTTTCCTGTTTTGATTGTGTAGCGTTGTAAACAGTGAAATGTGTTATGTGCCAGTGTTTGTAGAATATAGGTCAAGGAAAGAAGGTCATCGGGATTGTGTTTATGTTGCTTAAGGGGACTACAGGATCTAAACGTACCTAAACACAAGTTTTATAATGCCTAAAAGTATATGATTCACTGCAGTAAACAAAATCAGAAAAATATATGATATTCGTCAGGTTATATGCTAGCAAGATAGTGTGTTGAAAACATAATACAACAAATTTGATACGATAGAAAAAAATCACGAATATACCTCTAAAAATTTATATTAAGAGGGTTTATCCTAAAAGTTGGCAACGTCGCAAATAACTGTCCAATATTTACCTGTTTTTATTCATAAAGCAATATTACTGAAAAGAAATAAGAATTGTGGCTAACTAGCGAACTAGAATATTATTAATGGATTGCAATTATAACATTGAATTTGATATTGTACCCATTTTAGGTGTAAAAAACGCATTTGGAAAGTTTCCAAATAGTTTTTTTACATCTAAAAATAAACATTCGGTGCTACGATATTAATTATTGCATTTCATAATCAATATTCTAGTTCGCTAGTTAGCTACATTTTTTATTTCCAAACAGTAATATTGCTAAATTAATCAAAACAGTGAAATATTTGAAATCTATTTGCGACGTTGCCCACCTTCAGACTAAACGCTCTTAACGATTAAAAATCATATTAATATACATGCAATCATCTGGGGCGTAGCTACCGCCATATCAGCCGTATCAATGATATGGGGCCCCCTAGCTACAGGGGCCTACCCTGTAGCGCCGATGCGACGTATGGAAGCAAAAAATCGTAAAATATTTTCCAAAACCTTAAATTAGCCTCAAAAAATACCCGTTATGAGTAAAAACCTAATGAAAAATAACAGAAATTAAATCACACAGAAAATCTAACCTATCCAAGTTAGGGTGCTTGAATTTTCGGGCTCGCTTCGCTCACTTTTTCATAAAATAGGATCCGAGTCAGAATGCTCCAAATTTCTAGCTAGTTTCGCTCACATGCATGTATGAATTCTCTTAGTAAGATCACAATGACAACATTGACAGCTTGACCTTCCAAGTCAGCTAGTTTATTTCCACCTGGGTCAGATAAAGGACAACCCATTTTTGAGACTAGCTACGCCACTGGTAATCATTCAGATTTTTTGTCGATCAATCTAAAAGCAACATATTAGCGTAATAGCGTTTTAATGTTTTATTCCAATAAATAGATTTTTGTAAATAGATAATTGCTGCATATTTTGCAATAAATTAGCTGTGTTGTGTAATCGCGCTTCTCTTTCTTTTCTATGCAATCCGACAGTGACGCAGCGCGCTTTAGCTGTTGTAAGCCTCTTAAGTTTAAAAGATTTATCAGTTGTGTAGTAGTAGTAGTAGTAGTAGTAGTAGTAGTAGTAGTAGTAGTAGCTCCTAATGCGCCTATACTATGTTTATGTAAGAACTAAATAACCCATGGCACTTAGGACATGCAACAATATGTACTGGAAGATACAAATCAGCTGAAAGCCCTCGCGAGCAATCGTGCGATAGTGTATTTAAGACAATAATACAACTGTCCTTGAAATACTAATTTCATATAACGTGTTCTTTTTCTTCGTTTTTTAGGGTTCCGTACATAAGAAGGAAAAACGGAACCCTTATAGGATCACTTCGTTGTCCGTTTTCGCAGGAACGCGTGGAGGTCAAATACGTAGGTCTATGGTCCCTTGGAGCTCTAAAAATATGAAGCTTCTAAGTCAACGCAATAAAAAATACGGCTATTTATGAGACATATTTTGATACTCGGAAATAAATCAAAACCTACGGGGTACTTCCCGTTGACCTAGAATCATAAAATTTTGCTGGAAGCAAGGTCTCAAAACACATGTAAAGATGATGTAAAGGATAAGTCCAAAAATATTTAATTTGTAGTTTCATCACATAAAACAACCATTTTTTGCGATTACAAACTTACAATTGCAGTTGGAGAATTGACCGTAACGTATATCGATGTAGTGGAGAACATATTTTTCAACTACAAAGTTAAGTTTGTTTTGGGATAAATTCATCCCAAATACGGAATCCTTCATTATGCGTGGTCCGACACGCACTTGGCTGGTTTTTTGTTTTGAATGTGGGTTTTGGCAGTCCTTTCGATCATTATTTTCTGCGACAATCGGGACTTTAGCGGTTAAAGACATTTGGTCAGCTTGTGTAATATGCACTAACATACATAAGTCATCACGTTATTATACCAACAATACGCCTATATTCCCCTAAGTCTTAGGGCCTAAGGGGTAAGCAGAAGTGTTTAAAACTTAGGGCCTAAGGGGTGGGTAGTAATAGTGTCTAAGCCTTCGGGCCTAAAGGGTAAGCAGTAGAGTTTAAGCCTAAGGGCTTAAGGGGTAGACAGTAGTGACTAAACCTTAGGGCCTAAGGGGTAGGCAGTAAAAGTGTCTAAGCCTTAGGGCCTATAGGGATAATAACAATAAATCCAGCTTTCGTCACTCGTAAATATGTCGAACACAGCATTTGAGTCACCTCCGTTAAATCTTTGAACCAACAACACGACGAAGTTTTTGGGCCTCAGTCAAATTATGAGGTATCCACCGGGCACAAAACTTCCTGACCGCTAAATGTTCATGGAGGATTTTGGGCACTTGACTCATACCGATGCCTAAGCTTGTTCGAATCTGCTTATAAGTCACTCTTTTGTCTGTCTCTGTCATACGCCGCACAACACTGATGTTATCTTCAGTCGTCGCCGTAGGAGGCCGTCCCTCACGCAGATCATCCGTGAGATTAGTGTGACCACGTTTAAACTTATTAAACTAGTTGCAAACAGTGGCACAAGATGGGGCTTCATCGTGAAAGGCCAATCGAAGTCTATCATAACTTTCTTGTTGACTTAAATGACATCGAAAGTCATAAAAAATCATTGTACGCAAAATTTTCTCGCGTTTAATTCATGCTGACGTGACACAGACAATTTTCAATTGGCCGCCAAATCGTAAACAAATGAAAAATTAAAATACATACACACAATAAAATTTGCTGAGTTCCATTTTCAAAATTTGAACTTATTTTTTTATTGCATCGTTTACAAGTGGCTAGTTCTAAAAACTTTCAGTGTCGCCCTGGACGCAAAGTAAACTATAGAAAATCCACTTTATAACTTGGCCCGAACACTTTTGAACTTAAGCTTCATTGCATAGTTGTTGATATTTGATAACGTTGCTTTATGAGATACAATGATAAGTGAGTTAGCATTAGAATATAATATACGATTTATTTTGCACAAAATATGTAAGTAAATTTTTGTCCGAGCAGGAAATGTGAACATTTTTATTGCTAATAATACATAATTATCAAAATAAACAAACCAATGGACCGGATACAATAAAATATAATAACATAAATATAAACCATTGCAGGAATTTCTTGACACCTTTTAAATCATTTATTAATGCATAGGTATTAGGTTTCTGCAGCCAAATGGTAAAACGGAAACCTAATAATAATAAAAAAAACTTAGTGCTATTTATGTCAAAAGTTTATGAAATATGGAATATTTTATTTTCATTTACAACCTCAGAAATAACTTTGTTTTTCATAACTTTCGAGAAATACAAACTTATTTTTGCAACTCTTAACATCGATACTGTGAATGCGTGCATTCATTCCGACCACGGCACCTCACTGTGCGTGGTCCGACATGCACTTAGCCGGTTTTAAATGTTATTATTGTTTCAGTTCCTGATTGGTGTAGCGCTAAGCATCGTGACTGCGCAGCAAAGAGACTACCAGTCATACCCCAACTATAACCTTGAAAACCTAAATGTATCCTTCTTCAAACTAGCGCTCTTACCCTCCATACCAGGGTTCCTACCCTCCGTCAAATCAAGGCCTTTAAACCAAGGCTTTGACCCTTCAAAACCAGGTTCCTACCCGCCCAATAACAAAAAATCCTACCCTAACTCACCCAAAAGTTCATACCCTTCATATCCAAAATCTGGATATGCATCGTACAGTCCACCATTAAAATTACCAACGTATATTTCCCCTCTCTCTCGTTCATATTCCATTTCTCCTCCTTACTCTGATCCCTACTCTAAAGGTGGACCGACCTACTCTACCCATACGTCTCAGACATATTCAGCATCTGTGCACCCTTAATTATGTTCGGAATGGTTTCCAAAGAGAGGTGAAAGTACAACCTTTGGGCTTAGCTAAGAAGGTATAAAATAAATATATTTTTTTTATAAAGAGGAACCTGTTTTTTATTTCAATGATAACTATTTAATAGTTTTTTTTCTAACTTAGCAAAAACAGCAATATGAAGCGAATCATGTTCAATTTTATACGGGAGTCCCTTTTGATAGCCCCTCCAATTGCTGCAGGAAGCCAGCAAAAGTGACCTAGCCTAAAACATTAAAATTAAAAGAATTTGAAAAATAAGTAAATGGATGATGATGTATAGCCAACCTCGTAATTACTTTATCAAGGTTAAATGTCATGCAGGTCATAAAACGTCAAGTTCTATTTGTCTACCAGACAGATAATTTCAGCCTTTAAGGTTTGTGATTTACAAGGAATTGTTTTCAAAAATGGTGAAGCTATTACGAAAAATATGGCAAAAAATGATATTAACTTAATTTCATGGCATATTAAAATATTACGCCATATGTATAGGCTGTAATGAATTCATTGGCTTTTGTGTCTCTTGCCTGACTCGCCACACTTGCCAGGACAATAGCCTACAATTTTGGACCGTGTGTTTTCTGCCTTTACACTTCTTCGCTATGATTATATATTCTTTTGTTTTTCTAAGAGCCGTTCAACAAGGCCTTGGCAATACTATTGAAAGAGTAATTTCTTCTATACAAATATTCATTTGTCTCTATGTTTGTCCCCAACCTCAGCCAAATATATAAGGTAGGACATTTTTCATGTCAGTCAGTGCAAATTGAAGAGTGTCAAACTGAACAAGTGAAATAAATATTCACAACAAAAATTACAAAATGTCGAAGTCAAGTTTGGTAAGTAGATAAGTATTTTGGCTCCTTTAGGATGTATTTATTCTTTTGTATATCTAAACAGTTCACACAACTGTCGGTCGATTCTGTAAAAATATTAACGTGAAGCTTAGGTGAAGTGAGCGTGAAGTGAGCTGTCACTGTCACAGAATCGACCGGCAGGATGCTAGGGATTAACACTATTGACAGCTCACTTCACGCTCACTTCACCTAAGTTTCACGGTGATATTTTTACAGAATCGAACGGCTGTTTAGACTTTTTACGTTAGGTTTACCAATGTTCAGTCTCGAACTTAGCGTCAGTTTTGTCAACCTCATCCATTATTCTTCAAGGTATAATAGAAAGCCTACTAATTCTAAGCCTGTAACCTACACCTGCCCTAGCTATAGCCCTAGCCAGAATAATATCAGATGTTAAACCTTTATAATTGTTTAACGACCTATATAATGACCAGTCAATCCACGTTTCAGATAACAGTCCTGGCCCTCATAGCATCGGTGTCAGCGAAGCCGTACATCTATAGTTATGGAACGCTTCCCTACGCACCGCGAACAGCTTACCCTGCAGCAGAACTTTACAACCCAGCGGCCGTTGCACCCTTGTCTGCTGCATACTCTGCAGGGTACCCTACTGCGTATTCCGCAGGGTACCCTACTGCGTATTCCGCAGGGTACCCTACTGCGTACTCTGCCGCCTACTCTAATAGCTACCCTGCATCGTATGCACCTCTTTCTGGAGCGT
This sequence comes from Agrochola lota, assembly GCA_947364205.1. Classification (NCBI taxonomy): domain Eukaryota; kingdom Metazoa; phylum Arthropoda; class Insecta; order Lepidoptera; family Noctuidae; genus Agrochola; species Agrochola lota. The sequence goes on from OX376236.1 coordinate 10,638,575, forward strand.
ACTCTGCACCACTCCCACTGTCAACAGTATCAGCTTACGGCTCTACGTACAGCGTTGAAGAATTAGCAGGGCTATACAACCCTGTATCAGCACTCGCCCCTGTGGCCCCTGTGGCCCCTGTGGCCCCTGTGGCCCCTGTCGCCCCTCTAACCTACGCATCGCCATACAGTTATGTGTACAAACGATAATTTTGTAAAACAACCCGCTGTATCGTCTATTGAAAACAAGACTACTGATTTGATTGTATTATAGGACTCCTGATTATTATAAACATTTTGTTTGTTATTTTTTTATTAATATAAGTGTGCTTGTTAAATGTGACTGTCATTTATTAACCCCCCAACCTTCAGCAACTGATCTGGATTTATGAGATATGTTTATTTTACAAGCAGTTTCGCTGCCGCAACGCCTCGGAGATATTACCAGTATCGCTACTGATTAATGCTCCCTGTGAAAGCTCTAGAATATATTAAACTGGCAATGCAACAGACTATGTTCTATTCTAAAGTTAAACATAGAATCCGGCAAGAGACTGAAGTCCGAGCAGGAAGCAATAAGAGCAATGAACGACTAATAACGTAAATCACTATCTATTGAACAGTTCATTGAATATTTACATACATAAGCCTTTCCTAGTTTCTCATAAGGTTAAAAAACACATTCCTGTCTAATAAAATCCATTGTTGAAACGTATCATGTAAGAAATGATAATTGAAAACAGTAATAATTCCTTACATGTAAGTGCATGAATAGAAATAATTGATAAATTGATTTAAATACAGCAACAAATGCCCTATAACTTAATTTTAATACATTATGAACTGACGCGTGTAAGTGCCAATAATAATAACTTAGATACATATAGAGTAGATAATATCCACAGCCACATGATCACAAATATTTTTACACACACAGACATTGTATGTAATGACAAAATAAAGTCGACCAAACGCACAGTTATTATGAAACATGATTTCTACAATTCAGGATTCTTGCTTGGAAAAAGGAAACCATTGAAATGATGAAACCTAAAAGCTCAATAAATCTTTTCCCAATTATTTTTCATATACCTACCTATCAAGTAAAATATGGAAAAGACCTAGGTGAAGACTAATGTTTCCAATACTTTTTTCGAAAGACGTGTTTGGAAGACAACTTTATAACTTACCAACTAACATTGCCCGGTAACAAGATTTTGATTCTATTTTCATTAACTTGCTTTGTTTAGTATTTAAATGAATGTTTAACTTCAAGTGTGTCTTACTTGCGTATCAAAAAAAAAAAGTTCTTCACAAACTATTCGCTCTATATAGATACTGGAGCAGTGGCAACAACTGGTCTAGTGAGTTAGTCGATCTGAAGCGGCTCGGAGATAACTCCTTTGCCAAGGCCAAGCTCCGCGTGGTCGGTGGCATGCACTCCGCATAAAGCACTTATTTACTATTCATAAAATAAGAACAACACACACCGTTGAATTAATTTATGGAAGTGCAGTAAAGAGCAATTATATTCAGAGTACATTTTTTATTTAGGATTGTAAGGATTGGATGTGATTATAGCCCGTTTCCAACTTACTTTTGCACACATATTGGTCGTCAATTTAATTCTTTGATTAATGGTCGTGACAGTTAAATTCACCACGTTTGTTAATCCTATGTGCAAATTGGTGCTTTACCGTTAATCTTTATTAACATTATTAGAAGGCTAGAGATACTATCTGAGAAAATATCTATCTAAACATTTACAAAAATACTCAAAGAGCCAGCGCCACAAATTGACTCTCTTTATAACAAAGCCCCTTATAGGCACTAGGCCTATCTTGCAAATTAGTCCTTGTATCGACACAACCAGTTCTAATATTCTAGTACTAGATATTGTAATAGCCGACTACCTGGTTACCTAGGTCGATACTATTATAATTACTATCTGCATAATCTTTCTTTAATGAATATGCCATAAATTAAGACTAACTAGCTCAAAACTTCTGAGTGACATTCAGGCAAATGCAATAATAAATTCGAATACAAATTGCGATTCCGATTGCGATTGGCTGTTCCCAATACTCAATTACTGGACAAGTAAAAAATACTGTGACCTTTAAGAAAAATTCGAACGAAACTTCGCGCTCAGTAAAAAACATATCTCTCGTTCTAAAATTAAAAGCCTTTACATAAAGACGTCCTGCGAATGTTAAGGTCAATGCTATTGAAATTGCAAGTTGCATAGTACGTGAGTATAAAAATGCTTTCGGCCCTTCGTAGGGCATCATTCACCCTTGTGGACGAGCCACACCCAGCAACATGTACAAACTGGTAAGACTGCGGCTGTTTAATTTATTTAAATTTTAACAACATAATGTGTTTTTTTAAAGAATAGAGAATAGGGACAGTAACTTAAATCTCAGTAAAAGGTTTCGATTAGAAAGATTGCGTGACATTGTTGTACCCTAAAAATTTCGTTTAGAGTTTAGAAGTTTAAGAAAATGTGTTATTTGGATTAGTTTTTATCTGATTAGGTTCCGTTTAGTAGGTACTTTTACTACCTACTTATAACTTAGTTAATTAAAATAAGAAGCATAACGAAACGTAGAAATGTGTAATTTTATTAATTTAAATATCGCCGCATTATGCTGAGATAGTGGCCTTTTTGGCCTCGCACAAGTCTTTACTATTCTGTTTGTATTTTAATTTTATAATTTTTATTATCTTTTATTTCATTTTGTATATATAAATTATATTTTTAAATATTGGAATAAAAGAATATAAAAACATTTAAAAATATAAAAAATAGTAGCCCACCGGTATCGGGAACAGGGTCCAAGCTACCGGCGGTCAGGGCTCCACAGAGAGGAACCTCCTAACAATGCGAGCCGTGTCTAGAAGTACCGCTTTCTGAATCAAGCCCTTGATCCAGCTGCCCAACGAGAGCCTCCTCAGGTGTTGGTCGAGGCTCTTGGCTATTACGCCATTGGCTGTCACGACTATCGGCACAATGATCGCTGAGTCCACATCCCACATGTCGACAACCTCGCGAGCCAAGTCAAGATACTTGATTTGTTTATCTTTCTCGGCTTTCACGAGGTTCCCGTCATGCGGGACTGTTATATCAATAATCATGATAATTTTTTATTATTACTTACTGTTTGTATTTCCTGTGCGTGTCCCAAATAAAATATTTTTCTTTCTTTCTTTCTTTCTAATCTGTTGTGTTGCTAACTGCTTGTAGACTTCTATACCGAATTAAATTCGAAGAAATGTTGACTGATAATTCTCTATCACAAGATTTATTGATCCGTCAACAAATAAATTATGTAACAGATAATGAATGTTCTGTGAATGATATTTCTGTGCATAGGTAATGTTTCTTTGAAATAGTATGTTTTCTTGTAGTACATATACTTATGCATACTAATTTTTTAAATGCGAAATTTACCCTCTTTCTGTCTGTTACCTCTTAAACTACTGAACCGATCGTTATGAAATTTTACAGATAGATAACCTAGGACCTGGAGAATATGTAAATATAATATGTATTATATTTAAAAACACAATACATATCGTACATATCATACAATAGCGGTTGCCTTCGACTCGACTTCGCCTACGTATACATACGTAGGCGAAGTCGAGTCGAAGGCAACCGCTAATTTACTTGTTTACACAACCTATTGTTGTTATACATGTTGCCACAAAATCATAGCTCCCTTTCTAGGCAGTTCTGGGTATAGATAGCTGAAACACTGCATTTGTTTTATTAAAGCTTATTGTTTCTTAATGGACATTAGTTATCCATTGTGTGTGATGCATTTCAACCATTTGGGCTTGCTTACATTGGGTCGTCTCTGATGTTACCCATTCTTAGGTGACTACACCTAATCGTCAAGTGTCAATAAGTGTTAAGTTTGGTAATAACATAAGAACTTAATGGTGATACCCGCCGAGGGTAGTCAGCGACAAAAGTCAATTAACGCTTCAGTTTTTTAAATCTTTATTACTGAGCTAAATATTTAATTAAAATCGGACCCGACGTAAAATTAAAAGAATTTTAATTTTAACTCTCGGATATTTTATGAAAATAATGCTAGCATACATTATATGTATCAAATAATTTTGTCAATTGTCTATGTCAGTATGGATGATGTGTAAAAGTAGCAGTGACCTACTGAAGCAATACCGTGTCCTAATATTTAGTTTTTTCTGTAACTAACAAATTCAACTCTTCATTTCCAGTTATCTTTCCTCATCATCCTGGCGGTGGCGTTCGCGGCGCCTGCGCCAGAGCCAGGGGCGGCCATCTTAGCTCCTGCCGTATACCGGGCCCCGCTCACGTATGCGCCTGCGCTGGGCTACGCGGCTCTGCCTGCTGCACCCCTGCAGTACAATGCCCAGTACCTCGGCTCTTACCCCGCGGCACCTCTCGCCTCTTACCCCGCGGCCCCTCTCGCCTCTTACCCCGCACCCATTGCCTACAAGTACTACTGAACACAGCAGTGACTGCTCGAACGTTCTTAAATATTGGCAGTGATCCGTTTGGTACCTAATGCGCAATAAATTATTGTACCGCCTAAGTTTTGTATTTTATTTGTGATCCAACTGATGACCTTTGGTATTTAGTGTTTTACCTATATAGGTACCTAAATAGATTATTTCGACTGCCTAGCTAGTATATAGTTTAGTGATGTTTTAACTTTAAATTCCACATGTACGGCAACACAGTGACATTTATTGTCTCTTATCAACATCAAGTAACTAAGTGACATAGGCAAAACGTTTCATTGTGATAATTATATAGGGTTGCAACATCGTTCGTGCGAATGCCTCAAGAAAAAATTATATTACATAAAAGTGTAGATTCGCCCGTTTCGGGAGACCTGCTATCACGGATTCAGTAGGTACATGATACCGGACAGACCTGTAAAAAAAAAATTGACTATCCAATTATATATTTTTGACCACGTAGGTTTGTAGGAAACTCAGATTATTTTTTTTATAACCGACGAAAAATTTCAACGCAGGGAGGTCCAGTATCTTGTACTGAATCCATGGTAGCAGTTTGTGCGTTGGGGTTATTGGTGATTCGCGAACGGTGAAACGGCCAACACTTTTAAGTAGTATTATTTTTTCAGAATATTTTAAGTAATATTGTTGGTTGAATCGCGGCTGTATCACGCAGATTATTATTATTTTCCTTGTTTTTAACCAAAAATAACATCACACGTACATAATGTAAACAATAAACGAATATATTGTATAAAACAAGTTAAGGCTCGTGCAGACTAGCGCGACTTGTGGCGCGACGCGACTCCGGTAATTGTTCTATCGTTAAGTTTTCCTAGTAATTGTTCTGTTATAGTCGCGTCAGGCCAGTCTGCACGACGCTTTATACCAATTGTGAACAAAGCGTTGACCGAGAAAAATGTTCAAAAAGAAAAAATTTGGTGACAAAACATTATGTAACGACACATATAGTGTGTTCTTATTGGATTGTGTGTCGCGGGTGACAGTGGCAGGCATAAACATCTGCCGCTGACACTGAGCTCACGTAACCCTGTACTGGAACACAATTATTATATTAAACCAAATGTTCAATGCATAATATTTTAACACAGACATCGGTATTATATTATTTACAACATAATTATGTAAATAATAAATGTTACCTGATTTTGATATCGATAAAGCAGGAAGTTACAGTAAATAGTCAGCTGTTATTATCAAATTACTTATCGATAATAATTGATACAAAGAATAAAATGAGATGTTTTTAAATTGTTGGTTGTCATCGAGGGTTCTTTCAGCTGAAAGCTTACTTTTATCCACATAAGATCGAGATTCTACTGAATAATGAAACTATACTATACAAAAACTGCGCCACCACATGAAGTGCATTTGACGCGGCGCTAGTGACTATGGCATTGCATCACATTTCATTTTAAAAAATGTAGTTCCACAATTATCCGCGGGCCTTCTTTCTTGGCGCTCACTCTAGCTACCATTAGAACAATCGAAACATCATCATAACTTCCTACTGCTTAACCATCGCACAAAAACAAAACGTCACCCATAATATTGTGTCGCACGTACTACATGTAGATTAGGCTCAATAAAAAATAAATAATTGGTTACGCCATCGAATTGACAGCTGTCAAAATTCCGGAGCTTCCGCGCATGTGAGCGCAAATACGTGGGTAGCATGCATACGATCAAATGAAACAAAAACATTTGCGATAAAAACTTATATTAAAACATGATCGAACATTTGGAAGTCGGTGTCATTGAGCAAGCAAGAGTATTTCTGATGAGTTTATCAGCGGTAGTATGCAGAGTAGCCGTAGGGATACGCAGCGGCAGCGTAGGGAGCGTACGCCGCGGCGACGGGGGCGTACCCGGCGTAACCGTACGGGTAGGCAGCTCCGGCGGAGTAAGCCAACACCTGGGGCTCAGGCTTGGGGTTGGGGTTGGCAAAAGCCACGGCCAACACGGCGAAGAGAGCGAACTGGAAACAAAAATACCTGATAAATGACATGCACAACAACTGAATTTAATTAAACATGTTGCTATAGAACTAAAAAAGATTTAAAGTTTGTGAAGTATTAAGTAAAAACGTAGACCATTCCATTTCTAGTCGAAATCACACCACAAATACACAATTTCCAATTTCACTTTTTAAACACAATGAAAATAATTAAAAAATCCGATATTATATGTGGTAATTGCATGCAATACTTAATGACAGTTTAACAAAGAGTCTTATCAAACTTTGAACAAGCATTTATATTATTTTCACTTGTTCATCAGTAATGTATGTGTTGTTAGAAATTATAATCGAATTCAGCGTGGCTAATCGGTTTCTTGCTTTGTGTTAACATTTCGTTACGGTTTTTATACATGGAGTTATCCTCAAAAACTGAAGCTAACGCGGAGTCTACACTGGGGTGCTCTATACTTGGTTCTGACCAAAACTTTGACCGTTTCCCGTAAGTGAAACCATGAAACGATATTATTATGATAAAACTGATATCGGTCAAAAGCCCCGAAAGTGGACGATATGGCCGAGCAATTGACACGGTCCCCTTGTTACGGCGATGATACTCGTATCTTTCGCTAACAAGACAAACGACACTAAAACATTTACCCGAATTGTCTTTCCTAATAAGTTGGCCGACCTTTTATATAATATCTGAATGTAGTGCTATGTTGAAGACGGAATTATAGGGTCTTGAAAAATGTCATCTCATGGTTACGACTACTTTTTTGTTTTTCTTAGGTGCGTGAAATAGCTGTCGCTAATTTGAGCTGATTTCAATTTAAAAGAGGACCCTTCATCACCATTGCATTTGCTAATATATTTTATGATGGTGAGAAAAATCTGAATTGATGGTAAGCTTTGATGGATAACATCGATGATAAAAATAACAATTATATTAAAACAATTTGTGATTTAATAACTTACCAGTCTGAAGAACATGGTTGTTGAGTTACTTGGGATTGCTGTCACAAGTGATAATGTTAGCCGGCCGGTCCCGGCTTATATACAGACCTAAACGACCACGCCCCGATTAGCAGTCTTGTCGTACTGAGATAAAAAGTGTCCTTGATCTTCAGAGTAATGAATGAATCTATGTACCTGCTCCATATACATTGCCAATAGACATCCGCGTTAGGCGGCATCCATCTCTATTGGTCCTATCGCTAAGGCATTCATTCCATTGTTGCTGCCTGTTATTAATAATCGTAAATGCTGTAGGTATGTGAGCATGAACTTGCTAATGTATGTAGAATAGATTTTCTTACACGAGATATTTAAAGCAGTCCATAATCTAATTTAAATGTGTGTCTAATTGGATGCAGATCAGTCGATGTTGCTGTGAAACATTCTCGAATGTTTCCCACTTTGCAAAGCGATAAACGACAAGTTTTCTGGGGAGTACCTTAATCTAGTATACTGGTATCCTAGACCCAGCTACACATTGGGAACGAGAGGGAAAGAAACACAACGCTTAAATCAAACAAGATTTTTTTTATAACATTTTAAGTATATTGCATGAAATTAAAATAAAGGTACATCACATAGCTAGGCGTAAACATCAGGGCATTAATAACTAATTAGGGTCAGTAGTAGCCGTAGCCGTAACTGTAGGGGGAGGCTCCGTAGGTGCCGTAGGAGCTGTAGCCGACGGGGTTGGAGTAGCCGGAGTAGCCCGAGTAGCCGTAGTAGCCGGGGTAGCCCGACGCGTAGCCGCCATAGCCCGAATACAGCTGCGGCCGCGCAAGAGCCAGCGACAGCACAGCAAACAAGATCATCTGGAAATTGAAAAATGATTGATTTTATAACCAATATACGTAAGAAGAATAAACACGGACCAACGGACGGAAACGTTGAAACCTAACAGCTGAAAGAATAAACAAACGTACCTATAGTGGACATCGCTACATCGAAAAGTGCCTAAGACCATAATTTTTGTTCGAAAATTTATGTAAGTACTCATTATTAGCCAAGACGTCCACTGCTAAACACCTCTTTGTAGGCAGCTACAGCAATCAGTCGTCAGGAATTCGTAATCAACACTCCAATGACCACAAACTTAGTGATTGTAGTTTATGATCTTCTGTAAAGAGACGCATCTGATGGCTAAATCCTGATAACATCATCCATGTCAGATGATCTTCTCTTTATGAAGCACTACAGTACCTAATTGTAGCAGTGGCTACTGGTAAAATTATGAGTCTCAATGATTAGCCAAACTAGGGAAGTCAACGACTCGCTACGTCATGAGCCAGGTGGCCCTAATAGCAGTTACGATACTTAGCCAGCAAAACAAAGCTACTTTTAATCTACAAAGTTGGCTAAATCCGAGAACCTCATAATAGCTGGCCATAGACTAAGGTCCGGCAGACATGGTCGCTTTTAACGAACATGTGAGTGCTAAATTTGACTGATCTTTTGTGCGGTAATAAGCTTAAATTATAATCGTTTTTCGAGTATTAATGTTACTAAAATTACTATGCTGGCTTTATTATCTGTTTCGTTAAAAGTATATTAATAGATGCGACCCATTTAACACATCCTATTTCTTTAGCATATATTGATTTCTTTAGGTACTATAAAGTTAAGAAAACTGTCAACCAGGTTCAAAACGTCGAGGGATTCAACTGAAGAGTGGGAAGCAGTGCCCAGCTGTTAATAACAATATTCTGCCGACATTAACTGTTAGTACAGCATCATTTGGCACTACAGGATTAACAGCCTAGAATTAATTCGAAAAAGGGAGATCCCACCAACCCATGTTTAAACAATGAACATATGATGATAATAAAACGAGAGACAGAAAATCTTACAAAGGAAATCTTATGCAATAATACTGATTTAAATCTTTACTAGTATTTTTGATGTTGAGCGCAGATTCAGATGCAATTACATTTAACCATAGGTACATACTAACAGATTAATATAAGGTGACATTTGGTTTTCTTTATCTTAGGTACAACGAAAATATTATTTACCAAACAAAACATAAGCTCAGTAATACATTATGTAACATCTCTTCCTTCAATGTTGAACGATACACGAAATATTTGACATTTTCTCTGAAATCCGTCGTGAGCACTAAAATGTTATGATCTGCTTGTGTCATAAGCTTGTTACGTAAATGAAATGATTCTTTTATCAATGGGATAGTGGAAATTGATACATACTTGAATTCAATACGTAGTTTTTATGCGTTATTTGAGATGATTACTGTAACACGCGTAAAAAAATGTGTTTTGGTGAATATTAGCTTCCCTCAGTCCCACGGTATGACCACGGTAATCAATGCTCATGTGAAATATTGCCTACTCTGTAAAATCGTAATATTTTTTTAATAACAGACAAGAGGCTATTGCTGCAAGTTTATTAATTCCTCAAATAAAAGGGAATAAGTGGGCACATACAACTTTAAAACAAGATCTTACAAAACTAGAAACTCTACTCACCAGTTTGGCAAACATTTTAATATAAGATTGTATTTATTTATATATTTAACGAGTCCCGGTGGCTCCCGATACACTGCCTTAAGTTTAGCACTCGTACTGTTTTTAATTCAGCTCCTCCCTCAATATTTATAGGTGGATCATGTCCTTGGACACTCAAACAATAACGGAAAACCTATACTTACAAATGATTCTGTTGGGAATCAATGTAAATTATGAGCACAGACAAACGTACAGGGGACGTGCTCTACATCACCAAGTAGGCCGCCTTTGTTTATACAAAAGCTACCACACACAAACTTAAAAGAATAAATTATGCATCATTTTTATTGCTTTTAGAGCATACTAGGCAGGCAAATTGTGCCTTTGAAGAATTGACTTGTCCTCAAGCGTGCATAAAGGAACAAATATGTCTTCGCTTCCAAAGCTTCACTCGTTCAAAGTAATGTACGTATTAACAATACAGTTTCCTTACAAGGCGAGTCAGGATGTGGATATTCTATAGAACCCGCGGATCATCGACCTCAGCGAGCGCCCTCGCTTTGAGTTGACATATTGTCATCCTAACGAAATAGATCATGTTTAAAGATCAAGGCTAATATTTTGTTATATAAGCTTCGCATTACTGAAGCTAAGTATGATTCAGTACACTGCTTGCTCTATCAACATGTTCGCTAAATTCGTAAGTATTGTGTCTCTTTTGCCCTCCATTCATAATCGTTAAATCATTAAGAAACTTCGATTTAGAAACTTCTTTCAAAAAGGGGCGAAACTTAAATAACTTGTTATTTAAGAAACAATTAAAGTTGGAACGGGGTGAAACTTTCCCCTGTAATAATGCTAAACCTAAGTTTATACTTAGTAAAAGTCGAGAGAGACCTCAAGATGTCCAGATATTCTAGATAATCTTTTTTGAAGTGTGTTTCTTTTACTTTCACAGTTAAAATTGACTTTATATTTACGTTTTGATTGCTCCTAACAGTTCAATGACCACCTAAGTTAGTTATGCGTGTATATATTTTTACTTTAACGTTAATAGTAAGCAGGACAAAACTTAACAAAATATGACCAATATTTTCCTAATGCCTAACCTTTGTATAATAACTTTCATTTTTTTCCCGTGTTACCACCCAGATATTTTTTTTTTTTTTTGGGTGGAAAATTGCCTGTACGTTTCCAGGGGCTACGGTATCCCTTTCGGACTTACCCGCGACCCTGGCTGGACCTCCCAGACCCTTGATATATCAATCTATCTATATATATATATACTCGTATATAAGGAGAAACTGACTGACTGACTGACATATCAACGCAGAGCCGAAACTACTGGGACTAGGAACGTGAAATTTTGCACACAGTGTCCTAAGGGGTTTTTGAAAATTTCACCTTTAGGTAAGGGGGCTAAAAGGGGTTTTCGTTTTTATGAAAAATCTTATTCCTTGAGTTAATAAACTTGAAACTTGGCACAAAAATACTAGGCTTGCATGAATTCACGATAGTATTCAATCGTTATGTTATGCTACTAATAGGATTTGGATGAGGCAGACAGGTAGTTTATAACCTGGATTAATTCATAGGATACTTTTTATCCCGGTAGTACGTTTCCATGGGATAATTTCCGACTTCCACGCGAGCCCGCGGGAAAAAGTTAGTCTTATATACAGACACAAACAATAGTTGTTCTTTTGACGTGAATCCACTCACAGCACAAGCATTATCAGCTACTGAAAAGCTAAGACTCAATATTTTTTCTTTTTATTTACAGTTTGCCCTCTTCGCTCTGCTGGCGGTGGCTTTCGCCGCGCCGAACCCCAAGCCCCAGGTGCTGGCTTACTCCGCCGGAGTCGACTACGCGGGCTACTACCCAGCAGCCGGCGTACTGCCGTACTCGGCGTACTCCCCGGTTGCGTACTCCGCGTACCCTGCCGTTCCCGGCGCCGTCTACCTTCGGTGAACACCAAACAACCGGATCGTTTCAAACAAATTGGCCACAATTAAATTCTAATATGGATTCTACGATTATATTTCAGTAATTACAAGCAAATAAAGTTCAACCAAACAAATATTAGTTTGACTTTCCAAATCTATGGATATTACGCCGTGTATGAAGCTCGTATTGATATTTTAGGCACGAGTAAGCTTATGCGAATGTAAGTTTATAATGTATGTGCATAAGCTTAGTTAGGCCCTTACGTCATTCAGCGGTTATGTGAGAAAAAACTTATGAAACCACGAGTCCAGAGACCATCTGCGTCGCAAAATGTAGTGGTATATCATAAAGGCTTGTGCAGACCAGCGCGACTTGTCGCGCGACGCGACACCGGTTATTGTTATACTGTGAAGCTTTCTGAGAAATTGTATTGTACGTGTCGCGTCGTGCGACAAGTCGCGCTGGTCTGCACAAGCCTTTACGATGCTACATCTAATACAAGATGCTGATACTATTATCACTATCTATTATTATCTCCTTTATTTCATTATTAGAATAAAAATAGTTAAAGGTAAAATAAGAGTAGTAAAAACATTTAAAAATATAAAAAATAGTAGCCCACCGGTATCGTGAACAGGGTCCAAGCTACGGGTCAGGGCTCCTGAGAGATGAACCTCCTATTATTATTATTACTATCTATCTATTATTACTTAAGTATTTAAAATAACATAACATACTGCCTGTAATCCTCGAAGGGTAAGGCAGAGGTCTTCTTCTTTTCGTGTGGTTAGTGACTAACCTGGTGTCAGAGTTTTAAAGCCGCCCATAGGCCTCTGACTTGGCTTCACATGCCGTCGAGGAATATCTGTCAGGCAAGCCGATTTCCTCACGATGTTTTCCTTCACCGTTTTTGAATCAAGTGATAATTATACAATACGTACATGAATCCGAAAAGTCAGAGGTGCGTGCCTTGGGTTCGAACTCGAGACCTAAGACTTAGCAGTCTGATGGTCACACCACTAGGCTATCATTGCTATAGGCAGAAGTGTACCAATAGTACACCCACATTTCGCCAATTATGTTTAAAACCCATGTAATCGGGGGCAAGCCTATTATCGGGGACTAATCCCGACTCCGGGTTACTGCAGAGAAGTTCCAGATTGAAAAACCCAATAACACTTTGCCCGACCCCGGAATCAAACCCTCGTGCTCAGCAGTAGGGCTCGCGAAGACTAGACCGACGAGGAACTCTTTAATATAATAAGGGTATTTATAATATTATAAAAATCATTCATCACATTGACCATCTTGATTTTAACCATATCTCCAAGTTACTTACAATTATTTTTCCAAATAACATAAGGTCTATTTAAATCCTTGTTTCCAATTGAAGTTATTTCCACTTCTAACTTTATACCTGTGTAAATAGAGATGATTTTAGACTGACTAGTACTTTTGAAAAAGTCAAAAAAAATATGAATGAAGTGAAAAAAATATATGGTGTAGCACAAACTGAACCTTAGGTGTAGATATAACTGGGCACGCCACAATTGTGGCGATAAGTCCCCTCTTTGAGGAGTGGCTAGAGAGGCGCCACGGCGTCCTCACCTTCCGCCTGACGCAGGTCCTCACCGGACACGGCTGTTTCGGGAGGTTCCTGTTCCGTATAAGGCGGAAGGAAACGCCCGGGTGTCACCACTGTGTGGATCGCCCGGAAGACACGATGGAGCATACGGTGGAGGTCTACCCTGCTTGGGCGGAGCACCACCATGTCCTCACGAAGACGATCGGCGGCGGCGATCTCTCGCGTCCGGCCCTGGTTCAGGCCATGGTCCGGAGCGAGAGTGCATAGGAGGCCGACACTTCGTTCTGCGAAGCAGTAATGCTCGCGAAGAAGGAGGCGGAGCGCGCGAGGGAGAGGCAAGATTCGCGCCCTCGCACCCCTAGTCGCCGCAGGAGACGCCCCGGGCGTCGGGAGTCGCGAGCCGACTCCGGCCACCGTAGGCACGGGCTTGCGGACGGTGAGCAATGGGTAGCTCGCCGTCCGATTAGAACCAGGCCCGGGTCGACGGCGCGTTGTGTTCCACGCGCGCCTCAAAGAGATGTCAGCACCAACTGACGGGGTCCGTAAGGGCCAATGCCTGCCAAGGTTGCGAGTTTGTCCGAAAGGGATATCGCGGCCCCGGCACACAGGCAACGGAAAGAACACGGGTGGGTTTTAGTCAGTAAAAGTCTGACACAACCTCCCGCTCCGCCCAGAGCTGGAGAAGTTATTTGATAATTTCCCACCCACAAAAAAAAATTAAAAAGGTGTAAGTATATCTGTTGTTTTTCCTAAAACTCGTATTTGTTTACATGTTTGGCAAATAAATTGCGAACGCAGATTTGATATATATTCAAAGCAGACGGAACCAATATCTGAGTTACACCAAAACCATGCTAAGGACATAACTTTGAAAACTTTGTATCTAAGAGAGCTGTTATTTTTAGTTTTTATGATTCCACCATTTTTTTTATCATTGATCGGTATGATGAAGAAACCTTAAATATTTTCTTCACCGTTACCGTTTCCAACAAAGAAGAATTTCCTTTAAAAGGAAACTAGGACGACACTTCGAACGGTAATACAATTACCACTTTGGCAGCGTTTTAACTCGTAAATACTACTTTTATTTACATTTAAAACTTTCGCCTTCATCGCCTCAGCGACAGGAATTTAAGTGTTCTTTAATCACTGTCACTGCTAATACTATGTATTGATATTTCAAGGCGGCACTGGTTACAAAGAACAAACGTAATAATAATTTAAATTCTGTACATTTGGACTTCATTCCGTGTTTTGCCACGGACCAAGTTAAACAGGACAGATTATAAATTGGTGCATATCTTTTATTTTTTTTTTGAGTTTGGGAAATCATCGAATGATTTCTCCCGCTCTGGGCGGAGCGAGAGGGTGTGTCAGACTTTTACTGACTGAAACCCACCCGTGTTCCTTCCGTTGCCCGTGTGCCGGGGCCGCGATATCCCTTTCGGACAAACCCGCAACCCCAGCAGGCATTGGTCCTTACGGACCCCGTCAGTTAGTGCTGACATCTCTTTGAGGCGCGCGTGGAACTCAACGTGCCGTTGACCCAGGCCTGTTCCTTATCGGACGGCGAGCTACCCATTGCTCACCGTCCGCAAGCCCGCCGGTGGCCGGAAGTTAGCTCGTGACTCCCGACGCCCGGGGCGTCTCCTGCGGCGACTAGGGGCGCGAGGGCGCGAATCTTGCCTCTCCCTCGCGCGCTACGCCTCCTCCTTCGTGAGCATTACTGCTTCGCAGAACGAAGTGTCGGCCTCCTATGCACTCTCGCTCCGGACCATGGCCTGAACCAGGGCCGTACGCGAGAGATCACCGCCGCCGATCGACTTCGTGAGGACATGGCGGTGCTCCGCCCAAGCAGGGCAGACCTCCACCGTATGCTCCATCGTGTCCTCCGGGCGATCCACACAGTGGTGACACCCGGGCGTGTCCTCCCGCCTTATATGGAACAGGAACCTCCCGAAACAGCCGTGTCCGGTGAGGACCTGCGTCAGGCGGAAGGTGAGGACGCCGTGGCGCCTCTCTAGCCACTCCTCAATCAGTCGTATCACCTGATTCTACAACTATGTATATATACAATGTATTATTATGATAAACTGGTAGTGTATAACTACCAGTTTATCATAATAATACATTGTATGCAGTTACCTATACAATACGCAGCCGGTTTTAATAATATATTTATGTAGTCATTAAAATATTTTGCAATTTAACACTTATTATTATATTTATCATACCTTCTACATTGTAGATACGTATAATTGCTTGTCATGCTGCCATGAATCTAAATTGCTTGGTTAGTTTGTTGAATTGTTGGGTTTAGAATAGAAAAACCTGAAACTATTAAAGATACCTACTTATAGTAAACTAAAATTCAATGAATTAAATTTATTGAGGAACGCTCTATGAGGTCATGCATAACTCTAGAAAAGTTTTTAAAGCCAAACTGAAGTATTGCCTTAATAATAAGGATCAAATAAAGATGGATATAATTGCCGAACATCATAAGACTAAATATTTCAGTCAGTTTTAGAAGTCTACAAATAAACTTAAGCCAAAGGTGAGTCTCCCAGCCAGTCTGGAGGGGATTAGTGCTCCCCGTGATGTGGCTAACCTATTTAGGAACCACTTTAGAGTGGAACCTCTTTTGAAAACGGAAGAGGGCGAAATGATGCTTGATGCTGGGAAAGGTGGTACCGGTGACCTTCCGGTTAGAATAACTTATGCGGAGGTTGACAAGGTTATTAAGCGAATGACCAGAGGGAAGTCGCCGGGGCACGATGGTCTCAGCATTGAGCATCTGCAGCATGCGGGTGTGCACCTGCCTAGGGTCCTATCCATGTTGTTTACTTTCTGTCTTCGTCATAACTACCTACCAGACGATATCATGAAGACCATAGTGGTACCTATAGTAAAAAATAAGACTGGTGACATATCGGAAAAGGAAAATTATAGACCAATATCTCTGGCCACGGCCCTGGGTAAGGTGCTGGATGGTGTGCTTAACAGACTTCTAAGCCAACACGTCTCTCTGCATGACGCTCAGTTCGAATTTCGACCTGGTTTGTCCACAGAATCTGCAGTACTGTGTCTTAAGCATACTGTCCGGTACTATACTGACAGAAGAACACCCGTATACGCCTGCTTCCTGGACCTGTCAAAAGCTTTTGACATGGTGTCATACAATGTTCTGTAGAGGATGATGAGGCTTAACACCAAGCTGCCTGTAGAGATTATCAATTTATTTAGATATTGGTATGATAACCAAATAAATTTTGTCAGGTGGACGGGCGTATGCTCGGATGAATATAGGATAGAGTGTGGAGTAAGGCAGGGGGGATTAACCTCACCTACTCTAGTTATTTATTTATATGTAAATGGACTGATTGAGGAGCTCAGAAGTGCTGGTGTCGGTTGTTCAGTGGATGGTGTTTTTACGAATAATATTAGCTATGCTGATGACATGGTGCTGCTGGGCCTCTCAATCAGTTCTGTGAGGTCACTGTTGACTATATGTGAGCGGTATGCAATGGCCCATGGGCTCAGGTACAAAGTTCAGAAGAGCGAGCTACTAGTTTTTAAGGCTGGGACTAAAACCTATCCTATTCCTCCGATTAAACTAAATGGAACTGTCCTACAGCAAGTGTCCAAATTTAAGTACTTGGGTCACTGGGTCAATGAGAAACTAAATGATGATATGGACTTGGATAGGGAGCGCAGGGCATTGTCGGTTAGGAGTAATATGCTTTCTCGCAGGTTTGCGCGATGCTTACGTGACGTTAAAGTCACACTTTTCAAAAGCTATTGCCAATCGTTATACACGTGCAACCTGTGGAGCAATTACACTAAAAATGCCTGCAATGCTCTGCGCGTCCAGTAAAACAACGCGTTCAGGGGTTTGTTGGGGCTCCCATGGCGGTGTAGCGGCTCCTGCATGTTCGCCGGCCACAGGACAGACGGCTTCCAGGCGGTGCTTCGCAAAAGAAGGGCTTCCCTGTGGTCTCGGATTAAGGGTAGCACCATCACGCTCCTGAGCGTGGTGTCGGACAGAGTGGACAGCGAAATCTTGAGGTATTGGTCGCTCATGCATGTCCAAAATATAATTATTTTAAATTTTACTAACATAGCTATAAGTATCTACCTTCTAACATAATATGGACTATTGTATCAATAGGGATGATGCCTGGGTAAAAAAAATGAAATTCTAATTAGTCCGTCAGCCAGATAATAAAAAAATATTAGACACGTATTTTTTGCTTTATCACATTAGTAAAAAATTACTTAGATAAAACGCATTTTAGGCTAGGGAGTGGGGGTCGCTACGTCACTAGTATGTATAAAATCTACATACTCGTGACGTCATGGCACATTTTACCTCAATGTATCGCCGTAATCTTAAGATTACGTAAAAAAAGAAAAAATACGTGTCCAATATTTTGTTATAACCTCAAATACAGACTAAAACAAAAATTTTAGTCATCATCCCTATTACTGTGTGCTTGGTCTGAAATAAATACTTTCATTTCATTTCATAATTCAATTAATAACTCCTTCTGTTACATGAAAATAATTATAAATCGAATTTTATTACTGTGCGCTTGGAGCTGTCAAAATCGTAGATTTTAGTATTAAATGCACTCGCACGGTTACCTCCTCAGTGCCCAGACGCACTGTGGATCGAAAAAAGGCTCCCGAAGACATCGGAGCTTACATTTTAAAGTGTCGGTTTTTTGCTTGAAATATCTTCTGATAACCATATGCATAAATATGTCATAGGATACATTATGGTAGACAAATTGGCAACTTATCTTTTTTTGAAAAAAATATGTATGGAGCTAATATTTATATCTCCGTAATGGATAGAATGGCCGTAATACACACACGGTGATGTAACTATTTATTTATGATTTTTTGACACATTTTATATATCGAGATCTAATGCGTTTATTTTTTAAACCCGCACCAACTCTGAAAAAAAAAAGTAAATATAAAAAAAAAAACATAAATAAATAGTTACATCACCGTGTGCAAGTATATAACGGCTATTCTCTCAGTTCCGGGGATATAAGCATTAGCTCCATACATGTAAAAAAAAACATATAATTTGGCAATTTGCCTACCAGATTGTATCCTATGATATATTTATGCATAATATTGAGAACCTTATTTCGATCCACAGTGCGACGCCTCTTTAAGGTCTACACAACCCGTGCCGGTGCCACAGTTCTGTCTTATTCTTCGTTAAGTTGTTATTATTATTTAAACCACATACACTGTAATATTTGACGTTGACAGTTGCACAGTTATAAAAATTGGGTTATAATTATTTCAGTAGTAGTTTTAATTAGTATGCAGTGATAGCCTAGTGGTGTGACCGTCGGACCGCCAAGTCATAGGTCTCGAGTTCGAACCCAAGGCACGCACTTCTTACTTTTCGGTTCATGTGCTTAATGTATAATTATCACTTGCTTAAAAAACGGTGAAGGAAAACATCGTGAGGAAACCGGCATGCCTGAGAGATATTTCTTAACGGCATGTGAAGCCAAGTCAGAGGCCCATGGGCGGCTTTAAAACTCTGACACCAGGTTAATCTCTAACACGGTGGAGGTCTGCCCGGCTTGGGCGAGGCACCACCGTGTCCTTGTGGAGGCGATCGGCGGCAGTGATCTCTCGCGTCCGGCCCTGGGCGTCGGGAATCGCAGGCCGATTCCCGACCACCGTAGGCGCGGGCTTGCGGACGGTGAGCAATGGGTAGCTCGCCGTCCAATAAGGACCCAGGCCCGGGTCGAACGGTGCGTTGTGATCCACGCGCGCCTCAAAGAGAAGTCAGCAGAACTGACGGGGTCCGCTAGTACCGATGCCTGCCGGGGTCGCGGGAAAGTCCGAAAGGGATACCGTGGCCCCTGGCAATGTACAAGCAACTGAAGGAACACGAGTGGGTTTTAGTCAGTAATTGAGATTATTTCCATGTAACACAAGGAGAAATTAATTGAATTAAATTAAATTTTAGTTTTCAGCTTTAACAAGGTGTCCCCGATAATCGTATCCATCTGTCCGTCCCATCATCGACGTGTGATAAAAGATACTAATCACCACACTTCACAAACGACTTGGTGATCGCATTCGATATCTACAAGGTGTGCGTAATATAAAATGTCATGTGTTGGAAGTGCCTGAAATAATTATCCTTGAACTTTAAATACAATAGAAGTACCTACCTGCCTATCCACGCACTTCCCCGATGGTTTTACTGACAACGTTACAAGCTTAGTAGCCTATTGTACCAGCTGATGTCATAAGTACGGTATTGTTCATACGGACATGACCGATGGAGCTGTGACTAAGTTTGGATACAGGTACCTAATTGATGTCCCCATTCATTTGTTCTGCAATGGTTTTTTAAATATTATTTTGATAGTAATGTTGTTGTTAGTCTGTTTTGGCATTGCATGTTATACAGAAAAATAAGTCAATAGACTTGTTTATTTTTCATTAATTATTGCATGTCGGACCACGCACAATGAAAGGTTCCGTAGTTGGGATGAATTTATCCCAAAAACAAACTTAACATTATAGTTGAAAAACATGTTCCTCCTTGCATAGACATACGTAACGGTCAATTCTCCAACTGCAAATATATGTTTGTAATCACAATCTAAAAATCTCGAAATCACGTTAATCTACAAATTAACGGCTTTCGGGTTTTTTCCTTTACTTGTGCCGTGAGACCTTGCTTCTTGCCAAATTTTATGATTCTACGTCAACGGTAACTACCCTTTAGGTTTTGATTTATTTGCGAGTATCAAAATATGTCGCATAAATGGCCGTATTTTTTTATTGCGTTGACTTAAAAGCTTGATTTTTTTAGAGATCCAAGGAACCGTAGATCTACATATTTAATATATAATCTCAACTTGATACATCCACGCGTTCCTGAGAAATTTGGGTCTTGACAGACAGACAGACCAACAGACGGACAACGAAGTGCTCCTATAAGGGTATTTTTTTTTCCTTTTGAGGTACGGAACCCTAAAAATGGAACATGACTATTTTGTGCAGGTTTCTTGTACAACATGCATTCATTTGTTTCTTCTTAGTTTATTTTATACATCGTTGTCAATTTTAAAAGTTCAAATTCTACACCATTTTTTGCTCTAACGAAAATAACAAGTATGGAACCTCTACTATCTGTATAATCAAATACAATACAACGTCCAAATTATCGCGTTTTTTCCAACCTAATATTTACATATTACCGAATTACGGACCAGTACAAGCCAAAAAAACAATGTCTCTAAATTGTTATTGGATCAAATTGCTGGATCGAACAAAAAAGTTTATCACATTCGCTTGATAGCGATTCTATGAACCGGACCTCAACGGACTTCACATCATGAATATTCGCTAGTTATTGCGCAATTGGCTTCAAGCTGCACTTTATCAATAGCTTCCATCTGGCAGCCACTCGATTGCCAATAGGAGTGGGAGACGCACTGGCATGCTAAGCTGGCGAGCTTAGATCGAATGCCTTTGTTCCGGAATAGGACACGTATTAACGTAATGCAATGTCACACACCTATCTATACTCCATTTGAAATAAGATTAGACATTTAACTAAACCTTTGTAACAGTCCGTTCAATCGATTTTGACTTTTATTGCGTTGGTGGCATGACAAATGGCAGCTGCAGTAAACAGTTGGTATTGTAAACACTTTTATGCTTTTAATGCCGTTCTTATGCCTATAGGTATATGGTATAGAAGTCAAAATCGGTTGAACGGACTGTAAAAAAGATTTGTTTAAATGTCTAATCTTATTTCAAATGGAGTATGTACCTATATTCAATTTATTGATTTAGGGCTTGAACATTACTACATTAGTTTTTTACAAGCACATTGCTCTGGTTCACTTTTGGCAACTTATGAGTAGGTAAGGTACCTATTGAAATATATAGCTCTAAATTAACAACAAGAATCAGCTCTTTCAATAAAACAATAACAAACAAGATTAGTTACATTAGCATAAAAGACCATCAATCAAATTGTATCAAGATAAAAGGTAACACCACCTACATTAAAAGTGGTATGAAATAACGAAGAATCGTAACACGTAGGTAGGAAGAACGAATAATATCCGTGAGAACGATCGGCTTGGCAAGCATATTTTTTACTCATACAATGTGACATAGCAAAAAAGTGAATAAATTTGTATTTGTAAGTTGAACACGAATAGTTAACAAGTATTATATTCCTGCCTCCAAAATAAATCAAATCAAATCTTTTTATTGTGGGCATAGGTTTTACAGACAGATGTTAAGTAAATTACAGTTCGATTATGTCCTGCCTAATAGGCATACAATAAGTATGTCAACATGCAGTATAAAACAATTCTTAGGTATCGCTTATAAAGCAATTCTTACAAATGACAATTAGGTGTATGGTGCCAGATTGTAGTAGGTACTAATTATTAAGAATATCTTGGATAATAATGACATGACTGGTGAAATGTGGGTGTACTATAGTTACACCTCTGCCTTGCATTTTCTGTCTGTCATTAAAATAAAAATGCACGAAAAATACTGAAAAGTTATTTTAGCGTGTGTGGTCCTAGCCTGACTATACCTACAAAAGGTAAAACATATATCTAGGTAAATAGGTAGATGAACCAAATATTGCAAATCAATACGTTAATTTACCAATATAGATCAATATGTAGGTGGCAGCGCCGCGTTGCTCCGTCCACGTCGAGTCGTTCTATGGGCCAACACTTGAACAATGCATGTTTACTAAAATAGCCCAATCCCTCGACTCGGCGACCATGTTCGGAATAATGATGCACTCACACGGTCACATTATCATTCTTACAAAATAACTTATGGAATGAGCACACGTAAAACATACTTCAAGATGAAATAAAGAATCGGAATAATTTTGGACGTAATGTGTCCTCATATAGTCTCAAGGAGTTGGTTCTCTTCTAATTTATATCACTGCACTGAATTCCATAAATATCTGGTTTAATAAAGCCCATTTTGATATATTAATGTATCTGCTCTTATGCATGGTTAATGGTCGTTTATTCATTAACATCACTACTAGAACTTGCCTATAATTTAAACTTGTCAAACTTCAATAACTTTTATTTTCTAATTCTGACATACATAGTAATCCTCGGACATTTTTAAATTTGGAAACAAAAAGTCACAAGTAGGTAACCGAATGTTCAAAAATATCGTCCGGGATGGGGATGATATTTTTAAACATTCCGCAAATAAAATTGCTGTAATCCAAAGCTTTTGTTTCTGCGAAGTGTTATAAATAAACAACAAAGAAAGCGTTTTTCCACATTTAACCCCGTCAAAGTCGTTAAATAACCAACGTTTTTATTAATCGTACGTTTGTTTAGGTGTTATCTACATCTGGGGAAAACAGAAAGAAATGTTAGAACTAACTGACTGAAAAGACACGAGACGCCGCCCTCCAGTACCTAATAAGAATATGACTGTCTCCGGTGGAAAATCTGTAGAAGGATCATCGTCTCCACACCTTATACTCCTATACGACAAACAAACATTTTTCTATACATTCATAACAAAATCGAATCCCATGACACGTCGCTTAGAAGAAACCATATCTTGCAACTTCGCCGTGCGACCCCCAAAATCCTAGCTCATTTCATTATTCGAACAATGAAATAGTAAGTGTAATCTCTATCCCACAAATCTATTACTAAGTAAATCTATTAATATACTTATAAACCAAGCTTTGCATACAATAATCATAGCAGTCCATAATGTTATCAGTGGACGTTGAATTGTGTTAACATTATGTCATTTCATCATAATCACAAACACATTTCGACAGGAACCACAAAAGGATTTAATATGTATCATATAAGTACAATGCTTCTAAATTTAGACAAATAATCGGCTTGTCGGTGTTAAACCTATGATAATTATTATGCAACAATACACAATGTAATTAGCCCTCACAATAGGCGGTGTCCACTTCGGTAGATTCGTCTGTTTCGATAGGCTTACGTGATACTGTTTAATGAGCAGTAATCTCATTTACGAAGCTTCAGCATTTCCAATATGACGTAATAGAAGTAGTTAAACATAGAAATTGTATATGAATTTCCACTTTTTAGTACGTCATGAGTTAGATAGCCAGGTAACCGGCATCGGACATCGGGTTTATGACGTGTGGAGTTCAGTCTTATGAGAAGATTTGTGGTCTCCACCTCTAATTTGTTTGTTTTACATTTGTTTTACATATATACTTAAGTTACTTATGAAAGCTTCTTTACCTTGCGGGTTTTTTAAAATAGATAAACAGTATTTTGGTAGGTCACAATTAAGGCGATTATGGCGATTTTCAAACGACGCCAAGACGTCGCGAACCGACGCGGCAGGCGGTGAAGCGGATCTGACTTCACATTGGCTTTTATGTAATCCGTTGATGCCTCACACATACACCACCCGACCGTAGTACGGACGAGCGGCGCTCGCGCCTACTCCGCCCCTCCGCGCGGAACACCGAGCAGTAGGGTGGCGATGGCGCACACGAGACATCGCATTACAGCGCGGACCAAGTTGCTGCTACCACTGCTGCATCCATTCTTTTCAAAGTCTGTCAGAATACACGCCTGATCGGAACCTATCGAGCGCGCCTGCTGCACGGATAGGCGGCGCACTGCCACAAAATCCGTTTACCCGCCTCCGCCCTCCGCGACGATGAGCGGCGTCGTGTGAAAATCGCCATAGTCTGCCCACCCGTCTCATTCTTCCTTTAATTGTTGGTAAGAGGTTGCAAGATTGGTCGGAGACACACAGTTTCTTAATATATTATATTCATGATAAAAATGCATACAAATGTAATAAAAACATTCTTCGTTTATTTCGCATTATGTATTTTCTGCCTACTCAATGTAATACAGCGCTGTGTCTTCATTTCTGTATGGACCGCCCAATGTTATGACCATTGTTCTTCGCGTCTTTACAAAAATAGACGCTTTATGGCTTGTGCAGACCAGCGCGACATGTCGCGCGACGCGACACGAACAATACAATTTCTAAGAAAACTTCACAGTACAATAATAACCGGTGTCGCGCGACAAGTCGCGCTGGTCTGCACAAACCTTTACGCGTTCAACACAATATTAAGTAACTTAGTTATTATTAGCATAGGCGTCAGCTTCAGTTAAAACTAATCTGTCACAGCCACGTATGATTTTGAAACCACACTTCAATCGTTGCGTAATACAGAGCCTATACTAATCCGTATTGTGTTGGTTATTTGTTTGGTTGGAGCTGGGAAAACTTTCCGTATTGCTGATTCTTACGTACAGCATAATTATTGATATCTAAAATAAAGAGATCATTAATAGGTGATTTTTCTTGACCAATTTTATTACTCAAAACACGCGGCATTCTACAATTGGAAAACTGTTAGAGAATTGCTGCTTGACTAATAAGAGAGTTGCTCCTGATGAGGATAATTATTCCCTGCCAGATCATCCATGTAAACTGATTACAAGAAAAAACAAATAAAGCTTGGGAGTTAGTATCTAAGTAATGCAATCTAACAGCCCAGAATATGCTAGCTAGTAACAAATGATGCGCTTTGTAATAGGTATAGGAAGCGGTCTTCCGGAAAAATCAAGGTTTTATAGGTAAGTTGTTGCCTTCCAAGAAATCGTAGGGCAAATATTAGGTGTCTAGGTACTTATAATAGTGGATAGATAAGCAATCATTACTATAAACTTATGTTTGTGCATAAATCTGTACGCAATATAACTGTACGCAGCTGCGAGTCGTGACGTCTTCGCCGTCACGGGGCCGCGTAGCACCGCAGCCAAAACGTGCTCGGCAAGTTTGCAGTCCCGCCTTCATGAAACGGTTTTATCAGCTGTCCACATTTTTACGCACGATTACTTGATTTAAAACTTATTTAAAAAATCACGTTATATACGATAGGAAGGTACTTACAATATTTTCATCATTTTGTAATAACATACTTACAATAGAATACTGGATTTTTATTAAAGAGGATAAAAATATATCCACTTAATAAACTTTTTAAAAGAAATTAACTAACAAACTATTAAAATAAAATATAATAACCTAACCTAACTAAAACTATATAAACAAATTCAAATATGGCGTCGAAAAATTCCTCCGCATGTCGACTCGTAATGTACCCAAGAGACTGGCGGCATTGCCACGTTGTATGGCAATGCTTGGCCTCTGGCCAGCCCTTGGGTCAAGGGAAGTGTCAACCTGCCGATAGAATACTGAGCAAGAAGCTGAAACTGGCTTTATATAGTGTACATAATAAAGAGTATTCTATTGTCCAGTCTAACAAATTAATAATTTAATGGATCGGGAAAATTAACGAAATCTATCAACTGCAGAAAACAGGTTTTTTTTTGTAAGGTTGTGTCTATCCGGCATATAACCACGCAAACAATAACAAGTCAACAGATACCCAGGTCACGGATTCTACAGTCACAACAAAAGGAATATATCCTAGGTACTATATAAGCAATATACCATACTCTGCTACTTTGCAATTTCATAGTTTTAAAACGAAATAATAACAAAATTGTGCGACTAATTTCGCACAGTTTAGATAGAAAAAAAAAAGAAAGAATGTTTAAATAGTAGATACATTTTGCCAGTCATGTTATACATAAGTCCGTAAATACAATAGCAGGCAAGATCATGGCACTAACCGGACACAAATGCAGACTGCAGTCGGCTACAGAGAATTCCCTAATGACAAAACACAATAACCCCTTTTACACACGTTCCAATATTTTATTTACTCTACAACTGTAACTAACCACGTGAGAAATCAAATTGCGCCAAAGGTTGCCTGAGACACGTTCACGAAAACAAAAGATTCTAAACGTCATCCCACACTCCGTGTAATCACCTGCCATCGTCACATCAAGACCCCGCGACACGCCGTGCCGTCGCTCGAGTCGAAACAAAATAAGTTCAATTACAAATTAATTAAGTCGCTCCCGTGCGATCGAATACGTCACGTGCCGACCTGTGAATTAGGAAAAACCACGTGGCTTACACAACCGGCATCTACGTTATGAGTTATGACCATAATACGTCATATTATTTGTTAAGTGTATATGCTGGAGGTGACTCTGCATAGATTGTTGATAATTAGTCGAAGGACATTTTGTAGTAGATAACATGGAAGTCATAGAACAGATGCTCTTTGGCCTATAGAGTGCGGCTCTGTACAAATGTAGGTCATCTTAGACCGCGGTGGTCGAACTTGCCTTCAGCATATTATATTCAGCCGATATGATGGTAATGATTAATGATGAAGGCATCCTACTTCTTAGCAAGTTAATTTTAAGAAGCGTTGTGGAGTGACACAGGCTGGGAGTTTAAAGGATTAAGAAAAGTGTATTGAGACAGTTTGGACACACAGAAGGTATTGGCTCTCATAAGAAATCTTAGTCGTTATAGTATTGATATTTGGCTCTATTGACCAATGAGTTTGCCGATCACTGGAATAGATGATGAATACCCGTATTTTAGAACTATGGGTAAGTCTGAACTCATCATTAAGATTTTATGATAATCTGGCTGCTTTTTTTACAAGATCGATCCCATATCATCAATGAATGCAGAAGCCTAATCTTGGCTGCGTAAACACAACTATAAATACCCTTCAAATTATCCGCTAATTCTATTGTAAGCCTACGATTAATTACCAAGGCGCGTGTCTTAAATGAGTCAATGCGTAGGAATATTTTCAAGAGAGGTTAGTTCTCGAAAACCGAGTCGTTTACCCGCCCAAAAAAAACACTGTAAAATGAGATAAAGTAATTATTTATTACGGTTTAAGGAAAGTTATTATTTAAAAGTAATAGATAAAGTATTTTCTAAATTAAACGTTTACACACATTTGCTTTCAGGATTCAGATAAACCATAAACGCTCTAAGTACTTAATATTCTTTTCAAAATTATATCCCTACCTTTTGCGTAAAATAAGTAGGTACCTTATTAACCTGATAATAATACTGGTAAATATAGAAACTATTTTTTTTTAAATATAGTTTGGTTAGGTCAAAGGACCTACATACATGTAGGTTGATATCTGAGAGAATCTGTAATAAAATTGCATTCGAAATCAACCTTTGCACACAATTCGAATTTCGATTACTGTTTAAAATTACATACAATCGAATGCTCCAATTTAAAGTTTAATCTACATTATTTGACCATTGCGTGTTAAATGTTTACAAAATAAATACTATTGAACAAACAATTAAGACATGATTAATGAACATAAGCATTGTTGTGAGTGAAGGTCATGAGATAAGTCATTGCACTTATGTTTAACATTGGAGGTACCTATTCTCATTATTTGCCCATTCTTATAACAAACGCCTACTATATTCTTATATTCTGAATTTCAATTAATCGAATATAGCACTCTGTTGCTATAATGGAATCATAAGGCGTTATGGTTTTGAGCATCAAAAGACAATTTATTGTGACATGTTTTGTGTTGGTACCATACAAAATATATTTCAATAATTAACAACCTCTTACTCAAATCATTGAAAAAACAAATTTCTGTACATGTGATATATTTTGAATTCTCTTAGATTATCAAATCTATCATATCTCTCCTAGTTATGAACAAGAATTACGCACGCACAAAATGTAAAACGTTTTCTACTGTTTTCACATCAGGACACAAATTCATCATTAGGTAAAAGGTGAAAATGTTGCACAACTCAACCCCATTTGCCACATTACAAGGTTTTCATAGCGACATCCCAGTGATGCCGACACGCGGTAGGCATGCATCTCTACGTGTTCCGGTGCATGAACAATTGGGCCTAACACTACGCATGCGCGAGAAATTCCATATAAACCTTGCCAGCCTCCCACCCGCCAACAGTTCGCGACTAACCCTCACGAAGCGACCTTACGCGCCTAACTCTACAACCAAGCTCGTAAACGGAAAAGTTTGCAATCACAACAACTGTTACAATTCGTTGTAACAACAAAATCGAAAAATAAACTACTGTGTTTTTATCAATAAAAGAAGTGATTAAATATGAAAAATAAGCTGGGAATCAACTTTTTGACGAGTGAGAAGTTCGTCGGCGACCTGCCGGTGAACGTGGCTGGACAACAGCGGACGCCGAAAAACAACGCACGCCGCGAGTCTGTCACTCCGAAGATAGTGGTGTGCCCACCAATCGAGGAGATGTCAGAAACAATCTCCGCTCCCCGTGGCGGAAGACTGCTGAAAGCTCTCAGCAGTCGCCTATCTCGAAGGGCTACCGACTCGGACTCCATGGGCAGCTCGAGTAGCAACGAAAGTGTATCTGGTGAAAATGGACGTGCTGATGGCCGGTCTTCGTGCTCCGTCAGTGAATCTGGAAGCGACGGCTCCGACCACCACCGCCGGCACCGCTCTACTGTATCTCTTCGGCGAGTGTTCCAAAGTCTGACCCTCTCATCACGATCTCAGTCCTGCTCACCTACGGAACGTACGCGCCCGCCCAAGAAGCAAACACAACCGAAGCGGATTCTTCGGCCCCCTGTCACGTACACCTACGTACGTGGTCTCTCCGGTCTGCCGACTCAGAGAGTACCACGACACACAGTATGCTGCGCATCCATGGGCCTCAACCGATAAAGGAAGCTATATAACATTCGGGCCGGACACGGGCGGAGATTAAGACTGGTTAAGATTTATGAGTAGCATAAAAGCGCTAGAGAGGCAAGTTCTCATCATATCAGTAGATAATTGCTGAAACCTGGGCGAGTAGCCGACGTAACGATGTCTTCATAGAGGACCAAGCGAGGTGGCCCGGGAGAGTTGCCTTGCTCCCGGCGCGCAGACCTCCGCAGCGCTCGCTGCAAGTTGAGCTGTGACTCTTTAAGTTCTATTTAAGAGACAATACATAAGACTGTGTACTGAATTGCAACTAGCTGTCGGTCTGTGAAACATTACTAGTTAACACTTTTTCTAATAATATCTACTCACTGGATATTATCATTATTTGTATACTGTACTGCACTCTAGAACACCAATCTAAATTACATTAGACTAAAATTCGATCGAATCACAATTTATTCTGTACTTGTTTGAATCGCCACATAACTGCATGCGTTTTGACATCGTTAAAATAATAATGTAGTCTCAGTAAGTAATGTTTGTACTGCAGTGGTCTAATGAGAGTTGTAATGTATAAAACTTTTGATTTTGGTTAATCAAGCATAGTGCCTTTCCACCTTTGGAAAATAAATAGGTCTAGATATACGGTATACTATTACTAATAAGAACTGTGTACCTTAATACTATCAATTTATGGTGTGCCGTGTGGAATTTAAGTATTTAGTTACAGCATAACACACCACATCTCATAGCGTAAATGTAAACTTACTTATTCATCACTAATTGAAAATGTTTCGAGTTTGTACCTATACACTATATATACTATTTGTCTGCTATTTGATCAGTAATTAATTACTCAGTTGATATTGCCGTATACTAAGTAGCTAGTTTAAATATTAAATCAATTAGATGTAAGTAATTTTTATTGTCGATTATCATGAGTTTTCGTATTTAAAATAAAAACTATGAAAATTATGCCTGATTTTTAATTCTCTTACCCTTTAGCAAACTACCCATAGATAATGGATTCCAGGAGCACAATATCGGGTGTCAATCTTATGACAAACATCTTAAGTCTATGGTTACATAGCATCGAAGCATATTATAATGAAAATATGCGTGACATCTGAAGATTTATAGCAAATACTTCAGTCGAGGAAAACAAAGCTAAAAACATAATCCATCTAAACAACGAGTCGACTTCCAGTCATCTACACAAGCTTTAAAAAACGACTCAGTACTCAGAAATGATTTACGAGTATGTGTATGTTACACACAATATGATACAAACATATACTTTGAAAGAAGGGATATTAAAGATTTTTTTAATAAAATTGTTCTGCAATTCATTTTCTCTATTAAATAATCATTACAAGCTACGCTGTCTAACTTTACGAATACAAACAATTCATAAAATGGATATCAACAAGTAGCAAACAAGAGAGGCCATAAAAGCTATTTTTATAGTAGTCTGCTCATAGCTCGTAATGTACATTAAATACCATAATCACCAATTTTACCATGCTTGCCAAAAGAAATGGCTTTTTTTCTGCTAGAGAAACATGTTGTACCCACGGCTACACATCAAGCTATACATTTCCAGTTTATGCTGATCGCGCATTGTATAGGATTTCCATGCAACGAGAGGTCAGCTTATACTAGAAATGTATAGCTTGATGTGTAGCCGTGTGTACAACACAAGGATTTCTCTTGTGTTGTGATGCATTTACAAACGTAACATAAACATATCTTGAAGTCATGACTATATTTGTTCAGTGCGGGAATCGAAATCGAGACACGAAAAGCGGTAGCTAATCGCTCACTAACTCCACCCTGTGCGGTGATTTATTTTTCAATTCGCTTCACTAATCCGCACCTAATGGACATAATAGGCATAGATGCCATGCATGA
This sequence comes from Agrochola lota, assembly GCA_947364205.1. Lineage (NCBI taxonomy): Eukaryota > Metazoa > Arthropoda > Insecta > Lepidoptera > Noctuidae > Agrochola > Agrochola lota. Next base: position 10,669,640 of record OX376236.1, read on the forward strand.
TACAAACTCGAAGAAAGACGTAGTTTTAGTAAGAAGACTATTAGTAAAGTATCCTCCAAGAACCACAGCAAAATGACTACCGTGGTTTGTTAGTAGTTTATCGTAGTTTCAAAGAATAGTACCATAGGCTCGCCCCTTATTAAATGTGACTGCGACCCACCCGCGTCCTCAAACTGGTGCAATCTACTGAGGTGGCGATAAGTCAAAACATCAAGACGTATGTGCTATATCAGTGAATTAAATATTTATCCTTATACACATAGTCCTTCCGGAATAAATTCGCTCAAAGACCATGAAAACTGCACTATTATCCATTGTATAGTTTTGAAGAACTACACGAAATGCGATTTTGTTTTAAACCTACAATGTTTATAGACAAATGAAAATAAGGGTTTAATGAGGAAACGAGAGATAATGTGTCAACATGCGAGAAGACTTCAGAAGCCAAGCCATTGATAATCAAATTTTCATAACAATCCCAATAAGTCAAACGTGCCTTTTTATCAAACGCCTACTGAAAGTAAGTCAAAGTGATCGGATTCATGCGGGATTTGATATAGCAATTTTTCCTTTTGTTTGGGGCTCCGCAGCCAAATGGCAAAAACGAATAATACTCGTATTATGAAAAAACCCCATCCATGTAACCGACGGGTAAAAATATTGGGGTATCGTTGGATCCCAGAATTATAAAGATGATGATGTTTCTAGGTGACCTTATTATTTAAATTAATAGTTGTGAGATAATATTTTGTTACAACCGCAGTAGTAACTTTGGATTGCAGTTTCTTTGAGAATTCAGAGCAGACTCGTACGACTTGAGCAGACTCGTACGACTTGAGCAAGCGAGTAATTAACAACTATGGTTGTTGTTATTATTTATATTCATTTACAGATAGCAGACAGCTATTATTATGTACATTTTATGCAAATAAATTCAAAAGTCAGCGCGGACGCATTTGCCCACTATATTTTTAGAGAGCCGTCGCATTAGGCTGATCTACTCGTAAGAAGAGTATCACAATTCAGACTGTCACAAGTATGACTGACAGAAAGTTCGCTCAACAAAGCAAAACATTTTCTATATCTCCATGAGCCGCGGCCGTGTACTGTAGGTACCGCCTACCTACTCCTATTAATCAGCGCAGAACGTTTCCTGTAAAACGTGTAACTAATAGACCGTTACAATACACAGTCACGTTTACTAACTAGCCGATACTCCATGCTTTTCGCCTACACTTATGAAAAACATTAGGTTTGTCAGCACATAGTCGTACCGGTCTCCTGCAGCGCCCGCACATGAGCGACGCCTACGCACCATTCGACACGTGAGCGACGATAAAACTGCAACCAAAAAGTTTTGTAGTTTATTGTGATTGGATTATGTACGCTTAATTAATTACCGGTTTATTGTTCTCGTTATGAAGTTCTTCGTCAATATTATACAAAATACAAATCAAATGATGTTCGTTTGTAAGCGCACCACTTGAGAACGGCTGGACCTATTCGGTTATTAAGGTTCCGTACCCCAAAAGGAAAAAAAGGAACCCATATAGGATCACTCGTGTGTCTGGCTGGTTGGCTGGCTAGGTGTCTGTCTGTCCGTCTATCACAGCCAATATACTCCGAATCTCATGGACCGATTAAGTTGGCTACACATATATATTTCTGTGACCCAAACACGGACGTGTAACGTAAACAAATGAATTTTGAATATGGGGGCCACTTTTGGGGGGCAAACAAGAAAATAAAAAAAAAGTTTTGCTAACTCTACCCATATACGTATACATATGTGACACATCAAATGAAAGAGGTTATTGCGAGAATCAAAAATATTTTTTTTTCATAATTTTAAAATGAATACTTTTAAAGATATTTAAGAAAAGCAAGTACTAAAGTGACTTTTTCAATTCATATGTACTTTCTGAGTTTATCTTGGACATTACTGACATCGGTGAAGGAAAATATCGTGAGGAAACCTGGACTTATAGTTTATATAAGTCTGAAATCACCAACCCGTCTTGAGCAAGGGTGCAGATCAATGCTCGTGCCTTTTCTGTATGAGAAGAGGCCTTTGGCCTGCAGTGGGACAGTAACAGGCTGGTATTATTATTTATGAAAATTGACCATCCCCCCCCCTCATATCCGAAACTACTCAGCCTCTCAATATTGTGCGTACAAACTTACATTTGTAGTTTGAATGTATGGGAGAACATGTTTTTCAACTACAATGTTAAGTTTGTTCTTGGGTTACATTCATCCCAACTACGGAACCCTTCATTGTGCGTAGTCCGACACGCACTTGCACTTGACCGGATTTATGAAAATTAATTGTCATCAATCTGAATAAAGTTGCTTTTTTCTATGGGATTTTTGTATGAACTCTAAGATAACGTCAGCTAGTATTTGATAAAAACCTGTCAAATACTGATTATGAGATTTCTTGAAGAAAGCAAAGAAAGAAACGTTTAATAAGTAGTGCTGACCACAACACGCAAACGGCTTAGTAATCGTAGTCAACTAAAAGATTATAATCATAATCAACAAAAAGAAACATCTTACTGAAGATTAGAGATATTTATAATTAGTTCCTGGGCGACCGAGCTCTGCTCTGGTGAAAATAGAGAATTTTCATTTAATAGTATAGAAAAGTTCATACTAATTCCATGCTGCCACGTTATTAATCTAAGCTTGTTCTAAACTTTGGCCACCCGAGCTCATATGAAAATACGGAGAAAATGATTTTTCCCAGATATGAGACCTAGCTAGATCGGTTTTACGCCCCCGTAAACCCCTATATTGCAACTTTCATCGAAATCGTTAGAGCCGTTTTCGAGAACGTGATTACAAATATACAATGGACATCGACGCGAAAACTGATTCTGACTGAACCCCCCTGCGTTGAATTAACTTCTTCCAAACAGTGATAACTAGGTACCTAACCTACTTGACAAGTTGTTAGGTCAAAAACTTAAAGATCACCTCATAATCTTATCGAAATAGGTTTTAAGTAAAACAAAAAATAAAGTTGAGTAACTTTTAATCTGTGTAGATAAAACTTTAAATTGCATTAGGTAGCCATACAAAGACGAGACTTTAGAAAATCTTAAAATAGCGGCCGGTGTAGGTACAGTAACCGCATTGCAGTCAAAAGTGGCATTTCATATTTATAGGCCAGTGGGCTGGTAGTCCGCACAGGTCTATATAAGCTGAAGTTGGACAGGGGGTCAACGACCTAGTGCACCTATCGATCGTGCAGCCTCCGCCACCCTGCACGTTATCTAACACTCATATTCTCATAAGCTGCAACACAACGTGATTTATTATCTTTGTGTGCTAGTAGAAATAGTTCACTGACATATTATTACAGAAAGAATAGAATGAACTCCAGATTATTACAGTAAATTCTAGTTTCAGTGAATTTTCATAAAACACTAAGCACTTTGGTCCACTGCTTTTGGGATTAATTTAAACAATGTTGCGTTTAAACACACTGACAGCGTTTGACTGATGGATTATTAAGTACTTTGAATAACCTTTCGTATGAATAGAGTTATGGACTTTCAAATGTGTCTTTAGGCAGAGTTCAGCAGGTCATTGTTGACAGAATTGTAAGCGGAACTCTAAACCGTTCTATATTTAATCATAATCGAACCCAAATTGAACACTTTTAAGCAGAAATTATTGTAAAACGACATACAGTACAACAGCAACATGCCACTCCTACATCAACCACCGAAGGGAGACTAAGAATTCAATTACCACTTCGTTTTCCTGAATACCTCTGTCAAAGAAAACACGCCACCAAATAACAAACAGACAGGTCAACGACATTTCTGACAACACAACTGAAAATTATCAAACATACCCATCATAAGGACTTAAGTTACGCGCAATAAAATGTTGGAAGGGAAATGCTCCCAAAATATCGAAGCATACATACGTGACTTCACAGCAATATTGGCGCACGATTTGTTTTACATAAGGGTTATCATATCGTAAGTACTTAACATCTACATCGTTGTAAATTACTTTATGTGGAAATAAGGAGATTATTGGATAAGTTCATCGGCCGATCAAGGCTCGAGCTGAATGTCTCCATTGTCGTACGGCAAAGACGCTTTTCATTGCAATGTCTGCTGGCTTAAAGACAATGAGTATTTCTCTATTTAGTTTTGTATTGTTTGGTAGACTTCGTTTTTCAATATAATATTAGGTTTATTTAAAAAAAACTATAGAAATATACAAATTAAAACAATTTTCTCTTCGTGTCCATTATTTAATTCAAAGGAAAAAACGTTACCTAAAACAATGCTCTGCAATTTTTATGCAAAAACTGCACAATATACAAATTACTTGATAATTTTCACAAGCTCGTGAACTTACAACGGGAAGCTGAAGTCATGAATATATAATAAGATAAAAAAGTTGTAGGTTACAGGGCTTAAGTAAGCTCCAGTCGGGACGCGGTCGTTAAAATGGTACATAGAGATTTAGAAAATACTGGGTTTTGTAGAGCTTCTTCTATATCGCTCGCTCATCCCTACGTGACAGTCGCTATATAAGGATGAAATATCACAATATCACGAATCATGTCAGCTGTCAGTGTTATCATTGGAATATTGACACTAACGGCTCTTGAACGTGGTTTAGCTGTGCGGATTGCGTTCAGTTTCATTGGTGACACTCGCCCTAAAACTAGACGTGCTATACAATGTCGCCCATGGGCATGTGACCGCCCGTATTTTTCTGAATATTCATGACAAATTATCGAAAATAAACTTAAAAAGGGGGGGTCTATCTTTAATTATTTTTATTCTTTTTTTATTATTTTTCAGTATCACGCTATGTTTTTATGGATATATATCTATATTATCATATATATATCATATACGAGTATATATATATATATATTACACTTGTATTTATTAAAATAAATACTGTTTTTTTTTTGGAAAAAAAATTCTTAACGTCCGTTTTTTTTTCATAGTCGACAAATTTTACACAAAATAACTCATAAGCTATTAGAAATAATAAACAGAATCCAAATCGAGCCAATAACATAGAAGATATGGCAAACGCTACTAAAAACATAAAAAATTGAATAACATGAAAAATATTAAAGATAGACCCCCCCTTTTAAAGTTAATTTTCGATAATTTTTCATGAATATTCAGAAAAATACGAGCGGTCACATGCCCATGGGCGACATTGTGTTATTTATCGTTCGGTACTTTACAGTGGAAACTAACATTAGAGCAGCACCCTCGTCGCCTACTCTGATCGGAGCACGCGGAACTCGGCGGTGACGCTGAAGTGATAAATTATCATAATATATGCGTGTCAAGCTGCCACGTCGCCGGGTTAAACAGGCACTATACTGACACGTTATTATAGTCACACGCTTTAAGTTCATGGCAGTGCAAACTTAAGAATAATAACTAATTTAAAAACCTCCAGTGAGCTTTTTAAATTAGTTTATTACAACGATGTCACCTTGTGAACGCATGATGTTCAAGGTTACTTAAATTTATAACTTTGACGGTATAGTTTGGGTAAGCGTGGGGTATCATACGGGGTCTGATCAGTTAAAAGAAAAGAAAAGAAAGAATAATATTTATTTACCAACATTTACTGAAACACAAAATACAACTAAATAATAGTTATTTATGCTATAAGTGCGGAAATCATCTTACGCACGTGTATCATACAACGTTTTACTATGCATTGTGCATACGACGACGTATATAAATGATAAAAACAAAATTCATGACTTTGACTTTGACTTCGACTTCTACTTCGACAACGACTTCGACTTTAACTTTGACTTTGACTTCGACTTCGACTTCGACTTCGACTTTTTGACTTTGACCATCGTCATAATCATCACCATCGTCATCATCATCATCTGATTTGTACATACAAATTTGTGAAAAAAATTCTCTAATAATAAAATCTCTGAGACGAGACGGGCCACCGACGGCCTCAAAAATTAAAAAAAACAGAAAAGTAAAAAGCACTAGTGAAAAAAAGTGACACTTTCCGCACAAATTGACTGCTTGGAAAACGCTCTTTTCGAGCAAATGCATTGTAAAAACGTTTTTAAAACAAACGAAAAAAAAACAATCGACTTTTTTACAAAAAAAATAACCGACTTCCAAAAAGTTATTTTTCACTTTGTATTGTTTTTTTGGAAGTCGGTTGTTTTTTTTTTGCAAAAGGTTTTATTTTTTGCTTTTTTGTGGGTCAGTTTGTAATTTATCTAAGTTACAATAGCCTAATGTCAACTGCTCATCATCTTTTATAAAATATTGCTTTTCCCTATGCAGGGAGGTTAATCGTTGACGAGATCTCCTGGTACTTCACTATCAGCTTCACTTCTCAATATGCATTGTGACGAGCATAAATTGCTTGGCAACCACATTAAAGTAATCGAATCGCAACCCGTGAAATACTTATTACTGAGTAGTTCCGGTGACTATCTGTGGTCTTCATCATCAGTTCCACTTCGCTAAATGATGCTTTCCAAGAGCAACTGCACGCGTTATTATAAAAATACCCTAATCGCTATAGGTGTGTCTATAATATTTGAAGAGTTCCCTCGATTTCTCCGGGATCCCATCATCAAATCCTGGGATTTGATTTGAAAGGGTTACCCTTTCAAATAAAAAATAATTTTTCAAATTCGTCTATATAATGTATATTTTTTATTAATATATATTTGTTTTTAATAATAAAATCGTTTATTTATAAAAGGGGGCACATTTACAGTAAGTTACTTAATTATTCAAATAGAGCACAGTTGCTTATTTGCCTGAACTAGGTTGAACCTGTGCTTCAGGCTAGGAAGAGCATAAATACTAAATGTAATAAATTAACAACGAGTATAAAGTATAAACTAAAATAAAATTTGGTAAATAAAAGTAAAGTAGCATGTTAGCGGTTCTATTTGCAAACAACAAGTAGATCTTCTGTCTGCGCATAATCTATGGTTAGTAAATATTCAAGTATAATTTTTTTACAGCTAAAGTAATTTAATTTATAAATACTGAGTTTTCTATTTAATCTATTGTACAAAAATGGGCCTAAAAATGTAAAAAATCTTTCTTCAAAGACGTGTTTTGAGGTTGCATTAGGTGTGTTAGTATTGTCAGCAGTGTAGGTAAGCATGGTGTGCTGTTTTAATATTAAGTGCATAATGAAAATTTGGCGTACAGTCAGCACGTTGCAGGATTTATAAAGCAGATCTATGGGAAAGAAAAAGGGATGGAAGTTTGCTACCTTTAAAATTGCTCTCTGTGCTCTTTCAAGAGGAAGTTGATTGGTTTTTGGTGCGCCACCCCATGAAGTGATGCAGTATTGAATAATAGATTGACATAGGGCCAAATAAACTTGTGTGATTAATTTTTGAATCTGCAAATGTTCGCAATTTTTTTTAAACATATATTATTTTGCGCACTCTTTTATTTTGACTTTAAATATGTTTTTTGAAAGACAGTGTGTGGTCCATTATTACCCCGAGGTATTTTATGCTGCCCGTTTTGAGGATATAAGAGCAATTACAGATGTTGACTGAACGGTTTCCACATTGATGGGCATATAGATGAGGGTTAGTAATATTAAGTTGACGCTTGCGCATGGAGCAGTGATTATATTTTGTCTTGTAAGCATTTAATGTTAGTAAATTGCTTTGAAGCCAATTAGTCACAGTCTTAAAACCTATTTGAGCAATTTCGTACAGTTCACTACTGGTTTTTTTTTTTTTTCATCTCTAAACATAAGCATTTATTAATTGTTTTGCGTAGATTAGAATGTATTGTTTTAAGTGTTTTTTTTTTATTATTAATTTATAGTACCTACCTATAATTAATAATAAATTAATGTTATATAATGATACTATTAATTGGAATATTAACGCCGTGTCGTCAGCGTATGATATAATTGTTCCGTCTTTAAGATTCAGATTACACAAGTCGTTAATATAAATCAGGAATAGCGTAGGGCCCAGAATACTTCCCTGGGGAACACTAAAACCAGTACTTTTCTGCTCATCACTCGTGATATTATATATTCTAACACATTGGTATCGGTCATCTAAGTAGTCCGCAAATAGTTTCAACGGCGTTCCCCTTATTCCTATGGCCTCTAATTTGTTTAGAAGAACAGAAACAGTCACCGTGTCGAAGGCCTTGGCTTAATCAAGGAAGACTCCGAGGGTCTGGTTACCTTTGCCGAGTTCTTCTGAAATATAATCGGTTAGGCTATGCACATTTTTTTTTTTTTTTGAGTGTGGGAAATTATCAAATAACTACTCCCGCTCTGGCCGGAGCGGGAGGGTGTGTCAGACTTTTACTGACTAAAACCCACCCGTGTTCCTTCCGTTGCCTGTGTGCCGTGGCCGCGATATCCCTTTCCGACAAACCCGCAACCCCAGCAGTCATTGGTCCTTACGGACCCCGCCAGTTGGTGCTGAAATTTCTTTGAGGCGGCATATATGACGGTGTTATGCCCGAACATACATAAAAAAACAACCGAATTGAAAACCTCCTCCTTTTTTACAGTCGGTTAAAAACAGTTATAATAATTAAGTACTTGACTTGTGGTTATTATTAGTTAAAAACCACTCAAAACTATCCTGCAAACACTTTAAAGTACTTAGAAAAGTCAAGTGAGTCTTATTTTACCATCAAAACGCATAGAAGAGGAAATGCTGTTTTACATTTTCCGGGAAAATTGAAAATGCCGTCAATTGTATACTGAATTATTGTTGCGAAAAGTAGCAACACAGCATGACCATCAGAATAAGTTCATTCGCATCACAGTATAATAATAAAATTAAGATATTGTATTGCATTTAATCAAGCTTTCATTGGCAGCTTCTCAATATAAATACATTATTGAACACAAAAATATTTTATATATTTTTTATTTATTCATGCGTTTCCTTGGCCTTCATCCAAAAACTGCTTCCTGAACAGAAATAAAACCATAAAAGCACGTGTATACTACAAACAGTAATCTTTTACTCAACCAGCGTTTATTTCGGTAAATTCGGAAGAAGTTCGAATTCCAAATCCAACCTTGATTACAACCTATTAGTCTTCATTCCTTCGCCTCTAAGCAAAGCTATACAGAAATAATGTTCAAGGAAGTCTCAAATAAACCTTGATCTGTAGAAGAAATAAATTCAATAGATCGTATAAATCATTATTAAAAGCTTATTCACTGTAACATTGAACTATGTCTTTACAAGTCTAAAAATTAGACTAGATTTTAAATATCAGCCTTGTTTATCTTGAAAACTGAGTTAAATAAAACACTGTTAATCTAACTTAATTAACTTAAGTTTACATTATCTTTTAGCTTTTAAGAGGAATGAACTCTCAAGTTAGGTGTAACAAAATAAGGGTTACATACAATTATAGTAACAGGGAAAATGACTGTCAAACAAATAGATCTTTAATGAAAATGTGTTAGTATTAATTTGAATAACAAGATCAAATTTCGTATCTTGCCCAAAATCATGAATAACAAAGAAGGATGGAGCACACCGGTGCTTGACCTTCTGACACGTCTAATTTTAACTTTAAACAGCGGCCTTCCATTAGGTAGCCGCGCTACATCTGTATAAAGCCTGCCGAGGCTACCACGTAAGGAGGTCGTTTTACCCACGGGCATACACTCACACATCAAGCCTACCCTCACGCACACACATGCACTGCAACTCTGGTATATACAGTTAGCGTAGAAACTTCCATTGAAAACGCAGTTCCTATACTCCTTCCAAAAAGTTTTGCCATCTATTCGATACAACTCTTGGGTTCCAGGCGCGGAACACGTTGTCGGGGTTGTACTGCCTACGTCACTTGGATCCCTGAATTTTGGGTCACTAGGTCACGTGAAAGGACTGCAGCTGTGCGAACCGGAGGGGGGGTATAATTTTTAAACCCAACATTGTGACGTCATCGTGCGAGCCTTGGACCCCTCCCGTGCCGCCCCGCGTGAATGATGAATGAATAGGTCGATTGGTGCTAAGTAACGCTAACTAGGTCACACCACATTCTAATCACAGGCTACTGATGAAACACTACACAGTCCAAAACAATCTTAATTTTTCTTATTAATTGTTTAGCTGAGCGTGGGAACCGTGTAGGTCGCAGCGGAGGCAGCAACTACCTAGGTTCAGGTCTGCGTTGGTGCCAAAAATATTAGAAAGTGAGAAACATTTCTAAAACATAACACGTAACACACATAACAAAGTACAATGTACTTACTTGGTATTTATTTAATGTATACATTACAATACATACAGTAAATAACAGCAGACATTGTGCAATTACCTAACTTATTCAAGGCATAATTCAAAGAATAGTCAGAACTTATTAATATCACCACATAATCCACGGATGCCGTATTTTACTCCACAATTTCTACAACGACCAGCAAAAGAAGTTCAATACTGCCGAATTTTAATAACTGTCTAGGAAATAACTTTAAATACCTCAACATTCTTGGAACATTCAGTAACTATTGGCTATTGAATCGCGGATTGCGTCAGTAAAATGCGCAAATCTCAGCGCCTGCCATGACCTGGTTTCTCTCATATTATTCAAGGCTTAGTAATGTCCTTCTCATCCAGCCCGTAGTAAGGTTTCAGTGCAATGGCTACTTATTATAATATGACCGACTCTTTGGGTTGTACTGGTACCGTTGGGGATTACTGGGTGTAATGACCGGAATAAGGGTGTAGGTTGCACCGCCTACGGCAATGATGGCTCCGATACATAACTAACAGGCGTAAGGTTTTTTGAAAGGACAACTTTTTTATAAAGCTTAAGGCTGGAATTAAAATTCTCATGTTACGTTTTTACTTGCGTTTACAACCTGAGACTATAATCCGCAGACCCACAATATATGTTTGTAGCAGGCTCGGTTTCAACCCACGATCCGTATTGTAAAGAAGCAAATCAACAAATTCCCCTGTCGAGTGATCAAATACATTCCGAAGGGTAGGTAGGTAAGCCCAGGAACAGTCAAAGGCGACGAAGGTTCATATTTGGTTGGTTTCTCCTGTTTTTGCACGTGTAGTTGAAAGCCGTACCACGATGGAAAAAAAACATCGGTAGTGTGGGACGTAATATTTTGTTTATTCCTGTCTTTTTATCTACAGGTGTGACGTGCTTTTGGATTTTAAATAGACTATTCAAAGTTCAGGAGTCAATAAAGAAAACAAGAATTTTACTCTCATCTACCATTTTGAGCGTATTTAAAGTACGCAGTAACATAGCTGTTCCACGTTTTATTCCATTTACCTTTTTATAGTTATCCTTAGAATATCTAAATAAAGAGTGGAGGTTTTTGTTAGCAGATAAGGTATGCCAGATCTCCAGTGAAAGGCACAAGAGAGTCTCTTATGCTTTGCCAAGAAAACTAAAATTGTAACTTAGCACTTGTTTTGTTTTTGTTTTCCTGTACGCAAAAATCAAGAACCACCGATTACTTCTGACAAAAAAAAATTAATACACTGATTTTTATGGGAAAAATTATTCATATTTCCATATTTTTCAACTTCCGCAGCGGTCACACAGATAACCTACACAAATGTGAAAAATTGTGACAATACCAAAGATGAAAAATATACGCTGTTCCCTTTGACATTTTCGCTAACGATTACCTCCGTTCGACTGATCTTGTTCAGGTAACTTCCTTTCAGTTCGAAAATAAACGGGTAACAAAAGTAATTGTTACCGTTATTAAGTGGTCCAATCATGTGTATGTGTAAATGTCAGAGAAAGAGACATATATTAACAACGCTAAATAGAATTAGCTATTTTTTGAATGTAAGGGTGTAAGGGAATAACAAAACGTTAAGTGTCATTTAAGCCCATCTTGTACTCATTTATCAAGAATTAGTGGCCTAGTGGTAACGGCCCCGACTTACTAGTTGTTGGTCCTGGGTTCGAACCCAGGCAGGCGCATTACTTTGAGTAAATAATTTCATCACCACTGTTCTCAAAAGGAGGAACTCGTGGCTAAGTCATAACAGCCGCACCGGTTGATCCATCAGGTTAAGCTACGCTTGCCGGGGTTGGTCTGTGGATGGGTGACCATCTTTACATACCGAGACTCCTCCGTGCCTCGGAAAGCACGTTGAGCCGTTGGTCCCGGCTGTCATCCATGGATCTTTGACAGTCGTTACGGATCGTCAGAAGCCCGAAAGTCTGACAACCAGTCCAAGGGGTCTCGCATTATCCAGTTACTGGGTTTTCGACGTCAGATAGGCAGTCGCTCCATGTAAAATTCCGATATTCAGCTGCATCCGGTCAGACTGGAAGCCGACCCCAATACAGTTGGGAAAAGGCTAGGCAGATTGATATTGACCACTGGTCTCAAAACGGTGAATGAAAACATCGCGAGCAAACCAGCATACATATCTGAGGACCAATAATTCGAACACATGTGACATCTACCAACCCGCACTGGGCTCGCCTGGTAGATTACCCATTAGCCCACTCCCTCTAGAAGAGAGGAGGCCTGTGTCTGAGCAGTGAGAACATTGTAGGCTTATTATGCATATCAAGAATTACGCACGGAATGTAGCACTACGTCATTTTAATAGATCATTGGAATTTATGTCTAATTTGGCAATGCATATTTAAACACTAGCTTTTTCCCTCAGCTTCGCTCACGTGAAAGACTGAAATTATCCCATGGAAACGTACTACCGGGATAAAAAGTATCCTATGAATTAATCCAGGTTATAAACTACCTGTCTGCCTCATCCAAATCCTATTAGTAGCATAACATAATGATTGAAACACTATACTGAATTAATGTAAGCCTAGTACTCGTACTGTTTGTACCAAGTTTCAATTTTATTAACTCAACGAATAAGATTTTTCATACAAACGAACTCCCCCCTTTTGGCCCCCTTAAAGGTGGAATTTTCAAAAACCCCTTCTTAGTGCTCCCCTACTTTATAAAAGGAAGCCGTGTGCAAAATTTCACGTTCCTTGTTCCAGTAATTTCGGCTCTGCGTTAATATGTCAGTCAGTCAGTCAGTTTCTCCTTTTATATATATAGAAGGTAATAAGGTTTTTAATCCGTAAAAAACATTATGATTTGAACAACGACGGGTATCTTTAAACAGTCGTCATCAGGTCGGGTCGCGGATACAAAACATGACAAGTTATAAAGTAACTTTTGAAACACATCTTGGGCAACATGCACTGATAAACGAAAAACCTGAACACTAAAGTCCGGTATCCAGGTGATCAACGATCATTATTTGGTTTTTAATTCACATAACACATAACTGCTGCAAAATTGCATAACATCGTAGCCCAGTATATCCGCCCCTGTCCATATGCGTGACATTAAGTTGCGGGCCATTCCAGATGAACTTACAGCATGGAATATTTCAACAGTAATTAAAACCTGCCAATGTGACTGAACACGCGACCCGCGGCTCGTGATCGTCGGTCACGCAGCGCCAAACTTGCACAAAAGGTGAAGTCGGAAGGAGCGGGCTTCACTGTGACGTCGCTCCCCACGTAACCACTTTATTTTGAGGTGGCATTTAAAAGTTAGGGAAAACCTCTTTTTGGATGTTGGGGAAGTAACTCAATTACGAAAATATCTGCTTAAACTGGCTAGATTCGTTGTGTAAATATTTCGAAAGTTCTTACCCCCTTGTTGAATAACGGTTAATTTTTAGAATCATGTCTCCACAATAATGTTGTTCCTTTTATTGAGTAACTATAGCTGCGCTCCGCGGTTTCACCCGCATAAGTCTCGATTCCGCGGAAATACTGGGATAAAAAGTATCCTGTCCTAACCCCGGTCATGGTCTACCCATGTGCCAAATTTCATTCAAATCCGTTCAGCCGTTTTAGCTTGAAACAAACAAACTCACTTTCGCGTTTATAATAAATTATAGTTAGAATGTTGTAGCTATTTGTATCATGTAACTTATTTGTCAACAAAGCTTCGATGCTCAGCTGCAGAGTTCATCGATACTTGCTTTCATCTAGGTACTTATAACTACATTTAATTGAATTGTCTTAGTTTAAGTTTAAGTGTGATATGTGATTTAAGGGAGCCTACGTCACAATTTGAATCCTTACAAATATAAGTTAAACGTAGAGCTTTTAAAAAGAAAAGCCAAGTTCTTTGTTTACTGCATAAAACATAACAAGTACCAGAACCCTCGTGAAAAAAAAAAATGTCACGTTGCAGGTGTGTTTCCTCATAACAGAGAATACTTAAAACAGCACAGCAGCGGTTGCGATTCTATAGAAACTGCGTCATTCTTTGTACGAAAATACTCGTATATAGCTTCAGATTGCAAAACGTAGTCATGTTTTTGCAACGTGCTTGCACCACGCGTGACTTGAAATTACAAAAAAAAAACGCCATGAAGATGATGTTTCTATTTGCTTTTATACGATGTTTCCATAAATATTCTTCAGTTACTCTTTGAATGGTTATATTTTTCTTTGATTTTTTTTAAAGAAACGATACTAATGAATAGGTACTTGAGTATGGTAAACGAGTAGATAATTATGTTTCCCGCTGGGTTCGTGACCTAGACAACGTCAAATCAGTTGGTACCAGTAGTAGCTCAGATACAAGATAAAAATACGAGTATCTCTTACTAACTAATCTAGATATGAAATAGAAACTAGAAACGCAAAACATAGACAATAAAAACTTTAAAAAAATAAAGTTTTTGGGCAAAAGTTTTTTTTTCTCTTTTTTGTTGTACCTTCCCCACACAAATACGAATACCACTACCGCTAACTCAAAAAATACCCAAACAAAGTTAATAAAAAAATTATGGGACAAGCAAGTTTCCTCTACCAAATAGAAAAATAATTTTCATTATCGGTCCACAACTGACGGAAATATGGAAGGCCAGAAAAAAAAAACCACAGACGAACATAGAATCTCCTTTTTGGAAGTCGGTTAAAAACGCGACGGCGACTTATCCTACGTTTGCCGATTTACGATTTTCCAATGGTCATCAGTACTACGGGTAATATTGCCTGCCCATAGCCAGTTCAGCTTATTCTGTGGGTTATGTAGATAACTTTAGTTTCCCGTCGGATCACCTCATTCCGCAAATAGATAGTGTTTTCATTCAATATTATCATTCTGATTGGAATCCTCGCTACGCAGTTACGAACTTCCCCAACAAACTTAAAGGAGGTTGATCTATTCTGAACTTCGCGATAAATAAAACAACATCTTTGGTGACCATGAGCTACACGAACATAATTACAAAAACAAAGACGAGATACTTTATTTATTACTTCCAAGATATCCATCACGAATAAACGATCAATGTTTACGATATTCGTAGCAAACAGCTACGGCGTAGTAAGCGTCGGCGTATTACGAGCTACGAAAACAACGTAGCACGCTTCTTAGAAGCGTACTGATAACACTTGGTTTAATTATGAGGAGGAACATGAATGAGGAATTTTGACGGGCTTACAAAGCAAAACATTTTTGTTTCATGTATTTACAGAGATTTAATTTAACCCTGGTTGTATTTCGTGTAAACAGGGTTCTTCTATTACACGCGTCTCGTTAGTCTTGTATTACCTATTGGTATATGGTTCTCAACCGAGAGCCATTAGCATACAAGTTTCCCTAATATGGCTCAAACCTGTAATACAATATCCCTTAAAGTTATAGCGAAGACGTTAACTATGTATTAATATCGCTCCTCTCTTAAAAACATTTTCTTAATACATTAAAAGAAGTTCAAAGTAACAGCTGCTCAAAGTAAGCTCCCCTTTCTTAGCTCCCGATGAAGAGGGTCAAACATCGCAGATAACATAAGTGGGCGCAATATGACAATAATAATCTGATGCTCCTCCCAAACTGCTGACGTAATAAACAAAGCTTTAATTAATTTTCATAAATAGAACAGTAGCTCATTTTTTTTGTAATCAATATCTTTAATTATGCGCGAGATAATTAAGTAACTATGTATAGAACGCCCACTATAATTAATGTTACACGACACAACATCTTGCTAGATATGATAAGGGATTTCAGCGTGATAATTTTATTAGCACATGGGAGAACGCTATCCACTCTCTAATCGTAACTAACCTCCATACAGTATAACTATTTTCTTAATGTCCCTCGGGAATCATCGCATTTCCGAATACAAACGAATGCTAATTTCCACGACCATCTTTATTAGATTTATCGAGTATAATAATTTGAATTCAGAACTAAGTACTTTATATATATATTATTTTGTTTTGATTTCCGTGTGAACTATATAGAGCTAAAGTTCTTAGTTCTGAATTCAAATTATTATATACGATAAATCAAATCATTGACGGACATGGAAATTAGTATTCGTTTGTATTCGGAAATGCGATGATTTACGAAGGACATTAAGAAAATAGTTATACTGTACTAAAGTCTCAAGGCCGTAGGTACATATGTAAGTACGGAAGTGTCAAAGTCATCATTTATCTAGTCCGAGAAAGAGATGATGTTATACAGGACGTATAGCGTGATGTTTTTCTCACAAGAACCGTGATTAGTTTGGATGTCGAAGTCACAACAGTCGTTTTAACTGGTTGTAAAACTCAAAAAACAACCGTGACCCGACCCTCGCATAATACCAGATAACGATAACCTTCCAAGAAGAAAAAAATACAAAGTCTATACGGGGTCAGATTAAATTAGCTAACAAATCTCCGCAGACGTGATAGGTTTATCTAAACAAGACTAAATAATAAAAAAAAGATTTGGAGATGATTTTTTTGGGTCAATGACACGTCTTTGAAGTTATCACAAAAACAAACTGATATTGTAAGTGACTACACTACGGAGATCGATGACCCCAAAAACACAATCATCAATAATAATAATAATTAGATTTCGATACCCATCACGTCTCCGGAGTTTAGAGCTGTATAGCTGTTAAAGGGCCTTTTAGCAAGTGAGCAAAATTGAAACTAACGCCGTCATCTTGTATGTTCAATACATTTCACAAAACAATAGCACAAATGTCTGTCAACATCAGTCGAGCGCCAAAAAATCCGGCCAAGTGCGAGTCGGATTCGCACACGAAGGATTCCGTACTACCGTACATTATTTAGCAAATAAATGAAAATACTAAACGAAGAAAATGATTATTTTTCATCTCAAATTTAAAAAATCGCAAAGGTACATTTGTATTTCATAACGATACTATGAATAACAAAGTTATTTTTGAAGTTTCAGAAAATCACCCATATTTAAATAAAATACTTTATGAATCGGCGTTTTATTAATTATTGATATTATTATTATTTGTTGTTGTTGATTATATACAGTATATGGTTCATGATATACAGAAGTTTCAAACTCCTTACTAGTTTAGTTGTTGAGATAGATCTCATACAAAAATGGTATATGTATAGCAACTTTTACGGTCCCCTATTTCTTAATGTTTGAAGATAAAAAAATAAAAATTATATTTGTTCTCTACTCGATGAGACAATGACATATCAGCAGGGTTAGTTTATTTATTGTATAGAGACCTCCTTTAATTTTTAATTATATTTAATTAACAAATAATACAATGTGTTGTTATAGAATAATAAAAATGCATAATCTGTGGAATTTTCAACTGCCTACCTATTACGGTTCATGAGATACTGACAGACAGACAGACAGACGGACAGTGGAGGCTTAGTAATAGGGTTCTGATACGGAACCCTAAAAAAAGATTTATTATCCGTCACAGGTAAGCGATTAAAGACACAGTGGGAGAAGAGATAATCCTTGCAATACAAATGACTGTCAGATACATAATGCATGTATTCAGCTCATCGTTGGAATGGAAATGATCCCACGAATACAGACTCTCAACTGGTAAACAGTTTGTGAGACACAACGGCATTGTCTGACATCTCATTGTCTGCAGATTGTGTAAACAGGGTAATAATTATGTATTATTTTATCCTTACTTCATATAAATAAGATAATAAGTTCGTTAACACGTTCAGTGCCGGGAGCCCTTGATGAGGGCTCATTTTAAATGTAGGTTTTTCTTTGCGAATACAATATTATAAACCGTGAAAATAAAATCTGATGTATATTTTAACAAGATTTATTAGTATAGGTATGCGTTGGTTTTCAAATCCATTTTTTTTTTCACGGTTGCATAATATTCGGTACATAAAGAAAAGAAGAAAGAAAGAAAATACATTTATTTAGCACAGACACGCACACAAAAGGCACACAACACAACATATTATACTATAAACAAAAATCAAATTAAAAAAGAATGAAAACAAATAAAGTGTAAATTGCGTTTTATGATACTAGCAGGAAAGTGTGCCTTGCGGCTGCAAAATACACAATACATACATAATTTTGACCCTCCTTTCGTTGAAATTTTTCGTCGTCGTTTTATTTAAAAAAAAATCAGTTGTTCCATAGAAAACTACGCGGTCAAAATGTGTGGAACAGCAGATTTTTTTTTAAATAACCGACGTATACCGAATTCATGGTATCAGTTTTCGCATCGATGTCCCTGCCACCCTGTACATTCACTAAAAATTTTGAAGGTTGGAATCTACGTATAGTGACAAGACCCATTGAAAATATTCATTTTACAGTGTTTTATAGCACGGTTTTAAAGCTAATGCCGTTGACCGTACGCGATGGTTAACTTTAGCGCAAACGTAATGGCGACAACCCTCCCGGAGGGTTCACTTCCAATATGTATGGCGGTATGGCGTATGAGTTCTATGAAAAGTGGGTGTAGTCGAAAGTGTTAATTAACTTATGTGTCTGGGTAATGTTATACGTCTTGACATTATTGTCTATTATCCATTACGGCCTCTAATAAATCGGATGACATTGTGATATGCAAACGAACTTGAGCTTTATATCCTAGAGAGGTGAGCTTATATTACGGTTTAAGACATTTATTTCTCAAACAGAATACAATTCACTTATCATGAGAAATACAAGTTAATGTTATTACTAAATACACGAACTTATAAAGAACGAGTACCTACACTCGTAAATAATCCAATAAGTAGTAGATGCACAAAAAGTATTCTTTGTGGGTGTGGGTAACAAGAAAAAGTGAGTGTACTAATTACATTATCGTTTCTCGCTGGCAAGCCAATAGCAATTATACATTGTTAATAGTATCAAACTGTCAATATTTTTAATTTGTTAGTGCCTCAAAGTGATAAGACAGATTAGTACATAGATGTAATTTATACCTTGATAGGTATTTTAAGTAAGTAAGAATTTAATATTGTAGAAGAAATAGCACTGATTTTATAAATATGTAATTCAATTAAAATCGAGTAAAATCTTTCGTGATTTTTTTAAGTTTTATTTTATTGAACTTTAAACGAACACTAGGACTAAATTGACAACCACGATTTTTAAATAAAACTGTAGTTCACTGATTCTAATATATCTGATTCGTATTAATGTATTTACCTCGGCTCGTTTATTGTATTGCCTTTTTTTTTCTTCAATACCTTACCTACGCGTTAACCCGGAACGCCCACACCACATTTATTCTAAGCTCACAATTACATAAAACCTCCTGTCTTGTGGTTTCTTCCATGTCCGAGCAGAAATTCTTACAGTTCCTCGTTTTCATGCACGCGGCCTGCCCGCCGTCGGCAAAAAGATCCCGGCCGTGACAGTAGGCGGTACTCAAACTATTCTGGTTTTTTTTTACTACTAGCGATACTTTCTTTGATTCTTGTGATTGTTTTGTGTTAATAGGAAAACAATTTATTTAATTATCATTTCCTACCTAATTGGCCTTCATTAACAGAACAACAAATATAAGATTTACTCATAATCTGTCACGTTTTAATCTAGATTGTGAATTAAGGGGCCGTGTACGAAATCGACTGATTTCATTAGTTGTGAAAAAGAGAAAAAGAATTTAAACAAAACTATTTGTGATTTGTAAAGTCGATTTGTTTGTTTTGCATATGGTTGGAAAGGGATTTTTCAAATAAGTTAAGTATTCATGGAAAATCACAAATATTAAGAAGTTATAAGATAGTAACAATTTTTCCAAAAAATAACTCGAGACTGACGTTTGATCACTTAAGAAATTTAAAAATCACACATTAGTCTTCAACTATCCTTGAAATAAAATAAAAACAATATTTTATGATTATTCAATATTAAGTAAATCAAAGGCGAAATAAACCATATTTTCAAGAGCGCAAAAGTGATGCAACTTATTAACTGTGAGATGTGACTGACACGAATGGTTTATCACCACGAAAACGGTAATTTTATACTTACACAGACTTAATGTTTCAATGATTTCAAGCTTTCATACAATCAGATAAGTTATTGACGGAAAAGGGTTTTTTCATGCACGGAGCACCAAACTGTAGTCCATCCTTCTTGCCGAAAACGTAGAATGTGCAGTCTCTTGTAGCATTCATTTCTATGAACTCTATTCAACAAAAAGGCATAGTAAAAAAGTTTGAGCGCCACTGCATGTCTCTTCACGTTTTGTGGGAATGTATACCTAGACGGCTATTATAGCGCTCACGTGTAGTATCACATTTTTATACTCTTTTCTAACAACCCGTAGCAAGGACCTCAGAGAACGTGGCGTGGCGTGGGGTGGTGTAGTCCCAGCTACTATTTCATTACTTAAATACTTATTCACAAGATACCCAGTTATCGGCTGTTTATGACTTAGTGCTAATTAGGTTTCGTTTATTATTTCACTTTATTATTCATTTTGTTGTAAAAGAGCGCATACATTTTTAAATGTTATGTATACTCACCTCAGTTTTTCTGACCAACCCAGTATTTATACAAAGTAAACAAGTTTACCGACAGTAATCATTCACAAAATGATCACAGATAAAAACCTATTTCCTAGTAAACAGATTAATAGGTATAGTCATCTCGCTGGTGTTCTCAAACGTGACCGAGCAGCCGAGCAATCCCTGACTAGATGGATAACTCACCTGTTGTTTATGACTTCTGCATTGAGGTGAGGTTGATATCTTTTAAAAGAGATAAAATGATGCTGTTAAGGAAATTTACGTTTGCTGCACAAAATTGTATTTGAACCAATATGAACATCTGAAATATTTTGCAAATAACAGATTTTCCATCACAGTCTGTAATATGAAATAAAGACGAATAATACGAAATAATATATTTTCTATAAAAACAACGAAGTGATTATAGGGGTACAGACACAAAAAAAAATCTTTTATTACAGTAACATAATACTTAAGTAAATTTGTTTTTGCATTCATGGAGGTTAAATTAAAATTAATATTCACAAAGAGAGTTCTATCTAATGTCCACCTCTTCAAAGTGAAGCTTCCACGAACTTATCGAATTTAATGCATCTTTTATCAACAACCGACGAAGTATTTGGTGAATACAGAAATACTGTAAGGCATTGGAAAATTTAAAAAATGAATAAAAATAACTGTAAATCTTTGCCGCCATCTACTTTGACGAAATCTGCGAAAACATTGGTACGCATAAAGTGTGTTTTAAAAGATACCTTTACGTACATACACAAATTATACCAGTACATAGCCACAAATACTTCGCTGCTGGACGGAAATATCGGCTATCATTGTTCATAAGCTCCTAAAAGCGCTGAGCAAAACGCAAACCCTATGCAACATTCTCCAAATGTTAATGTGGGCAAGCTTTGTAACTGGAGCCAATCCTGCTATCCGACCACGTGTCACGGGCAAGAATGACGATTTTCATCAATATATTACGAAATTAAGGAGCATATTCAAAGGAACTCCCTGACAAGCCGAAAAAACTACGCATCAAATACCATAGCCTCCCTTTGAAATTCAGTAAAAACACGATGAAAATAAAGGGATTAAACTAAAATTGTCTTAATATTTTTTTAAAAATGGTAATGACATTATTTCACAAGCTGCCAGCCACAACTAGCCGAACAGAATGGCGGGGTTATTTTTATTTGTCGGCGAAGGGTGCTAGTCGACGTGCGGCGGGTGGCGGCGTGGCTGAGAACGTGACCACTTTACTGGCGTTACACCATGCTCCTCCTCAAACCTTACAATACAATAAACTAATAAAACTTGGCTCTATGTGCCCAAGTGGTAGGCCGGGGTGACCAGTTATGTTACGTTCAAGTTCCATGAGTTACATAATGGACAAAGAGTGATCATTTTGGACCTTAAGGCCAATTCTGGTACTTTAAAAACGTTCAAATCCAATCTTATCTCAGCGGCAGCCAATGTCAAAATGCTTTAGATACATTAGAGGTTTTTTGACAGTTTGTGACTGAGATTAGAATTGAAACGTTCGGGAATAGTTCTTGTCAAAAGTTGTATAGGTACTAAATGACATCAAACCAATGTAACTACTTAATCAACTCAAATATATAAGTAAGTAGTTAAGAGTGTAGTCTTCGAAGACGTACTAATAAATAATAAACAAATCATACCACAACACTTTTACTCGGCCATGGATCTGACCTCAAAACTGTTAGCAATCCAAAGCGGAGTTTTTAAGGACTAAACCAAGGTGGCGTCTAGGTCTTCACAAAACTTTATCTAAACCTGAATCCCTGAATCTTAAGGGCAAAAGAGTTTTAAAGTTATACTGATTTTTTTCCGACCGACGACGGCAAAGCCGCTCAATCAATCTGCCTAGCATTTTCCCAACTATATTGGTATCGACTTCCAGTGTAACCGGATGGTACTGTATACCTTATTTTATATGGAGCGACTGCGTATCTGACCTCCACAACCCAGTAACTGGGTAATACGATACCCCTCGATAAGACTGACTGTCAGACTTTCGGGCTTCTGACGACCCGTAACGACTGTCAAAGATCCATGAATGACAGCCGGAACCAACGGCTTAACCTAACCACCTATCCACAGACCAATCCCGGCAAGCGTAGCTTAACTTGATGGATCGAACCGTGCTCCTCAAAACCACTAACAAAACGAATAGGGATGATGCCTGGGTAAAAAAAATGAAATTCTCAAAAATGAAATGAAAGTCCGTCAGTCAGATAATAAAAAAATATTAGACACGTATTTTTTGCTTTATCACATTAATAAAAAAAAATACTTAGATAAAACGCATTTTAGGTTGGGGAGTGAGGGTCGCTAACTCACTGGTATGTATAAAATCTACATACTCGTGACGTCATGGCACATTTTACATCAATGTATCGCCGTAATCTTTAGATTACGTAAAAAAAGAAAAAATACGTGTTCAATATTTCTTTATAATGTCAAAGACGGACAAAAAAAAATTTTTAGTCATCATCCCTATTCATGACCATCCAAACGAGTGGTTGGTATAGTGTGAATACGAGAATGATGTAACAGCGTATTACACGATATTATCGGAAACATCAGTTGACATTTAATTGATAATCGCGAATTCGTCGAACAAGATACAAATAGATAGTCTAAAGGAGGTCGTCTATTGGTTGCATAACGTGCGCAGCATAATTAATTTTTGAATGGTTTGTCAAATTCAATTAAGGGTCGATAATTGAAGATAGAGTGACACTGTGCCACTACCTAAAGGGTCTACCTCACCAAGCATTCACTTCGAGGTCTACCCTTTTACCCATCCTACGGCAGCTATAACGAATGACGTGACCTTTCTAACTTCTATTATAACACTAATAATACCTTTGAACTTACTATTGAGTTAACATAATATCATATTGTATAATACAATGAACCATAATAACATATGAACTATTGTATTTCATTACAACCTCTATTCTTGCATTCAATTCTTATTTCATTGGCCAACTAATTGAAAACTACTGTATTGCTATTCAGAGGTACAGAAACGATTGGACGTGAACGACATTTCCAAATGTTCGTACTGTTCATACACCCCAGGGCTTTAAACCGATGACAAAACAGCAATAATAGCATTGAGTGTAACAATGAACTCCACTATTATAACATATTAATTGTTACGCTTTCACATATTATGTGAATTAGGGGTGAAATGTCACTCACCTTGTGTTTCACCTATTACTGCTATTGTATCTTTTGTAATATGTCGGTATTATGTCTTGCTTGTACCAATTTACAAGCACACACCTACATACATTAACATAAAAGTTAAGTCAAAGAAGTAACTTTCAATGAAATAATAACCTTAAGTCTCTCCAGGTTGGGTACGCCACAATTGTGGCGATAAGTCCCCTCTTTGAGGAGTGGCTAGAGAGGCGCCACAGCGTCCTCACCTTCCGCCTGACGTAGGTCCTCACCGGACACGGCTGTTTCGGGAGGTTCCTGTTCCGTATAAGGCGGAAGGAAACGCCCGGGTGTCACCACTGTGTGGATCGCCCGGAGGACACGGTGGAGCATACGGTGGAAGTCTGCCGTGCTTGGGCGGAGCAACGCCGTGTCCTCACGGAGGCGATCGGCGGGGGCGATCTCTCGCGTCCGGCCCTGGTTCAGGCCATGGTTCGGAGCGAGAGTGCATGGGAGGCCGGCACCTCCTTATGCGAAGCAGTTATGCTCGCGAAGGAGGAGGCGGAGCGCGCGAGGGAGATGCAAGCTGCACGCCCTCGCGCCCCTAGTCGCCGCAGGAGACGCCCTGGGAGTCGGGAGTCACGAGCTGACTGCCGGCCACCGTAGGCGCGGGCTTGCGGATGGTGAGCAATGGGTAACTCGCCGTCCGATAAGGACCAAGCCTGGGTCGATGGCGCGTTGTGTTCCACGCACGCCTCAAAGAGATGTCAGTACCAACTGACGGGGTCCGTAAGGACAAATGCCTGCTGGGGTTGCGGGTTTGTCCGAAAGGGATATCGCGGCCCCGGCACACGGGCAACGGAAGGAACACGGGTGGGTTTTAGTCAGTAAAAGTCTGCGCACGCCCTCTCGCTCCGCCTAGAGCAGGAGAAGTCATTTGATGATTTTCCATCCTCAAAAAAAAAAAAAAAGTCTCTCCAGGTGAGTCCTTAAACTTTTTGAGGCACCCGACGATAAATTCTTTTCATTAAGCAATTTCAGAATAGTTTAAGTGTCGCAGATTCTGCAGAGATTATCGTTAAAATCATATTACGTTTTTCCTCAATACGTTATCAAAGTTTCTTGAGTCCTCCTGAAATATTGAGGAGACAGTTAACGATACCCGGAAAGTAATTAACGACACACTGGAAAGTAATTCCTTTTATTATGAAGAAATCGTACTAGTCATACGTGTGACACATACATATATCAGTATCAAAACAATAACATAACAGTAAACATAGACGATGACCTCCCCCAGCGTCCTTGACCTCCCCCTGCGTCCTCTAGCGTGAAGGTAACGCAGCGAGCTCCTTAATCTTCTACTGTTATGAAAATCGCATCACCACAGCCTATAAACATTAATAGAATGATATGAAATGAGCGATACACATGACGTGCCCACTGGAGCTAGGTCATGTCGTAGATGGGATAAATTTGATGCCCACAGTTTTTTGAACATCATATGACCCAGATACAATGCTGGATGAAGGCGTATTACTAAACTAAGACTATTTGTCTTATTCTTTTCGCTATTTGGGCGAAAGGATAAGTTCTCCGTTAAATGTTATTGTGAAAAATATAGATACTAATGCCTAAATAATTATTCTGGAAATTTTTTTTTTTGGTCTGAGTACTTAATCAATGAACTAATTATTGAAAAATTGAAAATTACTTTTTTTCAAGAACAGTCAATGTACAGGTTTTATCTTTTATTGTTTGAATAAAGAAGTTACGTGTTTATTATTTAAATACCAAATCTCCACTTATGTTGATGAACTCTCTAACAATTACAAAATAGGTAAATATTGTAAATATTGTCTATCAAAATCTTTACATTCGATGTTAATGATTTACTTATACATATTTTTAATGAATATAAATACGTTGTTGAGTAATATACATAGAATCACAAAATCAGTATTGAGCCACTCCTACACAAGACCCGAAATAAATTAAGCCTATACGTATATTTTTTTAAATTATTTCCTAAAATCTTCCTATGATTTTATCATGGCATAATATTCTTAAAATAACTTGAGATACAAACAAGTTCTATTCTTTTTTTTTTAAAGTATTGTATTACCTTATCTGCCTTGACGTTATTCCATACAAGTTTATCCGTTAACTAATAATCGTTGCTTAAAGTTATGTAATAATTAAAGTCTGTTTAACCATATATTTTTTGACTGAATGTGTAATAAACTAATCTTATTGCATGTTTTTGTCTAAGGTATTTATGTTAGAAGTCATGCACTTTAAATAATTCCTACGGTCGTACTGCTGTAACCCATGTGCAGTTTACCGAATTCCATTTCGATTTCCCTCTAGAATATTTCAAGGAATTTAGAGGATTTAAACCACTGGCACTTGACTGACTGCAGAATAGGGATTATGACTAAAAAAAACTAAAAAAAATTTTTTGTCCGTCTTTGAGATTATAAAAAAATATTGGACACGTATGTTTTCTTTTTTTACGTAATCTAAAGATTACGGCGATACATTGAGGTAAAATGTGCCATGACGTCACGAGTATGTAGATTTTATACGTACTAGTGACGTATCGACCCCCACTCCCCAACTTAAAATGCGTTTTATCCAAGTAATGTTTTATTAATATGATAAAGCAAAAAATACGTGTCTAATATTTTTTATTATCTAACTGACGGACTAATTAGATTTTTTTTTTTTTTTACCCAGGCATCATCCCTATTGTTGATACTTCCCACTCAAAAACGAGTTTTTCTTTGTTCGATATTCAAGTTTTACCAATTACGCAGGTTTGTATTTAATAATGACGTATTGTAAGTTACAGAACTTACGCAGAACTAGAATGATCCCGTTGTTCCATCAACTTATATTTAACAAAACGTTAGTAGAATACTGCTTTTTACAAAAATACTACCAGAAGCGGTCTTCTATTAAAAACAAATAACTTTATCCCTTACACGGTTGACACAAAGTTTTCGCTGTTGGCTTAGTTTAGCTTAAGAGATGAGTAAACCTTTTTTTTCTACTGCAAATAAAGAAATAAGAAACACCCAATTAAACCAAATAAAATTCCCAAAATGACTATTGGAAACTGCCAAAACCAAGCATTATACAGACAGAAACAATTAACAGTTATTCCTGAATCTCAATTCACTTGAAAGGAATTGTTCAGTCCATTCGGTGGATATTTTCATAGTTAAACCTTGGTAGTTCCGGCTGCGCTCTCAAAAGGGCACGAGTGCACGACCCAAGCTATTCGTGTCAAGGATTGGTCTTTATATAGACCTTTTGCATTTGCTACTTGTATTCTATGCTTTATCGATTTTAATTGGCTAGGATCTCAAGTAAGTCATCTAGCTGTAAAAATCTTCTTCCCTTTAAATACTTGGACTTTTCTCAACCCACGTCGATCTAAAAACCTGTCAAGTCTAAAATGTTGGGGATCAGGCTCTAGGCATCCCTAGAATGAAAACCAAATTACAGCTACCATACCGTAAAAGGTTACAGCAGTAATTGAATTGTAATTGAGAGTAATTGAATTAAGAGTAATTGAACGAAATTCACAACTGGATAAATTATTTTTTTTGCCATTACGGGGAAGCGCTTGGCCTGCATCTCATCTGTTGGTAATTGATGATCAGGCCGAAGGTGGAAGCAAGCTTCTCCCTAAATCCTCAACCCCAGAGGAACTAGCTATCTTACCTGTAACTGCCGAAACACAATAATGCTGTTAACTTTATTGTTATGGCGTCAGACTTGGATAAGATGGTGGTAGCTAGCCAGGTGGACTTAGAACAAGCCCTACCGCCAACCAAACCGAGCAGAAAATTTTGCCCCCACTGCGAATCGAACCCAAGACCTCTGGTTTTGAGACAGGTGATTTAACCACTATACCACAGAGGCGGTTATGATTTTTGATCTCCTTAAATGCTTAATTAGCGTCAAGTCTGCGGTGGGATGTAACACAATAATAATGTAAACAATCAACAACAACAACAACAAACAGTTTAGTGGTCGTAGATTGTAAGTTATACATAACTTAAAATATCGCTGAAATCATTGGTAAATTATATGGCACTTCATGGGGAACCACCCCATGAAGTGCCATAGAATTTACCAATGAGTATATGACAGGTACCTACTCAAAACTTAAAATACCTATTACACAAATCATTGGTAAATCTAAAGCGCGTCAGGGTGTGGTTTACCTATTCTTTGGTGCTAAGCACACCGAATGGACCCTAAACTGCTGTATGCATAATCAACCTATAATTTTCCCACTACTGGGGACACAAGCCTCCTCTCAGTGAGGAGTGGGCCGTAATACACCACGCGGGCCCAGTGCGGGTTGGTAGATGTCATCTGTCTTCGAATTTTTGGTACTAGGTCTTGCCGGTTGCCTCACGATGTTTTCCCTCACCGTTTTGAGAGCAGTGGTGATGAAATAATTTACACAAAGTAAAGCGCCTGTCAGGGTTCAAACCAACGACCTACAACTCGTAAATCGCAGCCGTTACCACTGGGCCACCACTGCTCTGAAGAAGAAGAAGTAATAAAATTTCTTTAAATAAAATATTTACTGAAAGATTACTGATTTACTGATAGTTTTAATGCATTTTTCAAATTTCATGACTTTTCCTGACCAGCACAGAAAATAATTAATCAATAAACAGAATTAAAGTTTTGCTGATCCTAAAAAACACCAAAGAAAACGTCAACAGCTCAATCATCTTTTTCATAATAAGCTTTTTCGAAGGAAAATTACTTTCCATCATTATATACGTGTGACCTTAGCATGGTGGGTATAAATAGAAACTAGGGTGAAATGACCTCCAGCGTTACTTCCAGTACTGCGGCCTCGATGATAATTGTATATCTGAGGAGGGAAGGTGAGGTGGAGTGCACCCCGAGCTTGTGATCTAGTTTTGAATGGGCTCGCGGAGGCTCGCGCGTGACGTCAGGAGGCGTAGCTGTGACGTCAACGTGAAACTAGGGCGCGCGGTCAACGACCGAGGCCTCCGCTGCACAACCAACACCACTGTCCTTGGAGGCTCGACCAAACGTGGTAAGTCTGAAAACAGTGATATTTCGTTGCTGACATTTATTTATTTATTATTTATATATACTTTATTGTACACCAGATTATAATTTACATAAAGAAAAAGTACACATACATATTCATTATTTTACACTGAACAATTTTTCATCAATGATTTAATTAAACTTAATTCCAAACAATAAATGTTATAATATTTTTGCTTATCAACAATGTTTTTCTTTGTAATGTGGATTCAATTGATAAGATTGCATATTAGTTTAAACCTGGAGGAACTAGAAAAATTACGGAAGCCTACTTTTACGACAACAGCAACAGTTTGGAAACAATGCGTATTATTAAGTATTAACAAAGCTTACATAACTGAGCAACTGAACTTCTATAGTTCAACGGTCAGTTATTTAATTAGAGAATGCTCTTAAAGTTCATCTCGCCATTGTGTGTAACGGACACGTGTGAAAAACTACTGAAACAAATAATTATGAATTTTAAATTGACTTTAAGTCGAATCGAATTTGTTAACTACCTGAACGTGTACAGACATTGAGGTAATTAACAAATTCGATTCGACTGCCATCGGTGGTTAGAACTTAAATTGGTATATAACAACTAGTTATTTCTCATGAAAACTAGCTACGACCTTAATTGTTTATAAACGAGGCGGAAATTCTAACAGGTTATGGTATTGGCGAAACAGTTTTTATACCGCGTATACCACGTGTGCAGGACGCCCACTCAAACAATAGTACGGTTTGATTATGTAACGTAAATCACATAGATCAATGTTGTAAATAATAATATTCAAACAAGCGATAATTGTACTACCTACCAAGCAGGTCCTAACTTGACAAGAACACAGGTAAATCATTAACAGTCACCTAAACACACATAAACAGAATATTAGCATCACTCACGAACAAGTCGCAACTTGTCGACGAGAAACTAGCCAGATGGCATCGCCCAAGAACAAGTTGCAACTTGTCGAAAATAAACTACGTAAAAAGGTATCATTCAGGGAGCAGGTTACAACCTGTCGAGAATCAAGTTCATGCTTGACTAAAATATCCAGGCCTCACCTACCTATCATTGGTTAAGAATTGTAAATCATTTATTTTTAATACTCAAACCACTCGCTACTTGTACCATAGTAGAATACTACTTAAGCTCAAACCAAAATGTAAAACCCTAGTGTTTTTTAGTGCGCGACTCAATATACCTCAACAATATTCAGTATTCAGTTTGTATCCAGATCTTATATTGAACAAGTAAATGATATACGTCAAGTCACCGAGAGTTTTATTCACCGAACAACGTAATAGTGCCCTCCAATCCAGTGCACAATAGTGTGAGACCTAGAACACTCACATTGTCTGGTCCTTCGTTAGCCGGATCTGAGGAAAACACTATTGAGAAGATTCCCCGAACTTCTTGAAGAATATTATTTACGAGTAGAAGAATTTATCAAGAACAATGCCAGTTACGAGGTCTACAGGTAGAAGAGGCCGACAAGCGTCAACCACGACTGAAACTGCGACTGAAACCGCGACTGAAACCGCGACTGAAACCGCGACTGAAACCGCTACTGAAACCGCTACAGAAACTACGACTGAGACAGTCAGTACGGAGGCTACGAGAACGACCGCTGATACGTCAGAAGCACCCACCGCGACCGAATCTACAATCAAAGTCGCCGCCACACAACAAGAATCTGAACCTGAAAATAAAGAAAGTGGTCGCCGCAGCAAACTTACGTCGCAAAAGAGTGAAAAAGTGTCTAAAGCGCGTCGCATAGCCAAGGCCAAAGCGGAGCTAGCACAAAGGTTAGTGGAATTAGCAACCGCGCGCCTCGCCGAAGTCGAAACTGAATCTACGGATGAAGACTCATCCGCAATGGCCTCGGAAACTGGAAATGATCAACGAGTGACTACTTGGCTACAATCAACTCAAGTACTCGCTATCGCCGACCGACCACATCAATCCGAAGTAAAGTCGCCGACCGAACCTGCAGTTCCAGTGACCGCCGCCGTGTCCTGGTACATCCCGGCGACCTTACCGGCGGGAGTCAGCACCATGCACCCACCGCCTGTAAACCTGAACACCGAACCTAAGAACACGCTGCCAGCGAGCACTGCCGCCTCCTGGCAACCGAACTTTGCGACTGTACAGTCGCACCCGAACATGCCGCCAGTGAGCACCGCCGCCTCCTGGCAGCCGAACTTCGCGACTGAACAATCGCACCCGAACTTTGCGACTGTACAGTCGCACCCGAACATGTCGCCAGTGAGCACCGCCGCCTCCTGGCAGCCGAACTTTGTGACTGAACAATCGCACCCGATCTTTGCGACTGTACAGTCGCACCCGAACATGCCGCCAGTGAGCACCGCCGCCTCCTGGCAGCCGAACTTTGCGACTGAACAGTCGCACCCGAACATGCCGCCAGTGAGCACCGCCGCCTCCTGGCAGCCGAACTTTGTGACTGAACAATCGCACCTGAACTTTGCGACTGTACAGTCGCACCCGAACATGCCGCCAGTGAGCACCGCCGCCTCCTGGCAGCCGAACTTCGCGATTGAACAATCGCACCCGAACATTGCGACTGAACAGTCGCACCTGAACATGCCGCCAGTGAGCACCGCCGCCTCCTGGCAGCCGAACCTCGCGACTGAACAGTCGCACCCGAACTTTGCGACTGTACAGTCGCACCCGAACATGCCGCCTGTGAGCACCGCCGCCTCCTGGCAGCCGAACTTCGCGCCTGAACAGCCGCACCTGAACCCGCCGCCAGTAATCGCTGCCTGGCAACAGAACTCTGCGCCCTCGCAGCCATACCCGAACCAGCAGCCAGTGATCACATCCACGTACTGGCAACAGAAATACGTGCCTACTCAGCCGCAACCAATGCCAGTGCCGACAGAACCCGTCGCACCCTGGCCACAGAACTCGACATACGCGACAACGAACACATCGTGGCAACCGATCTTCACTACGGCACCACATCACAGCTACAATCCGAGGTATGCCGCCGAGTCCATGCCCGAGTCTATGCCATCAGCGCACGTCGAGCAACAGCCTACAACATTGGCCGTCCAAGAACCAAGGGCGGACATGAAAGAACTTGCTGCTGCGATCACACACGCTGTGCAAGCCACGCATTACCAGCAGCCAACAAGACATACCGAACTACCCTGCTTCAACGGAGCTCATCAAGATTGGCTCACGTTCCGCGCCGCCTACTGTGAGACGGCACACCGACTATCAGCAGTGGAGAACATGTCTAGACTTAGAAGAAGCCTTCGAGGTCTAGCCAAGGAAGCTGTACTGGGTCTATTAATAGTGAACGCCGACCCGAATGAAGTTATGAAATCACTCGAGCTACGCTTCGGACGCTCAGACTCAATCGCAATGGCCGAAATAGAGCGTCTACGAACTCTGCCGCGCCTCACGGAATCTCCGCGTGAAGTTTGTACATTCGCCACCAAAGTAGAAAGCATAGTTGGGACTCTGCAAGCACTCAACTGTGGACATTATCTCTTCAATCCAGAAGTAACGAAAGCTATCGTTGAGAAGCTCACGCCAACCTTGAAGAGACAGTGGTACCAGTTCTCAGCAATGCAGCCCAGAACAGAACCTGATCTCATAAAGTTCACCCGATTCATCAAGATTGAAGCTGAAATATGCAGTCCGTATGCATTGCCTGAAAATATCGCTGCAACAACACAAAACTCCCAAAACACGCAGCGACGCCAGCAACGAGTACATACCACGCAAGAAACGAACAAACCAAAGTGTAGTTTATGTGAACGTCAGGGGCACAGCATCATGGAATGTGAACAATTCAAGAAAGCAACTACTGATGCTAGATGGGATATAGCCAAGAAGCATCGCTTGTGTTTTCGTTGCCTCAAATACAGAACAAAGCAACACAGCTGTAAACCAAAGAAATGCGAAATAAACGACTGTGTACATTTACATCACAAGATGTTACACGCCAACAGGGCAGCGAACAAGAAGAAAGAAGAACCCGAATGCTCCAAAGAAGAACAAGAGAAGGTTCATTCAGCATGGACACCTAAGGTATCGTTTTTGAAAATAATACCTGTGCACCTTTCTGGACCGGCGGGAGCTGTAGATACCTACGCACTCCTAGATGACGGCTCTACGGTAACCATAATCGACGAGAGCCTAGCCAATCAAATCGGAGCAGAAGGATCCTGTGAACCACTACGTATAGCTGCCTTCGACAGTGAACCTACGATTGACATGACATCTCGACGAGTGAACTTCTTCATCAGAGGACTTCACACACCTGAACGGAAGTTACAAGCGAGAACAGTCAAGCAGCTAGAGTTGGCTGCACAGAGGATACCTGGAGATGCAATCAGGGACTGTGAACATCTTCGAGACATAGCCAAAGACATAGTAACTGAAGATGCGAGACCCAGACTCCTGATCGGCCAAGACAACTGGGATCTCCTCATTACAATAGAAATCAAAACAGGAAAGAAGAACCAACCAGTGGCATCACTAACGCCACTCGGTTGGGTCCTGCACGGCAGCCACACACGAGCACTAGGCCACAGAGTGAACTTCATCAGACATGCTAACACAGATGACGACCTTCATGAACTGGTGAAAGAATACATCACAATAGACAATATGCAAGTGAATCCAAAGAAACCCATCAATGATCCTGATGAAAAGGCACTTCGTATCCTGCAGCAGCACACGAAGAGAACTGCGGAAGGACGGTATCAAACCGCTCTATTATGGCGAGATGAAAATATAAAAATGCCAGACAACTACGACAGCGCTTTGAACAGACTCATCAGTGTGGAAAAGAAAATTGATAAAGATCCAGAGCTAAAGAAGAGGTACTCTGAACAAATGGAAGCACTAGTATCAAAGGGATACGCTGAACCAGCTCCAACGACCACCTCAAAACATAGAACCTGGTACTTGCCTCACTTCGCAGTTTACAACCCGATGAAACCGGACAAATTGAGAATTGTCTGTGACGCTGCAGCTAAGACCCGAGGGGTCTCTCTAAACGACCAAATACACACAGGTCGCATCGCAGCACCAGGAGAATTCAACGACAGCGATTTACGCTTACGAGCCAGTTGGCGTGCAGCTCAGAGGCTTGCCGATATATTCTGGGCCAGATGGCTGAAAGAATATCTCCCAGAACTACGGAACCGTAGAGAACCACACACTAGAGGCGTGATCCCCAGAGTAGGCGATCTAGTGTTCATCGTAGATGGTAACCTCCCAAGAAACATATGGATCAGAGGACGCATCTGCGCTACATTCCCTGGCCCAGATGGAGTCGTCCGCACAGTGGACGTGTCTACGAAGGGAGGTATCCTGCGACGTCCAGTGAAAAAGATAGTGGTACTATCAATAGACCACGGCGACCCTGCACCGGCTTCTACGACTGCGACGTCAGCGACGGACGACGCACGGCGGGAGGAATGTGCAGGACGCCCACTCAAACAATAGTACGGTTTGATTATGTAACGTAAATCACATAGATCAATGTTGTAAATAATAATATTCAAACAAGCGATAATTGTACTACCTACCAAGCAGGTCCTAACTTGACAAGAACACAGGTAAATCATTAACAGTCACCTAAACACACATAAACAGAATATTAGCATCACTCACGAACAAGTCGCAACTTGTCGACGAGAAACTAGCCAGATGGCATCGCCCAAGAACAAGTTGCAACTTGTCGAAAATAAACTACGTAAAAAGGTATCATTCAGGGAGCAGGTTACAACCTGTCGAGAATCAAGTTCATGCTTGACTAAAATATCCAGGCCTCACCTACCTATCATTGGTTAAGAATTGTAAATCATTTATTTTTAATACTCAAACCACTCGCTACTTGTACCATAGTAGAATACTACTTAAGCTCAAACCAAAATGTAAAACCCTAGTGTTTTTTAGTGCGCGACTCAATATACCTCAACAATATTCAGTATTCAGTTTGTATCCAGATCTTATATTGAACAAGTAAATGATATACGTCAAGTCACCGAGAGTTTTATTCACCGAACAACGTAATAGTGCCCTCCAATCCAGTGCACAATAGTGTGAGACCTAGAACACTCACACCACGAATTTCCCACAATTGCCCACTTTCAGCTTAAGCGCGTGCAGTTCCCTGTGAGCGTATGCTTTGCGATGATTATCAACAAGTCACAGGGGCAGACAATAAAGGGTGCGGGTGTCGACCTCAGGACAAGCTGCTTCTCACACGGACAACTGTACGTCGCGTGCTCCCGCGTCACCAGTTCTGACTCTCTGCATATTTTGGCTGCTGAGAACAAAACTACAAACGATCGTAGTATACAGGGAAGTTTTATAAAAATGTGGCTGGTATGTCTGTAGTATATTGTGGTATCTTACGAATTCCACATGAACTAAGTAGCGGGTAGAAGCTAGTTGTTTGCTGTTGTCGTAAAAATAGCTACCGTCACAAAACATGATTGAAGTTCGAAATATATATTCCAAAAATTTATCTTTGTAGAGTTAGTCTCTTTGGCTTTGGGGTCCCTCATCCTCCTGTTTCATTGAGGGTGCAAACTAGGTCAGAGCTTGGTGCTGCAGGCCCGGGCCCCGCCTCCGATCGATGCCCCGGCGTCAATGAGCACCAGCCCCGGAACCCGAGCACCTCTCACTATAGCGCCAACCGCCTATAAATAGACCCCAAGGTGCTGCGCCATGTTTCATATTTCAGAATGCATGCTACTATTTATGGAAGCGATGGCCTACTTTGTTTCGAAACCTTCGCTTCAATGTACGAGGCCTGTATGACGTCATTACAAAGGTTATCATAGAGTGCCAAGCAGTCGAGGACGGAACCCCGTTAGATAGTTCTCAATGCCTAAGAAGAGTATAATGGAATATAGTGCCATAACATTTTGGAGGAATTATTTGAAACATAGTGTAACATGACCTGCGAGATACCTGACAAATGGAAAGGCCATAGAAACGTTTTACATTGTCGCTGCTTTTAGTATCAAAACAATTCCCAACGCAGAACTCAATCGCTCAGTTACTGGGCTATTGCGTCCAATAATTTCACTTTTTTATCTGTTTATGTTGAGACTAACATTATGTTATACTGGTTCATTATAACATAACGCAGCACGTTATAATAAACCACTAAAATAGAAAGTATTCATGCATACTCCACTCATGGATATAACCAAATTGTCTATAAAACGTGCAATCTAGTAAAATGTCAAGTTGATATTGTTACGTATATAATTATAATAGATTAACTATTTCAATAAATTTTTCAATAAACGTATTTATAAGTTATAATGTGGTCTACTCACAAAAACTAACACCAGAGATGACTTATCTGTGTATACAATCATTTGTTAGTAGACATTGAATGAATCGCATCATATAATGCTCCCAAAATATTTCATTGTTTTGTCAACTATTGCAATTCACGTCTTAAAATCATAGCAGTTCTTACTGTTACTTTATGTTAACAAACACTTTAACAGCTTGTCTCCGATACCTCTCACAGATTTATTGACCCCGAATTTAGTCAAAAGAAAAAAGCCTCTCATAAGATTATTATTTGATCCTGGTTATTGTAAATTCACAGATAAATAGGTTTTTAATAGTGTCCATCACAGTACGAACCTCCTGTTTGAACTGAGGAACCCGTACGATTACATGCTCAAGCTACTTGCATCGTGTTAAAGAGCCTTTCCTGCTCTGCCTTTGAATATCACATGTGGCTGTCGTTCGTGTTCATGGTTGATATATCAGCTCATACACCTTTGTTCTCATATACCTAGTGGCAATGTTCCACCCTGTTTACAGTGAATGCACCCGTGCCGCATTCAGCGGGCTTGCGTCACACGCGTCCAATATGCGTCAACGTATTGGGGTTAATAAACTCTCCATACAATGCTGTGTTCCTTTGGGGATTTAATGGGAGTTGTTTTTTTAACCGACTTCAAAAAGGAGGATTGTTTTTATTGTTTTTTGTATGTTTTAACGCAATTAAAAAACCAAATATGAAATGATTTCGGTCATACTTCATACTCCCCATATAAATTTTAGTAACTATGCTTGAGTAGTTTTTAAGTTAGCATCAATAATACGTATTTTTCCACTTAACCTATGTAGTCGATGGTATAATAAATTCCTGTCACTGTTATTTACATTTATATATCAGGAAGTGGTATTGGAATTTGTATGGGGTAAGTCTTACAACTAAAAAGAGAAAAATAAAACACTAGAAAGTGAAAAATAGCTTAATTTCGGAAGTCGGTGGCAAAAAACGAAAATTCAAAACCAAAGAAACCGAAGACTTCCGAAATTAAAGTTATTTCTCACTTTGTAATATTTTTTGGAACTCGGATGTTATTTTTTTTTTGTACCTATAGGATATTACTTTTTAGTTACGTTCACGAAGTGTGGATGCATCGCGTAGCGCGATCTCATTAGAGATGGCGTCTCTTTGCCCAGCAGTGAGATGTTACAGGCTGGGAATGAATAAATTGTATAAGTTTTGTAGGCACTATGCGCAGCAAATTGACACAGTACGTCAATTTGCTATGTTTTAGCCATTTCATACAACTGCCAAAGAAGAAAACCCACGTTCGCACGGACGTAAAAATATCGCGGCGGGATTTTATCGCGTACTGGATTTTTAACTCTCAGTGTTAAGCTGAGCGTTGAGAATCCAACGCGCTGCGACGAGTGTGCGTCCAGCATTGATAAAACACACTGTTGGATTTTCAATTCTCGGTGCTAAACAGACCGTTGAAAATCCAGTGCATGAAAAAAAATCACCGCGATATTTTTACAGCCTTGCGATAGTGGGCTAACATTTCTGATTCGAATATACGGATCATTTAAGTTGGCTAATGTCGAATTTAAAAAATCCCCGTCTGTCACTTTCGCTGGTGATGGCAAGTGAGACTCCACATTCTTCGGACAGATCCCGAGGTTAAGTATTAAGTTCAAAACTTCTTTTTTTTTACCTTCTTTCGCCTGACTACTCTAATCGAGCCAATAACATATGGCAAACGCTACAAAAAAATAATAATTGAATAATATGAAAAAAATTAAAAATAACTTAATTTTTTATATTATTTTTGAATATTCAGAAAAATACGGGCGGGCACATGCGCATGGGCGACATTGTATAGTGACTACATAGAACGTGATTATTTAGTAATGTATGCAGAATAAAGTTATAACATGTATTGCGACAGAATTAGGATCACTTGAGGTTGGTACCCACCTACTCATGTGATATCTGAAAAAAATATAAGTAGAAGTGTAGGCAAGTTGAACTATGTTGTACACACGGCTACATATCAAGCTACTAATTTCCAGTTTATACTGACCACCTACTGTACGGAAATCCTATACAATGCGATAAATGATAATGATAAATGATTTTATTTCTGTAAGTGGGTTCGGACAAAACACTTTTACACGTCAATCATATTTTTTTTAACTAGATGAGGTCGGCGTTTCCTATCTGACTACTCTGAGAAGAAAGGCCGAAACAAACTCAGAGGTAACAGTCTCTTTTAAAGTCCAGACATAATCTTGGTCAGATCATGTGAAGATCATGTAGATTGGTGTCTGAGATAGTCTTTTGAGGAAAGAACCACACAGATTGAGAGGACCTGTCCAGTCAGTGCACGCATTTGTCAGTGACCATGCAGCTCAACTCCGAGTTTAAGCAGCTCAACGATTCAACGAACAATACCAAAGAAAGGACGTTTGGGTAGGCCGCATAAATTACTCAAGTTGCCATACCGTGATAAAAACTAAATGACAAAAAAAAAAAGGAATGACCCACATAGTATTCACATTCACAATGATTAAAACAATATAATACTTTAAAAAGTAATATGTCATGTATTCATGTCATTGTATATACGGGGTGTCCGGGACATCAACGCGAAGCCGGCCACCACGGACTCGGTACACGATTCCGAACCCCCCCGCGCCGAAACCCCTCGTCGGCCATCAAAAAAAAAACAGCTGCTCCAGCTGCTGCGAGATCAGCTTATACCGGAAATGTATACTTAGCTTGATATGCAGCCGTGTGTACTAGTACCTTCTCTGTAGTGTGAGAAGAGGCCTTTGCCCTGCAATGGGACAATAATAGGGTGGTATTATTAAGTAGAACGTACTTATGTTATAGATTGAAGCTATGTTTATCTTTTCCAACTGTATAGGTCTTTTAATTATATCTGTCAATTAAGAATACCCTCTGGGGTAAATATAGCAATCTTTACATATTATAAAACAAAGTCCCCGCCGCGTCTGTCTATCTGTTTGTTCGTCTGTCTGTCTGAACGTGATAAACTCAAAAACTACTAATCGGATTTTCAAACAGGTTTAACCAAAGGACGTAGTGATTCATGCGGAAGGTTTTAGTATATAATTCATTAAGGTTTTGTGTAAATTGGCTGAAATATTATGGTTATTGTTGAAGATTTCGGAAGAAATCATGCCGACTGGGAGCTTTATTGGCGAGCGCCGCGTAAACCGTAAAAGATACATGAAAATTATGTTTTACAGAATGGTACATCTTAAAAAGTTCAACAAAAAATTTGCGATGGCATATGTCTATCTTCTAAGGACGACCCACAGTAACCATTTTGATTCTTCAGAATTTGATAAAAATTTCATTGTTATTTCCAAAGCTATTTTGACCGGTATTACATTAATCCTTACCCAATACATATGTTATTAAAATTGGACATTTCATTTAGATTAAAATATGCCTTGACATCATAGCATTTAAATGAATAGTTTAAAAGATGTCACAGATTCAAAATTACGCGTAACAAAATAATTATGGTTGGTGGCTAGACGGGCGTAGCGGTATCTTTTCCTCGGCTATTAGGTATATCATCCCGGTAGTACGTTCCAGTGGAATATTTTGCGACATCCACGCGGGCGAAGCCGCGGACAAAAGCTAGTATTTCGATATATTTCAATGTAAATAAACATCATGCGTCACTAGGTTCTATTCTAAAATCCATAATAGTTAAATTGAGTTTGTGATCCGCCTACTGCTTGACGTATGGGAAGCTGCCAGGCTACTCATATTAGTAGGACTGATGCTAAGGATAGTTCCATGATATAATAAAACCTTTTGTTAAGGTCACCCCAGATTTTCTATCTTTAGAGGTTTAAATTTAGCACGACAACGTCGTGTCTGAAAAAGTATGTAGGATTGATTGTGATTTACTTATCGGAGGCGTATTGAATACTTCGTAACATGGAGACATATACGGAGTTGTTGACCAACTTCCAGTTATTAGAGAGGCACGACCGTCAGGGAGACAGAGGAAAATGAACATACATTGTTAAAAGATTTTTTTTAAATTATAATTCTCAGAACTGATCTACAATCACAAATGCAATAAAAAAGTTAAAACACAAAATTTCTGATTGACATCTACTAGATGTGAATCTAGCATGAATTTTTTATGTAAAACATTTACTTACTACTATTATATTAAAAAAATTAAACAAAACTTACAAATTGTGAACTTTTCGATAAATCATGAAAAAGTTTTGGGAAAGAAAAACCTCAATATATAAAAAAAACAACTAAAATATTTTACAATTCAAACTATAAGTTAAGTCCTAACTCAGGCTACAGAACCATCAAAGACATCTATTTCACCACGAATGGAATTGGCAAGAGAAAGCATGCGGCAAATGGGTGAAAAATTACCTATATTAGTTTGTCTATGAGGCCCTTCAGTTAATTAAGCGGCTACTACTACGTGGGATACTAAATTTCACTTTATCTAAAAGCTCAGGAGAATCTATTACACCATTTATTAGTTTAAACAAAAACATGAAATCTAAACCTTTCCTACGTGCGCCTAAAGATTTCATTTTATAATTACTCAGCCTAGAGTTATACGAGTTCAGACTACGACATCTGTTATCCGAGAAACATAAGTGGTATAAGAACCTTTTTTGAACGCGTTCTATCCGATCCGAGTGCACTTGACAAAATTGGTTCCACACCGTACTCCAATACTCCAAAATACTACGAATAACGCTGTTGTACTCGTAAATGGAAATAGTTAGAATTGGTTCTTTAAAAAAAATCATTTCCCTGACGATGAAGCCTGACAGTTTAGATGCCTGACTAATCATTTGGTCGTAATGACTCCTAAAACTTAAACTACTATCTAATAAAACACCAAGGTCCCTAATAGTATCTACTTCTTGGAGCGGGCTGTTATTAATCGAGTAATAATATTCACAAGTTTTCCTTTTTCTGCTAAATAATTTTCTATTAGATCATAATGTGATTGTGATCCAGCTTCGCACACTGACTGCTAAAATGAGACATGACATATTCCTTTTTTCCACGCTCCTAGAACGATTATAATAATACCAATCTATTACTGTTCCACAGCAGGGCAAAGTGCTATTCTTTTGATTACCATGCTTGCTCAAGACGAGTTGGCCATTTTAAACTAATATTAATAATTATAAGTCCAGGTTTCTTCACGAATTTTTCCTTAACAGATGTCAGTGATGTCCAAGATGAACTTAGAAAGCACATATTATGAAATTGAAAAACCCACATTGGTACTTGCTAGGATTTGAACCCACAGCCTCATGCATGAGAGGCGAGGTCCACCATGACATTCTAGAATGATTGGCACTAAGTATCTTTTGGAAAGACGAAATCTCATTTGGATCTACATACTCGTACTTACCATCTTCTATTTTTGTTTTGTAGGCAAACATGTTTAACAAAGCAAAGCTGATTCTATTTAATCAGTTTATAACTCTCTCCATTAAGCCGTCGGCGTCGGGAGAACTCGAAGACACTTGATGACAACGAACGTGCAAAGAATGCAACCTTGTGCGTCATAGAAGCTGATAATGAACCTGTAAGGGAAGAGACACGTGTTCACGTCCATTAGCAGGTAATATTATCAAGCCATTGATGCCGACAGAATTTAAAAGCAACGACTTTTAGTTCAGTTTAAGTCGGCACGCGTCACTGGGTTTCAGGCAGATTCTTTCCGTGCAGGATTTTAGGGAATGGATTATCAGGTACACCTACAATTCCTACAAATAATGGACCATAGTTTTTTATGTGGAACTTAGATAAGCGCGATGCACCCCGATTCAAAATTAATGGCGGCTTGAACATGAGGCGAGTCGCTGCGCATTAACGAATTCATGGGTCAGCGGGAGTGAGGGGTGGGGTGCTGTGCAGCGAGCAGCGCCCTTCCGAGCCGCCATTAAGTTTGAATCGAACTGTAACTTGTTATGTTCACGTTGTCCCCGTTGGTCTCGTGGTCGCAAGCGTGACTGCTGAGCGTGGGGTCCAGGATTTGATTCCCGGGTCGGGCGTGTGAATTGTTATTGGGGTTTTCTATTAGGAATTTCTTAGTAACTTCCTGGAGTTTGGAAGATGGCGGTGTGATACCCCCGTGCCTCGGAAAGCACGTTAAGCCTTTGGCCTTGATCTCTCTGCGATCGTGTCGGATTGCCGTCCCATCGGACTGTGAGAATGAGGGAAGATAGAGTCAAGAGAGTTTCCCTGGGTCTGCGCACACACTTGTGCACTATAATATCTCCCGCGCCAAAGGCTGGTCTCCGCTGATATTGGTCGGCATTGCCGAAATACGGTCTGGAGGACTACTATTATTACGTTCACGTTACAAGAAACCGTTTACAAATAAGTCTACGTTACATCAAATTAACCGCCACAGTGCAAGTCGTACAACCTACCTACTTACGCAATAATTTGCCGTGCTAAAGCAACAGCCACCAGACAAAGATTTTAACCGTATAGTTCGGAAGCGCCCCCGATTGGACCCGAACACACGAACCTCCACCGGCTCGGAATTGGACCCCAGAATGACGACATACGTCATCCTAAATTGATTATCTAAATATATATATTTTTTTTAATAATCATATATTGTGTGCATTAATTAAAACATGGCAGTTGGATAAAAATCTCATATTATGATATTTATCGTGCAAGCTTAAAATTCAGGTGTGTAAATGCGATATTCGCTAATTGATGACAGTGGTGGTCCAGGCTAAAAAAACATAAAAATTGAACATTTCGGACATCCAAACTCATCTACAGTGTGATTTAACTTGAACAAAGAATTAATTCGTTTATTAGACGTATTAATTAATTAATCATGTTAAATCAGTAGGTAGTGGTAAAAATGTTTTTTGATAACCAAAGTCGAAGTTTCGGTCCAATCGTGCGTGTTAACATTTTTATTTGTCACAAATATCTCACATAAATGTAGATACGATTT
Source organism: Agrochola lota (assembly GCA_947364205.1). NCBI lineage: Eukaryota > Metazoa > Arthropoda > Insecta > Lepidoptera > Noctuidae > Agrochola > Agrochola lota. The sequence continues at coordinate 10,713,043 of OX376236.1, forward strand.
AAAATGTAACAAGTATTATTTAAAATATTATAAACAACATGAAAATGCCCCTGATCATAACGTAATTTACAAACACAGGGCTATAATAATCATTACGTCTAGGTACCTACTCAATTTGTGTTCCAAATCGCCGGACCCCACCATTATCGTTTTTTTTAATTGTAATGATTTGCGAAAGCGATTGCTAAGCGTTTTTTTTATTCATTTCGATTGACTCGAGTAAAATAATACCAGAAACCGTTTAAAATTAAAATTAATAAAATAAATTATTTTATAAGCATTAAATTCAATAAGCATTATTTATAATATTTTTTTCTACTTTTTGTAATTATAATCTTTTTTCGGACATTATACTAGGAGGTAGACCATAGGTTGGTAGATACCTAATTTATTCAATTTCGCGCTGAATTGTTTCTTCGTTCAAAATTTTAATTCGAAATGTGCTCGCAAAATTATTTTGATTTAATGAACATTTAATTTATTTTTGGTGCTTTCCGAAAGTTTGACTTCAGTCAGCTGCAGATAAATCTAGGGGGACTGTACGAGGTTGTGATAGGCTGACAGAGAGACAGACAGACAGGCACGTAGACCACGTATAACCATGGCGAAATATAAGAAACCCTTTTACGACTACGGAAGTCTAAAAAATAATAATTTGGATCATCTTTGGCGCAGATGCACATGTTACAGATGAATTAAAGTCAAAGTCAAAGTCAAACAATTTATTTCAATTAGGCACATAAAAGGCACTTATGAACGTCAAGTTTACAAAAAATAGAATTGATTCTAGTCGCCCCTTCCAAAAGGTAGTTTTCGTATGGAGAAGAATGGGCAAGAAACTCCACCGTTACTCTTTTAAAATGTTTTTACAATATTTTGCATACATTAATTATATAATTATATGTGAAGACGATGCATCTAGAATAAGATTACTATACCGCGATAGGTAAAAAAGAATGAAAAATAAAGCAATTACAGATAAATTAAATATGTGACAGATACATGGTGCTCACATATTTACAAACATTGTAAAATTATACGATATTCCTAACATTTTAACAAGTAATACTAATAAGTCAGTGTGTGAGTTCAAGAAATCACAGAATGTAAAATCAGTGTTATAAAAAATAACAAATACATAATTAAATAAGCAACCAGTTTGATTTTGTCTAGAATTAGGAACCAACCTCCTCCTTTTTGAAGTCGGTTTAAATCTTTGAGCTTATAAAAAAATGGTACAGGGGTACCCCCAACTACGCTCTCCCTACGTGTAGGTATTAGGTATTAATATGAAGTGTATTTAAATAACAATTGATACTTATTTAATTAATTAAATAAAAATATAATATCTAAAACTATTAACAAACTAATAAGTATGCGTCTAAAAATTCCTCCGCATCGCTGTCGACTAGTAATGTACCCAAGAGACTGTATTGCCACGTTGTATGCAATGCTTACTTAGCCTCTGGCGAAGGTAAAAGCTAGTCCTTTCGTCACGGAAAGTGTCAACTAGGCGTTTGTAGATTTCATTGAACAAACCATGAGCACTCGGACCCCACGGCCCGAGGGATTCAACCCCAAACTCGAAAATATAATACTTACGTCGCTTCTGCAGCCGTAGCAGGGGCGCCAGCACAGCACACCCAGCCAGGAAAACAGGATTTATTTAAAAGAGTGTCCGTGGAATTTCTTGCCCGTTCTTCTCCATAGGTACCTACTACGCTTTGGAATGGGCAACTAGCTTCTTATATTTCTGACTGACCGATTCCTGGACAATTCAAAAGTGCCTGTAAATGGTTTAATTGAAATAAATGCTTTGAGTTTGAGTTTGAGGATGGCTCCAGAGTATCGACCAATTTGAAAATCAAAAAAATCAAAAAATCATGAAAAATATGAGTTTTATTCAGTTTCTACTGTTTTTTCCGGCCGCATTTTTATGCATGCAGCTTTTGAATCGAAATTATAGACTTGAGTGTCTACCCAAGTTTCTTATTTCGTCAGCACTCAGAAGTCTTACGTTGCAACACAACTTTTATTATTGATTTGATCTTGTTTTTATGTATTTTAGATATGAATAATGGCAAAAGTAAAAATACAGATAAAATAATAATATTTTTATTTTGTCCTTTTGCATCTTTTCAGCTAGGAGATGGTTGTTTATGCATATATTTTCAGCAAATCTAAGTTGCCTACCTTTTGTTGGCTATTTTACGCAAATTTCTCAGTAGAGTGGCGACGCGGTTTGACCGACTTCGACATAGAATTAAAGATACAAGGTGGGCCAAAAGAAATCACCCTATTGGAAGATGCTCTCATTTTTGCAAATGGCTGCCAATGTCAAATGTGTTTTGACATTTGTGGACACAAGTAATACAATATTACAACTGAACAAGCCATGGAGCGATACACTCTCCAAGAACGCGGAATAATCGTGTCTATTTTTTTGCGTAACAATTCGTCTGTGGTGTTGGCGCAGCGCGAATTCCGTCGCCGATTCCCCGGCCGTTCGACACCGACTGCGCAAACACTGCGCCGATTGGCCACCAACCTTGAAGAGTATGGGACCACACGAGACGTTGCCAAGAGTCGGCGGCCCCGGAGCGCCCGTTCTGCCGAGAATATCGCCGCTGTTGCCGAGGATGTCGAGCTGTCGCTGGAAACATCGACCAGATGCCGTGCCACGCAATTAGCCATCAGCCAGACGTCCCTTTTTTTTTTTTTAGTTTGTGAAATTATCAAATAACTTCTCCCGCTCTGGGCGGAGCGGGAGGGTGTGTCAGACTTTTACTGACTAAAACCCACCCGTGTTCCTTCCGTTGCCTGTGTGCCGGGGCCGCGATATCCCTTTCGGACCAACCCGCAACCCCAGCAGGCATTGGTCCTTACGGACCCCGCCAGTTGGTGCTGACATCTCTTTGAGGCGCGCGTGGAACACAACGCGCCATCGACCTGGGCCTGGTCCTTATCGGACGGCAAGCTACCCATTGCTCACCGTCCGCAAGCCCGCGCCTACGGTGGCCGTAAGTCAGCTCGTGACTCCCGACGCCCGGGGCGTCTCCTGCGGCGACTAGGGGCGCGAGGGCGTGCAGCTTGCATCTCCCTCGCGCGCTCCGCCTCCTCCTTCGCGAGCATAACTGCTTCGCAGAAGGAGGTGACGGCCTCCCATGCACTCTCGCTCCGAACCATGGCCTGAACCAGGGCCGGACGTGAGAGATCGCCGCCGCCGATCGCCTCCGTGAGGACACGGCGGTGCTCCGCCCAAGCAGGGCAGACCTCCACCGTATGCTCCACCGTGTCCTCTGGGCGATCCACACAGTGGTGACACCCGGGAGCCGGACGTCTTTAAGGCGAATTTTGGTCAAAGACCTGCGCATGTTCCCGTACAAAGTCCAGTCCGTGCATCAGCTGCTGCCTGCCGACCGCCAAACGCGCGTAACCTACGCCCAAGCCATCCTCAATCTCGAGGAGGAAGTGGACGATTTTTCGACCAAAATCATAATGAGCGATGAGGCTCATTTCCACCTCAGCAGGTACGTGAACAAGCAAAACTATCGCTTCTGGGGCACCGAAAATCCACGAGTGATGCACGAGGAGCCATTACACCCGCTCAAAGTGACTGCATGGTGCGCTGTTCACGCTGGAGGATTAATCAAGCCATTTTTTTTTTCGAGTATGCCGCTGGCTAAGCAACAACAGTGGATGGTGCGCGCTATAGGGCCATGTTGACCGAGTTTTTTCTGCCATAATTGGACGAATTAAGACTGAGGGACATGTGGTTCCAACAGGACGGAGCAACGGCACACACTGCGCGAGCCACAACCGGTATTCTGAAGGCAGCGTTCCCGGGTCGCCTCATCTTTCGTTTTGGCGATTTGCACTGGCCCGCATGATCGCCCGATTTAAGCGTTCCAGACTTTTTTTTGTGGGGTTTGTTGAAGTCCCGTGTTTACGTGAACAAGCCCGAGTCTCTGGAAGCCCTTTTTTTTTTTTTTTTTGAATGGGAATTCATCAAATGACTTCTCCCGCTCTGGGCAGAGCGAGAGGGTGTGTCAAAATTTTACTGACTAAAACCCACCCGTGTTCCTTCCGTTGCCTGTGTGCCGGGGCCGCGTTATGCCTTTCGGACAAACCCGCAACCCCAGCAGGCATTGGTCTTTCGACCCCGTCGGTTGGTGCTGACATCCCTTTGAGGCGCGCGTGGAACACAACGCGCCGTCGACACGGGCCTGGTCCTTATCGGACGGCGAGCTGCCCATTGCTCACCGTCCGCAAGCCCGCGCCTACGGTGGCCGGAAGTCGGCTCTGGACTCCCGACGCCCGGGGCGTCTCCTGCGGCGACTAGGGCCGCGAGGGCGTGCAGCTTGCATCTCCCTCGCGCGCTCCGCCTCCTCCTTCGCGAGCATAACTGCTTCGCAGAAGGAGGTGACGGCCTCCCATGCACTCTCGCTCCGAACCATGGCCTGAACCAGGGCCGGACGCGAGAGATCGCCGCCGCCGATCGCCTCCGTGAGGACACGGCGGTGCTCCGCCCAAGCCGGGCAGACCTCCACCGTATGCTCCACCGTGTCCTCCGGGCGATCCACACAGTGGTGACACCCGGGCGTTTCCTCCCGCCTTACGCGGAACAGGAACCTCCCGAAACAACCGTGTCCGGTGAGGACCTGCGTCAGGCGGAAGGTGAGGATTGTGGCGTGCCCAGCGCTGGGTTGCGACAATCGCACACTCCATGCCGCCATGAGATCCCGCCGGAGCTCTGTCCGCTGTGCCGTGATTTCTCGCGGCAGCGGAGTTACACCCCGGCGTTTCGCCTCCTCGCGCAACTCCCACATGTGCGCGAGTCTCTGGAAGCCCTCAAGGACAACATTCGACACGAGTGCGGGAATCTGTCGCCCGAAGTTCTCGCCGAAGTGATGAATAATGCCATAAAACGAGCCCGTATGGCAATCAATTGTGACGGCGCCCATTTGGCCAATCTAATCTTCTCGACTTGACAAAAAAAAATCTAATGGTTCAAATAAACATAATCAAAAAACAGGATCGAAATTTTTCATTTAGGAAAAAAAAGAGAGCCAAACAACATCGGATGACTTCTTTTGGCCCACCTTCTATTTCCACAAACTTATTGCATAAAATAGTTGCGGTAGAATAATTTTCTTAATAAATTGGAATGCTGAAAGTTGAATCGCTGCTAAAGTCGCTGCGTGTGTACCTAGGTAAACATCACGTAGCATTACATTTTTAATAAAAATAACTAAAAATCTAATGTAATGTGAACCCATGGAATTAGTATGTACTATATTGTGTGAACCAGTTTGATGAAAAGGTTTTTAATTAAATACCGGCCGAATTTGATGAAAATTTGAATACCAAAACCATTTGGTAGTAAAGAAAAATAATAAAAACAAACTTTAATGGCTTTCACACATATTTTAAAGTTGACTGGCCAGTTCGGGTGGCACTTAATCATGTGACTGCAAAAAGTTCGTAATTGCACTCAAGTTTTATAATAAAACAATATGTAATACAATTTGAGTGCAAACAATAAACAGAAAAATACGATATTTGTAAATAATATGAAATAGGACAATTCACAATACAATAAACATATTTGAAACAGGTAACCAAATTATGTCAATGCGGAAATTTTGGCGGCCTCAAAAACTCAAAAGCTTCCAACTTCAAAGCACAAAGAACAGTCACAGAATAAATACCGGGTCACCTTATTTAGTCATATTTAAATAACAACTGGCGAGTAGGTACCTTCTTGTTAGGGTTCCATACCAAAGGAGGGGTGCTAAGCGGAACCGTATTACGCAACGACATAGCGGAGCTGAAAAAAAACTGGCCAAGTGCGAGTCAGAGTCACAAACGTCAAAAAAAAGCCTCCGCTGTCCGTCCGTCTGACAGTGGGCTGTATCTCATGAACCATAATAGGTAGACAGTTGAAATTTTCACAGATTGTGTATTTCTATTGCCGCTTTACAAACAACAAATAATAAAAATAAAATAAAGTTAAAAATTAAAAGGGGTTCGATTAAAACACCGAAAAAAACAAATTTTTTGTTTGGGGCAAGAAACGTGTTTTTTTTTTGACGTTTTTGACTCTGACTCGCACTTGGCCGGTTTTTTCTCAGCTCCGCAATGTCTTTGACCGGTAAAAGTCAATTACCTATGCTTTCGATATTTCGATAAATAGGCCAGTGAAGTTTTGATACCCACGGGCACAGGCCCGAGTTCCGGTAAGCCAGCATTAACTATAAATACCTATTCCAAGCAAAAATATAGGCAAGCGTGGGTAACCGATATGATTTCATACAATTTATAATTTCTAATTTTTAAATACCTATTCCTTTTTTAAATAAATCTGCGTGGAGAACAATCGGCGGATCGAGTATCGCAATTTTGTTGATATATTTTTTAAATATAATTTGCAAGGAAAATGATTTATTTTAATTGCAAAGTTCACTCGGGTACAAATCTATGTAGGTGAAATCAGCTGAATTCCCTGGTGATCTGTAGGTAGGTAGTCATATTGCTTAATATCTAAACTAAGCACTGTTACACTTGCTACTTAGATAGAGAAACTACTTTAGTTTGTGGGATCATACACGCGCACTTTATAATATTTTATAAACTTAGATATAAGATTCTTTGTAAATGAGCACACCTAAGGTTGTCTACAAACTAAACCGCACGGCGATTCAACAACCGGCTTAGCTGCCTTTCACGGGCTCATTTTAAACAAAAGGTGTCCGACTTGCATCGCCGGGCATTCCCACCTGCACCGGTGTGTTCACTTTAACACTTTCGATTCCACCCATTTTCATAGAACTCATATGCCATGCCGCCATACATATTGGAAGTGAACCCTCCGGGGATTTCCGCTAAAGTTAACCATCGCGGACGGTCTATGGCATTAGGTTTAAAACCGTGTTAAGCTCCATGCAGACTAGCGCGACGTGACAGCGCGACGCGACACCGGTTATTGTCATACAGTGAAGTTTTCTTACAAATTGTATTGTTCGAGTCGTGTCGCAGGTCGCGTCGCGATGGTCTACACGAGCCTTTATAAAACACTGTAAAACGAAGTAAAATAGTGTTTTCATGGGGTCTTGTCGCTATACGTAGTTTCAAATGTTTTAATTTTTTTATGAATATTTGTAACGGCTACCAAAAAAAAAAAAAAAAAAAACATTTTGTTAAAATATGCATCAGATTTCATTTTCACGGTTTATAATGCTGTTTCGCTAAGAAAAACTTAAATTTAAAATGAGCCCTCCGCGAGGGCTCCTGGCATTGAACGTATTATAGAGACTGCGGTCACGATCTCTGCCGGAAACAACTCTGCCTAGCCCTTCTGGAAACATAGGCATGATGATGTTGTTATTTTATTATTACATAATAATCTAATTTTTACAGTTCAATGAACCTCTCTTTCTATTGAAGGTACGTAAAATGCTTTTAAACAGCTTCCTGACACTCAGTACAGATTTGTATGAAAGCTTTTAAGCTAAGCGAAGCAATAACGTTACTAAAAAATTATACCAGCGTTGAATATTCCGCGGTTTCAACTGAATTATATAGAGCGGTTGTCGAACCTTTAATTAAATAGGGTTTATTTAAGTATCTGGCCTAAATATAATCTGTAGGCATTATCCACTTTAATGTGATAATAATAATGTTTATCCACCGTGTGGAACAAGTATTGGTTTTTTCCATTTCTTTCCAGTTGGTTGACTAGGCGATCTGAGTATCCCAAAACAAGGTATCATTACAGGCAGATTATATTATTGCTTATTAATGAAGTGTAATTAGGGTATTTTTTAATTAAATATAAAACGCATGTTCGTTTTTTAAATCCTAATAATAATAATAATCTTTATTACTATACACACAAGATTCATGTTACTCAAAAGCAGATGTACAAAATAACATAATATATCTACATAAATCTACAAAAATTATGTAACCCTGTTTCCTAAACTAGGTAGTCCTGTATCTTAGGAGACAGTAAACTATCAAATACAGAACAGGAAGACCACATTCCAAAACCTATCTATTGTTCAAACAACAAAGAGTTTTCTTTCAAACCTAATTATTTATTTAGAACATCCAAAACGATTTGTTTTATCTCTCCTTTTAGTCTCTAGGGACTATCAGGGGCCATTGACACCGCTACAGAAGTCTACATAAGTATATCGGAACCCACAACAAATCGTAAAACATGATATAAAGTTGGTCGGACTAATCGTGGGTCGTATGTACGCGGGGTTAGTCCCCATATCAGGGTAAAACTTTCTAAGCACATTATAATGACCAAGAAATAGTGGGCGTTCCTTCGTGTCGGCAAATACAAGTAACAATATCGTAACTTATTTTATGTGACCGTATAAGTGGTACCTTGCTACCTAACTTTATCAAGATCTTTTTCACAAAACGGTATCTAGGTACTATTAATCATAAAACTATCCCTTTGACCGTTAACTGTCGTAAGTGGACATTCAAATGACCAAATCATTAATATGTGTAAAATCCTTCACGGAAAAACTGATGCTATTGAATTACACGAAGAACTGTCCCATCTTTTTTTCTCCGGTATACTATATCTGTAACAGAGGGCACAGATTGTTTGCCGTTCCTGGGAGTCAGTCGTCGTCGGCGTCGCTAGAGCCCAGTCTTTTGTTTCTCGCACACTCTCTGCGCTCATCGCTCTCTTGGTCGCTAAGCCTGACTATGATAATATTTACGCGGACCAGTGGACGAAGATCTTGTCAGTATGTCTGGAGTATTTTGAGATGAGCGTATGATTGTCGAGTAGTTGTATACTTTTTAGGGTTCCGGAGTAAACAAGGAACCCTTATAGTTTCGCCATGTCCGTCTGTCTGTCTGTCTGTCCGCGGCTTAGGTCAGAGACGGTTAGTACTAGTAAGTTGTAATTTGGCATGGTAAAATAATATCATGAAACATATATATATAATATATTTTTTTAGGGTACCTCCCCTACACGTAAGGTGGGGATTTTTTTTCCTCGTCTTTCCCATGGTGTGGGGTGTCGTTGGAAAGGTCTTTTAAAAATATTGTGAGTGTGTTAAAATCATTTTTCAATTCAGGAATCCGTTTGCGAAATATTAAGCTTTAAAGTGCAAATTTTTGTTAGAGTCGAGTGTCAAGAAAACTATCACAGCTAAGTAAGCTTTACAGATTAACGAGTAATAATCGACCAACTTAAATTAGCAGTTTGAAAAATATGATCTCTCATACATTCCGTATGGGAGTCAAAGTCACTCAACACCTTTCACACTAGCGCGCGCGATATCACGGGAGGATAGGCGGCGCGACGCGCACGACGACACTAAAGGAAAACCTCGTGCACTCTGGTGCTACGCGACGGCGCGGCGCGACTAACAAAACAATTTCTAAGAAAACTTCACGGTAGAAGAATTACCGGTGTCGCGTCGCGCCAGTCTGCACGAAGCTGAACATTTTGGATAGCGTCGCTTCAATATCGCCGCAACAACGCGTCGCGCTAACTACGCCACACAAGAGAATATTTTCTGAGTCGCGACGCGCTAGGTCGCTCCTGTGTGTAATATCGAGTATGTTTTCTTAGAAATTGGTCTACGGATATATATAGCAAAATCGCGTCGCGTGACAAGTAGCGCCAGACTGCATGAGCCTTCAATATTCAGCACATGTATAGGTAAAGATACCAAAACACCACTTGAAATTATGAAAAAAAGATTTCTATTTAGGTACCTACCTAATATGGGTATTTTTCATCAAATTTCGAAATTTAGGTCCTGAGCCATTGATGCTAAGATGTATGGATTTATCATCAATGTTACATTTTTATTATATTACTAGGTATCTACACTAATATATTAAAAGCAAAAATTTTGACAATAATATTGACAAAAAAAAAACGGTTACTTTATTAGTCTAAAAGTCATTCCCTCATCTTGTCCCTTGGTCCGAAATTAATAATAAAAAAACAAAAAAATAGAAATAAAAATTAAAAAAATGAAAAGAATGAAGAATGAATAGATATGTCATTCCCTCATTCCATAAGTTTTTTAAAGTAATTTTTCTACATGTTACACACAATAATATGGAGGACCTTAATTTTTTTTAAACTCATTAAAGTGAAACTTATATTATTTATATTATGTTTTCAGGGGGCTTGTCGCCATACTCGTATCTCTCTCTCTCTTACTCCCTCTCCATCTCTTTCTCTCTCTCTCCGTCTCTCGCTCTCCATCTCTTTATCTCACTCTCTCTCTCTTTCTCTCTCGCTCTCCATCTCTTTATCCCTCTCTCTCTCCCTTTATTTCTCTCTCTTACTCTCTCTCTTACTCTCTCTCTTACTCTCTCTCTTACTCTCTCTCTTACTCTTACTATCTTTTTTTCTCTATCTTACTCTTTCTCTGTCTCTTACTCCCTCTCTTTCTCTCCATCTTTCTCGCTATCTTTCTCTCCATCTTTCTCTCTTTCTTTCTGATCGAATACTTATATTCACTAATTACCTAATGCTTTTTATTACTCATTTAGTAATAAAAAGGTTTTTCTTTCTCTCTCTTTCTCTCTTTTTCTCTATCTTACTATCCCTCTTTCTCTCTCTCTCTTTCTATCACTCTTACTCTCTCTCTTTCTCTTACTATCTCTTTTTGTCTATCTTACTCTCCCTCTTTCTTTGTCTCTTACTCCCTCTCTTTCTCTCCATCTTTCTCACCATCTTTCTCACCATCTTTCTCTCCATCTTTCTCTCCGTCTTTCTCTCCATCTTTCCCTCTTTCTTTCTGATCAAATACAAATATTCACTAATTACCTACAGCTTTTTATTACTCATTTAGTAATAAAAAGGTTTTTTTAAATGAAGGTTCTCCATATTTTTGTGTATACATGTAGAAAGATTACTTTTAAAACTTATGGAATGAGGGAATGACTGACAAAGTCAAAGGCAAAGTAGTCAATGCCTTGCAAGGGCCTATTTGAAATAAATTATTTGTCTTTGACTTTGCCAGTCATTCCCTTTTAAACGTCAAAAATTACAAAAAATTGAATTGATTCTAGTCGCCCCTTCTATACGGTAGTTTTCGTATGAAGAAGAATGGGCAAAAAACTCCACCGTTACTCTTTTAAAATGTTTTACAATATTTTGTATATGTAGGTACATTAGTTATATAATTATATGTGAAGACGATGCATCTAAAAATAAAAAAATAATTTACTATACCACAATAGGTAAAACGAATTTAAAAAAGAAAGCAACAACAGATAAATTAATTACTTATATGATAGATACATGGTTCTCACATATTTACAAACATTGTAAAAGTAGACGATTTTCCAAAAAAAATACATTTAATATACACTGACTGTGTGTGAGGAAGTAATCACAGAATGTAAAATCAATGTCATATAATAAAATATAATAATTTATGCAACTTAATTAAATTAGCAACCAGTTTGATTTTGTCTAGATTCTAGATTATCCTATGGAGCTGGACCAGCATTCTTATCTTGGATATAATCCTCTAATTTGTAATATGCTTGTTTACAAAGTGTACTTTTAATATAAGTTTTCAATTTTCTTTCATTTAATTGTAAAATATAACAAGGTATTTTGTTTTAACATTTAACACAGTACCCCATAAAAGATGTATGTACTTTAGATAATCTGAAAAATGGTTGATCTATTTTATCTTTGTTTCTCGTATTTCAGGATGGGGGAATGATTTTTATGACAATTTGATACTAAATGGGTAATAAAAAGCATTACGTAATTTGTGAATATATGTATTCGATCAGAAAATCAGAGAGAGGGAGAGAAAGAGTGAAAGTAAGAGAGAGAAAGAGGGGGAGTAAGAGAGAAAGAGAGAAAAAAGTAGAGAGAGAGAGAAAGACAGAGAAACAGAGGGAGAAAGAGTGAGAGAAAGAGATGGAGAGCGAGAGAGGGTGAGGGAAAGAGAGAGAGAGATGCGAGTATGGTGACAAAACCCCCTCAAAACACTATTTTACTTCGTTTGACAGTGTTTTATAACACGGTTGACCGACCGCGGTGGTTGACTTTAGCGCAAACTTAATGACGGTAACCCGCCCGGAGGGTTCACTTCCAATATGTATGACGACATGGTGTATGAGTTCTATGAAAAGTGGTTGGAGTCGAAAGTGTTAAAGACGCTCCCGCACCGGAGCATTCGCCTGTAATGTAACAATCCAAGATCTGAAATATGAGATCTGTTTTATATCTTGAGAGCCAATGTTCTCATAACAATATCACAAAGATACAACTCAAAACGTTGAAGTTAAAATTAAACAGAAAACTAAATTAAGAGTTGTGGCTTATTTCGTATCGAATACATATATATTCACAAATTAACTAATGCTTTTTAGTACCCATTTAGTATCAAATTGTCATAACAAAAATCATTCCCCCATCTTGTCAGTCATTCCCTCATTCCATAATTTAGCATTTTTCTACATGATATACACAAAAATATGGCGGACCTTCATTTTTTTTAAACTCATTAAAGTAAAACTTTGTATTTCGGCAAAAAAAAAGATATATGTATATATTATTTTATATTGAAATTTTATTTATGTTATCGTCATAACATAAAAAGGTTGTAAAGAGTCTACTGCTGTCACATTCACATCACCAACTTTGTTCACAAGAGCGCATCAATCATTCTTTTGAACATCTTTATCGCAGCGACAGTTGCTTACAAAACCGCCTTCACTTTGCTAGAGTAACTTAATATCATACGGTAAAGGCACACAGTGTCATTGACTTTATATGAAGTTTGTTTATTTAATGTTTTTTTGGTTACAATATTACCCTTGACTGTACAGAGCGGTTATAAATCTTGTCGGAACGATTCAATGCCATTTACCCTATTGTTTCACTAAATAAGAGGCATACAGTGATAATTATTATATTGAAATGAAATCGACATACGAACGCTTCGTAACCGAAATACTTTTAAAAGTTACATAGTTAAAATTCTGAAGGATCAGCAGTGGATTCCGTATGCTCACGTTCAGTGCCTGCAGCCTTCCCGGCGGGTTCACCTAGTCATATGGGATGCCGGGAGCCCTCGTGGAGGGCTCATTTTAAATGTAGGGTTTTCTTAGCGAATACAGCATTATAAACCGTGAAAATAAAATCTGATGTATATTTTAACAAAATTGATTAGTATATGCGTTTGTTTTAAAATCCAAACACTTTTCTGGATGCCTCAAGAAGTGGAAGAGATTTTATTAAACAATCACGAGATTTTTTTTAGTTAATTACCCCGTTGGACCAACGTATTAATAATAATTGTAAAGCTATGTGGCTTTATTAGATTAAGAGTCCTTACGTAGGAGATACGATTTTGATGGTTCTTTTTTTATTTGAAAGGTAGTAACTTTAAATTGAACTCATAAAAATTTGGCGAATATCTGAGGAGAATCTTCCTGCGTGATGAGCAGAATAGCTCCTCCAAATGCAGTAAATTGCTTACTTTTAGATTTCAACCAGTGAAATCGGCCTTTTAACTACTAGGTAGGGATTGACGGAGCACCCGGGGCCACCTTCTCATCACAAAACTAGACAATTCTGAAAATAATGTTCTGAATTCTCTAAAACCTTTTTACAATAAGGTCAGTAGATGGCTGGATGGATAATGTGCACCGCTATATCACGCTGTCGTTGTCGCTCGAAAAATGGTCCCGTCGAGCATTTTGTGTGACTGAGTTTTGTGAATACTGGACATGATAAGGATGATGGAAAAGTATTGCGACGGAAGTAAATCACAAAATACATCATTTAGTACTTAATATTTTTACATGTTAATCTGGCTATATCTCCTGAACTGGCCGACGAGTATCGTCAGTTTTTATACTGTTCACATAGGTATTGTACATACTTTAATACTATACAATTATTAGCCTTCCAAGTGATTGTTAATTTTTAGGGTTCCGTACTAAACAAGGAACCCTTATAATTTCGCCATGTCCGTCTGTCTGTCCGCGGCATAGCTCAGAGACGGTTAGTACTAGAAAGCTGTAATTTGGCATATGTACACGTATTAATCATACTATATAATATATTATATTAGACAAAGGGTACGGTAGGGTTTTTAGGGTACCTCCCCAACACGTAAAGTGGGGATGATTTTTTTTTCCTCATCTGCCCCATGTTGTGGGGTATCGTTAGGAAGGTCTTTCAAAAATATTGAGAGTTTGTCAAAACCATTTTTGGATTCAGGGATCCGTTTGCGAAATATTAAGCATTTAACTGATTTTTTTTGTTAGAGTCAAGTGTCCCCCCCCCCCCCCCCCCCTTCTAGCTAAATGGTTGTACTTGGACTTGTGAAAAAATTCACAGCAGTAGTATATATGTATAACGAAATTAAAAGGAAAACTATGAGAGCTAAGTAGGCTGTACAAGTTAACGAGAAATAATCAACCAACTTAAATTTGCAGTTTGAAAAACATGATCTCCCATACATTCCGTATTTTCAACTACAATGTTCGGCCTATTTCGATATTACCTACATTAAGCAAAATTTTTGAGAAATTAATTTTGAAACAAATGTTAGAACATTTCAATGCACATAATTTATTACATCTAAAACAGTTTGGTTTTACAAAGGGTCGTTCAACTACAGACGCGGGCGTGGAATTACTGAAGAGCATATTCGAGGCCTGGGAGGAGTCGCAGGATGCTCTTGGCATTTTCTGCGACTTGTCCAAGGCCTTCGATTGCGTACATCATGATACACTCATCAAGAAACTGTACCACTATGGTATGAGGGACAAGGCTCTCGACCTTCTGACTTCTTATCTGAACAACAGAATTCAGAGGGTCGATGTTAATGGCAAGAGATCTGCAGGATCTGCAGTCACCATGGGCGTTCCGCTGGGTTCAATTCTAGGTCCTTTCTTATTTTTAATTTATATAAATGACTTACTACGATAATCACAAGATCGTATTATTCGCAGATGACACTTCCCTTATTTTTAAAATCAAACGTCAGTTAGTTAACTTTGAACAAATTAACGATGCACTCTCTAAAGTTGTGCATTGGTTTAATGTAAATAATCTTCTTCTGAACGAAAACAAGACTAAACTCATAAAATTTTCAACGCCAAATGTCAGGCAGCTAACTACCAATGTTCAAGTTAATGGAATAGAGCTGGACCCTGTTGAGTCGACAGTTTTTCTTGGAATAACTATTGATAGTAAATTACAATGGGGCCCACACATAGAAAAATTGTCAGGAAAGCTTAGTACGGCCGCCTATGCTGTTAAAAAAATTAGACAGATAACTGACGTAGATACAGCCAGAATTGTTTATTTTAGTTATTTTCATAGTCTTATGTCATATGGGATTCTTCTCTGGGGAACCTGTGCGGACATTAATACTATCTTTGTTCTACAGAAAAGGGCCGTTCGAGCCATTTACAACCTAGGTCCGAGAGCTTCCCTTCGAGGAAAATTCAAAGAAGTAAATATTCTGACTCTAGCCTCACAATATATTTTTGAAAACCTAATGTATGTACAGCATCAACGATGTTATTCGTCGAGCCCTTGTCACCGCCGGCGTACCAGCGGTATTAGAACCAAACGGCTTGGTACGTGACGATGGGAAGAGACCAGACGGCATGACGTTGTTGCCTTGGAAGGTGGGTAGGCCTCTGGTGTGGGACGCGACATGTGTCGACACCCTTGCACCATCTCATGTTCCTAGCACGGCGGGCTGTGCTGGCGCCGCTGCAGCGGCTGCTGAGACCCTCAAGCGGCGCAAATACTGTAACCTTGCGGGTAACTACAGTTTTGAGCCGTTTGGGGTCGAAACGCTCGGGCCGTGGGGTCCGAGTGCGCGTCTCCTTTTTAAGGAAATTTCTCGCCGACTGGTCGACACTTCACGTGACCAGAGGGCTGGCTCGTTCTTTGGCCAAAGAATTAGCATTGCTATTCAACGTGGCAATGCTGCCAGTCTTCTGGGTACGTTTCCAGCTGACAGCGATGCGGACGAATACTTCGACGCCTAAGTGTCTTTTTGTTTTTTTTTTTTTTTTTGTATCTATTTGTATAGTTAGTTATTATATTTAGTACCTAATGTAAATAGTTATTAATATGATTTAATAATGTATATAACTTATGTTAATAAATGTATGTACACAAAAATATATCAAATTTTAAGAAAATGTCCTATATTCATAGTTTAAATACCAGGAATAAACACAACCTTGCTGTACATCGCACTCGTCAGAGTAGGCAACTCGTTCATGGGTCAATGTATACGCTTTTACAACAAACTTCCCATTGACATTCGAAACTTACCCATTAAACGATTTAAAATTTGTATTAAAACCAAACTTTGTAAAAAAGGGTACTATAAAATTTCAGATTATTTAGAAGATAAAAAAGCTTGGGATTGAGCTGCTCGCTCTGCTAAACCTTGTGATAAAACCATAAAACTTGACATTAGAATTATTTAGTAAAATCATTAAAATATACCAGTTTTATTTAAACATTAAAACAAAATGACATGATTACTTTGTAAATTACCTATTGTGAATGTGAGGACTATGTGGATATTTTTTTTATTTTAATTTTTTTTTTCATTACTCCTTTTTTTTTCCTCTCTCAGTTAGTTTTAATGATGGTCTGGCAGTTTGAGTAGTTTATGCGGCCTACCCAAATGTCCTTTCTTTGGTATTGTTCGTCGAGTTGAGCTCCTTATGTTCTGAGTTGAGCTCCACGATTACTGACAAATGCTTGCACTGACTGGACAGGTCCAATCAAATCTGTGTGGTTCTTTTCTCAAAAGACCATTTCAGACATTAATCTACATGGTCCTCATATGGCTTGACCAAGATTATGTCTGGACTTTAAAAGAGACTGTGACCTCTGAGTTTGTTTCGGCCTTTCTTCTCAGAGTAGTCGGATAGGAAACGCCGAACTCATCTAGCAAAATTTAATATATTTTTAATATGACGTGTAAAAGTGATTCCTATATCCTATTTACAGAATAAACAATTTCATTTCATTTCATTTCATTTCAATGTTAAGTTTGTTCTTGTGATAAATTCATCCCAACTACGGAACCCTTCATTGTGCATGGTCCGACACGCACTTGGCCGGTTTTTTTGTAACCATAACACGTCTTTGAGCGGCCATATCTAGTGAACCGGCCGATGAATATCGTCAGTTTTTTTACTGTTCACACAGGTGCTACTCGTATCATAATGCCGTACTAGTATTAGCCTTTCCAGTTATTGACCCTTTTTGGTAACAATAACCTGTCTTTGAGCGGTGATATATAGTCACTTGGCCAGCTGCATGCGGGCAGACCGTCACAATTCTCACCAGAAGAGGGCCCTACACGCACCAAATACTGAATCAGTCTTCCTAGCGATAGTTACCAAAAGTACGGCTATCTCTTATACTAAATCGGCTGTCGTCAGCCGCCGAACGCCTCTCTAATGTTATTCGCACATAATGTAAATGTATTCCTTCAGCACGTCACGCACTGATAGTTGACGCACTTTATTTTAAGCTTTCATGGAAAAGTACCGAATACGCTCTCAAAATATCACATTGTGCTCCGTAGGGATAGCTAGTAACGAATCAAAGGGGTTGATGAAACTTAGAGGCAGTTATATCTGCTTGTGTCATGTTCATAACGTTTTTTTAGTCTTCCTTTGTGGTGAATACTGAGCTAGTAGATAACAGTGTGTTTTAGCTGTTAGCAACATACAAATCTATGGAACTTTAACTTCCACTCTTCATGAATGGCTTTTGTAGAATTAAGAGACTAATTTTTTTCCAATATCACATAGGTATACTGATGACGATGATAGGTCATCAAACGCTGGAGATTGATCATTCAAGAAGACGCGCTCCGCTCGACAGGAGGACAACTCGTTTGTGCAACGTCTAAACTAAAGTGTTTTTAGCTTAAGGTTAAAAGACGATTCATTCAAATTCAAATTTTTATTTCAGACCAAGAGATCCATATAGTGTTAGTATGAAGTTAGCCTATGTTAGTTAACACAAAAATTCAAAATACAATAATTAGATACAGGAACATTAATTGGCTACAAGAACATGTACACGCACATATCTGCTAGCCCAGAGCCTGGTAATTGGTCCATCAACCTTGTCCACCAGTGTAACTAAAATACTGTTAGGCTACCCTTGAATTGCCGCAACATCGATGCACACCGTTTGCGTATTATGGCATGAAAGTCGTCTATTCGCGCTTCCGCAAACATGCCCGATGCACTGCAAAACCGAGGCAGCCCAGCAATATCCTCAGCGCATTATCATACTACTTACATTACTGCACGCGCAGCGCGTTGTAAGCCTTCAGCGTATACCTAACCCACAAGCATCACGAGTAAAACTACTGATGAATCGTCAGTACGGTTAAGCAGACGTTAATAATTATTTAACTTTAAGCAACTTTTATAAATCAACCTCTGTTGCACAGATGTATACTAACTCAAACTGCAGCATTCCGCTGCCAAGTGGACCTCTTTATTTGCGAAAAACAATGGATTTTTTTCTTAAAATAATGTGACGCTTGACACATTTTTTAATTCGTTTGAATCGAAAGAAAAAAGTCTGTTTTTGTTTTAGAGGAGTCGTCATTCAAGAGTCATTGGTGTCGTTGCAAGCATACGAATTTGTTCAAATAATATTTTCTGATTATCACACGAAATCTCCAGACGTCTCGACGCCTTAACTTTAAAAATCTTACGATATATATAATAGTTTATTGGTGTTTTTTTGGTGTATCCAGGAAGAAGTTCAATATTTACGCAAAAGACCTCGGTTGAGGTCTTGGGTCTACCCGACTTCAGCCAAGGCAATAGCGACAGACCAATAGTGGCAGTCTGCCGCCACCTACCCGTACGAGATCCCAATTCCACGCCTGCGCATGGCCCCCACCAGCCATCCTGAGCTAGCAGCGTCGACGGCTAGCCGAGCGCCGTCCTCACCCACTACAGGCAACCAACATCTGCAGCCTTAATTGCCATCACAATTTTTTTTTATTTCGTTCGATATCGCGTTGTTTTTTACCTCTAGTATGTATTTTTTTATTTATTTAGGGACTGTAATCAGAAATAGGAATAGGTACCTCACCTAGTAAGCACTACGGTTCCTCGCGGCAAATACTCGTACGCGATTTTTTAACGCACGCGAGCTCAACCAGCCCTGCCAGCGCTATATCCCCTCGCGCCACGAATTAGTTAAATAACATTTCCCGGTGAACCTGGCGTACTTCAAGGGTACCTTCCTTTCTTAATTATCTTGCGGTTAACATTTTTTTTTAAAAACGCGATGACACCTAGATTTTAATTTTTTTTTACTCTCAGATCTTTTATTTTATTTTTAACACATTTATTTAAATATACTTTGTGTTCTCAACCTTGGTGTGTTTCATTCTTCGTTCTTCATAGTCGTGGGTTCGATTCCCCGTGACTGATTAATATAATGTGGCGAAACATCCTTTTTTTTCGCTATAAAACGCATTAAGATGTTAATCGTATAATCTTTTTTCTTGTTGCTTTCCGACAACAATGACACGTTGTGAATTAGAACCATATTGAATGGTTTTCCAGACTATTTACAAACAACACAGTTCAGTTCACTTTAGGGTCAGATCACGCTACTTATTTGGCCCCGAACATAATCATATCATCCCGTAATATGATGTGAGCATGTGCGTGTGAACTGAGGGACCATTGACCATTGCAATGAGAAGAAATCACGCTTGGCGAAGAGATATGAGGTACAATCACAGCAGGGTCAAGAAGACGTTACTGTGCCTCTTGAAGGCTTGACGTACCGACCCCTGACACCGAATAGGACCCCACAGGGTAAAGTCATAGTGAAATATTCGGCGATATTGAAAAGAATTTTACATACTAATTACTAGTCGACATTTTGCAAAAAAAAATACTTTTAGGCAGTTTACATCAGGCAGACAGAACCTTTTTTTAGCTGTGAAATAAAATCAACATGGGGAACACGATTTTCGCGTTTATTTATCCTCACTGGGTTCAAGTCAATAAGGGTAGGTGTACAGGTAAGCTAGTAACCGTTAATAAAATTGTCTGTGAAAGTCAAGGCCAATCGGTCGATGACTTGTCGCCTCACCCTTTGACGATCATGAAAAGAAAATATTTGCTTAAGGTAGGTAATATACGCCTAACCGGAAGTATCCCATTCGAGTGTTGACTTACCGGCAAAGATGTAGATGTAAAGTAATTTCTAAATCTATACTTATACTAGCTGACAAGACAGACGTTGTCCTGCTTCCTAGAGCTCGATCGCACGAACCTACCGAGTCCAATTGTGAATTTAAACCATCCAGGGCCACTCAAACACACAAAAAGTTTCATCAAAATCGTTGCAGCCATTTAGGTGGAGTTCAGTGGCATAGTTACATACGTACAGATGAATTATATAACAATGATGTATAATAAAGATTATAAGTGAGTTTGTGTATAGAGGGTAATCTAAGGAACTGAACCGATTCCGAAAATTCTTTCACTAATGAGAAGCTACAGTATTGCCGAGTGTTACAGGATATATTTTATGCTAAGGCGACGATAGCCGACTTTTTTATGACTTTATACTGAAGATCACGGCTAAACGAAAACTGTTAATCATTTTGAAAAAATATATGCTAAATTAGAGCATTTTTTTAATAACTTAATGTACGAATATTTTAGATTATGTTTATATTACACAGTAAAATTAATAAAGTTATATCTAACGCGGATGAAATCTGAGAATCGCGCAAAATCTATCAAGCTTATTTTTCTGAAACCTTCACCCTTTTAAAGATAATTTAATTATTGATCTTTTAGTATACGTGTTTTATTAAAATACCTCTTAGTTTATATATAAATGCGTCAAACTGGGGTCAGCGCTCCATGATGGGCGATTCCTATTACTGGCTGGACGTAAAACGCGTTGCGTGAGCTCAGTACAGAACACGCTAGCTAACCACTCAAGGTCACTGGCATGTATCTGCGTCTTAAAACTAAATTTCACGCGAACGAAGTCGCAGGCAGAAGCTAGTACTTATAAAGTATTTTCACCAACACAATATTGTGGGAGAATTTGTGTGTATCTACACAATTATTCAGAATAATGGAGACTTCAAGACAGAGGATCTTTTCATTTAGGCTGTCGCTTTCCTTTGAAAAACCCGGGTAAGTGATATGTGCGTACAAAATCTAAGAGTTCATTGACTGTGTTGTTAGAATGAAAACACACACCGTCACGTATGAACAAATTGAACCTTCGTCCAAAGAGGATGTAGGAAGCCGAATTTGCGTGCCATTGACCGGAGGCTGTGGACACTGCGCCCCGAGATAACGCCCTGAAATATTGCCTTCTTTCATCATTTTCTTCTATTCACCAACGACCGTTTCCTCAAATATTTTGCATAATCGTTTCCCATTTCGTATTATTTACTAACGCAGACTGGCCTAACTGGCAAATTTTAATACTTAATTTCGCGGATTTTGTACTAGGTATTCATATTCATATTGATATCTTTATTTGCATTCCATAATGTAGGTATACAGGTGTTATAATGGCTTAGAGCTAAGGTACAATTACGGACCCTGTCGGGCTCAGCAAAAAGTATAAAATAAATTCTTAATAAAAACATATAAAAAAATTGAAAGAAATTAAATTAAAAGAAAAAAAAAATATTAAGTAACAATCAACAATTTTTAAATATATTCTTAAAATTATTTGAGATCAGATATAAGCGTAATTGTGGTGCATAATAATTATTTGTTAAGGTCAATTTTATTAAACTTTTATGATAATATAATATTTATCTATGTATGTATGAATTGTATCTATACGACTAACTGTATATGGTGTCTGTTTGTATTAAATCAATTTTTTTGTCATGTATGTATTCGTTTATTGTGTAGTATGCTTTTTTAATTAATATTTGCTTGATCTTATTTATAAATTTCGTATCGCTGGTTTCATCTTTTATTGCATCTGGTAGTTTATTAAATATTTTTATGGACATTACATATGGCTATTTGAATGTAGTTTCATGCGCGAAGAGGGTAACATTAACATATTCTTATATCTGACAGACCGGTCTTTGTGTTTATCGCCGCGGGTTGTGAAAAAGTTCATGTATTTTCTAACAAATTTGCATGTTTCTAAGATATAGATAGATGGTAAGGTGAGTATTTTATGTATTATAAAAAAGGATTTACAGCTGTCGGTTTGTTTTATGTTGACTATAATCCGAATTAATTTCTTCTGAAGAATAAAAAGCATAGGCGCATCTGTGCTATTCCCCCACATTATAATGCCATAGCTGAGCCATGCATGAGCGTAGGCGTAGTATGTAGTAAGTGCAGTTTGCAAGTCGGTAGTTTTTTTTGACTTCTCGAAGTGCGTAAGTAAATTTTGAGAGCTTTGATCGTACTTTTTTTATATGGGGCTTCCATGAAATGTGTGTGTCTATTGTGAGTCCTAATAGCGTAAAGTCATTAACTACTTCAATTTTTGTACCGTTTGTTGTGAAATTAACTGGTAATGGGGACTTTTGTTGAGGGTAGAAAGTCATTAGTTTGGTTTTTTTATAATTTATCTCAAGGTTGTGCTCATCCATCCATTTTCTTGTTTTATTTAATATCGTGCTTAGCTGTTCGTTAATATTACTATTAGTTTGGCATGTGGTAAGCAGAGATATATCGTCTGCGAATAGCACACATGGTTCATTCATGATTTTGGGAAGGTCATTGACGTAGATGATGAATAAGAGACATCCAATGACACTGCCCTGGGGAATCGATGCATTTATAATGTTCTTATCGGACCTTACTTGTATTATTTGTTTTTGGTCATGGTTAAAATGTTCTATTTGCACATATTGTTCTCTATCTTTTAAGTAGGACGCAAACCACTTATGTGTATTTCCACGAATTCCTATTCCGTATAGTTTGTCTAATAAAATTTTAAACTGTACTTTGTCATATGCCTTTGTCATGTCTAAAAGTATGCCAACTGCATAATTTTTATTATTTATAATATTAATAACTTCCTGCATATATTTATAAACAGCTAGGGTGGTTGATTGATGTTTACGAAACCCGTTTTGACCTTCATCAAAGATTTTATATTTTTCGCAAAAACTGTACACACGGTCACACATTTTTTAAGCCGTAGGTAGAAGAGCTATGGGTCGGTAATTATTCGGGTCGGTTTTCGAGTTTTTCTTAAATAATGGTTTTATAATAGCCTTTTTAAGTTGATCAGGAAAAGTACCTTCAACAAAGGACTGATTTATCAAAACACAAAAGGGTACTGCAAGTTCATCTGCACACTGTCTAATCAGAGATGGGGTAGTTCATCTATTCCGTGACTATTTTTGTTTTTTAGATTTTGTATGATTCTATGCGTTTCTCGACAGTAAGAAATAGGGTATTTTCAGAAGGGTTGAGTACTAGCTGGCCTTTGGCCTCACGGCCGGTCACTTCGCCAATTGATGCAAAAAAGTTGTTGAATTTGTTTACTATTTGTTTTGGGTCTGAAACTAAAGTATTATTAATTTGTAATTGTATATTATATTTATCTGTAAGTGTTTTTTTGTTAGTACGTTCGTTCACAATATTCCACATAGCTTTGACTTTGTTTTGAGACATTTGAATTGTTTTAATGTAATGCTGTTTTTTAGATGTTATTACCGAATGTTTTAGAATCTTTTCGTAATTTCTGTAGTATTTTTTGATGATTGGATTGTCGGACTTAATACTTAATTTTTTTAATAATCTTTTGTTTGTGCATGAGATCTTTATACCTTTAGATAACCAGTACTTTTTATAATGTGTTTTTAATTTAGTTTTTATTTTTGGTATTGTTTTGTTTAGTATATTAGTTAATAAGTCATTAAAAACATTATAATTTTGATTTGCGTCATTAGTTTCTATAATGATATCTCTCCAATTTACTAACTTTAATGCAGATTTGAAATTTTCAATGTTATTTGTATTGTACAGTCGCTTTTCCGTATACCAAGTAGTTTGCTTCGGTCGCTGCGATATTTTAAAGGTTATAGTTGTACCACAATGATCTGAAAAACCCAGTTCTTCTACAGATGTATACAAATCTATATTTTTAAAGTTTGTAAATATTAAGTCAAGGCACGTTGACGCTGTTTGTATTATGTGTGTGGGATGTTTTATGTGCTGTGTGTATTTGTATTCTGACATAAGGTCTAAGAACGTGTTTACTTTGGAGTTATTTTTCAAAATATCAATATTAAAGTCACCACCGATGACTGTGTTTAGTTTCGTGTATTTATTATTTATGTACGCTAATATGAGATTGAGTTGGTTATAAAATATATTTTCTTCTCTTCTGTTCCAGTACATTGTTCCTAATAGCAAATCTTCTTTAGGTATTTCAATCGCACAAACTTCCAAAATATATTCAAGTGACATCTCGGATATATCGCTTCTTTCTATGTAGTCTATGTGTTCTTCTAGTAAGATGCAAACTCCGCCGCCTCCACGGTTTTCTCGACAAAAGGATGCTGCGACTCTGTAGCCGCTGAAGTCAATCAAGCTTAATTTATCTATTGAGAGCCATCTTTCAGTAATACATATAGCTTGATGTGCCTGGTTTTCGTTGATAAATGCTTCCATTATGTGTTGCTTATTAAATAGACTTTGGATGTATTGAAATAAAATATTAAAATGTTGCTCTTTATTTTCGAAATCTATTGCTTTCCTCGTTTTCTCGAAATGTCCGGTCGTTATATGGTGCGCTCCGTCTGTTTATATTGTTTAGTTTGTTTTCAGTTTTGGGTGGAGGGTATGATATTGTTTCGTCTTTGTATCTTATGAGTTTCCCTTCAATATACAGTTGATTATTTCTGATTACAGCTTGCTGTCGTTCACTTTGTGCTACGAGCATTTTATCCCGCAAAATTTTCCTCTCATTCCTTGCTCCTTCGTCTAAGAATTCCGAAGTGTACAGTCCGGTTCCTTGGAAATATCGGCTATTTTCTATTATATAACTGGTAATTCTTTTGCTCATAAGTTCAATTACCATTAGTCGATTTCGATTTTTATAATATCTTCCGATCCTATAGATATCTTCAAAGTAGCCTAATATGTCTACTCCTAAAATTGATGCACATATTGATCCCAAAAAATAGCTCTGATTCTTTCGTGTAGGTCTTGTTCGCTCTTTTCTTTTCGTTTCTCGTTGTTAGGCTCTTTGTAGATTTCGGTAAGTCCATACAACACAAATTTCTTAACATTATTTTCAGGTATATGTGGTAATTTATGGGATACATAGGTCTCGGAGTTTAGTCTTTTTATTTCGTTTTGGAGTGTTTCAGTTTGCTTATTCAGTTTTTCTATTTGGATGTTAATTAACTCTATATCAGTCTTTCGTTGCTCATTTTGTAAGAACAAAGCGCCTGTGTCTTGTTTTACGTCTTCCTTTAATTTTAATATGGCTTTATTAATTTCTGTTTGAATAGTAGCTTTAATTTCCAGTATAATCGATGTATTATTTTCTTTTAATTTTAAGGATATCATTTCACTCAGATTATGTAGTGTCAGTTCAGGTTGATTGTCGTTTTTTTTTGTTATATAATGTATCGCCGAGTATACTTATGTCTTCAGAGCATACAGTCTCATTCAAATTATTTTGAGTTTATTTCTGACGCTGAGTAACGTTAAGCTCTGGTGTTGTTTTTAAATTGGCGTCTATTTGGTGCGGTCTTGCGGGCGTGTTCGTGTTATTATTTTTGGGTTTTTTACACCTGCATTCTTGGCACACCCAGGTCAACCTACACCTGCTGTTCATGCGTGCATATTGTTCCTTTGAGACATTTGAACATACGAGGTCATAGTGTTTTTTACAGATCGAGCAAGTTAGGTATTGCCTACTAGGGATTTTTTGCTCACAGCCCGCACATTGCATCATCTTGTAGATGAAAGCAGAATAAAAACTCAGTAATGTATAAATATTATGACCAAAATAATGTATTTATAGTAATGCTTCAGGTATTATTATGCTGAAATGGAACGTTTCCTAATAAGTCCACTACTCAGCACTAGATGGCGTTTGTGCAGCAATTTATGTTAAGAATATCGTAATTTTCACAGTGTTAGGAACTGGAACGCGCCCACTGACTTTATAGTAGGTGGTGGGTATTGTTAATGTTTTTAAATTTCAACGTTCACTTTGGATATTTTGATACACTTTTCTACGAAATTCGCACTATTTCATAGATTAAATGTTCGTGATAATGCTTCTTCCTTTTAATTTTAGTGTACTAATAGTTTAAACAGTCACTATAATGTTCACTTGTGTTCTTGTTGAGAAATACACTGAGTCAACACATAACTAGGCTTTTAACATTACTGTTCTATTGTTGCAATCTGCCAACGGTATCACTTGATAATCAGATGGTAACTGATTGATTTGTATTGTTTTACAACGAATCACTTTGAGTATTATATTTTTTTTTTTTTAAATTAGCTAAGAGACGAACTTGTTTACTTTGCGATCGCAGCACCCTCTCCCTTATCGGGGGATAAGGGAGAGGGTGGAGGCAGGTACTTCGATTTATGACGAGTAGTTTCCATAATTCATTGCTTTCATAACTTTAAGAAAGCATAATGCAGACAGTTCAGTAAGTGGGGATAAAACGTAAATTTTCTGAGATTACGAATTCAAGAAGGTACCTAATTAGTTATTCTTAAATTCTCTAGGTTTTATTTTATTATTGTACAAACTGCTACATATCAGGCTATACATTTCCAGTATAAGCTGATCTCGCATTGTAAAGGATTTCCGTACAATGAGAGGTCAGCTTATGTTGGAAATTTATAGCTTGATATGTAGCCGTGTGTACCATTTTTTAATGAATCCTGTTAGTAACAGGTTTTGTATGTGATCACATAAATATGGAAGAGGAAGGTCTTTTATTACAGGTATCTCTACACTTACAAGAAGGCGTCTACAATTTATTTGTAAAAACCTGTTGACTACGAAATAAACTTTATTAAAGTACCTGGGTAACCGAGCTCTGCTCTGGTGAAAATAGAGAATGCTCATTTAATCGTGTCTCCCTTGATTCATCGAAAAGAAATTGCCAAATTATCACTTCCCAAACAATTTTCCGCATAATTTCATTTGCCAAATAATTACATAACAAAAAATCTCTTCCCAAATAATTAAGTAGCAAGTGAACGTTTAAACAATAACTTGTTTACCAACTAGTACTTTTACCAATTTTTATTTAATCAAATATTTCAGTTGGAATAACTCATTTTACGCAAAATAAAGACGTTTTATTACAAGGGCGTTTTTTCCACTTGGGACAAATTCTAAAGAGGTAATAATAATATTAATATAGCTTGGACCCTGTTCCCGATACCGGTGGGCTACTATTTTTTATATTTTTAAATGTTTTTATATTCTTTTATTTTAATATTTAAAAATATAATTCATATGAATAAAATGAAAAATAATATTAATATTAACTATTCTGGTAGTATTTTTTTTTAGTTAGTAGCATTTTTTTAAATAATTAATCTCATCTAACTAGTTCAGTTTCGGGTAGCCTGTTTTTTTTCCATATTTTTTTAATATATAATCTAGTCGTTTCTGGCACTCGCCGGCTGCTGCCGCGGTACCGCTCGGCTCGTACGTAGGAGGTCACAGTTTTAACCTAACCTAACCTAAACATTTTTTTTTTTAATAATTAACCTACTCTAACTAGTTCCATAACTAACTGACCAAACGTTTATTGTCTAAAGATTGTTTGCTGTAATAAATCATTTGATAAAATACCAAATGGCTAAATGACATTATCCTTGATAATATTCTGCCAAGTAAAATTTGACCAAATGAAAATGTGCATACTAAAATCATTCCAAACATTGCATTGGTATAAAAAGGTTGCTAAAATTTGTTTGGGTAGTGTTTGGGCAAAATCTTTTCGGTAAAACGGCAGGATCCCCATTTAATCATATTGGATAGTTCATACCATAGATATTTAAAGAAAGAAGTTTTTATATTTCTATGGTTCATACTAATTCCAGGCTGCCGTGATAGGAGGTTCACAGCCATTTTCGAGAACTTGATTACAAACATATATATATGTATATACAAATATTGCTTGGTTTAATAGTATTATTATATATTTATTAAGTAATTATACCGTAGGAGCACTCATAGCCATAAAAATAAAATATATATCGTACGTGGGACGATAGCTGTGGACATTTCGAAATTCGATTCAACTTTAGATATCTAACCTTGCAAACGAATAATAGACAAGACAATTGCAGAAGTGATGACGGCATATTTCAGAAAATTTTAAGTTTACCTTCAGTTACATTACCTACTGAAATTAGAAAATACAGCGAAAAAGTCTACACCACTCAGCTATCTTTGTTTTATAAACCTACTAGCAACCTGCCCCGGGTAGCATTTATGCCTACATTTTTTTCCTGTCGTAGTATCGTATCAGCATGTTGGTCGACCGTCGAGGGTTTGATTAAAATGTAACTGATGTTTATCCTACTTGGAATATCTTATATCGTTATATTTCAGCCATTTAACACTTAAACCTTCTTCATGAATCACTCCGTCCATTGATGAAAACCGTATGATAATCCGTTTGACAAGCGTTTGATTCTGGGTTTTTGAGTTTATCGCTTTCAGAGAGACAGACGCGGCGGGCGGGGACTTTGCTTTATAACATGTAACATATCCAAACTATATGTCACAAACGAACAATAGGAAGAAAGATGCTATTCTCAAGCATTTAAGCTATCATTTTTAAATCATTCATTGCTATAGATATATTCCCCACCCAGCATTCGGAAAGCGACCCTCATGAGTTCACTGATCTTGAACTTGACGGACAAAATGTACCGAGTTCACCTCCCCTTGCTTATTATGTTGGTACATAATACTGTTATTAGCTAACGATACGGGATTGATGATATTATAACTATATTTACCTTTCTTCACTTCCTTTGTATGTATCTACGTATTCCATAAATAGGTACGTGAAACATTATTACCTTCAGTTATCCCCTGTATGTCACAAAAAGCTACCTCATTACTGTTCATTATGTAACGTTTCTACAAACGTATTCGTTTATTAGGTTTATTTTAGCAGATTAGTCCTCTCAATAACATCGACACCCCGCTGGTCACGTCGGTTTAAACAAGCCTGTGATGTGCTCACAAACAAGCGACGTGTTCGCTATTTGTAGCCCAATTTAGGGCGTACTGACCTATAACTTAACAAATGTACATGATACCATGGGGAGACTCGGACGACCGTCACGGAGAGGTTCTGGAATGTTCACTGGCCTTTGCAACACAATATGAATATGATTAGAAAAATATTATAAATATATTTCTCTTGTTTCAATTCTAATTTTGTCTTAATTTTCATGAACATTTTTGCTGTGGATTAGAATTTTTATTTGTCAATAACGATACATTGACTTTAGCTGTGGCTCACAGGCTGTACCTATAAGGCCGTTTTCTCGGCGGCAGCGGGGCAGCAGCGATAGAGGTGCGAAAGCGGCGCGTTCAAATGCATAGTTTTATATGGAACTGTTCCCGCTCCCCGCGCCGCTACCATCGAGAACAGCCGTTCGATTCTGTAAAAATATCACCGTGAAACCTAGGTGAAGTGAGCGTGACAGTTCACTTCACGCTCACTTCACCTAAGCTTCACGTTAATGTTTTTACAGAATCGACCGACAGTTCCATATAAAACTATGCATTTGATTGCGCCGCTGTCGCACCACCGCGGCTCCGCCTGGCTGCCCGCTACCGCCAAGAATACGGCCTAAGAGTTGGAAAAACTGCAACATTGCCATTTTATCGACAGACATTTATATGTGGTCAGCCACGTGCTCGTTTAACAGTTTGTTTGATGCAATAATGCATATGTATTCTGAGCATGTATTGATGTATACTACTTAGTAAGTATTGTATGGTGATAATCAGGTACATAAGAGTACCTAAATAAATTCAGAGCAACTCTACAAATCGATAGGACGTCCGATACGACATTGTCTGTAATGAAAGACGGTCTTGAAGTATTTCTGGAACAAAATAATATTAGAGAAAGTGTCCAATACCATGAGATTAAAATAGCTTATTGGAAGCCAATGCCAAAATGATACTGCCTTCATATGATATGGTGCTTCTAGATTGATGAGGGGGGGGGGGGGGGGGTAATGAAACAGTAAAGGCATAGTACACTTTATAGTTTTCATTTAGATACACTAGGCGGCACCTAAATAAAAGCCTCAACACTTTCGACTCCACCCACTTTTCACAGAACTCATACGCCATACATATCATATTGGAAGTGAACCCTCCGGGAGGGTTACCCGCATTACTTTTGCGCTAAAGTTAACCATCGCGGATGGTCAACGGCATTAAGTTTAAAACCGAGTTATAAAACCTGTAAAACGAAGTAAAATTGTGTTTTCAGGAGTCCTGTAGCTATACGTAGTTTCCAACCTTTTAAATTGTTTTGTGAATATTTGTAATCGTGAACAAACATTAAAAAAAACTAAAAATGCTTGGATTTTAAAACCAACGCATATACTAATAAATCTTGTTAAAATATACATCATATTTTCTGCTTTCGGTAAGAAAAACCTACACTTAAGATGATCCCTTCGCGAGTGTTCCGGGCATCCCATATGTGACTAGGTAAACCCTCCAGGAGGGCTCCCGGCACTGAACGTGTTAATAAAGGTTAAGGTTTTTAAGGGTCAGCTCAGCACCGAAAGTTGTATATCCAACTACGCGCTGTCCAATCTCTGTAAAGTCTTTGCACAAGGCCATAGTGCTGTCCAAGAGCCCTTTTCCTTTTTTGGAATATACTTTTATACAGGGTGGCAGGGACATCGACGCGAAGCCGGCTACCATGGATTCAGTACATGATTCTGAACCCCCCTGCGTTTAAATTTTTCGTCGGTTATTAAAAAGAAAATCTGCTGTTTCATACAAAACTGGAATACCTACGCAGTCAAAATGTATGGAGCAGCTGTTTTTTTTTTTAAATAAAGAAGGGGGTTCAGAATCATGTACTGAATCCATGGTAGCCGGCTTCGCGTCGATGTCCCTGCCATCCTGTATACCATACTAATTTCTACCATCTCGCAACATTACAGAGTTTTAATCAGGGATGTTGCGGATATCCGCATCCGCATCCGCAACTGCGGAGCTTCCGCATTGATTTGGACATCTGCATCCGCATCCGCATCCGCAATAATGAATGCAGATGTTCCTGTGGATGCGGATGTAGCACAGGTCGCGACAACAAAGAAAATAGGAGGGGCCGGCGACTGGCGCATGCTGTACGCACGTGCTCATTGACCAATAGGAGCGAAGATTTCGTCGGATGATAAGATTCGACGCGTTTGTTATTGTGTATCATTTGTTTAACGTAAATCAGACTTAACGTGTTTAGTTTTGCTTATTGCATAAATATTTCAGTTTTAGAGTTTTATTGTGAAATTGACAATAAACAGTGAGCATTGTGTGTCAACCCAGATGTATGTAGTTGATAGATATTTATAAAGTGAATTTACAATGCCACCACGGGCGCAAAGTGACATTTGGAAAAAATATCTTAAGCTCCGCATCCGCATCCGCATCCGCGGATGTAAGCCTTCAAAAAATCTGCATCCGCAACATCCCTGGTTTTAAAACGAAAGGGGGCCGATGAAATTAAAAGCAAAAAGTTTAAGTACCCTTTTTTTGGGTGGGAAATTATCAAATAGCTTCTCCCGCTCTGGCCAGAGCGGGAGGGCGTGTCAAACTCTTACTGACTAAAACCCACCCGTGTTCCTTCAGTTGCCTGTACGTTGCCAGGGGCCACGGTATACCTCTCGGACTTTCCCGCGACCCCGGCAGACATTGGTCCTAGCAGACGCGCGCCTCAAAGAGATGTCAGCACAATAGAAGGCTATTGTGCTGACACCTCTTTGAGGCGCGCGTGGAACACAACGCGCCGTCGACCCATGCCTGGTCCTTATCGGACGGCGAGCTACCCATTGCTCACCGTCCGCAAGCCTGCGCCTACGGTGGCCGGGAATCGGCCTGCGATTCCCGACGCCCAGGGCGTCTCCTGCGGCGGCTAAGGGCGTGAGGGCGCGAAATTAGCCTCTGCCTCAGGCGTTCCGCCTCCTCTTTCGCGAGCATTACTGCTTCGCAGAAGAAGGTGACGGCTCCGTACCATGGCCTGGACCAGGGCCGGACGCGAGAGATCACTGCCGCCGATCGCCTCCACAAGGACATGGCGGTGCCCCCACCCAAGCCGGGCAGACCTCCACCGTATGCTCCAGAGTATCCTCCGGGCGATCCACACAGTGGTGACACCCGGGCGTTTCCTCCCACCTTATGCGGTACAGGAACCTCCCAAAACAACCATGTCCGGTGAGGACCTGCGTCAGGCGGAAGGTGAGGACGCCGTGGCGCCTCTCTAGCCACTCCTCAAAGAGGGGACTTATCGCCGCAATTGTGGCGTGCCCAAGGTTTTAGTAGCCTCTGGATGGACAACGCATCAGCGAGCAACGTCCTCATTCATTCATCATTCGTTTCAGCTGAAAGACGTCCACTGCTGCACAAAGGCCCCCCCCAAACACCGCCACTTCGACCGATTATGTACTCCCCGCATCCAGTGGATTCCTGCGGCCTTCACAAGGTCATCGGTTCATCTTGTGGGAGGCCTTCCAACGCTACGTCTTCCGGTACGCGGTCGCCACTACAAAACCTTTCGGCCCCATCGACCATCTGTTCTGCGAGCAATGTGCCCCGCCCATTGCCACTTAAGTTTCGCAATTCTTCGGGCTTTGTCGGTTACCTAGGTTCTCCTGCGGATCTCTTCATTTCTGATTCGATCACGTAGGGAAAGTCCAAGCATAGCCCTCTCCATTGCTCTTATTGCCCTAAGTGCTCGCTGTAGTCCAATTAACTGTAGACGGTAATCAATTTACATCAAGTGGGTATCACAAACCAAGTCACCAGCCAGTCAAACGCATAGCCTATTTAGGTGTTATGACCTGTAGTTAACAGACACGGTAGAGCAAAGGCCTCTTCTCATGGAGAGTCGGAACACACCACACCTTGTTCATTGCGTGTCGATTCCAGACAATTACAAATCCAGCTTTCCTTCATCGGTAAGGGTAGTTGTGATCTCTCAATTGTCTGGTATTGCTATTCTACAATCATAGACAGTTGAATCAAAGGATTGGAAGGCTTATTGAGCACCAACAAATGAATAGTGGATGAAAATAAAATTTCAAAAACTATAAACATTTAATTGCTTACATTAACAAAATTATGCTAGTTGAATACATTGTAAGGTAAATATTAAATTGCCGCTGTCATATTATTGATTATAATTCATTTAAGTACATTACACGGTGCCTCTGGGTTCGAATAAGTAACATTGATGGTATGCGCTTCCCAACACGCCTGTAAAGTGAGGTTCGTAGTTGTATATCACGTACTGATTTTCTTCCGCCTGACTTGCGAAAGCATGGAGATTTTTCCTGCACTCCTTCACGAAGAAATCCATGAAGTAACGGTTTGACTTGACCGCGTCTAGTGTATGCGTGTAGTTCTTAGACAGCTTCCATTCGAATGAGCTCTTCTCTGGGTGGAACTGGACGCCGTAGAATGGGTACCTGCGAATACATTTATGTTATCTACACAATATATGTAATAGGTAATACGGTCTGGTGTCCGCAACTCTACGTCAATGCGTGTATTTTGCGTACGGGTTATCTACATACTTATAGATATACACCTGGTTACACAAAGTGTGCTCCGCGGAGCCCCTGGGCTCTGCAAAGACTCTGTTTGACTGTGTGTGTTTCTCTCCGCGAAAATACTGGTTCATTGTGACCAGTATTTTCGCGGAGCCCCTACAGAGGCTTTGCGGAGCCCAGCTTCTTCAAGAACTAATTTTAGATTTGGCGGCATTTGCTTTAATCACGTGTATTCGTGTTACGATTATTAATGAAGAATACACATAAAACCTGAATTTTGATTATTTTAGGGCTGCTTCAAATATTTCGTTTTCCAAAAGGTTTCCGTCGCCAAAAAAGTCTGAGAACCGCTTATCTATAATACTAATAATATAGCTGAAGAGTTTTTTGTTTGTTTGTTTATTTGAACGCGCTAATCTCTGGAATTACCAGTCGGATTTAAAAAAATCTTTATAATTAAAAAAAAAAAAATTTATTTCTTTGTAATTTTCCATTGGATAGCTTAATTCTTGAGGAAGGCTATAAGCTACGATCATTGAATATCACGCTGGGACCCTTAGGTTCCGAGCAAAAAGAAAAAAATCGGAAAGAACGCTGACCGAAAACGAAGTAACGCGGCACAGATATAAGATATATTTAATGTTAAAAAAAAAGAAACTTCACGGGGACAAGTAGCGGACAGAAGCTAGTTTATAAAGCATCCGCAGATAATTTCATTATTATCATTTCAAACAAGAGACATCCACTGCTACACATAGGCCTTCTCAAAGAATCGCCACAACGACATGACATGTCCAATGTTGCCCGCACCCAGCGGATAAGAAATGTTTACTTTTGTTTAGATCTTCGTAGCTCTTGGGAGTCGGCGGGTCTCTAAGATTAAAAGTCATTTAAGTTGGTAAATACCCATGTTTTTGAATGTTGAAACTATTCACTAATTCGTCTTTAGTTTAAGTTAGGTACTAACAATAGTATTTTTAACCTGTTGCTAACAATTCATGGATCATTTAGTTGTCCAAAATAAAATGATAAAAATAAGTACCTGGTATGTTCGACACTAGCTATGAACTTGACTCCGTTGTCGTCATTAGAATAAGAAGTCACTCGCCAGTCGCGCGTCAAATTGTGAGATATCAGGTTCTAGAAAAGGAGTAAAAGTATGTTGATAATAAATGTTAATAATGTAGTACATAGGCCAGTCTTAGTTATAATAAGACATCGTAGTTCGCAAAAAATTACACTACACTGATATCGCAGATTTTTGGGATGTTGTTAGGATAGATACCAATAGTGTCAAACCAAATGTGCAGCTTCGAAAGACCTGTGCTAACCGCGTGGTTCTCGGAATCCTCGAAATTTTCGTATTTCATTCAGTTTTTGACTTATTACTTTTAAAAGGTGCATCCTACGTACTTATAAGTCACCCAGTACATTTTTAAAGTATACAAAATTTTAAGATAGATTAATTATTAAGAGAAAATTGAGAGATACACTTCAAACATAGGCAGTTTTTCCAAAAACTTCAAAATTATAGTTCTACCTGTCTTGCGAGCAGACTATCGGATAAAATACTCATTGGACGAGGAAAGTCATGTTACACTATTGGTATCTATCCTAACAACATCCCAAAAAATCAGTACGGTGCAATTTTACGGCTGAGGAGTACAACCGGGATTTTACGATGGGCAGCGGACCCCTCCGGGTGCCACTGGCACTTTACGCGATTTTAGTATCTACGGTGACTGGCCTATAAGTATACAGTCCCCGGGCATATGACTAATTGACCTTTAGAAAGGTAAACACAAGTGTGAGGGCTCTCAGCCCTCATAATGATTGGTAGTCTCTACAAAACCGAACTTCTTCGACGCTCTGCAAAGCTATTTTTTTCTTTCTAAAAGTCTCTGCCCTAATTACCACCTACGACCGGGTAATCCGGGTATGTAGGTAACTTTCTAAGTTTCTAGTTACAATTACAATCAAAGGAACGTTACCCAATTAGTGTCAATGAGGTAGAGTTAACTACAATTTGAACTGAGTTACTAATTGACCAGATAAACTAAAATGAAGAGTTGACCATGTTTATATTGTTCATCACAGCACCCGTTTTATGAGAGATTATAATAAAAATAAAAACCGGTTTTCTATTTCAGGACTATTAATAGTATGCGCCGACCTATTAACTATTTATCTGTTTAGTAGAGAACTGGAGACGACAGAGAAATGGAGCTACAATTTGTCTTTACCTCATCTACGATGCAGAACTGGTGAGCATTCACTGTGACATCTTCATTTTCTAACACGTCTAAAACGTCTTGTGGTGCCTCTTTGAACATCTTGCTTGAATGGACATCTGGAAGTAATATAAAAGACTTATAAACACAACCAGATATGGTGCCTATACCAAATATTTTATATTGTAAGGTTAACACAAAATTTGAGGCAATTTTCTTGTTTGTTCTATGTTAACTTTATGAATCCTTAATTTCCCGAAAAGAAAATATCGTGCTGAATTTTCCTCTGCAGTCATATAACATCCGTGATATTTAGTTTTATAATGATATCGAACAAATGGGTAGAAATAAAAAGAAAACTATATAAAAATATATAAATAAACAAGTCCTGAATACCTACTTCAAAAACCTATCAACCGCGATTGGGTCACTCCGTCACAACAATAATAATATCAATTCCATATCTCACCTTCCGTAAAATCAAGAGGAATATTAGAGTACGAATAGCAACGGACCCTGTTCTCTGGGTACCCTCGGCCTGAAGCCAAGATGATGAGCAGTTCGAAGCCAAGGCACGTGCCGAATATAGGGAAGTAGTCGCCAGCGTCGTTTAATTGTTGGGCTATCTCGTATATGTGCTGACCAGCATCGGCGTAACCGTTCGACTGGTTGAAGTAGGTAGCTCCACCGGGGATCAGCACTCTGGAATGGACAACAGAAAAATGTACCTATTTAGAATAGGTAGCTCTATACACACAACGTAGTTGGGAAAAGGCTAGGCGGCCATGCGAGCCCACAGTTCCGGGGCAGGGCCTTCCGGGTCAGCGTTTTGTTATTATTCAGATAATACTCCGAGTTTTATAGTCATAATATCAATACCCAGTAATATAAAGGTTCACAAGTTAATTAAAAATTGTGTTGTAAATAACACCAGGCTTTAAGTCCCCGATGGGAACTAGAATGATGGGGACTGAATGGGATGGTCTCTGCTAATGAGAAATTCCTGACGGAAAACGCCAAAACGTTTGACTAACCTTTTGCCCAAGCGTGAGTGAGCCGCGCGACTATTCACGAGAGTACCTTAGAAGATTTATGGCAGTTAGTTATGTTCCAACTTTTTAGTATTTTTCTTACTTGAGTTTTCCGGCTCTGCTAGTCATTTTACTAGGTAAAATAAAAATGTACATACCCGTTCAATTTTCCCAGAAGTTCCTCATAGTAGCTGCGGTCTTTTCCGATTCTGTAACATTATTTTAATATTTATGGAAACGAAAGACTTAAATGTAAATCATGTTTTCATTAAACTAAGTACCTAAGTAGAGATCTTTTAATTTCAAACTGCAGTCCTCTCCACTAAAATTTTCCAAACAAACATTTGAAATGTGTATGCAACAAGCAGTGTAGGGCGTGTTTTAACGCAAACTATCTCTACCTAAGTACCAAATTACTTACAGAATAGGTACAACCCGAGCTCCGGATGCCTCCACATCTTTGACGTAGGAGGCCGCGATATAGCTGGTGTAGTTCTCCTCCGGGTACTTGGTGTGAAGGTACATGGACTGTTCCTGCGACAGCACGCCGATGATCGGGCGGTCGTTGACGACTGCCTGCTCGTCCGACCGCACGACCACCGCACCTTCGCAGCGCAACAAATACACGACCGTCAACAGCAGAGCTCCCTTCATGATCAGCATCACGCACCAACTGTCTACTGCACTCATCCACCTAAAATGTATGCGAATTCACACGTATCTGTTATCAACTATTAATTACCGTGATTGTTGTCACCCTAACGATCAGATTAAGATTACTTAATCTATCAAATCTACTTTGATTTTGCCGCTCTAACCACTTAGTTTTAAAAAAGATCTGATTTTACATTAATATATACATAAAAATATATTGTTCAGTAGGTAAACAACCACTAACCTCAACAAAATAATATTAATAGCATCGTTAGCTAAGCAAACTATGACGTGTTGTACCAAACGGCGCACGCGCATCGGTTTTACAAAGCGGTCTAAAAATAAGTTTCCCCTACAGTGTGTCAAACTTTGTTGTTTGCAATTCCCACATAATTTAATAATTGAATGATTGAATGAATGACAAAGATAATAAAGGGTGACATTCGTCCCACATAAAACAATCACAAATTAGGTTCATTTTTATTTATTTTATTTTAAACGAGTCATGGATAACAGACTAAGTTAATAAAATAAATATACTGATAGAAACTGATTATCACAATCAGATATTTAGTAAATCGGCAGTTTAGTGATTCCTATCCCAAGTACCTACCTACGTGTAAACCCGGCCCATAGCTAACAACACGAAAACATTACTTACGACCAAAATTAAAAAAAAAAAAAAAAAATGATGCATATATGTATAAGCATTACATAAGCATTGCAATCAGGATTAGCACTTTACTTTCAAGTTGAAACTTCAGCTCTACCAACAGCTGTATGTTTAGGTACCTACATACATTTTTTTTTCATTATTCAAAGACGGTTATTTACTGTTCCACATTGACAGTGTTGCTATTTGCTAGTCAATAATAACACAGAATGATATTAGACAAATACCTAGGAATTGTCTAGCTTCGGTTTAAGGAAAATAATACAGCTAGCTGTTTTTAGGGTTCCGTACATAAAGAGTACCAACGAGACCCAAATTATTTTCTGGTGGGACTTGTACAAAGTCTAATTGCTATTGTAATTATCCTTATAGACTGCATTGTTTTAGTACCTACCTAGATATTACATAAGACGCTTGATATTGCAGTTACGATGCAAATTATCTAGCAAGCACTGACAATGGATTGTAAATGCACCAGAACTACAAAGAAATTCACGCCGCAGTGTTGCTGAATGTTATTGAATAATTATTTGTAGGAGATTCTTTTTTATTTCTACCTACTGATAACGAAGCACTCACCTTTTATCAATTTCCGTAGTGTTCTTTTTATGTATAAATAACGAGACATGAATTTAAAGAACATTTTAGTGAACATATTTGTAATTTTTGATAATATACCATTAAATAGCTCGTACATAATTTGTTTAATTTAGAACCAAACTGGCTGTGTTGTTGACTGTTCTACAAGTCAGAATCGACCTTTTACAGTTTAACGCATGCGCAGTTGCATCCAGTCTGCTGGGCGAAAGAAGTTTGGATAATATATTATATGGTAATTTAAAAAATAACCTCTGATCTCTGATCTTCTGATAATAACTCCAAGGTTGCTTCTTCAAAATATAAGTAGGTACCTTACCTACAAGCCTAGTAGTAGGCATAAATATATACACTGTTTATAGGTTACTGGACAATTCCAAGATCTTACTTCTTACTATCTTCCGAAGAGATACACATGTTAAATGAATATTATCAATAATTATCTTATCAGACTGATATATGATGACGACACCTACTTCAGCTCATCAGCTGATAATCCTTCTCAACTAAATAATGGGCTGTCTATTATACCGAGGATATTATATTGTGGGTATAACCTACCTAATGGGTGTCTACCGCAAGGAGTTGATCGATCTGCGAGGGTAAATGGTCATTCCTTTTCTACCTATTAAATACCTAGGCTACTATCTGTGGGTCAAACGACCAACAATCCTACATTAAAGTTGCAGAGATGAAACGATCAGTCACACAGTTTACTACTACTGGACTTGTACGGCCGGATTAAGCAAGCGCGGGATCCGTAGCAAATTTTATCGAGGGGCCCCTGATCTGCTGTAGGTTCAGTATAAAGAGGAAAAAAAATTTTTTTTTATACTTAATACGTTTATTTGCCATCAACTTTTAGAAATATGTAAATATGTAATTGTATTACCGATTGTCTGACGTGAATTGTCTTAGTCGGAAAAAGCTTTACGTATCACGTTTTTGTGACATCAAGTAAATTCAATATTAATAAGCACATCACCAGACCACCACATCTTAATAAGTTTCACTCAAAAATTACACTCAGGCGGAATAGAATAGAGTACGAGTAGAATAGAATATTCGTTTATTTTCTCAGAATGTAGGAATTTACAATAAGGTGGTTGTGGTGGCGGAGGTGGTGGGTTTGGATACGCGGGGCCCCCTTTTACGCGGGGCCCGTAGCATTTGCTACTCTTGCTACGTGGTTAATCCGGCACTGTGGACTACAAGTTGCTACTGTTTTGCTGAAATCATAGATAAGAACCTACTGGAAGTGAACTTAAACGGAAAGCAGTTATTTCAATTAAAACCATTTACATCTTTTGAATTCTCAAGGAGTTACTCAGAAATATGAAGCTAATTGCCCATTACAAATCGTAGTAGGTACCTATGGAGAAAAACGGGCAAGAAACGCCATGGAAACTCTTTTAAATTATATGGTAACAATTTTTTTTGTTACATCCTGAATGTTGAATTAATAATTAGCTACTTACATATTAACGATTAGACTGGAAGCCGACCCCAAAATAAGTAGTTGGGAAAAGGCTAGGCAGTTAATGATGATACTAGAAGTGAACGCCATCACTTAGGTACTTAAGGAACACGTCAATATCATGCTGGCAAATGATGGGCGACTGGCACAAAATACAGTGGCTAGGGGGTAGGGGCTACTACGGTCGGAGACTACATACCTACGGCTACTCGGCTACATCCCTATCTAATCGCGGCGACTAGAATTCACATAGAATATAATATGAAAAACTTCCGGTCACTAGTAGCTAGACTTCTAGACTGTGGCTAACGCGAGTCGCGTAGTTTAAGTGTGCGGCAAAACTGAATCCGGATGGAGCCGGGAGCCAAATATAGTTACCTACTAACAATAGAAAAGCATACAAATATGGGTACCGTAATTATGTTAGTTACAGTACTTTTAGGTATATAGGTAGCTGTAAGTAGTAGAACCAAATAGGTACCTACCTACTCATAATGTTCGCTACGCTCAGCTCAGACTATCATCAACGGTCATAGAGGACATCTCCTTTAGGATGCACTCATGCATAGATAAGATAAGCAGACGCTGCTAACGTTGCGCGAGTTTCCTACCTATAAAAACAAAGTAAATAAAAATCTGCGACATGCGACAGTACAACCATGGACAGACGAACTTATGTAAAAGCTTGTGTTGAATAATTAAATGGAATGATCATCTAAACTTGTTCTTCATTCACCTCTGTGTCCATCCATTTGTTTCTGAACCAACAAAGTAGATAGAGTATAAAAATATGCTCCTACTTAACTAATAGAGGACTAATCCTATCGTAGGCAATTAGCATTTATTATACAGGGTGGCAGGGACATCCACGCGAAAACTTGTACCACGAGTTCAGAATCATGTACTGGATCCATGGTACCCCCCTGCGTTAAAATTATTAGTCGGTTATTTAAAAAAAAATCTGCGAAAATTTTCAACGCAGGGGGTTCAGAATCACGTACTGAATCCATGGTAACAGATTTCGTGTCGTGCCACCCTGTATTTTTCATAACGTCGCCGACGAATTGGTCGCGGATTCGACCCCACGCAGACATTCGTTTGTGTAATTTATTTCCTCACCACTGTTTTCACAACGGTGAAGGAAAACATTGTGCGGATACCATCGATGAAGACGACTAGCATCTAAAACATCGTTGATATTTTACTCCACGAACCAGCACTGGGCCCGCGTGGTGAATTACAGCCCACAGAGAGGAGGCCTGTGGGCCAGAAGTGGGAACATTATACGCTGATTATGCTTATGCTAGCTATATTTTTGGACACAGCTCCAATTTTCCGCCGTTTGTAACACCCTTTTTTACCTTGGACCATTTAATTTGACTGTGTAAACATACAGTTTCGTAGAAGAGCAGTGGCTGCACTTAACTAACGGTCGCGGTGATGGCTGTCATGAAAATGATGACAGCGGCAAGGATTTATATTTAAGATTATTATATTAAGATTTATATTTATACTATAAATTGTTAGATTCACCCTACCGTATCAAAAGATATTCGCGTTTTTGTTTCGTTTTGATACCTCTAACACAATGACACAGTGGCTACACTTGATTATCGCGGAAACGCTTTACAATAATGTGTGAGCTCACTCTTCTCAGTATGGACACCTTTTCTTGAACGTTGAGGGCAAATCTAGCGATTTAAATCTTTGGATTTAGAGGTATGGTCAACACTATCATAGTAAGGTTTTTATCTGTGGTTGGTTACCCTACCTTCCCATTGAAATGGTGTTGTTTATGAGCCGTACATTGGTCTCGTCTCTAAATGGTCCAGAAAGCTGCGGTTTCCTAGAAGAGCGGTAGCCGCACTTAACGGCCGCTGTGTCGGCTGTCATGAAAATGATGACAGCGGCAAAGATTTAAATCGTTAGATTCGTCCTACCGGGTCAAAAGATAGCCGGTTTTCTGTTTCCTTTTGACACCTCTGACGCACAATGACGCAGTGACTTGTTTGTCAAGGAAACGCTATTTAATCATGTGTGAGCTCACGCTTCTCAGTATGGGCACTTTTTCTTGACTGAGTACGGTGAGGGTAAATCTAGTGATTTAAATCTTTGGGGGGTGGGCTTTGAATTATTGTCAATTAATGGTGAAAAAAACAGATTTTCATAGCTGCTGCTCTATTCTGACGGAACAGGGGGGGGGTGGAAATTTCTGAAATTAAGGTTACCAAACCACCAACACAATTAAGGTGAACCAAATCTATCGATTGTTTATGGTTTTGTTCGTAAAACGATAAGGCAAAAATTTTGGTCATAGGCTCTCGTACCACGACTCTTAATCCGGGACGAAAATTCAAAAGTGATAAAATTCTTTGATTAATGTATTTCATCGAGATTTGATCAAATTTTGGAAACGTATTTTCTTCTTTACGTACTCAAAAAATTACGACGTAGCGAGTAATGAGCCCCCATTCCCCAACTTTAATGCGTTTTATCTAAGTATATTTTAATAAATATGATAAAGCAAGAAACACGTGTCTAATACTTTTTTATTATCTGACTGATGGATTTAATAGAATTTCTTTAGTATAAATTTTACTCCTCATAAAATTACTTTACCCCACCGGCCTATCCAAAACTCGCTATTTTGTTTCGTTTCCCACAGGGTTTTGATGTTCGGTCGTTCGCTAATGTTTCCATCAAACGAATCGAAAACTAGCGATAACGCTTGTCAAAAAGTGTCACTTGGCTACGCATTTCAATGGAAGTTATCGTTCGACGCTGTCGATTCATTTCATGGAAACGAATGATGATGACATTGTAAGTCAACCGCATACATTTTTAACTTTTCTACTGGCGTTATCGCTAATCGAATGTTACTTTGTCTGGGGGCCTCAGCTTTCCTAGGAAACCAAAGCTTTACTTTAGTCGATTTTAGTCGTAAATTGAAAACATAAACAATATACACTTCGATTTATCTATAGGTACATTTATTTATATTACTTGGAAGTAAATAATGGCAACACTAAAATATACCTCGTCAAAAGAAAAATGCCGCTGCCAAGAAGAAACGTAATGATAAAGGTATTTTGATAATAATTATTACTGTTACAATCAGCACCTTGTGTACATAAACTGAGTGAGTGTTCAATTCGGATAATATCCTTTATCGTATCCAAATGATATGAAACATCAAATAGGTAAAGAAACACTTTGTTTTAGGTTGGTTTTCTGCGTTGACAGTGGAATTCGCGTATTTTCTTTTACAAGTCAAGTACACAATAGAAAATGTTCGAAATGGTAAGTCGTCTCTCAATTATGGACCTTTACAAACCGATTACATATTCTCTTTATTGTTATCGCTCGATATAAACGGCTAACATATATCACGACATTGTCTTTATTTTCAGAACACAGCTGAACCTATGCAGGTGGACATTCCACCTGAAGATAATGAAAATAATGAAACAGAATGTTATGTGGTAGAAAATCCTACTTTAGATCTGGAAACGTACTCCGCTTCTTATACTGGTTTTGCAAAACTGTACAGACTGATGTTTGTAGCCGACCATTGCCCTTCCCTTCGATTGGAAGCTCTTAAAATGGCTATATCTTACGTCATGACAACATATAATGTAAGTCTTTATCAGACACTTCACAAAAAGCTTGCTGAAGCAGTGGCATCGGCAGGCTTGCCAGATGTTGCAGTGCAAATGGGTTCACAAGATATCCCAGTCCTGGACACTATATGGATTGAATCAAAAACCAAGAAGGCTGCTATAAAGTTGGAGAAGTTAGATACAGATCTTAAAAATTACAAAACAAATTCAATAAAGGAGAGTATTCGAAGAGGTCATGATGACCTCGGTGATCATTATCTTGATTGTGGTGACCTAACAAGTGCATTGAAGTGTTATTCAAGAGCCAGAGATTACTGTACAAGTGGCAAGCACATTATAATGATGTGCCTGAATGTTGTGAAAGTGTCAGTGTATTTGCAAAACTGGGCTCATGTTCTTAACTATGTGTCTAAAGCAGAGGGCACCCCAGATTTCAATGAAGTCCCTGGCAAAGACTCCAACCAGTCAATATTGACAAGATTAAAATGTGCTGCTGGTCTAGCTGAGTTAGCCACAAAAAAGTACAAGTCTGCTGCAAAACACTTCCTAGCAGCCAGCATTGATCACTGTGACTACCCAGAGCTTCTTAGCAGCAATAATG
Organism: Agrochola lota; assembly: GCA_947364205.1. Taxonomy (NCBI): domain Eukaryota; kingdom Metazoa; phylum Arthropoda; class Insecta; order Lepidoptera; family Noctuidae; genus Agrochola; species Agrochola lota. The sequence continues at coordinate 10,757,764 of OX376236.1, forward strand.
TTGCCATATATGGTGGTTTGTGTGCACTTGCTACGTTTGATCGTTCTGAATTACAAAAGCAAGTCATAGTTAGCAGTTCTTTTAAATTATTTTTAGAATTAGAACCGCAGTTACGTGACATCATTTTTAAATTCTATGAATCTAAGTATGCTTCCTGCTTAAGGCTATTGGATGAAATAAGAGATAATCTACTGTTAGACATGTATTTAGCTCCACATTTAAACTCACTTTACATGCAAATAAGGAACAGAGCATTGATTCAGTACTTCAGTCCTTATCTGTCGGCTGACATGCGCCTGATGGCTGCTGCATTTAATCGCACCGTAACTGCACTGGAAGATGAATTGATGCTGTTAATACTAGATGGCCAAATCCAGGCTCGTATTGATTCTCACAACAAAATACTGTATGCTAAAGATGTGGATCAAAGGAGTACTACTTTTGAACGAAGTCTGGCCATGGGAAAAGAATACCAGCGAAGAACTTCTATGCTTATTCTACGTGCTGCAATGCTCAAAAATCAAATTCATGTCAAGGTGAGAGTCTAACCATAAGCAAGTTATGGTCACAATAGTTAACATGGTGTTTATTAAAGTATTTGTTGTTTCTAGAATGTTGGCCGAGACACTGGCCCTCAAAGTGGTGAAGCACCTGGATCTAGCACCAGCCTCACTCCTCGTACTTTTGACACTGTGCCGTTGTGATGAATTTACTCATTAAATAGTCTACTAAATGTTTTGTCGTGACAATTTAAGTACCCTAATCAACCAATTTAAAACAAGCATTTTCATGAAAGATGAACAATTGTTATGAATTATTTTTTTATGGACTCCATCTAAGTGGACTCTGTATTTACATTGTCACGTGAAATCAGATCTTATTTTAAAAAGAACTCTTTTTGTGTACTGAGTATCTGCTTTTGTTTTTTGTTTAATAAGACTGCAGGAGTAGGCCCGCAAAGTTTAACAGTTTTGCCATTGCAAACTACAGATAATTATTGTTTTAAGGAAAATGTTTTATCAGCAATCACAGAAACTTGAACAGCTGGTGCAAGCATTATTTCTCAACATTGTTTATACTGAATTATTCTATGTAACCACAAAATATTATGTCTACGTAATTTTTAATTAAAAAGTAAAGGCATAAATTGTTTTAATCATTTTATCCACTGCATCCATGGCAGAGACAAAAGGGAGGATTTGAAGTTTTCTACCCTTTGGGGTTTGGAACTCAAAACAAGAAGTAGGTACAAGTACTACCACGGTACTACCCTACCTACTATGAAGGGAACTTCTGTACACAGAAGAGCATCAGTGCGGACCGGCGTCCACCAAATTGTCACAAGTGTGCAATATTTTTTTTTTCTTGTTTGTCACGCTGCTAATATTTCTACATTATGTCAGGCTAGACGCACTCCGCATTTTAGGTATGAAGTTAGAAGTACGCGGCGGACTCGACTTGTCGGGCCAATTCAGTGGGGGTAACGATGCTTGTCAGTCAGGGAGGCAGTATTATAACGTAATACTCAAAATCGAATCTGTAACTTTACATTACAAAGAGGCGAATGCCCCCGATGAGGGAGCACCTTAAGCTTCGTGCAGACTAGCGCGGCGCGACGCGACACCAGTTATTGTTATACCGTGAAGTTTTCTTAAAAATTGTATTGTTCGAGTCGCGTCACGCTGGTCTGCACGAACCTTAAAGACTTACGCGATAGAAAGAAAGGCAACTTGTCTAGCTAGCTGAATATAACACTAGTTTATTAGCGCTGTGCGACCTGAATCATTATTGATTATAAAAACGCAATATTTCTAAAAATAGGCGAAGTTTCGATCGCTAAATCGAGATCTCTTCCGATTCCTGGTATATCGTCCAGCAATGGACTCGAATAGCCAATCTTGGCTCCTCAATTTGCACCAGAGATCGCGAGTTCCCAACCCAAATTGTTTTTTCGTAATTTCACTACACCATTGTTTAGCGATGCACAGCATACACCTTTCCAGTTTTCATCGATATTTTAAGATATTAGGTAGTGTCACAATAAGAGTGCCGTTCCACCAGAGATGTGCTATGCAGATATGCTGCCGTGCTGTGAGGGTGTGAAAGCTACGACCGTTTTCACTAATGCTAAGCTGTGTAGCAGAGCGAGTAAGATGTGCTAGCACGCATCCTTCCGTATAAAAAAACATAGCTTAGTTGATTGACCCCGTTTCCACCAGTGCTATGTGGACCAATGAATATGATTTGTGTATAACAAACGCATCCATAGCAACGTAGCATAGCACATCTCTGGTGAAAAGTTAACATGGCCAGTGTAACCGAAAAACGTATATACAGACGGACATGACGAAATTATAAGCGTTCCGTTTTGCCATTTAGCTACGGGTACATTATGATTCGTGTCATTATTATTATATGGGAGAAACCAGATCTTCGCTAGGTGCCTTAGTTTTTGAGATATAAATGTGGCCCTGCTGGGGAGACTTCAGATCGGCCACCTATAAACTCTTATATCTTTTGAACCAGTGACCGACAAATTCTGATATTTGGCGACAAATTTCGACTAATTAACGACAATTTTTGTAATTAAAATCCCTGATGGTGGCCCTGCCAGAGTCAATGACACTTATGAATTATGATTCATAGAGATAATGAATGAAGTCGGTTAAAGGCGAAATAATAAGAAAAAAGTGCAGCCAACTAAATGGCTTACCTTTGCGCCTCCTAGATGGCACCGCGCCCCGCATGCATTGCACGCCCGGTTCTGACGGGCCTGGGTAGGTATATGTATGTATGGTCTTATCGATAGGAGATATTTAGGTGCCTAAATTCAAACCACACATTTTGTTTTTTTAATCCTGTATCACAGATCAGACTTAAGCTTCGTGCAGACTAGCGCGACGCGACACTGGTTGCTATACCGTGAAGTTTTCTTAGAAATTGTATTTTCGAGTCGCGTCGCGCTGGTCTCCACGAGCCTTAACTAGCTAAGTACATTATTTAATTTTTATTACATATTTATTTATCCTTTTCACTACATGTAATAGGCTGGAGACAAGTGGGACATCCGCCATTCGCAACGCCAAATGCAGGAGGCCGGTTACCAGCACATGCCACTAGCCACTGAAAAAAATAACAATGATTTAAATATGTAGGGACATAAAGTGTTACAATACTTATTTATCAAAAAATAAGAGCAGGCAGCAGTTGTTTTTAATTTAGGTTTGGGTCCATAGCTGTCTGGCTGTTATGGGGTCCAGAGCAAATTCTTACATGTATATAAAGATAGATTATGTACCATATCAAAGGCTACTAAACCTTACACGGGTTCGAGAGTTATCCCATAGGTTCTGCATATTTTTATAAGAAATCTTGAATAATAATAATTAGTGGGAGTCAAATATTTGGAAAAAGTAGTCAAAGATATTTAAATTAAAAATGCTCTATTTATACAAGTACCTGATACAGACAGGACCTATGGTAATAAACCCCACAGGATGAATTTTGACAAAGAGGTAGCGGTAAACCAGTTGTGTCAGGCAAATCAGCACATAAACATATTCCACATTCAACTGAGTTCACTGAGCTGTTATCTTCAGTGCCCATTTTATGTTGCTCCAATTGTTTAGATGTAGGTTGTGGGAATTGACTTAAATCTGAAAGCAATTTATAACCATGTATTAATTTAATCTAAATTATTTGATCATCTAATAGTGTGGTAAAGTAAGTAGGTATAATATAGATTCAAATTACCAAATATAGTCATAATATTATCAACAATATTTTTATCATGATCCCAATTTAAAAGTCCTACTTGTAACTTGTTGTGCCATTGCTCTGACTGCCCAACAAGGTGGATATTTGTGGCTAAGCCTTCAGGAGTCACCTCTACATGCAGCCAAGTCCTGTCATCTGGAAGAGGCAAAAATGTATTATATTTACTTTTAAACTTGCAAAATCTTCAGAACTTCTGGAAGATGACTGGGTACTACTGCTTGTTTCAGCAAATGTAATGTAAAGTGAGGATTCTTTATAAACTAATATAACTGAAGAGTAATAGCACTAATAAATAATCAAAAACGAGGTAAAAGCGCGGGCGATTCACGCGGACGAAGTCGAAGACGGTCAGTCAGAAGCTAGTGTACCTCTAATTAGTAACACAGCTCACCTAAAAATATTCTTCTATAATCATCCTTAAATGATCCATTAACTGGCTCCATGATGGTACAGGACTGATCCATATTTTCTAATTCGTAGAAGTACCTAGCTAACTCGTTCACATTTTGTCGAAATGTTTCTATAATATCTTTGACACATCCGTATTCCTGATTCTGCATTGAAGAACGAGGCAATTTCACAGTAGAAATTAGCAACTTTTTGGGAGCTTTATACTGTAAATATATTTCATGTTTCCTTAGTTCATCATCTTCTATCACAATTTTTATGTCTCGCAAAGTTTTGCCAAAATATACACCTGCATTCCCATAAATAAAAATATTTTTTATTTCATCTAAAATTTCAACATCGATAAGGTCCGATTTTACTGACTGTATAAGTTCTGTATTAGATTGCAGCAAATCTTGTAATCTTTCTGAAAGTAGAAATAAATCCTTGGGCTCTTCAGTTTTCATCGTGTTTACCTACTACAAAGCTGTGCACCGAAGTAGTTAGATATTATTTATTAGAGACCATCAACACCAAAAAAGAAAACCAAAACACTTCACCAGTCAGTAGCACTAGCACAGATTATAGATAGAACCAGTGCTGCCAGTACCTGCGTCGACTTTCGGACGATTCTCTACCTGAATTGGGACGATTTTTGGACAAAAAGGACGACTGGAGAAATATTAATTTGTTACGATTGAATGAGAAAAAAGTGTACCTAAAAAGTCGTGAGTACTGTTTTTATTTTTAGGGCGAACAAATAAAAAGTGGAAAAAAATTATAAAGATGTTCAATATTTTAATTTTGTTTGTTGCATGTCTTTGGTCGGCTCAAACTTCACGACATCCTTGATTCCTGAACTCGGTGCCATCAAGGATACCAAGTAATGAATTCAGCTGAATAATCGAATGATTGTGGTTGTTTGTGTGCGTGGAAGGTACAGGCAAGCGATACGGGATTACTGCGCATGGAAAAAGGATGGCTGGCGATATTCGCCAGCAGTGGTCTGAAATTGCATTCACACGGCACGCGTTTCGTTTTTAGTGTTACGCAGCTTTTGTTATTTGCATTTTAAACACATTTTTGTAATAAGAAAGTAAATTATTGTAGTTGGCTATTTGAAAAGGGACTGAATATATGAACGGACATCGAAGGGACGTAAAAATGTTTAAACGGTCAAAAATCGTCCCTTTTGGGACGTTCTGGCATCACTGGATATAGCAAAGCTAACTAGTCTGTGGTAAAGCACTGAACACGTTGTCACTTGTCAGTAGGACTTTGATTGACAATTTGACATTTTAATTTTGGCTACCTGTAACAGTGCTGCCAAATCCGAAAGTTCAAAATATCGAATCTACAATCGTTCTGACACAGAATAGTACAGAAGGCGCACTCCGCATTTTAGTTATGAAGCTACAAGGACGCGGCAGGCTCGTCTTATCGGGCCAATTCAGTGAGCGTAGCGTAGTTTTAGAAGATATAAGAGTTACGCGACAGAGCAACTTCTAGGTGAATATAACTTTAGGTAATTAGCGCTGTGCGATCTGAATTGCACTTTAATGTGTCGTAGCAAGAGTCGCTTTTTATTTAAATTACTGCGGAGTGAACCATCTGTATTAATCTGTGGTTTTGAAAACAAAGGTATAGGATGTAAGTAATAAAATTTAAAAAATACCTTTTTTAATTTTTGTCTATCATGCGGCCACTGGTCTTGATTTTATACCAGATTGATACCAAAATTAGAGTACTTTATATTATACTGAAGTTCACTTCTCGCCGAGCGCTTGGACGAATCGGACGTGCGTCCCGCCTTGTTTTTTTACGATCTGCCAAAATGCGCTTCGACTGGAGTAATGAACACTATACAGTTTTTAGAACTGGAATCCAAAAAAGCAATCATAACCTTACATATTATAAAACAAAGTATAAGATAAACTCAAAAACTACCGATTTTCAAAGTTTGAAAATCCGTTAGGGAGTTTGGATCACTGCGTCCATTGGTGGAAACTGTTTGAAATTCAAACGGTTTCCACCAATGGACGGAGTGATTCGTGCGGAAGGTTTCATTATAAAATGTATTAACCTCTCTGCTCGACAAGATTTTGACACGTGACGCATCGTGAGCTGACTCGACGGGGTGTTGCGTATTACGTCATGAAATTCAGGAATTTACATCAACTTTCAGCATTCGAATTTATTAAAAAACATATATTACCGCACCTATTTTATACAATAAGTTTGTGGCAAATATCTTTAATTATATGTTGAAGTCAGTCAAACCGCGTCAGTACACTGAGAAAGTTGCATAGAATAGGTATTACTACTCCTATCCAAGGTAGGCTATTTAGGTTCGCTGAAAATATGTACATAAACAACCTAATCTCTTGCTGCAAATATGCAAAAGGGAATAATAAAGATATTATCATTCTCTCTGCATTCTTACTTTTACCATTTTTCATACATAAACTACATGAAAAACACGATCAAATCTTGATAAAAATTACTGAAAATTGTGTTCGACGTGACACTTCTTAGTGCTGCCCGTGTACCCAATTATCTTATTTCGATTCAAAAGTTGCATTCATCCTAATCGATACCTGAAATAAAATCGAGCATTAAAAAGTAGTAGAAACTGAATAAAAACTCTTTGGTATATTTCCCATTAATTATTTTATTTTAGATAGTATTAATTTTATTTGTAAGTACACATACACGTACAGTGTGGATAGGGGAATAACTTTTTAGGGTTCCGTTCGTACGAATGAAAAAAAACCCATAAAGGATCACTGGTGTGTCGGTCTGTCGGTCGGTCTCAGCCAATTTGCTCCGAATCCACTGGACCGATTAAGTTGAAATATTGTACACATATGAATTTCTGTGACCCAAATACGGATGTCTAACGTCAATAAATGTATTTTGAATATGGGCAAATGAAAGGGCTTGTTGTGAGGGTCACAAAAAAATATTTTTAATTAATCTATATTATTTTTGGAACGAAATTCTTAACGCGGCTTGCGGTAGGAGTAAATTAGTAGACATCATCACGCGAAAAGTATTCGTACTTGCGACTGCCTTCTTCTAATTTGATAGAGAGAGAGAAAATGTGAATTTGGTCAAAATGTAAATCCAAGATGGTCGCTGCGAAAGCGGCGCCTCCGGCGAGAAAGCCGCGCCTCCGGCGAAAGCGGCACCTCCGGCGAAAGCGGCGCCGTCCAAGCCCAAAAAGGGCGGACGGCTGCGCAGAAGGCCATGGCGGCAGGACGGTTGCCCCCGCCCCCACCTCCTAATTCCTCTCTGGCCGATGCCGAATGGCAAGTAGCCGGGGACATAAGGGGTAAGGCCAAAAGGGCGGCCAATAGAAAGGAGAGAGGCGGCAACAGCGCAAGAAACGAAGTGCCGCGGCTAGGCTCCGCGCCCCGAAGTCCGCAGCTGTAGTGATCAGGTGATCACACTACAGCCGGAAGCGGAGAAGAAGGGCGTGACCTACCGTGAGGTGCTCACCAAGGCGTGGGCGACAGTGAACCTGGAGGAAATCGGCGTCGCCGATGGCTTCCTCATGACACCATGACACAACTTATCTATATTTTAGTTTGATAGCACTAAGTTTTTAATTTAGTGAAAATGGCAATGTTGCTATTTTGACGTTTTTCACCTAAAATTTTGGTTGTAAAAACCAAACCAGACTAAACCTGACAAATTTCAATCGCGATTAAAAAGCAGTGGTGGGATAAAATACGTCGTCATGAACTAAAATTCACACCAACATCACGTGCAAGAACAGTACTGTATTTATTTTATTCTTTTGCGTATCTCGAAAATGGTGCGTCCTATCGCAAAAATAATGAAACTTCCCCTTTAAAAAACCCATAAACCCCTAAAACTCAACATGTAGGTAATATTTTTTAATATTTTCCATACAAAAAATGAAATATTCCATATAAAACAAGTCGAGACTACACGCCCTGCGCGCCACTGGCTCTAAAAAAAAAACACGGGTTAGGGCAAACCACGGTTACCATGTGGATTCGCGATTGTCAAATTCGATTTTAGTTTTGTCTAAATTATTTTTAAATTTAAAGATTTGGTTTTGCAGAATAGGTTTTTAATTCTCATAGCATAGTAAGGAATTTTAGTGATAGTTTAGTTCGGTGTACAAGAGAATCGGCACCACTAATGGCCACGTTCAGGACTCTTTTGAAAATAAAATTTCATCTCCGATCTGGAGCAGGTACAGACGGTATATTTCATCCGATGTTATGGATCGCATCCACCATCTTCTATGAAGACGAATTTTCTTTTTAAGAAAACATTAAGTAGTGTATGATAAATAAACTGTTTCATTTAAATATTTAGATCAATTATAGGATATCAGTTGTGTGACTATATTCAGTAGCTGAGACAATGGTGTAAATTATAAGAATTATTAGATATTTTTTATTTAATGAGTTTTAAATACTCATGTAATTTAAAAAAAAACACTCACCATTTCTAATTTATGTATCTAATCTTATTAAAAGTACAATTATATATTAATTATGTGACTTCTGTTACTTTAACTGTCATAATAATCTTTATTTTCAAAATGTTTGATATATTTTTAGAGAAAAGGCCACAAATATTATACTAACTAATCATTTTCCATTTGAGAGAGTAATTTAAAGGTCATTAAATGTAAAATCTACTCAAATAATCAAGAAATTCAGCTCCGTAATTTAGGGACAGTCACATAACCGAAAACCTAAAAAGGGAAAGGGTGCGTTTACATGGCGAAAAAAAGTACGCAGGCACAATTAATACCATATAATTATATGTAATTAACATTATTTAAGTTTTAACAAAATTATCACAGTTCCTGCTTAACGGCATCACATTTTTATTAATAATTATTTACTATCAAGATTATGAAGTCTTTTTCATGTTTTTTTATGGCACTTATATCAGTCATCGTGATTCGTTTAATATTAACATTAATTAAGAATAATAGCAAACAATCTTAAACAATACAATCAATTCCGGTCCTTAGACCATAACAATTATTGGCTATAAATATCTAACCACAACGGATTTATAGCTATAGTTACATACTGAGATCAGTAGTGTACCTTTAAAATATAATTTTAATTAGAACAATGTATGCATTCATCAATCAGATAATGATCATAAACACTTGTGGAACAAAAATTACACCAGAACAAAGAACTTTTCAAAAAAGCCCTAAAATGTGGACGACGCATATTAATAATGATAAAATGCAGAGGTCTATTAGGTACATTATTTTTCCCACATCTGGAACAGTTCTGGGTGAAGAAAAAATGCGTCTCCGCCCAAGACCACGTCAAATCATACTTATAGAACCTGACGAAGTCTTCGTATGTAAGTAATTTGTCAATATCGACGTATATCACCATAATGGATTTAAAAATTAAATGTTTTGTTTCAGTGGATGCAAACACGAGGGTTAATCTGTAAATAAAAAAAAAACAAATGAAAAATATCCTGACAAAAATTAAGATGCAGTAAACGACATGCAGGCTACATTTTAGTTCCCTACCTTGCAAGCATTGATCACATATATAATCAAACTCCATTGGCCCTCCATCAACGCATTCTTCGCAATACCATTTTGAACATGCAAGACATTTAGCTTTTTTTCCTAAAATAGAACATGTGCATTTGTGGCATTCAAGAAAACAATTAGTTTTTCTGTTTACTTTTTGCAAGGTTTTGTAGGATCTAGCATTTTCGATAATAGCTACAGATTTTATGATTATTTGTACTTCAATGCTTTTACAATCATCATTAGGATTATATGTCATCGGCCATTTAGCAACATATAAAGGATCATTTAATAGAGCGTCTTCGTCATCAAACTCAATCAAAGTATTGCCTTCGCTTTCGAAGTACAACGTACCAAAAGACTTCAATCAATTTCTTGAGAACGGTCTTCCAAGTCTTGAGAGTACGGTATCGGTGGTTCGGTATCAATATTTGTCATCTCGAAATCTTGACGTGATGTTGCAGGTTTTAGATTTTCTTTGGAAGTTGATGGAATAGAGTATTCATGTTTTGGTTTCTTGGACGGTGGTTTGGTATACATATTTGTCATTTTAAAATCTGTATGTGATGTTGCAGAGTTTTTGCGGGATAGTACGGAAACTTTCTTCTTTTTGTTTTCGGTCTGGGGTCGACTTTGAATATGGCTTGGAACCACATGATGGATTCGCGGGGAAAAACAATCGCATTGTCCTGGAAGTGTTCCACAGAAACAACTTACGTCCCTGAATTTTATAGAATTTTCGTCTCTTGTGATAATTTGATGTACAAGGAGAGTACCTTTTAATGGTTGCACATTTGACGGCAATATTTTACTGTTATTGCTGATGGAACAGTCTGGAATCAGGAAAACTTTAAGACTATTCCTAAGAATTTTGTAGGCATCTTTTGCGTCAACTACGTCCATTCCTTGGCAGACTTTTCTGTCTAATGTACGTCTCACGCAGCCACCTATGCCATCTGCCACGCTTTTTCCTTGCCCAGATTCAAAATACGACCAGGTTGCATAATTTAATTCTAAGAATTTTGTAAAATGTGCCAGCAAATAAAAGTTGTTTTTTTGCCGGTATTGTGACGATGGTCCATCTGAGAAAAAGTGTACGACAGATAAGTTTGGAGATTCTTCTTTGATAAGGTCTAATAATGGCGTCAAATGAGCCCAAATAGCGGGTGGTTAATGATTGTTCAGGTCTGATATGGTACAGAAGGACTGTGATTTGTTAGCACAATAAATCATTCATCAGTATGGAGGGTTATTTGGTGTTTAGAGGCACCAAAGTGCATTGCTTGTATTTCTTCACCCAACCTAGCCTCGTAGTTTTCAGAAAAGTCACAAACTAAAACAACTTCATTGTCTTTTAATTCTGAAACCGCCATTTGATATTGGTTATGTTGGCGTTGCATATTAAAATGATGTCTTTTAAATTCTTTCAAGTCTTTTTCAAACTCCTCTTTTAAATTTGCTAAACTTCCTGTTTTTATCACCTTTTCTGTTTTTTTTATTTTAATTTCATTCCTTTCATCTCCTTTTTTGTATATGTATGATCTATAAATATATAGGTCAAGAAAATTGCCATGTAAACTGTGATTTATGTGTTCAGGCATGTTGTGACTTTTCGTTCAGCATGTATGTGACCGCTCAAATAGTTACACAACGGAAGTCACATTTGATTATCCTCTAGTAATAAAAACTGTTTAAAAATAGCGACAATACTTAAATTCATCAAAACTTTTGTTCAACATAGTTAACATAATATTTTAAAACTAATTAACTAAAAACTACAAGATAAATAGATAGAAATAAGACAAAATATGGTCACATACCTGAGACAAGACTTCGTTCCCTGCGGCTTGCAAACACGCGTGCACTCCTTCTAAGCACTTTTTTGGCACTGACGGCTTCTAACTTGACTATTGTATAGCGGTAGCTATGGTGTAGCTAGTAATGCAAAACTATTTGAACCACATTATACATTTTGTTAGAAAAATGGGTGACAAAACTGAATGCTCCGAAAAGGACAATCTTTTTGATTTACTTTCTTTATTTTTTATTTTTGTTATTAGGTTTTTATATTTTACCTAGTATCACAATATTTGATTATCCTGGACTAACAAAACCTTAAAAGAGGGTATCTTACTTACAAAAAAGTTAAGAAATAAGTCATTATATTCGTAAGACTAAGCAGGGGACAGCGCAAAATAACCCATTTTTCAATTGTAATTTTTAATTATTTAAATTTATCTGAGATTATCTTATATTTTTTGTTAAAACAACAAAATATTGTGTATGTTTATTCACTTTAATGACAAATATAAATAATTCTGGCACCTACTTCATAAATAAAATGAAATCGAATTCGAGGGACACTTGAAAATCAGGGGGTATACATTTTTGTGAAAATGCCCTCTTAAATCTTATGTGAAAAGGAACTTCGTTCTTGACGGGAGTCCCCCGACCGTACTACTTACACTATATCGATGAAAATTTGGAAAAAGATGTTTTCTTTGCACCGCTAAAAAATGGTGCAGTGAAATTACGATAAACATAATTAGGGGTGGCATTCCGCGTATATGTAACCGAGGGATGAAAAAAAATGCACCTAAAGCGTGTATTGTTGGAACTCATTATTGAATAATTATTTAGTATATTAATGATTTTTCCCCATTTTCTTTCTCTTTTCTCATAAATCGGCTTAGAAATTGCTAACTCGCATGATAACACTTCTTTTAGATCGCAAACGCGACTGCTCTGTTTGAGGGGTTGTGTTCGAATCACTGGAGGGTTGCATAGAATAAAGGACTGTGTTGTTCGGGTTTTCTATCAGGAATTCTCTAATAATATCTCAGTAGCAGTCTGGAGTTGGTTATTTTATAAATGTCAATACCCTAATTTGCGTATTAAGGGGCATGCGCTAAGGTAGCCCGCGAAATTCAAATTTTCTTTTAGTTTTTTCATTTTGCAGGTCAGTGTGAGGTTTAATGTTGATTAAAATATGATTCGCGACCGTAACAAATATGGCTTTACATAATTATAATCATTACAATCAGAGTAATCCTTAATAATCGCCAAATGTCATGATTTCATGAAATAGTCATTAAATACGATTATATGAACTTAGAGAGTTGTATTGATTATTTTTATGATTATAATTCTATAAATAAACATTTTATACGGCCGCAAATCATATTTAGATCAACATACAACATGATACTGACCTGCAAATTGCAAAAAAATGTAAGAAAATTTGAATTTCGTGGGCTACCTTGACGCTTTCGCCTTAAACGATCAATCAGAATCTGAATCGTTTTGAAACAGATTGCTAATCCATTGGCTCTTAAGTTCGAAAAAAACATTTGCTCTACAACGTAAATAACGCAATGAATGATGTTGTTGAACTGTCAAAGTGAAACAGATTAGTCGTAAGTGGACTAGCAAAAATACTTTGTTTTTGAACTAGAAAAAAAAGGACAATTCTTACTAGTATAGATTATTTAATTAGGCAGAATATAACAAACAATACATTATGTACAATTTTATTATTTCTTTAAAATCCGCGTTATGCGGTGTTTAAATGTTGATTGAGCGTTATGCCCTAAAACTAAGAAAATATTTTTTTATTTACTTGAACTAATCAAAAGGTCTAATGTAAACATTGCAGTTACCACACACACATAAGAATAAAATACCTAGAGTAAAATGTAAATAAAATCACACATTATTTCGTTAATTATACAAAAATAGGGTAAAATAACACACATACACAACCAACCTTAATTTAAAATAGAAAATTTAACCTATTAGAAAGTCTGCTTCTATGGAAGTTAATTATTAAGTTGGCTTCCAAAAACATAACACAATTGAAAAGACTACATCTTTTTGTTTCACAAAAAAAAATCTTTTTTTCAAATTACATACTATCACATTGAGGCAACTATATACATTTTGGCTAATGTATACATTTGTTTAGTATATGGAGCTGGTTTCCACAACTCCACGTCCGAGCGCGTATTTTGCGCACCAATGTACGTTTACATTTACATTATGAGGATGTTGCCTGTTGCGGTCTGACAAGTTTGGTTTCGACCTTTACCATGTCATCTCCTCTATAGAGTTCAACTTGCAAAATGGAAAATACTTGAATAACCTGTTTGACTTCTGGCAAACCATTTTCAGCAGTCCATGTCAATTCCATTTTCGAGAGTCGAGAACATTCTTCATTTTTAATACATTGGAATTTTCCTGGAAAATCCTGCAAATCAAGAGTCAAGATTTCGTTTTAATACCTATTTCCTCAAATATTTCAGAGTTATGTTATGTTGTCCAAATATGGACAAAACAATGTTAGAAAATTAATCAGCCCTTAGTTATATGAATAAGTCATATAACTAAGGGCTGATTAATTTTCTAGCATTTTTTATGGCATCATGGTATTTCCCCATCTGCAACAGTTGGCATAGTTGTCACTTGTCACACCCTTTATCAGCTGCAGAGATGACAAGATACCTCAAAAAAAGTATCCGGAATACAATATGCAAGATACCTTTAAGTAATGTACTTATTTGAAATAACAGATTGAGATACTAGATACTTTTGGAAACAGTATTTGAAATACAAGATACAAAATACGTATTTGCTAAATATTTTTTTAAGATATAAAATACTTTTTGAAAGAAAAAACACATTTATTAATTTAAAGGTTTATTATGCTTTTTTTAACCTTTTCACCGCCACGGACTTCAATAGAAGTTCCGGATTTTCGTGCCACTAGCGCCACGACTTCATTAGAAGCTCTTCATTTTAACTAGGTATGTAATAAAATGAAAATTTACTGTATTTAACAGGTTTTTTTCATTTTATTATTTAATATAGCAGTCTAATACCCTGTTTTGTTTATTTTCACACAAAATAATCCGTTATTTGTGTTAAAATTAGCAAAAACAAAAACTCCGAACATTTTTAATGTCCCCAGAACGCCAAGGACTTTAGTCGGCCAGTGATGTGACGCGAAAGTTATCACTGTTTGATTTCACCCGTTGAAATATTTATAAATATTATTATCGAAAACAATTTGAAGTCAGTAAAATATGAACTTAGTTAACTACTTTATAACAAAGGGAAAATAGACTAATTTCGACCTTCAGACGGGTGCCGACTCGGAATTAAATAGTTGTTAGCAATCCTTGTCGATAACTATATTCCCATCTCTACAAAACAATTATAAGTTTATGGTTGTCAGTGCCCTGGGCGCCACGGACTTCTATAGAAGTTGTTCTGTGACGTCATAAACGTACGGCTGTCAAGGTCACTTTGGCATAGTGCAGGCTGCAGGTACTAATCGGATTCTTTATCGGAGTAAACAAATAGGTGAGAAGATGAATGAAGAACTGGATTCAGATCAGCCATTAAACATTTTAGAAGCTTAAAAACAGTGCTGTGATAGGTACACTGCTACGAGTGTGTAACTTTAATCCATACTTATTTTCCATTTCGAAAAACACTATATATACACTGAAAAGTTCTGGCGCTTAGCTAGGGTAAAAAACGTTGACTGAAATAGTTAATAAAAACATAGGAGTAGACAGAAATAGAAGATAGACCATAGACCACATCCCTAAGCAAAATTTAATTTAATGTGCTCTGAGCGCCATGGACTTGAAATGAGGTCAAAGAATGACTTCATGAAACAAATAGAGATGTACCTCATTTCCTAAAGCTCTAATTGAGTTATGTATTTGTTTCTTTGATACTTATAATTTATACTGTTTTTTCTTACTAGGGATACTCTGAAATAAAATAAATATGGAAATATTTAGTCAGTTTGTATTTATATCCGTAAAATTATAATTAAAACTTAACGCGTATGAATCTCATTCATCGATATGAGGATACCCTCATCACTATTGTTTACTATATATTTCGTTATACATTTATAGCTTGGCGCCTGGCGAGGCATTGCATTCTGTGTATGTGGGCGGTGAAAAGGTTAATTAATTATGTACAGTGATCAAGTGATTAATCGCGTAAATGTCAGAAAATATTTATTTTTAGTTTATAATTGAGACTTAGGTAAGACCAGTTCTTCAAACATTTTATCACTATTTTTTCTTCTATGAGGTCTCATTATTATCCCCCAAAAGAGAAGAGGCGCTCCACAGTAGCGGAACACGGCGAAAAGGTGTAATAAAAAATAAAAGTTGTATACCATCTATACTCTTTAGCCTGCTGTCTATAATACTTAAATATTGTAGCGTTTCTAAGTCAGCTGTGCTGCCAGTATACTCTGATTTTTTGTCGATATGACACCATACAGCCTTTTGAAATGTTGATAAATAAAAATTTTAAGGATGCGTTCAGTTTTATATGATGATGCCGTGATGCCGTAATGTAAAAAAATGCATAGGTAATTAATAAATTACTGTCGTAGTTGGGTTTTAGTTTTTATACCGTTTATTTTTATTTAAATTATTTTGGGGTAATTAATTAGTAATTATCGTGGGTTTTCGAATATGTATATATATATTTGAAATGTGCTTATTAAGCCCTTTCATTTGATACCCAACATGGCATAAATATAAAAATAAAATAAAATTGTTCATAACTTTATGTCCTCTAGAGGGCGCCATATTTAATGTGACGCCACATAGCCTATATCCAGAGGATAATTAAGACGCTACCAGCGATACTTCATTTGTCAAATTATGATGAGAAGTTTAGAAGATAAGTGGTAACAGATGATAATACATACATATGTATGTACATACTGGTCAAAATCATAACCCTCCTTTTTGCTCCGCCGTAGTCGGGTAAAATATTTTACAAAACTTAGTATTTACAAAATACTGAGATACCAAAAGAATGTATATAAATACAAGATACAAAATTACAATTTAAATAAGTATTTCAGATGTAAGATAAAAATACGTACTTACCTACTTTGCATCTTGTATTTGAAATACTTTTATCTAAGATAAGTCACATGCCTGATCAGAAGCTAATAAAAATGAAAAACTTACATTGTTGAAAAAGATTCGTCTATTCAGTCCCATGGCTATTATTATAACATCAATGTATTTTTCTCTCACTTCTACGATAGCTGCATCAGTCACTACTGGAGACTTCATTTCAATGTACTTGAGGGTGTACATTTCTGTAGACAATTCACTAGCTTTTTTAGCATTATATTTTTGTTTATTGCATTGGGCTGCAATCATACGGACTTTGTCAACATCCCAGTTAGGGGTCTCTCGATATTTTAAACTTGCAGCCAACAACCTGAAAATATGTAATGAATATTTAATTCACTTGTAGTGGTTATTATATGTTGCCAGTTGCGATCCATCTACAATATAGGGTGGCAGGGACATCGACGCGAAAACTGATACTTAGGATTCAGTACATGATTCTGTACCACCCAGTGTTGAAATTTTTCGTAGGTTATTTTAAAAAAAACTGCTGTTTCGTAGAAAAGTGCAATACCTACACGGTCAAAATGTATAGAACAGTAGTTTTTTTTTTTAATTCAGAATCATATCTTACAGTGAGAATGCATAAATTATTTATTACACTTGTTTTTGCCCTCGGCTTCGCCAGCATGAAGGTCGGAATTGATCCCATTGGAACATACTACCAGGATAACAAGTATCCTATTTCCTAAACCAGGTCATGGTCTACCCATGCGCCAAAATTCATATGAAACCGCTCAGCCATTTTAGCGTGAAAGCGTAACAAACACTCACTTTCGTATTTATAATATTATATAATATAAAATATAGTTAGGATATTGTAACTTTTTACCTGTGAACCATAATATCTGCATATCTTCGTATAGGGCTAGTGAAATGTGTATAAAGTGGAACATTTAAAGCATAATGATGGAAATCGTCATCATGACATCCATCAGCACAGAAATACTTAGCCCTGGTCATTGGCTTAGCACACAACATGTTTAAAACCATCACTTTGCCCTGGTCTGTGCAATCAGGGCCAACATGTTGCAGTAGGGAGCGATGCAAATCTCCAGCAGAGTCGATATCTAAGTCAATACCCATTGGTTTCAAGGACTTAGCTAGTTGTTTCAACATGTATTCACTGGGTTTTGGATGACATCTCAAAAATGCTAAAGATGGATGATCCTCTTGAATACGTTCAGCAACTGTCATATTTGCTAGTAACATAAATTCTTCAATAAGTTGGTGGCTTTCTTTACTTTCATATATCCAAAATGAATCAGGTAAACCATTAGCAGCATTCAAATGAAAAGCCACTTTAGCTTGGTCAATCCTTAAAGCTCCACTATCAAATCTATTACTTCGAAATTTTGCAGCAATGCTTCCGATAATTTTGATTGTTTTCCGTATATCTGTAAACTCGAAGCCATTGTATGTTTCAGGAAAGTTTGTTTTGGCATCTTCTTTATCTTCAAGTACTGATTGAGCATGTTCATATGCTAGTTGGGCACAAGAGTTAATTACTGTTTTTGAAAATCTATGATTAAGAACTTTTGCATCTCTAGTTATTTCCCAAAATACCGAAAATGCTAATTTGTCAACTCCCGGAAATAGAGAGCAAAGCATGCAGAGATCATCAGGTAACATGTGATAAGCTTTTTCAACCAAATACACTGTTGTAGCTTTGTCTGCCACTTTTTCATCTAGTGGAGTATCTTCTGTTAAGAAGTGGGCTACATCAGCTATATGAACTCCAATTTCATAATTTCCGTTCTCCAGTTCTCTGCAAGACATAGCATCATCAATATCACGGCAATTGAATGGATCAATGCTAAACACACACAATTTTCGGCAGTCCTCTCTGATTGCAATCTCCTCATCGGGTATTTTGTAATCTAAACGTGGATATAAATGTCTTACTTCAGGACCAAATGGCGTAACATCTAGATCTGTTTGGGCCAATATTGCTTTTGTTTCTGTTACCATATCTCCAGACTGCCCTATGTTAGAAATAATTTTCCCAATAGCAAATCTAGTATCTGTCCAATCTGATATTTTGGCTAAAAATAAAGTACTTTCATAATTCTTAGCATCAAGATAAAAGTTATCAGGCCAACTTGTGAATGGCACATTGAGCCTGGGCATTCTGAGATCACGAGGAATAAACAAAGCTTTCTGCCTATTTTTATCTGCCATTAGCTTCAAAGAGCCTATGCAAGTTCTATTGTGAACAATTTCTTTGATATACACCACTTTTCCCTTCTTTTGTTTAGTTTCCTCACCACTGTCTTCATTATCACTGTCTATAAATTGTACAACTACAATATCACCTTCTAAAGCACGATTTCGATTTTTTAATCCATCAATGAGAATATCTTGTTCACTTTTGTTGCTACTAGAAACATAAGCATGTTGGAATTGTTTTGGGTTTATCCTCAGTACACCTTCAATAAATACATTATCTTTTAGACCAGCTTCCGACTTCTCTGCTGATATATAGGGATCAAATTTCATGTCACTTTCTTTTGTTTTCTTCTTGTTCTTCTTCTTATGTTTAGGAGTTGCATTTGGATCACTATTATCTTCACCTTGCATAGGCAAGAACTTAAAAGGTTCCCCACCCCTTACATTAAAGGACTTGCTGAGTAATGGATGTTGTAAAAAGTTTTGTATACATTTGGGAGTCATAGAGTCAGCTTGAACAACTGGTGAATTAGGTGTACTCACAGATGGTCTTTGTGGTACTTGAAAAATAGGAGTATTTGGCAAACTTGCAGCATGTTGAGTGTTCATTACGAATTGTCTTCCTCCCTGAATATTTTGGGATAGCTGAAATTGTGGATGGTGACGAAGGTTTTCAAGGTACCTTGAATTGGTACTTGCATACAAGGGACTTATTTGCTGAGAAAAAAACTCTTGCAAATAAGCAACATCGTTTTGTGCTGATCGCCCCACATGAGCCCCGGATGGTTGCGGTGTGTTGTTCATGGCTTCTCTTGATGGAATTTTCAATTTTTTTATTCTTTCTTTTTTCTTTGCATGTTTGCTTTTCGGGTATGCAGGTGTGTCTCCTTGGTCTACTTCATCATTCTCACTGTTTATGTTTATGTTTTGGCACTGCGTAGATATATCACTAATTGACGAATTAGTAAATGTTTGGGAAGTAACTCCGGCCTCACCTTGTGATTGTTTATGCCGTGAGAACGAAGAATGCTTTTGGGTCTTTTTTGCTGGACAGTGATTTTGATGTTCTTGAATCCTATTATTGAGAGAACTTTTAGAACGAAAAGGTTGCGACGTGGAAAGTTGTGCACCTGATGGCCTATTTACGTCAAAATTTCTTTCAGATATACAATCACACAAGTGAGACATTGCTATTTAAATATCAGAAAAAGTGGACTTAATACGACGATACAAGAATTTTCCATACAAAAACAAGAAACGTACAATTATAATTTTATGGTTTTTTGAAATCTCTTTACCAAAATTTTAGGTTGACAAACTAGACCAAGGTTACCAGCAATAGTCAATACCTACTTTACTCTTTGGTCAATACATTATTTAAACAAGTTACCAGCCTAAAATTAAATATTCAAAGACTACAAATCTTGCTAACATAACATAGAGAGTAGAGTAAAGCTACGGATTCCTAGAAAAGTGGTGACCGCACTTATCGGCCGCAATGACTGCGATTCAGTTGTAATAGACATGTATTTATACCACACTGCAGAGTATCTAAGCGACACCGGAAGATTACATGTTTAAACGAACACATGTTGTTACACGTTACACAGAGTCTCGAAATAGTATTGAGGTAATATCTTTCTCTATTTAGATTTAAAAATCCTCTCGTCTTTTTATGAACCATAGACTAACTAACTGCCTTAGGGGGGTATTACACTATCAAATATCTAAGATCACATATCTATGAGTCATATATATCTAGAAGATAATGTAATACATACCTAAGGGAGGCAGTACGCTATTAAATATCTCTATCCTCCTATCTCTTATCCTACAATCTACATATATGACACCTTTTTTTTTTTTGTGGGTGGGAAATCATCAAATGACTGTTCCCGCTCTGGGCGGAGCGGGAGGGTGTGTCAGACTTTTACTGACTAAACCCACCCGTGATCCTTCCGTTGCCTGTGTGCCGGAGCCGCGACATCCCTTTCGGACAAACCCGCAACCCCAGCAGGTATTGGTCCTTACGGACCCCGTCAGTTGGTGCTGACATCTCTTTGAGGCGCGCGTGGTACATGTTGGAGGTTGCACATCACAGAGCATAATCTCCTTACTAGAAATATACAGTTGCTATGGAGTTTTTTCCTAACAAACTTGTCATTCATTGATCGATTCATATTGTACAACATCTAATATGCAATATAATAATTAACAAGTAATCTGTCATCTTAATTGTATCTCCTTATTAGCACTATGTACTGTACCTAACAAGGTACCAAACTATCAATTGGTAGCAGAGCGTGGTTATGGTTTGTTCGAGGAACGATGTCGTCATCGTATCGTATAGAACCACTTAGTAAAACCAACTATGATACTTGGTGCGTTCAGGCTGAGGCCATCCTAATAAAAAATGAGCTGTGGGAATACGCAAGCGGAGCCATGAAATTATCCGTGAACGCGACTACCGAAGAGGCAGAGAAGTTCCTGAAAAGGGACATGATGGCTCGTGCTGAGATCATGCTATTGATGTCTCCACCTCAGCTCAAGCAGGTAACTGGCTGTAAAACATCCAAAGAGGTTTGGGACAAGCTAAAGTCTATTCATCAAAGTTCGGGACCCGCACGAAAAGCAACCTTGCTTAAACAGCTTGTTCTGAAGAAAATGGCTGAAAAAGACGATGTGCAGGATCACTTAAGCAATTTTATGGATGTGGTTGATAAACTAGCAAATATGGGTGTGGAAATCCATCCAGAACTATTAAGCATTATGATGCTGTACAGCCTGCCACAAAGTTTCGAAAATTTCAGAATTGCCATCGAAACTAGAGATAGTTTGCCAAGTCCAGATAATTTAAAGATTAAGATTATTGAGGAAAATGAAGCCCGAAAGAACAGCAACAATAGAGAAAATACGGAAGAAGCTTTGTATAGCAAAAATAAAAGACAAGGAAGTAATAATAACAGCGGACATTTCAAGTTCAGATGCAACAAATGCAAAAGAAAGGGACATAAGGCTTCTGAATGCCAAGCACGAGCCGGATATAGTGAAAATAATTCAAATCACGGAAGTTTTAGTGTGCATCCAATTTGCCTAACGACTACGAAGCATTTAAAGAAAAATATTTGGTGCCTCGACAGCGGATGTACATCTCACATGTGCGGCGATGGGGAAAAATTTGACACACTAGACAATGAGTCCGGAACGTTGAAACTAGCTTCCGATCAGTATGTCACTCAAGTAAAGGGCAAAGGAAAAATCACGGTTAGAGTAAAGGATGGACACTACGATATAAATAATGCTCTTTATGTACCAGAATTGTCCATGAACTTGATTTCAGTTGGAAAAATCACTGATAATGGATACATTGTAGTATTCCAGAAAGATCAGGCATTAATAAAAAACAGCAGCGGAAAGATTGTTCTCAAGGCAAATAGAGAGAACGATTTGTATTACATGAGATTTGACGAAGTAGAAAAGGCCAACTTGGTAGAAGAAGATACAAATATTATGAAGTGGCACAAGAAACTCGGACATTTAAATGAATCAGACTTGAAAGCAGCATCCAAGAAAAGTCTAATAAAAGGATTAGAAATAAAAGAAAAGGAAAAGTTGGGTGACTGTGAAACATGTCTGAAAGGAAAGATGACGAGCTTACCATTTAATACCTCGGACGGTATAAAGACAAGAGAGCCACTGGAAATCATACATACCGACGTGTGTGGACCTATGAAAATTGAAACCCATGCTGGTTCAAGATACTTCGTGACTTTTATTGATGATTGCACTAGATATTGCTGCGTATATTTCATGAAAAATAAAAGCGAGGTATTCCAGATATTCACAGAATACAAAAACATGGCCGAAAATACATTAAAGCATAAAATAAAATATCTACAATCGGACAATGGTACCGAGTACATAAACAAAAACTTTAATGATTATTTAGTGCAACATGGAATACAACGCAGATTAACGTCACCCTACACACCTCAAAGCAATGGACTTGCAGAGCGTAAAAATCGGACATTAGTCGAGAAAGCGAGATGCCTAATGCTTGAATCTAATGTTCCAGAGGAGCTGTGGGCAAATGCAATTCATACAGCAAACTATGTAACGAATAGACGCCCAACTAAAGCCTTGAATGGACAGACGCCTTTTCAAAAATGGATTGGTCGTGAACCATCTGCAAGACACCTACATATATTCGGGCAGAGAGCGTTTGTCCTAAAGAAAGGACCTAAAAGAGGATGGAAATTTGCTCCTCGAGCTACCGAAGGCGTATTTGTTGGATACGCAAAATGTGCCAGAGGGTACAGAATCTTTGTTCCTGATTCAAAAGAATTCATAATAAGCAGAGACGTAAAATTTGTAAATACCATGTTTTACGGAAAATCCTCTGCAAATTTTGAAGAAACAAGGGAAAATATAAGAGATATTAATAAAAGAAATACTGATGAGACAATAAAACCTAAAAGGCAAAAAGAAGAAGAAACAATCGAGAAAATAAAAATCGATGTAAAAATGAAACATAAATCACCAAAACCCGACGCAGTACCTAGTTTTTCAACGCAGTATGAAACCCCATCATTGACACAATTTGATTCTCCACCACACGATGTTTTCGGAGACACGTTCAATGATGCACTTGATGAATTTAATGAAAATATTGATGAAGCAGTAATCGGACATCATGAAGAACATGAAACAACCGAAGGAGAAACAGTTCATTATGATGCCAGTAACAGAAGACAATCTCAAAGAAAAAGACAATTGCCAATATGGGCTAAGGATTATGAGATGGAAGGCAGAAATGACGAGGAAATGGCTAATAAAATATATCTATGCGAAGAAGAAGAAGAAGAGGGAGATGAAAGGTACTGGCATGATGCCATAAAAGCAGAAATTAGAGCACACGTAAAGAACGGTACGTGGCATATCGTAAAACAAGAGAAAGAAATGAACCTTGTAGATTTCAAAATGATCTTAAAAAAGAAAATAGGTCCGAAAAACATGCAGATAAAGAAAGCTAGACTAGTTGCAAGAGGATTTAGACAAAGACCTGGAGTTGACTATGATGAGACATACTCCCCCGTTGCAAAGCTAAGTTCAATCAGAAGCGTCATCGCCATATCTGTGGAAGAGGAATTGAAACTTAACCAAATGGATGTCACGACAGCTTACCTAAATGGCGTGCTAGATAAGAAAATAGAAATGGAGATGCCACACTACTTGGAAGAATATGTGGCAGAAATAATGGTGGAAGAAAGTGGTAACAATGATTTAACACTGTTCCATAAAGCTAAGAAAATGTTAGAGGACTTGAAAAACATAAAAGGAGAAAAAGTATGTCGTCTTGAAAAAGCACTCTACGGCTTGAAGCAATCAGGTCGACAATGGTACCTAAAACTGAGTAGCGAGCTAGAAAAAATGGGTTTCGTCCCATCAGAAGCTGATCCTTGCGTATACATATTAGAGAAAGGGGGAACAAAAATGATGATAGCAATATACGTAGATGATTTGTTAATAGCTTACTCCTGCGACACAAAATTAAAGGAAATAAAAATGGTGTTAAATGAAAAATTCGAAATGAAGGATCTAGGAGAGCCTGAACAACTTCTAGGAATACAGATTAAAAGGCAAGGAGGAAACGAAATAAAATTATATCAAGAACGATACATTGAAAAAGTGTTGAAGAAATTTAACATGGAAGACTGCAAGCCAACAACTACACCAATGGAACTTAATCTAAAATTACAGAAAAAAGAAAAGTGCGATGAAAAATTACCATACCAACAATTGATTGGGACACTGATGTATTTAGCCGTGGCCACCAGGCCTGATATAATGTTCAGTGTGAGCTATTTGTCACAATTCAACAGTTGTTTTGGAGAGGAACACTTTAAGAGCGCGAAGCGTGTACTACGTTATTTACAAGGGACCAAAGGCATGGGCCCGTGCTACAAGAAAACAAAAATGAAATTGTATGGTCAAGCTGATGCAGATTTTGCATCTTGCGCGATAGATCGGAGATCGTACAGTGGCTACTGTTTTAAACTCGCCGGTGCTCCCGTTAGCTGGGAAAGCAGAAAACAAAAGAGTGTGGCCTTATCAACGGCCGAAGCAGAGTACACGTGTGTGGCCGAAGCTGCTAAGGAAGCAATCCACCTAAGACGTTTAATAAACGACTTATCAGCATGGAGGCAACCTATCGTCAAAATATATAATGATAACCAGGCTGCCATACAATTGACGAAAAATCCTATGATTGGCTCTAAGACAAAGCATATTGATACGAAGCTGCATTTCATACAAAATTAACTATTTCTAATAATAATATACTTTTAGGAACAACCTGTATCAATTTAAATCACATTCCTCGGCCACTTTTTGTTTTAGACGGTCAGATTGGTCATCGATGTTCGCTCGTAAGTAATAGATAAATATTTCGCTTATTACCCTCGTTGTTGTTTTTGTTAATGTATCATTTTGTAATTATGAACTTAAGCTTGTTTTGGTTGCCTAAATTATGTGGTCGATGATTTTGGTGCACGGTAAAACTCTAATGAGTTTATGTTAGCACCAACTTATTATGTATATAGATGTAAGTACTGAATGAATGAATAAATAAATAAATAAATAAATAAATACGACAGTTGAAAGAAGTTCAAATAGAATACCGTCCAAGTGCCCACATGGAGGCAGATATGCTGACTAAGAGTTTATCTGGATCAAGGCTTAATGGGTTGAGATCCTCACTTGGTTTGATATAACGATCATGCTAGTGATGAGGGGGGATATGTTGGAGGTTGCACATCACAGAGCATAATCTCCTTACTAGAAATATACAGTTGCTATGGAGTTTTTTCCTAACAAACTTGTCATTCCTTGATCGATTCATATTGTACAACATCTAATATGCAATATAATAATTAACAAGTAATCTGTCATCTTAATTGTATCTCCTTATTAGCACTATGTACTGTACCCAAAGAGTAAAGTAACTCTGTACCTAACAAGGTACCAAACTATCAGTACACAACGCACCGTCGACCCGGGCCTGGTCCTTATCGGACGGCGAGCTACCCATTGCTCACCGTCCGCAAGCCCGCGCCTACGGTGGCCGGAAGTCGGCTCGCGACTCCCGACGCCCGGTCGTCTCCTGCGGTAACTAGGGGCGCGAGGGCGAGCAGCTTGCATCTCCCTCGTGTGCTCCGCCTCCTCCTTCGCCAGCATAACTGCTTCGCAGAAGGAAGTGACGGCCTCCCATGCAGTCTCGCGCCGAACCAGGGCTGGACACGCACATTTATTTTCATAATTTCCTGATACAAAATCCGTCCATTACAGTATGTGATTTTGCCTTTTCCGTTCTTCTATTGCCCTATCCTAAATTGTCGGTTTTATTGACGGATCAAAAGTACAACAAAATTTTGGCGTAAGTTCACACTATGCTTTAGTGGAATTCTAAAATTATTGTTGGCAACACTGCTGTACAAAAATTAAAGGCAAACTGCTGCCGGGCGGCTGGAAGTTCATTATTTTAGGTTCATCGGTGTTCTTTTCAAAAATTCTATTTGTCACATTGTGTGCCGAAAGGCTTCAGTATTTTGTTTTAATAGACGATTGCAACCACATAAGACAAAAAATAGGATCCTAGATATATGATAGTGTAATACACAGATATGATCCTAGGGGTCATATATGAAGGATAAGAGATAGGATCCTATACAAATAATATCAAACATTGTTTTTTTCTAAAAATAATTCAATTTCTAATTGTTTGGAAGAAAAACCTTGAATATTTTGATAAAAATTTCAAGGAATTCTGCTTAGCCACGTTTTTACAATTAACTAATTGAGAGCCAGAAGATATCTTGTTGATGGTGAGACAAACAACATTGTTACTAGTACCTTCTGTTGTCTTTCTGACTAGTTTATGGTCTACTAATACTAATATAAGGTGGTGAGCAATTATTATTGCTAACCATCTTATATTAGTATTATTACATTTATTACTAACCTGTTAAATACATAAGACTTCGTCATACTACTTAAGTCTGAGTTCATAATAAAAGCTAATGCCATGCTATTTGACGTCTGTCTAAAACTAATAGACAGATACGCAAAATTTTATACGTACACGCAGCGGTGAACTTTTCGCGGTATAAAACATACTCTTATGTCCATAACCTAAGCGTTAAATTTAAAAAAATGCTGTAATGTAATGCAAAGCTAGCCTAAAATTCCGCTTTAATTCCCCGGGCTATCCTGTGCACTTCTCTGACAGAAACAGGCAGTGCATTGAGATAGAAAATAATATCATGGTATACTATACTTCGAATATATTTTATATGTATATGGACCAGTGTGACCACAAAACATTTATACTCTACGAAGTGACAGACAGGTGACCTCGTAGACTCTATAAGTTCTGTGCAGGTGCAGGTGACGCTTGACAGCAGTGCTGCCAACTACACCGTAATTACGGTAAAAACACCGTATCCAGCATTGATTCAGCGTCTACCGTAATAAGGTAATTACGGTGTCAAAAAACACCGTAATAGGGCAGATGGAATATTTAGCGTATTTTTTTGCCATAACATGGCAACATTCTAAATAGCAGTCAACTAGGGGAAATTCCCCAACCATAGATAATAGTTTGAAGCAATATAATACGGACAAATTAAAGAGTTGCCTAATTGACAAACTTCTTAACCCTTTTTTATTACCAACTTTCTTTATTCAGGTAATGTAAATTTATTGGCACAACGGGCAATTAAAAAAAGCCGAAAAAATTATATTGACTTTCTGCCATCAGAAGACACGCTTGAGACATAATACTGAAAGTTATAAAAATGATCATGATCACACAGTTATTTTGTCAAATTCAGACTAACGAGGATCTTTACTGCCATTTTATGACGATAGGTGGCGCATCGACTAATAACTTTGACTATGTTGATTGGTAAACTTCGACAATGTGGTGGAGTTCTGGTGGAGCTATTAACGTCTTCATAAAGTTCTACAGCAGAAACGACAAGTGCTTGTCTTTCAGAAGCTTGAGGGCTTTGATTGCCGAAATTAAAATTTCGGTC
Organism: Agrochola lota; assembly: GCA_947364205.1. Taxonomy (NCBI): domain Eukaryota; kingdom Metazoa; phylum Arthropoda; class Insecta; order Lepidoptera; family Noctuidae; genus Agrochola; species Agrochola lota. Next base: position 10,785,708 of record OX376236.1, read on the forward strand.
ATAGGTAACCTAAAAAAATAAAGGATACCATTTATAATTAAAGTAATTTTCTCTAAATTTTTGTAAATTTTCCTACCTTGAGTCAAGTGAGAATTAACACGATAGAACTAAAAAATGATCCAAAGCTAGAGCCTAGCACTGATGAAAAATAAACCTAACCTAAAAATTAAAGAATACCATTTATAATTAAAGTAGTGTTCTCTCAATTTTCGTAAATTTTCCTACCATGAGTCAAGTAAGAACTAACACGTTAAAACAAAAAAAAATATCCAAATCTAGAGCCTAGCACTGATGAAAAATATTTTACTAGATAGAAGTCTACTCAATAAGATCTGATTTCTTTCCAGTAATCCTTGATTCTCGTTTGTTTAGTTCGTCTTTCAATTCTTTAGACTTCCAGGAACAATACATGTTAGCAATAACGATGCTGGATCGGTTTCAACACAAAAAATAACAAAAATCATTGATGTAAACAAAGCGAAAAAGTTTTGACAGCGGCCATCCCGCCGCTGGCGACATCTGCGTTGAGCTTTGCGCGTGGATCCCCATTAAAAAGTATGCGTTTTTTTCAAATAAAAATGTGAATTACACCCCTTTTTAAACCGTATTTTTTTTAAATCTACCGTATTTATTCAATTCATTTATTAAATTAGACAACTTTGATCCATAATGGTTAGTAACAACAGAAACTTATAACTATGTTAGTATGCACAATATCAAAATACAAGAATAACAACACAATATTATAATAACTATAAAATAATTATAAAATAATAATACGGTAAAATGAAATGATTCATTTCACTTTACCGTGCCAACAACAATGCTCACCCAAAGCGAGTGTATCGGACACTGATAATATTTACTAGCAATTATCTTCAGAATGTCATTGCTACCGCCGCGTACTCTGCCCAGCAGCGACGCCACTCGTTTGCGTCTTAATGCATAAAAGTCGTCTGTACGCGCTTCGGCAAACATCGTGGACGCACTGCAGAACCGCGGCAACCGCAACAACATCCTGAAGATATTATTATATTGTACCCGCAGAGCGCTGTATGCCCTTTGAGTATAATTAACCCACAGGCTGCTCGTGTATAGTGATTGGCAGTAGGCTTTGAATAATGCTAACTTCACTTCAACTGAACAACGAGCAAACCTGCGAGCCAACATATTACCCCGAACAGCCAGCGCTCTGCGTTCACGTTCAATATCATCGTCGTCCTTTAGGTTGTCAGTGATAATATGCCCTAGATATTTAAATCTTTTTGCTCTAGTAAGAGGAGAACCGTTGAGACAAATAGGCGGCAGCTCATGCAAGGTTCTGCCATCAGGGCCGAAAACCATACACTCGCTCTTGGTCGCATTGTATATGAGGCCATGACTCTCAGCATATCGCTCACAAACCCTCAGTAGGTTGCGAAGCGCCCCTATTGACGGGTTTATAAACTGGGAACACCGTAATCTATTATTTAGAGTTGGCAACACTGCTTGACAGTGACAAATGTGACAATACAATACAAGAAAAAGAAATGAAACCTGAAGGGAGGAATATAACCTACGAATACTAAATGCAGTTTGATGTTTATTAAAATTGCTGAATCTTCGGAAATATAGATATTTTGTTCGTTTATTACTGCTACGTGCTGACGTAATAAGAGCTACTAAGAAAAAAATCGAAATCCACGTTCACGCCTTAAAATGAAACTGATAACACATAACATGTTAACATCAAAGTGTTTAAAAGGTGTAATGACAGGATATCCGCTTGCTATTAATGCTACAGATATAAAAGTAACAGAAGTAGATTTCAATCCAGAATTTATTACCCGAGTAATTCCAAAATTAGACTGGGAAGTTCTCTGGGCTGCAGCAAATAGCATTGGTCACGGTGAGGGACTACCAAAAACGTTAGAACCTAAATTTGAAGAAAATGAAGACTTACTCAAGAAAGTTCATAAAGTCTTATTAGAAGTGGAGATTGAAGAAGGAAATCTAACATGCCCAGAATCAGGAAGACAGTTCCCTATTTCAAAAGGAATTCCGAATATGTTATTAACGGAAGCGGAAGTACAGTGAACTAATTTAACTTTCTTCCTGTGTTAACTTTATTTTTAAGAGTATTTTTTTAATTTAGCCAATATGTGTAAAGACTTTAATGGGTGTAACTGTGCATTTGTACTGGCAAAACATCACAACAAAACATGTTGAATTCTCTAATTCCTGTCAAAGATTGTATTAACATGATTAACAGAAAATAGAGATTTCAACATGTTTTGTTGTGAATGTTTCGCCAGTGCAAACGCACAGTAATACAGAACTGTTTCATCAAATTATAACAATAAAAATATATTTTTGTTTTAATACATTTTGTAATGATTTTGTTTACTCTAATGCATATGGAACAACTATCAATGTCAGTGTCTGTTATGTGTGAGGTATTCTGTGTTTTCTTATAAACTCAGCAGGCGTAATAACAATTTCTCCATAGATTATAGGTACAATAATTTCTCCTTAGTAGCTGATTAAATAAAGAACTGCATCTCAGGTTTTGTGGGCACCAATACAAACTGAATTTAAGAGTGTTTATTCTGAAAGTGGGCAATGCCGCAAATAAATGTCAAATATTTTGCTGTTTTGATTAATTTGGCAATATTACTATATGGAAATAAGAAATGTGGCTAACTAGCGAACTAGAATATTGATTATGAAATGCAATAATTAATATCGTAACACTGAATATTTAGTTTTATAAAAACTATTTGGAAACTTTCCAAATGCCTTGTTGACACCTAAAACGGGTACAACATCACATTCAATGTTACAATTGCAATCCATTAAAAATATTGTAGTTCGCTAGTTAGCCACATTTCTTATTTCGCATCAGTAATGACCCATGTGCCACCTAATATGGCGAAATCGATGCAGCATAGCTCTAAGCGAACAGTCTTCTTGCAGCGAGCTTCTAAGGTTACAAATGGCGGGCGCCGCCGCTACCAAAGACTTCGGCTCGAAGTCTGAGGCTGAGGCGTCCAGCCGGGGAAATAAGCCATAGCGCCAAAGACCGCTTGTACTGGCCGTCGCTGAGGATGCTGAGGCTAGCTGAATAACATTATTTTGGGACGAATGTAAAGCTACAGGCTCAGTGCGGGCAGGTAATGCCGCGAGCGCGACCAAAGATTCTGGAGAAGATCTTTAGATAATGCTCTAACTAAAGGCTTTTGTGTGCAGGGTTCCCAGATTGTACAATTGAACACAAAACGGCCAATAGACATCTGTATCCCTGGTATTGAATCCATGTTCCTAATTTCCTATACGTGTATGGCTCACTGTAAGTAGGTACCTTAAAATGGTGTGAAGTCGGTGTCTTTGGTTTTGAATTTTCGTTTTTTGCCACCGACTTCCGAAATTAAAGTTATTTTTCACTTTGTAGTGTTTTTTTTGGAAGTCGGTTGTTTTTTCTTGTAAGTAAAAAGTTTTTACTTTTCACTTTTTAGGTGTGGTAACTACCCCACACAAATTCGAAAATCACTACCTGCTATGTAAATAACAGTGACAGGAAGTTATCACCATATCATCGACATATAATATGTGGAAAAAATACGTATTATTGAAGCTTACTCAAAATGTCCAAGCAAAGTTAATAAAATTTATATGGGACCAACTTGGCAGCATACCCTTTCATACAAAAAAAGAATTTTCAAAATCGCTCCACAATTGACGGAGAAATCGGCGGACATAAATAAAAAAAAAACATACATACGCTTACTTTAGGTACATACGCGACGAACGTAAATAACCTCCTCTTTCTCTCCTTTTTGGAAGGCGGTAAAAAAAGTGGACGTGTGCGTTCGAGTGAATTTTACTGGTAATAAATTCAAAAGTCATTTATTCAAACTAGGCTGAGAATCAGCACTTTTCGCACGTCAAAATTACATAAGACAGTCCCCCAAAACGCCCACCCTTCACCACTTCCTAGTGCGTTAGCTGGGAAGAAGAAGTGGCGCAACAAACTCCCCAGCAGCACTGCAGAGCGTTTAAAAAAAAAAGTGTACCCCTCACTTTTGGACTGTCCCCTGTGTTTAAAGTCTAATAACTTGTAAAATTTATATGTGGCTAATTATTTTAATGAATGAAATGCATTAAACACACTGTAAACTAGTTAAATTCATACAATAAACTTACTTATACTTTGCATATGAAAAAAAAATGACAATTTTGAACACTAAGGGGTCAGTTTTTGGCGTGTCCCCCACTCAAGCTCCTCGATGTTAGAAACGATTTTGAAAACTTTTTGTACTAGGGTAGCATGACTTTTTAGTCATCGATTGAAATACTCTGAGTCGTCTCCAACTCCACAAAAATACACTCAAAAGTGAAAAATAACTAATTTCGGAGGTCGGTGGCAAAAATGAAAATATTTTATACTAATTATATACCAAAATATACCGTAATATAGTTATATATGAAAGCGATTCATAACTATATCCCTAAGGATATAACTATATCACGGCTTCAATCAACTTACTGCGAACTATCTTAATGTATAATACTATATGGTTCTGTATTTTCGTTTTTGCCACCGGCTTCCGAAATTAAAGTTATTTTTCACTTTTAAGTGTATTTTTGTAGAGTTCGGTGGTTTTTGTTTTGTAAAAAAGTTATTTTAGTGTTTTTTTTTTGAAGTCGGTTGTTTTTGTTTGTAAAAAAGATTTTTTTTTCATTTTTTAGTTGTGGTACCTACCCCATACAAATTAGTATAGGTACCATTCGAATAATGGAAACAAATCAAAAGAGTTTTCAAAAATTACACCTAGTGGGGTTACAACTAGTGGGGCAAGTAATCCATCAAGATTCCACTGAATTTTTTTGGTATTCCACTTTGGACCAGTGGTGACTGGTGACAGTGAAGACTTGGTGGGGCAAAGTGGAATGATTTAAATTAACCCCTTTGTAGGTGAACAGTGGGATACATTTTGTATGAAAGACCTTATTCATTTGGTTTAGAAAACGTGGTATAAACTTATCTAGGTAATAATAAAGATTTAATCATACATTTTTCAAAACTGGCTTGAAAGTGCAGAAAGGGCGTAAAATTTTTTTTGCTTCTCAATGACATCTATTGGCCCAAAATGGTACTAATGGATGCATTTTTCTACATACAATTTAGCAGATATAACATTTTTAAAATTTAGTTACAGTCCTATTAAAATTGTAAATAGAATATAATCACGATGTAACATTTAGTTTTTGTTTCATTGCAATTGTCTCATCCAATAAAAAGATATGCTAATTTATATTTTTCAAGTGGTACACATACCACCAACAAGCACTACGTTCCAGGCGGCAAGGGGTTACGGAGATGTGGAGCGTCGTATGCTGACTCTAATAATAAGCTGGGCGGTCACAGTCCATAAATTATCGGGTACCATCCTTGAAAGATCTGTGATCTACCTTGGTAAAAAAAAAATGCAAAAGGGCAAATATACGTCGTGTTTAGTCGTGCCATAAGTTTGAAAGGCATAGTTTTATCAGATTTGGAGTGCGAACAAATTATTAAAGCGACTACACGACGACAGAATTATTGACGGAAATAACGAGGCTACGAAATCTGTCTTCTGAAAATCAAGACCACACATAGCGTACGACTCAAGTAGCGCAATTTGATGCCAGGATACTACCATTAATCATTTATAGGCAGAGTGCACCTCATGGCAATTCCAATAAGCCCAAACACGGCTAGGATACATTGTTTTATGACGGAGTTCCGGTGCCTTTCTTCCGGCTTCATCTTAACCTGTTCAGCATTTCAACATTTTAAAATTCCTGTCTAAAAGCCTGACATTTGCAAACATTAAACAGTATTTAGATAACTTTTTAATCAATTTTTTTTCAGTAATCCTTTATCTTCTTTAGAAAATCCCCATAACTCGAAAAGTCCGGACGGGGGGACAAAATGCCAGACATGTCCGGATGGTAACCCTAAGCCTGACCATCTTAAAATTACCGATTCTGCCATAGTTTGGTTTGAAACTTGCCAAAAACTTGAGTATAAAATGGCAAAATATTGCCAATTTTGTTAAGCGTTGTAATAGTAGTATTGCCAACCTTATTTAGCGTAGGTAGTAGTAACAAAAAAGTACACTTTTGTTTTTCATAATGTTTTTATTATTAATTAAAAGTCAAACGGACGGACAGTCGAGGCTTAGTAATAGGGTCCCGTTTGGCGCCATTTGGGTACGGAACTCTAAAAAGTATATAGCAAAAAAAATGCTGTAGTTAACTGATCACTGAGCCACTCATATATTTTTTATGTTTACTGATAGCGGCATGCTCCTTTAAAGCGGATGAAAAAAAAAAATTTATAGGCGTGTTGCAGTTGCAGGCTGTACAAAAGGCCACGTCCGGATCATCTCTAGCCTTGGAAATACCATTTTCGATATTTTGTGATGCCATGGAAATTTGAAATTAATTTTATACATTGCAATACTGCCAATTTTATAAAACCATAACCAAACATGCCAGAGGCTAAAATAAAAGGCCAATCCTGCCAAAAAGGCAGGAAACTGCCACATATGCTCACACTGCATGAATTAGTTGTAGTTTTGCGCATTTTTCTTGATATAGTCTCCACCCTAGCCTCTTCTACAACAATGTGAGGGAACATTGTAGGTACCTATGCCTTTCCTACCTCTCCAAGATACATCTCTTGCGTTCATACGATACGCAACCTTCCTATGCCAAACGGACATAGTAGACTCATTCATGTCTCATTATGTAAGTAAAAGTGTAAAATTAAATAATATAAATAAGTAATGATTTATTTATTTCGGTAGAACAATAAATTATAATCAATAATGATCGCATTATACTATATTGGTAATTTCTCACATCATGTTCCGTACTATTAAATAAAAATGATTAACAACTATAACAGGTGTGTAATTTATAATTCATCTACGTATGGAACAAATGCAAGATTTCCTGCGGCACCCATGGAAACTTGCTGTCCGGCAGCAGCGGAAAGAGCCTGTAAACAAAGATGCGCATTAATAATACAAATAATAGTGATTGTTTCTTTACTAGGTATTTCATACTACTTACTTGTTAAATTATTATTTTTTCAAAAATAATAATTTAATATTGCTTACAAATATTATTGTACCAATAGTAAGTATGACCACTGCCAGCTTACATTATCTGTTTACAGATCATATACTAAAGGGACTTTTGATATTGTTATATGTACAGGTTCTGTTTTGGAGATTGACAGCCAATAAGTAAAAACGACTAACTCCTTTGCTTATGAACTAGAGATAAATTTTACTTCAGTTAAAAAGGTCCTCGTATAGTCAGTTTTTTTTAGAATCAACCTGTATTCCACCCTTGTCAAGACGATAGCGTTGCATATAATCATTAAATCTTGTAAGAAATAGAAATTCTGCTCTGATAAGCTTACTTGTAGGATATCATCGGGGGAGAGGGCATCAATATCCTTTGCGATGTCACTGGGTGACTTGACACTGCCAGTGTAGAAACCTTGGGCAGCAAGCGACTCAGCAAGGGATGTACCCGCGTCGGCTTCACTCAGGATCTGAAGCTTCAGTTGGTTCTTGCCAGCCTTGATGGAATCCGGGCTCAATGATGCTTTCTTCAAGATACCGGCAGACGCCTTCACCGCCTACAAAAGTGATATAAAAAAATACATGTAGTACAGTCTCATAGTATCTAAAGGTGCTGATAGACTTGAGCATTTACTTGTAACAGAGCATCGAACATTCGCCGTTTTTAAATTTGTCGAACTGAACCAAACATTGCTACGAACATTTTCATGATCATTCTAGCGAACGCTCTAATCAGTGCTCTAGGCATGGAGGGACGGCGGCGGAATAATGACAGAATGGGTCGGCTCGGCAAAAAGCTCGAAGCCAGTTTACTGTCCTTTCCCTCCCGTTTATTTTTCTGTAATGAGCCTTCTTTATATTCAGGACTAGTTGTTGCCCACGACTTCCTCTGCGTGTATTTTGTGTGTCGTCCTCTTTTAAAACAAATACCCAGGATTAAAAGCTATGTATACCTATAATAGGCATACATACCTTTTATTATGCTATTTTAATGTTTAATTTTTTTGTATGTACTACTGTTGGTGTACCAAATCAATAAATAAATTAAAAGTACCCGCCATGTTTTCTTTTCCAGGTCCTAAGCATCCAATTTTATAACGATCAGTTTTTATGGCGTGAAAAGGCAATCGACAGTCACACAGAGTTACTCTCGCAATTATAGTGGAGCGCCTGGGGGTTTTGACCTTGGATTTTTGTTACCGTGAATGATTTTTTTAAGATCGAGGTGGGATTTGGTTTTTCATACTTTAAATTGCAATTCCTACAAAAAAAAAAAAAAAAATGTGCTTTAGATTTTTAGCATTGAAAATGCTTTTTCGATCGCTTCAAGAAAAGTGCGACCGGGGGGGCTAGCGTCCTCAATTATTAAGATAGAGAAATGAAAATGGTATCTAAAGATGCGTTACTGAAAGGGCCAAAATACTGGAAAAAAATGAGTTTCAATACTCCAACTTTCATTCAAATAAATGAAGACGAAGAAACAAAAATTTTACTAATCATTTTCTTCTTTATTTAATTTTCCTTAATTAACTTCTTTTTCTCGAGTACTACCTCTATGTAAATAGATAGATTAACTTAATTTTGATATAAATAAAATATTCTACAGCCTAATATGTATTAAACTACTTGAATTATTCAATAAATCTTTCTCTTTAAAGAAAATCAATATCACAATTTTTTTATAGGTAAACTTATTTATATATTTTGTTAGCATTCCATTTTGAATTTTTAAATTTCATTCTCTGTAACTGAATTCCGAGGTTTTCATGTTTTTAACGCTCCAAGCACTCGACTATTAAAATTAGTATGGAATATGATTCAGTTTTGTTCCAAAAATTGTTGTATAATTACTTGGTTGACACCATTGATGTAAATCAGTTGACACTTGGTTTTTGACGGAATAATCAATTGTTTAGTCTCCAAATCTCATGTCACTAATATTCAAATTGTCAAAGACAACCGAAGAAATTCAATCTCTCGGGATTTTGTATACATTTTTTTTTAAATAATCGAATAATGTATGAACGTTTAAGTACTAACGTTGGAGGCTTCATCCTTGGGTACGGAGAGTACGACACCGAACAGGCCGCTGTCTGAGTATGACACGTTGAACCCGGCGGCCGCGAACGGACCGATGTTGCCGATCGCCTTAGCTAGGGGCGAGTTGACTGCGCCCCACTTGGTGACCGGGCCGCAGCCGAAAGCTGAAATAGATAGTAGAATATGATTTAGTAAGTATACAAATTATAGCACCGCCCAGTTACAATACACATCTTTAATTTTAAGGGTAAGTAACATGTATAATTTCACTACCAAAAGAAAAAAAAAATTATAACATTTGCGGTATTATAAGCAAAAAATATACGATCATAATTTGTTTTAATATAATAGCAAAGAGTACGGAATCGCACGCCCGCGCCGGCAGCATCTAGAGACGGCAGGATTAATTAAATTCGCGGCGCCGAAAGTGTGTTGTGCACACAACTTCTGTCACCGACGCCATTTAAAGCCGCAAATGCGAGAAAACTGTAACACGCTTGGTTTGTATGGAACGTGACAATACCGCCTCTAGCAGCGGCCGCCGAGGCGTCTCGGTGCAGTGAGATTTATAGTCATTAACTGGGAAAAAATTTGATGACTTTTGTTACTTATTGAGTAGCATCCTATTTTTAGCAGTTCAACATAAGAACTAAAAATCTTTCCTCAGTTATGAAAAGTTTTAATATTAGTTGAAGGGAAGATGAAGCTGTATTGTAATAACTACAGAATATAAATTAAAAACCGTCTCCTTCGTAGCACTTGTTAAAGGCTATTTATTTTTTTTAAACGTAAAGGAATAACTGAACTGAAGTATTTACTTGTAACAGAACATCGAGCATTCGCCGTTTTTAATTTTATCCAACCGCAGTTCGACCACGACTCTCGATGTTATGTTACTGTTATCTGATTTTAAAAACCAACGGGCGTCTTGGTGTAACATTTTATAGAGCAAAGGCACGAGCGCGGGGGACGCAGAGCGAGGTGCGCGGTCCGAGGGCAGGTCGTTACAATGATCACAAGGTAGAAAGAAATGTTACAGGTAAATGCTCACTCGCCGTGAGCATTGCGTCGAACGCAGCGTCGAGCATTCGTAGGAACGTCACACTAAATGTATATTTTTTTAAATTGACCTTTTGCTTGTATTGTACCATTCGTAAAAACGTTACATTTACATGGAAAGGCTTGACAAAATGCTCTAGTGTATACTTACCTTTAGACATAACGGGGTTACAATTAGTCCACACATAAATATTTTAAGAATTCCCATAACTATAAAAAAAAATACAATCACCTCTGGCAGCAACAGCTAAAGCAAGTGACTGTGGGGTGCCGGCCTTAGCGCCCTGAACAGCAACCGCAACGTGCGCCAAATCACCACCCATTTCTTTCCTAATAACAGAACATGAAACATATTCTAAGTATAGGTATCTAGCGACCCAACCCTGCTCCGCACGGTGTTTACGACATGACAAAACATCAAAATGTATTTATTATATGAATGTATAATACATATAAACTAAATGTTGGCGAAAACCGCATCAAAATACGTTGCGTAGTTTAGAACAAGAACGCGGTCATACAGAGAGACACGAAAATACTTTAATTTCTAATATGTACCATCAAATAAGTTCATATCTAACCAGTTTCAAAATTAAATCCCGTGAACACGATGACCACATATGTTACCGGCCCGGTTCTATAGCCGCCGCGCGCTGCAAGAAAGAATAGTCCTTACGGTGGTTAGATATGAACTTGAAAAAAAGTAAGTACCTACTTAAAAGTTTTCAATATAGGTATCGTTACAAGTTTTCGTGGATAATTTGTAACTGTTCACATATGGTTCACATTCACTTGGATGAATTCATACATAGTGTATGGTAGAGTACAGCACGCACACCTATAGAATCGCACCTTGAGGTTTTGAAATTTAAGCATTATGGTCAACATTATTGTGGGAATCATAGTACTGTTTGAGCAACAGAGAGAGCGTGAAAGAAAGAGGAAGTAGGAAGGCTGACAAACCGCCAATGCAAAGACGTTATAACACTGTGAGACGTTTTAAAATAGAATAAACCAGTTGTTGCCCATCCTGGTGTTTGATTTCGACATTAATATCCCGCAGTTTCTACTGTAACTAAGAGGATACAATAATTATGTTTATATTACCTTAACTCTCCGCTATAATATTTGGTGGCATCTTGAGATTTGTATTCGGTAGTCGTAAGTCGAAGATTCTGAGCAATCATGGTGGCTCTCTCCTGTAATATCAATACAATAAGTATGTGTCAATTGCCACATTTATCGACGAGACTAAGATTCATATTTGTTTTTTATGAATGACAAGTTTATACATATGAAAGTCAATAATGTTTTATCGTTCCTAAGAAAAATAAACACAACACAAATTATGTGGAATACATAATAGTACCAGCACTTTTTATAAATAGGCATACATTATGACATAACGTGTGGTAGTGTAGGATACTTCAAGCTTGCGTGCTTTGTTTACCGGCCGCAAGAGTTGGCAATTCTTTTCATTATAATTATTATTTCATAGTTGTTGCCTGCGACTTCATCTTCAATCCGGGATAAAAAACCTCTGTCCTTCTCCAGGTCTACCCATGTGCCAAATTTCATCCAAATCCGTTCAGCCGTTTTTGCGTGAAAGCGCAACAAACGAACAAACTCACTTTCGCATTTATAATATTAGTTAGGATTAGAAAAGGCTATGATTGAATTGGTCAGCTAAATATTGTGGTTTTGGTCGGCTTGAAAATGTTTTTTGTCCGCTTTTATATTTAATTGGGACGAGCAAGAATAACAAAATTGATCAGCAAATAATTTAATACTGGGCAGCGTTATTATGTGGGGTTTAAATCTAGTGGGACTAGATATAAAATATAATACATTGAATTTATACGACTATCCTAAAGAATACTTTCACGGCTTGACATGGATGGACGAACCAACGCATCGCCCAACGTCGCCATTAAATGCTTTCTTTTATATTGGTAGTAATGAATAACTGTTATTGGATAATCTGTAATTCACATATCTAATGTAAAAATTCTACAATGTTTACTGCTGTTATCCCTAATATTGCATAAATAAATAAATGTAAAGGAAACAAAAAAAAAAACCAATCGACCTCAACCGGTGATAATTAAGATAAAATTCATACAAACGGTATCTTACTATGTTACTATAAATTTAATTTCTGTTGGTTTCACGTTCAGTCGCCATACAAAATGCCCTTCATCCTTTAGGTATTAAGTAAACATTTGTCAAGTTAACGACTATGTTGTCAGCAAGTTATATTATTCAAGTTATTACTAATTCGAAAAACAAACATTATTGTTCTTTATAAACAAAATGCTAATGTTTGTGATATTATGTAGCTATAAATAAAAACCGGCCAAGTGCGTGTCGGACCACGGACACCGAAAGGTTCCGTACTTGGGATGAATTTATCCCAAAAAAATAATCTGTGCCCAGAAAAAATTACAACTGTGCTTCACCCAAAGCAACCTGCGAGTAGGTAGGAAGTAGGACATTTCTGCGGTTGTGAACCGTGAAATATTTTAAAATTTTCAACGACGAGGCCTATATTCGTCGAAGAATTTTAACACTGTGGTGTAGAATATTGCAGTTTTAGATCAGCGCCATCTCTTGACCGATAGTGGAACTAATGTAATTTATGTTGATAATTTCTGAAAAAGTGTGTATTAGACACATCGTTTTATTTTTCCTGTAATCTTTACATAAACTTCTATCACATAGGATAATTTCAGATTGATCTCTATGCAAACTTCGGAGATGGGGGGGAACGGTTTTTTTTTAATATTTTTCGTCAATAGTCGAAAACTATGCGGCCTAAAAAAAAAGATAAATGTTTGAGAACATGCGCTATTTCATATAACCTAGTAGCCAAACTTAAAATTTTTAAGACCCCCGTTCAGTCCCTGTTTCAAAAATATATAATAGATAAGTATTTTTATTTCTTTCATATTTCAAATAGTTGGGCAAAAGTCATCTAAAACTATTCCAAATTTCAAGTTGATAGCATTAGTAGTTCTTGAGATATCCAGCTGTGACAGACAGGCTGAGTCGCACCATAAGGGTTCTTTTTTTACCATTTTGGTACGAAACCCTAAAAATACTATTAGGTAAACGGTTTTTTCAGTAGTTGATTTTTGTGAATTTTTATAATAAATATTGCAAAATAAAGAAGAAAACAAGACCATACATGTAAAAACATAAAGTTTGTAATGTTAAAAATAAAACTCACGTTTCTGGAAATTGAACCTTCAATCATACTTTACGAGCGAACTTAAAACCTCCGATCTAACATGGTGTATCGTTGTTTGTCCTTATACTTGTCATAAAATGTTTCTTTAAGAATACGAAAAGCTGTTATGCAGCTTTGCCGAATTTGAAATTGCGTATCTTTTGCTGAGGTGACTTAATTGATGAAGCTGTGTGTACTTTGTGCCTTTTTTTTACTGCCTACAAAAATATAGTATGTTTTCAAAGTGACTTAGCTGATTTTTATTGCTAACCCAGGCCAAAAAGGCGTATAATTTAATTATTTCTGTTATTAATTACCAGAGAATCTCCAACGACGGCAACAACGCAGCCAGCCGAAGACAACAAGTTGCAGGCATAGTGCTGCAGAGACTCAGAAGAAATCGTACCAATCCTCTTGGGTGAGATGAAGAGTGAATTACCCAAGCCGCGGCGGTAAGCGGCCTTGTGGAGCAGATCGACGGCACGGATCTATGAAGAATAATAAAATTGTTTTTTTTTTAACGTAATTTGGGTGAGTTACAAAAATACAAGGAAATGCACAGAGGGGGCAATTCCCGTATTTTTAAGAGCGTTCGCATTCTAAATTAAGTCTGTAAAAAAAAAATGTTTCCTAAATTTTTGATATTGGATTGTCGCTGAGATGAGATTGTGACTAGATTTTGAACGTTTTTAATTCCGGGAATTGGCCAGCTTACTTATTCAAAACATTGTCATAAACTAAAACTTTAAAATAATAATAAAAAACAAAAATCACAGTGAATTAACATGTAGAAATGGTCTGTATTTTTTTAAAATCCATTTAAAGGTCTTAATATTTATACTGCAAGAAATATGTGATTCCAACGAAACCATTGTAAATTGTGAAAACAGCTTTCATGAATTATATTTTTTAGGAAGATACACGTGCTTGTTTGTGAAATAATCATTGATGTAAATCGATGGAAATAATGTCAATCTTCCAACATATCGCCATCAGACTGTATAACACTAAGAGGCAAAAAAAAATTGTAAAAAAAAGCAATGCATTAACAGAATCATAGCTAAAAGGGATTGTATGACTACCTGAGGAGGAAGTGCAGCAATGTCGAACTGCAGGCGAGACACGTTGTCTGTCAGTTCCCAAGGTCTGAACTCCTGGGCACTGACCATGTCGTTCAGGATAGCCAGTGCGTCATCCACATTGGCTTGGGTAGTCTGAAAGATATCAAACATGTCTTTAAAGATTATTAAATAGGGTGCAGTTGAGTTTCTTAGATACAATTTTATGTTTAGCAACACTCATCATAAATGAATATAGTACATAAGTAGTCTTAATATTTTGTAACAATATTTTGATTTAAAAGGGTGTCAGTCGAGTTTCTTGCTCGTTCTTCCCCATAGGAGCCTACTACGTTTTGGAATGGGCAAATAGCTTCCTCGTTTTGACTGAGAAACCCCTTGACAATTCAAAAGTGCCTGTAATGGGATTATTTGAAATAAATACTTGAGTTTTTTTTTTAGTTTTTTTCAATGCGTATTATTAAATGTTTCGGACCAAGTATTCTAAGAGGGTACAATACAGTCAGCTGCTTCTCAAGTAGGTATTTATCAAAACCATTAAAAGATTACCTCAAGAGTGTAGTAGACAAACTCGCGATCACCAGAGGCAGTAACAGATGCACCAATCTGTGCCAATTTACGTGCCATTAAGAAACCGTTACTATGTTTGGTACTGAGTCCGGCCGCAGATCGGAGCACATGGGCGATACCCAGCTCAGTTTGAGGTTCATAACGTGAACCAGCCCTGAAAAAATAATCTTAGTTGTAATAGTGTAATTTGTTGAACTCCATATTCATGACTGATCAAAATCTAAATTAAATACAAAATAGACTGCTTTTATCTGACCGCCTCATTGGTATAGTGGTTGCGCTACTGCTGAGCATGAGGTCCTGCTTAACCCTGCCACATTTTTAAGTGAAGTTAAAAAACATAGGATCATTATACGTAGTCAGGCCATAAGTTCTGTCACATAGGTAAAATTTCGAATTTCGAATGCAAGCCGAGGAAAATATTATGGACATTCGAAATTTGAATATTTAAAGAAAATAAAAACAAAGGGTTTCTGGAATTTTGTTTATTTTCTAAAATGGAGTGGACGCGCAAAGAAGACAGAGTCGCAGTAATTGCATTGCATCGTTGCGGTCACGCGCCAACTGAGATTTTCAAACTGCTGAAAAATTTGAAAATTCCACTGAGATTTATTTATCGTACTATCAAACGATTCAGGGAAGATTCAAGATTAGAAGATAAACAAAGGAGCGGTCGACTTCGTACTGTTCGGACTCCAGCGGTCATCAAAGCAGTGAAGGCGCGAATCCAACGAAATCCTGTCCGCAAGCAAAAAATGTTGGCTCTGCAGATGGGACTAAGCAGAACTACTGTTAAAATGGTGTTAAATGAAGACCTAGGACTGCGTGCTTATAGAAAAAAAACAGCACATCTTCTTAACGCACGGCTGAAGAAAATCAGACTCGAAAGAAGCCGGGTTTTGTTAAGGCGGTACGCGGGAAAAAAATACCGCGAAATACTTTTTTCGGACGAATTTTTTTTTAATGTTGAGGAGAGTTTCAATAAACAAAATGATAAAGTGTATGCACACTCTAGTGAAGAAGCGAACTAACGTGTGCTACGTGTTCAGCGTGGTCATCACCCTTCGGCATTCATGGTTTGGCTTGGGGTGTCCTATTTGGGTCCAACGGAGGTGTTTTTTTGTAAAAAAGGAGTGAAAAACAGATTTTACAAATATTTAATTGTGAAATATTCTTGATATGTCAAAACGATGCATTAGTGGTGCACAGCGCTGAGATATGGATATCGATAATATTGTTAGTTGTTCTAGCGGAATTATTTCATTATTACTTACTAACATTTGCGTAATAATATAAAATAATTTTATTCATTTTGTAATACAGTGTGAACTCCATGTAACGGCACTTGATTTTGGTTGGTTTAGCTTGTTGTCCATACAATGATAAAGGAACTCTCAACTAGCAAAAACTGGTTTTATAAAAGTCACCAATGCGCTTTTGCCAAGAGTTATTGCATTGGTAAATGAGTTTTGTAGTGTTTAACAAGTGCTTATTTGGGCACAAATTACAAGACTTCTAATTCTGCTTTGGTTCTGTAAAAGCATTGTAACGTGCTATGCTACGTCTTGATTTTATCTTGTAAGCGCTATATATCACAGACTTTGCCAATATGAGATAAAATTGGAGTCAAAAGCAGATACTGCAGCAGCTACTGTTAAGCAGTTTTGATTAATATAGCAATATTACTGTATGGAAATAAGAAATGTGGCTAACTAGCGAACGAATAAAATGAATTGCAATATTATAACATTGAATTTGATGTTGTACCCGTTTTAGGGAAAAGCCATTTGAAAAGTTTCCAAATGCTTTTTTTTGTGTTACGATATTAATTATTGCATTTATATCATCATAATCAATATTCTAGTTCGCTAGTTAGCCACAATTCTTATTTCCATACAGTAATATTGCCAAATTTATCAAAACAGCGAAATATTTGACATCTATTTGCGACGTTGCCCACTTTCAGAATAAACGCTCGTATGTATTATTTCTATGCTTCTATGAGAGCTATTGAATTTAGACTTGTTTGATATGCTGCCATACTTGGACGCCATTGTATAAATTGGGGTTCCATTGAAAGTATATGAAAACCTTTACTTCCTTACTAATAAACGTATTATATCAGGTGAATAGTTACACACTGAATTCTCTCTTTCAGTTGTCAGTAATTTGACTTTTGAAAGAAGAAAACAAAGCATTGCGTAACTATACAGATGTAATACAACGTTTATTAGTAAGGAGGCTAAAATATATGAAAACCTGACATTTGTACAGGAGAGCACTGTAAGACGTTTTTACAAATTATGGGGGTTTTCGCTGGGATCGGATGATGTATTCTACCAGAATTATAGGTATCCATACGTATTTTCCGTTGCAGATCCACAAACTTCATTTGAACATGGTGTCGTTGGTGTTTAGATGTCAATAGTTTTTAAACAAAGGAAAAAGAGAAGAACTAGAAGAAAATAAATAAATGCTCTTTATCAAGCGAAGAAGAGAAATAAATGCCCTTATTTAGATATCAACTTTATTTGAGCACCCAAATGTAGTTATGTCCAAACCACTTTCTAAATCTTTTCATTCCGACCTTATAGGTCCTAAATAAACATCTAAATCTGAGAGTTTTCCTTGTCCTTCAAATATTTCTCCAACCACAGAAGAAATATCTGGCTATTCTAAAATATTGCACTAAATTGGCCACAATTATTGATGTCTGGAGCTCTTATAGACCGGTAAACGGTAAACCGTTAATATTTATATTGAGTGAAACTTTATCTGGTAACTCATGTAACAGTTCTATGTATTAGCTGCTTCGTTAAGCCATTGTGCCAATAATGCCCTGGCGAAACTGATGTTAAACGAATTTGTTTTCAAAAGAGTCTTGGGATCATTTGGTAGAGCACTAGGTACTCTTTAATTTATTATTTTATATTTACGTAAGCAATGTTACACTTAACAGCCCAATATCTGATAATGTCTCGGAATTCGACATTAATTTCTCCAATACATGTAATTTGACTGTTTCATGAAGAAATCGATAAATTTACGGAACCACTAGCTTCATTATCAATGCGTTGACTCGAAGATTGCTCTTGTGCAAACAATTCCTCCAAATCACGAACTTATTAGTCATTTTAACCGACTTCTAAAAAGGAGGAGGTTCTATGTTCGTAGTGTATGTATGTTTTTTTATGTTTGTTTACCGATTTCTCCGTAAATTGTAGACCGATTTTTTAAATTCTCAAGTTGGTCCCATATTGTTAACTTTGCTTGGATAGTTTTTGAGGAAGCTTCAATAATACGTATTTTTCCCACTTAGTGTAAGTGGATATGATGATAATTTCCTGTCACTGTTATTTATATAGCAGGTAGTGATATTCGAATTTGTGTGGGGTAGGTAGCACAACTAAAAAGTGAAAAATAAAATATATTGAATACAAAAAAAACACCTACTTCCAAAAAAAAAAAAAAGATAAATTTGCTAAACACGAAAACTAAATTGGAAAAACTTTTAACACTTTTTTTATTTTTTTTTATTCGGTTTTTTTTTGTAATAAGTTTTTATTCTGTCTTGGAAATGTAGGTAACCACTAGCATTATTGTCGACATTGCTTTATTCTTCAGATAAATTACAATTCTTCGTGTTTAGCGAATTTATCATGTAAAAGCATAAAGTAAGATTAATTTCAAAGTTTTGGCAAACTTTATAACGAATTTTTATCGAAATCAATGCTAATGCTCCCATGACAGTCAACCGTTGTTAGCTTATAAGATTTCAAACGAAATTTGCACTAATATTTGCGTTCTCTTAACCAATATTCTTGTATGAATCATTTAAACGCACTTTCATAGAGTCGTACTAGTCTTAGTTAGTGCTTTATTGATGCTTGAGTATTTAGGCAAGGTCATAACGAATGCTAATATAGGTACACACGGCTACACATCAAGCTATACATTTCCAATGTATGCTGATCTAGCATTGTATAGGATTTCCGTACAATGCGAGGTCAGCTTATACTGGAAATGTATAGCTTGATGTGTAGCCGTGTGTACATGCATGTCTTGTAGGTCATATAATTTTATTATCTTTTATTTATTATATAGTACCTTGCACGTGTTTTCATCTTGGCTGCTGTCATTAGTTGAATGAATGAGATAACGTTTATACAATACATAACATGCATTGTCTATACTTTATCTAATTTATTATTAAATATAGTGGGCGGGGTCGCTATTTCGACTATGGGGTAATTCTAACTAATCCTTCCTAATAATATTATAAACGCGAAAGTTTGTGAGTATGGATGGATATATGGCTGTTTGTTACTCTTTCACACAAAAACTACTGAACGGATTTGTATGAAATTTAGCAAACAAATAGTTTATAACCTGGATTAACAAAGGATATTTTTTATCCCGATATTCCCACGGGATCGAGACTTATGCGGGTGAAACCGCGGGGCGCTGTTAGTGAGAATATAATTCAAATACTTGAATTCAATACAGTAGAATTATTCTCATTTGTTAGAATTACCCCAGTCGTTTTTTTTTTTTTACAAATGAAACATGTTAAAAGATGTTAATAAATCACAAAAATTGCACATCAAATATATTATATTTTTACTTGATTTGGTTTTATTGGTGTTTATAAAAGAACATGTTCATAAATCCCTTTTATATAAATAGAACAGCCCGATACATATTGCTGATTTGAAATTTCAAGTACACATGGTTGCAGTAATCTTGAAATGGCATTCGTAAAAGATTATGTATTTGCAGTTGGTTATTACTGATACTGATATTTTTATCATTCATATATTTAAATCAACCCCTCTTCTCTAGTAGAGGCTAGAGTTGCATGTGTGTTCAGTGACTGTATCAATACTTTCTAGTGCCAGCCCCTTTTGAGCATTTGTGCAATAAGATAGTACAAAAGTGTTATGCATATTTACAAGTGTGCGTGCGAAAAAAGTATCATGTGTGCGATATATATTTCTTTTGCTTTTGTATGAATTTTGGGAGTGGGGAAATGGTGGCGACACTTGAACTTGAACAAATATAGAGTGAAAGCATATCTCCGGATAACTATCGGTACACTATTATGTATGTATCAACATAAATTCTGCAGAAAGTGTATCAGGGTCGGACTGGGCCGGAAGGGCCCGGGTGGCTGACCACAAGCCTGGGGCCCTAGACTAGATGATGGGAGATACACAAATTACGATAAACAAAATATAAAAATTTACTATCAAAGATGTAATAAATTATTAGGTACGGACAATAACACATCAGGTTACCTACTACCAGTATAAAAGGATCTCCCTTAATAGGCGAGTTTCATATAACTTGAGTTTTCTATTTAATTTCTCTCTAATTGTATGAACGAACTATCTGATCAACTTTTACATTTAGGTCGCAAGAGCTGGGACCTAGGCTGCGTGGGCCTCTTATCCTACGGTTGCCGAAAGCCAAGCCCGTGGGGCGCCCGCGCAGGCTGGGGCCTGGCTGGCAAATGCTACCTCGACTATATGGCCAGTCCGACACTGAAGTGTATTTATGTATTATGAATACTCTGCCAAGAATAGTGATAATAGTTGATCCTTTACAGTGAAAACATTATGATAGCAGTCTACGATTCAGTCAGTCTACGAGTCAGTGCTGTGAATAACATGATAGGTTGAAGACCACGCTTCGTTGCTAAGGTACTCTCAAACTGAAATATGGATACTTACTTGAAGGCTACGGTCACTCGAGTGACCGGGGACCCATTATCAAAGGCAGCAACAAAAGTTTTGTTGGGCAGAATCGTCTTTGAGATCTTGGGTTCAAAGCTTCGAGCAGGCGCAGCCTGGGCATAGCCCCTGGTCTGTAAGCCAAGTAACACATGTCTGAGAATTATTTCATCCAATAAATAATCACGGAAAATGACAAAATGGTTTACATAACAGGGGTTTGACAGTTCAGATTATTTTACTAAAATCGATTAAAGTATCTTGCTGGTATCAGTAAATTGCTAGATATTTACCGTAACATGACGAATAAGGGGAGTTATGAAAGTTTTCGAATTCGATGCCATTTCAAGGAATTTCCCAATTTTAGACTGCGCTGCAATCTGTAGCACGTCGAGGTAGCGAAAACTTCAAAATGAATTTGACAGAAGACATGACAGATTAATGACAGCGAGACTGACAAGTATTTTAGTCAAATAACCAGATGGTGTAGCCTTCAAAGGTGTAGCCACAGAACATATTTATTCAAGTAGCCATCGCTTTTGTACTCGCTTTTGTAAGTCGTAGGCCTAGTTCCAATAATTTGGTCTGACGGATTCAACAGGCTGCGGCGCAGCGCCATCAAACCAAACCATAAAGAAATGTTCTCTGTTCACATAAAGCAAAGTAAATATCTTGCGTTTTATAAGTTGTTTACGACGCAACAATTGTTGAAAGAATTTTTCACATTTTGGAGCAATGGATGACTGATCGAACGTGAATAACTTCACGTTGCTTTGGGCCAAAGGCAACTTACTGATATCGTAATGTTTAGCTCCATTAGCGGCAGGCAGGACCTCAAAAATCCGCCTGCTTTTGACATCCATGAGCTGCGTCCCGCTGCGCCTCAAGTCGACACGCAATTTCGAATGGGGAAAACTGGCTAAATGGAAGGGCAGGGCCGCAGCACAATAGGGTTAAAATCTGAGCTCGTCTTAGGCCGGTCGCATACGTACGGTTTCCTGATTCGGTTTCGGTTCATGAAAGCACGTATAACATGGACGACGACGAATTAATTGCTATTGCACTTTTACTAGCGATAAACGAGAAAAAAAGAAATGTCGCTATTGGGTCATTATTAGCCTATAATTTTCCCATTGTTGGGACACAAGCCTACTCCCTTTAAGAGGGAGTTTCTATAATGGGGATCCACGCGCAAAGCTCAAGGCAGATGTCGCCAGCGGCGGGGTGGCCGCTGTCAAATCATTTTCGCTTTGTTTACATCATTGATTTTTGTTATTTTTTGTGTTGAAACCGATCCAGCATCGTAATTGCTAACATGTATTGTTCCTGGAAGCGTAAAGAATTGAACGACGAACTAAACAAACGAGAAGCAAGGATTACTGGAAAGAAATCAGATCTTATGGAGAAGTAGACTTTTATCTAATAAAATATTTTTCATCAGTGCTAGGCTCTAGATCTGGATATTTTTTTTGTTTTAACGTGTTAATTCTTACTTGACTCATGGTAGGAAAATTTACGAAAATTGAGAGAACACTACTTTAATTATAAATGGTATTCATTAATTTTTAGGTTAGGTATATTTTTCATCAGTGCTAGGCTCTAGCTTTGGATCATTTTTTAGTTCTAACGTGTTAATTCTCACTTGAATCATGGTAGGAAAATTTACAAAAATTGAGACAACTTTACTCTAATTATAAATGGTATCCTTTATTTTTTTAGGTTACCTATGACTGAAATTTTAATTTCGGCAATCAAAGTCCTCAAGCTTCTGAAAGACAAGCACTTGACGTTCTTGCTGTAGAACTTTATCAAGACGTTAATAGCTCCACCAGAACTCCACCACATTGTCGAAGTTTACCAATCAACATAGTCAAAGATACTTTTAGTTGTACTCTTTCAGTTTCCCACTTTTTTTGCGTAGTATCTTTAGGAAATTAATTAACACCGGGGTTACTAGTTTAGTACATCCTGGTACAGCACACTTAAGCATATTATGAGAAAATTTAAATTTACTGAATGATAGGTTACAAAATGTATGGAATCAATCAATGCTTTCAATGGCCATGTCGACGATGCGCCACCTATCGTGATAAAATGGCAGTACAGATCCTCATTGTGGCCCAGTACGGGTTTGTAGATGTCACATGTCTTTAATTTTTTGGTTCTAGGACATGCCGGTTTCCTTACGATGTTTCCCTTCACCATTTTGAGAGCAGTGGTAATTAAATAATTTACACAAAGTAAAGCGCCTATCAGGGTTCGAACCTACGACCTATATCTAACTCGTAAGTTGCCCACAGCTCTCTCGTTATTGGGTACACTCATTTAAATACTAATACAATAAAAGAGAGTGAATTTATCTGAAAAGAGCAAAATGTAAAATTACTCTGTGACCTAGACTTCCACTCGACACAGCGGCACACAGATCTGAACGAAAATTTCCGTTCGTGTGCGGCGGTAGAGCAAAAATGTATGCGATCGCTGCGTTCGGGATGACGTCATTCGGTTATTTCCATTCCGAATGACCCGAACGCACGGTTTGTTCCTGACGTCAGGTTTTTTTTACGTTCAGAAAATGTTTATACGTGTGCGCCTAGTTGAACATTTTGTTAGTAAGGCTGGCCGTATACGTCACCTGATTTGGTTTCCTGATCTCCTGATCAGGAAACTAAACTAAAAAATTGACCGTAAGATTAGCGCAGACGTTCGTTTTGAAGTGAAAACTTCTTTAACATCGTTGTGATTTGAAAGTCGACGAAACGAAAAAGCGACAGTAAAAAGAGACGGACACATAAATTCATAAGATTTAACGTGGGAGAAAATGAGATAGGAAGCATTACACAGTGTTTCTTATATTCGTGGTTCTCTTTGTGCTCTGCTTCGTACCCCCTCCACTCGTGTTTACCAAGTCATAGTGGGAGTTTGCATGGGCCTCAGCGTTGTACGTTTGTTAACATTCGTCTCATTATCTTAAAGCCAAAATTTTTGAAGGTTTAACTTCTACCACGTGTGAATTGCACACATGTTTTCTTTCATTTTTTTTTTGTTTCCGAATCGAACGTCAGGTTTTTTTCCGTTCGGAAAATGTGCAAACGTGTGCGCTAAGTTTTTCAACATTTTTTATGTAAGGCAAGCATTCAGGTTTCCGAATCAGGAAACCGTACGTATGCGTCCGGCCTAAGACGAGGTTTCAGTTTTTAACCCTATTGTGATGCGACCCCGCCCTTCCATCTAGACATCTAGAAGAGCGGTGACCTTTTACGCCAAATGACGTCATTTAAACTTTGTTGGTGTGGTTTCCTAGAGAGCGTTGTTGACACCGTGAAGCAAACCCCGCTCCCCAAAGATTTAAATCGCTAGATTTGCCCTCACCGTACTCAGTCACAAGAAAAAGTGTCCATAGTGAGAAGAATGAGCTCAGAGAACATTATTAAAAAGAGTTTCCATGACAAACAAGTGTTGTCACTGCGTCATTGCTTGTCAGTAGTGTCCGACCGAAACCGAAACCGAATTTTGGCAACGGCTTCCGTTTCAGCCGAAACCGAAATCGAAACCAAAACTTCTTTGCAAGGATTATGTTTTGAGGGAAAAATAGAGAAAACGTTATTATAGTCAATCAGTTTTATTGTTTTATTTAGATAGTTATGTTAAACTTGATTCTACTATAATCTATGTATTAATTTGTTATATTAAATTATTTTTTAATGTTTACTACCTACTCTTATGCTATATTACGTGATAAAACTTACCGAATTCAAAGTAAATCACACGAAAACTCACAACAAACAAAACGAACTGCAAACACAAGCCAGTCACGCTCACGACATGATTAGGCACGTAGACGCGGCAAAATATCTTCGTCATTTGGATGGAATTTACCGCGCTGAACATGACCGAGCACAGCACGAGAACTGCCGAATGCAGTTTCGGTTTCAGTTGTAGTTTCGGCAGGTTTGTTGCCGAAACTGAAACTAAACCGAAACTCGTATTTTTGCCGAAACTCGACCGAAACCGAAACCGAACCTTCGGTCGGACAGTACTTGTCAGAGGTGTCAAAACGGAACAGAAATGCAACTATCTTTTGACGTGATAGGGCGAATCTAACAATTTAAATCTTTGCCACGGTCATCCTTTTCATGACAGCCGTCACTGCGGCCGTCAAGTTCAACCATCGCTTTTCTAGGAAACAGAAAACTTTAGCTGTAAATGAAACATCATCTCAATCGTCTAAGTCTACTACCACCACCACCACTGTGGAACTCTGAACTCTGAACGCCACTTATAGCTACTTGTAGGACTAAAATGCAGTGTGCTGTAGCTTTAATTTTGGAAAAATAAAAACGTATACAAATGTCAGAGTTGTCAAACTATAAAAGTCAAACTGCTGTCAACAGTCATTAATAAAGTGCAATAATGCCGCCAAATTGATTTTCGGTATGTATTCTAATCATTTTTTATTATTAACTCATCAAAATATATTCATTTAGTTGATTAAATACCTATCTTATAAACTTTATGATAATATAGTGCACACCAATCAAAATAAACCAGTAAATCTAACCTTACAGCACTTCTCTAAATGGTTTATGATACACACATCTTCTGATCATCAACACACGTTATCTGTAAATGTTAAAGCGATTTTATGGAATTTCCAGGGAAGGAATGACAAGTTTGGTAGCAACTGAGTCCGTCACAGTGGTCGACGATTTTTCAGTAATTGAATCTGAAATAAATTGCTGTAAGAATCGTCAACGAAGACACATCCTGAGGTCCAAGGAAAATACTTACAAACACAGATGTAATCAAGTGCTTAAAAGAAAACTAAAGAAGTACAAACTTAGACAAGATGGCCAGGAGGATCAAGATATATTAGATGTATCGAAAATCCTCGTTTCGTCACTAATTATAAAATCACCAAACAATCGTAACCAACCCATTTTATGTGAAGGTGACATAAGTGAGTTTGAAGACTTGAGACCTCGAAACTACCTTTTCAAAATGGTAAGAAGAAAGGAATCTGTTAAAATAAGTGAAAGCTTAAAGAATTCCAAAACAGATAAGAAGATCCAAGGTGTAACTATTACCATTCCTTTAGCTATCAATAGTCAAGAAAAAAAACAAACAAATGCTTTTAAACTGTTAATGGACTCTAGAAATAAGAGTCTTGGAAGCAACTCCCCAGGTAAAGATAAAAGCAATGATAACTCAGATAATGAAGACATAGTTGTAAGGAAAAATAATAAGGCTAAAAGGCACTTACTGCTACAAAAAATGGCAGAAGCAAAAGGTTCTATAAGGAACAAAGAAAAAGAAGATTACCAGGATAATATAATTAAAAAACAATTGGAAAAACGAGCAGAAAAATTAAAAAGTATGATTTCAAAAGATGCTAAATCAGTAAAAGAAAATGAAAGCACAAGCGAAACAGTTACAAAAAAAGATGATAATCCAAAATCATCACCAAAGGACAAGGTAGAAGTTGTTAATAATAACAAAACAAAGAAACAAACACAGACATTGACAATTGTTGATATATTTAACACAATTGAAGATCCTGTCAATATTATTAGCAGTATTAGTCCAGTAAAACGATTTATACCTAAGGAAGACCAAGAATTTCTTAACAAGTTATCCCCATCTTTGAAGAAAAAGGAAAGCATGCTTTGTTATTTTAAAAAAGTAGATAAAGACATTGAATGTTCTCCTACTAATTCTGAAAATGATAATCTTATAAAGGTAAAGCTACAACCCAGAAACAAAAAAAGGGGCAAGAAGAAAAAGTTAAGTTTAAAAAGGGACACTTTAGACTCCTGTGATTTGAAAGAAATTAATGAAGGTGATGATAACAGAGTAGCTAGCAATACTATTGAAGAAAATAACAAAGTTATTACAAAGGAAAATATCAAAACTAAGGAAGAAGGGGGTAATGATATGCATATATCTGAACCAGCATTGATGAACAGTGTTCCTTTGAATGATAATGTTAAGGTTGAAGATTCAGAAGTCAAGAGTGAGAGACAGAAGCGAAAACGAAAATCTAAAGTTGATGCCAAAGTAACTGATTCTGAGAATACAAATGCAACAGTCAATAATGAGAACAGACCAAAGAGGTCAGTGAAAAGACCTGTTAAATATGTTGATGATGCATGCTTGTCCAGCTCTGATGAAGAATTACATATCTTTACTCCAAAAAAGAAAAAGCACATTGATGTGGCAGTTAATGATACAAAGCCTATTCTTTGTAAATCAAATAATTCTCTTGATGAACCTGTGAAACCTAAATCCGATAAGAAAGAAGAGAAGGTTCTCAAGGACACAGTGACATCCAAGAAAACTGCTAAACTGGCTCCCATATTTGCACCTAAACAATCCGATCTAGCTGCTTTAGAAGCTAAACAGAAATTTCTCCAAAGCGGAGTCCCAGAAAAACTGAAGAAAATTATTCAACCGCAAAAGAATAGCTCCACTCCAGATAATAGCTTTCCTGTTGTTGTTCATGTGCAACAAAGCAATAAGGAACTAACTTCTGAAGAAAATGAACTTTTTGTCAATATACCTATGATGAACATGTCTGAAGAAACCTGTCCATTGACTTATGAAAAGAATGCATTTCAAAAATTCTTATATCTTAATCAAGAGAAGAGTGCTTGTAACATAGATACAAAACACATGAAAAGCACTCAGACAATGTTACAGAACCTGAAACAAATACATCCAAAGTTTCCAGTCTATAGGACATACCGGCAATTAAAAGGTAAAGGAAAGGGAGAATTTAAAGACTGTAATTATGTAGATGTAGATAACAGTATTGAAATTATGAGTGATATGGTGGATGTTATCAGTGATAGCCCTGATAGATTAAATTGGACTGACAAGTACAAGGCTACTTCAACCAGTCAAATTATTGGTAATTTTGAAACTATTAAAGAATTAAGGAAATGGCTTGTATCATGGACTGAGAATGAATTGAAATCAAAAACAAAATCTAAGCCTGGGTCAGATTCATCAGACTACTACCAATCTGAATCAGATAGTCGAGAGAGTATGAAGACCATGAATAATCTTCTAATACTGACTGGCCCAACGGGATGTGGCAAAACTGCAAGTGTTTATGCTGTTGCTTCAGATTTAGCCATGAAGGTTATTGAAGTCAATGCTAGCAGTAGAAGGACAGGGAAAATAATGCTGCAGGACTTGCAGGAAGCCACACAATCCCATAAGGTTAATAGAGGTACAGGAAATTCAGACAATAGTCAGAAATCACAAGACAAACTTCAACATGATTTGTCAAAAAAGAATAAAAAGCGAGGAAGACCTAAAACGTCAATTGATGATGAGAAAACTAAAAAGCTATCAAGTAAAAGTGATATTTTAAGTAGTGCATCTTTAAGTCAAGAAAGTACTAGAACAGATTCATCTCTTATCCTTATTGATGATGCTGATATTGTTTTTGACCAGGATGATGGATTTTCTTCAGCTATTGTGCAGCTTGTACAGTGTTCTAAACGACCTGTGATCTTGATAACATCATCCCTAGTGTGTCCTCATTTGCAAAGATTTCAGCAAAATGGAAAAATATTGAAAATGTGCCCTCTTCTACCAAGGATGCTTGGGACATGGCTGGATATAATGTGTCTAGCAGACACTGGAATATGCTGGCCAGGGGTTGGAGCGAAATTCTTAAATTATTTCAAAGGAGATATTAGAAAAACCATTAATTATTTACAGTTCTGTATACCTAGTTATGTACATGGTGTTACCTCAGAGGATGAAATAGCTTCACAAAATATTGATTATTATAAGAGCAACATTGATGAAGAAAGCTCATGCCCATCCTGGGCAGAAAATGAAGATTCAGAAGGAAGAACAATTCCATCAGTTAATAATAATGTTGCTTTGGAAACAAATACTATTTGGACGGACTTTGCTTATAAACATTCGAATTTATTCAACTTTACATATCCTTTGCAGTTATTTAACATTTGGTGGAGTATGCCAGGTCTTTTTACTGCAATACATAATATTGATGAACCTTTAGATAAAATTAACCATAATCCTACTCAGAAAAAGCGAAAGGTTAACCTTGAACTGGAAGCGATGGCCAATGCAGCAGATGCTTTTTCACTGTCAGATTATTTTAGTCATATCAACCCAGATGCGAACATCTACATTACATCACAACCTTGGTACTATCCTGAAGAGCACAGTGTATCAGAAAAAGAAAGCTCCGAATATTATCATAAAGAATATGAAGTCACTAGTGAGATTTGTCAAACAATGGTGACTAGTTCCATTGAGACAGCACAAGATTTTTTAAGGTGTAATAGAAAAACGGATTTAAATTTCCCAGGAATGACTTTACACAGGTATTTATTACTTTTTATTTTCCTTACTCAGAGCCACTTTTTTTTTTTTTAATATGGGAAATCATCAAATGACTTCTCCCGCTCTGGGTTCACGCTGTCCCTGAAATGTGTATCTTTTTGTTTGTACACAAATATTCATCTTTGCTTGTTACCTAACACTTCTATCTGGCGACCTTTACCATCCGTTTTCTGGTAAACAACTGCTAACATAAAGTAGTTTTGCACATTCGGTAGTATTACATTTATCGAAATCAGTCGACGTGGTGAAGAATGATCGCTGAATTACAAAAAGATTCCGAACAATTGAGAACCTCTTCCTTTTTAAGAAGTCAGCTAAAAATAATCTTGAGTGTCAATTCGAATTGGACGAAATGTTATCTGGGTCTGTACTATGTACTGAAACTTCATCGCTGCCGGCGCGTGTTGTGTGGGAGAAGAATAGAACACTATTATCCTAGTGGGGGAGAAGTCGGCCGGTGTAGGCGCAGTGCGAACTTGCGCGCGTACAGACCCTCGCGCAAACGTTCAGTATCTACTGCCGAGAAGAGTTAAAACTACTTCTGAGGAAAAAAACCAAGCTAATTAGTTACCAAATCTCTTAATAAGTTCCTCTCTCAACAAGAGCGAGGAACTTATACTATCTTACCTTACTTATCTATGTTTATCTTGTAAAACGTAAAGTTATTTTTCTTTCATCAGGCTTTTCATGTACTTTTTTTTTTGTTTCAGACAAAGAGACAGGGTGGTATCGCGACACAACAGCTTGACTAGCTATTTGAATACGTCCACAGTATTGGACAGAAGAGCTCTCGCACTGGACTACTGGCCCGCCTGTCGCACAATATGCAGGTTTGAAAAGTCCAAGAATGGCAGCAACTCGAAGAGGAACAATCGGTTCTGCCACTATCTCAAATCCCTGAGTGTTCTTTGTAAAAGTGATACTTTCGATAACCTCTGTCACAGTTTGTGTTCTAATGAAGGAACTGAATTAAACAT
The DNA here is from genome assembly GCA_947364205.1 of Agrochola lota. Classification (NCBI taxonomy): domain Eukaryota; kingdom Metazoa; phylum Arthropoda; class Insecta; order Lepidoptera; family Noctuidae; genus Agrochola; species Agrochola lota. Next base: position 10,815,903 of record OX376236.1, read on the forward strand.
CAATAATTGTAATTAATGATAGATAATGTATTATGTCTCTACTATGTTTCCTGTACTTGTAAAATATTTAATAATAGTGTTAGTTAATTCATGAGTATAATATAAATGGTTATTCCATTATTTGAATTTTAGTTTTATAATTAGGTATGGTTATTGTTAACTGCGGAATATGCTATCAAGTAAAATGTTCGGATTTGTATAGTTGTTGTTGTTTATCGTAGTGAATTGTCTGACGTCACGCTTGATGGTTATTAGTGTAAAAATAAAATCAAATTATGTCTTAATCACAGTTTTATTAGAAATTGAAACATTTTGCTAATCACTTAGCCACACAAAGTGCACGAACTCCAACTATGGCTCATTAGCACTGAACAATACACATCATTACGCAACATTTGATAATTAAGTTATTTTTGATCATGTTGCTAAAATTAAAATTGTTTTTCGAAGAACTTAAACCAATTTATCTGTTGGCAACCGGTACCTATTCCTGTTTTGTCTGTCTGAGAACAAAGTTACTTATTGCTTTATCGCGTATGTAGATAACAATATCTGTAAAATAACAAATTTGTCTTAAATTTCATGTTTTTTTATATGTTAACATTATTACAATTACTTGGTAACAGGCCATTTGTATAAACATAATAGCCCCATTTCAGTTCTTAACTTTTTTTATAGATTATACTTTGGCGCCCACTGCCAAAGCCTAACTTTGTCTAGCGCGATGAGACACTACGACATGGCAAGGCGATTCAATCGTCTGTAAGGATATTCAATTCAGTTGGAATTTCACATTTATTATCTTAAGAAGTATTTATGTGATTTTCTAATCATCTGAAAATCTTTATAGAATTCTTTTAACTTTGGTTTACTCGGAACCTAAGGCTGAGAGTAGGCAGACTGATTGCTGTTAACTGCTTGACAGTTCGTCGTTTTGTCAAAAACTAGCGCTGTCCGTGTATACCTGGCCTTAATCTATCTCCTTTGGTACTTTTTTGCCACTATCTTTACACTTTATTTTATATTCTTACTTTCAGGTATTTCTGTGCTGTGAGTGCTATGTAGTGTTATGTGTTAGTTCGCAGTAAGGGTTATTATTTATTAAATTAACATATGTATTTGTGTAGTAAGTAACTACCATGACTGCTCATAATAATAATCCGAAATAATAACAATAATTTCTGATTTCAGGAATGGACAGAAAGCGATTACTAATTTAGAAAGTTATCGCTTTCTGTCCAAGCCCTAGGTATCCAACTATTTTCTCATGTCTCTAAATTGATTGATCCCTTAATCAATCTGCCTAACTTTCTCAATTCTATTGGGGTCGGCTTCCAGTCTAACCGGATGCAGCGACTGCCTATCTGACCTCTACAACCCAAAATAATAATAATTGATTGATTCCTCTACAACAGAACAGAAAAGGAATAATGTACCTACCTATTTGAGGTTGCCAAAAATTAGTATGTACTTAATTCGTCCATTCACAGGCAATGACTTCTTATGAGTATTTATTTAGGTATAGCTTATCCACTCTGAAATGACGCGCCCCACTACCGCATTACTCATAGAAATCAGCATTAGGTACCGTATGCGGTGGTGGGGCGCGTCATTTCAGAGTAGGGTTTATGGTTTCACGAGGTTTTTAATTTCTGGGGTCTCGAGAATTCTCGAAGTCGATTTTTCGGGGCTACCCGGGAAACGAGAACTACGGATTTCCCGGGAAATCCATAGTTCTCGTCAAAATTGATATAAAATCCGAAGATTCTACACGAATTGACACATCAGAACTGATGAAACTGATGAAGGATTTTTAAGATTTGTTTATTTTTGTATTTAATCAGACTTTTATTTAATGAATCCTATTGAAGAGTGGCCAAGCTATAGTTGTTATTTGTTACCGCTAGATAAATAAGCAATTGACCTTTTGATATAAAGTTATTAAAGGTCGGTATTTACAGGTCTGCAGTGCAGAGTAAATTTGAACTTCTCTGTCCTTCATAGGCCGTAGGCGCCAACTTTATTTCACTTGTCACGCTTTAAACATGTTCTTGTCATACTTACTAAAGTGACCTTAAAACGTAAATGTACATTAAACTCTGAACGAACTTCGAAGTAAATGACCCCTTATCATGATATTTACTTTTTCTAAATTATAATGAGGGCTCAGACGTGCCATTATTTCCCCGTTTTTAGGGTTCCGTAGTACTACAAGGAACCCTTATAGTTTCGCCATGTCCGTCTGGCTGTCTGTCTGTCCGCCCGCGGCTTAGCTCAGACGGTTAGTACTAGAAAGCTGTAATTTGGCATATGTATACATATTAATTATGCCGACAAACTGGCAAAATAAAATCAAGATTTTTTTTGTGGGTACCTCCCCTGTACGTAAAGTGGGGATGTTTTTTTTTTCTCGTCTACCCCATGTTGTGAGATATCGTTAGAAAGGTCGTTCAAAAATATTGTGAGCTTGTGAACACCATTTTTGGATACAGGGTTCCATTTGCGAAATATTAAGCTTTTAACTGATTTTTTTGTTAGAGTCAAGTGTCCCCCCCCCCTACCAGCTAAATGGTTGTACTTGGATTTGTGAAAAAATTCACAGTAGTAGTATATATAACGAAATTAAAAGGAAAACTATCATAGCTAAGTAGGCTGTACAGGATAACGAGTAATAATCAACCAACTTAAATTTGCGGTTTGAAAAATATGATTTCCATGTTTTTCCATGTTTTTTTGTGTGTTGTTGTTGTCTCTCATGTTTTTTCCTACGGAACCCTTCATTGTGCTTGGTCCGACAGGCACTTGGCCGGTTTTTTAGAGTTCAATTAGGTAATCTTATTCTGATTGAAAGATTTTTATACCAACCTTTAAAACTGCGCCCCAAGTAGGTAGGTGCCTACTTGGGGCGCAGTTTTGTAAGAGAAAAATTCCTATGACGTGAACATAGTTTGTAATAAGTATCTTGCTGTCTTATTAAAACGGTGATAAGAAATATCTGGGTACCTACGCGGGCACGCTCATCGCAAATCATGGTAATGTACTCGGATAATTTATTTACTAAGGCACCAAGTCCCATTGTACCTACTAATCACCAATACATACAGTTCATTCATTACATCATTCAAATAAAAGAAGTACATTACAATGCAGTCGATCATTTAAAATAAAATAAGGACATTAAAATTCAAATTCATAATTCCATATAATCACAAACTAAATTACAATAAGACAAAAATTTAAAATCAACTTATGTAAATTAAGTTCAATCAGTTCTGCAAATACGAGTATTGTAATTTTCAATATTATAAACCGTCCTGATCTACATTTTGTTTAAAACAAAAATAAAAATATGCGTGACCGCAAACATTTGCGCTTTTCAATTAAATGATGTGATCACTGAGAATCTATCCTGATTACATCATTTCAAATGCTGTGCGCAAGAACATTGTTGTGTTACTCATGCACTAATCACTATCCGTGGTATTATCCGCTCGCAACAAGATACGACAGTTTCGTCATCTCGAATCTCGAAGGGCGTTCAATCAATGAATGACTCAATTACGTTGTGCCCTTTGTTTGGACGAGACGCGTAATATTTTTTTAGCAATAACTTTTAATCTCGTCTAGTTTGGTACCTACCATTAATAGATATGTAGGTAGGTAGGTATATGTATTTTATTTATCAGTGCTGATGCAGGAGCATTGTGGGTGGCATTACCGACCTAGAGTAAGGCTTTGAAAAGTCCCGATAGGCCTGATGGGTCACAAAGTGGTCAAGTTATTTGCAGGACTTTATAAATAGTCGAGTTGTTTACACCATGTTGCCCGATAGATAAGAGACAAAGCTTCGTCCAGATGATTCCAGAATGCATTACTTGATTTGTTCGTAGACGAGACAAACTTTGTTTCCATTTGCAAAGTCATTCGGTATTTCAACTAGTTTGTGTGTAGGTACTATCAAAGTTGCCTGGAAGAGATCGCAGAAAGCGATAAGGCCGCCCATTGTATGTTTTGTAGTGTTAAATTAATTATTTACTATGTATTTTCTGGTGTACAATAAAGTATATATAAATAAATACTATAAATATAGTAGTGCAGTTAGTTAATTATGTCCGCCTTATGCTTGAATTAGAATTCATAGATCACTCGGCGACCAATTTATTTGTTCGTAGAGATAAGTTATTTAGGTACATATCGCATCAATGCAATACGGTCACTAACGAGTAAGATGGACTGGTAATAACCAGTAGAGATGTGGAGCAGCTGCCTTTATCTAGCTAGAATATGCTATAACAATCGTACTTAATGTTCTACCTACCTACGTCTATTGATACCTATGTTAATTTTAATATGTAGGTACCTACCTAATACAAATTGTGTACTTAACTGAAGTAATATTGGTTCATTTCGAAACATGAAAACAAACAGCTGTGCAATAAATATTGTTTGGGTTTATTTTCATATAATTTAAATATTTTTCTTTTTGCAACAAATAATTCAAGATAAATGTGTCCACAACATGCTCCGAATCTATCCCTAATGACTTTTCTAATAAAACATTATTTGTACGTGGGTGCAGAGGTCTCCTACGTCGGCTTGTGATACTATGTGCTTGGTTATCTACCCGTTTGTAGCCATGTGCAGCAATAACTCGTAAAATATTACATCTCCTGATTATTGTATACCTACTACATACTTATTACAAGATAATTTACTACTAGTGTGACACGCACACGCTACGTTCGTCAGCGCAGCTACTTACCTACCTACCTATATTCATGGTAACTCGAAACACTTGGGTACCTACACTTCATATTTGTTATATATCACTTTCATAAGTAAGTATTTTACGTTAGTAAGTAGATATAATTGTTCACTTGATGTGTTGAGGAAAGAAATAGGTCACTACCTGTATGGCTGTAGGTATCCGGTTGTATAAGGAACGGACGATCTTTTGAGATCACACAGCACATACGCACACACACACACGAACACCACATCACTACCACATTCTGAACATCAACTTTATGATAATCCTTGAAGCCTCGATGGCCTAGTTGTGTTGAAATTTGGCTCAGACCTTGCTTGAATCATTAGCTGGGCAATTTTACATACCTAATTCATTAATTGTCTTCACATACAAATGTGTGCTTGCGAATTTGAAGCAGGTACCTACAATTATTGAAATCTACACAAGGGTTTCTTAGAATATTCAATATTTTATGTTCCAACATTCTTTAAATAGCAGTAGCAGAGATACGTACCCACTCACCAATCGTTAACAGTTGTTGATTACGTGGATTATAATACCTACTATAAATTATAGGGATATTTTTCTGGCGGTACCGCAGTTAGTAGTCAGTGCGGTCCACAGCGCTGGCGCCGGAGCCGGGGTTATCGGCGAGGCGCGTGCGCGACGCCCGGCGTGCGCATAAATATCATCGCTCAGTGACAACCGGCTCCAGTCCTCAAAGTGCGTCACCGTATTCACACATTATTCAAAATGGTTCGCAGTGCTCTTCGCGAAGATAGTTGTGGGTATTGCACCGCCTGCGTTCGTGCCCGTTTGAGTGCTGCTCGGGGTAGGTGCCCTGAGCCTTCAGAGTGCGCCTACAAGCATATTTTGGAGTCATATAGTCCAAATGGAAAGCCAGGAAAAGTACCAGAGACGCCAAAATCAGCGTGTGACTCGTGTCGGTGGACGTCGCACGCGCAGTTCCCGGAGACGCCGCCATCGTCGAGTGATCTAAGCCTGGAGTGGAGCTCGCGCTCGTCGCAGCAGTCCCGCACGCGCCGCCGCAAGAGATAGGACAGTGTGAAAGTGTTGAACACACCACTCGAGTTTTCATCTAGGGATACTAACCCTCAACAGCGTCAGTAGACGACACCAACGCCTGACGACCGACCTCTCGCAGGCTCGTCTAGCCAGCCTCTTTAATTGTGATATTTTATTGTATACTACTGTTTATAAAATTATTATTTACAATAAAATCTGTGTTTTAATTATCATACCATAAAGACGTTATTGTAAAATTAGATTCGAAATGGTATGGTAAAGCCTTTAAACGCCTCCAGGCGGCTTGAATTGCACTAAACATAAAAATGTGTGACACTGAAATCTATTTTCTATGTTGATCAAATAGTTACCTACTTATTATATACATAACTAAAGTAATTTGGCATTCTCTATGCAATAATAAAATAATGCAATTACCGACAATGTGTTGTCACGGGCTCACAGGAAGCCGTGAATCATAAATTATAATATAACTGATAGGATTGCTGACGGTCGTAAATCACAAACATCCAGAACGGATGCTAAACATTGAAGTTCAGGTTCAAAGGTCAATGTGGTTGTTTGGCCTATCACATATTAGCAGTAGTAGGAACCAAGGTCAGAATGATAGTGTTAGACGAGCTATACCGAAAGGTTCAGGTTCTTCCCTATCTACACTACAAGAGCGACATTTCGATAGGTAGGTACCTATATTCACTTTAGTGTTAAATCCTGGTAACAGGAAAAGCAATTAAACTGAATACCATTAAAATGATTTGCTAACTAGCTATTGATGACCAAATTTTGAATATTTTCCGTGATTCACGTCACTTATCATGTGTCATACACATGCTCACAATGATACTGCTTGTCACATTTATACGTCTATGGCTTGTTACTTATAAATAAATGTAAGGTACTTTGTTTACTAAATGTGCTCAATAAATATCTACCACCCAAGCAGTTTATTGGGTTCCTACATACCTACTTGGAAAATCTATAGTTCAAAAACGTGCTGGATAGGTACCTCAAAACATTAAGTTTATCAACCCCGCCTCGGGTTATTACTTATGTGCGTATTTGTCACAAAATCCACTGGAGGAGATTATCACTACTTTACTATACAAATATATAATGGGATAACGTACCCTAGTCTCTAGGTTATCCCATAATACGTTTTCAACTAGTTTTCACAAGAAGCTCTTTCCTATAAGTTGTTAGTTGATATTATAGATAGTACCATCCACGAAGAGACGCCCCACTCCTCTCTGTACTAAAGTACAGCTTATAGTACAGTAATCGCGGAGTGGGACGCGTCTTCGTGGATGGCTCTATCTATAACTAGTAATGAAGAGCTGAAAGTATACTAAAACATGTCCGATACAAACTAACAGCATTCGTGCGGCTACACTGCTTTTACAACGAGCCTACGCTGGGGCTACGACGCGAGGCGGGGAGTCTACGCTTCTGCTATGCTGCGTCTCTAAGACGGGGCGTAGCTGCAACGTAGGCTACGTTGCAGCTACGCTGAGACTACGATGGGTCTAAAAGACCGAGCCTACGCTGGGTTTACGACGCGGAGCATACGCTACCACTACGCTGGGTCTACGACGCGGAGACTACGCTGCTGCTACGACGAGCCTAAGCTGCGTCTACGACGGGGCCTACGCTGGTGCTACGACGGGGCCTACGCGGCTGCTACGACGGAGCCTATACTGCTGCTACGCTGAGCCCGTCTTATTCTATGGTACGTTGACTGCACACCAGACACACGTTTCTGTGTGGATCTTTCTGGCAGACCCCGACGAGATTTATCAACAGGTGATAGGTGGACATTATTTTTAGGGTTCCGTAGTAAACAAGGAACCCTTATAGTTTCGCCATGTCCGTCTGTCTGTCTGTTTGTCTGTTTGTCCGCGGCTTAGCTCAGAGACGGTTAGTACTAGAAAGCTGTAATTTGGCATATGTATACATATGAATTATGCAAATAAAAATTTTTTTTTGGGGTCCCTCCCCTACACGTAAAGTGGGAATGTTTCTTTTTTCCTCATCTACCCCTTGTCGTGGGGTATCGTTAGAAAGGTCGTTCAAAAATACTGTGAGTTTGTGAAAACCATTTTTGGATTTAGGGATCCGTTTGCGAAATATTACGCTTTTAACTGAAATTTTTTGTTAGAGTCAAGTGTCCCCCCCCCCTGCCAGCTAAATAGTTGTACTTGGATTTGTGAAAAAATTCACAGCAGTAGTATATATAACGAAATTAAAAGGAAAACTATCAGAGCTAAGTAGGCTGTACAGGTTAACGAGTAATAATCAACCAACTTAAATTTGCAGTTTGAAAACATGATCTCCCATACATTCCGTATGGGAGAACATGTTTTTCAACTACAATGTTAAGTTTGTTCTTGGGATAAATTCATTCCAACTACGGAACCCTTCATTGTGCGTGGTCCGACACGCATTTGGCCGGTTTTTTAAATACTACTCTTTTATATCATACAATAGCATTACTTATTTAGATAACGAATATCTTCTAAAGTATAGCTCACAGAAAGTCGAAATTTTGGATTTGTAACATTATAGTTTAAGGATAAGGAGCCCGCTAGCAAGACACTTCATAGAAACGTCTTTTAATCAAAAACTGTCGAGGTACAAAATATATCTTATTTATTTTCTATAGGTAAAAAAATAATGTCCTTATGTAAACCTATCACATGTTGATAAATCTCGTTGGGGCCTGCCAGATAGACCCACACGACGTTTCTCGCTCGCACCGACGCGACTTAGCTTACCTGCGTAACTATGGTAAACCACCTATAGTCACTTACTACCGCCGTTTTCGTCCTGTATGCTCTAGAACAATTAATTGGTGGTTATACAGTCAGCAACGAGAAAAAAATGGACCCTTAGAAATGGGCCGGATCAATTAAGTTAAAAATTGCCTAGAAAGGCGCGCTGTTCCCACTTCTTCTCATGGATTGCTGATGGATTATTTTTGAATACATTTCAAATGACATTTCACAAAACAATTGCACAAATATTTACCAACAACGCCCCCCTGTCCATGTCATTCAGGTGCCAATAAAATCCTTAATGTGGCACTCTACGTATTCTGCATGCGCTCTGGGACAGGATATAGGTATACCACCCAAGTAGGCGGAACTTACAATATTTTGTGTTTGTTATTGTTGTAGGAAAACTGCAAGTCACAACTTTTATGATTTACGCAAAAAAATAACATTGCCTGCCCTGTCATTTATAATTACATATTATGTACCTAAATGCTTCATAAATATTTATAATATGCTTACTCCACGATAGACACGCGACTTAATTGATTGTACTTACATACATCTAGGTATAGACAGGCACTGATTAAAGCGTAATAGTACTACTTCCACAGGGTAAATTGATTTATTGGAGTAACATTGAATAAAATAATGTTTTCATACGTAAAAGTAGTGTAAATAGAAACTTACATGAATGAATGACAAAGGAGATTATATTAAAATGGCGTGTATCATACGTAGGTAGGTAAGGACAGTGCCCTCGGATCAGATGAACGCTACTGATAAATGTTTTGAAATAAGTCAGTAATGTAATGTTATACATACAGAAATTATTAGTTTTCCCAAGCCTTTTGTGTGTTCATTATTATCGGATTATTTCAGATAGTAAGTACGAGAAACCGCCAGTAACAAGTTCATTTGTTTGGCAGACCTCTTTTAAAATAGGACGACCTTTGCCATGAATTTATCAATTTACTTAATGTTAATTAAACATTTGACTTTATCAATTAATGTCACATCAACTTTTGTTTACTTAGCTAAAAAGAAATGTTTATTTTCTGTGTTTCTGTTCTATAAAGAATGGGTGTCAATAACGATTGACATCATGCATCTGTCGCAGTCAGATTGTATGATTCGTCATTTTACAAACGGCGCCGTCTGTTTACAAAAGTATGATTTGTCCAACCTGTGTTTAATGATGGTCACCCTACAATAAAAATCAATTTCGAAATTATAACAATTGAATGAACTGCCAATTTGCCTCAGGCATTTTGCAAAACCGCCAGCGTTTGTAAACGGACGGACGGTGCCGTTTGTAAAATGACGAATCATACAATTTGCCTGCGACAAATCCATGATATTTTGCACTTGAATTCATAATTTCTTCGTTACTATGATATTCTAGCGAATTGTTTACGAGATTACTTTCTTCAGAATACTTCAACAAATTGAAAAACAAGTCAAAAGGTCTGGGGTATCTCTAAGTATAATTTAATTTAATTTATTTTAATTGAATAGGTATTTATGTAGATAAATAACAATATATCTTTAAAAATTACTTATTATAATAGGTATAGTCATTAGTACACTTCGAATATATTTCGATAAGGTCGGAAATGGAAGTTTACTGTCATTTTACTTTACGTTAGGTACGTATCTGTTGTCTCCTACGTAACGACATGTTACTGATTTAGTAATACTCGTAGTTTCTACAGCAACGATGAAAATGTGCCCTCGTTTATTTGTAATAGAAGGATAAGGAGAAGAATGCGCGGCGTGCGTGATCTGTGTGATGCGTGTTCCAAAAACTGAGAAACAGTAGCGGGATTCCGAGGGGTGGGGGTGGGGGGGCTCAAGCCCCCCAAAAGCATCTTGAGTTCTTCCGTGAGAGTTCTTAAAGTGTACTTGATATTATTCTAATTAAACTTTTAGCAAGCATTACTCTACCTAAGGTACAATTGTCATCAATTCGGGTGACCACTGAAAATGCGCTGTGTTGTGGGTACCCATAGCACAGCATCAAGCTGAGTGGTAGCCTTCTTGTCTCAGTCATGACGTGCCATCAGCTGCCGACTATTTCTGTTTTGTGCTCGTTAATGTATTTAAATGTATTGTGGTTTATTTTTTTGTTCTACTCGAGTTTCTTATCTTTTTTTTATGCACGTGTTTCTGTGACAAATAAACTTATTTTTCTTTCAATTATCCTTAACTTTTAATAAGTATTGTTTTTAAGTTTTAAGGACAATGACCAAGAGACTAAGGAACCTAGTATCGGTATGAAACATGCAGTGACTCAAAGATTTATGGTTTAATTAAAAGGATAATTTTAGGGCTTTCAAATGTAATTTACCATTTTACCATAATTCTCGGCATCACACGGTAATTAGGTCTCAAAATCTAGGTTTAGAATCGAATCTCTCAATTTTTTGTCACAATGTATGCTGGTAAATTCGAAATACGAATTAGTCAAAATGACGTGAGAAGTTTCAATGCTCGTCAATTCCGACAGGTAAAGGTTTATATAATCATAAAACGTTCACGTTAATGGTACGTATCATAAAACGTTCACGCGACAAAAGCATTTCATTGAAAAGTCGTTACCACTGAAACCCTGTTTTTAAGTAGATGGAAATTCTCCAGTTTCTACTCACCTTTAATATGGAGGCTTCTTTTGAGTTATCGTTATATTTTACAAGAGAAAGGCTGGATGAACTAAGTAGGTGGTAATGCGTAATACAGGTTACAACATATTGGTCATAATATCATTCATTTTGAAATTATACATGTGAGAACGATGCAGAACGTGAAAAGCGTCCGTAATAAAATGATAAAAACACAATTCAAAAATTAAAATAAGCCTTGGCAGCTAAGAGACGACATTCCCTCTTGACGGTGGCCGTTCACGAGCACGATGAATCGGCAACATTCAGCTCAACCATTTTAAAGGGAACTTAATCATCCACCACACACGCCACCACCAGCAAGACATTTGAGTGAGCATTACAACTCTCAGCCGTCGGGGCACATTCAAGTCAATGAAAGACGTACCCAGTAAATGGAAGCTTTATAGTAGGTAGGTACTTACATAGTATGTACACATGTGCTATTAGCTAAATATACCTATATTGCCAAAATACGTATATATACAACCGGGACTCGAACCCGCGACCTCTGGCGAACCGTGCCAAGGTTGAACTGTAGCATTAGAAAAAAAAAACAGAGTTTCTTTAATTAGTGAGTTACATGTTGAGCTGAAGATGTATTTCAATGTGTTAAAGGTATGAAACGTGGCAAGTCCCCGGGTCACGATGGGCTCAGTGTCGAACACGTTTTGTTTGCACCTGCATTGTTATTTGATAAAATTGCTTTCTTATTTAATTCTTGTATTGACCACAGTTACCTCAAGATTTTATGAAAACCACTGTTGTACCCATAGTAAAAAACAGAACCGGTGATGTGTCCAGTCTGTCTAATTATCGCCCTATATCACTAGCAACAATATTATCAAAAAAAATTGAAAACCTGATTATGAAACATTTAACTGAAACGAACATTCCGCTTAATAACGCACAGTTCGGGTTTCGTCGGGGCCTGTCTACGGACCTAGCTATCTTTGCGCTAAAAATACTATCTATAAATACATTAGTAGAAATACAACAGTATACGCATGTTTTTTAGACCTCAGCCGAGCTTTTGATACAATTAATTATAATATACTCTGGAACAAGTTGAGACAAACCTATGTGCCGAATAAAATAGTAGACCTGTTTGAATATTGGTATAACAATCAAGGTAACCAAGTCAGATGGGATAACGCCTTTTCAGAGATGTATAGGCTGACCAGTGTCGTGAGACAGGGTGGCCTGACGTCCCCGGTGCTGTTTAACCTATATGTCAACGACCTGATCGAGGAGCTGAGCAGCACCAGAGTCGGATGCCATATTGGCGGTGAATGTCTAAATAACCTCAGTTACGCAGATGACATGGTTCTGCTCAGCCCCTCGGTTAACGGCCTCAGAAAACTCATTTCCCTCTTTGAGAATTATGCAGCTCGACACCAATAAACCTATAATGTTAAAAAGACAGAAGTAATGATCAAACATGGCAATGGCCCTGATAAAGTCTTGCCAATTACGTTGTGTGGCACAACATTAAAAATAGTTCGTCAATTTAAATATCTCGGACACATCATAACGGAAAACTTAAAAGATGACAATGACCTGGAGAGGCAAATACGTAGCATTGCATGTAGAAGTAACATGCTAAATAGACGTTTCTTCCATTGCTCGAACCAAGTAAAAATAACTCTGTTCCAGGCTTACTGCCAGTCGTTCTACACCAGTCAACTTTGGTACAAGTACACGAAGAGTGCATACAACACTCTTCGTGTACAATTTAATAACGCGTTTCGGGTCATGCTCAGCTTGCCCTGGCGGTGTAGTGCGATCATAATGCGACCGAGATGTTTGCTGAGAGCAGAGTAACCGACTTCTTTGCGCTCATGGGGAAGCTCAGGGCGTCGTTCTTCTCGCGTGTGGTGGCAAGTAAAAATAGTATTGTCAAAGCTGTTTTTCATACTGTGCATTTAATGAGGGAGACAAAATAAATGTACTCATCAATGTTAAGGGGTACATTTGTTTTGGCTTCTTTAGTGTGAAATGATGGGTTGTTTTATTGTTGTTTTTTTTGTACTGTTTAGTTTTTATGTTAGTTTGTAATAGCTTTTGTTTTAGGATAAGTTTTCAATTTTCATTTTATGGTTGCTAATGCCTGAAATAAACGATTATTATTATTTCCTTTATTCAACTATATACATATAAATTATATTTTAAAATATTAGAATAAAAATAGTAGCCCACCGGTATCGGGAACAGGGTCCAAGCTACCGGCGGTCAGGGCTCCAGAGAAAGGAACCTCCTGACAATGCGAGCCGTGTCCAAGAGTACCGCTCTCTGAATCAAGCCCTTGATCCAGCTGCCCAACGAGAGCCTCCTTAGGTGTTGGTCGAGGATCTTGGCAATTAAACCATTGGCTGATACGACTGTCGTTATTGTTATCGTTACTGTTGACAACCTCGCGAGCCAAGTCAAGATACTTGATTTGGTTATCTTTCTCGGCTTTCAGGAGGTTTCCGTCATGCGGAACCGTTATGTCAATAATCATTGTGCGCCGCTCTACTCGAGCCACCACCACTATATCAGGTTTATTGGCAACAATAGTCCTGTCAGTGATGATGGATCGATCCCAGTACAAAGTGATATTTCCATTTTCGAGAACTGGGTCGGGCGCATACCTATAGTACGGCACTTCAGATTCCAAAATACTGTACTTCAGAGCAAGTTGCTGATGGATAATCCTGGCTACAAGGTTGTGTCTATGCAAGTGCTCTTCGTTAGCTAGACGAGAACAGCCGGAGATAATGTGTCGGATTGATTCTCCCGGACGGTGGCATGCACGACAGATGTCACCCGTCCCGTCCTTCAAAATGAATCTCCGGTAATTGTTCGTCATCATAACTTCGTTCATAATTGCACAGACAAAACCTTCGGTTACCCCAAAGAGGTCACCAAAACGCAGCCAGGCTACGGACGCTAGTAAATCTACATCGGTTCCATGTAGGCCCCGAAAGTAGCGTCCGTGAAGCTCCTTACTCTGCCATACCTCCTTGCGATCGTTAGTGTCAAGTACTACGCCACGGTTTACGCCAGTTCTCTTTAGCCAAGGAGAGCGGGGTGAGACCCTTGTCTACCGCGACCACATCTCGATGCATCCCCACGTCGGCTTCTAAGAAATGTTCCCTGAGACTGCATATCTCGCGATTGTGGAGGGTCTTAGCGTTTAAGAAGCCTCGACCTCCACACTTTCGCGGGATATACAGTCTCATTACCGATGACCGTGGGTGATGCATCCGATATGCAGTCAGCAGCGTACGGACCCTTCTATCCAGGGCGTCGAGTTCGGTCTGAGTCCATTTGAGTATGCCGAAAGAGTACATCAAAACCGGCATGACCCAACCGTTGAAGACGCGCACCTTGTTCCCGCCTGATAGAAAACTATTAAATACTTTATTCAGGCGGCCAAAGAAGAGCTCCTTCAACGATTGCTTCATGTCAGTAACATTGATGCCCAATGTTTCCGACATACCCAAATACTTATAGGTTTCGGATGCGCAGATGACTCTAAGGTTTATGGAATCCGCGAGCTGTGTTCCCACGGATTCCTCAATCTCCCCTCACTTTACATGCATGACCGCACATTTGTCCACACCAAATTCCATCCTGATGGCTCTACTGAAAGTTTCAGTTACTTTCAGTAGCTCCATCAGTTGCAAATTGTTGGGGACAAAGAGTTTTAGGTCATCCATGTAGAGGAAGTGAGATATAACCTGACCACCTCTCCTCAGCCAATAGCCTAGGCCTGAACTCTCCAGCAGTGTACTTAGAGGATTCAGGGCTAAGCAGAACCAGAGCGGACTCAAACTATCGCCCTGAAATATGCCTCGCTCTATCCTTATTGGTTCGCTATTCCTTTGGATATTTCGACATCCTGGATAGCGCAGGACTGTCCTCCATACACGACAACAGGAAGGTGCGCAGAGTTGCATCTAGTTTATACAACTCCAGCACCCTCATGAGCTATGTATGTGGCACCGAATCATAGGCCTTTTTATAATCTATCCAACATGTCAAAAGATCCTTTCGGGAACGACGAACCTGTTGGCTAATGGCTGTATCAATGAGGAGTAGCTCCTTAGTACCGCGGGATCCGTGCCTACATCCATTTTGAGAGGCAGACATGATGGAGTTAGTCTCTATATGTTTGTTAATTTTAGCTCTCAAAATAGATGTAAGAACTTTATATACGTAGACCGTCGGTAAACATGTGATCGGCCTATAATTTTTGGGTTCCGCGGTGCTACCAGATTTATGGAGCAGGTGGGTAACTCCTGTATTTAAGAACTGGGGTAGCGAACCAGACTCCAATGCAGTCTGGTATTGAGCCGCCAAGCGAGCGTGCGACCTTATAAACCATTTTATTATTATCCTGTTTATTTCATTTTAATTACTTATTATTTACATTTTTAAATATTTTTATAAAAACCGTACAAAATCATTTAAAAATATAAAAAATAGTGGCCCATCGGCATCAGGAACAGGGTCCAAGATGCCGGTGGTCAGGGCTCTAGAGATAGGAACCAGAGGAACCTCCTCACGATGCGTTCCGTGTCTAGGAGTACTGCTTTCTGAATCAAGCACTTGACCCAGCCGCGCAATGAGAGCCTCCTGAGGTGTTGGTCGAGGCTCTCCGCTATTAGGCCATTAACTGTTACGATTAGCGGTACAATGATTGCAGAGTCCACGTCCCACATGTCGACAACCTGGTGTGCTAAGTCGAGATACTTAATTTTCTTATCTTTCTCAGCTTTCACGAGATTCTCGTCATGAGGGACAGCGATATCAACAAACATTGCACGGCGCTCTCGTCGATATATCACCACAATATCAGGCTTATTGGCTACAATAGTCCTGTCAGTGATGATAGATCGATCCCAATACAATGTGGCGTGACCATTCTCGAGAACTGGGTCGGGCACATACCTGTAGTATGGGACTTCTGACTCAACAAGGTTGTATTGCAAGGCAAGTTGCTGGTGGATAATCCTAGCCACTAGATTGTGTCTATGCAAGTACTCGCCGTTAGCAAGACGAGAACAACCGGAAACAGTGTCCATCTGGATTGAGGAGCCATGTCTCATATTTGAACGAGGGTACTACCAATATTTAGTAGTAAATTAGCCGATTTTGTAGGCCAGATCCTGGAATTTGTAGTAAGGCCTTTAAAAAGTTATACGACATTAAAGGTGGCTCAATCCAGACGTCTGAATTGAGGAGCCACCTTAGAACTCGAAAACTAGCCAACGGATATTTTTGAAAATTTTGTAGGATTTAGTAGTACTTATGCGTAGCATTTACAAAAAAAATGGGTTTTGTAGGGCTGAATTTGAGATAGCTACATGCTTAGATTTTTCATAAAAATCGATAAATTTCACCGTGCTGTTTCTCGGAAAGTAATCAACCAATAACAACAGATTTTTTGTATCATTTAGTAGCAAATGTGATTTAATTTGTACTGTAAACATTTAATGGAAAAACTATATAATTTCGCTGATACAACACATTTTATGTGGGTCCTCGTATATGTATGTAGCTACTAAACTACGAGTAGTTGATCAAATCGGATAACAGTAGCAGCAATATTTAGTAGAAATTTCTACTAAATATTGGCATAATCCAACATCCTTCGCATTCAGTATTTCCAAAGAAATTAATAAAAAAAACATTCCTTAACAGTTTAGTGTGGTACGAGAGCCCACCAAAACCATTTCACAACGTTTTACGGCCAAAACCATATAAAATCGTTAGTTTAGATGATTCTCAATCCGATTCGGTGGGAACTACCGGTCAGAAACGTATCAGTTTTACGGGAGCCCATTTCTGCTAACATTTCTGAATATTCATGACAAATTAACTTTAAAGGGATCTTTATTCATTTTTTCTTTTTTCTATATTTTGTTTTTTCATCATTATGGTTTCATGGACTCGTGGTCCATGTTTTTTTAAATAAATACTGTTTTTTTTTTTAAATGTCTTCTCCTCCGTTTTTTTTCATAGTCGACAATTTTTTATTAAAAACTGTTAGTTAATCCGATAAAATAACTCATACACTTTTGGAAATAATAAACAGAATCCAAATCGAGACAATAACATAGGAGATATGGCAAACGCTATTAATAAAATAAAAAATTTCATAACATGAAAAATATTAAAGGTAGAACCCCCTTGTATAGTCGGCTGTAGACACATCGGCGGGCCTTTTGAGCGGCAGGCCATACGGTGGCGTTGCGTTACTGTGGCGTAAAAGTGCGTTTGAGTCAGTGTTGCCGATTGCGTGCAATAATGTGCGAGTGTGCGCGGTCAGAATAACTGTAAGTACTAGATCTGTAGTCGTGTTTAGTGTGTACATGCCAACAAACTCGAGTGATAATCTTCCTGAGTTTACAGCCTGTCTTAGTGCTATTCGCTCAGTTATAGACGTAGAGGAAAATAAAGGAATTGAGGCTTTTTACATCATAGGAGACTATAATGCACATCCGAATGAGCTGTTTTATAACGAAATGATGAATTTTTGTTCAGATCAAAGCTGGGTCTGTGTAGATGTGGAGATGTGTGACAGTGATACCTAAACTTTCACAAGTGAATCACATAGCTGTAACAGATAGTTAGACCACTGCATCGTCACTAAATCTGCCCAGCAATCAGTCACTAGTGTCACAGTACTGTATGACATGTATTGGTCCGACCATTTCCCGATTGTGATTGAATGTGACTTATTAAAAATTAATTGTAAAATTGTAGAAAGTAATAATCATGTTAATCGTGCTGTGTGGGGTGAGAGGACGTCTGAGCAGATAAGCGAGTACCACGACCTCTGTCACTCTAAGCTGAGACTTATTGATATTCCTCGGGAGCTGAGTGATTGTTGTGATAAGTTTTGTGGACGCAAAGAACATTGTTCAGCTCTTGACAAAATGTACTCTGATATTGTGAATATACTGGAACGGGCAGCCGTACAGACTTATAGGATAAAGTGTCGAAGGAAGGGTGGCTAAATCACGGGGTGGAACAAACATGTCGCAGGCGCTCACCGCGAGGCCCGGCTTAGATTCTAGGTGTGGACAATGGCTGGTCGCCCAGCCAATGGTCCTATTTTTCATGATATGGCGGAGGCAAGGAGACATTTTAAGGCTAAACTCAAGTGGTGACAGAACAGGCAGGACCAGCTTAAAATGAATCTCCTCGCTTTCAACCACGCGAACAAAGACTGTCGGCGTTTTTGGAAGAGCACGAATAACATGAATGTGAGACCGGGACTCCCGGTGAGCGTTGGTGGGTTTACTGACCGTAAGAATATTGTGGATGGTTTTAGGGACCACTTTTCTGTGCGGTCACTCTTGGGCTCGGGGTCTCGTGGAATGAACGGAGCTGAGACCATTGAGATTGAGCGGAACGCGAAAATACCTGCCAAGAGTGTAGCTTCAATTATTTCGAGGGTGCAGCGTGGGAAGTCGCCGGGTCACGATGGTCTCAGTGTCGAACATTTTAAACATGCGGGAGTCCATCTACCTAGAGTTTTGTCACTGTTTTTCACTTTGCGCCTTGGTCATTCCTATTTACCGGAACCACTTATGCAGACGATTGTGGTCCCTATAGTTAAAAACAAAACTGGTGACACATCCGATATGAACAACTATCGACCCAGCTCACTCGCTACCACCATGGCTAAGGTGCTTGACGGTCTGATGAAGGGCTGCCTCTCAGAACATGTTAAAGTGCACGACGCCCAATTCGGATTCAAGGCGGGTGTGTCAACCGAGACTGCTATTCTCGGCCTGAAGCACACCGTCAAGTACTACACCATGAGGAGGACGCCGGTATACGCGTGTTTCCTTGACCTGTCGAAAGCTTTCGACCTTGTCTCCTATGACGTGCTACGTCAAAGTCAGTTTATTTAAAGCGTTCTGTCAGTCCTTCTACACGAGCGGCCTATGGGTGTCATATACTAGCCGAGCCTACAACGTCCTGCGCGTGCAATACAACAATGCCTTCAGGATGCTGTTGCGGTTGCCGCGATGTTGCAGTGCGTCGGGAATGTTTGCTGAAGCACGTACGGATGGCTTTCACGCCATCATGCGTAAGAAAGCGGCTTCCCTACTGCAACGTTTGCGTAGCACTCGGAACGGCATCCTGAAAATGATCGTTAGGAGAGTGGACTGCCCCATCCAAAGGCACTGGGTAGAATTAGGTATAGGTTTATGTTAAATAGAATTAAGTACTAACAACAATAACATAGCATGTAAACACAGTTTGTTACTAACCACTAACTACGTATGGACTGCTTAGGTCTGAAATAAAGATATTTTATATTATTTTATTTTATTTATAGTTAATTTTCTATAATTTTTTATGAATATTCAGAAAAATACGGGCCCATGAGCGACATTGTATGAAAATGCGCTCAGGTTGACCTGGGCGCATTTTCATACGTCGCTCATTTTTCAAATTTTTCGAAAAATTTATGACTTGACAAGACAAAGATTTCTGAAGTATTAAATAAAAAATCCTTCCGGAAGAAATTTTACATAATTATCAAAAAAAGCACCAAAACCGCATAAAAATCGGTCGCAATTTTAGAAGAATAACGCGGTCACACAGACAAATACAAAAAGCGACTTTGTTTTATAATATTTAGAGATTAGAGAAGAGAAGATATTACAGATAGAGATTAGAGAATATATTGATAGAGATAATATTTAGAGATTAGAGATTTTTTTAAATGCCACTATTTTGGGATAATGCACTTTTTTATTATTATTTGTTTTTAATATACAGGGTGTTAAAGAAATTGCGTGCCATAGCTTAGGGTGAGTTCAGAGTCGATAAAGGAACCCGTAAAAAAATATTTTTAAATATTATATTTTATATAAACATTTAGGACTAAGTATTGTATTTATCCATTTAATTTTTTGTTATTTCTCTTTAATATGCTGCACCGGTTGACGTCATAACGTCAACGCCGGCTGTCGCTGAAAACCAGCGCGGGGGTCTGTCTCGCATAGGGTCGCAGCTTTATGCTGAGCGATGGCCGTTTTGCGTGGATGTGACGCATATTTTCCCCCAAATTGTTCATTTTCGTGTTTTGTTCTTACCTTGCGTCATGTGTACCGCAAATAAACGTATTTTCTTTCTTCTTTCTTTCTAAAAATAAATACCTTTAAAAAAGTATTGAAAAAAAAGAAATTGCTTGCCATATCTTAGGGGTAAGTTCAGTATCGATAAAGGAACCCATGAAAAATAATATATATATAAAAATAAAAATTAATAGCAAGATCAACCTAATGATTAACCTAATGATTACCTACTAATTAAATAGAAATCGTTTAGGCAAAAAAAAAATAGATAAAAGAAAAAAAAATTAAAGATACCCCATAGACCCTCCTTTTAAAGTTAATTTGTCATAAATATTCAGAAATGGCAGCAGAAATGGGCTCCCGTAAAACTGGTACGTTTCTGACCGGTAGTTCCCACCGAGTCGGGTTGAGAATCATCTAAACTAACGATTTTATATGGTTTTTGCCGTAAAACGATGTGAAATGGTTTTGGTCGTGGGCTCTCGTAACACACTAAACTGTTAAGGAATGTTTTTATTATTAATTTCTTTGGAAATACTGAATGCGAAGGATGTTGGATTCATTCGCTACTTCTAACATTAGGTAATTTAAATCGAATGCATTTGCTTTTTTTTTATTTAGTACCAAAGTATTTACCGTAAACCAATCTTGGACCTGAAGAATAGAGCTATTCACGTCATCAAGATTTTGTGAGCGTCGGTTGATTTTAAAGATCAATGATGTGTCATCTGCAAATAACACCATCTTCGGTTAATTTTGAAGTAATTGGGGTAAATCATTAATGTAAACTAAAAAGAGGAATGGACCCAATATCGAACCTTGAGGAAAGCCCAATGCCATTTCAGACCCTAATGAGTTTACGCCGTTTACTTGAACTTTAACCTTTCTATCTTTTAGGTATGATTTGTGGAGGACCGCAGCGATCACTGCTATCACTGTGGTCAGCCCGGTCACAAGGCCGGCTCGTGTGAAGCCACGCCGCACTGCGCCGTATGTGCAGCGGCTGGCAAGCCGGCCGAGCACCGGATTGGGAGCAAGGCCTGCGCCCAACCCGCCAAAGCCAGGGGCAAGCCCTCCGCCACCGCCGTCACCGCCGCGGCCGCCGCTACTACTGCCGCCGCCGCTGCCGTCACCACCGTCGTCGCCGCCGCCGTTGTCGCCGTGGCAGGGCCCTCACGCGGGTGTCGGGGGGGGGGGTAAAATGGACTTCCAGTAGGTCCATTACGCCTCCTCCAAGCGAACATCAACCACTGCGCCGCAGCTCAGGATCTGTTGCTCCAGAGCATGGTGCAGTGGTCGATTGACATCGCCGTGTTCGCTGAGCCGTACTTTGTACCGCCCAGGGATGACTGGGTGGAGGACCTGAGCGGCTCAGTGACCATAATTTCGTCGGTCGCCGCCGGTACCCCGTCCCTCGAGGCCGTCAAGAAGGGACGGGGTTGCGTGGCAGCACGGTTCGTGGAGATTATCGTGGTAGGAGCGTACTTCTCCCCGAACCGAACTCTCGCCGAGTTCCACAACTTCCTTGGGGAGTTGGGAGTCGTAGTCGTCGGGTACCATCCCCTCCTCGTGATCGTCCTCGGGGACTTCAATGCCAAGAACGTGGCTTGCGGTTCCCGGTTAACGGACACACGGGGCAGGATGGTGGAGGACTGGGCTCTGGAGTCGGGCCTGGTTGTCCTAAACCGGGGTTCTGTCCCCACGTGTGTGCGGATGCGGGGCGAGTCAGTGGTGGACATTTCGTTCGCCAGCCCCACTCTGTCGGCGCGTGTCATCGACTGGCGCGTCATGGAGGGGATAGAGACCTATTCCGATCACCGGTACATCCGGTTTGACGTCTCCACCCAGACCTCGGGTACGCCGGTCACACAGACCCCGAGTGATCCGCGGTGGGCGCTGAAGCACCTGGACCGGGAGCTCCTCCTGGAAGCCTCGATCGTGCAGGCCTGGGTGTCAGCACCGGACAGGCCTGCTGACATCAACGACGAGGTGGAGTGGTTTCGGGAGGCCATGTCCGAAATATGTCACGTGGCAATGCCCCGGGTCCAGCCCGGACGTGCTCAGCGCCAGGTGTACTGGTAGTCGCGTGAGCTGACCGCTTTACGCGCGGCGTACGTTGCTGCGCGCCACCTGTACGCCAGGCACCGCAGGCTCCGTATCCGCCCCCCGGATACGGAAGCCATTGAGGCGGAGCTGTACGCCGGGTACAGAGCGGCGAAGACCGCCCTCCAAGCGGGGATCAAGCGGCCATAGGACTGGCCCGCGAGTCGAGGAGTCGCTGGAGACTCTGAACAGACCCGTGGGGACGCCCATATAAATGGGTGCGAGATAAGCTCCGCCCATGGGCTCCCCCGCTGACTCAGAGTCTCCGGCCCCAGCTCGTGGAGGACGTGATGAGCGCTCTGTTCCCTTCGCGAGGGGAACATACTCCACAAAATTTGTTATTAATTAAAATATTACTAAATCTTAATTTCTTAAATAATTTAATATTAATTACTACTTTATAAATATAAATTATTATTTAAATAATTCAAAACTAAAACTAAAATTTATATGTAAAATATAAAATAAATTTAAAATAAAATTCCGCCCATGGCTCCGCCTCCTGCGGTGCCCGATGCGGACCACACCAGGGACGACGACGACGATACTCCGGAGGTGACCGTGGTAGATCTGAGAGTGGCGGTACGTAGGCTGAGTGCCAAAAATACCGCCCCAGGACCCGACGGCTTACCTGGAAAAGCCTGGGTTCTGGCCTTAGAGGCTCTCGGGCCTCGACTTCGAGGGCTCCTAAGCGCATGCTTGGAGAGGGGCCAGTTCCCACTTCGTTGGAAGACGGGGAAACTGGTCCTCATCAAGAAGCCGGGGCGCCCGGCGGACTCTCCGTCCGCTTACCGGCCCATCGTGCTGCTCGACGAGGTGGGCAAGGTCTTTGAAAGAGTAATTGCAGACCGCCTTGTCGGGCAGCTGGTGCGAGTGGGGCCGGATTTGGCGGAGAACCAGTATGATTTCCGCAAGGGGCACTGTACGGTGGATGCCATCATGCGCGTTCGAGCCCTCACGATGGGGGAGGGGGTGAGGTAGTCTTGGCGGTGTCTCTTGACATCGCCAATGCCTTCAATACCCTACCCTGGAGTTGCATTAGGGAGGCACTCCGGATGCCGACCTACCTCTGTCGAGTGGTCGAGGCCTATTTGCCGGACAGGGCCGTCATCTACCCCGGTCACCACGGAGAGTGGAACCGGCGAGAGATGTCGTGCGGTGTCCCACAGGGATTGCTCCAGGGGCCGCATTTGTGGGACATCGGCTACGACTGCGTTCTGCGCGCCGAACTCCCTAGCGGCGTCAGCGTGGTTTGCTACGCTGACGACACGCTGGTCCTGGTGCAGGGGAGTTCGCATGAGGCGGCGGCCGAACTGGCGACATGTTGGGTTGCGACAATCGTCGATAGAATCCGGCAACTGGGCCTCGAGGTGGCTTTGCACAAGTCCGAGGCCATGTGGTTCTATGGTCCTCGGAACGCGCCACTGTCGGGTTCCCGGATAACGGCGGGAGGAGTTCACATCGGTGTCGAGTCGACGATGAAATACCTGGGACTCGTCCTCGACAGCCGGTGGAACTTCGTGGAGCACTTCCGACGTTTGGCTCCCAACCTGGAGAGGGCTGGGGCTGCTCTGAAGCGGCTTCGGCCCAATCTAGAGGGTCCAAACGCCTCCTGCCGGAGGCTCTACGCGGGGATCGTGCGGTCCATGGCCCTTGACGGGGCACCGGTGTGGGCGCGTTCATTGAGGCTGCGACCGGCCCAGCGGTTGAACGCATCCCAAAGGGTCATGGCCATTAGGCTGGTCCGAGGATACCGCACGGTCTCCCGTGAGGCGGCGAGCCTTCTTGCCGGACTACCGCCATGGGATCTGGAGGCAAAAGTCCTCGCGCACATCTGGGAGTGTCGCGAGGAGGCGAAACGCCGGGGCGTAAATCCGCTGCCGCGAGAAATCACGTCACAGCGGACAGAGCTGCGGCGGGATCTTATGGCGACATGGAGACTGCGATTGTCGCAACCCAGCGCTGGGCACACTACAATTGTGGCGATAAGTCCCCTCTTTGAGGAGTGGCTAGAGAGGCGCCACGGCGTCCTTACCTTCCGCCTGACGCAGGTCCTCACCGGACACGGCTGTTTCGGGAGGTTCCTGTTCCGTATAGGGCGGGAGGAAACGCAAGGATGTCACCACTGGCAGCTCGCCGTCCGCAGGCCCGTGTCGACGGCGCGTTGTGTTCCACGCGCGCCTCAAAGCATCAACCGACCGGGTCGAAAGACCAATGCCTGCATGCGATTTTATGCAGGAGTTTATATGTTCTGGGTCATGGAATTAAAACAAACAAATATCCAGATATGTATCTATTTAATTGATAATTATTTACACTGGTGCTATGTACATTCAAATATCTACACTGTAGAACAAAATTGTTTCGTAGAAAAGCAAGAGGTAGCCATTTCATAGGTTGATATTTTACATTAATACAATACAACAGTCATAAGTCACTCCACTCACTTAATTTTTTTTTCAGTCTCTCTAAGTATTTATCATTTTAAATTACAACCATTTACCATTTCATTTCAAGCAAAATATATTTAAATTAGTGATAGCGTCTTCACTTTGCTTGTTCAAGTTTACTTTAAAAAAGTCTGTAATTTTAAAATCG
Source organism: Agrochola lota (assembly GCA_947364205.1). Classification (NCBI taxonomy): domain Eukaryota; kingdom Metazoa; phylum Arthropoda; class Insecta; order Lepidoptera; family Noctuidae; genus Agrochola; species Agrochola lota. The sequence continues at coordinate 10,840,918 of OX376236.1, forward strand.
TAACCATTTTTTATTATATAGATTGTACCTACTCTATGTACCAATGCGTAGTGCCTATTTAAAGTTATTAGCAAAAGTTCGCTGAAATGTTTAATAGACTTAATTATTATGGCGGATAACAGTTTAATTAATAATTTACAGCTTCACAAGTAGGTAATTAAGTATACGTATGTATATTTAATATGCACTGCAAAAAGTTTATTTCAGTACTTTTGTAAAAAAATATAAATAGGTATATTATCAAGTAGGTAAGTAAATCGTTTTGTTGAGTAAAACAATAGCTACGCATTTCTATAATTTTCACCTACCATTGAAAATTATAAAAATGCGTTCGGTCGGCAAATTCAACTTATATGTAGGACCTAAGTAACTTGTAGGGACAGAGGGAACAAGATGAAAAATGTTTACTTAACATACAAAGTTATTTGTCATTTAATTAGTAGACGTCCAAGGGAAAGATCGAATACTTATAATTAAGTTATTATTTTGTATATAATTTATATTAGATACATTTATACAGAAAATATATATATTTTTTTTTTGTGTAGGAATATTCTAGTAGCTAAAACATTCTTTTTGGTTAAATATTTAAGCCTGAAATGGCTATTAGTAAATTAATAATTTAAAATAAGTTCAAACAAAAACAAGTTAGTTCTACCTTTGTTCAACGGGCCAATTCGCTATCCTGCTGCAGTCCTGCATGGCTGTTCAGCAGGATACGCATGTCCCAGGACGGCTTGCAAGCCTGCCATTGTTCTGCACTGGCGGACAACAGGCAGGACTAACTTAAAGCGCGCCTTTTCTGAACAATCAAGCTGTGTGAACATTTCGTGGCCACATTGTCAACGACTCGCAGAAATTACTCCCATGCGTTTGTGGTTTTGGTTATCTAAATATCGGTCACAACTATTATAACACTAAAGTTGACCTGCTCAGTGGCAATAGGTCATATCCAAGATGGTAGGTCTAGAAAGATGTCCGAAATTTTTAGTGTCTTTAGTCTTAAATCTGTAGCTAAAAAACTAAATTTTATTTTAACTGGTTGCGGTAATAAAACGTCATTGTTTTGAAAAAAAAAATGGAATATTCCGAATATTAAGAATGAAAAGTTGCCAGAGCAAAAAATATTGCCTTATTCCCTAGTTGTTCGTAATTTTCAGAATACCCCTATTTTCATAATTTATTTCTCCAAAGTACCTTATACGTAGGTGCTGCCATCTCTGTTTTGCTGCGGGTTTTATGTAAGCGGTTAGTGCGACACGGTGACGGCGTAGGTGATGTTAGGTGGCGTGGCGGGCGGCAGCGTGGGCAGCGGCGGCGTGGGGTACACGCGGCACGGCGCCAGCGCCGGCGGGCCCAGCATGCCCAGCAGCAGGTACGACACTAGCGAGCCCGACAGCAGCCCGCCGTTGTACGACAACGTCATCATGTTACCTGAACGGCAATGCGATGGCAAATATTCATTTTGGAAGTAACTAAAATGTTCACCGCAGAACTGGGCAGGAAACGACTGCCGTATATCAGAAGAATATTGTAGGCTACAGCTACCACAACGTGGATCCCAGAAGATGATAATGAAATTGCGGCAGATATACTCCTCTTCTTAGCTTAAGATCAAGTTAAGTGTAAAAAAAATTACAGACTTACACCTTGCAATATGATAATACAGGGTAAAAATAATTACTTACATAAATAATGACTACCATGTCTAACGAGGTAAAATATAAAATTGATCTCCATATTAATCTTACCGGCAATTTCTCGATGTTCGCGGCCGACACGAGATGGCGCTAATATCATTGGTACGGAGCCAAACATGCCATTTGTGAAACCTAGCACCACGGAGAATAATATGGGGTAGATCTGAAAAAGCATTAAAAGCGAGTAAGAAAAGTTATAAAAAATATATTATTATTTAAAATCGGCATATATACACGTACGTCCCCGACGATGTGTGGTGAATGTCTGGGAGCGGCGCACAGCAGCATCAGAGGTACAAGAAGTAACCGAAGACCGCTCGCCATCAGGAGCTGACTACGACTCCACTCATACGGCCAACAAGCCGCGATCTGAAACGAAAAATAAATATCATGCCACTTTATTGTTAATAAAAAGGTAAGTGTGGTAATAAAAGTTCCCTAAACATTGGCCGGTTTACGGCGAAATTTTTTTATTACAGCCATTTGTCGCAAATAAAAACAAAGAAAAAAAAAGTTTTAATGGCATCCCATTTTTTTTTTAGCAAATTGTCTATAAGTTTTTGTTGGAAACGATGAAGGTTATAGTTGAATATTTTTATCGAATATTCTTATAGATAAAAAAGTATTAATTTTGGGTAAAATTGTGTCAATGGTTATATGCACTACAAACGCCTATACATAGCTGAAACAAATTAGCAAGGCGCTTACTTTTCCAATGAAGTCAAAAAGGTTGAAGGCGGACATAAGTATGATGGGCATCCAGGTCCCAAGGCGGCAAGAAGGCACCTCGGAAGCGATGCCGGGGTACAGACTGAGCGTCGTGAAGTACACCAGACCGATTGACACCATGTACGGGTAGATCGCACGAGCCACTGCCCAGCGCGCACGCACTCCACCTGCAAAGACAAGCGAGATGAGAACTAGGTAATATGGGTGCAGAAAACAGGCAAGTATAAAGTCAATTTCTAGCTTTTGCTATAAAACTATAAAAGATAAGATAAAGATATTTTATTTTGCAAATATGGGTACAATACACGGTGTTATAAGGAATAGGTTCAGCCATATTTTACCAGTAAGCATGCAAAAGTTACAACAATTATAAACTAAATCCACTAAACTAATCTACAAAATTTAAAAAAAACAGAGGAAAGAAACAACACAAAGCTAAACATAATTCTTATTTTGAAACATTACAAACTAAGTTAAAAAAAAAAATCACTTAGGAATTCTGTTACGCTATAGTAAGCTTTGACTGTTAAGAAGCTTCGAAGCTTTTTTTAAAATAATGTTAGCGGCAATTCTTTCCAACTTTTTGGTATTTTATCATATATGACACTGACACTATGTAAACACTTTTGCGCATTAGTGCTGTCTTAGCGGACTGATGGATGACATAGTAGGGTATTGTAGGCGTAGGCACGGGCTTGCGGACGGTTAGCAATGGGTAGCTCGCCGTCCGATAAGGACCAGGCCCGGGTCGACGGCGTGTTGTGTTCCACGGGCGCCTCAAAGAGATGTCAGCACCAACTGACGGGGTCCGTTAGGGCCAATGCCTGCTAGGGTTGCGAGTTTGTCCGAAAGGGATATCGCGGCCCCGGCACACAGGCAACGGAAGGGACACGGGTGGGTTTAATTCAGTAAAAGTCTGACACGCCCTCCCGCTCCGCCCAGAGCGGGAGAAGTTATTTGATAATTTCCCACACGAAAAAAAAAAAGCCATCCAGTAAACACTTTTACGCATTAGTGCTGTCTTAGCGGACTGATGACATAGTAGGGTATTGTTGCGTCTATTACGTAAAACTACATCGGCCAGACGTTTAAAACGATTTGGGTTCAACTTAACAAACACAGCTACTTCTAGTATGTATAAACATGGTAGTGTCAGTATTTTATACTGTTTAAAGTATGGCATGCAACTATCGGTAGTTTTAACATCGCCCGTATGCATCTTTTTTGAGTTTTAAAAGCTGTTTCTTTTTCGGTTGAGTTTCCCCAAAATATTATTCCATATCGTAGGTGGGATTCTGCTATACCGTAGTAAGTAGTAAGAAGTGCATCCGTGTATACTATTAACGATAATGTATGTAGTGCATATGCGGATTTACTCATTTTCTTACATAAATCATTAATGCGTGATTTCCAGTTGAGATGTTTATCTATTTCGAGACCCAGGAATTTTGTAGTTTCTACTTCTTCTACAACGTCATTATTGTAGTGTACATGAAGGCTCATGCTAGGAATCCGTTGACTGAAATGTATGACTTTAGTTTTGCTCAAGTTGATTTTTAAATTGTTTTCTTCAAGCCAGTTTACAATTAATTTTAAAGACTTATTAATGTCACTTTCATAGGTATCTACACTTTTACAAGGTATTGTCACGGTACTATCACCCGCAAACAGTGTTACTGGTTGCTCAATGCATTTAGGTAAGTCGTTAATGTACAATATAAATATAAAAGGACCCAGTTCACTCCCCTGTGGTACTCCAAATTAACTTCACGCTCTGACGATCTAAATATCTCTTCCTTCTTATTCGCTGTATTAATTTGGTTAATTTCAGTTATTTGTATTCTATTTTTTAAGTAAGATTGTATTAGTTTAAGAATATTGCCTCTAATACCATAGGCTTCAAGTTTTATGCAGTGCCAGTGCTAAGTGCATCCACCCTTGTTTGTACTGTTGTAAATCCAAGTCGAAGAGAAAACTCTCGCATGCGACCGAAAGCTAGTCGGTAGATCATTGCAGAAGTGGAGTTCAAAATTCCCCGTATCTGCTGCTGCGTACATTGTAATGTTGTAAAAAGTACGTTTAAAAAATTAGGGTCTGCAACACTGTCTCTCTGTCTTGTGGTAAACAAGATATTAATCTCTAAACTTCTAACTATTAATAAGAGGTTACGTTTGAACGCTCTCCAGGAGGTCGGTCTTTCGGGCGACTCAAAGACGACGTCTTCTACTTTGTAGGAAGGGCGAGGGGTGCGCAAAGCCGACGAGGGCTCTGACGTCACACTTTCCGGGAACGGCTCCACAGCGCCCTCTGCCAGAGCGGGCACGACGGCTGTCGGCGAGTACACGGGGTTGGCGAAACTGAAGGCGTTTGTCTCGATTTCTCCTGAAATACATGATAAGTAACATCATTATTTTTACTCTCCATGGGATATTTATTGTCCCAATCGCATTGTGGCAATTTATGGGGCAAAATTTTATTGTCAATACTTAACAAATAGAAGAAAACCTTTAGAACTCAACTGGTATGCTCGCCTCCTATTACATGGGACTTAAACATGACTGGCGAAATGTGGATGTAGGTACTATAGGGACCTCCTCTGCCTAACAATATAATATATATAATTCAATCGCTTAGTATTATATAATTGCATAGCACATGTGTGAGCACTATGTCCCTACTTTACAGTTACCATTTACTGGGTACGTCTTTCATTGACTTGAGTTTGCCCCGGCGGTTGTGAGTATGTCATGCTCACTCAAATGTCTCGCTGGTGGTGGCGTGTGTGTTGGATCGTTAAGTTCCCTTCAAAATGGTTGAGCTAAATGGTGCTGATGCATGCGTCATGTTCGTGAACGGGCGCCGTCAGTGGGGACTGGTCATCTCTTAGCTGCCACGGCTTATTTGAATTTATTTTAATTTTTGAATTGTTTTTTAATTTATTTTTATTACTGACGCTTTTAACGTGCACGTCTTTTTACATTGTTCTCACATGTATAATTACAAAAATGGATGATGTAACCAATATTTTGTGAAAATATTCTGATTGAAAAGAGTGTCCGTGGAGTTTCTTGCCCGTTCTTCTCCATAGGAACCTACTACGCGTTGGAATGGGCAACTAGCTTCATATTTCTGACTGACCGACCCCTTGACAATTCAAAAGTACCTGTAATTGGTTTATTTGAAATAAATGCTTTGAGTTTGAGTTTGAGTTTGAGTTAACCACTCGGGAAAAATAGGCTTCAAAAAAATATGTTTTACCTTGCCCGGTAGTTGAGAGTACGGGACTCTGCAGTTTCAATACGCCATAGCTGGCTTCGCCGGCCTCGCTCTCCATCTGAAATTGTCCCAAGTACGGAATTAAAGTTTTAGGTCAGTACACTAGGACGCCCTGCTATTTAGTAATGTATCACCAATCATCATTATGTTATGTTCAAAGCATGACTTTGCAGTACTTATCTCAAGTTTTTTGTCATCTGCCATCGGTGGCACTATAGTAGGTACCGGCTAGAGTTCCAGTAGTACGTTTTCCTAATCTAGGGTCTCGGTGGCTTTACTCTAGGTATGTTAATTACCAAGTTAACATAAGAACTTTTAATAGGCTGAGTAGGGACGACAACATGTTTAATATGGATCTGCAGTGTGGTCTGGTCACCTGAATATAAGATCCACATCAAGCGCATCGAACGGCTGCAAAAACGGTTCATATGGCATCTTACCTATAAAAATAATCTGGTAAAAAAACTCAACTCGTACCAGGAAAGACTGAAGTATTTTAAGATGGTGTCGCTGGAGAAACGCAGGAATATGCTAGACTTGGTTTTCCTTAAGAAGCTGGTAACAGGCTCTCTTAACTGTCCCGATTTGCTCAGTAGGGTGTTATTCCATGTGCCACATAATCTGCCAAGAAGTTCTAATAGGAGGCTATTCTGCATGCCAATATGTCATATCAACTTAAGGCAATACTGTCCACTGTCCAGAATGTATGCTGCATACAAAGAGCACGAAGTCGACTTTGACCTCTTTCATTCATCAATACCTGCTCTAAAAAAGCCTCACTTGCCATTTAATGAGTGTCTCTATGCAGTATAAATTCAAATATTAACCCAAACTTATATAAAAATTATCATAAATAAAATATATCTAATCTAATTTATTCAATGTAATTTAATTCATTTATTGTAATCAATTTAGCTTATAATAATTTATTTTCATCTAAACTATGTATTTCTTGTTTTAATTAATTAATTATGTTATTATCTGCGCATAATGTAGTACATGTTGTGCTTTTCTATAAGTAATGAGGCGCTTAGATTTAAGTTTGAAATGTACTAATTATAAAGTAATAGTGTACTCATTGTTGAAGAGCCTAATAATAAATAAATAAATAATAATAAATCTGATGAAAGTCCAATTCTTTAGATTGACTATTAAAGGTAAGTACTCATTATCATCATACGAGGTAAATGAATCGATAATTTCGTTTCGTTTGTTTATGCAGCGGCAGACCCTCTCTTCTTGACTTAAAGTTACTATTGTTTTAATTTACGAAAATCTTACCAAAGTAACATCTTCGTTAGGGTTTAAGTGCAGCTGAATGCGCCTCCTGTGTCGCGACTCGTTAGTCAGGCGCAGGTAATGCTGCACGAGGGGATGGCGCATCATAACATGATGCAGCATCGAGTGCCCCAATAAGATCAGTATGGAGAACACGAAGAACATAAAAGTACTTCGTTGCGGTTGACGGAAACCGTACTTGGTGACGATGCGGTCTAGCGACACCCAAAAGCCGGCGGCACCTACAGAATTGATTTGAACACTTAAACACCATTAAATTTACGCTAAAATTAATAGTCATTGCGGAGAGAAGCACGAAGAGAAATCTAAAAAAAATCGGTTTGCACATTCTTATTATTTGTAAGTATTCCAGATTCATCTGAATGAGGGCAATTTATTATTATTATATTCCTTTATTTCAGATTTCCAAATACATTCATATTATTGTTAGTAACACAGAAATGCTTTTATGAGAAACAAATTTTAGTAATGACATGACTTACACTATAAAAACTAACTACAAAAAATAACATTATCGGATAATCCGATACCCGAGCGCGTGTTTACTTGCTAGAGGCACTGCAATAACGCGGTAGCCTCATCAGCATCCTGAATGCATTGTTTTACTGCACTCTCAAGTCACTGTTCGCTAAACCTGCAAGCTAACATATTACATCGTACCGAGAATGACCTGCACTCTCTCTCAATGTCAGTACCTACTGTCCTTTAAGACATCGGTGACCCAGTGACCCAAATACTCAAACTTTGTAACTCTTTTTAAAGAGGTTTTTTATGAAGGCTTTGTTCAGTGGAATCCTCATAAATTACATTTCCCTCAGTCATTAACAGAACTTACTTTCGCCTGCCATCACCGCCTGTGTGTACCTCGGTGGAAGGCAGCCCGTGAAGCCATAGTACGAAGCCTGCTGTACAGTACAGCCGAACGCGACCACTCCGATGGCGACCAGGTTGATAATGTATGACACGCCGGTCGAGAACCCGTCCCAGCCGATGTTGCACACAGCCACGAACAACATCGTCGCTAGAGATACTAGGATACCTGGAAGTTTACATACATGGATTTCAGAGAGGTTCTTCTGTCAGCTTCGTTATTGAAAACTTGGTATATGAAACATAATGAATGACAACTTGACAAGCTAGTAATTTATTTGTGTGAACACATCAACACCTCTAAGCTATCATGCGCTTTCCTCTTTGTGTGTATTTATTTAAGTAGGTGAGTAATTCTGTACTAGCATGACTGTGACTACAGCGCACTACAATGATACAATTTTTATAAGAAGAGTGGAAATCACGTAAAAGAGGAAGGAAACATCAACTTATTATTTTAGTATTATGAAGAAGGATGTTTTAGATCGTCTGTACCTAATAGGATAGGAGTGTGTTCTATTCAATATCTCTTTAATTATTGGTTTCTTGCAATCAAACTTACCGAAGGTGATTCTAGTGTTGTAAGTAAAGACATCGAGCAGGAGGTTGTTCAGGCAGACGGCGACACACGCAGAGGCTATATAGACAGTGGACATGTCGAACATTATGGTGGTGTTGGGGTAGTGCATCTGAAAGTAGTCCACCGCCATGATGAAACTGGAATGTTAGAACGATAGTTTCGTTATAATAAAAACCCGTCCGGAAAAGGGAAAAAGTGGGTGGTTGGGTTATCAAACCGTTAATCTTCTTCTTTTCTTGTGGTTAGTAACTAACCTGGTGTCAGAGTTTTAAAGCCGCCCATGGGCCTCTGACTTGGCTTCACATGCCATCAAGAAATATCTCTCAGGCATGCCGGTTTCCTTACGATGTTTTCCTTCACCGTTCTTGAAGCAAGTGATAATTATACAATACGCACAGAAATCCGAAAAGTCAGAGGTGCGTGCCTTGGGTTTGAACTCGAGACCTATGACTTGGCAGTCCGACGGTCACACCGCTAGGCTATCATTGCTATAAACCGTTAGTAATGCCCAACAAAGCAACAACCCCCTTGTGTCAGCTTGATGGCGCCCAACAACTTTCTTGCTTCAGCTTGATGGCGCCCAACAAGCCAACAGAGTTCATGTCTCTACAATGGCTCAGAGTTTAAGAAAGAATTGCAGGGAATTTGCTTTGTTTACGTATTTTCCAGCCGCCTTTCCAACTTAGCTAGGGTTTGTCGGTGCGACCTGACAGGACGCGTTTTACTGCGCACCGGGCCGAAAAGAGAAACTGTTTGGCCTAGCGACCAAACTACATAGGTTTAAATAATTTATTTTCAAAAAAAGACAAAAAGAGTCACTTACTTGAGAACATAGTGGATGTATTGTCCAGTTAAGGATTTGGAGAGGCTGCGGTAAGTAGATATAGTGAATGTTAGTTACCTGTTAAAGGGCAGTAAGAAGGCGGCGCCTGCGACAAACAGCGTCAGGTAAACGGAGTTATACCGGTCCGGCGGCGGGGCTCCCGGGTCGGCCATGGTCGAGAGCGGCTCGCCCCTCGCAGCCCGGATCGCTTCGATGCGGGCGTACCCGCGACCTAAGGTCTCGTTCATTTTTCGAAACTTACGACACTTCTGACATCTACATCGTTTATTTACTTATCAATACCAATTTTATTGTTTACAACTGATGTTCTATAAACACGATCAGTTTGTATTGTATTCGAAAGAAAGGATTAGCATGTTCGTTTGCTATACGTCAACAACTTTTGTTTTATAATATACAAGAATCAATTAATCACACACCTCCACACATTGCTAGAATTAAGAAGTTAATGCTATAATGTTATCTAACGTTAGATGCACTGACTATTTAGTTGTTTTGTATTTGGTTTCGTTAAAGTTATTCGTTTGTTTTGAATGGATTTGTTTTCAAGATATTTAATATTCAATGTGTTATAAACAATATACTTCGCCGGCGCTCTTGACAGCTGCGGCAGAAAATGTGTAACGCATGCGCGATACACATTGATTTTCAGTGAAGAGACTTCGCGACCCTCGCCCCCGTAGAGCGAGAACTCGATATCTTTGTTTTATCTGTTGCAAAAGCGATATAACTTAACTTTTCTTTTTTGGTTGGGAATTATCAAATATATCTTCTCCCGCTCTGGGCGGAGCGGGAGGGCGTGTTAGACTCTTACTGACTAAAACCCACCCGTTTTCCTTCAGTTGCCTGTGTGTTGCCAGGGGCCATGGTGACCCCTTCGGACTTTCCCGTGACCCTGGCAGGCATCGGCCCTAGCGGACCCCGTCAATTGTACTGACATCTCTTTGAGGCGCGCGGAACACAACGTGCCGTCCACCTGGGCCAGTATTGGACGGCGAGCTATCCATTGCTCACCGTCCGAAATCCTACCTAGCCTACGGTAGCCGGAAATCGGACTGGGATTCCTGACGCCCAGGGAGTCTCCTTCGGTGACTAAGGGCGTGAGGGCGCGCAGTTTGCCTCTCCCTCACGCGTTCCGCCTCCCATATCCCTTTACAGAATTCATAGTAACGCTGCCTATGCCTTAGTCGAATTTCAAACGCTTTGATGGTGTTGTAGCGGCATCTACATCGCTACATGCGAACTACGCATCAAGATCTGACGTCACACAACATCCTGACGTCAAACAAATCCTGCATCGCGCAATTAGAGTTTACCGCGCGATGAACATATATACAAGCTTCCCGGCTTCAACCTCTGGGCAGTTGCCCGCCAGACACGACACCCGTCTGGTCGGAGGATCCTCCCTTTTCTATGGTGGATGAGTGAACTTTACACCCTGTTCCTCATGCCCCTAAAGTGTGATTAGCCTAAAGAAGCTTTCTTTGAATTCAATAAAAAGTGTTTGTAGTTTAAAATCTATCAAAATTGTTCTGGTTAAAATCACATGGGAGATCTGTCATTTTAATTTTGGTAATTGTAATCCATTCGTATTGCCATCGAACGAACGAAATTTCACAATAAACCTTTAGGTGTCGTCAATAAAAACAAGTTGTGCGGGTGTTAACGACCTTTATTAATGAAGCCGTCTGTACATTCAGACTAAATTGGTTTTATTCCGTTCATTGTACATAATTATTATCGCGAGTTTAGACTAATGACATCAAAACTATCAGCTTTTACATTCTGGTTTCAAAAACGACTCGGAAAGGTTTAGCTGAGAGCGAGAGACCGTCATTTGGTTCAACAGAGGGAACAGCGTCGCCATCTGGTATCTTCAATCTGAACTTTTGTAGAATGTGAGTGAGGAACATGAACAGTTCTGAGCGTGCCAACCCTTCGCCTATACATCGTCTTCTTCCTAGAAAACAAATGAAGAGTTAAAAAGCGGCCACGTGCGAGTCGCACTCGCACACGAAGGATCCCGCCGTACCACCTTTATATTTAATACTAATTAGGTACATATTTTAAAATTTTAAATACTTTAGCAAAAAAAGCAAAAAAAAAATACATGTTTATCGTATGGGGAGTAATGGGCTCTTTCATTTGTTGTTATAGCGGCCATAGCAGTACACACTCAGAAAATTTCAGGTGTCTGTAGGTACCTCTTACGGTGCAAAAGATACAACCCTGTGACAGATGGACGGACAACGGAGCCTTAGTAGTAGGATCCAGTTGGCGGGTCCTTTGGGTACGGAGCCCAAAAAACTAGGTTACAGTACAACCCTGTGGCATACAGACGCAGTAGACTTAAATAGGTTTCCGTTGGCGCCCTCTGGGTACGGAACCCTATAAAAGGACGGGTAGGACATATACCTCACTCTTTGTATTGTAAGGAAGATTATACTTCAGTTTAATTTTAGAATACCTGTTTCTTGTGGAATATTTTGAGACCTTTAGGCTCAATTATGGTAACAAAAAACTCGTTTTCTTTAATCATACCTTCAAGTGTCAAACTAAAAATATATACTCAATTCAAAAGGGTCTTAAACTCTCGCTTGTATATAGAGCCAACCTGTTCCAAACGGCATGAGCCACTCGTCTTGAATCAGATTTCCTTCTTTGGTGATGAATCTCTCTGGTCGGAATGTGTCGGGATCCTTCCAGTGACCACCGTTGTGTAGGTCAAACATAGACAATAGGATGAATGTACCCTGGGAAATATAGAACCTTGTTAGGGAGTAATTAACGTCAGATTCAATTCAATAGTGCTCTTCTAATAGTGAGTAAACGTTCGCGTTTATCGACTATTAAATTGTTCCATAAATTAAGTTTTAATTCGTGGAGAATGCTATAGATAGAATCATAACCCTCCTTTTTGCTTCGCCGTAGTCGGGTAATAAAGAAAACAATGCCACTTAATGAATCATTACCCACCAAGGTAACAGTTAACGTAATTTTTCATTGTGGAACAGCATTTATAGCTATTGCTGCTTTTTGACATCATTTAAGCCAGCAGTTAACATTATTCAGAAAATTATAGAATTTTCACGTCACAGAATCAGACATTATTTAATATCAATGATAGGCTTCCAATATGTTATTACCTTGGGTATAACATAATTGCCGAGTCGTGCATCTTCGAGCGCCATGTGCGGGATGCCCATAGCCGCTACACATGAAATGCGCAGTGACTCCAGTAACACCGCCTCGGTGTACACCATCCTTTACAGATAGAGCGAGTTATACTAAAATCCTTTGCTAAATACACATAATCCAGGTTAAAACCTCACGATACGGTTGTTTAAGATCTGAAAGAAGAGAGAAAAGAGAGAGGGGGGGATAAAGAAGGGATGTCATCAAGAGTGTCTTTATACAGAGCGAAAGTAAAGGTATGACCAATTGTCCAGCATAGACGTTGACGTCGCTCTCACGCCTTGCAGACACCGCGTGAATGTACACATATGGCGTAGACGTTTTTTTAACTTTCTACCTCATGTAACAAAATCTTGCACACTATGTGCAATTATGCATGCTATGTGGAACAATATAACTAAAGTAGTAAGTATAGTATCAAGAACGTCCATAGCAATTAAAATAATAAACCTGGCTCTATCGCTAAGTGCAGGAGGCCTCAGAGGACCGATGACGTCATCTATCTCATCGTGCAGCCGACGTTGCACGTCGTCGTTGCATACGATGTGCAGGAGCATGAACACGGCTGTGTTGGACACCGTCTCCATGCCAGCCTCCAGCAGATCTAGGCACACTACTTGCAGTTCGTCGTCTGTAACTAAAGAGGTACTGTTTTATTTGATTGCAATTGCAAGGTTTACCATCAATTGTTGACAGTGGTAGTTTTGTAACCATATTTTGATTTAAAAGAGTGTCCGAGGAATTTCTTGCCCGTTCTTCTCCATAGGTACCTACTAAGCTTAAGAATGGGCAACTAGCTTCATATTTCTGACTGACCGACGCGACCCCTTGACAATTCAAAAGTGCCTATAATTGGTTTATTTGAAATAAATGCTTTGAGTTTGAGTTTATGCTAAAGGTAATGTTTAGAAAATAGAATATAATTATTTAGCAATACCAGAAACTCCGAATGCACAAGATGGTCAAAAGTAAACAAGCACAAGCCTATTTACCTACATAATGTTGGTACCATTATGTTGTATCTATATGTATGTTACTCTGTCTACATAAATATTTAGAATCGAAATCCCTCAGAAGTGAAAGTTTTTTATATAAAATCGTTAAATCTAAACACACATCTTTAGATTTAACGATTTTATATTTTAAAAAATGTGATGAGTATAGAAAATTGCTTGAATATTGTTATTAAAGTAACTAAATAAAATCGGACGAAAAATCTGGCTCTGTCTCTCATACAGATGACATATATCGCTAGGTTGATTGATATTAGGTGATGTGCAGGTTCCGTTCAGAACCATAATAATTGATGTTGTCTTCAATTATGTACTTAATTAACGATGAGCTGATAAAATCATTAAAAAAACAATTCTCGCTATTAATTATGAAAAAAAACCATCTAAACAAATTAGGGTGTTCATTTCAAGTAATTGATGTTAAGTTGACATTTGAGTAGCCTAAGATGGAGATAAGACATGATGTTTGTTATTCGACCGGTTTTTTACGTCAACGCAGAATAAAATTTATATTATGTAACGGAAGATTATTGTCAGTTGTTTATATTGTTCGCTTGTTAGTACTAGATACGTACAGAATTGATCTTTGTATTCCATTTTTTCAATAAGAAAGGCGTCGATGACGTCCCGCGGGTTGTTGACGTCGATGCTTTGTTGATGTTGCTCTATGGTTTCCTGTTGATAAATTGCATGTACTCGCTTTAACTATAGGAAGTGTGTTCGACCTCGGATAGCGTATTATTATATTATTGAAAAGAACAACGAGTTCTTTTAATTATTCTTATTCGTTTCTTATAAGTTACATTATGTTTACTAAGTAGTTCAGATTGACATATTGTGATATTTGCACATTTTTTAAAGTTGGCACGTGTACTTAATACTTTCGTGCTGATAGCCCAAATATATAAAGTTGAACTGCCATTTGGTAGTATAATAAAATCACAAACGGTCAGCACATTGTCTCAAAGCCCATTTTAAATTGGCTATTGCAGGAAGAGTAGTACTAAATTCCTCTAGAAACTCTACTCAAAAAGCATACCTACCAATTAGCAGTGCATGTACTTCAAGGCTAAACTATTCATCAAAATGTCCACTATCCGATGACATTATTGGAACACAATAAAAGATACATAAAAAAATACACACGTCCCTGGACTAAATAACAGCTTATCTTATTTTGCTGAGATACATTGTTATTGTGAACTTGACCTCGCCATATTGTAATTTTTACATATTTTTATATCAGCTCACCCTCAAAAAGTCGTGGAGTGCCTTATGGGTAGAAGTTAGTTCGGTATACCCTGACAGGCCAGGCAGCACATGCCTCATGAATGGCATAAAGTTCAGGATGCCTCCACTCATATCCACGGCTCGAAACAACCTCATTATCAAATCACATAATAATTTGAGCTTTCTGTCTTCTAAATCGTATCTGGAATTCATTGAATAAATTAGCAACTGATTAGGTAGATACCTACAATAAAGTTGTAATATAACAACTTTATTGTAGGCTGCCGTCCATTAATAATACGAGTATATGTAGGAAGTATTTCTGTCACAAATCTTCTTCTGATGGTCTCTACGAAGTGATATGTGCCCTTGACATTTTTGATCATCATCTACAAAAGAAATTCGACGAGATGATACGCCACGTGGATGGCTGGTATTGATTGCTAGATGCTACCCTTTAAATAGCTATTAGGTCTTTATTGATTGCCGAAACCTCTGTGCAAAATTCAATAATAAATACCCGTTTTGTAAAAATAAAGCTAATAAAAGTCGTGACCTTTTCCCAGCGACGAGTCTCCACAAGATATTGACGATCGTGATATTAAACATGCTATTGACTAGTATCGGCTGCCCGGCGTCGCCCGTCCGCAGTTTGACGAGGGCTCTACACTCTTCGCTGATATAATTCTCCATGAACCGAGAGTTGTACCCAAAGCTCTTCAGATATTTCAGCACGATACGCCTTGTCTTGCTCCAAGAGGTTCCGTCGTTAAAGACGATTCCTAAAAAATAAGAGTGTGGGTTTCTAACACAGATACAGTCCATGTTTTTGTAAGACATTATTTGGAGTAGTTGTGCGTCATACGTAATTCTATAACATTGTGTAGTGTCTTCATCATCATTTCATCATTTCAGCCGAAAGACGTTCACTGCTGGACATAGGTCTCCCCCAACCACTTGTGTAATATGTTGGTACAATAATAAGAATAAGTAGAAAATAATTAAAATGCTTACCAAGCTTTTTTCCAAAAGATCTCATCATAAAAAAAAAACCATCAGGTCTACCGTCGAAAACTTCGCGAGTTGACACTTCCTTTATCAAGTCCTTTCCGGACACGATCACAACGTTGATGAGTCCGAGTCTCAAGCTGAGCACGTTCCCATACACGCGAGCCCACGTCTGCCATAACATATGGTGGGGGATCCCAGACCTCAAACTAAAAGCAATGGATAACAAGTTCCCCAAAATCGGCAATGGTGTTGGTCCTAAAAAATTACAAGTAATTTAATAGATTTCCCAATAATATTAATATCGAAGACAACTCAAAAACACAACCTGGAGGATAGAGGCGTGGTCTTCTAAATTTTTGTCTTAACAAATAGAAAATGAATAACACTGAGAACGTAGTGATGGCCCACATCGTGTCTAACTACACAGGCAACTAACTGAAGTCATGTCCTGAATACGTTCCTACTTATTGTATGCACAATGGGCCTTTCGAAAGATCAAATCTCTAATGTTTGAATAAGTTATATTTGAATTACCTCATGTTATTTATTCAGGTGGGTGTAGGTAGTTCATGTCCTAAGCCCACCCTGACTTTGTAATCTTCAATGCATTGAGGAAAAGTCTAAAGAAAAAATAACGTAATTTCAAGATTGACTGAAATTATAAAAAAACATAACACTCCTTTTTGGGCAAAAGAGCGATGAGTTTATATATCCGATAAACCTAGATAGTATTATTTACAGAATTAAACAGGTCTCTATTGTTTTTAAGAAGATGCCTCCGACTGCATGATATTAATTTGGAAACAGAAATAGTAGACCTATTCTTGATTCCATCTTTTTAAAAGTTCACTTTGTCGCAGTCGGGTTTTTGATTTTATAAGTTTCCTTTTTAATTTTATTAAGATATCGTGTCGAAGTCCAGTCTTAGAATCACGCATTATCATGATGGCATTTCATTCTCTGTTAGGTATGTATCGAGTCCTGTTGTCGCATAAAATGTTTGGTCTGTTTTAGTCTTCGACACATCACAACCACACCAAGAACGTAGAATCCGAAATACCGCTGACTGCGGAATGCGCGAGCGCTTTGTGGTTACACGTGTCAAATTGATAGTTACATTGTGAACAAGTATTTTTGAAATTAAAACATCACTATTTAGTCGGAAAATAAACTTTTATGAATTTTCTTCTGTAATATGAGCAGTTTTAAAACTGTACAAATCATTATCCTCCTTTTCGCTGTAGTAGAGTAAATATCACTGAACTCATAACTGACACATGCAGGCATGTAAACAAGATTAAGAAAATATGTTTTTGTTGATCTATCTATAATTATTCATATTTATTCTGTTTTAAACTATAGAGCGGTCAACAAGGTTTTGATTGCGTCACGTCAGTCGGACAGTCAAACTGTACACTCATAGAAGAAAAATAATTAATTTATTAAAATGCTGAGAACTGCCGTTCGATTCTGTAAAAATATCACCGTGAAACTTAGCTGAAGTGAGCGTGAAGTGAGCTGTCAATAGTGTTAATCCCTAGCATCCTGCCGGTCGATTCTGTGGCAGTGACAGCTCACTTCACCTAAGCTTCACGTTAATACTTTTACAGAGTCGACCGACTGTACTTCACTCACACGCAACGATAGTATATCTATATAGACAAAATTATTTTAATAAACAAGTTTGGTTTAGTTTTTACGCAACAAATAAATGCGTGTAAAGAGATTCTTATAAATTACCTACTGAAAACGATATTTACGTTTCGAGAAGATTCTTTACTGACGTAAATTATAAAACCACATCAAAGTGATATTTTCGACCGATAAGATGTTTTTGAATATGAACCGACCACACAATTTAACATCAATCAACCTCCGCTTAGTATTTTACTCAAGCTAGGCAGCAGCAACTGCGCAACATAACATAGATACATAACTCCGCAGACCACTGAGCCATTGGACTGATGGTGTCCGTAGCAGGCGTGGTAGCGTAGACTTTGTAGAACCTATGTAGATAGTTTCGATCAATTGAGAGGCTCTACTATGCTGTAGGATCAATATTTCTGTTAGGTAATGTTCATAATGTATACTTGTTTGTTCATAATATGAAAGTTTGATGATCACTCCTTTGTTGTACTGACAACAGAGGAGTGATCATCATATTAATCATCATCGGAGGGACTGCCCATCAATGAGTGACAACTTCACAAAGAAGCAATGTGTCTCTAATTGTCCATTTCCCAAAACACATTATTGTAGGTAGGTACCTACCTAACTACTGAAGCCAAAATGCGTAGATCTATGCTTCAAGCAAAGATATGGCAAAGTTAGGGTCTACCCATTTTATTTTATCAATGTATTTCTCGAAAAAGACAAACAAATGAAATGCGTAAGAACTTTAATTAAAAAAACAAATGCCTAATTGCCTAAGTACTTAGAAATAATAATGTGTACCTACTATTGTATCGGTCTGCTATCTCTATTTATCATCATTATTATCACTTTAATCTACACAGGGGGCTTGTCATTGCATTATGACAACAAAACTGTTTCAATATTGTTGGTATGCCTGCTAACTCGATAATAAAAATTATAATCATCATTTCTTGTTAAAAGACCCATATTTTTGGTTCTTCTTCTTATATCGTGGTGATTTTAATCAGTCAAGTGTTTCCGTTGGTAGCTTATATTTTTTTATTATTAAACAATATGTACCTAAACGAATTTTTGGATAATATCTGAATATCTGCGGCTTAATGAACCGATTTGCATTGACAAGTTTGATTAGAATAATTTTAGTCATCTCTCAAATGACACGACATTTTAAGAAAAGGTCAAATTACACTGGTATTTATTCTATTTATATACAAATATTTTATTCTTATATTATTCTCTCTGATCTATGTACTGGGGAGTTTGTTGCGCCACTTCTTCTTCCCAGCTAACGCACCAGGAAGTGGTGAAGGGTGGGCGTTTTGGGGGGCTGTTTCATGTAATTTTGACGTTCGAAAAGTGCTGATTCTCAGCCTAGTTTGAATAAATTACTTTTGAATTTCGAATTCCATGCTTTGGATGTAAAAGACACAGGCGTAGCGAAGCTCTTCTTTTCTCTTCTAAATCATTATTTATTCAATAGTGGCTGGGTACCTATACCGGTATCTTTTTTTAAATATTGTTGTTGTTTAGCTTTCAATTGTACCTACCTACCAGCAGGACCTATTTCACCCCGGAAATGAAGATGTTCTTGAGGGCATAGATAGTCAATGTACTCTGCTTATCTCAATCCTTGTGGACATAGGTCTAGTATTTATATCTCTATTCAGCTGCATCCGGTTAGTCTGGAAGCCGACCCCAACATAGTTGGGAAAATGTTAGGCAGGTGATTTTCTCTGTACGATGTCCATGTTCTTAATTAATTCATCGGATGGCCGAAACTATAAGTTATTTATTTATTCACTAAAGACACCAAGTCCCATTAAACTAATCAGAAATACATAAAATTCATCCAATTCATAACATCATTAAAATAAAACAGGTACTTTACAAATCATTAGATCATAAAAATTAAAATATGTATCGTACATTAAAATTCACATTCATTTTTACATTACGCAACACAAAACATAATTTAAATTACTAGCCATATGTTAGCTAGCACACGCCAATATACCAAACAAAATCATCGAGAACTATACTCGGGAAGAAATAAAAAACTAAACGTAAACAGAACTTAATATCTAAATAAAAAGCCTCCAGGCATAAAGGGCGTGCCCGCTTACATATAGTTGTAACTGGAAGTTATAAATGATAAACTAGGACCATCGAGGTAAAATAAATAAACAAACAGTTAAGAATAACTAAAACTAACCCACCTTGAACTAAGAATATCGAAGTAAAAGTTATTTGAACTGTCTAGATGCCCGCTGAAGATGTGGGCAAAACTTACAAAATACGTAACCAATGTCGGCAGGTACTTGGTCAATTTAGTGACAATTTCTAGGGCTACGTACGAAATTATTTACGTTTGTGAGGTACTGTATGTTTTGATCAAAATCCCACACAAGTTCTACGAGATATTGTCTTACATAATTTTTCACTTATTCGCTTCACAAACCTCGCAACAATAAATATGATCTGTAGACAATAAATTGTTTTGCACTAAAATCGAACCCGCAATTTCAATGACGCAGACATTCTCGCTAACCGCTGCCCGACGAAAAATAAATTGATAAAGATAACATAAAATGAATTAACCGTTAGGTACGTTTTCAAAAACCGTATCAAAATGATGTAATCCAGTGCAATCTTGCGTTCTTAACTATAGTGGTGAAAGCAAAATCTTAATTTAAAATAAATATATATAAATAGATTAAACACTTATTTTGTATTGATAAGCGAGGACGTACCCTTCCTCTGATCACTGGCTGAAACTAACACACCCAATGAACTTGTACGACGATAACTGTATCAAAGCGTCCGCTGACTCGAATGTATAAAACTGTTGAAGGCAATCGTCCACCGCATTACATGCTCGGACATCAACCAATAAAGATCTACGCTAACATTTTTTAATTAATTACAATCAATTAACTAAGTGCAGTGATGGCTCCTATTAACGCGAATGACATAAATGACGCCACCAAGGCTTTCGTGCCGGCGAAGAAAGTTTTGCCTGAAGTCGAAACGGACGGTGCTAATGGAAACGGAAATTCGGCGAAAGGGTATGTACCTAAGCTATTTTATCGTGTTTACAAAATAATACTTAGTTCTACTGTAATTACAGTTCAAGTTGTAGGCCCTGCTATTTCAAAGAATATATTTCTAGTGTCCTATTTTATTAAGTTTTGAAACTAGATCCCTACCTATGTACCTACTTATTACAAATTACTTAATTGTTATTTAATATTGAGCTTTGCAAATGACATCTTGATGTCCTAACTTTATTATGTAACTTAGTTAATATAGTACATACCGAAGTTTGTTAGTTATACCTATGTTTCTCTAATATTTAACTTGCGTAACTAATTATTGAACAACTTTTCAATCAATTAGGTACCCACCCAATAAATTTTAATCAATTAATGACGTGCCTTCCACTAAGTCTTCCCGCAAAACTTATAACCGTCTTTCATTCATCGGAACTTATCGATAATTTCTAGAGAGATCTATTGTCGCGCTAACGATCCAAGACTAATAGACTTTAACAAGGGTTAAACGATAAATGAAACAATAATAACAATCAATCGCAGTGTTCAGAAACTTCTCCATCCTTGAAAATTATTCGATCTATCAATTACCTACTTACGTCAACGGACGGATCATTTAAATACAGTCGTGTTCTTAGCATACCTAACTAGCTCGAAAAAAGTTGCATTTTTACGACATTTGAGTGAAATCATTATCTAATTATTATTATTATTTGACTGCTAATTAACTGTCCTCATTTAATAGTACCTTATAGCACTCTTTATTTAACCAAAGGAAAACCAACATATCGAGTGATTCATTGTAATTATTGCGAAAACAATACTATACACACCAGCTTTAAGAAGTTATTCATATGTAGGTATAGTCTAGTGTTCAACAATAAACAAAATCCAAAACCAATTTCATTGATCTAGTAAAACTAGTAAGAAATTAGATTCAAATTAACGAGTTTTATCCTCAACGGGTGCCGTCCGTTGAGGAAAAAACTCGTTAATGTAATGTAATGACTACAATCATCTCGGCGTCGACACGAACGCCGGGACTCCAGGAGAGATGCAGATTGCAAATTACATGCAATTGACAAGCGGAGAGTAGGACCAGCGACCGGTGATGACAAGCAACAAGAGAACCGATTTCTTGACATAGGACAGGGTTTTTTTTCATTCTTGGAATAATCCATGGATTACATGCTACCTGCTGATATAATCATTTAAAAACGTATGTAAATGTGATTTAAAAACGGATATGAAAAGTATTTTTATTATGGGGGCGTGTTAAGTTATCTCAAAATTATCTTGATTGATAATGTCCTAGATAAAGCTACGAGTAAACAGTGTCTTCAGTTCTGATAACAAATTAAAAGACTTAAATGAAACTAGGTTTAATAAGATTATTTTAATGAGATGTAAAGGTTGCCTGGTTGGGGTTGCGGGTTTGTCCGAAAGGGATATCGCGGCACACGGGCAACGGAAGGAACACGGGTGGGTTTTAGTCAGTAAAAGTCTGACACACCCTCTCGCTCTGCCCAGAGCGGGAGAAGTCATTTGATGATTTCCCACCCTGAAAAAAAAAAAAATAAGGTTGCCTGGTTGAGTAAATTATTGTTTGTGGGACACTAACACGAGACACGTTATATCAACTTACCTTAGTAAAGTAAAGTAGATTATTGTTATGAAATAAATATTTATTTCAAGAAAACCGCATAAGTACTAAGTAAACATAACATCATCGGTAATAAAATAAGCAAATACTGAAAACGATTACTTACGATGATATATAAAGTCATTAGTCAACGATATAATCTGATGATAGACGCGTATTTCAGGAATTTAAAAGCTTGCGCTGCAGGCACAAGCACAACTACACATCGTTAAATTTTCAGTTGATTAGTTGTTTGAACATATTTTTTGGCGACCCCAACATAGGTACACAAGCAAAACTTTAGAAGGTACTACTAAATTGTGTGATTTACTAAATTCAACTGTAAACGACGTTCGAGAGCAGTGGTAGCCCAGTGGTATCGGGACTTACGAGTTGTAGAACAAAAAATCGAAGACATGTGCCATCTATCAACCCGTAGTGTGCCCGCGTGGTAGATTACCGCCCACTCCCTATAGAAGAGAGGCGGCCTGAGTCCCAGTTTTGGGAACATCATAGGTTGGTTATGAACAGTAAACGAATCTCGCATGTTTTCACATGCCAAGTGCATCAATTTGGCGTCGGTATCAGTAGCCGATGATTGCTGTCGCATCGATTTCATATAAAGTAGGCCGAGTCACAATGCAGCAGAGCAAGGCAATGCAACAGTATCACAAAAACAATCATTGATTTTCAAATGGATCTGACCATGCAGAATAGTAACGTATGCTACGCATGTTCATTGTTGCGTACCTATATGCTACCTTATCTTATTTTGATTTCGTAAATAAGAGGGTACAATGAAAGAAAGAAAAAGAAAAGAAAGAAGAGAAAGTTTATTAAAGAATGGCAAACAACTTTTGCGTAGGTACGTATTCCATACTTAGTGTTTTTCTAGCGTTTGATAATTTATTATAGTGCCATCATACAGTACATAAAATGTTAGTTACTGTGAAATACCGTTACTAACATTTTTATCAAAAATGAGTTAAACATAGGGCCGGCTACAGCATTAAACTCTCTATCTTTCTGTATATGTGATAAAGCTGTATATGATTCGTAGCCGCAGATACTTTCTGTTCAAACTCAAACTCAAAGCATTTATTTCAAATAAACCAATTACAGGTACTTTTGAATTGTCAAGGGGTCGGTCAGTCAGAAATATGAAGCTAGTTGCCCATTCCAACGCGTAGTAGGTTCCTATGGAGAAGAACGGGCAAGAAACTCCACGGACACTTTTAAATCAGAATATTTTTACAAAATATTTCTGTTTTTATTGTTAAAGTTAACACTATCGACTGAGTTTGAAACTTCACTTCAGACAAAACTGTTATTTACTCAAAGTCGAGTTTGAAGTAGTTACTTTCACCGTATGACGGCAGTATAATGATGATGTCCATTTTCATTTTGTTTCAGATACTCTTACGAAACACTACTGGAGATAGCAAACTTCTTGCTGTCGCGCATATCGGTGAAGCCACACATCGGCATTATTTGCGGCTCTGGGATGGGTTCGTATTGGAAAGAGGGTATTTATTACTTCACGCTATTATTAATTTTCGAAGTTATGCAAAGGGAACACAGTATAGGGCGATAGGTACATGTTTGACACGAAGCCCTAAACAGACTTTATTTCTTTCTAAAGAAATGTAGAGAAAGTACCAACTCAGTTGAAACGATTATGTCCATTTATCTTGGTGATGGGAATTTTTTAATTTCAATAATATGTGGATACTCGTTGAAATTGAAATCGTCACTTTGCATAGCTACGTCCTGCAACAGTAGTGAGTCAAACTGCCACTTTTACTGACTGTTTGATTATTTGTAAATCTAGGCAGACACTTTTGCCATTTCAACTTTTCTCTGGCCATGCAGTACTCGTATTGTAGGTGTCAAGAAGCGGCAGTAGGTAAACCACTAGACATCAGATGGCTCGTCAGCTGTACCAATGCCAACCTGTTGCATTTAAAAGTATTGGGAATTCTCTTAGTAAATGACTTTAACAGTTATACAAGATAAAAAGTGGGCAGACTGATTCTTTACTCAATATAGCAATTCAATAAAATGTGGTAAAAAGAGACATAATTACAATAAATGTTCATATCTTCCACAGGATCCCTGGCTGAGACTATCACAGACTCTCAATCTATATTATATGAAGACATCCCCAACTTCCCGTTGAGCACAGTCGAGGGGCACCATGGACAGCTGGTGTTCGGCAAGATAAGTGGGATCCCGGTGGTGGCCATGCAGGGACGCTTCCACTACTATGAGGGATACCCTCTGTGGAAGGTAAATAACATTTTCATGAACGCAGTTTGAGATGATTTTCAATGTGAATGTATGACTCAGGAGACTTGTTCCAAGCATATAGCTAGTCGGAATAAGAATCGACGATTATGATACTCCTATATGTAGTGCCCAATTAGTAATCTGGGTCTGGGGAGCTAGAGTTTGAGCTCAGAGATAGCAAACAATATTTGTGAACGTCGCAGAGATCACAGTATCAGTAAAATATTGTTTCTCTTTATTAGAAGCAGATAACAATGATGTAATACTTCCTAAAGTCTTACGATCTTTGCGTATCTACTAAACTACGCGTCTATAAACAAACATGCGTGTAATCTACGGAAAATTCTCGTCGTCGACTTACCGTTTCTGGATGTGGCTGATGCAAAGCGATCTCGACCCCCAGCAGTGGGGTTATCTCTTGTTATGAGCATTACAATGGAGAGTAACGGACACGTTTAGATAAAATACTACCAGTGACCGACGCTCTTGTTCTTTTATAACACAGAAGCTGATAATAAAAATAAATCTTACCAGAAAAAATAAATGGTTCGTTCCTTTTAAGAACGATTGACCTAAAAGGAAACTCCACAAATTATGTCCAAAAGGATAATTTCACCTTGTTCACATGGATGATATCACCTATGTCCCGTTTTGCACAGGTATTTGTCATGCGGTTAGGTACATACCCCCTAAAACTGTTGACAAATAAACGACTTACCTACTCAATATACTTATTGCTAACGTCAACTCACGTGTGAAATACGCTGATTGAAGATTAAAGTCAAATTGGTCATGGGTACACTAACTTTGCGTTTCGTGCGAATTGATTAATGAATTTCTACAAACAGTGGGTATCAACTAATCAGTTACATTGTTCAACAGAGCAGCTGTTCACGCGTTATCAACATTTTTATATATTATTATACTACTACAAAATATGAATGAGTAATAACAATAATATAATTAAACCAACTACATCGTTAGATTACTCAGAAACTCAAACAATTGAAAACAAGCACAATTCGTTTAATAATTTAACGGTTAATTATGATACCAAAAATAAACAGACATTGGTGCTATGAAAACGTAGACAACTTGATTCCAGAAGACTAAAGAAAAGATTAGGTTTACAGGAAAATTATAGAAAAGCGTTTTACTAATGATGACTAATATAACATAGCGCCTGTATTCCCGGAAGGGTTAGGCAGAGATGTACCTATATAGTACACCCACATTTCGCCAATAGGGATGATGACTTAAAATTTTTTTTTAGTCCGTCTTTGAGATTATAAAAAAATATTGATAAGTACACGTATTTTTTCTCTTTTTACGTAATCTAAAGATTACGGCGATACATTGAGGTAAAATGTGCCATGACGTCACGAGTATGTAGATTTATACGTACTAGTGACGTATCGACCCCCACTCCCCAACTTAAAATGCGTTTTTTCTAAGTAATTTTTTATTAATATGATAAAGCAAAAAGTACGTGTCTAATATTTTTTTATTATCTGACTGACGGACTAATTAGAATTTCATTTTTTTTACCTAGGCATCATCCCTATTATGTTTAAGTCCCATGTCATTTTACTAAAGATGAGTATTTTCCAACATTCTAGTGTTGCCTACCAGTACGTGTGATGAAGCTCATCGGTATCAAAGCCATGATCGCTACCAACGCGGCGGGAGGCCTGAACCCTTCGTACAAGATCGGCGACATCATGATCGTGCGGGACCACATCAACATGATGGGATTCGCCGGCAACAACCCCCTGCACGGACCCAACGACGAGAGGTTCGGACCTCGCTTCCCTCCCATGAGCAAAGCTTACAACTACGAATATAGAAAAGTTGCCCGAGAGGTAAGTGCTACTATCGGAGTTATAAAATGCCCTAGGTATTATGTTATCAGAGGTAATGTCAGCTAAAGAATGTAGGTAGGTTGGTACCTACCTAGTTATACTTACGTAACATCGTCTCACATTTTGGGATCACGTGAGTTTTAATCTTTGGCTTTATGACCTGCAAAGTGCGTCTTTCTGAAAAGCAGAAGCAGCTAAAGATTTGAGATAATAACTCGCAATCAGTTCCTTTGTCATCCTTTAAAAATGTTTTGTGAAGACCCGGTTTCATTAACATAACTAGAGCCAAGGTTATCAGGGGTCGCCAGTACGATTTACAACTTGACGCACAACAAAATGAGCAACACAGCAATAATGTAGACGATACTTATGCGGCACCTTCCTGTTTGCCTTGTTAGGGCGCTCTGATTCTGTGTTAAAGTAGAATACTGGGTAATTATTTATCGAGAAGACCATTGACATTTAAGAGACATTTTTATTCCAACGAATAACATTGCATTTGAGGTTTAATTGACCATGTTTATAGATAAGACCTTTTATATTATACTCCTATTTATCGTGTAGAATTAAAAGCCTGGAGATTTAAGAAAACAAATAAGAATCGTTTACCTAGACGATAACGACAAAATGTCTTGACTAGGTAGATAGCAGGCATGGTT
Source organism: Agrochola lota (assembly GCA_947364205.1). Lineage (NCBI taxonomy): Eukaryota > Metazoa > Arthropoda > Insecta > Lepidoptera > Noctuidae > Agrochola > Agrochola lota. The sequence continues at coordinate 10,867,823 of OX376236.1, forward strand.
ATTACTAATCTTAACATATAGTTTGTTGATTATTTTATATCCGTTTGTGAGTCGGTATTTATTTATCACCAACCTGATTATATGCCTCAAATAAAACTCCATGTAGTGCCGACACAAGTTTCCCCGAAAGTCACGAAACTAAAAACGTGCAAATAGATTATAAAACTAGCTTACTGAGTAGGTAGAACTTGATAAGACGACTAGGTACACTAAAATACAACATCAGAAATCCTGCTTAATCCATAGGTATAAGTAGTTAATGTTATAAATGTGAAAGTAACTCTATTTGTCTGTTACCTTTTCACGCCTTAATGGCTGAACGGATTTCGATGGATTTTGGCACACAATGGTAGACCATGACATAGGATACCTACTTTTTGTGATAATTTACGACCTTCACGAGGGCAAAGTAGCGGGCAACAGCAAGTTATACATAAATGCGAAATTGTGTTTGTTGGTTGTTCTTCTAGTTTCACGGAATTACGGAGTAACAGATCGACTTGAGTTAGCATAATAATAGTCTATGGACCTGAGAGTGATGTAGGCAATTTTTTATACCGAATAATATAGGTAGGTACGGTTCCTGTGGGAAAGAAAACAGCAGCAAAACAAAAGGTAAAACCGATCGTATGAATAAATTGTGAAATGTATCTTTTACAGATAGCGAAAGAGTTGAACATAGACAACATAGTGCGAGAGGGCGTGTACACGTGCCTCGGAGGACCTAACTTCGAGACCGTCGCAGAACTGAACATGTTGAAGATGGTCGGAGTCGACGCTGTTGGCATGTCCACCGTTCACGAGGTAAGGACAAAAGCATAGATATGCTTTGATATGGTAATTCATTAATTAGGTAGTAATGGTAGTATTATACTGCCTCTTTGGCCTAGTAGTTGCAAGCGCAATTGCTGATACCAACCGCATGGAAAATACCTACAGGCGTGATTAAGAAATTATTAGGTTATATCATGCTCGCAAAAAGGCATAATAGCAATAATTCAACAATAAGTAACACAACTAAGTAGACAATGCCACCGCCAGTATCTAATGCACTGAAAAAGAGCCATACTATTTTTGAAAATTGAAAACATAACGGCTTTTTTATTCTAGGTAATCACCGCACGACACTGTGACTTGAACGTGTTCGCGCTGTCCCTCATCACCAATGAATGTGTTACGAGCTACGAGAACAACGACGAGGCCAACCACGAAGAGGTCCTCGACGTGGGGCGCATGCGTCAAGACATCCTGCGCAATTTCGTCAACAAGCTGGTCGAGAGGTTCGCACAAATCGAGGCCAACAACCCCTGAATACTCGCGTTATACGAATTGAACTTCAAACATACTCTACATTCATAGAAACTCAGGTCTACTTTGATAAACTCATTCCTTGAGGGTTGTCAATTGTTTCACATTAAGACTTTATATTTGATTTGTAGAGTAACTTCGAACGTCTTGCCCATATTGGCAGCCATTTTGTTTTTAGAGAGATTTCTATTCACAATTTCAGAGTGTCGTCCAGATGAGTTTTTTATTAGGTATAATAAGTATATTTATATGTAGACGTTAGGGTACATTTAGATAGGTCAATTTATAAATGTTTATGTTATATTTAAGCTGTTACAATTGTTTGTAAGTTTTATACGAATGTTGTGTACATATGGTATAAGTACCGAACTAATATTACCTACTTAAGTAATGCGTTACTATTACATTAGTGATTAAGGATCTTGAACCAGCTCAAATCTGTTCGATGTGGTGTTCAATGAAAATTAAAGATAAGAACAAGAAAAACCTTTTTTTTTAAATAAAATTGTTTAAAAATGCTTTTGTATGTCTTAATTACTAGTTAGGAACCCAGAAAGTCAGAATGTATAGAGCAAGTGTATTCTAACACACCTAGCTACATGGAGTTCTAGTTGTCTATATGTACTACTACTGACTGACTGACTGACTACTGACTTTACTAGTCACATCTAAGCTCGGCTATCTAAGCACGGCTAAGTACCTATGAACTTAGCCGTTGCTTTGCTAAAAGAACTAAGTGTAGCTGAACAGAACTACCAGAGTAGCTAGTAAGACACAAGTACCTAGTTGGCTAGTTGGTACCTAGTGTGTGTAGCCGCTGCGAATTAAAGACGTAAATGTAGGGAAAATAACCAAAATACATTCAACTATTCGTTATCAATAATTTTATTATACACAATCTATTTTTTAACAATAATTTACTTACGTATGCACAAAAGTTACGAATATTAGATAATATTTAAAAAAATGCAAAACAATGCAAATCTGTTGGCTGTTTATAACATAATATATTTTTGGCAGTGTATAGTGCCGCAAGCGGCGTTCTATCACTATCGGATAAAGTCCCGCAAGCGGCATTCTATCAATATTGGCTGCATTCTCCGGAACCACTGCATTTTATAACCCGTCGATTCTTTATAGTAGCAATTTTTTTGGATAGAATAGACCCTTTTTGGTGTAAATTTGAAAATCCCAAACTGCGCAAAACAATAGATGCCGAGAAAAAATCGCCAAAGTTTATTTCGTGATTTGTGGGATAGTGGGAATATTAAGACTGAGGAAGATCACGCAGCGGGTCTAATTTTTTAATACGGCGTAATCGTCTGAATTAGGGATGTAACGGAGGTAGTTTTATCGGAACCGAAATCGGAATCGGAGTTTTCAAATTTGATTTATCGGAATCGGAATCGAAATCGGAGGCAGGGTCAGTTTGTTTAAGGACAAATAAAACATGATTTATAGTCAATTCTTTTCATTTTTATTTTTTATTATAAAATAAAAAACAACTGTGAAAAAAATTTGGCATAATTCCAAATAAACAAAAGATAAAATTAATGAATTTAAAGTTTAATTAAAATTAAAACTTAAAACCCAAAGTAGCGTGTTACATTTGGTTACATTACAATAAATGAACAAAAGCTAAAACAAATTAAATCAAAATGGACTCCAAAAGTAATGTATTGTACTTTATGAACAAAAGCTTTGATGCTTTGTCCCCATCCAATCTATTTCTTAAAGAGTCGTAAATTAGGCCAGCACCACTAAAAAGTTGTTCGCTAGCTACCGAGCCCGGTGGACATGACAAGTATTGCCGGGCAATTGATTGTAGGGGCTGGAATTTTGTATTTCCATTTTCTTTCCACCACAATAACGGATCATCACTAATACTTATACGTTTTTCTTTATTGTAGGTACTCATTTAGCATACTTTTCATTACAACAAATTTGTCAAAAACTGCATATCTTCCAGATGTTGTATCGTCATCGTCTTCATCACTACTTAACAAAGGGACCTAACCTAGAGTGCACGTAGTGGGGGTCGGGGGATTCCCCGCGCGACATGTATGAACCTGTTCGGCACAGGCCGTCGCGCGCCGCCCGCTTTGTTTCGAAAGTATCCGATACAAAAGTATCGGAACCGAAGTCGGAACCGAAAGTGTAATAATAATCGGAAGTTCCGACTTAACGGAACCGGAATCGAAGCTCCGTTACATCTCTGGTCTGAATGGTTAAAAAAAATAACCACGAAAGGGATGGCGGAGTCTTGTTCTACTAGACCCCGCCACGCCCTTCGAACCTAACCTGTACGAGTCGGGGTGCCTCAAGTCCCGAGATCGCTTCGCTCGCTCTTGCATCCTAAGTTCTCCTAGTAACAGTAGTAGTAACATTGCCTTTTGTACATACACAAAATGTGCAATGTATGACATTGTAGTGACTTTTAATATATCACTAGTAAAACAAAAACAAATAAAAAATCTGCGAATTAACCTCAACACTGTTAAGTGTTGCCGCTAGCGGCACTCTATACACTTCCCATATTTTTCCTCATCTAAGTATTTGAACCATCAACTCCTCACTTCAAAATCTTCTATTTAAGAGGATGCTTCTTCGGAAAGAGGTGTGCGAATTCTTGACAAGCATTGTCAATATCTGAGTATCTATATTTGAAACCATATTCTAGAACTCTTCTTGGTACGACGTACTGCCCTTTAGTTATTATCATCGCTCTTTCATTGTGGAGCAACAAATTCAACATGGTTTCAGGAACTGGCAGAAAAGCAGGTCTGTGCAACGCTTTGGCGAAAGACTGAAAAATAATTTATATAAGTATGTTATTTTGAATATTCATGACATGTCATAATAACGAGACATGTCTGGTTATGGTACGCCAGAAATGAAACGAAATAAAAACGGCGTTCCCTTGCCCAACCCATCGACTCCTAAGTCCTAAGCATCAAAAGACATTGGTCAAAAATATATGGAGCTTGGTCAAAATGTCCACCACTAACGATACCTATGTCACATTGACATTGTTGAAAGTTATATACAAAATGACTTGATTACTTTGTAAAGTATTATGTTATTTTAAATATTGTGAATGTGAGGAGGAAGAGGTATGTGGATATTTTTTTTTCTTTTTCTTCTTTATTTTGTTTTTCTATCTCAGTTAGTTTTAATGATGGTCTGGCAGTTTGAGTAGTTTATGCAGCCTAACCAAATGTCCTTTCTTTGGTATTATTCGTCGAGTTGAGCTCTTTAAGTTCTGAGTTGAGCTCCACGATTATTGACAAATGCTTGCACTGACTGTACAGGTCCACTCAAATCTGTTCATCTCAATTCTTTCCTCAAAAAACCATTTCAGACATTAATCTACATGGTCCTCATATGACCTGACCAAGATTATGTCTGGACTTTAAAAGAGACTGTGACCTCTGAGTTTGTTTCGGCCTTTCTTCTCAGAGTAGTCAGATAGTAAACGCCGACCTCATCTAGCCTATTTATTTAGATTTTTTATTATGACGTGTAAAAGTGATTCCGATATCCTATTTACAGAATAAACAATTTAAGTTCATTTCAATCGTCTATTAATTATGAAGTAAGTTTTAAACCTATAAATAAAAATCTATCCGTTAAAAGTTATTGGTAGTCCCAGCCCAGACAGTGTTTTTCAGGAAGTACTCAGCACGAGAACTTGATACCTGGGCCCTATTTAATCAAACTTACAAATTGTAAATGACTACAATTTTACAAGTTTCTGTTTAATAAAAATTACAAGTTACAAATTTTCCATTGTGGATATTTTACAAAATTGTCTTTAGTCGCGCACCAAACCAATAACAAAGTACTCCGTGAAACACTAAAATTCTTAACTCAAGAGTAAGGACTTTACTCTCGTTTACTAATAATTTGCACCAAAAACTTACATTTCATGTAAATTGTAACTTGCAACTACATATTTGTAAATACAATATTGTCGTCGAAATCTACAGGCGTTTTCTACCTATGGAAATGTTTATTAAACCGTATTTACAATTGTGATACTTGTAAGTTATTTACTTGTTACTTTCTTACATATTTGTAAGGTTTATTAAACAGCACATGTAGTCAAATTTAATAAATATGTGACGTTTTTTTACACTTTTAGGTTTAAAATAAAGTACGAAAAAATGACAGCACCATTGATTTTCATCTCATAGTACGGGGCCTCACTAAAATTCTCTGCCCACAACATCATACCATACGAAGACCGTGCTATGAACGTATCAGGCACGGAAGAAACGTAACACGGACTACTATGCCCACTAGAACGTATCAACAGAGTATCATACCCGTGTATAACGGTTACAGTGACCGTAGTATCCGCGTGTTAATACGGATATACGCGGATACTACGGTTCCCGTTCTCTCGGTTGTAGTGGTTCACCATTTCGCATGAGGCTGATGCGTCAGGAGTAGCGAGTGAATATTTTTGTTTGAGAAAATTATTTCGTATTAGTACATATGCGATGGCTATTAGAAAATTGACCATGTTTATAAACCGTTTAAAACGGTTTAGCACGAAGATAACAAGTATGCTCATCGTTTCGCCGCCTGCTCGCCTCGATTTGGCAACGTCGCGTGCCACACACGGAGCGTATCGGCACCGGGAAAATATTCTCGCCGACAAATGTCGAGGTTCCTTGCATGGCACGAGACGGTGTTGGTCGGTGACACACGTGTAAGTACTATGTACCGACTATAAAGCTACCATTTAGGTATTGGGTATATCTTTCATCGACTTGAATTTGCCTTGGCGGCTGAGAGTATGTCATGCTCACTCTAATGTCTCGCTGACGGTGGCACGTGTGTTGGATCATTTAGCTCCCTTCAAAATGGTTGAGCTGAATGGTGCTAATTCATGCGACATGTTCGTGAACGGGCGCCGTCAGTGGGGACTGGTCGTCTCTTGGCTGCCACGGCTTATTTTAATTTTATCATAATTTTTGATTTTCTTTTTTATGTTTATTTTTGTTACGGACGCTTTTCGTTTTGCATTGTTTTCACATGTATAACTTCAACATGAATGATGTAACCAATATTTTGTAACCATGTCATGATTTAAAAGAGTGTCCGTGGAGTTTCTTTGCCGTTCTTCTCCATAGGTAGCTACAACGCTTTGGAATGAGCATCTAGCTTCATCTTTCTGACTGACCGACCCCTTGACAGTTCAAAAGTGCCTGTAATTAGTTTATTTGAAATAAATGCTTTGAGTTTTGAGTTTTTTGAGTTTTTGACAGGACGTTCTAGTGGATGAGTCTCATAATTTTCAATACAAAGAATATTTTTTTGGCTGAGACGTTCCTAGCACGGTCATCGGTGTAGTGGGCAGACTCATTCAAAACCACTTAAATCGGCAAAGCTCACGAATATGTTGTGGGGTTTTACTAAATCTGACGACTCCGAAAAATTTAAATTAATAATTTTTTTAATGAAGGTATTCAGCTCGAACAAAAGTTATTCTCTCTGATAGTTTTCGCCATCTTGTCGATTCTATCGCACTTCGTAAATCGTTTTAAAGGCGCACGGAGCTCCGTGAAAATGTCTAGTTGTGCTGATAAATTATGTAAAAAGCGTTAAAATACGACAAATTTACGTAAAGAACTGAATAACCTTGTTAATTTTTTTTATAATATTTAGTCATGTTTTTATTGAAATTCAAAACCCTAACCTCAAAATACATTTCGATTTTTCATTCGATTCAACCATGATTCAACATAAAACATGGCATGAATCGAGTATTTTCTTCACATTGATTCTGTGACGTTACCGAGTCTCGCTACATCTCGTTTTGATGTTCATAAAGGTCAAAATACTTTTCTTTTGCATTAAGAAAATATACGTCAAATCAGCAAAACTTATACGCGATTATGTCCTTTAGAAAAAATGTTAACGAAACTACCGTAGGGTTGAGGTCATTGTGCACGCCACAATTGTGGCGATAACTCCCTTCTTTGAGGTGTGGCTAGAGAGGCGCCACGGCGTCTTCACCTTCCGCCTGACGCAGGTCCTCACCGGACACGGCTGTTTCGGGAGGTTCCAGTTCCGTATAAGGCGGAAGGAAACGCCCGGGTGTCACCACTGTGTGGATCGCCCGGAGGACACGGTTGAGCATACGGTGGAGGTCTGCCCTGCTTGGGCAGAGCACCGCCGTGTCCGCGGAGGCGATCGGCGGCGGCGATCTCTCGCGTCCGGCCCTGGTTCAGGTCATGGTCCGGAGCAAGAGTGCATGGGAGGCCGTCACTTCCTTCTGCGAAGCAGTAATGTTCGCGAAGGAGGAGGCGGAGCGCGCGAGGGAGAGGCAAGATTCGCGCCCTCGCGCCCCTAGTCGCCGCAGGAGACGCCCCGGGCGTCGGGAGTCGCGAGCCGACTTCCGGCAACCGTAAGCACGGGCTTGCGGACGGTGAGCAATGGGTAGCTCGCCGTCCGATAAGGACCAGACCCGGTTCGTCGGCGGGTTGTGTTCCACGCGCGCCTCAAAGAGATGTCAGCACCAACTGACGGGGTCCGTAAGGGCCAATGCCTGCCAGGGTTGCGAGTTTGTCCGAAAGGGATATCGCGGCCCCGGCACACAGGCAACGGAAGGAACACGGGTGGGTTTGGGTGGGTCAGTAAAAGTCTGACACACCCTCCCGCTCTGCCCAGAGCGGGAGAAGTTATTTGACAATTTCCCACCCTCAAAAAAAAAAAGAGTTTAGGTCATGTTTGAAACCAAAATTGACCTGTCGATAATTTCTTATTAAAAAATTACTTAGTAATAGGTTTTTTTTTTTACTGTCCTCTTTTATAACTTTTTTGTGTCCATTGAAGTGGTTATATGTATATACTTTTTTTTTTTTTAAAGTGAAAACTTGTTTAGCCTCGTTGTGATTTGAAAGTCGATGAAACCAAAAAGAGACAGACACATAACACATAAATTCATAAGATTTAACGTGGGAAAAATTAAGATAGAAAGCATTATACGTACAGTGTTTCTTATATTCGTGGTTCTCTTTGTGCTCTGCTTCGTACTCCACTCGTGTTTACCAAGGCATACTGGGAGTTTGCTTGGGCCTAAATTTTTGAAGGTTTCACTTCTACCACGTGTGAATTACACGCATGTTGTTTTTTTAACTTGACCTAATTTATTATTGAGATTATTTACTTATTACAAACCAATTCAGTTACTTTTATTTAATTGTAGTTATTTTGTCTTCTTATTAAAATGTAACTATTTTATGCAACAGCTGTTTTATTTCATGCATTCAACAAAATTCCGAATGAATCTCGATATCGATAAAATAACAATTAATGGTACGGAGTTCTCTTTCCGCTACCGCGTCCCCCGCTAAAAGTGACAGACTTTTTTGTTCGGAATATGATGCTTATGGCTTCTTCAGTGTTATATACTCTAAGCTTGATAGTGAATTATACTCGTAGATATTTGACAGATTGATGGAGTCTTTTGGCAAATCTGACGAGGTTTCATAAATTCAGAATAGTATCCCAAAAGTAATAATTATTTTACATTTATCTCTAAATCAACGAACCTTTGAATACTGTTTGGATTTGAAGCTGACCCTTTTTTGAAGATGTGTCGGTATTCAGTTTGAAAATAACAAAAACTTGAATGTAATGATTAAAAATTAAGCAGCAAAATTAAAACATCGTTGGGGTACTTACTTCCTAAACAGAGTTCATTATTGCGACATTTTACATGACAAAAGAATTCTAAGGCTTCTTCCAAAACTAAAAATATAATTTCATAACTGAACTAAGCCCTAAGCTATAGAAGGTCGTGATGGCCCAGTGGTTAAAGCCTCGCCTCTCATGCACGACATTGTGGGTTCAAATCCGGGCAAGTACCAATGTGACTTTTTCAATAATTCATATGTTACTTTCTGAGTTTATCTTGGACATTACTGACATCGGTGAAGGAAAACATCGTGAGGAAACCTGGACTTAAAGTTAATATAAGTCTGAAATCGCCAATCTGTCTTGAGCAAGCGTGATGATCAATGCTCGTGCGTTCTCTGTATGAGAAGAGGCCTTTGTCCTACAGTAGGACAGTAAGAGGCTGGTTTTATTGTATTTTTGTTATTAACCTAAATAAAACTATTAACAAACCAAAATATGGCGTCGAAAAATTCCTCCGCATCGATCTCGACTGGCAATGTACCCAAGAGACTGGCGGCATTGCCACGTTGAATGGCAGGTAAAAGCCAGCTCTTGGATCACGGGAAGAGTCAATCAGTCGTTTGGAAATTTAATTGAACAAACCATGAGCATTCCGACTCCACGGCCCTAGGGTTTTAACCCCGAACGGCTCGAAAATATATTTACCTATAAGGTTATTATACTTTCGCCGCTTGAGGTTTTCCACAGCCGCAGCGGAAGCACAGCACGCTGACCCAGGAAGATGGGATGGCGTAAGAGTATCGTCACACGTTGCATCCCACACTAAAGGCCTACCCAGCTTCCATGGAAATAAAGACATGCCGTCCGGTCTCTTGACATCGTCGCGTGCCAAACCATTGGGTTCTAATAAAGCTAGAACGCCGACAGTGACAAGAACTCGTCGGATGATGTCATTAATGTTCGCGTGCCGTGCTAAGCGCCCGCACTTCGGCTGCAAGACAGGCCGTGGTGTCTGAGGCTGTTGACAACTTCGCCACAATGACAGCGATCAGGAGACCAACAAGGAGTTCCTTGTCGCAGGGAAGCAGCGATGCGGAAAGTAGTGTCGTCCTAAGTTTTGACGGTAGTGCATGAAGCCACAGGCCCGACTCCCACTTACCCACAGGGCCACAGCCAGCAGGTGCGCACGCTCCGCAGTAGTAGCAGACGTGTCAAGTAAATTGTTCTGTACTACTCTGCAGAGCGGCTCATCCCACCGTCTCTGAGAAAATGGATTGATGGGCGGATCTGAATTCGGGCAAGCGAGTTTCCAGGCATCCATAGCCTCGGTAAGTCACGGCACATTAATATTAATCAGAGTGGAGGGTTGGGTTTTCCTGATTAATTTCTCAGTACCGTGGACCGACGATATGAAAACCGGTAAAATAATACTGGAAATTTTGCGGACGCCGATGCCTCCCATATGTATACGAAGAGTAGCTTGTGCCCAAACTCGGTCGTCCATGGCCACATTTAATGTCGAAGTTAATGTATGGCGCTATGCGCGATCATATGGTCTATTTTGTCTAATAGATGAGTGTGTGCGTAAATTTTGTGTACTAATTATACAAAATTAAATAAAACTACCCTACCCTACCCTATGACAAAAAGCAAACAATATATTTGAAAAATATCACCATTTTATGAGTTATCTATTAAGCTATTCAATGTTTATTGATAGCTCAATGGATAGCTTATAAAACGACGATAACACATACGAGTAGTGGATAAAAAAACCTGGACTCGCACACGAAGGGTTCCGTACCACCGTACAATATTTAGCAAATATGACGTATTAAAAAAAACTACTTACTAGATCTCGTTCAAACCAATTTTCGGTGGAAGTTTACATGGTACATCATATATTTTTTTTAGTTTTATCACTATCTTATTTTAGAAGTTACAGGGGGGGGGGGGGACGACACACATTTTACCACTTTGGAAGTGTCTCTCGCGCAAACTATTCAGTTTAGAAAAAAAAAATATTAGAAACCTCAATATCATTTTTGAAGACCTATCCATAGATACCCCACACGTATGGGTTCGATGAAAAAAACATTTTTGAGTTTCAGTTCTAAGTATGGGGACCCCAAATTTTATTGTTTTTTTTCTATTTTTGTGTGAAAATCTTAATGCGGTTCACAGAATACATCTACTTACCAAAGTTCAACAGTATAGTTCTTATAGTTTCGGAAAAAAGTGGCTGTGACATACGGATGGACAGACAGACGGACAGACATGACGAATCTATAAGGGTTCCGTTTTTTGCCATTTGGCTACGGAACCCTAACTAGTCAGAGATGCCCGTAACTTTTAGATGAAGGCAGGGATGAAACGCAACACTTTCTAAAAATAACGAAAATATTTGACTAACGTCTTAGGCATACATATAAGAAAGAAGGTCTTAGGTGTTATTGTAACTACTGTGAACCTCTGCGCTTCATATCGTTGCTGATATCGCCCGTAGTTCTTAGTGATGGTTCGTTTTTGTGAGTTTTGTTAAATTAGCTTCAATACTTCTATTTAGGCCACCAGCTGAGAGTTTTACGCTGATGGCCAGTGATGGCAATGTATATTTTAAGTGTTTTATTTTGATTTATTATTTAGCATTTTTTTATTAATGGATATACCTAGTTTAAAAGCAGAATTCAATGAAAATTAAAGATTTTTTAATTGAAGATTTTAGTAAAAACATTTTTACTAAAATGCTGTTGCATGTCTATTTACTAGTTAGGAACAAGGGCAGATCCAGGGGCCCGGTCATGGGGGTCATGACCCCCCCTGAGCTGTGGCTAGGTTTACCACTGATATTTATTCTAATCTCGTTGATAAATTTTATCAAATAAATTCTTTGCATGATGTTGCTACGTAGGTGTTTGCCACACATGCGCGAACGACACACATAGTAGGGCGCGGGACATACACAAATGGCGAGTGGCGCGGCGTGCCGACGGTGTGGCGCGGGCGTTGCGCCGCCACGCCAGTTTCTTAATTCATACAAAATGTGTAGGAACGACGTGATGCGGAACATACACAAGAGGCGTGGCGCGGGCTTTGTGTATACATATATGTAAGAAACGACCGCGCAGCGCGGTTTTTTCTAAAATTAATGCATAACATATTGTAATTGCAAAGTAAGTCTTAGACGCAGATATATGCCTTCTTATCTTGTGTCTCACTTCCAATATCTATGTTCTTCACACACTCAGAATCTGCGTTCTTCTAACAACCTTCTCCTACTCTCAAAATGAATAGAGTAGAGTCATCTCAACACCTCTCTCCCTTGAATTCGTATATATGTATATTATAGTAATTATGTATGTATGTAGTTTGTAACCTATTTATGTAGTGTTGTACCGATCTATTTTAGTTATAATGCATTGGAATATTTTTTTTTTTTTTTCTTTGTTCCTCTCAAATAGAGCACCTGCCATCTAAAATGCCTAAGGCATTAAATCCGCCTTTGTACTTTTTTGAGTGTGAAAAGTTAAAATAAATAAATAAATATATGCCAGTGACCTTGAGTAATTAGCTCGCTTGTTCTGTACTGAGCTCACGCAACGCGTCGTATGTCAAGCCAGTAATAGGAATTGCCCATCAAAGAGCGCTGTTCCAAATTAGACGCATTATTAATTTATTATACATAAAACAAAGGTATTTTAATAAAACACGTATACTAAAAGATCAATAAGCTGGCAAGCTTGGCAGCTGCCCTCCCCTGCCCCCCTGGGTACGCCCATGATGGACCTCTTTTCTCGTGACTGAGTACGGTGAGGGCAAATCTAGCGATTTAAATGTTTGTGGGGCGGGGTTTGCTTTACGGTGTCAACAACTCTCCCTAGGAAACCGTAGCTATGGAAGCAGTTTAGAGTTAGAGGTTCAGGATAAAAAAAATCTCAACCAACTCTCCTAGTTATGTATGACTTTTCACAAAAAAAATCCTTACCTACACAATGCGGTTTGCTAAGATTTTCGAGCTCGCTTCGCTCGCTTTGAGGAAACGAAATTGAACCTCCCTGAAAAAAAATATCCTGCCGGTTGCGAGGTCCATGGTGTAGGTAGATTATAATTAAGCACGTTATACTTGTATTTTTTGTTGTCGTCACCTTACCTACCTTACCTTAGTCCGCCACTGATTGGAGCCGGTCCTGACTCGACCCCGACTATGTGACCCACCATAACTCGAAGGCTGGATCCGCCCTTGGTTAGGAACCCAGAAACTCTGAATGTACAGAGCAAGTATATTATAAATACACCTACCTACATGGAGTTCTAGTTGGCTATATGTACCTAGACATTACTAGTCACAGATATAGGTACTTAGCCGTTGCCGATGACGACTACATTTTGCTAAAAAAAACAACGTGTGGCGGAACAGAACCACCAGAGTAGCTAGTAAGACGCAAGTACCTAGTTGGCTAGAACCGTGTGTAGCCGCTACCAATTAAAGACGTAAATGTAGGGAAAACAACGAAAATACATTCATCTATTAGTTATCAATAATTTTATTATACACAATCTATTTGTTAACAATAATGTAATCAAATAGGAAAAACAATATATTAAATAATAGAAACAAATGAGAACAGAGATTACAAAAAAATGCAGAGCAATGCAAATCTGTTGGCTGTTTAAAACACAATATATTTTTCCTCATCTAAGTATTTGAACCATCAAATCCTCACTTATTTCAAAATCTTCTATTTAAGAGGATGCTTCTTCGGAAAGAGGTGTGCGAATTCTTGACAAGCATTGTCAATATCTGAGTATCTATATTTGAAACCATATTCTAGAACTCTTCTTGGTACGACGTACTGCCCTTTAGTCATTATCATAGCTCTTTCATTGTGGAGTAACAAATTCAACATGGTTTCGGGAACTGGCAGAAAAGCAGGTCTCTGCAACGCTTTGGCGAAAGACTGAAAAGTAATTAATATATTTGTTATTTTAAATATTCATGACATCAAATATGACGAGATTTCATAAATTCAGAAGAGTACCCAAAAGTAATCATTATTTTATATTTATCCAAAATTCAAAAGTCATTTATTCAAACTAGGCCGAGAATCAGCACTTTTCGAACGTCAAAATTACATAAGACAGTCCAAACGCCCACCCTTCACCACTTCCTAGTGCATTAGCTGGGAAGAAGAAGTGGCGCAACAAACTCCCCAGCAGCACAGCTGTCTGTTTAGTTAGAAGAACAAAAAAAAAGATTCTATATAATAGTATTCAAAATAATTTGCATTACGCAACACAAAACATAATTTAAATTATTAGCCATATGTTAGCTAGCACACGCCAATATACCGAACAAAATCATCGAGAACTATACTCAGGCCGAAATAAAAAACTAAACGTAAACAGCACTTAATATCTAAATAAAAAGCCTCCAGGCATAAAGGGCGTGCCCGTTTACATATACGTAGTTGTAACTGGAAGTTATAAATTATAAACTAGGACCATCGATGTAAAATAAATAAACAAAGAGTGAATTACTAATAACAATAAATAATATGATCAATTGTCGAGGTCACTAGCTAACCACATATTGCAATATAACTCATAAAAAAAAACATTGTGATGAGTAGATTTTGTCAACAATAAATTAAAGTTAAATTAAAATAACTTGACTTAAAAAGTCAAATAAAATAAACAATTATATAAACTCATATACATAACTTGTCAGTACGTAAGCTGGAGAAAGAACATAAACATTGTCTTGGGTTAATCACAGCGACCAACTATTCTTATCATTTAAGTAGTCGTTGATAGAATAGTATGCCTTTGAACAAAGCTCGGATTTTACTTTCGTTTTAAACACATTAAAAGGCAAATCTAGCAAAGAAGAGGGTAGCTTGTTATAAAAGGTTATACCAAGCCCAACAAATGAGGGCATTATCTCTAAATCAACGAACCTTTGATTATTGTTTGGATTTGAAGCTGATCCTTTTTTGAATATTTGTCTGTATTCAGTTTGAAAATAACAAAAACTTTAAACTAATGATTAAAAGTTAAGCAGCAAAATTAGAACATCGTTGGGGTACTCCCTAAACAGAGTTCATTATTGCAACATTTTACTATGACAAGAAGCAAACCATTTATTTCAAAAACATCCTCATTTTATGAGCTATCCATTATGTCTAATGATAGCCCAATCGATAGCTTATAATATGAGGATAACAGATAATGGATAAACAATAGTCAGAGGTACCCGTAACTTTTTAGATGAAGCTGGCAGCACGCGATGCACGACAACCATAGATACGGGTTTTGTCGACGGTAGAATAGACAAAATGACAGATAAACAATCGCAAAACCCGTTTCAATTGTGGTCATGCTAATCGTACAGGGATGAAAAGCACAACTTTCTAAAAATAACGAAAACATTTAACTAACGACTTGTTTATGTTGTAACACTTCTCTATTCAAGGTTTTATTGTAACTACTATGCACCTCTGCGCTTGATATCGTTGCTGATATCGCCCGTAATTCTTAGTGATGGTTCGTTTTTGTGAGTTTCGTTAAATTAGCTTCGACACTTCTGTTTAGTCCACCAGCTGAGAGTTAACAAGTTCAATTGAAAGATCATGAGATACAAAAAATTTAACCTATTTAAAATGATGAGGTTATCAGTCGTCTGTATTTATACAGAATGTATTTTTCAAGTGAACATGGGTGGCGAAATTCGAAATTAAAACTAATAGCGAAATAGACTTAAGGTGGATCCGCAATTGCAGCCCGCGAAATTCAAATTTTCTTACGTTTCTTGTAATTTGCTGATAAGTGTTAGGTTATATCTTGATCAAAGTATGATTCGCGACTATAACAGATATGTATTTACAGAATTAGAATCATTAATACATTTCTCTAAGTTACATTTGTTTCTAATTAACTTTTCCATAAGAGATTTGTTCGTATGAAACAAATCTATCTTAGAGATTGATTGCAACCCACGGAAATAATCGTAATCTACTGGCTTCAGTTCGTTTACATCACGCCAAACTGACCGTGAGTGCGCGTGCTTACATCCGTTTGCCGTCAGTCGGCGCTTTACCACGATAGCGTCTCGTCAGAGATTGGCTAGCCAGTTATGGCACGCGGCCCCGTCGATCGAGAAATGAAGGCCGATTTGAAGCCAGTGAGTGAAATCGTTTTGGCTTACATCCGTTTTAACTGATCAGTTAACAATTGATGTATTTAACTGATCGTGTGTATCAAGCTTTAAAGGAGTCTCAGCCCCGAACTCGACCAAAGCGGACACGAGACGAGGGGAGAGGATATGTGTTTTAACCAATCGAATTTCGTTATTCACACATCACATCTCCTCTCCACTCAGCTTCAGTGCATACCACTGCGCGGAGATGTATGTAAGAGCTGATTTGATAAAATTGCATCATTATTATACATATTGTTGAAAATCTGAGCTATCTGCAAAGTTTTAGTAATGGCTACTACCATAGAGCTTAATATCACTAAATATACTTTTCACTGACAGATTCATATAGCCAGTGCCACTTGTAGTGTCAAGACAAATCCAATGATCGAGCTGTTTGTGCTAAAATAATTACATTAATAATCATTTTCATTCGATTTATTTTTATTTACTATTCATTTTCATAGGTCACGTTAGTGGTGGCTATTGGGACCACTTTTTCACATACAGATAATTGAATACAGCAGTTACTCGAGCTTGACACTGAATAAAATATGTCAGTATTCTATTCAGTTTTTAAAGTTAATTATCTGAGTGATTCTTATGTCCACTGCGTTCTGAGTGAAAGAATCCTTTTTTTATAAATAAATTCCTCATACTTACTTTAGTAAAATCATCGTTGGTGATGACTTGCGGCGCCACGCCGTTTAGCACACCGCGAACGTTTTCATTTTCGATAGCAAAGAGGATGAGTCGGGTTAGGTCATCTATGTGGATCCACGGCAGGTACTGCTTGCCGCTGCCGATGCGGCCGCCGAGCCCGAGGTAGAACGGGACGAACATATTCTTGATCATGCCTCCCCAACGGCCCAGCACAGCGCCGGATCGAATTATTACCTGTGGGGAAACATAAGATTTCAAATAAACCAATTACAGGCACTTTTGAATTGTCAAGGAGTCGGTCAGTCAGAAAGATGAAGCTAGTTGCCCATTCCAAAACGTAGTAGGTACCTATGGAGAAGAACGGGCAACAAATCCTATGGACACTTTTTAAAATCAAAGTATGGTTACATCATTCATGTTGAAATGTTATACATGTGAGAACGATGCAGAAGGTTAAAAGCGTTCGTAATAACAAGTTAAAAAAGCCGGCCAAGTGAGTGTCGGACCACGCACAATGAAGGATTCCGTAGTTGGGGGATGAATTTATCCCAAGAACAAACTTAAGCTTCATATTTCGCAATCGATAGGATCTTTATTGGAAAATGGTTTGCACACACTCACAATATTTTTGAACGACCTTTCCAACGACACCCCACACCATGGGATAGACGAGAAAGAAAAAAACCATCCCCACCTGCGTGCCTGTAGAACTTGACCGGTTAAATGTTGGGGAGGTACGCTAAATAAAACACCACTTTGTCGGCGTGATTAATATGTATACTCATGCCAAATAACAGCTGTCTAGTGCTAACAGACTCTACTCTAAACCGCGGACAGACAGACAGACAGAAAAAACAACTGTTTCATAGAAAAGTGTAATACCTACGCGGTCAAAATGTATGGAACAGCTGTTTTATTTTTTATAACCGACAAAAAATTTCAACGCAGGGGGGGGTTCAGAATCATGTACGGAATCCATGGTAACAGGCATCGCGTCGATGTCCCTCCCACCCTGTATACAGGGTTGTAAATGACCCCTCCTACATCCCCTTAACGGATTGCCGACATAAAACCAATAACCCTGTATACGGATGGATTTTTGAGATGGGGCAGTAAGGGCAGCTACCTTAACCATTGTAGATACAGGAAAACGGTCTAACGAGACTATCCGTGACTTTTTGAATAAATTTGACGGAAGTTTTCACAAAAACTTTTTTTGTTGTTAATCGATCCTGTTTCTTATAAGGATCATAAAACTCTATCGGACCAAGAAGATGTGAAGAGGAAAAGAGATTATCTAAAAAAAATATAAAAATTTGTCGAGTATGAATAAAAAAACGGAGGTGAAGACATTTTTTTCTAAAAATATCTGTATTTATTTTAAAAAAACACTAGTGTAAGTTCATAAAATCACAGAGGGTAAGTTTTTTTGTTTTTGGAAAAAAAAAAAAAGTCCCCGTTTTAAATTTAATTTCCTATTATTTTTCATGAATATTCAGAAAAATACGGGCGGTCAAATAAAAAAAAACAAATTCAAAAGTCGTTTATTCAAACTAGTCTGAGAATCAGCACTTTTCGAACGTCAAAATTTCATAAGACAGTCCCCCAAAACGCCCACCCTTCACCACTTCCTAGTTAGCTCCTGATTCCTAGTTAATCGTCCACGTTGGCTGGGAAGAATGCCCGCCCACATGGCCATGGGCGACTTTGTATATAATATAATCCGTTCAGTAGTTTTTGAGTTTATCGCGTTCAGACGGATAGACGCGGCTGGGGGACTTTGTTTATAATATGTAATTATAATATTTGTATACCTAAATACTTACAAGCCTTACAGGTGGATCTACATAAGCAGCTTTTTCCCATTCAACTGTGAGCCTGGAGAAAAAGTCATGACCTGTGGTGGGACTGTTTTCATCGTACTTGTTACTCTCTGAAGGTTCATAAGCACCCACGCCAGTGAGGACAACAAAAGCCTTTGGCTTGTCATTGCTTCCGTTAATCGCTTTAGCAAGGGCTTTGGTTGTGTATACTCTGGAGTTCTGGACATTTTGTTTAAATCTGAAAAGAATAAATATTAAAATATGTATTGTCTATTACTACACTTTGTTGCAGTGACACTGGATGCAGGCTTCTTAGAATCTAGAGGGGATCAGGGGATCACTAGATAGTCACGTTGCTGGGTACAATATTTTTGCCACTCCCATATGTTGGTATTGTTAGAGGCAGTAGTAACAAGAGTTCTGCTAGGATGCCCAAGTTTTGAATAATAATGAAAAAGGTTCTTCTTTCTAGTTATCGTTGCATCTATACTGGCCTGTAAGCAGTGGCGGATTTGCAGTCTTGGCCGCCCTAGGCCCCAGGCCATGTAGTAACTATCAGCCGCCCCTTTCTCAGCACCTATCATATAGCCTACATAATGAATTTACTTTATTGCCAACTTTTATCGAAATCGGTTCAGAAATTTTGTTAACAATAAGTCGGGTTGGCGCCGCGAAATTCAATGACGCGTTTCAATTAGTTATTTGGACATATTTTTAAATGGTTTTAAGTTATTATTGTTATACGATGCGGTGCAGTGCGGCCCGCCATAATGTGCGTGAACGTTGAGAATATATAGGTACTTTGAGTTATTTCTTGTTATCATCAGTGATATTTTTGTCACGATGGGCCGCCCCTAATATCTGGCCGCCCTAGGCCCGGGCCTACTGCGCCTTAGGGCAAATCCGCCACTGCCTGTAAGGGTCAGTACAGACCGAGACGTGACGCGAAGCGACTCTGCGCGCACTTTTGAAGATACTAATACAAAATATAACTTTATTTACGAAACAAAAAGATACACATTTAATTGAGATAATTTGAAAACGTCCCGTGGCGTCGCGCTTCGGCTCGAGGTGCTTTGCGGCTGCGACGCAGCGCTGCTTCGCCGGTAGGCGTGGCGTGCAAGAGCGGCGCGCGCTGCGCCTCGCGAAGCCGCGTGACGCAGCGCAACGCCGCGAGGCGCAGCCTGAAGCTGTCGTGACGACTTGTCTCTACTATTAGCTAACGGGGCGGTAGCTCACGGCGAACATAGACACGTGCCTCGTTCCGTGCGTCTCGTTGTGCAGCGTGGCGCTGCCAGCGACTTCACGATGCGCCTCGCGACGTTGCGATGCGTCTCGTGGCGCACCACTGGCCTCTTCAAGCATCGTCGCGTCTTGTCACGTCTCGGTGTGAACTGACCCTAATAGAACTTTTTGCAGGGTCTTTTATTGACATCCAGTGAAGATAAACAATATAACAGGTATAATAATACAATAGCAATATCTTGGGATACCTTACCCAGGTGTCCAGGACTTTGTAAAGTCCATGAACTGTTGGCCAGCACAGTTGACAATGGCTAATGACCTTTTGGGTAAGCCTGACTTTTCTAGCGCCGTCCATGAAATGTTATTGGTGGCTGGCATGCGAGCTACATTGAGAACATTGTAGCCATTTAGAGCTAGAAGTTTCCCTAGATGACTTCCAATGAAACCAGTGCCACCACCTGAAATATTATAATACACATACAGTCATACTTTTCTGTTTACCTACTTTATGATAGTCGTAATGTTTAGAATATTATACTAATAGATGCTAGCTGAGAGAGCTGTGAGTTACCTAAAAAGAAATAACCTGTATTGGTTTTTCTAACAAATAAAATATTATACTTCAATCATGGATGATTCATTATAGCAGTGATAGCCTAGTGGTGTGACCGTCAGACTGCCAATTCATAGGTCTCGAGTTCGAACCCAAGGCACACACCTCTGACTTTTTGGATTCATGTGCATATTGTAAAATTATCACTTGCTTAAAAAACGGTGAAGGAAAACATCACATGCCAGAGAGATATTTCTCGACGGCATTTGAAGCCAAGTCAGAGGCCCATGTGCAACTTTAAAACTCTGATACCAGGTTAGTCACTAACCACACGAAAAGAAGATGAAGATGGTACCATTGATACTTTATTTGTATGCTGATATTTTTTTTAAGTGCCATTTTTTTGCCTGTTAGGTAATTAGTTACATGAGATAATACTCCCGGGAGGCACACATGCAGCTATAGATAAACCCTTAAAACCAATTAAATGGTAACAAATTGCACCTCATAATTTTTTTGAAGTGAAACTTCTTTTCCAGCACACATTTCGTTTTTTTTTACATGCTTGTTAGTGCCTTTGTTGAGAGAGATTGTAAGGAACTTTTCCTACACAAGATAATATTTCTTCAATTCTGGAAATACTTTTTTGATTTATTTATTGATACGTTGGTGAGGCATCTAGCTGGTTTGGGCAAATGATAATATTAAATTGCAACACTTTCATTTTAATGCCTACCTAAGTTGTAGCATTTCTAAGAAAAACATTTACTATGGTGTAGGGACTACATAATTATGTAAGTATAGTGGACCAAATCCGAATGCTCTAATTACCGGCGTTATATTATGATCAGAGGGACCTCATAAACTTCCAGATTTTAGGACTTGACAGACAAGGTGAATTTATAAAGGCCTCAAAAATCGTACATACCAACAATGATTTTTCTGCTTGACATTATTTAGAATATTATATAACCACCGCCGAAATTATTCTTTGTACTGTGATAGACATTCGTAACTAACAGAAGAGCTATTACAATAAAATTAAACAGGTTATTATTTCTCAAAGTTAGACAATTCCAATAGCACTTATTTTCCTATAATGTCATACATGAAGTCGTTATACATTTGTTATTTTGTATACATTTTCATAAAAACTTGAGACTCAATTTTATCAAATTTTATTTTCAACTGCCCAGTGCCCTCTCACAGCTGGCCTGCTAATGACATTGACAATTGATGAATTGACGTTTTGATTTGACATGAGATTGTGACAGTACCATAGACGTATAAAATATAAGGACTGGAAATACCTACAAAAAAAAAGGTGCATACCCATGTTCTAATATTATTATACCATGTGCTTATCTACAACCTACAACTCCTATTGCAACATATGGCTGCCGTTGCTAGGGTTGTGTCAATCAAAGAACATAGGTGTTATACGACGAGTATCGATACTAGATACGAGTCTTACTAGATATCACATTTGGGTCATATTATGTCCGTTGTAAAAGAAAACAATGAGTAGGTTTACTTACCTTCTGTTCTGATCTGATCTGAGAATAAAATGTATGTATCGGCGCTCGGTCCCTGAGCGGTGGCGAAAGCATCAAGCTAGCCCGCGAAATTCAAATTTTCTTACGTTTTTTGCAATTTGCAGGTCAGTATCATGTTGTATGTTGATCTAAATATGATTTGCTGCGGCCGTATCAAATGTTTATTTATAGAATTATAATCATAAAAATTATCAATACAACTCTCTAATTTCAAATAATCACATTGAATGACTATTTCATGAAATCATGACATTTGGCGATTGTGCTTACTTATGGAGTAGTATTGTTGATTGTTATGAGTAATTATGTTAAGCCATATTTGTTACGGTCGCGAATTATATTTTAATCAACATAAAAAAATCCTCACACTGACCTGCAAAATGTAAAAAAACTAAAGATTTTTTTATTTCGCGGGCTAGCCATGCATGCCCCTTAAGGGGGATGCGCTAAGGTAAGCCGCGAAATTCAAATTTTCTTATGTTTTTTGCAATTATTTGCACGTCAGTGTCAGGTTATCTTGACTAAAATATGTTTTGGGACCGTAACAAAAATGGCTTTACAGAATTAGAATCAGCAATGCAACTCCTTATGTTAGAATAATCCTTTTAAAAGTCATGATTTCATGAAATAGTCATTCAATAGGATTTGATTTCGCGAGCTACCCCTTTTTTCTGGATAGAATTAAGTAAACAGTTAATTTATAACAAAAACTTAAACAGAAATTTTAAATTATTTTTTTATATGGACCCTGAATAAAACTAATTGTTGATCCCTGGTCTATAACCTCACAACTACCTTCAGGCGAACTAGTAATCAATTCCCGTAGAAAAACCGGTTTCATTGGATTGTTGATAAATATGAAAAACGCATTGGCACTGTACAGTTACTTGGTGGAAGAGACAAAAAAGCTGGAATACATACCACTCTAAAAGATTAGCCAAGATCATATCGAGCTCTTCGTCTCGGCTGTTAGAGAAAGAGGGGGTGTGAACAATAATCCCTTACATATTTGCTAGTGAGAGCTGAGATCAGGGATGATGGCATTGGGAATTGTACTCCACTGGAACAAGTCAATATATTGACTTGCTACTTGCTATTGGCTTGTTTTGGATATAGTGGTGTTTTTTTTATTACGTTTAATAATTAGTTTTGCTAATTTATTTAATCATAATAGTATCACTATAAAATGACAGAACGATAAAATAATGTCAGTCCTTTGGAAAAATCCTTTGTACCTACTTGAAAAAAATCTATCGGAATTCAAGAATATTGTTGAAAATAAAAAAAACTGCGTGAGTGACGCTAAAGTTCAATCTTCTATTAGAATCTTCGTTGAATTTGTATTGTAATGACTTCTCCAAATATTCGAGTTGTTGTGACCTTAATCATTCAAAAAAACCTCAATATTTACAGAGTCGACAACGCAGATAGACTTGAACAGAATAAAAATTGACATGACAATTAATGCTCAAGCGCGGTGTCGACCACACTTGGGTTATTACAGATCCAATCACTGCTTGGGTTCTATTCGTGAAGTGAGTAGGTAACGATCTAAAATAGAGCCAAACTCAGCTGAACTATGAATAATAAATCTATGCTCAAGCATAGATTTACGTTCTCAAGGAACGTTCTAAAATTGAAACTCGACTCAAAAGTAGTTTTAAACAGAGATCAATGTTTGGGTTTCCTTCTGTAATATGGACCTTGGAATATATATCTGGACTTGTTACAAAATAGTTAGGTAATGCGTACAATTAAATGCGACTTATTAATTTGTCTTTTGGTACCGGCCTGGCTATCACAAAAGCCTGTTCCATGTCGATACAATTTTCTCTTCGAAGGTCTTCTTTAATGTCTTTCAAACTGGCATTATACTTGTTTTTCTTGAACAACCTGAAAAAAGTGATAACACACACTATTCCATTATGACATAATATTGTAAATTAACGAATGAATTCATCAAAAGGTCTGATAGACGGAAATGAACCCAAAAATCAATACTTTATCCATCAATTCATGATCGTGTAACAATTTTTTCATCGAATGTGTATTATTGTAAGTAACCATGAAAACCGGTTACTAACCTGTGTCAAGACAATTTAGGTTGATTTTCCTTCTTTCTTGCATCACACTTCACAATACAACACATAGGCATGATGAATTGCTGTTTTCCAAAGTAGTTTGAAAGGAAAATTACACGTAATGTTGCAAATCTCAATAACACAAAAAATAAACAACCATTTGACAGCAAAACTACCACGACACTGGACACGAAACTGAGAACATAAAATGGCTGATAGATGACACTTACCTACAACTGTCACTACTCACTACACACAAACTCTGTTTATTGTTGTCTCATAAAACAAATTCAATTGTTTTATTAGAAAGAACGACACAGAACGATATTTCACATTCTGTATCGTATTTCACTCATATTTGTTTAAGCAAATGTATGTGTAGAATAACGCGGCGTCTCCATATATTATTTTCTATCTCAATGGACCCTAGCAATGTCAGCGATTTTATGTTCCACTATGAGTTGTAGAGCACCTTTTTTTTGTAGGTATTTCCAGTCCTTTTATTTTCTAAGTCTTTGATAGCGCCTGGTATTCTAAACATAACTAATTAATTAAACGTAGCAAAATTATATACTAACTTAGTTTGTAAATAGTTTTAGTTAAGTTAGTATATAATTTTGCTACTTTTATTAATTAATTAGTTATAAATTGTTTGTAAATATTTTGTAAATTCAAAATGAAAATACATTTATTCTGTAATTAACTAAGTTCAACAGATAAAGATTCTCATGTCAATGTCAATTTTATCAATGTCAGTCAGATGTCAGTCAATGTATTTGTTGTGTTGATGATTATTCCAGAATTGTGTTACATGCTCTGTGAATTGTATTTGATTTGTTGGGGTGTTATTTTAATAATTAAACATTTTGTGGTGTTAAGATTGTTGTGTGTTATAAAATAATATTCGAAAATATTAAAATAGAACGATGATATCACTTTACGTTGAAAATGGCATTGCTTATGTATGGAATTCTGAAGGTATATAGGTAACTTAAAATGTTAATAATATATTGTGATGGTTTTTTTCTTACAAGTTTTTTCTAAATCTAGATTGGTACGTTCTACGCGCTAGTCATCGTGTATGCGGTTCACTAATTGGTTCCATACCATCTTTTCCAAGACAAAATGATTTTTTAGGTATGTGCCAATTGCCTTAAAATTGCTTAATTTGTAAAAAAAAAACTTAATAGACTGGTCTTTAATCATCATGTTTTATGGTTTAAGGATTACCGATGGCTTTGACGTCTGAAGAAGCTGCATTGTTAGTGGAAAATGGTGTTTGCGAGTTGTTTGAATTGCCAAATTTTACAAGAAAACCTACAGATGAAGAAAAGCAGTTAATAAAAGACCTGGAACAAAAGTAAATGACGTACAGTTTTGTTGACAAGTTGCTGTAAACTTTTATATTTAAGTTATAATTTAAAAAAAAATGTAGTAGAGCAGTGGTGGCTCAGTGGTAACAGCCGCAGCTTACAAATTATAGGTTGTCAATTCGAACCGTGACAGGTGCTTTACTTTATGTAAATTATTTAATCACCACTGCTCTCCAAATGGTGGAGTAAAACATCATGAGGAAACTAGCATGTCCAAGAACCAGAACTCAACTCAAATTCAAACTCAAAGCATTTATTTCAATTATACCAATTACAGGCACTTTTGAATTGTGAAAGAGTACGAAAGTTGAAGCTAGTTACCCATTCCAAAACGTAGAGAGAGAATGGGCAAGAAACTCCAAGGACTCTCTTTTAAATAAAAATATTACAAAATCCTGAAAACTCCGGAGACATGTGACATCTACCAACCCGCACTGGGCCTGCATGATGGATTAGCTTACGGCCCACTCTGTCTTACAGAGAGGAGGCCTGTATTCCAGCAGTTGGAAGAGGCTGATTATGCAATAAGCAACAATTTTAGGATATCACAAGATTCAAAATGATTTGGCCATTGGTTGCCTCATTGGGGCTAACATCATTTTTTCTTGTTGTAGTGTTTTATCAGAACAAACTGAGGCTTTGAAGAAGCGCAAAATAGAACAGTTGTCACAGAAGATTGACATTATTATTGCTGGGAAAAGACAAAAGCTACTGTCGAAAGGAGTAACTGGTAACTATGCAGGCTTCTTATAAAAACATTTGCTGGAAAACATAAGTTTTGTAAATAAAATAATAATCTCTGAATATTTTTATTTTACAGACATTCAGTTAGACAAACAAACATTATTACAAGAAGAAATTAATAAATTGCCAAAGCTAGCTCCTGCACATGTTCTTACACACTTACCAACAGAACATTACGTAGCTACAGGTAATTATTGTTTTATTAATTTATTTTTATAAACGATGTAAGTACTTATGTAGGTACTTAATAAACTTGATTGTTACAGAAAAGAAAAATGTTAACATTGATATTTTAAAACCCAGTATTGTAGAAGGAACGGGTGCTATTAAATTCAAAATTTTTAAGAATTTATGGGAAAGAAGACATCATATAACAAATGGATCAAAATTTGGCTGTGACTTTCTTTTATACCCTGGTAATATAAGATACAAAATGACAAATCGGTTTATTCAACTCACCTACTGCCTGATTGATTTGACCCAATTTGCTCATAATAAATTGCTAGTAATGTGAATGAACATTTAAGATGTCACTGGCGGTGAAAGGGTTAAATAAAAGCCTCTTTATTTTAAATTTTCAGGAGATCCAGTGAGATTTCATGCAACATACATGGTACGATGTATTTATGACCAAACTGCCACCATCAGCCCTGCCGAGTTTGTTGCATTTGGAAGACTATCAGTAGCAGTAAATAAACTAGCCGTTTTAGCCTTTTGCAATACTCATGGGAAAATGGAGTACCAAAGTCTTCAGTGGCATGATAATGTTACGTAAATAAACAAAAATATTTAAGTTAGTCCTCTATTTGTAGTTATGTATTTGTAAAATATTAATTACTAGCTTCGCCCGGTCCGGCTTTGCACGGGTAGCAATAAGTACTTATCTACGGCGCACCTACTTATCCTAACCTGCCTACATACCTACCCTACCTACCTAAATACGTATCCTACCTACCTTAATACCTACACTGCCTACCTAAATACCTACCCTACCTACCTAAATACTTACCCTACCTACCTATTTACCGTGCTAGATATCAAAAACCCGTTCCATACAAAATGTAGACAAAAATAACTGTCTGTCCGTCTGTCTG
Organism: Agrochola lota; assembly: GCA_947364205.1. NCBI lineage: Eukaryota > Metazoa > Arthropoda > Insecta > Lepidoptera > Noctuidae > Agrochola > Agrochola lota. The sequence goes on from OX376236.1 coordinate 10,895,111, forward strand.
TCCGCGGGTTAGCTCAGAGACGGTTAGTAATAGAAAGCTGTAATTTGGCATATGTATACATATTAATCATGCCGACAAAGTGGTAAAATAAAATCAAGTTTTTTTTTTTATGGTGCCTCCGCTATACGTGAAGTGGGCATGTTTTTTTTTCTCGTCTTGCCCGTGTTGTGGGGTATCGTTAGAAAGGTCGTTCAAAAATATTGTGAGTTGAAAACCATTTTTAGATTCAGGGATCTGTTTGCGAAATATTAAGCTTTTAACTGAAATTTTTTGTAAGAGTCCAAGTGTCCCCCCCCCTCCCATTCTAGCTAAATGGTTGTACTTGGACTTGTGAAAAAATTCACAGCAGTAGTATATATGTATAACGAAATTAAAAGGAAAACTATCAGAGCTAAGTAGGCTGTACAGGTTAATGAGTAATAATCGACCAACTTAAAATTTGCGGTTTGAAAAACATGGTCTCCCATACATTCCGGGAGAACATGTTTTTCAACTAGAATGTTAAGTTTGTTCTTACGGAACTACGGAACCCTTCACTGTGCGTGGTCCGACATGCACTTGGCCGGTTTTTTTTATACACTTCCTTCCTAAGGCAAATTTTTTTTTGCGTGACAAAGTGGTGACAAACATGTTCTGTCATACATTCCAACTGTAAATGTAAGCACACGCACGATATTTGGAGATTTACCAAGTTATTTTAAGACCATAGACTTCTTGTAGGTTTCCCTGTAATTTTTGCTGTAGTACGTTACCGGTTAAGTAGAATAATTTTCTGTATTTTTTTTTCCAAATTTTAGGCTCAGTAGTTTCAGAGATAACGGTGGGGTAATGGTAAATTTTAATCTATTTTCTTTCTTAACAACTGGACGAAAGAATGTATAATTCAATGAATATTTCGCCCGACTGGTGGTGATAGTGACACATGGAATCCCCTAGCTATACTGTACGTAAAACTATCGTCCGGTATGACAGAACGGGACATTCCCATAACCGCTTAAAACGGTTCTATTCTTATCAGGGTAATACCCTCATAGAGTGATTACCTAAGTACCTGTGGTTCGAACCTGCAAATGTTTGCATTTATTTTGCGCTTGCGCATCCCCTCATACCTGTCATGATGCGTTCAAGTCTGTGCGCTTCGTATATTACACGCGCGTTTTTGTGAAAACTATTGTCGCCGTAAAATGTTATTAGTAGTTAACATTAGATTAGAGAGCAAGGATCTATTACAGCGTTCTTGGCAATATACAAGTCTCATGCTCATGCATAACCTAACAAGCTCATTTATCTATCGCGATTTATTGCAATCAACGTCTTCTCAGTTCCTGTACTTTGCAAGGGGGCCACGGTATCCCTTTCGGATTTTCCCGCGACCCCGGAACCCGAATAACTTGGCTATTGGTTTAAATGTATGCCTCGTGCCGCGTATGCACATGCTAGTGGCATGGATTATTGAGATGACGATCTTGATCGATTCTTGAACTTAGCTAACCCATCAATACGCTCATGGGCCTATTCCTGCGGTCAGCGATTGCAGCTCCAAGATGTTTGTCAAGCAAGCAATTAATAATAATAATTGACGTACGTCAAGACTATTCACTGTCGTTTTGCCTCGTGCATCGTGCGTGGCGTTGGCGGGACGAACAGCAAGATGGATGGTGTATTCTAGGCGTGTGTAACTCTTTACGGAACCAACTCACTGATCGGGTCATTGAAATTTTCCAAAAGATTGGTTCAGTAACAACGTTTCAAACGCATCATTTGAATCTGAATCATTATTTTGTCTCTGTGTCTTTCCGCGCGACCGTCGCTTGCGAGGCGACTGAGCAGCGGTGAGCGAGTGAGCGAGAGAGAAAGATTGAGACGCTGAGTTACGTTACTTTAGTGTCAGTACTACCGAACTGACTCACGAGTCGCGAGTGAGCGGGTGACACATTACAATCTATTTAAGTCAGATAGAGATACGAAATGAGATGTGTATCACTCATACTCTCACAGTTTTTCGTTGTCTTTATGCATTTAGTATATCCTTTGAGTCGATGATTCAAATGATCAGAATGAAATATATCAATGATTCGGATAATTTCAGTGATCCAGATGCAAATGTTCCTATCGCAAAAATGATACACTTAGCCCACCTCTAGTGTATTCACCGTGCGTGCTGGATCGTTTATAGACTTGCTGTACAGCAAATTCAGCAAGTGTTTTCACTTTTAGGGATTTTTTCCTTTTTAGGGTAAAATTATTAATATTATGCATGGCTTAGGGCTAGTTTATTTTGGAAGAGATTAGATAATTTTGGGGAAAAATCGCGAAAAATACCCCCTATCTGGCAACATTAACCGCGGCCTTGAGCGGACGTACAGTACAGCACGCTGGATGCGCGCACGATCGTATGTATGCCAAATCCAGCACAGCGGCCTTGGCGGTACGTACAGCAAGATGGATGGTGAATATGGCGCTTAATTTACCCCGTGAATCTAACGGTAAGTACAGTATTGTCAGGGGCGTGCCAACCTTAGGTAACAATGATACAGGACTACGGGACTCCCAAGCTACAGCCCCCCCTCCCCCCCTCCACGAGAGTAAGCAAAAATCCGTAAAATAATATACAACACCTCAAATTCATAATTCTCTTTTTATTAATAAGAATTACATATAACTAATTAATACCTATACCTAATGAAAATATGAAAAATCGACGGCACAAGCATTCTCTTAGAACCTACACAGAAAACAGAAAATCTAACTAACAAACATTGTATGGAACATTGACAGAAAATAGAGCTTACAACTTGTTTTGTTGTGAATGTTTCGCCAGTGCAAACGCACAGTATCTTTGTATGACTTGACTAATTTTTCGTTGTAACTTCCCTAAATTTTTTACTTTTATACTCCTTGGATTTAATTTTCTAAAGGTTACTGATGTATCAATGATGTATATAAATTTGGGTAGAAGATTCACTGTCGTTTTGCATCGTACATCGTGCGTGGCCTTCGCGGGACGTACAGCAAGATGGATGGTGATTATGGCGCATATGGTGTATCTAACCATAGACTACTATAATATTTAAATACACATGATGTTCGGCAGATGGTTGAACATACGAAAATGGCGGATCCGTGAGGCCGTTTGCTACATGTTATGGCCCAATAACAAGACTCGGGCAACACGGATTTTTTAAATTTTAAAATAAATTCGTCGTTCAAATTTCAAACGTCAATAATTTCATTTAAAAATAATAAAACCGGCAACATTTATTTTTATTTTTTTCTAGAATAATTATAGAATATCAGAAGTAAAAAAAAAAATTGCTTTTATACAATGTCGCCCATGGGCATGTGCCCGATATTTTTCTGAATATTCATGATAAATTATCGAAAATAAACTTAAAAACCGGCCAAATGCGTGTCGGACCACGCACTATGAAAGGTTCCGTAGTTGGGATGAATTTATCCCAAGAACAAACTTAACATTGCAGTTTGAAAAACATGTTCTCCCATACGGAATGTATGGGAGAACATGTTTTTCAAACTGGAAATTTGGTCGATTATTACTCGTTAACCTGTACAGCCTACTTAGCTGTGATAGTTTTCCTTTTAATTTCGTTTTATATACTACTGCTGTGAATTTTTTCACAAATCCAAATTCAGCCATTTAGCTGGCAGTTAAAAGCTTAATATTTCGCAAACGCGTCCCTGAATCCAAAAATAGTTTTCTCAAACTCACAATATTTTTGAACGACATTGCAGCCACTCTTCGCCTGGAAGGCTATCAGAGTAGGCTTCGACGCAAACAAGGCAGAAATATTCTTCTTCTTCGGTCAGAAGAACCTTCTTCTGACCGTCTTGCCCGTCTGTACCTTTTTCTCCTTTTGGTAATTTTTAGCTTTCTTAAGAGGTCTTGCCTCATCGTCAGATTCAGAAGAACTTTTATAAATAGCTTTTCTCACTGTCTGTTTTTTTGTCTTGAGTATCTTCTTACTACCCTTACTCTTCCGCTTACTCTGTTCTTCAGCAAGTTGGTCCTTCTCTGGTGTATCAGTCAATACGGTACAATTTCTCGAACGACCTTTCTAACGATACCCCACACACACCATGGGATAGATGAGAAATACAAAAAAATCCCTACTTTACGTGTCCCTACGTACCCTAAAAAAAAATATTTTTCTTGATTTTATTTTACCACTTTGTCGGCGTGATTAATATGTATAGCCATACCAAATTACAGCTTTCTAGTACTAACCGTCTCTGAGCTAAGCCGCGGACAGACAGACAGACAGACGGACATGGCGAAACTATAAGAGTTCCTTGGTTACTACGGAACCCTAAAAAGGGGGTCTATCTTTAATTTTTTTCTTTTATATTTTTTTTTCGGTATCCAGCTATGATTTTATGGACTTACACTTGTTTTTTAAAATAAATACTGTTTTTTATTAGAAAAATGTTTTCACCTCCGTTTTTATTCATAGTCGACAAATTTTATTAAAAAATATTTGTTAATCCGATAAAATAAAACTCATAAGCTTTTAGAAATAATAAACAGAATCCAAATCGAGCCAATAACATACGAGACGCAAACGCTACTAAAAATCTCTATCACTGTTCGTTTTTTTTTATGCAATTCAAAGTCGGGCTTTCGGTATTTATTTAATTTTATTTTGTATTCTATGGGCTCGTATTTAATTTTCTAGCAATTTTAAGTTTCTACAGTTACATTTAGATGAAAATAAAAATAAAATGTTGCCAGTATTATTATTTTTAAATAAAAATTTTACGTTTGAAGTTTGAGCAACGACTAATTACGAATAAAATAAAACAAAAATCAGTAAATCCTTATAGCTTGGGTCTTGTTATTGGGCCTAAACACGTAGCAGATGGCCCCACGGATCCGCCATTTTGCATGTTCTACCGTCTGCCGAACAGCCCGTGTATGTATCTAGCTATTACAATAATCAATGTGTGTGTGTGTGTGTTATGTGAATGTGTTATGTTTATGCCATTGTATAGTTATTACGATATCTATGTGTGTATTTATTGAAACTTGTATGTGAAATTTATATCTGGCAATAAAAGATTTTATTTCATTTTTCAGACTGCTGCACTAGAGGTCGTTGTGACAACGACCTCTAGTGCAAATGTCAACAACGTAGTCAACAAGAAACGGAACGCAATACCGCCATAAATGTCAAAAAACTAAAGAAAAAAGTGTCGGAATTGATAAAACATTTTAATCTTCTGGACCTAAATATTTAAAAATTAAAATGGCTGACCCAGAATTAGACAAGCTTAGACAACAGCGGCTTGCTCAGCTACAAGCTCAACATGGGGTGAGTGTGAATCATAGATGGAGGTTATGTTTGGTTCGATACCTCCCGAACTGCTTCGATTTTTGGATAAAATTATTTAAGTACTTATATCTTTCGTATTTTTACAAATAAAAGGCAACGTGATGTTATTTCAAACCCGAATCATGTATTTCAGGGAACCGGTGACCCCAATCATGCTAAACAGCAGGAAGAAAGAATGCAGCAAATGGAGGAAGCTAAACACACAATTCTTGCACAAGCACTCAGCCAAGACGCTAGAGCCAGACGTAATAACATAAAATTGATTAAATTTTGTCATAAGATCCTAACATCACATTCATAGATACCTACTCAGAATATTATCATGACAGGTCATCAAAATAATCTTATTCTTTTCTTTGCAGTGAACACTATTAAACTCAGTAGACCAGAAAAAGGTGCCATGGTTGAAAATATGATCTGTAGAATGGCTCAGATGGGTCAAGTTCGTAATAAAATAACAGAACCAGAACTGATTCAACTCCTTGAGTCTCTAAATCAACAGATGCCCAAATCCACCAGCACTGTGAAGTTTGATAGAAGGAGGGCCGCTCTTGACTCAGATGATGATGATTTCTAGCACTGCTTATTTAAGTTAACTCATGGAATAATGCTGTTACTGGAATGCCTTAACAAAATATTAAATGCTTATTTATCTTTACAATCATGTTATTCTTGTCTAACGTAACTGAAATGTATTTTATAACCTAATGGAAGAACAAGATTTTTTTGTAATTTTAAAACCAATAATAATACATATTTGAAGATTAAATTTTGTTCAATTTAGTACAACAAAAAATAATGGCTTACTAAAATGATCCCAACCTAATCCAAATTGATTATGATTTTATTACTAAGCATGCCGATCCACTGGGAATTAAGAGATAAGACAGGGATTATAATAACATCCTATTAATTGTTAAGGCTGCGTTTCCACCAGAGATGAACGAGGATGCGTAGCGAGGGATGTGTGTGAAACTAACCAATAACATTGCTTCACTGTCAGAGCTTGAGCTAAGCTAGCGTTGTTATTGGTTAGGTTATATATAGGTTGTTATTGGTTTCACACACATCCCTAAGTATGCATCCTCGCTCATGTCTGGTGGAAACGCAGCCTAAAGGTTGTTCCACAATACACATGAAAATATATTTCGGCCATTTCAATAAAAAAGGTGTTTTATGTAGGTGTAGTATTCACTATGGACATAGTGGAACAAATATCTAATTCCATTATTTGACACAAAATCAATCACATATAATAAGTATAGAGGATCCTTACCCATGTTTTAAGTTTAAATTTATTTTGACATATATAAGTATTCTTTTAAACTATTTTACAGAAATAAATATAATTTATAATTTTATCACGGCCCACCTGTGATAGAAATTAATTTCCAAACAATTGTGAAAGACTACTAAAGTTCTACCAACGCAAGGTCGACTATTGACTAACCTTTCGCAGACTATGGCTGGACTTGCTCACCACAATCAACGTGTCCACAAAATCACAAATGAGATCCCAGAATTAAAAACAATAATTGTTGTCGCAAGTGGTCAGTATAGCAATGGCAATGCAATGATAAAATTCACGTAGGCAAATATGGTAGTAATTACGTGTACTATTGGAGCTAGATGAATCTTGCCGCCGATTACACGCATATCTTGGGAAACTTCCAAGATATGCGAGAGCCAACATACGTAATATGATGAAAAGTTATTTAATTAATTGTTTATTTACCCTTTGCAAGTACCGGTCAACTGCCCTAACTTCGCGTCGCATCCTCTTTACCTATAAAAGTTATTTGATAATTTCCACACAAAATAAAGAAAAAAGGTGCGCTACGTAAGCAATTTAACAGAGCCAAAAACAGACTCCCGGACGACTGGGAGATATACAAAGAGCAGCTCAGAGCCGACAGGAGGACAGTATGGCTTAAATTCTGTAAATTCATCAAGACAAATAATGATGCCGCAAGGGTAAGAAAGATCCTATCAATCGATCAGGACAGAACTCTCGACGCGCTTAAAAACGGGATAACTCATATACACTAACTGACCATAAAACCAGTAAGGTCCTTCTCGAAACTCAGTTCCCAGACAGCCCGACTGTAGAGTCCTAGAGGACAGGACGTGAGGGGCTGAACCAGAATGGACCCCAAACGAGACAAGACTAGTCAAGAGCCCGCAAGATAGTAACAGAAGACCGAGTAAAATGGGCTATCAACACCTTTCAGCCCTACAAGTCGGCAGGGCTGGATGGCATCTTGCCAGTCCTGCTGCAGTGGGGGGTAGATTATCTGACACTATAGCTGGTGGAGATCTATCGAGTCTGCATGGCACTCAGACACCTAACTTTCGCATGGCGCCAGGTGAAAGTCATTTTCACACCCAAACCTGACAAAACCGACTATACATAACCCAAGGCTTATTGGCCCGTACGCCGTAAAGCTTACGGGTCTCTCAATGGTTTTCAGTAGGGAGGATGTAAATCCTCCCTACTGAAAACCATTGAGAGACTCTGTGACAGGCACATCCGAGATGGACCTCTCCGGGTAAAACCACAACACAAACAACAGCAGGCAAATCAACAGAATCATTGCTGCACAGTGGTTTCTAAAATTGAATGTGCAGTGGATCACAAATGCTCAGCACTGGCTACCTTCATTGACATCGAGGGAACATTTGATTCTTTGGAACAACCCTAGGCCTCTGACGGCGCGTTGTGGTCCACGCGCGCCTCAATGAGATGTCAGCACAACTGACGGGGTCCAGTAGGACCGATGCCTGCCGGGGTCGCGACATTTCCGAAAGAGATACCGTGGCCCCTGGCAACGTACAGGCAACTGAAGGAACACGGGTGGGTTTTAGTCAGTAAGAGTCTGACACGCTAAGTTATTTGACAAATTCCCACACAAAAAAAATAGGCCTCTCATCTGAAACCAAATACCTGGGCATCTTTTTGGACAAACAACGGAACTGGGCAAAACTCAAGACTATATCATCATTACAAAAGCCAGCATATCCCTGTGGCAGTGCAAGCGACTGCTTGGCAGGAATTAGGGGATCAGCCCCAAGGTCAGCCGATCCAATATCACATACGGCTCACTGATCTGGTGGCCCATGACAGACCTGAGCACAGCCCAAAGAGATCTCGAAAAACGGTAGCGATTTGCTTGTGTCGCAATATATAGCAATATACTTATATATATATACGAGGGTGAAACTGAAAGTTCTTAGAAAATCTAAAACTGAATAAACTAGCATGTTAATGGTGACTGGAAATCTTTCCTTAATTTGTGTTTTGGTTTGGTGTTTAGTGGCAACTGGATAGGGACGTAAGCATGTGTCAGTCCCGGAATGCCAGACCTTGTTCTATTAGACCATGGACAAAACGAATTTTCCCAGATATGAGACCAAGCTAGATCGATTTTTCGCCCCCGTAAACCCCTTTACTGCAATTTTCATCGAAATTGTTAGAGCCGTTTTCGTCGAGAACGAGATTTCAAATATATATACAATATACACTAGTTGCCCGCCTCGGCTTCGCACGGGTAGCACTATGTACTTATCTACGGCTCACCTACCTAACTACCTACCCTACAACCCTACCCTACCTACCTACCTACCTACCCTACCTACTTTACCTACCCTACCCTACCCACTTACCTACCTACCCTACCTACCTACCTACCTACCAACCCTACCTACCTACCTACATACCCTACCTACACCTACCTACCTACCTACCTACCTTAGGGGTATGAAAAATAGATAGTAGCCGATTCTCAGACCTACTGATTATGCATATAAAATTTCATAAAAATCGGTCAAGGCGTTTCGGAGGAGTATGGTAACTAACATTGTGACACGAGAATTTTATATATAAGACAATCAGTGTAGTGACAATCAGTAATTTTTTGAATGGGGCCCTCCAGCGTCCCAGTAAAAATAGTCACGTTAGAATTTAATTTTAATAAACCACTGATGTAAGTAGTTACCCAAAACTATTAATAATATTACGTGCATTTTAGTTAAATATCTAAAAGTTTTATTTTCAAGAGCATAGGTTTATTTATACACATATTTATAATGAAATAACAATTTACTTTCAATAAGATTTTTTTATTAATAAAATTCTTTTCTTCGAGACACTGAAACCAATACAACCGATGACACTGAAAGTACCGTCACGTGGATTTGAAAAATTTATATGTAAATGGATAGTTAATGGTACGCGTTGATTTAGTAAGCTGAAAATATGTTAAATTGAATTTATTATTATAAAAAACAAAAATGTTTTACTTTACCGCAGTTTTGGATGAATTTTAGTGCATTCAACAGGAAATTTCGTGATTTAAGAGATTTTTTTTTTTACCCTCTGTCACACCTCAAATAGGCACGTTACATCCTTCCGGCCAAATGAAGTTTGTCAGCAAAATTTTCGGTTAAATCGCGAAATTTCCTATCGAACGAATTAAAATTCATCAAAATCCGCGATAACAATAAGATAAATTTTTGCTTTTTTATAATAATAAATTTTATTTAACATATTTTTGGCTTACTAAGTCAACGCGTACGAAGTTGATTTTATTCGTATATTTGTTAACTATCGATTGACATATAAATTTTTAAAATCCGCGATGACAGGACTTTCAGTGTCACCGGCTTCTAGCCTATTTGGTTAACAAAATGAGGGAATTCCCCGACCGTCACTAGCTCGCCCGCGTCACAATGGATGCGTTCTGAAAATCGACATCTTTGTGTGTTGAATTTGTTGAAATTTTAATTATTAGTTTGAATTTGTGTATGGTCTTTAGTTCTGCCCCACTTTGATTGATTTTAAGTACTTAATTTTTTGTTAATTTTGTTAAAAATGTTAGGTTATTTCTGAGCTTGTGGCCTCTTGGGCCGGGGCCCTCTTGGGTTGGGGGCCCGTGGCATTTTGCCAGCCCTGCCACCCTATAGTTACGCCACTGAAAACAATCCAATTTGTTACTTACATACACATCTTAAACACTAGTGTTAATCTATACATATACCTAATAAAATCTTAGCGAAGTCAAAACTGTACATTGAATATTTTTGAAAAAAAGTAATTGCTACGAGGTCTGGGATCGATTCTACTGCCGAAAATATAGTTTTTAGAATTTTTGTCTGTTTTGTCTGTATGTATGTTCCAGCATCACAAAAATTCTTCTGGACAGATTCTGTTAAAATTTTGCATAGATATTCACTATGTCTGGTCAAACTGTAGGATATATACTATCACGCTATTTTCTATGAGGGATGAGCAATATAACTATGTTTTTTATTCTTCGTTCCAGCATCATGCAAATTCTATCGGATAGATTCTGTTAAAATTTTGCATATATGTTATGTAATTCTGGTCAAATTATAGGGTATAAACTATCACCCTATTTGCTATGGGGTATGAGTGATATTACATTATGTTCGTATTTTTATCCGCAAATAATAATAGGACGCGCCCAAAGGTTAGGATATTGTAGATAGTTACCGATTTAAGTTTTTAAACGATTATCATCACGCTATACATTTATGGAACTAAGCAGTCAATCATGATATAAGAACGGCTATTTTCGATAACTTTCAGCAAAGCAAATAACTAAGCGGTTATATGATTCCTTGAATACCTGAGTTTGAAAGTTCGATTCCCAAATATTGTTTTATTTTTTGTGATTATTTTTTTACATTTTGTATACGATTAATTTTTTATTAGTTCATAGAAAGTATTAATTTACTAACTTCGTAATCTTTGGGAAACTGGTACGTCACAAGCACTTTACAATCATAAAACATTCAAGGTTGTGTTCTGATCATTTTAGAGATAAAGACTATCACTTCTTCTTGATATACATCAGGAACCTCAGAAACTTTGCCAATGAAAGGATTGCGGATCAGTTTTCGAATACCTTTGTCCTCACAGTCAGGAAAATAGCGATTGAATTCACTTTTTAAAAGTTAAAATGGAGTGTTTGTTTCTTTTGTATTTCTTCAAACGGGTCGGTGCGTCGACTCGTTGTCACTTATTTAATATTTTTAGGATGGCTTCGCGGACCACTTTGGGTGCTTCCAGGAACCACCAGTGGTCTGCGGACAACCGGTTAAGAACCACTGTACTACAAGGAAGGAACGGTGGGGTTTTTGTCGGTAGGAGTTCGACATAACCCTCCAGCTCTTTCAAGGCGGAGGGTATCATATAAGGACATACTTATACAAAGAAAGAAAAAATAAAAGGTACCTGCTAATTTAGTTTAGGGTAGGCTGGAGTCTTAAACCAAGCAAATATTTTTAAATTAGTGTGTAGATGAGTCGCGTAGATGTAGAACATGGGTGTTGGATAAGTACCCTCTGATAAAATATTGGAGCCTGACTCTGTGGGCGAACGGTTACGGCGTTGAAGTATAAACACAAACAAACTCAACTATGGATGGTTATACATCGCAGGTGCTTCACCCGGGTGTAAAATATTAGGTACTTACCTAAGGCTGATACGGTCTACTTACTTAGTTTTATGTGGGACAAACGCATGACTATAATTCAAATTATGTAGGTACATACGTACCATCCTATCTAAGTAGGTACAACTAACAGAAAGGTAGGTACTAAACAACTTAATAAGGACATGGGTATAATCTAAACAGGTAGAATGAATGAATGAAATGCACCGATCCCAGTGTGATTTACTGAACCATACTCGATAAATCGAATGAACCCCATGATTTGTCTGGTAGCATCGTGTGATGCTCTACTTATCCCTGATAGTCACCATCCAGTTTTTTCTGCACTAACCTGTCTTAATATGAAATTCACTCCCATGAAATGCCGCACGGCATTTAGGTACAACTTCCATAAGGCCGATTACGTTTGTATTAAAAGCGAATTTGATGAAATTGATTGGGACAAGGAACTCTCTCATCTTGAATCGGAGCAAGCTGTTGCTTTGTTCTATGAGATAATATACGGTGTCATCAGATCACATGTTCCGTTAGTCAAAACTAAAAATTCTAATTTTCCTGTTTGGTTTTCACAGTCTCTAATACGTATCGTTAAAGCTAAAGAACGCGCTTGGATAAAATGGAAGAAATACAATAATCTTTCTGATTACCTAAGTTTCTCTGCATATCGCAAACTTTTCCACGGTGAATATAATAAGTGTTACAGAAAGTACATAGAATCCGTGGAGGACAGCATTCCGAAGAATATTAAACATTTCTGGTCTTACGTCTCATCGCGAAATAGAAAAGCCAATTATCCAGCCTGTATGTATTTTAAAAATGTTTCCTCTGGTGATGCCGCGGAAATCTGCAATTTATTCTCATCTTTCTTCTCTTCTGTATACGAACCCTCAACCCTCGACCCTAATAACTGGGAAGCATCCAACTACCATGCTGATAACACATCCTGTCTATCTGATATATACCTATCCCCTACAGTTATCTGCTCGGCACTAAAGTCATTAGATTCGTCCAAAGGAGCGGGCCCTGATGGTCTGCCACCGATATTTTTCTTAAAGACATGTGATAACTTGTGCACTGCCTTGTGTATAATATTTAATAAATGTTTGCGTGAGGGAGTTTTTCCTGCCAATTGGAAACGGGCATTTATCACTCCTGTTTACAAGACAGGTGACAAAAATAATGTTGAGAATTACCGCCCTATTTCAATCATCTCCATCTTGTCCAAGGTCTTTGAGCGTCTTGTCCACGGTGCTGTTTATCCTCATTTTCATCGGCTTATCATACCCGAACAACACGGATTCGTTAAACATCGCTCTACCATGACAAATCTGTTAACATATGTCAACAATCTCTTTGAAAAAATGGATCAACGTGTTCAAGTAGACGCTGTCTACACAGACTTTCAGAAGGCTTTTGACAAGGTGGATCATGTACTGCTACTGGAGAAGATTGCATATAATGGAATACGTGGTAACCTACTTAGATGGTTGGTCTCATATGTTTTTAATAGGGTACAAATAGTGGCGGTTAATGGTTATGAATCTGACCCTATAGTTGTCACCTCTGGCGTTCCACAGGGATCTATTTTGGGCCCGTTGCTCTTTATTGTATTTATTAACGATATTGAAAGTTGTTTCATCAACTCAAATTTCATAATGTACGCTGATGACATAAAAATATATAGATCTTGCAAAGATATACAGGATTGCTTGCTTCTTCAAGAGGACCTTGTTAGATTACATACATACTGTAACAAAAATAAACTCTTTCTCAGTCTATCCAAATGTCATGCCATCTCATTTACTAAGAAGAAAAATAAAATTAATTTTAATTATTCCATTAATAATGCTGGCTTGGATAAAGTTGATTCCGTTCGTGACTTGGGTGTTACACTGGATGCCAGTTTGCACTTCGACAAGCACGTCGACAACATAATAAATAAGGCGTACCAGATGTATGGTTTCGTCATGAGATCTTCACGTGACTTTGTGCGACCCTCTACGTTCCTACTGCTTTATAAGACTCTGGTAAGATCACAGCTAGAGTACGCCGTTCCAATCTGGAACCCCTTCTACGACAAATACGGCTCTAGAATTGAAATGGTACAGAAGAAGTTCCTGCGATCGATGAATTATAAGTGTTTCCAGTCAAAAATTCCATATGTGCAGCTATTGAAACGGTATGGAGTTCCGGATCTGGGGTCTAGGCGGTTATTACTTGATGTCATAATCCTGCACGGTATATGTAATAACAAATTTGACTGTATCGAACTTACAAGTAAGTTGTGTTACAAGGTGCCCCGCAGTGTTATTTTAAGGGGGGTGCGCGTGCCTCAACTGTTCCACACGGATATATGCCGGACTAATGCTGGGGAACGAGCACCTCTTCGCCGTCTTGTTGATGCATACAACGCGCGTTTCATGGACCTTGATATATTTTATCTATCTAAGCAAGTATTTAGGAAAATGGCTCTGGATATTTTGTCCGCAGAGTAAATTGAGTAACATTAGGCAATCTCAGCGCTAATATGACAACGATTCTTTTGTTTTGTTTTGTTTATCGCTTTATATTATCACTTCTTTGATCACTTCTTTTAACTTTTAGTTAATTCGTGGACAATGGTGTGGGTTGCATGTTTGACAATTCCTAGCTTAAGTAATTTTCTGTATTTTTTAACATGTAACTGTTTTTTGTCCCTAATAAATAAATAAAATAAAATAAAAAATTTGCACTAGCGTCTGGGGCCTCATGTTGCATGGGGCTACGGAGGCTATTGCATTTCAAGGAGTAGACCGCGTGGCACGGTAATGGTAAGGAAGATGGGTACTTAGGATATGGAAAGATTTGCGAGTTTTACCGGATATGCATCCTTGAGTAGGCAATGGACTAGTGAGAGACGGGGGATAAATATCTATGGATGGGCATCTTTTAACTACGTCTTCGCCAGATTAGTTCATGTCCAGCTTCACCGGTGCATTAACTGCTTTCTCGACTCTTTTTTATGTCACTGAAATGAAATGAAATTGTTTATTCTGTAGTTAGGATATAGGAATCACTTTTACATGTCATATTAAAAAAAACTGCTATCTATGCTGTTTTACACGTTGCTGTTTCCATTGTCTTCGTCTGGCTACTATCCATTTCTGTTTTCTTGTAAATCTTGCTAGCAGCCTTCTTAATCTTATCTGGGTCTTCAGCCGTCTTCAACTTCACAAATATTAAAATATTTAAACTCAAACACTTCTTCACAAAACTAGCTTCACCACCCAAATAAACACAAAACTACACTTGGCTAACCCGCGACGCAGCGTGGATCGTGGAGCTTCCATGCCGAAACCCGAATTGGCTGTTGTCCAGGTCCGGCCCCTCTCTGCACAAGTGGCCGACGAGGCGGGCTGCGATTATTCGCTCAAACAGCTTGCCCACCTCTTCAAGCAGCACTGTGGGCCGGTACGCGGACGGCGAGTGCGCAGGGCGCCCCGCCCTCCTGAGCAGGACCAGACGACCAGATTTCCACAAAGTGGGAAACTGGCCCTGCTCAAGACACGCCGTGTGGAGTCCTCTCAGTTGGGGGTCAAGCTCCTTCAGAGCGATGAGTTAACACGCAGCCGTGGACCCAGTCGGGCCCCGGAGCCATGTTCTTGGCCCGGAGCACGGCTGCCCTTATCTTTGCCTCTGTCACCTCTAAGACGCTGATGTCGTTCTCCTTCTCTGTAGACTCTGCGGCTGTGGGCGAAGCCATCGGCGGCGGAGTATGCTCCGCTCTTGCCGGGACAAGGGCTGCGACCACTTCCTCCAGCAGCTCGGGTTGGAGACTCTCCGTAAGTGGAGGCACCGCGGCTCGAAGTTTCCCTCGGACCGCGCGAGAAGGGCGCCCCCACGGATCCCCATCTAGAATCTCCAACATCTCCTCCCTGGCTCGCGTCCTCGCCTCGGCGATGGCCAGCCGCATTCGTCTCGGCAGCCTATACAGAGGCTGCAGTTTGGCGCTGCGGAGCACTGGGCTGCCTTGTGGCCGGACTGGCCGCAGCGATAACACTGCTTGCTATTTGAGGACCTCAACCGCCTCCTTAATACCGTCCGCCGCCTCTTTAAGAGTACGCGTGAAAGTGCCCTTGAGATTGCCCGACTTGGTGGCAACCTTCAGGACGGCATCCACGCCGTCCAAAACTGGATGACTAAGCGCCACCGCCGTTACGCTCCCGCTGTCAGCCATAAGAGTAGAGCGCCGCTCTCGGGCCTGTTGGGCCAACTTCCCGACTTCGTCAGCCGCGACAGTCTTTTGCTGCGACCTCTTAGAAGCATTGGTCTCCGCTCTATTGGCTCCCAGCAGCCGTTATGTGGCGGCCGATATGCGGAGGCCGCCATACTACGGTCGCCGCGGCGGGGTTTATTGTGTATAAATAACGTCTCAGTGACGTCATTCGCCGGTAAATTGCAGACGCTATGTGGCGGCCACCGCTCTTTTAGGAAACAGTAGCTTCTTCTTCTTCTTCATTTTCGTGTGGTTAGTGACTAACCTGGTGTCAGAGTTTTTATGCTGCCCATGGGCCTCTGACTTTTCTTCACATGCCGTCGAGAAATATCTCTCAGGCACGCCTGCCTCACGGTGTTTTCCTTGACCGTTTTTAAAGCAGGTGATATATACAATAGGGAAGAATCAGAAAAGTCTGAGGTTCGACGGTCACACAAGTAGGCTATCATTGTTGTACTAGCTACTATACTGCTAGCTTTAAAACGTGGACTTTCAAGCTCAAGAACGTGAGTTTTTATGAACAATGAACTCTACGTACTTACTTTCGACCCACTCTTAACACAAACATAAACAAGAATACCTTCTTGGAGAAACCAATAATGAAGAAATGCAAGTCTACCTAAAAAATGTGGTAAAAAAAAAGTTTGACCCGTTCAATCGATGATTAAAGGGTGCTCTATAAACAAAACGAAACTGTAACATATAAATAATCATAGCGATGGCGCCATCACCCCATGAACTACTTTTGTTCAAGAATTCCCATCAAACAAGCTCCGGTAGGCGCCCCGGTTTACCTAGGTAAACCAAACACCGGTAACATCATTATCCCCCAACATCCCATCATCATTATTATTATTGATACTAGATTATCCTACCTTACCTGCATTGTTATGGGGATTACTTGGGGACTTAGATTATATAACACTGGAGAAGCCTTACGAACACTTTCCCTCTGTAAAAGTACAAGAATAAATGTTCTAGTGTGTTCAAAAAACTACTTTCAAATCGATTCTAACGCACTTCGTAAATCGTTTTAAAAGCGCGCAGAGCAGAGTTTTCCTTGAGAGTGTATTGCGACATAATAAACCCCGCTGCCATCATTTTCATGACGGCCGTCTGTTATGTGGCGGCCGTTATATGGCGGCCGTTGTCGGCGCATCACATATGCGCGTGATTCACCGCGGGGAAAGAGCGGGGTCTCAGGTCAGTACCGAACCCGCTACCAACGCCCGCTGCGCGCCCACCACACCACTCAGCTCACAGACGCGCTCCACTACGGGTATTCCTTTTGTACTGTCTTCCATTACGTTGTTCATGTAAATTATGGTATTACACCTATTTTAATACAGTCCACTCATCTTTTATTATAAAGTCCCGATTGAGCCCATTCAATGGTCCTTCGATTGCGCAAAAATAATTACCGGTTTTGCCGTAATTAACGCCGTCAACGTTATCGGTCGTCGTGTTCACCTGTGCGGACTTTGACCGCTCGAGAGCACCACGCGGTACGACCACGAAGAAAGGAACAAAGGAGTCGTTCCCGAGGCAGCCTGCATCGTCATCGTGGGAGCTGATGTCATTCTTTGGGAGTATAATACTGTATTTGAGTGAGTCCGTTTAAATTAGCAATTTTTCTGCTACTTTTTCTTGCCGAACATCGTTAATTCATCTACCTATCTTTCATCTTTCATACATTGTTTCCGTATTAGTACTTTCATAGTGTTTTTATGTTACTGCTGTTAAAATACGCATAATTTCTATCGAAAACGCTTGGTCATTAGCTAATTCGCATTTCGTTAACGCGTGTTGAGTCGTTGACCTTGAAACTAATTCTCGATCCCTTTTATTAACGAACAGCTGTTTTGCACTTTTTATCTATTAAGTACATTAGCATCAGTGCGTCCAGTTGTTATTCAACTTTACAATGACAGAAATTCAAAACATTGATAAAGAGGCGTAGTTCAATCAAATCAAAGCTTACTATTTACAGCAACTATTTAAACTTAGTAAAAAGTAGTTCCGCAATATCTGAATTGCAACGTTTGGATTTAGAGGAGCGTTTTAATAGATTCGAAAGCTTACACACCGAATTTGATGCCTTACCTACACAGATCGAAGTGCTTTCCGATGACGACGAGTCTGCGTTGGCTGAGCGTGAGGACTTTGATCGCCAGTTTTTCAACAACGTGGCACTCACGCGCAGCTTGTTCGGTGTCTCGGTCAACGGTGCTGCGTCGGAAGCGGGCTTCAGAGATGCTGACTCAGGTGCACATGTTTCATTTAGGAATTCTTTTGTTCGTTTGCCCAAAATAGATTTGCCACATTTCGATGGGAACTACCAATGCTGGCTTGAGTTTAGGGATACCTTTGGGTCATTGATTCACGACAATTCTAATATATGACATTAACAAGTTCCACTACATGCGAGCTTCACTCCAGGGAAATGCGGCTTTAATTATTAAAAATATTGACTTTAAAGCCGATCATTATATTCTTGCGTGGGACCTTTTGTGCGAATGTTATAATAACAACCGACTTCTAGTGAAAAATCATTTTCAAGCTTTATTTGAAGTCGAACCCATTAGTAAAGAGTCAAGGGTATCATCAGAAACCTTGTCGATATTATTAATAAAAATGTTAGGGCACGAACTTCATTAAAAAGGCCCACCCAATATTGGGACGACATTATTATTTATTTTATGGTTAGAAAATTAGATTTAACAACAAGTCGTGACTGGGAAGAGCACAGAAACAATACTTTTAAAGATGATCCTACTTTAACACAGTTTTGTTCCTTTTTTTCTGAAACGAATGCTATAGTCTCCTTAAATAATAGTCATTCAAATAAAACTGATACTAAGCATTATCAAACAAATACAAAATTAGAAAATATAAATAAAAACAAAACATGTCCACTTTGCTCCAATGCACATACATTATTTAAATGTGAAACTTTTAGAAAATTGTCAATAGAAAATCGCATACAAAAAGCAATTGAATTTAATGTTTGTATTAATTGCTTACGCTTTGGACATAATTCTAAGAAATGCACGTTTTCACATTGCAAATATTGCAAAACAAATCACAATACGCTTTTGCATTTGGAAAGTAACGAGCCCAAACTTGTTTCCAATCCATTGCCTTCTGCCATGCCTTCTGCACTGCCTTATGCTTCGCCTTCTTCAAATGTTGTGCTTTCAGCCAATTCCATGCAGCTTGCTACTTCTGCGCATGTTTTACTGTCCACAGCTATGGTGAACGTGGCTGGCGTGACGGGTAAGAAGTACTCTGCGCGCCTACTGCTGGACAACGGCAGTACGGCGAACTTTGTTACGCAGAGCTTATCAGAGAAGCTGGGTTTGTTACAACGCGGTACGAGCACCAAGTTAACGGGTATTAATAATCACATATCCACCAGTACTACAGTCTTGCAACCTCACAATAGAGTCTTTATGCTGTGCCTTTACTGCAGATACTCGATATCTTTGCCTGAAATCACAAGGGTTCTACCGTTTTCATTCGTGCGTATCAATCACGTCCCTATTCCTTCAGGTCTTAAGCTAGCAGACCCGAACTTTAACGTTCCGTCGGTCGTAGACATCCTGGTAGGGGCTGAAGTTTTCTGGAATGTAGCAAAACGATAGACTTAGGGAAAAACCTACCAAAATTATGCGAGACCAAATTAGGATGGTTAGTTTCAGGTAGTATTTCGCACCAATCATGTTTTTCCGCAAATCATTTTTGCCATCATTCCAATGTCACTTCCGACCTCACTCAATTTTGGGAGCTTGACAACGTCACTTCAAAACATTCACTCTCACTTGAGGAGAGATTGTGTGAGCAGTCTTTTGCTCAAATCACCGTTCGTAATGATGATGGGGGATTCGTCGTCACTATGCCTTTAAGAGGGGATCCTAGTACATTAGGTTATTCTTTTACTAATGCTAGAAATCGTTTTTTTCCCTTGAACGGCGATTTAAACGCGATCCATCATTTCATAAAAAAATATAATGAGTTCATGAGTGAATATGAGCGCCTAAGTCATATGACGTTAGACTCAGACTGACTCCTTCACCAGAATACTCCATGACTAAATATTATATTCCACATCATGGAGTCATTCGTAGTTCTAGCACCATTACTCAACTACGCGTAGTATTCGACGCATCAGCTTCCACTAGTTCGGGAGTATCCCTTAACGACATTCAGATGGTCGGTCCCGTAGTTCAAGACGAACTGTTTGCCATTCTGACACGTTTTCGTCAGCATAGGAACGTGGTCTCAGGTGATGTGGAGAAAATGTACAGGGCCATAGAGTTAAATCCAGTCCAACGACCCCTTAAAAAAATATTTTTTAGGTTTGAACCTTCGGAACCTCTTAGGATTTACACTTTAAATACGGCTACCTATGGTACCGCTTCTGCACCCTATTAAGTAGTGATGGGTAACTCATCATTTTTATATGAGGTTGAGGGAGTACCTCATTTTACCTCGCGAGGTCCTCAAGAGGTACCCCTCATTTGAGGCGAGGAGTCGTACGTCGATGTATTCACCTCACGAGCCGAATTATGAAAGTCGGTTCATTCACTCACTAAGCTCACTCAATACTCACTCGCGAGTACTCGCGTCAATAATGTCAATGTCAATTTTTAAGTGAGGATGAGTGAACGAGTGAGTTGGTTCAATGTTGAAATTCGAGTAACTCTTTCAATTTGCGATCACGAGTACCTCAAACGAGGCACCTCATGAGTGAGGGACACATCTCTACTATTAAGCCACTAAGTGTCTTGTAAGTCTGGCTGATAATATTGAGGACAGTCGTGCCCAATGTGTCATTCGACGCGACTTCTACGTCGATGACTTTCTTAGTGGTGGGGATACCATAGCTGAAGCTGTTGACATCTCCAAAAAGGTACCTTCCGTTCTATCATCTGAAAATTTAATTTACGTAAATGGCAATCAAATAAACCTCAAATTCTCAAAGAAATTTCACACAATAACAAGTTATATAATACTTTACATTTTTCTGACCAAAGTCCAAACTCATCTCAATCTAAGACTTTAGGTCTCAACTGGATTTGTGACTCTGATTCACTTACTTATACTATAAATATAACTTCCACTACTAAAGTCACCAAATGTCATGTCCTTTCTGTTATCAGACAAATCTTTGACCCACTAGGCCTCGTAAGTCCGTGCGTCGTCGAAGCAAAGATAATTATGCAGCGTCTATGTATAGATAAGTATGACTGGGATGACGAAGTATTGCACAAAGTCAGAAACCTTTGGTCTACATTTGAAGGCACAATAACAGCATTAAGCAACCTAAAAATTCCTCGTTGGGTTTTGCGTGAAGACTCTATTACGCATGAAGTACACGTCTTTACCGATGCGTCCGAAAGGGCGTATGGCGCTTGTGTGTATATTCGGTCTTCCAACGGCAGTGGATCCATTGGCGTACAACTTCTAGTCTCTAGAAATCGTGTAGCGCCCATCAAACCAACGACGATACCGAGGCTTGAACTTTGTGGATCTTTTTTAGGTGCAAGGCTGTGTACTACGGTTCAAGAATCGCTTATGCATGCCCATTCATAAATGTAGATTCTGGTGCGACTCAACCATAGTCCTGGGTTGGATCTCTACTCCTTCAACTCAATTAAAACCTTTTGTCAGAAACAGAGTCAATGGGATAAAAGGAAAGTACTTGTGGTCATACCTGGAGCTACGTACCGTCGAAGGACAACCCGGCGGATCTTGTTTCCCGTGGTCTCAGGGCCGACATTATCATAGATACACCTCTGTGGTGGTTTGGACCCTCATTTTTACAGCATAGTGAAAATGAGTGGCCCAGTATGCCAAACAACGGGAAGGATAGTCTGCCGGAAGTAGTGACTCATTTCATTGGTAGTGATAGTGACAATCATTCATTTATTAGTAACCATTCAGACGTAACCGTTCATTCGTCAATCATTCATGATTTATTAGTAAAGTATTCTACCTTAACAAAAATACAAAATATATTTACTTAAGTACAACGCTTTATTTACAATGTAAAAAATATAAATAAAATGCATGGTAATTTTTCAAAAACAGAACTAGAAAATTCATTGAATTTAATTATACATTATTCACAGCTTGAAATGTTTTCAGAAGAGTATAATTTGTTAAAATCTGGACAAAAATTACCAACCAAAAGTAGATTGCTTCCTCTGACACCGTTCATTGACAATCATAACGTCATTCGCGTGGGCGGAAGGCTTGATAACTCCCCCTACGATTATAGTGTGAAACATCCCATTGTTTTATGCAGTAAGCACACACTTACTAAACTCTTATTTCAAATGCAACATTTAAAGCTTGTTCATGCTGGTCCACAGTTGTTATTGTCACATATACGACAAACTTATTGGCCTCTAGGTGGCAGAAACTTGTCTAGATTTGTCGTGAGTAAATGTCTTAAATGTTTCAGACATAAGGCTCAGAACGTACAGCCTATAATGGGTCAACTACCTAACTCAAGAACAAACCTTGAGTTTCCTTCTTTACACAGCTATGTGGACTATGCTGGGCCAGTATTGGTGGCCAATCGTAAAGGCCGAGAAAATCCTATATGTGCATCTTCGTTTGCTCGGCAGTGAAAGCCGTACATTTGGAGCTCGTCACCGACCTCACCACTGAAGCCTACATGGCTGCTCTAAATCGTTTCGTATCGTCGATACTGTATCTTACTCATTTCACCTTCGAGGAGATGGCTACCTGTCTCACTCATATAGAGGCGGTTCTTAATTCACGCCCTACTATTCCTCTTTCTTCAGGCCCTAACGATTTTTCGGCACTCACTCCTTTCCACTTCCTAATTGGATGGTCATTCTTATCAGTACCACATCCTCAGGTGACTGAAGCCAGGATCACGCAGATGGATCGCTGGAAGATAATCCAGTACATCAGACAGCATTTCTGGCGACGGTTTCATAACGAGTATACTTCTCTGCTGCAGGCAAAATCCAAGTGGTTTCATTCCAGAGGTGAAGTGCAGCCGGGGTCATTAGTCCTGATAAAGGACAGAACAACGCAACCTCTGCTCTGGTCCCTGGGCCGGGTCACGAAGACCTATCCCGGTGGCGTAAAGCCAATTCCTGTATATGAGCCAACACTGGATGGCGCTGAATAGTACACAGACATTGTCCTGCATAGTTTTGAAAACAATCATACAAATCTGTTTCTAACCTTAATTGATTGGTTTTTACCACACAGAGTTGGCCCTCTTATGTTTGCAACAGATAAAAAGACAATCATGTTCGCTCGCAACACTTTTCTAAAGCTACGCGCGATACCGCAACATGATTGTTCCTTAAATAAAGTAAGGCGTCTAGGAATAAATCGGTGCCGAATATGGAGTGAGTTAGAGCGAGACAAGTGTATTGCATCATAGTTTACCTTTGTTTGTTATTATTCGAATTTTCGCAAAAACCTGTGATACCCTAGGGATATTGCGAAGACACGGTTAATTAGACAAGCAAATTGGAAGTAGCGCTCGCCGGCCGCTTCCGCGGCCCCGCTCGTTACGCTCGCTTGGCTCGCGCGCGGGTGGTCACAGTTCTAACCTAACCTAACCTATTTCACCCGGTTCAATATCCCTAGGGTATCCTAGGGTTTTTGCGAAAATTCGAATTATCAAATCATCCTAAGACATATAATATCAGAAAGGAAATAATATATTCAGTAACCATGAGTTCATTCGTAACAGATTTGTCCATTAGAAAATTCATAATAACCTTAATATCGGGGACGCATAATATTGCGACTCAACGCCTAGAGCGCTGGTTCATACACAGATATTGGCTTTTTAGGGGTATGAGGAACAGGGTGTAAAGTTCACTCATCCCCCATAGAAGAGGGAGGATCCTCCGACCAGACTGGTGTTGTGTCTGGCGGGCAACTGCCCAGAGGTTGAAGTCGGGAAGCTTGAATATATGTTTATCGCGCGGTAAACTCTAATTGCGGCTCGGCTAACTCCGGCTTCGCTACGACAGGTAACTTTTTTGTTTTTTATCTCAAAGTTTCGTAATATCCGGATCCGTTGTTCATGTAAATTATGGTATTACACCTATTTTAATACAGTCCCGATTGAGCCCATTCAGCCGTTATCTATCGGCCGTTATATGGCGGCTGTTGTTAAGCGACCGTTTTTTGTGCGGCCGTTGCCCTCATTTTCATGCCGGCCGGCTGCTATGTGGCGGCCGTTATATGGCGGCCGTTATTAAGCGACCGTTTTATGGCGGCCGTTGCCGTTATTTTCATGGCGGCCGTCACTGCGGCCGGCTGTTATGTGGCGGTCGTTATGTGTCTGCCGTTATATGACGGCCATTATATGGCGGCCGTTATTCATAACATATACTTAAATACTTACCTGACAAACTCAAAATTATCAAAACCGGGTTCTTACCAAATTTTTATTTAAATAATTTGTACGATTTTATTCAATTTAAATGCAATGCGAATGATAAATTATAGGGTTATCGTTATTATTAACACGTATGTACCTGCAACGGTACCTACGCCGAAGAGATGATGTTTTTTTTTTCAAAAAGGTGTAGAATATAAATAAAATCATACAAGCTAGTAATTGCCTAGATAAGAAGAGAAGCCCAAAAACGATGTGATATAAATATACACTTCGCTCTACTATAAACCGCATCTAACGACCCTTTCCCACGGCAACACCTCTTTTTTGCTAGTACGGTTTTTTTGCAGGATCCCGTACGTGTTTCAATACTAGCAGTCACACGAGTATCCTGCAAAAAACTGATCCGTTCGAATTTGCCATTCGGTTTTGTCAAACCGGTTACTACAAACTGGATCCAGTTGTCCAGTAAAAAACAGGATCCAGTTTAATTACAGGTATTGTTTAATGGAAGTATTCCACTTTCTGCTCCTTCTAAAAGGTTGTCAAACGTGGTCATTGACAGCCTAACATATAAAAAAAATAGATATTTTTTTTCTAAAATCGCCCATGAGATTACGAAAGGTACCCAATGTCGATCGTTGTTTCAGCATTGGGTGACCCCAAAATTTTCGTTTTTTACGCTGCCGGCAGCGGCAATAATACCAATATAATATCATAAGTGTATTCATGTCCATCACGTCTGAACTTTCATATAAGACTAACAATCTAATAAACGCTCGTTGTTCTACCGCAAAAAACAGGATGCATACTACTGTGTGTGAACACACCAATGATTTTTGCGGGGTCCACAAAAAAACCGATCTCGCAGAACTGGACAGTCGTGGGAAAGGGCCGTAAGATGTGTACTCGTCTGAGGCGGAAGTTATAACAACCGGGAGCAAGTTGTATGACATCACAAACTTTTTATTACAGCCGCTTCAATCCAACTTCAGCTTGTTTATGTAAGTAAGCGAACTTTTACTTCCTCATAGAGGTGTTGTTATACCTACTTCTAGAGCTAATTTAAAAGAAGTACATAGGTGGTTGAGTAGACCTTCTGGGGAAGTATATCTTTCATCATCATCATTTCAGCCGAAAGACGTCCACTGCTGGACATAGGCCTCCCCCAAATGTTGGGTTTGCCATAATCGCCACGCTTGGCAGGCGGGTTGGCGATCGCAGTATGGTGTTAAAATGCATAGAGAACGCTGCTGCCCATTCTCTAGTAAGTCCCTTAGTCACCTTTTACGACACCCACGGGGGGTCGCGAAGCCTCAGTAAAAGAAAAAGAAAAAGTATAAAAATATATTTATTAAACAAAACGTATGAAAATATATTTTTTAAACAAAATGTATAAAAATATATTTTTTAAACAAAATGTATAAAAATATATTTTTTAAACAAAATGTTTAAAAATATATTTTTTACACTTTGTATTGTTGCTATTAGGTTGGTTCCCAAACTTGCCTCATCCATAAGCTGCATTTTCAAACTTAATTACTCCACTGGGAAATCCCTCGTAGCCATGATCCTCATAAATCCATCAATTATACGACATAAAATGTATTTAGCATTTAATTAGGATGCGAGTGGGATACGCTGTCCCCACAAATTTATCGTATCGCTTTTCCGTGGAGGCGTTTGGCGATGTAATATGTCTGTTAATTATGTAATTAGCCGATACGTCATTATAAAAACAGTAAAAAGTTGTACGTATTTGATATTTGTATTATAATAAAATACAGACTATAAACAGTGGAGGGAAGGGGGTCGCGAAAAAAATTTTCGTGCTATGGGGGTCGCGTCATGAAAAAGGTTGAAAAACACTGATTTAGTCAATCTCTCTATCTCAATCAGATCCATAAAAAATCCAGCTTTATATCGAAGTACCTAGTTCAAGGCAAAAATAAAAATTGTATGTGGTGTATAAACCATCCTGAGTACCACCGTGTCTTTATTACCCTCGAATACTGAGAAGATCGGGGAGGTGAATAAATAGATATAAAACCAAATGGTTCTTAGCTTTCAGGTCTAAACGTTTCATCTACATACTATATTATTATTAGGGTATTGACTCAACATCATGTTGCTTTCATAAAAGAAATTCCGGGAAACGGTTGTCGCGTAGGGACATTTTCGTGGAAGGTTACAATATATCAAATGATAAAAATAATATTACCTTTTCTGAGAAGAGTACCAGCCAGCCAGAGAAATTAATTTTAGAAAATAATTGTCCGAATGTCTACGCCGTAGCCCGCATCGGTCGTAGAACAGCGTAGTACGCGTCAAGTTGGAATGAGGCTAGATCGGCCTTCGCCTACGCGTAAGTGTTCGTGATACTAGCATATTATTAAAATAACTGTCCCACTGCAGGACTTACAAGGTGGTGGGCGATTTCAGTGTGAAGAATAGGGTTTCCTCAGGATGTTTTGACAATAACTGATAATAATGTATACGCCGTCGCATACATTATTATCAGCTCTATCTCGTTGGTGTCGTTGACGTAACCGCTGAGCGGAGGTATCTGGGTTCGATTGTCGGATTTCGGATTACTGACCCATAGCACCTGTATTTGTGCAAACACTTGTACACTTTAATATATAATCTCCCGCGTACTTGGCTAGTCTCCGTCGTCCGGAGGATATTAAATTATCAGATCGCCACTGGATCGGCATCGCCTCAACTGGATCCATTCAGCATTCTTTCTATGAAACTCTATATACAAATGAATGTGGATAAACAAATGATTCAAATGACAAATAAATCATCTGTTGTTTGGCCGTCAGTTTTTCTACCTTACTTGTTGATGAGCTTATAATTTGACTACAGCAAGAGCTATTTATAAATAAACTAGCTCCCCGCCCTACCTACCCTACCTATCCTACCTATCCTACCTACTCTACCTACCCTACCTACCCTACCTACCCTACCTACCCTACCTATCCTACCTATCCTACCTACTCTACCTACCCTACCTACCCTACCTACCCTACCTACCCTACCTACCCTACCTACCCTACCTGCCCTACCTACCCTACCTGCCCTACCTACCCTACCTGCCCTACCTACCCTACCTATCCTACCTATCCTACCTACCCTACCTACCCTACCTACCCTACCTACCCTACCTACCCTACCTACCCTACCTACCCTACCTACCCTACCTACCCTACCTACCCTACCTACCCTACCTACCCTACCTACCCTACCTACCCTACCTACCCTACCTACCCTACCTACCCTACCTACCCTACCTACCCTACCTACCCTACCTACCCTACCTACCTTACCTACCCTACCTACCCTACCTACCCTACCTACCCTACCTACCCTACCTACCCTACCTACCCTACCTACCCTACCCACCCTACCTACCCTACCTACCCTACCTACCCTACCTAGCCTACCTACCCTACCTACCCTACCTACCCTACCTACCCTACCTACCCTACCTACCCTACCTACCCTACCTACCCTACCTACCCTACCTACCCTATCTACCCTACCTACAGTACTAATATCGCTAATAAAAATAGGGGTTGGTGGTAGAAGGGTGAAAATTCAGGGTCGCATGTATATTTTAATGCGGATTCATTAAAAAAAAATGTCCAAAAAAAAAAACAGTTTTGGGGTGGACCACCCTTATCAATTAGGGGTATGAAAAATAGTTTACGTCCTATTCTCAGACCTACTAAATATACACTCAAAATGTTACAAGAATCGGTCAAGCCGAGAATTTTATATATTAAAGAAGAAGATACACTAGTTCGTGCCGATACAACAGAAGAAGAACAAATAAATGTGTAAACCGGCCTATAGATACGGGGTAGGAAACACGGTCCCCATCACTAATGTGAATCTCCGATAAGATACTAATTGACGCAAGAACAGCACAATAGATATTATTTACATAGTATATATAATAGCTGGTTACGTATGTAAGTGTGTATCTACGTGATAATTTGTTTATTATTATTGCTACTTGATTGATTTCAGCTTTGATAGGTAATTTTATCAAAGCTTAATTCTTTATCTTATTTCTGGAAAAGTTATAAAAGACGGAACCTAAGATTGTTCACAATAAGTAGTCAGTCAGTGACCAGCTATATGTGAACAATGTTACGTGGAGCGTTGTTGGTGGTCATCGCCACATGTATCGCTCTGGTAGCTGCCAGAAGCTCTCCTCTAGCCGACGACATTCAGGAATTGCTGAAGAACGTTGATGCACGCTATTCAGATAACGTATTCGAAGATGCGAACTTAGATGTGGTGAGTTATAGTTTAACATTATTCTACGCAGATATAATCATTTTGATACGCCATGTCGACTGAATTTCCGCCATCTGCTATAACCATAAAGTCACGAATTCCCCGTCTGTCCGAGCTCGTTAGAATTCGACACCCGAAGTAAGACCGAAAATACCAAAGTTGGAACAGGTGTCCAACCGTAAATCCCAAAGCAGTGACAGGGGTAACTATGCACTCACTATTTGAAGCAGAGCAACTTCCCCTGCCCCGCACTTAAACTTACAGTACATATTAGTACCAGCCACAGGCACGGTACAGATTGAAAAATTCCAATCTATGCGTGTGTGGTAGAAAAGTTTATACTTTAGAGTGTAGACCATAACATTACCGTTGAACAACAATCATGCATCTTTTCGTACAACAGGGCGCCTGGTTAACGCGCTAGAATACATTTATTTCTTTTAGTCGTTTTATGTAACACTGCAGATAACCTAAATAAATACTAAATGCTAAACAATAATCAATTTAAGTTTCCGCTCATTATTTCAGCCTGATCTGATTAGAAAGTATCGCTACCCTGTTGAAGTTCACAATGTGACGACTGAGGATGGCTACATATTGCAAATGCACCGTATCCCTCATGGTCGAGCCGCCAACAATGTACCAAATCAGAGGAAACCTGTGGTGTTCTTAATGCATGGTCTACTTTCTTCATCTGCCGATTTTGTCATTATGGGCCCAGGATCCGGTTTAGGTAAGTACCGCCACCGATCAACTGTGATCCTATCGAATTCATGATAGTTCATACTGGGTTTGTTAGACATATTGATTTGTAAATAGAATACAACTATTATAATTTTTCCAGCGTACCTCCTCGCCGAGGAAGGATTCGACGTCTGGATGGGTAACGCGCGCGGTAACTACTACTCTCGTAAGCACGTCAGTTTGAACCCTGACGCTTTACTGAGCACGGCGTTCTGGAGGTTTTCTTGGGAGGAAATAGGAAACATAGACTTGCCCACCATGATCGATTATGCGTTGGAGGTGTCTGGAGAAAAGAGGCTGCACTATGTGGGTCACTCGCAGGGCACTACGTCTTTCTTTGTGTTGGGGTCGATGCGACCAGAGTATAACAGCAAGATTATTTCAATGCACGCACTAGCACCAGTCGCCTATATGGCCAACAACAGAAATCTTCTTTTGAGGATGCTGGCGTCTTATTCTAATAACATTGAAGTAAGTAGACCACACACGTTCATAAACATAGTTATAAAACTATACCTGCCCTACTAACGGTCTGCTTTTATTTTGTTTTTTTTTTTCAAATTTTAGAGCATTGCTTCTTTGATCGGAATCGGTGAGTTCATGCCCAACAGTGTGGTGTTCACATGGGCTGGCCAGGCCTTGTGCCGCGATGAAGTGATATTCCAACCAATATGCAGTAACATCTTGTTTTTGCTTGGTGGATGGAATGAAGACCAACATAACACGGTGAGTTTATAAGAAGGTTTATAATAACAACAAGTACTAAAATGTACAGCCAGACATCCAGTTTGTGAGGTATGAAATAAATGTTTTGTTTGCAGACCATGATGCCCGCTATCTTCGGTCACACACCGGCTGGTGCTTCAGTAAGGCAGTTTGCGCACTACGGTCAAGGAATCAATGACAGACAATTCCGACGCTATGACCAGGGCTCTCGACTATCTAATTATAGAAAATATGGATCCTTCAGTCCTCCGCGTTACGATTTGTCTAAAGTTACCGCTCCAGTGTTCCTTCATTTCTCAGATAACGATCCATTGGCACATGTCAACGATGTTGATAGATTGTTCAGCGAACTAGGTAGGCCGATGGGTAAATTCCGAGTTCCGATGAGCAGCTTTTCTCACCTCGATTTCATTTATGGTATAAACGCAAAGCAATTAATCTACGATCGAGTTATCAATCTCATTAAGGCTATGGACGCCAATGCATTCAAAGGAATAGAAGGATTCGCAAATAACGCTTAACACTTTCCGGGACAGACCGCCTCTTGACGTTATGTCGGTATATCGTTACGTGACAGTACGGCTAAGGGCGGTGAACTTTATTTCATGTAATTTGGCAAACCGTCGATAGCCGTTGCTTGCCCATAGTATTCCTAAGAAGCACATGATCTAGTGTCACATCACGCGACTTCATTTGTTCGTGGGTGTCACGGCAAACTCTTTTCGAGTCATTTTTCAACACACACATACGCAGTGCTTATGCACCAAAACAACACATGCACACCGCCGACAGGCGTAGACTGAGCCATAGGCGTCAACGTCTGTGGCCGTATTTGTCATATCAAAAAATTAAAAATATATGTAATGAGGTAGTACGGCTGTAGACGGTATGACAAAATGTATGGGATTTTGAAGTGTCATATCATTACATTTGCAAATAGTCAAGTGTCCCGGAACGTGTTAATCATTGAATATTAATAGAATAGGTAGGTATGATTAATAAATTTCCTGCAAATGAAATTTTTTTATTTTTTTTATTTAGTTACTATTTAGGAAATCATACTCAATATTGTGCCTATAAAGTTGCTGTTGATTGAAGAAGAAATCAAGCAATAATGGATACAATCGAAAGATCAAGAAAAGTCACACGAACTTTTGGTCTTCCGCTTTTCCAGTCCTCCCTTCCTAGCTGTCTTGTACTAGTCTTCGGTCTATTTAGCTGAAGCTCTTCCTGTACCACGTCAAAGGATCGGAGCATTTGCGGAGTTGCGACCTGTATGAATATGACCTCAACGCATCCGTCAAGTTATAAGTCCTGCCTTACGGAGCAGGAGGTAACGATGGAAAAGGAAAGCGTCAAAAGAGAAGCAGAAGGGTATACTCCTAATGTATTAGAGCAGTGCGTATTGTATTGGTTTAGTAGGTAGTTATAGTGTATAACATAATTTACGACTTCCAAAAATGGAGGATGTGATGAGGTACAAATCAAATCAAAATCATTTATTTGCATAACATGCCAAAATCAAAAGTCATACAAAAATAAAAAAATTAGGATGCGAATCAGCACTTTTTGAACATCAATATTATAAAGACAGTACCCCAAACCTTATCTACGTACCTTTAACTGGGAAGAAGTGACGCAATGAACTCTCCATGAGGTACACACAGGGTAAAATGATTCAGTGCAAAGGCAATCAATTAACTAAGAAGCTATAATATGACCGTAGAGGACAAACACGCAGGGCAAAGGAACTAGGCATCGTAATATGTTTAAAAAAACATTAGTAAACAGATTAATGGTTCCAATTGTCTTGATGTTATCCCGAAACCGAGTTTTATGATACCCGCGAGGGCAAACAGATCGAGAACAAAGTTGCCCGTGTCATTAATATACGTACGAATAGCTTCAGCAGTTAAATATAACAGTTAGGTAAAGTCAGAGAAATTAATTGTTTCACAAATTGACTACCAACTACTGTATATTTAAATCAGAACTGTCATTCTTTGACAGTAAAAATAGCAATTCTTTTTGCCGTCGGTCTACAATACTATTGTAGATTGAATGTTGTATTTCACTATACAGTGTCGAACTGATACCGTGGGACAATATCGCTTATGACAAGTTTATCGATTGATTACGGCTGTCATCAGTTTCTAACGAATAAAAATCTGTATTCTGGTTTAGACACTTATTTATATAATCTCTCTCTCTCACAGCATTCAAATAAAAACTTGTATGGCTATAACGCGACAAATTTACGAAGTGTGTCAATTTGATGAAGAATTAATTTCCCTCACTGTACATATCTAGTTGTACAACAATTCAAATTTTTCGGCTTATCTCGTAGCTAATCGACGCTTAACTTTATCATATCTATTATGTTTCTGAAATAATTAAAACTATCTTAAAATCTCAACAAGCTGACGTAATTATACTCATAAATGTGGAACTTTGCATAACCAAGTTCATTGCACGTAGTGCTACGGCGTAGCGCGTAGCGTTGCGTAGCGCTCCGTGCATCATATGGGCTTATGTAATACTAGCTTTTGCCTGCGGCTCCGCCCGCGTCGATGCCGGAACATATCCCACGGGAACGTACTACCGGGATTCAGGTTATAAACTATCTGTGTGATAATTTTAATCGAAATCCTTTGAGCCGTTTTTGCGCCAATCTGAAACATACATCCAGATAAACAGACAATAATTCTAAAAACTATATTTTCGGCTCTACACCTCGTAGCAATTACTTTTTTTCAAAAAATGTTCAGCGTACAGTTTTAACTTCGTTACTGTTTTATTATACGTATACAAAATTTAAAAAAAAAACAAAATTTAAGTCATGTATTCAAAATAGGCTGAGATTCAGCACTTTTCTAACGTCAAAATGACATAAGCCAGTCCCTCAAAAACGCCCGCCCTTCACCACTTCCTAGGGCTTTAGCTGGGAAGTAGTGGCGCAACAAACTCCGCAGCAGTACTGCTGTCTGTTCAGTTAGAAAAACTTGATTCTATACAATAGTACTTATGCAAAATAATGTACATTACGCAACACAAAACATTAAATTAAGTTATTTGCAATATGTCAGCTAGCACACGCCAATATACCAACAAAAAATCATCGAAATCTATACTCAAGCGAAAATAAAAAGTAAACAGAACTTAATTCCCGAATGAAAGTTCCCAGGCATAAAGGGCGTGCCCGTTTACATATAGCTATTAAACCTGTAACACGAAGTCACAAATGATAAACTAGGACCATGGAAATAAAAATAAATAATATAAATAAACAGTTAATTACTAATAACAATAACAAAACCATGGTCAGTAAGACGACTAGTCACCACAAGCAGCACCCGTTCACGAGCATAACACAAAGATCAGCCATTATCCCCCTTGCCAAATTTGAGGGAAGGAGGCAACCCGACCCTCAATGCTACCGCAAGTAGTGACATCTAAGGGAGCATGACAAACTTGCTGCCGGTTGCTCAGGTAAGAATAATATGATACATTTTCGAGGTCGCTAGCTAACCACATATTGCAATACAACTCATTAAAAAAAACTGTAACGAGTAGATTTTGTCAATAATAAAATAAAATGAAAATAAATTGACTTATACAGTCAAATAAAACAAATTTAACAATTATAGGAACTCATATAACCTTTGAGTAGGTAAGCTAGGTAATTCTGGAAAAAGAACATAAACATTGTCTTGAGTTAATCACAGCGACCAACTATTCTTAGCGTTTATGTAGTCTTTAATTCTAGAACACTTGTTTGTTGCTTGGGGGTGGCTTACATAAGAGTAGCTTAATTAGTCCCAAACCTTTTTGTCGTCTAAGTAATATTTAACTTTATAGAAACCTTTTTGACATAGTTTCTGTTTAATAAATATTTTTTTATTGAAGCTCAGCTCTTTAACATGGCTTAGGAGTTTGTTGTAAAAATGTATACTTTGGCACTTAAATGTATCATAATTTTTTTGCAGCCTAGTCTAGTAGAAAGTAGAAATAAATCTTTGCTTCTAGTATTTATGGTATGAATGTCGCTGTGTTTAGAATATATATATTAATATACTTTAAAAAAAAATTTGGTTCTCATATACTCGTACATATTGAGATGCGATGGTTTCCATCCATCCAATTCTGTCCCATTTTCTAGTACATTGGTTTTCACCTGCTTAATGTTAGGTGTCAGAAATCTAATACATTTAGTCTTTCTCTCGTTTAAAAGTAAATTATTACCTAACACTAAACCAATGCACAATTTTCGAGAGAGAATTATCTACATCGTCGGTAACTATCTGTTGTCGCATAAGCATAAATATAAGTGATGTGTCATCTGCAAATAACAGTATTTCATGACTATTCTTTATAACGCAAGGTAGGTCATTAATATATACGAGAAATAAAAAGGGCCAAGAAATTAGCCCTGCCGAACTCCCATAGTGACAATAGAACCCGGGGATCACTTGCCGTTAACGTCCACTCTTTGGATCCTATTATCCAAATGTAAAAAGATTTATCGACGAGATGTGTCTGAAACTAGTAGCCCCACTGGAACGTAGGGAACACATTACTAACCAGACATCTATCTTACTACTTTTACGAGCAGAATCACGTGGCTTAGTAGTCTTACATGAAATAATATGTTTCCGATGGGTTTATCTATTAAAAAATATTAGTTATCTCAACAGTCATGCCTGAATGATATAGCTGGGGAAAAAAATAGTCGTATCTCCACAAATACGTAGACAGAGATGATAGAAGGTTATTCAACCACATTACATCCCATCGTGGACACATAAAAGCATGTATTTAGTGCATATAGTGGGATACAAACGATTTTAAAAAATCGACGTACTTACTACGACGATCGTAGGTACTTATGAACTGCGGGTGGGTCCCACACGACCCCCGATGCGGTAACTAGGTAAGATTATGATGACGTCCGAACAGAACAGTAGCAATGTATATCATAAATAATCTATAGAAATATATATAATATATAAATAATCTATGTTTTTTACGTGATAATATACACATTATTGTAGCGGTATCCAGATTTTAGCATTGATTGTTATCGTTATCAAAGCTTAACCTTTATCTAAAATCTACAGAAGTTATAAAAGACTAATTTCACTATTGTTTACGTTGAGTAGTTCCGCTGCATGTGAACAATGTTACGTGGAGGGTGGTTAGTGGTCATAGCCACATGTGTTACTCTGGTGGCCGCCAGGAGATCTCCTCAAGCTGACAGCACAGAGAAATGGTTGAACAGTATTGACACGCGCTATTCAGATAATGTATTTGAAGATGCGCTGTTGGATGTGGTGAGTTATAAAATGATTTTACCATACCGTAAGCAAAGTGAAATCGACGCCTAATAATTACATTTAGTGTATTAATTATTTCAGCCGGATCTGATCAGAAAATATCGTTATCCAGTTGAAGTCCACTCTGTCACGACCGAGGATGGGTACATACTGGAATTGCACCGTATACCCCATGGACGAGACGCTAACAATGTTCCCAACCAGAAGAAACCTGTCGTGTTCATAATGCATGGGATGCTCACTTCATCTGCCGATTTTGTCCTTATGGGTCCGGGCTCCGGGTTGGGTAAGAACCGTTTACAATGAGTCTCGTAGTTGAGATTTGTGAGACTCAGTCAATCTTTGTCAGTTATAGCACTGTGCGTAATTATACGCAAGATACTGAAAAGTAAGGTTATTGGTTATCTCTTTCTAATAGGAAGCCGTACCACTCCTATGTAGGTATCCTTGGCCTCACATGAACAGACATAATCTTCCCAAAGCATGTATAGGATAGTGGACACTAATAACAATAATTTTTCCAGCATACATCCTCGCTGAACAAGGATTCGACGTTTGGATGGGGAACGCCCGCGGTAACTACTACTCACGTAGGCATGTGACATTGAACCCTGATGCATTGCTGAGCACGGCGTTCTGGAGGTTCTCTTGGGATCAGATAGGAAATATGGATTTACCCGCTGTCATCGATTATGTATTGGAGGTGTCTGGAGAAGAGAGGCTGCACTATGTGGGTCATTCGCAGGGCACTACGTCTTTCTTCGTGTTTGGGTCGATGCGACCGGATTATAACGACAAGATTATTTCAATGCACGCACTGGCTCCAGTAGCGTATATGGCACACAACCAAAGCCCTCTTCTGAGATTTTTGTCACCTCACGCAAATAGGATTGAAGTAAGTTGATCACAGTGTTTTATATACTGTATTAGCTTTTGCCCGCGGCTTCACCCGCGTGGATGTCGGAAAATATCCTACGGGAACGTACTACCAGGATTAAAAGGAAGCGAAGCGATGATCGCATACCTAATAGCCGAAGAAAAGGTCATTGGCTCTTGTCCTAGAGCTGCGCCGCCGTCAACCATAATAATTATTATGTAACGCGTAATTATGAATCTGTGATATCTTCTAAAGTATTCATTTAAATGATGTGATTTCAATGCATATTTTAATCTTAATTAAATGCCCAGTTTAAATACCTTATTTTATTGGATAAGGATTAATATAATACCGGTCAAAATAGCGTCAGAAGTAACAATTAAATTTTTATCAAATTCTGAAAGATAAAAATGATTATTACTGTGGGTCTTCATTGAGGTGTGTCCAAACATAAAGCTGCAATCGTGCGCGGCTGCCGCACGCCAGCGCTTCTGTTAAACACAAATATTCGTTGGTTTAGTTCTAACTAGAGCGCGGCAGAAATATGTCCTGCAAACGCAGCGTGTTGCTGCCGCGCTCTTGCCACTCAATGTTTGGCCACACCTTTAAAAGATAGACCAAAGACTAATAGACCTATGCTATCGCGGCGTTTTTAGTTCAACTTTTTAAGATTCTTACGGTTTACGCGGCGCACGCCTGTGAAGCTTCCAGTCGACATTATTTTTTCCGAAATCTTCAACAATAATCGTCATATTTTAGCCAATTTACACAAAATATTAATGAATTATTAACTTTAACCTTCTTCATGAATCTCACCATCATTTTGAAAATCCATTCGGTAGTGTTTGAGTAGATCGCGTTCAGACAGATATATGCAGCGGGGGGCATATGTAACGATAATTTATTGCTATTTTTTTTACTTGTTTTAATATTTTCAGAGCATTGCTTCTTTAATCGGCATCGGCGAGTTCTTGCCTAGCAATGAGTTCACCGCATCGTTAGGGCAGAACTACTGCAGCGATGGAGCAGCATTACAACCTATTTGCAGTACATTTATGTTTTTGATAGGAGGATGGAACGAACAACAACATAACGCGGTATGTTCTGATTGGTTAGAGGAACTAATTAACGTTTAATTGGTAGAATTGATATTATTGGGAAGGTATTAATAATACATTCGTGTTTTCAGACCATGTTGCCCGTTATTATGGGTCATGCACCGGCCGGTATAGCAGTAAGGCAACTTGCACACTATGGTCAAGGAATAGACGCCGGACACTTCCGTCGCTTCGACCAGGGCTCTCGACTGGCTAACTTTAGAGAGTATGGATCCTTTACTCCTCCGCATTATGACTTATCTAAAATTACTGCTCCCGTATTTCTTCATTACTCAGACAGCGACCCATTCGCGCATGTACTCGATGTTGATAGACTGCACGGAGAACTTGGTAGGTCGATAAAGTACAAGGTTCCAATGACCACCTTCAGCCACATTGATTTCATATATGGCATCAACGCAAAAGAGTTAGTCTATGATTCAGTGATCAATATAATCAAAGATTTAGAAGAACACACCTTATTCGATAATAAGGTTTAATCAATAAATTATTTCACTCAAATGTGTTTTTATTGAATGGCCAAATACAAAAGCAATGCAAACAAAAATGTGTTGAAATTATTTATCATTGATCTTTAAGTTATCACATAAGTTTCTTATTGTAGTCGAGAAAAAGGGTTACTGAATTCTGCCACATGCTAAAATGTGGTATTTCACCACAGGAGACGGAGATGAAGATTTTTTACCACAAGTTGACCCGTGACTGTCTGGATCACTAGCGCTTCTGTTTGGTGGGAACTTTTTGTAGTGTCTCTATCATTCCCACCGAACTTCGTTCTTGGTAGGTTAAAAAGCACATGATACGAGGTGGATCTCTGTCTGCCGTAAAATACTTTCTGTTCTTTGCAGTATAGCCGCACTACTGAAAGTTTATTGTTCTACTGTGGAAGACCACACATTCGTTATTATAATAAAAAGGTATAAATTATACTACAGTGTCGTAGTATTTCCTAGTATTATTTGAATGATTGAGGTCAGTGATCAGCTTGTAGCACGGAGTTTGTAGGAACCATGCACTGACTTTCATATGTAGTACCTACAGTTCATGGTAAAGTTTATACTCTTCTACCGAATACGTCATGGAATTAGTATGAACTATATGAATCCGTTGGCTGTAGATCCTTGACAGAGCCGTAGATAGAGAATAAGTGCGTTTCATCAAATAGTTCCTTTGCCGGAATGTTGGCTCCACTGTTAAACTTTAACAACAGACCTATTAGGTAGCGCCGTACCGTATTCGTGTTCGTCCTACAACAGTGGAGCCAACATTACGGCATAGGAACTATTTGATGAAACGCACAAAATCACACGAATGTCATCGATAGATCATGTCATTTGAAAAATCCTGATCAAGTTGTAAATATTTGATTGAAATTGTTAAATTATTTGTATGTGTTTGTTTCACAATGATTTTACAATAATGATTACAAATACCAAAGATTTAAGTGTCTTAGTACGTGGTACACCACACAAAAAGAACGTGATATTAGCGGACGTGAATATACCATATAAATTTTCAATTGATAGAAATCAGAATACTTTATTTTTCTGTATAAACGCGGATGAATTTTCGGATCAAAGCTTTCAGTCGGTGGTGTTGAACCTCGACACTGGGTTGGCCTCTGTTATACCTGGAATTCGTAATGGGTTCGCGAGTGCGGTGGACCAGGCGACCGGTGACGTATACCTCGGAGGGAGCGACGGAATATACAAATACAATTACTGTACCAACGACATTGAGAAGCCGGCTCTTGTCCGCAAGACAGATATCTTCGATATGTATTTCAGCGACAAATTGTACTTCGTAGATACAGCTAAGCAGAACCTGTACGCATACAAAGACAACACGAAGTGCTTGGTGTCAGAGGCGAAGGAAAATCTTATTCAGCACTTTGTAATTGACGCTAACAGTGATTTATATTTCGTTAATCCTACTGGACTGTTTGTATTAAAGAACGGCAGTAAATCACCGACGTTAGTTTACGGTAATGACATAAGCTTCCGTGGAGCTACTACGGATGCGTTTGGGATCCCATTTTTTGTGGCGGACAATGGAATCTATTCCTTTGATAAAAGAAGCAAAGAGTTTGTGATGATACTATCAGTGAACAACGGCTACGGGTTAGCCTTCGACAAAAATAATAACATGGTTTATAGTGACGAACGTACGGTGATCATGTTGGTTCCCTATTAAATGAGTAGTACAATTGTATAATATAAACCTACAAAAAGCTTGCAATATTTTATTACTGTGGAATAAATTAGCGATTGTACTAGGTACCTACTGAAAGCTGGATCTTAACTAAACCGTTAAGTTATGGTTTATTTAAGATCCCAAACCACTGGCACGAAGTAGCAACTTGATAAAGTGATTGTGAACATTTTGATTTTTGACTCAGTAGAGCCGAATATTCGGCCTTAGTCAGACACGTTTAGAATTGCAAATAGACTTATAGTTAGCACCTCCTTTATCAACTCCGTTAATTCATACATTTTAATACCCAACGACTAAATACTTAAGTTGTGATGTAATTTTTATTAAAACGTTCTCTAACAAATGTATGGAATAATTGAATTGTAATATATTCTGAAGGTATAAATGATTTCAAAGGGCATTACTTACGCGCATACTGTAAGTGGTAAAATGAAATGTAATTTATATTCTTGGAGGGTCCAGCTGCGAGCCCGGGGGACGGCGTACGCTCCCGGCGGAAAATGTGGAACGACACAAATGGAAATAAATGAATCTTGGTTTCGGTAATTTCGATATTAACAGTCGTTTCTACTCTACTTAGGTATGCGGGCTTAATGGCAAGAGATCTTAAACGAAATTACTTTGTGCAATATGGAATGTGATGAATTCATTAAATTATGAAATTATTTTATAACATACGTAGGGAATGTGATATTGTGTGCACAGCACCCGCCGCGTATTTTTTTGATAGTTGCTATCAAATAAGTACCTACCCATTTAACGACTAGAACAACGAAATTTGGTGAAAACCGTGTAAATTTAAGCTGACCTTTGTACTTGCACAGAACAACTAAAACTACACAACGACTGCCTCGTTGGTTTAGTGGTCGCAAGCGCTACCAGTGACCATGAGGTCCTGGGTTTGATTCCCAGGTCGGGCAAAGTGTTATTGGGTTTTTCAATCTGGAATTTTTCAGCAGTCCGGAGTTTGGATTTCTGCCCTGTTAATAGTAATAGTCTCACCCTCTATTAGATGGGCATTAAACATAACTAGCGAATTTTGGATGAACTTATAAGAGCACCTCGGGTAGGGGGAGGACCAGGGGGTACGGTCTGGATTTATGCTTTCACGGTTGCACAACGACATGCTTTGCTTCGCTTTGCTTGGTAGTATAGATGCAGGCCTACCCTGCTGCCTCCTTCAGAGGTAGTAGGGTGGTGGGGTCTTGAGGGAGAGCGCTACAGTCGTGTAGATCCTCAGGCAAGTCTGGCGGATGCACCTTCCCAAGGTTGCCACCCCGTTCTTGGTGTAATTCCTTAAGAAATAGACGTAACTAAAACCACCAGGCGCCATCGCACACCCACCCCATCCCCACTCCATCCTATTCATTTCCCAACTCCTCCCGATTCCGCTTTCCCAACTTCCACTCCTAACCGTGACCCCCTGTGACTGGGTGGTGGCGGGCTCGACTATCACTAAAATTAGCTGATGGCGAGTAGGAGAGAATAGTCACCTGCGCTAGGACCTGCGCAGTTGAGCGCCGTGAGCGGGGATGAAGGAGTCCTGGGGGGTTGAGCCGAGCGACTCTGGCTGTTAGGTGCCCGTAAGGCAACACGCCCCCTTTGGTCCCGATTTCAAGTGAAACGGTGTCCCTACCGAATAGCCAGGGGTAGGGAAATGGCCACAGTGTCCCGTCAGAGGGCCACAGGCGAGGTGCGTGAGGTCCGCTGAGGTCGTCCACGGACGGCCGAAGCGGTAGGTAAAGGTCATGCTGACGGTGTAAGTGAGGGTTGATCGGTTCGTTTGGGGGTGGGCCCGCCAACCCGATCAAGCACCCGATGTCGCACTGTAAACCAGCCTTGCGCCCCTATATCTCTCTGGTAGTCCTAACGCTCTTGCTTCTCTTTAAAGTAAGACGTTCCCAGGTGCGGGCTCCATGGAGGGTGGGAGCCAGAGAGATGAATCTATATAAAAACAAATAACATGGATTATTTAAGGCCTGTTAACATAACCGGAGTGGAGGCGAAAGCCAATGAGACTTCCAAGGGAGGTGCTCGCACTTCCCTTACCCCTGGTGGCCATGCAGCCAAAGCTGCGGGTACCAGTGCGGGCACCGGTCCGACTGTGGCAAAACCGTAGCTAAGACCAAAACTAAAAAGTTCCAATACAAACAAAGGGCGTCGGCGCTAATCAGACGGTCGTCACCGGTCAAGCGGAGACGGCCAGCTGCACCGAGGACGCGTTCTCGCGCGCCTGGCAATTTGTGCCGAAACGCAAGGGCACTCAACAAGCCCTCTGCCGTGGCACCGACCCTTCAGGTCCAACTGCTGCCCCGGCACAAAGCAAAAAGAGGGACAGATTGACGAGGAAGGAGTGACGTTAAGCACTGCGGAAGCCAGATAAAGGTTCCCGCAATAAACAGGCCACTGCCGCTAGTTCGGTAAAAACGACGCGCGGCCAGCTAAACTTCTCCGCCGGCCGGTAGTGCCGGTCTCTGCCGGCACTAGCCGACCAGCGCCCAGTCAACAGCCTATCAGAGCTCCGGAGAGTCCAGCAGTGTAGGTAACAAGACACATCGACCCGATTGGAAGGATCAGGCCGCGGCAAAGCGACCTCTCAACGAAACCTTAACATCTCGGGGAGAACATAAGCGGCCGCGTCTTGATCAATCCAATAGGGTTGATCAACGAAGCTACGCCCAAGCTGCCAGCGCAACCCTAGACGTCGCGATCACCTGCGACCGCACGGGGATCCTCAGCAAGGTAGTATCGGACCAGGTACTTGCTGCTATCCAGAAGCAGATT
Organism: Agrochola lota; assembly: GCA_947364205.1. NCBI lineage: Eukaryota > Metazoa > Arthropoda > Insecta > Lepidoptera > Noctuidae > Agrochola > Agrochola lota. Next base: position 10,937,704 of record OX376236.1, read on the forward strand.
ATCCTCGCCTATCCTAGGCCTGCTCCCCCAACTAGATACCCCAGGGCGGACCTTTAACGCCAAGCCGATGTTCGCCGGGGGTATCCTCAAACTGTGGTGTGGCAACGACCACACCTTAGCCTGGCTAAGGAAAACAGTCTCCAGTCTGGCTCTCTCAACTAGCACCTCGGTAGTCGTCGTGAGCCAGTCGGAAATCCAGAAGCGTGCACGGTGTGGCATCGTGATCCCGGATGAGTAGAGGTTGAGTCGACCAATATTGGGCGCACTCTCAGCTACCAAAACCCTTGGGTGGACATCAAGAGGTGGGTACTGCCGCACGCAGACAAACAAGCCTCGGCGTGGTTCGTGGTGGTCGGTGTCCCTGTGGACCAAATTCCGACTCTGATGGAGGCCGGACGCCGCCTCTCAATTGGATTAGGGGCGGTTTACGTGAAGTTCCAGGGTCGGAATGGTAGGTTCACCGACGTTCCTCAGGGATGGAACCCCGCCACGAAAACCATCTTGAAGGCGCTGATTCTGCCGCCGCAGGCACCATCAGAGGAGTCCACTCCCCCTACACACACCCGGAAGCATCCGCGGATGAACCTGCTGCTGTAGAGTCAGCCGCCCCTGCAGCCGCTACCGTTGGAGCCGTTCCTTCATCGGGCGAGGAGCTGGATGACATGATCCTGTCCCCGGCTTCGCGCCCGGGAGAGGACGGTTTCGACGAGGGCGACCTGTTCGCCGGGCTCAGACTTGGCGGGAACGATGAGCGCTCGACCAGCGATAGCATCCCTTTCGTCACCCTGTAGAGTCCTCCAGCCAAACCTCCACCACAGTCAGACCGCGGCGGCTCAGCTCCGCAAGTGGGTGGAGGTACAACACACAGCCATAGCCTTAATCCAGGAGCCGTGGATTAGGGCCGGCCGCATACAAGGACTCTCCAATCTTGGCGGTAAGCTCGTAGTCACCTCAGACCACGATCACCCCAGATCGTGCATCTATGTCACAGGTAACCTCAAAACACAGCTCTTAACTGATTTCTGTCGCAGAGATGTCTCTGCTGTTAAGCTGCTCATACAGCGTGACGATGCCATGGAGTTGGTGATCGTTTTTGTCTCGGCCTACATGCCCGAGGCGGAGTCACCGCCTCCCCATGACCTCGCCCGTCTCGTGAGTCATTGCGAGAGGTGTGGGTTCGAGGTTGTCATCGGGGCCGACGCAAACGCTTACCACCAACTGTGGGGTATGGACACGCAGAACGAGAGGGGTAAGGCCTTGGTTGACTACTTATTCTCGACTAACCTATGCTTACTAAAAACTGGCTCTGAACCAATATTCCTAACCAGACGAAGTCGCACAATCATCGACCTCTCTCTGGCAACGGAGAACGCGGCGGAAATTATCACTGAGTGGCAGGTTTCCGAGGAGGCCTCCTGCTCTGACCATAGGTGGATCCGCTTCGACATCCAGGTCTGTGTGCCACCGACACCACCATGGCGAAACCCGCGTAACATGGATCAAGCCACTACACACGCAACCTTGATTGCAAGCTTGTGACGTTACATAACCTGTTGACATTTGCGGACACGAAACAGATTGAAACTCAAGTAAATCACCTTACAAACTCAATCATAGACAGCTATCAGACTGCATGCCCAGAGACCACGCCGCGCAACACACCGGGTAAAAAACCCTGGTGTGGCGCTGATCTGGAGCGCAAGCGCAGCAAGGTAAGAACTGCTCTGAATAGAGCCATGAACATATGTGCGGATGAGGACTGGGACAACTATTACGCGGCCAAATCCAGCTACAAAAAATGCAACAGATTCAGGAGCACCTCGGGATGGCTCATATTCTGTGGCAGCATTGAATCTTGTCAACAAGCTAACAGGGTAAACCCTGATAACACACTCACGTCGTCGCCTGAAGAAGCAAGACGCATCCTAATCGAAACCCACTTCCCTGGATGTGTCTTCGCGCAGGTAGTTGACTGGCAAGATGAAACCCAAACACCATCAGTCAATGATTGGAGTTACGCACGCAGGCTGATCACGTTGGAGAAACTCCAATGGGCCATCCGGAGCTTCCATCCTTTTAAGGCAGCTGGTCCTGATGGAGTGTTCGCCGTCTTACTACAGTGGGGGGGCGCCTCTGTCGCTATAAGATTGGTGCCTTTAATGAGAGCGTGTCAAGCCTTTAGATACGTTCCTAAAGGATGGAGGGAAGTGAAAGTAATATTCATCCCCAAGGTACCCTTACCCTTACCCAGGTAAGGGTGACTACACAAACGCCAAATCCCACAGACCAATCAGCCTGACCTCCTTTCTCCTAAAAACTCTGGAGAGGCTATGTGATAGGGAGCTGAGGGACGGCGCTCTAAAAACCATACCGCTACATGGTAATCAGCACGCATACAGCTCAGGTAAGTCGACCGAATCTGCTCTTCATCTAGTGGTCAGCCAGATAGAGGACGCGATTCGTCAAAAAGGCACCTGCCTGGGCATTTTTATAGACATCGAAGGAGCCTTCGACAGAACCAACTTTTCCAGCATCAGTAGCGCCCTCTCCAGACATGGAGTAGAACAGGTACTAACGGACTGGATTACAAACATGTTAAGCAAACGAGTGGTTCGCCTTGAGGATTAGCGGCAGTTGGCCATGATAGCCAGAGGCTGCCCTCAGGGAGGAGTTTTGTCACCCCTTCTGTGGAATCTGGTGATTAATGACCTCATCACTAAACTCAACGCCAACCGCTATTACACGATAGGTTATGCAGATGACCTGGCAATCCTTGTATCGGGAAGGTGACGGGAACGATCTGTAACCTCACTCAGCAAGCACTACGTATCGTAGAAAATTGGTGCAGGGAATTTGAACTATCAGTGAACCCCACTAAAACTGAACTAGTCATGTTTACCCAAAAACGAGCATTAGGCCCCTTCCGCCTACCCAAACTGTTCGATACAGAACTTCAGTTGGCCAACGAGGTCAAGTACCTTGGGGTCATTCTAGACGCTAAGTTAAACTGGAGTAGTCATGTCGACAACAAGCTAAACAGGGCCTGCATCACCTTCTGGCAGTGCAGGAAAATGATAGGTAAGAAGTGGGGCCTATCTCCCAAAATCATACTGCGGCTGTACCCAGCTGTGATCCGCCCCATGATCGTTTACGGGGCCGTGGTCTGGTGGCCCCGCACGCAGCTGGTTACAACTTCCAACAAACTACAACGCCTGCAGAGACTGGCCTGCGTTGCGACCACTGGCTGCATGAGGACTACTCCGACTGCAGCAATCGAAGCCATGCTGGGTCTGACCCCGCTCCACCTGTTTATACACCAGGAAGCGACAATGGCGGCGGTTAACCCTGTAAAACCTGTTATACCTACTGAGATTGCACCAGGTATCAGTCACTTCGAAGATATTCATAACGAGCTTATAATTATCATGTTATGTTCAATCAGGATGGGAAAATTATAATAGAACACGTGATTCGTCACTCGTGAGCGTTATACGTAATTAATTAATCAACATGATTTAGATATTATCTCCATGGTAGATTACCTGCTGTGTAATTAATTTTCGATAGATAACTGTTCAAAACAATATTGATTGCGTATGTAGTGTACTTTCAGGTAGTGTCGAGTCTCACGCGAGTCACTCGTTAACGCCTCCGCTTGATAGATTGATCCGACTCCGTGATTGATGGATAGTTAACTTTATTTAAATTAAAACGCCTTCTAAAAACGGCGATTTTTGTTTTCGCTACCCATTCTAATCGAATTCGAGCAGGAAGGTAAATGTAAAAGAAATTGAATTAGGTATTAGAGGATTATGTCCAAATTACTTTTAAGAGTTCTACAGTGTATTAGGAAAAATACTTCCATAAAGGAATAATAAGAATAAGAATTATAATTGCTTTGCTTAACACTTTCGACTCCTAACGTTTTCATAGAACTCATACGCCATGCCGCCATACATATTGGAAGTGAACCCTCCAGGAGGGTTGCGCGCATTACGTTTGCGCTAAAGTTAACCATCCACCATTAGGTTTAAAACCGGGTCATAAAACACTGTAAAAAGAAGTAAAATAGTGTTTTCAGGGGGTCTTGTCGCTATAAGTAGTTTCCAACCTTAATTTTTTTTTCTGAATGTTTTAACTGTGAACGAAAAAAAAATGAATATAAATGCTTGGATTTTAAAACCAACGCATACACCAAGTCTTGTTAAAATATACATCAGATTTTATTTTCAAGGTTTATAATGTTGTTTTCGCTGAGAAAAACCTGCATTTAAAATGAGCCCTCACGAGGGCTCCCGTCATCCCATATGCGACTAGGTGAATCCTCCAGGAGGGCACCCGGCACTGAACGTGTTAAAGTAGGTATCATGGATTTACATCATCTACAGCGATTTTTTTTAGGCTATAACTACAGTCATATTTAACGCTAAGTTCTAGGTGACGTTGTAGTAGATTTTTAAAGTCATTTAGTAAAAAAGGGTGCTCAAAGACTACTCAAAATTAAAGTAAAGTTAAGTCATGTGGAATCCCAGTATTTTGGAATGCCATATGTGTCCCAAGACCGGTTTGGTAAGGCTCGGTAGCCCGAGGCAAAGGCATTAGGCTCCGGGCCTGTGATTGGGGAGTTTGTTGTCGTTGACTTGTTCCGCGCCGATGACAATGGCAGGGAATGGGTTTCCTTTGCGAAAGATAAACAATACTTTAAAAATACATGTGGGTTCCGGCGTTACTATCCGCATATATACGAATAGGTACTATGAGAGCTTGCGGACTCTCATTCTGGGTCGAGGTTGATTGATGTACGAGTATGAACGTCCACACGTGTAAGTGTTTCATAACGTGGTGGAAAACTTATTTCTTTGAAGTCGGATATCACTAAGGCCAGAGAAATACCATTTTGAGCTGAAGACAATTGTGTGTCTAGATAGGTACCGCTTGGCTGTGACGAACACTTTACCTACATCAGAAGTATAATGTCGTAAAGCTAATACACTACGTTTACTTGGGATAAAATATGTCAAGAATAATTCGTATGAATATGAATTACTTTTGCAATCGGACGAAATATGAAATAGCAACAAGATAAATATTTTACACTATTATTCATAGACGTTTTAAGACGTAGCAACAAATTGCCAAATAGGCGTTTATCTAGAATTCTGATGTGATTAAGATACGACATAATTTTTTTTTTATTGATCTAGTTCGAGAATAAATTATGTAGACAGCTAATATAGGTGGGTACCCTATTAGAAGTGTTTTACAGGGCACACAATATATTACAAGAAAAGAATGCTGCGGACAATTCTAGTCTTTTGTAAATCTCCTGCTAGTTACCACAACTTACAAAAATTTTCATCAGTAAATATATATTTTAGAGCTACGTACATACCTACCTAGCGTTTGTTGTCAGTAAGGAAGTCATAAACTAGAAACACAAATCCCCTTAGAAAAGTATCGCAACAAAAGCCGCAGAATTTCATAAAGCTTTTATCAAATGGTATTGTAAGGCGATTGCTGAGAGATTCCCGCGCCGGCTCTGCACCGAGATTGAATGGACTGGGCCACAGAGCTTAGGGAACAAGTGCGTAGGTATTTACGGAGGCAAATTAGATTAATACTGTAGCCTTCTAATACCCAGCAATTTTCACTACGTTTACTTAAGCCCACAATAAATATAATTAAAGAAAGGTTTTCTTTTGTCACGTTTTTTCAATGGTTTGTTTTGCAGGCTGAATCAGATTAATTACTACTTAGAAACTGTTTCAGTAATTTCCTTAATTTTTATATGTAGTTTAACTTTCATGTGATTTATATAGTGTGCAGAAAATCAGACTTTGCTTTAATTCATGACGTGTAGAAACATTCCCATAAGTTTTTAACATTCGGAAACACCTTTTGGTGCACATATTCTTTAAAGGGATTTATTTGAAAAACGTTATGAATCACAGCTGTGTTTGTCAATCCATATACGACACAAAGATATAGTAGCAGTCGTTTTTTGAAAAGCATAAAAGGGCCCGGTCTCATGCAATATAATATCAATGAAAGAGACAAGTAGAAACTTCGCTTGCAAGCCGAGCCGTCCTCTAGAAAAAGGCATGGGTTGGGAGGCATCTCAAACAGAAATCAATTGTCCGACTTTTTTTTACAGCTCTGGTTTTATGAAACCATAAAAGCATAAGCTTGATTGCAAATTCATTTTGAATGTAGCAATCTGTTAGTCGCGAGTAGATTTCTGTGAAAAGTAAGTCGATACGAGGCTTATTATAATTCAGCGGGCGGCGCGGTCAGCGGCGAGGCGAGCCCGCGACCGCCGCGTGTTCCTAACAAAATAGCCGGCACGTGCCGGATGATGTGATCATGTGCATACTGTGGAATATTCCGTTTTCATGACCTCATATTATGTTTACTTATCGTATCCCTAGTTTTGGTCTTTTCATCATTGACTACGCTTTATTACTTTACTGTCTTACTGATTACGACTGACTTATTGTTATCCATGCATATTTTAACGCTACTTACTAAGTAGGTACTACCCAAAACTATTTTCAATTTCCTGACTATGAAAAAATGTAATCAGCCTTTCCTCTTCCTCCAGTTCAGGAAGTCATAGCTGTATAATCTAGAGATACAACATAATTCCGATTCTGCTCTCAAATATAATCTTGCTGATTAAATAAAAAAATAAAAATTTAAGCTTGTTGAATTGTCAGTTAACGCGCAACATTAAGAAACTTTATTAAAAAATACAAGGGTTTCTAAGAAGCGTACATAGAGAGCAGGTTTGTACCGACATCGACATTAGCATATTAAAGTGATCTGCATATAAATACCCTGTCTTACCAGCGTCTATGACAAGCGCCGCGAACGACGTGTTAGCGAAATGGACTTAGAAAGGGTTGATTAAGAAAAAACTAGAACAAACTCAGATCTAGGAGGTCTTCGTGCATTATACATTAATCTAACAAGTACGCAAAATCTATTATGTTTCTATATTTCTGAACATATTATAAAATAAGATCGCTTTTCGTGTCTGTGTGTGTGACCGCGTTATTCCTCTAAACTAAGCAACGGGTTTTGATGCGGTCTTCACCATGATTTAGAGAATTTAGTCCGTAAGGTTTACATGTATAATACATTACTATTAAACTTACATACAATAAATAAATCTCGATGTTTTGTCATTACGATAAATGTAGCGTAGAAAAATAATCCTTATGTAATCACTGATTGCGATAAGTCCGCCCATTGTATCACTCTAATTTTATAATTTATGAGTTTTATTTTCCTATAAGTGATGCGTAATAAAGAGTATTCTATCATATATGTATACCTGTTTAGTGTAAGTTGTTTCTACAATTTATTCGACTTCCTAACATGTTTGTTGACTACAGAATCTTATTCACGTAGAGGAACATGCAACTGGCAGGTTTTTCATTTCCACCGACAGCTGAGTTTATTGATTGATCGAAACCCATTACTCCCTCTACCCGCACCTGTACACATGTGGCTACATCGACAATACCTGTGACTTTATTTTGATGGAGTGTTTTCACAAGATTTTACACAAACCTTCGCTCCCTGTTAGCTTCAACGTTTAAACATTTAGCCGAGATATTTAATCTTACGTAAACATTTACCTTACCTGTGTTTGTAATTTAAGGCTTTAGTCCTTTTTGTTTCATTTAATCAGATAACATGTTGTGTTAACCCATTCATCTGTTTGTATATTAAAACAATAATGTTTAAATGATTTAAATCAGCCGTAAGGTAGGTAAGTCTTTCTGTAGGTGTTGTGGTCAAACATAATCTTATCAAGGGATAAAGATGAATATCATAGAATGGGTGCTAGATAGTAGCCGGTTAATTGAATAAACAATCTGTTAATTGAGCGTTTATAAAAGACACATGTTTATAAAAGTCACATTTCAGAACTACACGTAACGATAGTGTTGGTTTTGATAAAATTAACAAGGTCCAACGTGTGACTGACAGGTGTGCATCGAGGTTAACTGAGGGTCTAAAGCACGAATATTTTTTCTCATAGTTTTATAAAATACAGTACACTATTAGGGAATATCGTGCTGTATTTTATAAAACACATCCAACATTTCCTATTCTAATTATTTCCGAGTCCCTAACAACTCCGCTAACTGAATCATAAACCTCGAACATGGACTCTAATTACATTTGGAATGCATAATGTAGTGTAGTATGCGGCATATCCTGTCAAGATCTAATTATTAAGTTAGTTGGAGACACGAGTTAACACAATAAACTGCTGCAGTTCGCCCATAACCGCAAACAAGCCCACTTTATAACGATCACGGAACCACAACTTAACTAATAATCTAATTTATTATCTTTCTACCTCCTCACCTTTGCCCTGCTGTGACAGCATTCTCTGTATAGTGGAAATAGTTTCCTATAAAATAAGTGAAAAATACAGGAAGATTTAGGTTACGCAAATCGCCTACGTGGACGCGTGTCTAAAATACAGCGGAGGGAGAATTCCTTGAAAAAGGATAAGGCCTTAGGGATATTCCCCTAAAGTTGCTAGTTACTTAAGATTTAATACTCTTTAGGTAGATTACAGTTCGGATCATCTTTATTTATGTAGATCTTTTAAATCTATTTTTAATCCAATATTTAACAACATAAACGACAGGAAAAGCTCGTCAACGTAAGCAGAAGGGAATATTGCACGACTGTTGGCTATCGTTGTCAGTCTTGAAGGCTACAAGTTACTGTGTGGTGACTCTCGACATTCTGTTTGAGGTCATCGCAGGCCTAACTTATAAAAGAGCTCGTAGTTCGGTTGTTTCCGTCAATTCAAGCGATAGTATGTTGATGCACGTCCAACCACTACCTACAGGAAAGTCTCTACTAAAAATAAAGAGTGGAAAGAAACTCTTTTTAATTTTGAGAATGAATGAGTATAATTGCCGGAGGATAAACTTACGCGCACATTATTAAGATTAACTACAATATGTTTTTTAATAGAGTTGCCTTTTTTCTACCCCCTCGTAGCTTGAATCTAGAAAGCTGCTGTGGGCTTCAAGTATCGCAATATCGGTAGGATACTGGACCATATAAACATAGCAGATACTAAACCAAATGAACCCATTGCTTAAAACGTAGTCGTAAACATAAAACGATATGCAATACAAAAGAAAGACTCGAAACCATTAAAAACAAACAATGGCGAGACTTTCACGTCTCGCTGCAATATGTTTCTCATTTAAACTAGTAATTAAAGGCGACTTGAAAGGGATTCTTTAATTTATCGCGAGTCTGTGAAAGCAGATAGATTCGGATAACAGACGTGCCTATACTGAGACGTGCCATTCCGTGACAGATTTCATAAAGTTTGATAACGAGGAAACCAGTCTCAACCGCTTTATAAAGTGGGGTTATTGATTGAAGTCTCATATAACTATGGGGCCATTAAAACCTCGTAACTATCTAACCGAACTCTAATCCCATTAGCAGGTCGGAGTTGCGTCAGTGGTCAATTATCAACACATTGTGTTCATTAATTATTTATCAGGCCTTTAAAGCACGTCTATAACCTTTCTCAGTTCAACATGAGGTACCTACCTACGATAGTCTTTGTAGAAGTGAATTTTTGAGATATGAAGTCGGCCGGACAGGTTTTTCTAAATCATCATCACAAAGTCTTAAAATGAGTCCTGGGTCAGTCGAAAAACTAAAACAGGTTTAAATACAAAATTTTACCTATCACAATTAAAAAGACCAATTTTTGTGCAAGCTAAATTAACACCACAATAACATCGATAAATAATACACGACAGTGTCTTAAATCGTTCAAATAAAACTAAAATATAAATTTAGTTTTAGAGTTTATTAAAGCCAGGAACACAAGTGTCAATAGTACAACTTTAATTATTTATGTTTTTGAATGACTCAGTTCCAGAATGCCGTGGGTTTAGGTTTAGCGGGTTACTATAAATTACACAATTAGATAATTATGTGGAATGGGTACATCAATATCAACACTAATGTTTTCTTATATTTCTATACAGGATTTGCGTAACGTCAATAACACACATTAAATGATACAGATAGATGATAAATAAGACAAGCAGACAATAGTTTCGTAGCTGGAAATGTAACATGACGGTGTGATATGCATTTTAAATATTTCTCGTCCACTTTCTGCTTCAAAAAGTGGTGCAATGGTGAAAAGTAGAATTTTTGTAAAAAGTTTTTGTATATATTGATTTCATATAAAAACAAGTCGATCGTCGCTGGCACATGACCTTATGAGTTCTTTAACATTTTATAAAATATATATAGATTTTGAATGTAAAATATGTTGTTTTTGAATAGCCTATTTTAAATAATTGACTTTTGGAATGGTCTTGTTTAGCCAAAGGATCATACATTTTGTTTTCATAATGCCTATTATATGTATATATAAGTAGGTTTTACCAACGTATCAAAAACAGCATGGCAGAGCGGTACTGCATCGATTACTAAGATTGGCATCTCGACGCGGAGCCGCGGGGCCCGCGCTGCGCAGGTATAAAGTTTAAAATACATATATCTTAGGTAGACGTTAAAAGCTCAGCGATATGGTTAAGGTAGCACTAGATATGACGGTTCGAGGTTTCTATAGGATGCGGAGTAGGTATCCATCAATCACAATTTCAACTACAGTGTGCTGGTAAGTACACAGGAGCGCAGAAATTTTACAATATCATCATATTATACGTATGGTTTTCTTATATCTTATTGAATAATTTTACGGTCACACATTAATTTAAAAGTAAGATTTTGAATTATATCTACTGTGGCTAACCGGATCCTTGATGTTGGTTAGTATTCCGTGTCGGTTCCTTCATTCTAGTGAGTTAGTTTGTGTGCCGCATCGCTGAGAGGCTGCTACTTCTTTACAGCTTGGATCCCTTTTCACAAAATATAATAAATCTGCCACTTCCCTTCTTTACCTAAACATGAATCATTCTCTTCTTTTAAATACAAATCGTTCTCACACAACTTTATCATTCCGTTATACTAATTGTTACATGTATAAAGTAGGTATATATAATATTCATTTGCTAATTTAAAACATCAATACATCATCTATTACAATAATATACTTGTATACACAGTGTACATACGTCACGTACAGTTATAAAATATATCTCGTACAATTAAATCTAACGATGAAAAATCAGTCGTCGAAGACAATGCATTCCATACATATAATAATATATATAAAATTATATATTCATTAAGTAATAGATGCGACGGTTGTTAATAAAAAGCTCGTTATAAATGCATAAAGTTTTATAAAAATTTTGTACACAATATATTTTTTAAAGATTTTTTACCAATCCTCGAGCTGTGAAATACGCACCATTGTGGTTTATATAACGATTTGCAAAAACCTTTGAAATCCTACGGGATGTAAACTCAATAATGATAATTTATTAAACGTAATTACTTAAATATACGAATTGAATGTTAAAAGCATATTTTTTCTTGCATTCTAGAATATGTATATCAATGGATTAGAGTAAGTTCACAATCAGCAGAGATAAGGCAGCAAAAAACATTGAAACATCAACATCTAGGAAGAAATATAAATAGGTACTCATCGTAAATACTCAGCAAACACAGATTTGATACGGTTAATTACATACTAAACATTTATATATATTCCGAGGATCAAATACTATTCGAGGACATGTCATTATGGTATGTAAATTGAATTACGACTATATATTGATATAATATACTGTTGACAAAGCTACTGTATACGTATTTTAACAACTAACACATAATAATGATTTTTGGTTTAAAAAGTGCGCAACAGTAAAGTTAATTTAAAAGAAGTAGGCGGGTGGAGCACAGTAGCACGTATGACATTGTTAACAACGGGCCTTAAAGTACTTGGTCGGGAACTTCTAATAGAGACTAACGACTAGGGACATAAGCTCCGAGGGTGCGTACTAATTCTATACACATATAAAATGCATTGAAATTACACATACACAATACTTTATACATACATATTCTCTCATGAGTAGAAGAATTACAGTCTTTGTAGTATTTTATATGTTAATACTGATGACTTTTATACATCTTAATCATAATAAATAGGTATGTAATCAATAACTTAAATGATATTTAAAAAATATCGAATTCCTTTTTGTAAATTTTTGTATATATTGTCAACATTTTAATGGACGTTGTGCGTAAATATAAATAACGAAATAAGTATAGTAAGAAACAGATACTTGAAACTTGTCAGACAACTCACTGCTCCGCGAATCTTAACTTTTGCTTCTTGACAAAGTCAATGGCCAGTTTATCTGTGGTGCGTGACTCCAGGATTTGTATGATTGGATGATCTGCAAACAAAGTTAACATAAAGTACTTGGAAAGGTCAACACGATCATCTCCAGAATCCAAATTTTTGTCGCTTCAGTGAATATTTAGCATTTTAATTTAGTGTAAGTTAAAGTTATTGAACTAAATATGATGAGAAAACGATCTTGTTTAATTTTATACAAAACATCAAAGGCCGACTTCATAAAGGACCATGAAACTACCTGGAAAAGCTTTATTGGAGTTATTAATTAGGATGATAAGTACCTAACAGGAAATTTATTCAGTGTCATCAATACGCTGGTATTCTTGTGAAACGTTTTGTTAATAACAGGTTAATTAATTGTTAATAGGGCATCCTTTAAGAATTTAATGACGTGCTCGGGCTGTTAATAGGAAGTTCTTTGAGTCGTCCTATCTGTAGGAGTGAATAATGAAGTGTCAATATAAATGGGTGCTGAAGATACCTGAGTAGCCGTTAGAAGGCCGTGTAGGTATAGTGAGAAACATAGTGAACACACTTAATAGCATACGCGATTATATTCTTTGTGATTCCAAGCAGTAATAGTGTAGTGATATTCTTAATATCACTCGAAAATTCGAATGATAAGACGAGTGAGATTGTTCCGCCATTTGAGCGGGGGTTCTGATGTAGTAAAGTATAAAGTATCAGGTACTGACTGCGATCGTGCAGCTGCATGAGCGGTAGTTCCATGGGGCGCAGCGGGTCGGGCGCGGCGTGGCAGTTGACGCCAGGAATGCGCGCCAGCGACACGAAGGCCTCGCCCGCGAAGTCGTCCGCGGTCAGCACGTCGCGGTCCCACACCGACAGCGCTAGCGCCGCGCCCGGGCAGCGGCATGCCTCCAGCGACACGCCGAACTCGAAGCACTCGTCCCAAATCGGATTCAGCGTTTTCTAAACACAATGAGCGCTTTAATAATTTGTAACGTGACGATATTGTCTATAGAAATATATGAAAACGCTTTTAAATTTTTGTCCACGATAACGTTACAACGTGCACCGATGTTTTAACATCAACGTTAAAATCGTAGACGTCGACGTCCACGATAATGTGAGTTGTGTCAGCACCGAGGATGTCCTTATGAGTATGGCTGGTGCTCTTGCACAAGGCACCTTGACCTCAGACACGACCAACCGATGATTTTCAAAATTAAAATATGTCACGGTTTCATCGATCGACCGCAGTGCATAGGTGCATCCTAAAATTAAGTAAAGCCCAGAAAATGTATTATAGTTCGCTTAAGATGTATCTATTGTATTTGTAGGTAACGGGTAGTCACACTAGCCAGTCCTAGGCAAATGATGTCTCTACATAGTTACGTCTAGTGATGAGAAGTTCTCTGGAACGTCCGGATTGCTGTAAATTCTCAGAAACATTCGCTTCGTAGAGAATTAATAAGAATATAAAAAAACTTGCTGTCCTTCTAGTTCTTCTCTAACAGAATTTTCGTTTAAACTTTAATGCTATACCTATAAGGGTCGTTTTAAAAATTAATGTACATTTTGTTGAAATTATGTGTCCATGAAACTTATTGGTAAAATTAAATAAACGCACGCTTCTCCCAGTCTGCTTCGACTTTTGGTATCTCGGTTCACTCGTGCAAAGCGATAGTGAAGTAGATAGGGCGGTTAAAAACAGAATTAACACCGGATGGATGAAATGGCGGCAGGTAACGGGAACAATCTGCGACTGCCGCATTCCTCTTAAACTTAAGGGGAAGATATATAAAACATAGACCTGCTGTCTTGTAAGGATCAAAATGTTTGGCCACAAAAGGGATGAAGGAAACGAAATTGCATGCAGATGAGATGAGAATGCTAAGAGAGATGTGTGGTGTTAGACGAATGGATAGAATAAGAAATGAGTACATAAGAGGAAGTCTGAAAATGGCGCCGGTGACCGAAAACTTGTGCGGAAATCGGTTGTCATGGTATGGGCATGTGATGCGGAGGAATGAGGAAAATATCGTAAGGGAAGTTTTGAGTATGGATGTCAATGGTTATAAGAGTAGAGGAAGACCAAAGAAACGATGGATGGACTGTGTGAAAGATGCTATGGGTAGAAAGATAACTACTATAGAGAAGTATAGAAGACAGGGACATTGCGTCGACCGATAAATTGGGATAAGGGCAGGAGAATTATGACAGTTCTAAATGTAAACATATAAATCAACATTCAGACTAATTAGTAATAAAATAGCAAACATAGAAACAGATTAATATGGAAATTGGTTGTATTGCTTTAAAAAACTTAAATTAATTCCTGTCGTAATTTGTTTCCCATACAAAAGCGGAAAGTCCACAGTCGCGCGTATTTAAAAAAAATTGCAAATAATAAATAGTGCACACAATAAGAAACCTTATTCAACAATGTTTTGTCGGGTAAACGGGTAAGTTACTCGTATATGGAATATACTATAAAACATTGTAATTATAATAAACCATTTATTTATTTGCCCGTAAACACGTGTCTCTTATTCCATTCCTTTGTGTTAAACTTTGATATTTTATAATAATATGAGTAAATTACAAAGGACATGGATAAAGTCTGGCCCAGCACGGACAAAGACTTAATAATATTTTTTTTGAAGCGAATATTTAATTAATATTTATTTTTTAATATTAGTATGCATGAACGAAAGCTGGAAAATCCCAGTGGCATATTTTTAGGTAACGGACTATCAGCTGAAACTCGGGCTAATTTATTGAAAACATGTGTGAGTGAATGCTACCATGTAGGGGTTGATATTGTTGTAACTTTATTAAATTTAACGTTTTATTAAACTGTTTATGTACTTATGATTTTGTATTCGAAAACATACTTGCAAAAAAAAGTTAATCTAAAAAAAAATACATAAAAAAAATCCGGCTTTTAAAATATTTTAAAATTATAATGTAACCTCCATACTTCCTAAATTCTTTTAAACTTTTTTTGTGAACGCTACACTACCCTATCTTTCGTTGTCATGGGAACGAATTTTTTGTTATATGTCATCATCCGTCATAATATTTATTTTTGAAATAGTAATAAATTTGAAAAAAAATTACTTACGCATGAAAAGTAAGCTTTGTTTGTATTATTGGAGTTGTTGGTACATTTCCTGAAGGCACAACAAGGCATCTTTGTACAGCTGTGTGTATTAAAAACGAGAAAGTTACTCCGATGTGTCACGAACTATGACGAATGAGGAAATGATGTTCGAAATGAGCGAATTCGCTCATTTCAGAAGTGACACTTTTCGCGCGACGTAAGTATGGTGAGGGCATTGATGTAAATCAAAGATACGCCCTCACCATACTTACGTCGCGCGAAAAGTGTCACTTCTTTGCAACTGTAGCTTTTTTTGCACCTATGTTTTCGAATACAAAATTATAAGTACATAAACAGTTTAATAAAACGTTAAATTTAATAAAGTTACAACAATATCAACCCCCACATGGTAGCATTCACTCACACATGTTTTCAATAAATTAGCCCGAGTTTCAGCTGATAGTCCGTTACCTAAAAATATGCCACTGGGATTTTCCAGCTTTCGTTCATGCATACTAATATTAAAAAATACGCCTGAGTCGCTATTTCGCACGATTTTGCCGAGCCAGCACCAAAATCTACGACGCTTGCAGTCTTCTTTCCAGTCCAACGTAGTTTGGTGGCGAAGAGCCATCTTGTCAGCAATTAACGTGCAGAATATTCACTGATCACAATTTTTATTTTTTTTCTAAAACCTCTAGCGCTTGCTTATTAAAGCCAAGATCACCCGAACTGTTATCGTACCATTTTCTTATGTCGCGAGGATGTGGCAAAGATCCATTAAATATTTTTCTTGATTTTTCTAATCAGCCTGTTAATAAACTCTACCGCTTCTGCTTTCAAATTCAATTCAATTATAATATCATTGACCACACTAAAAACAAACATTTTATTATTTCAAAACAACCTCGGTTTAAAATTAAGTACCCTTTTTAAAACGAGTATGCTGACGGTAAAGCGACAATTCTCTACATCATTGTGTGACAGATGACAACTTAAGCACAAATGTGGTGATTTTTTGATGCTGTAAGGCGTATCTTTTGATATAAATCGATGGGTTAGGGCGTATCCTTGATTTAAATCAATTTTTCCTCAACAAGTTAGTATGAAAAATGTTTGATTTTATTATGTACCACGACTGCTTAAATAAATTGATCAATTATTATGTTTTGAAATTATACATTATGAACTTTTTCGCTTACTTAGGTGTGGTCGTCAAATTCTATTTGCCATCCATGTTGGCAACGAGCTTGTAGAGCGCGATCTCCAGTACCTAGGCGGTCAAACAACATCGATGATGACGTTAAGAAAATACCATACCACCAGTCCTCACTCTCTTGAAGTGTGCAGAGAGGTCGACAGCAGCCTACTGAAGAAGCTGTCAATTGCAACAAATGCTTGGATTTTGAGAGGCAAAATACAATCGCGACATGTAAGCCGTAAAGTATACTTTGTGTATATTTTAATTGACAGCTCTCTTCGTGGTAGAAATGCCATAATACAGTATTACTGTAACTGTGCAGTAGACAAAATAACAGTAGGCAGCTGTGCTCATATAATGTCTATTATATGGTATCTAAGTTGGGCAAGATATCAAGGAAATGTTGCACCTCCTGCACCGCACTTCGATGATATATCAATTATATAAGATAAAGATAATGTTTAATTATATAATAATACCAGCCTATTAGTTTCCTACTGCAGGGCAAAGGCACCTTCTCATATAGAGAAGGCACAAGCATTGATCACCACGCTTGCTCAAGACGGGTTGGCGATTTCAGACTTACATCAACTGGGCCATCACCACCATTTATAAGACGCACTCGTATACTTAGACATAAAACCTAAATTAACCTTTAAGGTGGGTTCGTTTAATTCTCAATGATCTTTGTGATTTCAAGACGGGGTTGGACAAAGAGCTCGCAACGCTGCCATCTTTCTAACAAACGAACGCGTTTTCTTTAAAATAATAGTCATCATCATCATTCAGCTAAAAAGTCCACTGCGGCACATAAGTAGGACCCTCACATGGTGGAAGTCGCGGAAATTCACTGTATGCGAGGAGCACAGGACCGGTCTATGTGATATAATTAAAAGTAAATAATAATAATACCAACCTATTATTTTCCCACTGCAGGGCTGAGGCCTCTTCTCTTATAGAGAAGCCACAAGCATGGATTGCTCAAGACAGGTTGGCGATTTCAAACTTATATTAACTATAAGTCCAGGTTTCCTCGTGATGTTCTTCCATAACCAATGTCAGTAATGACCAAGATATACTCAGAAAGTACATAAGAATTGAGAAAAGTTACATTAGTACTTGCCAGGATTTGAACCCACAGCCTCGTGCATTAGAAGCGAGGCCTTAACCACTGGGCCTTCACGATAATGTACATACCTACTGTATTTAAATGTCAAAATGTCATACCAGAATGTTCAACTAAAAGGTCTGATATCTCGTCACCACCGAGTTCTAGAGTAATAAAATATAAACAGGACTATTAAATACAAATATTTCTTCATGATATATATTGTTTTATTTATGTCCATGCTGGGCCAAACTTGTATGGGAGTGTTATCCATCTCCTTTAGGATGGCAATTTCTATGAGTCAATATAGTTACAACGAGAGGGCACTTGTTTCTTTCGGCCCCGCCCTTTTGTTTTGTAACTGTTGTTTCATTTCGTGCGCGTTGTAAAAAGGACAATAAGAATTTGTTTTAAAAGGCCAAATTACGTGAATTCGGTAAGTACTATACTTTACAGTGCAGCATGTCAGTGTAGTTGATGGTAAATTATAATCAAATGCATGTTTAACGAGTAACTCGAGGGTGAAATTACAAGAATATTATTATTTGTAGGTTAGGGACACGTTCATTTTGTTCATTTGTGTGACCATTTTTATTATTTTTATGTCACGTTATACAATGGAATGGGTTAGGGATAGTTACAGTAAATTCACTTAAATGTGAATCGTAATTTCATTTTCGGAAAGATTTGATAACACCTGCTGAACGGCATAAGCCGTTAAGCCGTTACCGAGAGCGTTTAAAATCAAATCATCCAAAAAAATTAAAGGAAGTACAAGGAAATAATTTAGATTAGATTCGTCGACTTCGTTGAGACTCTGCCCTTACTCTTCATTTGTGTTACTTTTATGTCACGATATCACAAAATAAACACAAAAAAATGTACCTACATTAATTTTGAAAACGACCCATAAACTGAGCTCTTATATTTCCAAGTTTCAGTAATAAATTGAAAAACATTAATTTCTATCACTATTGTCCGCGTCTATGTCTTACCTTTTGCACATTCGTGGTTTGTTCGTGAGCCTTCGGGAACAGTCGTTTGGGCACCAACTCGAGCACTACGAAGGGATCGCTTAAGCCGTTCGGGTCCAGCGGAATCACGTCGCGCGCAGACAACACTTCCACGCATAGGGAGTCGTGGTTGAAGTACACACTAAATAACAATATGTACACTATATTACAATGGTATAAAATGTATACTGGAATAGATCTGTAATTGCGATTTTCTTTAAATGGGCCCGACTACGACAACCACAACAACGTCAAACGTTTGTAAACTAAAAGTATTGATCTGTGCTAAAAGCTAATAGGGTATCTTTGAGATAACCACATTGCCGCTTCCATACTGAGAGCATAGCAAACCTGGTAAACGGTAGATAGGTACAGTACACAGGATTTACATGAATTAAAAATAAGCTCATCTTTCAATTAAATTCTTACAGGTTTCATGAAAAGAAAGATCGTCAAAAGGATAAAAACAACAAATCCTTCTTTTTTTTTCGACAATTATATTTAATACTGCCAGTAACTTGAACACGATAAAAAAGTGGAAACTAAATACAATTAAAAAGCCGGTCAAGTGCGAAATGAATCAAGTCTGGAAGTTCTTATAAATCATCCGATATCCATTTCACAAGAGTTGTAAAAGAGTATTACATACAATGAGGTAGGTAAGAACAGCGACAGGATAGATACACTATTGCGATATATTCTGGACTTAGATTGAATCGAATATAATGCTTATACTTATGCAGCTTGAAGATAGTTGGGTAATTATGAAAGCAGAAGCAACACAAGTTCAAATAATTTACGTTACTTAGTTGATTCTTGTTTGCAATTCATGTAACCAGCACGAGACAGAGTAGGTTACGGATGTTACTGTATGATATTTAAAGAAGCTAGGTAAGGTATCCCAAGGTGTAGGATGGTGTTCCTAGAAGCGATACTGATATTGCATAGCCTTCTAAAATATAATTTAAAAAAACGGAAATTTTACCTCTAACAAACAATATTTTTTTATCAACAGCAGACCTATGGCTGATTTTTATTTGAATATATTCTTCGTTGTTTAAATACACAACTGGTAAGGCTTCCACTCAATGCTTTTGTCCGTTTTGAATAAAAACAATCTTGACTGAGAACTGAGAGAAATGAGGCTGTCGGACTAATTAATGATATTTTAAAAGCCCCTGACTTATTTGGCTCGCCGAACCCCAAACGTAAAATATAGGGTAGATACCCAAAAATTAAACACCACAATGTAGTGATAACGTTATCTGAAAACATAACTTAAATATCTGGAGCAATGTTAACAATGTTTATCTTACCGAACATACTCAGATAAAGCCTTTATACAAACAGTAGAAAAAAACTTGTTATGAAACAAACCCAAAAGTAATAAAGAAAAGCTTGAAAAACTGAGGGTTGCTATGGCTCCGTGGCTCGTCAAACTTGTGTATTCGGCGAAATGTACTCGATCCAAATTACTAACATGACAAAGAGCGATGGAGCGTAACCTTTTAGAAATAAAACGAAAAGACCAAGTTTTAGAGATAAGAGTAAATGGGGGTAAGCTAAGTAAGAAAAATATACAGACAGGAATATGAAGGGTACAAATTATACGAACAAAGCTGTAAAAAAAAACATTTGTATAACAAATATAAAATAAATATGGTTGGTCTGGAACTTTGCTAAAATAATATTTCAACAAAATCCTACTAACCGAACAAGTATAGAGCCATAACGCGAGGGCAGCGGTGTGCGAGCTTGTTCAGCCAGCCTATCAGCGAGCCACAGCTCCAGTAGTTTCTCGGTGGGCGCCTGATGATACTCCATCCTTTGTTCCACACGGAACCACTCCGCATTGTGCACCTCCGACATCGGGAGACCTAAATAGATATCGATTAACCATTGTTTACCAACTAAGCCTCTTACGACCTCTGCCGGAGAGTTCCTAACTCCTCGTTCTAACTTCGTCAACATGTTATTAAGTAATATACAAAATATTTTATTTTTAAAAGTTATTTGCTAGATTATGTCTTAATATAGTGATTATTTTTGAACAGATGGCTGATAGGTCACTTCACTAGGTATGTAACTTTTAACTCTTTGATTAAGTGAATATTTTTCTTGTTTGTTTTTATTAATGGTCATTGTAAAGAGTTATTTAATGTAATAACTAATTGCGATTATGAAATGATTACAAATAAACATAAAACAAAATGTATTCTTAACCTTTTCCTTCTGCGTGGAAAAATTCAGCTAACAGGTCGAGTGCCTCCCGGAGCCTATGGTGGTAGACGCGCGGCCGCTCGGCACCCCCCGCGTCTGCTTGCGACGACACCTCTTTGAGCACGCCGCTCCAGCAGCCCGCCAGCGCGCGGATGAACGCGCGCGGAAGCAGCCAGGTGTTCAGCGATGACAGGTGCTGGTCCAGAAACTCCAGAAGAGGAGTTATTGCCTGGTGCCGAATTAGAATTAGAAGTGTTTCACAGTCGTTTCTACGTGTTTAGGTAAGCATTTTGTATAAACTTGCATTCACGCGTAACAAAATCTAACAGTAACCTACCTGTGTTGTGGGTAGCGTGTCTGGTGACCATGCCAGGTGGAAAACGGCTTTCCTAAGCGGTGGCCGTGCTCGCGCGGCAAGCGGCGCGGCCGCGCGTGCTGCTCGCGCGTCTAACGTGCCTAGCGCGCCGCGTACCAGCTGACGCGAGTTCTCGTCGTTCAAGCTACAATATTATCCTTTTGTGATCATGTTACTTCGCTTCTATTTCGTGGCGTCTGAGGAGTTACATTAATTAACGTGTATTTTGCACGTATCACGTGCCTGTGGTTGTATTAACGAGCTTTAACTATACGAGTAAGGCTCCGAGACAAGCATGAAATTTTTATAAACAGCTATACAATATCTATCCAATTTCACTGTCCATTTAATTCGTGAAGTGAAATGTTCATTAGCACGTAACCGAAGTTATGACATGAATATTAAAATCGTAATTGGTATGTATGACAGTACAGAAAGAGGAACGCAAACGTCGAGTGAGGCAGCAACATGCGTTTTACACAAAACAGTCTACATTTCACGTTGTAAATTGTGAGCTATCATTGCTGTCAATTGATTTATATAGATCGTAAATTCGTAATGTTCCAACTTTTGATTGAGTTTCAACTCAAACTGAGATAGTTGTCAAGTTGTTTTAGTTTTAATTAAGATTTATAGGCGACTGCGTGGTAAGTATTTACGTTACAACTTGTAAGTACTTGCTGATGTGCTACGTTGTAAAATGGGAAAAGATTTTCTCTAGCAGTTTATTCGGTACAAGTTCGGCCATTAACACGAGATGGCTATATTCCGCGACGATTTGTTCTTAAGGACCACTAAAACTTCTGAATGGCTGTGTGGCGCGTGAAACTGAATGTTTTGCGTAAAAACAAATGTTCAGGAGCTTACGCAAAGCTATTTAGTTACAATAACAACATTGTTAAACAATATGTAGGTTAGGGTTATAGGTCCTGGCAAAAGGTTTTCCCTCACAGGTAAGATACTTGTTTGATCTTCCGTAGCAAAACACGTCTTCAACGTTTCAGTACGTTAAGAGCAACTAAATAAATAAAATCTCTGATACGAGAGACTGAACGTTCTTATTATTTTTCAGCTTGGATGAAGATTCTGTGCAGCTGAGCGTTTTATGTTCTATCAATCGCTGCATGACAATTTCTGTAAGTTACACTAGTAAAGCGAAATGTATGCCGATATAAGCTTTAGAATGGTATTCCTAAGACTTATATTTGTTTGTGTGGAATTTATGAAGTTTGTGCTCCACAGCGTGTCCTGTCGTGAGTGTAGAACGCGCAATATTCACGGTCCAGAGATTAGCTCGCACTTACATGTGTTCGTCGTCGTACTCGGCTAGAGAGCGGCGCACATATTCCAAGTTGTTCACTATCGTGCATATTTCTTCTGTCGTTTTGTTTTGCCCTGCGATAAGAGTTTATGTAAGACTATGTTTTATCCGACTTCAAAAAGGAGGACGATGTACAGGATAAATCTTTGTGGGTGCCGCAGGTTACGGGCGATTAAAAGAGCAGAATAATAGATCGTGAAATATTGTTATGTCGGTATACAATAACACAAATATTGCAACTACTTTATTGAGTGTTCACAAACACTCAATTTTGTGACTGACATGTTTGTTCAGATACATTTTTCTTAAGAATTGTTGGAACAAATAGGACCCTTGTTAGAACGAATAAAGCTTATTGTTAGGAGCTCGTGTTTGAAATATAGCATTCTTTTGAATCTCTGTTCGAAAGAATGGAGCGATTTAGTCGCTTTCCGGAAGCTCGATTCAGCGTCTGAACGCTACACTTTGCACACATTCGGATGCTAGTCGCAGCGATTTACTAAGTTGATTCTTGGGCATCTGCAGAACACGCAAATCGCGTAATTCAGATAGTATAAATAAAAATGCAGCGAGTCGCCAAAACGCGACGCAGCATAGAAGCAATGGCTGTACGAGAGATTTTACTATCGCTACCGAACGCAGAGAAAGTAACTTGTCTGCTCCCCCGGTCCTAAGCAAACTTAAACGTTCTACGTTCCTAGTACGTACCGTAGTTCTCGTAGTACCCTTGGTCTGCGAGCGCGCCGTGCACGAGGTCAGCATAGTGCAGCGCGGTGGCGCACGCGGCCTCCAGCAGTCGCACGCTGCCGCCTGCTGTGCACTCCTCGGCACCACCCACTGAACGCCATACCAGGCGCATGTGGTATAGGCTAGACAAGGTAAAGGAATAAAATGTTAAAGCTCTCTGCCGACTACACCGTACCGCATACCATGACCGGGCTATGAACATATCAGGCACGGAGAAAAATATGATACGGACTACGCCCACTAGATCGTACCAACAGCGTATCAAACCCGTGCATAACGATTTTAGTCTCCGTACCTTCCGCGTATCATCCACGTATCATATCCGTACAATTTCTGTTCTACCTGTTGGTTCACCTGGTATTTCGCGAAGGCAGACGCGTCAGGAAGAGCGGTGAATATATTTTTGTTGAGAAAATTATTTCCTATACCTATACGATGGCTAGTAGAAAATTTCTCGTTTATAAAGTTTAGTACGGTCATCATACGGTGGTTATAACTCGTATGCTCACCGTTTCGCCACCTACGCGCACCGGTTTGGCAACATCGCTTGCCATGCACGGAGCGTATCAGCTCCGGCAAAATATTCTTTGCGACAGTTGCTGGCGCAACGGTATTGGTAGGCGGCGGAACGGTCTAGTGGGCATATTCTCATACCTTTCAATACAAATAAAAAAAATTGCTGACACGTTCTTAGCCCGATCATGGTATGGTACGGTGTAGTGGGCAGATTCCTTAAACTGGCAAATAGACGTGTACGGAACTCCACGGTTATAATACCAGCCATTTATTGTCCCTTTGCAAGGCAAAGGCCATTGAACACCATGCTTGCTCAATACGGGTTGGCGATTTCATACTTATATTAACTTTAAGTCCAAGTTTCGTCACGATGTTTGACTTCTGCCAATGTCAGTAATTAATTGATAAAGTCATATTAGTTTGTAACAGTTCAGGTACTATGAGCTGTTACAACCGTGATACATTTTGATTTTATTCGAAAGGCTAGTAAATACGGCAGTAAAAACTTTAATAAGAGATGGAGAGACTCGGCTGACATAGTGTATGTATGTACTTGGCCCAAGTAGCCTATTGTTTTCCTAGGGCTTTTTCAAAACTATTATACGACTTCATTAATACCCACTGCATTTTCCTGTTAGAGTTCCTTACTCACTACATTATTCATACAAATCATATAACACTTCATAAAGGACAAATGATGTAATGGTCCTATTTACCGACATAATAACAAAAATATAATGTAAAAGCAAAAAGTTCCGAAAGTCCGACGCACGGTTCACCTCATGCACAAAAATCTTATTTATACAAGGGCACGAGCCGCCCTGTTAATTTTTAGCCCGATAACAGTGACAAAGTTAAATATATGCCGCTAAAACTGGACCTCGTATGTATGTCTTCTATGCCCTATACTTTACACGGGTTAATTTGAGTTACCTAAATGGTAAATTCAAATTCGTTTGCTTGCTATTCATCTTTTACGGTACATTTTCCTGGAATTACCTGTTGAGAGCACTAAAGTGTAAAGCAATAAGCTTCGTAGCGAGCAAGGCTTTTACACATGTTCACGTACACTGTATATTATATGCTCTTATTTTTATTGCTTGTCTGATTGTTTTATGTTACCAGGCAATTACGCAGAAAGAGAGCTTCCTAACTTGTTTCAGTTAATTATGCAGAACAACGATCAATTAATAAATTTGGTATAGAAGTGCTTTTAGTTCTACCTGTCTTGTTAAGTGTACAGAACGACACGGCGAGTTGGTTATTGATAAAAAATGTTTGTGATAAGAGCCAATAAACCAGGTAATACGTATTGAATACCTAACCCTTAAAAATATGCGTGACCTGAAAATTATAGTAGGTGAGATTTGCTCACATGACATTCGTATAAAAATGATGTACGTGACATTTATAAGTTTAGTAGTTTTATTTGTTGAGTATTTTATTAATTGAACGTGGGTAATTTCCTTCGTTTATCTAGTTTAGGTGCTGACTCACCAAGCTGCAGTGTCCACTGACGAGGTGCTGTGTTTCACGAGATGCTCTCCCTCCACAGGTCGGTCTGCAAACAATATCTCCGTTACAAAGGGAGCAATATTGAGACAAACAACGCAATTTAATAAGCAAATACAATATTCTAGGTACTCTATCAAACTTTCGTTGGTAACATCAAAAATATTTATATAGTTATGAGTGTAGTTAGTTATTGTAAAATAAATCGTTGTAAATGATTTAGATAATGTA
This sequence comes from Agrochola lota, assembly GCA_947364205.1. Taxonomy (NCBI): domain Eukaryota; kingdom Metazoa; phylum Arthropoda; class Insecta; order Lepidoptera; family Noctuidae; genus Agrochola; species Agrochola lota. Next base: position 10,963,344 of record OX376236.1, read on the forward strand.
TATTAATGGATCGTAGCTACATCAAAATGAATAAACATACATAGATCTAGGAACACACCACATCATATTTTATCTTCTTGTATGCTTTCTGTGATACAATAAAACTGTATGAGATGTTATCGTCCAATTTAATGAAAAATACGTGAGTGAATGTTTATAATAAAAAAAACAAACAAGATTATTGATCTGAACAACACAAATGAACCAATACAATACAGTCGAAAGCGAGCTTACAATAAAGTAATGAGGAAATCCTATGAATTCGATATGACCGTCAGTTAAGGATCAATTAGAGAGTGGACCTTTAGCAATTGTAATTTGATATGGTCCTTATAATTGGTCCTTTACTTTGATATCGTATTTCTTATTGAACCAATTTATGATGCCATCTATAGATACTTAGCTTATACCAAGATATACTACTGAGTTAACTTATGTTTTTTATGCATGTGTTTCTATAACAAATAATAAACCTATTTTTCTTATTTCTTTCTATGTAGGTATAGGGAATATAATAAGTAATAGAGCACTGCTTATAGCTACTTACTGAGAAGAGTTTACATAATGAAGTGATTTTCGTATTTGCCATTCCGATTCAAGGTACATCTAGTAAAAAGAATCTTGACGTTAATTTTGAAGACACGGCAGTGTTTAAATATGTTATCTATACGTATAATAACAATTTACAAGCAGTCCTTTATTTGTCTCGGTCCAATAAAACGTTTCGTGTTACGGCACAGTTAGAACTAGATGTTTATCTTAATGGCGGCCGCCCTAGTGCGGGTGTGAACCTTCGCCTTTTGCCTTCACAACAATTATACTGCCTCTTTCGAAAATCACTTCTTTTTATACCCCGCTAGGTTTTAGTTTCTTTTGATAAGCACAGACCGGTTGCAACTTGAGGTTTTCTTACAGATATCCACTGAACACCGGTTTAACTTTCTCAGATTTACATAGGTACACCTAATTCCTAAATATATTGGTAAATTGTATTATTTTAACTACGACTCGGAACTCACAGGCAAAATTTTATGTGTTTTACGACCAATTAGGTAACTCGATGGTCGTAATTAATGTTCATACGCTATGACATAAAAATGTTATTTCTAATGTATTATGTGTTAGATTTATTGCCCACTTGTAGTGATATGAATTTAGAACTATTTTGTCGCACATTGATGACACTACAACGTGCTAGTTGAATGAGAAAATGAATTATTGTCTTTTACTTAATACTTGAAACTGGTTATTAATGGGGTTCTAAATCAGGTAACAGATGTGTCGACATTATCATAAAAAGCACCTGCGCTAAATTAGTTATGTTTAATTTCCCAGAATAGAAAGGGAGCTACTAAACTTATTCGGACATGACTATACACATCACACTTTGAAGATGGCTACATAAGGTAAGGTTTTTATTATTATTTTGGAGTTTCTCCTCCACCCGTCTCTCGAGATTAACCCGTATACACTTAGACACATCGGAAAAAGAATGTGACACAAATAATGCTACATTTAACAAATAAGAAATGACGTGAGAGCTTACCAAGTTCGACGGCTGCCCGAACTCTTTGCAGCGCCATAGTTTTGGTGACGGCGAGCCAGCGATCGATCAGCGGCTCGAACCATCTGCGACGACAATAACATGACGATAGCGAAACGAAGTCTGTCGCATTCCGGTGTCATCACCCACGTGAACGCAGTGGACGCTTTGCTGCTAATTACCATTAATTACCAAGTTGCGCAACATGAACGCTGCGAGTAGGTACTCCTTAACTTAATCCGTTCAGCTTTTGATAAGACTTGTTAATTAACAAGACTTATAAAACTCTGTGCTTGAACAAAAAGTTATAGTTTGACTTGGGTTTCAAAGTGTTAGGTAGAGTATTATGACAAAGACTTTTAAGACTACCTCAAAATCTGTACTTACGGGTTTTCGTAAAAAACTAAAGGACTTAGGTATAGGTACTGCATATTAAAGCACAGTGTACTTAGTTTGGAATTATAAAAAAGATACGGCATTTTATGGAAGATAGAAAAGCTAAAAATAAATACATAACATTGAAAAGAATATTGAAGAAGCTTTTGGTTCTCTCATCCTGTGCTCGCATTCGGGATCGAAATAAATAAAGCTCGCTGTTTTTCGTTGCAATGAATATTTTATGTGATGTAGTTTTTGCGGTTTGTACCGTACGAGAACATGGTATTTTGGTAGAATAATATAATAATATTGATGCTTTCTTTGATTTCCATTTATCTAACAAGACAAAACTTGGGGAACGGGAAGTTATTATTGTATATTTAACAATGCTCGGGTAGGCAATTTATATACTTAGTTTGGTTCAGAGTCATAACTTTAGTTTCCCATAAATAACTCAACAGTAGGTAGGTATACCTACATGAAAAGAGCCTCCACCAGAGACGTTAGTCTTGCGCACCATAAATAGTCCACACGGCGACTATTTTTGGTGACTGGCCAATCCTTTTACAACGCTAGACGCCAATAATAAAATTATTACCGTCCATATTACTCGTGCCGACGAGAGAGAAAAAAAAAGAAAACATTAGAAAAGAGCTTTTAACATCAAAATCTGTTTATCAAATCCAATTTCGTTTGGAAACGGGCGCCTTCATCATTGTGTTTGGATTTTAATCAATCATTTGTCGCTAGCAGTCTGTGTGCCGGTAAACTAGCCGGAAAATGGTTTAACGTTAACGGTCCATTCATACAGCATGACAGATCAGCCGAGTCATGTTACCGTGAATCTATTAGGGGTTGCAAGATATTCGCGAGTTTAACAGTGTTTGACAGCACATCGGAGGTATCCGTTGTGCTATCAAGTAGGAGATTTGTGCCCATAACTGGAGGCTATCCCTGCATTCTTCAAACATAGGTATACAGTATACACGATAGGACTTGCATGCACACCTTGCCTCGCTGTCTAGTTACGAAATACATGGTGGTAGGTACCTTAATTTTCGATTAACTGTAAATTCAAGTCTCGAACAACTTCCTGAAACATCTAATCGATTCACCCGTAATATAATCTCCGAACAGATTTGTGATCCCACTAATATCATAAATGGGAAAGTTCGTAACTCAATTATACCGCGACGACTGGACAGATTTAAATGGAATTTAGGACAGTTAGAATTAAACCAAGAATTGCACATAGGAAAGTAATTTTGCCCGGAAAATCTGGATATACAGCGAAAATAGATTTGTGTTTGCTTCATTATTTTTTCTCGTTCAGCGCTTTAGTTTGGATCTTAATAAAACTTTACTAAGTAATTTTGTAATAAATCATAATTAGTCATAATCAAGTCACAAATAATTTGAGGCACTTACAAGTATGCGTCGAGTAACTGCGGTGGCGGGTCGTGCGGTGCATGGGGGTGAGTCTGTGGTTGCGGCGCGAGGGATGCCGCAGCGCAAAGCTCGCGGACCGCTGATAGCACTTCAAATGGTAGTGTCTTCGCTATTGTCACCAGACATACTAACGGATAAGGCAAACATTATAAACAGTAAGGGATAAACCTAGCATGATGTCAATCTAAGAAGTTCTGGTGGCTAGTAGATGTCCACCCAGGTTGACCTATGCCCATCCTTTCGCAATCCTACATCATCTTATTACAGATAAAACGATTGTCGGTTTTATAGACCTCTGTCATATTTTGGTAAACCAGGACTGACAAAAGACACGTAAATGTCATCCAACTAAGCTATCGATCGGTCGTTATGTGTATAAGTATAACGTATTCCTAAAGTTATGCTGACTTACAGCAATGTTGGTAGATTTTTCATTTCATGAATTTGGCAAATGAAAGTTATGCCTAAATGCTTCCCAAATAACTAGGTTCACAGCAGTAAAACAGGGGCGATAAAAAATAAATTAAATACACATACGTATATTTGCATGTATTACACCTTTACATAAAGCCAATCATTTCCCAGGTTTAGCAAAATATTTAATAACACATCTATCAAAGCTTGCGGGCGCCAGATGTTCCCGTGATACCCCGCTTGACTCTAGTTTATTAATTTGCAACCTAAATATAGATAAGTTAAATTAATATACCGGCCAGGTTGACCTTTCGAAGCCTGCACCTTCGGCCATTAGTATTTATAGCAGTCAGTTTTATTTCAATACGTTTAACACGAAAAATAAATAATTATTTCGGCCTTTTCGGCGTAGAATACGGAAATCGATGTTTATAGGGACCGGCGTTGCTTTTTGAATAGGTCAGTGAAGGGATGCACGATATTTGTTTTTCAATGACTTGGTGAGCGCCGGCAGTCGACGAGTTCGGGACTTTTGTAAAATAGTCAAATTCAATTGATAAAAATATAATATTATTAAATGCACTACGTGCAAAAATTCTGAGGAAATATGTACAATGTCTTTCCCGGATATTTTAGCGAAAGGTTATCGAGATAGATACTATGTATATTTTCGCCAGACATTTTATCGATAGTACCGCCGCGTCATAACTTGGATATAGTCTGGGACCACTCATGTAAGAAATAGAAAACCCTTGAGAGGGATATATGAGAGTTGGGCAAAATTGTTGGGTCCTGCCTTATATTATGATATTATTTTGTTCAGAATTTGTGGTAATATGTGTAATTTAATGTGATATACATAGGTAGCAGCTTACTTCCATTCCCGTGTTCATCGTACATTGGTTCTTCAACAACGCCGCACCAGCCCTCGATCACCCAGTGCTCCACACACTGTCGCACATCCTCTGATAGCTATACAATAATTGAAACCTTTATTTTTAGGTACCTACATATATGTAGCTATACATAATATTTTACTCGTAATCTAATCCCGTTTACGAAAAGGTATTTTGGAAACGGATCCTAATACACCAGAGAGATTTTGAAAGTAATCTCTTTAACCAACAGGGTTGCCGATATTAATCTTCGTTGTTATCTATGTATCGTGTGTAGGTTAACAGTTTACGTTTTTACGAAAACTGAAAATGACAAATAAAAACTTAATTGTGCTTAATATACCTAGTAGGTAATATTGGTCGCCTAATATTGGTATTGCGAATTTGCTAACAACATGAGCTGATGACCAGAGTGTACATTTTCACCTCATATACCTAATCCTAAGGTTATGCGCACTTCGTCCTATTCGCACTTGGCCCCATTCACGGTTGGTCCCATTCGCAATTAGTCCCATTCGCAGTTCGTCCCATGTAAGTGGTTTGTAAGGGAAGGGGTAGGTTTATGGACCAAAGAGGGTTGGATTTATAAAAAATCATCAAATATAGTAATAAAAAATCCAAATTCGATAAGTTCGCAATGTATTAAGTAATATAATAAACCCATCCTAACAGCTGTGTGCATAATAATGAGTCGCTTTATCAAGGAAGCGCGAGGTATAGCCCTACATTTAGGCATGGGTTAACTTTTAGGGGAAAAGGCCTTTAATTGATGATAGCCGATAAAATTTAAGGAGCATTGGGACAGAAATTAGACGGAACAAGTCGGATTTATTATTTTGCCCCTTTTTCGTTTTAATAAGAATTAATTACGATAAAAGGACTTTACATAAGCATGTTTTTATTCAAATTTGATTCAAACATCGTGAATCGTTTTTGATTTTTGCAAAAACATATCGCGGCTGCAATGACCCGATTTCCATAGTTATTGAATTATGCAACATTTAATGAAGAATAAACATATGGCTGGTGGGAAAGAAGCGCGGAATGCACCTATTTCGTTATTTATGCATCATGTGAAGTACCAGACGGTATCCTTAGGCTGGACCTAGGTAGTAGCCATACTAATAGCACTTAATTTCCCACTTTTACGTATTCGTAGAAGAAAGTGCACGCCTGCGATTAGGTATTAGTAAATCATTATTACATAATGCGAAAAGCTGAGTATACAATACATCATGTACCTAGACACATATCAAAAATAGTATTATTGAACGCACCGGAAAGTCTGACCCGTACCAGATTTTGTCAATTTTAGTACCAGTAAATCCAGCTCTAGACAATAATAGAACATGAGTGCGCCAGGCCGTTACTGCCAACGAGACGTAACCAAATTGTCCACTTACCATTTTGTCTATCTGGTTGAAAACTATGCTGAAATATGGCACGTTATTGGTCCTGCAACAGAAACGCATGTGATGTTTCATACAAAGGAAAACATGAACAGTATAAATCGCTGGAGACGCGAATACTTCCCGCCTACAGTTCCTTTCATTTGATGATTATGAAGAATGGGGGCGCGGACAACAATGGACCCGGGGTTGAACATCGATAAATAAATATTAACACATACCAAAGGTTAGCCTTTCCTATTCCAACGTAATAAACTGTGATTAAATCTTGATTATATAATTGGAGGAGGAACATTTTGACGAATTCATCTCAAGAGTCCTTCTCGGAGACCGCTTATTTGGAACTTAGGCAAAGGGCTTTGGTTCCGGCTGTTAGCTTTGAGCCGCAATTAGACTCGTAGATAAGAGTGTACGAGCCAGAGGATTAAAGGCGTAGGCTGAATTTAATGTAAAGATAAATCAAGGATGAAATAGAATGTTTCATATTTTATTTGAACGATCTATGATGCATATCGTTTGTAGAACACAATGTATGTGAATGTTTTTCTTCTTGTTTTATTTACCTGATTTAATGCTGAATAGCACACTAACGTTGTTTTCCATAAAAACTTTCTTTAAGATCTTTGATAGTGTGCTTATTTTTAAACTTACGTCTCAAACAAGGGATGGTAGTAGGTCAGCCCCTGCTGCAAGTCGATCTGTATGAGCGTAATGAGGTTCACGAGGTCTTCCCCGCGTTCGGAGTGTGTGTCCTGTCCGCACAGCGCCTCGTACCACTCGGAGGAGCCTTTGCGGAGCGCGCTAACGATCTCGCTCCTATTGTCAACAGTTATTGCCGCGGTTATTGGCGCTTACTGCAGCCTTTGTGTTCTGGATTCAATATTAGTGGCACTTGTGCCCACTGGATACAAGTAAAAGGTCAATTTAGAATTAGCCTTCTGGTGATAGAAAATGTCACTCGGCTTCTGGATTACGGGTAGGTACTTATAATCTGACGTTTGTTAAATATCATTTCAGTTTTGCAAAAACTAAGAAAATAAAATGCTAGCTACTTTCAGAATATTTCCGCACTGGTTTCTTTGTAATCTCAATCTTGAAAGTTAAAACAAAACAGTCTTAAAAAGTGTAATCTGGCTTCACCACACAGTTTCATTTTCACAGCTATTTAAGGTCCCCATTTGCAAAGGCAATTATTTAGAAAATGCTGTGCTAGATCCTTTCCCCCAGCTCATTTGGCGAGGGTGAAAAGCTGACTTTAATCTCGCGAAAAATACTCTGAGAACTATGAAGCCGCGCTGTCTCTTCCGAATAATTTACGCTTGTCTAATGAAAATGTCTAAGTTTTTCCCTAGCATATAATTCGGTAGGTATCTATTACGTATATTTGTGAACCTAAGTAACTCGCTAAATAGTATGAACAAGATCGCGCAAAATTTTAGAGTCTTTGTCTATTGCAATATTATTGATATAATTTAGTCACATATTTATGATGACACAGATTGTTTACAATTTATTGTAAGGCACAGCTGTTTAGAGTTTTATGAAACTTACCATTGCTTGTATATTTTTGATTCATGAACTTGCTCAGATATTAAAAAACTCGACTGTACATACATATTGCACTGAAATCCATAAATGCTATGCATGACAAATTTGTTATGCATGACAGCTGAACTTACAAACAAACAGTAATTATATAACTGCGAGGAATAAGATGGTTCCACTCACCTGATTTCCTTGTTAAAGGGGCAGCATCGCCAGAAAGCCTTCATTTGTGAGAGCTGACTCAAGCATCGCAGCAGATACTCCAACCTAATGACAATAACTCAATTTAAAGTTACCAGATCCATTTAAATGATATTACCAATCTAGCAGCAGTTACAAAAGGATTACTAAAGTAGTAGTGTCAACTGCGTGCCATTTTATAGTCCGCAATATCGATCGATTGACGATTAGACATTTATGAGCTAGGCTAGGCGACCGAATATAGCTCAATGCATTACGACACACATGCATTGTATAATAGTAGGCCCTTAATAAAGACATAAAAGCAAACACATTATATTTTTAAACGAGTAACCTGCACATTGAATATGACAACTTTTTATATTCAATTAGATCTTTATGTGTCCAAATACCTGCAAATGCTAAGTGTAGATCAATACGTCTAAAGCTAAAGAACTTAAAAACGAACCCTCCTTTGACTACCAATAAAAAGCTTTAAAAAAATGAAAATGAAACATGGATTTCTAATACTTCACCGCGTCTGAACGAATATAATAAAAAATAAATATTGTTTGTTCTTGAAGGAGGTAATCTTGAAAGTGCCCACTCAACCTAATTGGATAATTTTTTCACTTTGGAAAGCTTATCATCTCTTCAGTCATAGACTAGGGAATGCAGAGTGAAGAGTTACAAAAAACAAAAGTGGAAGTAAGTGAATAAATTGTTCAGTGGTTACCATTTTCGACCGACAAGCTATCGACTGAAAAGTGCTTTCGAAATTTAACATTGGCGTTCACCTAGCTGAGCCATAGAATAACCGCTACAAATGAACTGTCAAAGGAGAAATGTGTACAATCAGCGCGCTTTACAGACGGATGTAATTGCAGTTTGTTCTGACTAGCTGAGAGGAGAACAATGCCGAATGCAGTGCAAGATGACGTCTTTGACACCCACAAGCGTGTAAGGGGCTCTCACTGCAGGGAAACACTGGAAACTTTATTGATTTATTTATAATAGTCAACTAGCTCCGCCCCGCAGTTTCACCCGCGTAATTCTCGATCCCGTAAGAATATCGGGACAAAAAGTATTGTATGTCCTAATGCAGGTCATGGTCTACCCATGTGCCAAATTTCATCCAAATCCGTTGACCCCTTTTAGCGTGAAAGCGTAACAAACAAACTGACTTTCGCATTTATAATATTAGTTGGTGATGGTTAATTAAGGACCTGGTGGTTTACAGCATATGGATGGTTCTGGAGATAAACGTCAAAGTCTAGAAGAACTTGGATCCTCAGTGTTTTGTATTCAGTTGATCAGTATTAAACCACTATCAGTGCGCATTTTGGACCAATATGAAGTACCTGTAATGATCCACAATCCATTGCCATATTATCTTTCAGATCTATATTAATTACATTACCGCATTATATAGGAACACGTACCAATTAATTAATTCATGTTTAATTACATAATTCCGTGCCTTATAATTATGAGGTAAACTGTTTAGTACCCAAAATATTCTAGTAATTTATGTTTTGAATATGTTTAGTGGAAACAATGGTACCGCTGCCGTGTAATTAATAATCCAAATAAATCATAAGCGACAGTTTATCGTAGTTAGGCTAAATTAATGCAGACAGAGTAAGACCCAACTCGTATTCGTTGTGTTTACCTGCTTCTTTCAATTATTCCAACACCCTAAAGATTACAAGGGTAGATTTTATTGTAAACTTGTCAAGAAACATGGTTTAATAATTTCTGAGGTTTATGTTGCACGCAATCAAGTGTGAACTTTAGAGGGCAATATTAATTTAGTGAGAATAATAGAAAGGAAAGTTTGCCTTCAGTAAGTTTCAAGCTCTCACAAATGCAAGAATCGAGAAACCTCTTATGGGAAACATCTCTCAAGCTTAAGACCTGTGATCTTAATAAGATCAGAGGACAATGAAGACATTTTAAAACCAAATAATTAATTTTTTCATGAAGTTTAACGCTCTTGAAACTTATTTTAACTAGTTTGTTATCTCAACTACATAATATTATATTTGTATTCAAAAGATACAGTTTGATGGTTTACTCATGTTTGACGAATAAAGTGGAAATGTTGATCAAATACTGGTACGAGATGAATATAGTAAAACTGTAAATATAATTCTATAAGTAAGTAAAATTACCATGGAATGTGATCTTAATTTTGTTCGTAGTGCTGAATATCAAAGTACGGTCGGCATAAAAGTTTTTATCTAGACAGATGCCACGAGCACAAGTAAATCGAATCTCGTGCGTGTAAGAACTCGCTTTGAGCGACTAAATGGGAATGGAAAGTTCCATTCAATGCCCATATAGCCTGATAAAGTTTATCTCCACAGAAATGTTTTGAACATAAATCTAGCTATGCAACAGTGGTTTTTCAATTCCTAATGATTGTTAGGTACAGGATTGTCATACTTATCTATTATGAAATTAAACAATATTAAATGCCAAAACATTTAATTTATTGAAACAATTATTATAGTCGTCAAACAAGTAACGGTGCTATTGCACAAGTGTTCCATTACTCATTATTGAACGAAGGGGCCGTAGGTGATGTGCAAAAACGCTATCGCTTACCATTTGCACGGTATGTAATAAATTAATCTCTCACAGTCGCTTGGAAACCAAATCCTTTTTAATACATTTTATGTTCTTTAACAAAAATACATTTCTTATTTATAGAATTTAATAGTACTTAGATTAATCGATATACTTAAGGTACCCTTAACAGTTGCATATCCTAAACGTAGATTAAAACGAAAGGTTTATTGTAAATGGAAAACGTATAAAACTTATATTAAATATATTAACAGCCGTTTGTGGCCCAGGGCAGGGCACTCCAAGACCTCCCTCCCTTCCCTCCTTCCATTTATCTCTACCTACTGCTGTATAGTGCCTATCTTCAAGAAATGAGTAGAGTTCGTCTCACCATCTCCTCCTGGCCCTACCGTGTTGTCGTTTGCTGTTGTTTGGGATCCACTGTTTGGTTATTTTAGCCCATAGAGTTATATAAATATAGAGTTATGCAAGTTATACAATACGTATATAGCTATATAATATAGCCTGAAAATGTACAAAATTAGTAACACATTTATAGTACTAGATAAATAGCTAACTTGTTAATGCTGTACTGGTGCAGCACCGGGTAGAGGTCCCGGTGCAGGCGTAGCTGATGCAGCGCTCGGTCCACATACTCGCCGAAGCAATCAGCCAGCCAGCGCTCCTCGTCACGAGATGCTCCCGACCCTGAGTCCCCGCTGCCGCTGCCAGATATCGCCTCACAGGCGCACCAAGCGCGTTCCAGCTCAATTAGCAACTTGTGCATGTACCTTGACCAAAGGAAATTGATTGATAAAGGCATGATTTCCTTTCAGAAAGACCTATGTGTGGGAGTGATAAGCAGGGTAGCAGCAGTAATACTTACTTAGGATCAAGAGGAGCATCAGCATTGAGTCTGCAAGCCGCAGCGAAACGTGCAATAGATGCCTGAAGCGCGCTAAGATCGCCTTGTATGGCATGCTGGTGGAGCAGAGTCTGTGCAGCTCCGCAGAGATCCCCGTCCCATGGAGGCGTGGGCGTGGCAGCACTGGGCTCGGGCTGCCCGGCAGCCGCAGCGACTGCGGCTGCGGTTGCAGCAGCTGCAGCTGCAGCGCGTTGCAGCTCCACCTCATGCGCCAGGAGCACGCCGAACAGGCGCTCGTGTTGACGCACCTTACCAATGATGTATAGCTTTAATGTAGAGCATAACAATATTCCCTAATGATTGCATTTGGTGCTAATAACGTATCGACAAAGTTAAATGTAACTTTGTCGATACGGCCCTAGTCAGTTTTTTTTAAATTATAAAATAATATCATTCTATAAAATATAAATTTACTCTTTTAGTCAGCTCCTTCGAGTAAACACATGGTACATAGTAAAGAGTAGAATGCGGAAGGGCGAGCCTGATTGATTTTACTTTGCTTTTGGGACCGGCTTAAACGACCTTTTTCATTTACAAGAGATTTCTTAGCAATAAATAAAGCTCAAAACCTAAATAATAAAATGAATATGTGAAAACTTTTGAAGCATACAAAAGCCAGTCCCACTGAGTCACATTGAAAAAAGCACCTATGAGGAATAAATTTGATTTATCGTGTAATCGCAATTTCGCTTCAGTCGCTCGCTCAGTTGATTACGCGGGGCTAAAAGAGAGATCCAGTCACTGAATACTTTGAATAGGTTATCGAGATACTGGAGAATCTTTATCGAGACGGTAAGAGATACTTAAACGGTAATTCTTATCTAAGTTATTGTAAATACGAGGTGCCTGTAGTTGAAATACTGGTAGGTACTTGTGAATATGTAATAATGTGATATTAAACACAGTTGGTTGTTATATTGATTTCCTTTATTGTGGATTTATTAAAGGAACCAGTTCAATATTTTGTTGCGGTCATAATACGTACTATAAATAATTGCTAAGTGTTCCAGAAGAAGGTGTCATTTCTATTAAAGATGAGAGTGATGTGAAATTCAACGCAAATAATAACTTGACATTGTAGCTGATAAATCTATATCGGTATGGGTTGTTAAGCAAATAAAAGAGGCAGTATAATCCAAAATAACAACATGGGCGATGGAGCGTGGTCGACACGCGGCTCGGCCCTGACGAAAGCGTTATATTTGCTGCTACACAAAGCCTGCTATATACGTATACATCATATATCAACTAATGGTTCGCTGCAAAAGCCAATAAAATGTTTTATGTACGGTGCATGGCTCTGTGGATCAGCAATATTGATATGTAAGCCTATAATCCGCGTCGGAGCGATTATCTTTATTGTTCATTTATCAAAGCTTGTTAAGCCAAGATGTTTCTGCAATATTAAGAAGGCACCGTTATTAATATCAGAGTTACTGACGTATAAAATTAGGCTAAACGAAGCAAGAAGAAAATCACGTCGTTGAATTGTACTATTCTACTCGGACGGAAAAGTGCTTTGGATTTCAATTTCACGTCTGTTTGGCTCCACACATAGAGTATTATAGTCTAATAAATAGTTACGGTTTGTTTTTTTCGTGTAATCAAACTTCCCGTTGAATTATGATAGTCTTTTTATTGAAAATTCTACTTTTATAATGCAGTTTATAAACGATGAATACCAATGAGTGATACTCTATCTCAGTTATTAGCTAACTTTTGTGTTAGTAGGATGTAGATGTTTATTTATTTCAGCACTAGCGGACAACTCTGTGAATAAATCAATGTGCAAATGAGGAGCACAGCAGTTTCGATTGTAGTGCAGATGCGATGTACCTACATATTGTTGTCATGGAACGAACACAGACACAAAGAAAATCCTATTACTTTATTTTAAATGTATTCTGTGTGTAATGGCTCTGCCTTTGTCAACAATTAAGTAGGTAGGCAGCAACGATTATGGAAGGTATTACCTTTTTATTGAAATACCAGTGGATGACTTTTGTTTTAATTGATTAACCCCAAACACATTAACACTGTTAGTGTCAATGTCACTGTCAATGTTAATGTCATCATCATGATGAATGATGATGACATCAACACTCAGAATCGACATATAACTTTTGAACTTGATCTTAAATTGAACCACCATGCTCCAATTCATTTCAGACACAAAATATCTGTGGCAAAAAGACCAAGAGGTGTTCCTTTTTTAAATTTTAGCAGGTAACACAAAAATGGAGACAAAAAGCCATTGCTAAATTTCCGAGTTACAGACGTGAAGTCGAATGACGTTGTTACCTGTTGCCAGTTGTCATCGTCGTGGCGGCCGGCCTCGCGGGCTGACAGCCACAGGCGCAGGCGGATGCGGCCCTGCACTGATGAGCGCTGGGACCGAGCCTCCAGTTTGTACCACGCCTCCTTGCCTGTCGACGGGATCTCACGGAGCGGGACGTTCACGCACCCTGCACAAGGATTAAAAAACATGGTCTTTTCTTCCTTATGCACTCTTACATAAAAACAGCATAAACGTTAATGATGAAAAGTTGAATTATTACGATAGGGATAAGCAAATATTCCACTGAAAAGTTGATTAATGTAATCTAAAAAGTCAAATTATGTTACAGAAAATATCAAATATGAAACAGTATCAAAACAACCCATGTTTTTAAATCTTGCTTGTTTTATTTACCAACGAAGTTATGTTTCCATTTCAAAGTTGCGAATTTGTAACATTTTCTAGTACCTATAGCAAAATATTTGTTTTTATTTCCACAGTAGCAGCACGGATCGGTTATGTTATTTGTTGTGAAAATCAACAAATTTCTGCAACGAAGGCTCCATAAACCGATTACCTTCTCAAAATAAATGGAAATTAAATTGATGCACTGAAGCTTTGTTTCGCTGCCTGCTACAATTATTTTACCTGTTATGCTTTATTTCAAAACCTTTAATGTAAAATCGAAAAGGGATATTAATTGAGTAGAATCAATATTGTTCAATTATTTGAATGCCATTATATGTATAAACGTTCGTGCAAGGTGGAAGTTTCATGGAAAATGCAAACTGTTCGATCCCCATAATTATATTTAGACTGCTCGAGGGTGGTCAGTTTATGTTGAATTTATTCAATTCGGCAACAACGAACAAATAAATTCATTTAAGTTCAAATAACAAGCGATAAAACTGGTATTCATTGGAGAATGAATATAAAATATTGAATGGACAAGTCTGGTCCATTAATTCATCATTCAGTTTTCCGACGAGCTTACATTTCATCTCTAAGCTTAAAAAAGAGATTTGAAAATGTCAACATTGAAAAGCGAGATTTTGTAGCTCGGGACAGCTGCTATATTGATTGTCTATGTGGACTATACACTTTGTATGTAAATGAATAATAATCTATATAGTCGTTGGCTAGAATGTGGTTAAACGTAATTAGGTCTTTAAATGAGATGTTATCATGAAACAATTTAAAATTATCCGTATAGTTCGAAACGCATGTTATGTAGTGTAGTATAATGTATTTTTTTTATAACCACTAGTTACTCGACCTACAGAGTTTATCGGTTTGCTCTCGGCTCGCTATTTATCGATTCCCATCAACACAAGTCAGACACTTGACGTCAAAGGGGTGATGCCACAAGAGCAATGCAATGTTATCAGATTATCCTCACACTACCATAAACAGATTTATGTGGAATGAGTGCGTGAGTGGGTATTACGCAGTTCAAACATTGACGTATGGCGGTGGACGTGAGACAAGGTTCCATCAGACCCCCACACCACCGCGCCATTCGATTTGGCCTCCGCCGCCCCGCCCTGAATGCAAGCAAGCGCTTTGCACCTCTCATTTGAATTCATACATTGTACAACGCAGGAACACATCATACACTTTCATTTGTTTTACATAAGCAAAGCTTTATTAGTTCTATAGACTATTTTGCGTGCTCCCTGTCCATAAAAAATGTACTTTGTCAACTAACTGCTTCTATGTGAGACATTATGGGGATTGAATAAATACTGTACTTTGTATGATTAATGGCTGGTCCCCAAACAGCTTTGTGTTAAACGCATTTGCTTATTTAATACTACAGTTCTCTTTTCTAACAAACTATATGTTAAAGACAACCCCACCTAATTTTCTTATAATTTTGGTATAGTTTTAATATCAATAGGTATGTGTAAAGCCAATTAGTTCTCTATTAATGAACTAAACACTGTAATCATTCCTTTTACCTAGTAAATTGAAAGAAACCATCAAAGTTAATGTGGGTTGTACCTAAATAAATACCACTGAAAGAAATTAATAGCTGCCCCTTGATATTCTTGAATTAGTTTTGTGAAACCTTGTAACGGCCTAAGTAGAGTGATTGACTGACAATGAAAATAATTAAGTCTAAAGCAAATCTAATATGTTCGTCTGGTTGCCTCATCACACATGTTCATTAGGTTCCTATCAATTACACTTAATCTTTCGCCGTCGTTCATCAATCTGCGTTACAGCCATTAGATTTATGTAGATTTTCTGTTTGTTTAGTTTTTCTGACTCACAATCTACGAATTTATTCGTAGCTCACGGTAGAGGTTTATATGACCCTTATGGATATTAAGATTGCACAAAAAAGAGGTACGTGACATTATCAAATAGGTACCTAAACCTAGTGTAGGTTTTAGGTTCACTTAGATTTATGATATGTACGTGTTACGTGTGCCATCTCCTCACGGGGTAATCTTAAAAATAAACACGTTTAAAGCTAGCCGGTACTAAGTACCGGTAAAGTAAGTAAACCCAGGCGTGATGAGTTCAGATCGCGTGTCATCCTCCTCGGAGCCCCAGGGAACACTTTACAAGTCGCTCTTTGTACACAATAAAACAAATAAGACCTTATTTGCTTAGCTCTTGTTTTTCTAGGCTTCTTCGTTTCAGTAGATATTGGTCTGAAATACTGCGAGATAGTTGGTAGATAGGTAGGTAGGTATGTATTATATTGTAGCGTCTTTAGGATTGCAAAATCAAAGCAAGATTATATTGGATCCGCGGTTAACCACGTTATAATATTGTAGGTGGTACCTAATAATATCTAATATACTCGCGATATGGTGCACCTGCTAGAAAGATAATTTGACCAAGTCGTCTATTTTAACATAAATTAAAAAAAATTATTAAATGTTAAAATTCTAAAGACAACTACTTTTTGTAAAATAATACCTAGAAGTACTTATATTGATTATTAAAAGCTAAGTGAAATTTAAATACATACATACACAATAGGTACATTATATTATTATTTTATCCTTCATAAACTCATTAAAATAGTAACACACACGAACTCATTAGTGTGTTGGATATTTTGTTCTTTGAAACTGAAATACGAACTGCATGCAGGTTAGTTTCAAGTCAATTATTCACATGAACACTATTAGTCTGCTTCACGAATAAGTCCCGGTTAAACTATATGGTAGATAATTTCATACAAATTCTAATCCATATTTGAATGTTATTCTTGTAAATATTCCTATCTATCTACAATGACATTAAATACTTATTCGCCCAAGTTGTTTATTTAATATAAATAATACATGGGGCGTTATTACTTTAATATCCTAAATGCATAATTTATATATAGACATAGCTCCTATACTCTCCGAGTGTTAAACACAAAAGAGATTAGAAGTCGTTGTTAAAATATGACAAAATACTTAATTTTCCATGGGGCTTTTCAACGCACTTAGTCTTTTACATAAGGCGAGACTACAGTCTAGTCTTGCGACTCGGGGCTGATTGACCGCAAATCGATTCAGAGTTACATTTTACTTAGTACTTAACTAAGTTAGTCTACCTCGGTCAAGATCAGGTAAACAAATATTAGCGAATGCTAGGTTAGCTTACACAAAAGTATTTGAATGTTAACTATCCTAACTAATATTATAAATGCGAAAGTGAGTTTGTATGTTTGTTTGTTACGCTTTCACGGTAAAACGGCTCAACGGATTTTGATGAAATTTGGCACATGGGTAACCATTGGGCTAGGATATAGGCCAGTTTTCATCCTAGATCACAGACGAAGCCGTGAGTATCAGCTATTCCAGCTTATACCAGCTTATCTAACAAAAATTGGACAGTAAACTGTTTCAAATAAGTCGTCAATCGCTGCGTAGATAGTCTAGGAACGGAGTCTAGGACGACGAAATATCTCAATCAGATAAACTTTTTCATGTATCAATGTAATCAATCAAACGTACTAATACGTGTTGACGTTTGGCTCGATTTTATCGAGGAGCGCCATTATATTTTCGTAATTTATGGTGTTTGGTTTGGTGGACTTACTAAACATTACGTCTAAAATACATTGCCTTTAGTTGTGGGTAGATAAAGTATAAATATTCGAAACTATAAGTAAATTATTTATCGATAGACTTTATTATTAGAGTAAATTCCAAAGGTTAGGTCAACGTTAGGCCGAGTTCTGCTTTCGAAGTTACATAATAGATACTAAGTAGGTAAATTCGTAGCGACTCAGTCGTCTGTCACAAAATCTTCTTGGAATACACGTGTTTTAATCAGTGAACCTTATTTAAGGTTATCATAAGAACTCCGTCATGAATGACATTAATCATAATACAATAATGATAAAAGTAGCATTACAGAGCTTCGGTTTTCACCATTAAATTAAGCTAAAGATTTGAAAGCCCTGAGTATCACGTTCAAAATGATTTAGCAAAATGAAAGTGGCCGGCTATCCGACTTAAAAAGTTTATAATTAATAACATTGTTCCAAGAAAGATACTTACAACTTTAAGTTTTAATAATGGTAGGTTTGAAGCTTAAAAAGTGTCTTAAAAAAAAGACTATGTTACAGAAAGAACATTTCAAAACTTTGATACTAACCCAGAAAGTCATCTTGGCTGCCCTGACGTGCGCTTTGGCAGACTTGTTTGAAGAACCGCCCGAGGCCGCGCACGCCGCGCACCTCGTTGAGCCGCGATACGGCGTCCAGCACTGAACTCTCGTCGTCGTGGTCCCAGATGTCCAGGTGCAGTACATCCGATGATATGTCATCAATATCGCTACGAACAACACCAATCAATATCGAGAGGCTGCGCCTGTGTAAGGTAGCACATACACGATCAAATTTGAAAACCAAGAAACAATGTAACTCTTATCTCATTTTAATAGGGTTTAAACTAGAATGCATGCCGAAAGTTTCTTCAAACTTTGTGATCGTGAATGTGCTACGTATGAGATGTACCTATAATTATTTACGTACCTATATACCATACTTTGCAAAAGTTGTGACTAAAACGATTTCATGTGAATATATGTGTATGATATTTTGATTCTATTTTATAACGCATGAAACACTTACAATTTGAATGTCTCATTCCACTTGGGCGACAGCGTGTGTTGCCGCACACTGGTGGCTCGTATGTATCGCGCCGGCAGCCTGCCGAGGCTGTCGCGTTGCTGACGACCATCGCGTCTTTTGAAGCTCAGCCTGAAGCCGTGCTTACGCCCCTCGTCCTCAGAGGCACGTGGAGAGGCCGGTAAGGACGCTGGCTGGATTCCCAGCATGCAGTACGGGTCACTGAACCCTAGGTGGTATAAGGTGGCACCTTTTAAGGGATTTCATACCAGTTCAATCAAAAAGAATTCGTTTTCATACTGGTAATGTATTAATATAGGTAGATGTAGGGAATTGTAATACTAACACTACTAATACTATGGATCTCATCTTGTTATTACCCGCTATAAAGTGTTATTATTATACTATAATACGTCTAAGACATATTTTGGGCAATTGGTTGATACATTTTAATAAAGAAAATAGCAAAAAGAAAAGTGGCTGTCATGGGGACTGCCAATAGAAGTGAAAACTATGAAATAACAGTGGTTTTTATTTTATTTTGAAACTTATTGTAGTAGGTATCAAAAATTAAAAAGCCATGTTTTGTAAATTGAAATAACATTATTTATGTCAGTTTTTCACATCTATCGACACTCGCGTAACGCGAACCCATAAGATTTTCCTGTATCTAAAATCACTCAGCGTGCCTAAGAAGATTTCTCTTCAAAAACAAATTGCATTGATAGTCGCAATGTATCACAATATGTTACTAAACCATTTTAAAAACGTGCGGCTTGAGATCACTCTTTCGTAGCAATCGTAGCAGTGTATGCTACGCCGTAGCTCGCTGCGTAGCGTAGCGTAGGGTAGGCGTAGTGTGCGAACGGAAGCCGTGCACTTTCGACATTTTGTAAAATACGCGCAGATTTTTTTTAAATTATGTTAATCGTAAATCAAATATAATACAGTTTTGTGTAATCAGTGTCTAGCTGGATGATACCCGTCGATCAAGTAGGTACCCATAGATAGGCCATCATTTAGTCAACGCCAAATAAAAAGACTGATTGTCTTTTTTTCAACCAACACTTAACAAATATTAATCTAAATAAAAGCACAGCATCTCAAAGCGAAAATTCTTGGACAAAACTAATTAAAAAAATAGCCTTTTTGCTTCGTTTTCACCACAACATTCGGCATGTAGGTATATGTTTTGCGAAACTCAGAGAAGCGTAATTGAATACCTTTCAACTTTACTAGCTGTTTGCAAAGCTGTCGAAACAAAGTTTTGCTTGAATAGAAATTTGATTTTAACTTACAGTGGTAGCAGCATTTATTTTACAGAAAATGTGGTTGTTTTATGTAAACATTATTTTAACATTAAAATGAAAGTTGTTTGCAGCGTTTTATGCATAATGTGATGTCATTTGTCGTGATTGTGAGTGGTGATCGCGCGGTATCTCGGCGCGCGCCCATCACTTTCGCGTAATTCAATATTACAAGCGTAGCTGTCAGCACGCCAGCCTCACTACACGCCGCAGGCAATATTTTTATACAATTTAATTTTTATTTTCCCGACTTTGGTGTTGACGCAAACATTTTAAGTTATTTCCGCATTTAGTCGACACATTATTTCGTAGTATCGAGAGAAATGTTTGTGTGGTGTCTTAAAAATAATACCTCCGCGTTTTTCCCACTGCCTTACTTCAAAAGCTGTTGGTGGAAACATTTACTTTGCGGCAAGAAATAGGAAAAGCCTTCTTAAGTTGTTCAGCTAAATATACACGAAGTGTTGAGATTTCGTATATGTGTGATAAATTTGTAAAGAGCCATAGTATAAGAGTTTATGTTTGTCGAGTGAAAAAAACAAATTCATGAAACATTAGAGATGTTTTATTAGTATAAATGTTTCAATGTCGCCGCCGGTAAGTCAACCGAGGGAAAGTCATGAAATGTATTCAAGGCGGCACTCATCATTTATGAATATGATTTAAGGGCATATAAAAGGTCGTCGTGTGAGCAACAAGCATAGGTAACATAGGTTTACTTTCCTCACCTTACGAGGTATGAAACGACGGAAAACTTTTCAGGATAAATCCATTCATCAATTAATAATCAGAAGTTATGTTGTTACTTAGTTCTACATTTTTACCAAAAAAAATATTGAACTGGAGATAGAATAAATTCTAATTTCAAGACCAGCTGGAGCTATGATCTTCGCAGATACACTGCCACAGATGTACTGCTGAGGAGTTTGTAGCGCCACTTCTTCTTCCCAGCTAGGCCAGCAAGGGTACGCATTTTGGGGGTCTGTCTATTTTGACGTTAGAAAACTGTGATTCTCAGCCTAATTTGAATAAATGAGTTTTGATTTTGATTGGCTGCTTCGTAATAAAAGCTTACCATTAGCGTCCTTGGCTTCAAGTCCATCAGCCTCGATCACGGAACAGCCGAGCACGACAGTGGGCGGTCGCTCACTGCCGGCGGAGCGCAGCGCACGCGCATGTACCTCCGAAGACACCCGGAAGGCACGGCGAGCGTGTTCTACCACCTCCTCCTTGTAAGCCGCGAACTGCCCATCTGGGGCCGGCGCTCCTACTGCGTTCTCAATGCAGTACAGCACCTAGTGTGACAACCATTTTCAAGATAAGGAATCGGACAAATAAATCGCTTGATGGTGCTAAGGTATAGAAGCAAAAAGATAACGCCATAATCAACTAAATGTAACAACGAAACTATATTGGTATTACAGGCTCAATATTATTTTTACTAGGCTGTGGATACAAAAATAATCACAGTACGAAGCCCACGCTTATCCTCGAAATCATAAATGGTCTTTTTATGTCGTCTTTGTTCAATAAATACCTACCTACAAACTGTATTAGATCATATCCATATCGGCTGGCAACTTGATTCTATATTGTATCATGTTAGGCAAAAAAATATCCGAGAAGAAAGCGGATATTCGGGTAAAACGTACGCACGTGCTACCTACACTAAATTAAGTATCACCTTTTGAACTGACTGCGTAACGAAAGAGCTGACGTGACGGAATGTATGTTCCGCAGGAAGACGACTTTGCATGCCCCAACATAGTTACGCAACAGACAAAGTATTCAATTAGGGTAGATATTCTGCCTTCTTTTGTTCTTGCATTACTGTTTTATTCCTGGGTAAATGAAAAAGAACCCCCCCGCGTACATTTTATATTAGGTATTTAGGTGTGCATACCACTACATAAAATATCACAAATTTTGAGTGAATCTTCTCTTCTACGAAGTACATGTTATAAGTGAAGTATGTAATTAATAAATTTTTTGACGTCCTCTCCTCCTAAATTAACACTCCGGAGAGAAAGGGTCAGACGAGTCATGGCACAATTTCAGTGGCCTAGTAATCGTAGTGACCTAATCATTTGGAAAAGCTGGAATAAAAGCAACATTGTACAGTTTCTCTCAATCAGCAGGAGGCTGCCTTGATTTGGTTTCTTACTCTTTAGTTACGTAATTTCTGAAGGCCAAATTATACCGTTCTAAGTTAGCCAAATGAGTCTTATTTGTTATCATATGCTGATGTTTTGAATGCTGAACTACTATTACCATACCCGACAAACTAAACACTTCAAATAGCGATACATGCAAATTAGTCGACTAATGCGCCAATTATCCCATTCACACATATTAACCATGACATATGGATCACAAAATGCCACGTTATTAATTACATACGCTACGTTAGGTTTTCATTCAATTATTTCTAGCATATGCCAATAATAATATTTGCCAGTAGATAATATTTAATACAAAAATCTACCTCATTTTCAATATGAATGCAAAGATGATTGGTGAATGTTCATTACGCGTATATTTCACAATATCGATCTAAGAATATATCGTACTAAATTCAGTGCTCTATTTAAATACTCCTTCTATTCTCTTTCTTTTTTTCTCAATCTTTTTGGAGTTGTAGAAAGGTTGGTGAACGCTTTTGATTTACAGTGTTCTATATTTATTATTGCTAGGATTTGGCCTAAGTAGCCCTCGCAGTCAAACTACTTGTAGCAAAATGTCCACCTTAATCCTAAAGATTTCTTAAATACCACAATAAAACTTTGAAAAATAAAGAATTATGTTCCTACGTATAAAACACACAATAGATACAGATGCCAAAATTAAAGCAGCGTCTAATATTTGAGACAAAGCTAAGCTCGTAATTTGACCAATACCTACCTACAAAGGCATTGTATATCTTTGTAGAATGTAGGTACATATACAACCAATTTAACGACCCCTGGGTTCTCGCACTTTCTCGGGTCACCTTTACTTTCAACTGGAATTTATTAAAAAACTTGGGTACGATTAGAATGAATGACTTTGATGAATATATTGGAGAGTTTAACAGCACAGGCACAGTGTAGTGTGGGCAGTATGACGTACAATTTAAATTTCTACCGCGAAGGACCAACCGATCAGCTGTTACGATGACGTACCGCCATTTCACGTTATAGATAATGTAGAAACAGGGGTAGGGCGTGTCCAAGGACCTTAAATATACTACAAATACTAATTCCACGGGCTTGTCTAATATGCTATATAATAAGCATGGAATTAGTGCATACTATACAGGGTGGCCTGTGAAACGACGAAAAAAATCTCTCTACACAAGGGCTTCTCGAAATATGTATGTTCTGCGATAAATTATAGAGCAAGAAAGTTTTTAATATTTTTTTGAAACTTCTCACTTAACTTAGGCATTTTTGGGGTTCCGTGCCACAAAAGGAAAAAACCGGAATCCTTATAGGATCACTCGTGTGTCTGTCTGTCTGGCTGTCCGTCTGTCACAGCCCATTTTCTCAAAATCTATAGGACCAATTTAGTTGAACTTTGCTACACATATGAATTTCTGTGACTCAAACACGGACGTGTAACGTTAATAAATACATTTTGAATATAGGCCACTAACATGTCGGGGGCAAACTGGAAAAGTTAAAAAAAAAAAAAATGCATATTGTACCGTGTGACATATCAAATTAAAGGGCTTGTTGTGAGGATTTTAAATATATTTTTTATAATTTTAAAATAAATGTTTTTAAAGAAATTTAAGAAAATAGATGAAAATTTACAATTCCCCTCCTTATCTCCGAAACTACTGAGCCTAAAAATTTGAAAAAAATACAGAGAATGGTTCTATGTTAGATTACAGGACAACCTATAAGAAGACTATGGTATTAAAATAATATGGTAACATCAGAGGTTGCATGCGGTGGCCCACGTCGCCCGCGCCTGGCGTAAGGCCTGGCGACGTGGGCCACCGCATACGGCCTCGCACCTCGAAGGTTTATGCATTACTTAAAAGTCCTGAACGCCACGAAAAAATTTTACTCCTCATAAAACGATAAACACATACCAAATTTGTTTTTATTTAGTCTAGCACTGGCCAGAGCTGGGGATTTCCCATTCTGTTGTTTACGTTACGTTACGTTTAAGGATAGAAAGCCAATCAATCTATAAGTAAGTTTGTCGACTATTATTTGTTTACTTGTAAAGCCCACTTAGCTGTGATAGCTGTTTTACCTTTTAAGTGAGTAATATACTACTGCCGTGAATTTTTTCACATTTCAAAAAACATCCATTTAGCTGGCAGGCGGGCACTTGATTTTGTACTTTAAAGCTTAATTTTACGCAAACGTACGCAACACCGCTACTACCCGCAATATTTTTGAATGGCCTATCCTATAACTCCACCTATAGGTTCCCACCTAAAAATTTGACAGTTTCAAATGTTTTTTTTTTTGCGCCACCAGAAGACCTCGCGAAATTTACCTCGCATACGTGAAATTTAGATCTTGCCCCGCCACTGCTCGCAATATTGTGCGTACAAACTTACATTTTTACAACATGTTTTTCAACTACAATGCTAAATTTTTTTTCAAGAAAGTTTTATTAAGTTAAATGCACACTTGTTTCCCAACTTGTCAGATACTGTTAAACGTAACAGGCGGAATGATATGTTACGCGGACGGAGAGCAAAAACAGCTTTAATATGGAAAAGAATATTCTGCATAGCCCCGCAAGTTTATAACAAAATTGCAAAATCAATTAAAGAGTTAAATTTAAATGGATTTAATAAGACACTGAAATACTTGCTATATATTAAATGTTATTATAATTTAAACGACTACCTGAATGACACTTTGACATCCTAATTGAATTGTTAATGTTTTATACTTTGACATCCTGAATATGTGTGTGTTTATGATATTATTATTAACTGACATACCTCAAATTGTAATTTTAATTCGTGAGTATGCAATCGATAATGTTAACACTAACCTAATAATCTAATAAAATGAATGTATGTACCTATTATTTGCACGCCACACTTGGCAGAATGTGATGATACCATTAACTAATCTTAAGACCATATAATGTACCATATTCTGACAAATAAATGATAATGATTATGAAAAAAATAAGAAGGGTGCGCAATAACCCCAAAGACTTTTAAAAACTCCCACGGACCCTTAGCTTTCCAAAGCAATACAAAAAATGTGACTACGTTTTTTCTCTCTAAGAGAAGGAAGTACCGTATAAGAACATACCTCTGTATAAAGATGTTCGTGTTCCTTGTGCGACAGCTGTGCCGACACGCTAGGCAGGCCAAGGTCGTGCGGCGCTGGTGGCGCCCTCTCCGACCTGGCTTCCACCAGCCTCAGCGCGGCCAGGCGCCTGTTCTCGTGCCGCCATGACAGCGCTGTGAAGTTCTCGAAGTACGAGCCGTCTGTGTCTTGGACTCTGGACAAATCATATCAAAGTCTTCTTAATTAAAATCTTAATCCGCTGGGCCTAGAAGCATGTAAGCGAAAGTGAGCACTAAGGAGTTAGGTAAATAGGGAATGGATTTTTTGTATGGAAGTTCGTCATTTTTGCCGATTGGTAATCCCATCGGGCATACAGCTGGTTGAGAATAAATCATACACAGATGGTGAATCGTACCCAAATGAGTAGAATAAGGAGCTCTTAATTTATTGCCTAAAATGCTTGTTATGGCGACAGACTTAGATAAGATGGTGGTAGCTAGCCAAGTGGACTTAGAACGAGCCTAACCACCAAACAAAACGAGCAGAAAAAATTGACAAAGACAGTAGCTATGTAATCAAATGATTTACATTTAAACAAGCCACATAAACATTACTAGAAAATTTAATTAAATGAATGTTCTTAAACCTTTTATCGTACTCCGAAGTCTTTATTTGTTTTGAACGACTGTTTCACAAGTCTAATTATTACGAATTTAAATAGTTAAGAACTTGTTACTGATTTAAAACACTAATAAGCTTTAAAATAACGATTAAAAGAAGCTTTGAATTACTTTGTAGGAGACGATCATGTTGTAATTTTCTAAAGGCGAAATGTAGCATTTTTTCATAATATCTATTTTTGCTGGAGTAGCAGTTATCATAATAAGTACCTACTTATGATCACTGCTTACCCTGTATTTACTAGCTATCTAAATATCTATATTTCGTGATTCGTCCGTAATCCCTAAATCGGCTCAGTGGAGCATTTACCACGTAAACCATTTCGCATTATTTATTTACTTTCATAAATACGAGTGTGTGGTGTTATGGATAAGACGTAATATTAGGCGGCAGTAATACACAGTTGATTTTACCCGAAAGAACTTTGTGCGACAGCAATTTTTTATATTCTTGAGTCTCTATAAAGAACTATACTCCTATTCAAACCTATCTCGGTTTCGTTCATCTAACATTTTCACTGAAAACTGGTGATTTAACAGGAACTTTCCTCTCCAATCGAAAATAAGTAATCTAGTACTCGTTTCAGCAAAATGAGCATTGGTTGACAGCAAATAAGTGTTCAATTGTCGTAATTTATACGATAGAAAGTATTAGCTAATATTGACCTTCAGGCAAAGGTGTTGTGATGTACGGCCGAAGTGGAAAACAACAAGTTCCTACTGATTGATGTTGGCAATCAATACGAGGCGCGGAACTTTGCCGACACCCTCACTGAACCCTATTAGGGTGCCACAGTTACATTGAAACGCGATACTAATGGGCTTGATAACAAAAACATTATGAATAACGTAATTTCGTGAAAGGGGTTATTATATTTTTTTCAACATATGTGATGACATGGAGTCTGTCAAAGTGAGCCTATGTTGTCTTGTACAAAAAAGTTCTTACAAAAATCCCATAGAAAAAAAGACGTCCAGTTTTTCCTGAATTTGAATATTTTCCTGAAATCTTCTAATTTTTCTTTCCATAAAAACCTAATTCGGAAATCGGACTATCACGAACATGTTTAGACAAAAAATTGCCGATTCGGTCCAGCCGTTCTCAATTTCACTTACCAACGAACAGTATTTAATTTTTATTCATAAGAAGAGTTTTGATTTAGAATTCGCTTAAAGTGAGCTTGATGTAATTAAAAGAAACCTATAGAAATCATAGTTATCTTATTCAAACAAACCTAATGTGAGATAACATTAAATAAAACGCAAAAACACAGAATCTCGACGGCACAATCAATACTATTAAATCAGAATTGATTCGGGACCCTTTCGTAACTTGTAACACAGAGGTTTTTATTTAATAGTTAGAGGCTTGCCGGGGTTCAGGGGAGGGTACAATGGGCATAAAGGTAACATAAAGCCAGTCCCACGCGTATCGGAAACGCGTGACATGTGCGTGACGGTCAGTTTGCTGGAACTCTTACACATTACACACGATACAACATGCTGGTCGAACGTGTTTCAACTTTATGGAGCAGTCTGGACGAAACTATGGATGTAGCTTTCCATTTTATGTTTAGCTTTCATAATTTGATGATATAATACTTAATATGAGTCACTAAACCTTACATCGAAGAGAGAATTGATTTTATATTTAGTACAGTTAAAGACTCGCCGTTTATGTAAACTTCACCTTTTTTTTTGCATTTAACACTTTAACAAAGGCTACTTACATATAACATTATGGTATATTTTTAGGTTTTGTGTATATAATATGTATTTTGTAACTATGTTAAAAACACAAAAAGTAAGTAAACTACTTGTCCCGGAATTAATGCACACCACAAACACTCAATTGGAATAATTATGTTATAATAATACTTATACTGAATATTTGTTGTATAAAACATTGTTTATTAACTAAATTAGTTAAACTTATGGGGGGAGAAAATTGTGGTCACATTACAAATCTACGCACGCACACAGTCGCACACTTATTAGTAAGACTCTAGTGTAGTAGGCACTTGGTCCATTTTGGTTTGTTTTACTGTAAAGTGACAGTTTGACTGTAAATTACTTAGTTTTAATTATTTTTGGTATAAAAATTACTAATATTAAAAATAATAGAAATCGACTTAGTAAACAATTCTGAACAAACTATTTTATAAAATATGCATTAATTCAGCTATACATTGTACATAAATCAGTAAGGTGAAGTCTCATTTTTCATTTCCTTTAAGTGAACAATATTTTTTTGCAATTTCTAGTACTCAAATCACAGTTGGTCCGATAGAGATTTTTGATTCTTATAAGAAAAGGATCGAATGGCATCAAAAAAGTTTTCGTAAAAATTGACCATTTTCTTGCTGACTGACTGACAAATAACATAAAAAAACCGGCCAGTTGCGTGTCGGACCACGCACAATGAAAGGTTCCGTAGTTGGGATGAATTTATCCCAAGAACAAACTTAACATTGTAGTTGAAAAACATGTTCTCCCATACGAAATGTATGGGAGATCATATTTTCAAACTGCAAATTTAAGTTGGTTGATTATTACTCGTTAACCTTTACAGCCTACTTAGCTCTGATAGTTTTCCTTTTAATTTCGTTATATATACTACTGCTGTGAATTTTTTCACAAGTCCAAGTACAACCATTTAGCTAGAAGAGGGGGGGGGGGGACACTTGACTCTAACAAAAAAATTCAGTCCAAAGCTTAATATTTCGCAAACGGATCCCTGAATCCAAAAATGGTTATTACAAACTCACAATATTTTTGAAAGACCTTTCTAACGATACCCCACAAAATGGGGTAGATGACAAAAAAAAAACATCCCCACTTTACGCGTAGGGGAGGTACCCTAAAAAAAAATATTTTACTTGAT
This sequence comes from Agrochola lota, assembly GCA_947364205.1. Taxonomy (NCBI): domain Eukaryota; kingdom Metazoa; phylum Arthropoda; class Insecta; order Lepidoptera; family Noctuidae; genus Agrochola; species Agrochola lota. Next base: position 10,992,144 of record OX376236.1, read on the forward strand.
TTTATTTTACCACTTTGTTGGCATGATTAATATGTATATATATATGCCAAATTACAACTTTCTAGTACTTACCGTCTTTGAGCTAAGCCGCGGACAGACAGACGGACAGACAGACAGACAGACATGGCGAAACTATAAGGGTTCCTTGTTTACTACGGAACCCTAAAAACTAAAATTTTATAATGTAACCTCACTTTTACTATACTTCATATAACTTGATTCCTGGATAGCCAAATTTCACCAAATTTTCTGTGAGGCCTTGTTATTATATCCTCTTACAAACAAGGCTAGTTTGATTGAGTTAACACCTGGGCCCAGGAAACTATGAAGTCTTTCCCTTCTCCTTTTCAAATTCTGGGAATTCGAATAAAAACTTTCCAAAAAGTTAAGGAAGAACTCCTAAGAACGTTTTCCTGTACCTACAACGGTTAAGATACCAACCCTTGCTGCACCGTCTCCAAAATCTACCCTGTATATGTCATGATTGACTGCTGAATGGAGCTACCATTAAGATGTAGCGTAATGATAATCATTTATAAGGTTAAATCTGTAACTATCTGCAATATTTTAACATTTTGCTTCGTCTTTTTACAATTTGTGGTAAACTAGGGAATATTGCTCATCCCCTATAGCTAATAACGCAATAATTTATGCCTGCACACACACTGATCAGACTTATAAGGAATATCTATTTTTTTTAAAGCGTGTTAAAAAATACAGAATCTATCGGGTAGTATTTGTATCATGATGGAGCATACATCCTAACAAATAGATAAAAAATCTAATAAACAGGCAAAAAATCTAAAAACTATATTTTCGGCACTAGAATTGTTCCCAGACCTCGTAGCGATTACTTTTTTTACAGGCTTGTATTTGACTTTCTTGCAATCATCTGCGTCAAATACGATTTTTTTAAGATTTTACAATTACTATATATGAAAAAAATAAAGTTGCCAGTTTTGTTATTTTTAAATGAAATTAGTGACGTTAGACGTTTGAGCAACGACGAATTACGAATAAAATAAATAAAGCAATTTAAACAAAATCCTTATGGCGTGGGTCTTAATAATGGACCTAAACACGTAGCAGACGGCCCACCGATCCGCCATTTTCGTATGTTCAACTTCAACCGTCTGCCTAACACCCTGTATGCATAAGATATTGCATCCAAGTACTGAACATACCTACTTAGGTACCTAATCCAACTTTTTTAGCGGTAGGGTCGGAAAAGTCTTTAGGTAAAACATCAAGTAGATTATTTTTGTTATAAAATGTCATTAAAGTTTTCTTTTTAATTAACTTGTTTTGAGGAAATGGAGTATTTTTATTTTTTCTGAACTTATCAGCCTGAAGTTTTGATTTTCTTTGCCTGAAGTTTTAGTTTTGTTTAATCCGAACTTTTTGCTGCATACCTAATAACTTAGTTATGGTAAGTTTAACTCACGGTTTGGAAAACTAATTCTTTTAGCGATGGATGTCAGTACATACATAACTGTACCGTATTTATATAAACTAATAAATTAATTTTATGTCATCCTTAAATAAAGCCTGTGGAAATATGTATGTACGACTAGACAACATGAAAGGCAGAAATTTTAATCAATTTGCTATTAATAATCTTATTTCAATACATTTGTGGTGTTTCTTATCCAGCTTAAGAATTCTCTTTTTGTGACTCAAGAAAATATAATTGTAGTCTGTTGATAGCGAAAATTTTCAATGACATTAATTAAGAGAAACGATAATATGGCAACATTACTAACTGCTTTGGCGAATGATGGAGGTTTTAAAATGGCTTCGAAGAGGTCGCGTGACCACGTTTAGAATAAATGGTCCTCCATTCATTGTTGTGGCAAGGGAGGCCCGTGCTCACACTGGACGTTAACGGGCTGATAAAGAAATTGATAGACAGGAACTTACAATCTACAGTCTTATACCTTTTTCGACGCAAAAGGACTAACTTAGGAAGGCTGTAGGTACGGGTCCCGAAATCCATTCCAGCAAAAACAAAATGTATTCATAGGAGGGGAGCAGAATGATGATGTATTTACATGGAACCGGAATTATGCATGTTACTTCCGTATTCATTCATCTTTCTACACGTGAGATACCGTGAGGAGCCGGTCGAGTTTTTACAAGAACTTCACTAAACGATACCTACCATGTCAAAAATTCCAACAATTTGAATTGCAACTAAACATGCAAATATTTAAAATGAAAAGATTCTCGAAACCCTCACTGTCATCCATGACTAACCTCTCTCGGGAAATTTACAACGAAAGAACTCAGTCCTGTCGCGAGATATCCTAGTAAAAGTAAATACCTAACAGCTTTTATACCTACATACCTATGCATGGTATTAAAATTCCTAGAACTTGGCATGCGTTTAAAGAAAATTTTAATTGTGTGGCGTCTAAGGATATTAATCATTTTAGCATTTCGTCATATACCGGCAAAACTCCCTTTTGTAACTAAATATCTCCCTATCTACACGGTTCGTATATATTCATGTTTGGGCTAATCTTTCGGCTAACCCTCGCAAGACGCGGGCCTACAACCCATAATAAGTATGTACATAACACAATACCGTCTAGCCGAATCAACCTTCAGCAGAAAGTTCATTAGAACAAGCAGATTGTTTAGCAACTGCAAACTGTAATTGAACTATACGACTTTGACAAAGGTTTGGTGGCCATTGACCTGTCAACAGTGGTGAATACATTTAAATGAGCACGTATTTCATTTGCGTTTCGTTTCACATGACGTTATCTCTGAGCATGTAGGGCACAACCTCTATGGCTATAACTAACTATCCTGGCGCGTTCCGGTCATCCGTGAGACCTTCGTTACCGTCTGTCGCACACTTATTGTTTATTTCCACATTATCTTGTTACATCCTGCACAAAGTTATGTAGTTGTTTATTAATATTTGTATTCATTCACTCATCCCTCTTTCCGTCTTCTACCTGTTTATTTCTGTCAGCTCCCTTCACCACGCACAAGTGAAGTGTAAACCATCCGCGGAATTTTCCTCTGTTCACATTTATGTCTGTTTATCGAGAAAAACGGTATCTGTTGTTATTCGCATTACATTGTTAATATTTTCCAATGTCTAGTAAAAGGTTATATTTCATGTTTCCGTTTGCGAACACGATAAAATAATTGTAGCCACCCGAGTGAAATTTTGTAAAGAATAATAAAATATGGAGAATCAGACTGGATTTAGAATCCCATTTTATAAAGGTTGCTTGTTTCGTATTTTATATGAATAACTGGATTTAGAAAGCCCTTTAATTAAAATTAATAGTAGGTACTGTGACGTCCCTCCGACGTCACAGTACCTACTACCACCTGCAGACTCAATGCCTTGGGCATTCTCTACCAGTCTACCAAGGGTGGTGGAGAGATAACAAGGCAGGTGCATTGCAAGTACCTACCTTGTTTGTTAATGAGTAATTTTCTCAAGCAATTAAGTAATAAGTGAGTAAGTAATTTTTTTTAGGCGGCGCGGTTGACATAAAGTTATTTTTTTCAAAGAAAGTAGACGTCCGTATCTTGATCAGACGGTAAATATTTTAGTAATTAGAAAAAATATATGTAAATTAGCATTATTCTAAGTTTGGTGGCGCGTTCACAATCTGTTTCTTGTTTGTATGTTTCTGGGAATTACCACCGCTTAAACCAAACTACACTAGTTTACTAGAAATTACTAATTTTATTTGAATTCAGTATAAATTTTCTATCTGATGACATTTTTATTCTTATATTTAATACAGTACTTTACCCTAGAGAAAATCGAAAAGCACTTTCCGGGCGAAATTTTAAATTTTGGACGGAGTAATGAAATCATTAAGTGGCTCGTCCTTACATATTATAAAACAAAGTTGACGCGACTATATTAATCCTTATCCAATAAAATAAGTTATTTTAATTGGGCATTTAATGAAATTAAAATATGCCTTAATTTAATTACTTAATTAATCATTTAAATGAATAGTTTAAAAGATATCACAGATTCAAAAATTACGCGTAATAAAATAATTATGGTTGATGGCTACGCGGGCGCAGCGGTAGGAGGCAATGACCTTTTCCTCGGTTATTACGTATGTAATCCCGGTACGTTCCCGTGGGATATTTTGCGACATCCAGATGCAGCAGGCGAAGCCGCGGGCAAAAGCTAGTTTATAGTAAAAAGGTTTGGTATGCTTAAAAAAAATAAGTTAGTTAATATTTGTATCCAGCATGTCAAAGAAAAATTCAAAGTTGACACACGCAGATTGCTTGGAGAGGAAAAGGATAGCAAAAGGAAGAGAAAAGAAAGAATGCAGTAATGTTTCTTTTAAAAAATAAAGGAAGTTTCCTTTGAGTAAAATTTGCTATCTCGAGTATTTAGAATACTTTCCCTCCAAGTTCAAAAATTTTACCTGTAATATACAAGGCAGAGTTAAAATGTTCAGGTTTGTAAAATGGGATTTGCAGATATCTATTTGTTGTATATTTACTAAGATCTTTTAAACTGTAAACAGCGCAGGTGCATCTGTATTATACTGTTTTCCCACATAATTATGCCGTAACTAGGCTGTGCATAAGCATATGCGTAGTATGTTACCAGGGCAGTCTGTAAATTTGTTCGTTTGTAACTTTTCGAAAAGCATATAGGAATATTGGAAGTTTTGATTTAATTTTGGTGTTAGATATTAACTTTGGTGTCTTACGAATTCTGGTGTCGACAACATATTAGAAACTTTCAGGATTAAATGAATTTCTCTTACATTTTGTGTAACTAAATACGTATTTCTTGCACATCAACATATTATAATATTAAAAAATTCAGAAACATTGTTTTCCACCAAAATTTAGATAATAACTCATAGTTGTTGAAATTCACTCTAATAAATAGATATTATTGTAACGCATCGAGCAACGGCCATGGACAGCAGTGCCTAATGTGCACTGAATTACTGTTTCATCGTTGGTGTCCATTACGTTCGATGCATTTATGGTGACTTACGTTCGTTCGTTCGTTACGTTCTTATGGTTCGAACCCAGGCAGGCACTTTACTTTGTGTAAATTATTTCATCATCACTGCTCTCAAAACGGTGAAGGAAGACATCGTGTGCAAACCGGGATGTCCTAGACCAAAACATCGAAAACACGTGACATCTACCAACCCGCTCTGGGCCCGCGTGGTGGATTACGGCCCACTCCCTCTAGAAGAGAGGGGACCTGTGCCCCAGCAGTGGGAACATTTTGGTTATTAATGGGCTATGGCGCTCGTTTCGTTGTTTTAAACGGCAATATACCTACTTCTTCCATCGACGATAAGAAACGCAACTAATTCTGGTCCTATTGTGACTATAAGTTTTGGTTTGCGTTGCAGAAAAAGTCAAGGCGGTTTTAGTTATTAGGTCATTTTCTACATTCGCGCTTTACCTAACACTTTGTCATGAAAAATTTGAATGATTCTGGTTATATTAGTTTCGCACGCGAAGTTCAATCTGGACATATGTATACCACGTCGCAAATCAATAAACATATCCAGTAATTAATAATATTATTGTAAGTAGGTCAGCTGGCGACCTGTTGCACGTCCTTGCACGTGTCCCCGCGGCGGGCGCGTCGTGCGGGTGCGCCCGTCCCCCGCAGCCGACCGCCCCCTCCATCCCCCTACGTCACCTACGCAAGTACGCACTTCCCCTCATCCCGCGCCTTTTACTTTGCAATCATCGCGCCACTGTTGCCAGCTTTTATCTAATTGAAAACCTCTCGTGTCAACTTATGTCGAGACACCGCGCTAATGGGCGGGAGCGAGCCCGCCACGACTGAAAAACTTTGAAACAGAAACTAAGGCTGACTTTATTACCTATCACATAAAAGCGGTCTCCAGAGGGTTTTGTACTTGCCGCTCTGCACTGATAAACCTTATCAAGGGCGTAATGAATTAAGTTTCCGTTGTGTAGCATATGGACTCGTCGAAGTGCTTTGCTTAATGGATTTCATGAGAGATACGAGATAATTTATTGAAAGTTTCGATAAAGTACAAAAATAAACGCTTTAGTCTTGCGTTTACATTCAGATATTCATTTTATACAGATACATAATGCGCATCTGATCTCGTGAACTCTTTCTATAAAGGTGAAAAATTATTACATTTAATTTCAAGTGGCAGCATAAATAAACCACCCGCTGGTTTAATCAAGTTTTCTATTCTCCCAAATGGAGCTCCTGGTGGTAAATCGATTTATTCAACGGCATAACATCTCCCACATCTTATTTAACACAATGAATTTCTTTATACGAGTGTCATATCCTTGAATTAAACTGTGAGCCCTTGAATTACTTATAAAAGAAAATTGTATCTGAGGGGTTCGTTGCACAACATTTGAATTTATTGTGTAAAATAATTTGTAGCTTTACTCAGAATTGGTTGACAAACGTAAGAAAAATAAGGTCGACAACTGTTCGTTCTTAAGCATTTGGTTTAGAGAACAACTAATCTCTATTCCTGACATGTTTCGTCTCAGGGCCGTAAGGAGTTGCCGCTAATTTGCAATTCCCCTTTCCGTGGAAACACGTTAATATCCTTCGAGAGCCTGTGATTTCCCCAATATCATTATTTGTCTTGATAGCCTTTGTTGAGAGCGGCGGCTTTGGAAGCACCGAATAGAACCCGTAGATTTGGCGAATTAAAGTGAATTTAGGTAAGACCTATTTTAAAATTCTTCAGGAAAATTAAAAAATACAAAAGTAAGAGTTATTTACCCAGAATTGACGGAGTTATCAACTTCAGGCCAAGAAAGGCGCCTCTTGCAGAAGGCCATGGTGGGTTTCTCCGGGGGCTGCTGGTTGCGAGCTACGCGCAATGAGCCCCCGCGGCGCGGCGGCGGCGCCGGCGCCAGGCAGTCCAGGGTGCGGCGCCGCGCGTTGAGCGCTGATGCTCCCTCCGTTGGCACAACTCGAGGGAATCCTACAAACGAACAAAACATTAGTTTCGGGTGAACAATTTCAGTTGACATGAAAATACAAAAATACCTTCATAGTAGACTTATGAATGTCTAACTAGTCATCTTCGTAACCCATGATGTTACGAATGCGACTGGCTCTGCCGTAATCGGGTAAAAAGTAATATAATATCAAGATTTCAGTGTCTTTAATGACAAATTGAATGAAATTGTGAAATGTATGACTTCTTATCCAAAAGTGGTTACGCCTGTTCGAATTATACGATATTATCTAAAGCTGGATTCAAGTTTTTAATTTTAATAAGTCTATATTAAATCAAGTCTCAAGAGCGTACAATTTTTAATTTTACTAAGTTTGAACATTTTCTTTCAAAGTTACAGGCCTGCCGAGGGAAGTTTGGTTGACGACACACTTCCAAATCTGGCACATAACAACTTTGAAGTCTTTAAGAATTCGTTAGCTTCTAAAACGGCTGCTGTTTTGAAAGTTTACAGTAAACCAACGTGCGGCTTATTACATTATCCAGTACATTCAAGAATATTATTTATGAACAACAGAGCGATAATATTATGAAACATCCAACAACCGATCAATGAAAATAGCAGCAATGGGCTATGTGGAAAATTATTAAATTAAATTCAACCAAACGGATCGGTTTCCATTCGTTGAATTTCATATCCATTACAATTACCTGAAATTGCATAAGTATATGAATATTCCTGCTGTATTTTTAATAGATTTTTAAATAACCATTTGTACCTAACCAATCGATGTTTTGCCACTTTGCCACCATAACTTCAACGTATCCTTTGACTGTCATTTAGTTTACGACCATCGTAGGCCAGCTGCGATGACTATGCGTGTATTCAGCCAAGCAGAATCATTCACAGCATGGATGCCTGTCTTAGACCATATACCACATCGAATTCTTCTCTTATGGCAAACCTGGGATGATTTTACAGTTACCAACTGTGCTTGACAAGATTTTGAAGTATGACTCGACAGCATGGGCGTAACCAGCTTTTGGCCCAGGGGGGCCAAATCAGAAAATTCTAAAGCCGGGTCACCCGGGTACATGTTTTACCCTACACACTACACGAAACATGAGTACCTATGTTTTGTGTAGGGGAAACACCCGCAGGAGATCCTGCTTTATAGGTAGTAAAATAAAAATAAATAGAATGTGTGCTTGCTGCGTTCGCGTATTTTGCATGATACAAGTTGAGCTGAATGGTGCTGATCCATGCGTCATGTTCGTGAACGGGCGCCGTCTGTAGGGACTGGTCATCTCTTAGCTGCCACGGCTTATTTTAATTTTTTAAATGGTTTTAGTCTATTTATTACGGACTCTTTTAACGTGCACGTTCTACATTGTTCTCACATGTATAATTTCAACATGAATGATGTTACCAATATTTTGTAACAATATTTTGATTTAAAAGAGTGTCCGTGGAGTTTCTTGCCCGTTCTTCCCCATAGGAGCCTACTACTGTTTGGAATGGGAAACTAGCTTCATCTTTCTGACTGACCGACCCCTTGAAAATTCAAAAGTGCCTGTAAATTTGAAATGAATTGTTTGAGTTGAGTTTGACAATATGACAGGCCGCGCAGCGGTGGTTTTTCTAAAATCAATGCTTATTATATTGTAATTGACCCTAACATTGCTCGACAGGATGTTGCGAATTACATGAAATTCAGGAATTTACATCAACTTTCTGCATTAAGAAAAATCTATTACCGTAGCTATTTTATACAATAAGTATATGGCAAATATATTTAATTATATGTTGAGGTCAGTTAAATTGCGTCATTCTACTGTGAAAGTTGTGTAACATAGGTATTATTACATCTATGATGAAGGCAACTTAGATGAAAATATGTACTTAAATAAACAATCTTCTTTCTTGCTGAAAATATGCAGAAGGGCAATATTCAGATATTATCATACTATCTGCATTCTTACTTTTATCATTTTTCATACATAAAGTATTAAAAAAAATCGATTCCAAAAGTTGTATTCAGCATAATATTGATACTCGCAATAAATCGAGCTTGGAAAAAAAAGTGTTCATCATTTATTTTTTAAATTAATATTTTGTAATTAATAAATTAATAAGTATATGCATGTAGAGTGTGGTTAGTGATGTAACTTTTTTTATAAGTTCAGAGTGTAATTATGGTAGGTATTTTTAACCGACTTCTTCTTCTTTCTTTAAAAGGAGGAGGTTCATAATTCGTCTGTTAGATACATGCGCATCTCTGCCAAATATGAACGGAATTGAGTTTATTTGTTTAAAAGGATTCCATATAACTTCGTCATGGCCACAGATGTCAGACAGTCATTTTACTCGTAGATTATTTACACTATATCGATGAAAATTTGAAAGAAGGTGTATTCTGTGCACTGCTCAACAATGGTGTAGTCCGTGTAGTCTATGGTGTAGTGAAGATGAATTACGAAAAAAAAAATACTCCTCATCCATATAAACGAGGAATAAAAATCAAAATTCAATGAGGTATTGTTGGGTCCCATAATTAAAAAGATTATGATGTTTTTAAGTGACTTGGAACTCAATAGTTTTTGAGATACAGCATATATAAGCTGTTGGGCAGTAGCGACCTCACGGACCCTATCTCCCGGGAGAAGTCTTGTTGCTTATCAGTCTGGCTTGCGTTTATTGCCCGAAGTGAACACTGACGAGGAGCTCCCACCTCTTTCTTGCCTTTATATATGTATATGGCTTAAGTGGAGATTCGCAAGAACAAAAGTGCTCGGAGGAAGAAAGTATTCCAGTAAGATGCTAGTAGAGACCTTGACCGTACTTCCGGGATTGTCCTCCTCAAACACCTCAGGACATGTTGTCTCCTTGTCGCTACGTCACTAGGGTTCCCAGCAGCCAATTATTGAGTGTGCAAGTCATCCCCTGCCATTTTATCTGTGAATATTATAAAACATTGCTCAGGCAGGGGACATAGTTCAAATAATAATAATAATCGGAAACAATGTGAGTGCCTTCAACGGTTGAGTCATGCCGGTTTTGAAGTATTCTTTCGGTATTCTCAGATGGACTCAGACGGAACTTGACGATCTGGAGAGGAAGGTCTGTACATTGCAGAAGGCATATCGCATGCATCACCCAGGTCATCAGATGAGACTGTACATCCCGCGGAAGTGTGAGTGTCCAGGTATCTTAAATGCTAAAACCCTCCACAACCGCAAGATGCGCGACTCTCAGGGAATATTTCTCTTCAAACTGGCGTGAGTATGCACCAAGATGTGGTCACAGTAGATAAGAGCCTCACCGCGTTCTTCTTAGCGAATGATAACTGGTGCAAACCTGTAGTACTTGATACTAACAATCGTGGCAAGTATGGCAAGGCAGAGAGCTTCACGGACGCTTTTTCCGGGCCCTTCATTGACCCGATGTAGACCTATTAGCATCCGTATTCTGGCTGCGTTTCGGCGACCTCTTCGGGGAAAACGAAGGTTTTTACTGTGCGGTTATGGATTAAGTTATCATGACGAATATTACCGGAAATACATTGAAGGATGGTTCGTCATCATCATCGTTCATCTGTCGGGCATGCCAGCGTCCCAGTGAATCAATCCGACATTGTTTCCGATTGTTCTCGTCTTGCTAACAGCGAGTATTTGCACAGACACAATCTAGTGGCTAGGATTATCCACCAGCAACATGCCTTGCAATATAACCTTGTGGATTCCAAAGTACCATAGCCGACCCTTTGCAGTTCTCGAGTATGGTCATGCCCATTGTACTGGAATCGATATATCATCAATGATAAGACTGTTGCAGCCAATAAGCCAGATATTGTGGTGATAGATCAACGAGAGTGCCGTGCAATGATTGTTCATATCGCTGTCCCTCATGACGAATCTCGTAAACGCTGAGAAAGAAAAAAAAACAAGTATCTTGCCTTAGCACACGAGGTTATTGACATGTGGGACGTGAACTCCGCAATCATTGTACCGATAACGGTTAAGGTCATTATCGCGAAGAGCCTCGACCAACACTCAGGAGGCTCTTATTGCGCGGCTGGGTCAAGGGCTATTACGCATAGTGAGAAGGTTTCTCTCTTTAGAGCCCTGACCAACGGCAGGTTGGACCCTGTTCTCGTTGCCGATGAGCTAAATTTTTTTAATTAAAATATTTAAAAATTAAATAAAAACATTTAAAAAAATATTAATTATTAATCATTTAATTCAGGCAACAAAGACCCATAACATAAATACCTTATAGACATACATAATTAGGAAAACCAAAAAAAACATAAAACCAAGCTCCCAAGTGTAGTGACTTGGGAGCTTCGTTTTCTCGTGCTTCCCTGTATCGTCTGCACAACTTCAGCCGGCCAAAAATCTGAGCTAATGAAGACAGACAACTGCATCGCGGGAACCTGAAGAATTTAGGACTTAATTTTTTTAATCCTGGTTGACTTCAACCGGGACAGCTTCAGCAACTTTCTTCCTCGGCACCGATTTGACCTTGGGTTTATAGAATACCCAATTTATAGAGTTAATTTATCAGCATTCTCAAACAATTTTTTGCAAAACTTACCTAGAAAATGTATACTGTGCATTATGTACCAAACTTTCAGAAAGTACATACATAAAATAAAAAACCGTAATAAATGAAAAAAAATATATGTTAATTAAACAGCGAGCGTTTTTCGAATTCAAAATTTGAATTCTTATAGAAACAATTAGGCGCGACATTCAATATATAATGGCAATGAGGTATTGACGCCTTGGATTTAGTGTAGAATGTCCGAAAAACATGTTTATTGTACTTATTCAATGTTTAAAACAAGTTTATTTTGTTAGTAGTTTCGATTTTTTTTAATAATAACACGATTGGATAGGAATTTAAAAAAATAATGCGCATGCACGGATGGTGCGAAACTTCGACTTTGGTTATCAATAAACTTCATTAACACTACTAAATTTAAATTGAACAATTGAGAAATTCGTCAAATAATTAAATGATGCGCTAATTGCCACTCCTGTAGTGGAGTTTGGATGTTTGAAATCCCCAATTTCTATTTTTTTGTTTCGACCACCACTGTCATCAATGTCTAAATGTTGATTATCGCATTTACACACGTGGATTTTTTATAGGTAAATTAATTAACTTGCACGGTAAATATGAAAGATTAAAAAGTTTTGACATGAGCTTTTTATCCAACTCTTTTAATTATCGCTTATAAGATTTGATAGGTAGAATAATACAATATTTATCAATTGAGGGTGGTGTTTGTCGCCATTCTGGGGTCCAAGTACGGTTAAACTTTGCAGTGGACTTTTTGTTGTCTGTAATGTAAGAATAAAAAAGACATTTCCTGTACCTATACCTAGGTATATTTTTCGATCATTTTTTATTTGCTGGCCCTTAGATATTATGTCAGATTTAAAACTACCTTACCCTTTGAATTTGCTAACAATTTTCGGAATGTGATGTGGAATTCAACATAAAATTCGCCTTTAAACTTCAGAACCTTTTACAAAGTCAAAAGGTGGATTCGAAAAGGCCTCTCAAACTCAAAGCATTTGTTTCAAATAAAGCAAATACAGGCACTTTTGAATTGACAAGAGGTCGGTCAGTCAGAAAGATGAAGCTAGTTAATTGCCCATTCAAAAGCGTAGTAGTTTTCTATGGAGAAGACAGGACAAGAAACACAACGGACACTCTTTGAAATCAAAATTCTCAAAAATCCTCTGAACTGTGTGTTTTATTACCTCTCATGGTCGCAGTGGATGGTGGCGGTGGGTGCGCCTGCGACTCCTCCGCGGAGCGATGGCGGGAGGGGGGCACGCGGCGCGGCGACAGCGCTAGCCCGGCCACGCTGTCCGCCACGCCCGCCACGTACTGACCCAACGATGTCAAGAAACTCATGGCTACAGAACACCACTCAGTTTTTTGAAACACTCATCTGAATCAGTACACTGTCCAGTCAATTAGTAACACTCATTTCAATCAGTTCACTATTCCGTTCTTAACGTTCACAATTCACACATCGTGCGGTGGTCACACTATTGTAGATGTTGTACACTTTATTACCTGAAACAAAACAATAGAAACGTGAATCAAAACAATTCAAATAGAAACGACACGGACGATTGACGACACGGTTGGCGCAGTGGCTGAGCGATCGACTGCCGCAAAACGTGTCGCGGGTTCGATCCCCGCACGGGACAAATATTTGTATGATCTGCAAGTAGTTGTTCCGGGTCTGGGTGTTAGTGTATGTGAGTTTCTATGTTTGTAAACGCACCCACGATACAAGAAGAAATTCTAAGTGTGGGGCAACGTTTTGTAAAAAAAAAAAAAACCTACGTCTAAATAACTGACAGTAATTCCTTTCACCGCGTCGTCGGCACATTACACACATAGAATCAGGCTTATTATCCTCGGCGGCTTAAACTGAGTTTCAATTAAGACTAAACACTTCTTGAACCCATGTTTGACATAAATGCGGTGTTTGAATAAATGGCCTTCGTGTTGTGGTGGAAACAATGAAACATTGCACCCTGCTAATAGGCAGCAGTGACAGGCTGCCAACCCTTCGTCTGACAATGATCAGGAAACTTGTATCAGAATATGGACATGAAATGAAAGGATATTGCTGTTTATTATTGTAAAATCTGCACGTTTCCCCCTGGACAGTATGAAGTGGCTTTGTGTGAACAACAATTGTTTGAGGTCGGTCGGTGTCAGGCATAGTTTCACACATGTCGATGGTATTTTTGTTTGTGATGTAAGTATTAGGTATGCTACAACTTACTAAGTGAACTCATGTAAAGAAAAGTGTTGTAGAATGCCTTTCTTCTTATTATTTGTAAACAAATCAGAGGGAATGTAAAGATAAATGGTTATTTAAGTTTTTAAATAGAATTAAAGTTAACAAAAGAACGCGGACGTCGAGATTCTGTAGATAAAAGCATTATTGTATTCAAATTCAATTCAAATTCAAAAGTCATTTATTCAAACTAGGCTGAGAATCAGCACTTTTCGAACGTCAAAATTACATAAGACAGTCCCCCAAAACGCCCACCCTTCACCACTTCCTAGTGCATTAGCTGGGAAGAAGAAGTGGCGCAACAAACTCCCCAGCAGCACAGCTGTCTGTTCAGTTAGAAGAACAAAAAAAATAAGATTCTATATAATAGTATTCAAAATAATTTAGATAATTTAGATTACGCAACACAAAACATAATTTAAATTATTAGCCATATGTTAGCTAGCACACGCCAATATACCACACAACATCATCGAGAACTATACTCAGGCAGAAATAAAAACTAAACGTAAACAGAACTTATCTAAATAAAAGCCTCCAGGCATAAAGGGCGTGCCCGCTTACATATAGTTGTAACTGGAAGTTATAAATGATAAACTAGGACCATCGAGATAAAATAAATAAAACAAACAGTTAATTACTAATAACAATAACTAATATGATCAATTGTCGAGGTCACTAGCTAACCACATATTGCAATACAACTCATTAGAAAAAACATTGTAATGAGTAGATTATGTCAACAATAAATTGAAATAAAATTAAAAATAGCTTGACTTATAAAGTCGAATAAAAAAATAAAAAAAATACAATTATATAAACTCATATAACTTGTCAGTAGGTAATCTGGAGAAAGAACATAAACATTGTCTTGAGTTAATCACAGCGACCAACTATTCTTATCATTTAAGTAGTCGTTTATAGAATAGTATAAGCTTGGATTTTACTTTCGTTTTAAACGCATCAAAAGGCAAATCTAGCAAAGAAGAGGGTAGCTTGTTATAAAAGGTTATACCAAGCCCAACAAATGAGTTATGAACCTTATGAAGCCGGTGAAAGGGAGCTCGTAGTTTGTCCTTATTTCTAGTGTTAACATTGTGAAAATCACTGTTTTTAGTGTATAAGTGTATATTTTGCCTAATATATAAGATGTTGGCGAAGATGAATTGGGACGCCACCGTGAGGATACCAATATCTTTGAAAAAATCTCTCAGAGAAACTCTGGCACCTAGCTGGTAAATAGCTCGAACAGCTCGTTTTTGAAGGACAAATATATTTTGAATATCAGCAGCTTTGCCCCACAGCAGAAGACCGTAGGACATAACGCTATGAAAATAACTAAAATAGACTAACCGAGCTGTATCGACGTCAGTGTATTGTCTTACTTTCCTGACGGCGTAGGCGGCCGAACTGAGCCTTCCCGCTAGGCTCGATATATGTGGGCCCCACTGAAGTTTGGCATCTACTGTTATGCCCAGAAAAACTGCCGAGTTTACAGACTCAAGCACCTCTTTATCTAAGACGATGTTGGGTCCTAGATTTCTAACATTTGGTAGGGCGAACTTTACACATTTCGTTTTCTTGGCATTGAGAACTAGGTTATTTGTCGTAAACCAATCCGTAACCATTGAGAGAGCACTGTTTACATCGTCAAAATCTTGTCTATTCCTGTCTACTTTAAAAATAAGAGAGGTATCATCTGCAAACAGTACAACTTCACAGATACCCTTTAAATAGAATGGTAAGTCATTGATATACACTAAGAACAAGAATGGACCTAGTATTGAGCCTTGAGGTACACCTAACTGAACTGGTAGACCGGAAGATTTCACACCATTAACATCTACACATTGGGACCTATTGTGTAAATAAGAATTTATAACGTTGAGAGCTTCGTTTTGAACACCGTAATGACGCAGCTTACGCAAAAGCGTGTCATGGTGCACGCAATCAAAGGCTTTGGAGAGGTCACAGAAAACCCCAATAGCATTTTGCGAGTTCTCCCATGCGTTAAATATGTGTTTCAGCAGAGCAACACCCGCATCTGTAGTCGAACGACCTTTTGTAAAGCCATATTGTTCATTATGAAGGAGGCTATTTAAATTAAAATGTCTAAGTAACTGCTTGAGTATTAACTTTTCAAATATTTTGCTAAATGCTGGTAAGATAGAAATAGGCCTGAAATTGCCAACGTCGTTTTTATTACCTGATTTAAATAGTGGTATGACTTTACTATTCTTCATGAGGTCAGGAAAAGTTCCTAAATCAACACATTTATTAAAAGTAACAGCTAGATAGGGGGCTACGATGTCTATTATATTACTTAAAAGTTTAATGGAGATGCCCCAGTAATCACCAGTGTTTTTAGACTTGAGTGTGTTAAAAACATTAACTACATCACGAGGCGTTACATGTTCGAAGCTAAATAAGGGACTATTTTTAGATACACTACTAAGCAAAAGGTTTTCAGCTTTAGACGGGGATGAATTTAAGGAGCGAGTCGTAGTTACAGGTATGTTGGCAAAAAACTCATTAAACGCCTCGGCTACGTCAGCTGCTTTATTAACTAATTTATTGTCGACCATAATCTCAAGTTGTTTATCTTGTTTAACCGACTTACCCGTTTCATTGTTAATAATTTTCCAAGTGGTTTTTACTTTATTATTGGATTTTTTAATTGTATCGCTTAAAAATTTAGATTTAGCAAAAACACAAACCTTTTTAAATAATTTTGAATAATTTTTTACATGCTCTAGGAAAGGAGTATCAAACCTGATTTTTTTCAAACCATATAACTCGTATAGTCTCGCTCTACTTTTATAAATTCCTGGAGTGGCCCATTGGTTAAAGCCAACGGAGGTGCCATTAATTTGAATAGTTTTGGCCTTGAAAGTAGATTGGTACTCTTTTTGCACAACATCAAAAAGGGCTCCATAGATTTCATTGGGATTCTCGTGTTCTACTATAGATGGCGTAATTCTATGAGCTATATTATTTTTAAACTTATTACAACGACTAGCTGTATAAGGCCTGCATTCTATTTTATGCGGTTTTTTATGTAATGGCATGGGGAAGCTAGCTAATAAACCACAGTGGTCAGACGTTAAGTCACTTAACACTATTTTATTTTTGGCATCACAATCACTAAATATATTATCTAGACAAGTTGAAGAAGATGCTGTGATCCTGGTAGGTTCAAAAAACAAGTTTATTAAATTATAAGACCTAAACAGATTAAGGAGTCTAATACTTAATGGAGTAACATCTAAAATATTAATATTAAAATCTCCACATAAAATTATACTTTTATTAATTGATTTTAACCTATTGAGTGAATCCTCCATTACCGATTCGAAACTAATAAAATCACCAGAAGGGGGTCGATAAACGCAAATTATAACGTATCGCTCGAGTTCAACACAAGACAACTCAATAGTGCGCTCAATGGAAAGATTAACTAAATCTAAACGTTGTTTACATTTCAACTTGTTTGAAACAAGAACTAAAGATCCACCGCGAATGGCGCTTTTCCTTACAAACGCACGTATGTATTGGAAAACACACAACACACAGAAAACAATCACGTAACTGAGGCTCGTAACAATACCGGCAATCGGTTGTTAAAGCAAAATTGTTTTAGTACTAAAACGTGTCCGTTCCCTAAGCTTTTAATGTCAGCCTAGGTTTTACTGGAATTATTAATTATTTAAAGCTTTCAGAGTGACCTGAAAACCAGTTTAAAAATTATTTTTACCTACATACATTAAGATTTTTTGCGATTGTTGAAAGCTTAATGTTGTCCGTTCACAGTTAATGTACCTCTGATTTTGCATCACAGTCAAATTCGTGTGATCTTTATTCTCGTCACAATAAGGTTGTTGGGTGGCTGCTGTCAGAGGTAAAATAACTGTGAAGAAAAGGTACATGAGTCACGTCTTTCATAAGCATTCCTTTAGCATAATCAGCCGATAGTGCTCCCAGCACTGCTGGGACGTAGGCGTCCTCTATTCGAGAGGGAGTGAGCTGTAATCTACAACACGGGTCCAGTGCGGGTTGGTCTTCCTTTGCTGTGTCATAATACCTTCATAATGTCAAACTCAAACCTCCATCGCTTCCTTGTTATTGATATTAAATTCTAGCAATGTTAGTTAAAACTGACAGCTTTAACTTTTACATGGACTTGGTTAGACTATGTTAGCAGCGTAATAGTTAAATATTATGGTATAAGAAAGTAGAGAACAAAAATGAGAATACCTATTCAAGATCAATTTTGTCACACTGAAATAGTAGGTACCTATAGGGATTTATAAAATTCCAGGAATCTGATAGCTATTAAAAATTAAAGACGGGTTTATAAAGCCTGTAATATTTTCATGTAATAAATTCAAGTCATAAACATTTTATGTTCGCAGAGATTTTTCTCAAAAGGATGCCTTTTCTTACATTTTATAGACACTATAAGATTTTTTATTGAGAAAATTCATTATTTTCCGTCCGTCCCTCAATTCTCGAGTATTATTTATTAATATGCTTCGGACCCGACCGATGACCGTTGGGGTAGGTAGACGTGTTCTTGAGTAGACTCTGCGAATCGGCAAACGTAAGACAGGTGCGCCCAGGCTAGTGGTAGCAGTTAGATGAGAGTGCAGACCAAGTAGTACGATGAGAGAAGCTTAGAAGTGAATTGAATGGTGTGCGATCGGAGAGGCCATGTAGGTAGGTTCAGCTTACACTGCTACAGGCTAATCAATCTGCCTCGCCTTTTTCCAACTATGTTGGGGCCGGCTTCCAGTCTAACCAGATCCAGCTGAATACCTATTGGTATTCAGCTTGAATACCTACTGGTATTCAGCTTCAGTTTTTAATGGAGCGACAGCCTATCTGACTTCCACAACCCAGTAACTGGGTAATACGATACCGCTTGGTAAGACTGGTTGTCAAACTTTCGAGCTTCTGACAACTCGTAACGACTGAGAAAGAGTCTGAGTCAAAGATCCACGAATGAAAGCCAGGACCAACCGCAGCTGGCTGTAAAGTCTAATGAGGACGAGAAAATCTCATTTACCAGATAATTTTAAAAATTAATTAGAGAACTGAAAACGTTGTGTAAACAATTATAAACGCTGGCACTTGTGTAAGTAAACAAGGAGCTCCGAGGTATATTTGCGGGGCGCAACTACTGGGATGATGCTCCGCCATAATCCCGCCTGCTCAGTACCTACAATATTGGGAGGTGACCCCGGCAGCCCGACGGCCCGGCAGCCCGGCCAGCGCGCGCTACAAT
This sequence comes from Agrochola lota, assembly GCA_947364205.1. Classification (NCBI taxonomy): domain Eukaryota; kingdom Metazoa; phylum Arthropoda; class Insecta; order Lepidoptera; family Noctuidae; genus Agrochola; species Agrochola lota. The sequence goes on from OX376236.1 coordinate 11,011,208, forward strand.
ACAGCCAACTGGGGTTTTATTAGGCAGGGCTTTGTTTAAAAGTACCACGCTATAACGACGAACGGTGAGGCTTCCGATCTGCACTGAATGGTATAGCAACTCTATTATTTGCCACTTTATCTCATAATCTATTTATTAACACTGTCGCTTAGCCATCCGCAATACTAATATTCAATATTTATAAACGTACACATCTTCCTTTGAGTATTATTTCTTTTGAAAAACTTGCAAGAAGGATCGAAGGAGTTAAATTAAATAAATAATCTTGTAATTTAGTATGTCATTCTCATCGTTTGCTCGTCGGATACTTTCATTAAAAAGTTAGACTCAAGTATTTGAATTATAAATTATCAACTGTATTGCTTCTTTAACAGCAAATCCATTACTGCTCAAGATAGATAAGTTTGAAAGTAATGCGCAAATATTTTTGTGAAATAAATCGAAGGGTATCAATCTAGATGTAAGTACGTACTTAGTTGTTCAAATTCAAACTCCTTTGGTCTCCAGTGACCTATTCTAATTTGCAATTAGAAGTAGTGAAGTGAAGAAAATTAATAAAGGTACTTACTTAGCTTGTATTTTAAGCTTTCATTTTTAAAATAGTTAGGCTTTGATTAATATAGTCTACTTGATCTATTTTAAGAACTATCCGTGCTTTTATCACTCGTCTTTCATTCAAATAAATAAAAGCTTTTTCACGAAAGAAAAGGTTTGTTATCACCATTGATGTTTTATAAGCACACGAGTAACTATCTTACCTATAGGTCTATTCTACTCGTCTAGTTAGGGCAAAATACTTAAGATCACACAAAGGCTTTGACATCAAAACTCATTCCGTAAGCTGAGAAAGTCGTAGTACCTACCTATAGCTAAAACTGTGAATTTTGCAAATGGTTTGCCTCCTGTTTAAGGGTTAATGAACAAATTAAGGCGGATTCCCCAGATGGCAGCGTTGTCCCCCCAGGGCCACTCTCAGCTCGGCCGCTTTAATTTCGTTAAAACGAGTTTTTTTAATAAAAAATTCTCACCTCGCATTTTATAATGCGACGGTCCGTCAAAAGTATTTTAATTAAGTTGTGATTTTTATTACTATACTACAGTCTATTATTAGAGTGATTCTTATTGTAGAGTAAACATTTGTCGAAGGACAGATAATTTAAATAATGGTTACGTTGAGGTAACTGTTACGCTACCAACCGACCACAAACCAAACCAACTACGATTGGTGGTCTGTAGAAGTCGGGCTCTGAAAGCGACTTTTGGTGAGATCTGTCCAACAGTGAACAACTATAGGCATTGATGATTTGATACCATCCATGACTAAAAATAATTTATGTGTTTCAAAAGCGATATCGCGGTTTTCAGCAATGAATTTAAAGAATGGTTTTAAAACATCATTTTAATCCATAATTATACGTACAAAGACTGGAACTAAGTTTTGAAGCAGTATTATCCGTGCGTGATTTTATTTAAGGGATGTATTTAATAGCACTTTTAAATTTGATGAAAACACCTATCTATTTGGTATGTCAGCACTTTAAAATAATAATACTTCTATAATTTAATATTATCACTTTAATAAACATGAACCAAATTTCTGCAAGCAACTTGGACGTAGTGCTCGCCGGCCGCTGCTGCGGTACCGCTCACTCCGCTCGCTCGGCTCGCGCGCTGTTCTAACCTAACCTAACCTATATCACCCAGTTCAAAATGACGAATCATACAATCTGCCTGCGACTAGATAATTAGACAATCCTACAACATAGTAATAAGCTAAGCATATTTATAGTGGCAACAATTATTTTTATAGTTCATTCAATTAATTTTAAAGCTAAACATTTTAGTGTGTGAAACATTATTTTTAAAGAGCGTTTTTATATGCACGCTTTGTGGTGGCGAAAGAGTGTCAAATAATTAGAGTGGGTTTCATTTCACTGGATATTCCATAATACTGTGGATTCCTATGAATTGTATTCAAGTAATGACAATAAACATGCCCGTATTACGACGTATTTTTATTATTGAAGTACATATAGTATTGCAGGTTTACATAGTTATGTGTTACAACTCGCGACTCAAAACTTCAGCAAAACATTTCCATTTGAGATTTAGTAGCTTATCGAAACAGAATCTGTTAACCTATCATAAAACGAAGCAATTCCGTATAGAGGCACGTAATTATTTTAGATTTTATTCAATTGATAGACTTTTGTGGAACTCAATGCCTATATAAACTAATAGGTTCCAAATTAAAGTTTAATTAAATCAAAAGTTATTATTGGGTTTGAGTACGATGAAAATATCCAATTTTATCAAACCTTTCTGAAAGCTGGATGAGACTGACCCGACCTTCTGTTTTAATTAATTGTGTCCGATTTTACTAATAGGTATTTTAAAATAACATTTTTTTTTAAGAAAACATTTCGTTTTCGTTGCTATGTAACTTACTATCCAATTAAGAATGATCATTGTAATTTTGTTCCAATAAACGCCAGTTGCCGAAGGACATGTAAATGAACACAGAATACTAGAAACAGAATCAATATAAATGGTTTAAGGGACATCAACTATGTATTAGATAAAAGCCCACGATTATAACTGTATCTACACTGAAACCCGGTTACGAGCTACGGTCGGGAAGCTCTCATAACCCTCGACACTTGTGAATTGCCCGAATAGCTTGCAAATTATCTATAAAACAAATCCCTGCTATTCATAGCACTCGGGCTGTTTTCCTGTTACGGCACATCCTAAATGTATTATTCCCCATTTGTTATATAATTCCATGTGAGAGGACTTGACTCCGTACAGGTAACAAAATTATGTCATTCTCAGAAACGTGGTTTGAACAATAGAATTAATTATTCCGTGGAACAAAACGGAGGTGTACTTTGAAAACATAATGCAGCGGATCTGAGCGCCTTGGAGATAGCGACTAGCAAAGCGATCTTCAAGAACATTGTTCACAATGAAACCTCTTACAAGCTCTAAATTGCTTGATTGTAATTTCACTTGACTTCATAGGCCATTAATTTAGTGTTGTATTTACAAATAAAACATCTATTTTGAGGATATGCCACGTATCCCGACATGGTACAGAAATGTAAAGCCCATAAATATTTTCAATTTTGAATCTAAATCCGACCAGCTCGACAGCAACAAGAGTTGTGTGTTCGACAATTCTTCAATCTTTTAACCATATCTACCTACATGTGTAGTAAGAAGGCGCGAAACTACTGATGGTAAGAAAAGCGCTAGTATGATTTTTATTTATTTTTATTCATTCATAGTACGCTGTATAAAATTAACAGTAGGGAGGTAGGTACTATTAGTGTTTTTTCAACGTCTATAGTTAAAATCAACATTAATAAACAACATAAGTATTAAACGCTCGTTTAAAAGAACCATTCGTTTATCTAACCTCTTAAAGTTCTTACAGTTCGTAAGTACAATAATTAAAACTTTAATTACATATTAAAATTAAAACTTTTCTCTAAAAAACACAGTTTGTACAATAATTAAAGCTCTCCGCTAAAAAATCACAGTTTGTTTATACAATAATTCAATTCAATTATTGTAAAATTTCTAGGAATGCAATATTTAATCATTAATAAATACTTATTTGCACAGAATCTAAGTATTTAGGTCATTCTGTTAAAAAAATATATAGAAAAAGATTAAGACTGCCTTAGTAAAATTAATACGTGATCAATACTGATAAAAAAAAAAAAACTAAAGACCAGAAAATAAATACATACACAATAAACATTACATAATAAACAAATACTCTTCTTCTAAATAATAAATACTTATTATTTAGAAGAAGAGTATTTATTTTCTATATCGTAGCCCTTTTCTGACAAAATGTACCCTAGCACCTGATCGACATATAAAAAACCGGGTGAGTTCGAACTAGGCATGAGTATGAATGAAGCCGAATTTTTGAGATGGGCCTATTAGACATACAAAACGGTAATAAATTGAGTAAATTGGAGGGTTAAGATTTCCACTCCGTGGTCTCATCACAAAAATTCACCCAGTGTACCATGAACCTACTGACCAAAAACAATACGGTATGCTTACAACATAAATTAATTAATGAGTATGCGGCATGCCTACATTATTTGCACAACGACAAACAACACACTCATACATGGAAAAAAAATATAGGTCGTTTATGAGCGTGCATTCTAAAAGTTGCGGCAATGGTGCCGATTCTCTTGTACACCGAACTATACTAAATAAACATTCAATAAAATTCCTTACTTTTGGCTATGAGAATGTTTATGCTATTCAGCAAAAAAAAAAAATGTAAAAATAATTTTGACATAACTTACTCGTAAATCGAATTTGACAATCGCGACTCCACGTGGTACTTGTTTGCCCGTGATTTTTTTTTAGAGCCGGAGGCGCGCATGTTTTGCATCGGCAACGTGTTTTATATGGAATTATTCACTTTTTGTATGGAAAGTATAAGAAATTATTATTAATTTAAATAATTTTTATATGTTGAGTTTTAGGGGTTTATGAGTTTCAGAAATGGTCGAAATTTTCACAATTTTTCTGCGATAGGACACCTTTTTCGAGATATAAGCAAAAGAAAAAAAACATACAGTACTGTTTTGCACCTGAAATGGAGGTGTTGGTGTGCATTTTAGTTCATGAAAACTTATTTTATTGCACACCTTATTAATAATAGTCAGAATTCAGAAAAGCAAAATTACCATCTTCACTAAATTAATAACTCGGTGCCATCTTAGTGCTGTCAAACTAAAATATAGTTAAATTGTGTCACTTTTGTCTATTTCAGAATGGGAAATCCTCGTTTGACAGGAATTAACAAAATTTTGGTGTTTTTTAGTCTAGTTTAGAGGCATTTTTGACTAGAGAATCGGCACCAATATCGCAAATAGCTGTCATATTATTGTGACCTAAAATATTAATAATGAATTACAATAATAGCACTAAATTTGATGTGTAAAAAGGGCCTTTAGAATTTTTCCAAATACTTTTTTTACATTGACGTTAAGTGCCGGGAGGGCCCTCCTTTAGGGCTCAGTTTAAATGTAGGTTTTTCTTAGTGAACATAGCATTATAAACTATGAAAATAAAATCTGTTGTATATTTTAACAAGATTTATTAGTCAAAGCGATGGTTTTAAAATACAAGCATTTTTATTTGTTGTGTCAGGAAAACCATTTAAACGGTTAAAAATATTTAAAAGGTTGGACACCCCTCTCTCGGGACCAGAGCGAGTTTAATTTCTTAATTTTTATCATTTCACGTCACATGAAAATGCCCCCAACGATACTACGTATAGCGACAAGACCCCCTGAAAACATAATTTTACTTCATTTTACACTGTCTTATAACACAGTTTCAAACATAACGCTGTTTGTTGACCGTGCGCAAACGTTATGCCGACCCTCGTGATGTGACTCTCCCGGAGGGTTCACTTCCAATTATGTAATATTCAGTGTTACTATATTATTTAATTTCATAATCATTGCATTTCATATTTTGGTTCACTATAGAGCGATATTTCATATTTCCATAACAGTAATATTGCCAAACGAAATATTTGACAGCAATTTGCGACGTTGCGGACTTTCAGAATGCACGCTCTTAATCAATTCCTCGTAGAACCTTTATACGTGGTCTCGCGACGAGTGCCAATCGGAACGACATATGAAAAGTTAAAACCGTTTCGTGTATCGAGAACGGACAGCTACAGATCTGGCTCCCTTCCTTCCGACTTTCGTCAATGTGGTGGAAAGCCTCATCTTACCAAATGAAAAGCAAGGGTGATGCGATGTGCTTACAGTATCAAACACAATACCAATGCTTATATATGATATCAACGTAAGAGGTTTTCCTTTTATGATAGTGTAGATTAGTTCGATAAGCTGGCACAATACGGGTTTAACTAACCACAAACGATGTTGTGTGCACGGCTGTCCTCATCAACTAGATCTCGCTACTCACGTAACAATCCATTTTAAGCAGTATGTATATTGAGAAATTGTGATTATGATGTTGACGCTGAAGCTGCAGCGCCTCCAGTTTCACACCAAGAACAAAATCAGATTCCACGAAATTACGGACACAGTTTCGGCACGACTGAACACAAATATATTAATAAAATAAATTACAAAATAATCTCTTGAGTCAGCTGGTCTTCCTGCGGCTCGTTTAATTAAAGCCCCTTCTCCGCGTCCGACGCAGACTTCGCAAATAAACTTTCATGTAAATTGCGACGTCCATCTCCTCTGACTCTTTTTCAATCGGGTCCCGTGCTTTAAATGTCATCTAAACTGGATTTTCTTTAAAATACTGACCTGTATTTTGTTGAATATTTAAAGCGCTTTTATTTTTAGGTTTACATTTGCTCTTCATATTTCATTTGACGCTTTCCAGATCGTGACAATCGGCCTACGATCAGGAACACTTGCCTAAAAAAGCTTTCTTCTTATTTTTACGTCATACGATATCTTCGTTAAGATTCTGCCGCGACCCGCAAAAGGGGCATTGATGGACGAACGTGAAAATGTGGGCCGAAGCGAAACCGAGGCACACATACGTGAGTCCGTCAATGCCTGGTTTCGGCCAAGGCTTGTATAATACTTGTCTCACATAATGCGTGGAAATTCAAACTAAGTAAATTAATTATAAATTCCATATTCAAAGACGAACAATGATAATTTCACGCACCAATAGTTATGTTCATTTGTTTCTTTTTCAGTTTATTTAAATAGCTCTATTTACAAGCCAAATCGTTTTTTTTTTTTATAAGTTACCTCCTTGGTTGCCATATTTTTAATTACACGACAGATCATAATGTATTATAACATATTCGGCTGCTAAAGACGACGTATTATATGGATTTCACATTGCCGGCCACCTGCTCGCTTGTATTTAACCAGTGCAGCATTTTCGATCTATCTCGAAGAAGGTTGTCAAAATAATGCTCGAATTTTAAAGCATGTTTGAGAAAATATTTAATGTTTCTTGCATAATCTAGATAATGTGTTTTAAATAAAGTAACATTTTGTTAGCTATGATATTCAATAAGTGATGTTGATCAAGGTTTACAACAACTTTGTTGTCTAAATAATGTTTTGGAGTTCATTTTCATACTACATTATTTGTAACGTAGATCTCATGCATTTATATACAGTGCTTTGGGTACGTTTTGCAAGAAAACATAACCACGCGAGCAAACCGCGGCGCGTATAAAATCCACATTAAATATGAGGAGAAAACATAACATAAGCTCGTTTTATCTACGCGAGTCCAAAATTTATTTAAATGATGTATTTCTCTTGACGTAGTAATATTTTTGCGAAGTTCTAACTCACTCACAGAAAGCTCACCCACGCGCCAAGAACACTAAATAGGTAGTAACCGTCGAAGCTTGAATTCGTCAAAATCCCATAAGGAAGCAGAAAATTTGATTACAAGAGATGAAAATGTCCGGTAGGACTCCGTGCCAAAGGTTATCAGATAAGTGTTGAAGCTTAGCGGAAAGCAACGTAGATATAGCCCACATTTCGATCAATTTATAAGTAGAATAGTAGAAACTAATATTACTTATAGATTGAAAGCACTCAATTGGTAGTGCACTCAGGTAGGCTGCTGCAAACTTAATTTGGAAAACCGGCCAAGTGCGTGTCGGACCACGCACAATGAAGGGTTCCGTAGTTGGGATGAATTTATCCCAAGAAAAAACTTAACATTGTAGTTGAAAAACATTTTCTCCCATACGGAATGTATGGGAGATCATGTTTTTTAAACTGCAAATTTAAGTTGGTTGATTATTACTCGTTAACCTGTACAGCCTACTTAGCTCTGATAGTTTTCCTTTTAATTTCGTTTTAACTCTAAAAAAAAATTTCAATTAAAAGCTTAATATTTCGCAAACGGATCCCTGAAACTAAAAATAGTATTCACAAACTCACAATATTTTTGAACGACCTTTCTAACGATACCCCACAACATGGTGTAAACGAGAAAAAAAAACATCCGCACTTTACGTGTATATATATATATACCCTAAAAAAAATATTTCTCTTGATTTTATTTTACCACTTTGTCGGCATGATTAATATGAATACATATGCCAAATTACAGCTTTCTAGTACTAACCGTATCTGAGCTAAGCCGCAGACAGACAGACAAACAGACGAACGGACATGTCGAAACTATAAGGGTTCCTTGTTTACTACGGAATCCTAAAAATCGGGCCCATACACCTGTACTTTTGAACATCTGTAAATGGTATAATTATATGTTACCGCTAATGTGCGTAACACAGTTAAGAGTGCAGATTAACTTGTTAATCTGTAGATTATTTGGTTGAGTCCGTTAAAGTGGAAAAAATTGTTTCAGTTCTTACATTAACTAGATGATCTGCAGATTAACGTCCAAGCATACGGTTAAGTTAATAAAACAGGTTCTTTGCTTGAATAAAACATTCGAATTCATTGTAACTACTATTTATTAATTTGTTACACGCATAAATAAAGTAATAAAAAAAAACAATACAGTAATATGTAATTAAAATTTGACTCGTATGTTACTCCACACACAACACTCCAAAATGAGATAAAAGACCTCCGCGATTTAACGGTGTAAGCATCCGTTAATATGCAGAACTAGGTACAGTGCAGATATCTGCTACTTTAAGTACACAGTTTAACGCATCGTTCCCGGTAATTTGCAGATTACCTAGTTAATGCGCATATTAACGTATTCCGTATTCTAACGGTACCATAATATACATAAGAATATACCATACCAGTTAACTTTTAATATTAAATGTACATTTTAAATAAATAAGATCTAATAAATGCCACTGAAGCTGATATAAACTGGCCGCCTACTGATTCCAACCTTTTTAAAAAGTACCATCGACTTGAAAAGAAAAAGTTGCATATCCACCAAATATATACTGACAAAAAATCAAGTCTGGTATCATAATTCATCGGCCATGACGTAAAGAATGTCGACCTCTATAATGAAAATCTCGAGTATTTCTTGTCAAGGTTTCAACAAAGTCTCAGCACATTTGTTATAGTTTAGCTCGGAGACAATAATGGAGTTACAAGACTTCATTATCTCTAAAAAGAATTGAAAACTTCAGCTGAAGTACATTAAAAGTCTGTGGTATGTTGTAAACCCTTTTGTAAATGCCTCCAATATATTGTTGTTACCTCGCCACGAATGTCTGAAATTACATATTAGGTTCTGTTCTATCTTCTATACCTATATGGTATAGAAGATAGAACAGAATCTAATATAGCGCCATAGACATCTGATTCATAAAATACTCAGAATTCAGAAATACCTTTGATGTACCTATACCGGATAGCGGGTAACTATCGATACTCAGAACTGATCTTCAAATCATTCAGTTATACCGCCACCAGCTACCAGCTACATATTACTATGTAATCTCAGTTCCAGGCAATGCCAATTAAAATAAATAATGACGGAAATACGGAAATTACGCAAAGTTGTCGAGTCTAAGAAACATCAACCAACGTTCACTGAGTTCCGGCCAGAACAATTCGGTGTCCAAGTTTGTAAGATCTGTTAAACCCGTGTCACGCGTGTCACGGCATGCTGATTGATGTGTGTGTCTTTGTAAGGAATTACATTAAACAAAAACCAGGTAGGTAGTAGGTCATGGGAGGCCGTCACCTCCTTCTGTGAAGCAGTTATGTTCGCGAAGGAGGAGGCGGAGCGCGCGAGGGAGATGCAAGCTGCACGCCCTCGCGGCCCTAGTCGCCGCAGGAGACGCCCCGGGCGTCGGGAGTCGAGAGCCGACTTCCGGCCACCGTAGGCGCGGGCTTGCGGACGGTGAGCAATGGGCAGCTCGCCGTCCGATAAGGTCCAGGCCCGTATCGACGGCGCGTTGTGTTCCACGCGCGCCTCAAAGAGATGTCAGCAGCAAACGACGGGGTCGAGAAACCAATGCCTGCTGGGGTTGCGGGTTTGTCCGACAGGGATATCGCGGCCCCAGCACACAGGCAACGGAAGGAACACGGGTGGGTTTTAGTCAGTAAAAGTCTGACACACCCTCTCGCTCTGCCCAGAGCGGGAGAAGTCATTTGATGATTTCCCATCCTCAAAAAAAAAAAAAGATAGGTAGTAGGTGCCGGGTAGTTTTCATCAGTGCAAATTCTAACTAAGTGTAAATCAAAGTTTATATTTAAAACTTTTTTTTCAAGTTAATTTTTTCGTTTTAGGTCAATTGGACCTTCTTTAAGGCTACTAGGAATCAATGTAATCCGATGATATGCACCGCTAAACGCCAACACATCCTAAATAATATCACTCTTTATTCTTCTTCTCCTGCTGATATTTGGTAGTTCCTTGAAACTTTAGGCATCGGCAAATCGCGACATTAAGACCTTCCTAACACGATTCCGAACGACGGCTTAGACTATCGAAATCGCCAGTTCTCCACTGTTTCCACTCTAGATAATCTATCCAAATGTCAAACCCGAGGGTTTGACATCATCATCAGTCATCATTGCTGGTTGGACACGTCCCAATATTAACCCCTTTGTCTTCACCCCCGTCCACCCAGGAGAGATCAGAAAGATTATCCTCTCCATTAAGTCCAAAGCCGTGGGCTGCGATAATATCAGCTGCCATATGATCGTAACGGCTCTTCAACTTCTTCTTGCAATCTCCCACATCATAAACTTCTCCCTGTATATCGGTGTTTTACCCTCCCTGTGGCTTAAAGCCCTTGTTCGGCCCCTGTCTTAGATACCCAACCCCTCTGTTCCTAGTCACTGCACCCAATTTCCATCCTTCCCTTTCTGTCTAAAGTGCTGGAGGCCATTGTTTACGAGTATAATCAATTCTACCACTTTATTTACCACAACTCCCTCATCAGTCGCTTTAAATCCGTTTTCAGGCCAGGGCACACCACTGCTTCAGCTCTTCTTAAAGTGACTGACGATATAAAGTGAGGGGGAGTGGAAGATACTAAAGTTACAGTCTTAGTATTAATTGATTCTCGAATGCTTTTAATACCGTCAGTCACGAAGTCTTTTTGTCCATCCTTACCTATCTTATGGTCTCTCTGGAGGTACTGGTTTGTTCTTTATTTTTACTAACGTCATTACCACCGTGCTTAGGAGTGCGTATCATCTCTATGCCGACGATTTGCAGCTTTACTACCAGGCAAGTGCTGATAAAATTTCTGATGCGATTGAGGAGCTAAACCGGGATTTAGGTGTGGTCAAAACCTGGTCTGATTGGGGTGGCGGTTAACCCTACCCAGTGTCAGGCTATCATAATAAGGAGCCCCTACAGCATAAAGAAGCGGAATGGCTTAACTGTGCCACCTGTAATCTATGACAACTCAGTCATTCCGATTAGCTCCGATGTTAAGGATCTTGATCTGCATGTCGACACTAGGCTTGACTGACGAAAGCAGGTCACAACTGTCAGTTAAAAACTTACCGGAACGTGGCGGTCGCTCCATCTACTTTGATTGGGTAGTTTTTGAGTAAGCTTCAATAATACGTATTTTTCCCATTTAGTCTACGTGGATGATGTTATAGATAACGTGTCATAGGTTCGACAAATGTTAGGGCAACAATACGATATGTCAACCATCAGTTATGCGACAGTACATCAGCTTGACGTACGTTAGTGCGACTGATTTTTTTCTCGACAAATGACAGGATGACGGAACTTTTGATCGACGAACGAACCCGCGACACAACTTTCGCCCGACAAACTAAAGCGCGACAAACGTTTCTATATTTTGTTGCTACTTTGCGGAGCCTGTGCTGACAGGCCACCACGTCGTCCACGTATTACCAAGGACGGTACCCTTTATCCTAAGCGTATGCGAGTGCTCAGAACAGATTGTGACCTTTACTCGCGACCTAGCCGTGTTACTTATACATATTTAGTAGATGTTTGTTTTTTTTTACTTTTAAAAATAAAATAGTAGTAATACAAGGGGATCGGCACTGTTACTCCTTATTACAGGCTATTTCATAGCCTAGCAAGGAGAACAGCACGTCATCCACTTGATTGCCAGAGATTTTATACTACCTACTTTTTGAAAACTGTTACATGTATCTGTTTTACATAAATAAAGATTATATTATTATATTATATTTAATTATACGTATGTGTATTAACCTAACCTGCTAGTTTCACTTACCTCTCCACACAACCTATAAGTTCACCGCCTGTGCAGTCTATCTGCAAAGTCCCAGCCACGGTGGTTACAGTGGCAAGAAGACTCCGTAGGCCATCAACTGTTAGGTAGTGTAGAGAGATCATTGTAACCAGCAGGTATACTCCTACCTGCTGTTTTTTTCTACTTTGGTAGGTTGTAGGTAAGTCACTGACTGTCTGAGCACTCGCACACACCAGAGTAGGATTAGAAAAATACCGTCCTTGGCAGCACGTGACAGACGTGGCCTGTCAGCACAGGCTTCACAGCGTAGTAGTTCTTGTAGATCTGGCTGTAGGACCGCTGATAGTGTGCGGATACTTAGTTCAATTATACAACACTAGCTTTTGCCCGCGGCTTCACCCGCGTGGATGTCGCAAAATAACCCACGGGAACGTACACCTAATAGCCGAGGAAAATGTCATAGACTCCTACCGCTGCACCCACGTTGCCGTTAACCATAATTATTTTGTTACGCGTAATTTTGAATCTATGATATATTTTAAATTATTAATTTAAATGATATGATGTCAAGGCATATTTTAATCTAAATAAATGGCCAATTTCAATAACATATTTTATAGAATAAGGATTAATAGAATACCGGTCAAATAGCTTCGGAAATAACAATGAAATTTTTATCAAATTCTGAAATTTACCGTGGGTTATTTTTAGAAGATACACATACCTTCATGTGACTGTTTTGTTGAACTTTTTAAGATGAACCATTCTATAAAACATAATTTTTATGTATCTTTTACGGTTCACGCGGCGCACGCCTGTAAAGCTCCCAGTCGACATGATTTTTTCCGACATCTTCAACAATTATCGTTATATTTCCACGGATTTACACAAACCCTTAATGAATTATATACTTAAACCTTTCGGATGAACCACTCCACCCATTAGTGAAAACCATTTGAAAATCCGTTTGGTAGTTTTTGACTTTATCGCGTTCAGACAGACAGACAGACGCGGCGGGGGACTTGTTTTATAATATGTAAAGATTGTTTAAAAAAAAATCTGTCACAAAATGTGAACGATTGTCGCGCTTTACTTTGTCAAGCGTATAAAGTTGTGTCGCGCTTTCGTTCGTCGATCAAAAGTTCCGTCGTCCTTTCGTTTGTCGAGAAAACAATCAGTCGCACTAACGTAGTATACATCGAGCTGATGTGCTGTCGCACCACTGATGGTCGACATATCGTACCGTCGCGCGTCGGTCACCCTAATATTTGTCGCGTATTTGTTTGTCGCATCTATGATACGGAGTCGATGTTATACTATGTTCCTGTCACTTTTATTTACATAGCAGGTAGTGGTATTCGAATTTGTGTGGGGTAAGTACCACAACCAAAAAGTGAAACTAAAACATAAAAAATTTCTTCCCAAAAAAAACACTACAAAGTGAAAAATAACTTTAGTAGTTTTTCCGTGCCTGCGTAATTGAGTTTTGACAAATATTCCTGTACTAGTAAGTTACACCTATTATAACTTAAACTATAAATCTTTAGCACTCTGGCGTCTGGTTTAGCAACTGGGTATACAAGTAGGGCGCTAAAAATAAATAAAATCGATTAGCAAAAGCATGTTTAGTCTGAAAGTTAGCACAAACCAAAGCTTTTCTTCTCCTATCTGAAGGTACTGGGTTAAAATAGAGTCGAGTGTGTTTAATTAAATTCAATAAGCGCTGATATTTGCAACAATAGTTGGTTTTTGAAAATTTGGGTATTATTATTTATTTATCATAAAGCCGATGTAGAATTAACGTGAAGTAAAAGCATCAATCCAAAGGCGCCGAAAGGCAATCTCGCTCTACCCTGATCAGAGCTAGGGCCGCTCGCGCTGCTGCACCGATTGCTTTTAAAGTGGTTACCCATTCGTCAGCGCAGAAAGGTGAGGGCTCTGTCTATGATGTTCTCTATTCTCGACAAACCCACTTCTTCTTACCTGCCTTTCCATATTCAATACTTATGCTCTGCCTACACAAAAATCTTCGTTCCACCAACAATCGTCTGCGATGTCCTTATCACCGCTCTGGTTTCATTCACTCTTCTTTCTTTGTCCAGGCAGTCTTTCTTTGGAATGCGCTTCCTCTGAACATCAGGACGGCAACCAGTCGGTTGTCTTTGAAAGTGAAGGCACGTGAGTATACGTAAGAAGTTGGAAGAAACACCCTAGCGGTGATTTGCTGGATTCGTTTTCTCCTCTACCGATCGTTATTTCTCCTGACAAAGTTTATTCTGTTTATATGTGTGGATGTACGTATATATCTATGTATATACTCGTATTCTTGTATTTTATAGTTGTTTTCGTATTATCAATCCCTTTTGTTGCACCTGCCATGTTTTGTCTCTGCATCACCCTTTTTTTTTTGGAGTGTGGGAAATAAAAAATCATTTTAACCCATAGTTATACGTATAATATACGTACAAATACAGGAATTAAGTTCTGAAGCAGTATTATCTATGCGTGATTTTTTTTAAATACTATCCTTTTTTTTTGAGGTTGGGAAATTATTAAATAACTTCTCCCGCTCTGGGCGGAGCGGGAGGGTGTGTCAGACTTTTACTGACTAAAACCCACCCGTGTTCCTTCAGTTGCCCGTGAGCCGGGGCCGCAATATCCCTTTCGGACAAACCCGCAACCCCAGCAGGCATTGGTCCTTACGGACCCCGCCAGTTGGTGCTGACATCTCTTTGAGGCGCGCGTGGAACACAACGCGCCGTCGACCCGCGGCTGGTCCTTATCGGACGGCGAGTTACCCATTGCTCACCGTCCGCAAGCTCGCGCCTACGGTGGCCGGAAATCGGCTCGCGACTCCCGACGCCCGGGGCGTCTCCTGCGGCGACTAGGGGCGCGAGGGTGTGCAGCTTGCATCTCCCTCGCGCGCTCCGCCTCCTCCTTCGCGAGCTTACTGCTTCGCAGAAGGGAGTGACGGCCTCCCGTGCACTCTCGCTCGAGAGATCGTCGCCGCCGATCGCCTCCGTGAGGACACGGCGGTGCTCCGCCCAAGCCGGGCAGATCTCCACCGTATGCTCCACCGTGTCCTCCGGGCGATCCACACAGTGGTGACACCCGGGCGTTTCCTCCCGCCTTATGCGGCACGGGAACCTCCCTAAACAACCGTGTCCAATGAGGACCTGCGTCAGGCGGAAGGTGAGGACGCCATGGCGCCTCTCAAGCCTCTCCTCAAAGATGGGACTTATCGCCGCAATTATGGCGTGCCCAGCGCTGGGTTGCGACAATCGCACTCTCCATGCCGCCATGAGATCCCGCCGGAGCTCTGTCCGCTGTGCCGTGATTTCTCGCGGCAGCGGAGTTACGCCCCGTCGTTTCGCCTCCTCGCGACACTCCCATATGTGCGCGAGGACTTTTGCCTCCAGATCCCATGGCGGTAGTCCGGCAAGGAGGCTCGCCGCCTCGCGGAAGACCGTGCCGCTGGGCCGGTCGCAGCCTCAATGAACGCGCCCACACCGGTGCCCCGTAAAGGGCCATGGACCGCACGACCCCCGCGTAAAGCCTCTGGCAGGAGGCGTTTGGACCCCCTAGGTTGGGCAGAAGCCACTACAAAGCAGCCCCAGCCCTATCCAGTTTGGGAGCCAAACGTCGGAAGGGCTCCACGAAGTTCCACCGGCTGTCGAGGACGAGTCCCAGGTACTTCATCGTCGACTCGACACCGATGTGAACCCCTCGTCTCTGCATCACCCTAAGATTGATTGGTAGAAAATACCTCAGACATTAAGTCGGCCTTTGTACGGTATTTTTTTTACTAGTCCATAAAGTTTTAATAAAAAATAAATAAATAAATAAAACATCGTGAGAAAACCTGAACTTATCTAAACTAATAATATAAAGAGATCAGATCAGATCAGATTTTTTGTGTTTGTATTTTCGCTTGTAATGAATAAACTTAAAACCTACTGGACCTGTTTAAAAATGTGTTACCTAGTAGAATGCTATGTTATCACTGAGTAACATAGGCTATAATTTATAAAGCAATCATGCGGGCGTAGCCGCTGGCAGGAGGTAGTATTTAATATAAGTCTGAAATCGCCAATCCGCCTTGAGCAAGCGTGGTGATTAATGCGCTCGTGCCTTCTGTGTATGAGCACAGGCCTTAGCGCTGTAATGGGGCGGACACAGGCCTGTATCAGAGGTAATGTTGTGCAAGAGTTAAAAACCTTTTTTTCACTGTTTGTTTTTGTTACAATTATAAAAGACTAGCAGGGGCCCCGCGGTTTCACCCGCATAAGTCTCGATCCCGTGGGAATATCGGGATGAAAAGTATTCTATGTGTTAATCAAGGTTATGAACTATCTGTCAGCCAAATTTCATCCAAATCCGTTCAGTAGTTTTTGCGTGAAAGAGTAACAAACATCCATACATACATCCATACTCACAAACTTTCGCGTTTATAATATTATTATTATGTTAGGATTATCTATATTTTTGGTGAAACGGTGGATATACATGGTGGCTGTATAGTGTGACAGAAGATAATTATGGTTAGACACGGTTTGAATACCTACTAAAATTAAACTGAAATAATTGTATAGAAGAAAAAGACACGCTGCGCCCGCCCTGAATTAATTAGTCCATCAGGCAGGGAGATGATGATGATAACTATACTTTGAAACTGTATATCTATTCTTATATAATAATACATTTTAACCTAAGTAATATAACTTACTTCTAGCTTCAAGTTAAGTCATTAGGTTAAACCTCAACATGTCTACACTAAACTCAGCCATACTGATGTAAACTAATTTCGAGATCAGAAGATTAGAGAGTTTTCACCAAAATTATTACAGTTAATTAGGTCGCGAAAATATTATGTAAAGTATATTCTCAATCAAAGCTTTCTCGTCCATTGTAATTTGAATAGTATCAAATTACATTTTTTTGCGCGTATTCAGTTTGAGAGTCCGGCACTGAAATTACGAATTTTCCGACAGTCACCGGCCGCTCCGACGTGTTTCATAAATGGGAATAGTCAACGATGGAAACGGCGGACGAATAATTAAAAAGAGCGTTGCTATGTACGTTGGTTTCATCGACGATTTTTTGCAACAGCTTTAAAACGAGCTTCACAGAATCCTTCAATTCATTGTTCAGTATGTTTGCAGCGACGCAGCAAACCTTCTCACTCATAAAGGTTAATTAAAACAAACGTTCTCTCTGGCATGTAATTTACCTTTTAAAACCACTATACCATTCATCTTTGTGTAAATGAAGAGTTACCTTCATTAGACTTGACTTTTGGCACTAGGTATTAATGTGAGGTGTCTGCTAACTACAAATTAAAGTGTCCAATCAATCCCTGAGCGGAACAAATGCAAAGCTGCAATTAAGTGGCTCGCAGCCGCGGCCTTCACATTTTGGCATCCGAACCCTACCTACATAGCTGAGGTCGGAGCAAAAGAAAATCGGAGATACAGAGCACGTCCAGCTTTCCACTGTTTGTGATGAAAGTAATACAATATAAACAAGTATTTTATACAATTTCATCGGAAAACTTGTGAAGTACAAACAAGAAAATGTCTCCACCAAGAGAATGTTTTATTTGTAAATGAACAGAACGTAGGTCTTGTTTCTTTGTGTACGTATGATCTTTATAAAGTGTGTTGTGACGTCGTATGCGCTTCGCATTGCATTTAAGGATGTGTGTGATGCGATGTTGTGTTGCCAAATAAAGTATTTTAGTGATTATCATATCTTTAAATAGAAAAATAATTAAATGATTTTAAAATGTTATACATTGCAATTTATGCATGAAATGTTTATACTGAAATTAGTGAACCCGATAAACACTTATATACATCTATTTGCTAGTAAATTAGACATTATATAAACAAATAGGTAACTTAACTAGTTTATACATACAATATAAAGCAAAGTTAACAATATTGTTTTCTGAACCAAACTACTTGCAAAATATAAGTTGGCACTTAATGTTACTTAAAACTTACCTGGCCTCAAGCGAAATACATGATGAGGGCGCGGAGAATCCTTCGCTATCCGTTGGCACTCTGTAAACTTCGAACGATCTCAATTCTTTTTCCGATATTCGAATTTAATTTGCGACGAACGTTTAAAAGGTTCTATTTCGGTAGAAATGTTTGTTGTTTTTTGTAATGTTCAAAAATGGAATAACTGAATTTGGTACGTGATGAGGCGTAAGTGAGTCGAGTACACGGTCGGTGGTGCAGGGCGGCTGCCTCGCGGGGTGACGTGCGTCGCGAAGGGCGGCTGGGCGGCGACTGGCGTCCTCTCCGCTCCTGCGAGCCTCGCCCGGGTGCCTTCCTGTTGATCGTGTACGCGACAGGTGATCTCAAACCTCTTTAATCACTAACTTCTGTTTACAACTCTATCACATTATTGATTTATAGATATACACTTCAATGCTTTATTGTTGTAGCATTTCGCTACTTCAATAATTATCAATCAAAGCAAGTTTTCTTCATATAAATATATTCTTAATACAATACAAAGCGCAGAAAATATGAATAGTTTTGCTTTACTACTTAACTGTATTTTTGTACGTAAAAATCGTTATTTTAAGCTTGCATATAAATTATGTTTAATAACCTATTTAAGTATGTAGATACATGTAAAATCAAACAACATTATATTCACTTTACCAGACGCAAAGATTTCCATTTGCGAATTCTACCGAAAGAAACTGGGAAAGAGACAAATGTAAAATAAATAAATACTTTCACGATTATATTGTAACTGATAAGGATAATGAAAAGTGCTTACTTGCTTTTAGTTGGATAATATTACTACCAATGTGTATTAAATGCCTTTTAGCCAAACTAATGAGGTAAAAATGTAAACACTACTTACTACTAACGGAATCTTTATCGATAAATGCGTAATATCCAGTCGCTATAAGAGCCCCAGCAGACTACAGAGCAAATTATAGGTCAATAGTTGGCTGATGTTATTTTTATGTTAGTGAGTATGCGCACTCTCATTAATTGTTTAATACAAACTTAGTATTATTATTATTAAGCCTTTATTACCACAAAAAAAAAATGGGATGGTCCAGACAAATTCAATAATCAAACTTTAAATCATAAAATAATATCAGCCTATTATTGCCCCACTGCAGGGCAAAGGCCTCTTCTCTTACAGAGAAGGCACGAGCATTGATCACCACGCTTGCTCAAGATGGGTTGGCGATTGCAGACTATAAAGTCCAGATTTCCTCACGGTGTTTTTCCTTCACCGATGTCAGTAATGTCCAAGATAAACTTATAAAGTACATATGAATTGAAAAAGTCACATTGGTACTTGCCCGGATTTGAACCCACAACCTCGTACATGAGAGGGGAGGCCTTAACCGCTGGGCCATCATAACATAACATTAAAAATCAAGCTGTACCTAACCTTAAAATCACCCCATTAAACGTTGGCGTAGCGGTCGTAGCAGGCGTAGCAACCGTAGCGGTCGTAGCATTCGTAACGTCATTACTTTCTTTCATAAAAATATTACAAATTTCAGCACATTCTGAAGAAAATTCACAATACAGATCACGTTCAGGGTGCACTGCTGGTCATGACGAAGTATTTCCCAGGAAAATAAAAATATACAAGATTTTATATATTTGTTACGAGCACACTTAAAGCTTGCACATTTTAATATAATACAAAATAATAGAACCTTAAGATTTCAGAAAATGCAAAAGCAAAAAGCAAAACAAATGTAATAAGCTTTCCGGTTATCATGATTAAGGTGGAACATAGGACATAGAAACAGAATTAACACTGGATGGATGAAATGGCAGCCGGTCACAGGAACAATCTACCACTCCAGTATTCCCGTATATATAAAACAATGGTTAGACTGTGCATGTGGAGATTTGATAGTTAACGGTATCTTAATGATGAAAGGCAGCATTTTAGTATCGCTCGTTTTTGTAATTGAAGGTTTAATTATAGAGTAAGTCTTCGGAGAATGATGAATACAGTTTGGACGTTCATTTTCTCAAAGAACTAGAACCACTTTTTAAATATTCTTCCATGCCATTATTTAAAATAGGAAATATGTAAATTATTTTTATATTTTGCTTCTTTTCTCAGAGTTAATTGCTGTCATAAGTGCACATAGTTGAATAACTTACTTTACATCTGCTATAGTCCCGCATGCATTCCGCTTAACTTCGCCCAGCACTTGAACTACTCCTGTAGTTGTTAGCTTGTAGAGTTAGCCCGATTTCAGCACGAATATATTTAGCAAGTGCCAACTTGACTGTGGTAACTTAATTACTTTGCGTAAAACTTTCTTGTGGTAATTTATTCTTAAGCGAGTGGTCGTTCGAACGGTGATTAGCAAAGTTTTGACTGCCACGTCCTTCCTCGATAAAATAAGGAAAATTACTTTCATATTATGCTTAATATATTAAAACGTTCGTATATTATTAGAATTGTGTTGTGCACTTGTTTGTTTTTGTTTGAGATTAAATCAAGATTAAATCAAATCTATTTTATCCTTACATATTATGAAACAAAGTCTCCCGCCGCTTCTGCCTATCTGTCTGTCCGTCTGAACGTGATAAACTCAAAAACTACCAAATTTTCAAACTACTAGGTTTTCACCAATGGGCGGAGTGGTTCATGAGGAAGGTTTTGGTGTATAAGGTTTGCACATTAAGGTTTTGTGTAAATTAGCTGAAATATGACGATTATTGTTGAAGATGTCGGAAAAAATCATGCCGACTGGGAGCTCTACTGGCGTGCGCCGCGTAAACCGCGACAGATAAATAAAAATGATGTTCTACAGGATTGTTTATCTTACAAAGTTCAACAAAAAAGTCTGTGATATGTCTATCTTCTAAGGATGACCCACAACAACCATTTTTATCTTTCAGAATTTGATAAAAATTTCATTGTTATTTCCGAAGCTATTTTGACCGGTATTATATTAATCCTTATCCAATAAAAATATGTTATTTAAATTGGGCATTTAATTTAGATTGAAATATGTCGTACCATCATATCATTTAAATGAATATTTTAAAAGATATCACAGATTCAAAATTACGCGTTACAAAGTAATTATGGTTGACGGCAACGCGGGCGCAGCGGTAGGAGTCAATGACCTTTTCCTCGGCTATAGCCTAATGAAATCCTGGTAGTATGTCCCCAGGGTATATTTTCCGACATTCAAGCGGAAGCAGCCACGAGCAAAGGCTAGTACATTTATAAAATAGTCTTAAAGTATACACACAAGTTTGAAAGGTATTGGTCACTCGCACCGTCACACCGTCATTTCATTTGAAGATTTTTCGAGAATCCCTAAGGGGTGAAATTAATGGTGTAAGCCAACGTGTTGCAAGGCTCCAGAACAAGTAATAGAAGTCGTAAAATTACTCTTAGTAAGGGTTACAATGAGATGTGAGAGTTTGTATGCGTAAATCACAAAATTTGAATTCAATCAAATGGTAACCTATAAATCCGATAAAAGTAGGTTAAGCCTAGACTGATATTATTAATAGATGTCAATTATAATTTTTGATACCGTGGGCGATGGACCACCACCTACGCCAAATTCCACTTTGCCACACCAGTGGGGCGGCCTGGTGGGGCAAAGTGGAATGATTCAATATTATTACACTGCTCTCTCTCGAGAAGAGGAGTTTACCACGCAACTCTTAGTTGCGTGGAAAACCCGGTACTGTAAAAAATCTCATTCAGGTACGCTTTTTTTACGAAGCATGATTTTGCTTTGTTCCATGAAGCCATTTTAAGCTTTGTGTAAAATTAAGTAAAACGGTCATAGTTTTATTGAACAAGTCACACTGCCAATTCCACGCACCCTCTGTTTACCTAAATCTTCTTAAGGGAATTAGTTACAAATATACATATATAGAGGAAAAAATCCGTTTGATATTATTCAGCGCACATACGTTGTTACCAGACTAGTACCTTTTTATTTTACAAAATAGGACATTTGTTTAGCGATACTATAATAATATTGTATTACTTTTCCTCAAGTTTATATAAACATGGCACGTGACAAGTGTCTGGTGCCGGCAATTTGTCAAGTTGATGGCTGCGGCACGAGGGTCCGTGTCAATATTGTAGTCAACCACATAGACGACACCTTACCCTGTAAATGAAGTCATGGGGACGTCAATATTATAGATTCATGTAAAATATCTTCTTTGAATATTTGCGTGACAATTAATCGTTTTCCTGGTAGAGAATTTTCTTAGTATAGGAAATATTATTTTATTTATGTAGGTATAGGTACGAACCTATTGTGATTATACCGCGCAGTGTCCGCCGTCTTTTGTTTGCCTCCCTGCCCAGTCTGGCTGCGCCTTATCGAGCCCCAGCAGCGACTGACTCCAAGATCCAATTAATCAACTAATTTGTACGTTGCTTTATCCGTTTCGAACGCTCACGGATACCTACAGTTATTATCGTTAGCTGAATATGGTTTAATTCTATCAATTGTAGAAAGCAATTTATATCAAAA
Source organism: Agrochola lota (assembly GCA_947364205.1). Taxonomy (NCBI): domain Eukaryota; kingdom Metazoa; phylum Arthropoda; class Insecta; order Lepidoptera; family Noctuidae; genus Agrochola; species Agrochola lota. Next base: position 11,033,908 of record OX376236.1, read on the forward strand.
CAGTAAATCATCCGCATTACCTACCTATAATAATTTTATTAACACAGTTAAAAACCAATTACAGTAAGTAATTAAAGAAAACTTCATAATTTTTAAATAAAAAATGTCTCAGTAAGATGATATAGTTATTTCCCTAGGGATATAGCTTTAAACCGTAATATAGTTATAAAAAACGGTTCGTAACTGTCGGAATGCCATTATTTTGGTACTGCAACCATTTTCGACGTAGCGTTCGCCGGGCGCTGCCGCAGCACCGCTCGCTTCGCATGGTTGGCCACAATTCTAACCAAACTTAACATATTTTGTCGGAGTGCCCTAATAGTTATATTACTAGATCGTGGTCGTATAATAGTTATATTCCTAGTAAAACAGTTATAAATCGCTTTCATATGACTATATTCCGGTGTATAGCTATATCAAGATATAAGATCGCTTTTAGCGATAAGACCGCCCATTGTGTCACCCTATGTAAAATATCTATCTATCTATCTATCAGATATGAATGTTGTATATAAAATATATAACATTCATATCTGTATTTTTTTATGATGTACATAATAAAGAATATTTTATCTGTCTATCTATCTATCCCTAGGTATCCCTATGAATTTAACTATATCACGGCTTCAATCATCTTACTGCGACTTATACGTATATAAAGACCATGTAAAAACTTTTTTATTTAATTAACCTTGTCGCTTTCATGAATCCCTCTGACAGTACTCCTGACATATAAGCCAATAAAATATTCGTCCATTCATCCGCAAACAGATCGTTTGTTGGATTAGAATCCAAAAGTCATTAAATGCTGCGGCCAGAGTGTGAGGTACTGGGGACTTAGCACGCGCAACGGTGCGAAATGGAGGCACAGCAAACAGCCTGTGCTTTCTGCCGCGGAAGTAATTGTCTGGGACAAACAAGCGAGCCAGCGCAGCATTCAGATCAGGCGCGTCAATAGTGCCTCGGAGCGTTTTGCTGGCTACGGTAGCTGATCTCGTGCTTGCCTTACCTCTAGTACGTTTTATCTGATTCTTTATAACCGTGTTAAACCTCGTTTTCCAATAAAAGCGCGTAGGGTACGTTCATGCGGATTCCACGCGCAGGAGCTGGATTCAAATTTACCACGTACAAGTGCATTAAATATTATTTTGATGGCATGTGTGGTACGAAAAACGTGGCAATTAAGTAGGATAAAATCCAACCTTTGGTAGGATTCTTTGGCTACCGTGGCAATAATTATGGTCGTGGAAGGTGAGCTTTCCGTCGAATGTGACTCCCAGATCTTTTTGGCCGTTGTTTTCATGATGAACGACAAATTACCTGTATTTAAATAAAGATAGATAGATAGAAGATAGATATTTGGTATAATTTTCGCAAAATCTGTTAACTTAATAAACCTGTCATAATTACACAAAGTATCTAATTCCATGTCAACATAGGTTTGTGTCGGATGTGGGTAAACATTTAAGTAAACAACCTATTATATTATAGCTTTCTGATTGTCTTCCACAGTCATTACACACCAACTGATGTAGCTGTTACGAGCGCGTAAATTAACACACGCCATAAAATTCGCATTAAGTTATATGAATTCTGAGTATTTGCGTAAAACACTGTACGTCAGAGGCAACAACAGAGAAGATTATTACAAGCGATAAACGTTCATTGAAAAAATATAAACAAACCAACCTTCATCATTGAGCTTTATTACAATTCGGCGATAAAAATACATAATGAATGTTATCACTCATCAAACATGGCATGTGATAAAATGAGTAGATAGTACGAACAAATTCAGAACATTGTACTCTAGATATGAGACGTAATAAACGGAAAACACGACGAATTCTACACGACTGCTACCTTTGTCCCACGAGAGTGGTCTGAAAGCGGTTTGGACTTATTCGCAGGAGAATCAAAAATTGTAAATGTCGAACAAAAAGGAAAAACAAAGAAATAGAAAAAGGAATGGTCTCTTTGATCAGGCGACCATTTTTTTGGAAAAATTGTTACAGCCTAGATTGGAACTATGCCCAACACTTGCCTACCTACATAGGTATTCGCTGACTTTCAAAATTGTTTATGAATTTGTAATCCTTTTGAATGGTTGAATTTATACATACCTATAGATTTATATTAATAGATCTATACTTATAATACGTATTTATTAACCCAGCTTTCAGGAGGATATCTGACCTTTTTTTCAAGATTACTCAACAACATAGGTATTTCATCCATAATTTCACGTACGATATCAGATATCATTTTACATTAAATTAAATTATCTCTATCATAACATCTTCATAAAGAATACAAGGTTAACTAGGATAATCATAAGGCTGAAGCAGCGTGCGTGTCGATGGCGTATATCCACAGGTCGCAAATCCAATCTAAGCGGAGTGCACATCAATGGATCTTATTATCGATTGGCGACCGGAAATGAGCGTGGCGAGTGACTGCCACTCCACTACTCCGTTGCATAAGAAACCGCAGAAGCCCTGATCTGAAGAAACTGTAACATTCGTACATCCGTACTCACTGGCTCTGAGGAACGGTGTAAGGACCATTATAATTAATTCTGATAATTATTCAATGAAAACCACTATAATCCTGGAAATAAGTATAGTGAAATAATATTGAAGTATTTATTTATTTTATTTATTAAAACTTTATGCACAAGTAAAAATAAAATACCGTACAAAGGCGGACTTAATGCCTGAGGCATTTTCTACCAGTCAACCTTAGGGTGATGCAGAGACAAAACATGGCAGGTGCAACATTAGGGATTAATAACACGAAATTAACTATAAAATACAAGAATAAATACACACATATGTACATACATACATAGTATAAACAGAATAACTTTGTCAGGAGAAATAACGATCGGTAGATGAGAAAACGAATCCAGCAAATCACCGCTGGGATGCTTCAGCCAACTTCTTGCGTATATGCTCACGAACCTTTCCTTTAAAAGACAACCGACTGGTTGCCGTCCTGATGTTCAGAGGTAGCGCATTCCAAAGACAGACCGCCTGGACAAAGAAAGAAGAGTGAATGAAACCACAGCGGTGAGAAGGACATCGTAGAAGACGATTGTTGGTGGAATGAAGATTTTTGCTATGGGCAGAGCATAAGTATAGAATATGGGAAGTCAGGTAAGCAGGAGAGGTGGGTTTGTCGAGAATAGAGAACATACCATACAACATAGAGCCCTCACCTCTGCGCTGTCGAATGGATAACCACTTTAAAAGCAATCGGTGCGAATACATGGTCATACTTACGAAGATTGAAAACGAATCGAATGCAATTATTGAGAAGGCGGTCAAGTATTATGTTCCTGGTCATTTAAAATTTCGTAGGTATTTTATTCATAAGTATGTGATAAGATATAGTGTAGTTGTTACATCACAAGGGTTAGTTACATTATGTCGGAATTCAGTTTTTGAGTCATATGAGTTCTAATACTCTTGACTTCCTACATTTACCCGTCACACAAATGCGTCACGATTGTTTTCAATTTCCTTTGTGTTCATTCGTGAAATTCGTCACAATTCAGCGATTCCCTTTACTTTCCCGATGAATTAGTTGCGCGTAGACAAACGTTGCGTGCGAGCGATGTGTCATTCGATGAATGCGTATAGGCAAGTTTCCTTACCGTGTTTTTACACTCTCTTCTCAAACAAACAGTCTATCCTGTCCCGAACTTAGATGCTATTTTGTTATTTTGTTTCGGCATACTTCTATTGATAAACTTTTTGTGACTCTGTTTGTAGTAGACCTTCTATAGTTACTATTTTTGTGGGATCGTTAGACTTAGTGCAGAGAACCCACTTCCTGCCAACTAAAAATGTTTACCCTATAACTAGGCAGTACTAATGTATATGTTGTTTGAGCCATTACTTTGTAATTAAGAATATTTCCCGCTGCTGGAATAATAACAATGTTTTATCAATTTGTAGTAATAAAATCAGGCTTTGATCCCTAAAAGATAAGCCGGGATGATCCGGAGTACAATATAGGCATCGAAGCACTAATTGGAATAACATTCAACATAAATAGCTATACGGTAAACGTACCTAAAGATAGTATAAACTATTAATAATTACGTTGCGTAGTGATAATATAAGTTGCCAGCCAATCTTCAAAGGATACCGGACTACTAGCTAGACTATACTGAAGTGAATCTATCGTAAATGATAATATTGACCAAACAGCCACCCAGATTAAAAGATGAATGATTAATATGGCTGTGAGCTGCAGTCCATATTCTCCACATCTACAAGTAAAAAGAATGGCCCAATGTTGGGCAAAGGTTAATACTTCTATCAAGCTCTGTTGTTTTCTATTTGTGGCCATTTATTGAACGCTACATTAGTACGCTACGCTACCTACTCGATTTTAGAAGTAAAATGTAGATATATTATTGTACACGAAGTATATAATGTACGTATTTGTAAAAATGTATCGAGAGTGCAGTAAGTATTGGCCACAGTGTGTGCTCTGAAAGCCGCGGCACAGGTGAGCACTTGTGCACTGTGCTCTGTAGCGTAGGACTCGCACTGAGCTTGACCCATATTTTAAACCTATTGATCGCACCGCTTTCGCAAGGACCCTTCACGCGAAGCAATTGCCAGCCATGTTTATCTGGCGCAGTTAAAGGTCTTCTTAAGGAAAAGTGCCAAGTTTCACTTGAAGTTATTTCGTTTGCAAAACACCCACTTTTACTTGTGTGCGGCTTTGAAGAAAGTAGGTAACTGCTTTCAGGTAAAATTTTTAATTTTTTTCTCAATTTCCTGTTTACTTTCGACACAACCTTATGAGCAATGTGGCAGTAGTCTGGAAATACATTGGTCACAAAAGCCTCATGAGGAAAACGTAGTAAGTTCACACACGTCAGCAGTAGATATCCTTAATCGTTCAAACGAACCTCTTACCGCAGAAGACAAATTTGAACTAAAACATACAATGGTGCCGATTCTCTTGTACACCGACCTAAACTAACTAAACTATCACTAAAATTCCTTACTTTTGGCTATGAATCTTAGAGCTATTCTGCAAATAAAATTCTCTAACCTAAAAAATAATTTTGACACAACTAAAATAGAATTTGACAATCGCGAATCCACGTGCTACCCGTGGTTTGCCCTAAACCGTGATTTTTTTAGAGCCGGCGACGCGCAGGGGGTGCCGGCCGCCTCGACGTGTTTTATATGGGATTTTTCACTTTTTGTATGGAAAACATGAAAAAATATTACTTACATGTTAAGGTTTAGGGGTTTAAAGGGGGTCGAAATTTTCATTATTTTTGCGATAGGACGCACCATTTTCGAGATATAAGCAAAAGAAAAAATAAATACAGTACTGTTTTTGCACGTGAAGTCGAGATGTTGGTGTTAGTTTTAGTTCATGACAACTTATTTTATCCCACACTTTTTTAATCGCGATTAAAAATTGTCAGGTTTAGTCTGGTTTGGTATTTTACAATCAAAATTTTAGGTGAAAAATGTCAAATTCAGAATAATAAAAATTGCCATTTTCACTATACTAAAAACTCAGTACTATCTTAGTGCTGTCAAACTAAAATAAAGTTAAGTTGTGTCACTTTAGTCTATTTCAGAACGGGAAATCGTCGTTTGACAGGAATAAACTAAATTTTAGTCTAGTTTAGACGCATTTGTGACAAGAGAATCGGCACCAATGTCTTCTAAGATAACTTCATGGTTTTTCCTTACATCTGCATTATTTTAAAATACGTATTCTTCCTGTTTACCTAGTGAAATAAAGCCGGCCAAGTGCGTGTCAGACCACGCATTATGAAGGATTTTATCCCAAGAACAAACTTAACTTTATAGTTGAAAAAATGTTCCATACGTCGATATACGTCACGGTCAATTCTCCAATTGCAAACGTTAGTTTGTTATCGCAAAATAATATGTCTAGGATTCCGTACCACCGGCGAGCCTCCTTGCCGGACTACCGCCATGGGATCTGAAGGCAAAAGTCCTCGCGCACATGTGGGAGTGTCGCGAGGAGGCGAAACGCCGGGGCGTAGCTCCGCTGCCGTGCGAAATCACGGCACAGCGGACAGAGCTCCGGCGGGAGCTCATGGCGGCATGGAGTGTGCGATTGTCGCAACCCAGCGCTGGGCACGCCACAATTGCGGCTGATCGCCCGGAGGACACGGTGGAGCATACGGTGGAGGTCTGCCTGGCTTGGGCGGAGCACCGCCGTGTCCTCACGGAGGCGATCAGCGGCGGCGATCTCTCGCGTCCGGCCCTGGTTCAGGTCATGGTTCGGAGCGAGAGTGCATGGGAGGCCGTCACCTCCTTCTGCGAAGCAGTTATGCTCGCAAAGGAGGAGGCGGAGCGCGCGAGGGAGATGCAAGATGCGGGCCCTCACGCCCCTAGTCGCCGCAGGAGACGCCCCGGGCGTCGGGAGTCGCGAGCCGACTTCCGGCCACCGTAAGCGTGGGCTTGCGGACGGTGAGCAACGGGCAGCTTGCTGTCCGATTAGGACCAGGCCCGGGTCGACGGCGCGTTGTATTCCACGCGCGCCTCAAAGAGATGTCAGCACCAACTGAAGGGGTCCGTAAGGACCAATGCCTGCCGGGGTTGCGGGTTTGTCCGAAAGGGATATCGCGGCCCCGGCACACGGGCAACGGAAGGAACACGGGTGGGTTTTAGTCAGTAAAAGTCTGACACGCCCTCTCGCTCCGCCCAGAGCGGGAGAAGTCATTTGATGATTTCCCATCCTAGAAAAAAAAAAAAAAAGGTTTCCGTAACTCAAAATGCAAAAAACGGAACCCTTATAGGATCACTTCGTTTTCCATCTGTCTGCCTGTCTGTCTGTCTGTCTGTCCGTCTGTGTGTCCGCGGCTTAGCTGAGAGACGGTTAGTACTAGAAAGCTGTAATTTGGTATATGTACGTATATACATATTAATCATGCCGACAAAGCTGTAAAATCAAATCAAGCAATTTTTTTTTTTTAGGGTAGCCTCTACACGTAAAGTGGGATGTTTTTTTTTTCTCGTCTACCCCATATTGTGGGGTATCGTTAGTAAGGTCGTTCAAAAATATTATGAGTTTGTTAAAACTATTTTTGGATTCAGGGATTAGAGTCAAGTGTACCCCCCCCCTGCCAGCTGAATGGTTGTACTTGGAATTTTGAAAAAATTCACAACAGTAGTCTATATAACGAAATTAAAAGGAAAACTATCAGAGCTAAGGTAGGCTGTACAGGTTAAAACGAGTAATAATCAACCAACTTAAATTTGCGGTTTGAAAAACATGATCTCCCCGGAATGTATGAACATGTTTTTCAACTACAATGTTAAGTTTGTTCTTGGAATAAATTTATCCCAACTACGGAACCTTTCATTGTGCGTGGTCCGACACGCACTTGGCCAGTCTTATTAAAACTATAAATTACTGATTTTCGGACTTTTTTCTTTATTTATTTATTTGTGCTGTGAGACCTTGCTTCTTGCAAAATTTCATGATTCTAGGTTAACGGGAAGTACCCTGGTTTTGATTTATTTTCGAGTATCATAAATGGCCGTATTTTTTTGTTGCGTTAACTTTGCTTGTTTTTTTAATTTGATATTAACTTCAACTTGATACTTCCATGCGTTATTGAGAAAAACGTTCTTGACAGACGGACAGACGGAAGGACGAACGGACAACGACGTGATGCAATAAGGGTTCCGTTTTTCCTTTTGAGGTAAGGAACCCTGAAAATCACCATTGCATGGTCAGCAACGTGGTTGTGATAAATATGAAATAGTATCTAAGACCGTGCATTCTGAAACTAGGCAACGTCGTAAATAGTTGTCTAATATTTCGCTGTTTTGATTAATTTGTCAATATTATGAAATATATGGCTCACAAGTGAACTTAAATATTGATTATGAAACCGTAACACCGAATATTTAGTTTTAGATGTAAAGGAAGTATTTGGAAACTTTTCAACTGCCCTTTTTACACCTAAAACGGTTACAACATACAAATTCGGTGTTTTAATTGCAATTCATTAATAATATTTCCATACAGTAATATTGCCAAATTAATCAAACAGGTAAATAATAGGGATGATGACTATAATTTTTTTTTTAGTCCGTCTTTGATATTATAAAAACATATTGGACACGTATTTTTTCTTTTTTTACGTAATCTAAAGATTACGGCGATACATTGAGGTAAAATGTGCCATGACGTCACGAGTATGTAGATTTTATACGTACTAGTGACGTATCGACCCCCACTCCCAAACTTAAAATGCGTTTTATCTAAGTATTTTTTTTTATTAATATGATAAAGCATAAAATACGTGTCTAATATTTTTATATTATCTGACTGACGGACTAATTAGAATTTCATTTTTTTTACACAGGCATCATCCCTATTGACAGCTATTTGCGACGTTGCCAACTTTTAGAATCAACGCTCTTAACAGTTTCGACTCCACCGAGACTCTACCCATTTTCGACGCAGCCATATTGGAAGTGAACCCTCCGGGACGATTCGGCATTATGTTTGTGCTAAAGTTAACCATCGCGAACGATCAACGGCATTAGGTTTAAAACTGTGAACAAAACAAAGTAAAACAGTGTTTTCAGGGGTCTTGTCGCTATATGTAGTTTCTAAACTTTTTTTTTTGTGAATATCTGTAAAACAAAAAAAAAACAAAAAAAATGCTTAATTAAAAAAAAACAAAAAACCAACGCATTTACTACTAAAAATCTTATTAAAATATACATCAGATTTTATTTTCACGGTTTAGAATGCTGTATTCGCTTCCGGCATCCTACATGCGACTAGGTGGACCCTCCAGGAGGGCTTCCCGCACTAAACGTTTTAACATCGTGTTATCAAAGGTAATGCGCTGGATGTTAAATTCCGAACAGGAGAAAATAACTCAATCCTCTGCTTGCTTCCAAATAAATATCATAAACATAAATGCTTCAAAGAATATATCTTCTAAAAATGAATAAAGTCTATTCAATACCAGTGGAAGCAACTCGTACTTGGGTATTTCGCGCCCACCGCTATGACGTCTGCTAACCGCAAATTCCAATAAATTGTTGTATCATTTACCTATGAATAATATATACCTATGTTAGTTGTTGTTTCCCGTTTCACATTTCAGTATCATTTTAACCACCAGTCCGTCTACTGCTCCAGGACATCACAACACAATTGATGTGCCTAATAGTGAAATAGTAAAATACGTCCATGTGGTCAAAATGTCGACGGAAAACTACAATTTAACGGATTTGCTGACGATGGTAGCGCCGACGGCCGCGGACACGGTGTACAATGAGAGTAATTTGTTACCACCAGGCGATGCAGAAGAACAGTTTGCCGCCAATGGAAGTGCCCTTAACAGTTATGTAAAAGAAAGTGCAATGTACAGTAAATACTCAATATTTATGACTTTTGTTGTGATCGAACTGGTTATGACAACTTTAGAGTTAATAATATCAATATTCGCAGCTGTGAAGATGCCACGATGGAGAAGAAATTATAGAAATCAAATGTTAATGCAATTAACTTTTGCCAGATTTATTAAAAGGATTATATTTACATTTAAGTTTTTAGAATGTCGGGGTGACATATTAACACTTACCGAGGTAGACACTCATATATTATATTGCCTTCAAATTTATATGGACTTTGTTATAGTTATACTAATATTCTTTTTTATAAAACACATGTATAACAGTTTAATAATAGTGTTAGTTAAAATAAGCCATGTGAATCTTTATAGAGTACTGTGTTGTTCATGGTTGATGCCTGTCCCAATCAGCGCGGCGTGCACGGCTGTCATGATCACCGGCTTGATGAGCAAGTGGTACGTCAACTTATTGATCTGCAGTATATTCAGGTGGCCGCTAATATTCATCGGGACGGGGCTTTATATCGCTATAGTGTACAGAGTGTTGTCAGATACAAAAAGACAATTTGCCAGGAGTCTGGCAGTTGTAACATTTTTACTTTGTTTGACAATTAACGTTTATTTGTTTTCCAAGGACGTTATGGAGTTGTGGTGTTTAAAATCCTTAACGACATTATTCATAAGTTACATATCTGGTTTTCTCATGAACATTTTGATTCTTGTTTTATATATCGTTCTATTGATGTTAAGTTACAAAAATAAGACACAGTCTTCGAGAACATTACCTGACTATAGTTTAGCTGATGTTAATATGAAATGTTAAAACATTCCCCTTCCCAGTATTGTGATTAGATTGTGTGCGAGTGGTTTTAACTAATCATTAATGTTACTGTGTAACTGCCTTGGTGGCTCGCGAATAATACTCATACCTATATTAAATATAATTTATTTAACACCAGATGTAGTTTGAATTCATTTCTTTTCCTCAGACTACAGACTTTAAAAAAAATGAAGGCGTCTATGCCTAGGTCAGGAGTTCCCAGATCTAATCGCACGACCTTATGATAATCGATATGTATTGTGTTCCTTAAAGATACCTAATATACATACTTATTTCTAAATAACAAAACTAAACAAAACTCTATTAAATGAATATGTACATACAATGAGGTCAGAGCTCTTTTATTTCGATAAATTCTGCAATGCAACAACATAGTATTATAAGTCCTAAACAATGCTTATATTGTTACTTTGTGCAGGATAATATTGGCAGTAGGAAATGGAACCAGGACCGAGCACCTTCCTTCTCGTAATTCTCTTACATAACGATATTGAGCGAGGAACTTACACTTTAACAAACGGCTCTTGTAACAGCTTCCCTTGAACAGATGGCAATCGTCTTTGTAAGGAAATGCGAAACAAGTCTGAAGAGAACCGTGCGATACTACCCCTCTCTGTTTACTGGAGTACTAGAATATTTTTATGGTGGCTATAACGTTGCAGCAATGCCAGTATTATAAAGTTAATGAAATCTGCGATGCATTAAATCACAGTATCTACATAGGTGCATCAAGAAACTTATACCATAATGGTAATAACTATTATTTCTCATTTTCGATGTATTGGTATTACCTACCTACCCAACGTTTAGTAGGTATTCTTTCATGTCAAGTGTAAACCAACTATCGATTACAAATTAATTTTTTATTGAATTCATTAATTATGGCAGGCTGTACCCTTTCTCCCGGGATTTAGTCAATATTTCGAGATCTCTTTGAGCCTGACAACTGTTCTGGACCGTTCGAACTTTGTCATTAGTGGTCCCTGGCCACAACCGCACGACCATTCAATTAAAACCAAATTGCCAGTTTTTGTGTACCTATTAGGTAGGTAGTGATAATTAACATTTTGTTACTGAAATCCACAATCTGGTAAAGGGTACTAACATAGCGGTTTATTTGTTCTTCCTATTGAGATTCATATTAACACGATAAGTATTTGATTTTAAAAGCAATAAAACTAGGGTTATGAGATCACTACAATATTCAAAATTCATTCAAACGGAAAGAAAGATAACAAACAGCCTCTTATTGACTATTAGAACACATTGCTCTCTTCAAATTGCGCGTCCAGTGCGCACTTTGAACTCCTTGTGTTCATCCCAGAGTGGTTATGATGGGTGGCTGAACGTCTGACACAACTCTATGTAATCCCTGTCTAGCGGTAGAAATGTAGAATGGCGTTAGTAAGTGCCTGTGAGTAATTAACGGGTGCATGCAAGAGCGTCTATCAAAATATCTACAAGGAAACTGTGACGCACATTTGATAGAAACCAACTTAAAGATCCAAGCAAGCACATTATGAAAAAAGGGAATCTTGTGTGGCGAATGAGTCATGTTAAAAGGCAAACGTGACATTCGTTTATCGTGAATGAATTATTTATCTAAATCCCAGTTAACATCGTATGGACGGCACTTACTGCATCCTGCATAAAGTCCCATCGAGTGTTTGGATAAAAATCGTGACATCATGGCGCAAGGCTACCGATCAATCGACTGATTTGCAAGCTGAGTACCGATGAGCGATCGATTTAAATACCTACATCGACAGCACAAACTACTTGTCGTCGGGTTACAAACATTTGGAACACGATTGTCTGACATCTGATACAACTAAAGATCCGTATACAATACTGGCACTCAATGGCCGACTGTCATTGGAAGCCAATAATATATTTTAATTCAATTAAATCCAAACTGTACTGAGCAATCTTTGAAACGGTCGCTCGCCAGCCGTAATTACTGTATTTTGTGAAATCAATAATTCTGCGCAAACTATACATCTAGATGGCATAATGTGAAGGAAAAAGTAATCTGCACTAAATAATTCAGCAATTCACTATTTTATTTGCTATAAATTAATACTACAAAAGGTCAAAGGCCTTCGTAACTATTCACCAATTTTTGGTGTTGTTTTTATTTTGTTCAGTACTTTAACAGTGTCACAGCCCGTTTTGATGACTTTGTAAAATATGGATCAATATCAAATAGAACTATTTAAAAAAAAAATCGTTATAAAGCTACGAGATAATGACGAACTTTTTTGCTTTTGCAAATCTTTTAGGCCGCTAAACCAAATATACCTAATACGAAATATAGTTTTGAAATCCATAAAGTAAGTTCCTTTTAACGATACCTAACACGATAAGTATTGTTTTGGTGTATATCTCTCTCTCTCTCTATATCTCCAGAAGATACGCGTCATCAAGAACTAATATTATGCCAAAATTCAAATTCCTACGTTTGTTAAGATCTGAATAAAAACTCTGTGACAAGAAAGTGAGATTATAAAGGTTCTTATTTTTATTTGTTCGGAAACTTATAAGACGGGCGACTTTTACGTTATGTTGCCGCTCGATGTCGCCTTATGTCTATCTGACCAGAAGAAATCACGGCACTCCTCTTGCTACCTCCGTCCTCTTTTGCCAGATTTGTAAAATTTCCTGAGCCAGCGTATCCTATATACCTACCTACCTATCATTTCCACATTATGTAGTACCAAAAACCAGAGAAAAGGAAAGAAATCTTAGTTAGCTTAATTTGTATCATTCGGTTAGAATCATACAAATTAAACTAACTAAGATTTTTACCTTTTTTTTGTCACAGGATCGGTGTTAATCCATTGAATTTAGCTGTTTATGTTTTATCAATCAACGAAAACTGATTAAAGGGGTTTTTTGTTTAATTTATCTATAGGTTCTTATTCAATCTTCACCTCAGACTAAGAACCGTATGCTATCCATATTCACACAGACACAGCCAATCATGTATATATCACTTAACAAAATCACAATATTCACCATAGAAAGAAACAAGAATGAAATAAAATAACTTACGCAATTCTACAAGCATTAAAAACGTGTATTTATCTTTGAGACATTATATTTACTAAACGTTTTGCGATGTCGTAAATCATACCACCTTCATGGTTCCAAAATTTTGCATTGTTATTTTTTTTTTGTTTTTTTTTTGTTACTATTTTTAAATTACTTATTTAACTTTGGTGCCAAATTTGATGCTAGAAAGAGCATAAAAATGGATACTCATCACTCCCAGCATGTTCTAACTCCAATTTCACCCATAATGTCCCGAAAAGTACTTTGGGAACCACCCTTCCTTGAAAATCTAGAACGAATTTTGCCGAGAAAAAGTATTCCCTCCCTTTGCTAAGTTTTAGTCACTTTGTAGTCTATGTTTAGGTAGAAAGTATTTTATATCGATCGTAGACCATAATTTATGGATTTATTATAAAAAAAGATATTTTCAATAAAATGCGACAGTAAGAGAAAAAAATAAAAGTCTGAAATCAACTGAGAATTTCTCAAAAAATAAAAATTGAATGCCGTCTAGCACCTAAACTATGAATAATCGCTGAACATACATGGAGGTGTTTCGGGAAACCCTTGGAGAGAGGCTTCTAAACAATTTCTTTAGACTTCGTTCACGGGCCACCCTGTAGGTATGTCGTGTTTGTATTAGTAGTTCCTGAAATAAGCCGCTGTGACAGACAGCAGAACGGACAGACAGACAACGTCGCACCTAGTATTAAGTAAAATAAAAAATGTGAATAAACGTGAAAATGGAGTTCCACCCCTGAAATACGGGCCTCCCGACCGACAAATTATTTTCAAAATAAAAATTCTTGAACTTTAAACTTTAAAACCGTATACTAACAAATCTTATTAACATAATTATATAACAGACTTTATTTTCATATTTTATGACAGTCTATACCTATTTAGTAAGAAAAACCTTCATATCAAATGAGCCATCTACGAGGGCCCCCATCATCCCAATTGCGACTAAAGGGAGCAAGCAGATCAGGAGGGCTCCCGACTCCCGAGACTGAACGTGTTAAACTCCCTTGTCTTTATTTAATATCTTAAAGTAGGTATTAAAATAATGTACATTGAGTTAATTTAAACTAAGATGTATGTCCATTATTTAATGGATCTGTCATGACAAGAGGTCAAATAAAACTTTCACTCAAATAAAACTAGTACAAATTTAATTTAGGATCACAATAATAGAATACAAGTTTGATTTTAATTTTACAATATCACCTTACTAGTTAATTAAGGAGCAAGGTATGCAAACAAGGTTTAAGAGTTCCTTCAGAAATAAATGCATTTCTATTTTTACCCCAAACAAATGCAAATATTCTTATATTAACAAATCAGAGCAATTTTCTCGAAAACCAATTTACAACAAACTGAACAGAATGTGTTCGAGGTTGTGAATTAATCTGCAGATGGATATTGCATCGCCGACCTCCTCCTGCTACCCCCACAATTACAACATGTACATATGCACCTATACATACATACCTAATGTTAAAACTATTATTATACCTTACATATTGCATTCTCAAGTAAACAGTCGGTAATAGAAATTCATAGGTATATCGAAACAGGAAACAAACGAACTATAAAATTTATAATTATTTAACAAACATTAAAATTTCCCATAAATACAACCTCTATGCAGCGATAGGTAATTAAAAACCATCATCGGAAGCTCATGGATTAACAACTTTATTTACAGAAATGTTAGAGATAAGCCATTATTATGTTAACTTAAAAGTTTCATTAACTGTTACAGAATAGGTAATGGAGATTGAAAAATGGACGGAGAGAAGCGCGTATGCGCTACAACAGCGCGGTGCGCGGGCGCACGGTACGCCTCTACGGGCCGCAGCTGCACGCGCAGCGCTTCACGCGCTTTTCGCTGTTCACCAAAGCGTCCACGCTACGGACTGAACGGGGCTGCAGATCTGCAACAACATAAAACATGGTATCATGTCAGTAGCTCGGCATCGAATAAAATATTACGATAGCCATCCTGTACACATATAAATAGACAGGGACCGTGAGTAATGAACAATTTACGGTCCCATACCCCACAACCCATTCTCTTAATGCTCTTGTAAACAAATTAGGGCAAGATCAAGGGCAAGACATGTTGAGACTAATCCAGGTCAGTAAACATTATTGACCTGCATTAATTACCAATTATGAGAAATCAGTGAGTGCAAGAACGACCCCATTATTTGAAATTACGTGCATCGTCGTCAACTTAACTGGGTTACTGTATACTACGCATATCCTACGATGCCTGTGTCGTCACTTACCTACGATTTTGTTGACTAACTCTTAATGGAAAATACAATAAACATTATTAGTTGTATCCCGTATGAATTACAAGTAATTAATTAGTAATTTGTGTACATACAATAGTATAGTTTCTTACTGAAATTATTTTGATCTCAAATTACTGTTCCATAATTACTGAAACAAAGCTTGTTAACGAAGTACACGACCACAATCTGTCTTCAAGTAGATTACGAGATATATAAGTGGGCAACGTCGGAAATAGATGTCAAATATTTCGCTGTTTTGATTAATTTGGCAATATTACTGTATGGAAATATGAAACATGGCTAACTAAAATATTGATTATGAAATGCAATAAATAATATCGTAACACCGAATTTTTCGTTTTAGTTGTGACTAAAGTATTTGGAAATTTTCCAAATGCCTTTTATACACCTAAAACGGTTACAACATCAAATTCAGTGTTATAATTGCAATTCATTATTAATATTCTAGTTCACTAGTTAGTCATGTTTCTATATAGTACCTAATGAATCTGTACCTTATTTATTTTTTGTTATTATTAACAAGTGGTAGTAATAAATTATTTACAAACTATTAACACTAGGTACGAAATACAATAGCTAATAATACTACACGAATAGATACAAAAAACAAAAGGACACTTAGGCGTCGAAGTATTCGTCCGCATCGCTGTCATCCGGAAACGTGCCCAGAAGACTGGCAGCATTGCCACGTTGAATGGCAATGCTAATTCTTTGGCCAAAGAACAAGCCAGCCCTCTGGTCGCGTGAAGTGTCGACCAGTCGGCGAGAAATTTCCTTAAAAAGGACACGCGCACTCGGACCCCATGACCCGAGCGTTTCGACCCCAAACGGCTCAAAACTGTAGCTACCCATGAGGTTACAGTATTTGCGCCGCTTGAGGGTCTCAGCAGCCGCTGCAGCGGCGCCAGCACAGCCCGCCGTGCTAGGAACATGAGATGGTGCAAGGGTGTCGACACAGGTTGCGTCCCACACCAGAGGCCTACCCACCTTCCAAGGCAACAACGTCATACCGTCTGGTCTCTTCCCATCGTCACGTACCAAGCCGTTTGGTTCTAATACCGCTGGTACGCCGGCGGTGACAAGGGCTCGACGAATAATATCGTTGATGCTGGCGTGCCGTGCAATGCGACCTGCGCTCCTGTAACAGGACAGGCCATGGTGTCCGAGACTGTCTACAGCTTCACCGCAGAGACACCGATGCGGTGCAACACAAGGTGCGCCCAAGCGGAGACACGTAGCGAGCCGAAACGATGAGTCATCCATCATGGTGCCTATGGTGGATGACGGGAGCGCTTGAAGCCACAAACCTGACTCCCATTCTCCTACAGCTAGCAGACGGGCACGCTCAACAGTATTAGGTGACGTGTTTACCAGGGATTTCCGTATAATACTGCAGAGCGGCACGTCCCACCGTTTCTGGGAGGACGGGTTATCAGGCAAATCCGTATTGGGACAAGCCATTTTCCAAGCGTTCAACGCATCGGCCAAACACGGTACCTCAAAATCGACCAGTGAGGAAGATAAAATGTTCCTGGTTAATTTATCGGTACTGTGGACCGAGGAGAGGAAGGCCGGTAAACTTATACTTGAAATTTTGCGGAATTAATTGACAAATTAATCAAAATAATATTTGACAGCTATTTGCGACGTTACCAACTTTAAGAATGAACGCCAAATGACAATATTAATACTGTCCTGAATACACATATCTAACAACAACTTTATATCATTGAATTGAAGGACCTAAATAAATCTGTCCACTTGCCGTTCGAATCTATAGTCCGAAAATACTATTTTGTTCAACTCGTTTATTTTTAGGCTAAAAATATAATTAGAAGATATAAACATTTTAATAAAATTTCATCATTTTCATGAAATTAATTGAAATAAATACTTTATTTTTAGTAGGAACATAATTTACTTTTTGCAATTTCGTCTAGCAGTCTCGAAATCTTGGAGCGTCCTTTGACACTAACATTTAATTATGCAGGAATGGATATTGTTCATTGTTCAGCATGTACATACAAGTAGGCACATCACCTGAACTTTATACAGGTTGGTAAAGGTACAAAGCGACTGACTACCGTCCGTTGCTTGTTACGTAGACACGCGACACTGATTTATTGGAACTGATGTGACTCATGTGTTTTTGTGGTAGACTTCGCGTCTATTCATTTTGTTTAAGGAAACATTGAATGAATGAGCACTATGATTCTGCTAGCTGAATAAGTGATAGTATTGGTCATGAAATAGATAGATAAATAAGTTATCAGATGTATTGGTATGTTTTAGCATTATTATTGTTAATATTATCTCAAGTTTTATCAGTAATAAAAAAATCACACCTCGTCACACACAACGTCGAATCACAAGCAAATGTCGATGTTAAAAGTACCTATTGTAATACTTTTGTTGAAAGAGTTCTATAAATAATGAACGAAGTTGAATTTTTAACAAGGTTCGAATATGTTGAGCTACAACTTAGCAGACACTCAGACTTAAAGACATGTTTACAAGAGCAGACATGAGCTGAGACGTGGTTAATTAATGACAGTTCAAGTTTTAGCTCTCCTTTGCTCAAAGTATTTTTCTTTGGCAAAAAGTTTATTTAAACAATGTTAATTAAACTTTCAATACTGCTCAGTATATTCTATTAACTTTACGTTTCAACGACATCTGCAGACAACATAACGTAGAAAGATAATTTTCATCAAGAAGTTAATATGATCATTTTATTTCCCAATTTATTACATGTCTTTTTCTTCCATACTGCTCTCGGTAGTCACCATGTTTCTAGCCATACCCTCTTTCATACAGTCCATCCACATTCACTTACGTCACGACATTTTCCTCATTCCTCCACATCACATGCCCATACCATGGCAACCGATTTCCACAAAAAATTTCAGTCACCGCTGGTTTTTAATACCACTTCAATCATTTAAATGCTACTCGGTTTGTGCGCTCGTATCATAATATTGTAAATTATTCAATGTGTATTTCTATCTGGAAATTTCTACGAACATGCGGAATTCTCTGAATGCAGATTGAATAGAATTTCGCTTTAATAACATGAAGTCATGAAAGGATTGTTATCCACGTCTTCTTCTTCTTTTCGTGTGGTTAGTAACTAACCTGGTGTCAGAGTTTTAAAGCCGCCCATGGGCTTCTGAATTGGCTTCACATGCCCTCGAGAAATATCTCTCAGGCATGCCGGTTTCTTCAGGATGTTTTCCTTCACCGTTTATGAAGCAAGTGATAATTATACAATATACACATGAACGCGAAAAATCAGAGGTGCCTTAGGTTTGAACTCGAGACCTATGACTTGGCAATCCAACGGTCTCATCACTAGGCTATCATTGCTCCTGGCGGGGTTGCGAGTTTGTTCGAAAGTGATATTGCGGCCCCGGCACACAGGCAACGGAAGGAACACGGGTGGGTTTCAGTCAGTAAAAGTCTGACACACCCTCCCGCTCCGCCCAGAGCGGGAGAAGTTATTTGATAATAAAAAATAAAAAAAACTTTCATTGCTCTTGTTATCCACGTAATAATAAAGCAATGGTTTTCACCGTTGCCAGCATATCCAGGTAACCAGCTCGCTCTAGTGAAATACACAATTCCAAGTACCTATCTGGCCGAATTAATTTGGTTAGTTCCACGTACACCATTATTTTATAAATGGTTACAACGTTGGTTAGCAGATCCAGGAAATGCTTCAGTGAAAGGATACCTAATATTACGTAGTATTCGACCGCAAGCTAGATTAGATTTCCCTGGCTGCTAGTCAACTAATCCATAACCTTTTAAACATTAAATCTACCGTGGATACCTATACCTACTCATGTTTGCAGTTTTTGCAAACAAAAAGTGCCACACTGTTATGTTCTTTTGGCACGAGGTCACTATCGGAAATAAGGCCGCCATTTTGTTTTGTCAATACATTTTCTGTGAAAATTACACAAATGTTTACTAACAACGCCCCCGTGTCAATGTTATTGAGGCGCCAAAAGATCCTTGTGGCACTCTCGGTATGAATGATCTGAACCTAAGTACTTACAGTGCGGCCTCTCGTCGGAAGGCATGGGCATGTCCTGAGGCAACAGCAGCGTGCGAGGCGCGCGCGGCGCATGCGCCATGTCGGGCCGCGCCTCGCCCTGTTGCTCTTCAGCCTGCGCGCGCGCTTCCGCCTCCGCTTCGGCCTCCGCCGCCGCGGCCAGCGTCTTCACGATGGTCTTCACCTGCAAGAGTTAATACGTTCATTAAGGGAATAATTTGAGGCATCGATTATGGGGTGAGTTTCTAGGAACATAGGAGAAAGCACGGACGTTGTGGTGGTATTTGAGTTACTCCTAAGGTTACTTGTGTACATCGTGAAATATTTTTAATTCGACTCGTTAATTATTTCAGTGGCCGGTAGATATTTTCTCGTTTTTAGGGTTCCGTAGTAACAAGGAACCCTTATAGTTGCGCCATGTCCGTCTGTATGTCTGTGTGTCTGTCCGTCTGTATGTCTGTGTGTCTGTCCGTCTGTCTGTCCGCGGCTTAGCTCAGAGACGGTTAGTACTAGAAAGCTGTAATTTGGCGTATGTATACATATTAATCATGCCAACAAAGTGGTAAAATAAAATCAAGAAAAAAATTTTTTTTTAGGGTACCTCCCCTACACGTAAAGTGGGGATGTTGTGTTTTTTTTCCTCATCTACCCCATGTTGTGGGGTCTCGTTAGAAATGTCTTTTAAAAATATTGTAAGCCTGTCCAAACGATTTTTGGATTCAGGGATCTATTTGCGAAATATTAAGCTTTTAACTGAAATTTTTTGTTTGAGTCAAGTGCCGCCCCCCCCCCCCCTTCTAGCTAAATGGTTGTACTTGGACTTGTGAAAAAATTCGCAGCAGTAGTATATATAACGAAATTAAAAGGAAAACTATCAGAGCTAAGTAGGCTGTACAGGTTAACGAGTAATAATCGACCAACTTAAATTTGCAGTTTGAAAACATGATCTCCCATACATTCCGTATGGGAGAACATGTTTTTCAACTACAATGTTAAGTTTGTTCTCGGTTTAAATTCATCCCAACTACGGGACCCTTCATTGTGCGTGGTCCGACACGTGTTTTCGTTTGTAGTCGTTTTTCATCTTCCTGCCTGTACTATCCAATTTTTTTGCGGACGCTGACTAATTCTCTATTACCAGACATGTTAACTACTCTGTCTCCCTTTTACTTCCTTCCGTTTCTTCATTATCTTAAGTGCTAATTAGACACATTTAATTGAGAACAGTGGTGCTTTTTAGGGTTCCGTACCTCAAGAGGAAAAAAACGGAACCCTTACCCTCGTGTGTCTGTTTGTCGTCTGTCACAGCCAATTTGCTCCAAATTTAGTAGACCGATTAAATTGAAATTTGGTACACATATCAATTGCTATGACCCAAACACAGACGTGTTATATAAATAAATGAATTTTGAATATTGGGGTCAGTTTTGGGAGACCAACAAGAAAATTTAAAAAAAAATTGCACGCTGTATCTTGTGACTGTATACCAAATGAAATGGCTTATATGATGATTTTTTTGTAATTTTAAAATAAATAGTTTTAAAGTTGTCTAAGAGAATAGATGAAAATTTACCCTTATCTCCGAAACTACTGCGTCTAAAATTTTGAAAAACAATGATAAAATAGTTCTGTACTTACTTATAGATTACAGGAAAACCTATAAAAAGTCTATGGTCTTAAAATAACTTGGTAAGTCTCTCAATATTGGGCGTACAAAGTTACATTTGCAGTTGGAATGTATGGGGAATATTTTTTTCAACTACAATGTTAAGTTTGTTCTTGGTATATATTCATCCCTACTACGGAACCCTTCATTGTGCGTAATCCGACTCGCAGTTGGCCGATTTTTTAGTTTAATCACTATTCTAAAATATGCATAGATATTTCTTTGCATTTTTTTCTACAACATATAGTTAGATCATCTACTAAATATAGTTATAAAGTAGGCAACCGTTAACCCTAGCGTGTCCCAGATGGCACATTTTTTTTTTACTTTCGCTTAACCCCGCCGGCACGACCTTCCAAACTCCCAAGTTTTTATTAACTAAAATTCTTCTGTATTGAAAATCTTGCGCCTAAATATACGCTCGCTTGGGTAGAGAACATTTTACTGTACTATTAAAGTTCAGATTGAAATATAAGAATATACAACGCATATAATAATGTAGGTACAAGTTATAACTTAAGTGAACATGTCACCGAAAATATGTCTTCTTCATTTCTAGTCACCAAAGGCACATAATAGGTATACTAGACGAAAGAAAAACAAAGACAGAAAAGGTTCTAAGTATATATAAATATGGCGATAGCATTTCGTATAAAATATTAAATGACCAAGTACACACAAGTGTTAGGATGTAGACATACATACAGGTGTTCATCCCTCGAGAGAAAACGGGAAGGATCTTAATGTAAAACCGGGGAATATTTACGTAAGTGAACCTCAGATTTAATAATCATCATGTGTAATATTTCAGTACCTTATAATGAAGGTAGGTACTGCTGATAACATAAACTGGCAGAGATCACTCAAAATTTCACGAAGGGAAGCTTTGAGTGAGGACTTTTGTTCACTTACCTAACATTATGCTATGCGCTATTGCAGGTACGCGTTTATGTATAAATATAATTCACACATTTTGAGCCGGAAAATATCAACACAAGTGAAGAAAATTATGAAGATTTTCATTTTACACTACCCTGAAAGTTAAGCCTGGGTCTGCAGGTGCGCCTATGCCCAAAGTACATTGAATATTCTTATTCTCGTACTACAGAACCGGTCATTACTGTTAATTTCCTGAACTTCTCGGTCTTTGTGGCTATTGTTTGCAGTTTGTAACGGAATTACTATCTTAACTTGTCTATTTTCCGCGCATAAACACAGACAGAACATTGTCAAACAAATTAGCAATAACTAAGAAGGCACATACCTACCTGTTCAAGTGTCACAAAAATACAGTGTAGTGTAACAGTTAACAATTTTTTCCGTACCAAAACACTTGAGTATTTGTTCTGGCTTTAAGTTTTTCAAATAAAACGACACTTATCATGATTACATTTCGTCAATTTGCGTCGTTGTCGTTGAAATCTTACCTACCAGTGTTTACTTAAAATGGAAAGTTCTAAAAACTTATTTAGAACTTTCTAACTAAGTAAATACTGATTGATTACTTTAAATAAGTTTTTGAAACTTTCCATTTAAAGTAAATATTCGTCAACATGAGTTTCTCAGGACAGTGGTCATGGGTTATTTAGTAGACATTCTTATAGGATATCGATATAAATCAACTGTGCGCTAGAGCTGGTAGGTGAGTGGTGAGGAGTGGTGGAGGTATAATATGTGTCGTTTTATTTGAACAACTTAAAGCTTTCAACATGGCTTAAGTCCCAAATTATCACCCATGTTTGAACATAACAGCAATGGACAGAAAAAGAGAGGATAGAACCCAAAGCGCGGCAACACAGCTTCAAAATAAATAAAGCAGCAAATAAATGTGCACAAGAGTAATTTTTGTTTGAAGTCTGTTTATACCACAAACACAATGGCGGTTAGTATAGCGAGGCTGAACTCAGTATGTTATCGATCTGTTGAACCGTCTAATTGTCATTTAAACAAAGGATAGTGACACGTCGCTGGTCGGTACTTCGTACATAATACCGCCACAACTACTAAAATACACATATCTACTCGTACCTCACTAATATCCAGGGTGCTTCAAACGGCCGCTTTGACAGAATCATAATATGATAATATTATGAATCACACAAACTGTCACAAACTGACAATTCATAATATTATCTGCGTTCAATTCACATTACGCAATTCATCTGTTTGGCAGTTTTATATGATAATTAAATAACATTTAACTGTAGAAATAAAAAATAAAAATCTCATTTGATTAAAAAAAACAGTAAAGAAAAATATCCGGTAAAATTACATCTTAATTTTTTTTATGCGGCAATATTTACACTAAATATGATTCTGGTATGAATTGAAATGATTATGATTCAGCTAAAATATGTGTCATTATAGAGGAATTGCTCGGAATTCAGAAAATTTATTGCTTTTAGACGAATTGCTTAATGTGGCCGTTTTAGGCCCCCAGGTATCTAGTTCATGGGGTCAACACTGAAAGCATTGTGTGTGTATGAGATAAATTAATCTTTAAGTAATTTGTGAACATTGATAGATGATATTGTTAGTGGTAAATAAGATGGCAATAGTGTCAATGACCCACGTACAAATATTTATTTATAGATTCTAACATTCTTCATTTAACAAAAACATATTTAAAAACTGTAAACATCCGGATTAAACATTTTTCACGGATGAAAAACGATACTATATAATTAGTTGTTCGGATTCCTACGAAGAGACATTAGGAAAAGGTCAATGACCACATTGACCACTATTGTAACTTTGTTTTGACACCAACAATTTGACCCTTAATGACTAAAAGTGTGGTACATATTTAACTTTGAAGAAAATTCAGAATTTCCTGTTGATTTAGCTAAAGCGTTTACAGTTTTAATATTTAAATAAACGATAAACGTGTTACCTTCTGACAGGCGCTTGTACCTACAGTAATTGTGTACTGTAGGTACAAGCAAGCGTGTGTCAAGAGGTAATGTGGCGTTGTCATTCATTACATTACATTTAATTCAAGGATAATAATTAATAGCCAGATATCTGCGTACCGCTTCATCATTTTCCTCTTAATTAAACTCTATCAAACTGCGCACATTCATTAAGTTAAATATTAATTATTTCATATTTGTGGTTATTGCCGTGTGCTACAGAATAAATACCCTTTACCTGAACATACAATAGTACCTACTATAAATAGGTCTTTTTAAAAAAATATATCTGTTTGCGAATTTGTGTTTGCAATCGAACGAAGCTAATAACGTGGATGAATTCGATACAACTTTCTGTTCATTCTCTACAGGGTGGCATCGATGTGAAAACTGTTACCATGGATTCAGTACGTTATTCTGAATGCCCCTGCGTTGAAATTTTTCGTCGGTTATTTAAAAAAAAAATCTGCTGTTCCATACATTTTGACCGCTTAGGTATTGCACTTTTCTATTATTTATCTATCATTTCTACCTTTCTAGCAACAGCCCTATTATAAGTTCATCCTCTCTATGAACACTAGCAGTCCTTACCACATGTAACTATAATTTCTACATGGATGATTAAGCAATATTTGATGATTGATTTAAAAGAGTGTCCATGGAGTTTCTTGCCCGTTCTTTTCCATCGAAACCTAATAGTTACGCTTTGGAATGGGAAAATAGCTCCATGTTTCTGACGGACCGACTCCGTGTCTATACAAAAGTGATAATAGATGGTTTACTGGGAAAAAAAAATTGAGTTTGAGTTTACCTCCTGCATGTCACTGTCGATCTGCTGCTCGCGGCGCTGGTTGGCGGCGGCGTCCTCGGCCGTGCGGTGGATCATGTGCAACTCTTCGGGGCTTATGTTCCACGGCAAGTTCATCTGCACACCACCGTCGAGGGGCATCTTCTGTATCTGCACACGACAAAGGATTCGTAAAGCTCCAATATTTAAATGAAAGTTCACCTAAAGAGCACGGAATTCCATTGCATACTGAAAGAGGATATTTATTCTAATCGTTATGTTGCGTAAGCTTTCTACATACGGATACAAAAATCTTGATCAACTAAATAAGGGGATGTACTGACATATCTGCCAAAGGTATTAATTGAATGCGTAAAAGGCAGAATATAAATTAAAATTCCTTTAAAAAAAAGCTTTTCAAATGTAATCTCTTATTACTGTCGATGCCCTCGCTGTTGGTCTTACGACGAAAACCGTTGAGCTCATGGTTTATGTACATGTAGGAGATCAAGATGGTGCGAATTTCGTAAGTACAGTCATTTCTCTGCATAACCCGACCCCTCTTCCTCTTTGTAAGAGGGGGTCAGGTAGATCAGTGACGGTACATATACCTTAATACGATCTGTTAACGAAAATCTTCATTTTTATAATTCCGTACTACAAAAGGAAGAAACGGAACCCTTATAAGACCACTTCGTTATCCGTCAGTCAGTCTGTCAAGACCCATTTTCTCAGGAACGCGTGGAGGTATCAAGTGAAAATTAATATCAAATACGTAAATCTATGGTCCCTTGAGGCTCTACAAAAATCAAGCTTCTAAGTCAACGCAATAAGAAAATACGACCATTTATGTGACATATTTTGATACTCGCAAATAGATCAAAACCTACGGGGTACTACTACCGTTGACCTAGAATCATGAAATTTGGCAAGAAGCAAGGTTTTTCACATACAAAAACTAAAATATGCAGTTAGAGGATTGACCGTGACGTTTATCAATGTATGGGAGAACATGTTTATCAACTACCGAGTTAAGTTTGTTCTTGAGATAAATTCATCCCAACTACGGAACCCTTCTTTGTGCGTGGTCCGACACGCACTTGTCCGGTTTTTATTTTATATAGCATTGATACCTAATCGAGTCGACATAAACATACGTTGAAGTCGTATGAAATGTACATTCATGGTATTGTGGCGATGGCCAATTAACCGTTAGAGCAGTATAGCATCGTTAATCACGAATCTAATATACTACCGTATGATGTAATGAGTTTATCGACAAGCAACAATGTCATAATCATTAGCTACATTTGAGATGATGAATGAATCTTATCAAGACATTTTTAACAAGGATAGAAAAAAAAATATTCAAGGACCTACCTCAGGCTGGTCGAGTTCTTGTGTAGGGGCAGACTGAGGAACGAACTGGTGGAGCACGGTGGGTTGCTGGAATAAATAAAAGTAATATGTCAATCAAAATCTTGTAAATTGTATATGCAATCCTTGACAGCGATGCAGGTACCCTTGTATAACAATCGTAAGGCACGCATGGACCGCGGGCCGCGCCGCCATGCTAACAAGCCGAGTTCTTTAACCTCTACTGAGAAAACGCTTCAGTGATCTCAATGTAAGGTTTTGTATATTCACAAATTCTTTATTCATTCGTTTATTTGTATGTAAATCCTTTGTTGTAGATATTTAAGTACAAAGGTTTCTTCATTTTACGCAGGAGCTTAGTATTTTATCGTGCAAGTTCAATCTAGAATATACTATGCAAATTGAGTTTCAAAGAAATAAAATCAACAGCGGCTAACTATTTAAATAAATATTCACTTTTGATGTGATGAGATCTACATGCATTTCAAAGAAACATATCTATGATAAATACCCTGCTAATGAAGTCTATTTTAATAGTTTTCTAATTGTTACAAAGTTACGGTGTTACGAGTCTGTTCTGACATACCTGACATATTTATTATTACATAATTACGATTCTTAACGTGATACATACATAAGATATGTTTATTTAAATAATTCAATATTGTTGGCAAGTGCTATTATCGAAGCACGTCCATACAGAACATAATGATACATTTAAGCTTCCGTGTAACATCATCTCGATACTCGTTACAGAACTTGTAAATTGCTCGCTAACGGAGTATTTTTTGCTTCAAGTTCTTAAAAGTTTTTCGACACCGGACTTCTTGCTCGAGATTTTAAATTATTGTAGCGAATTCATATATTCCAAAGAGATTAATTTAATTTAATTGAAAAAAAAACTGTTACAAAACATTGGTTGCTATAATTATAACATTGGTACTTCGTGGTTTATTTATTTTTATTTGCCGGATGATTCAATCGTGTATTTAATTGAATGATTAAAAGTGATCCAGGTCTTGTAGCTTTTGAGCTCTGTAATCATTTAGCGAGTATAAATGGTAAAGTTATTCCATAATATTTATTTATGTTTAACAGTAGCAGACAGAACAGTCAATATGTATTTAGTGCTCAAATTATTTTAAACAATATAGTTCATCGAGCTCAAGAACATTGCTGCGTTTTATTTAGCAGGCACTGTCTACGATTCACTGCGTTGACCACAAATTTAATTAATTGTTAGAAGAAGTGAAGTGCAAGGAAACGCACTATATTCAGAACCTAACCTAATCAGCATGCGATGCGCAGTGATATCTGTCAACGAGGAGGCTATTTCGACGACAGATAGAAGGAAGTCCACTTATAAGTATCCCTCTCCCGTGTGATATGTACTTACTTCGTTCTGATCGTGGCCTTGTGGTGGTGGAGGCGGGGGGGGCGCGAAAGGTCCCATGGTCTCCGGCGGGGGGGGCATGTTGTGCGGCGCGGGGATGGCGATCACGCGCTGGACATGGATGCGCATTTCACGGGGTCCACCCATCTGCTCCTCCGAGGAGTCCCAAGGCATCTAAACAAGACGAGAAACAATATTGTAAAATGCTGCTCTTATAAATATTTATCCTTTTTTGCAACATATTAACCCATTACGCTCTTCCACAATGCAGTGGTGGTCACTGCATATTTTATGTGAATATAAGCTCAATAAATTGTCTTTCCAAATTAATAGAGTCACCTAATAAAACGACACCAAGTTATCTGTGATAAGTGCATTAGCATCGTAATGTGAAATTACCGGGGAACAAAGGATAATGGAGGCACGAGCATGTCGGTTATGAATAATGCATGCCGTACGTTGCGCAAACGCAGCGGGAGTGTCACATCTCAGAGAGATAAACACGGGCGATCAGGAAGCAATGACCGCTGACACCCGAGGACGCGCCCGCGCATACCCGATCCGCGGCTTGGCCCGAGCCTCGCTAAACAAAGCCGACGAACTCTTCGCGTCACGCCTCACAGGTACCGATGTGTCAAAACTAATAAACACCCACCAAACAAAAATCACTACTCAAGACATTGTCAAGATAAAATATAATAGACCTTGGCCTATGTAGGTTCAACAAAGGCATTAAATATGCAAAAATGAAACATGAACTCTGATCCGGTACCGATCTATCCAAACTTAGATAAATGTTAGAGCAACAAAAGATCTCGTAGCAAAAACCTAACCGTTCTGTGGACAAAGAAGCTCGACGAACATTGAATTAGGATAACGAATATTAATATTCTAATGATGATGCCGCTTGATGCAGAACGAGACAAAAACACGGAAGCAGCGACGAGCACAGTATTGTCCATTCATCCTTGTGCGTTGGCTCCTCAGTCTCGCTCGGTGCAGACACGAACTGTGCGATGTGAGCCATTGTCAGAAGTAGTTGATCACAGAGAACCGGCACAGATTACTTCTTTATCAAGCAGACATGATTCACAGGCATGATTGAATTAATTAGCATCATTAGTTGTGCTGACAGATTTATTTTAAACAGGCTCCAGCCTCCTATCGTCGAGATATCTACACTTGTTACCAGTTTCTTACATATTAAGATACTGTTCGTTTTTTGAGCCACAGAATGAGAAAAAATATTAGATCAGGATAGGAGAATGGTGATGAATGATTCTTAGAATCGGAACTGAGGCCGAAAAAAGTCACAAATATTGGTAAACTACGAATTTGCGAATGAAAGCAGTCGTAAATCGACAGTGATATGGGAAACAGATAATAATAAAAGAGACGCAAATTGAGTTTGAGTTTGACGATTGATATGAAAGATCATGAATCTAACAACTCAGACAAATATTCAATTATCATTAAACAGTGTAAATGTCATCTACTTAATTAAATGTATCGACCACATACGAATTAGGCAACTGCAGAGTTTTTGAATAAACATTTTCGTGCCCAATTGATATCGCAATAGGTTGATAATGATTCGAGGTGGCTTCGTCCGCAGCTCCTCGCCTTGGCTGCTTCCACTCCTTTCGAGCCACATTCACATCCACTATCCGCATGCGAACTGTACTTCCGTTTATAATAAAACGATTTCCGTCCTAACTAACCAAAACCTGTTCACTCATTACCATTTAATATAAATAGAACATAATATTTTAACGCGTTACTTAAGTTAATTAGTTTTGCTGCTATAATTGCGCGGTAAATGCTTTATTCATTGTTTCTTAATATTTACTCGGGTTACGATTTGTTTAGTTTCGAAACTAATCGGATGTGTATTTTTACACTTTTATATTTTGTAAGTATTTTCCCCATTATTATTTAATATGTTTTTGAAGCTACCTTTTATTCAAGAGGCGAAGTCTACAATCTAAACATCTGTTGAAAAGAAAATAAAAAGCGAAAAGCGATGAATATCGAAAGTATATTAAAATGTCAGTGAGCTTCTTTATAATTCTAAATGGTCATTCTATTAGCATAATCATTTAGACAAACATTTGAATAAAGCAGTGATAGAGACACGAAGCAAACTGACCACTTTCGTCCTAACATTATAGTAAGCGCGCATTTTTAAGTTTTCCCACAAACCGTGGAAAATGTATTCTGTTTACCGTAAGTATGTTTATGTCTATTTTATCTTTATTCATTTACTTAAATGAGTGTTATGTAATCACCGGACCAAGACAGATCTCGGAAGGTCGGCAGGTTGCCCTGTATTTCCTGATACACACGCACATATATTGTCCAACCAGGCTTCTATGCGAGATATGTTTTGGAGACGACCTCGAGTGTTCGGTTCCGGATGCTTTCTATTTTGAATTATTGCTGCAATTGATCGTTTATTAGTTTCTACTACCAAATAAGGATGAAGAAACCAGAAGTTCATAAATATTCGTTGATAGGAAGGACATTCGGGTATAATTTCAAAATAGATAACATGCATATTGAACAGCGACATAAGTATTTTAAAACATGTGACTATAAAACTGTTTAATTTTGTTATTGGCGTCTTGGCGTATACTTATTGATGATAGTTTTGCGCTTTATTACAAAAACAATAGCAATGTCTGAACTGTTTGGAAGGCATTGCCCTGCGAACCTTTTTTCTGAAGTATTCAACAACAATGCGATCAATGCTTATTGCAGTAGAGCAAAGAATGCTAGATTAGAGCAGCTATCAGCTAACCAGTTTGCTGCAATGTGCGTCACTTGCGTGCGACATATTGTTATTGTCCACTTAATTTTTACAAAGTAGTCTATATACTACTATAGGATCTTCAATCTTTATTAAACTACTTCCTTAAGACAATGTATTGGCCACTAACAAAGGTTGTCTATTATTGTCTATATGCTGTACTGGGAAATATGGAAACCTGCGAAGGACATGTTTAAATAAGCATAACTTCCATTTGTAGATTGACCTATCCTTACATTTCCAAGTTCTTTAAGATCCTGTTCACATTAACTGTTCGTCAGATCAACAACTAACTGAAAAGGAAAACTTCTCAACAAGTATCGGCCAAATTATAAACAAGTAAACTTTCTCTATGTAACGTAAACTACCATAGATAGTAGAAGATATAGAAAAGATACAAATAACTCAGTAATAAGTACATAGGTACGAGTAATGTAAGATAATACGCGTAATACAAACTTGCGTTGAATGTTTACCCGCAGTTGCTGGTAGGTACATTATCCTTGAACAAATCGTGCTCTATGTCTGTAAATGTGCAATTTGAGGTGGTTATGCTCTGAACACAAATTAAACTTTTAAATATGTAAACACCGCATAAGTAATAATTATCTCAATCCAAGAATAAACACACTTCAAATTATGTACCCACAAAGAATAACTAGCATACCTAGGTCCTATTTTAATAAATTGGGCACATGGGTATGGAAAATAATCAAGAACAAAAACGAATAAAAAATATAATCATGGTTGATATCGTATTGAATGATAACAATCTTCATAGGTCCACCATAACTATGTAACGGTCGCCTTGTGCCGGTGAGAACAACATCACTTAATGTTGGTTAATGTAAGTGGAACAAGGTTCATGAGCGTTCGAAGTCACCGGTGCATCAAATTAAACGAATAATTGCACCGCGGCGGACAGCTCGGCCCGGAGCCGGCGCGCGGGGCCCACCGCGACCCGCAGCCGCCTGCGTCGCCGCGACACACTACCAAGTTCAAGAGCGTCTCGAGCATAACGATCACAAAAAAATAATAAGAATCTACACAAATTGGGCACGAATGGTATCGATCGGTGGTATATATAAAAATGTGTTGTTCGAGCGCGGCTCATACACTCGACACACATCGCATCATGCACGCGTACCTCGCGCTAGTGATCGTGTTGGCGGCGCCCGCGCTCGCCGCGTCCGCCCGCCTCGGTTACGAGAGAGAGATAGACTCCTCCAGGATGAACCAGCTACCCAAGCGCCTGGAACCCTACGTCCTCGACGGAGAATACGTCGCCTCGCAGAAGAACAGAGTGAAACTTATCACCAGGCCTAGTCCCCTCGACATCGTAGCCGATGATAATGTGTTATTAGAATCGAATGTGTTAAGTATAGTGAGACCGGCGAAAAGAAACGTGGAAAGCCAAGTGAGTGATGCGCTGGTTCGGCAGCGGCGGGGTTACAACCTGGAGAATGTGAGGGTTCCGGCGCGGTACCCGTACCTCCCAGTGCCGAACTATAACCGCTTCCGGCGCTGGGGCTAGTGGCCGCTCGCCGCCGGTACACGCCTCCACCAAATGTCAAGGCTGCGCTGATAGCTCACTGTGACTAGGACGAGACGCGCGCGCATCCCCCAGACGTGCGCGGACCAAGCTCAGACTGTACTTAAGTTTAATGTTATTTATATGAAGTGGCTGTGATCGAACGCTCAAGTTATGCCGTTACCTGAACGGTTTAGTGGCAACGATTGACAGAAAATAGATTTAATATGAATTGCACGACGATAGTGTAATTAGAAGTTATGTAATAGATACTATTAGATAATACACAATAATATTTAACAAAATATTTTTGATTTCAACTGTGCCGATATATTTACTTGTTTTAAGTTGATATTGATATATATGAAAACGTTTAATTCAATTTGGTTTTAAATCCCGCTCGGAATCAGTTATGTTAATTTTTGCGCAATCCCTGAATAATCAGATCATAATTTTGAATAAATATGGTTTTATGATTTTAAAGTGAGTATTTTGAAATCATCAATTTCAAATAACAATTGATAAACATTCGCTTGATAGAATTCGTAACAGCGAGCACTATATTATTGACGTCAGTGAATTAATCTTGGAAGGTCACGTATTTGAAGAACTTTTTGTACCCATTCGAAATCTTTTATATATTTATAATGGTATTTGAAACTTGATATGCAGACATCTGCGATATACCTATTATATGGTAGGGGCCAAAGAACCTACCTACCAATAAAACAATCAGACATCGCGTGTAAACACGACGAGTCTCGCACACAGAGCAGGTACCTCTGTATTACAGTAATTAGACCCTATCATTTAGTAATGGGAACAATGAAATATAATGTATGCGAGGTTAAAATGCAGTTGCTACAATCCGTGTCAGCCAGGCCTGTTCTTAGACATTAAAGTTGAACACTGACTAGTTTCTGAAGCCATGCTTGAATTGTTACAGTAATTACTTTTACAAACAATTGTTGCTCAAGCCGAGCCGATTGGAAATAATTAGCTTTATGCGCTTACTACTCATAGCATCACTGCGCCGAAAATCTTAATCGACACACTTTCTAATCGAAACTTGTCCCTTTGTTGAAGAGCGAATTAATGAAAGTCGCTTACATAAAGAGAATAGTTCAAATTGTCTATATTATAGAAAGCAGTCTGTGAGATAACAGATGCGGATTTCTGCAAAAAATGGTAACATTCGGGTGCCCGGCGGCTTAAAGTTCATTGAAGGTTTTAGAGTTACGATGAAGTTACGCGTCTGTTAAGGGTACTTTCTGTGAATCACTGAAGACTCTTTGTTTGTTCAGCAGTCAAATGTAAAAAGGTTTTCTTGTTCGATGACATTTTATTAGACACTAATTTGATAGGATATCATGTTCCGAAGACGATTGCTGTAGGTAATATTCGTACAATAAAACTACTTCAGAAGATGATGCTAGTAAGAACATGCTAAGAACACCAAAAAAAGCGGAAAACCAAAGCAGTAGCCAAAAACTAACGCAATCTGTAATGTTGTAATATCAACATGAAACAGTCATCAAAATAAAAACCTATTGATAATAATCTGTAGTAGCTCTTCAAACTTGCCTCATCATTTGTATTTCAATGGAACTGATGTGGTGTAGCCAAACCAGCTGGAATCATTTGGAGGCATCAATTTTAATACAGTCTATTAACATTGAATACACGTCTAAACTTAATGTTGGGTAGTTATTTTCTTTAATAAAAATATACGGTCTTACATAAAGTTCCTCATTAAATAACTGAGAACTCCAAGGTAATGTTTATCTTTTTAAAGTAAAATTCAAATCAGAGCTGGCTGGTACTTCCGAATAGAAGTGCAGGGAACCTTGACGATAACCTCATACGTAGCCGGGGTCAGAATATACATCAGTAGTATCAGTATTCATGAAAACTTTACGTACTTGGTATTCACAAGAATTTCACGAGACGAATCAGTGATCGTACCGAAACAAAGAGATTAAGAAGCAACAATGAGAAGGTTGAGAATGTCGATATTGGGTGTTGTGGCAACTGGCAGCTAGTCATCGAGTCGGAGTGTCATGGGCTGTGCTGAACTGCCGATGCCGACGTGCAGTCTGCGGTTGCGGGACACGCTGTACTCCTACAGCGACCCTCCTCGGCCTAGAACCGGGGCAGCTACTAGAGGTGTGCGCAGATCGGCGTGCCGCATGCCGCCGGTAATCACAGCCATACCGCAGCCGCCGATGTTTTATTCGGCGTCATCGGCGTAAATGTCAAAATATGTAATATTTTAGGTCTAGGTATAATGCAGATAATATACTAGTAAACTAAACACTAGAAATGTCTAAATACAAGCTTATTGGTTTATGTCGACGTAGTTGTTATCGCAAATGTAATTAAAAATCATTTGCATTGAGCTTAATTTAAATAGCAGGCAGGACGCACTGATTTAAGACCTTAGTTTTCAAACTCCGCCCAACCCATCTCGCTCCTTCTGCCAGCATCTTTTTCTAAGTAGTGAGTGACTCCCAGATAGACATATATCCGTCACAACTTCGACTACCGAACCTTCGATGTGGATAAAAAAACAGAACCTCTCCACCTCGTGCTACCACTCGGGCGTTATACCTTGGATGAAAAGAGAATTTTGTTATAGTGGATTGATTTTAATGATACTTTTATTTTTGCCATCTACGCCAATACGCTGATGACGCCACCGCCGGTAAAAATACATCGGCGCACACCTCTAGCAGCTACCCTCCGCCCTAACTCCTACACAATTACTGTCAGATGCTATCACTCAAACGCTCCAATAATAAAAACATCTTAATATTTTACGATAACAGCTTTCAACGTAAATAAGTACTTATTACAAGAATCAGAATGGTCTCTTGATGATTTATTTATTTATTGGGTGTCGTGAATGTGCTGACATAACGAAAAGATAATATTGCCTTTTAGATTTATGTTCTACCAATAGTAATAACAAGTAAAGGGTTGGCTCACCCAGTCCAATACTGACACAACTAGACATACCTAGTCCTTCCCCAAGTCCCACCAACATTTTCAATCCTACCTGTTATACCTACCTTAAAATATTATGTACCAACTGGAAGTTTCTGATACATTGGATAAATCTCATGCGAGCATTATGCGGTCTCATAAGAAAGCGAATAATATGCTACATGTTAGCTGGTGAATATAAAAATGTGGGTGAGTCCGGGAAAAGTTACATTTTACTTTTAAAATACAGGTGAAAAGAAAGTTGTCATAAGAATACAGAAATGTACGTCGGTTCTACAGTTACATGTGAAGTAAAATAATGTTTACCATTCATTCAATATATCTAGATTTCTACTGTAAACATCTAAAACGTAGCAAACCTACTCTCACATCCCTTTGATAATTTATGGGATGAATAGAGGAAGAGCTAGAGTAGAGACAGGTAGGCACCTTTTGACTAAAGGAATTCAAGATTGCTGCGGTCGCATTTCATATATCTAGTAGATAGATATTATTATAAGTCCAAGCCTCAGAATAATTACTAAAGCAGACCGAAATAATAATTATGGAAAGTAGAATATTCAAATAAGTCTTGGTCAGCCTGAAAATCGAGCCAAAAATGTCAAAGTTCAATCGCCAAGCAGAATTTATTTTACACAAATTATTAATTTATTTTAATCTTTCTTAAATAGAATAAAAAAGCATTTTAGACGTATACATTAGAGTTAGTAATAATTAATAATTAATCATTTTGAGCGAAATACGTGTGACAAGCACATAATTTCCACGCAGAAGAAATATTTGTATGTAGATGTTCGAAAGTATTAATTTAAACCATTCTTACAATACTCATATACAAACAATACTATATCTTTTCTTTAGAAAGGTTTCTCTCAAAGTTTCGTGCCTTTCAAAGATACAAAGGCGAACGCTTATTTCTGTTCGACAATAGTTGAGCTGTCAGACGTGTAAAAACGTCGTGTACAGTTAACTTTCTGTGTGAGATGAACGATTTGGCCGACTGACACCTAATTATTGTCTTAGGTAGGTACTCTCACGATCTAGTACCGTTATCAACTATACAAGCAACTGAGCGGTACTTACACTCCTTTTACATACACGTATTATTTGCAGAACGACTATTCAGGACAAAACCGAGTCATTGTGCCCACACAACCATCTGTCTAAATAAAAGTATTAATTATATACTTCCTCGTCTGCCAAGCAAAATTTATGAGTAAATAGCTCATTATTTTCATTGCGAGTTGACCTCATTTGTGATCAGCTATCATCCATCTCAGCTCATTTAGAATGAGAGTAGCCAACAGCTCCCCTGAGCTATCTCAAAACGAATTTGTTTTCTCTCGATTTAAAAATACAAGACGTCTTCGTAAAAGTTTGTACTGAATCCGTTTTGTATTTTTGAAGATATGGACAAGCTTCAGTGATGATTGTTCAGTTTCCATTGTACAAAACATTTGAAACTTTTACGTACCTATACGCAAGAGTACAAATCAAAGTAGTTACATTTCTAAAATAAAAACTATACCTATGTGAAAGAATATGCAGGGTGGCGATTTAGTGATATGCATCCGTCAAGGGGGTGATCCTGACGTACTAAACAACTTTCACTATGAAACACATATATGTATAAGATTCGTAAAAAAAAATATACGTGTATCGAAATAATCTGTCTATACGTAGGTGTTGTTTATGAATTTGTTTTTTTTCTTTTGTCACGAATCGGATACGAGTTTCATGGTGAAAGTTGACGGGTAGAATCACCCCCTGGGCTGGTGCAGGTGTATAGAGAAATTTTTCTAAATTTCTACTTAACTACTTTTCAATTTAACTACCTACTTCTACTTTATAAACTCTTTAAATCCTTTATAAAACATATGACATATCAAGAACAATTTTTCTCATAGATAACTTCTACAATGCCTGAAGGGCTGGCGCATAGAGCGAATAATTAGAATTACTTTGAACACATTTCAAAGGTTCCGTTTCATCATCCTAACTAATCCTACTATCCTAATAATATTATAATCCTACTATAAAATATTATAAATGTGAAAGTTTGTATGTTTATTACTCAATCACGCAAAAACGGCTGAACGGATTTGGATGAAATTTGGCACACAGATAGTTTATAACCTGGATTAACATATAGGATACTTTTTATCTCGGCAGTCCTCCACGCGGGCGAAGCCGCGGGCGAAAGCTGGTATTATAAATGCGAAAGTGAGTTTGTTTGTTTGTTACGCTTTCACGCTAAAACGACTGAACGGATTAAGATGAAATTTAACACATGGGTAGACTATGACCTGGATTAGGACATAAGATAATTTTTATCCCAATATTCCCACGGGATCGAGACTAATGCGGGTGAAACAGCGGGGCGCAACTAAGAGTTAGTATATTTTATTGTTTACTCTGTTGTTCGTTGTACTAGCGCGTCTCAACAAGCAATAAAAAAATTCATATCTGGTTCAAATATCGCAGTGGCGAGCGCCCGCGCCCTACGTGATCTTGTTATAGTGCTGGCTTCAGAATGCCAATCTGTTATTTATGTTATTTCTCTGACATCCTCACAAGCATGACACAGGAAACAACAACACAACATTCATTTTATTCATAATTCAAAACTTAAAAGAATACGAATTACGACTAAACACGAACGTTTTTACGAATTGTGAAATCGAACGTCATTAATAAAGAACAAAAACTACAATATAAGAATAAATGAATACCTACATAATTAACATAAAAATATATTGCATTTATATGTATACCAAGCTGACCTATCCAAGGCCTAACCTATTAATTTGAAATACTTAATGTAGATATAAAATAATAATATTATTCACCGCATAAATCAAACTGGTCGTAATCATCTATGAATGATAACAACGTGGGATGATGATGATGTAGATATTATTATAGTAATTGCCACAGAAATTACTTTGAGCAGGAAGTGTGACATATATACTTAACTAATCAAAGAAAACTTGACCTGACATGTGAACAAACTATTACCTCTATTACTGAGCAATACGCCCCGGCCACTCGGTGAAACTCAATTGTTTGATAGCGTGACTAACTGTCCGAACTTCATACGTTTCAACATCGCGGAGAATTTATTTTTCTTTTATTTCATTAGCTGTCTTGTCCGGGCGTCAGTTCCAGACAGCCCCTTCAGTGTATTATTGTAAATGTCAGGTCAGTAAATATGTCGCCGTGAGACAACGTGACTATAACTTTACTCTTCATAGATACGTGGAACGTTTAACACCTGCAGGTACACATGTGTGTGGAGCTACAAAAAAGACACATATTGAGCAATTATGTAAAGGTAAATTATCTCTCTGTAAGCCAAAAGCCTTATTAAACTGCAAGCTGTGCCTACAGAAATCGTACTTACAGATTATATTACAAACTCCTACAAGGCTAGCCTACAAGAAAAAACATATTTTTCTCCGTCTTTACTTAACACTACCTGTAACTAATCAATGGCTTTTTTTTTCTTTTTTGAGGATGGGAAATCATCAAATGTCTTCTCCCGCTCTGGGCGGAGCGAGAGGGCTTGTCAGACTTTTACTGACTAAAACCCACCCGTGTTCCTTCCGTTGCCCGTGTGCCGGGGCCGCGATATCCCTTTCGGAAAAACCCGCAACCCCAGCAGGATCAATGGCTTAGCGTCCAAATCACTTTATGTAACAACACCCGTCGATAGCATAATAAATTAATAACAAAACGTCATGTAAGCAGGTTTATGTTGTTTATCACACAACTCTATGTGTATTTATAGTGGTAGTGATTCATTTTTCTCTATCTAATTAATATACCTGCCGACGGAACACGTTTACTATAGACGAGTTGATCAATTAATATCCAAGCAAAAACTAAGAGGTATAAAAACATAATCTCGGAGGATTATAACGAGGCCTTCAATCAATGATCAAAACTTAATTATAACATCTGTCCCGCACTCGTGTAATAGAGCGAGCGCGAGGCGAGGCTGAGCGTCTCCGCACCCACTCACGTTTGTTGTGATCGGGAACGTTTACATTTGTTTACGTACGCGCGCCTTCCCTCCGTGGCCAAACTCCAAATGCTTCGGTCCTCCCCACACCTGGGCACCGCCACACTCCCCCAGGCGAGGCGTCGAAGCGCCTGTCACCGCGAGCTGTCCGCCCGGCGCCCGGGAAGGGGCACAACGCGCACAACACACATTTGAACTCGCGTGACTTGAATCATTCCATTCATATCTTCACCCTTGTCCCTTGCAAAGTAAGATAAAGTGTCACATCACTCAAACTTTATATCAAGTTTTAATTCTACTGTTCTGCGTGTATTGTATTACCTCATTAGGGAAAGTTTCAGTCGTAATTGTTAGCAGCTCCAGTTCGCTTAGTTTATGTAAATCAAAAGTAAAGAGTAAAACATGAAATTAAGTTTATCATTTTGTATTTATTTACACCTACTGAAACTTTTAAGCTTTCTGAAAGCATCCATTGCTTTAATTACTAAGTAATCCGACTAGCTCCCGATTTTTTTTTACTTGGGATCTTTTTTTCAAGGCTATTTAGTATTTTTTCTATTTAGTTACCTCCTACAGCAGCGCACAAGATGAAGAAAATAAAACTATTTTTATATTCGCTGCGACTATTATTGATTAGTAACTAGTTTTATTATCAAAAGAAAACAGTCTTTTGGTAATAAAACTAGTTATAAATGATAGTCGTTCTGAAAGTTGCCAAGAAAAATAACATGTTACTACCTACTTTCTGTTAAAATATCTTGATTTGTAGAGCATTTGTTACAACAAGTTGAACTTTTACATTTAAAGATTTTCTGGAACAACAATGCGTGTTTCCGATTCATTTATTTTCTTTTCCAGTTTTATTCTAAGAAAACATAGCTGGAGAGTAAACAGGAAAAACGATTACCTACATGAACACAGCAATGGGAATAAAGAAAATCGTTTGGGTGCCAACGTGCCCATTTTTCTACTACCTAGGTATGTATACCCAGAGGTGGAATTTCATTCCGGGGTTATCTTTGTTGTAATAATGTTTCTTGAATTCCATTATGTTTCATATAAAAAATAACTCTCGAGAATACTCTAATTCACGGACAAAGTACCGTTTGCTATCCGCAATCTCACTGGTATCACTTTAATGTAACTAATGTTCCCTAGATAATAAGTCAATTTCCGCAGTTTCATAAATGGTCACACGCAACAGAAGGCAATTTGGCCATGTTTTATGGTTTAGCAGTAGCTTGTTTTTTATCTGCTGTGTTCGATAATGATAAATGAAAGGGCAAAATAAGTAAAGTGAGCCCGAGAACCGGAACGTTGGTGATTGCATAAGCACATGTGCACGCTGCAGCCACTGTCGGGGACTCGGGCCGATGACCGGTCGACCCTGATTTTTGCAAAATTTTCGCGGTTCAAGAACCGCTGCCCGGGAGCTTTTAAAATACTCGCACATCGTCGCATATATATTTTACTCGCAAAGTTTATACATCAGCTTAATGGTGTGAAAATGATTGATTGTTACATGAAATATTATTTTCGGTTAGTAGGGAGAATTGGCGGGATTGAAAGCAGTAGTTGTGTTGCCTGTGACCAGTGCAGAAATAATATGTTAGCTTTAAAGAAACAATGTAGGAAAGCTTAGTCGCATGATCATAGCGCCCACGAGTAGTGTCGCAAAGCCATCGCCAAGGGTACACTAAATAGCCACTATTTTCACATTAGCTTGATAGCACTACAACTTACTAAAGTATGAAAGTATTATACACAAGTACCGAGTAGCAACAGCAGTATAGGTAGGTACCTGTTTTATTATTTTAGATTTGTATAAAACTGGCTGTTAGACCACGTGTACGCTCTTACATTCATGAAATAA
Source organism: Agrochola lota (assembly GCA_947364205.1). Classification (NCBI taxonomy): domain Eukaryota; kingdom Metazoa; phylum Arthropoda; class Insecta; order Lepidoptera; family Noctuidae; genus Agrochola; species Agrochola lota. Next base: position 11,074,959 of record OX376236.1, read on the forward strand.
TTGAGCAATTAACATAGAGTTTATAAAAGAAAGTAGTTTATAACTAAAGTTATAAACTTGAACCTAACTTAAGATTTAGGCTTTGTTCTTAAAAAGTTTTATATATATTTAAATAAACTTTTCTGTGAACAAAGTGTTATACGTAATCATGATTCTTATGTGTAGGAATTCGAGATAGGGGTATCAATTAAGAGGAATCTTTGTAAGGTGGAGGTACAATAGACAGATATACCTACAGGGTACACTTTTATCTTAGGACGACACCGACGAGACTGGTCAAGCTAGTTTTTGTTCACTGCAGCGTCAAGTAGCAACCTTTTTAAAAATACTTGCGCTTTTTGTACCTTCGAATGTAGCAATGCACGTTATTTTTTACTTGTAAGAGTCGAAAGTACGTTAGCGTGCTTTTGCTCTGTTGCTTTGCTTTATCACAGAAATGATACGCTGTAGTAACTTTGCGAATACAATTTAACCTTAGGGCTACTCTTGGAGAATTGCAATTCAAGCCAAAATAAACGTGTTTTTTTTGTTTTATCTTCATGACGCACTATACCAATGGAAAAGGAAAGGTACCTAGTTACAGTTACCAATACTTTTGAAGGTTAGGTACAATGTTATTTGTTATTTCCACAGAACCCGGTCCATGTTAGATAACACTGCGAAAGAACCAAGAACCGTAAAGTTTCCATTTAAGGGGAAACTTCCAAAAAAGCTATAGTTTTCAGGGTTCCGTACCCGAAGTTTGTCAAACGCAACCCTATTATATTACTAAGCCTCCGCTGTCCGTCTGCCTGTCAGCGGGCTGTATCTCACGAACCCTAATAGACAGTTGACATTTTCACAGATTGTGTACCTACCTATAGCTATTGCCACTATAACAACAAATTATATGATACATACAAGAAATGTGTTTTTCATAGAAAATAAATAAAAAAATGTGTTATTTATTGTAAGGTGGTACGGAACTCTTCGTGTGCGCGTCCGAGTCGCACTTGGCCGGTTTTTTGAACTTTCGCCGCATGTGCTCCTTTGGGTACACTAAAAGCATCTTTCTCGTTTTGACACGAGAAAGATGCTTGTGGAAAAATTTAAGGAACCAGAACCCTACGACGGAGTGATACAGTGACGTTAGATATTGACTTGTCATAAAATGAGAAAATCCTAACCTACTGGTATCTACATAGACGACATTGTCGAAGCCTGTAAGTTTGTGTGGAACGTTATCAGATAAGCTGATATTGTTGAAGCGCTACTTTGTTGCTAGTATCTGCTACTATGTGTTGCGGCACGTCGCGGTCAGGCGCGGAAGACGCTCGCGACAATACCCTTTTTTAATGAAATAGTCCGCTTTATACTACATGGTTTTACACTTTGTTACATTACATTTTTCTTTCACAAATGCGAAATCTCTTAGAGGAAAGTATCACGATATGTTTGTGGAAAATAGGAGCCTTTTATTCTGAGTATAGCTAACATAAATAATTTAATTTGTAAAAAAAATAACTATATAATTTGTAGATTTCATTTATCTTTACTGAATTGGGATAAAAATAGACGACCTTAAAAAGGTTTTAAAGGAAAAATGTGTCCGGTTCTCTAACGAAATGTAGTCATAGAAACGTACCCGTGATGGGTACTGTTACAAGAAGCGTTTCTCTTTCACTTTATGGGGGCAGACGACGCGTGGTCGGATCTCAAGGAACGTTTCTCTTTGCATAGCTTTTGTATACGTTTGGGAAACCGGGACTGTGTTTCACGGAAAACGTAGGTATTTTTAACAGCCAAGGAAGCAAAGTACCTACTGTACTTACCAACAAAATAACGAAGGAAAACATTGAATGGGTATATTATCGTTGCTGCTAGCATTGGTTATTACTTACAGCACATGTAGGCGATTATGTTAGAGGTAGGTACAGTAAGTGCCAAGTATTTAATAAGTGATCGTAATTCATATGTCCTCGACCACAATTCACAGATTTTTGTTACGATTACTATTCAGTGTACACGCTTATTTATACATTAAATACTAGCCTTATTTATACTATAATATATATATATAAAGGAAAATATGTTTGTGGAAAAGAGAAGCATTTTATTCTAAGTATGGCAGTATATACATATATATTACTGGCTAGCTTCTGCCCGCTGCTTCGCCAGCGTGGAGGTCGGGATTGATCCCACGAACGTACTACTGGTATTAAAAGTATTCTATATCCTACGCCAGGTTTGTCTATCTGTATGTCAAAGAAAAATTACAGTTCTGGTGTCACGTGATTTCAGATTTTTAAGGCTTGTGCAGACCAGCGCGACTTGTCGCGCGACGCGACACCGGCCATTGTTATACTGTGAAGTTTTCTTAGAAATTCTATTGTTCGTGTCGCGCTGGTCTGCACAAGCCTTTAAATTTTTCAAAAAATTTCAAATTTCATCCAAATCCGTTCAGCCGTTTTAGCGTGAAAGCGTAAACAAATAAACTCACTTTCACATTTATAATATTAGTTAGAATTTAATAATTTAGAAGGTTATGCTAACATTGCACATATTTTGCTACTTCAAACTACTAGTTTTCAGGGCATAAAAGCCAACTGTTTTCTGGACCCTCATGTTATAGAAACCTGTCTAATTGTGACTGCCTATTTTCAGCACCTAGCAATTAGCTATTTATAACATTTAATCTCGTAGAGGCACGCGCGCCCGTTACAAGAATATTCTTAGTTATCAATTAATTAATATACTGTTATGAACTTCTGACGTCAAATCATAGAGGAGCCCACTGTGGGGAACCACAGACCAGCCTACGGTCTTATTGTTAGAAATTAACACGTTTTCGTACTGACAGCGATAATTGTTGCCTGCTCCGAGCGGGAAAACCGGGGGCTTAATAAAGTCTAGAAATAAACAATTGACGTGGGAAGTCAGTTTCCTCATCATTATTTTATTTTTAGTTGGGATATTTTGAGCACACGTTCGGTAGATATAAAATTATAACTTTGTTTATTACAATGATATTACCTTTTATGGTTTTTTTTTTAAATCTAAAGTTGTCGATTTGTTAAGGAATCTGTTTCATTACGAAAAGAAAGAGATTCGTTAAAAAAAACTATCCTGAGATTAACCCGCGATCATAGTAAATGAAAACAAAGCGGTGTACAAAAACCTTTTAATAATAATAAAACGGTCTAAATTCCTTCCATTTTCATCAAAAACAGCGCTCAAATCCGCCGACATAATTGGCAACGAATAAAGCTGATTTAAAATGGATCTCAGCGGCAAAGCCTTGAGCTGAGTTGAGACGCGCTCACGCACCTGATTAACTACCAAACAGACGGAAAACTGGGTACCTACTATAGAATTCATAAGTCCCTACCTACCATGTAAGTACTAAACTTCGATGCCAATCCAACGTGGTGAGAACAGGCTATATGACCTGCTTGTGTTATTGCGAAAACTCTGTTCACATACCATTCCGGTTTATGTAGGTAGACATACAAAATAATGTAATGGAGAAAAAAAATAAGCAGCAGTAGGTATTCTAGTGTCATATTCTGGTGCTTTATACGATCGCCGATCAGTTTTCTAAGCACATTGATCAAAAGATCATCTTATTTATAGATACTGTGTTACTATGTGGTTCTCGTGGCCAAAATAAAGCGGTTATTACATGTATAGAAGTAATGTTACAAGCTGACATTTGTGTTCCTAAGTACATATTTATAATTACGGAAGAAAAAGTCCAAAGTATTCACAATAATTTATTTCTCAGAATACGTGCCCAAATAATTTTTTATAACCTGCGCCGCTTTCACACAATGCCCAATATTTGTCGTAAATAGAGAGTGTGGGTTGTAATTCAACAATAGCCCAAAACCCGGGATTTGTTTCTAATATAATGATACGCAGTTATACAATGTACAGACAACAATACGTCAATAAACTAAAATACTTTCAATACATAGGACTGTAACTATCAAATAAATCTTAACAAAAAATAAAATTAAAAGATTTTTTTAAACAAACTATTTAATAGTGAGGCCAACTATGGGTTTTGCCGATCTTTGCTTCGCTATAGTGACTAAACTATTGGATATACTTATTTGATTGAATTTTTGTATCCAGATTGCAGACTGGAAACGCCATTGAATATACGAAGTTTAAATTATTATCGTATTGTCGTCAGCACATTATATAGTTTTCAAGTTTTCATAGTATTATTGCAGAAAAACATATTCCACATTCCAAGGAATTTACTTTATAACATAATGGTATATGCTATGTTGCATGCATGGCTCATCACGCCTTTTTCCCAGGGAGAACAGGCTAGAAGGATCCCTTGCTGCTTATTGTATACGAAATTTTATTAACTGCAACATGAGCTACGAACTATAAATTAAGAAAATTTTTGTGCATCAAAGTCTAGCTCAAACTATTTCTTGTTCACGGTTACAAATATTCACTAAAAATGTTAAAGGTTGGAAACTATATATAGCGACAAGACCCCCTAAAAATACTATTTTACTTCGTTTTACAGTGTTTTATAACAAGGTTTTAAACCAAATGCCGTAGACCGTCCGGGATGGTAAACTTTAGCGCAAACGAAATGCCAGCAACCCTCCCGGAGGGTTCACTTCCAATATGTATGGCGGCAAAGCGTATGAGTTTTATGAAAATGGGTGGAGTCGAAAATGTTAAGAATATTGCGCCCACTGACTATGATTATATTTGTGTTGTTTTCGTTACTAGAATTCTAATTTGGTTACATGGAAGTTATTCGCTTAAAGCGAATTTTGATGACTATTCTTTTTCATAATAAATAAGATATTTTATGTTCTTTTTTACCAGTTCGACATTCTTTTTTCAAATATAATACTCATTTGATTTTAATAAGTGTTTTTATTTTGTTTTCCCCCCTTGGTTTACTATATGACTACCTACACCAGACACTGTGAGAACCATCCCTGACACGGGGTTAAAAGTCACACTTTTCTTTTGTCTCAACAATGTAATATTTCCTCAATGGATAACGTTAAAGTCTAAAAGTATTAATTTATTTTTAAACTACATTAGATACACTGTCCATTGATGAATAAATGTCTTTGCTATACCAAGAATATAGGCATTAAAAACAACGTAAATGTGACTTCACACCCCGGTCTTCCCTAATATAGTTATCTGTAGCATTTTTTCCGCTCTAGAGCAGGAATGCAAATTAAAAAACACTCATGTTAAATACACTACATTTTGAACCAAAAAGCAGTGCAAAGAGCCACTTTTCGAGCAAGTATGTTGAAAAAATATTTATGCATTCCTACTCTACTCTCGCCGTCTAAGAATTTCATAACTACTTTTCTTATGTTTTGAGACTCGTGATATTTGTAGCATTAAGACATTTTTACTATGATAACATTTGCATTCGAGCTTGGCATTTTAGCTATGTATTGCAGTTAGATTTTAGGATAAATAAGGAGCATGCCAATGCTTCTGCGTCTACTTTAAGATAACGAAGGCATATACTATGGACGCTGGACATATAGATGAAGATGAGAACACAACCACAGAATACAAAACTCTACATTTTGAACTAATCATGTTGGAATCGATCTGAATATTGGTATTGGACCGTTCTGGATTTCGAAACTGTGGAAACCAAAGAGCTGATAGAATCAAAGATCTGTATGCGTATTGTAGGTACGTATACATCGCTACTAACATTACGGGGTCATATACATTCAAACATAATATAAGTTAGTGAGGGTTTACCTGCATGCGACGCAGGCAGTTCTCCAGATTGTAAAATTGCGCGACTTCATTGGATTACATCACCGCTGCACCGGCTCGCCGCGACGAGTCGCCGGCCTCATCATGTCGCTATAAACTTAATCGCTAAGTCGATTCTATCTCTCCAACCGAAAGGAACGACTGACCATACATTTTTAATTTAAACACATTTTTGTACGTTGTGATTTGCATTGTTTATTGTTTTTATTTCTTGTTTACTATTTACTGAAATAAATCTGGGAAATGTGCATCTGTCGATGGTCAAAAACGCGCTTTTCTTTTCAAAATACCACCTAGTGCACAAACCCTGCTTGTAGGTATGTATAAAATCAGTCATGATTTAAAAATTTATATGAAACAGACGAGCAGTTTTATTCAGTCATTCCCATGCCGATCTAGTAACTAAAGAGAAACATGGAGTACTAATCTCGCTCCCAAGTTATAACAGTCAGTGGAGAGATATGGCCACTGTTAGTGCTCCACACGACTAATCACTTGAAGTTATGCGCTGTTGCGAACTTTAGTCTGTACACAAGATGTGCGTGCTGTACATAACTTACTTTTGTATCAATACATACAAGTTCAGTACATATCGTAACTAAGACACAGATCGCGCGTTCGATCTCTGCACAGACCAAATATTTGCATGGTCTATGACTATAGGTACCTATAGACGATTTCTTGTGCATGAGACTATCCATATAAGTAGCTATAATGTAACTACACTCCTCAACATACTTTGGAGTTAATAGAGTTGTTCCTCTACATTTATTCGCCTCAAATGGCAGAGATGTAAATTTGGAGTGGCTGAAACGCCAACTTCTACAAAGCTAGTATGATTGAGCTTCGTTTTCTATTTTAGCTTGAACCTGGATTTAGTTGTCATCAGCGAGAAATTCAGATCGTTTTAGAATTAAACGAAACAACGACTAATATACTAGGCCTTCCAAGGTTGCCTGGAAGAGATCGCAGAAAGCGATATGGCCGCCTATTGAATGTTTTGTAGTGTTAAATTTATTATTTACTATGTATTTTCTGGTGTACAATAAAGTATATATAAATTAAATAAATATATGTACTACGTAAATAAAACATAATTAGTATTATTCAGTAACATTTGTCACCAATTAAAGTTATCATACTCAGATGCGTCAATCATGTTATGTCTTGACGTAATGAAATTATTATAGCGGTCATAACACATGACAGACGTAATAAATGCTCCCTCGCGGTGGCAGCACTTATTGTGCGGAAACACATCACTTTTATTGTTTAGCACTTCAAGTGCTTTGTGACCCGAATACATTACTTTAATAGGCATACCGAACATCTTCATATACACGAACTGCCTACATAGGTAGTTATTTTTTCTTTGCAAACGTTTGACTGATTTCAAGAAATGAAACTCTACTCTAAGGAGTAGGCATGTGTCTACAGACCAATAATAGAACCAATAGATATCAATTACAAACATTCTACAACAATAATAATAGCAAACAAAACAAGCATGAGGTAATTATAACAAACACGTAAGAATGTGTTGGGTAGCAACTGAACCGCTGAAATACACACGAGTACACGAATCACCAATAACAATAGAAATCATTAGTCGAACGTCTCCAAAAAAGTTCACGAAGGTACAGAGTCTTAAGGAACACAATAGACTTAATTTCGCCGGTGTATTAGTTGGGTACAGCGGTCGACATTACAAGCCGCGCGCCGTTTGAAGCGAACCATTAATTTGATGAATTCTTCTATGTACTGAAATACTTTCGGTTTCAGTCTGATATAAGGACATGATGTCATCTGTGTGATGGATTCATAATTCTTTTTCCAATATTCACAAAATCCATTTCGTGATTCGTAGGCGAACGAAATCCTTTTGGTTTTTAATAACGAAAAATGAATGCACGTCCAACCTGAATTCAATTTTATTAACAGCCCTTTGTACTCCATATCGTCTTGTAAAATCTCATAACCTGATCGTTGCGGTATTTCAAATGAGAAATATTTCAAGTAATTACAACTTTAACCTTAAATTCTTTGGTGTCGCAAATTCAAGTTCAAAGCTTGTATCTACGTTCGTTTTTCTAAACCACCTTTGTGGCAAGATTTTTGAAACGACAAAACTGTTCAGAAAGCCATCGCGCCAGCTGAAACTGTTAGAGCCCTTGGTCGATAAACGACACGATCGTAGGATAATCCCCAGCAATCACGGTCTCACTTGACCCAAATACCAATTCATATTACGTGCCTCTCTACCACACCAAACGTACGATTACATGCAAGGGTCACAAGTCATCCCTCTCTCTCTTTGACAAAACCATGCGACTTATACTAATAGTTAGGTACCTCCTAAGCTCCTAGTAAGTATAATCGCTTCATGTCGCTATTACATTTATTACGTGCGGACTTGTTCCTCGTCCATTATTTAATTAGTTATATAATGATTTATTCTTTATGACTCCGGAAGACGAGGCAAGCTATTATGGTCAATTACAAACTTGTGATGTTCACATTAAGATGCCTCACTCATTCATCACAAGGTGACCGCAGCTTCCGGGGCTATATTAAGTCTCCTACAAGATTTTCTCTGTGATATTATTCTGTATGAACCGGTAGATTTCCACGAAGAATATTAAGTATGTCGTTAGTCAGACAAAGAATAGACTGACTAGAACGGACATCTCAGATGCTTATTTTGAACTTAGAAAGGTACTTACGGGTAGGGGGAAAGGTGCCTGACGGTGAGCAAGGGGCGCGAAGCCAGGGGGCATGCGGGGTCCTTGGGGTCCGGGGCCGGCCATGTGCGGCGCGGGCGCGCGGTCGGGCTGGGGGCGCAGCGGCAGGCGCACGGGGCCTGTCAGCGGGAACGCGAACACCTGCGACTGGGGCTCCGGGAAGTTCATCGGTCTGAAACAAAAATCATTCATCAATATTTTCGAACAAAAAAATACTGTTGTCTTCCAGTAACTTCACCTAGTAGTTTGAACAAAGAACTCGTTCTTTGATAAACTGTCATTACATTGGATAATTCCTATTGCGAGTGTTACACACATAACAAGATCAGAAACGAATTCTTGTAACTGGTTGAATTAGGTAGTAGAAAATTAATTTACCAGCACTTAAATGGCCTGGCAGTAAAAGTGCATAGTAAACCCTAAGCTCGTTCTTTTATACTCCACTTAACTGAAAGAAGCTTTAAAAATGTTATGCACAAATAAAATCCAGTTGGAGCGACGAAGGGCTGGGCAGCCGTGACGCAACAGGAGAGGCCCGGAGACTAAGGTCGAGTTGTCCTCTAACTAATATAATAAATGTGAAAGTTTTGATATCTGTTGACGCTATTACAGCTAAACAAAGGATGTTAGGAGCACAGATAGACCATATCATTGTATATTGCTTGTTTTGTATCGGTAAATGAAGTAGAGAGAACACGTTGCTGGGGAGTTTGTGGCGCCACTTCTTCTTCCCAGCTAATGCTCGAGGAAGTGGTGAAGGGTGGGCGTTTTGGGGGACTGTCTTATGTAATTTTGACGTTCGAAAAGTGCTGATTCTCAGCCTAGTTTGAATAAATTACTTTTGAATTTGGATTTGCGGGCACACCTTCTGTAAAATAAAGTTGATTTCCACCAACACCTTCTTTTCCTTTTTTTTCATTAGCAATATGTACAGCTGGGAACAAAAAAATCTATACTTTATAAGTAAGGGCCAACAAACTACCTTAAATTCAATTATCCAAAAATCACATTCGACAGATTACTACTTTCAACGTCTTGCTTACAATCACTTAACTAATTGGTTGCCGGAGGCGTAACCAAGATTTAATACATCACTTACGTTTGCTAATGACTCCTTTTGTCTTCAAGTAATAAGATATCCGATCTTACTTTGAACTTCCCTAAAATTATAATTCAAAACGTGTCTTTGGCTCAAATTATTATCACTTTCAAACAGGAATCGTTGAATGTATAATATGTATATATAATATTAAGTTGTGTAAGTCTGCGATTATCATGTGGGTGTATAAAGTTTCACCACTGTTTTCACATGTAGGAGATTATGTCAACAATGGTACTGCAAAACTGTTACGTGCTAGGAAATGCCATGGGCAAAAGAAACGGCACTTTAGGTAAATAAGTAAGTGCATTGTTTGTGTAGGTCTAGGTTATTCTCGATTAAATTAAAGGCAAATGTTTCGCATCCTTCCCTAGACTTATTGGAAATATGCTATTTCGATTATGTATACAAATATGTGATTGGAGAGGCCTGCTGTAGGCTGAAGATGATAATGATAAAGTATTTATTTTTGTTCTCAGAGTATGTACCTTTATTTACTACTTTACAACACGTTCACCTTGTCGATAGCAACATAGAGGTGTTCTCAAGGTAGGAGCAAAACGTAATGCTTCCATTACAATATCATCACTACAGCAAAATACAATTTCGTTGACCAAGATAAAGGCAACTGCTTAGTTTGGGGACTACTGATCAAATTACCTGTAACTAAAATAAGTTACTTACAGATTAAATTGTGAGGTAGGTAAGTACCCATATTCAGTTTCAGTAACGAATTTGGAATCAATGTACTAAGTATGAATAATTTTATGGTATTCTACCGATAGACGATAATACCTATAATGAAAGTAGTTACTTGCGTAAGTAAGTCGTTAATTCCCAAGTGTATTAGTGCCTGATAAGGTTTTACAAGCACGCTCTTAGAGACTCATTCTATTGCCAACTACCAGCCTTTCACTTTGTCATCAGTATTGAATACATACGAATATGAGGTAATTCAAGTCTCTAATGACTGCATTTGAATGATGATTAGTGACACGAAATTACTCAATTATAGACATGTATGTATTTATAACGTCAAAGTGAACAAACGGTTAAATAAATTATATTTTGTGGCTCAATTATTATGCAGAACGTATTCTTGTTCACAACGAATACGGTTCCCGACTTAAACCTACGCCTGACCTTCGCCTCCCATATACGTAAGTGTTTGTCGTATAAATCTAAAACTGAAAGAAGGCCATACAAAAAATATAAACACGGTGCGTACAATAAAGCACGAAGAATGGAACGCCAAGCCTTCGTAGGTTCTAAGAAACAGGAATAATCGGTCCACTCCGCCGCATCTCAATGCGAACCACGCAAAACACTCAACAAAAGAATTTAATCCGTATTGTTAGTTATATGTTTTATTCTTACGTATATATCTGATATAACTAACAGTACAATAACGGACAAATATTAAACCTCAAACGATGATGTTATTTTTCCTGTAGTTTTTTAGGATATTGAACTAAAATATGTATACTACAAACCTTCAGTACCATGTAGGCACATTTAAGTATGAAATGTTGCCCTCGGCAACAGCTTTTTATTTACACACACTATTACTTACGACGAGACATTACATAACAATATCGTTGATCTACCCTTATAAAGGTCGGCTACAAATGACACACTTGTTTTTAACGTTATCGAAAACAAAAACAAAGTTAACACAAGACTAACGGTTACCTAGCTGCGTGCGAACACTGGACATAACCTTTGTAGAGAGAGTTCTACCTCTGTCTATTTATGTTGAGATTGCCGAGTATTTTCAGTGCCGTGTGTTTTCGGCTAAATAAAGCTACACTCTGTCAGACTGTAGACTTTTTTCCCGTGAGAGTTAAAAAGGTAAGAGATCACGAATCTGGCTACAAGACCATAGCAACATCCCCTTTGATTATTTATAGGCAGATTCATGTTCAGCAGTTAGTGTTTCCTGATAAGAAATGATCTTCTCCTTTTTCGTGTGGTCATAGTCACTAACCTGGTGTGGGATTTTTTATGTCGCCCATAGGCCTCTGACCTGGCTTCACATGCCGTCGAGAAATATCTCTCAGGCATACCGGTTTTCAAATTGAGAAATGATGATGAGTTAGTGTACCTAGGCTCGTCGCCTCCGTGGCAGATGATGGCGATGCGCTCTGCTTGTGCGCTGCGCGGGGCGAACGCTCCGAGGATGTTGAAGGGGAATCGTCTCTCCATCGGGTCATCGCGGCGCCTCTCCACCACACAGTTCATGCGACCCCTGGAAACAAACACATTTATTTTGTAACTAAGTAATTATCTCTAAAAATTCTCGAAAAAATTAAACCTAAAACGAGTTTCTTTTTTTTGGGTTCCGTAGTAAACAAGGAACCCTTATAGTTTCGCCATTTCCGTCTGTCTGTCTGTCCGTCTGTCTGTCTGTCTGTCCGTCTGTCTGTCCGCGTCTTAGCTCAGAGACGGTTAGTACTAGAAAGCTGTAATTTGGCATATGTATACATATTAATCATGCCGACAAAGTGGTAAAATAAAATCAAGAAAAATATTTTTTTTAGGGTACCTCCCTTACACGTAAAGTGGGGATGTTTTTTTTTTCCTCATCTACCCCATGTTGTGGGGTATCGTTAGAAAGGTCTTTTAAAAATGCTGTGATTTTTTAAAACGATTTTTGGATTCAGGGTTTAACTGATTTTTTTTGTTAGAGTCAAGTGTCCCGCCCCCCCTCCTTCTAGCTAAATGGTTGTAGTTGGACTTCTGAAAAAATTCACAGCAGTAGTATATATAACGAAATTAAAAGGAAAACTATCAGAGCTAAGTATGCTCTACAGGTTAACGAGTAATAATTGACCAACTTAAATTTGCGGTTTGAAAAACATGATCTCCCATACATTCCGTGTGGGAGAACATGTTTTTCAACTACAATTTTAAGTTTGTTCTTGGCATAAATTCATCCCAACTACGGAATCCTTCATTGTGCATGGTCCGACACGCACTTGGCCGGTTTTTTTTTTATATAACCTCCAAACCGCAATTCTAGAACAAACAACAATAATCAAAACCTCTGATTGGCTGCTACTTTTTATGAAGGTTCTGACTGTAAAAGCCTTTTGTGGGTTCTCATTTCATTGCGAATTTTTACTGCGACCGATTTGTTAATGTAGAGCAGCAATCATTGAATTTATGTGCCGACTCAAAGAAGTAGAAGTTATAATGTTCATTTTGCGACGAAATGTGATGAAAATCTGCAATTAGCTTCACTTCAAGCTTTGATAGTATTATTACTAGCCGCCGTTTATTTCTTAACAAATCATTTTGTGACTTTTTAAAACATGACCTAATTTTATTACCTCATGCGTTACTAAGACTGACTTACAGCACCGTAGTCGTGTGCCAGCTGCCAGCTTAGATAAAATAACAAAAACATCGATATGTGAACGCACTTAGTCTCTCTATAAATGAAACGCTTCGATCGTTGCAATATTCATCGAAGTGCATCGTCGATCTGCGCCGCGTTAGGTCACATCGCACAATATATTCCTACAGATTACCAATGAGCTAGTATTAATGTGATTACACAAGTTTCTCCGGCTCCTTCCGCCTAGCGCCGGCACCGGTGTTACACAACTACTCAAATCGTTATAATATGAGAACACAGGAAGAACTGAGGAACTCGCTCTGGGGAAAACTCCGTCTATTTATACAACAATAGTCGCTCACATAAAACATAAATTAATAGCATCATCACTATGTCGCCTTTTTGTTCCTAATACCGTTTTTAATGACACTCTAGTGCTGTTAACATTTGTGGTGTGTCCGTTATTGCGGTGCTTTGGTCGATAGATTTCTCATTGAAATGAGTTCCAGTTACATATTTCATTCGCATTAAAATTTTGTTAGTTAGGTAACTAACTGTTGTTCGGTACCATTTCTTGTATACAAATGGTTTGTAGACGGAATTTTGCCCACCTGAATCTTTATCTTACCCGATAAACTAAAACTAAATTCGGTCTAGCGAGTCATCTAAGGGCAAACGTATATCGAAATCGATAAAGAGGTCTATAAATATACCCTATCTAGCCCTACCCTTACAAATCTTACTGCACAGGGTGTACAGTAAGATTTCTAAACTAAAACTGACAGTTATTAACATTTTATTCGTAACTACGTAGCTATTATGTTTCGTTCTGGAAAAACTTTTCAACGTCCCTTTGAAACATTTGTAATGTTAACCTACGCCTGGTACAAAACAAATATTTGAATACATTAATGGTGTTCGGGATTTACGAACAACACAACTGACCCGTGATAAGTTGATTATTCTTTAACAGGCGATTGCACAATTTCTGACAAGGCTACACAATAAACAAACTGAATAAAACAAACATTTGAACCATGTCTCTGAAGAAAACTTGACCTCGTTCCTATTTACATAATTGGTCGTCAGAGCAGAACATAATGTGGAAGAAACAACAACGCATCAAACAGCGTCTTGTTTAATCCTCGCTTCACCGTGAACGTGTAGTCCCCAGATTAACTATGTAAGTGCCCGTTTTAGTTGTCTACCCACTCCATGGGGTAGCATATGTCAACCCACCGAACGTAGTGTGTTGTTACAGGTAACTTGGAAGTTTTAGAAGCTAATTACTGTGCCAACGTTTCCTTATTGATTGTACTATTGCAGTTCTAACAAGACTGGCGCTCTAGGTAACACTGGAAACTCAACGAATCATTAGCACATCGGTAACCTAGTCGTGTGCTTTCTAATGCATATTAGTTTAGGGATTGGCTTACCAATCTTTGAATAGGTTTAGGTTTTCAGAAATCTAGTTCGAAAGGTAGAAAAAAATGTTTGCCGTTTTCTATACTGAACACTAATAGAAAAATTTGATGTTTTGACCACTCACTTCTGATTGTTAGCCAGGAAGGCGCCGGCTAGGTCGTCCAGATCGAACTGTATGGGCAGCTTGAGCATCGGTCGCACAGCGTCGAGCTCGTCCTCCTCCTCGGCCGAACTGTCAGACTCCGAGCTGTCATCGCTCGCTGAGTTCGGCGAGTCATTCCTTTCATCGTCGATTTTCTGGAAACGAAGAAATTTCATCGTAATAAATCACTTAAATTTGCTATAAACTGCATTTGGTTGTCACCATTCAATAAAACATATACCTAATCAATTGAGAGCAGTATATTTAATATTTAAAACTTTAAACAACACATTGGAATAAGAAACTCAGGAAATAAATGCCTTCAAATACATTCCTACATTCATTTCCTAGATGCCTAGCCTAGGTGCACAGTAAAGATATTATTAGCTATACATGAGAAGCTCAGGAGCTAACTTGACCTCTCACACAGTTGACCTGACCAGCCCTAGAAAGGTAGCTTTCGCTTTCGTAACACTCGAACTGGAAGGGAACCGAAAGCAGCGACATGTATTATATTGATTGAAGATAATTCCTGCAGTGGAGATAAAGAGTGACTGCTATTTACATAATGTCATAAAAATGCTGCGATAAATTGTATTTAACACTTAATGGAAAGGCAACGGGTGAAACAAGAACATTATATATCTCGTTCTGTGCTGTTTACCCGGTACAATGGTTCGGACATCCTGCGCGAGACAATGCGCCTGCGCGCCATTGTTCCACCGCCCTCCGTTTGTAAATATTACTAACATTCGGATAGATAGCTCATCGTTGAATCAGCCTATGTCTATGCAAATCTTATTATTGTATCAAAAGAATATCAGGCCCAGCGTATTGTTTTCCGCTCCGGCCTTAGCTTGTATTCATATCATACTAATGCTGACTGAAACCGCATGCGCTGTATTGCTAACCAGTTTCATGAACTTTTTGTTTAAGACTGACTCGATGACCGCAAATGTCTAGACGTAAGGCGGTGTTAAGGGGCCAATATGGAGAGTCAGCTGAACATTCATATTTGAAAAGACAAAACAGTTAATGACTGTGTAGTGGAATTTGCAAAAAAGTGAGGGATTTATACTAGGTAAATATTAGCTAGAAGATACTCGTAAAGTAAATTAAGACATTAGAAAGCTGTTACTGAAATAAATAAATATCGAGCAAGTCATTAAAGGCATCTGTATTCGAAACCTTCATATTATCTGCAATGTGCTGCATGTCATTTAGCGTTCTTCGACAATATCTGGGCAATACAAATAATACAAAGTGGTCGCTTTCACGTTGTCGTGGTGCAGCAGTGGCTGTCCCCACCCCCGCACCGCCGCCAGGCCCCGCGCCCCACTCACCCGCAAGTGAAAGCTGACTGACGTCACCACTTGCACCCACTGACATATGCACATTTCTACAAAACCTCTTCACTTAGAACAGTAACGTTCTCGTAACTTACGTCACTTCTTAAACCTACCATTACAAAGCTCTAATCGCATCAATTACTTATGTAAATATTGCAATTACATTCACAAATTGTAAGTTTCTTTTACTTAATTCTAACTAAGAGCAGGTAGATGACCTGTGTCTAACACGATTAAAGTTTTCTTAGGCCTTTCACGCGTGAAACTACCGAGAGGAACTCGCTGGCCGTCACCAATCGGTTATTTGTCGTCCGCACTTTTACTATTACAGGAAAGACAATATAAAACTGAGTGGCGTATGTTCTAGAAATCTTAGAACAAAAGAGGTAATTGTTGATAAAGAACATTTTAGGTATCTACAGTTTCTTGGAAAAGAGAGCAAACTATAAGTTAAAAGAATACTGATGAGACGTCGCGTTGTAACATCATTCTTATTTGGTCTGTGCTTTCAACCTTGTTTGTACTTATTTCAACACCTTTTTTGACCTCTGCCAATAATAATAATACATGTATTGTCGAATATTAATATTTTCAAACTCTTTCTAGCCAAGTTTATCCTTATAAAACGTCTTGCAATCAACAACATAGACACACCAACTCCTTAGTATTCGCGACAGTGTGGGAAAATATATTCACCTGTAATTTGTCTTCGTCGGTCTTGGACTCGGCATGGTTGAGTGCGTCGTCTTTGAGTTGGTTGGCGGGGACGGGTGCGCGCGCGCTGGGCGCCTCCGGCTCCGGCGCCACAGACGGCGGCGGCACGCCGTGCAGCGCGTGCGCGTTGTTTATGGGGAGAGGCTCGTCCTAAAACAGACAAATGTTAAAATTTTTAAGTAACCCAAGCTAATAGCAAAATATCTTGCTCAAAAACATTATTGTAGCACTGTGGCAAACTGATGTCAGGTTTATAATAATAATATGACTGCAATGTCTTAAGTTCTCGAAAAGTTAAGCTGTCAGAACGATCCAACATTTTCCCCATGGAATAGCAACGAGTCTATAGCTGTGCAAATGGAAATTTGCCGAGCATTTTGCTGATACTGCAGTTTTTCAACAAAAAACCTAATGGCACTTTGTTCTTCACTTTGTGACTGAATCTAGAACCTTGGGAAAACCTCAACCACTTCCAGACGAATACCGAGATACATTTTGTAATATTTAAATATTTTGTTATACACACTTGTACTTTTCTGGCTCTACATAGAGTTTGAATAGTATTTTTTTTAGCAATTAGCCATAAAAGATTTGATGGAATCTTGTCTTAAAATCACATGTAGGTAAGTAGTTTGTAGTGCACATAATGTAACCCAAGCTAAAGGTCTGAATCAGTTAATCGAATCAAATAAGAAGGTCACGTTTAACTCCTATTGTGGTAACTGGCAGTGGCACTTACGACTACGCTACAAGTTCTAAATCGTTTACCGAGCCACGACTGTGTCAATTTTATTTTCCCAGTAAGCACTTTTTGTACTAGTCGTTTAAAGTTATTTAGGAAATCTTTGCAAAATCGTAATTTCTACAACGAATTAAAGTTGAAGCATTGCCAACCTCGCCGCTCACTGTTCGCGCAAAAACCATCAAAGTGCTCATCGCAAAATGGCGGATGCCTTTAGCATGCAGCCAACCTCTTACGTAACCTGAGTACGTAGGCTATGTTCACGTACCTATGTATTTACCCACACGGTATCGCGTCTCATCATTGTTCATGTCAATTGCTGTATTCCCATTGGATAATGACTACAGTTGGCCGGTGACAGTCACGCAATTTGCTTAAAAAAATCATATAACAAAGTACAAGGCTGCAGGCCTAGCAGACAGGCCGACGAGTTTTAAACAAAACAAATGAATTGAAGGACCCTTTAAAACTTTCGATACGCTTTTCAAAACAATCACAAATTGATTACAAAGTATTACCGTTTGAATAGTCAATGGCATTTACTTACGAAGGTCATTTATGCTGACTAAAGGAGTTAGGTACTGTGGCTTCATAAAATAATATAGGTGCAGGTAATCTACAACTAAGAGTATTCTTGGCGTATTGCCAAAATTCGACTATGTTTAAAGTAAAAAGTGATGTGCACCTATTTAATTTATTCATCTGAATCAACCAACCTCGTGAAGCTGGCAAAGTGAAAAATGTAGTCTCGATCTCAGCCCAGACAGTCGCTTATTAATCTCGACCGATCGATGTCGAACTTGAACGATCAAGACTCCCTTGTAAATTGTATTGTAAGCAAATCTAGATGGATTGTGTCTTTATTGAGAAGATTATTCAATTCGAAAATTATGCATGCCACGAGATCTACTCCTACGAAAACTTTTTGAAATCCATGGCAAATACGACGATTAACAGTCACACGCAGGTGGTTCATGGAGTTTAGTCATCTTCGAAGATACGCGCGTCGCACTGTGCTTATGACAAGTGATGAATTCTAAACATGTCGTGGAAAACTTGTCAGATTTCACGGAGATATGTTCGTATCTTGGTTGGTGCAAATGATGTTCTGTGCGCTGTCAAGTATCAGGCGCAGCGGAGCGCGAAGTGTTTGCGACCGCAACTGATAGAAAACGACGATTACGTCGACAACTATTGTCGCATTGTGCACTACGCCCACAGCACTTTTACTGGATTTACGAAACGTTTTAAACATTTAGTAGTTATTGTTGCTTGCCGCACCAAACGTTGCGTGATAACGAGGAAATTGCGCGTCTCGCGAACACAGAAAGTGAGCAATCGTCTGTGAACAAAGAATCCTAGTCGCTTAGTTTAGGTCACAATTATTAATATTGTCTATTGTAATAAGTTGTGTGTACGCAAATGGTATAAACTCGGCCCGACATATTGGAATTCTGTACGCAATTTTATTTATAAATACATAAGTAGCAGCTAGCAACGCTTGCACCGTGAATACAAATATTGTGCTCGTATGTATACTCTCAAGACTCTCAACGATATATGTGACTAACACAACAAAAATTAAATGACTCATAAAAAGTAAAATCAAATTATTTTTACCCCTGTTGAGATTTTGGAAGTATGGTGTAAAATACAGCCTTATGAACAAATGTGTTCATAAGGCAGTATTTTGATTTCTTATTTCGAGATTTTTTATGTAGTAGAGTACACAGGACACAATGATTATAACATAAATAAGTAGTTATGATAAACCTGTTCTCAGTATTTGTAATATATTTATCAATGAACTTAACTCAGACGCGGTGAAGTATATCGATGCCAACATCACGATAGATATATGATTTGTGTGCCCACAAAGGTCACTTGCAGAGATACATAATCATACATGTTCGCCAATCAATGTCCATCATTATAATAATCACCAAATAAGCCAGCATGGTAACTATTATAGGGTTAAATTGTATCTACCTACTGCACGGAATAACGAGCCCCTGCTGTAGTGGAGTATGATATATGAACTAATTGACTACAAACCAAGTAGGTATCGAGGAAAACGTAGACTTTACAGATCATCTGAACTCACCAAAATACAGTCTGCCTGATAAAGTTAGTTACTTTACCATGCTTTACCATCAGCGACCAATGGAGAATATTATTGTTTTTCTTAAAAGTGAACCTATACAGCCCTTAATTGATTTGCCATGTCAACCTACTATTACTTCGATAGTTAAAAACAACTAGTTACCCAATATAGGTGTAGCTACCGATCCTTCGTCATCATTACATGCAAGCGTCTGCTGACGGCAACTATGCCGCGATATCCTTAGGCATGCCGCGACGTCCCGCGAGACGCCGAAGCGTACAGTCGCGACATAGTGCTCGCGCCTTCATCATAACAGTCGTAACCCTGCCTTGCGCCCCACCTTGCTCGGCTTCCCAAAGGCTGCCGAAGTATCCCGAGGTATGCAGAGGAGTTCCGTAGCCTGCCGTCACGGCATGCCTAAGTTTTTAGCAGCTTTGTTTTTGTAACTACGACGATTATCATTGAAATTTCAATTTTATTGTCATACCATTAAGATATATTTCTATTCGTCGCCTAAAAATCCTTTGCCATGGCATGCCGCGCCGCCAGTGGGCGCAAGCCCTAAGTAGACTACGGATTACCAGTTCATTTCTTAAGAAAGTTTCTCGGCTGAGTTGTGTGTTTTTGTTTAGCTGTATTTCGGCTATTCAGAACTGTTAACTTTGTTGTTGTATATAGTTGGAAACAATCTGGGAAAACAATGTTGGCATAATCCTTCGTGTTGTAATGAAACTGTATACATGAACACAGGCTCCTGGTTGAACAAATACCTTGATGTTAAACAAGTATATTTGCTTTGAAAAGATAAGTTTTGATTATATACCTACACTAGCTTTTGCCCGCGACTTCGTTCGCGTAGAAGTCGAAAATGGTTCTAATTGGATTTTTAATTGGTTTTTTACGTTATTAATTTTGTTATAACATATAAATTATTATGTTAAAATGTTTGAATACTTATAAAATATAACAATCTTTATCATAGTGTAGAGATTTAAAGGTTAAATAAACATGAAAATAAAATTAAATTTTATTATATTTTATGCACACGAAGCCTTATATGTATGCCTTTGATCTGGTGAAAGTTACACGGAGGTATTATCTTTTTACAACGAAATCGAAATACTACACCTACCGCAGTATATCTTTGTAAACAATATTTTTTTGTTTTACCTTCGGGTGCTAGAATCACCAGGCTACTCTGTGCGCTTACTCTGGAGCATGCCACATACAAACAACTGGCCATGGGAGAAGCAGCATTCCCCAAGTCTACTCCCGCTACCTTAAGAGGTTGACCTTAAGCTTTGTGTATGGTCATTGCGACGCAGTCTTTGATGGGAAACTGCACTCTCTTGAATTCGAAGGGGTAATTTGATAGTGTTAGGGGAATCCTAGGAATAAATACAAACCTCTGTAAAGCTTAGAAACCGTCAAATACGGTACTAATATAGTACGGTGACTTTCGAAACATTCCAATTTTAAAGAGTATTTGCATTGCACCAAGCTTTTATGTGAGTTCAACCTTTTTTGAATAACATCGGATAGAGTTTTCAAACATGTGTCAAAATAAAATCAAAAGTACTAAGGAGTATTGATATCAACTTTGAAGCAATTCACTCCCAAAATAAGTTTCTACCCCTATTTAACCGAATATCAATAAAATACGAATCACGTCTTCCGACAATTCTGTTAAAGAATGTTTATGCATAATTTGAAGTAGATTGGACCAAGGAATCACGTTGTCCCATACAAACTTTGCCCCCCTTTTTCACCCCTTTAGGGGTAGAATTTCGGAAAATCCTTTCTTATCGGATGCCTATGTCATACAAAGAATACACCCTCCAAGTTTCAGGTCTCTACGATCAGCGGTTTAGGCTGTGCGTTGATCCGTCAGTCAGTCAGTCATTCAGGACAAAGCATTTTATATACGAAGATGAGAATTGCCAGCCAGTACAATTAGATATACTCGTATTTGTACAATGTCATTTATGGTGCGGCAGTTGAAGGAAAATAAACTATTATTATTAATTGGAAGAATAAATATGGTTATAGTTTGGGAAAAGACCATTTTTCGCGGCACGAACTAAAATAATAAATGTATTATTCCAGTGTTTTCAACGCAAAAATAAAATCAACACGACGTCCGTGTTCCCGGCAGGTTGCAATAATGTAACTTGAGACTTAGATGGGTAGGTAGGTACTTACTCCAGGGCCATCAAAGGTTCTCTGAGCAGCCTCGAATGGCGAAATCAATACCATCGAGTCTTTCGAGAGAACAATACGCTAGTTGTTTCTTGTCTATGACCTAAGATGAATTGTTCCGTTTCTTCTACTGGCTACGCTACTGGTTCCATCAAGGACGTCTATTAATACATAAAATATAATATAAAATTATTTATGTGTTCATTCTAGGATTTAACACTTATTGTTAATCGAAAACAAGTACCACCCTCGTGTAAACTTGGAAGAAAATTATTCATGAAAAAAGATCTATCTAATCCTGTCGTCATTGTGCACCTAAGAGCGATGCTAGCATTACATCCATTTACAAGTAATAACATATGATGGAGTCTCAAGAGCACTTGTTGGAATCACCCGAGCAGAAAGAATGTTAATTAAGGTACGATGGCGAGTCAATAATTAGACGATGACAGCGCAGTGGGTGGGACGCGCGGGTGGACGGATGCGAGGAAGATCATTGTGATGCGCGTGCGCGGAAAATCGACGGCTTCCGCTCAACACGCGCACACACACATGAATTAGACATAAGTACGGCTATTTTTATTGGTATGAAAATTTTCAGATAAGTTAATACACGGACAAAGTCTAAATGCATCCACTATCTACGTATGTTCTATCGTGGACGATTGGAACCCAACTGTACTACAACTGATTCCCTTTTTGGTCCTGATTTTTGTCAGAAAATTAAATCTCAAAATAAACAATCAAGACATGTCGTACCTATTTATATAATAAAAATCAAGTCTTGTATCGTACGATCGTTTAAGACAGTAGTCGCTAAGCGGCCCTTCTTACTATGTGTCCAGAAACGTCTATCAAAGGGGTATCTTCACGTTTAAGAAGGATTGATCATTTTGTCTGACAAGTGCTAGGAGACAGACTATACGAAATGATGGTTGCGTATCGATTAGCCAACTAATTATTATGGAAATAAACAGAATTTAATGCTGAAACAATTAGGAACACAACTAGAAACTGAACAATCAAGACTTTGTCGTACCAATACTGTTCGTTGTAAAGTTCTCATTGTAATAAGCAAACCAAGTACGTGTTAATTTTCAATACAATCGGTCACGGCGACGGACTCAAGGACTTCACGCCTTTTGAATGTTTACAATCCTACTCGCCGCCGGTATTGCCAAAAACACGGTGAGTCAAAGTATAATAAACGTGAACTTATATTGACAACGTAAATATGACAGCTCGTCACAAAATGCCACAATCATCTTAAAGTGATAAATGTGCTTTATTTTTATAAATAAAAATAAACACACTGTTCAGGCTTCCCAGTCACGAAAAATCACTTTAAATTACACAATTGCGTTTTATCTAAGACAAAAAGTACCTATGAAATAACTCTAAAACAACTTTGAAGAATTCGGAATTAAAAATTAATTCGGAACTCAAATAAATAGTAATGACAATACTGATAATCTTCTGAAAACCTACTCACCAAAGAGATTTATGATATCGTTAAAAACATAGTTGTTTTGTTCATGAACCCACAGGAAGCCAGTCAACAGACTATGTGTAGTAAGAAGAACAACTGCTTGTACATGTAGGTAGGTACATACATGCTTTCCAATTAGGTGCAAGTGTCGTCCCCACGTATATGTAATTCCGGGTGTGGGAGAACTGACTGGACTATAGGATCATTGTAAGGTTCCACAACAACGGCCATGGCTACAATAGAACACCCGGATTATCCATTCACATCCTACACGACCACTACGTTTGCACTATGGGTGCCTACGTTTGGCACTGACCGTTATCATGCCTTTGATGGCTGACACATGACAAACGAAATCTTTTGTGGTTCTTAAAGCCATCGAATATGGCTAGCAGCAGTGCTTTTGTGTAAGAACACCCTGTGTTGTGTTCAGCTGTAAGTTGTGTGTTTTTTTACATTTTGTCAATAAACATTATTTTAAGAAATGTGAGAGTGGGTTTATAAAATAGTCTAGCCGTACTATTTTGTTAAACGCTATAATGTAAGTGCTCTTGAAGTAAATCTTTTATTTTGGCTAGATATTAAGCATTATCCATTGAACACAGTCAAAATCGCAAACAATTTTGTATTACGTACATGTCGTACATGAACAACTTCTTTCAAAGTTGAATCAACAAAGTTAGTTATGTTATGATTATGATCGACGTTGACAACGTAACCTATTGGAAGATTTTATATAATAGGATCAACGACCTGTCCGTAAATAAAATGTTGAAACTTCTTCTGGCGGTGTAAAAACCACTCAAGTTCACATATTAATAGTGAGTTTGGTTTTGATCAAAGTTCATCTATTTTTGTAGATAATCCACTGACGTAAATTCCGATGACGGGACGATAATGGCCAAACCAACTACATAATTATATCAGCCTTAACAGCTTTATCAATCAATATGAATATTATAGCTCAAGTAAATCGATTCTAATTTGAGATTTACGACGGAAGAAGCTGACGAGTGACGCCTTCACTGTGATGTCATTTAACAACAATTTAACCTACTATGGACTTAGACATAATACAAATATGTCGGACCTTTAACATACAGGGCCGATACCTGGGGGCCTACTCCCTAAGCGAAATCCGTAGTGTCGGTCGTAGGTAAGGGCGCTTCGTAATCCGGTATGACCGTAAGCGAGACGGAGCATGAAAAGGTCGTAACTACGGATTCCGCTTAGAGAGTAGAACCCCTGACGTGAAGGTAGAGTCCGCCTGAAAATGGATTTATTATTCGGCCGTTTTTCATTGGTAAAAGTAAAAAAGCAGTGTCAATCTTTTAATCATTACATTTAACCGTTTCTAAAACTTAAGACAAAAAAGTACCTATTAAGAGGTACTTTTCTGAAAGACATAATTATTAATAATTAAACAATCAGATTGTTCTTCGTGCCTGAATCAAAGCAGCCAAAAAAAAAATTTTTTTTTTTCGTACTACTCTAATTATTGTTAATAGGTATTTAATTTGTAGACAAAAATAATTAATGATTGTGAAAATTAATGTTTATTTATCATATTTTTTTTATCAGGAGTCCGGGTGAAGCTCGCTTCCACCTTCGGCCTGATCATCACTTACCGTCAGGTGAGATGCAGGCAAAGAGTATCACATAGGAGATTTTAAAAAAAACACAAAAGGAATGAAGATTCTTTGCTGAGATAAAAAAAAATCTCACAGCTCTGACTAATATATTATAATTATAATTATCTATAGCATAGCGTAGCACGAATGCAAAGTAAGTATCAAGCACGCGTATTCAATACACTACATTGTGAACCTAAAAGCAGTGCACTAAGACACACTTTTCGCGCAAGTGTGTAAAAAAAAGCATATTTTTTCGACTATTTATTTTCTCAAAATATATAAATTGATTGAAAGTATCTATTGATTTGCCAGCACTTAATTTGTTCGGACAAGAAAACGAAAATTGCAACAAAATCGATATTTCGGCGGAAAATTGCCGGAAACCTAAAACGAAATTCGGTTGGACTCTACAATACCGTACATGTATGTAGGTAACACCTTCCGCATAACAATGAGATTCAGTACAAAAATAAGCAACAAATAAGTATACTGAAATGCGACCGTGAATCTGCGATACGTGTCGTAGCAAACAACATTGTGAATGTGTTACAGGCCAGAATGAAAACAAAGAAAAAAAGAAAGTCCTGCCATTGAAAGTATTGAAAAGTCTTTGAAACAAGCAACTATTGATCTGTGCCTAATTGACACAGACAACAGTTACAGACCGTTCACTATAACTTGTCCCTTGCCGTCATTTTGGCACCTTGGCACCATTGCTTGTCAAGCTTAGTTTCAATACTACAAAGTGTTCGCGTCAGCAATCGCGTCACGGATCAAGTTAAAATGAACGCACTGTACTACATAGGTACGTTTTATATTACGGTAGAAAATATTTGAGAGGCTAATGTTACCAGCAAGCTGTTAAGCAATGATAATTTAAAAAAATGAAACATGCTAACGGAAATCATAAAAATATTTTTATGACCTGTAATACTTTCACAACAATGAAACTATAGAAATATTATCTAATTTATATTTTATGTACAAGGAAAGTATTATTTTGTAAAAACTATGACCTATGGCTACATAATATTGATTCTGCCTCGTGAAAATCAAAGCTACAAAACTTTTTTTTTACTTTAGTAGATAGTTAGGTAGGTACCAGGTATCCAAAATGCAATGACCGCCTTAAGGCTCGTGCAGACTAGCGCGACATCGGTAATTATTCAAACGTGAAGTTTTCTTAGAAATTGTTTTGTTAGAGTCTCGTCGCGCTGTCGCGGCGCGCCGGTCTGCACGACGTTTAATGGCTATGCTAAGCTAAAGCAAATGGTCAGTCTTTGTCTCATTCATAGACATTTACCAATATTGGCAACGCGTCATGCTCGTATGAACAAAGCAGAACGCTCATTTTATTTTTGAATGCCTGTTTGTATGCCATATATGGCGACATTCACTTTACTCACACACGTACAGTCATGTAGGTATTTCGAAACCAATATTTATTTCGGTATGACTATATAGGTTTTACTGTACGGTACTTTCGAAAAAACTAAGACAGATATCGCATTAAAGTTCCCTATTGCATTCATCTCAATTATATCTGATCGTCAGGTACCGAGTGCGTCTGTGCGTGCCATACTCAAAACGCACATCAGTTCACATGGCATTACCATGTGTCACGATCACGAAGTGATGCGCGCCACGGGTTCGTTGACCCCATCGCCAGCCGCTTTCGCTACAGATCCATAATCACCACCTCCGGCCAGGTATTTGTACATTACACATAAATTCTCTCTAGATTGTCTAGATGACGCGTCGCTGACCTTTGACTCAACCCCACTGCAATCCTTTGATCGTTTGAGTTCTGCCCTGCAGGTATTAACTACATTACTTTATACCCGGACTCTTATGACTATCACAAAGGTAAGATCCATGGCTGTCTGTTTTTTTTACATTTCTCGAATTCTCGTTGATCATTAAAATTTATTGTAACTCTTCGTGTTGTCAAAATTCCCGTATTGAGAGTATAAACAATCAAAAACTGAGAAAATACTCTGTGTAATGTATACTTTGTTTACCAAACAACGTTCTCGGAAAGGCACGAGAAACTAAGAAACCTAGCCTCGAGCCGAACAACAAAATGTTTTAAGTTACCAGTTGCGACGGACTCTCTATAAATATGGCAGGTAGGTACTAGAGATACATCAACTTTCGCAATCGTACGTTACAAAAATCGTTAGATAGAGCCACAAGTCAACTCCATGTTCTGTGTGGAAATTCAAGGTGATCCGGTCGCAACGCAACTCGGTACCTCTTCAGTGCTCCATGAGCTGGAAGGAAACTTACAAACATACGTATACTTACTTTACATACAAATATACATACATTTAAGTAAATATTGCGCTATAATATTTCCTCATCGCGTGTCGACGTGTGGACCTATATTAACGTGGGGCCTGTTAACTCGCGCGAAGCTTCGGTCAGTTACAGTTACATCATAGCCTAGGTGTCACTTCGTTGTCTACCATTAAACACGAGCTTCCCTTCCCTTCCCTGTAGACCAGTACAGTTAATTATCCTAGTCTAGTGCCTAGCGAACACTACCATGATAGATAGGCTGAAGGCTGCTAAGCCCGGCTCAGTCATATAATAGCGGATGCAAGTACCTACATGTTCAAGATATAATGTTATAAAAGGATCTTCAAGGATAAGCGATTATGATATGAATCTTCATCTTAAATAAATCATGAATGAAAATTTTCTTTGAATTTCTTTATTCGTAGATTTTGTTTTAATGGAGGTCACACAGGGGTCGGTTGTGGACTCCATAAAACCCTTGCCATACCTAGTCAATTTGCCACGTATCACGATCAAAGGATAATTATCTATTATTTGAAACTTTGAAAGTTCTGTGAAAAGGGAGTGCAGGGCGATGGCTGTGAGGGAAACATCCTCTTTCTCTATCCTATCTTGCTGTGCCCGACAGAGTCCACAATGATCTAAAATTATGTATATTTTATAATGTAACCTATGTTAACATTGTGGAACGCAAATAAATATATTGAGTATTGAACATGCTAGCTCGCAGGTTTGCTTGTTGATCTATACCTTAATTGCGTAATACACGATAAATCAGAATCTGAATCGTTTTGAAAAAGATTGTTAACACTTCATAAGTTCGAAAAAAAAATCTGCTCAACAACGTGAATAACGCAATAAATGTTGCTGAACTGTCAAAATGAAACAGATTACTCGTAATCGTTTACGAAAATATGTTACGTAATTAGATAGCAGTACCTACTTACCAGTCAAAATAACACTATTTAAGGGTTTCTGCCAAACACTTTACACCCGCAGCCTGGAAGGAATCATACCCAAAAAAACAGTCTACACCCAGCGCATACCATACAACAATGCCTTCAGGGTGTTGTTTATGCTTTCACATAACTGTACTTCGTCAGGTATGTTCGCTGATGAGCATACCAAGGTTTATTTCGATAATATGCAGAGTGAGAGGAAGCAAAAACAGCATTATGAAGGTATTTGCGGAGTGGTTAAAAGGGCCTTTACAATACATTGGATAGGTAGGGGTATTTACATGTTCTACTAACATACTTTTTTAGTAATTTCGTCATTTGTAATATAACCCGCTATGGGCCTTCGAAGCCTGTTTTTTTTATATATGTACCATCTACGGTTAAGCAAAATTACTGCTTTTTACTTTGAATTTGCTTACTATGCTTTTTTAAGAAGTCTGTTAAAAATTTAATGCTGTTCTTTGGTAAGCGCATCAATTCAGAACAGCTGGACTGATTTGGCACATTTTTATCTTAAAATGGTACGTAATTGTCCGAATCAGGTTCTTACGTAAAGAAAAATTTAAAAAGTTTCCTAGAAAATCTTCAAATTCGGGAAATCTAAACCTCCTTTTTTGAATGAATTATTGAAATTTGGACAGGACAACGTCTGTCGGTTAGCTTGTGTTCTATAATAGTACATTATGGTACAAGTGTGTAATAATCAATGCACACGCGTTTTATACGACGTTTTTCAACATTTGCGAGAAAAAAAAAGACTTGCTGTAAGAACTTATGCTACAACAACGTAACTACATATAGAGATGATATATTTAGATTTATGAAGTTCAACTGACCCGTGTTGACACCTAACAACAAGGGTCAGTTGAACTTGTAGTGAAAAATATATAATTGATGAAATACTCGTATCATGTTAATTTATCATATTTTATTTATTTACACAGTAGGCATAAAGAGACATGAAGTGTTTTTGATGAGATTTTAAAAAGCGCAAATCTTTGCTCGGGTGAAATAGTGAATGCTCATTTAATAGTACAGTATAGTTCATACTAATTTCATGACTAGCCCCCAGTGACCTGCCTATGGATTTTTTTTTACCATAACTAAACGCCCCTGGTTTGCCTATGGTATTTTTTCTTACAAAAACTTGATTGTGGGACTTGCCTTTGGTAAAAATCTGCCATCATAGTACATACTTACTAATTCCATACTGTCAATTCACTACCCCGACTAGTAAACAGTTATCTGTGGCGCACATTACCGAACTAGTGCTGTAATTTAAAGTAAATTTGAAAACCACGTGTTTAATACACTGCATTATGAACCTAAAAGCGGTTCAATAAGAGCCACTTTACGAGCAAGTGTGTTGAAAATACATTTTCTTATTTTATTTTATTTTATATTTAGCTGTTTGGCGGTGAACCCATCTGACATCTGTTATAAATATTTGTTACAATTTTTTTTTAAAGAAATTTTATTTATTTTTCTTTGCAAGTATATATGTATTGACAACCGACGCGACGTTAGATACGCGGGAGCATTTGTCATTGCACTGCACTTGATAAAAAATATACTATTATTTATGTTAGCATACCTGCCTCCGTCTCTACAAACAACAACAACTTATCAACATACCTATGCATCGGTAATCTTGGAAATCCTTTCTATAAATAAGTCGGGAAAAAACAAAGTCAAATCCATTCCGGATTTGACTTTGTTTTTTCCCGACTACAGCGAAGCAAAAAGGAGGGTTATGATTTTGATCGGTATGTATGTATGTTTGTATGTATGTATATTCATCTGTTGCCTCATAACTTCTAAACTCCACATCATAGTTTGACAAATGAGGTATCGTTAGAAACTTCTTGATCGTCCACTGGTTATATATGTGACGTCACGTTAAATTGACGCCCTCTTCAGGACATAAAGTCATGAACTAAAACACTACTAACTACTACTTTTTAATGATGCCATGTTGGGTACTATCAAATGAATAGGCTTTATTAGCACATTTCAAAAATATAATATAAATTATAACCCCAAAATAATTTTAATAAAAATAAAAGGTATAAAAACTACCTACAACCCAACTAATCTGTTCGATTTATGCACTAACACGTGTGACTCCGAATTTCTAATTTGTCTGTCTGTGATGTCTTTTTTACACCTAGTTAGTTGACTTTTTTGTTGTAGTTGGGTTTTTTCTTAAAAGAAGAAAGTTTATATCATCATTATGTGATAATAATGTCTGAATACTCATTATCGAACCAAAGTATTGTTATCGTCATTTTAAATTGTTATATGTTGCCACGCACAAAAATTACAACATCTAAGCACCTAACCTACCGCTCTGTACACGGAACCAACACATCACTACAAACATTACATAACTCAGGTAAACATTAATACTATGTACAAGTCACGGATGATATATTCACATGTTCACATTTTTTATTCTTCGCCCATTTTTATAGCGTATCCACTGTCATGAAAATCATAAAAAATAAATAAGTATGGAAACTAACAAACTCAGTTAACCGGTTTTATAGCTTAATCACTGTCATGAAAATCATAAACAAAAATTAAGTATGGAAACTAACAAACTCAGTTAAACTTAAGAGCGTTTATCCTAAACGTTGGCCACGTCGCAAATAGCTGTCAAAAATTTACCTGTTTTGATTAATTTGGCAATATTACTGTATGGAAATAAGAAATGTGATTAACTAGCGAAGTAGAATATTAATAATAAATTGCAATTATAACATTGAAGTTGATAGTGTACGTTTTAGGTGTAAAAAGGCATTTGGAAAGTTTCCAAATACTTTTTTTACATCTAAAACTAAACATTCGGTGTTACGATATTAATTATTGCACTTCATAATCAATACTTTAGTTCGCTAGTTAGCCACATTTCTTATTTACATACAGTAATATTGCCAAATTAATCAAAACAGCGAAATATTTGACATCTATTTGCGACGTTGCCCACTTTCAGAATAAACACTCTTAATGGTGTTGAATCCAAGGTTTCTTAAAGTTAACTAGGTACCTACCTACATAACAACACAAGGTGCCATTAATACTGTAGCCTGACAAGAAGTGTAATTACTGTTAAATACCTGTCCGACATGTACCTACGTACATTAAAATATTGAAATAAATTGAAATTGTGTGGAACTGCGTTGTGGGGCCTAATAATCAATAATCACCTCATACATAATTACTCATGTCGCACTAACTACCAGACATAATGTAATGGACAACTTTCTTGCTTTCAGCAATCATTTGCATTCAATGACTTCTTATAATTTTCAAAACTCAAGAATTTAAATAACATAAAAACATAGTTTTACCTGAATATCATTAATAGTCGAATAAACAAAATGAACTCTTTTTAACTGATGAAGTGATGATATGTTCGAGATAAGATAATAACAAGTTACATGTAAAAAGGCGATACCTTGTGTATTGTATAAGAAAGTCATGCAAGTAGGCATTACTCGTCTCGAGAAACGTGACTTCTCTTGATTTCGTGAACTGCAGACTCAATCGATATCTTCGTTGTCCGCCACTTCAATGCTAATGATAA
Source organism: Agrochola lota (assembly GCA_947364205.1). Taxonomy (NCBI): domain Eukaryota; kingdom Metazoa; phylum Arthropoda; class Insecta; order Lepidoptera; family Noctuidae; genus Agrochola; species Agrochola lota. The sequence continues at coordinate 11,106,561 of OX376236.1, forward strand.
TAAAAACAAGTTACGAACACAGCACTTCTCGTTATTTGTTTAAATTAGTTCGAATTGATTCTATATTAAATATGTAATATCGTTTTAAACACCGCTTGCACCACAAATCGCTAATTCCGCTAAACGTTGTCTGTTTCTCTCAATCGTTTGAAGATAACAGAGACAGAATGATGTTTTAAATATGTTTAGCGCTAAACGCATTTAGTGATTTGTACTGCAAGCGAGCTGAATGAACGTACTGACAAGTAAAGTACACAAGAAGAAATCAACATTTACTAACTAAATGCTTGCCTAGAAAACATATTTTATATGATTTAAACATCAGAAGAATCTGTAGAACATAAGGTATGTAGAACAATACTTTCAGAAGACCTATTTGTTATTAACGTACATAACTTGCGTATCGATAAGCTTTGCCTGATTGCCTACATTGTAAATGTTTAGTTTTCCATCTACGTCTCTAGTTCTCTCTACATTATGAATATATATACCTACATTCCTATTTATAATATATATACATGTACCTGCCTTACTTATGTAAATTTCAAAATATAAGGTATTTCTCAGTTTTCAAGATGTATTTTTCAAACAAAACGCACAATTAACTTATAAAATTAGACCTCACATGTATGAACTCCGGCGTACAATTTACGTGTCGAAATGTACCTGTAAGTGTAAAGGTTGTGAGGGAAAGAGCAACCGATGTGTGAGCAGATAGCCGAGGGCTGGCAATCTGCCAAAGTATGTGCAGTTCTGCAGCTAAACACATGCTTCAAGTGCTGGCTATGATTCTCGATTCTTGATAAACTACATAAGTGGGCAAGAACTATCACTTTAATGCATAAGCTAGTGGTAGCAATCGTGGTTGAGTATACTAACGCAATCGGTTCGATTTCAGAATGAACTGTTATTGGGTTTATCTATATTGGGTCTGAAGTTTTGTTAGAGTTTATTACACAGTAATGAGCCTAAGAGACAGACCAAGTCCCTCTATATGACACTCTAAAATACTGAATGGAAATTGTGGATGTTCACCATTTCAGCGACATATTTTATGTGTGCTCGGTTCTACGCAGAAAATAGGCATGTTGTAATGTTTGTGTTAGTATGTTGTAGTACTTACCGCCAGCAAGGCGTCGTTCCCGTATGCTCGTCCTTCGAGCGCCAGCTCCTTGTCGAGCATGGCGTCGAGCTGCTCGAGCTGGTGGCAGGAGGCGCGCGCCGCCACCCAGCTGGAGGCCAGGATGAACGCGCCCAGGATAAACGAGGCCGCCACCACCGTCAGTGCCGCGATCCTCGCTATTTGTACTGAAGATGACACCCTCTGCCGGTACGCCTGAGACCAAACAACACATTCATTTATTTAAATCTTCTATTTAAAAAAAAACTTAATAAAAACCTTGGAAAATAAGTTGGTTCAAACTAAAGGCAAAGTACCTATTCATTCTTACCAAATTTTTCCGCCATCAAACTGTTTGTTACATACAATAACAGAAAGTAAAACTGTGACTAAAATCATCGAACTATATTATCCCTACCTACCTAACTATAGTATATAACTCATACGTATACACCGTAGCTATAACTTACTTATTGAATAGTTATATTCTAGGAATGATGAATGATGACATAATTATATCAAAGCAGAATAATAAAAAAAATACATGCATACCCCATTGCATTTGTATCTATCTAACAAGTAATTTAATCGAGTACATTGCTCTAAAGGAGACTAAAAGTTAACAATAATTTACATTTACCATGATTAAATATTATAGATCACGTAACTAAATATGTACAAATCCTATTCGATATTTGTCTGCAGCCATTGCAGCTGCAGTGCATTGCATATACGCAGAAAACGTTCATTCAAGCCGCAGCGCGGAGTAAATCAACGTTCTATTCTAACACCGATCGTGATAACCTCTGTTTGGTAGATGTTCTAGAGCTCCCATGTGTACTTGAGAGAGGGCATCTAACAATCCATACTTACTAATTATTATAAATGCGATAGTAACTCTGTCAGTATAATAATATGGATGTTGAAAAAACTATACTACATTAATATATGGATTTTTCTATAAATGAATCTAAGTCGAAAAATGGTTGTAATTGTAACAAATATAAAACTGGATTACTCAATTTATACGGTGTGTTCTCAAGTCGTCCGTCGATTTTAATAACAATCGTCTTTTATTATACAGGGTGTCGGGGATATCGACGCGAAAACTGTTACCATGGATTCAGTACAAGATTCTGAACGCCCCTCCGTTGAAATTTTACGTCGGTTATTAAAAAAAAAAACTGCTATTTCATAGAAAAGTGCAATACCTACGCGGAACAGCTGTGTTTTTTTTAAATAATTGTTGAGAATCTTGTACTGAGTCCGTGTTAACAGCCTTCGCTGCCATCCTGTATACTAACTTTAGCCCGCGGCTTCGCCCATGTGGATGTCGGAAAATATCACACGGGAACGTACTACGGGGATTAAAAGTACCCTATGTATTAATCCAGGTTATAAACTATCTGTGTGCCACATTTCATCCTAATCCATTCAGCTGTGTTTATGCGAATCCGGAACACACATGCAACAAAGCGAAAAATGGACAAAAATTCTAAAAACTATATTTTCGGCATCAGACTCGTACCCACACCTCGTAGCAATGACTTTTTTTAATATTCAATGTACAGTTTTTTTATTATAAGTAGGTACCTATAGATATAGATTTCGAGGCAACAGTTTAGTCCATCGTTTACGAGAACTGTAAATTATGTGTTTTTTTTTTCAGATAAAAAGCATTTATGAAAAACTCACCTCGCTAATTGCGCCCAGAGTTTATGTAATTATGTCATCTTGTTTTAAGTAAAGAGTTCAACGCGTGGAGGCACTTCAATAATACGAGTATAACCCAACAGAATTCCCGCCCGAAAATCTTGCCTGTGATTAGTTCCGGTTAACTTCATGCAAATTATTTAATTCCATTCCTGTTGCTTTCTTGTTTCAATATCTGGTGCTATACATATCTAGTTGATAGAGTTTTTGCGAAAAAAACCTACAACCAAATATTTACATCAAATCAAACCACAAAATGATGTCCGTTGCTGATATAAGTACGAAACTAACAAAATGTCACTGCCAGCCTTTGGACACTTTTCCTGTTGACAGTAATGCGCACCAAAATTTTTGATGCTTTATGATGGTAAGAGCATATTATATTATTGTAAAACTATTCGTTAATAAGGTATGTATAATATATTTCGCAGTCAATAAAGAATAAATAAGTTTCTAAAGATAAGTAAGTATTTACCTATATCTTAATTGACCGGGTTGGCGACATGTTGGTAATAAACATGTTGTAAGCACCTGCACGATTACATATGTACACATTTTGCCTACCCGGAAAATTAAGCTTATAATCATCAAACAGGACCGTCGAGATTTTAAAATCTCTGTATGTATACAACACATTGTACCTAACCTAACCTTAATTCCTATAAAAACAATAAAGAGAAAGAATTTCAGGCAAATTATACCAGAGTATTACCTAAAGGATATATTTTCTACTTGCATTCGTTAACAACTTCACTGTACTAATTCTGTTGCCGCAGTTTTCCCCGAACAGACAAAGAGCAGAAGTCAATTAAAATAAGTGTTTTAAACAGATAAACAAACATACATTTTATTATAAATCATTTGATCTGTTTGTCTTTGCTAATGGTGAATCAGGTGAATAGAACAATACCTCAGCATAAATGTCATGTAAATAATGACTGTTTATTTTTTGCTTGCACCAGACACCACTGACAATAGTTTTAATAAATATTATCGTTCTCTGCTGGAAATAGGATCGATTATATTCGTTATAATCAGGTATTTTTATGAATCTACGAGCAGAACGACGTGTAGAGTCCCTCATATGGTAGTCACGCCTAGTCGCTAAATGTATCATAGTTTAGATAGACTCCCTACTTTTTATTGTCCACAATAGCAAACCAAGAAATCTAAATAAAGTTGTCATGTGATGTGACTGATCTCTCTCAATGATCACATCATCATAAATACATACAAGAAGTGGGGAATCCCAGTGGTGGTTCCGAAATCACGTTGAGGAAAATACTACTGAAAGTAGGTAAATGTGATTTTTATTTTTTAAAGCTTTTTCCTTAAAAAACAAGAGCTTTGAAAACTACACAATTATATAACTTACCACAAAGAGACAACTAATCAAATATTTTATAAGAAAGTACTCAGAGTGGGTTTTGAGTACTTTCATAATTTGAACAAAGAACATTTTTGTGCTATAAATACAATACCTAGTACTTACATAGATATCTCCCACACAATACCTACATGCACATGAGAATTTATTACAGCAAAGCGCAACTGCAATAGCCTGAGAGTGCTTTGTCCTTAGCGATGAAGTTGTGATTTACTAACCAACTCGAGTACGTAGTTAGCTATACACAAAAATTACGTAACCGTGGACGGGTAGGGGCGGTCACCGGCGCCGGCGCACGCGGGTCCCTGGGGGACGAAGCGGGGGGAGCTCCGGTGAAAGTGCTTCTACAGTTGCATTTGAGAAATCCATCATCTTTAGCGAGCTACAAAATGATGTCGATTTCAATCTTACGATTTGTTTAGCACATCTTCATTAAACCGTATCGAAATGTGTTGTTTGCTACAGCTGGGTGGTCAATGACTTCCCAGACTTTTGTACCTTTTCGGACTTGCGAATGACACTTTCTATATACCTTATTCAATTGATTAAAAATAGTTGTTGTTTATAGCAAACAGCACATTACAATCGAACGTAACTACGTAAACAATTTCATAATTTCTGTGCGTAGTACGTAATACCTTTTTTTGTTATGTGTTAAGAATACTGTATCGTATGTTATGTTATTTTATAACACAGCTTTGACAACTTTCTACCAACCAGTCGCGTTATAAACTGTCACGCCGTCAGTCACACACTAAACATACTATATAAGAAGGTAGTCTTCACCTCCAATGAGTACATTGATTGACTCGCGCATACAATACCGCTGAGACCATTTGTAATATTAATCGAAATCATACGAAACTATATGACCGAAATAGAAAACAATCAACATGATGAATAGAAAAATAACAATTCGAGGAATAATACATAGGTAGGTTGAGACGTTTGCATGTGAAGTTGACAGTTTTATTTTATAGAAATCAGCAAAAACCCATAACATTCATACGCAAACAATGAAAATTTTGCTTATAAAATGGTTTTTTTTTTCTACCAAAGTACGGTACCCGTGGTGTGGGAGTCCGACTGGCTCCTTGTTTTCCTAAACTAGAAATACCATTTTTTAGCTTTTAAGAAGCAGAACAAAACTTAATATTTATTCGGTAAATAAAGGATTGTTATTTAGCTCATAAACTACCATTTTAGGTTCCTAATCTTAAATAGCTTGTATCTCCATTGGATGTCTATGTAACAATAATAATTAGTATGTTATTCCCCTGTACCCTTACGCTGTGCCTTCAAAGTTTTTGTTAAATCTTTGTATCCTTGGTTGATGGTACTCTCTCAAATATTCAAGAACAACTTGTATGTCTAAACAAATGTTGGGAGTGTCGACAGTTGTACATGCACCTGTCCACAATCAATTGATCATCAGTATTTTACAAAAATAAATGTACTAAAATCTAAAAGTCGCACAGTTTAATATTGACCAGTCCACTGTAATCTGTGAATCTACGACAGGTAGAAGAAATTGACTAAAACTAAAACAAAGTAATACAGGATCATATTCAATGTACGCTCAACATCAAACGAGCTATCAAACATAGTTTTTGGAATGTAATAGTAGTCCAATAATCATAATTTCAGCTATATAATAATATCTAAAATGCAAATACCATCCAGTAATAATTATTTTTATCAAAAATGCAACTTTTAAAGGCACAATAAATTTCCCAAAGCATGTTCAAGTGCATCATCATAATCTTGCATGTAAACGATTGCACTCGGTTCCAGTTACATGTCGGCATGGTCAATCATGAATTGTGTAATAATTTGCTTAATAGCGCGTCTTATCACCATGTACCTACTCTCATCTCCGTCGTCATAATCGAAGGTTTTCTGCGCAATAACAACGTGTATCTCCACTTTAAAACGTTGTCGTTGCATGCAGTCATTCTTAGGCGCGAGTTCCGTGTAAACAATTATGTTTTTATAAGCCTGTTGAATATTATTATCTATGTATTTCGTGCGAATATCTAGTTTGTGAGCTGCTGTCCGCCTCGGATGTGACGCAAGCGGCATTGTGTCCACTTGTTCGACTGACCAATAACGATTTCACTCAGATTGTAGCTGTATATATTTTTTACTGACCAGACTTTGTACTCGATTGCCTTGCTTTAAACTAATTTTAATTATTCAGTTCAGGTTTCTTTTTTTTTGTCCTGACTTCAGTGATTGTTATTATGAAACGATGTTTTTTTTTTCATCTGTAACCAAGAATTAAGAGAAAGACTGATTACCGTCAATAGCAAAAATTGCTATAGTTTAAGGCTATATACGCATAATGGAAGCCTTATACGTATACCTATGCCTACAACTCATTTAAATTAAGGTTCCTATAGAATAAACTGAAATTGTCTACGATGACCGCAAGAGTCGCTTTAATACTAACTATCAATTACCATCGGAAAAGTTGCATTATCAAAACAAGTCGATAGCACTAGAGTTCCTGAAATAAGCAAATTTGACAGACGGACAGACCTTATTACCTACCTACATTAGGCATCAGTAGCGAATCCAGAGGGGGGGGGCTAAGGGGCCCAGCCCCCCCCCCCCCCCCCCCTCCCCCCAAAGCATCAGTTCTTCCGTGAGAAATCTTAAACTGAACTTGATATTATTCTAATTAAACTTTTTAGCAAGCATTACTCTACATAAGGTACAATTGTCATCAATAGGGATGGTGCCTGGGTAAAAAAAATGAAATTCTAATTAGTCCGTCAGTCAGATAATATAAAAATATTAGACACGTATTTTTTGTTTTATCATATTAATAAAAAAATACTTAGATAAAACGCATTTTAAGTTGGGGAGTGGGGGTCGATACGTCACTAGTATGTATAAAATCTACATACTCGTGACGTCATGGCACATTTTACCTCAATGTATCGCCGTAATCTTTAGATAACGTAAAAAAAAAAAAAATACGTGTCCAATATTTTTTTATAATCTCAAAGACGGACTAAAAAAAATTTTTTGTCATCACCCCTATTATCCTTAACTTAATAAGTATTATGTTTTCAAGTTTTAAACTTTATTTGATGTTTTGTTTACGCGACGAACTCGAATCCGTACCTATATTCACCGAGATATCTCTGATAGTCTACAATCTAACCAAGTCATTGAGGCATATGCGAAAAGTAATCCGTTGGTACCTATGTGTTAAGCAAATTAAAATATTGCGTTTTTTATGTTTACTTTGCTAAAACCTAACCTCAGCGGGGTCAAGCCCCCCAAAGGACAATCCTGGATCCGCCATTGTTAGGTATAGCTGTCTGCTGATGCTCAATCTTAGTTTCATAGGACGTACCTACCGTGGCTTCCTACTATATACGGGTGGTGCAATTTCTGACGTCACAATTTACCTAGTTAGCCATGTAAATATAGTACCTATTTACTAGACTATGATGAAGTTGCGTGATAACTATGATAAGTGGCGAAGGCTATGTTAATAGTTGGCCAGAGACAATAGAACAATGTTTTTTCCCACATCAACTTAGACATATCACAATTCTCGGAAAGGGTTATCAGTTTAAATAGGTTCGTATAAATACATAATTATCCTGAAATTCTTATCTGAATAAATGTTACTGAAAAGGACGTAAAACTACAACAACTCTCATTTTATGTCTCAATTAATTTACAACAACTTTGACATGTACTTACTTATTTAGGTAAACAAATAACCTGCCAAGCACGAATCGGGTCAGGCAATATGCAGGTTAACACACAACATTTATTTATTTATTATTAGGAATACAACACACTTATATGACGTGTAAAAGTCATTCCGATATCCTATTTACAGAATAAACAATTTCATTTCATTTCTTACGGTTTCATATAGATAAAGTGGCACTATAAGTTTATGTCCTACTAGATAAAAGATTGTATACATATAAATCCGAATGATGGTGAAAAGCGCATCAAAAATTATCAAAATCTACTTAGTAAGAACCTCGGAAAATAGTTTCAAGGATCTATTCAATCAGACACAGATCCTCTGCGTACCCCTTCGGGGGAAACCTGTGTGATCACACTGATCACGTAATCTATACATATTATAAAACAAAGTCGCTTTTCGCGTTTGTCTATATGTCCACGTTGTTCTTCTAAATCACGCAACAGATTTTGATGAGGTTCTTATGTTTTTACGTCAGTATCAGGTTGTATGATCATAAAAAATGTAAGACGAGCCCGTTTCAAATATGTATTTACCTAAATAATTATAACCATCATTATTACAAACACCAATACAAATCTCTACGTTAAAGTTGGCCTCAAATGTTAATTTTTCACGAAATGTCCATTAAATCGAGCAATTTGAACAATGTATTGTTGAATTTAATGATTAAATACTTCGTAAATACATACCTATACCTATTTGTTACGGGCGCGTTAAATTTTTACTACCATTCAACTTGATAGTGAGCTGCAAATTGTAAAAAAGGTAAATTTGAATTGAACGTGCTATGCTACCCTAGCGCTTTCAATGCTAGCTAAAGCATGTTTACAAACAAGTAAGAAGCCGCTACGCGCCAGCGGCCTCACTGACACTGAGTCACTGCTAACAGCCAAGTCCGAGAGAAAGGCGCTTTCCCGCAGTTATGTCCCGCACTTAGTAGACCACTCATTATTTATTTTATCACTAGTCTACTAGAGAAACATAGATCATTAATATCATTATCTACAAACGCAAGAGTTACACTTAAGACATTTCAATAAACAGCTATAGCATAGCCTAGCTATTGCAGTTACCTATGGCTTACTTATGCCTACCTACCTACGATTCTATCTGTACTTAACTAGATAAAGTCATGTTTAAACAACAGTTTTCCAAGTACGTACTCGAGCTTAATATGTAAAATACCAAAGCTTTGACTTCCAGTCACGATGGTGACGGGCCGCCAGCAGAGCTACACGTTACTTGTTTAACATTTATTCAAAGAGAATAACGGAAATTATCATACCGGAGGGGGTTCCGACGTGCTGTACACTTCAGAAGGCGGGTATTCCGGTTTCATGGTGATGGTTGCCATCGAATCTGGTTGATGCTCCTTCTCCATCACGCGATTTATTCTTCACAAAAAAAAGTAGAGCCCAGGTATTGTCGCGCGCGTAATGTTGGACGGCCGATGTAGAAGTGCGCGCGAGTGAACGGCGCTGCACGGCGTAGGCGCCGACGTCGTCGTTCGGTGGTGGGGCCGCGCGACACTGCCATAACGCATTCACTTATTATGACAATAGACCGAAAGAGTATAATAATTATATAAATATACTCTTTGGATAGACCGTAAGAGGTGATTGCTAAAATAACAGTGAAATGACTTGACAACGTTACTGCAGTATAAAAATCAAACCAAATTCAACCAAAGCTTCCTTAAAACTCTTTCTTAGACCTAAAATGATGGTATTTAGGCGGCAAGGAGGACTCAGCTACGGACAAATTAAGGAAAACACATTGGCAAGTGGTATGCAGTCACCAGGGGTGCTCAGTCTTTAGACGATAGAGGTAATAGGGGCGTGCTTATTACGTACTGTTCCTGGCGTTTCCTCAGTTCTGGTTTTACATACGGTACCTCCCGTAATTATGAGGCAAAATCTTCTTTAATACATCATTACAGTCCATTGCTGGAAATAGGCTAGGCTTGTTCGATCACAAGCCATTTAACGCTATCATCAGCCAGTCTCATCCAGCTTCCAGCTCCTAACTACCCTGTGTAGATCGTTGCTCCACCTGGTCTGAGGGCGTCCAACACTGTTTCCCGTTGTTTGTCTCTCTTATACATGGTGCGAGATTAGGTATAAATAAGTTGTGAAACCAACCATCTTACGTGAGTCAAGACAAATAAAGACATATATGCCTATGTATAAGTAATATACTATACCAACTAAATAATACTAAGTATATCTACGTATCTATAGGTTAAGCGCGCTGGTGAGCCGATGGCATCCTTTCACTACTTAAACTATATGGATATTGAATCCTTCATTATTTTATACAAAAGCTCGAGTAGCATTGACGCACCAGCATTAACCGCAGAATAGCCATGACTACAATAAAGGAAAGAATAACTTGTATGTTGTATGTAGGTAAATGTACCTACTTAAATAGATTTGCTTAATGAGACGAAACTGCTATCGTATTTTCAACCATATTTCACATCTGCATTACGGACGTACCTTAGGAAGAACTATAAGTACTAAATAAAATTCATAGTTATATTACATATATATTCCACTAACTCCGCCCTAGCAACTGAAAACTTACTTGCTGCCAGCTTGCTCCTCAACTCACCAAGGTCGTAATGTTATTTTATGGTATTAATCGTCAATGCTAAGGATTAAAGCCTCGTGCAGACACGCGTGACGCGACACCGGTAATTGTTCTAGCGTGAAATTTTCTTAGAATCCCGTAGCGCTGTCGCGTCGCGCCAGTCTGCACGAGGCTTAAAGCTTCGGCCAAAGGAGATAGTTTTTTTGGGCCCCCTGTATTGTAACGTCTATTAAACGTATTATACCTAAAAATAGTAACCAATTTATCATTTAAAATGGACGTTTTGTTTTTCAAATAACCGGAATCACGAAACTGTAATAAAAAGACAACGGTTTGATAATACACTCAATTGATTCAATTCCAGTTATGACAATGTCGACAATGTCAAAAATGCACGTATCGAAGCGTTTTTAAAGATTTTCTCGAGGTATTTACCAAATCTGTTTTAACTAAGTAAAAAAATAAACCATTGACGATACAGGTTCACACCTGTGTCTAATATTATTTTTAAGTTTATTTATTCTGCGTTGTCTTTTAAAAATTGACGTGAAACGGAATGTAGTTTTTGGTTGCTTGTCAGTTTGACTCTAATGTTGTTACTCAGTCTCATACGATCAGGCACTTGATTTTCCCGAATAAGTAATTCGATTCAAGTTGAATCTAAGTTAGGTATAGGTTTTAGAGTGAGGTTCCCAGCAGCTTCACACGAATGAAACGCACCTAAAAAAAAATTAAAGAAAAGAATCCAAAACACAGCAACCGTTCAATATTGGTACATTGAGATTTAAGTCAGTGACATTCGGCTTAGATCAGCTTTGTTCGACTTTGTAAAGAGCGTTTTCTCCTACTCACATTCCACTGTCAATCTGATAATCAATGACGATACGATGACGATTTTAATGACAAACTACACGTTTTCAACTGACAGCACTAACCCACAGAACTTAAATTTTCACTCTTTATTAAAACTCGTATCGTACTTTGGCTGTTTATTAGAAGAAATATATCTAACTAGCTACATATTGAACTAGTGGCAGTGTTGGTGATATTTAACTAAATTCTATTCTATTCTATTTTTCTTTATGGCAATGGTGCCGATGTCGACAATTCTGCCAATGTCAATGTGTGGAGAAAACGTGCGGTGGGAAACAAAATAAAAAATAAAAATTGATAGAAGCTAAAATTAAATACCAATAAGTAATTGAGATTAATGCGAAACTTGTTGACGGATATTATTAGTACACTGAAACAGACAGATAAAAAATATTGTTATCTATATGATTAAATATGTGCATAAATGGTCACAGATCACATAAAAAAAAACATCATAATTTGATGTCATTGACACGAATAAAAAACATCAAAGCTGCAAAGAGCTTTGGGGAAGAATGTGTTAGTAGGGATGGAAAGTTAGTTGGGACAGGGATTTTTAATTTAGGAAGATGGCTATATAAGTCATGAGCTGGGTTATTATTGGAGCAGTTAAAAAAGATGTGCTCCAAAGTACCTTCATCCAACCCACATTCGCAGAGCGATGAGTCTCTGACCCGGATTTTATGAAGGAAAACCGGAGAACAGCAGATTCGAAAGAAACGGATAAAATAAAATGAATGGTGTTGTTGTCACTTGACACTTGTCTTTCTGACAGTGACAGATAGTGATGCGGTTCGATTTTATTAAATAAAATAAAATAATGGTCCATTTTCTCTCGAGTTGCCAATCGATGTAGTCGCGTTTAGTGCTTTTTTTTTTTTTTTTAAACGTTGCCCCACACTAAGAATTTCTTCCTGTATCGTGGGTGCGTTTACAAACATAGAAACTCACATACACTAACACCCAGACCCGGTACAACTACTTGCAGATCATACAAATATTTGTTCCGTGCGGGGATCGAACCCGCGACACGTTGCGCAGCAGTCGATCGCTCAGTCACTGCGCCAACCGTGTCGCCATTTATATATCACCAACACTGCTACACTAGTTCAATATGTAGATATAGATATATTTCGTATAATAAACAGCCAAAATGCTGTAATGTACAGAGTCACAGAGTTTTTTTTAAAGATGGTCACCCATCCACAAACCAACCCCGGCAAACGTAGCTTAACTGATGGATCGACGTGCGGTAGTTATTACTTAGCCACAAGCTCCTCCTACACCTAATCTATTCACTAAATAATCACAATAATCAATAATAAATACGATCGTATTTCTCAGTATTCCCGTACGAAAAACTATAATTATTACTACCACTGTAATCTAGAGATCATAAGGAACAAATCAACATATTTTTCATTAATAGCTGCCACAATCTTTAGATTAGGCCCTCCAAAGATTGTGGCATCTCGTCGCCGAACAAAAAAAACTTTCTTTTGCGCGACCACAACGCGGGACGCGGGACCGAAGCGGGAGCGCCATATAATAAACACGAGTAGCGTCCATCTCGCGGTAGACGCTCCCGTTTCGGTCCCGCGTCCCGCGTTGTAGTCACTCAGGTGTAGCCAAAGCTTTAATGTCTTTTAGAATCGACTAAGTGTCAAACAATGAAACACAATTCATTGGACGGCAAATACAAGTACCTACCTTTTGAGAAAGAAGCTTTTTGGAAAACTTAACTTAGGTAGGTAATTAATGTTTCGATTTTTAAACAAAAGTAACGGGCTATTTCAATTCCAGCGTCGGTACACCTCCCGATTTTGGTGGGGCGTCCCGCTTGTTAGTCCAAAATTAAATATCCTGCGCGGAACAGACTCAGTCCCCCCGCATTTCGGCGATTATTTATTTTTGGTTAGATTCGTTATTAATAGATAACTTTTATGAAAAATTTTATTAGTTGAAATCATCTTACCTCGTAGTAGTGAAAAACTGTAAAGTTACCACTGCACAAAAATACAGTTTCCAAATAATGATACCAAGAATAAGAAGATCCTGCATACTATGAGTCCCAACATCAAATTGCTTTCCCGATCACATTTTTTTTTTCAAATGATTTTAAAATGGTCGGATACCAGAAATAAATGCTCCAAAGAAAGCGGAATTACTCATCCAATTCAATGCAATCTTTATCTATCCTGTGGAGAGTTCTTCAACTATATTACAGACTAGCTTCCGGCAGCGGCTTCGCCCGCGTGATTTCTTTCAAAATTATAGCTTATGTTGTGTTCCAACCAGCCCACCTCCCTCCAGATGTTAATCAAAATTCCTGGTCTGTTCAGAACATTTGTGAAAGATCTGGGTGACCTGAGGGTTTCTGTTCTAATCTGGGTGACGCCTGTGCATTCAAAGAGCACGTACGCAACGGTTTCCTCAACCTCCATGCACGCCCTGCACTGAAGACTGTCCGTTATGCCTATTGTGTGGAAGTGATTATTTAGCGAGGAGTGTCCCGTGATTGCGCCTGTCTCCAGACGCAGGCCATTCCTGTCTAGACGTAGTAAACGTCCGGTTAGCCTGATATCCAAGGATGGCAATGCTTCCTTAGACTGCCTGCAGCCCGGTGTTGAAGTCCACTAGTTCCCCGCTTGTGTGTGAGTGAACTCCTGTAGCCACCTGCGTATTTGGTTGAAAGGGATGGGTACGATAGGCTTGAGTCCACAGACTGCTATGCTGGATCCTCGTCTAGCAAGTTCGTCAGCTGCGTCGTTACCTAGCAATCCTTTATCCATTGCAGTGTCACGGTGTTGCGGCTAGATACCTTTATTTGCTCTAGGGCATTTTGACATTCTAGTGTTAGCTTCTAGGTAATATGTTATTTCCACTAGTAGTCACGTGAAAATGACTTTCACCTCTCGGCATACGAGAGGTATGTGTCTAAGTGCTATGCAGGCTTGATAGATCTCCACCAGCCATTTCGACTTGTATAGCTGAAAGGTGTTGATAGCCCACTTTATCCGGTCTTCTGTTCCTATATTGTGGGCTCTAGACCAGTCTTGATCGGTTGGGATCCATTCTGGATCCACCTTCCAGTTTACAGTCTGGGAAGTGGGTCTCGAGAAGGACCTTACTGGTTTCTTGGTCGGTCAGTGTGTCTGAGTTATCAGGTTTTTTCAGTGCGCCAAGGGTTCGGTCCTGATCGGTTGACAGGATCTTTCGTACCCTTGCCGTTTCGTTGTTAGTTTCAATAGATTCACAGAATTTCCGCCATGCTGTTCTCTGGCATTTCTAATTTGCTTCTTGTATGTGTATTGGGTCTCTTTGTATAGCTCCCAGTCGTCCGGGAGTCTAGTGTTTTTGGTGGTTACTCGTGATAGGTGCCTCGCCAATAGAGAGGCTAGGAGGCGTCTGTACCCGGGGACATTGGTGCGCTGCGGGTTAGGCCTGGGTGCGGGTTTCCTTGTGTTGGTAGTTAGTCTAGCATTCTAGTAGCCTCAAGTGAGTTCTGAGCCGAGGTTAATAATGTTAAGGTAAGTGGAAAATAAATAGGTGGATTGTACCTGTCCTATGGGGTTGGGTGCGTTGCTGCGTTAGAGTATATAACACTGGAGAAGCCTTATGAACACTTCCGCTCTGTAAAAGAACAAGAACAAATGTTCTTCTAGTACGTTCATAAAAACTACTTTCAAATCGATTCTAACGCACTTCGTAAATCGTTTTAAA
The DNA here is from genome assembly GCA_947364205.1 of Agrochola lota. Classification (NCBI taxonomy): domain Eukaryota; kingdom Metazoa; phylum Arthropoda; class Insecta; order Lepidoptera; family Noctuidae; genus Agrochola; species Agrochola lota. Next base: position 11,121,711 of record OX376236.1, read on the forward strand.
GGCGCGCGAAGCTCCGTGAAAATGCCTATTTGTGCTGTTAAATGGTGTAAAAAGCGTTCAAATACGTCAAATTTACATAAAGTACTGAATAACTTTCCATAAGTAATTTTTTTTTTAAGATTTAGTCATGGTTTTATTGAAATTTTAAATCCTAACCTCATAATTAGGGATTACAATCGAATATTCGAATATCCATTTGAAATTCATATTCGAATAGTAAATTATTAAATATTCGAACATTCGAATATTAACACGGCAATTAAGGTTACGAACGCGACATCTAACGCGTAGTCGTCAAATCTTGGAATAGATCGGCAGTGCACGGATTGACGGCCATTCGACCAATCAACGGCCTCCATTCCTCTGCTGACTGCCACTCGCCGGGCGCTTGCCGCCATTTTGAGTTTACTTCACAATCACAAGTACAGCACAACAGTCACGTAGTTTCTTACAACAGAGCGGTGCATTTTATTATTTTATGAAGTGATTTTGGGCTGACGGTTTATACATAAGTGTTTACGGGTGACCCAATTCAATGTAAGTATATTTTTTGTTAACCTATGTAACCTGTAACCTATGCAATTTAACACTAAAATGAAATTGAGTTTATGATTTAACCTAAAATAATCTTATTTTAATATTTTTTCATTCCAAATCAGACTCAATAACTCTCGAATGCAAATTTTTACAGTGATTAGGTGGGAGGTTGTTAGCGAATAGTAGGTATGACGATATCAAACGTACTTAAATAGAACTCTGTTAGGTTTCGTCAATAAATTCGGGATTGACTTATTTAACCAAGACGTGTAAAGTGTATCACTTTACTATGCACTGACTGATTACTATACGTAAATGCGTTTTTTTACAGTATGCAATTTAGTTGCAGACTGTCGTTCATTCAACCATGGATAAAAATAAATTGGTTTTCAAAGAATACGCAAAGCGTACGCTTGAAAAGTCCTCGTTTTGGAACTCTTTCTTACGACTGATGATGGAAGTCATGCAAAATGCAAATTGTGCAAAAGAATTCTCCAATGTTCAAACACCACTACGTGTTTGCACAATCACTTGAAAAAACAACATCCAAGTGCAGCAGGATAGTTACTGGACTGATATTTCACCTTAAATTTAATTATACCTACCTATATACTTAGTACTTACTATAGTCTCTTAATTTAATTATTTAACAATAATAAAATGTATTTAAAAATTATTGAGATCCAAATTGGTTTGTAATGAAAATTTAGCAGAACATAAAAATAAAACTGAACTTGCTTTGTGTTTGTGGTGAACTGCCTGTTGGCTATCATTCCTGGAAAATCGTGACTAAATCATTTACTGCACGTACGCTTTTACTAATATAATTTATTTGGTCTAGATTTAAGAAGAAATACACTACTAAAATCATCTACGGCTACGACGCCTACTACTTCCACAATTCCAACGCTTACTACTACCGTACAAGAACAAGCACAGCAGACACACATTTTTTGTTTCTTTTACTTTTACTTGTGTTGAATAAAGTTTATTCAACCTATTATTTGATTTTGCTAGTGAGATTTTAATTATGTTTGCTAATAAGTAGGTTTCCTATAGTGTTTTAAGAATTAATATTTTATTTCATTTTTCATATTCGAAGTTCATATTACTTCTAATTTTATTAAAGATTTGTTAATTATTTTATGTGATTAAAAGTTTTATGTTTAAATAGTGGTTCTGATTGGGATGTTAGGCCACATAAAAATATGTTACTAGTTTCTAAGGCAATTAAAATGTGACAAATTCTATAAATACTTTATTTTTCTGAAATATTCGAATATTATTCGAATAAGGCTGCAAAAGCATTCCAATATTCGAATACTAAAAATTATCGAATATTTGCAATCCCTACTCATAATACAATTCCATTTTTATTCGATTCAACCATGATTCAATATAAAACGTAGCATGAATCAAGTATTTTCCGCTTGCTTCTGTGACGTCACTCGCTACATCTCGTTTTTATGTTCGTACAGATCAAAATACTTTTCTTTTGCATTACAAAAAAATACGTCAAATCAGCAAAACTTACGCGCACTTGACATGCGGTTATGTCATCTAGTAAAAATGTTAACGAGACTACCGTAGTGTTGAGGTCATGTTTGAAACCAAAATTGACATGTCGATAATTTCCTAGTAAAAATGACTTAGTTATTATTTTTGTTTCTTTTTTTTTGATTGTTCAATGTTTTATAATTTGTTTATGTCCATTGAAGTGGTTGTATATAATTTTTTTTTTTTTTACTTGACGTAATTTTTTATTGAGATTACTTACTTATTACAAATTTAGTTACTTTTATTTAATTGAAGTTATTTTCTCTTCTTATTAAAATGTAACTATTTTATGCAACAGCTGTTTTATTTCATGGATTCAAGCAAAATTCCGAATGAATATCGATATCAATAAAATAAAAATTAATGGTACGGACTTCTCTTTCCGCTACCGCGTCCCCCGCTAAAAGTGACAGACTGTTTTGGTCGGAATATGGTGCTTATGGCTTCTACAGTATTATATACTCTAAGGTTGCTGCCCCAGAGTGGTGGGCGTTCGAGTCGGTGTAGATGATCAGGTCCAAATTGGCGCAATCGCAGTGGTGTACCAGATCGGCCATCTCTTTTGGCGGGCAGTCGGCGCCCTCGCCTGGCATGTATACCGAGGCCAGAACAACATCCAAAACGCTACCTTCGGTCTAGAGGCTGACAGCTGTCAGGTCTCTGGAACAGAATTTGGTGTGAAAGGAATTTCTTTGGGTATGTAGATTCTTGCAGGGTCTTGGTTTGTCTGATGTGTGAGTGTTGTGAATTATCATATCTCCGTTGTTACCGAAGCCACATATTCTATTATTTCTGATCCACAGCTTCTGGATCAGTGCGATGGTTCCGGGCTTTACCACCAGTACCTTGCGTAAGCTAGCCGTGGCAGTCTGGCTATGTTGGAGGTTGGTTTGGATGATATTATGGGGTGGTGACGGCGGTGGAGTGGAGTTAGTTAATGGATCCATCGGACAGTCTCTCCGTCTCCTCCACTCTGTACTGGTCTCCGTGTCGATCGCCCGGCGACGAGGTGAGAAGTTGCTCGTTCCAGCCAGGTAATGTGGGCGGTATAGTGTCGACGTCGTCGGCCATTGCCGGTCGCCCCATGACCTCCTCGACTTAGGCAATGTCCGTGTCGTTCGTTTGTCTCATAATCGGTAGTCTGTCGTCGTGTCGTCTTCCCGTCTGTGCTGTCGCTCTGGGTGTCAGAGGGTCGGGTCGTGTTCCAGAAGCGTACGTATATCGACCCTAGTAGGTACGATATCCGTCGCTCCCGGCCCAAGACCTTTCAAGCTTCCAGCGGTAGCAGCCCTAGGGTCAAGTAAGTCCCGTTATGATCTCCACCGCGGTAGTTCCCCGATACAACGACCACCTACCTGGTAATTTCGTACCAGTATTATGACGGGTCAAAATACTTTGGAGCCTGGCCACTTCACCTCTGTAATGAGGGTCAAAGAGAGAGGCTCTGACACGCGTGGGCACGTCGATCTGTTTCATCACTGCTAGTTTTTGGTCAGTGACTGGGAGTCTGATCTTGGGCACATTCTGGGTCAGCCACATCTGCACTGTGCCTCCAGCTACCCGTGGGTATTCGCGGAAGGCCGGGAGTGGTGTCGACGAGACTGACCTAGAAAACCTAGTAATGGACCTTCAGTCTTAAGGTACTCGGCCTCTTCCTTGGTCAGGTCTCTTCTGGTGTGAGGAAAGCAGATTCCTACGGCCAACCGCGCAGGAATATCCTTCGTGGCCCGCGCGACGGTTCTCCGTCCCCACTGAGCGGAGTGGACCCTCACACGCTTGGCGTCACCCTGAAGCGTACTGGGTGAAGCCGTGTCGTCAGGGCGCTCCCTCTTCCGTACCGGTCGGTCCATGCTGCGGCTTGGAGGTGCCTGGCAGGGTGTCGATTGCCGGCAACGCCTGGTGTGAGGCTCTGGAACGCTTGCCCCTGGTATTCCTAGGTCCAGGTCGTTCGTGGGTTTTGTCGCTACCTTGGGGTCGGCTGACGGCCCCGCTAGTATCTGTCACGAACGGAGGCGCTTCGCGCTGGATTGCCCCTTCGCGTACCTGCCCCCGTCTGCTTTTCGCCCTGGGTTGCCCCTGCGCGTACTCTTGGCTAGTCGCGTACCACCCCTTCAGCGTCCGATTGCGCTTCGCGCTTGCTCGTGCCTTCGCTGGGATTGCGCTTTCAGTCGCCGACTTTCTTTTCCCGGGCTAAGATTTTTCCGCGCTTTCTTAGCAGGCGTACTTCATCAACTTCAACCGGGCGAGTGGTAGAGCTACCAGGTCTGTCATCCTTCCCCGAATCAGTCTGTCTCTGCTGGTCTTGGTCACTGTCTGGGTAAATGGTGCGGCTCCGCAAAATGTTCTGTTGCCAGAAGCTTGTGGAAGGCATACTCCGTGTAGTGGGTAGAGGCGCGTGGGTTACAGCCGGGGTCATGTTTGGAGGCGCGTTAGACGCAACCGAGGTCGGGTGTTCATGGGCGCGTTAAACACAGCCTGTATTGTGGGAATTCCTTCTTTATCTCTCTGCATTTTCATGGTTGTGGGGATGGGCTTTTTTGGATTCGAGGTTACCCTTTCTATGGGACCGACGGGATAACGCGACATGAAGGAAGATCTCGCATCACCTATCGCACCTATCATACCATGACCGCCACTATGTTGGCTACGAGGCTCCACAGCCCTTCAGGCTTGCAGATAAGCGACCATCCCATCCGAAATCGCTTACGTGAACTGGGTCTGCGTTCCCGAAGGCCGCTGAGAGTTCCACCTATAGCACCCCGCAATTGTAGGCCCGTTTACAATGGGCTCGCGAACACAGAAATTGGGAGGAAGAAGACTGGCGTTGTATTTGCTTTTCCGATGAATCTCGTTTCGGTATGAGGCTGGATGTAAGACGTACTCGAGTTTGGAGGACCTCTGGACATCAAGAACGTTTGAAATTTTGCCAGGAAGTTCATTCATATGGAGGGGAAACAACAATGGTTTGGGCCGGTATTTAGATCGGTGGAAGAACCGATCTCATTTAGATCAGGGGCAACCTCAATGCTCAGATTTATGTGGAGAGGATTGTTTCAGACGTGATCATCCCTTTGCGAAGCCGGTTGGATGATTCGTTTCGACTAATGCCCGACAATGCACGTCCACACACGGCTAGCTCGCATCAACGTTCTGCCGTGGCCTGCTCAATCGCCAGACCTCAACCCAATTGACCACGCATGGGATATGCTCCAAAGAAGAGCTCTGCTGAGTATGGATGCCGTGCACCCCACACCAACGTTTTGACTGGTTAGAAAGAAAGTGGGCGGCCATTCCTCAAAGTGATTTTGATGAATTAATTTTAAGCATGCCAAATCGCTGTGATTGTGTGATCGTGTCAATGGTGGAAAAGCAGATAATTTTTTTTTATCTTAACAATTAAAAATCCCCTTTTTTGCCATATAATTGACGACATTAACTTAGGTTAATTTCCCACAATTTGCAAAAAGTGCAATTTTTCATAATTTTTACAAAATATAGTACGGTGATAAGTTGTTAACTTAAACAAATTCCTAGAAGACTACGTTTGGTAAATATAATTGGATATTTTTTTATAGTTAAAGACTTTTGAGATGAGTATATATATATATATATATATGTATTAGAGCAAAATAATTAAAAAATATAAATAATTAACGTTTTACTTAATTTCAAAAGATTGCTGTTTTTTATTAACACTTTCGACTTCACCCATTTTCATAGTACTCGTACGCCATCCCGCCATGCATATTGGAAGTGAACCCTCCGGAAGGGTTGCCGGCATTACGTTTGCGCTAAAGTTAACCATCGCGGACGGTCAACGGCATTAGGTACAAAACCGTGTTATAAAACAAAGTAAAATAGTGTTTTCAGGGGGTCTTGTTGCTATGCGTAATTTCCAACTGTTTAATATATTTTTTTAATATTTGTAACCGTGAACAAAAAATGTAATGTTTCGATTTTAAAACCAACGCATTTACTAATAAATCTTGTTACAATATATCAGATTTTATTTTCACTGTTTATAATGCTGTATTCGTGAAAACGTGAAAACCTGAAAACCAAAAACTATCGCTCCGCAAGGCCTAGACTTCCCATATGCGACTAGCTGAGCCCTCCACGAGGGCACTAATTTTAAAAACTGTGTAATTTCGGCGTGCGCAGAGAGTGATACACACCGGACAGACCGGCGGCGGCGCGGCGGGACAGAGAAGGACCGAATGCTCACGGTCGCTCGCTAAGGGAGGGGCCTTAAGAGACTTACAACAGCTAAAGCGCGGTCACTGTCGGACTGCATAGAAAAGAAAGAGAAGCGCGATGACACAGCCCAGGTAAATTATTGAAAAATAAGAAGCAAATAATTGGACAAAAAAATTAAAACACGATTACGCTAATATGTTGCTTGTAGAATAATCTGACAAAAAATCAGAATGATCGCATGTAAGTATTTAATATGATTTTTAATCGTTAAAATATTTTTTTGAGGTATCCTCGTGATTTTTTTTCCATCGTATCAAATTAATTCTAATATGTTTTCAAAACACTGTCTTCCTAGCATATATCCTGAAGAATATCTTATATTGACTGATTTTGTTTACTGCAGTAGATCATATACTTTTAGGTATCATAAAACTTGCGTTTAGATCCTGTAGTCCTCTTAATATAAGTCTGAAATCGCCAACCCGTCCTGGGCAAGCGTGGTGATCAATGCTCGTGCCTTGTCTGTATGACCACAGGCCATTACCCTATATTGGGACCATAGAAATATAAATAACAGGAGAAGTGGCATGGGGGCGTATCTGTGTCCGCGCGTAATGCTCACAATGCTCATGCCTCAGGCAAATGGCCGTCTCCGCTAACTAGTGCGCTTTCGAACGCGATCATGATAACATTTTAATACCGAATACCGTGTTGTTCAGTGGTTTCTTGTAAAAATCGAAGCCAAACTAGAAACTTTATAAATCATATAACCACTTATTATATAGCAGCACAAGTATTTACTACATTTATTTGTGTTGAAAAGCATGAAAAACAACAAACCGTAAAATATTTTTTGCCTTTACTACGTTATTTCCAGACAACAGCCGTTCGATTCTGTAAAAATATCACCGTGAAACTTAGGTGAAGTGAGCGTGAAGTGAGCTGTCAATAGTGTTAATCCCTAGCATCCTGCCGGTCGATTCTGTGGCAGTGACAGCTCACTTCACGCTCACTTCACCTAAGCTTCACGTTAATATTTTTACAGAATCGACCGACTGGTCTTTTCTTTGATTTATCGAAAGCCTTCGATCTGGTGTCACACGATATATTGCTAGATAAGTTAAAGACTGTCGGGGTTAGGACCTGCACTTCAATGGATATTGTCCTATTTAAGTAATAGACAACAACGTGTCAACATCAATAAAATTACTAGAAATAAAGACATGCCTCCCTCTCCTCGGAATATAAATATGTATAATAAATATGGCAACGGACAAGTGGAAAAACGAATCGCAGCGGTCAAGTGGAAAAACGATTGGCAACGGATAAGTGGCAAAACGAATCGCAACAAAATTTGAAGTTGAAGTTTTACGGATAGACTGTTAATTTACTTGTCCAATTTGAAAACCTGTTCGTAAAACTTCAACTTGAAATTTTGTTGCGATTCGTTTTTCCACTTGTCCGTTGAAGTTTCACTTCTAATATGTGTCCCAGCACACATTTAGTTTTTTTTATTTTTATAATGTCATTTATGTATAGAATAAATAATATTGGGCCTAGTACTTTTACCTGTGGAACGCCATATTTATTATACATATTTATATTCCGAGGAGAGGGAGTCATGTCTTTATTTCTAGTAATTTTATTGATGTTGACACGTTGTTGTCAATTACTTAAATAGGACAATATGCATTGAAGTGCAGGTCCTAACCCCGATAGTCTCTAACTTATCTAGTATATAATATAGCCTATGTCACGGGGATAGTGTAGCTTCCCAACAGTGAAATAATTTTTTAAATCGGTTCAATATTAACTTGAGATTCCAATCTATTCTCTCCCTCCGCCGCTGCCGTAACGCTTTTTCGTGACAGAAAAATCCTAATACCCCCCGTCTATATAGAAGTTTCACTTCAATAACCAAGCATAAATGCATATTATTTGTCGATGACATATCTATTTTAGTGACATCTGATAAAAAGAATAGTACCATTACAGAACATGAGTTGGATATTAATAATACAATAGACAAATTATTGCATTGGCTTGACATGGATCATTTGAAAATTTAAATAAATCCGTTTACATTCAATTTAATCAATCGAATAATAATAAATACAAAATTAATATAAATAAAATTAATACACACACAAAGTTCTTAGGCGTAATAATAGATAAAGATATTAACTGGAAAGAACACCTAGACAATGTTAGCACTAGAATGAATAAATTCGTGTATGCACTGAAACAAGTAAAAAATATAACGAACGTAAAAACTGCTATTATACCTTATCACGCTTATGTAGAATCATTATTACGCTATGGTCTTATAATGTGGGGTAATAGTACCGATCTAAACGGAGCATTTGTCGCAAAAAAAAGTGCATTATGTTGCCTTCAACCTAAGGCCTCATTTACGACTTTGCCGCGGTGAGCGACGGCTAAGCGCGGGGCGGCGAGCGGTAAGAACAAAAGTATGACAATGTTTGTAGCACGCCACGAGTCGCCGCTCATAACGAAAAAGCGCGCGGTTTTGTCGGAGCGAATCACTGCAGCGATATCAAAAGTACAAGCGAATGAGTGCGACGCCACGAAACAGAGCGGCGCGGATAGCGGTGTAGGTGTGACGGACTCGGCGGCGAACTAATAAACAAAAAAAATTAGACGATTTTGTGGCGGTAATGGGTACCGAGGCGTTTATAACTGACATATCTTTACTCAGTTCGTGCACTCCTTCTCTCATATTAAGAATATCTTGTTTTAAAAATATACTGCTTTCTAAACACAGAAGGGATAATTTTTTAGCACGTTCTGACTACCTAAATACGTCCACCTCGGCCACTGCCGCTAGCCGATACTGAGGGTACATGGCGTGTAAAACGCACCGCTTGCCGCCGCCGCGCCGCCGCGCCGCCCCGCCTGCCGCGCCGCTCGCCGCTAAGACCGAAGTCGTGAATGGGCCGTAATGACTCATGTCGACCAGTGTTTGAAAGGCTTGGTTTACTTTAACAACAGACCAAATAAGTAACGCCGCCACTGTTGTAGGACGAACAGGAATACACTAACTTAACACATTAAACGCCGTGGGGGACAACATATAGGCCTCACTTAAGTAGTCGATACAGCCAGGCCAATAGTAACAAGTTCATAAAATTTCAGGTCTAAGTTTTTATTGTTCGAGGGGTTAGAAAATGTGGTAAATAACCTAAAAAACATCGAATAAATGTAATTTGTGACTTAATTTTTCTAAAACACTAGTGTCACTCATTAGTTGTCCCCATGGCGTACGCGGTAAATAATTCGCTTGTCCGTTAGCGGGGGCCGCGGGGGTCGAGGTGTCGCCATCCCCGCTCGTGCCCGCGCGCCGCGCCGCCTGCGCCTGCTCGTCGCGATTCCCGAGCGCTTATTATGTGTTAGTGAACAGTGGAAGCACGTTGTTTTATTATTTATCTCGCAATTAATTACCTACTTTATTTTCTTGTTTATCTAAAAATTGTTAAAATTTAGTAGTGGAGCCAACATTACGGCCGAACTATTTGATGAAACGTACTTACTGAGTTTGAGTTTTGAGTGGCCTACAATCAACTTGCATCTACCGAGAGACTAATAATAGTAGCTACACACGCAGCGACTTTAGTCGCCGGCGACTCACTCAATGGTGTAGTGTAGATCATGGAATTAGTATATATACGTATATAGGTACTATATAGTACAGATATACCTACCCAGCACAAAGCTTTTAAATTAAACATTTAGACGGTAAATAAAAATGGGTAACTAGTGCTGGGTTTAACAAAACTAGCCATGTTACTGTGCGTTTGCACTGGCGAAACATCGCAACAAAACATGTTGAAATCTCTAGGTCCTGTAAAAAATTGTATGGAACATTGACAGAAAAGAGAGATTCCAACATGTTTTGTCGTGAATGTGTCGCCAGTGCAAACGCACAGTAATATTAGCCATTATCGCTGTACAAGGATTTTTTGGCACGTGGTCAAAATCTGAACTATTGCTGCAATCTTGTTTACTTAGCTTTAGGTAGTCCGTGTTTTTTCAATACATTTCACAAAACAATATTGTATTGTATAACAGCATAAATAACTGAATGCCAATTTTCGTATTTAAAACGTAAAAAAATCTAGTTGCTATCTCATCTCAGCGACAATCAATGTCAAAAATCCTGGTATCTTTACACACCATTGAGATAGAAAATATATTCTAAATGACTATGATACACACTGACCCTTAGTACAAAAACGACGTGCATGTCCGAACATCACCAAAGTGACACAAACAGTGCAACCCTCTGTCGATATTTTTATCGATAAGCTATATGAAAATGAAATGGTCGATAAAGGCAACAATAATAATAATTATATTTCATTAAAAACATAACTGATCTAATAAAATTGTGAGAGTATAGTAGATAATGTTTTTTTTTAATTTGCTTCCATTTGGTATTTTTTTTCCAAAACATTGGATCAATCTTATTGTTTGCTATGGAACTGCTATATCAGCATTTGTCATTGGTGCTGGAATATATTTGCTAGGGTTAGCCCAAGTAGTGTACAAACTGAGTTTTGTTGAATGATTCGCCTTTGGCTCCCTGATATCAGCAGTAGACCCTGTTGCCACGGTGGCAATCTTCCATGCTCAGGATGTAGATCCAGTACTCAACATGTTGGTTTTTGGAGATAGCATACTAAATGATGCTCTTGCTATTGTTCTGACAACTGCTGTTTTGGACTCAAATGATCCTCTCATGTCCACTGGGGAAGCAATTATTTCTGCAATCATTAGGTTTTGGTTAATGTTCTTTACATCAGCAGGCATAGGAGTCTTGTTTGCACTCGTTAGTGCACTTCTATTGAAACAAGTTGATCTTCGAAAAAACCCACCTCTTGAATTTAGTGAGAGGCAATTCAGAAAACTGATGATAACAAAATTGGGGTATACAGTTTGGTGTTGCAGCTACATATCTATCATCTACATACAAAATTTTATTACAACAATCGATAGCTAGAAGATCATAGAATTCGTTACGTTGAGTGACACATCGCGCGCGGCGGATGGGGAAGCGCCGTCATTTTGAGGTCATTTCGCTGCGAAAAATTATTGCCGTTTAGTATAGTATTTAGTAGTACATTTTTGTGCCGGAGAAGCTATGACGTTCATTTGAGTTTCAATCGTCAGCTCTCGTCAAGATCTATCGATTGCGTTTAGAAAACATTAGTGTGAAATATTTGTAGTGAATATGTAATGCAATGTCGGTCTATAGTCGTCAAAAATCAAATCAAAATATAGAAATCACATACGGTTGGAAAGGGCTTCTCAAGAGCAATGATGATACCCATAAAATACCATATGACAGAGTGAAGCGGTGCCAGGAACGTAAAAGAACCCAGTACATCTCGCTGAAAATATTAACCGTTACGTACACGTATCCACGTAAAACACACGGCCATGTCCATGACGCAGCCACACTCCATTTTTTTTAAATCCCTTTGTTACATGTATGAGGAGTGCCACCCTTAATAATTTTTGTCTTAGTTTCACGAGACTATTGCTTATTGGTGCACAGAATATACCTATGTTATAGCGCCAATAATCTCCAAGGAAAATAGATGTTCGACTTCCGGACGGACGGATAGAAGGACTCGTTTTGGCCATTAAGCTACGGAATGGTAGGTAGTCTATTATCGATACAACTATATGCATACATACGGGGACAACACTATTCATTTTGAAAACGCATATGAAAAAAAGCATCAGACATTAAATTATTTACGAGTACATAGCAAAAAAACATGAAATAAATAAAATATTCAACTACAAATACCAAGCCGTCTTACGAAAAAAAAACTGATGATGAGATTCATCCGTCTGCAGGTCTCCGCACAGCTCCGCTCGTCTCCGCTTCAGTGGAAACGCACCCTTACAGGTTTTTGGTTTTTTAAGCACTAGTTTTAACAGGCGCCCAACTTAGTCCGTGCAGGCCTTAGAGTATATAACACTGGAGAAGCCATAAGCACAATATTCCGAACAAAAAAGTCTGTCACTTTTAGTGGGGGACGCGGTAGCGGAAAGAGAAGTCTGTACCATTAATTTTTATTTTATCGATACCGATATATATTTAGAATTTTGCTGGAATCCATGAAATAAAACAGCCGTTGCATAAAATAGTTACAATTTAATAAGAAGAGAAAATAACTACAATTAAATAAAAGTAACTAAATTTGTAATAAGTAAGTAATCTCAATAATAAATTAATTAGGTCAAGTTCAAAAAAAAATATATATATTTAACCACTTCAATGGACATAAAAAGTTATAAAACATTGAAGAATAAAAAATAAACAAAAATAATTACATAGTAATTTTTGCTAAGAAATTATCTACATGTCAATTTTAGTTTGAAACATGACCTCAACCCTACGGTAGTCTCGATAATTTTTTTACTAAAGGACATAATCGCATGTCAAGTGCGTGTAAGTTTTGCTGATTTGACGTATATTTTCTTAATGCAAAAGAAAAGTAATTTGATCTTTATGAACATAAAAACAAGATGTAGCGAGACTCGGTGACGTCACAGAAGCAATGTGAGGAAAATAATCGATTCATGCTACTTTTTCAGATTTTTTTTTAAATTCTCTTTATATTTTTTTTTTCTTTTTATATTTTAATCATGGTTGAATCGAACGAAAAATCGAAACGTATTATGAGGTTAGGAAATTTCAATAAAAACGTGACTAAATATTATAAAAAAATGACAACTTATTAAGGAAGGTTATTCAGTTCTTTAGAACCGTACCATCGCAGTTGTTGAAGTTTTAAGTAAATTTGACGTATCTGAACGCTTTTTATTAAAGAATTTAACAGCACAACTACGCATTTTCACGGTTGGGCGCGCCTTTAAAACGATTTACGAAGTGAGTTAGAATCGATTTGAAAGTAGCTTTTATGAACGTACTACAATATTTTATTATTGTACTTTTACAGAGGGCAAGTGTTCGTAAGGCTTCTCTAGTGTTATATACTCTAAGGTGCAGGCGCCCTACATTTTGGGTGCTCAATAAAATTTTGCGCTGTCTTCCAAGGGCGCGTGTCGTGTAATTCGTCACATAGAAATTCATATTTTATTGACCGCCCAAAACGTATCGTTCAAGACGCACGTAGAGTATATATGATCTGTGAAGACGCACCTCGACTGTTTTAAGACCCAATTGAATTGAATTTTGTTAAAATAATCACGCAGAAAAAAAAAAGTGGCACAGATTAAAGTAATGGTACTAGTACATACTAATTCCATGTGACAAAATAGTAATCTGTGGCACTGATGGTTTTCACTGTCAATAATGGTCACAGTAGAGCGAGTACATTATAGCACTTATTGCTAGCCTAGTGGTAACCCCACCCCCCACCTGTCACTGTGGTTCACTGTGGTCAATCAACTGGTCTTAAAACTCATAAAAAAAATTAATATTACTGATTTATTCATTGTAATAATACGTAAATACAATGGCGAATACTGGAAAAGGCACTTTTCAGCCAGTACGTTAAAATTTTCAATGTAGTGAGGTTATGGGTATTATGGTCACTCACTATTTATTATTATGTTTTTAGGACTCCGATGTTCACATTTCGTTTGAAGATCAGCAGAAAATAAACAAATTTGCTCGTCTAAATGCCAAAGTAGACGACTTCAAAGAAGAACTCAAACTTAAACAGAATGATATGAAGAATTTAGAAGAAGCTGTAGAAGAACTCAGTCTTGCTGATGATGGTGAAAAAATCCCTTACCTCATCGGTGAAATTTTCATTTGTCAAGGGCTTGAAGACACTTTGGTTAGTATGTCATCCCGTGTTGTTGACTGATGTTCAATGTTGTAACTCTTATCTGAATTAATAGTTCTTGGGCTGTAATACTGTTACCTACCTAATCCTAAGGTAGTCTAACACGACTAAGCTAGCTAGTGTAGCTTTATTAGGGAAATAAGTTTTTTATTTGGATCATTACTCTCAGAGATTACTGACACAACTATAGCTCTTTATTTAATATTTATTAGTTTAGAAGTACATGTTAATTCAGTTGCCCAGTAGTCCTAAGTTAGAACAGCAAGGCAATAGGTATCTTTTATGCTACAATAATTTGATCTGATATTTATTTGGCAAATAACATTACAATGTACTATCGAGGACAGTGATCACTTTTCAAACTTATTGCCTAAGCAATAAGGTTGAAAAGTGGTCAAGCTCCAGTATCTGTGATCGTACATGGATCTTTGCATCTGGAAAGTAGAGAAATAGAAAGAAATCATAACAAACTCAATGACTAAACATTACAGCTAACTTCTCAGAAACAATGATCTGTGGTACGTGCTGCACTTGTTCCTCCCAACTAGATATGGATATTAAAACGAGAATTTATTTTTCTCTAAAATTGATCTTGTGATTAACTTACTAAAATAAAGTGATCTATTTGCCAAACATTGTGCCCATCTCTCCACCTTGTTAATTGCAATTGTTTCATTTTGAGTTGGGTCGATTTTAACCAAGCAATTTTATTTCCAGAAATCATTAGATGACGCCAAATCAAAAAAGATAAATGAAATAAATGAACTTGAAGGCAAATGTGAGGAGCTCAAATCTCAAATGGGTGAATTAAAAGCGCAATTGTATGGAAAATTTGGTAGTCACATCAATTTGGAAAATGAGGAAGATTGAATTGTATTAACTAAAAATTTATAATTCTAGTAGCTAATAAACTTTAAATTTTTGTAATAAATCGTAATGGGTTAAATAAACAAAAAATGCCTTTGCACATAATGCCAATATTTTAATAAATATGTCAGTTTCAGTATTACCTACTGAAATATAAACACTATAACTGGTCTTTGTTTAAATAATTATTTATAATCAAATTGAGCCACCTGAATTGAAGAAAATATGAAGAAGTACATTAGAAAATAGCTTCAAGTTGCTTGGCAAAAATTTACATGATTAATATTAAATAATAATATAAAAACAATACATTTAAAATATGCTATATTACAGCTATATCTTTAGACTAACCATTTAATTTAATAGGATATACTTTATATATTTCCTGTACAAATATATTTCATAAATTAATATGACACCATGTATCAACTAGGTACATACCTATATCATTCACAAATTTTTGTAAACTGGAAAATCAAAGATAATTTCAGAATTTGAAACATAACAAATGCTTTAATAGAGAAATATTATGCTTTACATTGAGAAAAACTGATTATGAATTAAAGCTTATTAACAACACTTAAGTACATATTATTTAAAGTACCTATAATTACTAAATCACATTTAATGTGTATGTTTACATTACACAACCAAATACTACATAGCCTGGCAAAATGTAATGTAACCTCAGCTACAAAACTATAGGGATGATGCCTGGGTAAAACTAAAGAAATTCTATTTATTCTGTCAGTTCATAAAAAATATTAGACGTATTTTTCGTTTTATCATATTAACAAAAAAATACTTAGATAAAACGCATTAAAGTTGGGGAGTGGGTGTCGCTACATCACAAGTAAGTATAAAATCTACATACTCGTGACGTCATGGCAAATTTTAACTTAATGTATCGCTGTAATCTTTTGGTTACGTAAAAAAGAAAAAATACGCGTCCAATATTTTTTAATAATCAAGCTGACAGACAAAACAAATAATTTTTATTCATCATCCCTATTCTAAATAACCAATGATGCTCAGAATGTCTGCGACGCCTTTTTGATGTCTCACAATAGGCACTGTGTCATGTGCTGGTTATGATGAGCGTAGACCTAGGATTCTCTGCAGTGCTAATACTTTAAAAAAAACACGTAAATCTTTGGCGCCCATTATTTTGTAATAAATAATACTCTAGTCCGTTCTCAATACTTAAATATATCGCATTTCTTAACTAAAATGTAATACTCAATAGGAATCAGAAATAAAAATACTAACTAACATTTTACAGAATGTGATTAAATTACATAACATATATTCACGCCTGTAACCCCCGAAGGTTTAAGCAGAGGTGTACCTATAACACACCCACATTACACCAGTTATAGTAAAGTCTCATGTAATAAGGGATGAGCTTATTGCCATCAAACGGACACAGATCCAGAGACTCCAGGCTGCTACCGTGAAATTCCACATGAAAAAACCCAATAACACTTTCCCCAACCCGGTCTCGTCCGGAAATTCAGTGGACTGTGCCTAATAAAATTGTACTAATATATTAATTCGAACCTTGTAAACTAAACTAATAAATTATAATACATAGTGTAAAATAGTGTTCAACACTGCTAGCTATTTGAGGCACCTTAGATTGCAGAAATACCGAAAATATGAATTGGTAATAAACATGTGGGCAAGTGAAAAGGAACCTGCTAAAGAAGTTAGCAGACTTATTACGTAACACACTAACAATGGCAATGCCTTTTATTTTGACAATTCAGCAATATTCACTGCGTTACTTACATCGTCGACCAGACGAATTTTTCGAACATAATAAAATGAAGCAACTGTCTTTTGCCAGCGGTTAAGCCAGCGTGGAGGTAAAAATCAAAATTATCCCACGAGAACGTACTACCTGCTGGAACAAAAAGTATCCCTTTGTCATGGTCATCATGTGTGCTATATTTCATCGAATTCCGTTGAGACGTGAAAAGTTAATACGTAGTTTAGTTACTTTCGCATTTATAATATTAAGTATGGAATTGGGAATTTCTTTAAAAATACTTCGAATTGTGCATGTAAGTGTGTTACGCAATTAGGAGGCAGGTCACAAATTCAGTATTTTTATTGTAGTTATGAAGTGTTCTTCAAGTTAAACCAAAGGCGATTGTATTCCACAACAATGATGGCACTGACAGCTCTTGAACGCGGTTTAGTTATGCTGATCGCGTTCAGTCCCATTGGTAAAATTCTCCCTTAATACAATTGTGTTTATTTATACGCCTCGCTGAAGACTGGTCTGTGAGTTAGTATGGGAGCTTTGTTGCAGACTCTCCTCTTCGTCAGTTTCTCGATCATTCGATACTTTTATAGCCTGATACCACTGGTTGGTAAGATCCGTCATTTGGCTTTTACAATCTTTTAACTCCTGAAATTAGAAACAAGCACTTTAATAAATAAAGGGATAATTTGTAAGTTTTGATCAAACTGAGTCTAATGCCGCGCGGGGGATGCGAATGCCGCTCGGGACGCAAGATGTAACTGCGCACGTCTATTCTTACAATGATTTGGAAGTCATCACGCGACTTTTCGCGCCAGTTTGAACACCTCCAAACAAGTTTGTTGAGACAATCGGCGCGAGCGAATTTCGTCTCGCATCCCGTGCGAGATTCGCATCAGTTTGACCAGGCAAGAGCACTATTTTGAATTAGCGCAATAGGGATTATAACAAAAATTTTTTTTTTACTCCGTCTTTGAGATTGTAAAAAAATATTGGACACGTTTCTTTTCTTTTTTTACCTAATCTAAAGATTACGGCGATACATTGAGGTAAAATGTGCCATGACGTCACGAGTATGTAGATTTTATACCTACTAGTGACGTATCGACCCCCACTCCCCAACTAAAAATGCGTTTAATCTAAGTATATTTTTATTAATATAATAAAGCAAAAAATACGTGTCTAATATTTTTTTATTATCTGACTGACGAACTAATATTTTTTTTTTTTTTACCCAGTCATAAAGGCTTGTGCAGACCAGCGCGACTTGTCGCGCGACGCGACACGAACAATACAATTTCTAAGAAAACTTCACAGTATAACAATAACCGGTGTCGCGTCGCGCGACAAGTCGCGCTGGTCTGCACAAGCCTTCATCCCTATTCGGAAAGAAATATTTTTGACAATCAACCCATCAAGCTTTTGCGTGTACACAATACTGTATCTCGGGATCTGACGTATTTGACTAACCGAGATGTAGGCTATTAAATGAATAGCTATAAAACAATATATTTTCAATCCATATTTTATCCCTAGCCGGTTTGGCTTTATAAATGGGTTAGGTATCGAGTTAATGTCCTTAGCGTATTTTAGGCACGGGTGGGAAGTAGAATAACTCACCATCCACCCCAACTCCTCGAGAGAGGCCACACAGAGGACAACGCCTTATTTTTTTATTAGTGCTGACAGAATTTTTATTTATTTATTTATTTATTTATTCATAACAATTTTTACATTGTGTCGAATATTAAAGATTTTACAATACATTTTTAAAAAAATACAAAAATTACATGCCACTTAACTACTATGAGAACACAAGATGAAAAGATGAGTGATGAGTGTGTAAAAATCTGAAACTATTAGCGGTAAATTTTGCTTGTAACCACGTTGATTTAGAAGTAAAACAAACAGTACCTATTCAAAGACTTTCGAAATAAAATGTCCTACACGCACGAATTGGGAACTTTATAACTTTAATGTTTCAACCTCAGCTTTTGATCTTTCTGTTCAACATAGAATAAGCAGCATCACATCACGAATCAAACATGGGCCAAAAAATTTGCTCAGTGAGACATAACTTAAATCTAGTTACTTAAAGCAGTTCTTACCTGGTGAGTGAATCTCCTGGTGAAGAATGGAGTCAGATACTTCATGTCTAACCTCACGAAACCTCTCAGTCGCGCTGCATGTGAATAATTTACCTAAAACATTTAAGTACAGTACTAAGTCCACGATCACGGAAATGTACCAGATTTATTCAAATGCATTCCTTTTTATACACACATTTACGTACGTTACGTATTATACCCCCTCTGAAATCATTAATACTATAATTCTTCTAAAAAAAATTGGCAACCCTAACCCCTTCTCTATTTAAGGTGCAAATGCCCTGCAGTGAGATAGTAATAGGCTAGTATTATCTATACCTGCATATAAATCTCCGAATAAGAATTATTATGATTCAATAAATCCAAACCAATAAAGGTAGTGTCAAATAAATAACATTACGTATATTATTAATTACTTATGCCTTCGGATCAATATTTCTCTTAAAAACTTCTGGGCAAAGGGTGATACACCCCCAAGATCAGGATTCTTCTTTGGTCTCTGGTATTATATAATATTTTTGTTTTGATCCAAGCTTATTTATTTAAAAATCGAAATAAGTGCATTTTCGCTTTTTTGGACTTGTCTATCCATCTAGGACATTCTAGGCCAAGGTTAATTTCGACGCTATGTAGTTCTAACTACATTGCACCCTGGCGAAACCTAAATATCAACAAAAATGTACAACTTAAATAAATATTAGGGTCACTTGTGCACAGTCGAGTCGTTGTGGATAGTCGACCTCGTAATTACTTACCACCCTAAAATTGAGTGTCACTTACACCGTGCAGGTTAAGGTCTTTTTTTTCTTTAACGCCAATGTGAGAAGATAGAATCATCACAGCATTACTTTGCGGAAATCCATGGACGTAAAATGTCATGTAAAAATATTTAGTTCTGATTAAAACTAAATATTTTTACATACTTAACACTTTACCAGATTGTGACATTTAGCTGGTTTCAACCTTATTGAAGTTTCAATCTATAAGCCGTGAATGTGACTGTGTACATGTTCACGCATTATATACTAAGTTTTTCAACATATAGGGACGAAAAGAATTACGGGGTCGACTATACTTATTATTTATCCTTACCTCTAATTCCTCTTCTGTAATCTCAGACAAGTGTTCTGAGTCTATAGCTTGGCCCCACTCCCTTGTTTTAGATAAACTTACTTCCTTCTGCTTACGTAATGATCTCGAACGCTTCGTTTTTTTGTTAGCCTGTTAAAAAAAGATACTTATCTGTAATTCTGTTTGAAATTTATTATTGTCTGTTTTCTCGCGATATAGAACGCCAGTCTTTCGAATTTAAAAATGATAATTCGCATCGAGGGGCATAATTGAATTTACAGAAAAAAAAACCGACCAAGTGCGTGTCGAACTTCCGTAGTTGGAAGGAATATTAAAATATGCACCATATTGATTTTATCGACTGCAAAAATAAGTTTGTATTTCATAGTATTTCTCAAAGAAACTGTGAAAAACGGTATTATTTTTGCGGTTGTAATCGAAGTTATCCCATATCGATAGAGTTTGATAAAAGGTTAATTAGAAACATCATAACCACACGCTTTTGTTTGCTGTTTTTAGGGTTCCGTAGTAAACAAGGAACCCTTATAGTTTCGCCATGTCCGTCTGCCTGTCTGTTTATCTGTCCGTCTGTCCGCGGGTTAGCTCAGAGACGGTTAGTACTAGAAAGCTGTAATTTGGCATATGTATACATATTAATCATGCCGACAAAGTGGTATAATAAGATCAAGAAAAAGATTTTTTTTTTAGGGTACCTCCCCTACGCGTAAAGTGGGGTATCATTAGAAAGGTCGTTCAAAAATATTGTGGTTTGTGAAAACCATTTTTAGATTCAGGGATCCGTTTGCGAAATATTAAGCTTTTAACTGTTTTTTTTTGTTAGAGTCGAGTGCCCCCCCCCCCATGCCAGCCAAATGGTTGTACTTGGATTTGTGAAAAAATTCACAGCAGTAGTATATATAACGAAATTAAAAGGAAAACTATCAGAGCTAAGTAGGCTGTACAGGTTAACGAGTAATAATCAACCAACTTAAATTTGTGGTTTGAAAAACATGATCTCCCATACATTCCGTATGGGAGAACATGTTTTTCTATTACAATGTTAAGTTTGTTCTTGGGATAAATTCATCCCAACTACGGAACCCTTCATTGTGCGCGGTCCGACACGCACTTGGCCGGTTTTTATTTTATCATCTCTCGCTCGGTTACATTTATGGGGACTGCCTCGCCTACCTAATTACTTTTCGTATTTTCTACTCGTTTCACTACTCCACTGTTAAGCAGTTCATAGAATACACCAGACTTCAAAATTTCATTAAAATAGCTGTGTAACATTCAGACGGAAATACAGGCGGCCAGGACGAAATTATAAGGGTTGCATTTTTGCCATTTCGCTACGAAACCCTAAAAAGTAAATTCACGCAGAGTACATAGATATTCCATTTGGAAAAACCCAATAACACTGCCCGACCCTGGAATCGAACCCAGGACCTCATGCTCAGCAGTAGTGCTTGCGACCACTAGACCAACGAAGCGTTCTATTAATCCAATATTATTATTTACTTACTCGTAAAAACTTTAATAAAGGCATTGTAGATCCGCCGAAGAATAAAGTCGTGAATAGGACGATTATTAGCGTTGTAGTTATAATCACATGTCGCGTTTCGTCGGAGAAACCCAAATGAAGTGATAAAGCGTAGGATATTGCTCCTCTCAGCCCTGTAAAATTGAATAATTATTTATTTAATTGCTTCTTAGTCAGTGACCAATTTGATCAAAAAACTGCTGACTGTATTTGGAGAGAACCAACAAAATGCTGCCGTACTGTGAAAAATATATAAAAAATATAAATTTTATATATAAATTTTTTTTTGGGAATGGCCTTACCTAGGTCAGCCTAGGAGGTTGTCGGCTGCTTAACCGAACATTACGGTAGGTGGTTAAGCGACTACACGCTAAGGGCACCCCCTGTGGGGTACGGAGTTACGGACCTCGGCTTAGGGCGTCGCTGGGGGATGGCAGCAAGGGACAGACCGGATCGGATTAACAAAATGCGGCCGGCTATACGTATTGTATATAGCACGAGTTCCTTTGTACGTTCTATACTTACTTATATCTGATATACGACCGATGAATGGACCGCAGAGCAACCCTCGACAGTGTTAGAACCACTGTCATATGAAAGCTGGTAGCTAAGTTCAAAAATCAAGCGCAAAATTATGTTTTGGCGCATTTTATGTAAAATAATAGTTTGTTTATTTTCGCGTGGAACGTGAACTCCAAAAATACCTTAAGGTTGCACTAATCGACGGCTCGAACTCGTTGGTGGCTAATATGCATGCTATTTAGTATAGTTATTTATATATTTATGTATTTATTTACTTAGTGAAATAGACGATGATTTATAACGAAAACGAGCGCGTAAAATTTCATGAACAGACCTTTGGGCTTATACGTATAGATATTATGGAAAAACTACTGGACCTATTTCAGTATATTCCGGTACTTATTAGATTTGACAGACTGTAGTAGTATAGAACAACTTTTAGTATAGATAATTTTCTAATGGGAATGTTGATTTGCTCAGTTATTTATATTTTACAAAAACAATAGACTTGATTGTACGGAAAATACGAAAGCTAAACACATTATAACTCAGCAAATAGTTTGTGATATCCATATTGATGAATGTGGACCCAGTAACTGTCTAGACTGGGAATTTATTCAATTACGAGTTAGTATTCATTTAAAAACGAATAAGAAAGATTTGATTTTATGCCGCGCACAAGACTGCTTGGAATAGAATTTTCATTCGAGTTTCGACGAATTCCACAGCGGGTATAATCGGTCAAGAATGTGGAATTTGGTTGCTCTGCATTTGGCTATTTATTTTTTCATCTTTTCATTTGGGTGGAGGCAGCTGGCCCCCCTGCCTCCACGTGGCGACGCCCTTGACTGGATGAATCTACTCTTAAGGGGCATGCGCTAAGATAGCCCGCGAAATTCAAATTTTCTTTAGTTTTTTACATTTTGCAGGTCAGTGTGAGGTTTTATGTTGATTAAAATATGATTTGCGATCGTGACAAATATGGCTTTACACAATTATAATCATTACAATCAGCAATACAACTCCATAAGTAAGCACAATGGTCAAATGTGATGATTTCATGAAATAGTCATTCAATGTAATTATATGAAGTTAGAGAGTTGTATTGATCATAAGTGTGATTATAATTCTACAAATAAACATTTGATACGGCCGCAAATCATATTTAGATCAACATACAACATGATACTGACCTGCAAATTGCAAAAAACGTAAGAAACTTTGAATTTCGCGGGCTACCTTGACGCTTTCGCCTTAACAAAATTATTTTAACTTTTGAATCAATTATCCCTGTACGGTTTCTATTTTACCATGTCCATACTACACAAGTTATTTATTTACGCCCAAACATGGGTTATATTAAGAACAGTGTTAAAATATGGAAATTTCGACGCTTTAACTTCCAAACCAATATCTTTTTTTCCAATTCTGCTTCCATACACGGCACAGGTAATGACAAGGCAAATTGATATAACTTTTAGTTTTGAATGTACACCGTCAAACAGACAAGTAATCACCATACTACGTTTGTATGGAAGAATGACCGACTAGCATAACCATAAGTAATGCTAAACTAGATTTCACCTTAGGGTGATAAAGGAATTACAAGATAAACTATACCTATTTATATAATGAGTAACCATCATCCTCCTGCTCTTTACCTATTTATTTATTTACATCAGTGGCCGACGCAGAAGGTGCATATTTTTCTTCCAGACATCTCTATTACTCGTCAACTCAGCGTTCAAATGTAGGCAGAGTTTAAACATGAAGTAAGTACTTACCACTAAACCACATGATAAACATCATTTTCTTAGTTATCTTATGCTCACGGAATTTATTGCAGAGTAAAGCAAGTGGGAAGATATTAGCAGCTCTACCAACTAAACACATGACTATACTCCAAACTACCAGAGCTGGTTCCACACGATGTCTAAAGCTGTGGACATAACAAATATTTGTAAGAATTATTAAGCATATATTATTTCCTACTTATTTCACTTGCTACTCAGTGTTGAGTAATAATGATATTAAATTAAATACCTGAATATAGCTAATCCTAAGTAAGCAAATACACAGGTCTCAGCAATGAATGCAAGTGTTCTCATAGTCTGCTGCATGGTGACCTGTGTCACCGTCGATAAGTTGAAATGTGTGTAATGAGACATTACTACACCACAAAATAATATTGCCATTATTCCTGCAAGAAAATTGGCTTAATCAATAATACATTACAACTAATTAAGTTCAAATACCAAAATTAATTACTCAGAACTACACTTGCATGCAAAAAAGGTCATATTACAATATATTAGGTTATTGTTACTATTATTTTTGAATTGTCTTGTTTCAGATCAAAAAGTATGGGGTGGGTCAATGTTTTTTCATGCATGTGTGTAATAAAATTAAATAAATAATCACCTGACAAATGAATCCCTTCAGCCAGTACATAAGGAGCGTAAGTGAACACTAACATCATACCAAATTCAAGAGATGGGTTTTTTCGAAGATCAACATGTTTCAATAGAAGTGCACTGACAAGTGCAAACAAGACTCCTATGCCTGCTGATGCAAAGAACATTAACCAAAACCTATTGATTGCAGAAAGAATTGCTTCCCCAGTGGACATGAGAGGATCATTTGAGTCCAAAACAGCAGTTGTCAGAACAATAGCAATAGCATCATTTAGTATGCTCTCTCCAAAAACCAACATGTTGAGTACTGGATCTACATCAAGAGCATGGAAGATTGCCACCGTGGCAACGGGGTCTACTGCTGATATCAGGGAGCCAAAGGCGAATGATTCAACAAAACTCAGTTTGTACACTACTTGGGCTAACCCTAGCAAATATATTCCAGCACCAATGACAAACGCTGATATAGCAGTTCCAACTATAGCAAACAATAAGATTGATCCAATGTTTTGGAAAAAATTACCCTTGTGAAGATTATAACCTGATTCAAAAATAATGGGAGGCAACAGAACCAGGAAAAAAGCAGTTGGTGAAAATGCCTCTTCTTTTCTCCAGTTTGCAATGTTTTTAATAGACATCAAGTTGATGATCATACCAATTAAAGCGCCAAGAAACACTATTACCACACTCTCAGGAAGATAGGAGAATCCAGTTTGAAGCATGAGATGAATTAATAAAATGCCAAGTGCCAGCACACATAACACAAAAAATATGGCCATGGAACTGTTGTGTTCATCTTCCGCAGAGCTCTTTTCAGGCAATGGTGCTGCATCAGAGGGACTAACAACTGAGGCATTTGGAATCGCTGATGACGATATATTTACGAGTACTACTGATAGTATGGAAGATTCCTTATCATTCTTTTCTGTAGCAATATTTAAACTTTCAGTTGAGGAGCTTGATGTTGAATTCAGGGGTTGACTATTCACAGGCGATTCACTTGAACTAGAATCACTCTGGTTGGGTAAACTGGCTCGCTTTGACCTTGACAAACCAATTTCGTGATCACTGTTGTAAGTGTATACTTTTCCTTGCAATGTATTATATGGTTCAGTAAATATCGACTTAGGATTTCTATGTTCACTCGATGAAGATGATGACTTCAGGTGTTCTCCGTAACAGAAACTAATCAAACATATTATGCTGATCCAAAATACGTCTTTTCGAATACGAGGCATTATAAAATATTAATACAAACGTAACAACACTTCATAAACTCTTCACGTTTTGTATTGATTTCAAACTGTATTTAATCTATTTGTTTCTTTGCCTCTCTCTCAGTTCCTGTATATGTTTGTTTTCATGATTATGAGTTGTGTTAAGAAATCTAGTAATTTTTAAATATTGCGAAGTACTGACTACTACTGACAGAACTGGAAGAGCAGCTGGTGACACTTGGCTCAAGGCTAACTGACAGCAGCTGACACGATTCACTCACTCACTGTGATCCAGGGCTGCCAGTAGAGCCAACTTTGAATAAATCCACAGATTATGTACTAAGTAATAGTATTATACCACTGGGTCTCAGAAATTATACAAAATCAAATAATACTATACAAAAAAAACTGTTGAACTATTTTACTACCGAGGTTCTCAAGTCGAAGCGATTTTTTTAGTGTAGTCCACAAGGACTACAAGAAAGCCTTCGGTTCGATCGAGACTTGCACCTATATTCTAAGTCAAAACCTCATGATTTCCTCGACTCGACTCAACCTCACTTAGGTAGTTTGATATTCATAGTTGCAATTTTACTCCTCATGTTAAAGAATTTCCTCAGTCGAGGTTTAACGGCCGTTCCGAATAAGCCTTAGCGCGATAACGATGTATTGTGAATCGTCATAGATGACGTCATGACATGCGCCATCTTGCGATAACGCCGACTATGCCTTTTACTAATATCACCGTGAGCGCTGTCAAAGATGACAGTTGTGCTGTTTTGTTTTCAGTCGCATCATAAATTCATAACTTTAGACAAACGTGGCATTATCGAAATTGTGCTTCTGGCTGCCGTGGCCACCTAACCAACGAAGAAGAAGAAATGTGTAGTATAAACACAAAGAAATATGATATGCAAGTTTTGACGTTGAGCGAGCACCGTGAGAACGTTCACGGGCGTTCCGAATTGATGACAGCTCTCATCTGTCATAATCGTGAATTCGCGTATCTAACTCGGAACGTCAAATATTGATGTCAGCGCTGTGAGCGATTACGTTCTTATTCGGAAAGCGGCCATGATAATAATACATAACGAGTCTCGTAATAATATTGAGCTAATAACTTTTTACCATTGATGATATAAATCGATGCTTTTTACATTCAAATTCAAAAAGCCTCTCGTCTTTTTGAACCATAGACTAACTACCCTAGACTAGAGATGTGTCCCTCACTCATGAGGTGCCTCGTTTGAGGTACTCGTGATCGCAAATTGAAAGAGTTACTCGAATTTCAACAATGAACCAACTCACTCGTTCACGCGTCCTCACTTAAAAATTGACATTGACATTATTGACGCGAGTACTCGCGAGTGAGTATTGAGTGAGCTTAGTGAGTGAATGAACCGACTTTCATAATTGTACATACATCGACGTACGACTCCTCGCCTCAAATGAGGGGTACCTCTTGAGGACCTTGCGAGGTAAAATGAGGTACTCCCTTAACCTCATATAAAAATGATGAGTTACCCATCACTACCCTAGACTAACTAGTGTTATCAGGTTATATCTAACAGTGGGAACCATAGACAATTAGTTCGTTCGCTGCAACCGTATCTTTAACACAAATTAACACAATAGTAAAATAAACCTAAGCGACTTGTAGTGACAATTTAGCGTTATTTAAGTTCGTTTTTCCCCATTTTTCTGGAAAATCCTACAAAAAAGTACAATATTTTGAAATCGCTAAGCGAGTCGCTGCGTGTGTGCGTAATTCAGTATGTTATAAAGTACTCTGTGGTGCCTACATCAGTTTGTGCAGTCTGTGCACTTAATAAATTGTCAAAATAAAATGTCATGAACAATGATGAACATGACGACCATGACGTAAACAAAATATAATGTCCAATAAAGTATCAGTAAAGCATAAGATTTAGTTCGAAATATGAATCCTACTTATCTAATAGTGTTATGAAAGTGATTATTGTTCTTATGTTATCAAACAGCGTCGTGAAATTATTAAGTAGCTCAGCAGCCCACTGGTATGTTTTCCCTAAACAAAGCATTTCTCACAGAACGCCAATCAATGTTCAATTGCTCTTTCGACTCATTGATTAATAATAATAATTAATTAATTTTTTCTTCGGGCTAACGGAAGAAAAAAAAAATATCCAGTACCTCTTGCAACATTTAATTATTTTGTTTACTTATTGTGCTGCAGGTTAAAGTGTTGTTTCATTCCAGAATAATAAGAAAACTGTCTTGTAGTTCAAAACAAATATGATCAAACGCACTATTTTCCGTATAGATTGTTTACATGCATATTATCTAATAGAAGAAGAAAACAGAAAAGAAAACGGCTAAGCAAACACTTAAAATTTTCAGTAGATTACTAATAATACCTACTGCTGTGCTGCTTTTCTGCTTGTTATTTGCAAACCTAATTAATAACTTTGTGTGAAAGTGATCTATAAATGGCACTGTTGCACAAAGGGAAAAATAACATTCAGCAGCATTGCTAATATTATAACCCAGTCAACTGGAGCGG
This sequence comes from Agrochola lota, assembly GCA_947364205.1. Classification (NCBI taxonomy): domain Eukaryota; kingdom Metazoa; phylum Arthropoda; class Insecta; order Lepidoptera; family Noctuidae; genus Agrochola; species Agrochola lota. The sequence goes on from OX376236.1 coordinate 11,149,904, forward strand.
ATAAACAAATAGGGTTATTTTTTGTTTCAGTACTTGGAATCATGAATAAAGAAGACATATTATTAGGATTGGAAATGGGACGACTAGAAATAGAACCACTAATATTAAGTAACAATCGAAGTAATGAAAATCCATTCATAAACCCACTGCAGAAAAGGAATTTTCCCAAGATTACTGTCCTTCCTAAAGAGTCAAGATGCGCTTGTTCTTCTCAAAAAAAACTAAAACCTGGAATCTACAAAAAGAAACATAGTAAGATACTCAAAGAACCAGTATTGAATATATTAAAAAAAGGTGGTACTGTTATTAAATTGGATACGGAGAACTGCGGAGAATCAACAAGTAAAAATATGATAGATATTGAGAGAAGTGACCCATTAAGTTTATGCACACTTGTTGATAACTGTAACCAGCTAACCATATCGTCTAGTGAAAATGTAGCGACTGATGAAAACAGTGTGAGTAGATGGTGGAAGCATGATGTATCAAGTTCAGATGAGCATAGAGAACCAAAACAACAGAGTAGTAGATCTGGCAGCTGTTCTCAACAAGCTCTCAACCCACCCTGTGATGTCACCATTGATGAATTAGCAAGCTATTTTGAAACTTTGGTACACATACCAAAAAAAATGTCATCTATGGCTGAAATGATGTACATATAACATAATTGAAATATAATATATGAACTGCCTACCAAAAATAAGAACCTCATGCCACAAGCAAAACTAAAATGATGTTGAGAACTGAGAGACCAGTTAGGCGAACAGTTAATGGGAGCAAAGTTATTTACTGAAAACTATTTACCAATTTTTTTTGGTTTGAACAATTTTTACCCATCTGGTTTTATAACCATATCGCAACCTCACCTAATCCTATCGCGCCAATTACATTTGGCAATAACTCCAATACAAGACATTTAATTAAATTCTCGTCTTGCAATGTTCAAACATTGTCTGTTTATTTACTCTTTTTTTATTAAGATATATATTGTAAGTATATGCTTATAATTTTGATTTTAGTTAGGTATTTCTTTTGGTGTCATTTTATTCTTATTACAAACGTAAGTAATAAAAGCAACAAATAATTTAAGGTTAAAATATAGTAAATGACGATAAAAATTAATGTAATTTTATTATTTTGTAATACCTGTATTTAATTTTATTAAAAAGGAGAAGGCAAGGCCCATTGTTGGGAATCGAATCTAACAATATGCGCGCGGTCTGCGCGCACAAACGGCGTGATCAACGCTTCATCGGCAAGCGGAGGCGCACTGTGGATAGAAAAAAGGCTCTCGAAGACATTGGAGTTTTAAAGGACGATGGGCAATCTACTATCTTATATCTACGATGGACCCTGTCCCAATTTTTTTTTTCTATCCAACAGGTATAATTTTTGTCTCATATTTTTCGCTACGGGCTACCAAATAACAAACTGTTTGTTTCAAGCCGTAAATATATCGGTTTCCTGAAAAAATCATCCTTCAGTTTCATTTACCTAACGAAAATATAGATATATTTTTTTCTATTTTTCGTCACAATAAAATAGATAAATCATAATAATTGCCGACTTATATCTTAGGGAACATAAAACAATAAAACATCACGCCTATATTCCACGAAGGAGTAGGCAGAAGTGTGTGGAACATTCACATTTCGCAATTATGTTAGATGTTACACATCATAGGCGACTACCGTAAGGCTCGCTCGTTTTTAGGGTTCCGTAGTGAACAAGGAACCCTTATAGTTTTGCCATGTCCGTCTGTCTGTCTGTCCGCGGCGTAGCTCAGAGACGGTTAGTACTAGAAAGCTGTAATTTGGCATGGGTATAGATAGTAATCACGCCGACAAAGTGGTAAAATGAAATCAAGAATTTTTTTAGGGTACCTCCTCTACACGTGAAGTGGGGCTGTTTTTTTTCTCATATGGAACATAAAGAAAAATACTAAAAGTATTAAGTACTATGACAAGAAAAAACTGCAAATATCCCATAAAATATAAATAAAAAACATATTTATGAACTTTTGAAGTTGGCAACACTGCGTGTCAGTAAAATCCTGCCTGCCTGTGCAGTGTACTGTCACTGTCAAAGAGTACATCGCCATTATGTACTCTGTGGTGCCAATGTTTCCGTTCAGCAGGCATTCATTGTGTTATTTTGATTTTTGATTCCATTTCATAATTTTCACTTGAACTTTCTATTCTAGTATTATAACTACGCAATTTAAATAATTAGCAGAACATTATTAATGACAAAATTATGGTGTATCTTAGCGCGGGTTGTTGGTACAGTATATTCTTGGAAGCCTATACTTATTCCACAAATTATTTAATATTTACCATAACGGTGATAATTACTTCAATAGTATTATTATGGATTTATGAAAAACCTCAGTTTTACAAGGTATTTTTCTTTTGATTTTTTTCCTTTATTTAATTAATTACAAACTTATAAATTATATTTTCAAATATTATAATAATTTAAACAATATACTTTCACCGAGACGAAAAGGTCAGACATAGCAGTTAGGTGTACTAGTTAATTACTATCAGCCTGTGTCTTCCTTGGTACTGTTGGGCAAAGGTCTCATAGCAGTCTATTCTTTTTTTTTTTTTCATGAAGTGCATTGGCAGAACTGCCATTCCCCCTTGAATTCAATCTCGTCACTTTCTGGAAAGATGTATGTTAGCTAACACCCACGTGGCATACAACACTAGCTTTAGCTGTCTTTATTGTCCTGGACACATTTTTGTTGTGAAGAGGTTGCATTAAAAAGGACTCTGACTTTAAGGGTACCAAAATCTGCTGTTAAGATACTATAGAGAGGCTATCTGATGAAATGTCATAAAAAAACTGTATTCCTTATGATTTTTAATAAATGAAATGAATGATTTTTATAAATTACTTAGATAAATATTTGGTCCAAATTTCAAGATTATAGATAAAAATAAACCAAAAACCCCTTCTCAGTGCTTGCTTACATTATAATAGGAAGCCTTGTGCAAAATTTCATGTTCCTAGTCTCTGTATGCAGATGAGGTTTCACTCAGTCAGTTTTTCCTTTTGATATGTATAGGGATTGGCTTAACATGTCCAGGTCCGCCTATTCTTATCCTTACCAGGCAGTGCACAAAATCCACTGATTTTGATCAATTTTGTTCATTAGTAGTGAGAAAGGGAAAAAGAATTTAAAAAAAAACTATTTGTGATTAGAAAAGTCGAGTTCTTTGTTTTGCATGTGGCTGAAAGGTATTTTTCTAATAAGTTCTTAATCCATAGAAAATGCCAAATATTCGCAATAAGTTTTCCGAAAAATGACACGAGACTGATGTTTGATACATTTTTTCAAGAATGAACATTTAAAAATATCATCACATTGTTATATGGACTACTTGCATGTGGCTGAACCACTTTTATCAACTTCGATACAAAATATAGCAGAAAAAGAATGTTGTTTTTTTTTTAACCCTGTGACTAATGTATTTTTCCTATTATTTATCAAACCATATCAAGAAATTTAAGAATCACCTAGTATAAACCTTATAGTCTTTAGCTACCCTTGAAATAAAATCGAAATTTTATTTTATGAATAAATAACATCTTCATAAGTAAATCGAAGGCGAAATCCTTACATAATATAAAACAAAGTCCCCCGCCGCGTCTGTCTGTCTGTCTGATAGCGATAAAGTCAAAAACTACTGAACGGATTTTCAAATGGTATTCAGCAATGGGCGGAGTGATTCATATCAATTTTTTTTTTGCTAATTTTCGGTCAGTCTATCAATCGTGAAAAGTAGGCTGGAGTCTCATTTCCCACGAAATGTATGAGAAACGTTTGTTGTGATTTCTGTTGGTCCGATAGAGTTTTTTGAGCCTTATATGAAACAGGATCGACAACATCAAAAAAGTTTTTGTGAACACTGCCTATTTTCTTGCTGACTGTATTTTTTTTTCAAAATCTGTGAACACAGAATCAGATTTAAATTGATCAAAAAGATAAGTTTAGGCTCCTAAGACTCCTGCTGGGGTTGCCGGTTTGTCCGAAAGGGATATCGCGGCCCCGGCACACAGGCAACGGAATGAACACGGGTGGATTTTAGTCAGTAAAAGTCTGACACACCCTCCCTCTCCGCCCAGAGCGGGAGAAGTTATTTGATAATTTCGAAAGGCTGCTAAGACCGTTTTCCTGTAGCTACAATGGTTAAGGTAGCTGTCCTTTCTGCCCCATCTCACAAATCATATCTACCCTGTATACAGTAGGATATTTTTGAGACCTTCACAGTAAGCCCTTTCATTTGATAAGTCACACGGTACAGTTTGCAAAACTTTTTTAATTTCTTTTACCTCCCTTAAGTGACTTCACGTTTAAATAGAAATTACTTAAGTAGGTACGCATTCGTGCCAAGTTTCAAGTTTATAAACCCAAAATTTTCATGTTTTCATAGAAATTAAGTCCCCCCTTTTCAACTTCTTCTTTCGGCTTCTATCTTGAGCTGTACGAGTCTTACGAACATACCCTATTCTTTTATAGATATAGAAGAAGAAGATCTCGAAACATGACGTGTGTCGACTTTCGCTAATTCATTTAATTTAACCGTTCGACCCCGTATATTTAAATTTATACTGTTTTTTTTCTAGCTTATATTTAAAAGGAGCAAGCATTCAAATATTATAAGCCCAATAGAAAGTAATGAGGAGCTTGAAATGAATTATAACACAACATTGTTGGATGAGATATCAAATAACCAAGAGGCCAAAAAGATCCAAGAAGTTATTCCAGAAGTCGTTGACCCAGAATCTGAATCTTTTCATTAGATGTGTTTTAATCTTCAGTTTTGTTAATCAGTGCCTAAACTGGGTGGAAAGTTAAAGTAGGCCACGGAGGGGAAATGCCCTTAATATTGATGCTACCTTCCAATTTTAACTCAGAAACGTAAGTATAAAAAAAACAAAAACCCGACTGCAAAAACAAAACTGAAAAGAAAAAAACAAGCATTATTATATTCAATAGAATATTGGTATTGTTGGGGGGACAAATCAATAACCTGAAATTTGGTGTAACTTTTGTTTTTCGGCCTGCAATACCAAAATTCTCGATAGGTGTTTTTAATTTTTTTATTTACGTACCTACATTATGGCGCCAAACACTTTATATAATTTTAATATACCCAGTGCCACTCGTGCAATTAAGACGAATTTAACGACATATCATTTATCAAAATCGGTTCAGCCGTTTAATAGTTACGAGGGAACAGAGAGACGGACATACATCTTATAGGTCAAACACATAACGCTCTTTTTTGGCTTCGTCGCAGTCGGGTAAAAAGCGAGTGTTTTTTTTTTTCAAAAGTAAACAAAACTGTTAGATTTGTTCCATAAGAATAAATCTCAGGAACAAATCGAATTTAGAGTGACATTGACCTGCAAATAATAAAAAAACCGGCCAAGTGCGAGTCGGACCCGCACATGAAGTGTTCCGTACCACCGTATAATATTTAGCAAATAAATGAAAATACTTAACGAAGAATATTTTTCATCTTAAATTTTTAAAATCGCAAGTTGTTGTATTTCATAATGATACTGTGAATTACAAAGTTATTTTTGCAGTTGCAGAAAATCGCACATATTTAAATTAAATAAAACCTTATGAATCGGCGTTTTTAATATGTGTTGAATCAAACACAATGGTACATGATAATTATACAAAAGTTTCAAATTCCTAACTTGTTTAGTTGTTGCGATAGAGCTCGTACAAAAATGGTCTAAGACTGACAACTTTTACGGACCACCATTTCTTCATATAAGATAAAAAAAATCTCCTCTACTTGATGAGCTTTAGTCTAGATAATGACACCCCGGCCAGGGTTATTTTTTTTTTCAGAATCATTCGTTTATTGTATGGGACCCCCATTAAGTTTTAACTTTATTTAATTTTTGTTATTTATTGTTTTAGCGGCAATAGATATACACAATCTGTGAAATTTCAATCTACCTATTAACCGTAATAGGTAGATTGAAATTTCAAGAGATACAGCCCGCCGACAGACAGACGAACGGACATCGGAGGCTTAGTAATAGGGTTCCGTTTGGCACCCTCCGGGTACGGAACCCCATCTAAAAACGTAAGAATATTTGAATTTCACGGGCTACCACTGCGCATCCACCTTAAGTAAATTTGGGTAACTTCAATATTTAAGGTACCTACTTTCCCTCCAGAGTCTCCTTCGCTAGGCGTCCACTAGGCGGACCCGGATGCGTAAAGCCAATCCCTATGTATGAGCCAACGCCTGAGCTGACCCGCAACATTTTGAGTCACTGCAAAAAATATATTTTGATATATTGTGCGAACAATATCTGTTAAGCAAAAACCACCGCTGGTGGCGTTGAGTTGCAAGCCGCAACATAATTTGTCCGCACTATCTAGAATTTATTTAATGTTTTATTTTACAATATTGGTAATGAATCAACTCCTCTGAACATGTTCATATCTATTTTATTGATGGTTATAGGTAGGTATGTATGTAGATATTTATTTTAGTGTCGGAAACTTAATTTTAGTACCACTAATTTATATTGTGTTTAAAAACGTAATTCACAAATTATGGAATGTATTAAGTAAAAACGTAATTTGTGACATAACTTTCAATAATTTTGTTTGTAAGTACATAGGACATTAAAGTCATTATTTTTAACCGACTTCCAAAAAGGAAGATCAATCAATCTTTATTCGTGAACACAGGTATTACAATAAAGGTCTTATGTATACATTTTAGTTGAGCTCTATGTCCTACCAATGAAATTGGTGTACAAATATATTAGGTTTTTAGTAATAAGTCTGAATCTATAAAATAGAAAGTCACGAATGATCGCGTAAATAATGTCAATTAATGAGTTATAATTTTATTTTTACATGCATGTCAATGGTAAATTATATTAAAGGGCTAGTAATGTCATATTTCATCATGTTATAAAAAGAGAGGTTAAGGAGGGGGAGGGAGGGGAGGAGGTTATATTATGTTCGTCGCGTATGTTTACTTTTATTTTTTATATATACAGTGTAAACTCTATATAGCGACACTGAAGGGACTGTGCATTTTATGGCGTTATAGAGAGTTGTCGTTAAATGGAGAGAAGAAACATCAGAATTAGAAAAAGAAAAAGTTTATTTCCGACTATTGTTAGTAGTTATGTGCATAAAAAATAATGTTATATGAACGCTATTGCGTATAGTCTGTTATTTTTGTCTGACGTCTTTTGCTGCACCAGTAATTTTGTTGTATTTTTTTACTTATTTTATTCATATCTAGCAATATTGAGGCATCTTGGTTATAAAGGAAGTATTTTTCCAATAATTTAGCTGCTTCCAGAGCTTCTTTAATGCTCGGCGGAGGCTCAGGCTCATCCGTCTCATCTTCTTTATAAACAAAAGAACGAATTTCTTAGAAAGTTCGGTATGCATGATGCCGACAGTCGAGTTTATTGCGGGCTAGGATAATAAAGCGACAATAGATCAGATAGACACAGCTGCGCAGTTTTTACTAATTTTAGCAACTTAAAAGGTACTTTATATTACTCAATTGTTGTCGTTATTGAGAGTGGGTGCAATGCTATGTAGAGTGAAACATTGTATGAAAGACAAGCTAAACCAACCAAAGCCAATTGATTTCGACGCTTAAGGGAGTTTGCCGTTAAATAGAGTGACGTTACATGGAGTTTACACTGTATATATTTTTATGTGTGTCCCCCGATTTCTCCGTCAATTATGGACCGATTTTGAAATTTCTTTTTTTGTATGAAAGGGTGTAAAGGGTAGGGGTAGGGGTAGGGTAGTTGTGGTACCTACCCCACACAAATTCGAATACCACTACTTGCTATGTAAGTAACAGTGACTTATTTGTTTCCTTTTGGAATAGCCAATATTAATTTATATTATTGTCTTTGGTTTTGAATTTTCGTTTTTTGCCACCGACTTCCGAAATTAAAGTTATTTTTCACTTTTTAGTGTTTTTTTTTTTGAAGTCGGTTGTTTTTTTTTTTGTAAAAAGTTTTTAATATTGGCTGTTCCAAAAGTAAACAAATAAATCAGAAAACGGGTGCCAATTTCTGCAACTACTCTCCTAAACGCGTAATGCCAAACTGTATATATTACCTAGTTATTACTCTGAGATATTACCAGAGACATTCATAGTCTGTGCTGGACCGCTTTATGCTCGTTATACTAAAGAGCAAAATGTATTTCAACACAGACTTTCTCTGTATACATTATGGTTGTCATTTCCAAAGCAAACGACGTACGAGTGCAGATCAAACGATAACTATAGACCGTAGTATAGTTATATGGAAGTGGTTCATAGCTGTCATACTAGGAATATAATTATGAAACGAGTACGATGTAGTAATATTACTATTAGTCCGACCAAATAGGTTAGCGCTACGTCGAAATTGGTCGCAATAACAAAATTAAGGCACGGCAACCTCGACACGTTTGAACTGCATAATTAGGTCACGGTCACTGGGTAACGGAACAGCGGCGCGGGAGCGGGAGATGATGAGTGAATGCAACACAGAGGAAGTAAGGGAGACATCTTATTCTATTCTAGTCTGTAGTTCATCGATAGTTCTGAGCATAATACATGTTCAGAACTATCGATGCCATACTACGTACCGCGCAGACTAAAAAGTCATTGTGGCTGTCTGTACTCGTATGTATTTTGCTCCAATATTCTAAATCAAAATGTATTTCAACACAGACATTGTCTGTGCTGGTATGTACCTACTAGGCTCATCATTCATAAAGCAAACTACCTGCGAGCATAGCAACCTGTGTCTGTGGTAATATACAGTCTGGCATTACGCGTCTCGGACTCCTAAATCGAGCCACCGTGCATTTTTATGTTTACGGGCCTGAAACATCAAAATAAAGGTTAAGTAGTCAAAGATTTTATTTTACGCCGTTTTGAAGCTCACATACTGGCCAGCTTTTCGGTATCACCATTGTCTGAATTCACGAATTTGAAAAGAGGAGAAAATCGAAGATTGGTCGCTAAGAAGCAAGCGTTGATTAGATCATAAAAGTACTCTGTGATCACACTGATCACTGATCATACGTATTGACGTATCTATTGAGATATTGCGTTAATTGTTTTGTTTTGCATAGTAGTGGAACGCTTGGGGGTTTTGACACCTCGTACTTTCGTAATAGTGAATTAATTTTTAAGGTCGAGGTAGGACTTTGTTTTTTATAATTACAATGTTTACCAAAAATGTTTTTGTGCTTTTGATTTTTATGTGTTACTGGAAGGGCCACAATACCTACTGCATACTTTTTTTTAAAGTTTATATTTTTTTAGTCTCCGAAAGTGGTAAACATCTACCCTTAATTATAATCCTATCAAAACCAGAATGGTATCATTTAAAAGCCCTTTAAATTCTCCAGATAAATTATTTTTGTTTATTCGATATATGTTTTCGTTTTTGTGAGGTTAAATATTCTTTGAATAAAGTACGGTCAAAATTTGGCGTTTTTTTTAAATTAAAAAATGTATAGAAACATTTTACAAATCTTTTTATTTTTCTATAAAATCTAACAGTGTGTTTTCTTAAAGCGTTGGGATACGCTCTGTTGGATTCTCAATGCTAGGGTCAACACCGAGAGTTGAATATCCAGTGTAGTACCTAGGCTTAAAATGGTCCTTTTTTTTAAATAAAGTCTAACCGGAAGTACGAAATCGTAATAAAGAAAATGTTTTGTTATTGCAATCAATTGATTATGACATTGACGACCATATCTGGAATTGTCCAGTTATGGTCGTCAATGACATAATGCTTGTATTGAAACGTTTTTAACGATTTTATGAAATTAAAAACAATTTGTATACTTAATTATAGCTCTATGTGGTAACAAAATCTGTTTTTATGAAGTAAAAAAATGTACCATTGACGCTGCAGCAGGTCCTCTTAAGTTTTAATCCCATTTTTAAGTATGTTTACTCTCGCGTAAAGTGGTTTAACCGGTCGTAGCCCCAAAAAAAGAAAGATATAAACTATCAACGTGAAACGGATTGTAGTTAATGGTTGCTCTTTAGTTTTGACTCTAGTGATGTTACTCAGTCATTAATGCACAGGTACTCGATTGTCCCGAATAAGTAATTCGATAATTCAATTTATGTTGAATCTAAGGTAGGTACAAGAGGAAAATTCACAGCAGCTTCGTTAAGTATGAAACGCATAAAAAAAATAAAAAATAAGAAAATAATCTTAGCAAGATCCAAGTTACAGCAACTTTCAATATTGGTACATTCGAGTTTAAGCCAGTGACATTCGACTACGACCGACTTTGTTCGACTTTTTAAAGAGCATTTTTCCTACTCGCATTCTACTGTTAAATAATCAATGGCAATACGGTGACGTTTAAATGAAAAAACTACACGTCATCACCTGACAGCACGAACCCACAGAACATAATATATTTTCACTCTTAATAAAAATCTGTGACTGTACATCACAGTATTTTTGCGATTTATTTACACGAAATATAATAATATCTACATCGACATATTGAACTAGTGTGGCGGTGTTGATGATATTTAACTAAACGTGACTACGTCGAGTGGTACCTCCAGAGAAAATGGACTTTTATTTTATTTACTCGAATACCGATTAAAATAAAATCGAACCGCATCACTATCTGCCAATGTCAGAAAGACAAGTGTCAAATGACAACAGCACTTCATTTTATTTTATCCGTTTCTTTCGAATTTCATGAAATTGATATTTCTGTTTTCCTGTGTGTAATTGAAGGATTATAATGAATATGGAATCTTACGGACGGTACAGCATGTACTCCCGAAGGATGTTATGTCAGTAAGATTTCAACGCAATCTGTGAAGACATTGTCCGAGACTGCTGCACATGTGTGGTAACTTGTGAACGCATGAATTTTTCGCTTTTTTCTGTCTAACCGTATATAGGCAGTTTGAGGAGTGCGTATTTATGATCCAAGAAAGTATTGAAACTGTTTATTCATTATGGAGATTTAGATACAGGAATATTTACATTCCATGTCGATCTGTATAACAAACGCATAATGTGCTTGTTCACTCTGCGGAAAAGACCATTATTTTGCAGTGGATTCCAGCACACCAAAGAGAACAATAATAATATTAGTTAGAATACGTACGCTATTTTCTAACACATTTGGTGGGCAGTATTAAAGTATTTTTATCTTGGAGTCGGTATCAAGATGAGAGGTGGAGCGACCTGCATCTTTTTTAGATGAAATACTATCTAAGTCGTCTGACGTTTAAATTGATATACTTATAAATTATGTGATTTTTTATTTCATGAACCGTTCAAAACATCCTGTATCACTACTATTTATTACTGAACAGTGGACTATTTTACTAAATAATACCGATGAGGCGAACCTACTCAGTAAACAAACTGAAACAGCTCTTTTTGTGGAATTTTAGGTTGTGATCGTATTTATATTGACAAGATAACCAACAGCAGATAAAAATTTACATTTTAGCTAAACATCACACTGAAAAGAATTTGGAAATCAACAAACAGTTTGAATCCGAAGTTGAGTTCCCCTGTGAGCGTGGCGGGCGTACATGAGCCGGCGGATATAGCCAATGCATTCCGGCGTCATTTCCAAGTTGGATCACCTCAGATCTGTGCAGGTGGTCGATGTTGGGGCCAACTCTGGTGACATTTCTATTGTTTTATTTCTTTATTTCCATTATAAAGAAAATGGACAGGGGGAAATCCCCGGGTCATGATGCCCTCAGCGTCGAGCACCTAAGATATGTGGGGGGGGGGGGGGTTTCTTGCCACGTGTGCTTTCTTTGTTTTATAACACGTGCGTTAATCAGTTACTTACCGGACGAACTAATGTATACAACGGTAGTGCCTTTTCAGAAAAATAAAACAGGGGTTACCTCTGAAATTTCCAATTAAAGGCCCATTTCTCTGGCCACCGTCATAGCAATCGTTTCGGACAGCCTGCTTGATAAACAACTAGCCAAACACCTCAAACTGCATGACGCCCAGTTCACTTTTAGGCCAGTACCCTAATTGCGTAATACACGATCAATCAGAATCTGAATATTTTTTAAACAGATTGCTAATCTATTGCTTCGTAGTTCGAAAAAAAATTCTTTCGCTATGTAAACCATTGTTTTCCTCAAAAATGCCAGGTTGATTTCCCCCCTGAGAAACGCGAATAGACGGCTTATTGCAATAAACCTGTTGTTTAGGGTTCGGTACCCCAAAAGGAAAAATCCCTTATAGGATCACTCGTGTAGTCGGGTGAGTGTCTGTCTACGCTTAGCTTAGAAGAACTTGTGAGAGATACTGCCGTATAAAACACATTCATAATACAATCATTTTTATTCGTGACAGCCGAAAAAGCAAATTAGTGTCTTATAAAAGTAAGACAATATGAAATAACACTATAAAATAAAAAAATATGTAATATCAACATTGAGAAAACATACAGGTGCAAAAATGCTATGGCTACTAAAGACATCCCTTTCATTTACGAAGACGTAGTTAGTACCTACATTTTCACTATTATAATACCTACGTTTTTATTTTATAATAACAATTTTATTTTCAACGTCAAAAATAACAAGTAATCGCCCGTATGTATTCACGTACCACTATCGACCGGTATCGCATAGAAATAGAACATCCTTGGCATCCTGCTATATAGGTAGGTACACAATACCTACTCATCTAAGGATTTTTACTATGGCAATATTTTATACGTATTCAATAGGGTGTTTGACAATAGACCCTTTTTTATATTGTTTCTTGGGAAAAAAAAGGGTCAGGTGCAACGCAAGAAATCTACATAGGTACAGTCAGTCCCAAAAATATGTATACAAACGCACAAAAATATACAATCTTTGTGATAAATTGTATCAAGGTGTATCTCAACATATTACACATTGGAAACTAAATTGTAGTCACAAATTGATACAATATTATAGAACAAAGATAGGAGACAATTAAATGAATCTCCGTGTATATTTTTAATAAATCTCATATATTATGGCTTTTTTATTTATTTTGTAATCGTTTATTTATTACTGAAAAGAGGTAAAGATTACGTAAGGTTGTAAAGAGGTACGTAGTCTTTTTTATCCCATCTTTAATATGAAACATGATTTTTCAAATAGCCATAGTAAGTAAATAAGTCTCGCCAAACACCCTATTTTCTGACCAATCAATATAACATAGAACTCTGTAATCGGGTATGTTTCCACAGGCAGAGAGGATTGGAGCGGAGAGGAACTGCGTAGGAATCGACCAGTCATAATGGTCCAAATCCACATCGCGTCTATTGTCTTGTTTGTTATTGGTCAATTCCTGCACGTTTCCAATTAGCTCCGCTCGTACGCTTCAGTGCAAACGCACCCTTAGTTACCGAGATTATTTCCATGTAATATGATTTGACAGTGACTGAGGTGGACGCCATGCATCACTCTGTTGACTAACAAGATTGGAAGTTGTATCGTTGTTTCGTGATCCTTGAAATTATCTTCATCTCGAAAGTAATTTTTAAGGGTACACTAGCCGACGCGGCTCGAACTCGTTGGGTAGGTATGCTAATTAGTCTAATGACTTATTTATTTAGGGAAATGGACAATGACGAGCGCGTAAAATTTCATGACCAGACCATTGCGCGTATAGATTATGAAAAAATCCCTCTACGTTGTCTATTTTGAAATTTTCTTACTACATAAGTTATTTATTTACGCCCAAAGACGAGTTAAAATTGTGTTGAAATATGGAAGTTTAGAGGCTCATAAGTTCTAAACCAATTTTTTATTTCAATTCTGCTTCCCTACATAGAGCTAGATAATGACAAGACAAATTGATATATTTTTTAGTTTTGAACGTACACCGTCAAACAGACGAGTAATCACCATTTTGTATGGAAGAATGACCGACTAGTGGACCCTTAAGAGTAAGTAAATTTAAAAATATTCACAATTATTAATTACTTATAATGTAGTTTAAACATAACTGGCGAAATGTGGGTGTTCTTCACACTTCTGGTCTACCATTTCGCAGACTAAGCGCCTGATGTAGATAATTTTATAGTGTATTTTGGAGTTCATAAACACAACACGATTTATAAAAAAAGAAAAACTTCTCCCGAATTAAGACTATTTCTAGTGAGGAAAAACCGTTAGTTAGGACCTTTGAATGAAATTATATATTAATTATTATTAGGTCTATCCACAAATATCAGGGCTAGATCCTTCCAGATCCGGGATCTAAACATGCGACGCAACATGCAACAAAAATATCCCGAATGCATAACGAGTTGCGTATTTACGAACGCGCATCTAGGCGGTAGGTAACACAATGTAGGTAACCATTGACAAGCATTTAATGCTATCCTCTTTCTTTCTCTGTTATGTGTGAATAGTACCGCATAGGTGTAGCTTTCAGGAGAAAAGTAAAGGGTATTTTTCAACACTTATTATAATAACTAGAATTATATGTAGGTAGTTATATCCTCGTGGTATGGCGGGTGTCAATATTATTTTATTACACATTACGACTATAAAATAATTATCGAAGTACGACGATAACTTTAGAAGCTAAAGCAAAATTCTCACTCTGTATGTTAAAGTCATGATTATTTACGATTACATTACATTTCTGTTACAATATTTTTATACAATCACAATATAAATTTCAATTACCAAAAACTAACACAATTCATAGGATTTATTGTGCACATTTTGAAACCACTGTATACATAATTATAATGTAGATACGATATTTTGTAATAAATTTAACATGATTGACTACAGTACAGCACCCTAAATATTGTCCAGCAAACCAACGCTGCTATAGGGTGTTTACTAAAGTAATATACATTTCATACACAATTCCACAGCTCACATTGCGCACCATTAGAAAAATAAATTATAGATGCTCCTAAACTAATATCTTCAAATTTATCTTGGCATGTTTTCGCTGCACATCTGAAAAAAAAAGGAGTATTTTAATAAAAAAATAGCCACAAAGCAGTTTTATTTAATTTCTGTAATGATACAAATTAAATATTCAAAAGCTGAATAATTGTCATTAATTGGGTCCACTTTGCTGGACTGACAGAGTCGTACTTATTGTTCATTTATATAAAAAAATCGTCGGTTATAAAAAAAATAATGAAAACCTGTTCCATATATTTTGACCGCGTAGGTATTGTACTTTTCTATGAAAATTTAGCAGTTTTATTAAAAATAACTGACTTTAAATTTAAACGCAGTGGTATTCGGAATCATGTACTGAATCCATGGTATCAGTCTTCTTGTCGATGTCCCTGCCACCTGTATACCCACATCAAAAGTGTCTAGGGACCAAGTACGTTTTAGAGTATCGCCGCAATTCAGGTTTTTTTTTTTGTGTCGTTATTGTTTTTTTTTTTTGTGAATTTCACTATTTAAATAAACAATTACCTTAAAATTTATTAAAAATAGAAAATCAACGGTCAATCAGGATTCCTATAACAGTGTGTAATAAGGTTTTTACAAAACCACTACAATTTCTGCATCGGAACTGAAAAAAAAATGCATCGATATGGAGCGACGACATCATTTGACATGAGAAGAGATGATGAGAGCCGTCGGAATGTTGCAAGCTGGTTCCACGCAACGTACTGTGCTGTCGTTCTTGGCATTACACAGAGCGTCATAAGCCGCCTCTGGACACGCTATCGTATCACGGGCATCGTGGCCGAGCGACATGGAGGACGATATCGCATCACCACTCGCAGACAGGACCGCCACATCCAAAATACTGCTCGACGGAATCGTACCATGACCGCCATGACGTTGGCTACGAGGCTCCACAGCTCTTCAGGCTTACTGATAAGCGACCAAACCATCCGAAATAGTTTACATGAAGTGGGTCTGCGTTCCCGAAGGCCGCTGAGAGTTCCACCTATAGCACCCCGCAATCGTAGGGCCCGTTTACAATGGGCTCGCGAACACAGAAATTGAAAGGAAGAAGACTGGTGTTGTGTTTGCTTTTCCGACGAATCTCGTTTCGGTATGAGGCCGAATAGATACAAGACGTACTCGAGTTTAGAGGACCTCTGGACGTCAAGAACGTTTTAAAATTTTGTCAGGAAGTTCATTCATATGGAGGGAGACCAATAATGATTTGGACCGGTATTTTGATTGGTGGATGATCGGTAGATGGATCTCATTTGGATCAGGGGCATCCTCAATGCTCAGATTTATGCGGAGAGGATTGTTTCAGACGTGATCATCCCTTTGCGAAGCCGGTTGGGTGATTCGTTTCGACTAATGCACGTGCACACACACTAGCATTTGATGCTAGCAAATGATCGCCAGACCTCAACCCAATTGACCACGCATGGGATATGCTCCAAAGAAGACCTCTGCTGAGTATGGATGCCGTGCATACCCCACGACAACTTTTTGACTTGTTAGAAAGAACGTGGGCGGCCATTCCTCAAATTGATTTTAATGGACAGATTTTAAGCATGCTAAATCACTGATTTTGTGATTCGTGTCAATGGTGGAACCACAGTTTATTAATTTTTTATCTGTTACAATAAAAAATTAAAATCCGAATTTTTGCCTTTTTTTGTCATTTAATTGACGACATCAACTTAGGTTAATTTCCCACAATTTGCAAAAATTGAAAAACTTAAACATAGGATTTGAAGTAAGAATCCAGTCTGGAAGACTAGATTTGGTAAATATTAAATGCATAATTTTTTATAGTTAAAAATGTACTTGATCCCTAGACACTTTTGATGTGTGTAACTAGCACTTCGCCCGCGTGGATTGCGTAGGTAGGTACTCTCCTCTAAAAATTGACCATCGCGTCCATCGGTCCATCCCCTTTAAAAGGTATGTTTCGATATCATTATCATTTCGATACTATTTTCACGAAGTAACGTTCGTGAAGCATTCGTGAATATTTCGTAATATTCGGAATTATTCGCGGAGAGAGTACGACTATTTACCGCTAGACGACGACGCAATTACCATTGCAAAGGACATCATTCATTTCGTACCCAAAAACTAAAGTGCCGGCCAGAAAAAAAAAATGCTGTTTTCTCATGGGAAATAATATCCTGAATATTTTTTTATATTACAATGAAAGTCTAAAATTAACCCCCTGGCTGCTATTTGAGTTTGAAAATACCAAAAATCATATTTTTGCCAACAATATTTTGCGTTTAAAGACGCAAACATTTATTGACCATGGTAAAAATGGCCATGAGCATTGAGCGTTAGGTTAGGTATGATAAGTATTAAAAAAATTACGAGAAAAGGATTAAGGCAAATGTTCTTATTATACAATAGCAGGTAGCTAGGCCGGTGGATATTGATTCCGTCATACTTGAAGTTAAAACGCCACAGGCAGACCCAGGCGGACAGAAGACAGGTGTGGTGATACTCTTCTTTAAAAAAGGATGACAATGCTCTGCGTAAGAATTATAGGCCCATCTCACTTCTGAGCCATGTCTTATCTGTTTACAAGTCATCACAAACCGTCTCGCGCATAGGTTTGACGACTTCCAGCCTCCCGAATAAGCTGGATTCCGTAAAGGCTTTACAACCGTAGAACACATCGCTGCGACAGGTTATACAGAAGATCGAAGAGTTTGACCTGCCTCTCTGCTAAGCATTTGTGGACTACGAGAAACCTTCGATTCGATCAAGACTTGGGCTGTACTGCAGTCTCTTCAACGGTGCCAGATTCACTATTGGTAAATAGAGGTGCTACGATGTCGGTCCAACTCCAGGACCTCGAAACCTATCCTTCTGCAGCGAGGTAAGGTAAGACAGAGAGACGTTATGTCTCCGAAACTGTTCACCGCTGCATTGGAGGATGTCTTCAAGATTCTCGGCTGGAAAGGGGTAGGCATCAAATTCAAGGCAACAACGTCACTTACCTTCGGTTTGCCAACGATATAGTAGTCATGACTGAGACTATTTCAGCTCAGGTCAGCTCTCTACAATGCTTGATGACCTCAGTAGACCTTCCGAAAGAGAAGGTCTTAAAATGAACATGGACAAAACTTATTTCATGTCAAATGCCCATGTAACACCCACCCTCATGAAGATCGGAGACACTACACTTGAAGTTGTGGACGACTACGTTTACCCAGGACAAACTGTCCAGTTAGGTAGGTCCAATTTCGAGAAAGAGGTCAATCGTCGAATCCGACTCGGCTGGGCAGTGTTTGGGAAGCTACACAATATCTTCTCGTCTTACATACCGCAGCCGTAACCAGTGCGTGTTACCAGTGATGACTTATGGACCTGAAACGTGGTCGCTCACAATGGGCCTCATTAGAAGGGTCACCCAAAGGGCAATTAAGAGGGCTATGCTTGAAGTTTACATTGGAGCAGCTTAATTATTCCCAAGCCTTTTGGTCGTCTAAGTAATCTTTAACTTTATAGAAACCTTTTTGACATAGTTTCTGTTTAATAAATGATTTTAAATTTATTGAAGCTCAGTTCTTTAACATGGCTTGGGAGTTTGTTGTAAAAACGTATACTTTGGCACTTAAATGAATTACTAATTTTTTGGAGCCTAGTCCTGGGCACAATAAATAAATCTTTGTGTCTAGTATTTATGCTATGAATGTAAGAAGATAGAGAGAAGATGTTTGGGCCTATTTCCAGCTATATATATTGTTTCTCGTTTTAAATATTAATGTAATACTGGAGACATTTAAGTCAAAATATGATTTTTAGTATTTTCAAACTTAAATAGCAGCGGAAGGGTTAATTGTATACTCTCATTGTAGTAGTAAAAAATGTTGAGGGTGTTATTTTCAAAACCGTTTTTTTTTCTGGCACTTTTGTTTTTGGGTACAAAATGTTCGACACTTGAATGATGTCCTTTCACAAATGTTCCGCGTTGGTGATTGTGTATTCATACCCACGAATCTTCCACCATTCTAAACCTTATCAGCAAACATTGGTCAGTGCAGTAACAGAAAGCGTATGCAGGCGAGACGAGCACTACCGACGGAACACGTACAGATACAGCTTTTACTTTGACCCGCTAGATGGCGCTATTACCAGTGACTATTACTATCCGTTCATTCATAAAACGATGAGTATAATACAATTTGAAAACTTCTGAATATTTCTTTCATCTTCTTAGATAAGTTCTTATACGTAAGTTTTTGTATGCAGTTTAGGTGTGCAAGTGTTATTTTGCTAGAATACTATGTACATAGAGGTAGGTACTAAAATGAGTTTATATTATGTATTATTACTACAACGAAGAAAGAAAAGAAAGAAAGAAAGAAAATAAATTTATTTGACTCAGGTTAAGGCACACAATATTCACACAAAAACAAAAATAAAGATAACTTAAAATAACATTGTGTGCCTCACGGCTGCGCCAAATAGGCCAAATATGTTTAATATTTTATTACCGAGGTACCTAATAAAACGGTAACTATTATATTAAGTATTTCAATTGTTTTTTTAAAATTATAAGTACGGTTACTTATTTGAAATTTATGGCGGTATTTTTTTTCATTGTTCATACTATAATTAATTTATAAATTAAAAAACAGTTATTCTAAAGTTTTTTAAGTATTTACTTCTGTCGGCAGTCCCAGTGCCTATTTTTTCAAATTTTCTTATTTGTGGAGACAAGTAAGATTTAAAAAAAAAATTAATTTATTTATTTTCAAATGTGACCTCATATTCAAAATAGATCTATTTACGTAACCATGTCCGTGTTTGGGTCACAGAAATTGATGTGTACCAAATTTGAACTTAATCGGTCCATCGGAACAAATTGGCTGTGACAGACGGACACACACACAGAAAAACACAAACAAGTGATTCTCTATATTATGGGTTTCGTTTTTTCATTCGGAGTTTCGGACATACGAAACCATAATAAGCGAAACTAAGAATTGGTAAATAAATCTTAAATAATAATTTAAGAATGAAAATATTATTTGTCAAATTATAATAGTAAGATGTTACTGTTGTGTACTGTGAATCTTTAAAGTCTAAGTAGGTACTTATTCACAGAATATAATGATTTTTCTATAATTATGCCATTTAAATAACGCTGTTTTACGACGATTGATTGACAGTTCTGATTTTTGTATTTTATTATTATTTCCTTATAACCTTAGAAAGCAACTAGGAATACGATTTTTCATAGTGGTATTATACTTTTTTAAATACTTTGCAGCTTGATAACGCGATATTTTTGCATTCTGAGAGGTGACACCCCTTTTTGAAGCCGATGTGGTATTTTATTTAGCGTCGCTTGTTTCGTCAAATGGTCTTAGTGTTTCTTCATGTCACATATTTGTGCCGGTACTTGTATAATACCTTTCACAGATGATCACATATATTTGCTGTTGACATGCAATTTGAATTAAAATTTGATGCGATATCGCATGCATTACATCGCGCCATCAGTAAAATCCCTTAGGTCTTACTCTACACCATCTTGGGACTTCTGCCTTAAGAGAAATAACTTTTATGAATAACAAGGGAGGGTGCCCCTGCTTCGCACAGTTTTTAAGACTTGATTAAACCATCGTGGTTTCTTAATTATAATTATCTAAGTTTAATATTAAAGTATTATCAAATAACCCTCCCGGAATGAATTCTCTAAATAATGGTGAAAAACGAAATTAACAAACAAAAATCTAACAAATTAATGTTTTTGTACCTCGAAAATCAATAATAAGAACTTACGGCAGTTGAGCAGGAAATTGACGAATAATTTGTCTGAGGATTTGGAGTGCCAGGAAACATGTTCATTTGCATGTGTGGTGGCGGCGGCGGTGGTGGATGTGTGGCGAGCGGGGACACAGGCGGCGCAGCCGCGCCTGCGCACCCCCCGCCGCCCGCGTTATTTGGGCTGCCCGTCGTCGACAGCCGCGAGAACGCCGCAAGCGCGTCAGGGAAATTAGGAGGAGTAGCTGGTGTATTACATGGTGTCATCAGTTGCTGAAATAATAAAATTATAAATTTGTTACTGCGAGAATAATGGCCAAAAAATTCTAAAATATAAATGAACGTCATAATTAAGGTCATACATAAAAGCATGCATACGTATAGCACTGCACGGGATCGGCATCAATACATCGGCTCGTCGTCATCCAGACGACAACCCAACTTAAGCACGTAACCGGCGGGGTAATTGCGTAAAGATGCCTCTAAACGGGCTGTACTATTGACAACTTTTGCTCGGCCATCATAAAAATATTTTATCACGACTTATGCCTTTATGCCTGAGCAATCTATGGCTGGACCATGAGTTGCAATATATCAGCTACAGTATGGCCTATGATTCACACTCCTAAAACGGGCTACACAATCGGGCAACAATTACAGATGAAGCCGCATTTTCTTGATTTTATTTTACGACTTTGCCGACATGATTAATATGTATACATATGCCAAATTACAGCTTTCTAGTACTAACCATCTCTGAGCTAAGCCGCGGACAGACAGACGGACGGACAGACAGACGGACATGGCGAAACTATAAGGGTTCCTTGTTTACTACGGAACCTTAAAAAAAGCACAGAATATAGAAACTAGTTGCGATGTCGTAACTTCACGTTGCGTCAGGAGGCCTACTCCCTTAGCGAAATCCGTAGTTTCGGCCGTCGTTACGGGCGCTTCGTCCTCCGTGAGAAGGAGAGCGAAGCGCCCGTAATGACGGCTGAAACTACGTATTTCGCTTAGAAACGGATGTGAAGCGATCATTCAAAAATATTGTCATGTATTCCATAGTAAGGCTGATATTCCTGGAAATGTTGCTAGCCATAGTATTGCAGCCAAATATTTCAGTGAAAGTATAGCCCGTTTCGAAGCTCCTTTACAACATACAACGGCAATCGATGGCAATGCCGTATATTTTGCCAGTTCACCGACCACTCACAGTTCACAGTTCACACACCAGCTTACGGCTGGTTAATACATACATAGGGTAATAATGATCGAAGAGGGTTGTATTCATGATTGTAATGTTTATAACTCTGTAAATACTTCTTTAAAAAACATACAAATTGCAAAAAACGTGACAACTTGAATTTCACGGGTTACCTTAGCAGCGCATACCCATTAAGCGTGAAAATGTAACACATAGAGTTACTTTCGCATTTGTAAGTATGGATAGTATGGATGAACCAATGAATTATCTTTTTTATATTTCGAATATAAAAAAGATAGAAAATAGATGATTCACTAAAAAAAAACTTGCAACAACTGATACGGTACCTGACGGTAGTGCGGTGCAGCAATTCCATTGGCGCCAGCAGGAATGGCCACTTCTTGAAAAAATATTGATAACGCTGTCTGAAATTAAATAGATTATAATATGAAAAAAACCGGCCAAGTGCGGTGCCGTAGTTGGGATGAATGTATCCCAAGAACAAACTAAACATTGTAGTTGAAAAACCTGTTCTCCCATACATTCCGTATGGGAAAACATGTTTTTGCAACTGCAAATGTGAGTTGGTCGATTATTACTCGTTAACTTTAGAGCCTACTTAGCTGTGATAGTTTTCCTTTTAATTTCGTTGTATATACTACTACGGTATATTTTTTCACATATCCAGAACCAACCATTTAGCTGGCAGGGGAAACACACACACTTGACTCTAACAAAACCGGCGAAGTGGGTGTCGGAATACGCACAATGTAGTGTTCCGTAGCTGGGATGAATTAATCCCAAGAACAAACTTAACTACCTTAACATTGTAGTTATAACTAACTTAACATTGTAGTTGAAAAACTTGTTCTCCCATACATTCTAATTGCAGATGAAGTTTGTACACACAATATTGAGAGATTTGCCATGTTATTGTAAAATCATAAACTTCTTATAGGTTTTCCTGTAATCTATAAGTATAAAACTATTTTCAGTATTTAAAAAAAAAAAATAGGTTCAGTAGTTTCGGAGATAAGGGGGCGACTGGTCAATTTTTATCTATTTTCTTAAATAACTATAGAACTATTAACTATAAAATTATGAAAAAGAAATATGTTTGAGACCCTCACAGTATTTTTTTTGCGTTTTTTTTGTTATGTCACACGGTACAGTTTGAAAACTTTTTTTACACTGCATTTGCTCGAAAAGAGCGTTTTCCAAGCAGTCAATTTGTGTGTCAATTTTCACTAGTGCTTTTTACTTTTCTGTTTTTTTTTTTTTTTGAGGCCGTCGCGTCGTCTGCCCGTCTCGTCTCAGAGATTTTATTATTTCAGAATGATGATGATGATGACGATGGCGATGACGATGGCGATGATTATGACGATGGTCAAAATCAAAAAGTCGAAGTCAAAGCCAAAGTCAAAGTCAAAGTCGAAGTAGAAGTCAAAGTCGAAGTCGAAGTCAAAGTCAAAGTCAAAGTCAAAGTCAAAGTCGAAGTCGAAGTCAATGTCAAAGTTGAAGTCGAAGTCGAAGTCAAAGTCGAAGTCAAAAGTCCAAGTCATGAATTTAGTTTTTATCATTTATATACGTCGTGGTATGTTAGATGTTACACATCGCAGACGACTGCCGTAAGGCTCACTCGTTTTTTTTTTTTTTTCCTCGCTCAATGTATAGTAAAACGTTGTATGATACACGTGCGTAAGATGATTTCCGCACTTATAGCATAAATTACTATTTTAAATTTTCTTATTTCCCCCACAACCCCTATATTCAAAATTCATTTATTTACGTTACAAGTCTGTGTTTGGGTCACAGAAATAATATGTATACCAAATTTCGGTCCATTTGATTCGGAGCAAATTGACTGTTACAGACGGACAGACAGACTGATAGACTAACTGAAACTGATCCTATAAGGGTTCAGTTTGTGCATGTACATACGAATACTAAAAAAGAATTGGCATAATATACTGTGGTATATTATGCCACATATTACATATTATGTGCTTTTTAGGGTTCCGTATGTTCAAATGCAAAAACCGAACCCTTGATTTTGTATTGATTTTGGTTGAATTCAATCCGAAGTTGCTGTCGTCGCCTCACTGGGAAACTTAAGGGAGATTTAAGATCAAATTCATTCGCTCCATGATGGTCTATCTAAGAGTAGCTATTTCCTCTTTGCTGGCTTCGGACAGGTATCTTTCCGAGACTTCGATGTAATCTGCCTACCTTATAGCACCAAGCTGTAGAAAACTTGAATGCAAACTGCAGGTAGCACACAGGTAGCTTTGAACGTAAATAATAATGTGGCTTTACAGTGTTCATAAGTCATGTAAGGCATCATCACAATGCAAACATCTACTGCTGAACCTTAGTCTTAGTCAATAACTAGAAGTATCAACAAAAAAACTACATCTTTATCTATTTATGGTTTAATATGCTTTTTCGATGATTTGATAGAACAAAGAGAATCAATGATAACAAAATAGCGTAACAAAGTCAGTCAAATCATTTATTTCAAATAGGCCCTTGCACAGTGGCGGCCCGCCCCGGGCGGAACTTTTTAGGGGTTTTTTAAAATTTCACAAAAAATAATAAAAATATTTTAACCATTTCATATTTTTATCGCAACTGCAAATTCGGACCGATTCAAAAGAGCAAGGAACTATTCATTACTTAGTCTTTGAATGATATTTTTTAGCGACTGCTGGCAACACCTTCTATACTTGTTGAAGTAAAATAATTTTTGTATTAATAAACGTGATTAAACTCTAGCCTGTATAATGCAAAATAATGATGACTGTTCTTGCTGAAAAGTTCTCTAGAATTAATGTATAGTATACATTAAATTGAAATACCTAAATAAGAGGGCGGCAAAATTGTCTTCCGCCCCGGGCGGCCGACACCCACGCTACGCTGCTGCTTGCAAGGCACTTTTGAACGTCAAAAATTACAAAAAAATAGAATTGATTCTAGTCGCCCCTTCCAAAACGTAGTTTTCGTATGGAGAAGAATGGGCAAGAAACTCCACTGTTACTCTTTTAAAATGTTTTACAATATTCTGTATATGTATATGTTTGGTATATGTAACTAACCCTTGACCTAAAATTGTTACACAGGGTGACTTGTAATTTGACGTATTCCTTCTAGGACGTGATATTGTGATCCATTTGCAACAATTAAGCACCCTACATAGCCTAAAATTCATGGGATTCGAGAAAACCCAATTTTTATGTATTTTTGAAAATTTCCTAGAATTCGTCACTCACTTTTCACTCTAAACTCTCAAATTGAATGTCCTTCATTGCGATTCCGTTAGTGGAGCGTCTGGGGATTTAGAATTCGGATTTTTGTAACAGTGAATGAATTTTTAAGATCGAGGTGAGATTTCGATTTTTATACTAATTGCAATGTTTCCCAATTGAAAATGCTTTTTCGATCGCTTTAGTAGTGTACCCGTTTTCAAGAAAAGTGCGACCGAGGGGCTAGCGTCCTCAATTATTAAGATAAAGAAACGAAAATGATATCAAAAGATACTTAAATTGTTTAAATGAACAAACAATTTATTAATTTTTTTTTTCTTTATTTTCTTTAATCAACTTCTTTTTTTCTCGATTACTATCAAAGAAAATTTTCAAAAAAACATAGTTGGTATTTCTCCAAACCCATGAAATTTTTATCTAGGCTTTATGGGCTTAAACGTAACAAAAATATCAGAATACCTAACTGAAGCATACCACGCATGCTGTAAACTAAGAGCGCCACAAACCAAGAAGGAGAGAAACCCCTGGTGAAACGCTGAACTTAGTAGACTCTGAGATGCGCTATGTAAGCAATTTAACAGAGTTTAAGTCAGTTTGTGTTTTGGAAGCATAGCATATTTGCAACCCGTCCAAATTCAGAAGCCGTAAAAGCACTGTTTAATTGTTGATTGCAGAGGGCCAACTTTTTTTTGTCGGATTAACCTAATGACCGACTAATTCATTCGTTCGTAATTCGTACATGCAAAGTTTTTTCGCCATATTTGTTTCGCTTTTGATTGTTTAATTGTTTTTCTTGGCGCAAGTGATTGACTGTCTAAGTAATTATTTAGTAAGTTTATTGTAAATAAAAAATGGAAAATTATACCTGTGAGACCTAAGCTGGCGAAGTGTTTAAATAAATTAAAATCTGCCGCTTTTTCGACGTTATCTTTTGAGCAAAAATTTCAATTGTTTCCAAAGGGAAGGTGTGTACCGGGGTAAGATTTAACTCAAAAAAGAGGTAATGCAACTCGTTTTTTTCATAAAAAGCTTTTTGATAATTATTACTAGTTAACAGGTTGTGTACACACAAACACATTGTATTGTTGCCCTTGCATTTTGTTTACAAATTCTGATAAAAAGAATGAATGTTTGAAACATCTATCGCTTATTCAGATTTAAATAACTTTCACAAAGCGGCTGCTAAACACGATTCTTCAGAAAAACATCTGGAATCCTGCTTGAAGTTCCAAACTTTTGGTAAAGGTACGAGGGGTGTTCAATAAATAGTGAGAATGCGATACATTCTCCTTGGAAAGAAAAAAAAATAAATACTGGCAGGCATAGCCCAGACATTAGTTAAGATGATAATAAAAAAAAGCAATTAATTCTCTTTTGTTTTTTAAAAGTAGAAAGAAGTCTATTGTTTGCGTCGTATCGGAACGTGTTCTTAAAAATGGATAAAATTGAAGTTCGCGCGGTGATAAAATATCCCTGCTTGAAAAATTTTACTACGGAGCAGGTAAATCAAGACTTGAGAGCAACATTAGGGGTTCATGCTCCTCCATATTCTACGGTTGCGCGTTGGTGTGCTGAGTTCAAGCGAGGAAGAACTTCCACTAACGACGACCCACGAACGGGACGCCCCATATCGGCAGTGGCTGAACAAATGATTTAAAAAGTTGAAAATATGGTCTTGGCGTATCGTCGTGTTACTCGTTCGTTTTATAGCTGAAGAAGTAAAGATTTCGATACGAAGTGTCCATAATATTATAAACGACCATTTGGGTATGAAAAAAGTGTCAGCGCGCTGGGTGCCCAGAATGCTTTCTGACGCGCAGAAACAAACTCGACTGAGAATTTCACAAAGCTGTTTGGATTTGTTACAACAAGATCCTGACCGATTTTTGGCTCGATTCATAACTATGGACGAAACATGGCTTCACCATTATGACCCGGAAACGAAACAACAGTCCATGACTTGGAAGCGACCGTCATCTCCAACTCCAAAGAAATTTAAGGCGATTCCATCCGCCGGAAAGATCATGGGCTCTCTTTTCTGGGACAGCCAAGGGGTGGTAATGATCGCATATCTTAATCATGGAGCCACTATTACGGGGACTATGTACGCAGGACAAGTAACAAAGTTGCGTGAGGAAATACGCAAGAAACGGCGTGGCAAACTAGCTAAAGTTGTTTTGTTTCACCAAGATAACACCCCTGCGCACAAGTCCAGAGTTGCGATGGCTGCCATTCAAGAAGCTGGCTTCGAATTGATGGAACATCCTCCATATTCGCCGGACCTTGCTCCTAGTGATTTCTACCTATTTCCGCGCTTAAAGGAACATGTCAGGGGCCAGAAATTCGAAGATGACAGAGTAGTCGCCACCGTAAATGATTTTTTAAGGGATCAGGAAGAAGATTTTTTTAGAAAGGGAATTTTAGGATTAGAGAAAAGATATACAAAGTGTATAAACCTGAAAGGTGACTACGTCGAAAAATGAAATTACAAATAATAAAAGATAATTGCGTCTTACTCATTCTCACTATTTATTGAACACCCCTCGTAGAATAGAGACTAGTTTGAATAGCCAGGTCAAGGTTGTCCTGGCTGTGTGGTTCCTGTTAGTGTTATTATTCGATGTTCGTGTTGGTCGCAAACAAACATTATGCGAAGCCGCCGGCGCCGCGCGCCGTGCGGTAAGTCAGGTAGGGTAGATAATCGGTGGGCCACCGACCGAAACAAGTGGAAACTGGTAAGTTTTATTTTTATTTCAGCCGTGAATACCCTGTCTGAAATGTCTGTGTACGCCCATGGCTATCAACACCTTTCAACCATACAAGTCGGCAGGACTGGATGGCATCTTACCTGCCCTGCTGCAGTGGGGGTTAGATTATCTGACACCATGGTTGGTGGAGATCTATCGAGCCTGCATAGCACTTAGACAGATACCTCTCGCATGGCGCGAGGTAAAAGTCATTTTCATACCCAAATCAGGGAAAACCGATTACACGCAACCCAAGGCTTATAGACCTATAAGCCTCACATCTTTTCTACTGAAAATCCTCGAGAGACTCTGTGATAGGCACATCCGAGATGGACCTCTTCGGATGAAACCACTAGGGGGCGTCCTATCGCCGCTTCTGTGGAACCTTGTAGTAGACAGCCTCATCAAAACACTCAACGACCAAGGTTACTTCACTGTAGGCTACGCCGATGACATGACCATTATAATAAACGGCACCCACGAAAACACTATGCAACCTCTTGGCCAAGCCCTAAAAATAGTAGAGGAATGGTGCAACAGGCACCAACTCTCAGTGAACCCTACAAAAACTGAACTGATTCTCTTCACAAAAACGAGGAAACTGACAACACTACAGCTACCACGATTCTTCGGAACAACCCGGAGCCTATCAACTGAAACTAAATACCTGGGCATATTTTTAGACAAACAGCTGAACTGGGCAAAACACCCCAACTATATTATTACATAAGCCAGCATATCCCTGTGGCAGTGCAAGCGACGTCTTAGCAGGAACTGGGGAATTAGCCCCAGGGTCACCTACTGGTTATACAACACAATCATCCGACCAATTATCACATACGGCTCACTGGTCTGGTGGCCCAGGACAGACCTGAGCACAGCCCAAAGGAATCTCTAAAAACTGCAGCGGTTTGCTTGTGTTGCAATCACTGGCAGTATGAGAACTACACCCACTCTCGCCCTACAGGCAATGCTTGGACTGCCTCCTCTGCACTCATCGTACTGGAGGAGGCGACCCTAGCCGCCTTTAGGCTCCATGTATCAGGAACCCTAAGCAAAGACTCTAGAGTTAAGTACACACCTATAAAGGAAGATGTGATCAAACGACGACCAATGATGGCATCATCCTGTGATAAAGCCCCGAAAACACAACACTTTCATAGGCACTACAACATAATACTTACAGAAGAACAGTGTGACTACTCAGGCTCGAAAGAGATGAGAGTATACACAGACGGATCGAAGACCGACTCCGGGACTGGAGTTGGAGTCTTCTCACACGACTTTAACATAGAGATAACCAGCCCGCTGGGAATGTTCAACACCGTCTATCAGGCGGAGTATGTGGGCATCATACAAGCGGTCCACGCCCTAAAAGCCAGGAGAGTTACGGACACACACATACGCTTTCCGACAGCGCCTCAGTTCTTCAATCCTTACGGAAAAAACATATTACCTCAAAGGTAACACTAGAATGTCACAATGCAATAGAACAAATAACGGTATCTAGCCGCAACACGGTGACACTGCAATAGATAAAAGAACACAGCGGTTCGCTAGGTAACGACGCAGCTGACGAACTTGCTAGACGAGGATCCAGCACGGCAGTCTGTGGACCCGAGCCTATCGTACCCATCCCCTTCAACCATCTGGTTTGCAGGTGGCTACAGGAGTTCACCCAGACTCAAGCGGAGCACCGGTGTACCTCGACACCGGGCTGCAGGCAGTCCAAGGAAGCCATGCCATCCTTAGATACCAGGCTAACCCGGCGTTTACTACGCCTGGACACGAACGGCCTGCGCCTGGTGACGGGGTCCCCGTCACGGGCCATTGCTCGCTGAACAAATACTTTCACACAATAGGCATAACGGACAGTCTTCTGTGCAGGGCGTGCATGGAGGCTGAGGAAACCGTCTCACGCACGTGCTTTTTGAATGCACAGGCGTCACCCAGATTAGAACACAGACCCTCGGGACACCCAGATCTTTCACAGATGTTCTGGACAGACCAGGAGATTTAATTAACTTCTGGAGGGAGGTGGGCTGGTTGGAGTAATCACCAACGGCCGGTATGGCCCACGCACAATGGTCCACTGAAGGACTAAGTGCGGAAACCAAACCCCATAACATAGAACATAGATGGGGTGCTTAATTGTTGCAAATGGGTCACACTATCACGTTCTAGAAAGAATGAACTCTCCTACATCCTCTTAATGGATTGCCGACATATGACCAATAATCCTATATATTAGATAAGTTGAACAAGCTATTTGGTACACAGGTGAAAATACACTGCATGTAATAACTGATTAGGGGCCTAGCAGTTAAGTAATAACGGCCTCGGGTTGATCGAAGGTTAAGGCACTCTTGCCAAGGTCAGTCCATGCATGCGTGACTATACTGTATCACAACCCCTCCATACTCGGAAAGCACATAAAGCCGTTGGTCCTGGGTTTCATTCATACAAGATTCTTAATTTGTAGAAACATGAGTGTACAGAATACACAGGTTGTTCAAGTACATTATTAGATCAGCCATGTTTGGCCTTAGTGGCATACAATACAAATATAACAGTGGCGTCGGGCGGGCAGAGATGGCCATGGGCCCAGGCGGTGTAGATATAGGGGGCGGTGGCGGCGTCAAGTCATCATCAGATCAAATAACTGTACTGTCATTGAGACTACATTTACGAAAAAAATACAAGACAGTGGGACAAGTGGAAGTTGTTCAAAATATCCTTGCAAGATTTGACGTCAATAAACAGGTAGGTTTACATTCGTGTTCAAAATATCCTTGCAAGATTTGACGTCAATAAACAGGTAGGTTTACATTCGTGTTCAAAATAATATATTATGTGCAGTTAAATAAGTTTGTAAAGTTATTTAATTCCAACTATGAAAGTAAAGTTCATTTTACGAACAGAAACAGATCAAACCTCCAAGACGTATAAGAAGGTACATTTCTGGCGATGAAAGTAAGGATATTGGTTTATCATACGAAACACAATTTGAAATTGTTTTCTTCAATTGATTCAACGGCTGAAATTCAAGAAAGTTTCCAGCAGGTCTGGAGTTGGGCAGAAAAATATGCCTTCCTAAGGCCTGTAATAATAATAAGTATTATTGGGCGTTGATGACGAAGAATGCAACCTTGAACAAGCTCCTCAAGAAATTGACAGAGAGAAGTTTAAGGTTGAGTGTGCCCATTTAAGAGTTTTCATAGGTATAACAGACTGCAAATCAGAGAGCTTATTAATTCTGGACCATTGGGTTTATTAAAGTATTTTTTTTTACTTTAAACATCAACTTTCAGTCCTAACCTAATATTGTAATAATGCTTAGTTGTGAAAATAGGGCAGGAGAGGGGCAGAATATTTAGGGTTTGTTTGTTCAGAAACCTGGGATGAGGATACTGTTATATTAATTGTCATAAATAAATTGTGAACTATAATGTTT
Organism: Agrochola lota; assembly: GCA_947364205.1. Classification (NCBI taxonomy): domain Eukaryota; kingdom Metazoa; phylum Arthropoda; class Insecta; order Lepidoptera; family Noctuidae; genus Agrochola; species Agrochola lota. The sequence goes on from OX376236.1 coordinate 11,181,310, forward strand.
TTTTAGGACTTTGACAGTTGTTATGGATAGTTGGAAGCCCGAAAGTCTAACTTCCAGTCTTACCAAGATGTTACTGGGTACCCAGTTACTGAGATGTGGGGGTCAGATAGGCAGCTGCTCCATATAAAATAATGGTATTCACCTGCATATGGTTAGGTTAGCCCCAACATAAGTTTCATACAAGGCTAGGTAGATGACAATGATGTAATAACTAATTAAGCTTATGGGACACTCATGTAAAATAATGGACTACTTAGCACACTCACGAAATTGTTTATAAAATCGGTTCCAAATTAGCTGGCTGTATACCAAATAACTTGTTCAAATGAACTTAGGTACTAATTAAAGTAAACATACATTGTTATAACAATCTAATAAATTACTACTACTTAGCAGTCTGTTATTCAGAAACTAACCAAAAATGTATGTAACCAAAATTATAAGAATATAAAACAAACACCCCACCAAGATCCTTCATTACCAATCAAAACAAAAAAAAGAATGTTTTCAATAACTTTACTAACAATATTATATGTCCATGATAACAACACTACAAGATATCAACAGGATTTGCATTTGAGATTTGGTAATCGTTATTTACATTGCTTGTATAGCGTCCAAGAAGGGAGACTGAGTAGGTACATAAATGAACATGTACAATTATGTTTGTTATATTCACATGAAGGTTATACTAGGTAGGTACTAGCTCCGTTCGCTTATTGCGTGTTACAAATAATAAGATGTTTACAGATTAACGAGTACCTAGCATTTATCTCGAAACAAATACCTAATAAGTTACTTGAGCAGAATCAAGTATTATTTTGACTTTGAAATTATGATAACCAATAACGACAACAAACAATCCAATTTATTAATGAATTATATTTGCTACCAATGTGTGACATCTGTAAAAGACTAATGTAAATCAAAATATGTAGCAGCCATTTCATGATTACATACTGTTTGTTTACATATAATATAAATTTACCTCAAATTGCCAGTGTGCAGCTTGCAATAACTGTTTTGCTTGTTCTTGAGCACATCCTGCTGCTAGCACAAATTGATTTATCATGACTTGTTCACGTAAAGTTGAATCCATTGTAACAAAATTCAACAAAATATAAAAAGAAGTCCACCGAATACCCAAGAAATAACAAGCAATGAAAATAAAAGTCAGTAAAGAATGCTCTAATCAATCAATGAGCGCTAGTGGGCCTGGGTTAAACCACGAGTGCAAAAGAGAGATCCGATAAGTTTATGTAACAATCACCATTCACCGATACGAATATTCTGGCCACAAACACTATTTTCTTTTTTCTTTACAATGATAACTATTCATGTATTACCATTCCCAAATTGCCAATCAAAGGCTGTTTTTTTTTTGTGTTAACACTTGAAGTGGTGGTGGCGGGCAAACGGTACCGCCACCGCATTGACTGGGTACAGTGGGTACACCGAGACGGTGGCGCCGATGGACAATTGTTAGCAACATGTGTAAACTAAGCTTTACGAACACTCAATTGCAGCTTCCCAAAAATTGTCACACACAAGACATTAACTAATGAAAAACTTTATTACAAAAAAAAACAACCAACTTCCAAAAAAAACAATACAAAGTGAAAAATAATGCGTTAAATTCACCATCCATCTTACTGTACGTCCAGCCAAGGCCACGCACGATGCTTAACGAAAAACGACAGTGAACTTTATTTCGGAAGTCAGTGTCTAGTTTAGAATTTTCGTTTTTTGCCACGTGCCTTTAACCGGTCACGTACTATTAATGTACCCGGGCCGACCGAAACCATACTATTAAAATAACATTTTATTAAAATATGTTTTCACTTTGTGGTGTTTTTTTTTAAGTTTTTATTTCTCGCTTTTTAGTGGGTCAGTTTGTAAGTTATCTAAGTTACAATAGCCTAATGTCAACTGCTCATCACCTTTTACAAAATATTGCTTTTCCCGATGCAGGGACGTTAATCGTTGAGGATTTCTCTTGGTACTTCACCATCGGCTCCACTTCTCCATATGCATAGTGACGAGCATAAATTACTTGGCAACCATATTAAAGTAACCGAATCGCAATCCATGAAATACTTATTATGGAGTAGTTCCGGTGGCCATCTGTGGTCTTCATCATCAGTTCCATTTCACAAAATGGTGCTTTCCAAGAGTAACTGCAGTTATTATAAAAAGTATCCAAATCGCTATAGGTGTGCCTAAAATATTTGAAGAGTTCCCTCGATTTCTCCAGAATCCCAGCATCAGATCCTGACCTAAAGCCAATGGGACTACCTTCCATACGTCTCTTGTCTAGTTTATAACAAAAAAGAATTTCGCAAATCCGTCTATACATATATGATGGTGATAAGGCCGAAGAAAAAAATTAATAAAAAATATAAACATCTGAATTGAAAGCTCCTCCCTAAAAAAGTCTATTAAAAATATGATAAAAACAGTAAATTTGTCAATCTATTTTTTTAAACGACGAACTAACATTAGTTGTGTTAAAATTTACAACAATATTCTGCTTGCTCACTTCAGATGTCGCTACTATTACACGTCTAAGAATTTGACAGCTCCATCCGACAGATCCATTGCGGTTAATCCATTGAGATCTTAGAGTTTAGAACATTACTCTAAGATTGAGATAGTTTACAATGTCTATTGGTTAATCCAGTCGTACGTCTACAGTTTTCAACAAAAAAGAACATAACTTACACAAAATAAATTATAAAATGTTCATATTTTATTTACTTTTTCACTCCAGCTGCTTATAAATTAGTAGTCCACGAATAATAAAAGTAAGGAAGCGTAATTTGTGAACAAAATCAACGAAAAATTCAGCTCCAAACATCGCTACATTGACAAAATTATCGCGATTATTCGAACGAAAGAACACACATGCATATATGCCAATGAGCTGTGCTCGCGTAACGCGTTGCATTCCGGCAAGCGCGGTGATTGATTATTTGGTTCTCGGCAGGACAGATAATGGTAATTGGTTCGCGCGCCTGCTACAGTGCGAGATGCGTGGACGATGGTGTCGTATTTATTTCTTGTGCGTCCATCTCAGCAGAATCGAATTAAAACATTAATCGCAATTCTTTATCAAAGTAGGTCGTGTGTGCGTGATGGACCGGTCGGATGAAGAAATGTTTTTATGTGAAATACTTTTTGATGAAGAGGAGAATATATAGAAGAGAGAATAAAACTCGTCAATGCGTATCCCGTTCCCCGCTTCGACTGAGGCACACCGAATAGAGTCGAAACGCGTCGGCGAAGAAATGCGCCTATTGAGTAATGCGCGCGGGTGATTCGATTCGGCGTGCCTCGGCTCGTCGCTAATGGACTAGTTTCATAGATATACTTAAAGGAGGCGAATTTCTGCGATTCGATTCGCCTCGACTCAGCGAGGCTAGTATATGCGAGCCTTAATTAATATTGCAACACTCAAGTCACTTATATTTTTATCTAGTTTTCGTTTCATTTGTGATCGATTCAAAAGTAAATATAAACAAAACAATGGCGATTTACAGGCCGGCAGCAGTGCTGCTGCCTAAGACAAGCTTTACCATAGATAGGTTATTGGGTTCGGCCGTAAAGCTACGGTTTCCTAGAAGAGCGGTGACCGCTCACGTAGCATCCGCAATTTACGGGCGAATGACGTCACTGAAATGTTAATTATGAAAGTAAGTTGGTGTGGTTTCCTTTTAGGGTCTCCTACAGAGCGTGTTGACACCGTCAAGCAATCCCCGCCCCCCAAAGATTTAAAATCACTAGATTTGCCCACACCGTACTCAGTCACAAGAAGAAGTGACCATACTGAGAAGAGTGAGCTCAATGGCAGCCGGCACTGCGGCCGATATGTACGGCCATCACTTTTCTAAGAAACCACATAGCTTTACCTAAAAAAAATCACTGTAAAATCATTTTTATCGTGCCCGATTCAATCTACAAACATGAAAAAACTAAAATGACCAACACAGTAACAATAAATAGAAACTCTTATTATTATATAGACGTTTTTTACCAAACGAATTAGATTTCGATTGAAAATAAAAAGGGGCACATTTACAATTTGGAGCACAGTTGCTTAAAGTCAAAGTCAAAAGTCAAAGTCAAAGTCATTTATTTGCTTTAAATGCGGTTACAAAGGTGTTAATAAATAAGTATTGTGCGATGACACATTTCGCCATATTTTGGCATGCAAATATGAATAGTAACGCTTATTTAAATAAGCAGTTATCAGATTTTGAATTTTTTTTTTGAATTTAAATAAGCAGTTATCTATAACTCAAGTTGAAAATATTTACTAAACCTGAAATTATTTCAAGTAAATCAATCTTCAAGTTACACAACAGAAATATAGTAATAAGATAACCGTTGTGTCATCAGCAAACAGAACACAATCCTGTTCTATAGCTTGAGGGAGATCGTTAACATATACAAGGAATAGTGGTGGCCCTAAGATGCTTCCCTGTGGAACTCCGAAGTAATTTGGTCGGGGCTGAGAGTTAAAGTCGGTGATAATATTTACTTTGTCATCAAATTTTGTGATTCTCGTGATTTGAGTTCTATTTGATAAATAAGATTTGAACCATTCAAGGGCTGGACCTCTTATACCCATTTTACTCAGTTTATCAATGAGAATGGAATGATTTACATAATCAAAAGCTTTACTAAGATCTAAAAATAGAGCTGAAGTTGTAACTTTTGAGTTGATGTTATTTAGGATCGATTTGACTAAGTTAAACGCTGCCAATGAGGTGGATTTGTTTTTCCTAAAACCATATTGCTGTTTTGCAAGCATGTTATACTTGTCCAAGAAAGAAAGGACTCTCTTGTACATAACTCTTTCAAAGACCTTTGATAGAATTGGTATCAGCGCAATAGGTCGATAATTATTTTTGTCTGTTTTAGATCCTTTTTTGTGCATCGGTTTTATTATAGATATTTTGAGTTTTTCCGGGAAGCAACCTTGTACTAATGATAAATTTATAATAAATGAAAGAGGCTCTGCGATATATTGAGCGATTTGTTTTAGAAGATCTGTAGATATATCATCATAGCCAGACGACTTTGTGTTTTTTAATGTTTTTAGGATGCTAAAAATTTCAGCAGGATTAGTAGGTCTTAAAAATATGCTATTATCGTTGCTTTTAACATTTAGATCGTAAGTGTTGTTTTGAAAGATTGCATTGTTTTCAACAATACCTATAAAGAAATTGTTCATAGAAATTGTTAAATAATTGGCTTATTTGCCTGAATTAGGTTGAACCTGTGCTTGAGGCAAGGAAGTGCCAATAAACTTGTAATAAATTAACAGTGAGTAGTAAAAACTAAATTAAAATAAAGTAAATAATAGTTAAAAAAAAGGAAAATTAAACTGTAATGTTTAAAGCAAATAAATGTATTCTATTATATGGCCAACGGGTCGCCGGCCAATGATGTCTCTGCATGTGTATGTAGCATAATATTAGTCGGTGACTATAAAGTACATACTTAATCCATGGACAGTGAATGAAAATTCAATGTCAGTCATGTCAAAAATCAATCAGTCAGATTGGGCAAGTAAGTTTTGTTCTGCTCACGTTCTGCTGCTATTGCAGGATAAAAGTATTGATTTTCACTTATTGTTTAGATAATGGAACCGAATCCTGTAATTATTGCTGCCACAGCCAAACAAACGGCTTCGGTAAGCTATTAAGTTATTTTAAATCTTAAATATTTTATAGATTTGAATATTGTTGTTTTAAATGGTTATCGGTGTTTTTTTCAGCTTATATTTCTACATGGTCTCGGTGACACTGGGTTAGTATAACTTCAATGTATTACATTTTCCATAGAATATTTTAGTTGTCTAATAAAGATATCAAATAATGATGACCTTAATTTCAGCCATGGTTGGGCAAATACCATTGCCGCTATTCGTGGTTCTCATGTGAAGGTAATATGTCCGACTGCCGCGACGATGCCAGTGACATTAAATGCAGGCTTTCGTATGCCGTCGTGGTTTGATTTAAGGACACTAGACGCCACAGCTCCTGAAGACGAAGAGGGAATATTAAGAGCAACTGAGCATGTTCATCATCTCATTGCTAATGAGATAAAAGTAAGTAGAATGTTTTTTTTTTAAATATTATAACATTTTACATATTGTAGGTACATATTGTTTCAATTGTTATCATCAGTGTTTCAGTTTTATTCAGATGAATTTAAATATAATAATTGAGTTAGTTTTAAATTGCAACCCTAAATGGTAATACTTATTTCTTGACCTGTCTCTTGTTTTTGCAAAATTTACCTACATGCTTAATCTTCACATTGACAGCCAGCCAAATGTTACTTATAGACTGAGGTCATCTTGTTAAAATTGTGGTTGTCTCCTCATACTTCATGGCTGAACAAAGTAAAATTTAAAAAATGTGTCATTATGGCAGCCAGCTATTACCAAACTTATAATGAAGGAAGATTTAACTGTAGGAATCCATCTTGAATGAATGAATTGATTTTGCAGGGTTATAACACTTTTAACTGAAAGACAAATCCTGTGGTGTGCTGTGTGCTTGACACAAATTGTCTAGTCACCTATGTATATTATGCTTAGAGTATATAACACTGGAGAAGGCAAAAGCACAATATTCTATAATCAAAAAGTTTTGTCAGTTTCAATGGACAAAGGGATGCCCCTTCGTCCATTGAAACTGACAATGTTTGCCCATAAAGTTTTGAATGTCGTATTACATTCAAAACTTTACACTGATATGCAAAAATGCATAATTATTTAGAAAAAGAATAACACATTATTTACACACATGAATATCCATGTAATAGAAGTTTTGTGTACATACACAAAACACATTTCATACTGCTCACTGCTGTTCTGCTCACTAGGGAATGCTTAGGGCAAAACTGCTTCAAAATAAGTAATTTACATAGATTTTGGAGCTTAGACTAAAAGGTTTATATTTTGTTTTTCGCTTTTCAATTTATTTTTTGTGCTCAGAAGTTTACTTAGACTGAAAGTTATCGAATGATGTGCAAAAATGAACTAAAAGTGAAGCCTCTATATCAGTTTAAGGGGACTACAGAACCTAAACGTGCCTAAACGCAATTTTTATAATGCCTAAAAGTATATGATCTACAGTAAATAAAACCAGAAAAATATATGATATTCTTTCGGATGGGTACACTACATAAATACGAAAAACTTAATTCCGTCAGTCACAAATACGAATTTCAAAATACCGATTTTCATAATTCCGAATGGTTCCAAATTCCGAATATAACAACTCCGACTCCGACAATATTCCTAACGTTTATAATTACTATTCTGAAAATACCGAGTTTCAATAGATCAAATAACAAAAATACCGACTTAAAATTCCGAAATAAAAACGCTCGCTTAGCTTGCTCGCCTTCGCGCTATAATAGTCACAGTTCTAACCTGAACCAAATCAAGAGGAAAACATTTTGAACTTTATAAACATAAAACAAGCTGAAGCGAGACTATACTGTTCTGAATGTCAAAAGCAATGTAAGATGAAACTCGAATTATGCCTTGTTTTATGCTGAATCGAATGAAGTATCGAAATGTTATAATGTGGTAGTAGGATTTAGAATTTCAACACAGACATTACAAAATATTAAAAACAAATACTTGGATATGGTTATTCCATCTTTAAGTTTGATATATTTGAACGCTTTTTACAAGATTTAACAGCACAGCTAGGCATTTTCATGGAGCATTAAATAAGGACTTGAAAACGATTAACGACGTGCGTTAGCATCGATTTGAAATTAGTTATTATGAACATACTAGTAACTAGAACAATTAATTGCTCTTGTAGGTACGTTTACAGAGCAGGAAGTCTTCGTAAGGCTTCTCCAGTTTTACGTACTCTAAGATAATAAGTGGAGGTCGAAAAGTTTAGGATATTAGAAAATAAACAATTTTGGCTAGTAATCTTTAAAAAGGCAAAACACACTTTTCTTTGTTACATCCGGATTCCGGACCTTGCACATCGTATTAATAACTATCTTAAATTCATTCATTCACTGACAGACAATGCACAACCTAAATCGCTGGGTCTAGACGAATGAAATGTTGCTTGGGAGTTCCTTATTTAACGAATAGGTGAGCACTAAGTAAGGATTAAAAATTCATATCCATGTAAAAGCACTGCACGGGGTTAGCATCGCCTCAACTCAAGCCGTTCAGGATGCTTTCTATGACACTCCATGCTGCAACACACCCTTATAAGCATCGTAACGCACGATCACTTCGGCATCAGCTAGTAAACAGCGGTCACTGAGCTTTCGGCGGGCCGATCAACCGCTTCCGGTGAGCCGTCGTCGCCTCGCTTACGTAGGCTCGTCGCCACCTCCAGCGACGCCTCGGACGTACTAAGTAGAGATGTGTCCCTCACTCATGAGGTGCCTCGTTTGAGGTACTCGTGATCGCAAATTGAAAGAGTTACTCGAATTTCAATATTGAACCAACTCACTCGTTCACTCGTCCTCACTTAAAAATTGACATTGACATTATTGACGCGAGTACTCGCGAGTGAGTATTGAGTGAGCTTAGTGAGTGAATGAACAGACTTTCATAATTGTACAGAATATACAGAATGAGTTCGGCTCGTGAGGTGAATACATCGACGTACGACTCCTCGCCTCAAATGAGGGGTACCTCTTGAGGACCTCGCGAGGTAAAATGAGGTACTCCCTCAACCTCATATAAAAATGATGAGTTACCCATCACTAGTACTAAGGTACAGGGGGCCTACTCCCTAAGCGAAATCTGTACGTTCGGCCGTAGTTACGGGCGCTTAGCTCTCTTTCTCACTTACGGTATACTTACGTAACAGAGACGGTGAACAGAGCGCCCGTAACTACGGCCGAACGTACAGATTTCCCTTAGGGAGTAGGCCCCCTGAGCCGATACGGTTACGTGCTTACAGCCCGATTCAAACTTAATGGCGGCTCGGAACATTAGGCGAGTCGCTGCGCAGTAATGAATTCATATGTCGGCGGGGGTGAGGAGTGCGGTACTGCGCAGCGAATGGCTAACTTCCGAGCCGCCATTAAGATTGAATCGAACTATACGTTGGATTGACGCCTGGTTGACGACGACCCGATGAGGTGAGGTGAGATGATGCTGATCCCATGAAATGCTTGTACCATCGAAGAAGTTCATATCTATGCACCGTAAGGACTATTTCTGCTTGCAGTGCTCGGCCGCCATAGAACCGGGGCGGTAACAGATGTGGTCATCGCGTTCACGGGATTTTGTTTTCAAATTGCTTAGATATGACATTCTTCGATGGTACGTTTGCTTTGAACTTAAAAGGGTATGAAAGTTTGTATGGAAATTCGTCATTTTTTGCCGATGTTTATTCGTGCGAATGCCATCGGGCACACGGCTTGTTATAAAAATGTCTTAAATTTTGTAATTTTTAGTAAAGGGATAGATAGGTAAAAAAGCTATTACTTTGGTCTCATAATGAATAAAAAAATATTTCTGTTTTTCTAAAAGTCCTTCTCATTATTTTCGATTTTATATTGCAGGCTGGCATACTCCCCAACAGGATATTGCTGGGTGGGTTTTCTCAAGGAGGGGCATTAGCACTTCATGCAGGTTTGACGTATGCAGAACCACTAGCCGGAGTCATGTCACTATCGTGTTGGTTGCCTAGACATGCGCACTTTCCGGATGCAGTAAAGGCTCCTACAGATATGCTGGTAAGTACAATAACGCATCGATCAATAACTTGAATCTTTTAACTAAGTATTTAGTATGGTTGAATTAAATTATTTGGCGAAACTTCATAGACGTGAAGGGTAACGATATCTAATGATGATTTAAAAAAACATATTTATAAACTTATCATTTCGAATATCAGCTATAGTTACTTGAAAAAGTGAGTCTTGAGTTATGATTGTATTTTTTACTAGCTTTCACCCGCGTGGAGGGCGGAAATTATGCCACGGGAACGTACTACCGGGATAACAAGTAACCTATATGTTAAACCAGGTTATAAACTACCTGTGAGCCAAATTTAATCCAAATCCTTTCAGCCGTTTTTGCGTGATTGAGTAACAAACATACAAACGTACAAACTTTCACATTTATAATATTAGTAGGATAGTATGTATAGTTTAAATTTTATGGATAAAAAGCAGTGATAGCCTAGTGGTGTGACCGCCGGCCGGACTGCTAAGTCATAGGTCTCGAGTAGCGTTGCCAGGTGTCCCGATTTGCGCGCGACGTCCCGTTTTTCAGGGGTCTGGGGACGCGTCCCGATTTGCACATGATCGGGACGCTAAATGTCCCGATAAATCAATATTCAAAAGTATTATTAATAGCAAAAATAAATAAATTACACATCGCTATGTCGAGTACGATAAAGCGCTAGTAGTGAAGGCAGCAGTGCAAAACAAAGTCTTGACGCCGCTCCAAAAATGGCACAATATTATTATAGACAATCAAGACTTTGCAAATCTTCAAAAGTCTTCTTTTATAGCTTCAATACCGGTATCAAACGCGGCAACGGAAAGGGTATTTCGTCTCCGAGAAACCAAGGTTTGGTCTGAGAGGCAAAACCGAATGACACTCGAGCATGTCACAGCATAAATTCAAATTTAAACTAACTTTAACATGATTTCCAGTAACTACGTTATAAAAAACAAGGCAATCTTAAAGGCAGTAAAATCTGGGGTATTCCTCGAAACGCACCAACTTTGGAACGCACCAAAAGTATTTCTTGAAACGCACCATTCAGGTGCGCTATCAAAATCAAATTAAAAATATTATATTTTTATTCCTCGAAACGCACCAACGATGAAATAGAGAAGAGTACGTACGTATGAAGGATACGTAATAAATTAATGATATCGATAGACAAATAATAAATGAAATGAAGAAGATACTACTTTTGACTAAACCCAACTGCACTATTCAAGTAGGTACTTAAGTGAAATAGTTGAATCAAGTATTTTTCTGGGTTTTTTTTTCTCTGCGGTCAGGCAAGCAAGCTGGTCGGGGTAGCTGGCTGGGCTTTGTGTACCTAGGCGTAAATCGCGCCTGCGCCCTCATATAGGTTGGAAATTTTCCCACGGGAAAGTACTTCCGGGATAAAAACTCCTATGACCTAAAGTCCTAACCCAGGTCATAGTCTGCCTGTGTGTCAAATTTAATCGAAATGTGCCGTTAACCGTTAAGGCGTGAAAATATACCAGACGGAGACAGGGTTACTTTCGCATTTATAATAAGCAGTGGCGTTCCTTTCATTAAAGCAGAAAACGTTAACGTTAACCGTAACGTTAAACGGCTCACGTTTTAAGCAAGCCGGGCGGCTTGCTTAAAATGTGAGCCCACCAACAAAAAAAAAAAACTATATTTATAAAGCAACCAAGTCAATAATAATTCATCTCGCAAGAATTGATAAGAATAATACCTAAAATTAAAGCGCCTCCGCGCTGCACTGTGTCAGCCGCGAGCTATAAAAGCTACGATGCCAGGTTTACGTACAAAAAAGAATAATATTTAAATTCCGCGCCGTTTTGCATCACGTTGCCAACTATCTCGGATACCGCAGTTACGATCTCGCTCTAACACTATAGCGATAAGCAGGACGCGAGATCGCGTCGATGAATGAACGTTAATTCGTAAATTCTGTGGTAGGTACATTGCATAGCTTTTTCGGTCGCACTTGTGCTGGCTTCTATGAGGCTTCTGGACCACTCATCTTTTGCATAGAAATTGTTAAGTTTGTTGATACCATTAGTATGTACATATTTCGCAAATTGTTCTAATTTTTAAGACCGACTTTTGATTTTTTAATGAATGGAATGAATCGTGTGTTTGATTATGAATAGTAGGAGTAGGAGGAGTAAAGCAAGTATGTCGTTGCAAGACGCTGCGCAGTGCGTGAATTTCTATAGAATGATACAACTTCAATCAAGAGGAATAATAGAGGAATAAAGCTAATGTCACATAGTATGAAGGCTTGGGAGAAAGTTATTGAAAGGCGACTGAGAGAAGAGAGTGAAATTTGGCAAAACCAATTCGGTTTTATGCCTGGTCGGGGAGCAACGGATGCCATCTTCGCTATCCGCCAGCTGTGCGAGAAATACAAAGGTGCGCATAAAAACTTGCACATGGTTTTCGTTGACCTCGAAAAGGCATACCGAGTGCCTCGTGAAGTTTTGTGGTGGGCTCTTAAGGAGAAATGTGTGCCAAGGAAGTATGTGCAGTTGATTCGAGCGATGTACAGTCGATGCAGTACCCAAGTCCGGTCTACAGTGGGCACTACTGGTAGCTTCAATGTGGCGGTCGGCTTGCACCAGGGGTCGGCACTCAGCCCTTACCTCTTCTTGGTGATAATGGACTCTCTTACGTCGGATATCCAAGAAGAGGCCCCCTGGTGTATGCTGTTTGTCGATGACATTGTGCTGGTTGCCGAGAGTGGCTTAGAGGTCCAGAGCAGATTGGAGGTGTGGTGGGAAAGACTGGAGACCGTTGGCCTTAGACTAAGTCGAACTAAAACGGAATACTTGTTTTGCGATTTTGGCGGTTCTTCCAATCCTGTGTCCATATCTTTCGCCGGAACGCCCTTACCGATCTGCTCCGAATTTCGGTACCTCGGGTCGCTTGTCCAAGGGGATGGCGGAGTAGACCGAGACGTAACACGCCGGATCAACTCAGGATGGATAAAATGGCGACAGGTCACAGAAACAACTTGTGACTCACGGATGCCCCTCCAGTTAAAGGGGAAAATATATAAGTCCGTGATAAGGCCTGTCGTACTGTAGGGATCGGAATGTTGGGCCGTGAAGAAGACGGATGAAAAAAGATTGCATGTAGCGGAGATGAGAATGTTGAGATGGATGTGTGGAGTAACGAAACTGGATAAAGTAAGAAATGAGTATATAAGGGGAAGTTTAAAAGTTGCGCCAGTGACAGAAAAGTTGAAAGGAAATCGTTTGGCCTGGTATGGGCATGTGATGAGGAGAGAGGAAACGCATGTGACTAAAAGAGTGATGAGTGAATATAAATGCTGATGGATGGAGCGGGAGAGGAAGGCCTAAGAAAAAGTGGATGGAGTGTGTGAGGAATGATATGAAAGAGAAGGAAGTGAATGATAGCATGACAGTTGATAGGGGAGAATGGAAAAAGAAAACGTGTTGCGCCGACCCCAAGTAACATGGGACAAGGGCAGGAAAATGATGATACAACTCAATCAAATTAGTTCAAATTTGTTTTGAGTATACCAGCGCACTTTTTTTTGTGATTAGTTTGATAACCTTTGTTTTGAAGTTATTAAAAAGTTTCTTATCATTAAAATGAATTCGTAAACGCATGCAATTGTCCCTTGTGAAGGACTAAAGTGTGGGCAATCCTTACTCGGAAAGGTAAATACTTTGACTTTTACAGACAATTTGTGGTAAAGAAGCGGAAGGCTGTTCACATTGTGAGTAATTATAAATATTATCAATATCGTAAACAATGTGTAGTTGGAAATCACAAATCAATCAATTATTTGTGCGCCATCTAGTAGCCGGATTAATTGTAATATTTTGCCCATAGCGACTGTTGCGACTTTGCGAGCGAGTGTAATATGAATTAACTCGAAGAGCTCCGTCGTGTCAATAATGATAAAATGTTTTTATTTTTATATGCCTCCGCTTGCCCTAATTTTGACCCCTAGGCACGCCACTGAATAATAGTATGGATTTTGACTAATTCCTTAAGGTGAAAATACACATGCCTGTAGCGGGCACTGACACACTTGCATACCAGCTCAAAAAATAAAGACATGATTTTCGAACAAAAAATTATTCGACCAAAATGTTACTATTACGTAACTGTCTTGTCCATGGAAAGAAAAATATCCAATAAATCAAACTAAAGTTCCATTTGATTGTGTGCTGTTTCAGAATATTAATGCAAATTAACATACAATTTAGGGAGCTTCCTCTTAACTGGCATGCCTGTTCATGGCAAGCAAGTGGATTCCACAACATTTGATTTACTGACATGCAATATGAGGGACTCGGAGGGCTGCAGAACCGGCACGTGTGAATGTACGCGACTAGGGTTGCCCGGTGTCCCACTTTTTAGGATCGTGTCCGACGAAATATACACAAGTCCGGCCTGTCCGGCTTTTGCCAGACTTGGTCAACCCCGCCCCGCCAAATGGCACCTGATTATTGATTGTTTTAATTACTTTTAATGTGAAGAAGTTACAAATTAACTACTTTATTAAGAACAAAATGCGATGGGCTCATTCACACGAGGACGATTCGTGTTTTTTGACTTGTTTCCTTATGCAATTTGTACGTGCATCCATCATGACGTATCGTGTTTTTTTTATCGTCAATGACGGATCCCGTGTGAATGCGTCCTAATTCTCAAATGAATAACAATAATAAATACACAAAGAAAAGTTTTTTTTTTCTTTTAAAACCATTGTCAGGCTTTCAGGGCAAAATGTCGGGCTAAATATGAATCTGTGTCCGGCTTTTCTATTTTTGGGTCTGGTAACCCTATACGCGACAGCTTCAGGCATGCCAGTAGCTGACCCGTAAAGCTATTCTGTAAACAGTTTAACTAAACGATGTGTGTGTATTTAATGTCATTAAAATAAAACACCAGTCGCTAACATTTTTAAAGTTATATCCAATTTAGTTTTGGCTGGGATTGCATATGAGTATCTTTTTTTTTTATTTGGTCCATAATAATTTTCTTAAATGGTTTCTGTAACCATCTGCATCTTGTGACATTTTTGAAAGAAAAAAACGACTTGCACCATAATTATCGCTTCTAATCCGCTAATCCAATCTTTGACCCAAATCTTTCTTCTTCTTCTTTTCTTTTTTACTCTCATTATTTTAGCCACACAATCCACTGCTAGTAATTAAATAATGTGCTATTTAATTCGCTTCGAATGCATTCCATTGCAAAAACTAGAAACGGTAGTTATAACGTGGGACTCGATTGTATTGTCTCGTGAACTGGCTTGTGTATACTTCTTGCAAGTAACAGGAATGCAGGGAAGCAATTGGCATATAAGTTTAATTGCAAATTTATCCACAGTGTGCCATTTACTTGCACATGCCGTTAATACATTTTACAGGCATGTGTATTTTCACCTTTAGAATAATATTAAGAATGAATGGAGAAGAAATATTGAGAGTAGTGTTATGATGAGGATATTAAGATTAATGTCCTTAAGAATTTTAAGTAATAACTATGGCTAGGTGGAGTGACGATCATGGCAGGCTGGCTATTAGCAGCAAGATAAGACTAGCCGAGAATCAAGTTAAGTGGCGTGCGATTGTCCAGCAATGCTGTAATAGGCTGATAAGTTTCTTTTGCGTCACATTAATTAAAGATAAACATAATACAATGTTTATAATTAGACTTCCTCAATTTTTTTTTTACTTTAGGTAACTAATTTATCAGTTCAGTTTTATCAGCACCTTTAGAACTTGATAAGCCACATTTAATGCTGATTGTAGGTAGTTGTTTGTGTATATTAAGTTAGGCATGTCTTCACTAGATCCCCTCTACCTTGCCACAACTACACATGCAGATCAGTAAACCCAATAAATACGAGGTAGCGCTCTCACTTTGAATTTATAAATCAGAACGTACTACACAATCAATTATAAACCTTATCCCATCAAACACAGCGTGCATTTACCATGCACCGTACAACTCACTCACACGAAAACATTGATCGCTATAGTTGTGCTGTGCAAATGCTATTTATTTTACATATACGCTAGTGATTGACTAAATCGGAAAGATATCGATTCTCCCATTTATTATTGTAAGTATTAATTTTTTTGGGAGTTCCTACAAAATATAAAAATAAAAACCGGCCAAGTGCGTATCTGACCACGCACAATGAAGGGTTTCGTAGTTGGGATGAATTTATCCCAAGAACAAACTTAACATTTTAGTTGAAAAACGTGTTCTCCCATACGGAATGTATGGGAGATCCATGTTTTTCAAACTGCAAATTTAAGTTGGTTGATTATTTCTCGTTAACCTGTACAGCCTACTTAGCTCTCATAGTTTTCCTTTTAATTTCGTTATATATACTACTTACTGCTGTGAATTTTTTCACAAATCCAAGTACAACCATTTAGGTAGAAGGGGGTGGGGGGGACACTTGACTCTAACAAAAAATTCAGTTAAAAGCTTAATATTTCGCAAACGGATCCCTTTTTTTTTTTTTTTTTTTTGAGGGTGGGAAATCATCAAATGACTTCTCCCGCTCTGGGCAGAGCGAGAGGGTGTGTCAGACTTTTACTGACTAAAACCCACCCGTGTTCCTTCCGTTGCCTGTGTGCCGGGGCCGCGTTATCCCTTTCGGACAAACCCGCAACCCCAGCAGGCATTGGTCTTTCGACCCCGTCGGTTGGTGCTGACATCTCTTTGAGGCGCGCGTGGAACACAACGCGCCGTCGACACGGGCCTGGTCCTGATCGGACGGCGAGCTGCCCATTGCTCACCGTCCGCAAGCCCGCGCCTACGGTGGCCGGAAGTCGGCTCTGGACTCCCGACGCCCGGGGCGTCTCCTGCGGCGACTAGGGCCGCGAGGGCGTGCAGCTTGCATCTCCCTCGCGCGCTCCGCCTCCTCCTTCGCGAGCATAACTGCTTCGCAGAAGGAGGTGACGGCCTCCCATGCACTCTCGCTCCGAACCATGGCCTGAACCAGGGCCGGACGCGAGAGATCGTCGCCGCCGCTCGCCTCCGTGAGGACACGGCGGTGCTCCGCCCAAGCCGGGCAGACCTCCACCGTAGCAAACGGATCCCTGAATCCAAAAAAGGTTTTGACAAATTCACAATATTTTTGAACGACCTTTCTAACAATACCCAAGGGGAGGTACCCTAAAAAAAATATTTTTAATAATTTTATTTTACCACTTTGTAGGCATGATTAATATGTATACATATGCCAAATTACAGCTTTCTAGTACTAACCGTCTCTAAGCTAACCCGTGGACAGACAGACAGACAGACAGACAGATGGACATGGCGAAACTATAAGGGTTCCTTGTTTACAACGGAACCCTAAAAAACTAAATACATAATAATAAGATTATATAAATAAACAATACGTGGCTAAAAAAAATATATTAAGTAAATCAAAAATTTCAACATTTTGAGAAAATCTAAAAGAGTATTAAAAAAAACATCGGTCTTCCAATCAGGCTATAACTGTTGACAAATTGAAGAAAAATCTTTAATAGTAATACAAAGTCATACGACAATCGACATTGTTGTCGATAGCTTACGTTTGCGGATCTGCACAACCACATCACTAACTCGTCGCAAAACACAGCGGCCGTACTACACGATGCAACCGCTTAAAGAACGTATCGTTTTGTGATTTTTACATTGCTTGTCCAGTTACTTAGCGACATGCTTTGGTAGTGGTAAAGAAGCAATGTATTTACTACAATAATAGTACATTCGCTGTGATATATGAAAACAAAAATAACGTAGTAAAGGCAAGAAATATTTTACGATTTGTTGTTTTTCATGATTTTCAACACAAATATAGTTAAATACTTGTGCTGATTTATGAAAACTGGTTCTTGATTTATAAAGTTTCTAGTTTAGCTTCGATTTTTACAAGAAACCACTGAACAACACGGTATTCTTAAATGTTATCACGATCGCGTTCGAAAGCGCACTAGTTAGCGGAGACGGCCATTTGTCTGAGGCATGAGCATTGTGAGCATTACGCGCGGACACAGACACGCCCCCATGCCACTTCTCCTGTTATTTATATTTCTATGGTTAGGCTCAAAGACGGAAAACGCGAAAAACCCGACAAAAACGAGTTGTGGCAGTTTTAAAACAGCCACCACGCGAAATTCGCGTTGTGGCTCTATATAAACGGCCACAACGCCTTCTGGCAGACACAGAACGACAAAAAGTGAAATTGTATCATGGCTCTTTTTTTATTCAACCACAACGCGTTCTGGGAAAAAAGAAAAACGAAAAATGACGAACAATTTACAAATTTTCGCCGCCGCCATCTTGGATTTTGTGCATCCTGTTCCTGTTTTCGGCATTCGACAAGTTCCGTAAAACCTGTCCGTCGTGTCGTGGTTGCATCAAAAAAGGTTAAAACGGGTCGCGTCGTGTCTTTGCTTCATTGCCAGAACGCGTTGTGGTTGAATATCAAAAGAGCCACGACACAGAGCCAAAACGCGAATTTTGCATCGTGACTATTTTGAAAAGGCTACATCGTTGTGGCCCATTTTTTCGCTCAATGAGCGTTCTCGGTCTTTGAGCCTAAGAAATACAATACTCATTGTATTCCAGCCATTCAATGATATCAATATTTATTGTTGTTTATTAATACTTACAGGAAGACCAGGTTAATCACCTGGACATACTGTATATCTAATGTAATTTTAGTAATCTTGGCGTCGCATTTACACTTCACGTACAATCGTATAAATCACTTTCAAAAGATAAATCAAATCATTTATAACTTAGTTAAATATAGATCTCGGTCAAAAAATAAAATGTAATCATGGTATATTTTATCAATATTGGGTTTCGCTAGAAAAACTATGTAGGTATGTCCATCGATATTTTCGTCAATCGTGGACCGATATAGTTTTTTTTTTTTTTTTAGTAGGGGAAGCTTGCGCGGTGGTCCAAATTTCTTATTAACTTTGCATGGGTGCTTTTTTTAACAATTTATTATGTCCCATTCGCAAGGCACGACCACCCGTGCCTGCGACCAGCGACCATCTCAAAACGGGCTGGACTATTTTGGCCCACTGACCAATACCGTCGGTCGTCTGCACCAAAAGAGGTACGTAGCCCTCTTTACGTTTCACCACTAGAGCCGTCCACTTCGAGATCGCCGCTAGCCTCAGCGCATACTCCGCCATACTGGCGTTGCGCTGATTCGTCGTCGACGCTGCCCAACCGAGATACACTCCGACAATGCCATCCAACATGCACGGTGCCGACAAGGAGCTCAGAGACGCCTTCTGAGAGGAGGCCAGTCGCTGAGACATCGTCTGGCGCTTCATAACGCCATCGGCGCCATTTCATGGGAGGCATCTGGGAGCTTCTCGTCCGCTTCGTGAAATCCGCGCTGTATACTATGCTCTTCGAGAAACACCCACACGAAGACGTATTGTCCTCAGTCTTCTGTGAGGCAGAGACACTGTAAATAGCCGGCCGCTGACACATGTTTCCGTAGACAGCGAAGACAATTAGACACGATCTCTTCATACTCGGTGGGTCGGCCAGACTGCCATCACCCGGCGTGTTCACCGAACAAGACATAGACAGCAAGAGACTATAGCGGCGCTTACTCGCTGATATGTTCAGGCGTCGCTGGGTCAGAGAGTACCTGCCAGAGCTTTTGCCTCGCAACACATCGCCGCGAGGCCGTATAGTCCCCGTGTTTCCTGGGGCCAGCAGAGAAATCTGGACCGCAAAGTTGCCCACTTTCGGCGGTACCTTGAAGCGTCCAGTGAAGAAGATCGTCCAACTACCGAAGTAATCCAGGAGTGGAGTCGCCACTCGATGTCTTGGCGACTGGCCTTTCGGAAAGCGTCTCGGAGCTTTTTGGCACCGTGCATGTAGGTGCCTGTATGTGCACCAACGTCGAATATACATTCCAAGTGCAAATGTAAGTTGGTAGGTACGCAAAATCTTGACAGATTTACCATGTTATTTTAAGACCATAGAATTATTATAGATTTGCAATCAAATAATTAACACTTATATCAGAATTTATCATAATTGTTATTATTTACTGGTTTTTGCAGAACAAGAAACTTAGTCAACCTACACCAGGTTGACTAATACGGTAATTAAGTGACCAGTAATTATGTAAATGTAAAATCATTTGAAGGGATGAATAATTAAACAATATGTCTATTCAATAAGCCTAAAAAACGAAACAACATAAACCAATTCTAAAGTTAGAACATTCACAACAAACACATTTTCTTTTTAGGGAATTTTGTCGCTTTAACAACAGATAATAAAAATTATAAAAACTTAAATCCAACTACAAAAAATCCGGAGTCACACGTAATATGATAGACCTAATATGTGACTCCGGATTTTTTATTTGTCTACAATACAATACAAATACAAAATAGTTTATTGTGTAAATAGAAAATTACATTTTAAACGTGTTTGGAACCTCTTTTTAAGCAAATAATGCCTGTATTAGAAGGCTCCGCTCTGTGATGTCTTGTTTATACGTTTTTTGTTGCCTTTTTTGTCGAAGTTGGGTTTTAGTTGTTATTAATTTTATTTTTATTCAAATTAGTTTGGGGATATATAATATAATAATAATAATATACAGTTCTATCAAATATAACTAGCTGCCCGCCCCGGCTTCGCACGGGTAGCCTACCCTACTCTGCTAAATTCACATTCATCAAACGCGCTAACTGTCCAACGCGCGAAGTTAAAATAGTCGTTAAGTTTTTTGAAATTTTCCAATTTTTTGCGCAATTTTCTTAATTTTTCTTTCCTTAAGAACTTTCTTACAATAACAAACACAACAAAAAAAGAATTAGCGAAATTGGTCCAGTGGTTCACGCGTGATGCCGTGACCAAGAGAAATAGGGATTCATTTTTAGGGTTCCGTAGTAAACAAGGAACCCTTATAGTTTCGCCATGTCCGTCTGTCTGTCTGTCTGTCTGTCCGTCCGTCTGTCTGTCCGCGGCTTAGCTCAGAGACGGTTAGTACTAGAAAGCTGTAATTTGGCATATGTATACATATTAATCATGCCGACAAAGTAGTAAAATAAAATCAAGTTTTTTTTTTTTGTACCTCCCCTAACCGTATAGTGGGGATGTTTTTTTTTTCCTCATCTACCCCATTTTGTGGGGTATCGTTAGAAAGGTCTTTCAAAAATATTGTAAGTTTCTGAAAACCATTTTTAGATTCAGGGATCCGTTTGCGAAATATTAAGCTTTTAACTGAAATTTTTTGTTGGAGTCAAGTGTCCCCTCCCCTCTTCTAGCTAAATGGTTGTACTTGGACATGTGAAAAAATTCACAGCAGTAGTATATATAACGAAATTAAAAGTAAAACTATGAGAGCTAAGTAGGCTGTACAGGTTAACGAGAAATAATCAACCAACTTAAATTTGCAGTTTGAAAAACATGGATCTCCCATACATTCCGTATGGGAGAACACGTTTTTCAACTACTTTCTAATGTTAAGTTTGTTCTTGGGATAAATTCATCCCAACTACGAAACCCTTCATTGTGCGTGGTCCGACACGCACTTGACCGGTTTTTTTTTTTAATATATACATATAGCCCGGGGAAGTTACGCCAAATTTAGGTTAACTTTGCATTAAATTAAAACAGCGATTTTTTTTCATTTAACGTGTAGGGTATGGTCAAGGGAGTATATTAAACTGTATACCGCGAAAAGTTCACCCGCGCGTGTACGTTTTTTTTAAGAAAACATCTAATTTCTATTTTACATGGTAGAAAAAAATATTAACAGATATGTTTGTATGGAGTGTTTGTCGAAGAGATTAGGTATCACAAGTTGGTCAAAAAATTTAACATTTTCATTCACAGAAATTTCCACAAAAATAAAATTACGTTTGTTTTTAAATTGTACTTCAAGCAAAAATATTAACAGCAGTTTTTTTGCATTAAATTACTTAATTAAATATTTAAATGCGCTATTCAACAAAGTTAAACATATTGTACTAGCGCCAGATATTAATAAAAGTTTTTTTGCAATAGCGGTTCAGGCAAAAATGAGTTAAATTTAGTTTGACTTTTATTTATAGGCTCACTTAATTACAAGAAAATTAATTTATGAATTTATTAAATATATTTATTAATTATTTATATTAATTAAATTTTTTATAGATAGGTATATAACATTTTGCTTTAATGTGTTTAATTTTCTTGTAATTAGGCCGACCTAATTACAAGAAAATTAAACACACGTAATGTGTTTAATTTTATTTATACGCTCTATCCGAATAGAGCGTATAAATAATAGTTAAACTAAATTTAACTCTGTTACATCTTTATTACCAACTTTTTCTTGTTAACTATTTTGCCTCAATTTTTATTCACGAAAATGCGTTTTTTTTACCTTGATGCGGTCCTGGAAAATGCTTAAATTTTTATATTATTTGAAGAGCTAAGTTCAAAAACACGATTCAGGAAAAAAAAACGCTGTTAGGATTTAGTGCAGGGTTCAAACCTAATTTCCCCGGCCTAATATTTGAAATGTGGTAATTGAGCCCTTTCATTTGATACCCAACAGAAACCTAGACTAGAGGGCGCTATATTCAATTTAATGTGAGGTGACATAGCCTTTAACTAGCGGACGATCAAGACGCTTCCAACGATACCTCATTTGTCAAATTATGATGAGCAGTTTAAAAGTTATGAGGGAACAGATGAACATTCAGAAGTTGGTGTCTTTGGTTTAGAATTTTCTTTATGGCCACCGACTTCCGAAATTAAAAGTTATTTTTCACTAAGTTGTTTTTTTTTGGAAGTCGGTGTATTTGTTTTTTGTAAAAAGTTTTTTTTTTTTCTTTTTACTTGTAGTACCTAATCCACGCAAAGCTGAATATCACTATCTGCTGCAATGTAAATAACAGTAACAGGAAGTTATTATAACATCATCCACATAGACTGAGTGCAAACTTAACATACGTATTATTGAAGTTAACTCAAAAACTACCCTAGTAACGTTAATAAAAAAGTTATGGGACCACCGCGGAAGCTTCCTCCAAATATGTTCAAAATAGGTCCATTATAGACGAAAAACATAATTTAAAAAAACTTACAGGCGAACATAGAACCTTTTCCTTTTTGGAAGTCGGTTAAAAAGTAGTTCACCATATAGATCAATAGGCTCCACAGCGAAAAGTATGAGATAGTAAAATTTTCCTTTCGGGTATGATAAACTAAAAACATGTCACCACTACAGAACGGCTTGCGACTGAAATGCCGTACTATGCACAAATATGGGACCGAGATGCATCCTCGACTGTTATTAGATGAACCAAAAGTCGTACTGCTGACGAGTTTTCGGCAGTTAGTCCTACATGGCATAACGGTTATGCCATGTAGGACGCCATGTTGTTCCGCGGGTTATAGGTTATGCCATAGCCTATAAATAGCGGAACAAGAAGACGTTTCCAACGTTATCTCGTTTGTCAAAATACGACGAGTTGTTTATGAGTTATGACGGAACAGATGAACATACATACATAAATAATAAATTATTTTAATTCAGACTATTTAAATGTCCAGATTTTGTTAGCACTTATTACAGTATCTTAAAAATCTTTTAATTTTATTTTAATCTTAATTTTATTTGTAAATGTTGTGTTACTTGAATAAATGATTTGAATTATTATTATTATTATTAAAAAGAGGCTCCCTAAATTACATGTTAATTTGCATTAATATTCTGAAACAGTCACGCGTACAATCAAAATTAAATTTTATTACTGATGTGTTGTTAGCGTTTAGCACACAGTGGCGGGGTGCATGGGGCGAAGCTTGCGTGGAAATTGTCTTTGGTCTTAAAACTATGTTAGTAATGGTTAGAGTATATAACACTGGAGAAGCCATACGAACACTTCCCCTCTGTAAAAGTACAAGAACAAATGTTCTAGTACGTTCATAAAAACTACTGTCAAATCGGTTCTAACGCACTTCGTGAAAATGCGTAGCTGTGCTATTAAATTCTGTAAAAAGCGTTCAAATACGTCAAACTTACGTAAAGAACTGAATAACCTTCCATATGTAAACTTTTTTTTAAATATTTACTCATGTTTTTATTGAAATTCAAATTCTTAACCTCATAATACATTTCGATGTTTCATTCGT
Source organism: Agrochola lota (assembly GCA_947364205.1). NCBI lineage: Eukaryota > Metazoa > Arthropoda > Insecta > Lepidoptera > Noctuidae > Agrochola > Agrochola lota. The sequence goes on from OX376236.1 coordinate 11,205,212, forward strand.
TTCAACAATGATTCAATATAAGTATTATTTATTCAGTAAAAGTACAAGAACAAATGTTCTACATTCGTTCTTGTACTTTTACAGAGGGGAAGTGTTCGTATGGCTTCTCCAGTGTTATATACTCTTAAGTAGTAATGAGATCAATTCATGTATTATCATAAAAATCTAAAAAAGTTATTGAATATATAAATTAAAGGATGAAATAAATAACAGAAAATAAATAAAAATAATAATAGATTAAATTTTATATAACTAAGTACAAATAATCTGGTAACATGCAGCCTGATGAGCCTTCCCACAGTGGCAGCTGTAGGAAGGCTAAAGGAAAATATTATACTTATGCAAAAAAATGTTTCTAACAACAAATAGTGAAAGTAATGAGGTTAGTGATGATGTACTCGTATATGTGATTAAACGGCAACGGTGTATAATATTTTATTTTCTTTAGTTGAGGCACGAAATTGTAAAGTATGACACACCGTGAGACCACCTCAGAATTATACTATAATTTACAAAATATGTAAACTTACACTTGTAAAGTGAAAATGTTTATTGTACAGAAATATGTAGAATTGTAGGTACAATTTTAAAATTTTGTAAATGTTCCACCATGACAAATTAGTAACTTGTAATTTTTATTAAACAGAAACTTGTAAAATTGTAGCCTGTCATCTACAATTGTCAATTTGTAAGTTTTATTAAACAGGGCCCAGGTTGTTTATGATGATGAGCATATACTCACTCTTTATATCGCAGATACCTAACAGCTTCCTTAGTCCTCCGACAAATGGATTCAGCAACACAATGTCATTCGCGTAACTGATGTTATTGACGCAAACGTTATCTATACGTATGATATCCGGCATGGCTGTTGCTGAGCTCACCTATCAACTGATTGACATACAGAATAAAAAGTCTTGGAGAGGTCAGTCCCCATAGCCTGTTATCAAATCATAACCCTCTTTGGCTTTGCCGTAGTCGGGTAAAAAGGGGCTACATCTCAATCCGTTGCAGACGTACTAGGTGTCGGAGGGCAACCTACGAGTTGACATAGGTTGTGGTCTGGAAGTGATGGACGTGGGGGTTTGTCGCCCGAGAGGGCTCAGGACGGTGATGAGCCGCCTAAACATAAGGTGGGTCAAAATCTCCCGGGGTAATCGCTCCGTCCTCTGGCCATAATACTAGTTGAAGCATCACCATGTCGTTTTTGATTGACGACCTACGATGGCCCCAACGTTGGCGACAACGCTATTCGTTCAACAAAGTATGGATCCATAAAGTAGCCTACGTTAGGACTTGGTCGACGCGTGTCGGTTTTATCAAAGAAATACGCACCAATACTCGCTGTGTCCACACGTTTCATGTTTGCTCAGTCTTGGACACTAGGTAGTAGGTACCTATTACATAAAAATAAGGAAAGTAGTCCTCTATACATATAACATTTGCTTTGCTTGACGTCAGCGAAAACGGGCATCTAATTTTCCTTTGGTTATCCCGTAGAATTTAATCAACTTGTTCTTATAAAAGGTGTCTTTGTTTCAGATATTTCAAGCCCATGGTGACTGTGATCCAGTAGTTCCATTCAAATGGGGACAAATGACAGCTTCATTTCTCAAAACATTCATGAAAAATGTTGAATTTTCAACATACCAAGGATTGACACATAGTTCTTCAGAAGCGGAACTTAAAGACATGAAAGCATTTATAGAAAAAACATTGGCTGCTTGAAAGAATCAGAACTAAACCCTTGTAAAAGTACAGAAATTATTTTTCTCGTTGATATAGTTACACTATTGTTAGTAAATTAATATTCTGGCTATCGTCATGCTACTTTCCTGTTCCAATTTAAATTTGCTGCTAAGCATACCCTAGTATAAAATTAAAAATAATAGGTAGGTACAATATTCTATTCTAGGTTATAGGAGAATCTTCAAATAAAGTTATTTCCATAAGCATTCTTGGTTTATTATTAATTATTTGGTGAGTAATTATAATAAATAATTTATTTATGTCCGTAAGTGTCCATTACCATTAAAATATTTGAAATATGCTTTGTCCAGTTGGTAATCCAGTTGAGTTATTATAGTCTTCAGTTAGTAGTAGTTATTATGGCATTAGGAGTTTTTGATGGTAATTCGTTGACAATCTTGTTTCGGGCCTAATATTAATTGTTAACGTTGTATGACATGAGAGGAGGATACAACTTATCTACGGGGTCAAATTAAATAAACTAGCGAAACGCCATAGATGTGAAGTGTATCGACATCTTCATAAATGATAAAACAAAAAAATAAGCATCGATCGTGGAGTACCGCTAGCAAATTTAATCGGACCTTGTATTATCGACTAATAAATTAAAGTCGCTTTTTGTATTTCTATGACCACGTTATTTTTCTAAACTACGCAACGGATTTTTATGTGGTTTTTATTCCGAAAGGTTTATGTTTATAACCCGTTAAGGTTTAAGTTTAAGTAACTTAAAATAAAGAAATCTCGATGTTTTGTCAAGTCGTAAAAATCGTGCTAGTAGATAGTGTAGGTACCATAGGATTGCCAACGATAGTACATTTTGCGGCAAGTTTGCAAAATTTGTGACAGCCAACTCAGATTCTGACATCGCTAGAAGCCAGAATCTGAGTGGGTGTGTTGTGGACGTGAGATTTTGACTTCGCGGGTGATTAAGCGTTGCGTGTGTGCTGTCTGTTCAAAAAGTTTTTGATGAAATTAGGATGAAAGTGTAAACAAACCAGGTTAGTTTCAATTCTTACTCAATCACTCACTACACCTATTAGATTAGTATGAAGGTAAAAACCGTGCTAGTAGATAAATAATAGTACATTTTGCATTAAGTGTGCTATGGCAAATGCTGAATGAATCAAATGACGATTTTCAACACACTTGCAAAGGAAAAATAAATAAAATTTCAAACTATTATTATTTTGTAACAAATATTTCTAACAGATATCAGATTGTGTCGCGAATTTGTTCATGCCCGATTCGAAGCCGCCAAACAGCTTTAAATTAAAACTAAAAAACGAATAATTTTATTCATAGAACATTCCATGTTAATTGGTTGAAAAAAATAAGTGATTTGATTAAATAGGTGTTACTATAATGTATATTTATCATATTTTATTTAAATAAATAAAATCCTACCAAAAAAAAATCATAAATAATATATTCATATTGTATAAACTGCGTAAAAAAACCCTGTCAGATCCGAAACGGGCTCATAGGTACTTACTGCAATAACATTACCTAAAAGTAATAAAAAATCGAATGATTATTGAAAATAAAAAGTTGTTGCTATTTAAAAATCATATTTTTAGTACCTACTTACCAAAGTTACCCCTTTTTTATTTTATTAATTCATTCAAAATGAGCTAATCTTCAACAAGGGTCATAAGTTTTTTTTTTTTTTTTCTTTAAGTTGACTCTTATTACGATACCTAACAACACCCTCGCGTATCGAACAGAGTTTTTTTACATTTTGTATATTCAAAACATTTTCAGGGAAAAAAAAGGCATGCAAGTTTTTTGCTGAGGTAAAAAAATCACACATTACATCTGCATCTGTGACTAATGATCTGTTGAACACACATTAATATGTGGCGTACTTTCCCGGTGCGGGAATGCCATGTAAAAAACACGCGTGTTCAATAAACTGCATTATAAACCATGCGAGTGTGTTGAAAAAATCGCTTTTCGTGTCTGTCTGTCTATATGACCGTCGTTAATTTCTTCTAAACTACCGACCTAAACGATAGATTTTGATGCGGTGTTCACTATAATTAAAATATTATTATTATTATTTCGAAAAAGGTGAAACCTTGTTTGACAGATAAAAATATATATCTAGGTAATCTTTTAATTTCATTCTATTTGTCTTGCAGCAATGCACTCTAAGCAATGTTTAAACTCCCGGAGGTGAATCGTACATTCAGCAGCTGCCTTTTTGTTAAGAAGTACGAAATATGTGATTATCCAATGATTATTACTCACTCTTGTGCATGTGCCAGGTTGTAATGTAATTTTGCAGGTACTTACCTATTACCTATATGAACTTCATGTACAATTCTGTATCTAATGTAACTTCTTGTATATATTTTGTTCACAAATAATAGTTTTACAATTAACTCCCAGGTATATAAATACATACAAAAAAAAAAAACTTCTGCTTTTATTTCGCCATATGCTAGGTACTCACGCAACGACTTTAGTCGCCAGCGATTCACTGGTGATTTCAAATCTCACGGTTTTACACAGATGTTGACAGCGTGGTGGACGTGAGATTCTGACATCGCTAGCAATCAGTCGCTGCGTGTATACCTACTGTCTGTTACAAAAGTAACTGATAAAAAAAATGTATCAGAAAACCCCGTCTGACCCATATAAGTTGATCCTGGAAACAGGATGCCTACCATGATCTAATTAAAAACGATTCAAAAGCAAGGCATTTCAGTTTACGTTCTTAAACTGCATCGCTTCAAAGTCGTACCATGACGTCCAATACGCTCAGCGGCATTTGGATCGTTAAAAGTGAATGAAAGATCGCAATCTGTGGCTGAACCGCGCGGCCGCGTTTGGAACGTTTTTGGTGAAAACGAGACAACGCTATTATTGTCAAATAAGTTTGTTTCGCGCACGTTATTTAGTGTCAGACACGTTCAGAAGCAAGTAACATTTTATTTGTTCTTAACTCAGTATCATTACTTCAAAGTAAAACAGACACTCAACAGTTTTTTTTAAGATTCCACATTAATACGGTAACTATTGTTAAAATAATTCTTAGTCAAAGTAGATATTTATTTACCTTTTGCTATTTATTAAGTATACGAAAAAATATTTTTATTTCGACGTAATAAAACAAATTATGTTTCTGTTTCGAACGTACCAGAGTAAACAAAGTTGTGCGAGTTGAGTTGGGGCATAGTGGGCATAGTGTGAGGCAGAATCTTCCTCAAAAAACTCAAATAAAAGTAGTTCATCAGAAATCTGTTAGACAAAAACGAATGCGGTTAAAAAAGGCATATAAAATAGGTGTTTTAGACGTTTAAAAGAAAGATTAAAGCTCACTTACATTGGTTTTTGTACAATTCCACTAAAATAGCACTAAAAAACTTTATTTTCGTCAATAATTCACCAAACGTTTCAGTTTATGTTAGACAAATAGTAACTTTTATTGAATCGCTTATTTTGACAGTTGAGCGTTTCAGTTGAGCTGCTATAAGGACGTCGTGGTACCAAACAAGAATGAATGAAACCAAAACTTGCGACTCAGTTTGGGACAATCGCTGTCACATGGCATGGCCTAAATTGAATCGTTAAACTAACGTCATGGTACGAATTAGAAGAACAGTTCAGTTTAGGTCCTAAAATGGATCGCGCTAAGAGCTCGTGGTAGGCATCGTCATTAAAAAAACCGGCCAAGTGCATGTCTGACCACGTACAATGAAGGGTTCCGTAGTTGGGATGAATTTATCCCAAGAACAAACTAAGTTGGTCGAATAATACTCGTTTTAACTTGTAGAGGGTTACTTAGCTGTGATAGTTTTCCTTAAAATTTCGTTATATACATGGGCGGTAGGAACATCGATGCGAAAACTGATGCCACGGATTCGGTACACACGGCTACAAATCAAGCTATACATTTCCAGTTTATGCTGATCTCTCATTTTAAAGGATTTCCGTACAATGCGTGGTCAGCTTATATTGGAAATGTATAGCTTGATGTGTAGCCGTGTGTACATGATTCTGAACAACCCTGAGTTGAAATTTTGTCAGCGTCAGAATCGCCGGTCAACAGTCGCTTACATTTGCTTACCATGATGCGAGAATTGCTTATTTCATAACTTAAAAGAATTAAAACATTTAAGATTGACCGACCATTCCGATGTCAATCTCTGTAGTAGAAGTAACTATGTGGAATTACTGAAATTTCCATGGGCTAATAATTGCTTATTTCACAATTTATAACCCTAGACCCTGTTAAATTATTGAGAGCAAAGTGACGTATGTTGAAAATTGCGTTTATAATATCAAAAGGTATTATTACTCGTTTCTTTATTTTCTGAAATAACCAAATGGTGCCTAGTTTCTATATTATTTTTAATCATGGCTGTATTTATTAACTATGTAGGATATCTTACTGACACGGAATCGGATCAGATTTAATAGTGGCTCAGCCGACAGTTTTTTTTAGGGGAAGGAAACTGTCAAGATGGCGCTGTCGTAGCTAGTTCTCAAAACAAGCTACAAAGCGTGAGGTGGTCTTATTTTATTTTTGCGAAAATGACGCTTTGAAGTCTTCCTACATACTCTGTAATTGAAGTCCACGATTTGTTGTTTTTTTTTTTTGTATGGGAGAACACTTGAAGTATATTTTTTAAACTTGGTGGAACTGAAGGGCGTTCACATGAGCTATACCTTACACCTCATTGTGCACAGCGATCAAGATTACATACAACTCAAATACCTATGTAAAGGATCAGAAATGTAACAAGGTTATTTTGGCATATAAATAAAGTACTAGTATTCTCATGTGTTTTATTTACTTCTTAACTTTATAACAATTAACTTAAATTAGTCACCTAAGTGTTCTTTACTTTCATCAATGCCAATCCATTGTCTTTTGTGGTCCCTCCAAACACTATAACAAATAAAGAAGATGGCTCAAGACTGTCCCATATTGATTGGATCCACACATTGATTTTATTAGTTTGTTTTACTTCTTCATCATTGCCAATGTCAAGTTTCAAATGGGCCATAGTCAAGTTATAATCAGTGACAGAGTCTGTGAATGATGTGATTACTTCTTCTACACTGTCAACAGTTACTAACTTTATCTTCTTAGGATTTCCCTTTTTTAACTGTGCAGACATACTCTCCTTTGCTTGGGTTAAATATGTGTGATAATCACCAGTTATATCATCACAGCCAATAATAACAGACGATTTCTTCTGCTCCAGCATGTGATTGAATATGGATAAGGCATACTGTGGTGTTTTTACCATTTTTATAATATTTTCTTTAAACTTTTCTCTATTTGTGTGTACAGCATCTCCAAATACTATGCTTTTGCTTAGCTTCAACTGTACTAGCTTTAGTGCTGCTAAGGAATCTTCAGTGGAGCAGTGACCTTCCTTACCCATTTGAATATTTTCATTCAAAAATTCTCTAGCTAATGTTTTGAGTTTTGGTTTGCGAGTTCGTTCACCAGTAAAATTATACAATAGACTAGTATCTATTATGTAAGGATGCATCATTTTCAAAGCATGCATATCTGTGTTCAATGACTGGCCTACTAATATAGCATCAGGAGGTAATATTGCTCTTAAATCATTCTGGACATCCTGAAGTCGTTTACTTACATCGTTTAATAATGATTTAGTAATACCGGAAAACCTGGTTAAATAATCTGTTATATCATTATAAGGCTTCACTAGCGACTCGTATATAACCTCATGCTTTTCATTAACTACAGAAATTCTAGTTAATTCTGATCCTGCATTAGTTAAGCACATTTCACAGTCTATACCATACATTGGTGATGTAGCAGTAACAGGTGCATATTCATCTTTTGTGAGTACATAATCAGCATATGCAGCACTTAATTTTCCCTTCAAAGGTACTGGATAGTTTTCTTCAATCAACTGCCAAGCCGACAGCACCAGTTGAGTTCTGGGAAATTTATCATCAGCAGAAAGACTGACCTCATTTGTGATTTCATCTCCAATAGGAAAGACAGCCCTCATCATTATCATCAAATCTTTCCTTGCTTCAAGTGCTAAGTTCATACTTCCAAATTTTTGAATAATGGTATCTTTCTCAGCTTCTGATAATGGCACTAGGGCAAGTTCTTCAACAAGTGAACCACCGTAAAGTGAAGGGGTTAAAATTTCTACATAATCAGTGAATATTTTTTTTGTGTTAATAAATTCATCAGCATACTTTTCCCAGTACTTAACGGATATACCTTCTAATATCAAACAAGCAGTTTTTTTTATTCCTCCACAATTATCTAACACATACCAACGCGGAGATTGAGTTAGGTTGAGGTTTCCGAGTAATGAGTGTAGTAATAAATATTGTATATCTGTGAGTGTTAACGGGACCCTTTCAGTAGTGGCAATGGACAAAGAAGCATTTTCTCCATTAGTCTTTAAACGAAATTTCGGTGATGGTTTCTTTCGCTTTTTTATTACTTTAGCTGATGATTTGATCTTTTTTTCAAAATCTGTTGATGATTCAGCATCTGTAAATCCAAATCAATATTTATATCTCCCTAATATTGTATTTAATTATACCTTCTTGCTCTGAGACTCGAGACTGCCTCTTTGGTCTTGTGGTTGCAAGCGCGACTGCTGCGCATGAGGTCTTGGGTTTGAATCCCAGGTTGGGCAGTGTTATTGGGTTTTACCATCAGGAATTTTAGTACCAGCCCGGAGTCTAGATTTGTGTCTGGTTGATGGCTGTTTGGCCCCTATTACATGAGAATTACACATAACTGTTGAAATGTGGTTGTGCACTGTACAAGGTCTAAACCAGCGGGGATTACAGGTGTGATGTTATGTTAGCATATTCAGATACAATATATTGTACATTTAATAATGAGAACGTCGAAAACAGTTTTCAAATCAGGAATACATTCTGTGTGCTCAAACTGTAACTTGTTGGCAATGCCAAATAATTATGCTTAGTAGTTCTCCTGATATCTGATCCGTTAGTACTAGTTTTATAATTAAAGTGTGTTCCTCAAACTACTTTTTTACTTGAATGGGTGAAGCAAAAAGGAGGGTTATGATTTGGACCAGTATGTGTGTGTGTATGTATTTATGTATGTATGTTCATCACAAATAAAAAATTCGATGTCACATAATCTGTTCGATTTATGCTAACACGTGTGACTATGTATTTTTAATGTGTCTGTCTGTGATATCTTGTTTATACCCTTTTGGTTGACTTTTTCGTCGTAGTTGGGTTTTATTTTTTAAGGTTACAAATACAACGGCATTACCTACTATGAACTTGCACTGTAGTAATTAAGATTATACATTTTTTGGATTTTAACTTATCACATAGTACTTGAATTTAAATATGCCTCCCCACTATCAGTTTCATAATAACTAGACGAGGAATAAGGTTCGCAACAAATGCAACAATAATAAATGACCTTACTTTTTTCCAATTCGTTATGAATCCGCCGCTTTCTAGATGCAGTAGTAGTACTCATTTTATTTTATAATACTACACAAATATTATACTTTTATCCCCACCGAAACCAAGCATTCTTCAACTTTGACTTTCTAACCACCACACTTTGCACTTTCTTATTGAAAGGTGAGTGGTGGACAGTGGGTGGACAGACTATAACTAGTGAGTAAAGACATGTGAAGAGAGTTTGACACTATGTCAGCACACTGTCATTGTCACTACTGATCACTGCACAGAGTACTTAATATTAAAAGCATGGAATTAGTATGTACTATATACTAACGTAATAAGCGCCATTCAACGAATTAGTATTAGGCGCCTTTCAGTTGAAGTGGCGGTGTTTGGTTCCAGGCCTATATTCGGCAGTGGACGTCATATGGCTGAAATGGTGATGATGATGATGCACCATTCAAACCAAAGCGGTGGCGGTGTACTTATAACAAGAACGCGGGGCTCTATGAGGCAAGTCGACGCGACTTTATGTATATGTATGTGGTACTAACATAGACTCTCTTGTGCGATTGCACTGGCGAAACATTCACAACAAAACATGTTGAAATCTCTATTGTCTGTCGATGATAATGTTTGACAGAAACTAGAGATTTCAATATGTTTTGTTGTGAATGTTTCGCCAGTGCAAATGCACTGTAAGAGCGTTTTCACATTGTCCGATACGGTATCGGTATCGGATACCAACACGATATCGAGGCAAGTTAAATGTTTGAATTAAGTACCTGCCTTACACATTATCCGATTCGGATCCGATATCGATACATTAGTGGCACCATCGGATGCCGGTAGGCTGTCGGACGGTTATGTTTGTATGTGTGGTATAATACGTGTAACAACATTTTGTGTGTGTCACTGTGCGTGACTGAGCCGGCGGCGCGGCGGAGGGTAGCGCGGCTGTAATTTTTACCTGACTGCCCCAGAAGGAGAGTAGGTAATGTTTTTTGCACATTTTTTTAAGTTTGTAACCATGACGTCGTCATCATTTACGAGTACATTTACCTACACCTGTCACAGCCAGCATTTCTTTAGGGGTGTGCTATTCGAAAATGTGTATCTTGTTTATTGATACTGTTGGTTAGATCCGTGGTCGGCAAACTCATTGGTCAATAGAGCCAAATATCAAATTAACTTGCTAAAAAGTAGGATGCTTTCATCATCATTATACTTTTTGGTAGTAAATGATTAAATGGAAATAAATCTTTGAAATATAAATCTTACCGAAAGCCGATTTTCGGCAATATATCAAGTTTCCCCGCGCGTATCTACACACTTATCGACATTTGTACAGAGCCGTATGCGGCTCGCAAGCCGGGGCTTGCTGACCACTGGGTTAGGTGAATCAGCAAATAATCGAATGTAGATTCAGTCTTATGAAAGTAAACTTCCGAGGTGCATTTTCCAGCTTGCTAAAAAGAGTATAAAATGCTCCCTCTGTATATCTAGCTTGCACAATGATGTATCCAATACTATCTGCGGATGGATCTTTTTTTGCGTCTCAAATATAATAAATACAACAAATAAATTTCAAACAAAGCTATTGGCCGAATCGGACCGATGTTATCGAAAATATTTGAAGATACTACATGGTATCGGATATCGAATCTCGGCTACCGGGCGGCGTCCGGCACCGATATTGTATCGAACAAAATGTGAAGACGCTCTAAGTACAGCCGTTCGATTCTGTAAAAATATCACCGTGAAACTTAGGTGAAGTGAGCGTGAAGTGAGCTGTCAATAGTGTTAATCCCTAGCATCCTGCCGGTCGATTCTGTGGCAGTGACAGCTCACTTCATGCTCACTTCACCTAAGCTTCACGTTAATATTTTTACAGAATCGACCGACAGGTCGACATAAAATCTAGAGTCTGACGTAGTGAAATTTGGAACGAAATATTTTAATGCAGACCTATGATGATGGCAATAATTGTCGCCAAGTGCTAGTAGGTTTTGTTATAATCACCCACAAGCAGCGTTTTTTTTGTTGCAAAGTGCGATAGTGGCATTTTCATTTCACTCTTTTTTGCTAAGCTGTACTTAGCTAATGTTGAACCGTGAAGTTTTTTAGCAAAATACTATGAAATTGGTACTAACTTATTTTTGGCGGTCGATAAAATCAATACAGGGCATGCATACAAGAATGTGTACGGTATGCAAAAGTCAGGGAAATTAATTGCTAAGCAAATTTAATGTCTGTAAATTGCAATCACAATTACTGTCATTCTTTGACAGTTGTATAAAATGGCTCACGGCAACAAATTGACAAAGGGTTTCAATTTGCGTAACAATTATTTTTCCTGACTGTCCCTACAGTTACCAACACGATAAATAAAAAAACGAATAAAAATAAATAATTTATTTGGAAAGCGCATAAATTTGCCCTGTTAATGGATCGACTGTAAGAGACGGGGGTAGTTCTGCAGCTATGTCCGCTAGAGCCTCCCACCGAGTCGCGCGGCTGCTCTCTGATTGACTCGGACTAACGGATTCCTCGGGATGGTCGTCCCTAATAATATAATAAATAGAACATAGTTAGTAGCAATTTTGGCGTGACGTGGCGTGAAAGTGTGACTAACTGTGCGTTTGCACTGGCGAAACATTCGCAACAAAACATGCTAAAATATTTTCTGTCACTGTTCCCTACAATGTTTGACGGGAACTAGGATTTCAACATGTTTTGTTGTGAATGTTTCGCCAGTGCAAACGCACAGTTAGTTGTACGATATTGATTTAGGCTTCGACTGACAGTAATGTTTCGTTGAAATCACGAATCATTTTCGTTTGTTGAAACATTTCTCCCGAAATAGCGGCTTCGGGTCGGTTCGTAGCAATGAATTCTCTTTGGTTCGTAGCATAGAAATATTTCTATGGTTCGTAAAGTTTTAAAGCTGTGGTGGTATCGCTGTAAAGTGTGTGGACAATGGGTTCATGCATTGTGTAGCATGTAGTTACATAGTGGGTTTTTGCATGGTAAATATGAACTAATACACTGTACCTACGCAATCATCCGAAGGTGTCGGGTCATTCCGTACTTTTGTATTTTTATAAAACTTAATAAATTCTATATTTGCATTTATCTGGTTTTATTTTTCGTTCTCTTATAAACCAAATAAGGCTTTTACTTATCGAGTAATAAGAGTTCTACCTTAAGTCTACGGTAAACCCCTCTCCTCCAATAGGTCGATTAACAAAAACATGTCATCATTACTCCACTCTTTGTTTCGCTCCATAATTGACTTGTATGGCAGGAACTATCTTATTTTAGGCTAGACGCTACGCTCTCTCGCTTCAACTGAACGTTCGTTCGTAGGCCTTCGGCAACCGTACCACACTGAGTTCGATCTCATGGTTCGGAATTTAATGTTACCGCCACGCTTCGGATCGCCGTCACACGTCAACGAGCGATAGGATATGACCACCAGACAGGACCAACGAAACCCATTAGTTGGCGTTCGTTGGGCCGGTGCGTAGGTACGCAGCTTATCAGGAAAGCTAAAAAATGGTAAGTAACTTTTATGGTAGAAAATGTTCAAGTGGTAAATAAATGGTATTTCGGAATTTAAGTACTACCTACTATAAGATATGCATTGAGTGATTAATTAAAACTTTAAAAGGAAACCAGCGGTAATATTTTTTATAAAATAACATTTTTTATAATAACATACACGGTGTCTACATTTCTTTCCATCTAGTCTCCTATCGCAGGTATTCTAGAAGACATTTCTTTAGAAATAAGCATCACCGTGTATTTCTGTGGGCTTCTTCTTGTATGTTTAATACAGTGTGTACGTAAACTGTCAATAAAAAGGTGGTCTAAACAGAGACGTCATAAAAAAAAATGTGTAACATCTGACTTAACTCCATATTAGATAAAAAATAAATAATAATATATATATATATAAATAAAAAATTTATTCAAGTATAAGTATAAAGTAAAATTATGATATAGATTAATTACAATCGAGGAAAATTAAATTCTAACTGTAATGTAGACCTGCCTGATCTAGGTTTATGAAAAACCTGTGTTTCAGGCCATCAATTTACATCAAACATTTAAAAAGAAGACAACAATAGGTTTATTCACAGGGTTTATTACTAAGCTAAATTAAAAGAAGACATGATATTTTCAATTACTTAAAGAGTAACTATTTATTTGGGTATATTTTTTTAAGACAGAGGAGGGATATGAAGATGGAGATATGTAGCCATAAATTATAATATGTGTATCCAATTGTTTATTGAAGGCAATTATTTTTATTCAATTTGGGGGAGAGCGGAGATAATAGACATAAAATAACTAAAATATGAGACATATAGGTAAGTAGGTACCTACTTGTGATTTCAAAGTACTTAATTAAAAATCGTTGAAAAAAATGGGTCGAAATAACAAAACTTGTGTTTATTGTAAACATGCTCGTTTTATTGTAAAACAAATTCTTATAAGTCTTTTATGAACCAATAGGAATTATTCAGAATCAGAATCAGAAATCATTTATTTGCAAAGAATGTAGGTAACAAAACATAGTTTTGATGGTGTAAAAAGAAGAAAAACAAAAGATCCAGTACATTCTACCGTACCGCATGCAACATTAAGCACTATCATAATCATAATTATTGCAAATACCGATTAATGAATAAGTGTCAGGTAATCAGTTTTTAATGTCATCTTCTTGAAAGTTAAATTCACCGGCAAAATAATAGTTATAGTACCTACTTATATAAAATTAGAATCAAACTTAGCAAACTGAAATATTATTGAGCAATGTCGTAGGGTGTTGTCATTTAAAAACTCACTGACAGCGTAATAGCATTTTTCAACTAGTAGTTTCGTTAATTTATTTTTGAAAGAATGAGATGCACCGTTTTTTTTTTTTTGAGGATGGGAAGTTATCTAATGACTTCTCCCGCTCTGGGCAGAGCGAGAGGGTGTGTCAGACTTTTACTGACTAAAACCCACCCGTGTTCCTTCCGTTGCCTGTGTGCCGGGGCCGCGATATCATTTTTGGGACAAACCCGCAACCCCAGCAGATCGTTTTTATGTCATTAGGTATTTTATTGTAAATAACTGGTCCCATATGCATATGATTTTTTCGTAATAAGTAATGGTGTTTTGAAACTGCCTGTATGTAACAGACCTTTGTATTGGGATCTCAGTAATGTAATGTAATAAGATTTCGGTTCGTTTTAACAAATAATGCTACCTCCAGAATATAAAGCGATGGAAAGGTTAATCATTTTAGGGATTTAATTAAACATAGGAATACAGCTGTCTGTAGAATTAATGCCGATCATTGATCTAATGCAATATTTTTGGGCTCTGAATAACCTTTCTCGTTCACTATTATATTACTCCGTATCTTAAGATAGAGGCAACCAGACCATGGTAAGCTATAATGATGGTGTCAATATTAACTTTTTTCGACAAGTTGTAGAAAATATAAGCTCCTCTAGTTAATTTTTTGCAAACTTCTTCTGCCTGCTGTTTTCAAGATAATTGGCTGTCAATTACGAGTACTATCCCTAAGAATTTAGCAACATTTATTTTGTCAATATTTTGACCATTGTATTCAATTTTTAAAGGATCTGGGTGCAAACGCTGAAAGAAATACATTATCTTTGTCTTTTGTAATTCATAATTAGATTATAGAGAGAAATAAATAGATTACGAAACAGTTAAAACTTTAACCGTTTTTGGGTGGTTCACAGTTAAATCAGTGTTTCCACTTTTACGGATTCCTCCCTTTTTTAGGGTAAAATTACCAATATTATGTATTTTTTTTGACAGGAATTTAGGGGATTTTGCGGTAAAATTGTAGCCACCCACTTTACTCTATGGCACCACCGATTTCCTAAAGGGGTTTCCCTCAAACTCGTAATGAATGTAATCCGTCTAGTTTTAGTTTACCATGTTAATTGTGTTATTACCGTGGTTAAAGACGAGATCGGAACTAAGTCGAATAATCGCATTATAACTAGAGTTGGTTTGTTTTTTCTGCATTTTTTCATTCTGCATCACGAACAGGTCGCGGAACAATAGCGATATAATATTTTTAAGTGTTCATGCCATGTTAAATGCAGCGAAAAGGTGTAAAAATAATGCTTTGGCTTCTGATCTTATAAACTTATGAATGTATTGTAGGTATTTTATGTTACTACCTACTCATTCTGTTACTTACTTAATAAGTAACATAACGTAAACGATAGCGTATTAATTAAGATGCAAGTGAATAAGAGTAGCAGAAAACTTAACATATAATACTTTATGTACGTACGTACCCTGTCAGTTAGTTAATATGCGGCTTAGGTAATGTGTTATTGTTTTCCCAAGGAATAGCTTAGCTTTGTTTGAGGAACTTGCAGGAATGTTACGAAGTTTATTATTTTACGTATGAAAGTATAATTCAAGACGAATGTTATAAAAAATACTGAAAAGTACCCACAAAAAAAAATTGATGTGCCACCGCCAGAAAACTCAAAAAATTATAAATAAATAAATAACTCGAAAACTACAAAACATCGAGGATCATACATAGAGTTTTTTCGGATACGGAAGACGACATAAGGAATAATTTATTTTTATGACGTCACTATTTGGACCACTCTGTATAAAATATGTTTTACTTATTTCGAATAAACTTGCTTTGTAAACGTCAGAGAAGTAAACCATGGAATCCGCCACCGGATCCGATTGTGGTAAACAACGTTACAAGGTTATTTTGGCGCGTGGCCAAAATTGGAACTAACACCGTTATCTGACAGTGCCTTATTGTTTACCAACAACGTCCCCCTGTCAATGTCATTCAGGCGCCAAAAGATCCTTCATTGTAGCACGTGAACTCTAGGTGTGCTAATGGAATGGAATTTACGGCGCCGACGCTGATCTCCCGTCTTGTGAGGGTGCAAGTAGACCACAGTCGATCGACGACATTATGAGTTGACATATGTGCAGCCCGGTGACGGCGGCGCTGTCCTGTCGCCCCTGTCGAAGAACAAAAGATGACAGATTTTGTCACTTTGAATAGTGGTGTTGTTCTTTCAGTTAATTTACCTCTGATTTTGCATCACTGTCAAAATCATAGTGTTCTTTATTCTCGGTAAAATAAGGTTGCTTTTGGGTTATTGCTACAGGTAAAATAACTGTAGAAGGACTGTAGTTCCATTTTAAGCCACCGGGTTGCATATGATGTGAGGTGATATATTTTGAGGCAACGTCGATTGACCGCGATCTCGTTGCTTCCTAACGCACATTAAACCTAATAAACATCCCACTCACACCGTTTACTTTGATTTAAAAGAAAATATTCGAATCCCTATGGAATTTTCTATGGAAGCTGGCATACTCACATTATTCACCCCAGCCCCCCATTTAGACCTTTAAGGCAAAATTGCAGCAGCAAAAGGTGTAATTATTTAAATTGAAAATTGTTATTGAAAAGGGGTCAATGTTATCATTATTTTAAACAACTTTTATTATGAGAACAACCCTGAAATCACGAAAAAATTAACTGTTCCTTAGTTGTCGAATTATGCGATCTTATCTAAATACCCACAGTGCGCCCGCAACGGTAATCACAACTGTTCGATTCGCTATTGGTTTCGATTGTTAAGGTTCGTTTAGGGGGAACGAATAATATGTTTATAAGAAAAACATGATATTATATTATTAATAAAATGAATTTTCGTTTCGATTCGACTTTATGGTAGCAATTAAGTTATGTGACGAAATACCTTATAATAATAATGTATTTAACAATTAAACATTTTCTACCATTAAGCTACCATTTTGTACCGTTCCCACTAAACCAACTTTAACAATCGAATCCAATTGCGAATCGAATGGTTGTTCCGTTCGATTCGCAATCGGATTCGAATGGTTAAAGCGGTTTCTAAATTGAGAATTTGAAGTTGAGAACTTGTCAAACTAATATATTTATTTATAGTTATTGTTACTGTTACCCGCATCATCCCACATTCCTACTTCTGGCCCATGCGAGCTTTCACTTAGAGTAATGTTAAACTAAAGTTCGTGTAGGAATGTTGCTAACTATAGTAATAATAATTCGTACCACTTATTGCCGCGGTCCGCGGTACCTACCTACTTGTTTCGTGAGACGGACTTTTAGGCTGGCTGTATACGTATGGTTTCCTGATTTGGAAACCTGAATGCTTGCCTTACATACAAAATGTTCAACTAGGCGCACACGTTTGTACATTTTCCGAACGGATAAACACCTTTTTTTTTTGAGGATGGGAAATCATCAAATGACTTCTCCCGCTCTGGGCAGAGCGAGAGGGTGTGTCAGACTTTTACTGACTAAAACCCACCCGTGTTCCTTCCGTTGCCTGTGTGCTGGGGCCGCGATATCCCTTTCGGACAAACCCGCAACCCCAGCAGGCATTGGCCGATATTCGACCCCGTCGGTTGGTGCTGACATCTCTTTGAGGCGCGCGTGGAACACAACGCGCCGTCGACACGGGCCTGGTCCTTATCAGACGGCGAGCTGCCCATTGCTCACCGTCCGCAAGCCCGCGCTTACAGTGGCCGGAAGTCGGCTCCCGACTCCCGACGCCCGGGGCGTCTCCTGCGGCGACTAGGGCCGCGAGGGCGTGCAGCTTGCATCTCCCTCGCGCGCTCCGCCTCCTCCTTCGCGAATATAACTGCTTCGAAGAAGGAGGTGACGGCCTCCCATGCACTGGCCTCCGTGAGGACACGGTGGTGCTCCGCCCAAGCCGGGCAGACCTCCACCGTATGCTCCACCGTGTCCTCCGGGCGATCCACACAGCGGTGACACCCGGGCGTTTCCTCCCGCCTTATACGGAACAGGAACCTCCCGAAACAGCCGTGTCCAGTGAGTACCTGCGTCAGGCGGAAGGTGAGGACGCCATGGCGCCTCTCAAGCCACTCCTCAAAGAGAGGACTTATCGCCGCAATTGTGGCGTGCCCAGCAGTAGCATTGACCACGCGGGCAAGCGGGGATGCGCGAGCGGGTTGTGCGCCTGCGAAAGGATATTAAAGAGGCCGACGGTAAGTGCGGCGACTACCTATCGGCCGCTAAGGAAAGCTACGAATTCATTGATAAATTCCGCGCATTTAGTAGGGTGTTTATGATTTCAATTTCGTAATTTTTTATAGTAAAAAAAAAAGTGTGCCATAGGCTTCTACTCCGTTCACCTATTATACCCTATTTTTTTCGAGACGGTAAAAAAAATCATGCGAATATGGCCAGCCTTATGCGTTTGCACCAAAAAACATTCACTGTGTAGATGTTTCGAAACTTGTCACATGAATCAAATCTCGTAACTTGTTTTGTTGAATTTGCGTTCGCACACTGCACGCAACATGAGTGAGTTTTACGACAGATCTCAAGTTAGTGTTTTCTAAATGAGACGGTAAATATCGAAACATGTTGTGGGCAACATGTTGTAAGATACATAGAGAAATATTTTCGGAATTTGTTTGTTTTACTGTGCATTGGCGAAAGATCACAAATTCACAACAAAACATGTTGAAATCTCTAGTCAAACATTGTATGGAAAATTGACAGGAAATAGAGATTCCATTATGTTTTGTTGTGAATGTTTCGCCAGTGCAAAAGCACAAATACAAGTCAAGTGATATGAAACGTCAAACATGTTTCGCGTTAACAAGTTGCGTGACAATGCGAACGCGAGTCGATACATTGGCAGAAAACAGAGATTTCAACATGTTTTGATGTGAATGTTTCGTCAGTGCAAACACACACGAGTAGTTTTAGTTTGATAAGTTCTCAACTTCAAATTCTCAAAAATTAATTTCGATGTGCTACCTACCCACATAAAGGTACAACATGTAAAAAAAAATCCTGTCTGATCCGTGAGGGTGTCACAAGAATCGTACAATTATTTTTTTTTTAAGTTGGGAAATTATCAAATAACTTCTCCCGCTCTGGGCGGAGCGGGAGGGTGTGTCAGATTTTTACTGACTAAAACCCACCCGTGTTCCTTTCGTTGCCCGTGTGCCGGGGCCGCGATATTCCTTTCGGACAAACTCGCAACCCTGGCAGGCATTGGTCCTTACGGACCCCGTCAGTTGGTGCTGACATCTCTTTGAGGCGCGCGTGGAACACAACGCGCCGTCGACCCGGGCCTGATCCTAATCGGACGGCGAGCTACCCATTGCTCACCGTCCGCAAGCCCGCGCCTATGGTGGCCGGAAGTCGGCTCGCGACTTCCGACGCACGGGGCGTCTCCTGCGGCGACTAGGGACGCGAGGGCGCGAATCTTGCCTCTCCCTCGCACGCTCCGCCTCCTCCTTCGCGAGCATTACTGCTTCGCAGAAGGAAGTGACGGCCTCCCATGCACTCTCGCTCCGGACCATGGCCTAAACCAGGGCCGGACGTGAGAGATCGCCGCCGCCGATGGCCTCCGTGACGACACGGCGGTGCTCTGCCAAAGCAGGGCAGACCTCCGCCGTATGCTCCACCGTGTCCTCCGGGCGATTCACACAGTGGTGATACCCGGGCGTTTCCTCCCGCCTTATACGGAACAGGAACCTCCTGAAACAGCCGTGTCCGGTGAGGACCTGCGTCAGGCGGAAGGTGAGGAGGCCGTGGCGCCTCACAAGTGTCGTACTGAGTGTTTATTTTTGTGGTACGTAATTCCCAGGACAAACAAAAAAATCGCCACATTTTTATTCCATGGAGCGCGGGCGACCGACGGCCTTTAGCGGGTGTCTAAAAGTCATAGCTGATGTCCCCTGTTGAAAATTTGGTAATTTTTAATGATTTAGAGTGCGAGCCTATTGCCATAAACAATTCCAGGACTATGGGCTACTAGCTACTTCTTAGAAATTCCACATGAAAAAAAAGTCGATAAGTCCCTACTTATCTACGACCCGGGGATCGAACCCAGACCGCCTTGCCACCGCATGGAGCTGACTGTAAGCACTGAACCCTTTTTTTAAGTGAACCTACCATATCATGTTTATAAACAGATAAGTAGGCAGGTACATAAAAAACAAAAAAAGGTAGACAAAATACTGGTATTCAGCTGCATCCGGTTAAACTGAGAACCGACCCCGAGATTGTTGCGATAACATAAAGATAAGTAGGTAGGTGCATGTTCATGTAAGTACAAATTATCACTTACTTTTGTTTATCCTGTTCTACGTCAGAATGCTCTTCGTTGTCTTCTAAAACATTACTTTCTCTTAAGTTACTGTTATCTTTATTTTCGTGACTTCTCTGCGATTGTTCTGCTGTTTTGTCAGGTTTTTTTGAATCGGGTAACGTTTCGTTTATATTTTCTGAAGAATGCAACTCCACGGCTTTCTCAACTAATTGTTCTAATTTCGGTGGATTTTCCTCTTCGTTACTTAGGTCACTTACATCTGTTTTATTGACTTTATGTTCATCTTCTTGATTTTCTGAAATTCAAGGTGTTTCGTGAGCAAAATTACTTACTAATACCAAAATTGGAATTAGTAAGTAAGTACAATACAGGTGCATTCCTTGAAATAAGTGTTAATAGAGCAACATTTTTGACGCCGAAAACTAAGGGTTTAAACTGGGTTAAATAATAAACAGAATCCAAATCCAAGCAATAACATCGGAGATATGGCAAAAAATGTAAAGCAAGGTCACAAACGCTACTCAAAAAATAAAAATTGAACGAATATTTTGACCCCCTTTTAAAGCAAATTTTCAATAATTTTTCGTGAATATTCAGAAAAATACGCCCGTATTTTTCTTTTTTTTTATGGTCACATGCCCGTAGGCGGAATTGTTTGTGAATCCTTCGAAATCAATTTATCAAAAAAGTACCCAGACCTATAGAAATTAAGGCCCTTTACTCATTGGTCGATACGTCTGCGGTGCGGGATCGTTTCCGTACCGCGTGACGTCACGCGTTTTACCGCATCGGTACCAAAAGGTTACCAAGCACCTTATATATATTGTATATATATATGTATATAATATTATAAATGCGAAAGTGAGATTGTATGTTTGTTACGTTTTCACGCTAAAACGACAGAACGGATTTGATTGAAATTTGGGACATGGGTTGACCATGACCTGTATACACAGTACATAGGACAACATATATAAAACACACACACACATACATAGACACAAACACCGGAAATACAGGGTGCATAGGATACTTTTTATCCCGGTAATACGTTCCCGTGGGATAATTTTCGACTTACACGCGAGGGAAGCCGCTGGCAAAAGGTAGTATATAGTACGAGAGCCCACGACCAAAACCATGTCACATAGTTTTACGGCTAAAACCGTACAAAATCGTTAGTTTTGATGATACTGAACCCGACTCGGTGGGCAGTACAGGTCAGAAACGTCATAGTTTTTTAAGAGCCCATTTCTGCTATGTCAAAAAAAAATAGGCAGTCGGTTTCATCACAATATGTCTGACATTAAAAATGTACTTAGGTACATAGGTTTTGTAATTTTGGTCATGGCATCTCGTACCTGTCAATAGAATTTATTTGAATTTGGAATTCTACATGAAAGCAGTGCGGTACCGTTTCGGTGCAGTGTTTACTGAACAATGACGAAACATAAGCAGTACCGAAACGATATCGCACCGACAAATGAGGAAACGGCCTAAGCGTCGTAAAGTTAATGTTATAATTTTTTATTTCGAAAGTTCTCTTGTTTTTCGTGGCAGTTTACTCAAAATAAATCTATTGCACTGAACGAACAAATTACAGGAAAAGTTCCTTGTCTTGTTAGCTTTCTAATATGATATACCTAGTAGTGCCCTCTTTTAGCACGTGTTTGAATAAAAAACGAAAGTTGTTCTAGACCTCTAATTACGCAACACATTTTCGATTTGCAATTGAGTCAAATCGGTTTCGTTTGACTAGAATTGCTTTCAATTTACAACTTTTGAAAGCAATTCTAGTCAAACGAAACCAATTTGACTCAATTGCAAATCGAAAATGTGTTGCGTAATTAGATAGCGGTTAGTATTTGATAGTAGGATTTGGTAGTCCTCATTTTTCCATGCACGCCTTGCTTGTTGCGAATTTTCTTTTTATAAATAATACGAGTAGGTATATGATGTTGGCTATTTGAGTTATTGCAACTGGTTCTAATCGATCAAATCAGACAAGCAAGATCTGTCTATAACAAGTGTATTTTTACCTATGCTATCAGACAGTAAAAGCTAAAAGCAGTCACTTTCATGTGTTTGACGGTCATACTCAAACTGCGCAGGATCGGGACCTGCCTGGAGTTAGTCTTCGGTACCTGTCCCCTGAGCTACCCGCTACTCTCCCTGACTGTCACTAACAGGAACTTTCGCGATTTCACGCATCAGAAACAGTTTGTGTTAATTTTCTGCTGGAATCAGAGGAAAGCTGCTCAGCTTCCTTGCAGGTCCCGATCCTGCTCAAACTACGACGGTCAAACAGATGAAGGTTACTGCTTTAAAGTCCCAGTGACGAGAAGAAGAAGAGAACTTTTACTAAGTTACGTAGCGACAATTCAATCAACAACAAATAATCCCAAATTCAATCAACTCATTGTCGTCTGTTTTGTGGTACTGAACGCTTCTGAGTTCCAGTACCACAAAACATTAGACGACTTCGCTTTATATGCTACGTAACTTAGTAGAAGTTCTTTGTTTACAATATTCGCACGTTCGTGACGGGGACTTTAGCATAGGTTAAATCAGAGGTTCCCAAACTTTCCTTTCTAGTAGACCACTTTCAAAGTTTTCTTGGTTTCGGTGCTGCTACATTTCTACCATATTCCCAAAAGTCGTAAAAAAATGTGAAGATTAGATAAAATCGAATATGCAAGCTGCTTATCTTAAAATACAATAGGCACTCAAAAAAAAAGGAAGTTATTTAACATTAATTTCCCTTTTTTAACTTCCTTTTTTATATAAACAGGCTATCTGATCCTAATTATATTATTATATAATATAGTATAATTGATTGACGGGAAACATTTGTAATGTAACCTAATATTTGAATGCTAGGAAACAAGCAAAACATGTATGCTCTATAATGTATCTTTAATAACAACTACCATGTTTTATGCAAATAAATATTATTCTACTATTGCTTATTTCTAATTGTTTTTATTTTATTTGCATAAGTATTATTTTCTTTCCGGTATCTATAAGGATTGCATGAGAACCGTAGGTTCTAAAAAAAATATGCCAAAAATCTGAAAATTAGAATCATTAAGCTTCAAAATACTTTTGTTAAACTCTCAATACGACACATTATCAACGAAACAGTAAAAAAAAAAACTGTCCACACTGATAGGTAAAGCCAAGCCAACATTTTTGGTTCTTTACTATCGAAACCAACTATCTAATTACACAATAAATTTTCATAAACGATTACGACTAATCTGTTTCGTTTTGACAGTTCAACAACATTCATTGCGTTATTTACGTTGTTGAGCAGAATTTTTAATCGAACTTATGAAGCAATGGATTAGCAACCTGTCCTGCCTGTCTGTCTGTGTTCTTGTTTCTGTTTATTGGTCGTGTATTACGCAATTAGAGTACAGATAAATTATCGTGGACCCCGCTTACAACTTGTGAACCGCAATTTTTTTTCATGCCAACGTAGACCCCCGTCGTGTCTCCCTTGGACCTTTGGGGGTCCACCGGCACCACTTTGAGAATCGCTGGGTTAAATACATAAAATATTTTGATAGAAGGTCCCTTCAGTACTCTAGCTACCTACGCCAATGCGTAGATTGATTGATGGGATAAGAACAGTTAAGCAGATTAGGTTACTAAATATACGTCATTTATTGTATTGTATTGTATTGTATAATGGATTTCCGCAAAGTCACGCCTGAGTCAATTACCTATCAAAATATTGCACTTTAAAGCTTAATATTTTGCAAACGGATCCCTGAATCCAAACATAGTATTCAGATACTCATAATATTTTTTTTGTGCAAATTTTTGTTAGAGTCGATTGTAATATATGAAGGGGGGGGGGCTTCATATATTAAATGTAAGTAAGTAAGTAACGCAATATACGTATCTCTCCGAAACTGTTCACCTCTGCACTGGAGGATGTCTTCAAGGTTCTGGACTGGAAAGGGCTAGGCATCAACGTTATTGGCGAGAATATGACTAACTTTCGGTTTGCCGACGATATAGTTATCATAGCTGAGACCATAGAGGACCTCAGTACAATGCTCGATGACGTTAGTGGAGCCTCCGAAAGAGTGGGTCTTAACATGGACATGGACAAGACAAAGGTCATGTCAAATGCCCATGTAACACCCACTCTCATGAAGATCGGAGACGCTATACTCGAAGTTGTGGACGAGTATGTTTACCTAGGACAAACTGTCCAGCTAGGTAGGTTCAACTTCCAGAAAGAGGTCAATGGTCGAGTCCGACTCAGCTGGGCAGCGTTCGGGAAGCTACGCAATATCTTCTCGTCCCACATACCATAGTGTCTCAAGACGAAAGTCTTTGACCAGTGTGTTACCAGTGATGACTTATAGCACAGAATCGGTCGAAGTGGCGGTGCTTGGGGAAGGCCTATGTTCAGCAGTGGAATTCTTTTGGCTGAAATGATAACATACTCAAATACAGCTTAGACCATAGACCAATTCGTGCAAAAATCAGACTAGACTTTAAAATTCACCGAGCCAAATTTTTTACGAAACAAACCAAAAGACTTGCCTTAGACACACTTATTAACAATTCCGAACATTACAATTTAGAATGACCAAATTATTTGGAAGAATTGAAAGTTAATGAAACAGACGCAGAAGAACAATACAATGCAATAGTGACTGGAATAACCAATACTTGGGAAACCATAAAAAACAAACCCAGAAATAGAAATAAACTAACAGCTTATAGTATTTATTTGATAGAAAAACAAACTAATAAAGTAATGTAAAACCAGAATACAGAACAATTTAGAGAATTTTATTAGATTTGAGAAATCTTAATACATATTTGGTTAAGTCAGCCTTAGAAAATCATATATCTCCAAGAGTTTTAAAACAAGGAGTCACAAAAGGAAATAGTTGCATTAACAGTACGGTAGATAAAGCATAACAGCAGAGACAAAACCATGGGAATAGCAACCCATTTCTATAGATACTGGGAAAGTTACTGGTCCATGAAGACGCTAAGGAAGTGCGATCTACCGATCTCCCTGCAGCGAAATCTCATCAATATGTGTATTCTGCCCTTCCTAACCGACGGTGCTCAGACCTGGTCGCTCACCGAGTCGCAAAAGTACCACCTTAGGGTTTCCAAAGAGCAATGGAGCGCAGAATTCTGGGCGTAAAAGGAACTGACAGACTAAGTAACACTATGCTACGCTCGAAAACAGGGATCTTAGACGTAGGCGAAATGGCTTCCAAGCTAAAATGGGATTGGGTGGCTCTTGTCAGCCGCATGTGACCGTTGGGCAACAGTCTCAACATGGTGGGTGCCTGAGGATGGACGGCGCCGCCGAGGCCAGCACAGGAAAAGGTGGCAAATGACCTAGACGCCTACCGCAAGGGTTGGATGGAGGTGGCCCTAGCAAAGGATTTGGGGAAGGCCATTGCTCAACAGTGGATCAGAGTAGGATTAAAAAAAACAACCATAGCATAGCAACGGTTGGCACAATAGCTGGAAGGGGCCCCCCCTTTCCAGCTATTGTGCCAACACTCGACACTAACAAAACTTAGCACATTAAAATACAATAGATGACGTATATTTGAGCGTCGAGAGCAGTGAGACACTGCTCTCGACGCGCTTGACGAGGCAACACGTCCTGTCCGGGTTTGCAACAAGTCAATCGTCATCCTGAGGATGCCTCGTTGAGAGGTGAATCACGTGTGGATTTCTTACAGGGTTCTTTATGACTCTTTAAGAACAGATAAGCGGATTAAGTTACTAAATATACGTCGTCTATTGTATTGCATAATGGATTTCCGCATAGTCACGCCTGAGTCAATTACCTACCAAAATATTGCACTTTAAAGCTTAATATTTTGCAAACGGATCTCTGAATCCAAACATAGTATTCACACACTCACAATATTCTTAACGACCTTTCCAACGACACCCCACACCATGGGATAGAAGATTTTAAAAAAACCACTTTACGTGTAAGGGAGGTAGGTACCCTAAAATATACCACTTTGTCGGCGTGATTAATATGTAAACCCATGCCAAATTACAGCTTTCTAGTATTAAAAGTCTCTGAGCTAAGCCCTGGACAGACACACAGATAGATTTACATGGTGAAACTATAAGGGTTCCTTGTTGAGTAGGGAACCCTACAAAAGAACAAAGAGAACACAACAATTATATAAGATTTTAACTTCTTATATGCGGTTTAAATTATTTGATACAAGCGAATATCCTACTTTCTTCCTTTGATTTTTTTTGTTAGTATATTTGGCACCTTGCAGCTATATCCTAATAATTAATTTGTTATTATTTAATCGTGCTCTTGTATATTGTGCTGTCTTTTTTGTGCACTAAATAAACGATTTGTCTATCTATCTATATATTGACTATCCTACTAATATTAAATGTTAAAGTTTGTATGTTTGTGTGTATGTTACTTAATCACGCAAAAATGGCTAAATGGATTTAGATGAAATTTAGCACACAGGTAGTTTATAGCCTGAATTAACACTTCCCGTGGGATAATTTTTGACCTCCACGCGGGCGTAAACTAGTTTAAAATTCATTGATGTTACAGATGTTTATGTTGACTGTACTACTGAACTTCGATGTTTAAAATACCGATGTACTGTATTCATAAAGTTTAAAAGTACGATTTACATGAGTTAGAATGTACGCTATGACGAATTACTTAATTTTACCTATGTGACTAACATTTTTTTAAATCTTTGAACAGTGCGGCCGTGCATTACAATGAAGACCGAGTATAACGTATGCAATATTGAAGTATAATTTAAAAAAATGTTACGGTTTGCTTTAATGTGTTTAATTTTCTTGTAATTAAGTGAGATAGACCCTTTAAATAAAAGTTAAACAAAATTGAACTCTGTTACACTTTTGCCTGAACCACTATTACAAAAAACCTTTGAATAATATCTTGCGCTAGTACTATATGTTTAATTTTGTTGGATAGCGTATTAAAATATTAAATTAGGTAATTTAATGCAAAAAAACCGCTATTTAATATTTTTGCTTGAAGTATGTAGGTACAATTAAAAAATTCCATAATTTTATTTTTATCCAAATTTCTGTGGACTAATTTGTTTAATTTTCTAGCCTACTTTGTAATACATCTCTCCGACAAATACTCCATACAAACATATCTGTTAATATTTTTTTCTACCAAGTAAAATTGAAATATCAGGTTTTCTTAAAAAAAACGTACACGTGGGGTGAACTTTTCGCGGTACTTATACATTTTAATATACTTCCCCATACCCTCCCTACAAATTAAATAAAAAAATCGCTATTTTAAATTACTGCATAGTTAGCCTAAAATTCGGCGTAAATTCCCTTGACATCCTTCCTCCCTTGATATCAAAAAATTAAAAATGTTTTATCACATGTTAAATATCCCTTTTTTTTTTGAGGGTGGGAAATTATAAAATAACTATCTGGGCGGAGCGGGAGGGTGTGTCAGACTTTTACTGACTAAAACCCGTGTTCCTTCCGTTGCCTGTGTGCCGAGGCCGCGATATCCCTTTCGGACAAACCCGCAACCCCAGCAGGCATTGGTTCTTACGGACCCCGTCAGTTGGTGCTGACATCTCTTTGAGGCGCGCGTGGAACACAATGCGCCGTCGACCCGCTATCTAATTACGCAACACTAGTCAAACGAAACCAATTTGACTCAATTGCAAATCGAAAATGTGTTGCGTAATTAGATAGCCGGTCCTTATAGGACGGCGATTTACCCATTGCTCACCGTCCGCAAGCCCATGTTAAATATCCCTAAGGATGAATTTACATTGGTAAAAATCTTTTTGGGCGCTATATCGGCACATTTTAAACTCCCGACGGAAACTATTCTGGAATTAATACAAATGCATAGGTACGGTATTGCCCCATTAGTGGATTTTCCCATATCGATCTTACCTACCTGTGAAGATAGGATCACGTTGCTTTAAATACGATACCTACTTGTTTATTTTTAATAAATCGGCGGTCTAAGGCGCAGGCCACACATAAATGGCGTCGGGCGACGACACGGCGCGGGCGGCTTCCTGTTCCATTCAAATTTTATACCAAGTCCATAGAAATAAAGCGCAATTTAAGATACACGGAATGTCGAGGCTCGGGCGTGGATATGAAAGTTGAATGGAACAGGAAGCCGCCCGCGCCGGTGTCCTCGCTCGACGCCATTTATGTGTGGCCTGCGCCTAAGGTACTCTGAAGGGTGTTAAATTTCTTCTAATAAAAACACAGTAGATACCTAGTCCTAATAAAAAATAATTTACCTTAATACCATTATATTCGAAAACGTCGAAGATTTGATTTTATAGTGATTGATTATCGAGGCCTAACCAACACATGGTGCCAAGTCAAAGGCATAAAGGGCAACAATACCTTTTTCTGTTTTTAAACTAGGAGTAGATCTATTTCTAACTACATGTATATTATGTTCTGTTAAAGTATCACACGATGGAAGCACGGTTATATAGTTTGTATCATTCCCCGCTCTATAAATTATTTCTTCTGTATCTTTTGAATGCTCATCAGTTGTTTCCTCTTCAGACTGGATGCTTTTCTCTGAAACATAACAGTTACAATGCTAAGCAATGTGGCATGGCATCACCTCAAATAGTCAGTCACAGTAGGTATTAACATTTTCGAGATGATTCTTTTTCCTGGCGCTTCGCTCTTTCTCTTTACATATCAATTACTGATTAATAGAGCAAGAGACCTTCCTTCCTACGTATTTATTTTAAATACCTACACTTTGTTGTTTAAATTATTTTTGAGTAGGTAAAAAAATAGTAAGTAGGCTATAATATTTATAAAAAAGTAGTAGGCTAGACTTGATAGCTATTCATAATTTTTCAATGGGTATTTGTTTTGCCACACAAAGTCCTTCATCAGAATGCCTAATACACAACAAGTAAGTTTGACAAAAAAGACGAAAAATAAAATATCTTGGTAACTAGCTAATCTACTTTGTAACTATGAAAAGGGTTCCCCAAATGTCACATTACCATACCTACCTGCCGTACTTGAGTTGACCATGTTTGGAGCACTGCTGGTACAACCCATGATCGAGAGAACGCAGACTTATTCAGCGGCCATTAGTATAAAGATGAACTGGTGAAAGATGTATCTGAGCGGATAACGGGCGCGATGTTGTGTGCTACCCCGGCGGACGCTTGACCAGCCGTCCACAGCAACTCGGCTCGACTGGCCGCTCCGCGACTCCCCGAGATCGTATCGTAGCTACCTATTATGGAAGGAGGCAACCCGCTAAACTGACCTCGCACCCCCATCGCGTTTTTCCTATTAAACGAACATAGTACATTCTTTGACTCGCAAATGGTTTAGGTAGTGAAAGACCTTTCTTTCCATTTAATTAATTTATGAAGTATTAATTTTCCAATCATTATAATCATACGGAGGTTAAGCAGGTATGTTGACATGTTCAGATACCTAACTAACATGCAGTCATAACTTTATATTTTGGGGACGTTGGGAATATATCTATGAAAAATAATTTTGGGGAACTTGGATCTTGGGGACATAGGGCTAGATCCATCAATTTTGCCTAAACTTAGTTTACCTTTCTTTAGCAGTGGTCTCAAATTCTCAATTTAATAAATAACGCCCCCACCTGGTTTCCAAAGATAAGTAGGTACAAGTGGTACAACTAACTTTTATCTTAGTACTTTTATTAAATATAATTCTAACTTTCTAATTTCGAAAATGACGAACTTACATACAAACTTTCATCCCCTATTTAACCCCTTTCGTTTGAGGACGAATTTTCAAGTACCCTTCCTTAGTCCTTATGCTCATTTTCCTTAAGATTACCTTCGCTATTTAAGGAATAGGGATGATGCCGAGGTAAAAAAAAAAGAAATTCTATTTAGACCGTCAGTCAGATAAAAAAAAATATTAGACACATATTTTTGCTTTATCATACTAATAAAAAACGACTTAGATAAAGCGCATTAAAGTTTGGGAGTGAGGGTCGCTACGTCACAAGTAAGTAGGTATAAAATCTACATACTCGTGACGTCATTGCACATTTTCACTCAAAGTATTGCCGTCATCTTTTGGCTAAGTAAAAAAAATAAAAATACGTGACCAATATTTTTGAATAATCTCCCTGACGGACAAAAAACAATATTTTTGTCATCATCCCTATTCTCGTGAAAACTTTCATTGTTTCATTATTTCATGTTTACGCTGTGCGTTGTCTGTCAGTACCAAAGAGACTGAATTTAAGATTTTTTCATGTGCTTCGGTTTATTTGATTCCATCTAATAAACCTAAGTATACCTACCTACCTTACCAAACTTATTTTTACACCAATATCGTAGTAATGAACAGGTAGGTGTTGTACAAAATAGGTTTGTCTATTAATAGCCTAAAAACAGTTAAACTTGGTAAGGTGAGGGAACTCATTGCAGTGACGTCACGCACGACTCCCGCCGACGACCTCAACAATCATGGAGCTATAATAAACTGTCCAGAAGTATTGCTTGCGGTATTATACTGAAGTTAATATTTTCAATTCGCAAACGGGCTCGTATTTTAATACCTAAAACCCCAACGCCCCTCTGGCTATCTAGCCTATCCCTTGCAATGCAATGTGCAATGATGCTGTCGGTTATTTATATATTACTCGAGAAACCTCTCGGAAAATGGGTTGGTACCATCTGACTCGCAACTCTAGCACCGCGCGAACTCATTGGTCAAATCAAATAGCGCGCGCTTCCCCGGCTTCCTGATTCCGTCCCTTTTCCCGATATCTCTCTCATAGATTGCAGGAAAGCGAGAGAAAAGATGTTACACCTCAAAGTAATAAGTTATTACTCTGAGTGTTACACATAAAAAAAACAATCGACACCGAAGCTACTTTTTCTAGAGGAGTATTTTGCAACATAATAACATTAGGTAACTCTCTATAGGTAGCAAAAAAATAAAAAAACAAACAAACTCAATGCACGCAACATGAGTAAGTTTTATTAAGACAAAACTCAAGTTAGTGTTTTCACGTGTGTTTTTGACAACATATTGCAAGATGAAACATTTTGGCAATTTGTCTGATATGTCAAGTGATATGAAACGTCAAACATGTTTCGCGTCAACAAGTTGCATGACAATGCTAACGCGAGACGATACATTGACAGAAAACACAGATTTCAACATGTTTTGATGTGAATGTTTCGCCAGTGTAAACACACGGTCACATCGTGTGAAGCAGGGCCGGGTGGCTAGTATTAAATAATAACAATACCTCTACATTTGCGCACAATTCTTTTGTTTGAATTATAATTGGCCTGCTATAAATATGTAAGTGGGGTTAACAAATAAAGCTTAGTGGCGAGTTAACGGCGAAAGCTCTTTGTTCTTAAGCACACGCAATACCTGGCTTACGGCCGCTACCCCGTACCCAACATACACGTATAAATTATGCCGTCTCCGCCTTATTCACGCCTCATAATATCCCATTCATCGAGCCAAAAAAAAAATACCCAGGTAATAGGGAAGACGACAAAAAATTTTTTTTAGTCCGTCTTTTAGATTATAAAAAAATATTGGACACATTTTTTTTTTTTTTAAGTAGGTAATCTCAAGATTACGGCGATACATTGAGGTAAAATGCCATGACGTCACGAGTATGTATATTTTATACATACTAGTGACGTAGCGACCCCCACTCCCCAACTTAAAATGCGTTTTATCTAAGTAATTTATTAATATGATAAAGGTTCCAAGGTTGCCTGGAAGAGATCGCAGAAAGCGATAAGGCCGCCCATTTTATGTTTTGTAGTGTTAAATTTATAATTTACTAACTATGTATTTTCTGGTGTACAATAAAGTATATATAAATATATAAAGCAAAAAATACGTGTCTAATATTTTTTTTATTATCTGACTGACGGACTAATTAGAATTAAATTGTTTGTACCCAGGCATCATCCCTAATAAGTAGTAATGAGAAATCCCGACTGCTCGCGCTGCTATTGCAGAAACATGACGCGGCGGTACAAAAGTATAGCGGTACCATGTACCACTGCACCGGTGCCTACGGTTAAACGTCTTCCTCTATATGACCTCAGTTTAAAGATATAGCTGTAACTGATACCTAACAGATACGTCCAATCGGTCCAATAAATGTGTCGGCGGCGTCAATTTTATCGGATCCGTCCGACATGTGAAAGGACACAAATCTATGTCATACGCCAATATCATACAAGAAGGTACTTATTATTCAGTCACCGTAATAACGATCGGATCGAATGCCGTTAGCATAGGTCCAGGACCATTGATCCCAGGATTCCCAGGACCCAACTTTCACCAACGTGTTATTTGATAACTATCGAAAGGTGAGTTCATAAAGTCGATCACTTTGTAAAAACTCTACTTTACTGTACTTACCTACTTTATTAAAAACAAGCCGTATGGGTTTTCCCGCCTGCAAAAATTACAAACTTCTATACAAACATCCATTGAAAATTAATCCAATTATTCCCATCAAAATAGGCAATTAATAAATAGGTTGGTAGGTATAGTATATGTTCCCAAGCGCAGGATTTCTATCAGAGAAGTACAGACAATTTTTTTTAATTTGGGTCTTTTATGAAATTGACTGCAATCTTACATCTATGATAATCAGTTTTAATGTTATAATATTTTTCGACCTTCACATCAAAAGGACTTGCTATCTACCAGACTAATCGTTTCGTGCATGGCAAGCTTTGTTTAAGTTGCCCGACGAGCGCCGTGCTGTAAACTACCGCTTTCATGACCACCCGCTCTAGGTCACAGATTTAAAAATAGTGTCTTATTTATTTGAATAAATAGGCTTGCATGTTCTTAAACTCATTATGTAAAAATACCTACATCAGAAATAGCCCCGAATAAAAACTTAACAAAGAACCGTCGAAGAAGAGACCAGTGGTCCTTTTTGCCTTCCTTTTTGAAGGCAGAACGGAGTTCTTGAGCAAGAACGAATGTAGAAGAAATACTATCCATTTTATTAATAATATTCAAGAGTAAAATTTATTCGCTCTACGTTACATATTTAGATATATTCTTCAAAGATAATTGGGAAATTAGATGATTTTGTTTTTTTTTCCGGTTTATCTTCTTGTAATGTACACATGGCTACACATCAAGCTAGATTTCCAGTATAAGCTGACCTCGCATTGTACGGAAATCCTATACAATGCGAGATCAGCATAAACTGAAAATGTATATTTTGATGTGTACAACGGATCCCCAAGGAAGGCAAAGTAGACTGTCTTATATAACTGTCAGAACATTTCTTTACAGAGAAATAGGTATAGCTCTAGCGTATCATAGTCATCTCCAAGACAACCTCAATGTAACCATAATTAAAAATCTGAATATTACACCCGTCCCCCACTTGGCAGGACCAAGTTCAAACTTGTCAAAAGTTTTTGAGATATGGGATATTTTTCGTTAAAACCGCAGAAGTAACTTTGTTTTTTCGAAAAATACAAACTTATTTTTCATAAAAACAATATTGTTCATGCGTAAAGTATTCAGCCCCTTCGATGTTTATGTTCCACCACACACATGGCCGGTTTGTTTAATCTCTATATATCACCCCTTCCTTATTGCTTAAAATCTCTTTATCTTCATCTGGTCCATTTTACCTGGGTCCATATTGCCATATTGTATTTATATATTTTTTTTATGTTTACGTAAATTTTCACATTTAAATGTTGCATTTAACATTTATATATATTTTAACCAGTGCAGTGCGATCCGCTGCCGCTGTTGCAATCGGACGCGCTTACACTGTAAGCGGAAATTAATTTGGGGTGATCGCGTCAAATGCCGCTACCAACATGCGTTAGGAAGACTTCTGGCGAACGAGGTCGTGGCATTCCTGTAGTACCAGCTGGATTTCATGGACGAGGTTAGTATGATGCAGATATCCACATCCAACTTCAATGAAGAGGAGATACGCAGAGCTAATATACTGCTGTACGAGTCGCTAGAAATGGCGAACCGAATGCCGTCGCAGGAGGGATGAAAAGGGAGAGAGGAATCTTGATCACATTATAAAAGTGTTGAAGGAGACCGTCCCGGACAACGTGCCGACTTTCGTGGCGAAGGACTTGCGCAAGGTGCCCCCTGATACGTTCGACCAGGTCGACGTCACCAGGCTGCTACGGAACATCACAAGCCTGAGATCAAGCCTGGCCGAGATGCAGTTGAAGTTGGAAGCATCGCAATACACCATCAGTGACCTACTTACCGAGGTAGCAGATTTACGCAACCGGGTATGTAAGTCACACAAACCAGCCAACAGCGTCAACACACGTCACGGTGTAGTCAATGCATCGCAGCTGAGTTTCGAGTCAGCAAAATTCGACTCATCACCGGCCGCCGTCCTTTACGTTGGGACCCCGACGAATATTAGCACGTCCTCACCTGGCCGTGCTTACTCGGCGGTCGGTATTGCAACTCCAGCAATACATCAGCGACAACCTAAGCACACGAGGGGTGCCCAGAGACCCTCCGAACTAGTTTACAGCTCGTTACCGCAGGTAACAAACCAGACTGGAGGCGAAAGTCCTCGCGCACATGTGGGAGTTGCGCGAGGAGGCGAAACGCCGGGGTGTAACTCCGCTGCCGCGAGAAATCACGGCACAGCGGACAGAGCTCCGGCGGGATCTCATGGCGGCATGGAGTGTGCGATTGTCGCAACCCAGCGCTGGGCACGCCACAATTGCGGCAATAAGTCCCCTCTTTGAGGAGTGGCTTGAGAGGCGCCATGGCGTCCTCACCTTCCGCCTGACGCAGGTCCTCACCGGACACGGTTGTTTCGGGAGGTTCCTGTTCCGCGTAAGGCGGGAGGAAACGCCCGGGTGTCACCACTGTGTGGATCGCCCGGAGGACACGGTGGAGCATACGGTGGAGGTCTGCCCGGCTTGGGCGGAGCACCGCCGTGTCCTCACGGAGGCGATCGGCGGCGGCGATCTCTCGCGTCCGGCCCTGGTTCAGGCCATGGTTCGGAGCGAGAGTGCATGGGAGGCCGTCACCTCCTTCTGCGAAGCAGTTATGCTCGCGAAGGAGGAGGCGGAGCGCGCGAGGGAGATGCAAGCTGCACGCCCTCGCGGCCCTAGTCGCCGCAGGAGACGCCCCGGGCGTCGGGAGTCCAGAGCCGACTTCCGGCCACCGTAGGCGCGGGCTTGCGGACGGTGAGCAATGGGCAGCTCGCCGTCCGATAAGGACCAGGCCCGTGTCGACGGCGCGTTGTGTTCCACGCGCGCCTCAAAGAGATGTCAGCACCAACCGACGGGGTCGAAAGACCAATGCCTGCTGGGGTTGCGGGTTTGTCCGAAAGGGATAACGCGGCCCCGGCACACAGGCAACGGAAGGAACACGGGTGGGTTTTAGTCAGTAAAAGTCTGACACACCCTCTCGCTCTGCCCAGAGCGGGAGAAGTCATTTGATGATTTCCGACCCTCAAAAAAAAAAAAAAAAAAAAAGGTAACAAACCAGACAGGCCGATGAAGAAGTCTTCATACGTGTCGAGGAGGAGAAGAAGAAGAAGAAGCTTGCTTGTCGCAATCAATAGTAGAAACAAAACATTTAAAAATATAAAAAATAGTGACCCATCGGCATCGGAACAAGGACCAAGCTGCCGGTGGTCAGGGCTCTAGAGAGAGGAATCTCCTCACTATGCGCGCCGTGTCTAGGAGTACGGCTTTCTGAATCAAGCCCTTGACCCAGCCGCGCAATGAGAGTCTCTTGAGGTGTTGGTCGAGGCTCTCCGCTATTAGGCCATTAACCGTTATGATTATCGTTACAATGGTTGCAGAGTCCACGTCCCACATGTCGACAACCTCGGGTGTTAAGTCAATATACTTGTTTTTTTTTATCTTTATCAGCTTTCACGAGATTCTCGTCATGAGGGTCACCGATATCAAGAATCACTGCACGGCGCTCTCGTCGATCTATATCAGGCTTATTGGCTACAATAGTCAAGAGAACAACCGGAAACAATATGTCGGATTGATTCACCGGGACGGTGGCATGGCCGACTGATGTCAACCGTACTGACCTTGACAATGTATTTTCGATAATTATTCATCATAATAACTTCATCCATAACCGCACAGACAAAATCTTCGGTTTCCCAGAAGAGATCGCCGAAACGCAGCCAGGATACAGATGCCAAAAAGTCTACATCAGGCCCATGCACGGACCAGGAAAAGCGTCCGTGAAGCTCTTTGCCTTGCCAGACATCCTTACGATCGTTAGTATCAAGTACTGCAGGTTTGTGCCAGTTCTCTTTCGCCAAGGAGAGCGGGGTTAGGCCCTTGTCTACTTTAACCACATCTCGGTGCATCCCCACGTCAGATTGAAGTTTTTTGATTGTGGAGGATTTTAGCAATTAAGAAACCTCGACTTATTCATGCTTCCGACATACCCAAATACTTGTCGGTTTCGGTTGAGGAGAGGGATCAAAGGTGTATGGAATCCGAGTGTTGGGTTCCCACGGATTCCATAATTCCCCCTCGTTTAGCGATAGATTTGTCCACACCAAATTCACCAAACTTGCTCCAGTAACTCGTCTGTCATATTCGTTGTCATCAGAGTCAATACTATACAATCAATCTTTACAAATTGTTGTATATCGTTCTCATATTTTACTTTGGCAGCAGCATCAGCAGTCTTTGCTAGCTCTCGGGATTGATTATTTTTCCTTCCAAAATTTGTTCAGCTCCAGGAATGGCTCTGCACACTGTTTCGGTCCTATATCTCCAGTGCTTGTAATTGTTTCCAATTAGGTGCACTTTTTATACCTTTGAGGCTTCAGCTATAGCCTTATCCATTTTCGATGAATTTGTCTAGGTTCACTTTCTCACAACTTTAAATCTCTGCACAACTTCTATCCTAACCACGCTCTGCTACCATGTTAAAGTTAGGTGGAGGATATAGAAAAACAGTTAATAAAAGAAACGATAAAACTATATTGATGAAAAAACAATAAAACGAACGACATTCATAGGCAACACAACCATAAAGTACTAATTAGGAGTATGCATTCCTCAACAGATTGATGAAACCAATTGGGCGCTCTTTAGGATGACGGTATCCAACAAATTATTAAACAGCTACAGGGGGTACGGAACTACGGAAAATCAGGATATCACTAATAATTATACCGTAACTAACGGCAGATTATACAGAAAAAAATTAACAGGTGCACGTTTCGTTATTCCAACTAACCAAATACAGTGTAGGCATTGCAAAAGTTTCACAGATTGGCCATCCAGATTTTGAAAGAGTTGAAATACTAATGAAATCTTCTTAATGGTTTCCAAATCACAGTGTCACAGTGTTTTCATATTCAGATTCATTCTAAAATGTATTAAAACTTATCTCCAATGTGCGTATAGTAAATCATGTTACGGTCGATGTGAATAGCAACCCATAGAAAAGCTAAGTAGATACACCTATGGACACCTTATACGTAGACCATTTGGGCCGATTCCCTAAAAGTCACCAGCGAAACAACTGTATTTTAAGGGTTATAGAATCATTTAAGTACTAAATTTATTTTTGCTTGTCCTGTAAAAACTATACATTCAACAGAAACAGTTAAAGGAACTCACCGACATAGTTTCGGTTTTTGGTAAACCCAGTAGAATAATAACTGATAGAGGTAGTCAGGCTTTTACGAGTCGCTAATTACCAAATTATGTTTTGAATACCGTAGCTGTACCCTGTTCAAATGGTCAGATTGAACGTGTGAATGAATAGAACAAATCTAGACTGGTTTATTACATCCGTTATAGAGGAATGTAGGTAACCTAGCTGGAAATCAAAATGGATAAACATCGTTTGGGGCAATAATACAATTCACTTTGTGACAAAAGTGGCACCATTTAGTTTATTATTTGTACATCAGAATAATCTTTTGCCTGTGCCACAATCTTCACCGCAGATAAGCAATGAAGAACAGAGACATCATTTAATTACTAGGTGTAGGGAGGCTAATGTTAACATTGACTTAAACATGACTAGAATCATAACCGTACCGGCACTCGTGCCTGGTTGTGTTTTTGTCGCGCATCGGATCGATATCCCCACTGCGCGAATTGTTGTTTACGCACTGTCACGCGCGTGTGCGCCGGACCTCCCGGTTGCTCGGCCTTACCGTGTAGTTTACGTGATCGCGTCATGAGTGATAACGTAAGCGCTACACAACGCTGTGATTCGCCCGTATTCAATAATGATGTACAGAGTTTGTTGAATGATTCGTTGGACATAGATGCTGCAGATGATGATGGTAAAAATAAAGAGGAGCTGTTGAGAGCGGAAAAACGAGAAAGAGAGTACAGTACTGAAGACGAAGAGGGTTGGACAGAAGTTAAAGGAAGTAAAAAAAAGATATGCCACGGTAGTAAAAACTCTGTAAAAGAAGAAAAGTATGAGGTGTATGTTTCTTCCAAGTAACGTCTTCCGAAACAGTTTGCGATGGCACGTATTTTAAAAGAAAATAACATAACCAAAATTAGCCAGGTTAAATATTTAAGTCCTTTTAAAATACGCTTTCAATTTGAATGTGAATCGGCTGCGCAGAATTTTATCATTTGCGAGAAACTTTTAGAGAAAGGATGGAGGTTCCAGAAGGCTATGCAGCTGTCTGTCTGCTATGGCCTTATCAAGGATTTAGATCTGGATTTTACTGATGAGGAGATACTCGAAAATATTTCATGTCCCGCCCCCGCCAAGCTTTTATCATTCAAGAGGCTAGACCGTCGCAATAGGGATGGTGGCTGGTGCTCCAGCGAAACCCTTCGACTTTGTTTTGACGGTAATCATCTACCTGCATCAGTTCGTGTATGTGATATAAACATAAAGGTTTTGTCTTACATACACCAGGTATCCCAATGTTCCCAATGTTGGAGGTTAGGCCATATGCGGAAAATGTGCCCCTCGAAAAACGTGATTTGCCCGAAGTGTGGTGGGAATCATGAAAATTGTGACACTTTATTGTTTACATGTGTCAAGTGTAAAGGTAACCACATATCTCTAAGTAAGACTTGTCCAGTGTATAAGAAGGAGAGAAGGCTAAGGGAGATTATTGCTCAGTTTGGTTGCACCTACAGGAAAGCCCTAGAATGTTATGTTCCTTCCGAAAATTGCGGTCCCCTCGAAATTATCGGTCTCCCTCAAGCTCCAGAAAATCGTGTCTTTTCTACACCTCTTGCAGGCAACCCTTCACAAGTTAGCAAAACGAATTCGGGAGCATCTTTTCATCACATTTTTGCCGAAATTATCCATACTAAGGCTACCGTACATAAAGTGCAGACTCCTACGGTTAGTGATGATCCTTCAAAAACCAAAGTACGGTCTCCAAAACATAAAAACAACCCTCAAAAAGAAGACTGGATGTTTTGGAATTCAGATCCAGACGATAAAGTCTTTCATCAATCCCCTGATGATCGAGAAGGTAAGGATGAATGTCCATCTTTCAATGAGTTGTGGTCTAGAATAAAGGAAGTTATTTATCTTAAAAAGACTAGCTTAATTTTTAAGATAAGGGGTGTGTATCAACTGCGCCTAGAATGGTTAACCTTAGTGTCAGTGAGTTTTGTTTCAGAGTGGCCGTGAATAAAAACATTATTTAACTTTTTCATTCCTTGTGATGGCTAACAAATCAATTAAATTAAATATCTTACAGTGAAATGCCCAAAGTATCAGGCCTAAGTTAGCATCGTTTCACGAAATTTTATGCAGGATAAAGTTCATATTGCTGCCCTTAGTTAAACCTGGCTCGAACCAGAGAGTAATTTTAAAGTTAGTGGATATGATGTTTATCGCGCGGACCGGGATGAGTCATACGGCGGTGTAGCTATCATAGTACACAAATCTGTTAAAGCGCAGCAGAGGCGCGTACACGTGAATAATAACGGTATTGAGATAGTGTGTGTTCAATTATTTAATTGTGATCCGTTCGAAAATATTGTTGCTATTTATTGTCCAACTAGAATCGTTACCACTCAGCAGGATTGGGATAGTCTGTTATCATTATGGTCAACCAAAACTAAAATTCTAGGTGATTTTAACGCCCATCACGTTAGTTGGTCTTAGGGTAAGTGCTCCAGTGAATGAACATTTAAGCGATCGTCGAACTCTGCCTCTAACGGGTGCAAAGCTATATTTTGGTAGAAAGATTATATTCAAAAATATTTTTTTAATTGGGTTTATGACATAACCTGTATAATTTCTTAGATATTTAGCAATAAATTGAAAAATACCCTAAAACCCCAGTGAATGAACGAAATTTTCTAGTAAATGAACTAAATAAAACCAGTAAATGAACACAATTTTTGTTTATTTAATAATACATAAAAATCCTTATTATTATGAAAAATACAGTCCAACACTCAACTAAATAAACTAACATAAATCCCGTCCCTCAAAATTTGTTACAACATTAACAAATATGTTTTTTTTAACGTAAAAGCCTTAATATATAGACATAGATAGACCTTTTTGGGTGTTGTTAGGTGTTTATCTCATACAGATGTTTTCTAAGAAAATCTTATATTTCTGTTCTTCATCATTTACTATAAGAACTTTACCTACATAACGATTAACTCTTTTTTCTGTCTTGAATCTTGCCATAACATATTTCCCCGATAATTTCATCCGTATAAATCCTTTGATAGTATAGACTCATCGATTTCAAATTCATCGTACGACTTAGCTTTTTTTACCAGAATTTTTTATTTTTTATTGTTTTCAGAGCTTTCTTCTTATTCTCTGCTTCTCTTCTTATTTCTTTTTCTTTCGCCAATGCTTTCCTTTTCGAATTTTTTTTCTCTTCTTCTTTTATTCTTTTTTCCTGTTCTATCATTTCATTATGTTCTTTGTACCTTTCACCGGTTAATCCAAATGGCATAGAATTAGATTTCCTTGCGTCTGTTTTCTGCTTTGAAGTTATTGTTGGGTAGCTTAAAAACATTCGATTTTATTAGTATCCATTCCTGGTTGTATTTGTTCCTCATTGATCGTACACACGTCTATAGCAGGAACATTATTTTCAATTTCCGGATGCCTTTCAGTAAAAACCTCATGTGCAGAAGATGTTGGGCACGCCACATAACTCCCTTCTTTGAGGAGTGGCTAGAGAGGCGCCACGGTGGTCTCACCTTCCGCCTGACGCAGGTGCTCACTGGACACGGTTGTTTCGGGAGGTTCCTGTTCCGCATAAGGCGGGAGGAAACGCCCGGTAGTCACCACTGTGTGGATCGCCCGGAGGACACGGTGGAGCATGCGGTTGAACTCTGCCCGGCTTAGGCGGGGCACCGCCGTGTCCTTGTGGAGGCGATCGGTGGCAGTGATCTCTCGCGTCCGCCGTCACCTCCTTCTGCGAAGCAGTAATACTCGCGAAGGAGGAGGCGTAACGCGTGAGGGAGAGACAAATTTCGCGCCCTCACGCCCCTAACCACCGCAGGAGACGCCCTGGGCGCCGGGAATCGCAGCCCGATTCCCGGCCACCGTAGGCGCGGGCTTGGGGACGGTGAGTAATAGGAAGCTCACCGTCCACTAAGGACCAGGCCCGGGTCGATGGCGCGTTGTGTTCCAGGTTCGCCTCAAAGAGATGTCAGCACAACAGAAGGGGTTTGCTAGGACCGATGCCTGCCGGAGTCGCGGGAAAGTCCGAAAGGTATAACTTGGCCCCTGGCAACGTACAGGCAACTGAAGGATCACGGGTGGGTTTTAGTCAGTAAGAGTCTGACACGTCCTCCCGCTCCGCCCAGAGCGGGAAAAGTTATTTGATAATATCCTACCCTAAAAAAAAAGAAAGGTACAGAAGATGTAGACAGCGCATCACTTAGACATCATTCCGGATTTATAGGTGTTTTTTTATTAATACCAGTGCTCTCTGTCATTGTGCCACCTAATGGAGTGTCGTTACTTGCTTTAGTAATAGTTACATCTCCAGCAATGGACCCAAGAGCTCTATCCAATGTTTCTTGGGTATATCGAAACCTTTCGTATTTATTTGTATTGGAATCCATGGTCAATCTAAAGGGACAGTAATATAAAAAAGATAAAATATTAACATCTAGGTCTTGAAGGATGAAATGTAGCTGAAAATATAGTGTTCATTTATTGGTACCATCTTCATGACGAAAGCTAATATTTGAACATGATGGAAAATGTTAGTTCATTCACTAGATTTTATGAACCAATAAATGAACATACCTGTCCCAATACTAGCCTAAAGATCAGAAATCTATTTCTTAAACTACTCCCAAAACATGAATCTTATAGCATAATAATACATTACTTATTTGAATAAAAATATGAAATTGACGATTGTCCAGTGAATGAACGGTCGTTCATTCACCGGATTTCAAACGATTTTTAGTTCCAATGCTGGGACACCTAATAATTTACTTAAAACAGACTAAAATGGCAATGAAATCGTTTTGAGACATATAGTATACCTATCCTTTATCCTAATTAATAAATAACTTATAGAACGTACTTCAATTACGGCTATAATGTGGTATCAGAAATGTTGCGTCTTACCTGAGTCCTAAATTCTTGCCCGAACAAATATATAGTTACACCAACACTGCCAACTTTAAACGCTCGCCATTTTAAAATGAATAGTGACATAAATACTCTCAGGGACTCCATGAGACAGGCTCGACCTAGTATGGAGTCCATAAGTTAAAATATTAAAATTATGTTTCCTTTATGACAATAATATCAGGAATAGTTTATTTGTATTACTTTTAAGGAAATGTAAAGATTCTTTATTTGGTAAACAAACGATTTTATTATAAGAAATTAATTTTGCCACCATAATAGAAAAAAGAGATGCAATTACGAAAAAAAAATATGCGTTGGGTAAAAATACCTTTATTTCTTATTTTTTGGAAAGAACGCCCTTTTGTTCAGTCACTGGGGTGTGTTCATTCACTGGAGCACTTACCCTATAATAAAAGAGAGATACCCAACTGTCACTTAGAATGGTGGTGTGTTAAACCGTGTTCTTCAGTTTAAATATCTAGGGCATATTGTAGCGGAGGATTTGAGGGACAATCTAGATGTAGACCGGGAGCGAAGAGCATTAGCAGTGCGATGTAATATGCTGATCCGAAGGTTCTCACGCTGCACGGATGCGGTTAAAATAACACTTTTTAAGGCATATTGTCAAGTTTTTTACTCGTGTAGCCTCTGGACTAGTTGCACTCAAAAAGCTGTTAATGC
Organism: Agrochola lota; assembly: GCA_947364205.1. Classification (NCBI taxonomy): domain Eukaryota; kingdom Metazoa; phylum Arthropoda; class Insecta; order Lepidoptera; family Noctuidae; genus Agrochola; species Agrochola lota. Next base: position 11,248,840 of record OX376236.1, read on the forward strand.
TCTTCGTGTTCAGTACAACAATGCATTCAGGATGCTGTTGGGGCTGCCACGCTTTTGTAGTGCCTCGGGTATGTTCGCGGATGCTCAAACTGACGGCTTCGCTGCGATCAGACGCAAGCGTGCTGCATCCCTGTTGCGCAGAGTGCGTGCCAGCTCCAACTGTCTCCTGGTGGTCATTGCTAGCAAACTGGATTGCCCTATCATTTCCTATTTAAGCCAGCTGCATAATCCTAGTAATGGTTAATTGTTTTATTTTTATTGTTTATAAATCCTACTAACTTAGTTTGTAAGTAAATTGTTACTAACGTTATGAGTCCATGTTACTTGAAAATAAAGATTTTATTATTATTATTATAAGACTGACCACAGAGGCAGTCTTATTCACGACTCACTTATTGACAGCAATTTTTTTTCTTTGAACCATGGGTCACATACGCGAGTTCGTTTAGTTGACAACAACTTGCAACAGACTTCTCCAGATGTATCGCTGGTTTCTACGGATATTGCGCTTAACATTGAAAGAAAGAAAGAAAGAAAGAAAGAAATTTTATTTGCTCGGACATGTGTATACATACAGATACAAAACAATACATACATGCAAGATCTTAAAATAAGAGTGGCTCACGACATGTCTGCCATTTTTCATAGCGTGCAAATATTCAGTACAAATGGTTACTATTGAGTTGATTAATAATTTTTACACTTATACATTAAACAATAATAACAGTTCAATAAATTTATTATATTCAATCATTTAGGTACATTATCCAATTATTTATTATTATTTTTCATTGTCTATTATTAGGTACTAATTACAATTATCGCAATGACGATTTACTTTTAATAGGCATTAACTGGGCCGTTTTGTATGAAAGTCTTGGCAGTGACCATTTAATGATTAACATCTCAACATTGTGAACGTCATGCCTCCCTTCAGTTATTAAAATATATTTTGGCAAAGCAGACTGGACTTCATATAAAAAACATCTGGAACAAAAATTTTGCCATTTGTGTTTACCGAATGACCGTCAAAAAGTTTATGATTTAAGTATAGATATTTTGAATGACGCTGCTAACAAATTCATCCCGATATTTAAATTTAACCAATACCCTTGTTCAGATTTTACTCCAAAGCCATACTGGACTTCAGAACTGTCACACGCTGTGGCTCACCGTAGGCTGGCGTTATCCAATTTTAGACGTAATCCCACTCCTCTGAATCTTGATAATCTCAACAGTAAGATAAGTACATCGCAGAAGTTAATCCGGCAGGTTAGGGGAGTGAACTGGCAGAATATTTGTTCTACAGTTGATCACACTACATAGTCTAGTGAAATGTGGCGCAAAATGAGATGGCTGAAAGGTTACCGTTCGCCTAGACATTTTATGGACGCCCAAAGTGCGACAAGTCTTTTAAATTCTTTAACGCCAGATTATGTTTCCCCATCGACCCCTACGGTTCACCATAGTAACCCTATATTAGAGTGCGAGATCTCGTTTCAGGTCCTACATAAATGTATCAAATCTAAGGATACATCTTCTGGATGCGATGATATATCATATTCTATGATTAAGAATTTACCTGATGTGGGTAAATCTGTTTTACTAAAGTTATATAATACATTTTTTGATGTCAGTTTTGTTCCCTCTCAGTGGCGCGACATTTGTATCGTACTTATTCGAAAACCTGGTCGTGACCCTGGTAAAGTTTCTTCACTCTGGTCCATATCCTTGCTGTCGTGCATATGCAAAATTTTTCATTACCTTTTATTTAGAAGATTGGAATGGTTTCTAGGAAAACGTAACACATTTTCTGCGAACACAGTAGGCTTCCGAAGAGGTAGGTCTGGTCTTTGTGGTAATAATCCTTATTGGAGAAATAAGAAGAAACCACTGTTAGTTATGTCTCACGATGTATTAAAGCAAGAACATATGTACTGCAGTAGTAAAATTGGCATGTTCTCCATGGATACTTGGGTCAGCAATATGGACTTATCACGCATTGTAAAGCCTAGTTTAGATTTGGTTGATAAACCTAAGCATGGTTATTAAATACATAATTTAAAATCAATATGTTGTAAGTCTCTAAATACACAATATTCTGGCTTTTACTGTGTGTATACGGATGGTTCTAGACGTGAGAACTACTGTGGCGCAGCCTTTTTTGATTCGCATGTTGGTACCTTCTTCAAATTCTGTATTTCATCAAACATTTCAATAATGCACTTGGAGTTGATCGCTATCGCTGAAGCTTTGACTTATATCAAATCTTTGGACGGTGATTGGTTTGTCATTTTCACTGATTCGAAAAGTCTAGTCTAGTCTTCTTCATCTGATGAGATGTACAAGTCTTTCACCGTTCAGGGGGCTTCCACTGGCGTATACTATTTTAAAAACCATCACTGAATTTGTTGCCAAACATAAAATAGTTTGTTGTAATGGATTCCTTCTCACGTTGGACTGGTTGGTAATGAGATGGTTGATCGTTTGGCAAATGAAGCCGCGTCTGATGGGGAATTTTATGCTTGTCCTCCATGGCATACCGACCTTTTACCCCTAGATAAAGACAGATGCATTAAATCTTGGTCAGAATACTTTAATAAAAGATCTTTAACGAAGGGCATTTGGTACAAGACGATTCAGCCATCTCTTCCAGGTATGATTTGGTTTAGCGAGGGCAGGATGAATAGGCAAGAAGTTGTGATGGCTTTGAGACTCTAATCCGGCCACGTACCTCTCAATAGTTTTGGTTGTATGATGCGCAAAGTTAATTCTCTCAATTGTACCGTCTGTGGAGTCATAGAAGATGTTCATCACATCTTGATGGAATGTAGTCGTATTGGAGTCCAAAGACGTCAAGCTTTTAACAACAACCTTAATGTAGGCTTCTATAATAGCGTTCTGGCCTCACCATTGTCAGATGAGGCCAGAACACTTTATCATATTATTATTATGGGTACAAGGTTGCGGATAGGCTAGTTTGTTTATAAGTAAGTATTTATTGTATTCAATAATCGGGGTGACATATCCTTTATAGAAACAACCCTGTAAATAAATAAAGATTTAAAAAAATTTGACTAGAATGAAGAAAACAGATTGATTGACAGCAGGCGCAAAAAAAAAAACGGTATATGCCAATTAGTCGTAAACAAAAAGTTAGGAAACAGATATTCAGGGCCATACAAAATCACCAAAACAAATCACGCGATTAATTGTTATACTTTTTATATAATTATAGGTATGAGAGGGTACCGAAAATGTAGTGCACTCTGTAATATCAGAAGATCATGACTCTACAGAAAGTGAGGGTCATGAGTTCATGATATTGATAGGGATAATTTGAAAGATTTATTAGAAAGTTAGGTAGGTTCGTTAGTATTTAATTTGATATTAAGCTTATGTGCGTGCTATGTCATTTAAAATATGGCAGCGTGTCATTACCCTTTATGTATACAAACATGCTGACTATAGAAAAGGCTAAAGACCTTCTTACTAAGGTATGTGCTATCTAAATGTTAAGCTGTGTGCTATCTAAATGTTTAGCTATGTGATACCTAAATGTTTAGCTATGTGTTATCTAAATGATAAGCTCGGTAATACCTAAATGTTTAGCTATGTGCTACCTTTTTTTGAGGGTGAGAAATCATCAAATGACTTCTCTCGCTCTGGGCAGAGCGAGAGGGTGTGTCAGACTTTTACTGACTAAAACCCACCCATGTTCCTTCCGTTGCCTGTGTGCCGGGGCCGCGATATCCCTTTCGGACAAACCCGCAACCCCAGCAGGCATTGGTCTTTCGACCCCGTCAGTTGGTGCTGACGTCTCTTTGAGGCGCGCGTGGAACACAACGCGCCGTCGACACGGGCCTGGTCCTTATCGGACGACGAGCTGCCCATTGCTCACCGTCCGCAAGCCCGCGCCTACGGTGGCCGGAAGTCGGCTCTCGACTCTCGACGCCCGGGGCATCTCCTGCGGCGATTAGGGCCGCGAGGGCGTGCAGCTTGCATCTCCCTCGCGCGCTCCGCCTCCTCCTTCGCGAACATAACTGCTTCGCAGAAGGAGGTGACGGCCTCCCATGCACTCTCGCTCCGAACCATGGCCTGAACCAGGGCCGGACGCGAGAGATCGCTGCCGCCGATCGCCTCCGTGAGGACACGGCGGTGCTCCACCCAAGCCGGGCAGACCTCCACCGTATGCTCCACCGTGTCCTCCGGGCGATCCACAAAGTGGTGACACCCGGGCGTTTCCTCCCGCCTTATGTGCAAAGCTATGTGCTACCTTAATGTTTAGCTATGTGCGATCTAAATGATAAGCTATATGCTACCTTGTTACTCAGCTATGTGCTATCTAAATGTCTAATACATAATATTTACTTAGGTAGGAATGTGCAATCTGTATACATAGACCTGTTGGTTTGTAAACTAAATTCACGTTACAGATGGAGAAAGCTGTACCGACCGCTACTGCTGCTGCGCAGTACGGCAGAGCAACGCCGAGGGCTACTTCGTGGTCGACCAGCGCGACAGGCGGCATTTCTTCTTCCCCCATGATGACTCCTTCGACAACAGCCGATGCCAGTAAACAAGATCGCCGTGGGACACGGCTTTAGTCAGGACGGCCGAATGTTATCGTATCAAAATATCTTGGTTGAATTAAGTACCTATGTAGAAGTGTTTAGGGTCACAATGACCAATTTATTTGTTGTTGCCATTTCATTTATTTTCAGTATTTTTTTGTTTTTATATGTTTATATACTAAATAATGTTAATGTGCTAAATAATTATATGTAAAAATAATAATAATATGTAAAAGAATATAAGAAAGGGGTGGGGGGAAACAATCATAGGGCATCAAAAGATTCGTCCGCATCGCTGTCAACAGGAAAAGTGCCCAAAAGGCTGGCAGGATTGCCACGTTGTATGGCAATGCTGAATTCTCAGGCCGAAGAATAGGCCAGCCAAAAAACTAAGCGGGCACTCGGACCCCACAGCCCTTGTGTTTCAACCCCAAACGTCTCTATAAGTCCTAATAAGATTGGAGTATTTGCGCCGTTTGAGGCTTTACGCACCTGCAGCAGCAGCCCCAGCACAGCCCGCCGTGCTAGGAAGATGTAGATGCCGTCGCCGATTTGTGCGATGCTGATGCGACATCACAATGATTTATATATAGCCCTCCTTAGGCAACATTCGTATTGTCAGCGGGTAAAATAATAAATTTTCCTCAATTAGAACTACACGCTCACAGTAGCGGCCGACTAAACGTTTGGTGTGAACGCGGCCTAAGTGTAGCAACAACACATCTGCCGAAATTACGCAACGGAAAGTTTAACGTTAACGCCTAAATTACGTCGCGTAGGTACCTAATTAATTTTGTCATAGAAAATTACCTAAGTACGCGGAAATTCCGTCGGGTAGGTAATTTTCGGCAAGTGTGTCGGACGGAATAGATACATAATGTCCTAAGTGCCTAAGTATAGGTAGATATAACAGAGAAAAACCTTTAACAAAAAAAACGCATTTATAATTATGTTTGTTTAACACGAACAATTTTTTTTACAACAACAGGTTAATAATATAACAGAATACATAAATAATCAGTAAAAATAATTCAGAAACATACATATTTATTTTCCGGCCTAAATGAAAGCAAACGTACACGTTAGTTATTACGGCATCAATAAGTTGCCTTGTCAGATGAACTTCTGTTATATCTTAGCACAGGGGCAGGGGCCCGCCTCGGCGACGACTAGATCTCCACTGAGTGCAATGGCGTCTATTTCCACTGCCGCGTTCAGAGGAAGCTTACCCACCTGAAAGGTAGCGCGCGCCGGGCAATCTTTTGGGAAAACTGAAACATAATAAACGCAGGGCTATTAATACACCTATTCCCAGTCACGATATAATGCAGTAGTTTCTGGAGTTTACTCCTTTTAAATCAATTTTCATATATGGCCCCGGTATGGACATTTTATGACGAGTGAAATAAACGCGTTACGTTTTTCTGCGCAACGTAAGTACGTACCAGGTACCCAGGTATGTTGCGGAGGCCAATTTTTTAACATCCGTGGATGCGGATGCGGATGTTGATTTTTGGTGGTTTACACGGATGCGGATCTTAAGTTTTTTTAAGGGATCCGTCAAGGCGGCAAAGCGAAATTCAAAACTTCTTAAGGCTTGTAAAGACCAGCGCGACTTGTCGCGCGACGCGACGCCGACTATTGTTATACCGTACAGTTTTCTTAGAAATTGCATTGTTCGAGTCGCCTCGCGCGACAAGTCGCGCTGGTCTGCACAAGCCTTTACTCTGTTTCGTTTTATGTTGATCATAATTCAATTCGCGGCAATTAAAAATCTTTATACCTCTCGAAATTTTATGTTTTTGGGGTAGGGATTTTTTAATTTATGTGTTTATTTACCCACTTTGCATATTCAAAGAAATTGTATCAAGGAGTAAACTCCAGTCGTGCGTTGAAGCTGACTCACACACACACTTTTTTTTATTAAGACTAATCAACAAGAATGATAAATACCAATATAAAATAAAACAAAACTCCTGTATACAACCAAAAACTTAAGAACAAACTTTTAGTTGCAGTCAGGTTTGTGATTCTCTCATAAGAAAGTAAATTATTTTTCAAACTTTTAGGCCCACTTGCACCACAAGTTACCAAATGCATTTAACTACCTTCCAGCACGTGTAGCTTGACGCTTTCTATTTCTACGAAGAATAGACACAGCTATTTCTATACAAACTGACATTACGTTTCTCCATTTTTGACATCGCACCGGAAAAATCTAAAGAATTCTGAGTCGATTTTTGTAAAAGAGTGAATTTCGTAAAAAGTGCAGTTGAGTGTTTCTACTTTGGTGCCGTCGTACTGTCTACACGGAACGTCACTTTTGTCTACTCTTCCGTCGACAAAACGGTGCTCATGCTACGCGTGCTGGCGAAGGATGTAACTAAAGCTTATCTAGAGAAGTAAGTCCCCGTGGGCAAGGATGGACTCAGCATTGAGGACCAGACTACACATTACTAGGGTCTTGGCTGTTTTACTTGCTGTGCATTCCTACCTGCCAGCCGACTTTATAAAAAGTGGTAGTGCCTGTAGTAAAGAATAAAACTGGGGACTGGTGAAATTGGTAATAAGAGTAACTAACTGGCCTATTTCTACCCGACTACGGCAAACCCAAAAGGAAGGATTATGATTTTAGCAGTCTGTGTATGTATACGTATGTTTGTATTTACGTGTGTTCCACCGTAGCGCCGATTTTGATGAATGAGGTATCAGTAGATTGAGGAGTGGCTTGAGAGGCGCCATGGCGTCCTCACCTTCCGCCTGACTCAGGTCATCACCGGACACGGTTGTTTCGGGAGGTTCCTGTTCCGCATAAGGTGGGAGGAAACGCCCGGGTCCACTGTGTGGATCGCCCGGAGGACACGGTGGAGCATACGGTGGAGGTCTGCCCGGCTTAGGCGGAGCACCGCCGTGTCCTCACGGAGGCAATCGGCGGCGGCGATCTCTCGCGTCCGGCCCTGGTTCAGGCCATGGTTCGGAGCGAGAGTACATGGAAGGCCGTCTCCTCCTTCTGCGAAGCAGTTATGTTCGCGAAGGAGGAGGCGGAGCGCACGAGGGAGATGCAAGCTGCACGCCCTCGCGGCCCTAGTCACCGCAGGAGATGCGCCGGGCGTCGGAAGTCGAGAGCCGACTTCCAGCCACCGTAGGCGCGGGCTTGCGGACGGTGAGCAATGGGCAGCTCGCCGTCCGATAAGGACCAGGCCCGTGTCGACGGCGCGTTGTGTTCCACGCGCGCCTCAAAGAGACGTCAGCACCAACTGACGGGGTCGAAAGACCAATGCCTGTTGGGGTTGCGGATTTATCCGAAAGGGATATCGCGGCCCCGGCACACAGGGCAACGGAAGGAACATGGGTGGGTTTTAGTCAGTAAAAGTCTGACACACCATCTCATTCTGCCCAGAGCGGCAGAAGTCATTTGATGACTTCCCACCCTCAAAAAAAAAAATGGTATCGTAACAGTGGTCCGAGTTACATAGGCTATATAAATTCTCCCTAATTGAATATGGTAGACTTTACACGTAAATTTCTGACCACGAAAAAATGGGTCGTTCCACTAATCCCCATTGAAAATCCCCATCAATGGGGATTTGTGTACAAAAAGTTCACAAATCCCTATTGGTTTAAAAATTAAGTACCTGATTACCAGTACCATTCAAGATTATGTTATAATTTTGTAGTAAAGTTTAGACTGTGGTAATATAAAAAAAAGAAGTCAATTAGAACGTAACGCAGTCATTTAGACTCCACATGAATCTAAATATAGGCTCATGCTGGAGAGAGTACAAAACAAGTTTGTGAGGTACTTATACTTGCGCTTGTATGGTGTATACCCATTTTATCCGCTTATATGTATACCCAACTTTATTTATTTTGGGTATGGTCGGATATAACGAACTGAGAGTCAGGAGGGATCTCGCACTCATCTCGTGCATATTCAAAGTACTTAGAGGAAAGGTACATAATGCGGACATTTTAGGTCACATAAGTTTGTGTGTTCCGGACGAGAGTACGTGTGGCGACGTCTGCAGCCATGGCTGCTGGCGGAGCCGCGTGCTCGGACCAATCTGTTAAGTGAGGCGCCGCTGACGCGTGCACTCCGCACTCTCAACCTCATAGCTAATGACTCGGACCTATTCTGTTGTTTTTTGAGTGAGTTCACAAAGAATGCATTATTTGTAATAACTTACAAAAATATTAATATAAGTTATTTAGGATAAGAGTTAGATAAGTACGCTATCGCAATAGGTTGCCCTGTAAATTCGATAGATATAAGTTGGAAATATATAAAAAATGATCTGAAAAGTATGAAACAAGAAAATATTTCAGACATAAGTTGGATAAAAAATGGTCAAGGTAAAGCCATCGCTCGTCATCACTTTTATTTTTACCCTACTACAGCGAAGCAAAAAGGAGTGTTATAATTTTGACCGGTATGTATGTTCATCTGTTCCCTCTCCCTCATGTCTCTAAACTACTTACTTATCATAATTTGACAAATGAGGTATCGTTGGAAGCGTCTTGATTGTCCGCTGGTTAATAGGCTATTAGCCCGGACATAATAGACATTCAAGGTTACATCAATTCACACAAAGCTGAAAATTGGCATGAATGTTGGGAACACTATTACAAACAATTTGTCAAAAGTCCGAATCGTGTGTGTTGAAAAAACATATTCAAGGTCAAATGTTGCAAAAATCGTTTTTTTGCATTTTTCAGCTAATATGCACTGCACACGTTTCCGCGCCACCCGTGAGGTAGTGCACTTGGCGCGTTTTTTAGGGTTCCGTAGTAAACAAGGAACCCTTATAGTTTCGCATTGTCCGTCTGTCTGTCTGTCCGTCTGTCTGTCCGCGGCTTAGCTCAGAGACGGTTAGTACTAGAAAGCTGTAATTTGGCACATGTATACATATTAATCATGCCGACAAAGTGGGAAAATAAAATTAAGAAAAAATTTATTTTAGGGACCTCGCCTGCACGTAAAGTGGGGATGTTTTGTTTTCATCATTTACTCCATGTTGTGGGGTATCGTTAGAAAGGTCTTTCAAAAATATTGTGAGTTTTTCACAACCATTTTTGGATTCAGGGATCCGTTTGCGAAATATTAAGCTTTTAACCGAATTTTTTTGTTAGAGTAAAGTGTATTTCTAGCTAAATGGTTGTACTTGGACTTGTGAAAAAATTCACAGCAGTAGTCTGTATATATAACGAAATTAAAAGGAAAACTATGAGAGCTAAGTAGCCTGTACAGGTTAACGAGAAATAATCAACCAACTTAAATTTGCAGTTCGAAAAACATGATCTCCCATACATTCCGTATTGGAGAACACGTTTTTCAACTGCAATATTACTACACCACAATATTAAGTTTGTTCTTGGGATAAATTCATCCCAACTACGGAACCCTTGTGCGTGGTCCGACACGCACTTGGCCGGTTTTTTAACGTGGTTTCATCGGCAAGCCTATTCCGCAATCTATTGTGGTCCTGTTGAGTTAAAAATAAGGTTAAAAAAAAACAGGACCACAATAGATTGTGGAATAGGCCTACCACGTTAAAAAAAACGCGCCAAGTGCAATACCACATGGGTGGCGCGGAAACGTGTGCATATTATGAAGAACACAACTTTTTCAACTTCTTGCATCGCTATATCTCGGAAATGGGGATTCTTAGGAAAAAAGTGGATAAATAATTTTTATAGATACTTGCATGATGAATAATTTTTGTCTTAACTATTTTTACGATAAAACTTGCCGTTTAGCTGAAAAATGCAAAATCCCGATTTTTGCAACATTTGACCATGAATATTATTTTTTCTACACGTCGGATCGATTCGGACTTTTGACAAATTGTTTGTAATAGTCTTCTCAAAATTCATGCCAATTTTCAGCTTTGTGCGAATTAATGTAACCTTAACCCTATTTTTGAAGCTAATTTGACCGGGCTATATGTGAGGTCACATTAAATTTATGCCGCCCTTTTTATGACATAAAGTCATGAAATAAAAAATAAAATATTTTATGCCATGTTAGATAACAAATGAAAGGGCCTGATTAGCACATATCAAAAAAATATAAACGATAACCCCATAATAATTTAAATAAAAATAAAAGTTTTAATAACTAAAACCCAACCACGACAAAAACGCCAACTAAATAGATATTAAACAAGAAATCACAGACGGACAAATTAAAATCTGGTTTTAAAATAATTATTCGTATTACAGCGTGTAACAAAAACCCTGTCCGATCCGGGTATAACCCGGGTGTCCAAAAGTCATAAGTTATGACTTTTAGACACCCGACGGCCGTCCTCGCCCAATAATAACGCGGTAAAATTCCCCATTGCAAAGAAATGTGGCGATTTTTCTTAATATTTAATAATATCGTGAACAAAAACTGAAATTAATGAAAATACTTTGATTTTAAAACCAACGCATATACTAATAAATATAGTTAAATATAAATCAGATTTTATTTTCACGGTTTATAATGCTGTATTCGCTAAGAAAAATCTACATTTAAAATGACCCCTCCGCGAGGGCTCCCAGCATCCCATATGCGACTAGGTGAACCCTCCAGGAGGGCTCCCGGCACTGAACATGTAAAAAATCCATCTTTCATCATCAACAGTACCTACAGTTTCACCAAAGGGCGTTGTAGGTACAACTGACGCTGACGGTATAAACCTTTAATAAACATTTTTAACGCCTAGGAAGAACCACTAGAGCCGACCGACGGGTCCGAGGGGTCCACTAGAGGTCGCAAACGATTCCAATGACAGCTAATGCTGTCATTGGAATCGTTTGCGACCTCTTAAGGCGACGATAACTGACTTTTGTATGATTTTAAACTGAAGATCACCTCTCCTCTGATCACCGATGCCTTTTCCTACCATGACTTGATTTTTCCCTCATACAAAATTCGCCCGCCTAAGGCTAAAGCCAAAATTCTAATGCAACGCAATTTTGGTGGTATGAACGTTGACAATCTTTGCAAGGATGCCAACAATATAGATTGGTGTGCTCTATTTGCCTCTGCATCAGTTGATGAACAAGTTAATATTTTTGCGGCTAAGCTTCTCGAGCTTTATGATCATCACGCACCTGTTCGAGCAGTCAAGGTTAGACATTTGCCGGCGCCGTGGCTTACAGATGAAATCAGAACAATAATGCATAAAAAAGTGACGGCAAAGTCTAAATTTAAGCGTAGACCTAATGACGCTAACAGGGAAAGATATGTCTCAATCCGTATACATTGCAATAAGGTATGTAGGAATGCTTATAGCCATCACATTCATACTTCTCTCCAAAATGGGGACGCATCCAAAGTTTGGAAGTTTCTTAGGTCACTGGGGGTCGGTAAAGCCCGACAAGACTCAATCCCAAAAGATATAGACATCGATGCATTGAATTATCGTTTCACTGCTTCGTCCAATTTTGATAGGACAACTAAATTGAATACTTTGAAGTATCTTTCTTCTCTTCCGACTCCCAGTTATTCTCCATTTATTTCTTGTCAATTCTCCGCATGTGATGTTAAGAAGAGCATACTATCGATTACTTCCAATGCAGTAGGAAGTGACTGTATCAGCCGTAATATGTTAGTCCCTGTGCTGGATGTAATCCTGCCCGTCATTTGTCACATCCTCAATTTTTCCGTGTCTAGTGGTGTCTTTCCATGTTCATGGAAAGATGCTCAAATTATTCCATTACCAAAAAAGTCCAATCTCGCATCCTTTTCTGAATATCGTCCAATATCCGTCTTACCGTTCCTATCTAAAGTCCTCGAACGGTTAATCCACAATCAATTAAGCACTTTCCTCTCCAAAAATAATCTACTTAACACCTTTCAGTCCGGCTTCCGTCCTGGTCATAGCACCACCACAGCGCTTCTGAATATTACGGATGATATAAGGTCAGCCATGGAAAATGGTAATCTAACGGTTTTAGCTTTACTATATTTTAGTAATGCTTTTAATACTGTTGATTTCGAGGTTTTGCTTGGCATTCTATGCTCTCTTAATATATCTCCATCGGTAATCGACTGGTTTCGAAGTTACCTGTTCGGTCGCCGGCAACGTATTTGCATCGGCGAGACCAAAAACCAGCCCAGCTACCAGCTCCAGCTTCCTGGAGTAATACTTCTGCCGGTGTACCACAGGGTGGCGTGCTCTCACCTTTACTTTTCGCAGTTTTTATTAACTCAATCTCCCATGAACTAATTTCTTCCTACCATCTATATGCAGATGATTTACAACTTTACTCAAGAGCTCCTCTTGGCTCCTCTTGGAAATCTTTCAGAGGCTATCTTAACGATTAATCGCGATCTGGCCCGTATATGCGACTGGAGCAAGAGGTATGGACTTATGGTCAACCCCGTAAAGAGGCAGGTTGTTGTGGTGGGCAGTTCTAGGATGGTCTCAAGGATTGACTGGACGACTCTTCCCTAAGTTACTTTTGACAACTCAGTTATCCCCTTCAGCGAGAAAGTTAAAAACTTGGGGATTTTCATTGATAAGAACTTTTCTTGGACTGCCCAGCTACAGGAGGTCAGCCGCAAACTGTTTGCTTCCCCTGCGTCTTTGAAAAGACTACGTAATTTACTATCGACTGCCACCAAGATTGCGCTTGCACAATCTCTTCTTCTACCCATCCTTGATTATGCTGATGCCAGCTATCTTGACCTTACTCAAGATCAACTCGATAAACTTGAGCGGCTTAAAAATTTTTGTATAAGGTTTATATACGGTTTACGCAAATATGACCATGTATCCGAATTTCGCGTGAAGCTCAAGTGGTTACCAATTCGCCTTCGCCGGAATGCTCGTATTCTTTCCCTTTTGTACAATGTCCTCTTTTCCCCTTCCACCCCTCTGTATCTCAAGAAATGTTTCCAGTTTCTATGTGACTCTCACACGGAATTATTAAGATCATCAGATAACTTGAAGCTTAAAATGCCAATGCATTCCTCAACTTTCCTTGACAAATCCTTTACTGTCCAGGCTGCTCGTTTGTGGAATGCATTACCAGTTCCAATAAAGCGCGCGCAATCGTTGCCTGTGTTTAAAAGACTCGTGAAAGAACATTACTTGTCGTTATGATTTTGTTCTTATCGTTAGCTGTAATAATATTCGTCATTTATTTTCGTTGCTTATATAGTTAGTATGTATGTATCTATGTATCTATTATATAGCACTTATCTGTGTATCCATTATAGTATATTGTACTTATATACCTTTTATTTGCACCAAAGACAGCCCCATTTTATGTCCAGAGAATCACTGTCCATTCCAAGGTTGCCTGGAAGAGATCGCAGAAAGCGATAAGGCCGCCAATTGTATATTTTGTAGTATATTACTTTTTCTTTATGTAATGTATAATCTGGTGTACAAAAAAGTATATATAAAATCACGTCTAAACGAGTAGTGTTAATGATTTGGAAAATAAAATATGTTAAATTAGAGCTTTTTCTGAATAACATAACAAAATTATTTTCACTATGTAATATTTATATTACATAGTGAAATTAGTTTGTAAAGTTATGTCCAACGCGGATAAAAAACTGAGAACCACGCAAAATCTAGCAAGCGTATTTTTCTGAAGCCTTCACTATTTTAAAGATAATTTAATTATTGATCTTTAAGTACTTATACGTGTTTTATTAAAATACCTTTTGTTTTATGTATAATACATAAAACAAAAGGTATTTTAATAAATTTATTTTAATAAGATTGAGTGTAATTTGGGGCAGCGCTCCTTGATGGGCGAGTCCTATTACTGGCTGGACGCACGACGCGTTGCGTGAGCTCAGTACAGAACACGCAAGCTAACCACTCAAGGCCACTGGCATATATTATCTGCGACTTCAAGCGTCGATTGCGTAATTCGCATTATGAATCTGCAAGTTGCATTGATCGTGAACTTGTAACTTGCCTACTTACGAATGTGGAATTGCTAAAGTCGCACAAGTCTGACTGCGCACTTTTATGATGTTAGTTTAGAATTATTATGTAGGTATATATAAACAAACATTTAAAAAGCTACAAAAAAAATTAATGATGTCAGTAGCAAACCCTGTTAGATCAAATGGTAGGTAGGTACTACCTATATTTCGAAATATTTTTTTCGGTTTCTCATTTATTGTGAGTATTCTGACTTGGCAAACATTAGGGGTATGTATATGTATTCATCGAGCATAGAACACAATTTGATTATGGTTGGTTAAGACTAGTAATAGTAGTAGTAGTAATAGTAGTTTGCGCTTTATTACTTGAAATTTTCTGATCCGTATATTTCGAGAACCATTGGTGAATAAATTACCCTACGAGAATCTTGTGTAAGTAGGACTTCTATAAGCAGAATTACGTAAGAAAGAAACTTGATGAAACATAATTAAATTGATGTAATTATATGACCAATGTTTTACGAAATATTCACAAAAACACATCGGTAAGTACATAATTTAGCATCGAAAATTAAATTTGCGTTAGTGTGTATTGGCACTAACGCGAATTGCGTATTCCTACGCACTTTGTTTGAGAGATCGGTAATGGACACGCAATATGTTTGAGGCGATAAGCAACTTGATATTATTCGCTAACATCATATTCTGCATGGTTGCTGATAAAAGTATCTGTAATATCTAGGTACTTACATTCTGCATAAACCTTGTTTACAGCCTGGAAGTCTTCCATTTGAGCTAGCAGGATCGTAGTTTTTATGACGGACTGTAGAGAAGCGCCGCCGGCCTCCAGCACGTGCCTCAGGTTGTCGAGAGCCTGTCGTGTCTGTCCTTCGGCGCCTCCATCTACGAACTGTGACTGCGGGTCCATGCCCAACATCCCCGATACGTAAAGAGTTTTATCCGCTAATATAGCCTGGCTGAAACCGCATTATTTATTATACCTACTTAGGAACTTACATTATTTTGATAGGTATTATCATTAATTTTACCCGTAGCACATCCCTTCACCAAGTACCGAACTTAAAGTACTTAGAGTGCGCGCCACAAAAGAAGGCCCGCGGAAAATAGGAACTACTTACATTTTCTTTAATGCAATGTCATGCTGCAATGACATAAATACTAACGCAGCGCCCGTCAAATGGATTTCAGTGGTGGCGCGGGCTCTACTGTGCTGTAACATTAAAATTATATCAATTATCAACGTATAATACTCTCCTTCATTCCTTTCATGTCGTACCGGGGGGGAGGGGGGGCAACTAAAGGAGGAGGTTCTATATTCGGCTGTTTTTTTTTGTTTACAATGTTCATCGATATTTTCGTTACGTTTATTCAAAATCGGTCCACAATGAACATACATATAAAAAAAAAACATCTAGATGAATATAGAACCTCCAGCTTTTTTTAAATCGGTAAAAAATACGCGGAACGCAGCAGCAATAACAAACTATCTAAAACATTTGCGGGGGGAAATTTCTGTTTTGCCCCCTTTTTTTTCTTTTTGATTTTCTTACATTTTTTGCAATTTGCAGGTCCCAAATATGATTCGCGACTATAACAGGTATGTATTTAATTCTGTAAATACATACCTGTTATAGACGCGAATCATATTTTGATCAAGATACAACCCGACACTGGCCTGCAAATTACAAGGAAACGTAAGAAAATTTGAATTTCGCGGGCTGCAACTGCGGATTCTCCTTAAATGCTTGATTATACAGAAAATGTTTACAGTTTTTTCTTCGTAAGTATACGTCATACAATGCATTAACACCGTAAAAATAAAGAATAACAAGATATCTGCCTGTGTGCACCTAATTACACAAAGTACTACTTAATTAAAACTAGAAATAACAAACCTGTAGGGTCCAACGGGCTTATAGATATTTGGAGATGTAACGATCGTCTTGGTAACTTTGTGAACGTTCGTTTTGGTTGTATCCTCTGGCTTTTGGGTATTCATCTTGGATAAAGCGTCGGGCTTTTGCGTATTTTTCTTAGATGAAGCGTCTGTCTTGACCGTAGTCTCAATTTTTTCTGGCTCAGAACCCATCAATAATTAGGTACATACGCGAGTGGGGTCAACAGTTCATTCCACATCAATATTCAACAAAAGATAAAAGAGTAGGTAGGTGATAAGGTTAATGTTTGGTGATAAGTTGATAAATAAAATTACACAATAATCATTTTGAGGAAACCAATATTTCCAAGTTATTTCAAATGACTGGCATATGTCAATGTCAAACGATATTATAACATGCAAAAAAAGTAAAAAAAATATTTAAAACCCGACTTAACTTTAAAAAAGATGGAAACAAGATGACCTCTTTCTGTCTCCAATCTCACTTACATAATATTATAAACAATCTCATGCATCAAGAATCTCTATATAGTTACTTTACTCTTTGATCAAGAAGATGCCTCCGACTGCATGAGATTATTTATAGTATTATGTGGGATTGGAGACAATTTTATTTTACACTTATTAGGTAGTTATTTTATCATTTCTCATTCCAAATTACGTTTAGACAAATAAGTAATTTGTAAATATTTTTGTAATAACCTTTTAAAACCCTTCATTTGTATACCCTACTGGATAGGTTTGGTCGCCATTTTGATGTTTTTTTAAATTTTTATATACCCAGTGAGACACTCAGGCAATAAAGACGATTCCTAGGCTACGACATATTGCGAAGATATAGATTTTATATCTGTTTTAAATAAAATTCACTGAATACAACCGAATTTTTTATTATGTTAAAGGATTGTTACAAGCACATATTTTTCACGTTACTATGGTAACCGTCTAGAGAAAAGTTTGTATTGAGGAGGTGTACAATCTTGGTCCGAATAGAGGTTTTGTAAACATGTCTGCTAGTTGCACTTGTGCTGCAACTTGCTTAACAACTAGTTCTCCTTTTGATACACATTCTTTAATGTAGAAGTGTCTCAAACTAATATGCTTTGTTCGACGGTGACACTCATATGGCAAATTATATGATAATTTCACAGCAGACTCATTATCAATACATAGAGTAACTGTTAAAAATTCTGTGTTACACAGGTCTGCTAAAAGCTTCTTCAACCACACTATTTCTTGTGTGGTTTCGCTTGCTGCAACAAGTTCAGCCTCTGTTGTTGACAGAGCAACTGAAGTTTGTTTCCGACTCTTCCATACAATTGCAGTGCCGGCATAAAGGCACACCATGCCAATGGTGGAGTGCCCAGTCTCTGGATCTCCTCCATGATCGGCATCTGAGTAGCATATTAAGTCACCTGCTTTAGATTTACTCATTGGGTAAAATGTTAGACCTTTATCGAGAGTTCCTTTAAGAAAGCGAAGAATTCGCTTAACAGCCACAATATCCCCCTTACTAGGTTTTTCTAAATGCCTTGAGGCGACAGACACTGCATAACAGATGTCGGGTCTTGTTGCGACCATCAGGTAAGCCAGTGCTCCGACACAATTTCCATATGGACATTTCATGTTTTCATTTTCATTTGTCTCTTCCATTTTTGGCATCTTTAATGTCGGAGATGTAACTGGTTTACAGTTGTCCATGCCGAATCGTTTTAGGACCTTTTTAGCGTAGGCTGTTTGGCTTAAGTTTATTGATCCACCTTTGTCTTTATTTATTTCCATACCAAGGAAATAAGACGCTGGCTTCGCTGTTATTTTGAAGTTGCTTTCAAGTTCTTTTAAAAACTCTTGACCAGCGCCGTCAGTGGAAGCTACCAAGCCGTCATCGACATAAAGTCCTAAGATAACTTTTGAGTTTCCCTTGATTTTTACATACAAGCAAGCATCTGCCTCACTTCTCTGAATTTTCGCGTCTATCAGAAATTTATGTATGCACTCATTTCAGCATCGAGGTGCCTGTTTTAAGCCGTAGAGGCTTCTCAAAAGTCGACATACTTTTCCTTTAGGTACATCAAGTCCATTCGGTGGTGCCATATAAATTTCTTCTTCCACTGTACCATTCAGGAATGCAGTTGTGACATCGAATTGTTGTAAATTCAGATTTTCGTTAGCTGCAATTCCCAGTATTGCTCTGATGGTTGTAAGTCGTGCAACTGGACTAAAGGTTTTATCATAGTCAATACCTTCACGTTGAGAGAAACCTTTGATGACTAGTCTCGCCTTGTAGCGTTCTATGGTTCCATTAGGGTTTCTCTTTATTTTGTATATCCATTTGCTTGGCAAAGCCTTTCTACCTTTTGGTAATGCGGCAAATTTCCAGGTATTATTATTCTGTAGTGAATTCATCTCGCTTTGCATAGCTTCTTCCCATTCTTCTCTGTTTTCCGATAACATTGCTTCCTTATATGTTTTGGGCTCAATATAACTGTCTTCTAACTCTGCCACAGCGTTCATAACAAAATCATCAAAGCGTATGGGCTTCCGTATTGATGAATGATCACGCAAAACTCTGGTTTCTGGTGGCTCTTCGGTGATTTCATTCTGAGGTAGCATTGGAAGTTCTTCTTCTTCTGCGGAATAAATTTCATTTTCTTCAGAAGTTGAATTATTATTAGTTCCTGTTTGCATTTCTGCTTCAGTCCAAATATCTTCTTCTGTTTCTTGATATTTTTGTATTTCTCTATTTATATTATCTTCTAGAAATTCAATATCGACATATTCGTTTTCTTTTCTTGTTTCATCTTTATTATTTTTACTAAGATTCTCTTCTTCCTTTAAGTCGTAGTAGAATTTCTTCATTATGTTTACATCTTTGGTTACAATTACTTTTTGCGTTGATGGTACCCAAATCCGGAAAGCCTTGGATATTTCAGAGTATCCAATGAAAACTCCAGGTATTGCTTTGGCATCAAACTTATTTAAGTTTTGTTTTCCTTTTACGAGAACAAATGACTTTGCTCCAAATTTATTAAGGTGCGCAACACATGGTTTTCTGCCAACCCATTTTTCAAATGGTGTTTCATTTCCAATTATGTTATTTGGGCTTCTGTTTGACAGGTAGTTTGCTGTGTAGATGGCTTCGCCCCACTGATACATCGGTGCGTTAGACTCAATCATTAGACACCTTGCTTTTTCCAATAAAGTTCTGTTTTTCCTTTCCGCAATTCCGTTTTGATGCGGTGTATAAGCTGCAGATAATCTTCTGGTTATCCCATTTTCTTTAAAAAAATTGTTGAACTCATTGTTACAATATTCCGTGCCGTTATGGGATTGTAGGCATTTAATTTTCTTTTCCATGAAGTTCCCTACTTCAGCTTTATAGACTTTGAACATATCTATTACTTCATTTTTAGTCTTTAAGCAAAATACCCGACTGTATCTGGTAAAGTCGTCAATGAATGTGACAAAGTATTTGTTTCCGGCCCAAGAAGCTTTTGGTATCGGACCACACACATCACTGTGTACAATCTGAAGTGGTTCAGGCGAGGTTCAGTTCTTGGTTTCCCGATCGTAGCTTTCATTTTGGCTTTAATGCAAATTTCACATTCTTCCGGCTGTTCATATATTTTGAAATCAAGTCCAATCAAACTTTCATTCGTAAGTGCTAGTTTCATATCCATAAAGTTCATATGTCCCAGCTTTGAATGCCATTCAGAAATATTATTATTTTTAGCAAAATTGACTTTTTCATCTTTTGCGTTTATCACAGTCTTGGGAAAAATCGCATAGAGACCATATTCAGTTCTCTTCGCCTTCATCACAATGCCATATTTTGGCCAGCATCTGTTATCTTCCCAATAGATAGAAGATTAGTACAAAGATCTGGAATGAACAGCGTATTGTGCAGATTTATTTCTTTATTTGTATTTAGTAAGAGATCAACTCTTCCTTTTCCCAGTATGTTTGTGTTGTGATCTTTAGACGCTAATTTCAGTGTTTTATTCGTTTGTTCTATTTCACTGAAATAATCTTTGCTATAGCACATATGGGATGTGCATCCACTGTCCAAAATCCTTTTGCTATTAATGCTAAGCTATTGAATTCTTTTTGGTTATCTCTATTCCCTTTATTGTTGGGATTATTCTTGTTCTTATTCTTGTAATTTTCCAGTAGTTCTTAGTCATATGCCCCTTTTTGTTGCATATTTTGCAGTAAAAATTTGTTTTTACATAGAACGATTCTTGTTCGCTTGAGCTTGTATGTACTCGGCTGGGTCAAGGAACCCAGCCGAGTGTTTTTCCGTGCTTGAAATTCCTCTATGATTTTTATTTTTAGTTCATCTGGTTTCGGAAGGTTATCACGGGATTCTATTGCAACTCTAAAGGTTTCAAATTCTGAGGAAAGATTGTACAGCATCATAATAGTTAATATCTTAATGAGTCGCGACATTCATTTGTTCCAGTTTGTCTACAACGTCCATAAAGTTGTTTAGATGTTCCCTGACGTCGTTTTCTTTCTCATATTTTGCCAAAATAAGTTGCTTGAGTAGCGTTGCTTTCCCCGCAGGACATTTGCTGGCGTAAGTTTCGTTTAGCTTTTTCCAAATTTCATGAGCTGTTTTGCAGCTTTTTATTTGTTTGAGTTCGGACGGCGATATTATAAGAATTAACTCTCTGATAGCCAACAATTTTCCTTCAATATCCGACTCAGCTGCTTTCGTCAAGTCAATTTATTGCTCTGCATATTTCCACAATTTTCCTTTCACCAGAACGGCTTTGGCCTGTATTGCCCATGTGTCATAGTTTTCTTTATTTAAGGCTTTAATTCTGTTCGACATCTTCTTTACTTTTATTTATATATTTTAAGTATTTATTTTTCCGATTATGTATTCATTATGAACCACGCTCTGCTACCACGTGAAGATATAGATTTTATATCTGAATTTTAAATAAAATTCACTGAATACAATCGTATTTTTTATTATGTTAAAGGATTGTTACAAGCACATATTTTTCACGTTACTATGGTAACCGTCTAGAGAAAATTTTGCATTGAGGAGGTGTACAATCTTTACACATATCATTCATCAAAATCGGTTCGGCCGTTTAGTAGTTACGAGGGAACATAGGGACGGACATACATACATACAGCTCAAACAATAACCATTCTTTTTTGGCTTCGCCGCAGTCTGGTAAACCGACTGCAGCGAAAACAAAAAGTGATTCAGATTATGATTGATCGTGTGTTACGCAATCAGAATGCAGGCTGGGCACTCCCCCAAAGTATATGCTTCGCTTTGTGGTCGAGGCCATGCCCAATGATGGCAAACGGGTGTCGGCTCCAAGTCCCTGCCTAATACGAATAAAAATAAACGCTGTTTTTCTTCCGCATTAAAAACGTACATGTTAAAAAATAAACATCTACATTCAAACTTACCTACTACCTACATCACTCAATATCTGGTAAGTACCTAATTAGTACTTACCTTTATAAGTATCCGACTATGGGCGTCACTTTACGGCCGGATCGCAGTTTGACTAAACACGGTTCGTACCACTGCTGCACTACTACCAATGGCCGCTTTCACTCTGCGACGATAACGACACCGACATATAGTCAGCTCGGACGACAACGATATCGGCCGACAATATCGGTACGAAAAAAACTATAATTTTTATAAGTACTGTCGATTGTAATTGCTCTATAAATATATATTTTTAACCCGCTTTGTTTGTTCATTTTATTTGTAACAAATTGAGATTAGTTCTTTTTGTAAATTTTGGTATAGTTCTAACTAGCGTTAAGTTAATTTGAGTACAGAAAGAAACTGTGATTAGTAAAAAAAATATATATTATTAACTATTTTCTAACAATTGTATAAGTCTTTCCCTCGCCCTTTGTCCCCTCCTCAAAGAATCTGTGGCAGATGTAGCAGGCTGATGTGTTGTGACCTGCCGGGAGTTCTCCGATTCAAAATCCTCTTGCGTTAAGTCCGGAGCACTCACTCCGGCCCTTATGCACATGTTATGTAAAACACAGCAGGCTAAGATTATTCTGCCTGCTCTGTCTGGATCGTAGTGCAGCTCCCTCGCTGCCAAGAGACACCTCCATCGACCCTTGAGTATCCCAAATGTGCGTTCAATGGTGGAGCGGGCACGCTTATGCACAGCATTAAACCTGCCTTCTGGACTGTCTTCTACAACATTACCTACTGGTGTCATAAGATATTCCCTTAAAGGGTATCCTGAATCACCTGTCAAAGTAAAATATTGTTATTGGTTAACTTTATGTAAGTATATGTATGTGTAGTGCATTTGAAAAATGTACATCAATTTATACTTGCCTAACAGATATGTTGTCTCCGTGAGACTCTCCAGATGCCCCTTGATCTCACATTGAGACCAGATAAACGCATCATGCGTGGCTCCACCAAAAGTTGCATCCACATTTAGGATAAGGCAGTCCGAATCGCATATCTGGAAAGCATACTCTTATGACTCTTTGAATGTATCATGTTCTTTAAAATCTAGTAATTTTTTAGCGAAATTACTTACCACTTGGGTGTTAATTGAGTGGAAATGTTTTCGATTAAAAAACCGCTCCTCATGCTCACTGGGCCTCACAATAGCAATATGTGTGCAATCAATACACCCAATCACACCTGGTAAACTACATTTTCCATAAAATCTGAAAAGAAACAACATAATTTGAAACAAAAGTTCACACATCAGAACATTAAAGGCTGCTTTCTCGGCTATAAATTCTCCCATCATACGTTTAATATATTTTTCTTACAATAGGTTCTCTCTAAAAATTGTCCTCACTACATATAAACTTTGTAAGTTTTTGTAGGTATTAGAATTAATGAACTTTCAAACTCACTTCCTCTTGATGACATTCCTTTCACTTGCATTTTGAGGAAATTTAATGTACTTTCTGATTATTTCGGGTGTATTCATTGCACACGAGACCTCTCGTATACATCGGGAGACGGTTTGCTGGGCCATTGGAGCATCATCATTCTGCCCCACAGACCCTTGATAGCTGCCCCGAGCGTAAAAATTCAAGGCAACAAGTATCTAAAATTTAAGAAGGATTAATTTTTATTATGTTGCTAATAATATGATAGTTATTATAGTACAAAAATATCTACTTTTTGTGTATCAAAAATACCTTTGTAGCAGGGTCAATTGCACGGCGATTACGCTTCCGGGGTAACAGGGGCACTATATCCTGGCAGAGTTCTTCGTACAGTGCTCGACTGAGTCTGTAATTAGCTACAAACTCAAGGTCGGGCACTAAATTAGTGTTGAAGGAGTCACGAAGTCGTCTGCGATTCCTTCTGCGCTCCAAACGCTCTTCTGTGAGAGCCTCTTCCACCATATACATACGCAATGCCATTTCACTACAATTTTAAATAAGACACATTCACTTTAACACTTTAAACTAATATAAAACTCGAGATAATTGTAATAATTCATTAAATTCCATACTTACGATACTCAAAAGGTAGCTATTTTGTTGTCGTGAATTTTGACATTAATTCAACGATGCAACTCTTGTCAAACTCAATTTATCGGTCGGACTTTTCTCGTTCAGAGTAGGGTTTACGATACAACAAACGTCAAAATCAAGTTCGGTCGAATCCGAACCGACCGACCGAAACTAAATGAAGTTCGTAGTAGGAAACGTCCGAACGTTCGGCCCGATAGTTCGGTATTAACGCTTCGGAGTAGACCCCCAGGACGATGCCGGTAGGTATGTGACAAGCCTTAACGTGAACGTTGGCGTACCCAAGACGTTTGCATCATCATCATGTCTTACAAATTATTTGTCTTAAATGCTAGCACGGGTTAACCATGTGACATAATCTAGAGGCACGAGTGGGAGGAGATGCGCAGGTAGTAGATCATGGGTTGCCAGAGTATTAAGATAATCTTCACAATTCGGATCGGAGTTGTTTGGAGAGATATTAATGTTAACATCTCCGACTATGGCGACTGTGTTAAGTGCTGACAGGGATGTGACACGAGGAGCGATAAACTGCGACTAGTCCAAATTCTGTGCCGCACTTGACAATGATGAGGCAGTTTGCATCGCATAGATCCACTTACATATTGTGGCAACCTGTACGTGTAGTAGTGGCTGAGATTGTACTAGTAGGACTGTGGCAAGTCCTGTATTTATGTGTATGATGTGAGTATGGTGTGTGTGGGTGAGACAGTTGGCGTGAGTTGGTTATTTTAATTATAAGTATGGTGTGCCTGACTTTGTGTAGTATTTTTGTGGTGTGTTTGTTTTAAGCGTGTATTAAGATTAAGTATAATAAAATGTAGTCTAATGCATGCGTTAACTACGACACTAGAAGTATATAAAACTAAGTTTAACAACCAAATGAGGTAGCCCGGTAAGTAGTAACTTAAGATTAACAACACCTAGAATTACCCCAGTGCACTCTCTATACATATAAGTAGGTAGGAACTTACACTCTGCATAAACCTGGTTTACAGCCTGGAAGTCGTCCATTCGAGCTAGCAGGATTGTAGTCTTCACGACGGACTCGAGAGAAGCGCCGCCGGCCACCAGCACGTGGCACAGGTTCTGGAGCGCCTGTCGTGCTTGTGCTTCGGCCCCGCCACACACCAACTGTGCCTGAGGGTCCATACCTAGTACCCCAGACACATAAAGTGTTTTGTTGTCCGCTAATATCGCTTGGCTGAAACCGACAGAAAGTCTGAAAAAACATCAATTCGTCGTAAAAACGCTCAATTCGTCTAAAACTTTAAGAAATTTAACACAGTGAAACACAAGTATTGTATTTCGAAGAAAAAATATGAAAAACCAAGTTATTTCTGCGGTTGTAACCAAAAATAACCCAAATCTCAAAAACTTAAATAGCAAAGTCACTTCAGAAACATAATCGTTGTATTATGGTAGGTATCCATTTAGTATGTGAGGCAGGTAACTGTAACTACGGCTCGATTTTTGCGATGAATTTTATACCTACCTACCTACAAATTTCATTTCTAGTACCTAGTTGTATAAATGACTATAATTTATTTGAATTTATTTTATTTGTTTTTGAAGATCGAACGTTCCATATGTTCGTGTCTGACGAAAGTGTAAACATACTCTGAATCACACACTAAAGGGAATTAGTAACATATTCATCTGTATACCGACTGGGTGGCAGGGACATCGACGCGAAAACTGATACCATGGATTCAGTACATGATTCTGAACCCCCCAGCAGCATTGAATTTTTTCCTCGGTTCAGATTCATATATCTACTGAATCCATGGTATCAGTTTTCGCGTCGATGTCCATGCCACCCTGTATATATATATCTCGCAGTAAGATTGTTAAAGCCGTGATATAGTTATATCCCTAGTCCCTAAGGATATAAGGTTTCAAGTTTATATCTCTCCACTTTTCCTACAATGCCTATTATTTGAATATTACTATTAAATTGTAATTGAAAATCATCGTCGGCAATAGAGATTATAAAATTAACTTCTATCAAATGAAAAAATCATAAAGTTAATTTAAAATAAAGATTAAATAGAAAAAGATTAAGCACTCAATTTGTTAGTGGCACTACAAATTGGTAGCCAGAGATTCGTTTTCTTATTTATTTGATTACATTTTCATTAGATAAGTACTTACTATATTTTTTTTAATCGTACATTTAAAAGATTTCAAACGCAATCTTATTTGTTTGCGAATAAATAAATTGAAACTGAATAAATTTATACTTTTCGAATAGACAATAGGAAACCTAACTAAAGTCCCCGTCACGAGAAGCTATATCATTTTGCTATAGCATTTTGTAAACAAAGAAATCTACTAAGTTACGTAGCGAAAAAAATTATAAAAATTAAATCCTAAATTCAATCAGCTCAATGAGTTCCAGTACCACAAAACATTAGACGACAGCGCGGCAGCGGTTTATATGGATAAAATATAACTCGAACAAGTGAAATTGCTTGTTAGTTTCGTATTACACGTATGATACTTTGAGTTGATTGAATTTGGGATTATTTGTTGTTGATTGAATTGTCGCTAAGTTACCTCTTTTTACAAATAAGTACCTATCACTGTATCTAGCAGGTCAAAGTAATTCGGTTTCTGAGTCATCGTGTCGTACGGCGTACCGTACCTACTGTTTATTTAAATAGGAGGTGCATAACCTCACATAAGATGACTTAAATAATCTAAAAATAACAAACCTGTAAGGTCCAACGGGTTTATAGATATTAGGCGAAGTGACGATTGTCTTGGTAACTTTGTGAAAATTCATTTTGGTTGCATCGTCTAGCTTCAACGTATTCATCTTCAACAAAACACCAAGCCTATGCCCAGGCAATAATTTTCTAATTCTGCAGTCAGTGAGAATAATGTTCCTTCACTAATACTACGCGACACTTGAATGCATTGCCATATGGTATTGCCTAACTGTGCATTTGCACTGGCGAAACATTCACAACAAAAAATATTGAAATCTCTAGTAGACAGAAAATAGAGATTTCAACATGTTTTGTTGTGGATGTTTCGCCAGTGCAAACGCACAGTAATAAAAACGCACTATTGAATTTTCTACGATCGACTCAGCACCGAGAATTGAAAATCGAATAGAGCGCATTCAGGTCTCGCTAAGTGTTTGTGAAAACGGGGACTATTATGAATGTAAAAGCAGGCATGACACTTATTTATTCCCCGTAAATTATAAGCATAAAAAAGCTCCATCCATGTGACGGACACAGACACTAAAGGAAATACCTACCTATAAAACGACAATGTCCAACATACTACGCCCAAAAACCAATGTCATTCAATCATGTTGGCTGGAGACGTCACGGCACGGCTCTCTTGCCTTCCGATTCAAAATTCAAAATTCAAAAGTCATTTATTCAAACTAGGCTGAGAATCAGCACTTTTCGAACGTCAAAATTACATAAGATAGTCCCCCAAAACGCCCACCCTTCACCACTTCCTAGTGCATTAGCTGGGAAGAAGAAGTGGCGCAACAAACTCCCCAGCAGCACAGCTGTCTGTTCAGTTAGAAGAACAAAAAAATAAGATTCTATATAATAGTATTCAAAATAATTTAGATAATTTAGATTACGCAACACAAAACATAATTTAAATTATTAGCCATATGTTAGCTAGCACACGCCAATATACCACACAACATCATCGAGAACTATACTCAGGCAGAAATAAAAACTAAACGTAAACAGAACTTATCTAAATAAAAGCCTCCAGGCATAAAGGGCGTGCCCGCTTACATATAGTTGTAACTGGAAGTTATAAATGATAAACTAGGACCATCGAGATAAAATAAATAAAACAAACTGTTAATTACTAATAACAATAACTAATATGATCAATTGTCGAGGTCACTAGCTAACCACATATTGCAATACAACTCATTAGAAAAAACATTGTAATGAGTAGATTATGTCAACAAGTAGATTATGTCAACACGTAGATTAATCGTCGACATAGGTTCTCTTCGGATAGAATACTTATGAGTAGGGGAGAATGTTACAAAATTATCCCCCTAAGGGAAAACAGATATAAAAAGTACCTAGACAATGCATTTAGTGAAATAATAATAATAATAATTTTTGGCAGAGTAAGTAGCTTCACGGACACTTTTTCCGGGTCCTACATGGACCCGATGTAGATTTTCTAGAGTCTGTAACCTGGCTGCGTTTTGGTGACCTCTTTGGGGAAACCGAAGGTTTTGTCTGTGCAATTATGGACGAAGTTATCATGACGAACAACTACCGTAGATTTATTGTGAAAGACGGCACGGCTGTCATCTGTCGGGCATGCCACCGTCCGGGAGAATCAATCCGACACATTATCTCCGGCTGTTCTCGTCTAGCTAACGAAGAGTAATTGCACTGACACAACCTTGTAGCCAGGATTATCCATCAGCAACTAGCTCTGAAATACAATCTTGTGGAATCGGAAGTTCCGTACTACAGGTATGTGCCCGACCCAGTTCTCGAAAATGTAAATATCACATTGTACTGGGATCGATCCATCATCACTGACAGGACTATTGTTGCCAATAAACCTGATAAAGTGGTGGTGGATCGAGTAGTGCGGCGCACAATGATTATTGACATAACGGTCCCGCATGACGGAAACCTCGTGAAAGCTGAGAAAGATAAACAAATCAAGTAACTTGACTTGGCTCACGAAGTTGTCGACATGTGGGATGTGGACTCAGCGATCATTGTGGCGATAGTCGTATCAGCCAATGGCTTAGTTGCCAAGAGCCTCGACCAACTCCTAAGGAGGATCTCGTTGGGCAGCTGGGTCAAGGGCTTGATTCAGAAAGCGGTACTCCTGGACACGGCTTGCATTGTCAGGAGGTTCCTCTCTCTGGAGCCCTGACCGCCGGTAGCTTGGACCCTGTTTCCGATACCGGTGGGCTACTATTTTTTATATATTTTATTTTTATTTTTTTTAATTCTAATATTTAAAAATATAATTTATAAGTATTTAAAATAAAATAAAGGAGATAATATTTTTTTATTCACAAAAGAACAAACTTTGACAATAAGAAGTTACTGTCAAAGTTTGTTCTTTTGTGAATTGACAACTGTTTCAGCCAAGGGATTGGACAGTCTGCTTGACAAACAATTGGCTAAGCATCTCCAAATAGACGATGCTCAGTTTGGCTTTAGGCCGGGGCTGTCCACTGAAAGCGCTATATTGTGCCTAAAGCAGACTGTGCAGTACTACAAGGATAGAAACATAGAAACACGCCTGTCTTTGCCTGTTTTTTTGGAAGGCATTCGATCTTGTCAGTTATGACGTGATATGGGATAAGTTGCTGTCTGAAACTTCCTTACCTACTGAAGCTATGTCCATAAGTTTTGGTATAGCAATCAATGCAATTGTGTGAGGTGGTACGGTTCTCTGTCGAGTGTGTACCGGTTGAAATGCGGAGTGAGGCAGGGGGGATTAAGCTCACCTCGCTTGTTCAACCTGTACTTAAACCTTAAACCGACTGATTATTGAGCTCAGCAGCACCATGGTCGGATGTCATATTGACGGAGTTTGTACCAATAACCTTAGTTACGCAGACGACATGTTGTTGTTGAGTCCATCAATTAGTGCCATGAGGCGGCTAGTGTCTATTTGTGAATCATATGCAGTGACTCATGGGCTCAAGTATAATGTTGGGAAGAGTGAACTAATGCTCTTCAAAGCAAGTGATTTTTCTTACCCAGCTTTTCCGAATGTGTCACTTTATGGCGCTCCACTGTGCAGGGTGTCTCAATTTAAATATTTGGGTGACTGGGTCACCGATGATTTAAGTGATAATGTGGACATAGAAAGGGAACGCAGGTGGCTGTCCGTTGAAACATGCTGGCCCGCAGGTTTGCACGGTGCGCGAATGCGGTTAAGATCACGCTTTTTAAAGCATATTTCCAATCTTTTTACACCTGCAGCCTGTGGGTCAGTTATTCGCAAATACAGCGACCTGCGTGTCCAATACAACAATCCACTCAGGGTACTGTTGGGGCTACCATGGCGTGTTGTAGCGCATCAGGGATGTTTGTTGAGGCGCGGGTTGATGGATTTGCCGCTGTCATAAAGAAAAGATGTGCCTCCCTGCTCACTCGCGTTCATGGTACTTCCAACTCTATACTGTGTGTATTTGCAGATCGGGGGGAGTCCCCCATGCTGCAGAGATGGGTGCAGCTTCATGACTCAGTTTAATCTGTGTTGTGATGAGTACTAACATTAGTTTTTAAGTATATTGTTACTAACAAGAATATGGACCTGGTCTGAAATAAATGTTTACTATTATTATTTTGTGTTATGTATCTCGGGATCACGCTGTCCCGGTCCGGCCCCGGGGTTTTGGTATTTTAGGCAACAAGTTAAGCATTTGCTTTCAGAAAGTATGATTTGGTGAAATGGAACTAATGAAGAAGACCTCGGATGGCCACCAGAACTACTCAATGATAAGTATTTTACAGATGGCGATACGATATCTCGATTAAAATAGTTAAGCGGCTATGAAGCACATTCTGATGAAAATGGTACCATCGCACTGATCTGAAGATCTGAAGATGAAGCCGGAATGAAGGTACCGGAACTCCGTCATAAAACAATGTATCCTAGACGTGTTTGCGCTTATTGGAATTGCCATGAGATGCACTCTGCCTATAAATGATTAATGGTAGTATCCCGGCATCAAATTGCGCTACTTGAGTCGTCTGCTATGTGTGGTCTTGATTGTCAGAAGACAGATTTCGTAGCCTCGTTATTTCCGTCAGTGACCCTGTCGTCGTGTGGTCGCTTTAACAATTTGTTGGCGTCCAAATCTGATAACACTATGCCTTCCAAACTTCTGACACGACTAAGCACGACGTATATTTGCGCTTTTGCAAAAAAATATTTACCAAGGTCGATCACAGATTTTTCGAGGGTGGTGGTACCCTGTAATTTATGAACTGTGACCGCCCAGCTTAATATTAGAGACAGCATACGACGCTTCACATCTCCGTTACCTCTTGCCGCCTGGAACGTAGTGCTTGTTGGTGGTATAGGTATCACTTTGAAAACTATAAAGCATATCTTTTTATTGGATGAGACGGTTGCAATTAAACAAAAACTAAAAGTGATTATATTCTATTTACAAATTTAATAGGACTGTAATTAATTTAAAAAAAATATATATCTGTAATTTTATGTAGAAAAGTTTATTCATTAGTACCATTTTTACCAGGCAAAAAAAAAAATACGCCCTTTCTACACTTTCAAGCCAGTTTTGAAAAATGTATGATTACATCTTTATTATTACCTAGATAAGTTTATACCACGTTTTCTAAACCAAATTAATAAGATCTTTCATACATGGTCTAATAAAACAAGGTCTGGCATTCCGGGACCAACACATGTTTACGTCACTATCCAGTTGCCACTCTATTGCAACAAAACACGATTAAGGAAAGATTTTCAGAAACCAAAGCTTTTAAATTGTCGTTTCGTGTGTCTAATCAAACGAAACAATTCAATTTAAACATAAACCAACGTAATTGTTAATTAAAACCTCATTGTTTTATCGGATTCGCACAGGTAACAAAGCTGGTTGGGGAGTTATTATTACAAACTTCTGGTAACACAGATGTGATGACGTAGACATGTGTTGCCCACGTGACCACTGTGTTTCGGAATGCCATACCTAGCGAAGTATATTATTATACCATGCTTTCATACAAACTGTATCCCCCCCTTTTCACCCACAAAGGGGTTAATTTAAATCATTCGACTGTGCCCCACTAAGTCGCCCCACTGGTCCCAAGTGAAATGCCAAAAATTTTCAGTGGAATCTGCCCCACTAGTTTGATTTGGTGGGGCAGATTCTACTAGTCTAAAATCTTGATGGATAACTTGCCCATCTAGGTGTAATCTTTGAAAAATCTTTTGATATGTTTCCATTATTCGAATGGTATAACATTTCAGCTCAATCGGTTGAAGATATCTGCTTCAAAATTGAGTAGCAAGATTCCACCAGAACAAACATACTCGTACATACATGGCAAGTTAAATAAAAGCTTTTAAAAAACAACCGACTTCCACAAAAATACACGAAGTAAGTGAAAAATAACTTTAATTTTGGAAGTCGGTGGCAATACGGTGCTAAAGTAATGCCGTTGACCGTCCGCGATGGTCAAAGCTTCGTGCAGACTAGCGCGACGCGACAGAGACGAAGACATTGGGTTTCAATACATTTTCAACTACCGGGCATATCTCCTTCTTTCTGGGTAAAACAGTTGATACCTAATCGTTTTACCCCGAGGGATCGTTTTGTAGAATACTTAGGAGTAGGAGCCGTCGCCCGTGTTCATTGTGGTAACTAAGTACTTACCTCGACGACATAACGCAGCACGCAATCGAGGAGTTCCTGCTTGGGTAGCGAAGCACCGTGATCTCTTCGCCGCAGGTTGCCTCTCGCTCCCGGTCGTGGTTCAATCTGGCCATGGTCCTTGCGAGTGAGAACGTGGACGCCATCGTCTCTTCTTGCGAGGGTGTTCGTAAGGGAGACGGCGTAAAGGGAGGAAGACGTTACAACCTCTCTCTTGATTCACAGCAGACACATCACGCACCGGAGGGCGCAATAAAAGATCTCCAGCAGCCATAAACGGTGCTCTACGAGCGCGAACGGCGGACTTGGGGAGTCAATCGCGCGAACAGACACAGGCCCGAAACGGTAGCACATCGAATTTAATGCGCACCACTAGGTACGAACAGAAGGAGTCAGTATAGGTAATAGGTAATACGGGCTGGTATCCGCAACTCCACGTCTAAGCGCGTATTTTACGTACGGGTGGGAAAATCGCTTATTCGATCCACCCCAGCTCTTCAAAGAAGGCCAGCAACGCCTCGGTGTCACTGACAATCTCACGTAGGGTACCTGGGTTACCGAATAGTGAGAGTAGAGTATAACAGCACATGAGCTGCTGTCTCGTCGTCCTCCATGCAGGTTCTGCACAGTGGACTGTCTGTGACTCCTATGACAAAGAGGTGTTTATTAAATGACCCATAGCCAGTTACAGCTGCTGTGACTGTACGCTGCTGTTGTTTCGTTAGACGGAGAACCTGTTTCGTGAGGCGGCCATCAATTGTAGGTAGTGCCTCCTTAGCCTGCCTGCACTCACCGTGGTCCAACCATAGTTTGTGATGTTGGTCCCTGGTTCGTTTCCTTACCACAGTGCGTAAGTACCCGAAGGAGAGTGGCGCAATGGGTTCGGAACCCACTGGTGCCATGCTCGACCCCCTTCTGTCAAGTTCGTCGTCTGCGTCATTGCCCCGCGAACCGCTGTGTCCTTTGTTCCATTGAATGGTAATATTATTGAGGCTACCCACCTGGTTAAGGCGCTGGTGGCACGTATATCAGCCCAGAGTCAACAATGTGGCTGTTTAGTGCTAGCAGAACAGCCATGCTGTCTGAGAGTATACGTATCGACTGGTCCTTAACTTCCCTGGCCATGATGACGAAAGCGGCAAGAGATATACCCATGCATTCGGCCTGGAACACTGTGTTATGGACTCCCAATGGTGTAGCTATGTGTATGTTGAAGTCCTCCGAGAAGATTCCAGCACCTGTGCCACTACCTGTTTTGGATCCATCAGTGAAGATTCGTAGCTCTGCGGGGCGCAAACCCTCGCATCGGCGATCTTCGTGAAGTTGGATCCTGTATTTTTTATCGAAGATAAATTGTTTGGGTACCCGATCATTTATGGCTTTCGTAATAGGGAACTCAGTATTGAGTCCCTCAAGCAGCGCGGTGTGTTGTGTGTCTCTCTTACCCCAGAGATTTATTGCATTAAGACGCACCGCCGCCATTGTCGCTTTCCTGCTGTATAAACAGGTGGAGCGGGGTCAGACCCAGCATGGCTTCGATTGCTGCAGTCGGAATAGTCCTCATGCAGCCAGTGGTCGCAACGCAGGCCAGTCTCTGCAGGCGTTATAGTTTGTTGGAAGTTGTAACCAGCTGCGTGCGGGGCCACCAGACAACGGCCCCGTAAGCGATCATGGGGCGGATCACAGCTGTGTACAGCCACAGTATGATTTTGGAGGATAGGCCCCACTTCTTACCTGCACTGCCAGAAGGTGATGCAGGCCCTGTTTAGCTTGTTATCGACATGACTACTCCAGTTTAACTTAGCGTCTAGAATGACCCCAAGGTACTTGACATCGTTGGCCAAACTGAACTAGTCATGTTTACCCAAAAACGAGCATTAGGCCCCTTCCGCCTAGTTTGGGTAGGCGGAAGGGGCCTAATGCTCGTTTTTGGGTAAACATGACTAGTTCAGTTTTAGTGGGGTTCACTGATAGTTCAAATTCCCTGCACCAATTTTCTACGATACGTAGTGCTTGCTGAGTGAGGTTACAGACCGTTCCCGTCACCTTCCCCGATACAAGGATTGCGAGGTCATCTGCATAATCTATCGTGTAATAGCGGTTGGCGTTTAGTGATGAGGTCATTAATCACCAGATTCCACAGAAGGGGTGATAGAACTCCTCCCTGAGGGCAGCCTCTGGCTATCATGGCCAACTGTCGCTCATCCTCGAGGCGAACCATTCGTTTGCTTAACATGTTTGTAATCCAGTCCGTTAGTACCTGTTCTACTCCATGTCTGGAGAGGGCGCTGCTGATGCTGGAGAAGTTGGTTTTGTCGAAGGCTCCTTCGATGTCTATAAAAGTGCCCAGGCAGGTGCCTTTTTGATGAATCGCGTCCTCTATCTGGCTGACCACTAGATGAAGAGCAGATTCGGTCGACATACCTGAGCTCTATGCGTGCTGATTACCATGTAGCGGAATGGTTTTTAGAGCGCCATCCGTCAGCTCCCTATCCCAGCCTCTCCAGAGTTTTTAGGAGAAAGGAGGTCAGGCTGATTGGTCTGTGGGATTTGGCGTTTGTGTAGTCACCCTTACCTGGCTTGGGGATGAATATTACTTTCACTTACCTCCATTCTTTAGGAACGTATCTGAAGGCCAGGCACGCTCTCATTAAAGGCACCAATCTTATAGCGACCGAGGCGCCCCCCCACTGTAGTAAGGCGGGGAACACTCCATCAGGACCAGCTGCCTTAAACGGATGGAAGCTCCGGATGGCCCATTGGAGTTTCTCCAACGTGATCACCCTGTGTGCGTAACTCCAATCATGGTCTGATGGTGTTTGGGGTCCGTATATCCTTCAATGTATATATCTGAAGTTTTGGAGAATTTCCAAAGCTACAATCCTGAAGCATAGTAGCTATAAAATCGGCTGAATCACTATACTTAAATTAATGTACTATCCAAGTTTAATATAGGTGGACATAATTAATTGGCTCCTCACAAGTCACAACACAACTCAGAACATAATAATATAAAAATAATAGCCCCACCGCCATATCTCTATGTTGACGTCGTGGTGGGGCTTGCGCGCGCCTATGTACCCTGGGTCTGTGCCGGTAGAGTTTACTTTGCTGAAACAGGTCTAGGGTGAGGAGCCAGACCAAGAGAAATACAGAAACCCACAGTGCAGCATGTGGCGACCTGTTGGGCAGTACCGACCCAGCCACTGGACCCTATCATCCGGGAGAGGTATTGTTCCTTATACTTGCCATTATTGACCGGCCAGACTGGCCACTGGCGAGGAACAGAGCTACCACTTCTTTCCTGCCTTTAATGGCCGGCTTGTGTGGAGATTCGGAAGGGCAAACGACCTCGGAAGAAGGAAGTATTCCAGTACGATTCTGGTAGGGACCTTGACCATCTTCCGGACTCTGGGATTATGCTGATAGCGGTGGGACACCTCTCTACTCCTCAAGAACCTCAGGACCCCAGGGTCCCGAGCAATGACAGACGTAAAAAATAATTGTCCTTCAGACCGAATTTCGGCCATGGCAGCCAAACTCAGCGAAGACTACCCCTCTACTACGCGGGATATATTATAGTGCGTACGCAGACACAGGTGCACTCACTCTTCCCTCACCTTCATACTCGGATGGGACGGTAATCTGACACGAGCGGAGAGGGATCTGGCGCAGGATCATCGGTGTCAACGTGCTTTCCGAGGCACGAGTGTATCACACAGCCAACTTCCAAACTCCGGGCGGTTACTGAGAAATTCCGAATGGAAAAACCCAATATCACTTTGCTGGACCTGGGAATCGAACCCAGGACCCCACGCTTACACCGACCTCCCTAGCAGCGTCAGCGTGATCTGCTACGCGGACGACAAGTTGATCCTGGCGCAGGGGAGGTCGCACCAGGCGGCGGCCGAACTAGCGACACGCGGGGTTGCGACAATCGTCGACAGGATCCGGCAATTGGGAGTCGAGGTGGCCCTGCACAAGTCTGAGGCCATGTGTTTTCATGATACTCGGAACGCGCCACCGCCGGGTTCCCAAATGACGGTAGGAGGGGTTAACATCGTCGAGTCAACGATGAATTATCTGGGACTCGTCCTCGACAGCCGGTGGAACTGCGTGGAGCATTTCCGACGTTTGGCTCCCAGACTGGAGCGGGCCGGGGCTGCCTTGAATCGACTCCTCCCCAATCTAGGGGGTCCAAACGCCTCCTGCCGGAGGCTCTACGCGGGTTCGTGCAGTCCATGGCCCTTTACGGGGCACCGGTGAGGGCGCAGTCTCTGAGGCTGCGGCCAACCCGCCAGTTGAACGCGTCCCAAAGGGTTATGGCCATCCGCCTGGTCCGGGGATACCGCACGGTCTCCGGTGAGGCGGCGAGCCTCCTTGCCGGATTGCCGCTATGGGATCTAGGAAGACAAAAGTCCTCGCACCACTCTCAAATGTGCGCGAGGACTTAAGGCGAAAAGCCGGGGTGTACCTCCACTGCCGCGAGAAATCACGGCACAGTGGACTGAGCTGCGGCGGAATCTGATGGCGTCATGGAGAGTGCGATTGTCGCAACCCAGTGCTGGACACGTCACAATTGCGGGGAAAAGTCCCTTCTTTGAGGAGTGGCTAGAGAGGCGACACGGCGTCCTCACCTGCCGCCTGAGGTCCTGTTCTGGATAAAGCAGGAGGAAACGCCCAGGTGTCACCACTGTGTGAATCGCCCGGAGGACACGCTGGAGCATACGGTGGAGGTCTGCCCGGCTGGGCTGCAGTCTGGGCGGGGCACCACCATGTCCTTGTGGAGGCGATCGGTGGCAGTGATCTCTGGCGTCCGGCCCTGGTCCAGGCCATGGTACGGAGCAAGAGGGCATGGGCAGCCGTCACCTCCTTCTGCGAAACAGTAATGCTCGAGAAGGAGGAGGCGGAACGCATGCGGGAGAGGCAAATTTTGCGCTCTCACGCCCCTAGCCGCCACAGGAGACGCCCTGGACGTCGGGAATCCTAGGACAATTCCCGGCCACCGTAGGCGCGGGCTTGCGGATGGTGAGCAATGGGTAGGTCACCGTCAGATAAGGACCAAGCCCGGGTCAACGGCGCGTTGTGTTCCACGCGCGCCTTAAAGAGATGTCAGCACAACTGACGGGGTCCGCTAGGACCGATGCCTGCCGGGGTCGCGGAAAAGTCCAAAAAGGATACCGTGGCCCCTGGAAACGTACAGGCAACTGAAGGAACACGGGTGGGTTTTAGTCAGTAAGAGTCTGACATCCCGCTACGCCCAGACCGGGAGAAGTTATTTGATAATTTCCCACCTAATAAAAAAGGTCCCCACACTCAGCACTTCGCGATTGCGACCAAGAGACCAACAACATGCGGATACCATGATTAGAATCAGGTGGCGTCGACTTTAAATTTTATTTGCTAACTTCTCACGCGCCCGGCGGCTCACGACTTGATTTAACAGACAATTCGAGTTCAGTATCAGCCATCTTCAGTATTTAATACATACAGTACGACACAACTTAGATGTATCATCGGCAAATTCGTAAAACCGATCACATCCGAGCTAGAGTGCGCCTTGAAAATAACCAATCTTTATTACTGCTTTAGGCGAAAATGATCTTTACGCAAACGCAATAACTTGATAAGTCATACATTCGTAAAATTGATGCGTAGGTTTTGTCGATGCTACATGTAAGTTGTGTCGTACTGTACTTACGCTGTTTTACCGGCCTGGATGTAGTAGGTACCTATTTGTTATCCCCCTGTAGGTACACCTAGGTACCGATTCAACATGATAGTTGTTATAGGGTATGTTTTGCTGAAAATGTAGGTAAGTATAGGTACGCAAGTTTCTAAAACGGCGCGGTGTCGCACGAAATACCCGTAATATTATGCTTGGCTGTTTTTTCTGACTTTGGATTTATCAAGTCAAGCTCAAGCAGTCCTGGAACTGTCTGACTGTCACATAATGCACAGAAGATACCGCTGAAGATAGAAAAATGGAGTCTGAAGGATATCTGGTAAGATATAGTTATCAGATGTCGAGGTAGAGAACGTAGAGGTGCACAAAGAAAGGGTTTCCAACAGATACTTCGTCGCTTTTTGAGCAGATCAAACGGAAGGTTCAACAGGCTACTACTACTTAGCTGATAAATAAAATAAAATTACACAATCATGTTATACACTATTAATTTATGCCATCTGGGTTCGCCCCGGCCCAATCACTGACAAGCCTGTCGGTAGGCCGAACCGCCCAACACGCGCCTAACCTATGGAATATGTAATAGTAAGTACTACATACACAGTATCTGACAAGAAAATTCCGCGTTGTGTTGTGAATTTGTTATCATATTAACATTTCTTAAGGGGGATGCACTAAGGTAGCCCGCGAAATTCATTTTTTTTTAAGATTTTTGCAATTTGCTGGTCAGTGTCAGGTTGTATGTTAATTAAAATATGATTCGCGACCGTAACAAACATGGCTTTACATAAAGGCTACAATTTAAATGCTCACCAAAATATTTTTTAGACCCTAAGACTAATTACCAATTAAAATATGTTAACTTCAAATAAAATAAACCCACTCTATATCCGAGGTGCCTTAAGAACAACGTTTTAAGTTCCAAAATAATTATACACTCATAAAAATAATTGTACGTGTTGTATTTATATTCTTTTTGCCTACCAAAATGGATAAATGCTCACCAAATCCTATTTTCCCTGAAATAGTAACATTAATACCCAAAATTACAGTTTGTCAAATTCGAAACGGTTAGGTTAGGTAAGGTTAGGTTTGGCGCGAGGAAGCGAGGGCGCGGGGCGAGCGACCGATGCAGCGACACATGGAGCTGCATCGGTCTCAGCTTCGCGAGGTCCTGGTGGCGGAATGGCGGGACAGGCTTTCACGCCCTACCGCCGGCCTCGACATCATCGAGGCGGTCCGGCCGGTGCTCGAGCGCTGGCTCGGGAGGAGGCACGGCTCCCTGTCGTTTCGGGTGACGCAGGTGCTCTCGGGGCATGGTTGCTTCGGGAAGTACCTGTGTCGCATAAACAGGGAGCCGGACGCCCGGTGTCACCACTGCGTCGACTGCCGGGAGGACACGGCGCGGCATACGCTGGCAGAGTGTGCCGCTTGGGAGGAGCCACGCCGTGCCCTCATCTCAGAAGTAGGCAGTGACTTGTCGCTGCCGGCCCTAGTGAATGCGATGGTCGGCAGCGGCGAGTCCTGGGACGCGGTGGTTTCCTACTGCGAGACGGTCGTCTCGCAGAAGGAGGCTGCGGAAAGGGAGAGGGAGATCTCGTCCACTCACCCGGCCCGCAGCAGGCGCACCGGGCGCCGGCGGAGGGCGGACAACGCCCTCTTCCAGCCCCCCTAAATGGGTCCAGGGGCGCCGGACTTGGGGACGTCCGTCGCCCCCCACACATCAGGACCCGAGGTGGCGACGCGTAGTGTTCCACGCGCGCCCCTCTTAGACGTCGCGGGGGGAGTCAAACACCTCACTCCCCCCCCTGACCCGAGGAGGCCCGCGGTGGCGGGCCGGCACCAGCCGGGGGTTGCGGAAGATTTCAAGTTCCCGCGACCCCCGGCGTAGGTGTGAGTTGGAACACCGGGGTGGTTTTTAGTCAGTAAGAGTCTGACAGACCCCTCCGCCCGCCCCAGGGCGGGGGACATCCATGAGGATTTTCCACCCCGGAACAAAAAAAAAAAAAAAAAAAGGTAAGGTTAGGTTAGAACTGTGACCACATAACGCGCGAAGGCGAGCGAGCGTAGCGAGCGTGCCGCGGTAGCGGCCGCCGAGTGCCAGATTTCTTCTCAAGTAACATGTGTTTGGGACACGCAATATTATATTTGATATTCAAAATAATTTTACGATCGACCGTTAGCTTTTTTGCCTAAGTAAAACTGACTAAATTGAAAGTCGTGATATAAAATATTGGTAACATCTAACTTAACTTTAAAGGCGTTTATAAATCTTTATGGCATAGAATAAAAAGGAAAATATGTTAATTTCTACAATACTCTAGGAAACACAATTTGGTGAGCATTTATCCATTCTGGCAGGTATTTCGATTTTTTTGGTAGTAATATAGGTACTTTTCTGGTAGGCGTTTAAACACAAGCCTTACATAATTATAATCATTACAATCAGGAATACAACTCCTTTTAAGTAAGCACAAACGTCAAATGTCATGATTTCATGAAATAGTCATTCAATCATTCAATGGAATTATATGAACTTAGAGAGTTGTATTGATAATTTTTATGATCACAATTCTATAAATATACATTTGATACGGCCGCGAATCATATTTAAATCAACTTACAACATGATACTGACCTGCAAATTGCAAAAAACGTAACAAAATTTGAATTTCGTGGGTTACCTTGACGCTTCCGCCTTAAAGTAAAACTATGGAAAAGAGCGACTAAAACACGGAAAAGAATAACAGCAAACAATGATATCATACGTAAAAAGAGGTAGAAATGTTACCAGAAGCAGTATCTGTCTCTTTTTCGCTTTCGATAATAAATCCAATACTAATAATTTTGTGTATCAATTCTCATTGACATTAGTTTCATCATTCTTGCCGACAGTTAACTCGTAAGTCTGTTAAAAAAGGCATTTTTAGGGTTCTGTAGCCAAATGGCAAAAAAGTAACCCTTAATGTGGTTTTACACCGGCGAGGCGAGCCGTGGATGGGATGGGCGAGAATTAAAATTTGTATGGCAAAATTATTAATCTATCCACGCCCTACCCGGTTGTCTCCTCACACATTCTCGCGCATCTAGACTCTAGATGCGCGAGAATGTGTGATGAGAGAACTTTATTGCTGTAAGAATAGATTATTTATTTAGTTTTTAAAACGGATATACAAATCTCGCACGGGCTATCAAGGACCCACACGGTCTCTCTCCGTCAAGCGCTGACTCGCGATGTCTCGCGCTGGCACGCGCCGGCTCGCTCCGACCATCGCGAGACATCGCTGCATACTATACTCTTCAGCTCCCAGTGCTACTTACATGTTTTCCTTAGTTTTATTTCACTTTTCGCCCGTCCCATCCACGCCTCGCCTCGCCGGTGTAAAACTACCTTTATAATTTTGTCATAGTCGTCTGTTCGTCCGGATGTCATACAGGAAAATTGGTAAGAAGTAGTATTCTGTGCGCCGCTAAACAATAGTGTAGAATGCGATCTCGATCCCGCGAGATGTCGAATCTTATGAGATCTCAAGCCTTTTTAACTGGAGTTCAAAAAGGAGGAGATTCTTAATTCGACAGTATGTTTTTATTTAGAGTTTTGTTTGTTACGCGATTACTCAGCCAATAATGAATTGGTTTTAATGATTCTTTTTTTGTTTGGTAGGTCTACTTCAGAGGCGATCCCATATAAAGGGCTATGCCCAATTTTGGTACCTTTTTTTATCGCACTCTAACGCCGCCTCGTTTGATGTGTAGAGCACTTCCATACAAACAATAGTTACTACGGCAGCTCAGCTCTAAAGTAGAGTAGTAGTAGCT
Organism: Agrochola lota; assembly: GCA_947364205.1. Classification (NCBI taxonomy): domain Eukaryota; kingdom Metazoa; phylum Arthropoda; class Insecta; order Lepidoptera; family Noctuidae; genus Agrochola; species Agrochola lota. The sequence goes on from OX376236.1 coordinate 11,290,639, forward strand.
CTACATTCATGTCGAGGTATGCCCCTTAATCTATAACGCGAATTAGGAAAACTGAAAATATGAGTTACTTTTAATGGTCCTGTACTATTTATTTCATTTTACAAACTCTGTTGGATTCAAGTATAATAGTAATAGAGGCTATTGGCGCAAGTGGCATAGTGTGACATCAAGTTACACTTCACCGTAACAATGTCTGACTTGAGTGTGACTAGATGTCGCACCCAAGTCAAGATACGTCACGTTGGCGTAACTGGCCTATGCCAACGTGACGTAACTTGAGTCCAGATAGTGTTTAAAGTATAAAATAGATAAATTATGGCCGTCAGAAGCACTAATATTTTCAGTTTTAATAAAATACTCACGACATTGCTATGAGGAAGTGTAACTTTATGTCACACTATGCCACTTACGCCAATATGATGCAACTTGAGTCCAATAGAGTTTGTACTATGAAATAAATAGTAAAGGACCATTAAAAGTAACTCATATTTTCAATTTTCCTAATTAAATACGTGTTAAAGATTAGCGCGCATAACTCGAGATGGATGTACTTAAGAGCTGAGCTACCATAGTAACTATTGTTTGTATGGAAGTTCTCTACACAATTAACGAGGTGGCGTTAGTGTGCGATAAAAAAAGGCACCAGTTGCCCATACATTTCAAGCAAAGCCCTTTTATTAATTTTGGTTGGGTAGTTTTTGAGTTAGCTTCAATAATACGTATTTTTCTCACTTAGTCTAGCAGGTAGTGGACTATTAGAATTTGTGGGGTAGGTACCACAATTAAAAAGTGAATAATAAAAACTTTTTACAAAAAACAACAAAACAAAACAAAAGTGGAAAATAACTATAACTTCAGAAGTCGGTGGCAAAAAACGAAAATTCCAACCAAAATTAAAGCCATTTTTCACTTTAGTTTTTTATGGAAGTTGGTTGTTTTTTTTTTTCAAGATAAAATCTCTTGGTAAGACATGTCATTTCGTTCGAGATCTCGACCGTATTCGTCGAAATTACGAACGAGATTTTGAGACAGAGCGGTTGACTGACTTCAGTCACTTAAAAAGTTTTAAGTCGCTGCGAGTAGTATGAATGTAATTCCGCGAAGAGACAGAGCTCTACATTGTTTTGTTGTTTTTTGAAGTTTTCTTTCTGGCTCTGTCTCCTGCTCTCACTCCTGCTCTATGACTTTTATAAAAAAGTTATACTATTCTATTCTATTTTTCCTTATGGCAATGGTGCCGAAAAAAGTTATACAATAAAACTGGAGTCAAAGCCGTCAAACACAAACTGTCAAAGCAGTAGTGTCACGAGTGTCACTGTCATGTCAAATTATAATTTGGTTCGTCGGTCGAGTAGTCTAACCTACAAATAACTTGTTGAGAATTACAAAATATAGTCTATATAATCAACCCTTAGAAAATAAAACACGTGTGTTAATTACTCTAAGATTCTACCTGAACCAGGTATTTTTAATTCTAGTAATAAGGTCAAATTTATTATCATGAATTGTATATTTTAGGACTCTAAAAATGTTGTTATTCTTTTTTACAGGAAAATGCAAAGGATAATGTCCCTTGTGAAAACAATATCATCTGTTAGAAGTTTCCCAGCCAGCGTTGTACAATCGTCGATGCTGAGTACATTTCAACAATTTGCAAGAGAGCGATTGTTACAGCCTTCGCTTCCTATGATTAATTCTATTTGTGGTTTTAAAGTAAAGGGTCGCGTGCGACGGCGATGTAAATCATGCTATTTTGTTGTTAGAGATGAAAGGTTGTATGTCATTTGTCCTAAATCACCCCGTCATAAACAGATGGCAATGAAACCTAAACCATTAAATACATGGATTTTAACACATGCTAGTCAGAGTCCTGTACGACCGTGGTGATTTTGATGATAAATGTTTTGAGTGTAATATAGGTATAGCAGTTAATATACATTAAAAAGTTTTTTAGGTAACACTAATGTTTTCTTTGTATTCCTGCTATGTAATTTTGTAATTCAATGATATCAATTGATTTATAAAAGTTTTAAAACTTCACATCTTTAGATGACTGATGAACAAGCTAACTAGTTACTTATCCATGAGTTAAAAACATATTTTCAATAACAATAAATATAATTTTAGGTATTAACATACAATACAAAACCATTCGACCATGTAAAAATAACACAATATATTTTTAAATCTATGTCTTATCAGGTCTCTTCTTGATTGAGATCTCGCGAAACATTTGGCTCCTGAAGATTTACAGATCTGAAATAACAAAATTAACTATTATTTTTATTATTAACTCCCTTTCTATTCAGTCATTAAATAAGTACACACATCAAAAGTACCACTGTGCCTCTTTGGATCAAGAAAATTTTTGCTCATACTGGGTGTCTCAATCGTAGTGGTCCAAAGGCAAATGGGGTAAAGCGGAGGTGGCCACCTATCATTTAAACATTTTAAAGTTGGGATATTCTCAACAGTTCAGAAAATTACGAAAGTTTAATCATTTTCAAGAAATGTTACACTTTCACTTCAATTTTTCGCCCTGTGAACAAAATTTTCGATGTAGCGTTCAAATTTCGTTGGCATTTTGAAGTGAAAATTTCATAAAGCGTGTTGAGCAATTTTTGCTATGAACCGGTAAACTTATGGATTCGCGTCACCGACGCGCCGTAGTGCTTTGCTCTAGAATATAGATAGCGCTAACCAGTTTTAGTTTTTTTCTGCTGTCCCCTTGGCGTTTTTTAAATTACATATTTACTTACCTAATTCTATCAATTACATGATTGACATCTTCTTGATGAGTAAGAACCGGCTCAATGTGAACACTCGTTTCATCATCACTAATTTCTATGACTTCGTCATCAGTTGGTACATGTACAACATCAGGAGATTCCTCATCATCGCTTTTAACTTGTCTTCCAGTTGTATCGTCAGTCTTTATTCCAGCTATTCCTAGGAAATAATGATGAAGAAGGTTAAATGTAGGTAGGTAAAAATCACCTCATATAGGGTGGAAATTTGAGACGAAGTAACGGCAGTACCTTAACCGTTGTAGCTACAGGAAAACTTTGATATCATAGGAGACATTCACAACATTTGGAAAAATGTACAGCCAGCTAGAAAACCGTTAATTCTCACGTTTTATTTTGCCATTAGATTTTTTCAATTTCGTTTTTCTTGGGTTCGATTCCTAGGTCGGGCTATGCTATTGAGCATTTGCTTCATCAATTTTGCAGTGGCAGCCTGGAACCTGGAGTTGTGCCCAACAAATGGCAATAGGCTCGTACAACATGGGATTTAAACAAAACTAGCAAAATGTGGATATCTTATATACCTTTGGACGGGAACATTGGCGTATCTCGTCGCACTCGACGACGACGAGTCTGGTCGCTTCGCCTGACCTGTGTCATGCTTTGAAAATCTATGTTGTATAAAGTTCCAGCAAGCAGCAGTGTACAATCTGGATCTCCAGAATTGAAAGCACTTTCTAATTCAAAGTTACTACGTTCATCATATTTCCACCATCCTAAAAAAAAACAAAGTCGAATATTATTATAAAAACAAGTGCTGGCGTTTTGATACTCAAACTCGTGTAACAATAGTTAGGTATGACTTGCTATGGTGTAGTCATAGTTTTATAACTACGTCGCCCGCGTGGACCCTATTTTTTTAACTAAAATAATATAAAACTTTGTCCTTATAATATCAGCTATCTGCCAGTGAAAGCCACTTTAAAATTGGTCTAGCTGTTTCGGAGATTAGCCGGATGAATCAGACAGCCAGACAAAAAATATAAAATGTGTTTTCTTTTTAAGTACTGTATAACTATGATATTGATGATGTTTTTTACTATTACAAACAGAGACTTCATTTTTATTTATTTGTAAAGATGTATAAAATTTCTGACATTTCTAACAATTATTGATCTTCCTTAGTGACATTTAATTTTAATTTATGACATCATTCAATATATTAAGCATTTTTTTTTTATAATTAAGTGCTGACAATTTTCATTTTATTACAATAACTGCGGACAATTTTATTTTTAAATAAATTTTTATTTATTTATTTTATTATTTATGTACACACAGTAAAATACATACAGATACGACATAATTATAATTTGAGTACAAAGGTACTGCTTATTCCTTAAGAAATTTCTTCCAGCAGACCTGCGAAAGGAGAAATGAGAAAGAAATGTAGACAATAGTGTGTGAGAACAAAAAGAGAAAAATATGAATTTGCGAAGTCACGTACACGTATAACGTAATAAATTAACATATACTTAAATAAATACATAAAGCTTAAATAAATAAATATATATAAAATAAATAATAAATATATAATAATAATATATATATTTTTAATATATATATATTTTATTATTTTTATTTATTTTTTCTCACTACACTTATTTTATCTAAATAACTAATCGACATTGTTCAGTGTGATTGAAAATTGTTAATGCGATAGATGATAAAATTGATTTACTTGTTTATTTGTGGTTCATGTCCCTATATCAATTTCTTGTTTTAATTGAATTGCATGTATTACTACGTCCTAGAGGTAAAACATAGCGCCCTCAATGTATTACCAAATAAGAACTTATAATGTACGTAGTCTGGTCATAAGTTTTGTCACATATGGAAAGTTAAATAAATGACACAATCGAGTTACGCACTAAAACCATTTATATATCAAATAAAAGGGTATAAAATACAGATTTAAACTACATTCAAATTATTCGAAATGTCCTCCTCTTGCTTCGATACAAGCCTTCAATCTGCAAGGCCAGTCATCAATCAAAGCACGCACGACAGTCATGTCAATATCGGTGACTGCTTTAATCAGGGATGCTTTAAGTGACTCCAAGTTGCGATGGGGTTTAGCGCAGACCTTCTCCTCTAAGTGCTGCCATATTTTGTAATCCAAGGGATTCAAGTCTGGACTGGATGAGGGCCAATCCTCATGCCTGATAAAGTCGATTCCACGGGTCGTGAGCCAGTTTTGGGTACTTTTCGCCTTATGAGCCGGCGCAGAATCCTGCTGGAATACCCAGTGCCTGTTTTCGAACATTGTTTGTGAAAGAGGTTCCACAATGTTTGTTAGGACTGTGTTTTGATATAGAAGGGCACTGGTTTTCACTCCTTTTTCACAAAAAAACACCTCCGTTGGACCCAAATAGGACACCCCAAGCCAAACCATGAATGCCGAAGGGTGATGACCACGCTGAACACGTGGCACACGTTTGTTCGCTTCTTCACTAGAGTGTGCATACACTTTATCATTTTGTTTATTGAAACTCAACTCAACATTTAAAAAAAATTCGTCCGAAAAAAGTATTTCGCGGTATTTTTTTCCCGCGTACCGCCTCAACAAAACCCGGCTTCTTTCGAGTCTGATTTTCTTCAGCCGTGCGTTAAGAAGATGTGCTGTGTTTTTTCTATAAGCACGCAGTCCTAGGTCTTCATTTAACACCCTTTTAACAGTAGTTCTGCTTAGTCCCATCTGCAGAGCCAACATTTTTTGCTTGCGGACAGGATTTCGTTGGATTCGCCCCTTCATTGCTTTGATGACCGCTGGAGTCCGAACAGTACGATGTCGACCGCTCCTTTTTTTATCTTCTAATCTTGAATCTTCCCTGAATCGTTTGATAGTACGATAAATAAATCTCAGTGGAATCTTCAAATTTTTCAGCAGTTTGAAAATCTCAGTTGGCGCGTGACCGCAACGATGCAATGCAATTACTGCGACTCTGTCTTCTTTGCGCGTCCACTCCATTTTAGAAAATGAACAAAATTCCAGAAACCCTTTGTTTTTATTTTCTTTAAATATTCAAATTTCGAATGCCCATAATATTTTCCTCGGCTTGCATTCTAATTTGAAATTTTACCTATGTGACAGAACTTATGGCCCGACTACGTACCTATGTTTTACAATAAATAAATGAATATGATTATAGATCAGGCAAGCTTGTAAAGTAGCTATGGATGTACGGACTATGAGTCAAAATCAAAGAATCGACATGTACCAATCCACATCTTCTGAAGAATATTAAATCCATGGTAAGGTCTTTCTTCAATATGAAATAACGTTATGAAACTATCTATTGTTGAATGTCCTTTACACCATTGTTCCAATTTCTTTAATCCAGTGACTTTTAAAGCAAATCACCCATAATAGGATTTCGTTCTTCCCCATATGTCAAACTATTACTTATCATATCACATTTGTGCGATTTTTTTAAGCTATCAATGATGTTAATTTTGTAGCAGCAGTTAAACTTGACATTAAAAGTAATAAATTACTGTTATACATACCATTCCTACCCTCATAGAACCACTGGTATAGTTCTTGGGTGGGATTAATGTTTACTTGTTCAACAGACAATGTCCCCAGTAATATTGGATTATCCAGGTAAGTAGGTGGTATATCTGCGCGGCACATCGCACACTTTTTACTTTGGAATGCAATACCCTGAAATATAAAACCACTAATTGTATTGTTGTGGTAGAATAATTATATTATTTTTTTAACATTTACAGTGTAGGTAGGCACTATGAGACCCAGGGAACATAACACACATGAGAAACATATGAAATAACCAGCCGTATACCTAATATTATAAAAAAGAATTATGTAGATTTTTCTTAATGACTGTACCTAAATAAACTAAGGATGACGAAGTAAGTTTTTAGTTAATTAAAAAAGATTTTTAATTACCAAATAAAACTTACGTAAACATAGAAATTTCATATTTTCTAAAAAGCTTGATGCTTTATCTTAAATTGTAAGAAGGACGTTCACGCCTCAAGCTTTTTAGAAAATATTAAAGTTCTATGTTTACGTAAGTTTTATTTGGTACTTTTTAGTTTATTAAAAGCTTGTTTTTAAAAGGACTATTACTTAAATTTTATTTTATACATTTTGCATTACAATTTGTTTAAATATCTGTTCCATCACCTTCACTTGAAAGGTACTTGTAAAGACAAAGCCAACGAACCCAAACACGCATTTGCACAAGTTATGGTGTGAAGCCAACCAAGTTGCACTATCCAAGTCATGCTATAGGTACTTTAGAAAGGACTATCATAATTGAATGCATATACAAAATTTCGTGTCTGTGCTGTTCACCGCTGAGGAGATCTCTCGAATAGAGCCAATCCTGTGTCAGCAGGCAAGTCATGGTGTATGAACGCGTATATAAAATTTACTGTCTGTGCTGTTAACTGTTGAGGAGTTCCCTCGTCTGAAGACAATTCTGACTTCAGCAGCTATTATTGGTTATTGTAGACTTTAGAACGGACTATTTTTTCTATATTAGCTGAATCTCTTCTTAAAAAAAATTTCAGTAAGGAAATTCCAAGTTCTGAATTCACGCCTATTTCTATTGTCATAATTAGAAAGGCATTCAAAGTCAACACTGAAGACTTATTTGAAGGGAGATTTTTGTTATGGTTCTTGGAGATATCATTGACAGAATAGGGAATATGCACGTAATTCAAAACTGAATCATTATTTAAATATACATTGTTTATGAGTCGAGACACAAATTCCTATTTTTTTTATGCGTTACCTATTTTACAATTCATTATTTTTTATGTTGCGTATTTTGGTGGAACGGGACGCAAACACAAAACGCGTCGCCTTCGACAATGACGGAAGCGACGTAACAAACTATGTGAATAAAAATCTATTCTTTGCAAAGTGCTGTAAATCTCACTAAAGTTGGTAACTAAGTGCGCAAAAAATAATTTAATTTATATGATTTGGGGCTAAATATACTTAAATAGATTTAAACAAAGCAGTAACGTGCCTAATGACGTCACATCATGACCGCGACAGAAACGGACGTTTGAACTGTAGTAGAAAATTGTTGAAGATTGATAACGTTACGTACGTTAACAAAACCCTTGACTTACATAATTAATTTGTCTTTGGAAAAGGGTATATTCCCCGACAGTTTAAAATTTTCTGTTGTAAAAACTGTTGTATTTGAGAAAGTAATGAGCAAAAGGCTTATAAATGTCTTAGAGAAACATGATGTATTAAGTAGTCAACAGAACGGTTTCATTAAGCAAAAATCTACAAGTTTGGCATGTTTTAAACTAGTTAAAGAAATTATGGATGCTATCAATAAAAAAGAAATCCCAGTAGCAGTATTTTTGGATATGAGTAAGGCGTTTGATATGGTTTGTCATGAAACCTTACTGCGTAAACTTGAGCAATATAGTATACGAGGCGTTGCTTATAGTTGGTTCCAAAGCTACTTAAGAGGCCGACAAAAATGCACGTTCCGTAACTAACACCCAGAAGATCTTTAGGTCACCGTACTTAACCAACTACTGTGATGTACCACAGGGAAGTGTCCTTGGCCCCTTATTGTTTATAATATATATAAACGAACTGCCCAACTCCACGAACCAATATACTATATTGTTTGCAGATGATACTACCGTGTTGACAAAAGAGAAAACCCTAGATAACAGTAAAATTGTTACTAATAAAGCATTGCCAGATTTAATCAATTGGCTAGATAGGAATAACTTAAAAATAAATACAAATAAAACTAAATTTATAAAAAAATTGCCATATAATAACCACAAAAAATTTGGAAATAAAACGAAATTAAGTTTAAAATACAATAATATTGATATAGAATAAGTTAATAATATAAAAATTTTAGGAGTAGTTGTGGACAGACATTGCAATTGGAAAGCTCAAGTAGATAGTATATGTAAGAAAATAAACAAATTCGTATTTGCACTTAGGAGGATCAAAAATGTAACAGACATTAGAGCAGCCTTATTGGTATATCACAGCCATGTCTGTTCTGCTTTAAGGTATGGAATAATTGTATGGGGGAATTCAACAGATGCCCAGAGGGCATTCATAGCCCAAAAAAAGTGTGTACGGTCAATTTTCAGTCTTAAGTGGACAGACTCTTGTAAACCTGTATTTATTAAGCAAAAGCTGCTAACCTTCCCGTCTTTATATGTATTTGAAACCTGCAAAGGTCATGGCCCATTTAGTGTGAAAAATATACCCACGGCGTACAGAAATGAAATATGGCGGGAATCAAAGACAAATGATTATACTTTTCAATAGTAAGTGGCGCATTACTGTGGCTGATGGGGATCATGAAATAATAATAATAAAAAAATGTAATCTACCTAGTATGAAAACTTAACTTATAACTTGTGGTTTTAGGGAGGAGAAAATAAAATACATTTTTTTTTTAATGTTTATTCAGCTTCGTCAATATCTAAAATTACATTGTCCAGGAAAGCCGCAGGTGTATCAATATTTTCTTGATGTCTGGCCCAGGATAAAAAGTATACTACGCTTGCAATATGGGCACAACTTCCTATAGTACGGCGGCCATGAATACATGAACAGTAGTATCCCTCGATACTCTCTCGACCATGTCGTGTTGCATTCACCAAAACATAAGTATAATATTGTTTACTCCTGACATGAAACCAAAACAAAACCACTGAACCGATTTTGATTAAACTGCCGTGTAGAGATTACAGACGGGCGAAACTGCTGGTGCAGCTAATTATTATCCAATTTTTATTGGTCTACTGCAAGATGCCATTGATTTTTTTTTTCTTTTTACATATAATGAAAAGTGGGTTATACCTGGATTATTTACCACCATTTTCGTTTTTGTACAAAAACATTTTTGAACCGGGTCGGATTATGGGCCATGACCTTTGTAAGAAACAATTACTCACTTTTTGAAAAAGATGAAAAGGCTATGTTAAAGAGGAAAATAGTACAAAAGCCACTAGTCGTTCCGCGTTTTTAAATTGTTATACCATGGCGGTGAAAATATATAACCACTTAGCCGAAGAATTTAGAAGTGCTACAGATTTGGAATTTAATAGAAAGCTATGTAACTGGTTGTGTGAGAGATGTTTTTATTCCATCAATGAATATTTTGAGTGTAAAATGTAAAACTTATTTATTATAATTATTATGATATCTACATATTGACATTACTTAAATAATATCGAAACATTTTCATTATTCTTGCTATATTTTTATTGACATGACATCATTATTATTGATCGCTATTTTAATATAAATTATTGTTTTAAATGAATAGTATTGTATGTATTTAATTTTAATTTTATTAATTGCATTGTAATGTAAATTTAAATTATGAAATTATTATTAGTATTATTTTTTATGTTATTGCTAATTACTAAATGTGTACTGCATGCTATAAGTATAACCAAGATGTAAAATCTGAATATTTGCACGGCTGAAATGCCGAATATAGTGAAACCCATAGATCTTAAGAACTTATGTTAGCTACCTATATTCTTGCAAATAAATATATTCATTCATTCATTCATAATTTTTTTGAGCAACATGCAGTAGTTGAATTTATGTTTTAATACTTTTCTTGGGTTTATATTACTTATTTCAGGGCGACGCGACGTCCTCGGGTCTCTAGTTAAGATGGGCGTGCCTCAAGGTTAAATTTTTGGCCCTTTCCTATTTGTAGTTTATATTAATGACCTTCCTTACATGATGGTTAAGTAATCGGATATAATTCTATTCGCGGATGAGAATTCCTTTATTTTTCAAGATAGAAAACATACGGATGTCTTCATGTCAACAGCTGGGTGTGCTCTCGAAGTGGTTCCCAATGTGGTGGTGGTGGTGGTAAATAATCTATTACTTACAAAACGAAATGTCTTAAGTTCTCGTTACCAAATGTACCACAAGTGGGTCTAAAGCGTAGTGAGCAAAAATGTATGGGAGGCACAACCACGTCCGCCACAGTTAAAACCGCAGACCGCAAACTGCAGTTTTGAAGACATTACTTCTCCCTTTACTCAGGATTAATTCAGGTAAAGGGAAAGTAATGTCTTCAAAACTACAGTAGTTTTAACTGTGGCCGAGGTGGGTGTATTTTGCCTAACCTAGCCAAGGCGCATTAAAATGTGTCCCAGGGTTATTGATTCTCTTCTATTTTGTGAATATGAGACATTGTAGGCCTTGTACACTGATAGATGTTGTGATTTTTTACTATTTCCTATTTTGTTAAGTACCTGGTACTTATTGACAGGCCTACATTATCCTCCCATACCTAACTACATATAAACGAACTACGAACTATTAGGCAAACTGCATATAAACGCGCCAACTCGTCTCGTCTGCCATGGAAAAGCAGCTACAATTTATTTTACGTCTCAGGACTCTCAGGATCTGAAACTAATCTGGGACATTTCGCCGTTCTCCCAAGTCTCTGCAGGCAATTAAATAAATTGTCAAAGCGTTGTAACCTGGACATAACCCTCCCCCATTTCAAAAATTCAAAAATATTTTAACCACCGCAAAATAACTAAGTATGTTACTATGTTTCTTTCCCCCAATACCTAGTCAACAAATGTTAAATTATAATTATTAAAGTATACTAATGAATTGTGATTTGAATGCTCAATCTTGATATGTTTATTTTTTGTTATTTTTTTAAATTTAATCATTTTTTTCTCTAATTTTATTTTTATCCTGTTTACATCTAGGTATATGTGCATGCTGTGGTCTCCTGTAATTGAAGGAGCACACGTAAAAGAACCGTCTTTATTATTGTGATTTATACTGTGTATGTGTCAATGTGTATACTTTGTCAGAGATCCCAAATACATAAATAAATACCTATTAACACTGTTATTTGAAAACATTGTAAAAGACAATTATTTTTAAGACTAGGCACTCTAAACACAATTTCCACGTAAGCTCCGCCCCAGTGCAACCCGCCACTCTTATATACAGTGCTAAACGCTAACACATCAGTAATAAAGTTGAATACCGCGTGCGCTTTTTGATCGTGTTCGAGCACGAAACTAAATATACGACATTTAGTTTCGTGCTCGAACACGATCAAGTCTCAATTCTTATTTCGTTTTTATGTAAAGTAATATTATTGATCTAGAGAAAAAATATCTTGTGACCGGATAATAAACTATATTTTCTTACTGGAATACTTATTTTAGAAATAAGAGCCGAGTAATCTTGATTTTATTTAAATAATCTTTAAAAAAAGACATGATTTTCGAATAAAAAATGAATAGAGCGAAAAGGTTACAATTACGTAACTGTCTTGTACATCGAAAGAAAAAGATCCAATAAATCATATACTAAATTTCCATTTTGATAGTATGCGTGACTGTTTCAGAATATTAATGCAAATTAACATCCAATCTAGTGAGCCACCTCCTAAAAGATTAAAGGCTTGTGCAGACCAGCGCGACTAGTCGCGCGACGCGACACGAACAATACAATTTCTAAGAAAACTTCACAGTATAACAATAACCGGTGTCGCGTCGCGCGACAAGTCGCGCTGGTCTGCACAAGCCTTTACCCTGGAGATTCTTGCCCATAGGAAACAACCAATTGGAACCGTGCAAAACATTTCGTTTTTTTAAATGACATATTGAAACAGTGACGAGTCAGCAATAACTCTAATAAATGGTTTCAATATTTACCTTCACACAGAGGAAACAAAAGACATGTCCACATGGTAGCTGTGTTGGATGGTTACATTTTTGTAAACAAACAGCACAATCCGATTCTGTAAACAAAAATAAACTTAAACACTCACCTAAAATATAATTATAAGCCCCCTCCCTGGGTTCATTTAACAGGGTTACTGATAATAACTCAAGGTATTCCTTACAAGATGTCATAGAAGGGTTAAATACAACAAATTAGCCCTCAAATGGTCTACTGAAGTTCAGTAGTTTTTGAATTCGTTATTGATTTTTTGTTTTTTTATGAAAAGGACCAGATTAAATCATTTAAAGCAAATTTAAAAGCTATTTATGGCATGACTATACTGGAATTTAAGTTATTATCATTTATCGTAGCACTGACGATGCAGACTTATGACGTACCATATCTTGGTTAATAATTAAAAGTTCAAAAATGCTTAAAACTTTGGCAAATATCAGTTAAATATATATAATAATATACACTATACTGTATATAATAAGTCAGATTAAACATTTAAAAATAAACAATTATTTAAGACTTCAAATGATGTTAATCCTAGGAACAGACGAGATCCTCATAAACTAGTATTGAATGATTTACCTAGACTAGCTAAATACAATAATAACTGCTTAGCAATGTGTGTGCGCATCTATAACAAAATACCAGGGCACTTCAAAATATTAAATACTAGATTATTCAAAATTAAGTTTTATAATTGGTTACTGGAATATAGTTTTTGTAGTCTAAAAGAATTTTTAGATAAAAAGTGTTGATGTTTTTAAAAACGTTGATGGTAGCCTTCTTTACCTAACTTGATAATTTTGCATGATATGTTTTTATTCTAGCTAAACATATTTGTGCCATATAAATTTGTATTTAACACCATTTTATACCATGTTTTACGCAAATAATTATTTTTATTATTATTGTTTATTTATTTTTATTTCATTTTGTACATATAAATTATATTTTTAAATATTGGAATAAAATAATATAAAAACATTTAAAAATATAAAAAATAGTAGCCCACCGGTATCGGGAACGGGGTCCAAGCTACCGGCGGTCAGGGCTCCAGAGAGAGGAACCTCCTAACAATGCGAGCCGTGTCTAGAAGTACCGCTTTCTGAATCAAGCCCTTGATCCAGCTGCCCAACGAGAGCCTCCTCAGGTGTTGGTCGAGGCTCTTGGCTATTAGGCCATTGGCTGTCACGACTATCGGCACAATGATCTCTGAGTCCACATCCCACATGTCGACAACCTCGCGAGCCAAGTCAAGATCCTTGATTTGTTTATCTTTCTCGGCTTTCACGAGGTTCCCGTCATGCGGGACTGTTATATCAATAATCATTGTGCACCTCGCAACCTCGCGGTTGTGTCTATGCAAGTACTCTTCGTTAGCTAGACGAGAACAGCCGGAGATAATGTGTCGGATGGATTCTCCCGGACGGTTGCATGCCCGACAGATGTCAACTGTGCCGTCCTTCATAATAAATCTCCGGTAATTGTTCGTCATGATAACTTCGTCCATAATTGCACAGACAAAACCTTCGGTTTCCCCAAAGAGGTCACCAAAACGCAGCCAGGCTATGTACGCTAGCAAATCTACATCGGACCCATGTAGGGCCCGGAAATAGCGTCCGTGAAGCTCCTTACTCTGCCATACTTCCCTGCGATCATTAGTCAAAGAGAACTTGAGAGTTCTCTTTAGCCAAGGAGAGTGGGGTGAGACCCTTGTCCACCGCGACCACATCTCGATGCATCCCCACGTCGGCTTCTACGAAATATTCCCTGATACTGCATATCTCGCGATTGTGGAGGGTCTTAGCATTTAAAAAGGCTCGACCTCCACACTTTCGCGGGATATACAGTCTCATTACCGATGACCGTGGGTGATGCATCCGATATGCAGTCAGCAGCGTACGGACCCTCTTATCCAGGGCGTCGAGTTCGGTCTGAGTCCATTTGAGTATGCCGAAAGAGTACATCAAAACCGGCATGACCCAACCGTTGAAGGCACGCACCTTGTTTCCGCCTGATAGAAGACTATTAAATACTTTCTTCAGGCGGCCAAAGAAGCGCTCCTTCAACGATTGCTTCATGTCAGTAACATTGGGGATTCATATTAGCACTTTGTTGTGAACAGACGTGTCGAACATTTACTAATATAAATAAATAATTACTTGCTGAATCGTGACCTAGTTTTACCAAATAGCCGGTAGTAAAGCAAACTGTGTCATACGTAAGCATAACATGTGTAAGTCGTTTCCGTGAAAATGTGTAAGTGATTAACGAGTTAATAACTTACTTGTATCACAATGGATACCAGTCCCTTCAGCAGGGGGGGCAGATGTGCCCGGAGCCCACCTCCTACACCTGTGCCCGCACCTGCACCTACACCTTCACCCGGGCCCGCACCCACACCTCACCCTCAACCACCCAGCCAAAGAGAAGATGTCACGATGGAAGTGATACCTACGCCGGAAATCCAGAACTGGATGTCATCCATTGAGCAGTGCCTTAATGAAGTGTGCTCTATTGTAACAGACGGCAAATTAAACATGGAGCAAAAACTGCGTGTAAGTGCCCTATGTCGGAAAGTTAGTCACGGCACATCGCAGATGGCCGTTCAGTACCAGTCCCTTAAGATGAGAGCCGTCCGGGCCCACTCCACCGTCCAAACACTCGAAGATCAAATTGATCTATCGCAGCAACTGCAAGCCCTTAAGCTGTCAATTGGAGCTTCAATGAAACCGGTAACGGAAAGTTCCTTCGCTGAGATGGTGAAAAAAGGTACCAACAATTTTATACAGCCGATAAATTTAAGCTCAGTGGCCATATACCCAAACGACAAACTGAAGTCGAGTGAGGAGACTAAAATACTTGTCCAAAAAATTATATGCCCCGAGCAAATGAAGCTTCAGGTAAGAGGACTACGTAAGACGAAAAATGGCGGCATCATTATTAGCACTGAATCAAAGGACGATATTGAGAAGGTGAAAAAATCAATGCAGCTATCAAATTCAGGCCTCACAATAGACGAACCCCCAAAAAGGAAGCCAAGAATAGTAGTTCTCGGAGTGCCCTCATCCATGCAAGAGAATGAAGTTTTTACTTGTTTATTCCACCAGAATCTAGCAGAGACCCTTCAGGATTGTAGCCTCGAGACCTTCTTGACCTCCATTAAGTTAAGCCATAAGTCAGGTAAGAAGGACGCTGAGACCTGTAATTATATAATTGAAGTATCTGCTGACATACGTAAAGCCCTAATATCAAAAGACAGAGTGTTTGTAAACTGGTCGTCATGCCCTGTGAGAGACTTTACTCTAGTCACACGCTGTTATAAGTGCCAGCAGTACGGACATGCGGCCAAATCATGTCGGGAGACCACCATTACCTGTGGCCACTGTGGTGATCAGGGTCACTCCATTCAAGAATGCACAAAGAAGGCTGAGGAACCAAAATGTGCTACTTGCTTGCACTTCAAAAAGCCGAGCAATCACAAGACAAGTGCTTCTAACTGCCCAGCGAAAATAATGGCTGAAAAAAGGTACATCAATTCTGTTGATTATGGAGGCGCCTAAGAGCGCCGTTAATCACATATTTTTTTAGCCCTTGTTATTGTTTTATTTTTTTTATTTTTTTATAATTATGATTAATAATTTAATTAATGACATAGATAATTTCTCTGTATCTGAATCCCACGTTTGTGACGTTGAACACTGTAAACAATATCTCTCTTCCTACACTAGTCCACTTACCATACTAACCCAAAATATTCGCAGTATTTTTAAAAATTTCGACAATTTTACCGTATTTCTACAACGTTTAGATATAAACTGTGACGTCATTGTATTAACCGAATGTTGGCTTTCCAAACAATATAATATTCCACTTATTCCGGGATATAATGTATATAAAAGTAACACAAATTACAATCAGAACGATGGGGTGATAGTTTATGCAAGAAATCATCTCAATGTGTCTGTCGAGGAACCGAATATGCACGACTGTAACAGATTGTTAATTACAATTGGGTCAGAATTAGCGATACTTGCCTTATATCGACCCCCCTCTTTTAGAAATATAAATAATTTCACTGACTCTCTAAACAACACCTTGCAGAACCTATCGTCTTTCAAAAATACTATTTTAATTGGAGATATTAATATCAATATTCTTCCAGAAAATTCTGACGCATCCACAGAGGAATACCTTAACCTATGCGCCTTCCATGGTTTGCTTCCTGCTCACACACTTCCTACACATCAAAGTGGCTCCTGTTTGGACCATATTATGCTCAAGTCAAATTTCCCTGCACTTGCCCTTGTAATTAATTCAACAATAACCGACCATAATGCTACCCTACTTATTTTAAATTATAAATTACCTAAAGTAGTCACTCGCACAATTTCTAGTTTAATTGTAAATAAACTTGAAGAAGACTTACGCAATATCGACTTCGACCCAGTCTACGATTCCGCTGATCCGCAGTTTTGTATGTTGTACCTAATCAAAAATGTACAACACGCAATTCAGAAGAACACGGTCATATCTCGGCGAAATAACAAAAACTACAACATAAAACCATGGATCACGACAGGACTTATTCGCTGTATGAAAAATAGAGATAAACTGCATATGAAAGCTAAATCTAATCCAGACAACTTAATTGTGCAACTGTCGTATAAGCGATATCGTAACTTCTGTAATAATCTTCTAAGAAATGTAAAAATCAACTATGATAAAATTGCACTAGAGAAAGCTGGTACAAATAGTAAAAAAATCTGGAATTTTATTAAAAGTGTAACGTATAACTCAAAACTAAATCAGTCATCTTCAGGTTTATTACAAGCACACTCATCACAGTTAGCATCTGCCAACATTGCGAATAATTTCTTTGTTAATGTTGGTAAATGTTTGGCTGAAAAAGTTCAGGGCCAATCACAATATCTAACAAGCGCACCATTTTCGTGTAACACTATTTTATCATCCTTTGTGTTGCAAGACACTGACGAGACTGAGGTAGAAACGATAATTATGAATTTGAAGGACGACTGTGCAGTTGGCTGGGATAACATATCAAATAAAATTATTAAACAGTTCAAGCACATTTTGGGACCGCCACTAACTTATATTTTCCAAAAATGTTTATCTTTAGGTCTTTTTCCCGACTGCCTAAAAAAAGCTGTTGTTGTCCCTGTTTACAAATCAGGCAGTAAAGATCAAGTAACAAATTATAGACCTATTTCCTTACTGCCTACTATGTCTAAAATATTAGAAAAAATTATGAATAAAAGGCTTTACAAATACTTGGAGGATAAATCAATTTTATCTAAACGGCAGTTTGGATTTAGGCCTAAAATGTCAACAGACGATGCCGTGCACCATCTGACTGATTATCTAGCACAAGAACTTGATAATGGTAACCACACAGTAGGAATCTTCCTAGACCTCGCCAAAGCTTTTGATACGGTTTCTATTCCTATTCTGTTGCACAAGCTTGAAGCCATAGGTATCAGAGGCACCCAGCTGAAACTATTTAAGAGCTATCTAGAAGACCGTACCCAATGTGTAAGGATTGGTAATGTTCTCAGCTATAGTAAAAAAAACACGTCCTTCGGAGTTCCCCAAGGAAGTATTTTAGGGCCTACACTATTTTTGATCTATATAAACGATCTTTGTAACCTAAATCTAGATCACGGTGAAATTGTTTCTTATGCTGATGACACTGCCCTTCTATTTTCAGCTGACTCAGAAAAAAATGTCTACAAACTTGCGCAACAGGGGTTCAATATTGTTAATAAATGGCTTCAACTCAATTCACTAACACTAAATGCAAATAAGACAAATTACATTAAGTTTTCGATGCGCAAGCAAACATCAACAAGCACTACCTCGACATTATATGCTCATTATTGCACAATTCCTACAGATAACCAATGTGTTTGTCCCAATATTACAATGACAAATACAACAAAATACCTTGGTGTTATAATAGATGAAACACTTTCGTTCAAACAACATATACAAGCTTTAAATAATAGAATTCGCAAGTTGATATTTGTTTTTAAAAAGTTACGCTATATTGCTGACCCAAAACTAGTTAGACAAGTTTACTTTGCTCTATGTCAATCAATATTAACCTACTGTATTACCACATGGGGTGGAGCGGGTAAAACAATGTTACTAACCATCGAGAGAGCTCAAAGGGCGATTCTCAAAGTGTCTACTTTCCACCCTTTCCTTTTTCCTACTAACCTCCTATACAAATCTTGTGAAGTATTAACAGTTCGACAGCTATTTATAATGGGTATTGTATTAAAACAACACAGAGCTCTGCCCTACAGCACTGCATATACTAATAAAAGACGTAAAGATATAGTTTGTCCACAAAATACAACAAAACATGCTTTTGTATCCAAATTTTACCTATATCTCGGTCCTCTTCTCTATAATAGACTAAACTCGAAAGCAAACATTTATTCCCTGAACTACACAAATTGTAAGAGAATTCTCAAGGATGCTCTCCAAAGTATGTCTTACGAAGATACAGAGAATTTACTAACTGTGCTAAAGTGAAAAATGTCACCTACGTTAAGTATAAGTACTTATATCAAATTTAGAAACTAAGAGTTAAGCTCCTTAACATGTAATTAGTGATCTATTGTCAACCTGTTGTTTATTTATTTATTTTATAAGTCTATTTTAGCTCCTCTCGCCTGAAACACAGGATTACCTAGTTCAGGCACGTAAGTCTTAGGAATATAATTTACATTTAAGCAAAACTGTACTAATTTTTATACCTTGTAAGTTTTGAATAAATATTATTATATTATTATTATATTGATGCCCAACGCTTCCGACATACCCAAATACTTATAGGTTTCGGATGCGGAGAGGGCTCTAAGATTTATGGAATCCGAGAGTTCCGTTCCCACGGATTGCATAATCTCCCCTAGCTTTACATGCATGACCGCACATTTGTCCACACCAAATTCCATCCTGATGGCGCTACTGAAAGTTTCAGTTACTTTCAGTAGCTCCATCAGTTGCAAATTGTTGGGGGCAAAGAGTTTAAGGTCATCCATGTAGAGGAGGTGAGATATAACCTGACCACCTCTCCTCAGCCGATAGCCTAGACCCGAATTCTCCAGCAGTGTGCTTAGAGGATTCAGGGCTAAACAGAACCGAAGCGGACTCAAACTATCGCCCTGAAATATGCCTCGCTCGATCCTTATCGGCTCGCTATTCCTCTGGATATTTCGACATCCTGGATAGCGAAGGACCGTCCTCTATTGACCCATACACGACATCAGGAAGGTGCGCAGAGTTGCATCTACTTTATACAACTCCAGCACCCTCATGAGCCATGTATGTGGCACCGAGTCATAGGCCTTCTTATAATCTATCCAGCTTGTCGACAGATCCTTTCGGGAACGGCGAACCTGTTGGCTAATGGCCATATCAATGAGGAGTAGCTCCTTGGTACCGCGGGACCCGTTCCTACATCCATTTTGAGAGGCAGACATGATGGAGTTGGTGTCTATATGTTTGTTAATTTTAGCTCTCAAAATGGATGTAAGAATTTTATATACCATCGGTAAACATGTGATCGGTCTATAATTTTTGGGTTCCGCGGTGCTACCAAATTTATGGAGCAGGTGGGTAATTCCTGTCGTTAGAAACTGGGGTAGCGAACCAGACTCCAAAGCAGTCTGGTACTGAGCCGCCAAACGAGCGTGTGATTTTGTAAACCATTTAATCCAGAAGTTGTGCAGCCCGTCCGGCCCTGGAGATTTCCAGCTAGGCAACGGACGGATTATATTTATTTTATTATTACTATTATATTTCATAATTTGTGTCATTACTTGATAGAAAATGTTCTACTCTAAATTAAAAACTAGTGAATTTCGATAGAATGGTTGGTGGCTTAATTTGTTGCATTTTAACCCTCCTGTAAGGAATATGTTGAGTTACCAGTAATCCTGTATAAATGAGAAACAGTAATAGAAATCACAACACAACTTCCCTCCTCACTGCCAAATACTCACTACTTCTAAAGCTTTAGATGGACAGAGGACTGACCCCTTTTGTTGCATGTGGAAATCCTCATGAATGAGTGGTCTGATTGATTCCTATTTACTAGTAGCTTCTGCCCGCGGCTTCGTCCGCGAGCCTATAACCTTCCTCAAGAATTGAGGTATTCAATGCAAAAAGATTATTTCAAATCCGACTGGTAGTTCCGGAGATTACCCCTACCTTCAAACTTACAAACAAATTTTACCTCTTTATAATATTATTATTATAATTAATAAATAAAGAAAACCACACAATGCTTTGTTGATGGTAAAAAAGAGTGGGACAGAGGGCCATCTTAATACTAATAATTTATGTCTCAATGATGTAGAATATTCAAGAGACTATTCCATTGTTAGTGTCTTGATTTAAAGGTTTGTTCAGTATGACGTGATTTTTAAAGCAGTACCACTTTTACGAACATGTATTCACAGATTAGAAACTAGTATTAATGTGTGTCAATCGGTTTTGCTGACTCAAGTAACAAATTATGTAGGTTTGTTAGTTTCAACATAGCCATTTGAAAATACTTACCAAATTTAGGGCAGTTACTATCGTCGCTTTCATTCATATTGATACTCCTCTACTCAGAAAGAACTGGGATAAAAACAACACACAACCGAGGTTTTTTTTGTGTTCGTGTTCTCCCAACTCCATTTACAGATTACCCATATATACACTATAAGTAAACACAAAATACTCCTCTCTTCTACCTTAACAATCACTTATTGCTACTTGAAGTCGTACAATTTCAAGATTTTCAATTCAGAAAAGTTGTTTGTGATGCGAAAAAATTACGAACACTCAAATGACTCTGACTGACAAGCCACTGACAAGCACAGATCTGACAAGTGACATCCCGTCTGAAAGCCACCACAGCGCTCCAATTCGAAAAATTATTTGGCCCAAGTAGCATATTCACCAATTTTTTTGAAGTGAAACTTCTATCATTTGTGTGTGCCCGACAAATACATCGGACACCGTCCCAGCCGCCGGCGTAATCTATTTGCGCAACCGTCATCCAAAACTGTCGCCAGAACTGAATCTCCAGTGTGTCGTACTTTGAAGATGCTCAACGCCCTTCTGACTGCCAACCCTGAATGTGATGTGTTTGCGGATGAATGGAATAAAATTATACGTATATGTCTGGTGTTCTGTGAGAGACAGTACGTAAGGGAGTCCACTGTTCCATGTTAGTTTAATTAATATATGATTGTCAATATTAATTTTTCTATATTTCTATGTTAATTAATGTAATTGGTGTTGTACCGTTTTAATTAACTATAAATAATTAATTAAAGACGGGGTTATTAGGATTTTTCTGTCACAAAAAAGCGTTACGGCCGCGTGGAGGGGGTAGACAATATATCGCGTGGTGAGAGGCGGCAGCGGTGGAGGGAGAGAATAGATTGGAATCTTAAGTTTTTATATAGAACCGATTTGAAAAATTATTTCACTGTTGGGAAGCTACACTATCCCCGGATGACATAGGCTATGCTATATTTTAAAAAAAAAAATGGGATCCTTACTAAAACTCCAATAATGTAACACAAGGTGTAAAAAAATTACGTAAAATATTCTTTACATCGCGTGTGCTGCGAAAACTAATAATGATAGAATAAAATAATGTACTACGACTTTGCAAAACACATCATTATTTGCAAAAAGTGCCGCGACAGCATATGTCTAACTATTATAGTTATGCCACAATAAGTGTTCTTTTATTTTAAAAATGTAATTGAAATGCCGCCGCTAGAAAAGGCTCTTTATTTGTATCTTGGTATTAATCCTTATCAAAACAAATTAGAATGCTTCAATACCTTTATATAACTTTTTGAATTTTTCAATTCGGACATTCCATTCGAAAGATATCACGAGTTTAAAAATGTAAGTATTAGAAAAAAGTTGCGTGGTAGCCGCTCACCCTGCTCGGCTAGCTAGGTAGCACCTTATACAATGTCGGCGTCACTGGGGTACGGGCCGTACGGGAGGGGAGTCAATGTCAAGAAATGAAATGCCGTAGGTAGGGTAGATAGCGATAGGTAGGGTAGGTAGTGTAGATAGGTAGGGTAGGATAGGTAGATAGGTAAGTAGGTGCGCTGTAGATAAGTACTTACCCGTGCGAAGCCGGGGCGGGCAGCTAGTTGATTATAGCGCAGATGAGCCGAATGAAGATTGATGACGAAAGATGTGCATTTGTTAATGTTCCTTTGTATGTGTATAAGTTTAGAGTAGACTATGGATGTTTTCTTTGGTTCCGGATTGAACTGTTTTTTTTTTTTTTTATAAAATAAAATATGTTTAAATAAAAAATGCATTTATTACAATGTACCTAACCTAACCAAATCATAATTTGCAGTAAACCTGCGAAAAAAAAATCGAAATGTGTGCTGGGACACATAGTAGAAGTGAAACTTCAACGGACTAGTGGAAAAA
This sequence comes from Agrochola lota, assembly GCA_947364205.1. NCBI lineage: Eukaryota > Metazoa > Arthropoda > Insecta > Lepidoptera > Noctuidae > Agrochola > Agrochola lota. The sequence goes on from OX376236.1 coordinate 11,313,661, forward strand.
CGAATCGCAACGGACAAGTGGAAAAACGAATGGCAACAGACAAGTGGTAAGACGAATCGCAAAGGACAAGTGGCAAACCGAATCGAAACAAATTTTTAATTTGAGGTTTTACGGGCAGATAGTTAATGTACTTATCCAATTTGAAATCCTGCCCGTAAAATTTCAAATTTTGTTCGAGTTTCGTTTTTTTTTTCTGTAAAGTCGTCAGTGAAAATAATAATAAATGACTGAAATATAAATGTTTAGAAATCTGGAATTTTTTCCAATCATTCATGAAGTGTTTATTACTGTCTGTCTGTCCTTTCGTATGTCACAGCCACTTGTTTCCGAAACTATAAGAACTATACTGTTGAAACTTGGTAAGTAGAGTAGAGATTTTCACACAAAAATAGAAAAAAAACAAAAAATTTTGGGGGTCCCCCATACTTAGAACTGAAACTCAATTTTTTTTTTCATCAAACCCATACGTGTGGGGTATCTATGGATAGGTCAAAAATGATATTGAGGTTTCTAATATAATTTTTTTCTAAACTGAATAGTTTGCGCGAGAGACACTTCCAAAGTGGTAAAATGTGTGTCCCCCCCCCCTGTAACTTCTAAAATAAGATAATGATAATACTAAAAAAAATATATGATGTACATTACCATGTAAACTTCTACCGAAAATTGGTTTGAACGAGATCTAGTAAGTAGTTTTTTTTTTATACGTCATATTTGCTAAATGTTGTACGGTGGTACGGAACCCTTCGTGTGCGAGTACAACTCGCACTTGGGCGGTTTTTATTTCATTTTGATATCACAAGACTACAACCTAACGACCATACAATCAACAAATCACAATTAATCCTCTCAACGTATACAGACATATTTGATGGAATGGACTAATTTTTAAACGTAAACGAAAACCCGCCAAAGTCCAAGAATGCGTATCGGACATCATCCAATAATGCAAGCCATCTAATTCCTTGACATTTCTTTATTTTCCCTCTCTGATTGACGTTAAAAATGGTAATGTTCCGTTGAAAGTATTTTTAGTACCGGACATCGTTCCTCAGATAATCTGGATGGAGCCTAAAATCGTTTTTTTTTTGTTATAGCTTACAATGTAATGTATTGTAAAAAAAAATCTACGGTGCGATGTCAAAAATGAAGAAACGAAATGTCACTTTGTATAGAAAGAGCCGTGTCTATTCTTCGTCGAAATAGCTAGAAATAGAAAGCGTCATGCTAAGCGTGCAGTAAGTCAAACATAAAAAAGCTTTTAATAAACTAAAAAGTACCAAATAAAACTTACGTAAACATAGATATTTGTCTAAGAAGCTTGAGGCTTATCGTAAAGGGTATGAAGGACATTTACGCCTCAAGCTTTTTAGATAAATATTATAGTTATATGTTTACTTTAAATAAAGAATAACTAGCTGCGCCACGCGGTTTCACCCACGAAATCTCGATCCCGTAGGAATATCGGATAAAAAGTATCCTATGTCCTAATCCAGGTCATGGTCTACCCATGTGCCAAATTTAATCCAAATCTGTTCAGCCGTTTTTAGCGTGAAAGTGCAACTAATAAACAAACAAACAACTTTCCCCACTTTCGCATTTATAATATTTTATAAAAGAGGAGGCTCCCTAAATTGTATGTTCTGAAACAGTCAGGGATACAATCAAAATTGAACTTTAGTAGGTACTTATATGATTTATTGGATCTTTTTCTTTCCATGTATATACAAGACAGTAAGGTAATTATAACGCTCAATTCATATTTTATTCGTAAATCAAGCCTTTTTCTAAAGATGGGGTACTCAGCTTTTACTTATGTCTAAAATAAGTATTCACAGTAAGAAAATATAGTTTATTATCCAGCCACAAGATGTTTTTTTCTGTACATCAATTATTACTTCAGTTACATATACTGCCCTGCTAAGCCGAAAGGCGTTATCTCAATCGGAGTAAGTTTTGAGAACATTTAGTTTTTGTAAATTGTCATTTAAGGAAACATAAGGATAAAAGAAACTTCTTAGTGTTTTTTTTTTATGTTTTAAGTTAGATAGCGTTATTTGGCTTATACCATTAGATGCGAAATTGTTATAGCTATTGAATGGTATAAAAAAAACTAAAAGGCCGTATCTCAGAGATACCGCCTTTCGGCTTAGCAAAGCAGTATAAACGAAATAAGAATTGAGACTTAGCCCACGTTCGCACGGACGTAAAAATATCGCGCACTGGATTTTCAACTCTCGGTGTTGAGCCGAGCATTAAGAATCCAACGCGCTGAGACGCACTCGTCCCAGCGCGTTGAAAAAACACACAGTTGGATTTGCAACTCTCGGCGCTAAGCAGAGCGTTGAAAAAGCATTTTACGAAAATAAATCGCTGCGGGAAAATATCGCCCGCTCGTACTTGAACGTAGGTACGCCATTTATTTTCGTGGTCGAGCACGACCAAAGAGCGCAAGCGATATTCAACTTTATTACTGATGTGTTAGCGTTTAGCACATAGTGGAGTGGCGGGGTGCATAGGGGCGGAGCTTGTGTGTAGTGCCTGGTATTAACCGTTTCACCGCCACGGACTTCAATAGAAGTTCCGGATTTCCGTGCCACCAGCGCCACGACTTCATTAGAAGCTCTTCATTTTAATATACATATAAAAATAAATTTACTGTATTTAACACGTTTTTTATTATTTAATATAGCAGTGTAATACCCTGTTCTTTTATTTTTCCACACAAAATAATCCGTTATTTGTCTTAAAATTGGCAAAAACAAAAACTCCGAACATTTTTAATGTCCCCAGAACGCCAAGGACTTCATATATAGTCAGCCAGTGATGTGACGCGAAAGTTATCACTGTTTGATTTCACCCGTTGAAATATTTATAAATATTATTATCGAAAACAATTTGAGGTCAGTAAAATATGAACTTAGTTAACTACTTTATAACAATGGGAAAATAGACTAATTTCGACCTTCAGATGGGTGCCGACTCGGAATTAAATAGTTGTTAGCCATCCTTGTCGATAATTATATTCCCATCTCTACAAAACAATTATAAGTTTATGGTTGTCAGTGCCCTGGGCACCACGGATTACTATAGAAGTCGTTCTGTGACGTCATAAACGTACGGCTGTCAAGGTCAATTTGGCATAGTGCAGGCTGCTGGTACTAATCGGATTCTTTATCGGAGTAAACAAATAGGTGAGAAGATGAATGAAGAACTGGATTCAGATCAGCTATTAAACATTTTAAAAGGTGTGGAATCGGACTTCTTCGAATTCTGTAGACAAAGCTTAAAAACAGTGCAGTGATAGGTACACTGCTACGAGTGTGTAACTTAAATCCATACTTATTTTCCATTTTGAAAAACACTATACACGGTTAATTTTAGCTCGTTCTGGAACGAAAAGCCATAAACTCGATCATCGAACTCGAAACGATTGGGACTATTATTTTCAATAAATTACAATTTTAAAAAAAACACGAAAAATCTAATTTATTGTTTTTTTGTGAAATAATGAGAACTCGAAGTAACTGCAATCAATGCATATGTGTGTAAAACGTATCGACGAACGGCAACACTTGCGAACGGTGCCCATTGAAAAATCCATTCATCGATCAGACAGCATAAAAACACATACGCAATAGATAAATAGGTACACAAATAAAAATACGAAAAGCGAATTCAGACTTTATTTCTAAACCGTATACGGTAACAAATAGAAATTTCACCAAACTAGGTACAAGGTAAGTAGGTACGCAGTTTACTAAAATTATTCTGAGAAGTGTCCGACCGGACTTTAAAAGAATGCACAACCGAATTCCGCGGTTACGTATATAAAAATAAGGTCTTAATTCAGTCCAATATTTTCATAGAAAAGGGCACCACCATCTTATAATGAACTCTATTCGACAGGTAAAACGATTCATTTTTCTGTTTACATTGCCTGCCTTTGTAGAAGCCGCCGCGCCGCGGCCGCAAGCAAGCATTGTCGCATAAAAATTGGTTTAGGCAGTATTCTTTTTATTTATCATAAATATGGTAGGCAGGTATGCTTATTAAGTACCTATTAGCTCGATTGGTCGACACTCGATTCAAGGCCTTAAATACAACTCCCAAGCGTACTCGTCGTGTCTAGTTGAAAAGGTACGAGTACTAGTGATTTCGTGATGCGAGAGTGGTGAATGAAATTTCAATTAGTTTCTCTCGTTTACGAGGAGATGTGATAGTTGTAAACACCGTGCCGTGCTTTCGATACAAACGAGAGATAACGGAGGTGAATGAACTTACACCAACCTATCGTACCAGAAATGAAATACCTACTTGCAGGTAAGTACTTACTTGCAGCCGGTTATTCGTCCAACGTCCGTTGACCCACCGCGAGCTCGCTGTCAACTGATTCGCACACGCACAGCTGTGCCGCGCTACGTCATCACCGAGCGGATCGCGTACGATCTTGCGTTTATGAATGAAATTGTGAAAGCGCTACTAAGATTTAACTCGAATGACAGAATAAAAGTGATAAATTTCTAACTTCTATATTAGATGTCTTAAAAAAACAATAACAATGCTGATAGTACCTATTAATCGTCTGGAGTCACTGTGTTTCGGCTCCAGAACGATTTAAAATTAATCGTGTATATACACTGAAGAGTTATGGAGATCTAAGAAGATATTAAGATATCCATACTTATTTTCCATTTTGAAAAACACTATATATACACTGAAGAGTTATGGAGATTAGGCTAAAAAACGTTGACTGAAGTAGTTTAAAAAAACATGGGAGTAGACAGTACCGATGTGACGGGTCGATTTTTTTGGACTCGAGTTACTCGAGTTGATATCGCTGTCTCGAGTTGACTCGACTCGGTGCCTGAAGCGAGCCTAGATCGTAGGCGCAAGCATGCCCAGTAGATATGTGTGAGTCGACTCGAGTTATCCACATGCAATGCATTTGTGCATCAACACGGCGGGCAAGCGCGTGGGTTGTGTGGGCCGCGGTATCGCTATCAACTCGGGGCGTAACTCGTTCGTGGGATGCGACGCGACGACGACGTGAGCGAGTCAGCGAGCTGAGCCGTCGACTCGCTAGTCGCGAGTTCGCGACGGCTCGGCAGCGGCGTCGCGACTCGTCTCCGCAATCAAGCCGTTGCCATAGATCACGATCTATCGATCGACCGAGTTGACTCGAGTTGGTAAAAGCTGAACCCGAGTTGACTCGTTTACGATTTGACTCGAGTTACTCGAGTCAAATAACTCGACTCGCACATCGCTAGTAGACAGAAACAGAAGAAAGACCATAGACCACATCCCTAATCAAAATTTAATTTAACGTGCTCTGAGCGCCAAGGACTTGAAATGAAGTTAAAGAATGACTTCATGAAACAAATAGAGATGTACCTCATTTCCTAAAGCTCTAATTGAGTTATGTATTTGTTTCTTTGATATTTATGATTTATACTGTTTTTTCTTACTAGGGATACTGGGAAATAAAAAAAATATGGAAATATTTAATCAGTTTTTATTTATATCCGTAATATTATAATTAAAACTTAACGCGTTTGAATCTCATTCATCGATATGACGATACCCTCATCACTACTGTTTACTATATATTTCGTTATACATTTATAGCTTGGCGCCTGGCGAGGCATCGCGTTCTGTGTACGTGGGCGGTGAAAAGGTTAAGTATATTATAGTTAGACTTGTATTAGTTACGATAAAAGTAGGTACATACCTCTGCAGCTTGTCACTTCTTATAAATCAAATGATAAAATCAAAAAGCGTGGAGCGCTTTCTAGCTGTGCGAACTTTTTACCCGACTACGGCGAAGCAAAACGGAGGTTTATGATTTTGACCGGTATGTATGTATGTTCATTTGTTCCCTCATATCACCTAAGTTACTCATCATAATTTGACAAATGAAGTATCATTGGAAGCGTCTTGATCGTCTGCTGGCAGTGGCGTAGCTACCTTGAGTGGCACTGGCACCCGGTGCGGAAGTTGACGGTGTCACCCCATCGAAAGTAAAAAGCAATAAATTTTATATGATAAAGGACATGGATCATTTATTATTTATAATATTGAGGAAATAACAAAACACAATAATAACTAAGTCAGAAAAGGAATTGTTATACAATTAAAATTTCAACCAAACACAACACACTTCACGAAACAAATGAGAAATGTTGCAACTGAGACATCAAAGATCGCGAGTATGGGACGGGGAATCCCCCACGACAGCGTCAGGCTCTTTTGAGGGAATCCCCGACTTATACATAGAGCTGAGCTAGTGCTAGTGGAGGAATCCCCGAAAAATATTTTTTTGTGCTAGCGATTTTTTTTTTGTTTGTACATTGTTCTTAAAGTTGAGAGACCGGGTGGGTGTCACCCCAAAAAAGGTGACACCCGGTGCGGCCCGCCCCCGCCGCCCCCCGTTTGCTACGCCACTGTCTGCTGGTTATAGGCTATGTGACGTCACATTACATTTAATACGACGCCCTCACTCTTGAGATCCTATAAAGTTATGAACAATTTTTTTGTTATGATGCCATTTTGGTTTCAAATATATAAACATATAGTTAACACCAAAATAATTTATAAAAACCAAATCCCAACTACGGCAAAAAGTCATCTAATAACCTCCTCCTTTTGGAAGTCTGTTAAAAAGGTGCAAACAAGACATCACATACAGACAAATTAACTCGACGTATTCCTAAATTAAGTCACCAAGTGGTCTACCGCAGTTCAGTAGTTTTTGAGATTGTTAGAATTTTTGTTTTTTTTTATGAAAAATCACAGATTAGGTAAATCAAAGCCAATTTAAAAATCTTTTTTTGTTAATAATTAAAAGTTCAAAAATGCCTAAAACCTTGGAAAATAATAAATTTTTGAAGTGAAACTTCTACATAGACGGTGGTATTTGGATTTTTTCTGTCACGAAAAAGAGTCACGGCCGCGTGGTGGGGGTAAACGATATATCGCGTGGTGAGAGGCGGCAGCGGCGGAGGGAGAGAAAGGCTGGCGGCGGCAGAGAGAGCGGATAGGAGGGACAGCTGAGCAGTTAGATGCTCTACATCAACGTGTTCTCTATATAATCTGTGCTCTACATGTAGGGCAAGTGGGGAACAGTGTAACAGGGGGCACAGTATACACCAAGATTAACTCTGTCCTTTTCTAATTTATCAATGGGGTCTCTTTACGTGTTTTGTCAGTCTCATGCACCGCCATCATAAACAGCTGTCATCGGATGACAAATCGCTGGATAAACAGAAGAATGCTCGAATTCCCGATTTTCGTAAATAAAAATGTATACAATTTAGAGAGTGATATTTTGTTCTTATTGGAAACGTAATAAGTTCTGGTGAATAAATATATGTTCCTCTTAATCTTCAATTTGTTGGTGCTTAAATAGTAAACAAAAATTATTGCAATGTCCAACCTATACAATTTTAATGTTTTTTTTTTTAATTTTTGTTTATTCCTGTTAAACAGCGATTTCCCATTCTGAAATAGACTAGTGACACAACTTAACCATATTTTAGTTTGACAGCACTAAGATAGTAGGTACCTAGTGAGTTTTTAAATTAGTGGAAATGGCAATTTTGCTATTCTGAATTTGACGTTTTTCACCTAAATTTTTGATTGTAAAACCCAAACCAGACTAAACCTGACAAATTTTAATCTCGATTATAAAGGTGTGGGATAAAATACGTTGGTATGAACTAAAATTCACACCAACATCTCGACTTCACGTGCAAAAACAGTAGGTACCTACTGTATTTATTTTTTATTTTGCTTATATCTCGAAAATGGTGCGTCCTATCGCAAAAATAATGAAAATTTCGACCCCCTTTATAAAACTCAACATGTAGGTAATCATTTTTCATATTTTCCATACAACAATTGGAAAATTCCATATAAAACACGTCGAGACTCCCTACCAAACTGAGCGCATCTGGCTCTAAAAAATCACGGGTTAGGGCAAACAAGTACCACGTGGAGTCGCTTTTGGGTGTGTCAAAATTATTTTTATATTTAGAAATTTTTTTGCAGAATAGTTTTAGGATTCTCATAGCCAAAAGTAAGGAATTTAAGTGATAGTTTAGTTCGGTGTACAAGACAATCGGGAACACTGTCAGGTTGTCTATTGGTTGTATATTACAGAATTATAATAAAAAAATAATCATCAATACCTACAACTCCCAGTAAGAATTGACTTCAAATGTCATGATTTCACGAAATCGTCATTCATTGTGGTAATTTGAACTTAGTGTTGTATTGATGATTTCAATGATTATAATTCTGTAAATAGATTGTTACGGACATACAACCGGATAATGACCAATATTCTAATTACGTAATACATGATCAATCAGAATCTGAATCCTTTGTAAACAGATATTACTTAATCGAAAAAAAAATCTGCTCAGCAACATAAATAATGCAATGAATATTGTTGAACTGTCAAATTGAAACAGAGTAGTCGTAATCGTTTACGAAAATGTGTTATGTAATTAGATGGCTGACCTGCAAATTGAAAGAAAAGAAAAGTTGAATTTCGTGGCGTTGTCGCCTCAAGGTCGGCGTTCACTAGGCTGCACGACGAGGCATGGCATTGACATTAGAATGGCCCGGCATGCCGAAGAAGCCTTCCGCGGCATACCGCAGCTGCCTGCGATATGCTCATGTTCCCTTGTGACGATATCAACTAAATGTAAGTGCTAAAGGTATGAAAATAAGATTCATAATCATTTCCGATTACGAAAATCCTTTGCCATGCCATGCCGCGCTGTGAGGCCTGGTGAGCGTCTTTACTGAAATGTATCTTGAAAATATTGTTTGCTATCCTAAAAAGTAAGCGTAACGTGTAAACTCACCCTAACACCTATTGTTATTAATGCCTTAAATAAATGTTGCAGTTATTGCGCCAGGAACCGTCACACAGGGAGTAGGATACGCAAGCATGGATGGAAGAAGTATTTGGTGTAGGCATCTCATACTCGTACAACTGATTTGGATTTTAGAAACTGGGGTTTTCATGAAAATAAAACGAACAATAAAACTATTGTAGAATTGAACATTTAATCCCCAGCTTATAAAATATTACACAAAGTAATCTGGAATGAAATTGAATTAAGCAAGTAATCAGGAATTAAAGAATTATTAATTAATTTACTTTCTCTTATCTAATTGAATTAAGTAAAAAATACCATGGATTTACTTGTCCCTTACTTTGATAAGATCATTTAGATCTAATGCTACACATATTTCCTTGGAGTCTGTGCGTGGATTCCGGTCCAGTATTTCAGTGATAGGGTAATAATTATCTCTGTTGTCAACATTCCACCCAGAGTACTGGAAATTAAGATAATACTTTAATTAAAACATAATAAAGGGCTATATGAAAATAAAGGGCTTGAGGTTGGAAAATATATACGAGGGTGGAGTGATAAGTCTGGTAAAAATGAAACAAGGAGACAACTTTATTTAAAAATTATGATTAATTTTTCAACGTAATTTCCATCTTACTCAATGCACTTCATCCAGCGTTTCTCAAACTTTTCCATCCCTTCCGTAAAGTACGACTTAGGCAACCCTTCGAAATAGGCATTGGTTTCGAGCATGATCTCCTCGTTGGAGCTAAATCTTTTACCACCGAGCCATTTTTTTTAATTCGGAAACAGTAAATACTCGCAAGGGGCCAAATCTGGCGAATATGGTGGGTGAGATAGCAACTCATATCGCAACTCATGTAATTTGGCCATGGCAATCGCGCAGGTGTGCACTCGTGCGTTGTCTTGGTAGAAGAGGATTTTCTTAGCCAAATGCGGTCGTTTTTCAAGTAAAATTTGGTTACATTGGTCCAATAAATTGGCATAATATTCGCCATTGATCGTTTTACCCTTCTCTAGGTAGTCAATATGGATTACCCCACGTGCGTCCCAGAAAACTGTAGCCATCGCCTTATTGGTCGATAAAACTGTTTTTTCCTTCTTCGGAGCTGGATCGCCCCTTGCAATCCATTGTTTCTTGGTTTCTGGTGTATGGTGGTGGATCCACGTTTCGTCTACCGTTATATAACGACGCAAAAGATCAGGTTTATTCCGTTGTAACAACGCCAAACCTGCCTTCGAAGTGGTAACTCGCATGCCTTTTTGATCAATAGTCAGTAAACGCGGCACCCATCGCGGGGAGAGCTTTTTCATATCTAAATGTTGGTGTAAGATATTGCGCACACGTTCGTCTCGAGATGCCTACTATCTCGACTATCTCGCTCACTTTTACTCTTCGGTCGTTCAACACTACGTCATGGATTTTAGCGATCATCTCTGGAGTAGTGACCTCAACTGGGAGACCTGGGCGTTCAGCATCACTTGTGCTTGTACGACCACACCGAAAATCCGTAAACCATTTATGAATAATTTTAATCGACGGAGCAGATCCCCATAATATTTATCAAGCCTTTGTTTCGTTTCCGTAATAGTTTTTTTGCGCAAAAAAATAATGTTTAATCAACACTCGAAATTCACTTTTCTCCATTTTTGCGAAAATGCGTTCAATTGTTTTTATTTAATGGCTCTCAAAAAAAACTAACCGGCGGTACTGGCTGAAAATTTAAATATAGTCCCTCAAAAGAGTTGGGACATATACAACGTGTAACGGAAAGGGTATATACATACCAAGGGCACGGCTTCTTTGGATGATATCAAACGATATTGGAAGGGTTTTTTAATCCTATCTCTATATGTTCGGAAGTTATGAGAATTTTTAATACATAGATACCAGAAACCGAACTTTTCAAATTGAAATAAACACATCACTAGCACTAAGTCAGCTGATCGGTGTCAACGAACTATTTGTAAGTAAAAATAAACATCTTACTCCTGGTATTTCTGAATAAAAGGTTCCGCATGTTTATTTTTTGTTTGCAAATATTATTACTGACTTTTCTAAAACTTTGATTATGTTTGTGCTGTTAGCTACAATACAATTAATTGGTAGGTACTAGGTATCAAAATTTAACGAAATAATATTTAGATACATTACACACTTGTTGGTTTTTTACGTAGTTGTCCTTTTGTAGAAGATTACTTTGAAGATAATTATTATCTACATAGTAATCTTCCACCATAGCATCGTACCTACAACACAGTAAATACCTAATTCAAAAACATTATTCCTGTAAATTTGCTTACGTTATTCCTAATCTTTTATTTTGCTGGCCATAAGGATGAAAGATGTTTTGCTTTTAATCGATTTTTTATTCGATTCACAGATCGAATCCTGTGCTCTTGAATCTTCTAAAAATTCGTTCAAAAATCGTAAACCTAAAAATTTTAAACAACATTTAACACACCTTTATTTTGTGACCTATTTACAGTTGCCAGTCAGGTAGGTACGTCTAAACTTTTAATAAATAATAATTGATAACTTTTCCGGCGTAATTCAATGATTTTCATTCACATGGTACAGATGTAGTAGGTTAAATTCACAATGACTAATACAGATTAGGACGCAGCTATGTCATTCGAAATGATAACTTCTATCAAACCGTCAAATGTTTCATTCTTCGCTTGGTGCTAACATAAACAGACAAGTTAAAAAGTGTCGGCATATGTATGTAAGTAATTGATCTTGTTTGAAACAGATAAACCTACCTATTCGCTGTATAAGATTGTCAGCACAATACTTTGGGCAAATATGAACTTGAACTATTATGAGCCCATACCATAATATTTTTTACACATACGATCCAGGAGATTCGATTCACCTTACCATAAAATCGATTTGCTTGAAGATCGCATTATAACAAATTGTTTCACAAAATCGTCAGCTCGTACCATTGCATTAATCATAAAAATCGAATCCTTACACACGTGCATCCAACCAGGAATTAATTGCTTAAATAAACATTACTATTTGCCATTAAAACTTAGAACAGAAAAAGGATTTAGTAACAATTCATGTCCCAACTGAACCCAAAACATCATTTCAATTCATTTCTTCGCAACTTATTCCTCTCCTAGTACAAATAAAATCACAATGGGTTCCGTTCATAATTGTTAAAATAAGGTTATTTTTTTAAAATCAATATGACGAAAACTATTAACAACAAGTTAATAGTTTTTTTTTATTACAAAATAATAGCACGGGGGCATAATTTTTTTCTGTAGGACTAACCGAAAGAATTATCGGAAGTTCACGGTCTGTCGGTGCTGTTAGAGTGGTACATGGGTTCTATTGGTTTTGATTGAGCACGTTTACACGTCTTTATAATTCAAATGAAGTCAATAAATAATCTCGCAAAACTGCATCTAACTGTAGAGATAAATTAATAAAAGTACTAGGATCGCATGAGTAACAGGAATTGTTATTGCCGAATTGAAAATCGTTTGCTCACAGATCCCTGATTACGTCGTTACACACACAATGTAAGCATTATAATGTGTGTAAACCTATTGGGTTAGGGTCTTAGGGTACGTGAACCGAATGCAGTCCGTGTAGTTTCAATTACTCCTGGTAAATACAACTTCTAATTCAGACTTCTAACGAGATAACGCGGCTCCATAATTTTTAATGGATTGAAATGATATGAATGATTTTCCGGAGTTGTGGGAATTTCCGGGGTTGCAGGAATGATCTAACGAAATAATGCGGCCCCAGAATGCAAGGGCAACTGAAGGAACACGGTGGTTTTAGTCAGTAAGAGTCTCTTCCTTCCGCCCCATCTAGGGCGAGAGCCGAGTCATTGACGATTTTCCCACCCTCAAAAAAATAAATGATTTTTCAATTTTAAATTTGAATTACGTAATTAGTCTGCTCTGATGTGTTAGATTCACTTAAAAGTTTAACGGAGTTTAGTTGAAATTATTATTAGGATGTAAAATAATCTTGAATTTTTGAACAATATTTTTTAATAGTAGTGGACACAAATAGGACAGCTACCCTATAGGTAGGTACCTACATTTAAAGAAAGAATATTTAAGTACCAGAATAGCAGGGAATAGAAGTTTTTATTTAGCATTGTTGTTATTGCTTAGCTCGTAGCTCGTCAGTCGACCGACGTCTGTCTGTTCCGCGTCTCCGTTTAGTGCACTTGTTTCTATCCCTGTGATACGCGCATCAGATATTTGACTTTTTTTGTTGTGTTTGCAAAATGTCGTTAAGTAATAGCGAATATTACGAAATGATGATGTGTGTCGGAGCAGAACATGGTAATTTGCGAGCTGCCCAAGAACTGTACCGTCGCCGTTTTATTGAAGGTAGACCAGATGCTGAGCGTCGACAGCTGCCTTCGTCGGAATGTTTTAGTCGGATGGTACATCGTCTGTACCAAACTGGGTCATTCCACGCACCTGCTTCAGAGGGTCGCCCGAGTACTACCGATCCAGGATTTGAAGAGGCCGTATTGGAGCATTTTGAACTCAATCCACGCACTAGCACCTAGCACACGTCGAGCTGCATCAGCGCTGGGTGCCTCTAACCATATGCAGGTATGGCGAGTGCTGAGCAATGACGGTCAGCACCCATACCACTTCCGTCGCACCCAGGAGCTGATACCGGCAGATTTTTTGCCTCGCGTGGTCTTTTGCGAGTGGTACTAAAACCAGTTAGAAGCTTCGCCAGATTTGGGTTCAAAAGTGCTATGAATTAGACGATGGAGTGGATCCTCATAGAGCTACCAGTGTTAAGTTATGTGAATCTTGTGATGGGGAATAATTTAATTTTTCAACACGACGGTGCACCGGCACACTTTGCTCGAGATGTGCGCCATTATTTAGATGCGCGCTTTCCTCAGTGGGTTGGGCGTGGTAGTAGAAGCGTGGCTTGGCCTCAGCGATCCCCAGACCTAACCCCGTTAGACTTTTTTTTGGGTACATTAAAAATGTAGTGTACGCAGTGCAATGTGATACAATACAATGGACCTTATGAAAGTGCGGATTGAGGCCGCTTTTAGGACAATAACACCAGACATGCTACGCAATGTTCAGGTGTCCATGAACAAGCGAGCGGCCTTGAGCATACAATACCAAGGTAACACATCGAACCCCATCTTTACAAATGTAAGTCAATTTACTCAAATAAGCAAAGCTTTAATTATGATTTTACTGTTTACTCGGTAATAAGTAATTAATAATAAGAGATGAAACTAGTTAACCTACCTAAACTTTGTTTCGATTTTTTACGTAAGTTATCTCAGTTTTTACGTGCAATTTCTGGCTTGATATTAACGAGTAAAGCCCCGTACAGTGTGGCGCGACGCGACACCGGTCATTGTTATACATGAATGAGAATTCTTAGAAATTGTTTTGTTAGACAAGCGTCCGGCTGTCGCGTCGCGCCAGTCTTCACGAAGCTTCAACTGCAAATCAATAATTACGCATTAACTTTTACATCACGGTAAAGTAGGTATGGTTTATTGCGCGCGCGCGCCATCGTTTTGGCGGCGCAGCGGCGGCATATTTTATTTCGTCAGTTCGCGCCGACAAAGAACGCCGCCTGCGGTAGGCTACTACGGTACTAGGCGCGCAGAATTACGGAAGAGATTTTTCGTTATATTGGTAAAGTAACGTGGAAAGTTATTGACCTACGTAGTGCGGTGACACGTTTGTTATGATTTGAATTTAAGAAACATATGAAACCGAAAATTTGGTATCAATTCTTAGGGTATTTTATTTTGAGCTGAAACTATGTATAGTGATTCTATACCAGCTGTTATCTTTAGTGCTTCAGGATAGCAATAGGGTTTCTGTTACACCCTGTATAATATGACGGTTACATAATTTGCGATAATTTTATTCTAAAATAGATTTTTACCAGACTTATCACTCCACCCTCGTATATATACGGAATTACCGACTGCAACTAAAAACTTAAAAACCAGCCAAGTGCGTGTCGGACCACGCACAATGAAGGGTTCCGTAGTTGGGATGAATTTATCCCAAGAACAAACTTAACATTGTAGTTGAAAAACATGTTCGGAATAAATGGAACGTATGGAACGTACATACGGAATGTATGGGAGATCATGTTTTTCAAACCGCAAATTTAAGTTGGTCGATTATTACTCGTTAAACTGTAGAGCCTACTTAGCTCTGATAGTTTTTCTTTTAATTTCGTTATATATACTACTGCTGTGAATTTTTTCACAAGTCCAAGTACAACCATTTAGCTAGAAGGGGGGGGGGGGGGGGGAACACCAGACTAAAAAAAAAAATCTGTTAAAAGCTTAATATTTCGCATACGGATCCCTGAATCCAAAAATGGTTTTGACAAACACAATATTTTTGAAAGACCTTTCTAACGATACCCCACAACATGAGGTAGATGAGGAAAAACACCCTAATTAAAAATATTTTTCTTGATTTTATTTTACCACTTTGTCGGTATGATTAATATGTATACATATGCCAAATTACAGCTTTCTAGTACTAACCTTCACCGATAAGCCGCGGACATACAGACGGACAGACAGACAGACGGACATGGCGAAACTACAAGGGTTCCTTGTTTACTACGAAACCCTAAAAACAAGCTGACTTTTAAAGCATAAAAATTTGGGCATCAATGATACTACATGAAGCAATCGTTGAAGGAGCGCTTCTTTGGCCGCCTGAAGAAGGTATTTAATAGTTCTCTATCAGGCGGGAACAAGGTGCGAGCCTTCAACGGTTGGGTCATACCGGTTTTGATGTACTCTTTCGGCATACTCAAATGGACTCAGACCGAACTCGATGCCCTGGATAGGAGGGTCCGTACGCTGCTGACTGCATATCGGATGCATCACCCACGGTCATCGGTAATGAGACTGTATATCCCGCGAAAGTGTGGAGGTCGAGGCTTTTTAAACGCTAAGACCCTCCACAATCGCGAGATATGCAGTCTCAGGGAATATTTCTTAGAAGCCGACGTGGGGATGCATCGAGATGTGGTCGCGGTAGACAAGGGTCTCACCCCGCTCTCATTGGCTAAAGAGAACTGGCGTAAACCTGTAGTGCTTGACACTAACGATCGCAAGGAGGTATGGCAGAGTAAGGAGCTTCACGGACGCTACTTTCGGGCCCTACATGGACCCGATGTAGATTTACTAGCGTCCGTAGCCTGGCTGCGTTTTGGTGACCTCTTTGGGGAAACCGAAGGTTTTGTCTGTGCAATTATGGACGAAGTTATGATGACGAACAATTACCGGAGATTCATTGTGAAGGACGGGACGGTTGACATCTGTCGGGCATGCCACCGTACAGGGAGAAACAATCCGACACATTATCTCTGGCTGTTCTCGTCTAGCTAACGAAGAGTACTTGCATAGACACAACCTTGTAGCCAGGATTATCCACCAGCAACTTGCTCTGAAGTACAGTCTTGTGGAATCTGAAGTACCGTACTATAGCTATGCGCCCGACCCAGTTCTCGAAAATGGAAATATCACTTTGTACTGGGATCGATCCATCATCACTGACAGGACTATTGTTGCCAATAAACCTGATATAGTGGTGGTGGATCGAGTAGAGCGGCGCACAATGATTATTGACATAACGGTTCCGCATTACGGGAACCTCGTAAAAGCCGAGAAAGATAAACAAATCAAGTATCTTGACTTGGCTCGCGAGGTTGTCAACATGTGGGATGTGGACTCAGCGATCATTGTGCCGATAGTCGTATCAGCCAATGGTTTAATTGCCAAGAGCCTCGACCAACACCTAAGGAGGCTCTCGTTGGGCAGCTGGATCAAGGGCTTGATTCAGAGAGCGGTACTCTTGGACACGGCTCGCATTGTCAGGAGGTTCCTCTCTCTGGAGCCCTGACCGCCGGTAGCTCGGACCATGTTCCTGATACCTGTGGGCTACTATTTTTTATATTTTTAAATGTTTTTATATTCTTTTATTCTAATATTTAAAAATATAATTTATATGTATATAGTTGAATAAAGGAATATTAATATTAACTATTCTGGTAGTATTTTTTTTTTTAGTAACTACCATTTTTTAAATAATTAATCTCGTCTAACTAGTTCAGTTTCGGGTAGCCTGTTTTTTTTTTTTCTATATAATCTATTCGTTTCTGGAGGTCACAGTTTTAACCTAACCTAACCATTTTTTTTTAAATAATTAACCTACTCTAACTAGTTCCATAACTGACTGACCAAACGTTTATTGTCTAGAGATTGTTTGCTGTAATAAATCATTTGATTAAAGACCAAATGGCTAAATGACATTATCCTTGATAATATTCTACCAAGTAAAAATATGACCAAATGAAAATGTACGTACTAAAATCATTCCAAACATTGCATCGGTATAAAAAAAGGTTGCTAAAGTTTGTTTGGGTAATGAAATTTTGGCAAAATCTTTTCGGTTAAACGGCAGGATCCCGTTTTCTTCACCTCTAGGAACTCAATGAAACAAGTCTCATGAATACCATCCACTATAAACTAGGTTCCATAGCCAAAAGGCCAAAACGGAACCCTTATATTTTCGTCACATCTGTCTGTGCGTCCGTCTAGATGGCACACAGTACTAGCTGCAAATAGTCTCCGAGTAAAATGTTAGTTGGAGAGTATTTGCACTATAAGCATCCTAAACTACGCAATTGGTGGAACAAGGCTGATGATGAAAATTGGAGAGAAGGTGTTGTGCACCGCTAAACAATGGTGTAGTGAATTGGGGTGGCACTCCCCAATACGAGTAAAATTAAAAAAAAACAATTTACAGCATTACGAGATATTGTTGGATCCCATATTTTAAATTAAAGATTATGCTTTTTCTCACTTTGCTATTTCAGTTAATAATTTTTGAAACATGGGATATTTTCTGTTACAACTGCATAAATAACTTTGTTTAGCATAGTTTTTATGAGAAATACAAACTTATTTTGGCAGGAAAGTCTTTAATGTGCAGGCATAAATATTCATTTTTTGGGCTACAAAACCTTTGACTGTGTGTAGTATGACCAGTTATTATTGGCCAGTTAATTTAGGCTAATAGCACTCTACTAACCACAAATTATAATATCTGTGTCTTTAAATGATCAATGTTACTTTACATTACACTCAAAATAACTTAAATAAACATTTCATGATACTCACCACACATGTGCATTTGTGCAATATTTTGCCACTTGATTCCATTGGAACAAATTTTTGCAGCAGAGCTTTTCCATCTATTTTCCACAAATTAAGTTCATCCAATTTAGAGGTGACAGTGTCTCCATTCCATTTGACATCAGATTTAAGCAATACAAAGTTTCCAGACTGTAATATATGAAAATGAAAATTCAGTATGTTACTAGACCTTAGTGCATTAATGTAGAATTCGAAATAACACTTACGTGGAAGTGCTTTGGTACATCTTTTGACTGACTTGAATCAGACTTGTTTCCATCAGACCCATTCTTCTCATCTTCGGAGCCTTCCTCCTCGTCTAGTTCCCCCTCTTCATCTTCAGCTTCTTCGTCTTCCTCTCCTTCACCTTCACTTTCCTCAGATGAAGAGTTTTTGCGTTTCTTTTTGGTGTTATTCATAGACGCCTTAGATGTCCGTTTCCGTGTTCCACGTCCAGGTTGCTCATTCTAACGAGAAATGATTACAATTATATTTTACAATATCTTTTATAATCTCAATTTTTGTAAATTACGGAGAAGAACCAAATTTTACAGATTTTAGCAACATATAATTCTATCAACTGGTTACTTGCGTAGCAATGACACTCTTTCCACCAGAACTAACATAACCTAATAGTGCAATAGCTATTTTCATTGAGACATTGGGAAAACACATACAAGCCATTAGGAAAACCTTAAAAACTATATTTTGGAAAATAATTTTGAGTAAAACCTAAAAACAATTTATTTGCTTGGAGTTTATGTGCACTCACAGAATCGGCATCCGGCGTCCAATCTTCACCAGAGTCTTGAAATTCTTCGGGTTCCGCTGCCGGTTCAGAACCATCGGAATCATCGTCATTCTTCTTTACTGATTTTCGTTTACGCATATTGTTGGAAATATCACAAATAGAAAACAGAAATTCACAACCCACGCCAAGGCCTCAAAAAGGCAAGCAACAAGCAAACGAAAACGAAAACGAAATGCGCTGATTGATGAGGCGCTAGCAGTGTTGCCACCTTACTTTTTGAAGAGGGGCTACTTAGGAAACTGAAACGGGCTAGAACTGCTTAAATCAGCGGAGAGGACTAGAAAGGGCCATAGATAAATCAATACTTAGGTAATATTATTCACAAAAAAATCTTAGATTGAAAATTATTTTAGGTAGGTACCTTCTATTAATGGGTAAATTTATGCAAGCGTTAACTTGTTCTATTCGTAAATAACAAGGATGTTTTTTTTTATATACATAATTATTACATATTTCACATTTCGATCTAGATATTTCGGAGGTTTTTTGCTTTTGTTTTTAGATGCGTTTATTTACCCTCTCTGCCTATTGCATATTCAAAGACAATCGTATTAATTAATTGAGGAGTAAACTCTGGTCGTGCGTCGGAGCTGACACACACACACTTTTCTTATCGCGATATTTTATTTTTATCAAGTTCATGGAACTGAAGACACTTTCCACTTCAGCATTTGAATGTGGTAAAGATAAAATGATCCTGATACGGATTATTTTCTTGCTGGGTCTCTGTATTTTTGTATAATTGTGAATTTTTCTTAACAACTTATCAATTAGAGCTAGATTGCCCTTTTCGGGATTGATAACGGGGTCAACCAATGGAAAAAGAGCTAGATCTAGCCCGAAAAGGGCTATGGTGGTAACACTGGGCGCTAGTATCGGCATAAGGCGGGCTTAGGGTTGCCAAACGAGTCCGAGTGAATTATCGTATCAATATTCGAAAATTATCGTACCAGATGAAAAATTATCATACAACAACTGCAAGAGCACAGACTGCAAGAGCCGCGCGGAACGCACGAATTTTAGGAAGTTGTGAAATGTGAAAAAAAATTAACATAATTTTGCTTTTAAAACATGACAGCATTCTTTTGATTGTGTTTTACGCATTGCACTGAAAGTAAAGCCCATATTCGGTTTTTCTAAAAGTATTGACTCTGTTTCCATTTTTTTAAAGGTAAGACCAGATTATTTATTCACAAGTTTTTTTATAATCTTTACTAAAATTGTCTTTTTAATAATCAACTGACGACATTTTAACCATTTCTGTTGCAAGTTTATTTCTTATTCTGATTTTCGTCACATAATTTTTACGGAATGGACGTTTCATCCCCCTTCGGTTGGTTGATCCCATCCTTTGATTGTATTATGATATATTTATGCATAATATTGGCTATTAGAAGCCATTTCAAACATAAATCGACACTTTAAAATTTAAGATCCAATGTCTTCGAGAGCCTTTTTTCGATCCACTGTGCATCGTACCGGTGTCGAAATTATCGTTCGTCTGGCATCCCTGCATCCCTGTGAAGCAAAGCAAAATGCAACCGAATAATCACTAGGGATGTAATTTGGCATAGATAAAAATGATAATGTTTTCGATTGCTGATGTATCAAGCTAGAGAAACATATTTTAAATAATTATATTTTAATAAAAATTATGATTTAATTTCACATTTTCACTACTGATTCTCTGAGCGACTTCTGCAGCGACTTTAGTCGCCGGCGACTCGCTGGCTGTTTAAAAAACGGTTGGTACAAAACTAAAAAATACATGTTTTCAAGAAAAATCACACAAATGTGTCGGTAATAAACAGTGGTAGCCCAGTGGTAATGGCCCCAACATACGAGTTGAGTCGTGGGTTCGAACCCAGACAGGAACATTACTTTGTGTAATTTATTTTATGACCGCTGATCTCAAAACGGTGAAGGAAAACATGGTGAGGAAACCGGCATCATCGTAGAACCAAAAATTCGAATACATGTGACATATCCTAACCCGCACTGGGCCTGCGTGGTGGATTACGGCCCACACCCTCTAACAGAGAGGAGGCCTGAGACCGTAGTAGTGGGAACGTTATAGGCTGATTATGCTATGCTATGATGGTAAGATCTTACAAGAAACTAGTAAAATTTAAAAGTACGTTTGTGCTATGAAACGCGTTATCGAACCATCATCGGAAGGGTTATCTAGGGATTGTAAACACTCCATTATAATCTTTTGACAAGGTGAATCTGGTGAATATCTACTTTACATCAATGGTGATAAAACTGCCACTTGCTCACTTCAGATGTCGCTACTATCAGTCCATAAATAAAAATAGCAACTGGTTGTCCATCCAAACAATTTTGTAAACAAGCGACTTCTTATACGCTTAGTTAACGAGTAAGCTTCGTTGCTGTTGACTGCAAAATTACGGGAACCCCAAATATTTCCCAATTTGACGAAAACTGGAGAAACGCTGTCCAATGAAAAAATGAAAACCCGATAATTCGTCAAAGGTATGTGCTGTCCAGTGCTATGCATTTTACTTTTATTGAAGAACCACACATGGTTCTCTGTTTTTATTACAGGCAGTTTTGCTTTTGGTGTAAGTACAATATATTGAGGGTGTGTGTCAGGCGCGGTCCCAGGGGGGGGGGGGTCATGACTCCCCCAAAATCATTCAAGCTGTCGACAGCTTGAATGATTTACATGCCTTACTAACTAAAAACTGTAGGTGCTTGAGCCAATGCAGAGACCCCGATGGCCATATACATAAAACATATGAAAAAAAGCCTGTTAAGCAAACTCGGGAATTTGGGCACTACAACGCTCGGGTTAAAGCCAGCTTTCAAAACCTAAACTCTTGTAAAACGAGTTTAAGCTTTTCTTCTCGACAAAGTAAGTTCTCTTCCTGTATAATGATCAAAAGAAAACAGAACCTATTCAAAGCGGGGGGGTGCTAAAATTTTGAGGCTCGCTTGTCTTGATTCTTGAGCTTTTCTTCATAAGTCAACAAAGCAAGTAATTCTTAGTTCTTTTGGAATGATCAAAAGAAAATCGAACGTATCCAAGAGTGTGCAAAATTTATGATCTCGTTTCGCTTGCTCTTATATTCTCTCTTTTCATAGTTGCTTGGCCTTTCCTGCATAAATCGACAATGTAACTCATATTTCTGTTTGAAAATTCAAATCAAATTCTAATAAAACAGAACCTATTCAAGGCGGGGTGCTAACATTTTGAGGCTCGCTTTGCTCACTTGTCTACTCTTGAGCTTTTCTTCATAAATCGACAAAGCATGTCATTCTTAGTTCTTTTGGAATGAACATCTAACGTATCTGAGAGTGCAGAATTTTTGAGCTCGCTCCGCTTGCTTTTGTATTCTACACTTTCATAGTTGCTTGGCCTTTCCTGCATAAGTCAACACTGTTACTCCTATTTCTGTTTGAAAATGTTAATAAGAAAAAAATTGTGTATAATTTTTGAGCTTGCTTTGCTCGCTCTTAATTTCCATAGTTGTTTGGCTTTTTCTGCACGTCGACAATGTACCTACCTAACTCTTATTTCTGTTTGAAAATGTAAATCAAATCTAACCTACCTACCGAGACGAGGTATTCAAATTATCGAGTCAGCTTCGCTCGCCGTTCTCACCCTACATAATCTTCTGTCCTAATACTTTGTATTTATCAAAAAGCTAGCGACCAATTTGGCAGCATCTCATAATTTAATCGAACCCCTAATAATTCATATTGTGGGGTCCTTATAATAATAAATAGCCAACTATTTGCGAATAATTTGTATGTAAAAATGCGGTAGTGGGGCGCGTCATATCAGAGTAGACAAGCTATAGCGCTCGCCGGCAACTGCTGCGGTACCGCTCGTTTCGTTCGCTCGGCTCGCGCGCGGTTTGTCACTGTTTTAACCCGACCGTTTGGTCAGGGTACCCTAGCTTAGTTACTGCGACCAACTGTGAGAAAAGATCAGAAAATTAAAAAGAGGTTCAGATTTTAAATAAAAACTTTTTTCAAAAAAAATCAACCGATTTCCGTTTTTCGTTTTTTGCTACCGACTTCCGAAATTAAAGTTATTTTTACCTTCGTAGTTTTTTTTTGTAAAAAGTTTTTATTTTTCAGTTTTTAGTTGTGATGCCTACCCCACACAATTCCGAATACCATTACCTGCTATTTAAATAACAGTTACAGGAAGTTATCATCATATCATCCACATATACTAAGTGGGAAAAATATGTATTATTTAAGCTTACTCAAAAACTGTCACAAGCAAACTTAATCAAATTTATATGGGACTAATTCCGGAGCATACCCTTTCATACAAAAAACTATTTTCAAAATCGGTCCACAATTGATGGAGATATCGGCGAACATACATAAAAAAAAGACAAAAAAAACACATTCGTGACGAAGATATAACCTCCTTCTTGGAAGTCGGTTAAAAAGTGAGCATCATTAGAAAGGTCAAAAACTTTTATCAACGAGTATCAATTAAATATTTCCCTAATATTCCTCGACACCCATGATGACCGCGACCGCGCCTGGTGTGTGTGTGTTTAACATAACTTACTATGCGTTTGCACTGGCGAAACATTCACAACAAAACATGTTGGAATCTCAATTTTCTGTCAATGTTCCGTACAATTTTTGACAGGAACTAGAGATTTCAACATGTTTTGTTGCAATGTTTCGCCAGTGCAAACGCACGGTTAGAGATCAGTGTTACAGTTACCATCTCTAAGATTTGTCAGTGCATGAATGTCAGGAAAATCATCCTCGAGTTGGTTTTCAACTCAGGTTATTTTTGTCGTAAGCCTCCAGTCTTAACAAAAAAAGAACTTAATATATATAAAAAGGGCTCGTGGTTAGAAGGTCTTATTCACCATCCACCATGCACGACGAAAAACGACAGTGAATAGCCTCGACATAAGTCAATTAATATTATTAATTGCTTGCTGGATTTGCATGACCCAATTTTGCATCCAGCTATAGCCCCACCACCGCGAGCGTTATACCGGTATTTTATAGTGCTCTGTGGCGTTGTGCATCGTAATTCGTAATGCTTGCTGTAAAGCCGATTCAGTCAGTGTTTCCACTTTGAGGGATTTCTTCCTTTTTTAGGGTAAAATTAATAATATTATGCACGGTTATTTTATTTTGACAGGGATTTAGGGAATTTTGGGGTAAAATCGAAAAGGCAACTGGCATCTGGCAACACTGACCGCGGCCTTGACCGGACGTACAGCACGCTGGATACGCACACGATCGAGTGTATGCTACGTCCAGCGCCGCAGCCTTGGCGGGTCGTACAGCAAGATGGATAGTTAATTTATGGATGACGCTTTTAGCTACGTTTTATTATTATCGAGGCCGACTATTGGTTGGGTGATCATCTAAAGAGTGACCATACCTTTTCAAACAACGTTCAACTCGCTTGCTTGAGACAGGTAGGGTTGGGACAGGCAGAGATGAGGCCAGCCGTGATGCGGCTCCGGTCCAAGAACGCGGCTCCGGGGCCCCACGGGATCCACGGCTGCGTGCTAGCCCTCGCTCTGAAGGAGCTTGAGCCCCAACTGAGAGGACTCTACACAGCGGGCCTTGAGCGGGGCCAGTTTCCCACTTTGTGGAAATCTGGTCGTCTGGTCCTGCTCAGGAAGGCGGGGCGCCCTGCGGACTCGCCGTCCGCGTACCGGCCCATAGTGCTGCTTGACGAGGTGGGCAAGCTGTTTGAGCGTATAATCGCAGCCCGCCTCGTCGGCCACTTGTGCAGAGAGGGGCCGGACCTGGACGACAGTCAGTTCGGGTTTCGGCATGGGCGGCCGGTGTCACCACTGCGTCGACTGCTGGGAGGACACAGCGCGGCATACGCTGGCAGATTGTGCCGCTTGGGAGGAGCCACGCCGTGCCCTCATCTCAGAAGTAGGCAGTGACTTGTCGCTGCCGGCCGTAGTGCATGCGATGGTCGGCAGCTGCGAGTCCTGGTGGTTTCCTACTGCGAGACAGTCGTCTCGTAGAAGGAGGCTGCGGGAAGGGAGAGGGAGATCTCGTCCACTCACCCGGCCCGCAGCAGGCGCACCGGGCGTTGGCGGAGGGCGGATAACGCCCTCTTCCAGCCCCCCTAAATGGGCCCAGGGGCGACGGACTCGGGGTAGTCCGTCGCCCCCCACACATCAGGACCCGAGGTTGCGGCGCGTAGTGTTCCACGCACGCCCCTTTGAAAAGTCGTGGGGGGAGTCAAACCTCCCCCCCTGACCCGACGAGGCCCGCCGTTGCGGGCCGGCACCAGCCGGGGGTTGCGGAAGATTTCAAGTTCCCGCGACCCCCGGCGAAGGTGTGAGTTGGAACACCGGGGTGGTTTTTAGTCAGTAATAGTCTGACAGACCCCTCCGCCCGCCCCAGGGCGGAGGACAACCATGAGGATTTTCCGTCCCGGAAAAAAAAAATGTAGGGTTGGGACATATTAAAATATTTATGTAGAATCATTCACAGTGAGTTACAGAACTCCTACACCGAGAACTTTTTTATCAGGCTTTTCGTAATCATCGAATTTAGAATGCCTGGACGGATATACATACATACCTGACCACACATATCAAACCAGTCTCGATATAGAATTAAAGAGCACACAAATCTCGATGTTAACAAAAAAATCGTCACATCAGAAGATTGCACCCGTGGGCGGTTCATTAATAAATTAGTCTACTAATTAAACAACCAATTTATTAAGGTATTCCCTTTGTTGCTATGATGGTAGCTTTATAAGACTTGGGGATGGGTCCCAATTATAAAATCATTCAGTTTTTTTGGAAAGTTGTTTGAAATCGGGTCACCGTTAGTAGGTAACAAAAACCGATTTTCTGCGGTTCGGCTCTATGTGAACGAGCACAACATTGAGTGTTTTAAGTCTGTATTTAGCTTTAGGAATATTGGTTGCCAACATATAAAAGAGAAAAATGCTTTGTATTCTTTGTATTGCTTGTCTTAACAGCTGATTGCGTCATTGCTTCATATTCATAACGCAAAAACAAAAAACAAGTCGCAGTAGATATCAGATCCGATTTTATTGGTGATAATTTTGAAAATTGTGGAGTGCGCAACATCTCAACATGAAATTCCAATATAAAGAAGAACATTCTTTTGAAAAGAGAAAGACTGAAGGCGAAAAAATTCGCAGGAAGTATCCTGATCGTGTTCCGGTAATTGTTGAGAAAGCCCCGAAGGCTAGACTTGGAGACCTCGACAAAAAGAAATATTTGGTACCATCCGATCTAACAGTCGGACAATTCTATTTTCTGATCAGAAAACGTATTCATCTACGACCAGAGGATGCGTTGTTCTTCTTTGTCAACAATGTAATTCCTCCGACATCAGCCACTATGGGATCTCTCTATCAAGAGCATCATGATGAAGACTTCTTTCTCTATATAGCATTTTCTGATGAAAATGTTTATGGAAATTAACTTTCCAACATGGTATTTTCATTATTTTAATTGTACTGTGTTGATTTATCTGACCATATGGTGAAACTTAATTTTTAAGGTTTAGCTTATTAATGTTGATGTATTATGTTAAAATGGTGATTATTATAATTATTGGCACTTTCACACTGTGTTATGATAATATTACATACCACTTTATGGAGAAAATATTGCTATGTTTCTAATTCTTGTTTGGTTTAGGCATGTAATTATTCCTGTATCAAAACAATAAACATAAATAAATAAAAATTGTTTTCTTTTTAATACTATATGTGTACCTACCAATATTTATAACTAAGTTAGTTTCACTCTTTTACATGTTTTATGAATATCACAGAAAATTCATGTCGGGAGTGTAAGAACTAATTTCACACATGGACAATTATTTAGGTTAAAGCTTCAGCTTTAATAACTTAGTTTTGCATAGTATTTCTTACTACAATTATTGTTCTTAACTACCAACATCATTCCAATGATAAAATGAATGCTCGCACATTAGTATTTTTGTACAATATTACCTACCAATGACTCCTTTGTCATTTACCCCATTTACATGAAGCCACTCTCTTGCTTGAGGAATAAGTACAATAAAATTGAAACTGCAACTGTTGACTTTTATTGTTGCTTCAACTTATTGCATGCCACTAGCAATTCAATCACTGTGTGTCAATCAGGCTTTATTCTCAAATACGTTGTACTAGTTGGTTAGAGAGAGTACCTACTACATCAGAGTATAATTACATGATTTGGACATTTGAAGTTGCCATTAGGTAGGTACCTACTCCTGCTGAGGTTGCGGGTTTGTCCGAAAGGGATATCGCGGCCCCGGCACACAGGCAACGAAAGGAATACGGGTGGGTTTTAGTCAGTAAAAGTCTGACACACCCTCTCGCTCTGCCCAGAGCAGGAGAAGTCATTTGATGATTTCCCATCCTCAATAAAAAATAAAGGTATGTACCTACTAGACGCTGTGGCTGGTGGCATAAAATAATTGTAGCGGTAAATAAATAAGTAAGTACATACCTACATCCTGAAAAACGTATCGGTCGTATGTTTTTCCTACGTCATTTAAATATTATCTACGGCCATGACGATATCATCATATACCTAGCTAGCTAGGCAAAATAATTAAGTAGGAGAAAGGTATGTATGTCACTTGGTCTAGGTAGTATTGGTTCGTTTTGAGTTGGTTAACTTTTTTTCTATTCTACATACCTACTTACTAAATTAGGTGGTAGACTAGTAGGTATCTAAAAAAATTATTTCGTTCGTCATCGTCACTTATATAAACAATATTTACATAATGATTTTTCTGACGAAGCGGTCGACAATGAATCACCAAGCTCCAGCTAAAACCTGGGAGATAAGCTGTTTACCTACACCTACCTACCTGCGTATCGTAGTTATGTATCTATAGTGTAGTGCTCACTTAACTTAGAGCAAAATTCACAGACCGCACTTTACTAAGTGAATGTTACATACGAAACATGAATAAGATTCATATTCGTATGAAACCATTTTTTACATTCGCGTATTATACAAATATGAACATTATTCGATAAAGTTAGGGTTCATATTCGTATGAAGCGTTTACTTAGCAAAGTAAAGTGCTGCTGTTGAATCTTGCTGCAATCATGGTGGGTATAATAATATACTTCGCATGGCTGCAATCAAGCATCATTGGCCAAGAGGTATTTGCAGGCTTCCTGGAATTAGTATGTACTAGTAAGTAAGTACATCTGAATGCTCACAAGCACCGTAAAATCGGTCTTGAAAGAGAAAACTGAACCGTAGTGTGCCCTTTTCTAATGCAGTGACCATACATTTACCTACCGGAAAAGTAGGACACAATGGAAAGTTAAGAATATAACGTTACTAGCTGCGCCCGCGGTTTCACCTGCTAAGTCTCGATCCCGTAGGAATATCGGGATAAAAGGTATACTATGTCTTTCTCCTGCTACTCTATCCTCCCTTCATCCAACAACTGAAAATGAAGAAAAGGGACACACAGTTGATTTTAACAAAAATGAGCACTTTAAAGTTTAAGATTTCGCAAACAGATCCCTGGATCCAAAAATGATTTCAACAAACTCAATATTTTTAAACTACCAACGACACCTCGCACCATGGGATGGATGAGAAAAAAAGAGAACATCCCCAATTTACGTGTAGGGGAGGTACCCCAAGATTTTTTATTCCGTAATTTTATTTTGCCACTTTGTCGGCGTGATTAATATGTATACCCATGGCAAATTACTGCTTTCTAGTACAAAGAGTCTCCGAGTTAAACCGCGGACATACAGACAGACAGGCGGACATGGCGAAACTATATGGGTTCCTTGTTTACTACGGAACCCTAAAAAGACAATCCAGGCAAAATGGACAACTACCACTTAGTATGCTTCAGACACTTTATAAATTATTAATTAGCCTAATTTTAAAAAGGATCTCAAAGACCTTAGACGAAAACCAACCGAGAGAGCAAGCAGGATTCAGATCGGGCTTCTCTACAAACAACCACATATATTCGCGATAACACAGGTAATCGAGAAGTAAAATGAACACAATTCAGAGCTTCAAATAGCCTTTGTAGACATTTGACTCTATCTCCCATGAATCTTTATGGTGCTCTCTTCGTGAACAAGGAGTCCACATAATTTAAACATGTTGAAAGAAATTTATAAGAACAGCAAAGCAGTAATTAATTTGAGAAAAAAGGAGAACCATTTAACATCCAAAAAAGAGTTCAGCAGGGTGATCCCATCTCACCAAATTTGTTTAACGGAGTTCTGGAGCACATCTTCAGACAGCTGGATTGGAACAGTGTCGGTATCAACATAAACAGCGAGTTCTTGAACCATCTTCGCTTCGCAGATGACATTGTCTTGATAAGCGAAACACATACAAATCTTATGCGTATGCTGAAGTCACTAGATAACTCCTTAGCTAGTGACTTCATCCTCACACATAAGCAAATTTTCGGCTCTCCAGCCGAAAATACGGTCTTCACATGAACGCTAAAAAAACATGTCTGTTAACACGTTCAGTGCCGGGAGCCCTCCTGGAGGGTTCACCTAGTCGCATATGTTTTTAATAATATAAATAAAAATGTCTTACTCCAGGTCATGGTCTACCCATGTACTTACCAAATTTCATCCAAATCCGTCCGTTAAGCGTGAAAGCGTAACAAACAAGCAATTAAAAAACAAACAAACTCACTTTCGAATTTATAAGGCTTCCGTACCTCAAAAGGAAAAAACAGAACCCTTATAGGATCACTCGTGTGTCTATCTGTCTGTCACAGCCAACTTGCTCCGAATATAATGGGCCAATTAAGTTGAAACTTGGTACACATAAATGTATTTCTATGACCCAAACAGTCTGTGTTTGGGGGGCAAATAAGAAAATTAAAAACAAACACATCAGTGTGACACATCAAATCAAAGGGCTTATTACGAGGATCTCAATTTAAAAAAAAAATATTTTAAAATGAATACTTTTAAGATATTCAAGAAAATTTATCTAAATTGACCATTCCCCCCTTATTTCCGAAACTACTGAGCCCAAAATTTAAAAAAAAATACAGGGAATGGTTCTGTACTCATAGATTATAGGACAACCTTTAAGAAGTCTATAGTCTTCAAATAACATGGTAAATCTCTCAATAGTGTACGGACAAACTTAAATTTGCAGTTGGAATGTATGGGAGAACATGCTTTTCAACAACAATGTTAAGTTTGTTTTTGGAATAAATTCATCCCAACTACGGAACCCTTGATTGTGCGTGGTCCGACACGCACTTGGTCAGTTCTTTTTTCTATCTTCTATCTACCGACTGGAATACCGGCAGTTGGCGTCTACGGTCGGGTTCGGAATCATGACTGTAGCGACATGACGCGACACGTTGCCTGCAGTTGCCTCATGCGCTCGGGTACGGAATGGTACCTTTAATGGTGCAAGAATGCAAGCAATTGCTTGAACGTGTCATGTTAAGTCCAATACTATAATATTCCTAGACAGCCAATATTAACTAGAACGGTACCTTTAATGGTGCAAGAATGCAAGCAATTGCTTGAACGTGTCATGTTCAGTCCAATACTATAATATTCCTAGACAGCCAATATTAATTAGAACACGTGTTCGCTAACATCTAGGATGTGTATTCAATTCAACGAACTCAAATCAAAACTACCTATTCAAAACCCGCTTGCGCAGGGAGTAATATTTACTAGTTACACATGTAAAGCAAGAAATGCCTCACTTCTTTTCGTCAATCGTCATTCAAAATAATACATAGTCACAACTTATATTATTTTAATTATAATTTTGAAAAATGAAAATAATTACTTTTACCACTTTAATCAGCTCTGCAAATTAGTTAATGTCTTATTTACTGTTTCAGACCAACCACTAGCCAAGGAGAGGATCAGTTTAAAGGTTCGTACCTACCAACACAATATTACATCGGTGAATACTGCTCTGGCGACAGCTGATAGAAACATATTCGGTGTCACATTTAATAATAAGGTTTTGAGGATATCCCTAATATTTCCTCCAAAGTTTAATCTATGATTATTAAATCAAGTTGTAAAAGTCGATTGCTAGCACAAGAAATAACATCGGAATCTTGCTATGTTTTTTGTTTGAATAATTATTATATAAATTTAGTTAAAAAGACTTTTAAAAATACATAACATAATAAAATGTAACAATGACATAGCAAAATTTATGTTTTGTTCAATACACCTTATTCAAAATGTAAATGTTATGTAGGTCACCGAATTGTCAAAATATCTGCTGTAATTTTAACTTTACGAAACATTCACTTGGTGTTGAAAAATCAAATAATGTAATTTATTAAATTATCCTATTAGAATTATGTTAGCAAGGTAGTTAAACAATCATATAATTTTCAATTTATTTAATACTATTAATAGTCATTATAAGAATTCAAATGTCTTAAGCAATTTAAACACGGTTGGAATAGGGTTTCAATTTATATTAGGTTTTATCTAAGCCTAGACGTACCTACATCAAAGTCAATTATGAAAATCCTTTTGATTCATTTATTTCGAAAACGTGTAGTTATTTCAGCACGGTCACCTTCTTTACTTTCTGCTTAGCATTCAAATATTATATTAAATATTGTGTTTTATTAATTCAATATTACAATTCGTTTATTTATCAATATCTGCATCTTTTTATTTTCTATTTAGATATACCAAATATTATTAAGGGACCTAGTTTCAGTATCAAACCTGTGGTGACTCAATGATTATCAGCTAAATTATTACACTTAGCAAAAATGAAAAAAGTTACAAAATACATAATATTAAACCTAATTACACTTCTGCAATAACTACTATGATGTCTTTATATTCCAATGAGGTTTTAATTTTAATAATCAAAATGCCTCGATGGTTTCGAATGGTTTCTAGGCATTAATAATTACTTATGTAAATGGAAGTGGAACGTGTTGAAATAGCAACATGAAAGTTTTTTTTTAAATTAAGAAAATTACTAATTAACTAGTATTAGAAGATATTTTTGATGTAATAGGATTTTTCATCTTAAAATTACACTTAAAAACTTAGAACCTCATATAATTGTGGGATCTTCTGGAAGGTCGCCCACGGGAACGCATGCCACGGCCGCGTGCTCCACTTTCGCTGTCTGTGAAATTTACAATTATTATATTTAAGCAGCTGCAAGACAATTAATACAATGTAAAATATTTCAGTGTCATCATTCCTCAGCACATTTATTTCGTATTATAAGTAACCATATTATGCTGTAGCTATTGTGCTGTAGTCCAAGAGGAAGTGTTTTATTTTATTCACAACGCAACTACAACAGGTAACAAACACAGTATATAGGTTCACATTATGGGTTTCGACCTGATTATCACCCAAAGCATAATCGCACAACACGACTTGCAACAACAATAATAATAATAATGACAACTACTCTTACTACTTCGATGTTTTTGTCTAATGTTATCAAATGAAAAAATGTTCACAAAATTACAGCTACAACCTTGTAGCTATAATTTTGTGAACATTTTTTTTTACTGTTAATTACACATTCGTATGTTACATTGTGTAAAGCCGTGTCTCCTGCGCGTGTTTTTTCGAAACATTACACAAAAACATCGAAAAAAAAGAGGCGTGGCCATACATATTTGTGTATGCAAACACGATGTTTTAGTTTTTCGACCTGCATGGAAAAAATTCCCCGCGCGGGGGAAGAGGGGAAGAGTTTGTTTCATTTTCAACTAGCGCTCGCAACGCGCACATCACAGGTGTAGACGCAAACAAAAAAAAAAAGTTAATAATGTCCTGTAAATAGTTGTGAACAAATTGTGGTAAATTGACGATGGATTTTAATAGAGATACTGTTCGTCGCTTTTTAAGCACGTCTTTCTCGTCGGAACTCATTACTACACAAAATCTTTAAAAAAAAACTTGCGCAGGAGACAGCTTGTGTATGAAAACAAATGTGTAAGGTTTTTTATGTAATGTTTCGAAAAACCTTATACAAAAACATTTGTTTTCATACACAAGCTGTCTCCTGCATAATAAAATATTTTTATATTAATAACACATTTTGTGTAATGTTGTAATGAGTTCCGACGAGGAAGACGTGTTTAAAAAGTGTCAATCCATCGTCAATTTATCACAACTTGGTCACAACTATTACAGGACAATATAACCTCAAAACCTGTGTTGACTGACAGTGAGAGATGTACGCGTTGCGCGCGGCGGTTGAAAATGAAACAAACCCTTCCCCTCTTCACCCGCGCGGGGAATGTTTTCCATGTAGCTCGGAAAACAATAACATAATGTTTGCATACACAAATATGTATGGCCACGCCTCTTTGTTTCGATGTTTTTGTGTAATGTTTCGAAAAAACATGCGCAGGAGACACGGCTTTACATACAGTTAAATTATTTAAAAAGAAAGAGTACGAACATGTCTTTTGAAACCAGCGGCACGAGAACCGAAAATGTCAATACTGTAATTTCGTTTGAAATTTCATTGTAAACTCTACACATTCTAACGATAGGGTTGTAAAGTATGAGCTGTTATTTGTGAAAACCAGAAGTGCAAAACTTTTAGTTTTTTAGTAGCCGAGCGCGACAGCGATATCGCTTATATCTGAATAGGCTGCTACTTTTGCAGCCAGTAAAATGAATACGGTGTAGGCGTAAATATTCATCTCTACTATGGAACCCTCCACTGTGCGTGGTCCACACGCACATGGCCGACTTTATACAGCTGGTAAAAAAACCCCTGTCCGATCCTTAAGCTATACGGTTGTGGGATAACAGCTTAGTCGTCGTTCGCACGCACCACACGACGAGGTGCAGGGTGCCTTACCAGTATTCCTTCGGAAATGCATCATACCGGACATTACCCAGGCTACATCTATAGTATTGCGATCACCCCAGATAGCGTAGGTACAGTAAAGAAGTTACGCCTTTTTTTACACTGAATGTCAAAAATAAGAAGCGGGGTGCCGCACCCAGTCGTCTGGAGCGTCTGAACGACAACCAAACTGTTATCAAACAAGCGTTATAGCAAGATGATCGAAATCTCTGACTGGAATGAAAACAAGACAAAAGGAAAACAAAGTCAATCATAGTTATTTTCATGCACATGTATAATTTGAAACAGCATTGGGGACGGACCGCATACAAAAGCGCATGTTCTCCTTTTATGAATGGCTAGCTTCTGCCCGCGAGACTCCAACCGCTTGTTTCTCGTTTTAACATAAAATATATCCTATGGCACTCGGCAATACTGTAGCTTCCCATTAGTGAAAGAATTTTCGGAATATGATCAGTAGTTCCGAAGATTACCCCCTCTTTATAATATTCATCATAATCATCATTTCAGCCGAAAGACGTCCACTGCTGGACATAGGCCTCCCCCGAATGGGGGGGGGGTTTGCCATAATCGCCACGCTTGGCAGGCGGGTTGGTGATCGCAGTATGGTGTTAAAATGCATAGAGAACGCTGCTGCCCATACTCTAGTAAGTCCCTTAGTCGCCTTTTATTATATATTATAAGTATAGATTTAGAAGGGCAAAACTTATATTTTGTTGTGCTTTCTAAATAAAAATAAAATTCTTTTCTACCTACTATAAGTTTGTCCCTTGGTAAAAGTTGTTCATAATGATGAGTACGATGACCACTTGTGGTTGTCAGTTATTTCTAATAAACATTGTATACCTTTTAAGCTTGCTTGAAATAATGAAAGTAGAGAGGGTCACGAGTAGAGACCGAGGGTCACGACAGAGAGTATTACAACCGCCCAGTGTTCTTTCATGTCAATAGCATCCGTAGTTTTATTCAGCATATTCATCAAACAAGTCTGTTCGATTGAATAATTTAATTTAGGTCTAAATAAAGATCTAGTCAGTAGAGGTACCTGCTGCGCGCATCCATCGCTGATTCTGCGAGTGTGGTGAATGAGGAGAGTGCGCATGTGGTTGCGCGTGAGCACGACGCGCTACCCCCGTCGGCGCACTTGCTTCGGCTTCCCGCCCTTCTTCTGCCACCTGCTTTTTGAGGATAATAATCACATTAAATATAACAAAAAAAAAAAAGGGTACCGTCACCTATCCAGTGTGCCAAGCGCGGTGACTAGTGCGAAAATGATTCCCCAAATAAAATGCCCGGTTATGTTTTTTCTACACTTGGTCTTGTCCAACAACTGGAGTCGGCCTAAAGACAGTGACGCGGACAAACAGACAGATGGACATGATGGCGGAACTATAAGGGTTCCTTGGCAACACCGGAACCCTAAAAAGCACACAACATTTTATTTTGCTTTACGAATAAAAGCCTCCTCGGATTACTTTTGCATATTCCTCAATGAATTCGTTATGTTGTAGACTACCAGAGATATCTCGGCGAGTATAAATGGCGGCCAAGCCCGGCAGCGTGAGTGGCGCGCGGATTCAAATATCGTCACGTAAACAAAACATCTTATACAGGGTGGCCCATTTATGGTGCTCGAAAATTTGTTTTAGGGACTAGGGCATTCTAATGATTCATCTAAACGCAACGTATGTTCGGCGAAAATCAGTTATTTAATAAAATTTCTACTTTTGTTATGTAAACCTCTCTAGATTGATGATTGAGTGATTACACTAAATCAAATTAAATTTGGTGATTGAGATTATTTATCGAGCACTGTGAACGTTCCGTTTCCTCTTCAGTCAGACACATTGTGGCAGGATACTTCAGCTGTGTTTTCAACCACTTTGGTCAATACGTAGCTAGATTTTCGATGGATACCCACAAGATGCAGCTATGAGGTTAGTGCCCCTCATAAGATATCGATAGTTTTTCACTTTTTGGAAAAAATACTCATATTTGACTAGCTGTATTTTCGTAACTAGTAGGCATAAAATGCTTTGGTTGGGTTAGATTGCAGCAAATATAGCTAGTTTCACAAAAATATAGAACAAATATACCTAAAAGCGCGTCCTTATAGTAAATAAAAAACTGAAACAAGTGCCAGAATTTCCCAGTTTTTCGAGCACGAGCACGAGTAGCCCAAGGTTTTCAGGGTTGCAAACTTGGGTATGAACTACTTTCAGGGGACCTAACAACAAACCTAATTACAAAAAAAATCGTAGTCACATGCGCGTTTGCGATGTTGTTATTGACTGGGCTATACATTTCTTTACCTATTATAATTCATACAGGGAAGCTGAAAGTCATGGATACTATGTATAATGTTTCACCTAATAGACCACGAAGCTTTATCTGAATGATCGACTTGTCGTATGTCAGAAAGGCTAATAGACGATTGATTGCAACAGAGAGACATTGAAGTGATTCCATTAACGTTGCACTAACACTAAGGCGCTTAGCGGACGATGGACAATTTGTCCGCGATGAAAGAACTTAATTTATGGACATGTCTGTAATTAATGCACACGTAGGACAAATATACTGCTGGGATTTCCATACGTTCTATCGTCACGGACCAATTATCGATAGTCCGCTCAGCGCTTTATTCCATTAACAAAATAGCATTTTCTGCTCTAATTTAAAATGTAAATATGTATGTTTGCATATTAATGACGCGAACCGGTTGGCTATCTGCATGTGTCGCTCGTTATTTTGTTTAACTAAATAAGTGTCGACTTGTCAGGCACAGAAAATGTTTTATCTGTGGTAGTACTTATATGACTTTCACTTTTCAAATTACGTAATTAAACGTTCTTTGTCTACAACTCGTGTTCATACAAAAAAAGAAGCGGTTTGTTACAGTTTAAGTAGTATCGCGATATAAATAATAGAAAAAATATTTATGTCCAGGCAAAAAATCAAAATCAATCAATCAATTTATTGCCAAAAATCTCCCATAAAAATAAATGTCAGTGAAAGCCTAAACGGCTTGATTGATTTTAGCACGAATCATTAGGTTTTTCTAGACTTTGACTGACACTGGCTACAAGAAATTTTAAAACAAAACCGGCCAAGTGCGAGTCGGGCTCGCACACGAAGGGTTCAGTAACGTGATCGAGCAAAAAACGCTGAAAAGAAAAACACCTTTCTTGTATGAGGAGGACCCTCTTTAATTATTAGCTTTATTAAATTTTTATTATTTGTTTTTATAGCGTCAATAGAAATACACAATCTGTGAAAATTTCAACCGTCTACCTATTACAGGTCTTCTGACGACGGAGAGCGGAGGTTTAGTAATAGGGTTCAGTTTGGCACCCTTCGGGTACGGAACCCTAAACTTAACGGTTTTTAGCAGAGGTGTTTATTATAAACTGAGGAGTTTTATTTGAGTCGCGGAATCTTTTTTATTATTTTATTTATCCAGTAGCTTTTGCCCGCGGTGTCTCGGAAAATATGCCACGGGAACGTACTACCGGGATTAAAAGTACCCTATTTGTTAATCCAGGTTATATTATCTGTGCGCCAAATTTCATCCAAATCCGTTCAGCTGTTTTTGCGCCAATCCGTAACATACATCCAGACAAACGGACAAAAATCTATAAACTATATTTTCGGCATCATAACAATAGGGCCGTGGGGTTCAAATGCTCATCAAGAATATCGGGACATCGCCAAGCGGTTGGTCGACTCTTCACGTGACCAGAGGACTGGTCTATTTTTAGGTCAAAGAATCAGCATTGCCATCCAATTGATGTAGCAATGCTGCCAGCCTTTTGGGCACTTTTCCCACTGAATCATAATTATTTAATTTTGTGTTTCAACTAACACGGCGACGTGACAGGGGGTAAAAAGATACTTCACCATGCCAATTACCCATTTTGTAAATGTACTACGTAATTGATCTGCATTCATGACGACAAAAAAATAACGACAATAAATAAGTTATTGTGATATATTGTTGAAATTACGGGGTTTTGGTGTATTTAATTGTAAATAAATGGTTCTTTGTATCTATCATAAAATAACGAAGCTTATATTGAAATACCGGTAACGTTATTACTTTAGTAAATATACAATGTCGCCCATGGGCATGTGATAACCCGTATTTTTCTAAATATTTATGTTTTTTTTTCGAAAATTTCCTTTTACGGGTACTTTTTTGGGTCTATCTTTAATATTTTTCATGTTATTCATTTTTTATTATTTTAAGTAGCGTTTGCCATATCTCCGATGATATTGGCTCGATTTGGATTCTGTTTATGATTTCTAAAAGCTTATGAGTAATTGTATCGGATTAACTAACATTTCGACGACGATAATTTTTCATGATTATTCAGAAAAATACAGGAGGTCACATGCCCATGGGCGACATTGTACATCAATGGTCGAGGTTATTCCTTGCGAACTAACATTTCATCACGCCTGTTTTCTATACTGGGTTATGCAAAGGTGTATGCAAGAGAGCCCAATGTCTAAAGGGGAATAAAAGAGCATTTTGGCGAGAGCATCTCATTGAAATACCCTTGACAAAATGCTTATGTCGAGTGAGTTTTAATAGTAATGTTTATTTGCTAGAATGCTCCTTAGAAGTGACATGATTTCGTATATATTGTGTGGTTAAAATAGCTTTGTATGGGTACATACTTGATGTGGGGAAGAAGGTTCACTGCCCTGTGAACTGACAGCCGTCGCTTCTTCTTCAACTCGTGACTCCTCCCAGTCTCTTGTCTCGCCTCCTTCAGCACCTAAATTGAGCAAAAGATTTTACATTTTCATTCGTTCGGTTACTGTTGGATAAGCATTCGTTTTAATAGTAAACAGTGATGATCCAATGAGCAGGAATAATCTACATATTGATCTAAGCTTATGTTATGACGGTATGATACCACACCACATTAGCTAAACATCACGAAATTGCCGTGTGCATAGGTACGCAGGCTTTGAAATTATGAGACAATTATTTTAAGTCGTAAAGTCAAAGGAGTTTGTGTCAAAGATTGAAAATATAAGAACGTGTTCGTGCGTGTACTGACGCGAGTCGGAGCTGGCGATGGGCGCGGGCGCGGGCGGCAGCGCGGCGGCCAGGTCGGCGTGCGTGTCCAGGTGCGCCGCCTCCGCGAACGTGAAGCGCGCGCCGCCCGAGCCGCCCGCGCCGCCGCCCACCGGCGACACCACCGCCTCGCCGAACCTGCACACGCCATACTTCATTACTGTTTGTACTAGTACAGTTAAACAGTCTCATAATATTAGTTTATGAAACTGTCACATATCAGATTTATAAAATTGTTTATAATGTAAAGTTTTGTGGTGTGAGTTTATAATAGTCACACAGGAGTGTTTGAATACCTATACATATAGTTATGTGCAGTTTCATACACTAGTTTGTTTAGATGAAATTGCATGAGTTTAGATAAAGTAGTGTATAAAAGTGTACATAACTAGGTCGAACCAAACTCGGCGAAACGCTGTTCCTACATTATCTGTGGCGGTAATGGTGGCGTGCCATCGGCGATGTGATGTCAGATATTTTCGATCACAACGAGGAATCACATTCATCTAAATTTAACTGAGTAGACAGATATTTATCACGCAAGACATGCCCGTTAATATTGCATTGACACATATTTTTGAAGCCGATGCAGCATCCTATATTCTGGCGTCGCTTGTCTCGCCAGATAGTTTTGGTGTTCCTTAGATTTCACATATTTATACGGCCACTTGTATACGCCTTTCACAAATTATCACATATCTTTTCCTTCTTATATCTATACTCATGACTAAAAAACATTCACGGTTAAATTTTAATGACGTAAAACCATTAGAATGACATTGCAATATTATACCTTACCTTACCGAGATAATAGTTACATTGCAGTGACTAAGTAATGATTGTATGTCGTGAATGTCCTACTTAAGGGCTCAAGCCGTCTTTGGCGTTGCCGTGCTACCACAACACCTCCACTATTTGTTTAGATATTTTGTACTGATATGGCAAAATGGCATATGGCATGGGTGGCGACGGACGGTTTTGATTTTTTTTGTAATATGTTTTTTTTCAAGACGCAATGCTTACTGCATAATATATCCTACTAATCCTACCTACCTGTTTGCTTGTTACGGTTTCACGCTAATACGGCTGAATGGATTTGGATGAAATTTGGCACATTTATAGTTTACGTACTGTAAACTATAAATGTTATCATTCAAGGATTCCTTACACACAATTATTACAGCAATTTAATATTTTAAGTTTAGAATCTCGGCGAATACTTTTGATGGCCATGATGCTACATGGTTTGTGTAACAATAGATTTGACTGTATTGAAATCACAAATAAGTTGCGCTATACAGTGCCTAGAACTGTTATCAGACGGGCAGCGCGCGTGCCCCGGCTGTTCCACGTAGATTCATGCAGGACTAACGCCGGGGCACGAGTGCCCCTTCGTCAACTTGTTGAAATATATAACACGCACTTCATGGACATAGATGTCTTCTCTCTTTCAAGTAAAAAATTTAAAACACTAGCTATAAATACTCTTTCACCACAATCTTAACCTATCAATAATTTTTAAATTCAGTTAAACATAATAAGATACTATTGTATATACATTTCCTGAGTTATTCATCTATTAACTCGTGGACAATGGTGTGGGTTATATGTTTACCTATTTGTGTTACGACTCATAATTTGAACCTTAACATGTAACTGTTTTTTTGTCCCTAATAAATAAAATAAAATAAAAAATAAAAAATGGGTAGACCATGACCTATGTTAGGACATCTATCATCTTTTTAGCCGCGGGCAAAAGCTAGTAATAATATAAATTCGAAATTAACTCTGTCTGTCTGTATGTTATCCTTTCACGCCTAAACCACGGAAAGGCATCCTGGAGAAGGACATAGCTTCTTTTTGTTTGAAAAATATGCGTTAGCGGGGTGATATACAGGGTGTTTGGCAGAACGTTGAACATACGAAAATGGTGGATAGGTGGGGTCATCTGCTACTTACTCAGCCCTAATTTATTTGGCCCTGGCCCACGGGATATTTTTTTAATTTTTTTTTGTCTTTCTTCTTGTTTCACCACTTTCTTAACTTTAAAGTGTAATTTTTATTAAAAATGGGTAAAACAGGCAATATTTAGTATTTTTTTTAAATCTTTTATGTTGACAGATTCTTATAAAATTATTGCTTTATTCAGATGTTAGCTAGAAAAAAAGTTATGAGTCCTCAAACTTACAGAAAGATGTAAAAAATACTTAAATCTTAATTTCAACTTGCATTTAAAAAAAAACAAAAAATGATTGAGGAGTTCCAATTCTAGCAAAACATCCCTAGTGTGTGAGCTTTCTAATGGTATGTAATTTGCTTTTATAAAAAAAAAACTTTAAGAGTTATGTCATAATTTTTTCAAGTAGGACATTTTTGACGAAACTCTACCTTTACGGAAAGTGAAATGTTTTACGAAATTTAATACTGCAAAGTTGGTGAAAATTAAATGATCGATTGAAATTATACTAAATATTGCCTGTTTTACCCATTTTTAATAAAAATTACACTTTAAAGTTAAGAAAGTGGTGTAAGAAGAAGAAAGACAAAAAAAATATCCCGTGGGCCAGGGCCAAAAAAATTTGGGCTGAGTAAGTAGCAGATGACCCCACCTATCCACCATTTTCGTATGTTCAACGTTCTGCCAAACACCCTGTATATAGATAGGGGATGAAAGTTCATATGGGAAACCCAGCATTTCGTAAGTTTATGAAAATATTTTTTTTTTGTTTTTGGTAAGAAATAAAGAATTACGTGTTTCAGCGTTTTTGAAAAATCATCACCTAAAGGGGTAAAAACAGGATGATTTAAAATTCATATTTTTATTGAATATTTTATGTACCTCTTTTAATTTAAGAGATTTAAGGAATTGGAAATATAATCATATTCCGTATCTTGAGGTAACATAATTATAGTAATTTTTTCATTAAAATCGATCGTATATATGGTAGGTTTTCAGAAAAGGCATTGCTCCCGTGAGTGTCGCGTACACGGCACTCCATCTAAAAGGACCTAAATGATCGCATCAAGCTGCAAACAATTTGAAGAAGTGAAAGTCATTCACAACGAAGTAGGTACAAAACGATATAATATACAAACTAAAAATGTCGATATCCGACCAGACCGCGATATATTAAGTAGGATGTATCCCGCCGAAGAAAGGAGCAGCATAGAACTTTAAAAAAGATAATTCCTTCAGATACTATCAGGAAACGGTTAGTGGAAGTCGATCTCAAATATAGAAGTATTATCGAAACCGTTCCTTCCCGAGACACTTTAAAAACACGAAAAAGAAACTTGCCTGGTTGCATCGACGTTCTTAGACTGGCTCTCACAGTCGCCTAATACTAACCTGATTAAAAGGTTAGTTCGAATAAAATTAAATAGAAATTTAGTAACCTAATTCCATCCTAATCCGCTTAACTGCTCTTAAAGAGTCAGATAAAGAACCCTGTAAGAAACCCACTCACTCACTCTGCTCTCGACGCTTGACGTGTCTACACGTCGGGTCCGGGTTCGCAACAAGCCAATCGTCATCCTGAGGATGCCTCGTTTAATGTTTTCATTTGCCTCCCAAAAGTGACCCAATCAGGAAACGCTCATTGAAAAATAGGCGCTCGGTGAGCGGCATGCTGATCCCGCACCTCTAACGCACCTTCCAATGAAGAAAGGACCTACATTTTTTTGAATTTGAAACTAACTTTTGTATACTCTACTTCTACAGTAACATAATAATATGGGCCAGTCAAATAGTAAGAGTAAACAGAGGGTAGACCTCGGAATGAGAGATAATAAGCTGGAAACTCGTATACACCTTCATTTTAGCGTTCTAAATGTTGCCTCAAAAGTCTCATAAAATCTCGTGTCTACGTCGTGAGTTATTCAAGGTCAAAAGTTCCAAAAATTGTTTTTTTCGCGATTATCTAGGTTTCTATGGCTCCAATGATGTTAACATGTATTATAAAATTCTAGAGCATAAAATTTGCAAAACTTTTTTTATGAAGGCTTATTATCTCTCATTCCGAGGTGAACCGCAAATTTTACTGGACTAATTAAGCAAATGAATCAAACCTTTTTCGTATTGTAATTTATACAGATAAGGAAAAAAAAAATACTTTCCGTTTTTTTGTTGCAAATGAGTGTATTTCTGCAAGCCCTACAAAAATAAAATCCGCAAAATAGTTACTCAAATTAAAACTATATCATCGAAAGAAATCCTAAAATAAATGATTTGATTTTTCAAGGCCAATTAGTATTTAATAGTAAGTATTCGGCCGAAGAAACATAAAGGAAAGGTGCGGTATTTTCAGCCTTATGGCGTTAGGAAACGCTAATGACGACGAAGAGCAAATCTTATACATTTCGGGTGGAATTTCGGTGCAAGCGCCTAGTAAAAATTACATTAAAATGAGTTTCTGACAATTGTTCATCCCTTGTTTTGCCCTAGCCATGTAGCGCTCGCCGCCACAGATAATGTATAATCAGCGGTTGGGCCAGTCTAATATTCATAATTATAATAATTATAAATTAATTAATAATTGCATTTTTAAAGTCTACTAGTGACCTACATTTTCTAACCCCAATAAGTAATAGTGAATTTAGACCGTATTACAATCATGGTTAGTTAAAT
Organism: Agrochola lota; assembly: GCA_947364205.1. Classification (NCBI taxonomy): domain Eukaryota; kingdom Metazoa; phylum Arthropoda; class Insecta; order Lepidoptera; family Noctuidae; genus Agrochola; species Agrochola lota. The sequence continues at coordinate 11,357,140 of OX376236.1, forward strand.
AGAGAGAAAGTCCATATTATGCACTTTCATAGTTCCCTACTACTCAAAGCTGGTTTTACTTATTTGTCATCCTTACCCGTCATTGCGCCTCGGTACATAAAGTGTAGGTGTAGATGGCACTATACTGTCATCGCCGTCGTCACCGTTGTTACCAAGAGATAATGCTCCACTTTCTGAAAAAAAAAAAAAAAAACTTTGTTAAATCCTGCACCAAAACACTCGATTCATCGTTCCACATGTTGGAGGTTTGCTCAGCACTTTCGGATTATGATGTGTCATAAGTTCGTAACCCACTGCCTTCTTCTGCCTGGCTTTATCCTCTCTTCTTCAATAACAAGAAATAATGTTAGGCATTCTTTACCGAGAAAGCACCTACAGCATTTTCTACGGCAGACATCTTCATAGGCTCTGCCTACACGTAACTAACATGATCTTCAACGCGTGGACTCCAAGCACAAATTACCAACCAACGTTCATACTAAGGTTGGTACTTGGGATAAACGTGTTGAGCTTAAGGGTTAACGAGAAAACCTCGCAGTATGGATGTAAGTGAGCACAGGGCTCGCAAGTGAAATGAATGAGCACGAACGTTCAGTGCCGCTGCTGATGGCCTCGATCTGCTGGTGCGGCGCGGCCGGCTCGGCGTCGCCCGCCGCCGCGCCGCGCTCCGCCTCCTCGCCCGCCTCCGGGGACTGCGCCGGGGACTCCTGAACCACACACAATCATTATTCAAACCAATAAATCAATCGATCAGCCAAGGGGTTTCGTGTTGCCCCACCTACTGGGCTCAAACAACATAAAGTAGGTAAATTAAAGTACCGTCGATACGAAAAGAAAATAATTGTAGTAATTGGGCTTCGGAGGTCAGATTAGGCAGTCACTCCATGTAAAATACTGATAAGCAGCAGTTCAGATTAGACTGGAAGCCAAACCAAACATGGTAGGGAAAAGGCTAGACAGAATAAAAATAAAAACTGGCCAAGTGCGAGTCAAACCAAACCACGCGCAGTGAAGAGTTCCGTAGTTGCACAGCATTGATTTTAACGACCGTAAAAATAACTTTTGTATTTTATGTTTCCCGAAAAACTGATAAACATGGTGGTTTCTACGGTTGTAACTAAGTCAGGCATTACGTATTCCGTAATCGGAATATCATACTTCGGAATCCCTGACGAAATTTTGCGATATTTCAATTCCGAATTGAGAGCAGTAAGTACCTAATATCGTTATTCAGATCTTCATACATTTTACACTCTTGAGTGATATTTTGTTTACATATTTTTCGGAACATACCCAATCTAACAACCTGCGGAACTTTCCACACCGGCCGACGTGTAAACCGCCCGCACACCACACTCTCCGTTTTGTTAGTTTTTGTAGTTCAAGCAGTCGTCCAAGTATAATTATTAAACTGTGCGCTGATTTTTTTTATTAATTTAACCTACACTGTCGCACTGCTGGGAAAATGTCTCCCCCATACTTTTCCATTGTTCTTTTGTCTGTCGCCTTTTCCAGCCAATCAGTCAAGAAAAAGTCCAGGCCGCAGCGTCAATATTTTTTAGTCCTGCCTCGGTGACAAGACAATGGCCGTTTTCAGGCGCCCACTGCGTGAAGACTGTAGCCCGATTTTCCTGCTACATCCTATACGCTTTTTTTTTTTTATTGCGGGTGGTAAATTATCAAATAACTTCTCCCGCTCAGGGCGGAGCGGGAGGGTGTGTCAGACTTTTACTAACTAAACCCCACCCGTGTTCCTTCCGCGCCGTCGACCCGGGCCTGGTCCTTATCGGACGGCAAGCTACCCATTGCTCACCGTCCGCAAGCCCGTGCCTACGGTGGCCGGATACATCCTATACCTAAGGCCGTATTCTCGGCGGCAGCGTGCAGCGGGGCGGGGTGGATGCGACAGCGGAGCAAGAGCGGCGCGTTCAAATGCATAGTTTTCTTGGAACTGTTCTCGCTCCCCGCGCCGCTGCCATCGAGAACAGTTCATGTGTTCCATATAAAACTATGCATTTGAAAGCACCGCCCTCGCCGCTGCTGAGAATACGTCCTTAAACCTGCCCAGTCCCATTGCAGCGTCGCAGTCTTATCGCCAACATCGGCGATGCCTGTCTTCGAGCATATTACTTTGTTGGGAAATCGATTCATAAGTTTAATTAGGTTTTCCGTACCTCAAAACGAAAAAACAGAACCCTTATAGGATCATTTCGTTGTCCGTCTGTCTGTCTGTCAAGACCCTTTTTCACAGGAACGCGTGGCGGAATGAAGGTGAAATTAATACGAAATATGAAGGTCTACGGTCACTTGGAGCTATAAAAAAATCAAGCTTTTACATCAACGCAATAAAAAATATAGCCATTTAAGCGACATATTTTGATACTAGCAAGTAAATCAAAACCTATAGGGTACTTCCCGCTGACCTAGAATCATTAAATCTGGCAAGAAGCAATGTCTTACAGCACAAGTTTCATCACATAAAAAATATTATTTTTTGCGATTACAAAAACATATTGGCAGTTGAAGAATTGATCGTGACTTATATCGATGCATGGGAGAACATTTTCTCAATTAAAAAGTTAAGTTTGTACTTGGGATAAATTCATTCCAACTACGGAATTTCATTGTGCATGGTCCGACATGCACTTGTTTTTAAAATGCTTCGCCTCATCTCTCATTTGCTTATACATAGCCATGCTAATACAAGAGGAGAGGAGGGAGTTTTTAGTTCAAGTTCAGTATCTTAAGAGTAATTAACGATTTTAGTCTCAGGACAAGTTTTGGTTTGACTTGTTTGGTCGAATCCACTGTAATACAATTTTCTTTGAATGCACCTTGTTAGGATTGACTGTTTCATAACTTTGAATTGGCTGAATTTAACTTTGAATTGCTTTTCGTTCTTCAGTTACATCTTACATCGTCCATGTGGATAATATTTCGCCTTGATGATGTATATGACCCGTTTTCTAGTAGTAAAAATTTGTGGATCGAAGTCGTTATTGCACCATTACGTTGTTATCTACCTGTCGGGCGGCGTTCTCTGCGTCGTCTCCTTCCACCTCCTCCTCTTCCTCGCCGGCCTCAACTTCTTGTTCCTCCTCCATATCCTCTTCTTCTTCCTCTCCCTCCTATGAATAACGAAAAGTGGGACTTTAATTTCTTATTCCCGTGACGGATAAAACTAATCGATGCTTGGCAAAAACCATACCCTGTACATAGTGCCAGTGCAACGCTCGTCGTCCTCTTCAGAGTCTACGACGATGACACCCTCGTCGTCTTGATCGCAGCGTGACGAAGTCGGTACTTGGTATTCTACTTCCACTGACCGTTCAAATCCCTGAACCATACAAAAATCATCTCAAATAAGTGAGCAGAAAAAAAAAAAAATCTTTTTGCTAATTACTGTTATTATTTACCCAATGTCCTTTCGTTATTATACAAAGAATTAATTATATTTAATAAATAATTGCTAATAATTAAAATCCCTCCACAGCTTTCGTTTCTTCGTAAAACTTTTCAGTAAATATTTATATTTGTAAGATTATTATTTTGATTCAGGTATTCGGTATGGGATGGTAATTGGGAAATGATAATTTTAAGAATTAATATGATTTTACTTATTTTTAGAATATAAAATATTAAAATATATTTTAAGCTTATTGAAAAATAACTACACTAACGAACATGCTAATAATTAGTAATTGATCAATGTACCTGACGATACGATACGATGCGACACGACAAAACTGACGTTTTGTCGAGTCGTGTCGTGTCGCTGTTTCAGTACTACGTTTACGTTTAATATAAAAGAATTATATATATATATATATAAACCTTCCGGAATACATTATGGAAATGATGTTGAAAACTTCATCAAAATCCGTTGCGTATTTGAGAAGAACGACGCGAACATACAGACAAACGCGAAAAGCGACTTTGTTTTATAATATTTAGAGATAACAATCTCAAGCGAAATTTCCCCTACCCGTAACTTTTTGCCCAATAAAGCTAAAAATTCTCGCTCCTGACAATTCACGAATATTCATAAAGTTTTAAGATAACATATATTTATTTGTCAAAAAGACGCATAGGTTTTAAATCAGTTGGAACGAGTACAAAAAAAAAAAAACTTTCAGCACGTTTTGCCTAGATAGGCACACAGAAATACAATAATAACATAATTCAGAGTACAAAAATCATAAAGTTACATTAAACTTAAAAAAATCAGGCGATCATTTATGCGATGTTATAATTTTTCGCTGTTCAATTAAATATTGTAAAATGAAATATTGTAATTTTCGGATGACCCCATTTTTTCTATGATTCCATGATTATCTGTCACTGTGCCAAATTTCAAGAGTCCTGGACTAGGGTTTCCCAATAAGTTTTCGTTACAAAAGTGTACATTTACTATAATATAGTAAATGTACACTTTTGTGATTTATATTATAAATCACGAAAAATTTCAAGAGGCCGTATGTTTTAAAAGCGTGGACATAACGGCGTGTGTGAAAAGCTGTACGTACTGACAAGCATCACGAGATCGTTGTTTTAAACTGGCCACCAAGATGCCACGCTTGTCGCGCTAATGGGGTAAGCCATCTATCGATTGACTTAAATTATTAAAGTATTTTTCATTATACAAAAATTGTGTAGTCATCAATAGTCGTAATAGGAAAAAAGCAGGCATGCGTCGTGCTTACGGATGTCCCTATCACATCGAACTTACATAATTCATACTATCCATATCTATCCTAATATTATAAATTCGAAAGTAAACCACTAAACGGATTTCGGTAAAATAGCAGGTGTTTCTGTACTCGCATGCAAAAGGACTCAAAATATCGCGTGATCAAGTTGCTAAGTATTTGAATAAGTAAAAGGCATTCATGACGAAATATGCAATCTATAGTAATACAGTATGTTAAATAACAGAGGGCGTTCCCTTAGACTCGTTAATCTATATCATTAATAGATAAAAATAAAAATATCAGCATAGAAAAATAAGCATAAAAAAATCCGAATTCAAAAATTTTATTAATTGACAATAAATTCGAAACGTCCTGTTTAAAATCAAAATAGTAGCGCGGAATAGCTTAGCGTAGTTGCATTGCCCAACACGGCAACGTCGCAATTTTTACTCGCGCACGATGCCGAACATTTCACGAATACTCACGATGCTGTGCGACCCGGCCGCCGCGCTCCGGCCGGCCGGGTGGCGGCGGCGGCGGGGGGCGTTGAATGGCGAGCGGCGACTTTGATAAAGGCGGCAAAATGAATTAGAAAGACAGTGAAAAACACGTCGTCGGGTTGTTATCAGTAAAATTAAACATTTAACTATGTTTAGTTTTAGCAATAACATTTAACAACCCGTCTCAAATGCCCGGCTGACAAAGGAACGCGTCACTGAGGCCCCTTGGGCTTGGAAGGACCTATTCACAAACATAGTAAAAACATAAATTCATGTACCTACCTATCTAAGCCACGTTTCAATAATAATTAAAATTGAAATACAGAGTACAGATAATTATTCTGCACGCAGCGGCCGAGTAATGGACGCGGGGTAGCGGCGGCGCTTCTGCCGACACGTCGTCCTCAAAATAAACAGATGTACGAATACAGAAGGACCACTCACGGAACAAGTACACGAATTTGTTTTACCTATCCACTCAGTACCGTACCACCGTACGGTACAGGCTTACAGTGTTAATATGAAAGTTGATTAGAAAAAATAATTTTATCAAATAAATAACGTAGAGCTAATAAATAGTGTGCGGTTAATTTTAGGGAAAGTTTCATTTATTTAAACCACAGTTCAGGCTAGCTTTTAAATGATAATGGCAGTATTGCACGTTAGCAAGTGAATGTTTTCTGAAATAACATAGAAATTAAAAAAATACTTTTACTTTATGCAGTTGCTTTCGTAATACCTAAGTACTTGCGTTTATTCATAGCAATCGTGTAACACCACAGTAGTAACATGCTCATTTAACGGGGTCTGAGTGTAAAAGCAGTTTTAGCAAGGAGTGGGCCTTCTGAACTTATTTATTTTGTGGCACAGTCGTTTAGTGTTATTTTTTATTTCAATGTTTTCGAAAGGTTTTAGGTATTATGATACATTTACAAATGTTTAAAAACTTACCTAGATTTTGAACTGCTCAATATGGTGACCGCCTCTCTCTACACATTGGTGCAATCGCCGCCGGTTATTTTGGTGCACTCGTCGCATGAAAAGCGGGTCCTCGCGTATGTGGTTCCGGATAACACGAAATGCTGTGCGGATTCGCATTTCCATCTCCTCCCGCGAGTGGCTTTCTTTTTTATAAACGAGTTGTTTGACCCAACCCCAGAAAAAGAAGTCAAGTGTTGTCAAGTCAGCTGGACCAAGCAGAGCCTGCACTTTTTGAAGTGAGTACGGATGCTGCTTGTTTTTCTTTAAAATTTTAAAGACTGCGACGTGACTCATGTTTAACAGGCGGCCGGCCCTTCTAGTGCTTGAACCGGGCTCCTCTTCAAAATGCCTTAGCACGTTCTGTTCCTGCCGCACAGAGATCACCGGTCGGGGGCCACCAGAACGACGCGGCACTACCGGTTCATTGTTACGGAGACGCACCAGAGCACTCACGATAACACGAGAATTCCGCGGTTGATTTGCATTGGGATACCTCTCAGCATACATCCTCAGAGCACGGGCACCATCGTAATTACACTCAGCATAAATGAGCACCATGTTCACATACTCCTGAGCACTGTACTGATAACGCGGCATTTTTCACACAAGAATGACGAAACGAAAAAATACAAGATGTTGCAAATGCGAAAATAATGCACGTCAGGTCAGCGCGCGAGATTAGTTCCGAATAAAATTAGGTGGATATTCGGGGTTAGGGGGCGGGGCACATCTATTAGATCGCCGCACACGTGGCCCGTCATTCATAAGTAAATTGCGACATTGCCGTACTTACACTTTGAAAGCAAGTGCGCGTGTACAGAGTGTTTCTTTTACGTATCAATTTAATATCTTTTGTGAATATTTTTAAATTAAAAAAAATTAAAACATTTTGTTTTCGAATGGTACTATTTTTTTTTGCATGTATGGACGCTATACTATTGCGAGTTAACGGGAACGCCCTCTGTTAGTTAACATACTGTATATTAAAACTGAAGACTTTTTTGTTTGTACGCGGTAATCTCTGGATCGTCTAATGGGATTTGAATTATTTGATAGCCCAATTCTTGAGGAAGATAAGCTATTGAACATCACGCTACCCTTAGGAGGCGAGCAAAAAGTCAGAAAGATCGCTAAGCAAAAACAAAGTAATAGCGCGGGCGAACGATGCAATGCGACGCGACGCGGTGTATTGTATATTGTCTATCTTACGATTTCCACGGAAACGAAGTCGCGGGCAGAAGCTAGTAACATATAACGTACTTGTACCCTTGTTCTCTTAGCAGCGAGCGGTCGTTGTTGCAAGCGACGCTTGGGAGGGCGCGCGTCGGGCGGAGCGTGTGACGTGCTGACTCCGGGCGGAGCGTGCGACGTGCTGACACCAGGTGGCGCGTGTGACGTGCTCACACCGGCCGGAGCTTGCGACGTGCTTACACCGGCCACGGGCTGCGAAGTGCTTACGCCGGGAGGAGCATGAGACGTGCTCACGCTAGCAGATGCTTGCGATACCGGGCCAGAAGTTGATGGTGCTGCTGTTGCTGCTATTTAACGGAATTTTCATTATTCAAGTAAACATTTTATCATAATTGCAAACTGGATTCAGCTACGACTTAAAATAAGTAGTACCAACAAATAAAAATTATAAACTGCGTAGCTTTTTTTCGGCATGACGTTTTTCTCGTGTTCCTCGCGCTCTTAGGATAGGAGAGGAAGTTAATTTATGTTACTCTAGATATTTACCTGTGATTGGAGGTGCGGATGCGGCAGGCGTTGGCACACTGGATACCGCTGCCGAGCTCGCCGTGGACACGCCCGTCACGTTGCCGGACGCAGCCCCGCTGGGTTGTTCGATACGCGGCATCACCATCGCCACCGCCTATAATAATGTAAAATTAAAAAGGAGCACTTTATGATTTAAGGTTCCATACCATAATGGTAATAAAAAACCAGCCAAATGCGTGTCGGACCACGCACAATGAAGGGTTCCGTAGTTGGGATGATTTATCCCAAGAACGAACTTAACATTGTAATAGAAAAACATGTTCTCCCATACGGAATGTATGGGAGATCATGTTTTTCAAACCGCAAATTTAAGTTGGTCGATTATTACTCGTTAACCTGTAGAGCCTACTTAGCTCTCATAGTTTTCCTTTTAATTTCGTTATATGTACCACTGCTGTGAATTTTTTCACACCAAGTACAACCATTTAGCTAGAAGGACACACACACACACACACACACACACACACACACACACACATACACACACACACACATACACACACACACACACACACACACACACTTGACTCTAACAAAAAAATTCAGTTAAAAGCTTAATATTTCGCAAACCGATCCCTGAATCCAAAAATGGTTTTGAAAAACTCACAATAGAATTTAATTTTTGAAAGACCTTTCTAACGATACACCACAACATGGGGTTGATGTGAAAAAAAAAACATCCCCACTTTACGTGTAGGGGAGGTACGTACCCTAAAAAAAAATATTTTTCTTGATGTAATTTTTCCACTTTGTTGGCATGATTAATATGTATACATATGCCAAATTACAGCTTTCTAGTACTAACCGTCTCTGAGCTAAGCCGCAGACAGACAGACGGACATGGCGAAACTATAAGGGTTCCTTGTTTACTACGGAACCCTAAAAAAGGAACCCCTAAGATGCGACTATGTCTGCCTGTAGGTACGTCCGCCTGTCTGTCATATCGGGAACTACTCATGCTGTCGACTTCAAACAAAGCGTTATAAATAATGCTTGTATATGCGACATCTAGATATTACAAATGAATCAAACATTTAAATATTTTTAGTTGATCTTATAGAATGATCAGTACTAAATGAAAGGGATTATTTATGTGCGTTTTGGGGCTTATAATATTTTAATACACTAACTTCAGTTGCTCCATAAGCAAAACTGCATCGATTGGCATCATCATAAAAATAAAACGTGAGAATAGGTTAGTGGACCATTTTTGAGATACCAAAATACTAAAAAAAAAAAAATTACAAAATTAAGTTGATATTTTATATTTTTAGCTCGGAACCATTCTACAATACAAAACTAGCCTATTGACGTTTTCTAGCTGACTACCATTTTTCCAAAATCTTTAAGAGTGCCAGAGATTTTTAATTAATGTCTCTGGTGAGTGCAGTTAGCAATTAAGAGAAGTCTCAAGAATGTTTTCGTGTAGTGAAAACGTTTAAGGTTTGTACAGTATTTATGCTATAGATTTTCTTAGGGGTCGTCCACTAATCACGTGATGTTTTTTTACCCCGCCTCCCCCTGGTGATAACATGGTGAGGTATTAAACTAACCCCTCCCCCCTACCCAAAATCACGTGTATATTTTTGGTACAAAGTTTCTTAAAAAAAATCAGATTACTTTATCTTTAAATACAGGTTTATATCGTTGACTGGCAACGGCGAGTCAGGGTCACGCGCCGCTTTTCGGCTTAGAAATCTGCGTTTACCGAAAAAATAAATACACGTGATATCTCACTACCGGCCCTTTGTGATATTTCGTGATTTTTTCCGGACCCCGTCGAAGGGATCGTCCCCTTATCATTAATAAAGCATACTTATATCGTTTAGCGATTGATCGAGCGAACCTGTTGAGGTGCTTGCGAATGTGTTGAAGGTTGTGCTGTACTGTCACTAGAACCAGAACTGCCCATGCCTGCCTCACTGGTATCCATGTCCTGAAATGGATTGAAAAACAATCGAAAATATAAACTAACAGCACAGAATAGTACAGAAGGCGCACTCCGCATTTTCGGTATGAAGCTACAAGTACGCGGTTGGCTCATCTTGACGGGCCAATTCAGTGAGCGTAACGTAATCAGAAGATATGACTTACGCGATAGTCAGAGAAGCAACTTCTAGGTGAATACAACTGTAGGTAATTGGCGCTGTGCGACCTGAATTGAACTTTATTATGTCGTAGCAAAACTCGTTTTTTATTTAAATGATTTTGCGGAGTGGTCTGGTGGATCTGTACTAATCTGTGCTAAAAGTTTCAGTTATGAAGCTTATTCTTCTTTAACAACCACAATAGTTGTTCCATAATTGTATTTTAATTGAAAGGTTTTTTTATGGAACAGCAGTATTTTTTAAATTTCGGTTTCCATAGTACCAAATAGTTTTCATATTCGTGTACTATTCCTAAAATATTTTTCACTTTTTTTGTTGTATTTGTTTGTGGAGAAATGTTATGAAAGCGTAATCAAAACATATTTGATATTGCACTAACCTGCGTTGACTCTGGCGGCGCCGTAGATGCTGCCAGGGCAGCTCGAGGGAGCGGTCGAGACGATGAGGCCGGCATGTACTCTGTCGTGTGAGCGTCGTGAGGCGCTGTCGGTCCCACTTGAGCCATGGGACGAATCGATGCCAAAGGTGTCTCACCCCCGCGCCGACTCGCAGTCACACTTTGCTGGGCTACACCTGATCGTGTTTTGAACAATATACTTTTTATGTTCATTAAAGGAAACTGGACAAAGTTGTATGGTGAGTCCATGAAGCAATGGAGATGCAAGTACACGATCACAAGTGTACAATCTTTTTAAATATTTTAATGAAAAAGATCCAAAGCTAAGTGCAGTAAAGGCAATGCAAAGTCAAAGGAACCATGACCTTGGTTTTCGAGGAAAATAGAACTGCAATTTAAATATTTTTTTAAAGTTCCTGCCCAGGTATTCAACATTAAGAGGATTTAAAAAAAACGCTTTTTCCGATGTTTACACACATTATAGTTCTTCAAAACATTTGATCTTTAGCAACTAAACTGTATACAATAATATAGGGTTCTGTTTTTGTAATATAAATCGGGTTTAATTCCTGGCTCAGGTAGCTTTTTCCAACAAATTAAAAATGTAGTTTCATTTTCGAGGTCTTGGTTCCTTTGACCACTTTGCTTTACTACCCATAGTTTCGAATTTAGTCCTGTGCCATCGCAAAAATCAACCTGTATAAACTGATGAATATTATTTCTTGTAGTATAATATTTCTGTAGTTACGTTAAATTGCACCTAAGTATTAAAGTGCTATTCAAAAAGCCGCCAAGAAAAAGAAATTAACATTGTTCCATATATTTTAGTTATTCTTTTACCCAGCAGTTTAATAAAAATAATAATTTTACTCACCAGCCATAGGTTTTATATTAGCGGTGGGTGGATCTGTAGTAGTTTTCTCAGTGGTTGCTTGCTGTTTTGACGCTGAAGCTTGACTTGCGAGTTGCCGCTGAAGTATTGTTACTTTTTGATGAAGTGCTTCCACCTCTCTGGCCTTTTCTGCTTGTGCTTCACTGCGCTCTTTCTCTAATCGTGAGAGACGACCCTCGTATTGCGATTTTATTAGAGCCAATCTCACATCTTGTTCATCGCGTGTACTTTGCTCAATTGCGCCTATTTTATTACGGGACTCATCTAAATCTCTGCTCAACGTATTTTTGAGTTCAGTTAGTTGAACAATTTTACTTTTGGCTTGCTTCAAGACTTGTTTAGATTTTTCTTCTTTTTCCATATTTGCCGTCCTAAGGGTTTCTAGTTCTTGTTTTAATTTGTCTGTATTCACCTTTTCAGTTTCGAGTTTTGCTTGAAGCTCAGCAATATGTTCTTCGAATTTCTTATTAGTTTCCGTTAATGCGGCATCAGCAGCAGCAACATCACCCTCATTCTTTTTCTTTTCTTCCTCTACTGTTTTAACCAACTCCTCATATTGGGCTTTGTACTTTTTAGCAATTTTTCTTATCTGATTTTCTTTATTCCTGATATCAGTTAATGATGCATCCTTATTAGACAGTTCATCTGTTAATTTTGAGTTCGAAGCAATAATTACGGAATGTTCAGCTCTAAGTTTTGTGACTTCTTCAGTAACACGAGCCATATCTTCCCTAAGAATCTGCAATTCTTCATTAAGTTTCTTGTTTTCCTCTGCTAAAGCATTTTGCTGTCTTGATAGCAACGAATACTGTTCCTCTATTTTTGTCTTTTCTACTTTAATACCACTGAGTTCCTCATTTAGCTTCCTGACGTTTTCTTTTTCATTTGTCAACATTTTTGCTAGGGTTTCCCTTTCATTTTGAAGTCGTTTCCAATCTTCGGGACTGGTTTTGTTAGCACGTTCAACTAAGGCATTCACTCTGGTTCTCCATCTTGCACAATCTGCCTTCAAAGCATTATTTTCTGATTGTAAAGTTTCATTTCTCGATGTAAGATCTGAAATTTTATCCTGCAATGGTGCTAGTTGGGATTCCGTTGCTTTAGCTGTTGCTGCAAGCTCTTCTACCCGAGAGGATAATACGTCCCGCTCTTCTCTTAAAATTCTGTTACTGTCTGTCAAGGCATTTAATGTTTCAACTTTTCTCAAAATATCTGATTGCCTATTTACAGTTATCATGCTCACTTCTGTATTTTCTCTCTCTGCTGCTAAAGTCAGTTTAGTGTTATCAAGCTGTTTCTCAGCTATTTCTAACTGAGATTTAAGTCTCATAGTTTCAGCTTGTAGTATGTCAAATTTGGCCATAGCAATATCTTTTTCTTTCCTTAAAAACTTGACTATTTGGAACAATTGTTCAGATGACTTTCCATCTTCTTCATTTATTGAGATGTTAATATTAGAATCATTTCCGGATTCATTAAAGCTCTCTGATCGTGATTGAGATGCATGAGTAACTGACAGCTGTGTACCTAATGCTTGTATTTGATCATGTAATAGAGCATTTTGATCATTTAAGTCTTTCAAGCGCTCAGTTAGCTGGCCATTTTCACTGATTAGTATTTTTTGCCTGTCTAGCCAAGATTTCTTTTCGGTTTCTAAATCTTCTATAGCGCGGTGTTTCGAGGCAGTCAATTCGTTTATTTGATTTTGGGCTTTTAGTAATTCTTCTTTTACATGAGATAAAACTTGTATATCACTGGAATGTAAAATCATTTCATGTGTATATTTGTCTTCAGCATTCTGTACTGCTTCTGACAACTTAGTAATTTCGACACGTGCAGCTTCAAGTTCTGTGCGATAACCATTTGCTTGGAGTAAAGCATTGTTCAATTCCTCTTTAAGACTAGTGAGTTCATTTTTCAATGCACTGTTGCTGGTAGAATGCTCTCCATTAGCATGCAGTGATAACTCAGCTTCTAGCTCTGAACATTTATCCTCTAAACTCTGTAGTTTACTGGCATAGTCTGTCAGTTTTGCTTCAGTCTCTGTTTTATAAGCTTCATATTCGCTGTTAAGAGCTTTTAATTCTTTTTCTGCGCTCTCTGATATATCGCAATATTGTTTTATATGTTCTTTTGCTACATTTAATTGCTCCTGGAAAGATTCAACTTCTCCATGTTTGTCTGATAATTTATTTTCTAGATCCCTTATTTTCTTAACAGTATCATATGAGCCATCCGTACTAGGAGAAAGAGCCACTTTGAGCTTCTTACTAAGTTCTTCATTTGCCTTGCTTTTCTCTAATAAATCTTGTCTCATTTCTGTCATTTCTTTTCTTAAGGTATCTGCTGCATCCTTTTCTTCCTGCATTCTTTCTGTTGCCGTATCCTTTTGCCGTTTCAGATGATCTGCTAACTCTCTAAACCGGTCTTGTTCTTCCTGAAGTCGTCTTCTTAACGCTGAACATTCTCTTGTAGCCTCATCTAACCTTGTTTCGATTTTGGCTCGATTTTCAGTTTCTACTCGCTCTAAACTAGCTTTGATCAATTCCAAATTTTTTAGAAGTAAAGATTGGCCCTGCCTTTCTCTGTTTAACATTTCCTTTTCAGTTTGAATACGTAATTCAGCATCTTTAAGCAATTTCAGTTCCAGTTTTAAATTTTCAAGTTGTATTTCAGCTGCAGCAAGTTTACTCTGAGCATTTAAAGCTTCGTCCCTTAAATGTTGCAAAGAAACTTCATGCTTAGCAATGGTTGCATTATATGCTTTATTCTTTTCTTCTAAAGAAGAAATTTGTTTCTTGTAAGTTGTGATATTGGTTTGCAAAATTTTAAGTCTCTCATTATTATACTCTGAAGTTGAAGCACATTTACTGTTTGCAGCCGTGAGTTTTCCTATCTCCTGTCTCATATTATCAATTTGTTCAAATAACATTCTTTCATTTGTAACTTTTTCCTCTTTATAAGTTTTATATTCTTCCTTCAACATTTCTAATTGCTTCATTGTTTCTTTGTATTTTATTTCAAAAGAAGATACCTCTGGAATGGGATGCTTTGTAATATTTTCAGGTGTAGTGTCCATTGAATATATTCCACTCTTTTCCAACTCTGAGATCTCCGATGCCGACAATTCATGACGTTTTCCCTTCATATGATCATGGTAAAGCTTCTTAAACATGTCTCTTTGTCTGATAAGGCCATTTACCATTTTAGTTTGACGTTCTTGAGCTTCAGTTAACTCAACTACTCTATTTTTCAATGATTCTATTTTATTCTGCATTTCACCACTCTCAAATTGTTCTTTATGGCGTTCAAATTCTTCTTGCTTGTCTGTCATTTCACGAATCATTCGCAAAAGTTTCTGATTATTTGATTGTAGTTCTTGAATATCACTAAATGTTACCAAGGTTTTAGAAATAATTCTTGATGAGCTTAATTCCGATGAATTAGTTGTGTTAGAAGCAGTTTGTGAGGAATCATGATCACCGTTTGGTAATAGACCTCCGCGACTATGTTCTATTTCTTTCAACAAGAAACAAACTTGTCTTCCTAAATCAGCTAACTCACCTTTTAGTTTCGTATTTTCACGACTATAGTGATTAGCAATTTTCGATGATTCACTGTAATCGTCGCGAAGTCTATTACATTCAATCACTAGAGAATCTATTTGCTGGGACAATGCTGTATTGCTTTCTAATGTTTCCTCAAATTCAAGCTTTTGTTTCTGTAGTAAAGGAGCCTTTTCTTCCAACTCCTGAACAATTGAGTTGATGGTGATGTTAAGTCGTCTATTATCTTCCTTCTCTTGAGTCAGTTCATCAGTAACTTTAACCAGCTGAGAGTATATCTGAGTGAGAGACATACCCGATTTCAAAAGTTTACTAGCTGTTGCTGCTGAAGGAGCTAAATCACTTAAAGCCATATCAAGATTTTGAGCATTAGCAGCTTTTAATAAGTCATTTGCATGTTCTAATTCATTCTTTAGAGAACTTATGATTTCATTTTTCTTCTCCATTAATTCTTCATGATCCAAATCAGCTTGTTTATATTTTGTCTCTAATTCACCATACTTTTCAGTTGCTTCATTCAGCAATTTTTGTAATTCTGCAATTCCTTCAGTCAACTCTAACGTTTTAGCTTCAGCATCATCATGCATTGTTTTGAATAAGTCTGCCAGTTTAGTTTTGGCTTCCAATTCTTTTTTGTAATTTTCTGTCATTTTATTTTCTATTTCTCTTTGTTCCATCAAGCGTTGAGTAAGACTTTCCGCTCTATTATTAAGACTTTTTTTAACATCATTTAACTGAGTTATAGTTTCATTTGCAGCATTCAACTCTTCAGTTTTTTCAGCTAACTGCGTTTCTAAGTTCACTGAGCGGCTGGTATTGTTTAATCTTATTGTTTGTAGTTCGGAAGTTAGCCGATTTACTTCCTCAGTCAAGCCAGCAATTTGTGAATTCAGTAAAGTTCTTTCTTGCTCAATGCGTTTTTCGCGATATTGTAAGGAAAGTTCTTTACTTTGTATTTCATCATTTAATGCCAGTGCTTCACATTTGGCATCTATTGCTGCACGTAATTGTTGGGATAGAACAGAATCACTTGAAGTTAATCTTTCAATTTCTGTATCTCGCCTTTGTAATATTCGTGTCAAGTCATTTCTTTCATCAACAGCAGCATCTCTTGAACTTTTGAGAGAAATAATTTCATTTTCCAGTCGGGTTATTTTATCTCGAGCCTTTTCTAATTCCGTATTCAATGATTCAACTTGATGTGTCAGTTCAGTAATGGTTTCGTCAGAAGATGACAACTTCTTTACTGCATCGTCATATTTTGCCGTGACTTCCAGAATTTGAGCTTCTAAAGTTGATACTTTGTCCCCTACAACAGTAATATTAGTAATTATTAAACAAAAGAAAACATATTTTAAATCTGAAACAATGTAATAAAATTGGCGGGGCTTGTTATTTTAGTGAGGTGTATGGTCTCATTAAATGTGCCTGAACGAGTCCTATTTATTTTACCTGATGACGAGGACCTGATATCTGACCTGGACGCTAGATAACGGAACTTTTAAATCGCTACTAGTAAACCCCTCGAGTGGACACATCTAACGAGCCTAAACTCGATGGGTTTACTAGTAGCTATTCAAGGTTTCCGAAATCTAGCGTCCAGGTCCATAATCAGCCCAGCTCGATGGCACCATATTATTTTATTATCATCCGAATGCATACATTTGCGATTAATATTTCTACATAAATTTTATACCAGAATAGACGTTTGTTCATAAGAAATTAAAATTGCATACTTAAAAAAAAAAAAAACTTGTTTTATATCTCAAAATAAACATAATTACAACTGCCAAATTGCTGCAGTAAAGGGATGCATCAGCTGCTCGGACTGTCAAATCGCAATTTAGTGATAGACCTCTTAAGGACGCGTTTTCAGTTATCTCTGCTCTATATTTTTGTGCCCTGAGCCCCTTTTTTTTTAGCGTGGGAAATTATCAAATAACTTAAAACTCTGACACACCCTCCCGCTCTGGGTGGAGCGGGAGGGTGTGTCAGACTTTTACTGACTAAAACCCACCCGTGTTCCTTCCGTTGCCTGTTTCGTTGACTTTTATGTGGTCAAACACAAAGAAAAAAAGGATTTCTTAAAAGAAATAATGCTCTGAACACGATTACCACCATAAGGAACTTAAACGATCAACCTCGTCCCCTAAGCTACTATGGTACGACCACGGGGAAAGGCTCCATCGTTTTACTTCGGAAGAAGTAGGAAAACCTTGAAACTTTCTGTCACACCTATATTAAATCAGTCCCATTTTATTTGTCAGATACCCGGAGATGAAAGATAACCAGTGATTGGATAAGGTAGTGCAATTTAGGGTCAACAACCTCAAATAATATCATTAGCATGGATAAGCCCGGCCGTCATAACCCGCGTACAATGGTCCACCTCAAAGACTAAAAGTGAAAACCAGTCCCTCCATAGAACATGGATAAACCCACGGAAGGCTGGGATTTTGTAATCTTAAGCTGTTGGTCCTGGCTATCATTAGTAGATCTTGGAACCTTGTTACAAGTAGTGAGAAGCACAAGTCTGATAACCCGTCTTACCAAGGGGAATAGTGTTATCCAGTAACTGGGTAATGGAGGTCAGATAGGCAGTCGCTCCATGTAAAATACTGGTATTCAGCTGCATCCGGTTAGACTAGAAGCCTATCCCAATATAGTGGAAAAAGGCTAGGTAGATTGATTGTTTGTGTGTGAAACAGTCCATACTGACATCCAATTTAGTCACAGCACAATTTCATAATTCCGGTTAACACAAGCCAAGAATTTCAGATAACAGATGATCAGTCCGTAAAACAAGCCAAGGTATCTTCAAAACTGATGGGTCACTTGAAATCACTGTCACGAACTAACTGAAGAATGTGTAACCCAATTTAGCTATTATAGCTATCTACATATCTATAAAATAACAATAGCTTTAGAATGTAGGTTGTGGCCAAAGGGTACGAATTCTGTAAGTGTCTCATCTCACTCCCTCTCAAATCTCCAAAAATAATTTACCATTATTCCCACTGCTCCCCAGTAAACTCTTTTGTAAGTTACATTGCAATTTAACATTGTAATGTTGTTTGGTCTATGTTATTAAATTTCTACAAATCTTTTCCATTTTATCATCTAGTTTTTTAACAATATTGACCAAGTCAAATGCAGTTTTTACCTCTTTCAAGTCCTCAGTAAACTATCTGAGGACCCAAAAAATTACTAAACAAAGTAAGTAATATTTTTAAGAAGCCTATTTTCAGAGTTTTGTGGTAATTGTTGGTGGTTTTGGTGTAGGTACCATCGTGGAAACCCATAACTAACCACTTTGAAAACAAAATCCCGTGCACACCATGACCACATCTGTTATTGCACCGGTTCTATAGTGGCAGAGTGCTGCAAGCAAGAATAGTCCTTACGGTAATAATAATTTTAATAATAATTTATTCACCAAAATAAGAACCGGTGGTTGGTTATGGCTTTCAGCGATGGTACCTACCCTAGATGGGAGCTAGTGTAAGTACTTCTGCTGAGAATGTATTGGAGGCTTGACTGAAACAATAGTCAAACAATGCATTTTGCAAGTTAGAGAACATTTGAAATATTAATATTGCATAACATTTGGAGGAAGGGCAGGTACCTCAACCATCATAGCGTAAACCTTTGTTAGGAGACTGTCCCTCAAACAGGAATCTATATCTCTAAAATCCGCCCTGAATACTTGGAATTATAATTGTATTCAGTAGCAGGTAGGTAGGTATGATTTAAGTGAAATTTTATACCTAAGCCATATACCAAGTATAAATAGTTAGATACTTTAACAGTCTTTTAAGTTCTGTTTGAGCCACATGTTTAAAATACCAGTAATTAAGCATTTATTGAGCATCAGCGTCACAAACAGTTGTACTTTAAACACCCTAAGACGACCCACTGACCCAACTACCTACATGGACATTTTTTGATCTAAAACGTAGAAAATTAGGGTTACTATAAACAATGAATATAAATTTCAGGAACACTATTAATGAGTAAGAAATACAAAACAGAGTAAAAATTGTGTAATTACGATGAATTAAGAAAACAGATAGATTAGAATGTAAAACAAAGAAAAGATTTCAAGAATTTCGGAAAATGAAGCATTGAATGAAAGCGTCACGAAACACCGGTTTACTTACCTATCTGGGACTTATTAGTTTCATGTAGCGCTTTGGAAGTTAAGTATTCTTCAAATGTTGAATCAATATATGCATTGATCTTCCCCGCAACAAGAGTAGGTAAATTAGCGATTTCCTCGTCTGATAAAACATTATTCAAATGAGTTTTAACACCGGCTTCCGATTCAGCGGCCTCCATCTTCGACCGATATATTCACAATTCCACAGATTAAGTCAAACTCAAAGTCTTTAGTCTAGTCACAATTTACACCACAGATTAACAACCCCTGAGAACCCCACTACGCGGGCGGGGCGCGGCACGCGGCAGTGGTGCACGGCGCACAGTTTCTGCCGAGCCAGATAGCGGCGGTTCTTTAAACCAAAAGAAAATCACAAAAAACTAGTAAAAAGGCCAATCATTTTCTGATATTTTTGTATGGGGCGAATACATAGATCGCAATTTTGGAGAACCATGGGAATAATTGAGAATAAAAATAAAACACAACTTAGGGGGAATTATACGTTTGCAGGTTTGTCCGAAAGGTTGCGGGTTTGTCCGAAAGGGATATCGCGGCCCCGGCACACAGGCAACGGAAGGAACACGGGTGGGTTTTAGTCAGTAAAAGTCTGACACACCCTCTCGCTCTGCCCAGAGCGGGAGAAGTCATTTGATGATTTCACATCCAGGAAAAAAAAAAAAGGGGGAATTATACGTACACTATCATATATCTAGGATTATAAATAGGATCCTATCTTCCTACACAAATGACCCATAAGATCATATCTGTGTATTAGGTGGGTATTACACTATATTAACTATGATCAAATGATCATACATAAATGATCAAACATATAATAAAATTCTAAAATTGTAAAATAGACATAATCATGAGTAATTTGTGAGCTTTGTAGATAGTATAATTATGATATAATATGATAGTGTAATATCCCCCTAAGCCCGACATACTCATATTATGTCTATTTTACAATTTCATTATATCTTTAATCATAGATATGATAGTGTAATACCCTCTAACACTATCAAAATCTTTGATCAAAGATGATTTGATTTACATGTCACTTATCTAGGATCATAGATCTATTGAGTCATACTTATATGATAGTGTAATACAAATTATGAATCAAATCGACTTCGATCAAAGCTTTTTGACATTTGTTGTTAGATAGGATCATAGAAACAGATCTTGCCATATTGAATATTATATATTGAATTTTCACATTAATTTTCATAATTTCCTGATAAAAAATCCGTCCATAAAATTATATGATTTAGCCTTTTAGTTTTGTTACTACCATTTTCGAAATTGTCGATTTTATTGACGGATAAAAAGTAAGTGCAACGTTTAGTGTAAGTTCACAATATGCTTAGTGTAATTCTAAAATTATTGTTCAACAATTTGTTGGCAGCACTGCTTTACAAAAAAAAGCAAACTGCTACCGGGCGGCCAGGAGTTCATTATTTTAGCTTCATTGGTTCTATATTTCTATTTGTTATATTGGGTGCCGAAAGGCTGCAGTATTTTGTTTGAATAGACTATTGTAACCACATATGACAAAAAATAGGATCCTAATTATATATGTAATACACAGATGATATGATTCTAGGGGTCATATATTTGACCTACCTAGCGGCGTCATAATATAGAGACATAATCAACTTCTAGTATTCAATTCAAGATACAAAACTTTTGTTCGAAAAGGAGGAATTTATGTTCGAGCTTTGTTCGAGTGATAGAGGAGGATACGGGCTCGGAATATTCAAGTCAACTTTTTGGTGATATTGTGCATTCCTACATTCCGCCTAGGTTTTTGAAATGATTGAGCGAATCTAGCGAACGAAGATAGTATTTTTTATTTATTTTATTTGAAGTAGAAATTTCGACACTTTCAATATTTGGCCATGGCTGTTTGCTATTCCCGGTAAACATGGGCGTTTTTGGATTATTACGTAATCGAATAAATATCCAATTTCTAATTTTGAAATCGTTTTCAAAAACCGTTTTTAGAAATGGGAAATCATCAAATGACTTCTCCCGCTCTGGGCAGAGCGAGAGGGTGTGTCAGACTTTTACTGACTAAAACCCACCCGTGTTCCTTCCGTTGCCTGTGTGCCGGGGCCGCGTTATCCCTTTCGGACAAACCCGCAACCCCAGCAGGCATTGGTCTTTCGACCCCGTCGGTTGGTGCTGACATCTCTTTGAGGCGCGCGTGGAACACAACGCGCCGTCGACACGGGCCTGGTCCTTATCGGACGGCGAGCTGCCCATTGCTCACCGTCCGCAAGCCCGCGCCTTCGGTGGCCGGAAGTCGGCTCTGGACTCCCGACGCCCGGGGCGTCTCCTGCGGCGACTAGGGCCGCGAGGGCGTGCAGCTTGCATCTCCCTCGCGCGCTCCGCCTCCTCCTTCGCAAGCATAACTGCTTCGCAGAAGGAGGTGACGGCCTCCCATGCACTCTCGCTCCGAACCATGGCCTGAACCAGGGCCGGACGCGAGAGATCGCCGCCGCCGATCGCCTCCGTGAGGACACGGCGGTGCTCCGCCCAAGCCGGGCAGATCTCCACCGTATGCTCCACCGTGTCCTCCGGGCGATCCACACAGTGGTGACACCCGGGCGTTTCCTCCCGCCTTACGCGGAACAGGAACCTCCCGAAACAACCGTGTCCGGTGAGGACCTGCGTCAGGCGGAAGGTGAGGACGCCATGGCGCCTCTCAAGCCACTCCTCAAAGAGGGCACTTATCGCCGCAATTGTGGCGTGCCCAAAGGAGAGGCTTGGAGTTTCGATCGTATCAAATATTATTATTCGGTTGTAAATGCATCGATCAAAACTATAAAAAAAAACAAATATACTTGCTTACGAAAATCTACTCTTGCGGTGGTTTTGTGAAATCGGTTTGTCTAGTTCGGATTATTGATACGAAACGATTTTTGACTGAAATCGGATGTAAGATACGTTTTGATATATCTGACATTCTGACTTACTGAAGACGTACAATAAAATGATGCCAGAACGCAACAAAACGGACGATTTTTGTCCGTTTAGATATCTTTACGTCCCTTCGATGTCCGTTCATATATTCAGTCCCTTTTCCGTCCCTTTTTAAATATGGAAGATCTAAGTACAATAAATAACTTTCTAATTACAAAAATGCGTTTTAAATGCAAATACCAAAACGCAGTTTTAAAAATTACAAAAATGCGTAGGTAAAACTTTAAGTGAAAACGAAACGCGCAGCGTGTGAATGCAATTTCAGACCACTGCTTGCGAATGCGAATATCGCCACTTCGCCAGCCATCCTTTTTCCACGCGCTTAGCGCATCCCTTAGCGCTTGCCTTCCACGCACATAAACAACCACAATCATTCGAATAATGAAATTGTAAAATAGACATATTATGGGTATATCCCTCTCAGGGTGATATTACACTATCATTATTATAACATATACGTATCTACAAAGCTCACAAATTACCCATAATATGGTTATTTATAATTTCATTATTACTTTGATCAAAGATCTTTGATCAAAAATCTTTGATCAAAGGTTTGATAGTGTAATACCCACCTTAGTATCCTTGATTGCAACGAGTTCAGGAATCAAGGATGTCGTGAAGTTTGAGCCGACCAAAGACATGCAAAAAACAAAATTAATAACTAAAAAGTAAAAAATAAACTAAAAGCAAAAAAACCTTTAAAAAAAAGATTTCATTTAAATGCTCGAAAAAGAAGGAAATAAAATTTTCTTTTAAAATGTTAACTATCAACTTAAAACCTCATTATACACAATTTATATGATCATAAAAGCTTGTCGCGCGATTTACTTGTGTAAATTTGAATAACATTAGTCTGCAATTTTTTTTATTTTTTATTTTCGTTTAATTAAATACTTATAGGTACTTACGCAAACCTCGCGACAAGCTTTTATGTTCATTTAAAATTGTGTTATTAAAAATAACTATTCCGCCATCTTGGATGGTCCGCCATATTGGATTTAGAATGACGTCATATTATTTCTAAGTTACTCTCAAGAAGCCCTTTCATTTGATTTGTACAAATGCATTAAAAATAACTATTCCGCCATCTTGGATGGTCCGCCATATTGGATTTAGAATGACGTCACACAGCTCATCGTGTATTGTCATCCAAACTAAACGTGTATACAAAATTTCAGCTCAATCGGTTGAAGATTATCTGCTCCAAAATTGAGTAGCAAGATTCCACGCGAACAAACATACATACATATATTGCAAGTTAAATAAAAGCTTTTAATAAAATATTGAACACCTTAAATTTTTTTTTTCACTTTTTATTTGGTTGCCCTAAAAACATAACAGTACTCACGCCTTTTTATGTATACTTTTTTCTCATTCAATCGTAACATATTCTCTAGCCGTCCTTTTTGTCCAAAAATCGTCCCATTTCAGGTAGTGAATCGTCCGAAAGTCGACGCAGGTACTGGCAACACTGCGTACATACAACTGTGCCGCCATCTAAGATGAGCTTTTAGTTTTTAGTTTTTAACATACCATAACATACTATTGATGTTAATTTGAGAGGATATGTTACGGAGATTTTATCAACGTAGAACTTCACTCGATCAACTTTAGTGTTAATTTAAATCTCTAATCAAATAAATTACATTTATTGACTTAAAGGCCTAGGTAGACAGGTCATAAAAAAAAAACAACATTGAAAGAAAAAAGATACGCACGATTTTTTGCAATAATTTGTAGTTTTATTTTATTGTTATCATCGTATGCTAGCCGTTTTCCTACCGTAAATAACAAAAATTCAACAAAAGTTTTAATTGTGTTCTTGTGTCTTATGTCGGTACACTCTTATTTTCAGATTGTGGCATAAAAATGGAAGAAGAACAATGTTTACATGAGTGTGAAAGCTACATTCAGAGTCATAATATTTCTTTAATATTAAAAGATTGTATAGTGCAGTTATGTGTAAACAAACCTGAAAATCCTGTGGCTTTTTTAAGACAGTATTTTCAAAAATTAGAACGGGTGAGTAAAGTTATTATTTAAAATAATAAACTAAAGTGAAAATGGTGTTCAGATCTTGTAGGTTCTGATGGGGGCTCGTGGCTAAATAATAATAGCTGCACGGATCGATCGATGGTTAAGCTACACTTGCTGAGGTCGGTTCGTGGATGGGTTACCATCCATTACACAACGAGACCCTTCTGTGCCTCGAAAGTACGATGCAGTTGGTCCCGATTGTCATTTGTAGATGTTTGACAAGGAGTATCATATTACCCAGTAACTGGGTTGTGGAGGTCAGAAAGGCTGTTGCTCCATATAAAAGCTGTGTCAGCTGCATCCGGTTACACTGGAAGCTGATCCGAAAATATTTGGGAAAAGGCTAGGCTGAAGATGGACTTAACAAATCGTTATGAAAGGACCCTGCACAATATGTTTGGAAAAAGCCGTTCTGCCAAGGCTGAAATTTTGCTACAATATAGCCTGTAACATGCTGATTAACACTTTCAGTGTCCATGCATTACATGTAATGCACTAGTAGTTATCTTTATATTCACTACTACCTGCTGCCAGCGGCTTCGTGCATGTGATCATTTTATAAATTATATCCTATGTTACTCAGTGAAAATATTGCATTCTACTGGTGAAAGAATATTTAAAATCATTACAGTAGTTTTTGAGTTTATTCATTACTAACAAACATTAAAAAAAATCAAATCTTTTTTCTTTATAATATTAGTTTAAATTTCAGATAAATTTACCAAAATCAAATAATAGAACCAGTTATATTGTTTGTTTCAGCGTTTTTAAACAGCACTATTAGAAGTGATGCTCATACGCCAGTGACATTGCATGTAACACATACAATAAATAAAAAAATGCAAATGTTATCTGAGGGTGATAGACAAATTTTCGCTCTCGAAACGTAGTATAGCATATTGTAGAATAAATAAATGTCCTTAATAACATCACAATGCAATATCATTATTGGACATATGGTGATAGAATTGCCAATAATCTTGGGACAGTGAAATTGTTAAATGTCAGAATAGGTGCAAAAAAAAAAAAAACACCTAAATATAAGGCTAAAAGCGTTTTGGTGTTTTTTGTCTCCGACCAGCCGTTTGTCGTAAGAATTGTGTCGAAGGGATCGGTTCGAAATGCAATATTACTGTACTAGGAGAATATTGGATGCAAGAGCGAGCGAAGCGAGCTTGTGACTTGGGGCACCCCGATTCGGATAGGTTAGGTTAGAAGGGGCTGGCGGGGTCTGGAAGAGCCCGCCATCGCGCAAGAGCGCCAGCAGCAACTGGTCTACCTAGATTGGGATGGACGATGATGGATGTCAATAGTGCCAGCTACAAAATTTGTATTGTGGTTTACCACATAACGAACTCTATTCTTCGATAATATGTAATACCATAATAACGTAACATGCATTGTTTTCTTCTTTTTGCTAAATAAATTATTATTATTATTATTATTATAAGCCCGGTGCATATCCGATATTATGTACGTCCCTGGTGGCACCTGCCTGGTGGGCACTTGCTGCTACTATGGGATCAAGGGTTTGGCGAGTCTTGTCGGGAATTAACTCGACGTGCTTTTTTTTGGTAGGCGGCTGATGCATCCGAATGCCCATGTTTGACGTTGTAAAAATCGACCTCTGTGGTAATTATTTGAATATAAGTGGGTCTCATCGACTTCTACAACGTCATTAGGACTGGTTAACATTTCACGTCTATGAGCCACCTCACACACTTCTCGCTAGTAGTGATAAACTTGAACTGCAGTTTTGCGAGTTACACCTACATCCCTAGCCGCCTGCGAAACCTTATCTATTCTAAAAATGTGTAAAATTAGACTTTCGATTTGTTAAAAATAGTAGATTGTTTGCATATGGAACAAACAACAATTTTTAAGGCGAGAGTGTGTGTCTTTGAATCCAGGCGGAGCGAAGGATTCTAAAGTAGAATCCTGAGCGCAGCGAGGGATTCAAAGTACGTCCCTCGAGCTTAAAATAGTG
Source organism: Agrochola lota (assembly GCA_947364205.1). Classification (NCBI taxonomy): domain Eukaryota; kingdom Metazoa; phylum Arthropoda; class Insecta; order Lepidoptera; family Noctuidae; genus Agrochola; species Agrochola lota. Next base: position 11,383,228 of record OX376236.1, read on the forward strand.
TTGCTCCCGAGGTGAACACTACTTTTTAACACCCTCTATGAGAAAATAAACGTGTGCAGTCCGACCCCCGTCAGGACCGAAGTTCCTTCTCACGTATGTTTTAAAACAAAAACAATTTTATCGCAGCCGCCATCTTGGATTTACATTTAATAATAATAATAATAAATCATTTATTTCGAGCAACAGGACTTAACAATATACTTACAAACTATGTTAGTAGTACACTTACAAACAAAACAGAAAACAGATTGTGACATCATTGCTGCAAGGTGACAGGCCCAGCCGAAACCTTGCAGCTGTGGTTCACAAACACACAATCAAGCCTACTTGCAATCATAGACAGGATGCTGTTGGCGCTGCCCCGTACCCCACGGACCAAGGATGCGCACCTTTTCCGCATCACCGTGTAGAAAGAGTCTACGTGAGCTTCAGCAAACATCCCTGATGCGCTGCAGTATCGGGGCAACCCCATCAGCACCCTGAATGCGTTATTGTATTGGACGCGAAGGGCGCTGTATGATTTTTGAGTATAATGACCCCACAGACTGCAAGTGTAAAAAGACGTGCAGTAAGCAGTAAATATAGTGCGCTTGACCTCATTAGAAGCACGCCTGAATCTGCAGGCAATCATATTAGTTCTCACACACAGCGCCCTCCGCTCCCTATCAATATCCTCATCGTCTTTGAGGTCAGTGTTCAATAAGTGACCCAGATATTTAAATTGGTTTACCCTCACAAGGGGTATACCGTTCAACTTCACTGAAGGCACTGCTTCTGGGTATTTACCCCTGGCCCCAAAGACCATGACTACACTTTTTTAAACATTATATGCCAGACCATGTAGTCTGGCATAGTGCTCGCAAGTGACTACGAGTGTCCTTAGCCCGCAGATTGACGCACTCAGCAGCACCATGTCGTCAGCGTAGCTAATGTTATTACAACACACGCCATCAATATGACACCCGACACGCATGCTGCTAAGCGTGCCAATTTAGACCTCACTATCAACTTTAGCACCCTCGAAATGAAAACGACACCAATGAAGAAATTATATATTACATGAGACTTAAAAACATAACTGGCGAAATGTAAATGCAATTACACCTCTGCCCAACCCTTCGGGGAAACAAGGCGTGATGTTATGTTATTTATATTTAACACATTTTTGGCGGCAACAAATTATATACTATAATTGCTGCTTCAGAACGAAATGATACCGGAATCAGTGGTGGTCAGTGTCTCATTTCCGTCACTGGAAGAACTCAGTTTATTATATTTTTCTTTGGCGACATTATTAAATTACAGCCCCGTCGGCGAGATCTCCAGCGAAAGCCAATTTTATAGTCGGAGCGTTGTTCTGTGCTCATGTTCTGCCTGCAGTTCGGGCTGCGAGCAACCCTATTAAGTATTAACAACCAAGAACGAGCAGCTTCCACCGCTCGTTCTTCGTTGCTGATAGCAGGAGCGTAATTCCAGATATTCAAATTACGCGCTAGAATTAATTGGACGACACCATTGTCGACACCTAATTTTATAAAAAACTTAAAAAATATAAAGAAATACTTAAAACTTAATAATTAAGTACAAACTAAAAGGCTTTAAAAACTAAATAATTAAATTACAAACTAAGATAAAACTGAAACGAAACAAACAATGAAATAATAAAAAAACTATCAACCTAGGTATTAATAATTTAAACAACTATTATGTACTAGGGTACGTCCAAAAATATCACGTAAGCAGATTTATTACAATTATTTACCCCCCCATCCCCCTTGTCAGCAAAAGTAAGCAAAGCCGTAAGGGCTTTGCTTACTTTTGCTCCCCCCTCCCCCCCATGCTTACGTAAACATTTTTCAAATATAAATGTATTTTTTTAAATATAATAATTATAATGATATAATTATAATTTTAAAAATAAGAAAATAGATTTAGGATAAAGAATAGATTATACTGATACAGTATTCAACATAGAGTAAGGGACAAAAATATTATAATCTTACGAACATAACAAACTTATTTTAAATTTTTGGTATAACTTGGATTTGTCTATTTGGAACGACATCTTATTTAAACGTTAAACTTTGGCTAATGGAATCAACGGTAACACAAATGTTAACTTGCTTTGATATGCTTACAATACGTCTACTCACTATAGTATCCAAACGAAACAATACACTGACAGAGGAAATTTAGACAAGTGAATAGCGCGCGGTAATTCCCCTAATCGGTCCTAAAGCGAGTGCCTAAACTTATGCATTATTTGCGGGAATCCCCGAAAATGCGTTTCGTTTTCAAGCATAGACAATGTGAGGGTCGCCATTCGTGTAAAAAAGTAAATAATTTCCGATGACGTAATCATCATTTAGACTCCCCTACCCCCCATGTCATCCAAAATAAGCAAAACAAAGACCCCCCACCCCCCCATAGTGCTTACGTAATATTTGAACAGCCCCCTATTACTATTTGAATTTTCGAAAGTTCTAAGATATTTAAAAAAAATAACGATTTTTCGCGGGTTTTTTTACATCATCTCATGGTTTTCGACTAGAGAAATAATTTCGAAGAGAGGAATAAAAAGAGGTACCATTTTGGAAATAAAGAGAGCTCAACAAAAAAGTACCGAAAGCTCCTAACTCAGAAACGGTGCGTCGTAGTACTATGCGTCTCAGAGCTTACATGGTTTGGGCACGCCACAATTGTGGCGATAAGTCCCCTCTTTGAGGAGTGGCTAGAGAGGTGCCACGGCGTGCTCACCTTCCGCCTGACGCAGGTCCTCACCGGACATGGTTGTTTCGGGAGGTTCCTGTTCAGGATAAAGCGCGAGGAAACGCCCGGGTGTCACCACTGTGTGGATCGCCCGGAGGACACGGTGGATCCAAAAAAAAAGAGCTTAATTGGTTTCTATGGACAAGGTTAATAAGGTGCTGCAATAAAATGAATCGACTTAAAAAAATAAACTATATATGCTAGCTGAAAGATGCGCAGATTTGGATGAGGTGCGGCATTACTATTCATCTTACCCTTGGCGGCGGACTTGTTGTCGCGCAACCCTTCCGACTGCGTTGACGCAATTGTTGATGTGTTACGAAAGGTTCTGTCCTACCCTTCGGTTAGCAAGGAGTTCTGGTCCCGGTCCAAATCGGTTGAGACGAAATTCTGCCGTCCTTACCTGCCTCCTATGCTGAAACCAGATGGAACGCTGGCTCATACCGCGCAAAAGAAGGCAAACCTATTGGCCTATATCTTTGCTGAAAATTCACGTCAAGATACGGCCTCTTACTTACCACCTAACATACCTCACTGTGGCTCCGCAATGCCGGAGATAACAATCCACCTGAGAGAGGTCCGTAAGGCCCTTTGCAGTCTGGACGTCAATAAAGCCAGCGGTCCTGACGGAATATTTATACTTGTATACGGAATATTTCGTACTTGTCCCTACGAAGCTCAATACTCCCTTCATCCAATTTAAAAGGTAGTTTTGACAATTTATCATTACGATCTTATTTACCTAGATTTATGCTCAAGTTTCTAAATCGAAGGTAGATATGAGATTTTTCATACAAACTGTATGCCCTCTTTTTACCGCGACAGGGGCTGATGAAAAAAAAACAAAAAAATTGCCTAACTAGCGAACTAGAATGAATGAATTCAAATGAAATGAATTGCAATTATAACACTGAATTTGATCTTGTAACCGTTTTAGGGTGTAAAAAGGGCAGTTTCAAAATACTTTTTTTACCTCTAAAACTAAATATTCGGTGTTACGTTATTAATTATTGCATTTCAAAATCAATTAGTTTTTAGTTCAGTAGTTAGCCACATTTCATATTTCCATACAATATTATTGCCAAATTAAACAAAACAGGTAAATATTTGACAGCTATTTGCGACGTTGCCAACTTTTATGATTTAAAACGCTCGTAAATTAATATCATCCCAAGGTGCCGTTCGCTCAATTGCGGTTGAAATCGGTGCTCGAAGTGGAATACCTCGAAGTCGAAAACGTAACCCATCACATGTAGGTGTTTTTCAGTAGGATTGCTAATCTAAAAAAATATTAGTACTGTAACCTAGTGGGATATTTAACAAATAATAACATAATAAGGACAACATTTACTTCTTTCAATAATATGCATATTTTCCTCAAGTATCACATTACTCATAATGTTTGTTAAATGATAAGTTGGTGAAAAAGTCTAATACAGTCATTCATACTAATAAGTAACAGTGTCCATATTATTATACCTTTTGGAAGTGGAATAATTCTTAATAACATTTTAAATAGCAGTGGACCACAGTATAGTGGTACTTATAATACGCCAGATATGACAAAACCCAACCTGTGTATGAAGGCAAGTAGCCATATTTTTCACAATGCATGTTATGCCTGTCGCATATAAATTTGCACACATTCATTGTTAGTTAGTCTCCTAGGCGCTTGTAAAAATTAAACCAAATATTTCTCCCCGAAACTGTCAATTCAGAACTGGATGAAGTCATGCAAATAGATCTAGTACCTATATGTGTGCGTATTGCCTTCTATAAAAAAATATATATTTATATCACATCTCTTGATTGGTCTGCAGCCAAATTTTCTGTCTTTGTGGCTTTCAAAATTTCGATACTATTTTTTTAAGGATGAAGTCAAGGCTGCACAAGCTGCAGCAGCTGCATCAGAAGGTGAAGCAGACGGAGAACTTTCACCACTGCCTGTGCCAGGGGGACAGCCTCCGCGTAGACGTGGCGGCATTAGTGCTGAACCAGTTACAGAGGAAGATGCTACCAGCTACGTCAAGAAGGCAAGTTTAACCTGAATTATAAAAAAACCGAGCCGTTATACATGGTCAAATTAAATTAACTAACGAAACTCCGCTGGCGTGTTGGGTATCGATATCTTAACACGACAAAAAAATATCCTACGTATTTTCTAACCTCATACTTCAAGTCTACATGCGGTGGTTGACATCCAAAAAAAACAATTTTTTTTTGTTATATCGGTATCACGTCTGCGGAGTTTCGCTTTCGGAATTTGACAACATAGTTTTGAAACACTAGGTTGTTTTAAAACTATGTTGTCTTCTGGCCACTTCAAGTGAAGTAAATTTTTTTTCTTCAATATTTGATTTCAAGCACTAGTAACGTAATAATTTCAATACAGGTGACTTCCTAATTAGAATTAAGTATTATAAATGGACAGGATTTTGATACGTATCTAATAATCATCATCTATCTATTCTACATATTACGTTATAGTCATAGGTCGATGATAGCTTCTTCGCAGAATGGCTGGTTTATCCTAGGTCTGACCAACGGCAACGCTCTTGGGGCAAACCCGAAATAGATCTCGGTTTCTGCCTTTGACTGATGTATTTTTAGGCAAACCTTTACCTAACTTTTAGGTGTGCGTAGTCGCAGCGGAAAAATGACGAATTTCTTCATTTCAGTTTAGCAGATATTTAGTGTATGACGTCGTGTAATTGTGTATCGTCAGTAAAAATTTGTGCATCCAACCATTGGGGAGCTATTCAACAAAAACTGTTTCCGCTGGGACTACGTCATCCCAGCGTAACTTTTTTTTCCCTATGGACGTACAACAAAAAAAATACATTCAATCATTAGTGTGTAACGAGACGTAAATGTGTATGTTTAAAGGCTTGTGCAGACCAGCGCGACTTGTCGCGCGACGCGACACGAACAATACAATTTCTAAGAAATCTTCACAGTATAACAATAACCGGTGTCGCGTCGCGCGACAAGTCGCACTGGTCTGCACAAGCCTTAAATGAAATTTGTGCGTCCTTTATTTACCAAGTTATTCAAGTTTCCGCTGCGCTGACGTTTGGCTATTTGATGAAAATCATATAAAACGGTTTAGTGCAGAGTTGTAATTTTTTACGCACGTTGCTTTGAATTTGTGTGTAATGTGTGTGAAAACTGAATTTGAAAAAAACATACCGTTCAGAAGATTACACGTAAAAGTAAAATAAGGTTATTAGGTCCAAGCACTTAAAATATTACTATATAGCCTAACTTATAACGTTTATTTGTATCTTGTAAGGGTCTACAATATCCTGCCATGTTTCATTTATCTGCTCTTAATAATTAACGAGCAATGGCATAATTTACTACGACTGGACAAAACCCCTTGAAAGCCCGCTTCTATGGTTGTCATGCTACTTGTTCTGTTGGGGAACAAATAAAATCATTTATCATTTACAGTTTTTAAGAATTTATTTTCCCTTCCATCAATAAACTTGAAAATTGACCCGAATATACTGCCTTACTTATCTACATACTACTTATCGAAATGGCTTTTTTAAAATGATTTTTTATTAAATATTCGAAAACTGTTAAAGGTGGAATTGTGTAGAGGAAATACGTCATCCACGCGGATGAAATTTGGCTGTGACAGACGGACATCCAGAAACACGAGTGATCCCATAAGGGTTCCGTTTTTTTCATTCGGACGTACGGAACTCTCAAAATGTGTTAAGGCTGCAGAATTCAGGAAAGCTTTAATTTTTTAGGTGGTGCCAAAAGATTACAAGACAATGGGTGCTCTATCACGTGCTATAGCTTCTAATGTTCTCTTTACCCATTTGGATGAATCTGAACGAGCGGACATGTTCGATGCTATGTTCCCAGTGCAGTGTCTACCTGGTGAGACGGTCATCAGGCAGGGAGACGAAGGAGATAACTTTTACATTATTGATTCTGGAGAAGTCGAAGTGAGTAAGCTTTAGTTTCATAAAAACCAAATAATAAAATTACATAACATAACCCCCAATATATTTTTTAGGCACACGTGTACTTATAATACATCCTTGGGTTCGATTCCCAGGTTCGATTGTTGTTGGGCTTTCCATAAGAAATTTCTTAGAAGCAGCCACGAGTCTGGATGTGTGCCCTGTTGATGGCAATAGATTCGCCCCCTATTACATACATAGGTCTTAAACATAACTGGCGAAATGTGGGTGTATTAAAAATGAATATAATAGGTAATTATTATGGATCTTAGGTCCTAGTGAATGGTGAACCTGTTACAACTATTGGGGAAGGAGGCAGTTTTGGCGAACTGGCTTTGATATACGGCACACCGAGAGCAGCCACAGTTCGCGCACGCACTTCTCTGAAGCTGTGGGGCCTGGACCGTGACTCTTACCGTCGTATATTGATGGGTTCCACTATTAGGAAGAGACGCATGTACGATGAATTCTTGTCGCGTGTCTCAATATTAGGTAAGCGATATTAATAAAATAATTATTATGTAGGTTTTTTTTTTTTAATTGCTCCATATACACGGTCAAATTAAATTACTTAGCGAAACTCCGCAGACGTGATGCTGATCGATACGTAAAAAACAAAATAAAAATACGAATAAGAAAAAAAAAACTCAACTCATACTTTAAGTAACTACACTATACCATTGGTCGTTGACCCCAAAAAAGAGATCTTCAAATCTTTCTTTTCCATCAAGTTTACGCAGTTTCGCTAGCAAAGGAAAATGGGCACCAGTTGAGAATTGAGAACCAGTACCTTAAAAAATGTGTGCTGTAGCCTGTACTTATCATTAGGACGGTTGTTGTAATGCTAGCTAGTGAACCACTTCGATCCAAGATAGCACGATAAATTCACATGGCTAAAAATGATATATTCGAGTAATTAATTAATGATAGATTTGGTATGTATTCCATGTTCAAATCCTTGTTTCCAAATTTATATTATTTCCAGTTAAAGAAATACATATCAACGTTAATGACAGCGTAAATTAAGTTGATTTCAGAATAAATAGTATGACTATTGAAAAAGTCATCAAAAAGTTTGAAGTCGTAGCGAATAGGCTTTAAAGTTTCTTCTCAGAGTTTTCAGATAGGGAAAAACCGACCTCAATTAGCTTAAAAAAGCACGACAGCGATATTGCTTATATCTGAAATAAGCCCTTAGTTTTTAATTCTGATTGTCATGTAAAAGAGTTTAAAACCTACTTACAGAGATAAATATCGTTTTCCCAAAAATACCGATTTATTTGCATGTTTCGAAACCTAATCCCAAACGCAGGATACCTATTTTTGCGTAGCACTACGGTATGCTACGCTTATGGAGGGGCCCAGGGCCCCACTCACAGCACACTCCCTGATAATGCCGCATGTGATTGTGCGGTCCTGTTCAAATGGACCGGCTAAAATCTATCTCTGCCGGCTGTACTAGCAGATACCGTCGGCACGAAGTGGCTGTCTTCTGTAAGACCGTCATGGTCCGAAAATGAGGCTAGGTACTGAGTGACTTCGTGGGAGGGCCGATCCCACTATGAGTCGAGGAGGCAACCATCTTCGTTTTCACCCAAGTCGAGCTAGACTACCTACCACTGCAACGACTACGCCACTCATTAGTGGACACACAGATTGAGAGCTTCGACCGACCGTTTAATCAGCGTGCCCCGAGAAACTACCTTTGAAACAACTGCCTTAGCAAAATATGTCAAATAAATTGTACTAGACCAAAATACTCAATGTTTTAATTCTTCTGTATTTTTCAGAAAGTTTAGAGAAATGGGAACGTCTGACGGTTGCAGACGCCTTAGAACCTGTATCATTCACTGACGGCGAAATCATTGTTAGACAAGGTGAACCTGGCAACGACTTTTACATAATAGTGGAAGGTAATGCTCTCATTTACAGTAAAAGTGCATCTACTATGTAAAGTCAGGGAAATTAATTGTTAGGAAAATTTACGACCAAATTAAATTGTCCATAAATGTGTATTCAAGTGACAAATTTAATTCTTTGATAGTTGTATGAAATGGCTTTAATACGGCAAATTGACGTAGGGCGTCTGTGCTTAATAATTATTTTCCCTGACTGTACTGTGCGTTTTCCCTCCTTGTCGGACATAAGATTATAGCTATAGACAGATGCAGCTTGGCTGTTACAGTTCGGTTTGAACCACGGTTTGGTGTTTGATTGTATGGAACCCTTTAAACTGTAAGCTGCTCTGCTTGGAGGCAGAAATTGGTATATTTGTATGTCGTTTCATGCCGACGTCCAAAAAAGGAGCAATAACATAAAAAACTTTATATAAAAAAAAAAACGACTTCAAAAAAAAAAGCATTACAAAGTGAAAAATAACCTTTAATTTTGGAAGTCGGTGTCTTTGGTTTTGAATTTTGTTTTTCGCCACCGACTTCCGAAATTAAAGTAATTTTTCACTTTGTAGTGTTTTCTTTTGGAAGTCTGTTGTTTTTTTTTTTTGTAAATAGTTTTTATTTTTCACTTATTAGTGGTGGTACCCCACACAAATTCGAACACCACTACTTGCTATGTAAATAACAGTGACAGGAAGTTATCATCATATCATCCATATTATATACTAAGTGGGAAAAATACGTATTATTAAAAACATACATTGTATACACGACGAACATATAACCTCCTCCTTTTCGGAAGTCGGTTAATTATTGGTCCGAGTCGACTTAGTGCTTGGCCAGACTGGCAGCGCGGGCGCGGTGCGACGACGTGCTCAAAACATAAGAACTTCATTAGAGTGGCCATGGTGGGCACGCGAGCGCGGGGAAGCGAATTAATAAGTGCCATTCAATTGCATTTGCCATTTAAAGTAAGAATTTTCCAGTAAAAATAAGTCTTCTTTGTCCATGTTATAATTTGACAAACACTGGACACGATAACACTCAGAACGAAGTCGCGGTTGACTGTGGACAGTGTGGACGGGCACAATCGCACCCGCGCCGCTCCCCGCACCGCGCTGCCAGTCTGGCCAAGTACTTAGACTGCAAGAATTTCTCTATAGAGGACATAGAGGAATTTTTGCAAAATCTAAGTGCGCAATTTGTTGTATATTTCATAACAAAAAAAAAACCTGCCAAGCAGCTCATTCGTTAGACTTCAAAAAAATATTGATTGCTAATAATTTTCTGTCAGGCGTTTTTTAAACAATTAGTTCAGTATCGAATTTCGATTTAAATAACAATTGGTGTAACCTAGTAACGCTTGACTAGATACAACATTAATAACTAAATGTTAGGTTCGCCAGCGGCTGGAACCAGCTTAAAATGTACCAAGACTGTGGTGAGTAACTATGTATATTTTAAAACCTCAGAATTAGGCAGTTTTTCCATCGGGAATGTGTGAGGTCGCTAAGCTGAGAACATTTGTGTAGGTACTTCGTTTCATTTAACCCTTTTCCCTCACTTTTTTCGATCAGAATTAAACCATCGAGATCGATCGCTAAGCAGTTAAGCATATTTCTGGTAGAAAGGCTGCGTTAGGAAAGTTATAAACATCTGGAGTGGGCCTTTTTTTTTTTTGAGGATGTGATATCGTCAAATGACTTCTCCGCTCTGTGCGGAGCGAGAGGGCGTGTCAGACTTTTACTGACTAAAACCCACCCGTGTTCCTTCCGTTGCCCGTGTGCCGGGGCCGCGATATCCCTTTCGGACAAACACGCAACCCCAGCAGGCATTGGTCCTTACGGACCCCGTCAGTTGGTGCTGACATCTCTTTGAGGCGCGCGTGGAACACAACGCGCCGTCGACCCGGGCCTGGTCCTTAACGGACGGCGAGCTACCCATTGCTCACCGTCCGCAAGCCCGCGCCTACGGTGGCCGGAAGTCAGCTCGTGACTCCCGACGCCCGGGGCGTCTCTTGCGGCGACTAGGGGCGCAAGGGCGTGCAGCTTGCATCTCCCTTGCGCGCTCCGCCTCCTCCTTCGCGAGCAAAAGGAGGTGACAGCCTCCCATGCACTCTCGCTCCGAACCATGGCCTGAACCAGGGCCGGACGCGAGAGATCGTCGCCGCCGATCGCCTCCGTTAGGAAACGGCGGTGCTCCGCCCAAGCCGGGCAGATCTCCACCGTATGCTCCACCGTGTCCCATCTGGAGTGGGCCTACCACATACTTATAACTTATGGGAGAATTCCATAATAAAGCGATCAAACAGTATAAAGGAAAATAAAACTTATCTCTCACAAACAACGTAGGTCCCCCTTTTTTTTCAATCTTTAATCATTTATTTCAAAACCTAAATAAATATAAGCCAAGGCAGTGAAGAGATGGCCAGTCCCAACAACCTACTCCCAGCACCATTTTAGCTTAACCAATTTGAAGGGAACTGAATGCTTCAACACGTCATGATGTTTTATTCTCCATCAAGATGCTTTCCGGTTGCACGGATAATTCACTGGCTGCACGTCTCTAAATACGTTGCAAGCGTATTTCCTGACACGTATCATAAGTCCAGTATGAAAACCAAAATTGACAATGAGATATATCGGTTTCAAGAATAAGTAAGAGGTGAATCAAAAAGTTTTGGAATCAATATAAAAAAATGCAAAGATTTAAACAAAACATTTGTGGCACCCATCTTGCCGCATAGACGTATAAAAAAAGTCGGACAGATTCTCGCTACCAAAAAACTGTGTCATTCAGAGTCGGCCAGCTCGCTGTACGTAGGTACAGCCGCTGTACGCACACATTCACACATTAGTTAGCCATTTACGCGTAAACATCAACACAGGTGACACGTATATGCGGCGAAAATTTAAAAATAATACAGCTGGTCTTGTGTAATGAAATGATGTAAAAACCGTAGCTATCGGAAGAAAAAAAATCCTGGAATCACGTTTCATAGGTAAATAAATATTTTAATCATTGAATTCCCGATTTTATTCATTAAAATCAATCTTCATTCACCAAATTCATCACAAGGCCAGTGTTGCTAATATTCACGTGTGCAAATTTCCCGAAATATGGGAAATTTATAGTTTTTTAATAAAATTAATTTTTTTAGGTTATTTATTACAAGGTTCTTTATTAAAAAAAAAATTACCAGATTTTCTAAAGAAAATAAAGTATGGAGAAATGATTGGATTCAAATAACTAGAATATGTAACGGTGAAAACGATTGGATTCCAAACAAGTACGTAGTCGGGCCATAAGTTCTGTCACATAGGTAAAATTTCGAATTTAGAATGCAAGCCCAGGAAAATATTATGGGCATTCGAAATTTGAATATTTAAAGGAAATAAAAACAAAGGGTTTCTGGAATTTTGTTCATTTTCTAAAATGGAGTGGACGCGCAAAGAAGACAGAGTCGCAGTAATTGCATTGCATCGTTGCGGTCACGCGCCAACTGAGATTTTCAAACTGCTGAAAAATTTGAAAATTCCACTGATATTTATTTATCGTACTATCAAACGATTCAGGGAAGATTCAAGAATAGAAGATAAACAAAGGAGCGGTTGACCTCGTACTGTTCGGACTCCAGCGGTCATCAAAGCAATGAAGGCGCGAATCCAACGAAATCCTGTCCGCAAGCAAAAAATGTTGGCTCTGCAGATGGGACTAAGCAGAACTACTGTTAAAAGGGTGTTAAATGAAGACCTAGGACTGCGTGCTTATAGAAAAAAAACAGCACATCTTCTTAACGCCCGGCTGAAGAAAATCAGACTCGAAAGAAGCCGGGTTTTGTTAAGGCGGTACGCGGGAAAAAAATACCGCGAAATACTTTTTTCGGACGAATTTTTTTTTAATGTTGAGTTGAGTTTCAATAAACGAAATGATAAAGTGTATGCACACTCTAGTGAAGAAGCGAACAAACGTGTGCCACGTGTTCAGCGTGGTCATCACCCTTCGGCATTCATGGTTTGGCTTGGGGTGTCCTATTTGGGACCAACGGAGGTGTTTTTTTGTGAAAAAGGAGTGAAAACCAGTGCCCTCGTATATCAAAACACAGTCCTAACAAACATTGTGGAACCTCTTTCACAAACAATGTTCGAAAACAGGCACTGGGTATTCCAGCAGGATTCTGCGCCGGCTCATAAGGCGAAAAGTACCCAAAACTGGCTCACGACCCGTGGAATCGACTTTATCAGGCATGAGGATTGGCCCTCATCCAGTCCAGACTTGAATCCCTTGGATTACAAAATATGGCAGCACTTAGAGGAGAAGGTCTGCGCTAAACCCCATCGCAACTTGGAGTCACTTAAACCATCCCTGATTAAAGCAGTCGCCGATATTGACATGAATGTCGTGCGTGCTTCGATTGATGACTGGCCTTGCAGACAGTGGCGGATTTGCAGTCTTGGCCGCCCTAGGCCCCAGGCCATGGCCGCCCCTTTCTCAGCACCCATCATATAGACTACATAATAATTTACTTTATTGCCAATCGAAATCGGTTCAGAAAAGTTAACTATGAGTCGGGTTGGCGCCGCGAAATTCTTTGACGCGTTTCAATTAGTTATTTGGACATATTTTTGTCATTATTGTTATAAGATGCGGTGCAGTGCGGCCCGCCATAATGTGCGCGAACGTTTAGAATATATAGGTACTTTGAGTTATTTCTTGTTATCATCTGTGAATTTTTTGTCAAGATTGGCCGCCCCTAATATCTGGCCGCCCTAGGCCCGGGCCTACTGGGCCTTAGGGCAAATCCGCCACTGCTTGCAGATTGAAGGCTTGTATCGAAGCAAGAGGAGGACATTTCGAATATTTTTAATGTGGTTTAAATCTGTATTTTATACCCTTTTATTTGATATATTAATGGTTGTAGTGCGTAACTCATTGTGTCATTTATTTAACTTTCCATATGTGATAAAACTTATGACCAGACTACGTACAGTGTCAATTGCAGTTTACATTCATATTACATTCTCACAAAAATTCTTGAAAAATTTGTTGGCAATGAAAGTGGTTTTTTAAACTTAGAATCTGAACACACATTCGCCGGAACAGAAAACAAAATAAGTCTTATTAAATATAAAGGGTGGCAGGGACATCGCCGCGAAAACTAACACCATGGATTCTGTACGTGATTCTGAACCCCCTTCGTTGAAATTTTGCGCCAGTTATTTTAAAAAAAATCTGCTGTTTCATAGAAAAGTGCAATACCTACACGGTCAAAATGTATGGAACAGCAAATTATTATTTTTTATACCCGACGAATAATATCAATCCATGGTATCAGTTTTCGCGTCGAAGCCCCCCCTGACACCCTGTATAGCGGAAAAATATTTAACCTTACTTCTCTCAAAGTAAAAGACACTATTATAAAACTAATACTCAGCATTTGGGATGTTAAATGAACCTATTGTGGTTCAATAAAATTTTAAACAATTAAAATATTGTCAATTAACTTTGTTTTATTTTGTTTTTTTGTATTTTAATATTTTCATAAGGAGATTGGTTCTTACCATTTGTTCTAACCATTGGTTCTAACCTTTTCATATAGCACGGTATAATTCTGCCTACACACGACTTGTATTTGTTTTAATAAAATAAAACAATAATAAATGGGTAAATTTGGCTTACATTGCAACCCTAAATTCACTCACACATAAATTAGTCGCCGCCATTACGGGACACAGTTTTGTCTTAGCGGGAGTTGCGTCCAACCTTTTTTATACGTCTATGTCTTGCCGACACTTTTTTGAACCCCAGTGAATCAATTAAAATGGATTGAATGCTACCAAATGATATCTTTAGGATCTCAGCTATATGTTTTATAGTTATTCTTCTGTCTTCCAAAACCAGATTCTCAAACTTTGACATTTTCTTCCGTAACGGAGGTTGAAGGCCGCCCAGAACGCGGGTCATCTTTACAGCTTGATCTACCTCTTTTAAATTCAGCCACCTAGTACGCAACCGTAGAATAGGGCACAGCATCATCCCCTAATGTCTGCTGAATGTCCGAAAAAAATTCCTTCGAAATTTTTTTTTTCTCAAACTGAGATATTTTGTCACCGCACGTATCTCACTTTTATCCACAATTTTGGGTGTTTAGCAACTCGTTGCACAATAGTTATTTATGCTATAAGTGCGGAAGGTAGGTGATTTAATTATTATTAAATTATCTTACGCACGTGTATCATACAACGTTTTACTATGCATTGTGCGAGGAAAAAAAAAAAAACGAGTGAGCCTTACGGCAGTCGCCTGCGATGTGTAACATCTAACATACCACGACGTATATAAATGATAAAAACAAAATTCATGACTTTGACTTTTGACTTTTGACTTTGACTTCGACTTCGACTTCGACTTCGACTTTGGCTTTGACTTCGACTTTTTGATTTTGACCTGTCATAATCATCGCCATCGTCATCATCATCATTCTGAAATAATAAAATCTCTGAGACGAGACGGGCTGACGACGGCCTCAAAAATTAAAAAAAAAACAGAAAAGTAAAAAGCACTAGTGAAAAAATGTGACACTTTTCGCACAAATTGACTGCTTGGAAAACGCTCTTTTCGAGCATATGCATTGTGTGCAGCCATCTATCGGTCGGTAGCAACATCGCCCGCAAATCAATGTCGCACTCCAACTGTAGTTAACTTGGTGGTTTGTACAGTTAGTTATTATCGGGACCAATAGATGGCACTTTTTATTTGAGTCCAAAAATTAGATCGCGGTGTCGAGATTCTCCGCCGATTACATATGAAACATGCAATAAAGTTCATGTTTGTGCATTTTTATAATATAGTGTAACCAACGAAGTGAAACAATTAAACAGTGGGTTTTGGTATCCGATGTTTCATTTTTTGAAATCAGCCTTTGAAACGTAGGGAACATCGTCAGATAGTGTCATTGCGACCCTCACGAAGCCCGAGGGTTCGCGTGACCTATCACATCAGTATTTACCAGCTCGCAAGGTGAGCGAGCACCCCCAAAAACCCTCACGAAGCCCGAGGGTTTAACATGGTCCTTCGAACCGGAGTGTGATGAGCTAGTATCAAGAGTGGATCCAGTTCATCAAGCATCAGATGCTAAGCCTACTGTGACTCAGGATAGCATCAGCCCCGTGCCCAGTTCAAGTGAAGTTGTTCCGGTGTCAAGGCGGTCGAGCAGTGGACGGACTCGGAGCCAGCAGCGACGGGACGCACGGGGGAGGAGTACTACATACAACGATGAGGGAAGCGCTGCAGACGACTATAGTCGTACAGAGCTAAGTGTTACGAGTGAAAACCGTGAGTACTTTTAAAATTCATTCCTGCCAAGCAAAAGTGATCTTTATTTCAAGGTGCAAATAAACTTAGTGTTTGTGCAACGTAATATTAGACTTAGTTAGATTTAAGGCGAATTGTGTTCAGACGGGGAACCTATGCCCGATTTTTATTTAATTTTAAGTCCAAACACTTAGAAAATTTTGTTTGTTTACATCGACTTAGAATATTTTCTTAAAAAATATTATCGACTTGTAAAAGTTTGAGACTTAGAAAATTTGTTTGTTTATATCGACTTAGAATATTTTCTTCAAAATATTTTCCACTTGTAATTTTTTTTTGAAAAGTTTGATAAAAATTTGGTTCTACTTAGAAAATTTCATTAAGAAATTTTATTAACTTGTTGAATTAGATTCATCTCATAAAATTAGGTCAAAATGTCTCAATTACAAATGTTCGTCAAGGTACAGGATGATCTGTATGCTAGATTGTTGAGAGCTAAAAGTAACTTTAAGAAGTCACCCAAAGATAGGATTACCAAACAACATGTAGAAGCCAGGTTAGAAAACGTTGAAGAGCTGTGGGCTCAATTTAACCTAACACATACACAGATGGTTAAAGATTGTGAATCTATTGAGTTAACAAAGTCTCCTTATACCATAAACGAAGTTTACTTTAACACCGAGGAATTATATTTAGATCTTAAATGTGAACTAAAAACTGTTTTAAGCAAATTCAAGAGTAGTGGTGATGTTTTTCCAATTGCAGGGTCGTCATCAAATTCAGAAAGTAGAAACATGCCCATTAAATTGCCTAATATATCGATCCCAACATTTTCTGGGAAATACACTGAATGGATCACCTTCAGAGATTTATTTCTTTCTTTAATTCATAAAAACGACAAAATAGATAAAGTGCAAAAACTTCATTATTTAAAAGGCTACCTTACAGGTGAGGCCGAGCAACTTTTGCGACACATTCCAATATCCGATTTAAATTATGATAAGTGCTGGGCTCAATTAGAATCGCGTTACAACAATAAAAAATATCTTTCACATTGGATTTTAAAACGTTTATTCAGTCAAAGAAACATAACTAATGAATCAGCTAGTGGTTTAAAAGATCTAATGGATACCACATCTGATTGCTTAAATGCACTTATTAATTTAGAGTTAAATGACACAGCAATTAGAGACATATTAATCATTCATATCCTCACATTAAAGTTAGACGCGGACAGTCGCAAAGAATGGGAGTTAAAGGTGGCCTCAAACATTGATTCCGATAAGCTACCAACATTTGAGCAATTTAAAGACTTTTTAACCAGTAGATATAGAGCATTTGAATTCTTAGAACCTAAGTCTACTCAAAATAAAAATGTAACTACAACTAAAGCAAGGGTATTTCACACAGTATCTTCGAATTGTCCTGTGTGTAATGAGGATCACAAGATAGGAACTTGTAAACAGTTCATGGGTAAAGATGTGGACGCTCGGCGTACGTTCGTTCAGGAAAACCACTTATGCTTCAATTGTCTGGGGGGTAACCACTCTGCCAGGTTTTGTAAGTGTACAGTCACTTGTCGAATCTGTCAACGTAAACACCACACTTTATTACATTCTAAAGGTGAGCAGGAATCTTTAGGGGAGAAGAGCACTCATACGGTTGGAGCAGAAAATCAAGAGATAGTTGCTTGTTTTTCGAAGGGTACAGCTAATAACCAAGTTTTATTAGCCACAGCTTTAGTGAAGGCTGTATCGAAAAACGGGTCTATGTTCACGGTTAGGGCTTTGTTGGATCAAGGCTCTCAAGCATCGTTTGTTACGGAAAACATTGTACAAACCTTAGGATTAAAGAAAACATCAGCTAAGGGTTCGATAGTTGGTATAGATGTCAACCACAAATTGGAGTTGAATTCAGTTGTTAAAGTTAAAATACAGTCTAGGGTTGATCCATCTGTGGAATTGGTAGTAAATGCATATGTTCTAAAATCACTTACATCTTTATTACCTAGTAGGGAAACAGCATATTTAGATTGGGTACAATTCCAAGACATACCGTTGGCGGATCCCAAATATCACAAACCGGATAAAGTTGATTTATTGTTGGGTGCAGAAATTTACGGCAAGGTTTTACAAAACGGGTTGAAGAAAGCTTCGGGTTGCAGCGCAGTGGCTCAGTGTACTTCTCTGGGGTGGATCCTGTCAGGAACAATAGCTTCTGCTGGCCATAAGTCTTCTGACTTCTCTGTGATGCACGCCCTCGTAGGTGATGATGAAATCCTGAAAAGATTCTGGGAATTAGAGAAAGAACCAGAGGAAAACAAGAAACATATACTCACCGAAGCAGAGACCAAATGTGAGGAGATATTCACTGCCACAACTACAAGAGATGACAGCGGACGTTACGTTGTGAACCTGCCATTCCGAACCGAAGATCCAGGCTGTAAATATGGAAATACAAGAGACTTAGCAATTAGGAGGTTTCATGCTCTAGAATCTAAGCTACGCCGGAATGAGGAACTGGGGGTTAAATATGCAGAGGTAATCAACGAGTATTTGGAACTGGGGCATATGCGGCCGGTAAGCAAACCGGACAATCATGCAAACGAAGCTGTCTATTTACCTCATCACGCAGTAATTAGAAATGATAAAGATACAACCAAGGTGCGTGTAGTATTCGACGCATCTTGTAAGGGAAAAACCGGCATTTCGCTCAATGATGACCTGATGGTTGGGCCAAGTCTGCAACCTGACTTGCGGCATCTATTGATGCGTTGGAGAAGACATCCTATTTGCATGGTATCAGATGTAGTAAAGATGTATCGACAAGTACGCGTAGCGGATAAACATCAGGATTTTCAACGTATCTTGTGGAGAGATAACAGGGACTCTGAACTACAGGATTACCAGCTTCAGACGGTCACTTTTGGCACTGCGGCTGCACCATTCTTGGCTGTACGAGCTATGCAACAAGTAGCATACGATGAAGGAAAGGACTATCCTCTTGCAGCTGAGAAAACACTAAAGGATTTTTACGTTGACGATCTTATGACAGGTTGTGAAACAGTAGAAGAAGGAATAGAAATTTGTACACAAATGGAAGAGATGCTCGCCAAAGCAGGGTTTGAGTTACAAAAATGGTCGAGTAACAGCAATGAGCTTCTGGCGAAAATTATAGATGGAAAAAATAAGGACATGGATCGTGCGGAACAGGGTATTTGGATCAAGCAAGATGAAATATTAAAAACACTAGGACTTACCTGGAATCGAAGCTCCGACACCTTCCAGTATTCAGTTCAGCTGCATCCAGTAGAAGAACCTGTAACCAAAAGAAAAATGTTGTCTGACATTGCAAGATTATTCGACCCCTTAGGGTGGGTCGCTCCGGTCATTGTGAAAGCAAAAATGCAAATACAAGCATTGTGGACGACGGGAATTGGATGGGATGAAGAAATTCCTAATGATATAAAAGATGAATGGTTTACTTACCGTCATCAGTTGCAAGGTTTAGCAGAGTTTTCAGTACCTCGATGGCTGAAGATGAAGCACGGTGACAAACAAATCGACTTGCACGGATTTTGTGATGCGTCCAAATCAGCATACGCCGCGGTTGTGTATGCTCGGGTAGTCGATGCTAATGGTGGAGTATCAGTCACTCTTGTCACTGCTAAAACGAACGTTGCACCTATAAAAACTGTCTCAATTCCGCGGTTAGAGCTGTGTGGGGCAGTATTGTTAGCAAAACTCGTATCCGAAATATCGTTAGTCATGGGAATCAATAAATCTGACTTGCACTTTTGGACAGATTCGGAAATTGTATTGGCTTGGTTAAACAGTCACCCCAACAAGTGGAAAACCTTCGTCGCTAATCGCGTATCAGAAATTTTATGCATAAGTGAACCACACCAATGGAACCATGTCACATCAAAGAACAATCCTGCTGACTGCGCATCACGGGGTATGTACGCCTCAGAGTTAGTACATTTCAAAATGTGGTTAGAAGGTCCCGAGTTCCTCAAAGACACGGTAATTGCAACGGGTAAACGCAAATCAGCTTCAACTGAACTGGAGGTGAAGAGGGTACACATATCAGTGAACACCGAAAACTTTTTTTGGGATAAATATTCATCCCTTGACAAATTATTGCGAATAGTAGTTTATTTGAGGCGGTTTCTCGAACTAAGAAAACCAAAGAATATGAGGAAAAGGCTTAGCTATATTACCGCAGAAGAGCTCGAATTAGCGCTAGAGACATGCATCAGGGTTAGCCAAGGCAAAAGATTCGAAGCGGTGATCACCAACCTGGAAAAAGGGGAAATTTGCAAAGAGAAGGTCTTAAAGTCCTTAAATCCTTACCTGGATTCAAAACAGATCTTGAGGGTGGGCGGTAGATTAGAACGTTCAGATCTCGATCAAAACCGTAAACATCCAATATTGATTCCCGGTAACGACCACCTTACCAATCTCTTAATATCAGATGCGCATAACAGAAGTCTTCATGGAGGTCCCCAACTTATGCTCAACTATTTGAGTACGAAATACTACATCCTAGGAGCCAAGCGGTTAGTTACAGCATATGTTAGAAAATGTGTAACTTGTATCAGGTATTCAGCTACAACCAAACCTCAGTTAATGGGTCAATTGCCCCCTGCGCGGGTTACACCAAGCAGGCCCTTTAAAAACAGTGGGGTAGACTACGCGGGTCCTATAAATTTAAGGACATCTAAGGGTCGGGGTCATCACGCATACAAGGGGTATATTTGTTTATTCGTGTGTATGGCCACAAAGGCTGTCCATATCGAGGTTGTAAGCGATCTCACTACAACAGGGTTTATTGCCGCATTTAAGAGGTTTGTGGCCAGACGAGGTCACTGCAAGAATGTATGGAGTGACAACGGCACTAATTTTCAGGGTGCTTCTAAAGAGTTAGATGCAATGTTTCGCTCTGAAAATTCAATCATAACTCGGGAAATTGCAGCGGCTTTAGCTGCTGAGGGAACAACATGGCATTATATTCCACCACACTCTCCGAACTTTGGCGGTCTGTGGGAAGCTGGAATAAAATCATGTAAAAGGCATTTGCGCAGGGTAATAGGCAACTCTACTTTAACTTACGAAGAAATGTCCACTCTTTTAAGTCAGGTAGAGGCATGCTTAAATTCGCGGCCGTTCTGTAGGGTAACGGATTCCAACAGTTGTGATGCATTAACACCTGGGCATTTCCTTATTGGTGAACCCGTTATAAACGCACCAGATAGGAATTACGAAGACACTAACATATCTAGTCTAAAGAGGTGGCATTTAGTTCAACAAATGCTGCAACAGTTTTGGAGACGCTGGTCAACCGAATACCTAACCACACTGCTCCATCGGTATAAGTGGTCTATGCAAACTCCTGAACCGAACTTAGGAGACATAGTATTAATTAAGGAGGATAACATGCCCCCTTGTCGGTGGCTACTTGGCAGAGTGGTTGAGAAACATCCGGGTTTAGATAATCTAACACGAGTAGTCACACTGTGTAGCAACGGTTCAAAATTTAAACGACCAACCTCGAAACTGTGTGTCTTGCCTATCACTTAAACAAGTTGATCAGTAAAAACTTAATATTAATAATGTTCGCATGTGTCCAGTGTGAAATTTTGTGTAAGTAGAATATAAGCTATTTTTAAGAGTTGTCTTTAATAAAATATATTTTGTAACCTCACTTGTGATGTGTTTAGTGAGATTAACTTCTAGTTTGTAATTACGAGTACTGTAACTTAACATCTTGAAGGACATAATGTTCACAAAATGTCCTTGGTGGGCGGAATGTGCAGCCATCTATCGGTCGGTAGCAACATCGCCCGCAAATCAATGTCGCACTCCAACTGTAGTTAACTTGGTGGTTTGTACAGTTAGTTATTATCGGGACCAATAGATGGCACTTTTTATTTGAGTCCAAAAATTAGATCGCGGTGTCGAGATTCTCCGCCGATTACATATGAAACATGCAATAAAGTTCATGTTTGTGCATTTTTATATAGTGTAACCAACGAAGTGAAACAATTAAACAGTGGGTTTTGGTATCCGATGTTTCATTTTTTGAAATCAGCCTTTGAAACGTAGGGAACATCGTCAGATAGTGTCATTGCGACCCTCACGAAGCCCGAGGGTTCGCGTGACCTATCACATCAGTATTTACCAGCTCGCAAGGTGAGCGAGCACCCCCAAAAACCCTCACGAAGCCCGAGGGTTTAACACATTGTAAAACAATTTATTACGTGCTAACCTGTGCGAACGAACTGACAAAAACAAGAGACAGTTTGCATTAATATTGTGTGATTGACACTCTTTAATTTGAATATGGAACTTCTCCCAAAAAGGTTTTATTTATATGGAATTCTAATAACTTTTTGATTCATCCTCGTACATATATCGAGCTAAAGCCTCTGTCTAACCCTTCGGGGAAATACTTGATGTTTGTTTGCCCATACTACCTGCTACGAAAACACGTGTAAGATTTTTTTTTAAACATTGTAAAATAATAAATAGAAACACTGATTATAAATAAAAATAAAACTAATTTAAAAATTTGTAACATTAATTTTCTGCAGGAACTGCAGTCGTGCTTCAACAAAGAAGTGGCCAGGGGGAAGGATCTGCGGTAGAAGTGGGTCGATTGGGTCCTTCGGATTACTTTGGAGAGATTGCGTTGTTACTTGACAGACCGCGGGCAGCAACTGTACGCGCTGATGGGTCTCTTAAATGTGTCAAGCTTGATCGTGCCAGGTGAATATGAAACAGAAAATATTCTTTACCAACGAACCTTACCTAAGTTTTGCATACAATTTTGTTTTTTGCACAACAAAGCTGAAATTTTCCAAATGGGGGTTGATCTAAAGAGTAATAAAAAAAAATAGTATTCAGTGTTTTTAATTAACAAATTGGTAAATTTTGCTCGTTCTTCGCACTTGAGCAAAAAATAAGAATGCGAAAATTGTTTTCATGAGAAAACAGCTAAAACTTTTCAGGCAATATCCCGGTATCTCGTATGGATTCGGATTTCCCTATACTGTCCCAGTTAAATAAAAAAAAATTGGTTGCCTGTAAAGTCGGTATACGGGCGAAAGTTTTACGTGACAACGACTTTGAGTGGTAAAATAATTTTAATGTGAATATTCATTCGTATAGTAGGAACAAATGAAGGGACGCGTGCCTTTCACTTTTTATGTCTGTCTCTCTCGCTCTTAGGCGGGCTAACCATGCCCGAGTGGAAGGGACGCGTGCCTCTCACTCGCTCTCATTGTGAGCGCATAACGTGAGCGGAGCGTAACGCAGTTTCTTGAAGTGTCACCCGGCAAACCAATTTATAAGACGTTGTCACGTCAAAAACACTGTATAATGTAGCTGTAGGCCCTGGGGGTTATAACCTCGAAATTACAAGACCCTGGATGAATTCGTGTAAAACCGTCTGGGTTGTTTGACTGACATGAAATACTAAAAAGTTTACTTACCAATTTTTTATAACGCTTCTTTTTTGTTTTCCAGAAATATGAATTTTACTATTGGATGCAACGTTTTACTGATTTTTTTTGTTACTAAACCATTATACAGTATAACAATAGACATGAGAAAACATCATAACTATGAAACCTCCAAATAAAATAGAAAATGCAAAGGCGTGTTTTGTATTAGTATAGAATAGTCCCAAATTTCCTTTACAAACACGTTTTCCGGGTTTTTTAAGTCCCATGTTAAACCGAGCACAAATCCCGACTTCGGGCTGCTCCTGAGAAATTTCAGATGGAAAAACCCAATTACACTTTGCTTGACTCGGGAATCGGAACCCAGAACTTTCAGCTCCGCGGGAAAGTCCGAAAGGGATACCGTGGCCCCTGGCAACGTACAGGCAACACTGAATGAACACGGGTGGGTTTTAGTCAGTAAGTGTCTGACACGCCCTCCCGCACCGCCCATAAGATATTTGATAACTTTCCACTCTAAAAAAAAGGACTTCCTGCTCAGCAGTATTGCTAGCAACCACTAGACCAACGAGGCAGTTCCAACAACCAACCATTAACCATCCAACATCATACTCAGCTCGTCTTATCGGGTTTTTCCATCTATAATTTCTCAGTAGCAGCCCGGAGTCTGGATTTTTGCCCTGTTCCATCAACTGGGCACAAATTACATAACATAACCCGAATCCCCAAAGGGTTAGGCACAGGTGTACTTATAATACACCCTTGGGTTCGACTCCCCTTCGAGTTCCTTTGGGTGTCAGACTCTTACTGACTTAAACCCACCCGTGTGCCTTCGGTTGCCTGTGTGTTGGTAAAGGCAACGGTATCCCTATCGGAGTTTCCCGCGACCCTGGCAGGCATCGGCCCTAGCGGACCCCGTCAGTTGTGCGGGCATCTCTTTAAGGCATGCGTGGAACACAACGCGCCGTCGACCCGGGTCAGGTCCTTATCGGACGGCGAGCTACCAATTGCTCACCGTCCGCAAGCCAGGGCTTACGGTGGCCGGGAATCGGCCTGGGATTCCCGACGCCCAGGGTGTCTCCAGCGCGAGGGCGCGAAGTTTGCCTTTTGCTTCACTTGGTCCGGCGTTGACGGCTTCCCATGCCCTATCGCTCCGTACCTGCCTGCCTGAACCAGGGCCAGGCGCGAGAGATCACCGCCGCCGATCACCTTCACGAGGACACGGCGGTGCTCCGCCCAACCCGGGCAGACCTCCAACGTATGCTCAACTGTCTCCTCCGAGCGATCCAAACGATGTGTTCTATTTCCAGGTTCGATTGTTGTTGGGTTTTCTATAAGAAATTTCTTAGTAGCAGTCAGGAGTCTGGATTTGTGCCCCGTTGATGGCAATAGACTCGACCTCTATTACATAGTTCTTAAACATAAACAGCGAAATATGGGGGTACTATAGGTAAACTTTTGCCTAAATCTTCGGGAATACAGGGGTGATGTTATATAATAGAGTTACCTAGTAAAAAATAAATGACCGGTTCTCATTCAGTTTTTACACCTCCAGTTAGAAGTTTATT
Organism: Agrochola lota; assembly: GCA_947364205.1. NCBI lineage: Eukaryota > Metazoa > Arthropoda > Insecta > Lepidoptera > Noctuidae > Agrochola > Agrochola lota. The sequence continues at coordinate 11,408,219 of OX376236.1, forward strand.
TAAATATGTTAACATTAATACTGGCAGGGGGCACTGCAGGTGGCAGGGACATCGACGCGAAGCCTGTTACCATGGATTCAGTATATGATTCTGAACCCCACTGCGTTAAAAAAAATTGTCGGATTTTTTTTGTCGTTTTTACCGCGTAGGTATTGCACTTCTCTATGAAACAGCAGATTTTTTTTTGATAACCTCCGATAATTTTCATCGCAGGGGAGTTCAGAATCATGTACTGAAACTGGTAACAGTTTTCTCGTCGATGGTGACATCCTGTATATTTATTATTTACCCCCCTTACTTATAAAATTAACGCTAAGCGTCTGCTTAACAATTTTTGTTTTTTTATGATTATGCTTACCTCAACTTTAATGAACGTAATAATAATAAGTATGTTTGTGTATTCAACTATGTACTCAGATTATGTTTGTTTAATTTTCAGGTTTGAAAGAGTGCTCGGCTTATGTGCTGACATCTTGAAACGAAATATTGCTCAGTACAACAGTTTTGTGTCGCTGTCTGTATAACATGTTAATGGTCATGAAGATATTAGATTAATAAGCAGAATAGATATTAGTAACGCCAGAAGTGATTATATCAGTACTTAAGTACTTTTAATATATTCAAGAACAAAAACTTGGTTACCATCTTTGTAAATTCGATTAATTTTATAATAATATATACCTACTTGCCAATGGGAATGTTGAAATATTGTTTTTATTAAATTGACCCTAATAATGGCTCCTACGCACTATGACGGCGGCATGGTCGCCGGCTTTTGCCGCGCGGCACGTACCCCCGGCTTTTGCGCCTTCATTTCCTTTGCGATCCTTTGTGCGGCTGGACCGGGCGCGCCGCGGCTTGCCCGGCGGCCAGGCCGCCGGCATAGTGTGTAGGAGCTATAAGAGTGACAAGTGTTCCAACCAAAAGACTTAGCCTTTTAACTACTTTTAAAGCACCAGGGTCCTTTTTCGAGGCAGTCTGACAAAAAAACCCAATAGGTAGCGTTTTTTAAAACTTAGTATTTTTCTTTGATTGGGCATACAATTGAATTATGACCAAAACTACCCATAACAAACCCTCACACGCACACAAACAAGGGCTTTTAGCTTTACTTATAAGAAAAGACTGTCAGATAAGGTTAAAAAGGTCAGAGAGCCGAAGCTCTGGAAGGAAACTGGGCTCGAGGGAGCTCTATAGGTTTTTAACCTTTGAAACGCTTAGAAAACCGGCAGGCAACCAGCAACCTTTAAAAAAGGGCGCACATGGAACACTGCGCGCTCTTCTTTTGGCTTCACTAGTCGACCGACAACCCAGCCTCAACTTCGTCGCCCGCAGGCCTCTCCTTATGGTGGCCGGACATTGCTGAGCGCACTTCGACGCCCTCCAGCTGCTCTTCTGGTACAGATGGTCGAGTGAAAGGTTTGCTCACTCCTTCACCGCCACCTTTGCAAGCAAAAGTAGTAAAGCACACATATCTTAATGGCGAATACAGCTTTGTCTATGCTCCTTTGCAGAGGCGGATTATCTCTAAGGCAAACTAGGCGCTTGCCTAGGGGCTGGCGAGAGTTTACAAGGGGGCGCGCGAGCGAAAGTTTCTAAACGAAAAAACAATTAAGTAAGTAGGTATGCACCTACTTACACAAAAATGCTTACAATAAAAGATTATTTAATTCTATAGAGATGAGGAGCTGCCGAAGCGTGCTCCGCTTTCTTGATTATTCTTACATCGCCTGATTTTATAATAGAAAGATACAAAATTAATGATAACACACGATCATCTCACACATACAGTCAGATCGGTTTCCCAGATAGGCATCATGGATTTTCATGTTCTTTCTGTCCCTCTTGCTTTCTTCACTGTCATACTCTCATCACATTTCATTCACGCCTAAGGGTAAGTATAATTGTGTGTTACGCAATTAGAGTGCCTTTTTTCGTCTTCTTAGTGGGCTTCTGTTTAGCTTATAACCGAAGTACTTAAAGTTCACGTTCAATGCATTAAAACATAAAGAGCTGAAGTGATAGTGCGATGTAGAGATGTGCTAGGAAATAATTATTTGTTAACAAATACCTAGTAACTGCCGCTTTACAGATAACCTAGGAACTGAATTCACAGTTCTCTGTTACCATTTCACCGTTTACCATACCCTGACGGTTGTTCGTTCATCGTTCATTTATCAGTTATTTTGTCGATGACTGGGAATTCCTCGGTATTTACTTGGGAAGGTCCCTTAGTAGTGATAGTGACGTTAAATGAATGTAAGTATGCGAAAAAGAATTCGCAATTTAAGCCTCTTTGACATAAGGACTTTATTCCAATGGCAGGCGTGTGTGCATTGTTTTCGATAATACTCGTAGTAATAATGACAAATGTTCGAAGGGGATTCCTCGCAATTTACTTGGGAACGTCGCTCACTGCTCAGTAGTGACGCTAAATGAATGTAAGCGACAAAGAATTAGCAATTCTTTTCCTACTGCACTAATTACTTTTCTGGCTGAAATATTACGAAGTATGTACCTATGAATTATTATATCTAATCTTTTAACAGGGAAATTTCCTTCTTATAGTAAATACCATAAGAAGGAAATTTCCTTGTTAAAAGTAACAAGTAATTTCAGAGCCTAGGAACAAGCTACCTGTTAACAGAATTATCCTGTTAAATCCCATCTCTAGTGCGATGTTGAGTCCATTGACAAAACACAAGGTCGTAACGTAGCCAGGAATTTACTGGGGCAGGCTCTGACCAGAGACAATAAGTAATATCGTGTATGAATTAGCCGCTAGAGGCGCTAGTGTAGCATGAGGTCTGCGAAATGTAAAATGTTACTGAACGTTCACTGTTTGCGGGATTTTCTATCGGGAATTTTTAGTTATTATTCATAATTTTTGTAAAGATTATGTCATTTCTGATTAATTATGGCTAAGATTTGTAACAACTCCGGATCAAATTTGGTAGCAGTTGGAGGAAAATAATATTTGTTAGCGTCATGCTTGCCAATTTTAGGAACATTATAATGCAAATATTCATTTGATGTTTTAAAATGTATTAAAATAAAATCTCTAATTTCTGTCAAACATTGTATCGAACGTTGACAGAAAAAAGAGATTTCAACATATTTCACCAGTGCCCTAAAACTGACCTCAATAATAAATTATATCAATAATAGGTATTCCATCCCCTGACATTCCTTCAATGGAACGTGAGGAGTATTACTCCCAGGAAACCTGATCTTTCCTTTTTAATTAATAAATATAAACCACCAATCTGTGGCATTGCTGACACATGGCTTTTACCTGAAAGTAATTTCAGGATGCCTTTTTTCGGCAATGTTTGTAATGACAGACCTGATGGATATGGGCGATGTGCTTTGCTCATCAATAGCAAAGTATCATCTTCCCCAATTCCTCTACCCTCTGTTGACAATAACATAAATGTTATTGCTGTTAAGGCTGAGGATATAAATATTTTTTCTTTTTATATTGCGCACCCACAACTCGAATATCTTTCGATAATTAGAAATTTGTTATGCAATGTTAGCGGTCCAATATTTGTTATGGGTGATTTTAATTGTCACCATTATCGCTGGGGATCAGATACTTGTGATAATAATTTTGGCATAGGCTTACTGCATATACTGGATGATCTTGATCTTTGTATCATCAACGATGGCAGTGCCACACGCAGGTCTGCTCCAGGGCAGAGTAATAGTTGTGTTGACTTGACGTTCTGCTCATCCAGTATATCTAGTCTACACATCTGGCGTCGCTTGGATATGATTTATGGAAGTGACCACTATCCATCCCATCATGATTGAATTCCCTTCTAAAAATGTTCCGACTAAAGTATCCCCACCCCTTTTAAAATACCAGCTAAACTCAGCAGATTGGGATTTATATTCAAAAATTTTAGATTTAGGAATATCTTCCCTTCCAAAAATTAACAGTGATAATGCCCAGGAATGCTTTGTGTCCTTTTCTTCCACCGTTTCTTCTACAGCAGATGATTGCTTCCCTTCCAAAAAACCCCAATCTGATAGAATTTCTTCTCCACCATGGTGGGATAGGGAATGCACTGACTTGGTCAGGGCCAGAAATGAGGCTGAAGATACTGTTAACAGCGATATGAACCTGGATAATCTCATCACCTTCAAGCGGATATTAGCTAAGTCCAGGAAAGTTAAAAAAAAAAGAAACGAGAAGGTTGGTCAAAATATTGCAGTTCTTTGAGTCCCCGGTTTCAGTAGCGTGGCGAAAGGTGAAACATTTTAGATGTAGTTTAGCACCTGCCTCCTCAAACATGCCCACAGAATATACCAGTTACCAGTGTGAGGTACCAGTTTTTCTCAAAAATTGCTCCAGCTTATGTTCCAGGTGTAGAGGACAGTTGTGTTGGCATCGATAATGTAGACGACACTAACGATCCTATGAACATGCCATTTAGCTTGGAAGGATTAAAAGCTGTACTATCCCATGTCAAAGATTCCGCACCAGGGGTTGATGGATTCCCATACTCCTTTATTTCTAAAGCTGGTCCAAAAACGCAGCAATACTACCTGGACCTGGCAAATTTTTGCTTTATTTCTGGTTACATTCCCACAGACTGGAAGGTTCAAGTTGTCATTCCGTTATTAAAATCTGGCAAAGATCCTAATGATCATTGCTCATATAGACCTATCGCTCTATCGTCCATACTAATTAAACTTTTAGAACATTTAATTAAAAATCGTTTAGAGTGGTTGGTGAAGAGCGAGAGGCTGCTTCCGGCGACTCAGTTCGGCTTTAGGAAAGATCTGGGCACTGCTGATAGTGTGGGTATCCTCACGTCAGCGATCCGGCTGGCCCTCAGTAGGAATGTGTCTGTGGTTGCTGTTTTTCTTGACATATCGGCTGCTTATGATTCGGTTCTCCTCCCTATTCTCAGGCAAAAGCTGCAAGAGCTGAGAATTCCGGCTAGGATCTGTCGTATCATTGGTAGCATCTTTACCAACCGCGTCATTCAATTAAGAATCCCTGGGGCTGACTCCGAACAAAAAACAGTCTGGAGAGGGCTACCTCAAGGATCCGTTCTTAGTACACTATTGTATAATATATATACAGCAAACCTATCTTCTTCTCTAAATTTTGACTGCAAAATCCTTCAGTATGCTGACGATATTGCATTGCTGGTCACTGGCAGTTCCATTCAGGATGTCGCTCTGTCGATCAATGTGTCTCTGTCCTCGCTTAACCAATGGCTTCTTGATCACGGGTTATCTTTAAGTGCGCCAAAGAGTACAGCGGTAATGTTTACCCGCAAGCGTTCTGTTCCCCAAATAGATTTAAATATAGATGGACAAATCATTTCAGTCAAGGATAAGGCTAGGTTCCTGGGAGTAACATTAGATTCAAAATTGCCTGGGGTTGACCACATTACCAACACGGTCAAAAAGTGTGAACGCTCCGTGTCGATCCTTAAGGCTTTGGCCGGAGTGTGGTGGGGAGCTCACCCCTACACCCTTAAACTGGTCAATAATGCGCTGACCAGGAGTGCTTTGGACTACTAATGCTTTCTTATTGACCTGCAACAAAGAAGCACTTAAGAAGCTAGACAGCATTCAGGCCAAATAGCTGAGAATTGTTATTGGAGCCATTAAATCCTCTCCTATAAATGCGCTTCAAGTCGAATGTGCAGAACCGCCTCTTTACCTAAGAAGACAGTATTTGGCAGATCGCTTCCTATTCAAAATATTCTCCCTTTCATCCCATCCTTTAATCCCAATTTTAGAGCAAATCGACCGCTCGTTTAATGATTCTCCCTATTGGAACAATAAAACAGTTCCTCTATTGCTAAATAGGTACAGAGAGCTTAAACACTTCTCTGCGCCTGCTTGTCAACATCCAATTCTCCCCGTTTTTTCCACCGCATACGAGACGATTCACTTCGAACCAAAAGCCGTTTTGAGACTAGGTATACCAAAGAATTCCCAATACGCAAGAGCCGACTTTGAGTTAGCTCTCAAGCGTTACTGGGAAGGATGGAATTTTTTTTTCACTGATGCATCTAAACTATCTCAAACAGACGGTACAGGAGTAGCAGTTTATTATCAAAATTCAAAAATAGCTTTACTTTATCAATGTCCGCCAGAAGCATCAGTTTTTACAGGAGAGTGTATTGGTTTTTTAGGAGACGTCCACTTTATTAAATCTCACCAAATTAAAAAATCTGTAATTTTTTCGATTCCCGTAGCAGCATTCAGGCCTTAAAGCAAAACCAGTAAAGAAATAAAAGTAAAGCTCATAGTCAAATCATTGTAATGAAATAAAATGAAATTGTTTATTCTGTAAATAGGATATCGGAATCACTTTTACACGTCATATAAAAAATATTAAAAATAAGCTAGGTGAGGTCTGTGTTTCCTATCTGACTACTCTGAGAAGAAAGGCCGAAACAAACTCAGAGGTCGCAGTCTCTTTTAAAGTCCAGACATAGGCCTTACTTTCCCAATAATTAAAATAATATAATACTTTACAAAGTAATCGTGTCATTTTGAATATAGTTTTAAACAATGTCAATGTGTATATAAAACTGGTTTATTGTGATGAATAATTAAAATGTCACGTTTTTTGGTTTTCACAAGGCTTAGCAGAGCGAGCAGCTCAATCCCAAGCTTTTCTATCATCTAAATAATCAGAAATTTTATAGTACCCTTTTTTACAAAGCTTGGTTTTAATACAGCTTTTTCTTTTCGTTTAATAGGTAAGTTTCGAATGTCAATGGGAAGTTTGTTGTAAAAGCGTATACATTGACCCATGACCGAGTTGCTTACTCTGTGGAGACGTGTGCGATGTACAGCAAGGTTTTGTTTATTCCTGGTATTTAAACTATGAATACCGGACATTTTCTTAAAATTTTATATATTGAAGTGTACATACAATAGGTTTTCAAAAAAATTATTGTGAGGCTACAGTCAGAATATTTATTTCTCTGAATTTTTCTCGAAGGGAATCTCTTGGACCTAGGTTGTAAATGGCTCGAACAGCCCTTTTATGTAGAACAAAGATAGTATTAATGTCCGCACAGGTTCCCCAATGAAGAATCCCATATGACATAAGACTATGAAAGTAACTAAAATAAACAATCCTGGCTCTATCTACATCAGTTATCTCTCAAATTTTTTTAACAGCATAGGCGGCCGAACTAAGCCTTCCTGACAATTTTTCTATGTGTGGGCCCCATTGTAATTTACCGTCAATAGTTATTCCAAGAAAAACTGTTGACTCAACAGGGTCAAACTCTATTCTATTAACTTGAACATTGGTAGTTAGCTGCCTGACATTTAGCGTTGAAAATTTAATGAGTTTAGTCTTTTTTTCGTTCAGGAGAAGATTATTTACATTAAATCAATGCACAACTTTAGAGAATGCATCGTTGACTTGTTCAAAGTTGACTAACTGAACATCTGCGAATAATACGATCTTGTGATTATCCCTTATGTAGTAAGGTAAGTCATTTATGTAAATTAGAAATAAGAAAGGACCTAGAATTGAACCCTGCGGAAGGCCCATGGTGACCGCAGATCCTGCAGATCTCTTGCCTTTAACGTCGACCCTCTGAATTCTGTTATTCAGATAAGAAGTCAGAAGGTCAAGAGCCTTGTCCCTCATGCCATAGTGGTACAGTTTCCTGATAAGAGTATCAAGATGTACGCAATCGAAGGCCTTGGACAAGTCGCAGAAAATGCCAAGAGCATCTTGCGAATCCTCCCAGGCCTCGAATATACTCTTCAGTAATTCCACGCCCGCGTCTGTAGTTGAACGACTCTTTGTAAAACCAAACTGTTTCAGATGAAGTAAATGATGTGCATTGAAATGTCCTAACATTTGTTTTAAAATTATTTTTCAAAGATTTTGCTCAATGTAGGTAATGTCGAAATAGGCCGAAAATTTGTGGGATCAGTTGTGCTGCTAGATTTGAACAGTGGAATCACTTTGCTAAGTTTCATCAAATCAGGAAGTACACCTAGTAGTAGTAGTAAAAATTAAGAACTTATTATTTGATTGTTCCCAAAACGGCTTGGATATCGAGATAGCTTGGATCCCTGGTCACTCGGTTATTGCTGGCAATGAGTGCGCTGATTCGTTAGCAAAGGAATACTTTGCTAGCACTACGTACCTTATAACTACGATTTGCGAAATGGTGCCAAGCCCAAGTTATTCGACTCGTGGGAAAAAACATGGAGGAATACCTCAAAAACCAAGGGCGTCTACTTTGCAGCGATACAGCCCGACATCCAACGCAAACCTTGGTTTTTCAAATGCCCGAAATTGTCCAAAAGAACTGTTTCTTCACTTTGTAGGCTGAGACTCGGACATAGTTGTAGCCCAGTGTTCCTGAACAAGATCCATGTTCGGGACAATTCACTATGTGATTGTGGCCTTGCGGAGGGTACTTTGGATCATATACTTTTCTCATGCTCTTTGAACACCCATTCCTTCGACCTCTATCGAAAAATTTCCAAATATAACATCCCTCTCCCAACTAACTTCCATTCTCTTCTATCCCACTTGTCTTCCAAAATCATCCAAATTTTAGCAAGCTTTACGAATGAAAATAATTTAAAATTTTAACTGATGCGTAAAATAACTATGTCTTGTATTATATTTTATATACACGATTAATTTTAAATCGTTCTGGAGCCGAAACACAGTGACTCCAGACGATTAATAGGTACTTAATAGTAAAAAAACAATAACAATGCTAATGCATTGTTATTGTTTTTTTAAGACATCTATTATAGAAGTTAGAAATTTATCACTTTTATTCTGTCATTCGAGTTAAATCTTAGTAGCGCTTCCACTATTTCATTCATGAACGCAAGATCGTACGCGATCCGCTCGGTGATGACTTAGCGCGGCACAGCTGTGCGTGTGCGATTCAGTTGACAGCGCGCTCGCGGTGGGTCAACGGACGTTGGACGAATAACCGGCTGCAAGTAAGTACTTACCTGAAAGTAGGTATTTCATTTCTGGTACGATAGGTTGGTGTAAATTCGTTCGCCTCCGTTATCTCTCGTTTGTATCGGAAGCACGGCACGGAGTTTACCACTATCACATCTCCTCGTAAACTAGAGAAACTAATTGAAATTTCATTCACCACTCTCGCCTCACGAAATCACTAGTACTCGTACCTTTTCAACTAGACACGACGAGTACGCTTGGGAGTTGTATTTAAGGCCTTGAATCGATTGTCGACCAATCGAGCTAATAGGTACTTAATAAGCATACCTACCTACCATGTTTATGATAAATAAAAAGAATATTGCCTAAACCAATTTTTATGCGACAATGCTTGCTTGCGGCCGCGGCGCGGCGGCTTTTACAAAGGCAGGCAATGTAAACAGAAAAAATGAATCGTTTTATGTGTCGAATAGAGTTGTGCATATAAGATGGTGGTGCCCTTTTCTATGAAAATATTGGACCGAATTAAGACCTTATTTTTATAAATTTTACCGCGGAATTCGGTTGTGCATCCTTTTGAAGTCCGGTCAGACACTTCTCAGAATAATTTTAGTAAACTGCGTACCTACTTACCTTGTACCTAGTTTGGTGAAATTTATATTTGTTACCGTTTACGGTTAAGAAATAAAGTCTGAATTCGCTTTTCGTATTTTTATTTGTGTACCTATTTATCTATTGCGTATGTGTTTTTATGCTGTCTGATCAATGAATGTATTATTCAATGGGTACCGTTTGCAAGTGTTGCCGTTCGTCGATACGTTTTACACACATATGCATTGATTGTAAGGAAGCTTTACTTCGAGTTCTCATTATTTCACGAAAACACAATAAATTAGATGTTTCGTGTTTTTTTTTTAAATTGTAATTTATTGAAAATAATAGTCAAAATCGTTTCGAGTTCGATGATCGAGTTTATTGCTTTTCATTCCAGAACGAGCTAAAATTAACCGTGTATATATATATTTATGTTGTAAGTATTTTATTTTATATTAGTTTGTAAATTAGAATACATATTTTTTACTAAATTTTCGTCAGCAGCTACTAACATTTATCTACCCACAAAGTACAAAGTTCGACGGCCTGCACTTCTGCGCTGCCGTCATCACGTGACACTGGCAGAATAGTCGACACAGGCTCAATTGCCAAGAAAGGAAAATAAAAAAATAAAAAATCACCAGAGGGCCTAGACAAATGGCATTCGCTTCGGAGCGATTCTATTTCGACAATCGCTATCGCTTCAACGATAGCGAAGTTCAATTGGTGGACAAAGTACACTTCGTTTCGCTATAGTCTCATCCATTGGTTTGATCGATAGAAACACAGACTAAGTAGTACTGATAGAAATTACATTTTGTCTTTGGTCTTTCGTGAGCAAACGTCAAATTCCGCGCTGTCGCTGTCAATTCTTGTTGTCAGTTGAACTCCGATAGTACGAGAGCCCACGACCAAAACCATGTCGCATCGTTTTACACCCAAAACCGTATAAAATCGATAGTTTAGATGATTCTGAACCCGCATCGGTGGGCAGTACCATTCAGAAACGTCAGATTTTTATGGGAGCCCATTTCTGCTATAGCAAAAGAAATAGGCAGACGGTTTCATTACATATTAAAAATCTAAGTACATAGGATTCGTAATTTTAATATGAGAAAGTTTGTTTGCAGACATTTTGCGTGTCCAATGTAGCCTTTTTTTTTTTTTTTTTTTGGATGGGAAATCATCAAATGACTTCTCCCGCTCTGGGCAGAGCGAGAGGGTGTGTCAGACTTTTACTGACTAAAACGCACCCGTGTTCCTTCCGTTGCCTGTGTGCCGGGGCCGCGTTATCCCTTTCGGACAAACCCGCAACCCCAGCAGGCATTGGTCTTTCGACCCCGTCGGTTGGTGCTGACATCTCTTTGAGGCGCGCGTGGAACACAACGCGCCGTCGACACGGGCCTGGTCCTTATCGGACGGCGAGCTGCCCATTGCTCACCGTCCGCAAGCCCGCGCCTACGGTGGCCGGAAGTCGGCTCTGGACTCCCGACGCCCGGGGCGTCTCCTGCGGCGACTAGGGCCGCGAGGGCGTGCAGCTTGCATCTCCCTCGCGCGCTCCGCCTCCTCCTTCGCGAGCATAACTGCTTCGCAGAAGGAGGTGACGGCCTCCCATGCACTCTCGCTCCGAACCATGGCCTGAACCAGGGCCGGACGCGAGAGATCGCCGCCGCCGATCGCCTCCGTGAGGACACGGCGGTGCTCCGCCCAAGCCGGGCAGACCTCCACCGTATGCTCCACCGTGTCCTCCGGGCGATCCACACAGTGGTGACACCCGGGCGTTTCCTCCCGCCTTACGCGGAACAGGAACCTCCCGAAACAACCGTGTCCGGTGAGGACCTGCGTCAGGCGGAAGGTGAGGACGCCATGGCGCCTCTCAAGCCACTCCTCAAAGAGGGGACTTATCGCCGCAATTGTGGCGTGCCCGTCCAATGTAGCCTGAGTGCATTTTCAAAAATGTCAAAAAAAAAACCGATCGGTCTCACAATAACCTGGTTCAATTAATGGTTTTCTTAAATTTTAACTGGTACCTATAATTCCAAAAACCAAAAGAACGTTTCGAAGTCGCCCGGAACGTCTATACGTACGTATGTATAGACTACGTATCCCTCACGACAGGACACGAAAGTTTTTAAACACGTTCAAAATGGTTCAACTCATAAGAGGCTCACACTTTCTTCTGAAAAACAATTTATTCGCATCAATTGACCAATATACACCTGAAAACAAAATTTTCAGACGGGTTGCTATGTATTTGATTTTTCGACTCATTTTTAACTTTCTCAAATGGTCTCCTTGGTACGCGCGACGCTACTGGATTCTAAAAATTGTGTTTTTGGTATCTGAAATCTATCGCTCAACTTCATTCTTAAAATCAGACAAATTGCTATGAAACAGGTCAGTATTTGTTTTTGACATATTTCAAAATGCGGTCCGGTCAGACGTGACGCGAAAAAATTTATGAAATTATGATTTTTTGTATTCAGATTAACTAAATCTATCGATTGTATATGGTTTTGTTCGTAAAACGATAAGACAAAAATATTGATCAAGGGCCACGATTTTTACTCCGGGACGAAAATTCAACAGTGATAAAATTCTATAAATAGGTAATGCATTTCATCGAGACTTTCGAATAGGGATGATGATTAAAATTATTTTTTTGTCCGTCAGGTAGATTATATCAAATATTGGACACGTATTTTATTTTTTACGTAATCAAAATATTACGATGTAGCGAGTAGCGAGCCCCCACTCCCCAACTTTAATGCGTTTTATCGAAGTATTTTTTTATAAATATGATAAAGCAAGCAACACGTGTCTAATATTTTTTTATTATTTGACAGACGGATTTAATAGAATTTCTCTAATATAAATTTTACTCCACATAAAATTACCATACCCCGAGTAAACTCCAAAAGTCATCATTTTGTTTCCTTTTCCACGAGGTTTTGACGTTCGCTAATGTTTCCGTATGAATCGAAAACTAGCGATAACGCTTGTCAAAAAGTGTCACTTGGCTACGCATTTCTATGGAAGTTATCGTTCGACGCTGTCGATTCGTTTGATGGAAACGAATGATGATGACAATATCTAGCTAATTTCTATTCTAACGAATAGAAATTAGCTAGATATTGTCAGACATATGATCACGTGACATTTCCATAGCATATGTCAACCGCATACATTTTTGACTTATCTACTGGCGATATCGCTAATCGAATGTTAATTTGTCTAGGCCCTCAGGGCAAAGATTGTTGAACAACCGTAACCGAACTGACCGATTCAACTGAATTCAACAACTGTCGATAGTGTTATGTCATCATGCCTGACAGTCATGACATTGACAATATTGACATGACAACACTGTGCATTACTGACTGACAAAGCCACAGAGTACTTTTTATCATAAACTCAAACTGAAAGTCAAAGCAGATCCAAGTCCTGGAAATATTCGCAATGAATAGGTGATTATGAGTTGAATTTGAAATCATACTTACCTCTTGTTTATTTCTAAAATCAGATTGGGCAGACGAAATAAATAAAAACTATTACTGATTTAGGAAAACAGCGAAAGTAACTGATTGAAATATGGATATTATTGAAACAATAAAAAAAGACAAAGCTTATTTGAAATGTAAGCTCATAGTTAAAAGTTGGGAAAAGGACTTCAAGTTAAAGTATCGTCGGACACCAACGAAATTCGATATCAAGGAAGCGCCGGCAAAAATTAAATATGCCTACAAGAAATACTTTCAACTTAAGAGCAACGCTCTTGAGAACTCATTGTCGATTTGTGATATTGACGATCAGCCCATTATGTCGCCAGAACCTGCACATCAGCTGGAACACACCACCGGTGAGTCTACAAGTCCTCAACCAGAGATTCCTACACTACCAAGTGGGCAAGAGTTAGAGAAGTTATTATCAAGTTCAGATCTCCAACCAAATAGTAAAAATTTTCCTCCATTCACTGAAAATCTATCCAAAAAACTATTTCAAAATCGAAAATTTTCTTTGAGAAACCCAAGAAAGCTTGCATTATCTAGAGCTCAGCCTACAAGTGAAAACAAATCCTTTAGTACTGAACTAAAAACACAAAACAGCCAAGAACCTATACACAATAATACTGATACTGAATTAAATATGAATCCTGAGTTACATTGTCCCTATAAAACTTCTGAAGGCCCTAATACAAGTAAAAATATTGCAATGACCTGTTATGTATCCAGAAAACCAGACTTAACAGTAAAACCATTGGTTAGACAATTAAATGATGCATGGCTTGATAGAGCTACTGGAGTTGTAGCAGAAGAAGCGGAACATTCAAAAGAGCCTGAAAAATTTGGATTAGGAAACATAAAAGTTTTGGATATCAAAGAAAAGTACTGTGATTATGTAGAAAACAGTGAGTCAGAAGATGAAGATATTGTCAGAGGTAAATTGAAACCTGCTCTGAAGAAGCGGAAAATAGAAAAAGTTTATGTTGAAGATATTAAGTATCAACATGACTGTGGAAGTAAAAAAGATATTCTGCAAGGACATTCTTGTCATCCAAATATTATTCAAGAAAGAGTAATTGAGACTAAGGATATGACTAAGAAACAACATAAAAATAACAAAAATAATACCAGCAGTGTAGAACAACAACCTCTAGATATTCAAGAATATATTCTTTATGGTTTAGAAAAAGATATACAGCCTCGTCACTTGCAAATTTCCAATGTACTCAAGAAAGTTAATCCTGTTGATAAGTGTGACAAGCTAGAGGACTCCAAAGAAAGCAATAGTTTAGATAGTAAAATCAAGTCTGGAACGTTAAATGAGAACTTCGTTAAAATTAATATTGAAAAAAAAGTGTTTGTACGAGGAAAGAAAAATATCAACTATAGCAAATATAAAAAACAATTATGGAAAAGTAAGAAGAGTCTTCATGGTGGTATGGAATTTCCTGAGTCTGGTAAGATTGCATGCTTTAAATGTGGAGAAACGGGGCACATGGCTAGGTACTGTAGATCACATAAAGGAGAAACACTTTTGCCATTAGATAGTTACAATGAAAATGAAATTCCTACTTTAGAAGATATGCAAAAGTATGCATCTGAACCATCTAGCAGTACACAATCAATAACTGACCAATTACATGAGTCTATGTTTGAATCTAGTCAAATTCCGGATTCTTTTATGAAAATGTTAGCTGAATCTACAGATGATGACAGCAGTGGCATCAAACCTCTGTACAATAATTATGAAGAAAATATATCAGTTGATTTAAAGCAGGCTCTTGAAAAATTCGGCCATCAATCATTTCGCCCTGGACAAGAAAATGCCATAAAGCGAATTTTGTGTGGAAAGTCTACTTTACTCATTTTGTCTACAGGAGGTGGAAAATCACTTTGTTATCAACTTCCGGCTTATCTCTATGGTCAACATTATAGATGTATAACATTAGTAATTTCTCCATTAGTTTCTCTTATGGAGGATCAAGTGTTGAATGTCCCAGAATTCATAAAGGCAGGTTGTTACCATACAAATCAATCTCAGACACAGAGGAGTAAAATCTTGCAGTGTTTGAAGGATGGTTTGTTAAATATCCTTCTCATATCTCCTGAAGCCTTAATAGCAGGTGATTCATCAAATGGATTATCAGGTCTGTTCAAGTCTCTCCCTCCAATCGCTTTTGCGTGTATAGATGAGGCACATTGTGTATCACAATGGAGTCATAATTTTAGACCAAGTTATCTTATGATTTGCCGGGTTCTACGAGAAAAATTAAAAGTAAATTGTATTCTGGGATTAACTGCAACTGCAAGTCAGACAACTATAAAGAGTATAATCAGTCATATCAATATTCCTGATGGGGCTAATGGAGTTATTAGAAATCCAGCCCTGCCTGATAACCTTTGTCTATCAGTTTCTATTGAAAAAGATAAAGATAAAGCTCTGGTGTCATACTTGGTATCAGAACAAATAATGCAATTTAATGCTATAATAGTATATTGCATAAGAAGAGATGAGTGTGAAAGGGTTGCAGCTATGCTAAGATCTTGCCTACAAGAAACTGGTAAAGTCAACATGGAGAGCAAAAAGAACAAAAGAAAAAGAATGTCTTACATTGCAGAAGCTTATCATGCTGGCATGTCTGCTGCACAGAGGAAAAAAATACAAAAACATTTCATGGATGGCACACTTAGAATAATAGTTGCAACAGTTGCTTTTGGTATGGGCATAAACAAATCAGATATTAGATGTATTATACATTATAACATGCCCAGCAGTTTTGAATCTTATGTGCAAGAAGTTGGAAGAGCCGGTAGGGATGGCCAACTTGCTTACTGCCATATAATTTTAAGTAATGGTAGTAGTGACAAAAATGAACTTTTAAAGCACATACATGCAAACTCTATTGATAGACCTACAATAAGAAAATTACTTTCGAAGTTGTTTATTCCTTGTGAATGTACTAAATGTGACAAAGTTTCATCACATAACTGTTGTAAGGGTCATGAAGTGGGAATCCCTACAGATGCAACAATAGAAGAACTAGATTTGCCTTCTGAAAATATTGCTACTCTGTTATGTTACGTTGAACTTCATCCTAAACAGTACATTAAATTTCTTAATAATGCTTACATAAACTGTAAAATTTCGTCTTATGGGGGTCCGAAAAAAATACATGACGCAGCAAAGTCGTGTCGCCCTCTGGCAATGGCACTGTTACTGGAGAATAAAAGAGACCCTGGGATTATGACTAGCAGTGTCCTAGAATTCAATGTAATTGAGATTGCAGCAGCTATTGGCTGGGAAAGTGGAGTAACTAAGTACCAATTAAAACATTTAGAGTGGTATACTGAATCGGGGATCTCGCAAAGATCTCATTTAAAAGTAGAGTTTAATACTCTCGGTTTTAGAATTAGAGCTAGAGGAGATCTAAATCCTACAGAACTTGACAGTATTTTGGATGATTTACATAATTCTGTGGTTTCTCAAGAAAAAGCGCGGTTATACCAATTAGAAGAATGTAATATAGCTTTCCACAAGATAGGAAATTATTCGTTGGAAAATATACAGTTATCTAACGACACTCTCTTAAAAATTTCCAATGACTTAAAAAGTACTATTAGAAATTATTTCGAAAGAGATAATTTACCAGGTCATATGAGCTTAGAAGAAAGACCCTTGGATGTGGAGAGAGTCATATCAGATGTTCGATCTATCATATGTATATACAAAGATTGTAATTTTTCTGGGAGAAGTATAGCAAGAATATTTCAAGGAATTTCATCACCAAATTACCCTGCCATTGTGTGGGGCAGATGTAAATTTTGGAGGTCTCACTTGCACGAAGACTTCAATGGATTAATCAAAATAGCAACTCAACAAATAATTCAAATGAAAATGTAAGCTTATTTTTATTTGTTACATAATAGGTAGCGTACGCTTTCGCCCCGGATGTTTGTGTGAGAGTAGTTAGCTGCTTATAAGAGGACTAGCACTTAGCCCGCGCGGTATTCTTACTTTCTTCTACGAACTTCTCCACCCCTTTATATGGTAGTTTTGGAAAATTGTTCATTTCGGTCGGTATTATTTTACCTAAAGAAGTATTTGTGCCAAGTTTCAAGGTTCTAAACCGAAGAAATTAGATCAAACTGATCCCCCTTTTCACCCCGACAGGGATTGAATTAAGTAGAGTAAACTAATCATTACAAACTTTTCATTTATTTAACAATATGTTTTAATATTATATAAAATATAAATCGGCTGGCGTGTTACCACCTACGCGAAGTGCGGTCGACAGGACAGTCAGTAACGAAAGTCTGTTAACACTTTAGTTTTTAAATCATAGAGGTAACTAAACAGAATACTATACAATGTAACCTGGTTTAGTGGGCCCTAGATATGTTACAAATCTCTACTACTGATAACTACAATGGGGTCCCGACAGTTTTGCATTGAAATACCTGTGTTGAGTACTGGGAATAATTAAACCTTTATAGCTGAGAATGCATGTGTTCGATTTTTAGATTTCTACCTCTATAATTGAGACTTTGTAGTTCAATATCCTGTTTAGTATGACAACTAACAATAATGTATCATTTTGAATATTGTTCTGGACAGGGCGCGTACACCGTACACCTCTATAAATGAAAGAGAATCTTGTCAGAAAAGAATCTTACTCCATTGTAGGCATGAGTATGACCAATAGTGCTCACTTGCAAACTGAAGGCCCGCTCATCGATGGTTTGTTGTTAATTTCAGCCCATTGGCTGGCTTGCGTGGTACCAATCCCCGTTCCTTCAATCTTCGTCTAATTTTAGAGCCACTAATAGTAACGCTTCGAACAACACGAAGCTGTAGTAACAGCTTAGATGCATTAATGCTTTTGAACTGCAGTGGCAGTTCAAAAGCATTAATGCATCGATTTCGTAAAGAAACTGTTGCAATAAATCTGTCGTCTCGCTCAGAAGTGGCCCGATTCCTACCAGATCCTGGACGGCGCGTGAATAAACCAGTCTCCCAATAGCGTTTGTACGCACTGAGCGTTCGAGAGGCTTAGATGTAGTCTTGCAGCCAGAACACGTTGACTAAGACCAGAATCCAGCAACGCCACTACTTGGGCGGCTTTTGCGGGCGAAGTATCCATGTGTTGTGGTACCAAATATATATAATATATACCAAAAGTACCAAAACTAGTAATAAAAATACAGACAGCAAGTTTAAAAGTAAACACACTAATGAATTTACTTCAATTAAACGCGTTGCCTCAAAACAATGTTCCATTTCAATATCGGTTGAAAATTCAAAAATTTAAATATAAATTTGAAACTGTCAACCATTGAAAAGGGCATACCTACTTACTGCCAGCTAATAAAATGACGTTTAAAAAAAATGTCTTGGTAGTTTCGAATTTTTTAATGAGAATTTATTATTTAAAATGACAAGATCTGTTTATTTGTGAATTTGGCTGTTTGTTAATGACGCCTTAACAGCTGAACGGATTTGAATGAAACTTGGCACATGAGTAGACTAACCGTGACCTACACTGCTATAACATCCATAAAGGCATCTGTGCCGAATCAAACATGAATGATATCAATGGATTCAATGATAATATAAATAAAAAGACATAAATAGTTTACCTGCCTATACCTACCCAAAATTCCATCTTCAAAAATGGTGGTGTAGGTTTAACCTATATACCTCTTTAAAAAATTAAAATATCAATATAAATTACGTTCCTAGAGGTATCCATTATTTTTCTCAAGTCTTCCTTCGATTTTATTTCTAAATCGAAATAAAATCACAGGCAATGAATGACGATGATGTTAACTAACTAACTAGCTTAGCTAACTAGCAGAATTTGATGTAAGTAAGTGATATGTGATGTGAAGAATTTAAATAAAGCCAATTTATGAATTGAAACATGATTTTACTTTAAAAAATCGGTACTGCCGTAAATTAATCGATTACGGCGTAACCTTCCTACTTTTGACAAGTAAAAGTAGGAACCACCTAGGTAGTACTTACCTAAATAAAAGATTGACATTTTTCTTTTGTTATTTCGACGTAGGCCTCGGAGTAATAACTAAGTTATTACTCTGAGACCTAGGCCGAGGTCTGTGCGATCTTGTTTTAGGGATCCCCGAAACGATCAATTTCTATGCATTTGGTAGACAATCAATTTGCGCGTCAATGTGTATCAATCACCTAAAAATGTACATTTGCAATTGATAGGTACCCACTTTTCTGATAGCCTATGGACGAATTAATCATTCGAAAACCATTGTAACAGAAAAATGCTTTTTTTACTTAAGGAAAGGATTCATTCCTTCATAGGCTATCAGAAAAGTATCAGTTTAACGTCCCAAGCTGAGTAGATTTCTCATAGTTTATGGTTGAGGCTCGAGAGGTAAACCAAAAAAACTTAAAAAGTTCGATATCTCCAAAACAATCCATTTTGAACCACAAGTAATTGGGATCGAAAATGTTACAAATTACCTAACTCTAGTATCTATCACGCATATCAAACAATGCACCAATCAACTTGTATGTCAATAATTTACATTACCACAAATTGCAATACATCTCATAAAAATCACTCACTTTGGATTTTGTCGTCATAGCCCGCTTCTAACGAGACTTCGTTTGTCAAAATACGACAGTTAATTTAGGAGTTATAAATAGCCTGTTAAAATTATAACTCTACCGTGGCTTTGTCGTAGTCGGGTAAAAATACGCAAATAAAGGAGACACCAAGGAGCAACGAAAGTGTCGAATTGATTGAGAGAAACTCAATCAATTACTGTCTGTAGAAAAAATATCTATGCAATTTGAAGATAGCGATTATCAAAATTGGTCCCTCAATCCTCACCTCCACTGACATAATGTGCGTATGATAGCTGCTTGACGAAAGGACTATCAGAAAGTCTTGTGTACTTAAGTACACTACTATTAAATACCACTCATTTACTACCAATCACTACTACTACTTATTGACTAATTAGTAGAAACTTTACTAAAACTTAAATATATAATAAGATTACCTAGGTAGGTACTTACTTACTAAAATAATATTATCTCAGCTAAGAAGTAAGCAATATACAATTTTAGTTTTCTATTATTTAGCAGAAACTTGTTACTAAAACTTAAGTACACAAGACTATCAGAGAGCCTAGTGTGAGTTTCTTTTAACCATCTCGATTTTACGCATCGACCGCGTTCGGCGCTTTGATTGGCCTTTCACTGGCCTTCACTGGTGAAGGGCCAATAAGAGTGCCGAACGCGGTCGATGCGTAAAATCGAGATGGTTAAAAGAAACTCACACTAGGCCCTCTGATATTCCTTTCGTGAAGCAGCTAGCACACGCACATATTATGTCAATGGAGGTGAGGATTGAGGAACCAGTTTTAAAAATTGGTTCCTACTGATCTTCAAATTGTGTCGATATTTTTGCTCCATTTCCTTTTAACAAAACGTTTCAAGTCTTTTACTAAAACTTTAGAAAAAACAACGGTTTTATTTATGTAATTCTGTAATATTCACTAAAATATTTATCTATATCTTTACATATCATATTTTATTTATTTATCTGATAGAGGAGCTAAGCAGCATGCTTAATGAATGCCATATTCATAACAATGTGTCAATCATTTGAGTTATGCCGATGGTATGGTGCTGCTGGGCCCCTCAATTGGGGGTCTGAGATAGCTGTTATAGGTGTGTGAGGATTATGCTGTGGAACATGGCCTGGGGTACAACGAAAGTAAAAGTGAGTTCATGTTATTTCAATGTAAAAATAAAAACAATATCTTTATACAGTTTATTCCCGTAGTCCCCGTATGCCATATCCCCGTCACGGGGACAGTGGGACGTGATTAAATTTATTTCCCGTTGTCCCCATAACGTACATTCGGCTAACGGGGACAATCGAAACATTTAGGTTAGGTTAGGTTAGAACTGTAACCACACAACGCACGAGCCGAGCGAGCGTAGCGAGCGGTGCCGCGGCAGCGGCCGGCGAGTGCCAGAAACATATTTTTGAATGTAAAATCAAACCACGGGGACAACGGGAAATATTTTTACATATTTAATTGAAGTACCGCTGTCCCCGTAGGACGGGGACACGGTGTACGGGGACAACGGGAATAAACGCTTTATACCACCTATATTACATAGTGGTGTAGCTCTAAGTCGCGTAGCAGTTTAAATATCTGGGACACATTGTAACTGAGAGTTTGAGTGACGAATTAGACATTGAGAGGGAGCGCAGGGCACGGTAATAAGTTGGCACATAGGTTCGCTCGTTGTACTTACTGCTCCTGTTAAAATAACGATGTTCAAGGCATTCTGCCAGACGTTCTATACGAGCGGCCTGTGGGCAAACTTCACACAAAAAACCTACAATGCTTTGCGCGTCCAGTATAATAATGTGTTCAGGGCTCTGTTTCGGCTTCCTCGATGTTGAAGAATGATTGAATGATTGTCGATGTCATTTTTACTGACGCCAGCGTTGATGACTTCTACGCAATTATGCGCAAAAAAGCTGCGTCGGTGGTGCGACGAGTACGCGGGACCCTGAAGAGCGTCCTAAGGATGATTGGCGGGAGAAACGATACTGTTCTGCTCTGTCGGACTTTAATTCTATAAGTAGGTACCTAATACTCTGTCGATTGACACGTATTTCATCGCTGGCCGCCAAAACCAGAAACTTTTATAAGAATAATGTTATCCGCTTGTTAACGTTACAAAATAATTTTGTAACGGCAACTAAACTAAAAAACTAATTTAATTAATTTTTTTATTTCGATACATGGCAATGTGTCATTGTTAGTGTCTCAATGTCATTTTGAAAGATTAAAATCGAGCACTTCTAGCAATGGCGTTGTTTTGTTTAATTGTTTTCGACGGGTCGACATCTTTTTTTGTATTTTTATTGTTATTTTGAGATGTTAATCTAAATAAAGTACGGATTACAAGTGAATCTATTTAAAACAAGTTTATTCAAGTGTATGAAAATAAGTTTTCTCTATAGTTAACATTTTGTTTTGCCTATAAAATGTAAAGCCTACTTAGCTGTGGTAGCTTTCCTTTAAACTTCGTTATACTACTGCTGTGATTTTTTTCACAAATACAAGTAGAACCATTTGGCTGGCAGGGGGCGGGGGGGGGGGGGGGGGGGAGAGACACTTGACTCTAACAAAAATTTGCACTTGAAAGCTTAATATTTCGCAAACGGATTCCTGAATTGAATTTTTATTATTATTATTATTTTACCACTTTGTCGGCATGATTAATATGTATACCCATGCGAAATTACAGCTTTCTGGTACTAACCGTCTCTGAGCTAAGCCGCGGACAGACAGACAAACGGACATGGCGAAACTATAAGCGTTCCTTGTTTGCTACGGAACACTAAAAAAGCGCCAACCAGTAGACAAAATAAAGCTGAAAGCAGCAGTCAAACCTATTTAGGGGGTAAAATTATAAAAGGTACCGCCATATCTTTCAATGCCTTACGACATTGAAAAGGTACGCAAGAAAACAAAAAGAACAAGAAAATGACATAGCGTATGAACCTAACTACCGACCTTCGAACAACAATACCATACCGACGGTCAAATTTTTTGCGGACAAGATGCTGAGTTAGCCAGATACTTGGAAAAGGCAAGCAAACAGCACCATGGATTATCCTCGCAGTGCGTACGAAAACGCATTTATATATGAATACGCTGTTCAAAATAATAAACCTGCTGATTAAATATTAATTAAGATATTTTTTACCAAATAGACTATTTATTCACTTATATTATGCAATAAGGTACACTTGTTGCCCCATGATCCTGTTTACCCGATATATATATGATCAAGGGACACTTGATAATTTTGTAGTGATCTGCGAAAAAGAGAAAAAACAGGGAAATACTATAAATATTTTATAATTGAATGATGCAAAAAGGTAGAAGGATACAATTTCTAGGTAGTAATGAAAAAATATCCTGCAATACACTAATAATATATTTTAGGAGATATGACCTGAATATGATATTTTACCAGAAACCAATGATCGTGATGGCCCAGTGGTTAAGGCCTCGCCTCTCATGCACGAGGTTGTGGGTTCCAATCCGGGCAAGTAACAGTGTGACTTTTTCAATTCATATGTACCTTCCAAGTTTATCTTGGACATTACTGACATCGGTGAAGGAAAACACCGTGAGGAAACCTGGACTTATAGTTAATATAAGTCTGAAATCGCCAACCCGTCTTGAGCAAGCGTGTTGATCAATGCTCGTGCCTTCTATGTATGAGAAGAGGCCTTTGCTCTGCAGTGGGGCAGTAACAGGCTGGTTTTTTTTATGACGAAAAAACCAAAATGGGGATAAAGTGTCCCCAGTCTCCCCTATACATATTTGCAAAGTTCATCTTAAAAAAACATACTGTTGCAAAAAAAAAGGCAAATGTATTAGTAGGTCTCATACACTATGCATCCACGCACATCTTTGGTCGGGAAGCAGCCTAAGTACCCGTTCATTCACGGCGTCAACCGCCCGGCTGCAGCTCGGTTCTTATTTACATGTGCATTTTCATATTCGTCAAGATGCAACCGCGCCGTTTCCACCGTTTATGAACGGGTATTAAAAGTACACCTTTTCTGCATTAAAACCTAGGTAGGTATATTCCTACAAACATAGTTTACCTTTAACAATAAAACAAACAACAAAAAAAAAACTGCATTATTTGTCATACTCTTTCCATTCGCCCATTTATCTTATTTAGTTTTCCTATCGTACCTTTAGGATCCGGTGATAAGGAACTCCACTGTGTTGAAATACAGTTTTCAAATTTATGATGTCCACATATTAATTTATCTTTGATTTCATTATTTAACATGATACATGAACCTAATACATTATAAAACTCTAAACTTAGTCCATCTATCCATTCTTTTAAATCTTGGTTTACTCTCTGGATATTTGACTGAGATATTTTTTGTAACAATATACTCTCTTCATAACCAGGAAGAAAGTTCTTTGGTTTCATATTTGAAAAGTTTTTGTATGAATTTTGAGATCCACTATGAATTATACTAGATTCTTGATGTGACAAGTCTTTACCAGAAAAATATTCTAGTGGTGATATCAGAAACTTAGTTGCTACTATTATTCTATTTTGTTCAAATAAGCCTACTTTCCAAATTCCAGGTAAAAGTGGAGCCTTTAAGTTAGGTTTTATAAAATTTGTAAGATTATTTTCATCTACATGCATGATATTAACATCACCAATGGCTCCAGTAGGATCTAACCAAATTAAAGTCAAATTTTCACTTGTATCAAATTGAGCTGAAAATTCATAAAGTAAAACGGGTTCAGACAAAGGACCTAAAACATTTGCTAAGTTTTTAAATGTCATTTCTTTCTGATCATAGTCAGAACTTACTTTAAACAGTTTAATATTATCTACATATGGATTTTCTAAATTTAATTCTATGTGTTTTTTAGGTTTATACCATGTCTCTATTAATATTTCTATGTGATCATGTACAATTGCTTTATGTAATATTAAATTTCCCTTGTAAATATCTGCATGATTATAAGAATTAATTTCAATTATTTCATCAGGTTCTATTCGACAACCTTCTTCTAAAAGGATTCTTGCGTTATGTCGAGCAATACTTCCAGCGTGAGTCAATAATAAGTCATCTGAACTAGCTGTCAAATCTTCTATATTATATATACTTTGCCAATATGCCTCTAAGTTCGGCATCAAATAATGATCCTTAAATCCGATATATTTCTCTACTCTGTTTATTATTTCTTGATTTATTATAGGTTCAAACTTGCGGGCAAAAAATAATTGTCGGTCTTGAGTATTTTGAATTCTCGGCCAGTCTTCAGTTCTGAAATCGTTAGGAGAACACCCGCACCAATCAACCACATGTTTATATTGACATTTGCATCCCAATTTTCTTTTCCAGTTGGTAACGTGCAAATTGTTGTCGACATACGAATCACAAAAATGAGAATTTCTTAATGCTGTATGGAAAAAGGACTCTGCTGGTAACAGAGTATGTTGAAATATTACATCCAATCCAGTTAAGAGCTCGTCTTGTTTCCCAACTACATATGAAACGAATTCTGGTGACAACGCAATCCAATCGCTTCCACCATCTATTATTATACCTCTTGGTAACTTTCTTTCACCGACTCGCCACATATGCGTGTCACATTCAATAAATGTTTTGTCAAGGCCCTGTTTTTTGATAAACCTCTGCACTTCTCGTCCATGTGATTTCACAAAGTTAAGACCTTTATTTGCAGACAAGAAGTTTTCTAATTCTTCTAATGACTTTATGGGGAAATCACTTTCACTCAAATTTATAACAAAATCCCATTTCCATCCCAAGGCCATAAAATCTTTCATAGCTGACAGTAACATTTTGAGCAAAGATGCACCACCCCATATAGTAGAAAATCTACTTGAGGCTAATTTAATATTTGGGAACTGTTCTAAGGCAGATAGTTTCCTGTGCAAATAATCTTGGCGCTGAAACAAACAAGAAGTAAAGATATTAATAAAAAAGGAATTTAAAAAAAATTAACCAACTTCGAAAGAAATTAACTCAAAATTATGAAATAATATTTTTATATATACACGAAATGAACCAACAAAACGAAATCAAAAGTAAGTACGAAAAAAATTAGGGGCTACAATTTTTTTTGAGGTCGGTGCCAGCAAATCCATCGAATATAAAACTTAATCAAAATAGAAACGATATATCCGATACAAAACGGAGTTAAAATACATTTTACATAACAACCTAATTTTTTTATAATAGTCGTACTTGTATCACATTATTATTATAAGAACTAGCTTTTAACTCGCGTGGAAGTCGGAAATTATCCCATGGAAACGTACTACCGGGATAAAAATGTATTCTATGTGTTAGTCCAGGTTATAAACTATCTGTCTGCCTCATCCAAATCCTATTAGTAAGTAGAATTCACGATAGTATTCAACAGGGGGGGGTGGAAGGGGCGGCCTGGCCCGGGCCTCCGGTCTTGTGGGGCCCCCAAATGCCTCCGCATTCCCCTGATCATGAGGTCTCAACTCGAACAAATTATAATTAGTCTTCAAGAAAATTCAATAGATGGCAGCATAGGTAACAATTATGAAATTAACAATCATTAAAAGCGTTAAACGGCAGATTATGACTAAATACTAAAGCTCCGGCGTGATCCGACATCTCAAACAATCATCGTCATAGATTTTTCTAAGTATTTGCATAGATACTTGGAAAAATCTATGACGATGATTGTTTCCCTTCATACTCAGATTGACATGTAAGAATGTACGATTCTAGCCACGATTTCAATTGCAAATTGGCTAGTAATATGTGATCAACAACAACTTATTCTAAGCTAAACACGTTCTAGAGAAAAACCCAGAGGCGGCTTTACCTATGGTGCAGGGTGTGCAGCGCACACGGGCGCAGGGTCTTAGGGGGCGCCGAGCGCTGCTCGCAACAACGTTTTAATCAAATTCCAAACAAGACCAAAACATATTCTGTAAAAAGGCAGTTTGTAGTTGACGCTAAATATAAACGTAGGGTGATAAAATTTCGAGCTCGCTTCGAACGGTCTTGCAACGTAACATTCTTTTATTATTTGAATTCTCTGCGTAAATCGAAAATGTATTTCCTATTTATACAACGTGTAACGGAAAGGGTATATACATACCAAGGGCACGGCTTCTTTGGATGATACCAAACGATATTGGAAGGGTTTTTTAATCCTATCTCTACATGTTCGGAAGTTATGAGAATTTTTAATACATTGATACCAGAAACCGAACTTTTCAAATTGAAATAAACACATCACTAGCACTAAGTCAGCTGATCGGTGTCAGCGAACTATTTGTAAGTAAAAATAAACATCTTACTCCTGGTATTTCTGAATAAAAGGTTCCGCATGTTTATTTTTTGTTTACAAAATATTATTACTGACTTTTCTAAAACTTTGATTATGTTTGTGCTGTTAGCTGCAATACAATTAATTGGTAGGTACTAGGTATCAAAATTTAACGAAATAATATTTAGATACATTACACACTTGTTGGTTTTTTACGTAGTTGTCCTTTTGTAGAAGATTACTTTGTAGATAATTATTATCTACATAGTAATCTTCCACCATACCATCGTACCTACAACACAGTAAATACCTAATTCAAAAACATTATTCCTGTAAATTTGGTAACGTTATTCCTAACCTTTTATTTTGCTGGCCATAAGGATGAAAGATGTTTTGCTTTTAATCGATTTTTTATTCAATTCACAGATCGAATCCAAAGCTCTTGAATCTTCTAAAAATTCGTTCAAAAATCGTAAACCTAAAAATTTTAAACAACATTTAACACACCTTTATTTTGTGACCTATTTACAGTTGCCGGTCAGGTAGGTACGTCTAAACTTTTAATAAATAATAATTGATAACTTTCCGGCGTAATTCAATGACTTTCATTCACATGGTACAGATGTAGTAGGTTAAAATCACAATGACTAATACAGATTAGGACGCAGCTATGTCATTCGAAATGATAATTTCTATCAAACCGTCAAATGTTTCATTCTTCGCTTAGTGCTAACATAAACAGACAAGTTAAAAAGTGTCGGCATATGTATGTAAGTAATTGATCTTGTTTGAAACAGATAAACCTACCTATTCGCTGTTTATGATTGTCAGCACAATACTTTGGGCAAATATGAACTTGAACTATTATGAGCCCATACCATAATATTTTTTACACATATGATCCAGGAGATTCGATTCACCTTACCACTGAATCGATTTGCTTGAAGATCGCATTATAACGAATTGTTTCACAAAATCGTCAGCTCGTACCATTGTATTAATCATAAAAATCGAATCCTTACACGCGTGCATCCAACCAGGAATTAATTGCTTAAATAAACATTACTATTTGCCATTAGAACTTAGAACAGAAAAAGGATTTAGTAACAATTTATGGCCAACTGAACCTAAAACATCATTTCAATTCATTTCTTCACAACTTATTCCTCTCCTAGTACAAATAAAATCACAATGGGTTCCGTTCATAATTGTTAAAATATGGTTATTTTTTAAATCAATATGACGAAAACTATTAACAACAAGTTAATAGTTTTTTTTTATTACAAATTAATAGCACGGGGGCATAATTTGTTTCTGTAGGACTAACCAAAAGAATTATCGGAAGTTCACGGTCTTTTAAAAAAAAAAAAAAAAAAAAAACGGTCTGTCGGTGCTATTTGAGTGGGTACATGGGTTCTAATGTTTTTGATTGAGCACGTTTACACGTACACGTCTTTATAATTCAAATGAAGTCAATAAATAATCTCGCAAAATTGCATCTAACTGTAGAGAGAGATTAATAAAAGTACTAGGACCGCATGAGTAACAGGAATTGTTATTGCCGAATTGAAAATCGTTTGCTCACAGATCCCTGATTACGTCGTTACACACACAATGTAAGCATTATAATGTGTGTAAACCTATTGGGTTACGGTCTTAGGGTACGTGAACCGATTGCAGTCCGTGTAGTTTCAATTACTCCTGGTAAATACAACTTCTAATTCAGACTTATAACGAGATAACGCGGCTCCATAATATGATTTTTAATGGATTGAAATGATATGAATGATTTTCCGGATTTGTGGGAATTTCCGGGGTTGCAGGAATGATCTAACGAAATAATGCGGCCCCAGAATGCAAGAGCAACTGAAGGAACACGGTGGTTTTTACTCAGTAAGAGTCTCTTCCTTCCGCCCCACCTAGGGCGAGAGCTGAGTCATTGACGATTTTCCCACCCTCAAAAAAATAAATGATTGTTTAATTTTAAATTTGAATTACGTAATTAGTCTGCTCTGATGTGTTAGATTTACTCAAAAGTTTAACGGAGTTTAGTTGAAATTATTATTAGGATGTAAAATAATCTTGAATTCTTGAAAAATATTTTTTAATAGTAGTGGACACAAATAGGACAGCTACCCTATAGGTACCTAAATTTAAAGAAAGAATATTTAAGTACCAGAATAGCAGGGAATAGAAGCTTTATTTAGCATTGTTGTTATTGCTTAGCTCTTCCTCTTAGCTCGTCAGTCGACGTCTGTCTGTTCCGCGTCTCTGTCTAGTGCACTTGTTTCATGATGGTACATCGTCTGTACCAAACTGGGTCATTCCACGCACCTGCTTCAGAGGGTCGCCCGAGTACTACCGATCCAGCATTTGAAGAGGCCGTATTGGAGCATTTTGAACTCAATCCACGCTCTAGCACCTAGCACACGTCGAGCTGCATTAGCGCTGGGTGCCTCTAACCATATGCAGATATGGCGAGTGCTGGGCAATGACGGTCAGCATCCATACCACTTCCGTCGCACCCAGGAGCTGATACCGGCAGATTTTTTGCCTCGCGTGGTCTTTTGCGAGTGATACTAAAACCAGTTAGAAGCTTCGCCAGATTTTGGTTCAAAAGTGCTATGAATTAGACGATGGAGTGGATCCTCATGAAGCTACCAGTGTTAAGTTATGTGAATCTTGTGAAGGGGAATAATTTAATATTTCAACACGACGGTGCACCGGCACACTTTGCTCGAGATGTGCGCCATTATTTAGATGCGCGCTTTCCTCAGTGGGTTGGGCGTGGTAGTAGAAGCGTGGCTTGGCCTCCGCGATCCCCAGACCTAACCCCGTTAGACTTTTTTTTGTGTACATTTGGGTAGGTACATTAAAAATGTAGTGTACGCAGTGCAATGTGATACAATGGACCTTATTAAAGTGCGGATTGAGGCCGCTTTCAGGACAATAACACCAGACATGCTACGCAATGTTCAGGTGTCCATGAACAAGCGAGCGGCCTTGTGCATACAACACCAAGGTAACACATCGAACCCCATCTTTACAAATGTAAGTCAATTTACTCAAATAAGCAAAGCTTTAAGATTTTACTGTTTACTCGGTAAATAAGTAATTAATAATAAGATATGAAACTAGTTAACCTACCTAAACTTTGTTTCGATTTTTTACGTAAGTTATCTCAGTTTTTACTAGTAAAGCCCCGTACAGTGTGGCGCGACGCGACACCGGTCATTGTTATACATGAATGAGAATTCTTAGAAATTGTTTTGTTAGAGTCGCGTCCGGCTGTCGCGTCGCGCCAGTCTACACGAAGCTTCAACTGCAAATCAATAATTACGCATTAACTTTTACATCGCGGTAAAGTAGGTATGGTTTATTGCGCGCGCGCGCCATCGTTTTGGCGGCGCGGCTTGTGGTGCGGCGCAGCACGGGCGGCGCAGCGGCGGAGCGGCGGCATATTTTATTTCGTCAGTTCGCGCCGACAAAGAACGCCGCCTGCGGTAGGCTACTACGGTACTAGGCGCGCAGAATTACGGAAGAGATTTTTCGTGATATTGGCAAGTAACGTGGAAAGTTATTGACCTACGTAGTGCGGTGACACGTTTGTTATGATTTGAATTTAAGAAACATATGAAACCGAAAATTTGGTATCAATTCTTAGGGTATTTTATTTTGAGCTGAAACTATGTATAGTGATTCTATACCAGCTGTTATCTTTAGTGCTTCAGGATAGCAATAGGGTTTCTGTTACACCCTGTATATGGATGGTCAAAAGAAAAACTGACTTATCCGGGACGGGGTGTTAAATTTTCGAGCTTCCTTCGCTCTTTCATACTACATTTTCAAATATTCTGTATAGGTCAACAAAGTAATTCCTGTTTACGTATAGATTTTTTATTTTTGTTCGTGTTTCCTTTGTATGAAAAATCTTATTCCTTGAGTTAATTTAATAAACTTGAAACTTGTACTGTATATAATGGGTGGGTTTTTGAGATGGTGCAGTAAGGGCAGTACCTTAACCTGTCCTTAACTTTTTCAGACATTTTGATCTGC
This sequence comes from Agrochola lota, assembly GCA_947364205.1. NCBI lineage: Eukaryota > Metazoa > Arthropoda > Insecta > Lepidoptera > Noctuidae > Agrochola > Agrochola lota. The sequence goes on from OX376236.1 coordinate 11,439,212, forward strand.
ATTCATAGATTTTGAAAAAAATATACAGTCAGCAAGAAAATAGGCAGTTTTCACAAAAACTTTATTTGATACCAATCGATCCTGTTTCATATAAGAATAAAAAAACTCTATGGGACCATCTGAGGTTTGAGTACTAGAAAACTCAGAAATCGCAAAAAAACTTTTTCTATTTTTTTTTTTATAAAATACATTAAATGTATTACTATGAAACTAAATATCTCTTTTAGGTGTTTCGGATCATTCTCATCATCATTTATAGGGATCCTTGTTATTATACAGGGTGTAAGGGTAAACACCGTTATCAGTGGTTTATTTTCATTTATAGAACGTATAATCAATGGATAATTACTACTTTTTTTTTTAAAGAATATCTACATTTTACCACAAGAGTATTTCAACCTATGCGCTAGGGCTGTCGACCTTGCGTCTCAACATGGAAGGAGAGCGCGGGGAATAAACCGCGCCACTTGACCTGACCGGTCGCGAGCGCGACCCCTCCCTCACCCCAGTCAGTCAGCTGTCTCGCTAGTGAGCGCATGTAACGCCGCGTCGTCGTAGCGCAGCTCATTTCTCGCGCGTCAATAATTATAGTTTGGTCTTACACAAATGAACTGTGAGTGAACCGAAATGGTACGGCTTTACGCTATCGCGGGTGGTAACCTGAACGAGGCTCGTAGGATGTACGCAGGATTGTTCCCTGGACAACGTGTGCCAAATCGTGAAACGATTTTGGCGGCTACACAAAGGATGAATCAGTGTAAATCGGTAATTTTTAATTGTACATAAAATCCCTCCCTAAGACGACCCACTGACCAAAATCGTGATTAATTTTTTAAATACGCCAAAAATACCTACCTGCCCAATGATTTGGTTTCTTTTTTTTCAATTTCTTTGTTGTCGAATCAAATTTACATTTGGACTCGTCATATCGTCAAGTCATGCAACACCCAAGGTAGGTATTTTTGCCTGTCCTAAGCCAGGAAAAGTATGAAGGGAAAGTTGCATCACAGGTTTTGTGTATATTTTCGGCAACCCGGTGAATTGGCCCGACAAGTCGAACCCCGCGCAATTGTAGCTTCATATCTAAAATGCGGGTTGCGCGAAATTAAAAAAACAAACTACGATGAGTTGTCTGACTTACCTTATCAACATGTATATAAAAGTAATGATTGCTTCTGTATAAAGCGTTAATCAGTCGATGTACTTGTCTTAATGCCCGTCCATTCAGCGTCAATAGGAACACAATTTGAATGGGTTCTTTTTTAATGCTCGCTGTTTTAGGTACCCTCGGCGTAAATTCTGTCAATCAAAATATGAATACTTAATATTTGCCAATACAAAAAAATCATAAAGGGTGGCCTGTTTACAGTGGTTCAGAACGATTTTTTGAGACTTCTCGCTAGCAAGGATTTTCCGAAATACCCACATGTATGTACAGCAAATATTTAGAGTTTACGAGAAAACTTATAATCCCAAAGAAAACATTTCTTTTGATAACATTCATTTGAGATTTCCAGTGGTATAAACGTGTGGCAGACTTCGCTTCTTCTTTGCCACACTCCCTTTATTTAAAATATGTATTTCCTGTTTGTACAAAAGATATTGTTTGGCAATGAGAAGCTGTTATAAAATCCCTTGTTATCGCCGTCTAACAGCAAATTTCAAAAAGTTTATAACTTGGCAAATTTTTAAGTTTTCTAGTTTTGGGTACTTTTGTTTCTCATTTCTTAAATAGTTTTAAGATTTCATTAATTTATAACTATTGAATTAAAAATAACTTACTAGATAAACCAGTTTCATAAATATTCATTGTAAAGTAACCTCCACAATGTTGCGTTACATTTCCAGGGCATTTCATGTCACACAGATGATCAGCAACAGCAGCTGAAGGCTGTGGTAGATTCTCTCCACAAAAACATTCTGACCTGAAAAATATATCAATAATAAAAAACATTGTAGATTAAATTTTCAGTCCAGTGCATTTAATAGCTGATAATACCCTTATCATAAAAAAACATTGATTACATGTTTCGCATTTGAGTAGTATGGAAACTCTTAGTTTATTTAATTAACCTTTTCACCGCCCACATACACAGAACGCGAAAAATGTATTAAATATTTCCATATTTATTTTATTTCACAGTATCCCTAGTAAGAAAAAACAGTATACATTATAATTATCAAAGAAACAAATACATAACTCAAGTAGAGCTTTAGGAAATGAGGTACATCGCTATTTGTTTCATGAAGTCATTCTTTAACTTATTTCAAGTCCTTGGCGCTCAGAGCACGTTAAATTAAATTTTGATTAGGGATGTGGTCTATGGTCTTTCTTCTATTTCTGTCTACTCCCATGTTTTTTTTTTAACTACTTCAGTCAACGTTTTTTACCCGAGCTAAGCGCCAGAACTTTTCATTGTATAATATAGTGTTTTTCGAAATGGAAAATAAGTATGGATTTAAGTTACACACTCGTAGCAGTGTACCTATCACAGCACTTTATTTAAGCTTTGTCTACAGAATTCGAAGAAGTCCGATTGCACACCCTCTAAAATGTTTAATAGCTGATCTGAATCCAGTTCTTCATTCATCTTCTCACCTATTTGTTTACTCCGATAAAGAATCCGATTAGTACCTGCAGCCCGCACCGCACTATGCCAAAGTGACCTTGACAGCCGTACGTTTATGACGTCACAGAACGACTTCTATAGTAGTCCGTGGCGCCCAGGGCACTGACAACCATAAACTTATAATTGTTTTGTAGAAATGGGAATATAATTATCGATAAGGATTGCTAACAACTATGTAACTCCGAGTCGGCACCCATCTGAAGGTCGAAATTAGTCTATTTTCCCTTTGTTATAAAGTAGTTAACTAAGTTCATATTTTACTGACCTCAAATTGTTTTCGATAATAATATTTATAAATATTTCAACGGGTGAAATCAAACAGTGATAACTTTCGCGTCACATCACTGGCCGACTATATATAAAGTCCTTGGCGTTCTGGGGACATTAAAAATGTTCGGAGTTTTTGTTTTTGCCAATTTTAAGACAAATAACGGATTATTTTGTGTGGAAAAATAAAGAAAACAGGGTATTAGACTGCTATATTAAATAATAAAATGAAAAAAAACCTGGTAAATACAGTAAATTTTCATTTTATAACAGTTAAAATAAAGAGCTTCTAATGAAGTCGTGGCGCTGGTGGCACGAAAATCCGGAACTTCTATTGAAGTCCGTGGCGGTGAAAAGGTTAAAAGCAAACAAATGAAACTAATTCTATAATTTATAAACCCCAAAACACCATTGGGCAAGGTGGCCCGTAAAAAAAACACTGTGATCTTAATAGACACAGGTAATTAGACCAACTCGAAAAACGGCGATCGACAACTACCAATTTAATGATATTCACTAACTTTCTTTTTGAAAATATGGATAGGAGAGTCCAGGTAGACGCTGTGTACACTGACTTTCGGAAGGCTTTTGACAAGGTGGATCATTCAATCCTTTTGGAAAAGCTTGCCTACAACGGTATTCGAGGCAATTTACTTCGATGGTTTGCATCATATATTTATAACAGGTCACAAAAGGTCGTTATTAATGGGTTTGTATCTGAAATTGTGACTGTCGAGTCTGGCGTTCCTCAAGGGTCTATTTTGGGTCCTTTGCTTTTTATCCTCTTTATAAACGATATAAAGCAGTGTTTTATTCATTCCAGCTTTTTGTTGTATGCGGATGATGTAAAAGTATACAAAGCCTGCCAAAAATTCGAAGACTGCCTACTGCTCCAAGAGGACCTGCACAGACTTGATAGCTTCTGCAAAGAAAACAAACTCTTTCTTAGCCTCCCGAAATGTCATAGTATATCTATTACTAAAAACAAAAACAAACATAATTGTTCGTATATACTGAATGGCCATCACTTAAATGTGGTAGAATCCGTGCGCGACCTTGGTGTGAAATTTGATTCGTGTTTGCACTTTGATTTGCATATAGAGAGCATAATAAATAAAGCCTTTCGGATGTATGGTTTCGTCATGAGATCCTCGAAAGACTTCGTGCGACCCTCTACTTTTTTGCTACTATATAAAGCGTTGATAAGATCTCAATTAGAATACGCGATTCCTATTTGGAATCCGTTCTACCTCAAATATAACATTAAATTGGAATTGGTACAGAAAAAGTTTTTACGTACTGTAAACTATAAATGTTATCATTCAAGGATTCCTTACACACAATTGTTACAGCAATTTAATATTTTAAGTTTAGAATCTCGGCGATTACTTTTGGTGGCCATGATGCTACATGGTTTGTGTAACAATAGATTTGACTGTATTGAAATCACAAATAAGTTGCGCTATACAGTGCCTAGAACTGTTATCAGACGGGCAGCGCGCGTGCCCCGGCTGTTCCACGTAGATTCATGCAGGACTAACGCCGGGGCACGAGTGCCTCTTTGTCAACCTGTTGAAACCTATAACACGCACTTCATGGACATAGATGTCTTCTCTCTTTCAAGTAAAAAATTTAAAACACTAGCTATAAATACTCTTTCACCACAATCTTAACCTATCAATAATTTTTAAATTCAGTTAAACATAATAAAATAATATTGTAAATACATTTCCGTTCCTGATTTATTCATCTATTAACTCGTGGACAATGGTGTGGGTTATATGTTTACCTATTTGTGTTACGACTCATAATTTTTAACCTTAACATGTAACTGTTTTTTCCCTAATAAAAAATAAAAAAAAAACATGTAAATCCTTAAAATATCCAGCAATTGTAAAATAGTTCTGTTGATTTTGTATGAGTAGATTATATTGTTTGTTGATTTCAATGTTGAATCAGTAAGTCGTCATAGGGGCGGATTTGTAGGAGTCGGAATATACGCTTAGGGGCACTATGAGCAGCAAAGAAAAAAAAAATAGGTTTTTTTTCCCGGAAATCTTCTAATTTTATTGCAGTATGGGGTTAACCTTGACTATAGCAACCATTTAGGTGCTGAGAAGCATGGTCCTACGACGCACCATTTCGAATTAGGAACCTTTGAACTTTTTTTTTAAACGCTCTATATTTCTAAAATGGTAGCTCGGATGAAAATCTTTTGTGCAAACAAATTGTTGCTCTAGTCGAAAACCATGACATTGTAGTGACCTACGTGATCATACCAGCGCATCACACGTCCGGCGCACTGAGCGACCGCCAGGGCGCAAGGCGCTCCTTGCCGGACTACCGCCGTGGGATCTGGAGGCAAAAGTCCTCGCGCACATATGGGAGTGTCGCGAGGAGGCGAAACGCCGGGGCGTAACTCCGCTGCCGCGAGAAATCACGGCACAGTGGATAGAGCTCCGGCGGGATCTCATGGCGGCATGGAGAGTACGATTGTTGCAAACCAGCGCTGGGCACGCCACAATTGCGGCGATAAGTCCCCTCTTTGAGGAGTGGCTTTAGAGGCGCCATGGCGCCCTCACCTTCCGCCTGACGCAGGTCCTCACCGGACACGGTTGTTTCGGGAGGTTCCTGTTCCGCATAAGGCAGGAGGAAACGCCTGGGTGTCACCACTGTGTGGATCGCTCGGAGGACACGGTGGAGCATACGGTGGAGGTCTGCCCGGCTTGGGCGGAGCACCGCCGTGTCTTCACGGAGGCGACCGGCGGCGGCGATCTCTCGCAGCGAGAGAATGGGGGCCGTAACCTCCCCCTGTGAAAGAGTTATGCTCGCGAAGGAGGAGGCGGAGCGACATGCAACATGCCCCTAGCCGCCGCAGGAGACGCCCCGGGCGTCGGGAATCGCGAGCCGACTTCCGGCCAACGTAGACGCGGGCTTGCGGACGGTGAGCAATGGGTAGCTCGCCGTCCGATAAGGACCAGTAAGTCTATTCTGTAACCATCTCACCGTGAAAACTTAGGGGAAGTGTTCGTGCAGTGAGCTGTCAGTGTCACCCCATCCGATACTAGGGATGACCAAGCATTACATTTACAAACGTAATCGAGATTTAAATTATATTTTTTATGTTAATTCTATTGACAATTTTATATTAAGTATTCTAAAGCTAGTATTTAAATGTCTAAACATTATTATATAGGGGGGGTTTTAATAAAATAGCAAAACAGATATCCAATCAGAAACTCAATTTTGTTTTATTCTATTTTGTTCCTATACTAGTCCCTTAATATAAATAGCCTGAGGCGCGACGCGTTACGTACGTAGGTACCTACCAACAACAATAAATAAAATAGAACGTACCTACATAGGTATCTAAACGTTGCTGCTACTTACGTACTAAAGAAAATGCTCATCGACATAGTTTGTTATTATGAACCCATTGTTAACTTATATTATAAACGCAATCGAGTGTTAATAGTGTGTAATTTAACCCCACACAAACTATGTGGGAACCTACCTAAACGATGTAAGTAGTCATATAGATAAAAAGATGTGTATATTATTTGTACCTACCTACCGAATATTTTATTGGAGATAACCTACCTACGCGTTGAATAAAATCATATTCATCAAATCCTTCTTAAGTTCAACAGCTGACACTTGCAGCGCGCGCACACCGAATCACTTCACCACGTTGAAGCGGTAAGAATTGCGCTTGCGCGCTAGGTAGACACTATCACATTGAGGTTTTTTTTTACTTACTACGTACCTACATACTTATTCAACTTGTAACGCGTCACGTACTTGCGTACTAAATACCAACGTCCAATAAGTACCTAGATACAATGTTTTATTCATCATCATTATATATAACCCAAGTAAAACCGACACTTGTAGCGCGCGCACATCACATCACCGAAGTGTTGTCGCCGAGGAAATAACACGCCTTACCACGGTGACCACCCGCGTGATCACTTCACCCGATTCTTAAAGAATCGGATGAAGTGATCACGCCGCGCAGGCGCGCTGTTACGCACTTTATTTATTTTTTCCCCTCTTTGACGGCCATGTCCATAAGCCTATACGTGTTCAGAGTCAATAATGAGTACCTATTTATTTCAATACTTTTAGATAATTCAATGTCTAAATCATACCGTTTTGTACATTTAAAAAGTCAGTTTATTGCCTAGATACATTTTGTTTTCAATAATTAAACTAGTTTTTTTTAAATGAACTAGTTACATACTACTTATTCAACCTGTAGGTATGTAACGCGTCACGCATGTGCAGTCAGAACATATATAAAATAAAATTTAATAAGTAGGTACCAATAAGTACAGCAATAAGCAGCAAAAAAACAAAGTGCGTAACAGCGCGCCTGCGCGGCGTGATCACTTCATCCGATTCTTTAAGAATCGGGTGAAGTGATCACGCGTGTGGTCACCATGGTAACGCGTGTTATTTCCTCAGCGGCGCGCCTGCGCGAAGTGATCACTTCATCCGATTCTTTAAGAATCGGGTGAAGTGATCACGCGGGTGGTCACCATGGTAACGCGTGTTATTTCCTCAGCGGCGCGCCTGCGCGAAGTGATCACTTCATCCGATTCTTTGAGAATCGGGTGAAGTGATCACGCGGGTGGTCACCATGGTAACGCGTGTTATTTCTTCGGCGACAACACTTCGGTGATGTGATGTGCGCGCGCTACAAGTGTCAGTTTTACTTGGGTTATATATGATGATGATGAATAAAACATTGTAGGTACTTATTGGACGTTGGTATTTAGTACGCAAGTACGTGACGCGTTACAAGTTAAATAAGTATGTAGGTACGTAGTAAGTTAAAAAAATCTCAATGTGATAGTGTCTACCTAGCGCGCAAGCGCGATTCTTACCGCTTCAACGTGGTGAAGTGATTCGGTATGCGCGCGCTGCAAGAGTGTCAGCTGTTGAACTTAAGAATTTTGTAATGATTTGATGAATATGATTTTATTCAACGCGTAGGTAGGTTATCTCCAATAAAATATTCGGTAGGTAGGTACAAATAATATACACATATTTTTATCTATATGACTACTTACATCGTTTAGGTAGGTTCCCACATAGTTTGTGTGGGGTTAAATTACACACTATTAACACTCGATTGCGTTTATAATATAAGTTAACAATGGGTTCATAATAACAAACTATGTCGATGAGCATTTTCTTTAGTACGTAAGTAGCAGCAACGTGTAAATACCTATGTAGGTACGTTCTATTTTATTTATTGTTGGTACCTACGTGCGTAACGCGTCGCGCCTCAGGTTATAATATATATTAAGGGACTAGTCTAGGAACAAAATAGAATAAAACAAAATTGAGTTTCTGATTGGATATCTGCTTTGTTATTTTACTAAACATTACTATATAGGGGGGTATATAATGTAATGTTTAGACATTTAGATACTAGCTTTAGAATACTTAATAAAAAATGTCCAATAGAATTAGCATAAAAAATATAATTTAAATCTCGATTACGATTGTAAATGTAATGCTTGGTCAATCCCTAGCATCAGTGAGTTTTCACTGACAGCTCACTCCACGCAAGTTTTCACGGTGATATTTTTACAGAATCGACATGCTGGCCCGGGTCGACGGCGCTTTGTGTTCCACGCGCGCCTTAAAGAGATGTCAGCACCAACTGAAGTGGTCCGTAAGGACCAATGCCTGCTGGGGTTGCGGGTTTGTCCGAAAGGGATATCGCGGCCCCGGCACACAGGCAACGGAAGGAACACGGATGGGTTTTAGTCAGTAAAAGTCTGACACACCCTTCTGCTCCGCCCAGAGCGGGAGAAGTTATTTGATAATTTCCCACCCTCAAAAAAAAAGCGCGCGCGTCGTGCCATTTCTCCGAACGAATGCGACACCTCTGCGGTCCGCGCCTGCACTGGCGATCATATCGAGTAGTGACAACATCTCTGCGTCGAAGACCATCGTGCACTGGCTGTTGGAAGCCATGCCACCCGTATTGCGTGCCGCCCCGCGCACACGTCATACGTCATTCTCGGCGAGCTCCCTACCTGATTTCCTATTGGTCTACCACCTCCACAGTTCCACCACTACTTTTTGTATGTTACCCTACGGGAATATAAGGCGATGTTTTATAGAAATAAATAGTCATTTCTCGTTATCCTTATACGCATTTGTCTTTCATTTATAAGAGACCTCTTTTATTTTCAAATACATATCTTGTAACATTCGATTTTTTTCTAAGTGACGGGTTCTCGTTACGATGAAGTTTTGGCCTACGTTATGCCTCATTTACATTCAGCCCCTGCCCCTCGCGCTGCCGGCACCAATTCCGATCGAGACAAGTGTGTGTTTACATTCAGCCCTTTTTTTTTTTTTTTTTTTTGGATGGGAAATCATCAAATGACTTCTCCCGCTCTGGGCAGAGCGAGAGGGTGTGTCAGACTTTTACTGACTAAAACCCACCCGTGTTCCTTCCGTTGCCTGTGTGCCGGGGCCGCGTTATCCCTTTCGGACAAACCCGCAACCCCAGCAGGCATTGGTCTTTCGACCCCGTCGGTTGGTGCTGACATCTCTTTGAGGCGCGCGTGGAACACAACGCGCCGTCGACACGGGCCTGGTCCTTATCGGACGGCGAGCTGCCCATTGCTCACCGTCCGCAAGCCCGCGCCTACGGTGGGCGGAAGTCGGCTCTGGACTCCCGACGCCCGGGGCGTCTCCTGCGGCGACTAGGGCCGCGAGGGCGTGCAGCTTGCATCTCCCTCGCGCGCTCCGCCTCCTCCTTCGCGAGCATAACTGCTTCGCAGAAGGAGGTGACGGCCTCCCATGCACTCTCGCTCCGAACCATGGCCTGAACCAGGGCCGGACGCGAGAGATCGTCGCCGCCGATCGCCTCCGTGAGGACACGGCGATGCTCCGCCCAAGCCGGGCAGACCTCCACCGTATGCTCCACCGTGTCCTCCGGGCGATCCACACAGTGGTGACACCCGGGCGTTTCCTCCCGCCTTACGCGGAACAGGAACCTCCCGAAACAACCGTGTCCGGTGAGGACCTGCGTCAGGCGGAAGGTGAGGACGCCATGGCGCCTCTCAAGCCACTCCTCAAAGAGGGGACTTATCGCCGCAATTGTGGCGTGCCCATTACATTCAGCCCTGCCACTCAAATCGCTTTCGACTTTTGGCAATGGCAAACGTAGAAATAATTTCGACGTCCGCGCTATCTTGCGATACATAATTATGTTCAATATTTTAAAAAAACATCAAATTCGAAAAAAGAAAATATGTCGTTGTATTTTCTCTTCCAGGCGTCGTGAACTTTGTTTTAATTTGTGGTTTTTGTCGTTTATATACCACTACCTATATACCTTTTGCCCGCAGCTTCGCCCGCGGGGATGTCAGAAAGTATCCTACTAATTCGCGTACTGCCAGGATTACATACCTACCTAATGGCCGAGGAAGGGCGTAGCCGTCAATTATTTTGTTACGCGTAATTTTGAATCTGTGATTTCTTTTAAATGATATGATGTCAAGGTATATTTTAATTTTAATTAAATACCCAATTTAAATAAAATATTTTCTTGCATATGGATTCATATTATAGCGGTCGAAATAGCTTCGGAAATAACAATGAAATATTTATCCAATTCTGAAAGATGATTATGGTTACTGTGGTCATCCTTAGAAGATAAACATATACCATCGCGGTCTTTTTAGTTGAACTTTTCAAGATGAACCATTTTGTACCACATAATTTTTATGTATCCTTTACAGTTTACGCGGCGCACGTCAGTATACCTCCTAGTCGGCATGATTTTTTCCGACATCTTCAAAAATAATCGTCATATTTCAGCTAATTTACACAAAACCTTCAGCATGAATCACTCAGTCTATTGTTGAAAACCGTTTGAAAATCGGTTCGGTATTTTTGAGTTTATCGCGTTCATACCGACAGACTGACAAACAGCCGCGGCGGGGGACTTTGTTTTATAATAATATTATGTAAGGATAAGGATATAGCTTTTTCGGATTCTAGCAGTTATAAACTTTATAGTGTTTTCATTACTCCAGTCTAAGCGCATTTTGGCAGATCGTAAAAAAACAAAGCGGCACACACGTCCGATTCCTTCAAACGCTCAGAGAGAAGTGAGCGACGGAGCTGAATGTAAACACGCACTCCCACTCGCGCTGCCTGTCATTTGACTTCAGCAAAAAAACCGCTCGTTTGGGGAGCGCTGGGCAGCGCGAGTGGCAGTGGTAGCAGCACGAGAAGTATCGTATTTATATTCTCGTCATGCTCACTTCCCTGCTCACTGCCGTGGAAGTGGGATGAGTGTAAATGGGGTATTAACAGTGACGGTACTCAAAATACGCGAATTATTGGGAATCCTCAATGCGATTCGATATTTTCTGTTTGTTGTAGTTATATGTATAGATCCAAGTATTTCTTTTGTTTTCTCTTTTAGTTCGGTATTCTTATTCTATTATTATTAGCTTTTTTCATATATTTTTAGCTTGTAAGTTTTATTTCTTTCTTATTAGTTTTAAGGTGTAGTTTGTAGTTTTTTATTAGTTTTAGTTTGTAGTTTAGTTCGTAGTTGTTTTTCCATCCTTTTTGCTTAATTTTAGATAGGAATTTTTGCATCTGGAGCTATGCTGCGGCTATTTCCTCTGAGGAAAGAGTCATTGAAGCGACGAAACGGTGGCTCTTAAATTCCATCGCAGACACCGGGCTGCCCCTCATGTAGGCGCGCGATGAATGCGGAACGCAACACTGACTATAAGTTATTGTTGCGTTTAGATGGCGTTGCAGAAGGGTAGGCTGCAACGTCATTGATTGATTTTTAAGTCTGTATTATTACCATAATAATATAACGTGCATACAACCAGATCCTATTCTAATTGTGTACAATCTTAAAAATAACAAGTTATTAGGCTTACTTACCTTTACAAACATTTTACACTGAGTTTACTATTCATAATTCTTTAAAAATTCTATAATAAGTCCACAAAAACACAGTAATATTCGAACGCACAAAAGTCTTAGTAGCACTGACTCTAAACGCATACCGCTACTGTTTACCTACAAAAGGTAATGCACTTACTACTACAAAAACTAATTGAAGCGCAGTATAAAACATTATAATAGTACTACTTAAGTAACTTAGATTTAAGCATAAATATCATCGATTCTATTCTATCCTATTTTTTGTTATGGCAAGCAAAGCCGATGTCGACCATTCTGCCAATGAGCGCGGGTTGGACGAGGGCACCCTGGATCATATATTTTTTGAATGTTCCAACAACATCCCACCTCTAGATTTGTATAGCCGTCTCCTTAAATTTAAGATCCCTCTTCCCATTAATTTCCCCTCCCTTTTAACATATCCGTCTCCAGAACTGCTTGTGGCGCTGATGATTTTCATCCATCACAATAATATAAAATTATGACCAGTCTCCCAAAAATATTCTATCTGTGTGGTTGTGGTATTATATGTTTTTAATGTTCTAACAATAATTATAATATATAAGTAATTTTATTTTTTTGTTTGTTTCAGTCCAGTACTAACCCCACAAGTTGCTCAACTGTATCATCAAAGATTTTTACTATTTTTTATATTTATTTATTTTAACAATACACACTTGCTTTTCCAAATTCACTTTAGACATTGGCCTTAATGCCACAATGACTGGGTATCCAAACTAACTGAACATCCTTTTGATTACTAGCGCAGGAGAATAAAGACTTTTTTATTTTTTAAATAAGGGAACTGTGCAATTTACTTTTAAAGGGGTTGTATATGTTATGAAGAAGTATATGAGGCACTGTCATCAGCATTTATTGCGAGATGAGTTCTAGGTCGCTAAGGTATGTCATTAAGATAGAGGTGAAGAGAAATGGTCATAAATTTTAACCTTGTGGTACACCAGATACAATAAATTTCGCCATAGAACACCTATGAAAACTTTGAAATGGCGGTTAAATAGATAGTTTTGGACTATTTTGACAAGTGAGAGAGGAACGTCGTTAACAAGAAGCTTGTGAAGTAGTACCTTATGCCAGACAGTGTCAATGGCTTTTTCTATATCTAGCATCACCATTCGCGTCGATTTGCCTTCATTTAGGTTGTGTGCGATGTGGTCCGATACCCTGGCCAACTGCTGAGTGGTGGAATGTGCCTTCCGAAACCCAAATTGCTCTGGCAGCAGTAAATGTTCTGTAACTTTTAACAGACGCTTAAGAATGAGACTAAAATAACTTGCCCAGGCTTGGGAGTAGGCTTATTGGACGATAATTTGCAGGGATGCTGCCATCTTTGCCAGAGACCATACTATGACGTGTTAAAGCTATCATAGTTCCATTGTGAAAAAGGTATAATGCTATCCAACCTGTATAGGCGGTATAGCTCCATCTTTCTCTGACACTGGAACAATTATGTCTTTAACACGTCATAGTATTGCCCCTGGTTTTTCGAGTGTGATTATTTTGGCCATTTTCCAGGACGCAGGGAAATAGCCTATTCTCAGACAACCATAAAATGTTTTTGTGAGGTAGACCAGGGCCTTGAATAGCCGATTGCTAAGACCGTCTAGACTGGGAGCTTTGCGAGGTTTTAATTTAAGGAAAAATTTCAGAACTTCCCTAGGTCTAACGAGAGGGGGGAGTGACTACTTATGTCTTTGGAATTTAATGTCGCCATGGATTCCTTGACAACAACCTCAGTTTCAAGATCGCTGGTCCATTAATGAGTGAGACTCATATTACCAGCAAATGCATCGGCAAGAGCTTTACACTGCTCCGATACTGAGGACATCATTTGATCACCTCTGATTTTTAGGGGAGGAATATTACAGGGGTGATGGTTGATTGACCGAGGCAGACGCCATAGATCATTAATTGGGTTGTCCACTTTTGAAAGCTTATCATTCCAAATACTGTTATTCAAGATCTAGATACTGGCTTTAATTCAGTGTTGTAACTGGTTTACTTTAAAGAACAGTTGACGTCTGAGACAAGGATTGTACTCATTCAATGCCTTTCTGCGATTGTAATGTTTGAGTTTAATTTGACTCTTAATGCGCCTTGGTAATTTTAAACGACCCTTGTTTATTTCGATTGTAGGAACACTCGCCTTCTGTGCATTTAACACACTGCCAGTAAAGTGATTTACAGGAGCGTCAATACAGGGTATAGAGTCTAATATTGCACTAATTAGTGTGATATTGTTGTCGAAGCGAGATCTGAAGTATTTCCAGTCAGGTTTGGCAAAGTTAAATGCTGATTGGGATTTGGTGCTATACGTTCCACCTATAGTGAAGTGTACTCGCAGGTAATAATAATAATTGATTTGACGAAAGACTTGTAAGAACTTGAGGTTCACTTACATCGTGAGTATTGTCGTCTGGAGTAGAAGGTTCGTGAGATCTTTGTTAGTGCACTAGGGTAGGTGAAGATGGTGCTCGTATCTAATAGTCATTAGCGGTAGCTAACGATGAGATACTAGCACCTGTGGTTGTCATGTGGTTGAAGAGGATTTTACCATTTGTATTAGAGATAGTGCAATTGCAGTAAGGATGTTTGGCATTGAGGTCACCTATTATCAGGGATTTGTGATTAGTACCTAGTAAGCCACTGGTAAGTAGATTAGATAGCAAAAATTATTATATTTCTCTGGAGTGGTTACCTGAACACCTATACACTAAATTATACGTGTTTGGAGTGGGAAGAAAGGTTTGCATTATATTACTCCGGACCAACAGTGCCACTCGCTGCCCGCGGTCATCAGCCTTTTGTCATGCCTACAACAATTAGCCAAGAGTTTCGAGCTTGAGACCAGAAGAAACTCTGGTTTCGCACGAAGCTACAATATCTATGGATAAATCACTTTACAGAACAAACAATTCCGTAAGTTTAGTGCCAATACCATCGGCATTCCAGTATAAGATACGCATTTCGACTTTACCATTAAACATTGACATTGACATTCCATTGTTACCATTAAACATATTGACCAAGGTGGGTCAAGATTAATATTAATTTATCCGTCATATTGTTGCAAGTTACAAATTGGGTTTTGATGGGTTTAATTGTCATGAGTATTGCTAACATGTCAGCAGTGGCCTGATCTTGCATTCCAATTTGAGGTTTAGTTCCAGTGGTGCTTGATCTCATGGTATTTGCAGCGACAGAATTCCAGCTTCGCACGTCAACCTGACTGCTTTTCGCGTTGTTTTTAGCCTCTTGAGTCACTTTTATGACGGTTTTGAACAAGTTTTAGGTATTTTTGTCTCTCAATACATAGTCGAAAATTTGCTGGTTACCTTTGCGGTTGCAGCACTGTGCCGGACTGGTTCTGTCGGCCGACGGCTGGGATTAAGTGTACTTGACGCAACGTGTAGTTAAATTGCAATTTCTTGAAGAATGGCTAAAGCCAAATCTGAAACATTGTGTACCAAACGGGTTTCTTGCTTGGTACTTGCGTACTTGAACTGCACAGTTGCTAAGGTATCGAACTTTTTGAAATTTAGTAAAATCGCTACCTGCTGATAGTTGTACTAATAAGGGAGGGCAAACTCCACTGTCTCTGTTGTTATCAGGTAATTTCATCTTGCGAACAATAGCGTCTTTGAAACCCAGGGTCTCGAGTTCTTCTGCTAAGCAATCTTCTACATAGGCAGGTAGACCGAAGATAACCGCTCTTCGTAATTCATAATTTTTCATGAATATTCAGAAATAAACGGGCGGGCACATGCCCATGGCCGACATTGTGTAGTGCATCATAGGATCATGGTTTTTCTTTTTTAATGTTTCGTGGGTTTTTTTACATCATCTCATGGTTTAGGCCTAGAGCAACAATTTATTACCAGAAAAGATTTTCAGCCCAGCTACCACTTTGGAAATACAGAGCGTTTAAAAAAAAGTAAAAAGTTCAAAAGCTCCTAATTATTCGTAAACAGTATGTTGTATGGCCATGTTTCTGAGACCCTTAATGATTTCTATGGACCAGTTCAACCCGATACTGCAATAAAATTGGTACATTTCTTTTTTTAGGGTTCCGTAGCCAAATGGCAAAAAACGGAACCCTTATAGATTCGTCATGTCTGTCTGTCTGTCCGTCCGTATGTCACAGCCACTTTTTTCCGAAACTATAAGAACTCTATTGTTGAAACTTGGTAAGTAGATGTATTCTGTAAACCGCATTAAGATTATCACACAAAAATAGAAAAAAAGCAATCAATTTTGGGGGTTCCCCATACTTAGAACTGAAACTCAAAAATTATTTTTTCATCAAACCCATACGTGTGGCTATGGATAGGTCTTCAAAAATGATATTGAGATTTCTAATATAATTTTTTTCTAAACTGAATAGTTTGCGCGAGAGACACTTCCAAAGTGGTAAAATGTGTGTCCCCCTCCCTGTAACTTCTAAAATAAGAGAATGATAAAACTAAAAAAAATATATGATGTACATTACCATGCAAACTTCCACGGAAAATTGGTTTGAACGAGATCTAGTAAGTAGTTTTTTTTTAATACGTCATATTTGCTAAATATTGTATGGTGGTACGGAACCCTTCGTGTGCGAGTCCAACTCGCACTAGGCCGGTTTTTTCCAAATATATGGCTAAGTTAAAAAAAAACAGAGGCCTATTTCTCAGAAACGGTGCATCGTAGGACCATGCTTCTTAGAACCTTGTAGCAGCTGGTACTTACGCATAGACATACAGAATAGAGGAGCACACCCGGCCGTTCGCCACCGCGCGCCCGCGCTTACTTAGCTAGCTGAGGTAAAAGGAATGTCCTCCCCTAAAACCTAAATGGTTTCTATAGTCAATGTAAACTCAATACCGCAATAAAATAGGTAAATATAAGAAAAAAACGCTCCATAGCGCCCCCTAAGACTACACTCCCAACCCAATATTGGGAGCTGCCCTAAATAAGTTTAAGTATAAAATTTGTTATAAACTTACGCATATTGAACTCCAGCATAGAGAAATCCAGCTTGTATACATATATCCAAACACGCAGTTGGTGAATTAGTATTTGCATAATTGCCATAGAAACCTGTAAGCAATCTCAATTTCTTCTCATCTGCATAGCATCCCAGGTATTTCCCATAAGTTGTCTGTCCACGAAGGCAACCATTAGGTAATTTTTCTGAATAAAACTTTCCACTTTGTATAAGACATGTTTTATTGACTATTTGCTGCTTGCAATTTTGTGTTTTAGCACGGTGGATAGCAGATATAGCTTCTCTACTCTTTATTTCACAAGGAGGTTTGAAGTCCAGTTCTTCTAGCCTTAGATATGTCAAGAGCTTATTGTGATTTTTATTATTTGAGGAAAAGTCTTCATCATCACTATAGCCAATATTGTTCTTCCTGGCTGATACTTCATCCACCACTTGTCGAGCAGTGGACACATAACCATTCTTTTTCAATAAGTTATCATTTATAGACGGAAATAAACTAATAGCGATAAAAATATGTATGAAAAAAGCAAGTAACACTGAAACCACTATACATTTTGTATATTTATAATAATATTTTCTAAAAGTAAACGCCATGTCAACGATGTTTCATTTTGTATTTTTGATCAGTGAATTGAATACTAAAGTCAGTCTAGTTAACTTATATAAAAAGGTAATAAGTACGTGCCTACATTTTCTAGTTTTATGATTTGAATCTATTCTTGGACTAACCACGTTTTATCTCACATAACCCAACGAAAAAGCCTTTCCCCCGGAGATTATTGTAAAATGTTTTTGTTCTTCCCTTCCCGTCGGTCGTCGTACCACCGTACGTGACATGACACTCCGTGACACTGTGACAGGTGACAGCTTGATACCGCCAAAACCGGTGAGATGAGACGGACGGTCGGTGACAGACACAGTGGTAACAGTGCATAGAATTAGTATATGCGACATACATAGGATACTTTCATTGTTTTAAGCTCAATAAGGATATTAAAACAATGAGAGGGCTGGCTGCCAGTAGAGCCAACTTATTTTATAAAATACCGCAGGGTCCTAAAATCTAATTTAATTACACAAAAATGATACATTACTGTCGCGGCCTGCACTGGGGCATTGATGGACGATCGTGAAAATATGGGCTGAGGTCCGTCAATGCCTGGTTGCGACCAGGACTTTTTTCTATCTTTTCTCAAATAATGCGCGGAAATTCAAAATACATAAATTAATTATAAATTCCAGAATCAATGACGAACAACGATCATTTTTCACGCGCCAATTTGTTCATAAGTTCCTACAGCTATATTTGCAAAGCCAAATCGAAATTTAAATAAAATCTTTGATAAATTACCTCCTTGGTTGCCATTGATGTTGAAGTTAAAAGTTCGTTCCTTAAAACACGACAAACAGATATCAGTTTTCAAACACGAAAAATATAGATTTTCATAAAAACATTACCGGCCGGACGCTCGCATGTATTCGACCAGTACAGCAATTTCGATAACTCGAAGTAGATTGTCAAAACAATGTTCGAATTTCCAAGCATGTTTGATAAAAATACTTATAATATCTAAAATAGTAACGAAGACAAAGCTGTGCGTACATTGAATAGTCCATATAGTATTTATCACTGGAGAAGCCTTACGAACACTTCCCCTCTGTAAGAGCCCCAGCAGACATACAATTTTGTTGTTGGCCGACTATCGAACGACTAAATTGTGTACTTTTATAATTTAATGGTCCAACTTTTTTATTGTTTGTCAGCCGCAGACTTATTCGATTTAGTCGGTGATAGTGTTGCTAGCGCGGTGCGTGTGCGTGAAAATGCGGGAAAATACCTAAGAGTATATAACACTGGAGAAGCCTTACGAACACTTCCCCTCTGTAACAGTACAAGAACAAATGTTCTAGTACGTTCATAAAAACTACTTTCAAATCGATTCTAACGCACTTCGTAAATCGTTTTAATGGCGCGTGGAGCTCCGTGAAAATGCCTATTTGTGCTGTTAAATGGTGTAAAAAGCGTTAAAATACGTCAAATTAACATAAAGAACTGAATAACTTTCCTTGAGTTAATTTTTTTTCTAAGATTTCGTCATGTTTTTATTGATATTTTAAATCCTAACCTCGTAATACATATCGATTTTTCATTCAATTCAACCATGATTCAATATAAAACGTAGCATGAATCGAGTATTTTCCTCACGTTGCTTCTGTGACGTCACCGAGTCTCGCTACATCTCGTTTTTATGTTCGTAAAGATCAAAATACTTTTTTTTTGCATTACGAAAATATACGTCAAATCAGCAAAACTGACAGGCACTTGACATGCGATTATGTCCTCTAGTAAAAATGTTAACGAGACTACCGTAGTGTTGAGGTCATGTTTAAAACCAAAATTGATATGTCGATATTTTCGTAGTAAAAGTTACTTAGTAATTATTTTTGATTATTTTTATTTATTGTTCACTGTTTTATCATTTGTTAATGTCAATGTCCATTGAAGTGGTTCTATATATATATTTTTTTTTAACCTGACCTCTTTTTTATTGAGATTACTTATTACAAATTTAGTTACTTTTATTTAATTTAAGTTATTTTCTCTTCATAATAAAATGTAACTATTTTATGCAATAGCTGTTTTATTTCATGGATTCAAGCAAAATTCTGAATGAATGTCGATATCAATAAAATAAAAATGAATGGTACGGACTCTTCTTTCCGCTACCGCGTCCCCCGCAAAAAGTGACAGAATGTTTTGTTCGGAATATTGTGCTTATGGCTTCTCCAGTGTTATTACGCTCTAATTGCTTTAGACGGAAACAAAAAATAACATTTTGGGTCCAGATTAGAATAAGGGAAACACCATACCTTGCATTCTAAACTCAGATATAACCCAGAAAATTTATTCTTTCTACAGAATGAGTATTTCGTGTTTCGATGAGCTCGTATATCCAATCTACCCATTTTTATTTTTTTTTGATGGTGGGAAATTATAAATAAATTCTCCCGCTCTGGGCGTAGCGGGAGGGTGTGTCAGACTTTTACTGACTAAAACCCACACCTTCCTTCCGTTCCTTCCGTTGCCTGTGTTCCGGGGCCGCGATATCCCTTTCGGACAAACTCGCAACCCTGGCAGGCCTTGGCCCTTACGGACCCCGTCAGTTGGTGCTGACATCTCTGTGAGCCGCGCGTGGAACACAACGCCCCGTCGCCGGGCCTGGTCCTAATCGGACGGCGAGCTACCCATTGCTTATCGTCCGCAAGCCCGCGCCTACGGTGGCCGGAAGTCGGCTCGCGACTCGCGACGCCCGGAGTGTCTCCTGCGGCGACTAGGGTCGCGAGGCCGCGAATCTTGGCTCTCCCACGCGCGCTCCGCCTCCTCTTTCGCGGGCATTACTGCTACGCAGAAGGAAGTGACGGCCTCCCATGCACTCTCGCTCCGGACCATGGCCTGAACCAGGGCCGGACGCGAGAGATCGCCGCCGCCGCGCCGTTCGCCTCCATGAGGACACGGCGGTGCTCTGCCCAAGCAGGGCAGGCCTCCACCGTATGCTCCACCGTGTCCTCCGGGCGATCCACACAGTGTTGAGACCCAGGCGTTTCTTCCCGCCTTATACGGAGCAGGAACCTCCCAAAACAGCCGTGTCCGGTGAGGACCTGCGTCAGGTGGAAGGTGAGGACGCCGTGGCGCCTCTCTAGCCACTCCTCAAAGAGGGGACTTATCGCCACAATTCTGGCGTGCCCAGCGCTGGGTTGCGACAATCGCACTCTCCGTGCCGCCATGAGATCCCACCGGAGCTCTGTCCGCTGTGCCGTGATTTCTCGCGGCAGCGGAGTTACGCCCCGGCGCGAGATTTGTAACCTAATTGCGTAATAATACACGATTAATCAGAATCTGTATCGTTTTGACAGAGATTGCTAATCCATTGCTTCATAAGTTTTTCTTAATATTTGTATCAGAGTATTGTTTCAAGTATTTTTTGGTTTGCAACAGGTGATTGGGAGGCAGAACGACCCGTTAACGAAGGTCCGAGCGTAGAGAAATCACGCGCACGCGTCTGGTCATCTTGCATCTTGCCTTGTGACTAGTGTTGCCAGGTCCGATTCGCTTTAAATCGGGGCAGAAGGTAAAACAAATCGGGATTTAGGCTTGTAAATCGGGACAATAGAAAAACTAGGTTTACAAAAAAAATAGATTTAATTTATTGCGTTTCGCAACTAATATTACTAGTAAATTTGAATTTAATCTGATAATAATATCAGAGTTGCTGGACCTAAATTACAAAATATTACAATAAAGTCGTAGTTTTAGTCGTAGTTTAGTAGGTAATAATCGCTGACGCTCTATAGTAGTTTGAGTAATTTATTTTTTAAGAGGAACCCGCTCCTGCTTGGCACGGTTTTTACGACTTGAGAAAATATATATTTATATTTATATATACTTTATTGTACACCAGAAAATACATAGTAAATCACAAATTTAACACTACAAAACAGACAATGGGCGGCCTTATCGCTTTCTGCGATCTCTTCCAGGCAATATAATGATTTCTTAGATAAACATAACTTGAATATTAACGTATTATACACATAAACCTTCCGCAATAAATTCTCTAAACGATGGTGAAAACCATATCAAAATATGTTGCGTGGTTAAGAAGAACAACGCGGACATACAGGCAGACGCGAAAAGCGACTTTGTTTTATATAATATGTATATGTCGTGGCCAGATCTTAGAATAGGTCATTTCATGATATGAACATCGATCGCTGGTCACATGATGATGTGGTCTGGCCAGATAATTGAATAGGCCTATTCAATTATCTGGCCAGAAACGCATTAAACGCACGACTATTTCATGATGTGGCCAAACATTAGTGATCATATCGTAAAATAGTTAGATTATCCACCGGTAGAGGCGTTGATGTCGCTTTATTTTTGTTGTGCATCATGGCGGCGGCATAGAAATAAAACAAAGTAGGGTTACCATGCAAAAAAAGTCGATAGCGCTCGCCGGCCGCTAAGGAGGCGCGAAATGCAACATAGCACTTAAAATTATTTTTAAAAAAATATCATTTACACCGGTTATGTGGCACCCCGACCAAATGGGTTAGGTTAGGTTAGAACTGTGACCAACCATGCGCGAGCCGAGCGAGCGCTACTTCCAAGTTGGTCACAGTTACTTGAATATTTTTACTGCACCTAAAACCATGGGTTCCCCTACATTAATGATACGGCCAAGTGTCGACCGACATATCATTAAACGTTGACGTTTAAAGGATATGGCCAGTGGCGTAGCTAGTCCTAAAGGGGCCCTGTATCAAAATTTGTTGGGGGCCCTTTTAACCTGACTGCGGCGAAGCTCCATAGGAGGGTTTTTGAAGTGAAACTTTCGGCGGCGATTCAATAATTGGACGAAAATTGAGAGTAAAATGTCAACGACGCGTCACGTTTAGGCACATTTCGCTACATGAGAGTAAAGAAAGATATAATTCTCTCTCTCTCTCTCTTTCTCTCTCTCACACACTAAATCTCTGTTATTCTTTTTTTTTTACGAAGTTACACTTCTATCACGTGTACGGTGCTGCACGCGCAATTTTTTGTTTTTGCAACATAAATAAAATAGCATATTGACTCGAAAGGTAAAGCTGTCATTGTGATCTTACTAGAGGAATTTAAGAGCGAGAGAAGCAATCCCAAAATTGAAGCAACCAAGCTTAGATAACTAGGTTAGATTATATATGTGATTGCTTGTTGGTCTAGTCATCGCAAGCGTTACTGCTGAGCAAGAGGCCTTGGGTTCAATTCCCCGGTCAAGCAAAGTGTTATTGGGTTTTTCCATCAGGAATTTCTCAGTAGCAGCTCGGGAGTCTGGATTTGTGACCGGTTTTGGTTGAGTGCGATTATAGGTTCGCCCCGTATAACAATTAACAATTAAACATAACTGGCGAAATGTGGGTGTACTATAGGTACACACCTCTGCCTAACCCTTCGGGGAATACAGGCGTGATTTTATGTTATGTGTATTATGATGAAAGATTCGGGGCCCCTGTAGCTCGGGGGCCCCGTATCATTGATACAGCTGATACGGCGGTAGCTACGCCCCTGATATGGCCAATTTTAGTTGGTCATTTCATGATATGGTCAATTCTAAGATCTCGCCACGACATAAAGATTAAAATTGTATTTTTCGTTACATTTCGCTACCTTTAGGATTGCCTTGTTTTTTGTAACGTAGTTATAAAATTCACTGTAAGCTATGCTAAAGTTGGGTTTAATTATAATTTCTGCTTTGACAAGTTCGAGTGCCAAACGAATTCGCCTGTCAGTTCAAATTAAGTTAACCTGGGAAAAAACCCTTTCCGTTGCCGCGTTTGATACCGGTATTGAAGCCATAAAAGAAAATAACTTTTGAAGATTTGCAGTCTTTCAAAAATTTTGTTGGCACCACTCGATATAGTGATGTGATACGTAATTTATTTAATTTAGCGAAATATATGGTTTTTAATAAATTTACTGATTTATCGCAACATTTAGCGTCCCGATCAGGTGCAAATCGGAACGCTTCCCCAGACCCCTGAAAATAGGGACGTCCCGCGCAAATCGGGACACCTGGCAACACTACTTACGACTGACCAACAAAGTGGGATAGTCCGCGACCTTACATAGGGTAACCGTGCTAACGAGCAGTTGGCCGATAGTTGGACAACTTTTTAATTGTGCGTAATCTCGATTCTGATACGATCGGCGTCCAATTAAGTAGTTGGACAAGATGTGTGGGCTAGCATATGTCGCTATACCTATTGGTATACTCTGCGATTTAGTCGACCAACAACAAAATTGTATGTCTGCGGGAGCTCTAAAAGTACAAGAACAAATGTTCTATCTAGTACGTTCATAAAAACTACTTTCAAATCTATTCTAACGCACTCCATAAATCGTTTTAATTAAAGGCGCACGGAGCTCCGCGAAAATGCCTATTTGTGCTGTTAAATTCCGTAAATAGCGTTCAAATACACCAAATTTACATAAAGAACTGAATAACCTTCCATATGTTGATATTTTTTTATAAGATTTTAGTCATGTTTTTATTGAAATTTAAAATCCTAACCTCATAATAAAATTCGATTTTTTATTCGATTCAACCATGATTCAATTTAAAACGTAGCATGAATCGAATATTTTCCTCACGTTGCTTCTGTGACGTCACCGAGTCTCGCTACATCTCGTTTTTATGTTTATAAAGATAAAAATACTTTTCTTTTGGTCAAATCAGCAAAACTTACACGCGCTTGACATGCGATTATGTCCTCTAATAAAAATGTTAACGAGACTACCCTAGGGTTTGGGTCATTTTTGATACCAAAATTGACATGTCGATAATATCCTAGTAAAAATAACTTAGTTATTATTTTTGTTTATTGAAGTGAAACTTCTATATAGACGGGGGTATTAGGATTTTTTTGTCACGAAAAAGCGTTACGGCCGCGTGGCCCCGTACCGCGGGGTAGACGATATATCGCGTGGTGAGAGGCGGCAACGGCGGAAGCAGAGAACAGATTGGAATCTCAAGTTTTTATATTGAACCGATTTGAAAAATTCTTTCACTGGTGGGAAGCTACACTATCCCCGGGTGTCATAGGCTAAATTATATTTTCAAAAACATTATGGATCCTTACTAAAACTCCAATAATGTAACCCAAGGTGTAAAAAAATTCCTCAAATATTCTTTACATCGCGTGCGCTGCGAAAACTATTGATAATAGAATAAAATAATGTATTACGACTTTGCAGAAACCATCATTATTTACAAAAAGTGTCGCGACAGCATATGTTTAACTATTATAGTTATGCCACAAAAAGTGTTCCTTAATTTAAAAAAAAAAATTGAAATGCTGCCGCTAGAAACGACTCTTTATTTGTATCTTGATATTAATCCTTGTCAAAATAAATTACTCCACATTCAAGACTGCTTCAATACCTATAAATAACTTTTTGAATTTGGAAAGATAGCAGATTGTTAATGTACTTGTCCAATTTGAAAACCTGCCCGTAAAACTTCAAGTTAAAATTTTTTTGCGATTCGTTTTTCCACTTGTCCGTTGGGATTCGTTTTTCCATTTGTCGGTTGCGATTCGTTTTTCCACTTGTCCGTTTTGTCCGTTGGGATTCGTTTTTCCATTTGTCGGTTGCGATTCGTTTTTCCACTTGTCCGTTGAAGTTTCATTTCTAGTGTGTCTCCCAGTACATTTTTTTTTTTTTTTTTTAATGTCTATTGAAGTGGTTATACACGATTCATTTTAAATCGTTCTGGAGCCGAATCACAGTGACTCCAGACGATTAATAGGTACTATTAGCATTGTTATTGTTTTTTTAAGACATCTAATATAGAAGTTAGAAATTTATCACTTTTATTCTGTCATTCGAGTTAAATCTTAGTAGCGCTTCCACTATTATCGTACGCGATCCGTTCGGTGATGACGTAGCGCGGCACAGCTGTGCGTGTGCGAGTCCGGCTGTAAGTAAGTACCTGCAAGTAGGTATTTCATTTCTGGTACGATAGGTTGGTGTAAGTTCATTCACCTCGTTATCTCTCGTTTGTATCGGAAGCACGGCACGGTGTTTACCACTATCACATCTCCTCGTAAACGAGAGAAACTAATTGAAATTTCAGTCACCACTCTCGCATCACGAAATCACTAGTACTCGTACCTTTTCAACTAGACACGACGAGTACGCTTGGGAGTTGTATTTAAAGCCTTGAATCGAGTCCTGCTGGGGTTACGGGTTTGTCCGAAAGGGATATCGCGCCCCCGGCACACAGGCAACGGAAGGAACACGGGTGGGTTTTAGTCAGTAAAAGTCTGACACACCCTCTCGCTCTGCCCAGAGCGGGAGAAGTCATTTGATGATTTCCCATCCTGAAAAAAAAAAAAAAAAAGGCCTTGAATCGAGTGTCGACCAATCGAGCTAATAGGTACTTAATAAGCATAACTACCTACCATATTTATGATAAATAAAAATAATACTACCTAAACCAATTTTTATGCGACAATGCTTGCTTGCGGCCCCGGCGCGCGGCGCGGCGGCTTCTACAAAGGCAGGCAATGTAAACAGTAAAAATGAATCGTTTTATCTGTCCAATAGAGTTCATTATAAGATGGTGGTGCCCTTTTCTATGAAAATATTAGACCGAATTAAGACCTTATTTTTATACACTTAACCGCGGAATTCGGTTGTGCATCCTTTTGAAGTCCGGTCGGACACTTCTTAGAATAATTTTAGTAAACTGCGTACCTACTTACCTTGTACCTAGTTTGGTGAAATTTCTATTTGTTACCGTTTACGGTTAAGAAATAAAGTCTGAATTCACTTTTCGTATTTTTATTTGTGTACCTATTTATCTATTGCGTATGTGTTTTTATGCTGTCTGATCGATGAATGGATTTTTCAATGGGTACCGTTCGCAAGTGTTGCCGTTCGTCGATACGTTTTACACACATATGCATTGATCGCAGTTACTTCGAGTTCTCATTATTTCACAAAAAAAAACAATAAATTAGATGTTTCGTGTTTTTTTTAAATAATAGTCGCAATCGTTTCGAGTTCGATGATCGAGTTTATGGCTTTTCGTTCCAGAACGAGTTAAAATTAACCGTGTATATATACAATATTTTTTTGAACTTGACCTAATTTGTTATTGAGATTACTTATTACAAATTCGGTTAATTTGATTTAATTGTAGTTATTTTCTCTTCTTATTAAAATGTAACTATTTTAACAACAGCTGTTTTATTTCATGGATTCAAGCAAAATTCCGAATGAATATCGACATCGATAAAAAAAAAAAATGGTACGGACTTCTCTTTCCGCTACCGCGTCCCCCGCTAAAAGTGACTTTTTTGTTCGGAATATTATGCTTATGGCTTCTCCAGTGTTATACAGGATGGCAGGGCCATCGACGCGAAGCCGGCTACCATGGATTCAGTACATGATTCTGAACCCCACTGCGTTGAAATTTTTCGTCGGTTATTAAAAAAAAAATCTGCTGTGTCATAGAAAAGTGCAATACCTACACGGTCAAAATGTATGGAGCAGCTGTTTTTTTTTTAACTGACGAAAAATTTCAACGCTGGGGGGTTCAGAATCATTTACTTACTGAATCCATGGTAACCAGCTTCGCGTCGATGTCCCTGACACCCCATATAACTTGAAGACTGGTTTGTGCAACGAAGACTGTTTTAACCTAGGACGTACGAGTATGTAAAACGTTTCATCGTCGTAGATCACAAAACAGTCTTTGTAAACAAACGGTTCGTCGTCGCAACGCCCACTCCACACTCCTACCATGTGACGGGTGCGTTCCGTTCACCTTTCGCCTTCACAGCACAGAACATTAAAATACCTCATAACCAAGAAGAGGTTCCGTTCCAATCACATAAAAAAGCGCGACAATTGAAGGAGCGATGAAAATATAGTATTTTTCGTACTTTAATATTTATATAATATAGTACTATTGGTTGAAATATAGTACGATACTATACAATATAGTACGGGTGGCAAGCCTACTTTGTACATAAATACGTACAACATAATTATGACCATTTAATCTGACGCATAGATAAATATTTATTTCGAGATTAGGTACCTACCTAAGTACTTAGATAAGTCATCATATCCCACGAAAACATTCTGCACAGGATTTTATTTTATTAAGTAATAAGCACGGTGAGCCTGACTGCAGCACGAAACTTTTTATTATGTTTCATACAATCAAATTTATGTCCAAGCCAAATAATTTGGTTAAGCTGAACCCGTCTATTGTAAATGCCCGAGAAGCACATAGTGGTAGGTTTAAAGGAAAAGTGGCAATAGTTACAGCCTCGACTGAAGGGTAAGTTATCTTTTGACCTCTGTCTTCTGCTAGCATATCAAGTGATCGGTCCACAAACCGAAATAAAAACAAACTTATTAAACGTAGATTGTTGGATTTGGTCAGTGGGTCGTCTTAGGGGAGGGATTTAAATGAATTTGAAGTTTGATCCAGGGGTCAAAGGGCAGTCTTCGCCTACTTGAATGACTGGTTATAAAGAATGGAGAAATAAAGAGCTTTAATTACTTTATTTTAACAGTGACTTGGTTGATAATCAATAATTCCCCTTTCTATGTTCCCCAATCAACAATGACTCATGTGAATGTGATGCAAAACCTTGTAACAGAAAAACAGTCAATAGGATGGTAATTTGAGCTACAACACTACACTTCAAGTATTGTTGTTGCGCCTGTCAAGTTTCATACCCTGTAAAATACTTACTTTTATTTTTCCAATAAATACAAGCTAGATTTATGACATAGGGCAGTAAGGGTAGGTACCGTAACTGTTGTAGCTATAGGAAAACGGTCTTAAGGGACTGTCCGGCCAGTGTATCCATCATAATAATACAAATAAATCCTTGACAATTCAAAAGTGCCTGTAAATGGTTTAATTGAAATAAATGGTTTGAGTTTGATAAAAAGTAAGTTGGAGTCTCATTTCCTACAAAAAGTATGGGAAAATGATTTTGTGATTTCTGAGTTTTCTAGTACTCATATGGCCGTTGGTCTGAAACAGTGTTTTGATTCTTATAGGAACCAGGATCAAATATCAGATTAAAAAAAAATTGTAGGTATATGCTAACTATACCCTTTTTTTTTCAAAATCTGTGAATGGAGGTAGCTTAGCTTAGACCGTTTCCCTGTAGCTACAACAGTTAGCTCCCATCTCAAAAATCCTCCCTTTGTATTGAAAATAAATTCAAAAAAGTTAATGCAGAAAATTTTACATTTATTCAACCCATCATAAACCATCTTATTATCTCCTACTGATAGAGATAAATCATTTCTTTCCTTAAAAAAGTGCACATAACAGTTCGTGCTTGTCAAACTGTGAATTAGCCATATCCCTTTTCAGGGTTCTGTAGTAAACAAGGCACCCTTATAGTTTCGCCATGTCCGTCTGTGTGTCTGTCTGTCTGTCCGTCTGTCTGTCCGCGGCTTAGCTCAGAGACGGTTAGTACTAGAAAGCTGTAATTTGGTATATTTATACATATTAATCACGCTGACAAAGTGGTAAAATAAAATCAAGACAAAATTATTTTTTTTTGGTTACCCCCCCTACACTGTTAGAAAGGTCTTTCAAAAATATTGTGAGTTTATTGCAACCATTTTTTGATTCAGGGATCCGTTTGCGAAATAATAAGCTTTTAACTGAAATTTTTAAATTTGCAGTTTTAAAAACATGATCTCCCATACATTCCGTATGGGAGAACACGTTTTTCAACTACAATGTTAAGTTTGTTCTTGGGATAAATTCATCCTACCTACGGATCCCTTCATTGTGCGTGGTCCGACACGCACTTGGCCGGTTTTTTTCACTTAGAATATGACTAATCCACAGTTTTACAAATAGTCCAACTATTATGTGATGAGGTTAATATTGAGGGTTTCTTTACCCTCAATATTAACCTTATCAGTGTAAATATTCAGTTTTGTGAGTCTCTGTTGGTCCAGCTCTGCCCTGCACCATTCAGCACCCATTCAAACTCTATTCCAGTCTAGACTGCAGGGCATGGTATGTGTGACTTGTAAATGATATTTCTGTAAGTAGGTTTATACAAATCTAAAATTAAATCTATATGAGGCCACTGTTTCTTATCTTAGTTCTCCGAGAAGAAACATCGAAATAAACTGAAAGTTCACAGCCTTTTTTAAAGTCGCATAATCTGGGTCAGATCATGTGAGAATCATGTAGAAATGGTCTTTTGGGGAAAGAGCCACACAGATTTGAGTGGATCTGTCCTTTCAGTGCACACGTTTGTTAGTATTTGTAGTAATCGTGTAGCTCTACTCAGAACTTATGGAGCTTAACGACGCACAGTGATCAATTTCCAAAAGTTAGGGGGACGTAATTATTAAATACTGTAATCGTGAATTAACGGTATATTTATAACATTAAATATTATCAAAAAATCGTTTTCATATAATTTAACTTAGTAATTAATATTTTATGTACTTTGTTACATCACTCCTCATCTAACACAACTTCTGGTTTTTGTAAAAGATTAAGTACCTCAATTGGCATTATATGTTTTTGTTTTACAGGTAATATTCTGCTGTTAGATATTACAGGATCTGAAGATATG
Organism: Agrochola lota; assembly: GCA_947364205.1. Taxonomy (NCBI): domain Eukaryota; kingdom Metazoa; phylum Arthropoda; class Insecta; order Lepidoptera; family Noctuidae; genus Agrochola; species Agrochola lota. The sequence goes on from OX376236.1 coordinate 11,469,266, forward strand.
AGCAAAATTTTCATTAGGTCTTCATTAGTTTGTTTCCTGGTCATCTTCCTGGTGTTATGCTCTCTGTAATATCTTTGTGGCGACTTTCCTGTGCGTCTTCTCCAAGCATACCAATTAGCAACAAAAAGTTGTCGATGATATCCTTGCCGTGTATGAGAACCTTATGGACTGTTGGTGTCATAGGATACCACCTGTATAATGCAATATAAAGCGCAGCAGTTTCTTTCGCATATTCTGCAAATTTGTCACTGTTAATTTTATACGGACAATTCAATGTTTTTAAAATTACACTAAATCTTTCTATTAAAGTTTTATCTATGCCTGTAATATTTGATGTAATCTCAGGGTTTGCAAAGAAGCGTCTGGCCGTATTGCCGTCATTGGTATTTCCAAATCCAGGTTTAGGGATATCAACCAATAGCCCTAGTTGGTCTCGAAATTCTGTTTGTATGCGTTTTTTCTGTCTGCTACAATTTTTTTATTTTCTTCACCACGTGCTTGCTTATTTTTTATCGGCATTTTATACGACACATGTAACAGGCACTCGTAAAAGCGAATATATGCATGTAATGACGACAACCCGAAGTTTAAACTCTCAGGATTATATGGTCTTGATTGTACTGCTTCGATGTCATTGAACTGAGATGAAGAAGCTTTACATATATAACACTTTTGGGTAGATCTGTTCAAAGATAGAGTGTTACACACTTTTCCGTCTACCATTGTTTTAACTAGACTATGGTGAACTGTAAAATAAATGCCATTCATTTCTACCCTTGACGGCATTAAATTATCAATCTGTCTGTCAATATAGGTAAACTCGTCTTTAATTACGGTATCTGTTTCTTTAACAAATTGCATTCTAATGGGCCTGCAATATCGGACGGAATTTGGGCGTGGATTTTGCCAATATATGTTTTCACGATTATGTATCGACCTTAATTGAATTGGAACTAATGAACTCATAAATAAGTAAGAATCATCCGAATCTACTGATTGAAATGCTTGTTTAAAGTTTTTTTGGCTTCCACTACCATCAGCACCCCACTTGAATGTAATTTCTAAACTTGACTCATCATTGCTCAAAACTTCCGATTGATGAGTTAAAATACGCAAAACCGTGTGATCGATAAGATCCTGTAGGGGAACTTCCGCTGACTTTTCTGTAACAGTAATGTTCTTTGGATAACACTTCGTTTTTTCTTCAATAATCTTGTAGTAAGGAGGAAACAAGTTTTTTAAGTTTTTACGGATTGTAGATGCCCTTAAAACAAGATATTGATGGCGGGTTAATTTCAAATCAGTAAATAACGATAAAGCTTCTTGACATGAATAAGATATACAGTTGTCCTGCGATTTACCTATTTCTTTTACAATTTGTCCTTTATAGGGTAAGGTAGATATATCTAGGACAAGTGAAGCTCCACTCCGGTTTCCTTCCGAGTGTAACTTCATCGAAGCAGCAAGACAGAGTTCTTCTTTACTTTTAGATTTCACCTCTTTATTTAACCTTCGACGTTTAGTTTTAGCGGATAGGTCACAAAAGCTCTTTTTTGGACGTCCTGCTTCTCTAGACGTAGACGTAGAGGGCGCACTTTTTTGCCCGCCAGAGGTGATTACTACTTGTTCAAGCCATTTCTCATTCTGATTCCGGAATCTAATAATATTAAGGGAACATTTTTTCCAAAATCTTAAAGTTGCTATAGTAAAGGTTTTAATAACATTTTGAAGACTGTCCCTGCTTGTAGTAGGCAGTTCCGATACTTCTAATGTCTCCAAAATATAATTCAGTAGTTTATCTTCATTATCCTTTGATAACGGCTTCACTGGTCGATGTAATGACAAAATATTGAATAAATCAATATTTTTTATTCTGGCCCCATTACCTAAAAAAACAAATTTTTACTATAGAAACCGGCAATCACCGGTAAAAAAATGCATAATTTTATATAGCTTACAGTCCCTGCTATATAATAGAATTGAAATGATAGTGCACTAATTTGTATTTTTAAACGTAACACAGTTCAAACATAGAAAAGTTAGTAAATATCAGTCCGTTAATATTTTTAATTTTTTTATAGTATAAATCGACCTATTCAGAAAAAAAAAGTTAAATATAAGAACTGACCTTCCTTAATGTGCACCATTTTTTTAAATTCACAATTAACACCGAGAACATAACCAACTTAACTTGAATAGGAGCGTAAAACAACGATAAATCAGTCTTGTTATAATAGTTTTGCTTTCGAGATAACTTTGAAATAATGGCATATCCATTAAACTAGCGGCTTCATAATGTTGATGTTTTAGTATAATGTAAACAACTTACCTTCAAGTCTTAATAAAATGATTTTTCGAACTACCGACATATTGACCAAAAATAATTATGGGACGCTAACTTTTAATAATTGATCACTGTGCGACGACGAAAAATACCAAACAAAGGTCATTTGGGTAGATCACAGTACCTACTAAAACAACCAGTTAAAAAAAAAATGTAAACAAACTTAAATAAAAAAAAATTAAAAAAAATTGTAATCTGTGGAGAACGTAGTGGGTAGCATAATTGTTATAATGTACCTAATGTTCAAGATCATAAGTGTAACCTTATTGTGCTACTGTTTGTTTTTCCTTAAATAAATAAATAAATTCAGAGTTCTAACTCCCGCAAAAAAGACTCCCACATTTCTGCATGTTCACGTCTATAATGCGGCAATCAAACAATGCAATAAAACAGTTCCTTCCATAAATCAGCGCGTTTGCACTGGCGAAACATCACCACAACGAAACATGTTGAAATCTCTAGTTCCTGTCAAACATTTGTATAGAAAATTGACAGAAAATTGAGATTTCAACATATTTTGTTGTGAATGTTTCGCCAGTGCAAACCCACAGTAAGTATCTCTACTAAAGGCCCGGCGGCGTCCGTTCACGAGCATGACGTATGGATCAGCTCAGAAACACAGTTCTATTTTGTTCTACAGTTTCAGTTGGGACATTTTTTAGTGTTGCTTGAAATTCTCTCGCAATCATCTTCATTATAGGGAGGAACGGTCCTTTCTATTTCTAATAATAATCTTCTTTTTTATAGCATTGGTTACGCTATAGCTAAGCGACTGGGAAGTGAAGGAGCTTCTGTTGTGATAAGCAGTAGAAAGGAAAAAAATGTGGAAGCAGCAGTCAAAAGTTTGCGTAGTGAAGGCATTACGGTTGAGGGCGTTGTATGCCACGTAGGAAACGCAGATCAACGGAAAAACTTGTTTGATGTCGTAAGTATAGATCCTGCAAGTATTTAAAACCTATAATATTAGTACCTATATCCTACCTTTTATTGATGTATACAATATGTAAAAAAGACCCTGTCCGATCCGAAAGGGGCTTCTTATGTACCTTAGTACTGCAATAACATTACCTAACAGTAATAAAAAATCTAATTATTATGAAAATAAAAAGTTATTGCTATTTAAAAATCACATTTTTACTATCAAAATTACCCCAAATTAAAAATTAGCAAATTTTCAACAGGGGTCATAACTGTCATAAGTTATGACTTGTGGACTCCCGCTAAATGATGGGCGCCTGCGCCCCATGCAATAAACCGGTAAAATACCCCAATGAAAATGACACTTTTTTTCGATTTATCTGAAAATTACCACTCTCAGTACTACCTTTTTAGGGTTCCGTAGTAAACAAGGAACCCTTATCGTTTCGCCATGTCCGTCTGTCTGTCTGTTTGTTTATCTGTCCTTCTGTCTGTCCGCGGCTTAGCTCAGAGACGGTTAGTACTAGAAAGCTGTAATTTGGCATACTACTGTCAAAAAAGTACCGGGAAAAGATCAATAATACACAAAATGTTAGTTAATTCATCCAAAGGAAATTTTTTACCCAAAAACAAAAGTTGGAAACAAAGGTTTTCTTATGGGAAATAACACCCTCAACATTTTTTACTACCACAATGAGAGTATACGATTAACTCTTCCGCTGCTATTTAAGTTTGAAAATACTAAAAATCATATTTTGACTTGAAAATGTTTCCAGTATTACATTAATATTTAAAACGAGAAACAACCTAGCTACCTCTTCATCGTCATCATTTCAGCCGGAAGACTTCCACTGCTGGAAATAGGCCCAAACATCGCGACTTCGACCTGTTCTGTGATTCTCACATCCAGCGGATTCCTGCGGTCTTCACAAAGTCATCGGCTTGGTTAAGACCGCAAGAACCTCCACCTTGTGGGAAGCCTTCCAACGCTTCGTCTTCCGGTACGCGGTTGCCACTTCAGAACCTTTCGTACCCATGAGCCATCTGTTCTGCGAGCAATGTGCCCTGCCCACAATTCTTCGGGTTATGTCGGTTGCTTTGGTTCTCCTGCCGATCTCTTCATTTCTGATTCGATCACGTGAGGAAACTTCAAGCTTAGCCCTCTTAATTGCCCTATGGGTGACCCTTCTAATGAGGCCCATTGTGAGCGACCACGTTTCAGGTCCATAGGTCATCACTGGTAACACGCACTAGTTACGGCATGTAAGACGAGAAGATATTGCGTAGCTTCCCAAATACTGCCCAGCCTAGTCGGATTCGACGATTGACCTCTTTCTCGAAATTGGACCTACCTAACTGGACACTTTGTCCTGGGTAAACGTAGTCGTCCACAACTTCAAGTGTAGTGTCTCCGATCTTCATGAGGGTGGGTGTTACATGGGCATTTGACATGAACTTAGTTTTATCCATGTTCATTTTAAGACCTTCTCTTTAGGAAGCTCTACTGAGGTCATCAAGCATTGTAGAGAGCTGACCTGAGCTGAATTAGTCTCAGTCATGACTACTATATCGTTGGAAAACCGAAGGTAAGTGACGTTGTTGCCATTTAATTTGTTGCCTACCCCTTTTCAGTCCAGAACCTTGAAGACATCCTCCAATGCAGCGGTGAACAGTTTCGGAGAGATAACGTCTCTCTGTCTCACCTTACCTCGCTGCAGAAGGATAGGTTTCGAGGTCCTGTAGTTGGACCGACATCGTAGCAGTGTTAGTGTAGCACCGCTATTTACCAATAGTGAATCTGGCACCATTGAAGAGACTGCAGTACAGCCCAAGTCTTGATCGAATCGAAGGTTTCTCGTAGTCCACAAATGCTAAGCAGAGAGGCAGGTCAACCTCTTCGAAATTCTGTATAACCTGTCTAAGCGATGTGGTCTACGGTTTCCGGAAAGCGTTTACGGAATCCAGCTTATTCGGGAGGCTGGAAGTCGTCAAACCTGTGCGCGAGACGGTTTGTGATGACTCTTGTAAACAGCTAAGACATGGCTCAGAAGTGAGATGGGCCTATAATTCTTACGCAGAGCATTGTCACCCTTTTTTAAAGAAGAGTATCACCACTCTTTTTGTCCATTATGAAATTCGCAATACAGACTAGTTAAACTTAACTAAAAACAGCACTGTATTTAATCTAAATGACAGATGCAACTCAACCTCCGCGTCAAAATGTCAAAATGGAAAACAATTGTGCCAATCTAACAACAAATAAAAAAAACAAAAAATTGAATTTGGAACCTTACACAAATCATCCATTCCCGATACTTTTTTGACTGATCGTATGTATACATATTAATCATGCCGACAAAGTGGTAAATAAAATCATGAAATAGTTATTTATGCTATAAGTGCGGAAGGTAGGTGATTTCCGACGAGTGGCATTTTAGGTCGAGGTCGAGTGGTTTTTAAGTCGACGCAAGTCGAAAATCATCTTACGCACGTGTATCATACAACGTTTTACTATTTAGCATTGTGCGAGGAAATAAAAAAAAAAACGAGCGAGCCTTACGGCAGTCGCCTATGATGTGTAACATCTAACATACGACGACGTATATAAATGATAAAAACAAAATTCATGACTTTGACTTTTGGCTTTGATTTTTACTTTGACTTCGACTTCGACGTTTTGATTTTGACCATCGTCATCATCATCATCTGATTTGTAAATACTAATTTGTGAAAAACTTTTCTCAAATAATAAAATCTCTGAGACGAGACGGGCTGAAGACGGCCTCAAAAATTAAAAAAAAAACAGAAAAGTAAAAAGCACTAGTGAAAAAAAGTGACGCTTTCCTCACAAATTGACTGCTTGGAAAACGCTCTTTTCGAGCAAATGCATTGTAAAATATATTTTTTTAGGGTACCTCCCCTACATGTAAAGTTGAGACGTTTTTTTTTCTCGTCTACCCCATGTTGTAGGGTATCGTTAGAAAGGTCGTTCAAAAATATTGTGAGTTTGTGGAAACCATTTTTGGATTCAGGGATCCATTTGCGAAATATTAAGCTTTCAACTGATTTTTTTTGTTAGAGTCAAGTGTGTCCCCGCCCCGCCAGCTAAATGGTTGTACTTGGATTTGTGAAAAAATTCACAGCAGTAGTATATATAACGAAATTAAAAGGAAAACTATCAGAGCTAAGTAGGCTGTACGGGTTAACGAGTAATAATCAACCAACTTAAATTTGCGGCTTGAAAAACATGATCTCCCATACTTTCCGTATGGTGAGAACATGCTTTTCAACTACAATGTTAAGGTCGTTCTTGGGATAAATTCATCCCAACTACGGAACCCTTCATTGTGCGTGGTCTAACACGCACTTGGCCGGTTTTTTTTTTTGTGGGTGGAAAATTATCAATAACTTCTCCCTCTTGGCGGACCGGGAGGGCGTGTCAGAATTTTACTGACTAAAACCCCACCGTGTTCCTTCCGTTGCCTGTGTGCCGGGGCCACGATATCCCTTTCGGACAAACTCGCAACCCTGGCAGAATTGGCCCTAACGGACCCCGTCAGTTGGTGCTGACATCTCTTTGAGGCGCGCGTGGAACACAACGCGCCGTCGACCCGGGCCTGCCGTTCGATTCTGTAAAAATATTAACGTGAAGCTTAGGCGAAGTGAGCGTGAAGTGAGCTGTCACTGCCACAGAATCGAACGGCAGGATGCTAGGGATTAACACTATTGACAGCTCACTTCACGCTCTCTTCACCTAAGTTTCACGGTGATATTTTTACAGAATCGAACGGCAGGCCCGGGTCGACGGCGCGTTGTGTTCCACGCGCGACTGGTCCTTATCGGACGGCGAGCTACCCATCGCTCACCGTCCGCAAGTCCGCGCCTACGGTGGCCGGAAAACGGCTTGCGACTCCCGACGCCCGAGGCGTCCCCTGCGGCGACTACCTAACAACACCCTCACGGATCGGACAGGATTTTTTTTACATGTTGTTTATCTTGTATAGCCTACTAGTAGTAGGTACTTATGTGATAAGTAGTGATATTTACGTGCCGACGCGTAGATCGTGGGAATTGAACGTTACCGACGCAAAAAATAAACAATATTAGCAGAAAAAAAACTACGCCTTAAAGGTGTGCCTAAACATAAAGCGGCAAGCGTGCGCGGCTGCCGCGCTTTGATTAGACGGCTGCCGCGCTTTGATTAGACGACTGCCGCGCAAACATTCGTCGATTTAGTCCTAACTAGAGCGGCAGAAATGTGTCCTGACCCATGGGCGTACCCAGAGGGGGCAGGGGAGGGCAGCTGCCTCCCCTGGATTTTGTATGCCTTACTGTGCGTTTGCACTGGCGAAACATTCACAACAAAACATGTTGGAATCTATTTTCTGTCATATTTTGACAGTACCTGTTGCCATTAATTACTTACTGTTGTCGATAAAAGTTATGTTAGACTCACGTTAAGGTTTACTTAGCAATTACGATATATTATGCATTCACTTTAGAAAAAACCGGCCTTTGAAGATTTTATTAGCCATGTCTTAATGGTCATTACATACTCAGACGCGTAAAAACATGGCTGACATTAACAATGGTCAAAGACAGGTTAAATGGGCTTTGCTCTGTCAGTCTTTGGTTAGTGATAAGTTGTATCTTGATCAAAATATGATTCTCGATCATAACAAATATGTATTTACATAAATTGTTATCATTGGAATCATTAATACATCTCTCTAAGTTAGATTTGTTCCATTGAATGACTGTATAGATTGTTTGTAAAGATTATAATTCTGTAAATATATAAATGTTATGGTGGCGAATCATATTTTAATCAAGATACAATCTGACACTGACTAGCTTATTGCAAAAACCGTAAGAAAATTTGAATTTCGCTGGCTACCTTTGCGGATTCACCTTGAAAAATTTCTGATTAGCCCCCCCTGAGACAAAAGCTGGGTACGCCCATGTCCTGACCTGTCTTGTAAAGTCCCAGTGGCGACCGGAGGGGTCAGCTGCCCATATTAATATCCCGGTTGTACTCCCTAACAAGATGATCAGAATCAGTATACGCCATGCAATGTCAGATAGACATAGGCGAGTGTTCAAACAAGTGTGCCACCTGTAGGTGTCGACAGGTCGTTTGTGCGATAGGTCATAAGTTCCACAGTGTACCTAGTGGTTTTAAAAAAATTTTTTTTTTTTTTTTCAGACGAAAAGCAAGTTCGGAGGTTTTGACATACTTGTTTCCAATGCTGCAGTTAATCCTGCTGTGTCGCCGATTTTAGAGGTAGGTTTTAGAGAAAAGCACAATCCGCGAATCAAATTCGTATAGTCCGCGCGCGACTGCTAGTCACCGTGTGAGGTATGTGAGCGGTGAGACGGGGGAGGGTGCTATTAACTAAATTGCCAGACTGAATTATCTTTGTCTTCCTCCCCAGTCTCACAATTCGCTCATACGCCTCAACAGGTGAGTATCAGTAAGTATAATAATAATATTGTAATATCGACAGTTGCCGGTTTTTAATTGTTGTATGTAGGTAGGTACGTAACCGACAAAAAGCATAAAATGAGTTGACTACCTACCTATAAGTCAAATTGGTGTACCTATCTCTGGGCTCAGAGAAGACAAAACAAACTGCATGTAAACCAGATAGTTCTGCCTGTGGGGACATACAAAAAAGCCTTTGTTCTACAAAAGGTGGATTATAAACGGTTTTAATATAATATGTTGCTTAGTTAGGGATCCCTAATCAATATCCAAGTTTTCGATCTGGGTAGTCGCGAGCCGCCATCTTAAATTAAAAGTGCCAAATATTGTTTTTTTTTAAATAAAGCCTCGTCAGACTGCCAAAAACGTCTATGAGAAGTATAAAGTAGATAAAATTACCTACCTACATTTTTGTGTACATGTTTGATCCTGTATGTTTTACAGATAAAAAGTTACAATTGTAAGAAAAAATAATCATCTCTCATCAACTTTTTAAACAACATTCTTTGAACCGATGAGTCATGTTTTGACCGTGATGGTATCACAATTTACTACAACTTATATTACTGGGCACCGAAGGCAGAAGCAAACACTAAGAAACTTAAACCAACGAGACGACAAATTAATTAGTCCACATTTTTACCCCAAACACTAAATGGGGAACTTTATGAAGATTTCCTAAGAGATCATTTAACAGCACTGCTCACGGATGTACCGGAAGAAAGAAGAGTAAACATGATTTATCATTTATCAACATTACGGATGTCCAGCCCACTTTTGAATCGCAATTCGACAATTGCTGGATGAAAACTATCCAAATTTTCATTATGTGGTCCATGACTTTGTATTAACTTTCATACCTTTTTGGATAGCTGTTATGACAGGGATATTTTACTATTAATTCGTACATCAGACGTAGTAATTTTTTTTTTGCGGTAGCAACATTTTGTATGAAGTAATATAATACAAAATAGTAAAATTACAAAAAAATATGTTTGTTAGTGATATTTGCCAGGGCTTTAGGCATTTTAGAACTTTTTATTATTAACATAGATCTGTCACGGCATCAAATAAGGTATTGATAATAGCTTAAATTTCAGTAAAGTCGCGCCAAAAATATATTTTTTTGCTTCAAATTATTTAAACCGGGAATTTTTCATAAAAAGACTAAAAATCTAACTAGCGTTAATAGTAAAAAATACAAAAAAAAAAATGTTTGATTATTGATATTTGCCAAGGTTTTAGGCATTTTTGAACTTTTTATTATTAAGAAAGATCTGCTACGACATCAATAAAATTATGATAATAGCTTAAAAATCAGTACAGTCACGCCGTAAATCATTTTTAAATTGGCTTCAAATGATTTAAACCGGGAATTTTCATTAAAAGAATATAAATCGAACTAACTCAAAAACGACTAACCTTCGGTAGAACATTTAATGGCTTAATTTGTTGCATTTTAACCCTACTGTAACGTCCTGCAAGGAATACGTCGAGTTACCCTGTTACCTACAATTACTACTGTACCCGGTTACATACAACAAGCTTTGGGAAAGGTAGGCCGTGCTCTGCTTCCGTAAACAAATAAAAACTTAAAAAAAAAAACAACCGACTTCCAAAAAAACACTACATAGTGAAAAATAACTTAAAATTTCGGAAGTCGGTGGCAAATAACGAAAATACAAAACCAAAGACACCGACTTCCGAAATTTTAAGTTATTTTTCAATATATAGTGTTTTTTTGGAAGTCGGTTGTTTTTTTATAGTTTTTTTTTTTCGCTTTTTGTGGGTAAGTTTGTAATTTATCTAAGTTACAATGGCCTAATGTTGACTACTCATCACCTTTTACAAAATATTGCTTTTCCCGAAGCAAGGACGTTAATCGTTGAGGAGTTCTCCTGGTACTCCACCACCAGCTCCACTTGTCCATATACATTGTGACGAGCATAAATTGCTTGGTATTCATATTAATGTAATCAAATCGCAACTCGTGAAATACTTATTATTGAGTAGTTCCGGTGTCCATCTGTGGTCTTCATCATCAGTTCCACTTCACCAAATGGTGCTTTCCAAGAGCAACTGCACGTGTTATTATAAAAAATACCCAAATCGCTATAGGTGTGCCTATAATATTTAAAGAGTTCCCTCGATTTCTCCAGCAACTCATCATCAGATCCTGACCTAATGAAAATCTGCAAAAATAATAATAAAAATTTATTCAAGTATAAGTATAAAGTAAAATTATGATATAGATTAATTACAATCGAGGAAAATGAAATTCTAACTGTAATGTAGACCTGCCTGATCAAGGTTTATGAAAAACCTGTGTTTCAGGCCATCAATTTACATCAAAAATTTAAAAAGAAGACAACAATAGGTTTATTACTAAGCTAAAAAGAAGACATGATATTTTCAATGACTTAAAGAGTAACTATTTATTTGGGTTTTTTTTTTAAGACTAGATTATTTAAGTTATATTATGTTTAAATAAATTAACAAATAATATTAAAGTAGATAAACTGGACACAGTTATTAATTAGGTAAAGGAAGAGACTTAATATAGAGTAGATAGATAGAGATATTATTTTAAAATTTCTAGTAGTTTTTCCGTGTCTGCGTAATTGAGTTTTGACAAATATTCCTGTACTAGTAAGTTACACCTATTATAACTTAAACTATAAATCTTTAGCACTCTGTTAAGTTGGTTATACAAGTAGGGCCCTAAAAATAAATAAAATCGATTAGCAAAAGCATGTTTAGTCTGAGAGTTAGTACAAACCAAATCTTTTCTTCTCTTATCTGAAGGTACTGGGTTAAAATAGAGTTCAGTGTGTTGGAATAAAACTACATTCAAAACAAATAATTGACGTACTGTTAGCACCTTACATGCCATACGTAGCTGGTGTGTAGGAAATCTAAATGGGCGAAAAGTGGCAACCTTTAAAACAGCTCTTTGGGCGAGTTCTAGGTGGAGTAAAATTGATTTAGCAGTAATAATAGATTGACATAACGCCAAATAAATCTGCCTAATTAGTTAAAAGTCGGCAATGTTACGTAATTTTTTTAAAATTTATATTAGTTTACGTACCCTGGTGTATAATACATCGATGTGTTTGCGGAAATTTAGGTTTGTGTCAATCGTGACGCCTAGATATTTGATATGATCGGTTTTAGCTAAAGTGGGACAAGTGCATGCAATGTCAGCATAATGTAAATTACAATTGTTATGCGCTTGAATGTTTAGATTAGTAAGCGTTGGATTAGTGTTTCTCTTTGTAAATAATAGGTACTTGGTTTTATCTTTAAGTGAAGTCTACTTAGGAACCATGAAGTCACCAGATTTTTAAAAGCTTTTATTTAACTTGCAATGTACGTATGTATGTTTGTTCTGGTGGAATCTTGCTACTCAATTTTGAAGCAGATATCTTCAACCGATTGCGCAGATTTTTTTTTATTTTAAAGTTAATAATTTCAGTCATAATTTACCGAACGTGGTATTATATTATCTGTGACCGAACGTAAATTTTTTACTTTAGACCAACATTTTCATATCTTTCGTCACAGTTACGAAGCTGATTATTTTTTGCATAAAAGTACTACTCATGAAGATTTAGTTGCAAAAAAAATCACGACAGTCTTCAACTTAGTTTTTTTTTTAAGTTTTAAGTTGGTCAGGTCGAAAATTATTAAAAATTCAGTAAAAATATCATAACTATGAAAAGTCGCGGAACTTCCTTGGGGGTGATTCGGATACCCCACGATACAAGGGGACCTAAAAATTATTTTTCGTCGTCAATGTTCCGGCCACTCTGTATAATATATTTACTTATACCTGTCACACTTTGAAACTGTAAATCGGTTGAAAAATACGAAATAAGCTGATTACAAAGTGTTATTGCATTTCTAGACTGACGATGCGGTATGGGACAAGATATTCGAAATCAATGTGAAAAGCGCCTGGCAATTGGCTAAGGATGCATATCCCGAACTTATTAAGAGAGGAGGGGGAAATATCGTATTTATTTCGTCAATCGCAGGGTATCAAGCAATGGAGGTACTTAAATCCTGATATAAATTATTATATTATAAAATTATCACCTTTGTAATAAAACTCACTGCTAACTTTATAAAAATGTTGTTTGTTTTCAGCCGCTAGGTCCCTACAGTGTCAGTAAAACAACTCTTTTGGGTCTGACCAAAGCAATAGCAAATGAAGTTGTCCATGATAAAATTAGAGTTAATTGTGTTGCTCCTGGGATCGTTGCTACGAAGTTTGCATCTGCCGTAAGTAATACATACTTGATATTTTTTATGTGCCTAATGCTGCATGGAGATAAACCACAAAAACGAATTCTGTTTTTTTTATTTTAGATCACGAGTTCTGAAGCAGGACAAGAAAAAAGTTTGTCTATAGTGCCAATGAAAAGATTTGGGAAACCCGCAGAGATTGCAAGCACAGTCGCCTTTTTAGCTTCAGATGACGCCAGTTACATAACTGGAGAAACCATTGTGACGGCTGGAGGAGCTTATGCTCATCTTTGAGCGTCATACGAGGTGGTGTTGGGGTATAAAGATTCATTTCTGGGCATTTTTCTAAATAAAATAAACGAATCGGAAGGTATTTCATAAATAAATTGTTTAATTTGTCTTACAACTTATTTCCACAGCTTTGCATACATTTACATATTTAGCAGAGTTTTACTTATTAAAAATGTCTATACGTATACCTACCAATTATGTGTAGGTAAATAATGGTAATGTTTTATAACCTAATCATCATCGGAGTCCAATAATTCAGTTTTGCTTACACCCAGAGACCGCATTAAGTTGCTTGACGGCCCTGTTGATGCCTTTTCTTCTTTCATACTCTGAATAATGTTCTCAAGGACAGTTCTATTTTCTTCTACAGCTTCAGTCGAGCCATTTTGTAATTGTGCTTGAAGTTCTCTATCGCAGTCATCATCATCATCATTTCCATCATCTTCGTAATACATATTATCAAAGTCGTCTTCACTGCCTTCACTTTCAGTGTCCTCTCTAGCCCCTGTACTTAACATTTTTAACATTTTTTCAATACATGAAACAAACTGATCTGATTCAAAGTCAATATTGTCCTGTTCAGATACTTCCCGGCGATCCTGTTCTATCCCTTCAAAATCTGATGTTTGCTTAAAAAAGGAAGACAATTCCTCTGTTATTCTTTGTGATGTTAAGATATCATCATTTTTTAGTTTAGATTTCTTGCCGTAACGTGTTTGCAATAACTCATTTAACTGATGTGGATGTATATTTAACCAGTCTTCATTATCATCTACATAACTCAGTTGTTCAACTGATGTCTTACTCTTCAGTGAATTTTTTACTCTAGCGAAGTCACTTGATGCCAATAGTTCTGATATTTTAAGGGATACATTTGAACTAACAGGACATTCCACCATAGAAAAATAATGCTGTGCTTTTTCTAATAAATGACTGTACTCTTTGGATCCCTCAATATTATTATTAAAATATCCATTTTGCTGTAAACTATTGAGAAACCGATAATATTCTTTCGATGAATACAGATCAGTTTCCGAGACCTTGTTCATAATAATCTGATACCCACACATTAATTTCAAGCCAAGGACGTTTTTCTTATCATTTTCCTTTTCTATAAAATGTTTAGCAAAATTAATAAGTTTAGAATGAACCAACGTGGCATACAAAAATTTCGTGAATTTTATTTCAGTTGTAACACAGTCATCAAAGTCTATGTTTTTACAACATTTTGCATCTATAATGTCGTGGTTACAATATGCATCGACGATGGGTGCAACAAGAGAAGGTTTTAGTGTCAATAATGTTGCAAGGTTGGACGGCATCTTCACTACAGCTGTATGAATATGCTCGTTTATTTTTTCTGGATAGTTTCCTATACGATTCAAGATAGTTTGTTGTATTTCTTTCGATGTTTGTGTTAATTGTGGTGTTTCATAAATAATTCTCAAAGCTTTTTGTAACTCCAGCTTGGCATCTAATGTAGCCACTTCTGGTGGTATTATATGTATATGAAGATCAAAAATGAAAACCTGAAACAAAAGAACACAAAATTAAACACACGCTGGCATATACTATAGGTATTCGATAAAAAAACCGGCAAAGAGCGAGTCGGTCTCGCACTTCGAGGGTTCCGTACCTTGGTAGGATTTTTTTTTTAATTTTTAACGTTTTATTATCTTGCCGCATGGTCATTGGGTTTTAGACGGATCTCTAAAAAGTATTTTCAGAGATTAAGCAACATGCATATTACTTAGGAAATACAATTTTCTTTCAATACTTACTCGGTTCTCAGTGTTTTCTGGATTGGCCCAAGATTGTAAGAAGTTTGCAGCTTCTATCAGAAGGAAATCACCGTCGTTGTCTTTCATTTGGATGATTATATCTCTGTATTGCTTGGAAATTTCAAAAATAACATGGACAATGAACCATTCATCTTCTAGGTTATCACCAAAACACGTAGTACTACAAAGGTGATTAGGAAGTCCTGTAAATGTTAAAAACAACAATTAATGCCCTAACTATGCATAATACTTACTAGAAGTTACTTTTATGGTAATGGACCAGGGAGAGGTAAAGTAATAAATTATTTCTCTAATTAGTAAATTAAAGAAATAATTTATTTAGAATGATCCGTAACAACATTTAAAAAAGAAACGTACTTTGGGGATAAAACATCCAATCCCATATCCTATTCCAGATCATGGGCACCCATATCCCATATATGTGCCAAAGGAGAATTGGCGATTCTGCCATGAAGTCGTGCGTAAAGATAAGAATATACCAATGGAAGATCTCATCAAAGAGAATATTTCTTATTATGAAGACTTCTCTTGATTGTTAATACGTTAGCTCTAAATGTGAGTAATTAAGTGGTTAACATTTAGAAACGTGCCGCCTCAATAGGGGGTAGGGGAGGGTTAGTGAACTCCCCACTCCCTCCCCGCCGGAGACACATCGTTTTTTTAACGATTTTTTTATATGACAAATCTCATAGAAAATGTTAATAAATGAAATGTAGAGGGAGCTGAAAGGGAAGAGAGAAAGAGGGCAAGTCATCCCCCCATTCACCAGTTCACAGGAGATACATTTGCAAGATCAATGTCAAACATATCGAAGATCAAGGTCAAATACAAAATGTTATGGTAAATATAAAATTTGTGAGTAAGGCGTAGTCGACAGAGCGCTTAGCGGGGCTCTTACTTTTTTCTGCGAACCTGCAGACAAATAGTTGGAGAAAAGAACCTAACACGAAGGAGACACAGCTCATGGTTTTCCTTTAATTTAATTATCATGTTTTTTAGAGAGATTTGATCTTTATGATTGACCCTATCGATTGATGCCATAAAAGTACAGGCTGTTATTTTTTCGGATTTTAGCCGGTTCGATTCCAGAGTGTGGCAAGCGAATTAATTAATAAAGGAATGTTTCCTTTGAGTAAAATTTGCTATCCCCAGTATTTAGAGTACTTCCCTCCAGGTGAGGTTAAAACAGTAGTAACGTAGTATATGTAAGTCATTGAAGAGATCTCGTTTAGAAAGAACATTTAGATACAACTACGACTTGTCTGAATTATATAAGTATGTTCGGCGTTAAATCGTCCTAAATGTCACTAACATTAAAACTTAACGCTCGTATTACTTTAACTAATTAATAAATAGTTATTTGTAAACATCATCAATATTATATTAACATAACAAAACATAACGCCCGAATTCCCTAAGTTTAAGGGTATGCAACAGACATTTGTTGTACTCGTACAACATTTCGGCTACAGAGGTATTTTTATTTTCTATCTCCTACAAGTAGGTATGAAACAAAGTCGTTTTTCGTGTCTCTCTATGTGTGTTCGCTTAGTTCTTCTAAAACACTCTTAGTTTCTAGTTCCTCACAATCATTTAGAGAACTTATTCCCGAAGGTTTATTATAGTGAAGTAAAATACAGTAACATCTAACTTTGATATAGCTCAACAATCTCAAACATGGTTAAATGGAGAATATAAAGCAACGGTTTTTAATTGCACACTTGCAATTCAGTGGTGCCGATTCTCTCGTACACCGAATTAAACTAACAAAACTATCACTAATATTTCTTACTTTTGGCTATGAGAATTTTAAAGTTAATCAGCAAAAACAAATCTCTTAATTTAAAAATAATTTTGACACAACTAAAATCGAATTTTACAATCGCGAATCCACGTGGTACCCGTGGTTTGTCCTAACCCGTGATTTTTTTTAGAGCCAGAGGCACGCAGGGGATGTATCCTCGTCGTGTTTTATAAGGAATTTTTCATTTTTTGTATGGAAAATATATATATATATATTTTTTTGTTTTAAAAACGTAGCCCCACACTAAGAATGTCTTCTTGTATCGTGGGTGCGTTTACAAACATAGAAACTCACATACACTAACACCCAGACCCGGAACAACTACTTGCAGATCATACAAATATTTGTTCCGTGCGGGGATCGAACCTGCGACACGTTGCGCAGCAGTCGATCGCTCAGCCACTGCGCCAACCGTGTCGTCAATATGAAAAAATATTACCTACATGTTGAGTTTTATGGGTTTATGGCTTTTATAAAGGGGGTCGAAATTTTCATTATTTTTGCGATAGGACGCACCATTTTCGAGAAATAAGCAAAAGTTAAAAACTAATATAGTACTGTTTTTGCACGTGAAGTCGAGATGTTGGTGTGAATTTTAGTTCATGACATAGTATTTTATCCCACACCGTTTCCTATTTTCACCTTTAGTCTATTTTAGAATAGGAAATCGTCGTTTGGCAGGAATAAACTAATTTAGTGATTTTTAGTCTAGTTTAGAGGCATTTGTGACAAGAGAATCGGCACCATTACAATTCATTTTGTGTCCGTAGCAAAATTATTATTTTTCTTCTATTTTATAACATACTCATAACAGATCTGATCCCATCACTTCATAACAGAACTGATTGCCCTGCCACATAAATATCTAGAGGACAGAGGAACATTAGAGTGGAAGTTCAATATAGCGAGAGAATGCATAACTGAAGATTTTGCTGGGCCGGCTGTAACCTGGGCTTAAATTATACAATAACCAGATAAGAAGTGGTGTTAAAATCTTCTATTCCAAGTCATATTTTTGGGCCACAGCAGAGCGAATTTCCTTTTTCAGAGAGAAACCCTACAGCCTTCACAAATAACGCGCAACATGGTAAAACCTTCGAAAGAATATTATAATAATTATTTATTTATTTATTCTCTCTTCAAAGATGACTTAAAGTTATTCTGTACAAAAAAATGTCTCAGCTCTATTCCACCTTTGTGAGAGACTGGTGCCTGATATAGGTTTTGAGAAAAACCTGTGTTACAGGTCACCAGTGAATGAACAGACGGCTATACAACTGAAATCGTAGGATCTAATCTAGCGACCGAGTACTTTGTATACAACAATTATGCGCATCCTGATGCAAGGAGAGGCAGTTTAAAGTCACGGTTGAGGTATTAGATACATTGTTATAGAAGACCTAATGATGTGTTTGTAACTAATGTTCCTCTCCTAGACTTATGTCTATTGCGCGTCAAGAAAATACTACTAAACTTTAGATCATATTAACTCTAAATTGACTTACAATTGGCAAGTTGTATTAGTAGCAATTAGCTAACATTCAACTTGAAAAGCTCTTTCCATTGGTGTATATTTTATAGCTATTGGGCGCCAAAAAAATCCTTAACTTTGGTGCACAAGTAGACCTATTGACCTATTTAATAGGTCATTAATTCAAACTGGCAAAAGTCGTGTTAGTAGCAAAAGTTCTCCTTGAAAAGCTCTTTCCATTGATACATATCTTATGGCTATTTGGCCAAGAAAAATCCTTAATTTTGGTGCCCAGGTAGTCACACCTATTTAGGTCATTAATTCTGAACTGAATAACAATAGGTAAAAGTCGTGTTAATAGGAAAGTTCCCCTTGGAAAGCTCTTTCCATTGGTATATATCATATGGCTCTTCAGCTTCAGGGCAGAAACCCATAGTTCGGTGCCCATTCTCCTTTCATCCAAATCAGTTCAGCTGTTATGGTGTGGTTGACATATTGAGGTATGATTGACAAAAAGACGGGACAACTAAAATATATTAAAATAATGCACTGCCTGGCCTGTAACTAGACGACAAGGCACAAGCTAACACAGCGGCTGTATCCAAGAAAACATATTTTTATCCCTTTTAGCAATCAAATTTTCAAAACCACAATAATCAATTAATAGTACAAATTCTGTATCGGATTAGTGAATCTTAGAGTGAGTGTAGAATAATATAAAATGAAAATAATAGGTAAGAATACCTCAATGTGGTAACTGGCTTACCTGTAATGCTATCTCTATTAATAGGAGCATAGACTTGAAACTCATCTCGGTGCCAAATATAATCTTTAGTTATGATTTTTATAGAATTATTAAGCTGCAGACACAAGTCCTCCCATAATGTTAAATCCGAACCAAGTTTAGGAGCAAAAAACAAACACTGTATGGTATCATCATTGGCAGGTTCTAGAGGTAGTTCACATTTGCTCGACATTTTCAAACAGTATTTGTCAGTAAACTGTATTTTTTCACACTTGAAAGAGGATTACAAGTTATATAGCTGCTCAAAAAAATTACGTTAAGATATAAAATCAATTCGCAGCAATGAGCAACAACAGGTGAAGGCTGTGAAGGCTCGGAGCAAAGAGTAAAGCAAAGAGTAAAGTAACTATACAGAGAGAGTAAAGTAAGTCGCTCGGAGGCGAAGGCGACACCACAGACTAAGTAGGGCGACACTGAGACCACAGACTCACACTACTCACAGAACATAATTATATATCACAGACTAAGTAGTATATAGTACGTTTAAATACTCTACGAGACTCACACACTGCGACAGACAAAGTCATAGATTACTAAATAGGCACAGTATGCACAGAGTACGTAGCAAGGAATATAATTTATTCTTTGGACCAAGTGATCAAAGACGTATTGTTCTAGTTAGGGCGTTATTTCAGTCACTAGTTAGTTACAATAACTGGCTACGGGCATGTAGCCGAATAGCTAGGTTCGAGTCAAACTGTAAACACGTTATTTTGTAAGTAGTTACAATTTCGATACTGCATCAAAAATGTAACTACTTACAAAATAACCGTCTTAAGCTTGAATAAAGTATGAAGGAAGTTTGTTTGTATTACGTTAATGATGTAATTGCATAATTATATTAATTATGTAGCTACAAAAACTGATTCGTTCCAAAGCTATATGTAGTTATGGCACTTCAGATCGCTATTCGGTATTCCCGTTTTTTACTGTGTTTTATTTGACTATATAGTATATAGTGTAGAAGTCCAAACCGTCCACACATCGCCATGAACAGCGAATATGCCGAACATTCAAGAATATTTTTGCTATCTTTTTGTTAATCTGAAGGCAAAGATCGACGTGTTGACGGCAGCAGCAACTTATTATTTCCTCTGTGTTAATTACCAATACATATTATGCGTACATAAAACTGCGGTGTTTTATGTCTCATATACTCTACTGAGCAAGCCATGTGTTGACGGTATCGAACTTATTCGGTATATTCGCAATCCTTTTATATGTGACCAAGAACCGACAACCGGCGGATACGATTGTTCGTGTTTTTGCGTATTCGTCTTATTTGTGAAAAATAGGCAAACATAGGCGAATAGAGTAACTTCACATCGTGGTATTTGGGCAAATAAGACGAATACGCGAACACGAATACCGATGTGAAGTCCCACGTTATAATCATCTATATTTTCGTTTCGCAAATAACTGTAATACTTCGATAGAATCATTATATTGTCTAACCAAGAAGAATTTGAAAAAATAACTAGTTACTAAAATCACTAGTTTTCAAAACAGGTGACGCCTTCGAAATCACTAGTTAAAAATTCAAGTTCGCTAAAATCACGTAACGACCTACCCTTAAAAATGTATTGAAAGTAAAACAAAGCTTGATAGGCAACGGTATTATGGTACCAACATGAACATACCAAGAGACAAGTTATATTGAAAGGTCTGTCATAGACTATGATTTTATTTGGCAACATTAAATTTTCCTATAACTGTCAAAGCAAAATGTCAATGTCATTCAATGAACTTCCGTGCAATGAATATTTAGCATGAAGCGAGGTTTTGTCTTGCTCCATTATTAAAAATAGAATAGATTATAGGTTTTGTCTTGTTATTTTAATAGTCGATGGGGTACGTAAAGTAATATTTATTTATAACTCTGATCAATCTACTCTGATAGTGTGTTGATAAGTTTACTAATACCATATGTCAGCATTATCCTCTATATGTGATGAATATGGATCTAATTCAGAAGACAGTGAAACAGATAATAAAGACACTGAATTTGATAGGTAATCTATAGAAACTAATCTTATTATTACATACATGTAACAGTCTTATTAAATGAAAACCACTTGAATACCAATGCTAAAACAAGGCACTAAACCCGGTCCTTGGTTTAGTTACTCACATTTTCAGTTTCCGTAAATTGTGATCATGAATCATTGATCAAGCTTTGTGAATTAACTAACAAAACTGGAATTTGTCCTTTCAGACCTAAGTTTCCTGCGCCTAATTTGAGCAAAGTGCCAGTAGTGCCCTCCGACATACACGTAGATGATCCACAGCTACATGGTGGCAGGTCACGATCATTTCCTCATGTGAGAGGAAACTGGGCCACTTATGTTTATGTAAATTGTATGTATCTTAAATATAGTGCTAATTAATAAAAGTCGGATCACTTGCTAAAATAAATGTTCTTTTTATCAGAAGAGGATCAATTATTTTGATGTTATTAAGTATTTATTATTTATGTTTTAGATAATCAATTAGACGCTGTATGCAATTTGATTGATAAATTGGAGGAAGCTGTATTAACAAAAGTAGAAGCATGTCATCGGTGTGATGATTTTCATATCAGTTTGACTAAAACATTTGTATTGAAGTATCATTTGATATCAACATTCAGTTCGTCACTTCACAAGTGCCTCAGTAATGTTGAAAGGTATGTACAGTATGGTGCCTTATATTTTTTTGCTATGAAAATCACTATCTATTAAATGTAAAGTTGACATCTTTATACCTTCACATATCCTTCATGGTGCTGTTAAAGTGTAATGAGTATAAAATTTCCAAACCCACATTAATCTTATTTGGGTTACGAGCTAACCATTATAATATTGTTGTGTCCATCTGTCAGTCCGGATGACACAGAGCCATTTTACTTGGTGACTACTGGCAGTCTATCTATGAAAATTGGAAAGAAGGTGTATTCTGTGTGTGTATTGTATACAATGGTGTAGGGAAATTATGAAAAAAATAATTAGGGGTGGCACTCCACAATACAAGAGACAATGAAAAAAAAATTTCAATGCACATAAGAGTGTGGGATATCGTTGGATACCTTCTAACATGTAGGTATTACCTATGTGTTGAATGGCGGCATTAGAGTAGGTATTACAAATAATTATTTAGTTTTTTAAATAAGGCATTTAGAATCTTAGAAACCTGTTTTATTTATTTAAAAAGCCGGACAAGTGTGAGTAGGACTTGCGCCATCTCAAACTGTCCTTGCTCGGGAGACCGAATTTCCAAATCTGGATTGAAGTACAAACTTAACTTTTGAATTGATTAACTTTTAATAGAGTACCTAATAAAATGCTGACTAAATATTACTTCAAGACACGGTCTATAAATTTTTGATCCCAGATTAACAAACTTAACTTTGCAGTTTATGGTGGGGTGTCCGGGAAATCGACGCGAAGCCGGTTACCATGGATTCGATACATGAAAAAAATCTGCTGTTTCATAGAAAAGTGCAATACCTACGCGGTCAAAATGTATGGAGCAGCTGTTTGTTTCTTTATAACCGACGATAAATTTCAACGCAGTGGCGTTCAGAATCATGTACTGAATCCATGGTAGCCAGCTTTGCGTCGATGTCCCTGCCACCCTGTATATGATATGACAATGAACGAAACGAAAAAAACAGTTAGTCAACAAAAAAGTATATATGTGGAATATCTATCTGGAGAAATGCAATAAAGCCCTGGAAGAAAGAGTACAGGAGTTGGAGTAGAGGGAAAAAAAAAAAAAAAATACATGGATTAGAGATGCACAATCGGGAAATTATTAAATTGGTGATATGAGAATTGGCTCAAAAGCTAAACTTGAACCCAAATGATATCAAAGATGAACAGAGGGTAGGCCAAACTAAACCCGGCGACACAAGATCCAAATTTGTGTTGGTTGCACTTAGCTCTTAAACTGCCCGCAGCGAATGGATGTTACCCAGAAAGGAAAATAAGATTACCAATAATAAAGTCGACGCCAATGGCAGCGATAAAGAATATTCATAAATGAAGATTTGCCTAAGTATAAGCGCCAACTTCTATGGATTGTAAAAAACCAACTAAAGCCAAAAGGTTTTCAGTACATCTGGGTTCAAGACTAATATTCTTGCTAAAAAGAATAGTGAAGAGAAAATGATCTACAACATCATGGTCTAAGGGGGGTATTACACTATCAAATATCTAGGATTATATATAGGATCCTATCTCTTATCCTACATATATGACCCCTAGGATCATATCTGTGTATTACACTATCATATATCCCGGATCCTATTTTTTGTCTTATGTGTTTGCAATCGTCTATTAAAACAAAATACTGAAGCGTTTTGGCACACAATATGACAAATAGAACTATACAGAACACCGATGAAGTTAAAACAACGAACTTCCGGTCGCCCGGCAGCATTTTGTTTTTATATTTTGTACAGTAGTGCTGCCAACAATAAATTTTGAATTCCACTACAGCTTAGTGTGAACTTATGCCAAAATTTCGTTGTAATTACTTTTTAACATAAAACGGACAAGTTAGGATAAGGCAATAGCAGTGCGGAAAAGCCAAAATCACATAATTTAATGGACGAATTTTGTACCAGGAAATTATGAAAATAAATGTGAATATTCAATATGGCAAGACCAGTTTCTACGATCCCATCTAACAACAGATGTCAAAAATCTTTGATCTAAGACGATGTGATTCATAAGTTTGTATTACATTATCATATAAATATGACTCAGAGATCTGTGATCCTAGATATTTGATAGTGTAATACTCCCCTAATCCCCAAGGTCTGGCATTCCGGGAGTGACACATGCTTACGTCACTATCCAGTTTCCACTTTATTGCAACAAAACACGAATTAAGGAAAGATTTTCAGTCGCCATTCTGTTACAAAATATGTGCAAAGCATTTAAATTGTCGTTTCGTTTGAATAATCAAACGAAACAATTCAATTTAAACATAAACCAACGTAATTGTTAATTAAAACTTAGAGCTTAAAAACCGAGTTATTATTACAAACTTCTGGTAACACAGATGTGATGACGTATGATTTTCCTAGGCCGCTTTCCGAATAAGAACGTAATCGCTCACAGCGCTGACATCAATATTTGACGTTCCGAGTTAGATATCACGATTATGACAGCTGAGGGCTGTCATCAATTCGGAACGCCCATGAACGTTCTCACGGTGCTCGCTCAACGTCAAAACTTGCATATCATATTTCTTTGTATACTACACATTTCTTTTTCTTCGTTGGTTAGGTGGCCACGGTAGCCAGAAGCACAATTTCGAACATGCCACGTTTGTTTAAAGTTATGATGCGACTCAAAACAAAACAGCACAACTGTCATCTTTGACAGCGCTCACGGTGATATTACTAAAAGGCATGGTCGGCGTTATCGCAAGATGGCGCATGTCATGACGTCATCTATGACGATTCACAATACATCGTTATCGCGCTAAGGCTTATTCGGAACGGCCGTTCAAATCGATTACAGCCTAACTCGGAATGCGGGGCTAATGATGTTGTTTACAAGATACTACGATACGCCATCATTAAATAATGTTATGTTATGTGCTTTCAGTGAAGGGTGCTGGCATATTTTTCATTAGGTCAATTCGGAAACACTTCAATGAATTACAAGTCTTGTTGGAACAAAATAAATATAATAATACTAAGTGAAATAAATATCAAGAAGGAGGAACTATCATTACAAGAGAAACTACCAGAGGGGGAGGAATATTGATACATGCAAAAGAAAACCTCAGTTTCGATGCTCAAAGAGTTGAGACGGAAGCCGTAAAAATGCTGCACGGCCAACTTAGGCCAGAAAAAAACACAACGCACATCATTTCTTTATACAGGTCACCTAAGAAAAATAGGTTACTTTTCATAGAACAATTACTAGAGACTGTTTTCAGTTTTAGGGTTTTAGCAATGGGTAGTAGATTTGGTAACGAGGAGAAGGACATCTAGATTTTAGCATTGAAATATTAAAAACCCATAAAGAAGCATTCGCAGCAGCGTGAAAATTGCTAGCTCACTCACACAGAAATTAAACTATTCCGCCAACTCGAGATATTTTTGATGTATTTTTATTACTTGTTCTTGAACGGACCGTGCCATGTGTGATTTAAAGAATCTTCCATAATAAAACAACGCCATAAGATTCTAAGTCGACTCCTAGATGGCGTTGTAAATCTACAGTCTCTGGCAATTAGTGAGTCGCTGATGCTGCCATCTGTTGAAAAATGGAGGAAGAAAAATAGCCAGGTCAATAGCCAGACTTATGGAGGTGTCATTTCTTTGTATGGGATTGGGTATCTGTACGTAGTATTATATTATCTGTGACTCAGTATTACGCACTGTAGGGCGCATCCACACTAGGCACGCCACAATTGCGGCGATAAGTTCCCTCTTTGAGGAGTGGCTTGAGAGGAGCCACGGCGTCCTCACCTTCCGCCTGACGCAGGTCCTCACCGGACACGGTTGTTTCGGGAGGTTCCTGTTCAGGATAAAGCGGGAGGAAACGCCCGTGTGTCATCACTGTGTGGTTCGCCCGGAGGACACGGTGGAGCATACGGTGGAGGTCTGCCCGGCTTGGGCGGGGTACCGCCGTGTCCTCACGGAGGCGATCGGCGGCAGTGATCTCTCGCGTCCGACCTGTCACCTGACGGTCACCGCCTTCTGAGAAGCAGTAATGTTCGCAAAGGAGGAGACGGAGCGCGTGAGGGAGAGCCAAATGTCATGCCCTCACGCCCCTAGCCGTCGCAGGAGACGCCCCGGGCGTCGGGAATCGCGAGTCGACTTCCGGCTAACGTAGACGCGGGCTTGCGGACGGTGAGCAATGGGTAGCTCGCCGTCCGATAAGGACCAGGCCTGGGTCGACAGCGCGTTGTGTTCCACGCGCGCCTATAAGAGATGTCAGCACAACGGAAGGGGTCCGCTAGGACCGATGCCTGCCGGGGTCGCGGGAAAGTCCGAAAGGGATACCGTGGCCCCTGGCAACGTACAGGCAACTGAAGGAACACGGGTGGGTTTTAGTCAGTAAGAGTCTGACACGCGCTTTCCCGCTCCGGCCAGAGCGGGAGAAGTTATTTGATAATTTCACACCCTCGGGCGCATCCGCACAAGGTGTTTTTGTACTTAATTGAAGTTGGATTTACTACATCATTCAGAATGTCTATATTTGTGTCACCAATCACAATGACGTTTTCAGGTACAGAGATAGATCTGATGACAGTCAACAATTACTAAATTGTTCTATGAAAAGTAACATATTTTTACCGACTTCAAAAACAAGGAAGGTTCAATTCGACATGTATGTATTTTATATTATTGGAACTGCAAGATATTCACATATGATAATCTGTTAGGGCTTCCAAACAATTTTTTATTTTTTTATAGGTGTATGTATGTTTGTCCACGCATATCTCCGAAACTATTAATCGGATTGTGACCATTGTTTTTTTATTGGCTTACATTTACTTCAACTTAGGGTACAGTGCAAGTTTCATCAAAATCGGTTCAGTCGTTTTCAAGATAAGGACTAATATGTGCGACGGCCTGGCTTATTGATACAAGCTACTGGTCCGCTCTACTGTCATAAGAAAACATCTCAAAACCTTGGTCAAATTCTAGCGCGTGTTAGAAAAAAAAAACCGGTCAAGTCCGTGTCGGACCACGCAATGAAGGGTTCCGTAGTTGGGATGAATTTATCCCAATAACAAACTTAACATAGTAGTTGCGAAAAATGTTCTCCGATACATTGATATACATCACGATCAATTCTCCAACTGCAAATGTAAGTTTGTAATCGCAAAAAAATTTGGTTGTTTCAAAAGTTTGTTGGGATCTAACTCATCTATAGCAACGCCATCAAGCGAATTAAACCCTACTCAAAGCAACATAAGCTTGACCCTTTGCAAATAACCTTTGCCTTAATTTACGACTGCAGTTTCAAGTGTTGTGCCCTGTAACTTATATACAGTTACAGCCGAACAAAGTATCAGCGGTAAAATGCGTCGTTCCACGTCACCTTAACTACGTTTAGCTTGAAATGTTACCGTAATTGGAGACGTTGGCACATAACTATCTGCATCTTTTGATTCCTCACTGATTGAAGCGTCATCGAATAGAATTAGCACTGCATCAGGAAATTCTCCTTGTTCTAGTTGATCACGCCTTAGTGCAGGCCATCGGAATCCTTTTACAGCACCTATGCTGCCATTGACCAAGCCGCCAGACACCGAAACATTTCTTCTCAGTATTCAACTTTTGATCCCACTACCACTTGAAGTTGAGTTAAAAGTCCAACACATTTGTTTGGGTCGGTTGAAATTACGTTTTCTGGTGGCGTTTTGCCATATGTAGCTGCTTCTCTTGACTCGTCTGTAGCCTTACTTAAACATATAGACCCGTTTTTTACATTGGGCAAGCATATTTAAAACAAACTATACTAGTTTTTTTACTAAAAAAAACTATCAATGAAATCTTTAAATATTTACAAAAAAATATATAAACTACTTATTACAAACAAATACTCCAGTTTTTACTGAAAACAAAAAATTACGAAATAAAATATAATTTAAAAAAAATAACCGACTTCGAAAGAAATTATCTCAAAATGATGAAAAAATATTTTTTTATCTTCACGAAATTAACCAACAAAAGAAATCAAAAGTTGGTACGAAACAAATTAGGGGCCTACAATTTTTTTTGAGGTCGGTGCCATCAAAGACATCGAATATAAAACTTAATCACAATAGAAACGATATATCGGATACAAAACGGAGTTAAAAGACATTTTACATAACAACCTAATTTTTTTATAATAGTCGTACTTGTATCACATTATTATTATAAGAACTAGCTTTTAACTCGCGTGGAAGTCGGAAATTATTCCATGGAAACGTACTACGGGGATAAAATGTATCCTATGTGTTAATCCAGGTTAATGCGTATCGTAGTATCTTTTAAATGCAACATCATTAGGAAAATCATACGTCATCACATCTGTGTTACCAGAAGTTTGTAATGATAACTCCCCAACCACCTTTATTACCTGTGCGAATCCGATAAAACAATGAGGTTTTAATTAACAATTACGTTGGTTTATGTTTAAATTGAATTGTTTCGTTTGATTAGTCAAACGAAACGACAATTTAAATGCTTTGTACATATTTTGTAACCGAATGGCGACTGAAAATCTTTCCTTAATTCGTGTTTTGTTGCAATAAAGTGGCAACTGGATAGTGACGTAGTGTCATTGACTGGCAGGGCCACCATCAGGGATTTTGGTTTTAATTACACAAAAAAATAGTCGCTAATTAGTCGAAATTTGTCGCCAAATATCAGAATTTGTCGGTCACTGCTTCAAAAGATATAAGGGTTTATAGGTGGCCAATCTGGAGTCTCCTTAGCAGGGCCACATTTGTATCTCAAAAACTAGGGCACCTAGCGAAGATCTGTTTTCTCCCATATTTTGTCGCCAATTTGTCGCCAAATATCAGCGGCAGAGAGGGAGCAGTTTACGGGGTTTGTTCACCGGAACAACCTTATTAGCTCTTTTCAGTCTGGATTCAGGCCTGGGCACAGTACAGCCTCCGCTCTCCTTAAAGTGACTGGGGATGTTAGAGAAGCGATGGAGGATACCAAGGTTACCGTTTTGGTATTAATTGATTTCTCCAACGCCTTTAACGCCGTCAGCCACGATATTCTCCTTTCTATCCTTTCTCATCTTATGGTTTCGTCCGAGGCTCTGAAATGGTTCTCGCCTTATCTTCGTGGACGTCAGCAGTCGGTTCGCGTTGATGAGAGCTCATCGAGTTGGCGCGACCTGGATGCTGGTGTTCCACAAGGCGGTATTCTTTCTCCATTATTATTCTCCATCTTCATTAATTTTATAACTCACTGCCTTCGGTGTTCGTATCATCTTTATGCCGATGATCTTCAATTATATACAGCTGAGCGGGTAGAGGGTTTGTCGGACGCTATAGCAGATGTAAACCGAGATTCAG
This sequence comes from Agrochola lota, assembly GCA_947364205.1. Lineage (NCBI taxonomy): Eukaryota > Metazoa > Arthropoda > Insecta > Lepidoptera > Noctuidae > Agrochola > Agrochola lota. Next base: position 11,498,466 of record OX376236.1, read on the forward strand.
ATGCTATCAAGAAGTGGTCTGATAGTTTTGGGGTGTCAGTAAACCCCTCAAAGTGTCAGGCCATTATAATTGGAAGCTCGCGCATGATGGGTAGGGTGGCACTTAGCTCTCTTCGTCCTCTAATTTTTTATAATACCGTCATACCTATTAGCCCTACGGTGAAAGATCTCGGTTTGCATCTTGACTCGACACTTAGATGGCAACGCCAGGTCTCCAATGTTTGCTGGGGTTGCGGGTTTGTCTGAAAGGGATATCGCGACCCCGGCACACAGGCAACGGAAGGAACACGGGTGGGTTTTAGTCACTAAAAGTCTGACACACCCTCTCGCTCTGCCCAGAGCGGGAGAAGTCATTTGATGATTTCCCATCCAAAAAAAAAAAAAAAAGGTCTCCAATGTTAGTCAAAGGGTCAACGGTACTCTGCGGTCGCTGTATCGTCTGAGAAACTTTTTGCCTGCTAAGATGAAGACTATGCTTGTGCAGACTTTTGTATCCGGTTCATTTTCAACCTTAGAAAATATGACCATGTGTCTAGCTATAGGTCTGAGCTCAAATGGATGTCCATTCGCCAAAGAAGTTTGCGCGCTTTGACCACGCTTTTCTCCCTTCTCAACTCTCCCACTCCTCCTTCTTATCTTATGTCTCACTTCCAATATCTATGTTCTTCACACACTAAGTATCTGCGTTCTTCTAACAATCTTCTCCTACTCTGTCCTTCTCATACTTCTGACTTTGTTCATTCTTCCTTTCATATTCAGTCCATTCTTCTTTGGAATGCGCTTCCTCTTGATATCAGGACGGCCACCAGTCGGTATGCATTAAAGCGGAAATTGCGGAGTTATTTTCAAATAAATAGAGTAGAGTCATCTCAACACCTCTCTCCGTTGAATTCGTATATATGTATATATATATAATATAGGTATATATTATAGTAAATATGTATGTATGTAGTTTGTACTGTTGTACCTATTTTAGTTATAATGCATTAGAATACTTTTTTTAAATTTATCTTTGTTCCTCTCATATAGAGCACCTGCCATCTAATCTCTTCACCACCCTTGGTTCACTGGTAGAGAATGCCTAAGGCATTAAGTCCGCCTTTGTACTTTTTTGAGTGTGAAAAGTTTAAATAAATAAATAATAAATATCAGATTTAATCCGGTCTTAGTTTAGGAGATAATGAGTTCAATTAGTAAGGTATAGTCCAAAAGCTAGATCGAAAAGTTCACGAAAAATTACCAAGAAAAAACCCTTATATCTTTTGAACCAGTGACCAACAAATTCTGATATTTGGCGACAAATTTCGACTAATTAGCGACAAAATATGGGAGAAAACAGATCTTCGCTAGATGCCCTAGTTTTTGAGATATAAATGTTGCCCTGCTGGGGAGACTCTCCAGATCGGCCACTTATAAACCCTTATATCTTTTGAACCAGTGACCGACAAATTTTGATATTTGGCGACATGTTTCGACTAATTAGCGAATAATTTTGTTGTGTAATCAAAATTAAAATCCCTGATGGTGGCCCTGCCAGAGTCAATGACACAGTGACGTAAGCATGTGTCACTCCCGGAATGCCAGACCTTGTTATATTAGACCATGATCATGTAGATCTTTTTCTCTTCACTATTCTTTTTAACAAGAATATTAGTCTTGAACCCAGATGTACTGAAAACCTTTTGGCTTTCGTTGGTTTTTTTACAATCCATAGAAGTTGGCGCTTATACTAGGCAAATCTTCATTTATGAATATTCTCTTATCGCTGCCATTGGCGTCGACTTTATTATTGGTAATCTTATTTTCCTTTCTCGGTAACATCCATTCGCTGCGGACAGTTTAAGAGTTAAGTGCAACCAACACAATTTTGGATCTTGTGTCGCCGGGTTTTGTTTGGCCTACCCTCTTTGCATCTTCGATATCATTTGGGCTCAAGTTTAGCTTTTCCCGATTGTGCATCTCTAATCCGTGTATTACAAATTTTTTTTTCTCCCTAGTCTCCAACACCTGTACTCTTTATTTCAGGCCTATAGTACACCTCTCCAGATAGATGTTCCACATAATTATATACTTTTTTGTTGACCAAATGTTTTTTTTTCGTTTCGTTCATTGTCGTTCCTCAATCAATCATTCATTGTAACATCAAACCTCAGCATCAAACATACTTCGCAGGCGAAGGACCGCATACTCTTCTCACTCTATAAAAATATACTCTGTGCGCATTATCCACAGCGTCTATCTATTCAATACTTACTTGCAATTTTTTTACTTTCAGTTTTGACCTTGGGTTTGCTGCAGTAAAAGTATATTGTAACGAAGATCACTCAAGGACATTTATTTCTCTCGATGTGGATCCATTTACACATAAACACTTACTAAACGTGTCTAAAAAAGTAGATGATGTACTGACTGAATTCCAATTACCTACATTCTATGAGGTGCGTATAATTTGACTTATTTTATGAACTTCAGTAAAAGGCATTTTTACTCCGGATTTCACATGTACAAAACAAGAGATTTGAATACGAATGTTCAATTCACGCAATTTTCTATTCCCAAAGGATCAATTCGGAAAACTTCCGGTTTATAAAGGACACCATTCAGCGTCCATTAATTTTTGGGATAAAATTGAAAAAAAAAAAACAATAAAAAGATGTAAAAATTCGCAAAAGTACGTTTTTTTCTTTTTTAATACGTAAACCATATCCGTAGGGTCAATCTCCGTCTAGTTACTTAAGTTCGAGAAATATTTTTTTATACCCTATTTGCGACAGGCTAACAATAACAAGTCTATGAGTGACGTACTTAAGGTGAAAGCGTCAAGGTAGCCCGCGAAATTCAAATATTCTTACGGTTTTTGCAATATGCAGGTTAGTATCATGTTATATGTTGATCTAAATATGATTTGCGGCCGTATCAAATGTTTATTTATAGAATTATAATCATAAAAATGATCAATACAACTCTCTAAATTCATATAATCACATTGAATGACTATTTCATGAAATCATGACATTTGACCATTGTGCTTACTTATGGAGTTGTATTGCTGATTGTAATGATTATAATTGTGTAAAGCCATATTTTTTACGGTCGCAAATCATATTTTAATCAACATAAAACCTCACACTGACCTGCAAAATGTAAAAAACTAAAGAAAATTTTAATTTCGCGGGCTACCTTAGCGCATGGCCCTTAATGAAATTAATAGATTTTTATTCAGCCGAACTATTGCTACCACACACGCTTCTTTTCTTTTATTAGAACCCTGATATAGCCGAATTATTGGAATAATAGATGTTATTGATGCGATGATGCGGTCTAAACTACTGGGAAGTCTTTGCCACACTCCCTTTTTTAATTCTTGGGGATTAAAAATCTGGAACGAATTTTGTCGATCCTTTGACCTTAGTTTTCTGCTAAACTACAGGGTCAAATAACATTAGCTAGCGAAACTCAGCCGACGTGATCGGTATCGGTATCTCAAATCGAAGTTTTTTTATGCTCCAGCGCTTTTTATGCGTGTGTCACAAAAACGTGAAAAAGCAAAAGTTCTGCAGACGACTATCCAAGCAGTACTCATACTGCACTCTCGACAAACTTCACCCGCAATCATGTGCATGTGGTGTGAGGGCCGCTTTGTTAAAACTCTTTGAAAATGTTCTAAGGATTTAGTGAACATTCCCAAAGAATTGTGAAAGTTGGAATCAGATTTTGTGAAAGTCAAATAACCGAGTTTGGACTGTAAAGTTGGGCCCTCAGTTCTCACATAGAGGATTGAGGGCCAACCTGAACCTGATAAACTATGTCTGTGTGTTTATCAGGTTCAGGTGGGCCCTCAAACCTCAAGTTATGTCTAACAAAGTGGCCCTGACACCACACGCACATGATTGCGGGTGAAGTTTGTCGAGAGTGCAGTATGAGTAGGTACTGCTCGGATAGTCGTCTGCAGAACTTTTGCTTTTTCACGTTGTTGTGACACACGCTGGAGCATTATTAAAACTTTCCAACTATACTCTTAGCATGTCTACTTTTCAGCTTCTGCGCTTTCAAATGTGTTGTAAAGTCAATTCGCCGACTTAAGACTGTTTTGCAAGTTAATTTGTTTTCATTCTTTTTCAGAATCCCTCGTTCCATATGAGTATCCTGTGGGTAAATGGAGATAAGAAATCTGAGCTTAATAGTATTGTAGATGCATTAAATGAACTCTTGTCTAAGGAGCTAGAAAAATCTTTGAACACTGTATTAATACAGAAAATCAATTGTAAAAGTGGTAATAAATACTTTCAGTACTCATTGAGTTGATATGGCTGTTCAAAATAAATTAAAAGCAATACTCAATATCAATTGTCCGGAAAATAGTAACAATAAGGTTTATATTAACCCGAATTTCAATAGGCCACAGATAAATACTTTTCCCAGCAGTGCCACAATGCATGTTAATCCAAAATTCTCTCACATTGTATCAAATGGTCGAAGCAATATACAAAATAAGAACAAAATTTACATTAACCCCAATTTTATAAAATCTAGAAGTGTTGGTGATGGTAAGCAATGCATTTCCACCTCCGTCAATAATCACGGTATTTCCGATATACAAAGTCCTGTCAATAGCTCATTGACCACTTATCAGCATCAATCAATGTACAAGGAAGCAACGCCTCTTCCAGCGCCAGTCGCACAATCTCGTTACTGTTTAGTTAGGCAGAATGTAACTAATAAACCATTCAATGAAACAGCGCTGGAGAAAGCTAAAAACACATTTAAATTAAACAAGTATAAAACTGTGTCATGGAAAGACATCAAAAGAAATCTAAATAATGTTAAAAATTTTACTAATAATAATTTGACACGTTTTGAAACGAATTTCCAGACATCAATGAATGAAAAGGTCCCGAATTCATTGGTGCTCAATAGAAAAAATAATGAATTCAAACTCATTAATTATAATAATGCATCTTCTTTGAAGCAAGACAAAATCAAAACAAAAATATACACAGATACTCATAAAAAATTGTATAAATCGAATCCAACGAATCAATCAAGAGTGAAGAAAATGAAAGGAAATTTAAAGAAAAATAATATACCGTGCCCCTTATTTCGTAAATTCGGAAAATGTTTAAGAAATGCACGTGGGAGGTGTGAGTTTCTACATGACAAAAAACATGTCTCCATTTGTAGAAAATTCATCAAAGGCCTGTGTCACGACAAAGACTGCCTTCTGTCTCATGACTTAACAACAAAGAAAATGCCCACCTGTTATTTCTATTTACAAGGAACGTGTACTAAAGCAGGATGTCCATATTTGCACGTTAAATTGAATGAAAAGACAAAGATTTGTCCAGATTTTGCGAAGGGATATTGTGAGAAAGGTAGCAAATGTTTACAACGCCATATTAACTCTTCTACAGAAAAGAAAAAACCAATTTCCCAAATAAGAGATTCATTTAGAAAGAAATACAATGAATCAAAAATATGTCAAGGTGATAAGAAAACGGAAGATCATCAAGCCGCAGAAGTGCTTCAGAAAATTGAAAATAAAAACTGTGACAACAGTGCTAGATCATTTTTACCCAAAGTTGAAAATTGCTCTGAAAATAGATACTACGAGGAACACCGAGACTATGGTGGCACCAATGAATCATATGACACAATAAAACCTATGAGATGTAAATTAGGAAAATTACCCTCATTTATACAGCTATAATTTGTCTGTTACTTCATACTTAATTTCATCACCGAATTTCTATTAGGGATTCTCAGAATAGTAGTTTCTGCGTTGATTGTAGGTGCAGTCAGCCGTAAAAAGATGTATATGTCACTGTGAATATCCGCGATTAGTGAATGCTCAGATGCACTGGTGTATGTCGGCAATCACCAATTTAGATGGTGTAAGTCAGAAATGGATAGTTCACAGTTCTAACCCAAGTGTCCTAGCTTAGTTGCTGCGACTGCAAAGTGCTCCTATGTAGTAATCCAGGTTATAAACTATCTGTGTGCCACGTTTCATCAAAATCCTATTAGTAGGATAATACTAATGATTGAAATACTATCGTGAATTCATGGCTAATACTTTTTTAGGTTACTGCTCAGAAATTGTACATAATGTGTCGTGAACAGAATACCGTCTCTCTTGGGTCCAATTGTGAATCTAAACCATCCAGAGACCCATTTACACACAAACACGGAGTTCAGTGACATACACACGTACATAATAATTGTATAAATGAAGATAACAATTTGTTACTTAAATTTAGTCCTGCTCATAACATCTGTTGGTGCAGATTTTTTTTTTTTCTAAATCATAATGTAGATTCACGAAGTCGTCGTGGTGAATTTTATCCACTGGTGAATAACCGAAATCATCACGAAAAGAATAAACTACGGTCATTCACCAGCTAGCATTGGTGAATGTTAACATACACCAGAGTATTTCAAGATACACTGCGGTTCGGACATTCACAGTAACATATATATATACGTACAAGGAACCATTTTAGTGTCCACATCCTTTGTTCCAAAACATTGACGAAGTAAACATTTTGTCCTCAAACCAAGAGCAGCACCCTAATTGCGTAACACATGATCAATCATAATCTGAATCATTTTGAAGAATATTGCTAATCCATTGCTGCACAAGTTCGAAAAATTTGTCTGCTCAACAACGTAAATAACGTAATGAATGTTGTTGAACAGTCAAGATGAAACAGATTGTGATTGATCGTGTGTTACGCAATTAGGGTGCGAGTGTAGTCTTGCATTGTTAATTACATGTGAATGCTTCCGGTGACCGAATACCTTAAGCCCACGTACATAAAAATATCGCGCACTGGATTTTCAACTGTCGGTGTTGAGCCGAGCGTTGAGATCCAACGCGCTGGGACGCACTCTCGTCCCAGCGGGTTGAAAAAACACACTGTCGGATTTTCAACTCTCGGTGCTAAGTAGAGCGTTGAAAATCCAGTGCACGAAAAAAAATGACAGCGGGAAAAAATCGCCCGTGACCTGGGCTAACACTTTCAGTTTTCAGTGCCGCTGACACGCCGCGCGTGTTTTGAGTAATATTTTAGAAATTAAGCTGTATTTTCTATTAAAACACACTGTAAAATAATTAATTAAGAATTTTTATTGTAATTTTATAGTGGCTCGGCCCGGGCATATTTTTTTTTAATGTTGCTAAAATAATGTCAATATGCATCGTCGCAAACACACTTAGTCGTGTTTACATATCAAATGTGTCATTGCTTGTCTACCGTGTTGTGGTTCAAGTGTCATTAAGAAACTGCGTTCGCGATTTAGTTTCCAAACTTATAAGGTGGGGCAAAAGTAATCACTCTATTGGTAGACGCTATAACTTTTGCAAATGGCGGTAAATGTCAATTCTGTTTTGACATTTGTGAAGTAAACTTAAGTAGAATACACGTCAATATGCCATGGAACGCTATAATCCTCAAGAACGCGGAATAATTGGTTCAGGAAGCATTTCCGCTTCGTCTAATCTCTTGTATGGCGATTTGCACTAGCCAGCCAGATCACCCGATTTGACCGCCCCAGACTTTTTGTGGTGTTACTTGACGTCCCGGGTTTACGTAAACAAGCCTCACTCTTGAAGGGCATAAAGAGAATATCCGACAGGAATGTGAGAACCTATCGCCGGAAGTTCTGACACAAGTGATGGAAAATGCCAAAACGAGCCCGTATGGTCATCAATTCTGAAGGTGGCCAATAGAGCAATATCATTTTCTCGACTTGATGGAAAAAAATATAATTAATTAAATAAACATTATCCACAAGTAGAACCAAAATTTGTCATTCCTAAAAAAAATTGCAAAACAAAATCGGGTGATTACTTTTGCCCAACTCTGTATAAATTTTAAACAAGTACCTATATAATTTTGTAAAACACATATTTGTTTAGGATTTGATTCGAGTTTAGGTTAACCATATTAATTTCATTAAATCATTTTGAAGTTATTTTTTTACTTAAAGGGGGACACTAAATTAACCCAAAAAAATGAATTTGAGCATCCCCCAGACAGTCCTTGTGACCACTTATTGAAGGTTAACTTCCACTTAAACATTTTAATAAAAACTTTTTTAGTATTCTTGAAAATCACTTTTTAAATAACGTTAAGAATATAAAGAATCAGCATAATTTTATTATTCTGCGGTATGTGAATAAATGTCATTATATTTTTATTGTTTATTTTTTATCTAGTTTTTAGCGCCCGTCCCTGCTTCGCAAAGTTTTACAGCTTGACAAAACATCCAGGTTTCTTAATTATCTATAAGTTTAATATTAATGTATTAAACACATAAACCCTCCGGAATACATTCTCTAAATTATGTTGATGACCTCATCAAAATCCGTTGCGTATTTTAGAAGAACAACGCGGACATACAGACAAACGCGAAAAGCGATTTTGTTTTATAACAAGTATTGATACAGAGTAAAATGTTTCTACGGCCTTTTTTTTGGTTTGTGTTGTTAGTCTCCCTGCAACGGTACAAGGATCTTTTGGTGTGTTACAAGAAAAAGAAACAAGATGGCGGCCGCGGCGTTAGTTCGCGTCGCTAAGGGCTGCCCCTTGATCAGAGTAGAGCGAGATTGTCTTTCGCCGCCCCTTGATCAACGCTTTAACTTCACGAAAATTCTACTTCGGTTTCATGTTAATTCAATAATCCAAAATTTTCAAAAATCAACTTTTGTTGTAAATATCAATACATAATGAATTTAAATTAAATGAACTAGCTTTAATTAGTATACGGCTGCTTCTTTAAAATTAAGAAAGCTTTTACTGATATATAATTAAATTATTGTTTGGTAATTTCTTTGGTAATTTGGTAATTTCAATCAGTCACTAAATAATAAAATCTGTTACCTATGCAGGTATTGTACTTAGTAACACATTTAAGGAAAACATGATATCTACGGATTTATTTAGAGGCAACCTACGGATTTTTCAGCGTCACCCTACGGATTAAAAACATCTGATCTGGCAACATTGCTCCCGCTCCTCTCAAAAGGTGCCATCAACACTTTATTTTGCGCTGGAAATTGTTTTTCGCATTTGGTTTTTTGGCGCCCCTTGCCATCTGGCGCCTAGAGCGCTCCTCTCGCACTACCTCAGGGGCGGCGCTGCTGACAGTTCTTATTTGCTTTTTGTATGTGTATTGGGTCTCTTTGTATAGTTCCCAGTCGTCTGGGGGTCTGGTATTGTTGGCTCTGATGAATAAGTCTACCTGCTCTTTAAAAAAAATACGTCGCGCCGAATTTGCGGGGACGGCGTTTGTCGTTATGTTTACAGTCCCGAATAACCAAGAAGTACTTTCGAGTTAACACTTTCAAGCAATTGTTATTTGATCTAACGAGATTGGATTTCAAGTAGGGAACCATATTCATAGTCTGCAAATAGAACCCTACAAATAGAACCCTACAAATTAAAATAAAAGAAATATCACTGGTATAGTATGTTGCCATACCTATATTATATTTCTTTCTTATGATGATGGCTGAGCCTAGTAACATATTTTTTATCCTAGTTTACATAAAATATTCAACATTGTTATACGGTAATGTGCCTACTTGTAATTGTCGCACCATTTATATAACAAAATACTATTCACTACTCAACACTTTATGTGTATATGTTACGCTCAAAAATAGATAACGCTCGTTGACCGAAAAAACTGATGTGGATTTTAAAAGCCATCGGTCCATTAACAAATAATGGCAAAGTGGCGGCCATCGCATCAAAAAGGCTCAGAACATTGCCAGAACGAGTTGTGGTCAAATATCAAGAAAGCTAAGAAACGAATTTCACTTTGTTGTCGTTCTGTTTGCCAGAACGCGCCGGGGCCGATATTATAAGTACCACATCGCGTCGTGGCTGTTTTGATGATGCCAGAACGCGTTGTGGCCAATTTTTCCCTCAATGTGCGTTTTCGTTCTTTAAGCCTAACACATACTTATAACAGGCTTTATGCTATTTCATTTATGAGTGAGTCAATTATTGAGATTGAATGATATTACTTTGTAGGTATGGAATGAACGACAAAACCAGCGCACCAACACACATTTTTAAGTTTCAATTCTTGAACCATTTTGGCAATCTGCTACTTTTAGATGTGGAAGCTGTAGGTTTCTGCGAACTCTGAGCTGCATCTTCTAGTTTTCTTCTTGAGGGTGCCCTAGGAAACAATACAGATTGATTACATGTTTTGTTCTAAACTTGGACGAGATTTTCCGGGAATAAACCCTAGTCCCAACACTGGGAACATTATAGGCTGATTGTTCTATAATCAAGTATATATAGTGCTTCACCTACATTGGTATATTGTCAGTAACAAAAAATTCGTTCTGTATATTTTAGTTAGATCCTGCTGGTATTATATGTATTGGTTGGGTTGGATGATGTGTTGACGTGTTTTTTTAAGGCATGGATGAGTGCCTCTCGACTGTTCAGAGATTACGTTCTAACAAACGAACACGTTTATTTGCAAATAATAGTCATCTTAACACTCAGCCAAAGAAGTCTACTGCTGCACATAGGTAGGCCCCTCACATGCTGGACCGATTACGAGAATTCGCTGTATGCGAGAAACACAAGACCGGTGTTTATGATACTATCTATAGATTATTGTACACAGGTAATTAATAACTAGCTTCTGCCCGCGACTTCGTTCGCGTGGAGCACCCCGCGAGTGATCAAGGGTTAAAATGTTGCAGAAGGATAGGTTTCGACGTCTGATCCTGGAGTCGGACTGACATAGTGCCCACTATGTCAGTCCGACTCCATACATACTCGTTTTCATACAGACACTTCAGCACCTCGATGTACCGACAGTCGATCTGACACCGTTGAAGAGACTGTTGTACAGCCCATATCTCGATCGAATTGAAGGCTTTCTCGTAGTCCACAAATGCTAAGCAGAGAGGCCGGTTATACTCTTCGGTCTTCTGTATAACCTGCCTCAGCGTATGCATGTGATGTGATGTCTAAGGTGCTAAAGCCTTTACGGAATCCTGCTTGTTCGGGAGGCTAGAAAATGTCAAACCTGCGCGCGAGACGGTTCATGATGACTCTTGAAAACAGCTTGTAGATATGGCTCTGAAGTGAGATGGGCCTATAATTCTTAAGAAGGGCATCGTCGCCCTTTTTAAAGTATCACCAGACCTCTGTTCCAGAATTCACAGCTTCTGGAGGGCCTTAAGAACGAGTTTTCCGCCGGCCTTCAGTAGATCGGCGGTAGTTCCGTCATCACCCTGCGCCTCGTTGTTTTTAAGCTGCTTCAGAGCCATCCTAACCTCGTACAAGCTGACGCCCAGGATGTCTTCGGTATAGTGTCGGGTCTTGGGCCTTTTGACAGATTCGTAACGGAGTCACTTGCTGACGTGTATAGCTGTCCATAGAACATCTCTCAACAGCCCAGGTGTGGCGGATACGATCCTGCCATCATCGGTCTTCAGTTTCGCAAGCTGGCTCTGCCCAATAGACTGATCTCTTGCAACCTTGGAGCCTTTATTCCCCTCTATCGCGTGCTTAATACGGTCTGTATTAAAGCGGGGAAGGTCGTTTTCAAGGACTTAAATAACTGTTTGAGCTGCTGGTACTTGAGCGCATCGTTTGAAGATTGCAGGATCATTTCGCGCCTCTCCTCCATGAGCTGTATTATGCGATCAGAGAGCCTCTTGTTTCTATTTATAGGGCGGGTCTTGAAGATCTTAGACTCAGTCATAATGGACAGTTTTCAGGAACCCGTTAATAGTGTTTTTACAAATTATTTACATGATGAATGTTTTATACAAACTTTTATATTATTCTATAAACTTCGTGAATCCTTACAAAATCTAATAAGATTTATCGATCACGCTGCTCTAGTTGTGACTTATTTTACAAAAAAAAAAAACGAAAAATGCAGAGCACGGTAAATACGACTGTCATGAAATGCAAATGGCAGCATCGCTTTCTGTAGACACGTTTTTTGTGACATCTTTCGACGCAAAATTACGGCCGCTTTTCTAGGAAACCGTAGCTTTATCAGACTCACGGCAATGTCATGTCTATCAATTTAGTAGGTAACAGAAATAAGAAAGTAATAAGAATGTAGAACACTAACACTTATCTTACCTGTATTTGGAAGCCAAAATACTAGCAGCGTCTGAAGCCGTTTTCTTTTGGTATATCTCATCTTTCAAATACGGTTGTTTGGACTTGTCCTCCTCCATCCACTTAAAATGCATGTGAACGCAAGGCACAAATTTTGCATCCAGTAACGTCATTTTGGGCTCGAGAGTTTCTTTTAGAGGAGTGATGACTGCAAAATAATCGTTATATTAGTGTATTGGATGATGATTACCTACAAATTCGCAGCCAGCAGAATTTAGGGCTAACATGAGCCACGCGACTCACTCTCATATTCCCTCACACCTTCGTATCATGTTATAATGGGTGATCCTATTGCCATGAACCGGGCACAAATCCAGACTTCGGGCTGCTCATGAGAAATTCCTGATAGAAAAACCCAATAACACTGCCCAACACTACTCTAGTACACGTCGGAATACACTCCTCTGCATTTAGGTTTCAACTTTTTATCTTAGTACTTTTTCCAACAATGAATCTTTGAATAACATTATTAAAAAAATGTAATGCAGGCCACACACGTTACGATATATTTGCGCAAAATTGGACTTGCACAAGTATACATTAACGTGTGTGGTATGAATTAGGACAAGTATCCGTGTCACGCAGACTTGTGCAAGTCTTAACTTGCGCAAGTATAGTGTATGGCTACCATAAGTGAAAAATGTGCGACGAAAATTGAGATGATAAAATAACCTCAATTTTCAAATGTGAACATAAGGTGATTTAAAATGAGAATTTCGGGTTATTCAAATAATCAAATCAAAGCACTCAATTTGTAAGTGGCACTATAGATTCAGATTGGCATCCACAAGTACGTTTTCTGATCCATTTGTTTACATTTTCATCAGATACTTTTGGAACAGACATAGTTAAGTTTTGTACATGCGTGCTTTGTAATCGTGGGCCTATCATTGCGCGTTTGTATGAAGTTTTCTCTCAGTCGGGTTACCTACTCCGGGCGCAGATCTTCATTTACACTCAAACGTTTTATCAACTTTTTTTGAATTGCCATAGTTGTTAATCTATAATTTTGTAATCATGATAATACAAAATAGGCAAGAACAGTCATATCCAAAATATGTTCGTCAACTTAGGGCTATATTTGTGTGCTCATTGCGCGATAAAATCTGGTTTACCGACTCAGCATTATTTAGTGCGTCGTAATGTCAAAACCACAGAATGGCATTCAGCCATCTTCTTAACATGTCAGACCGAATTAGAAATGTGACACTGACAGACTCAGACAATTAAATTAGAAAATGAAGAAGTCGGCTTATGAGCGTTCCTTCTAAAAGTTGGTAACGTCGCAAATAGCTGTCAGATATTTACCAGTTTTGATTAATTTGGCAATATTACTGTAAGGAAATATGAAATATCGCTAATTGGTGAACTAGAATATTAATGTTTTATTTTTTATTATCGATTGTAACCATAGAAATATCAATAACAGTAGAAGTGGCATGGGGGCGTGTCTATGTCCGCGCGTCCTGTAGCCTAATTACGCAACACATTTTCGATTTGCAATTGAGTCAAATTGGTTTCGTTTGTCTAGAATTGCTTTCAATTTAAAACATTTTGAAAGCAATTCTAGTCAAACGAAACCAATTTGACTTAATTGCAAATCGAAAATGTGTTGCGTAATTAGGTAGCTGATCACAATGCTCATGCCTCAGGCAAACGGCCGTCTCCGCTAACTAGTGCGCTTTCGAACGCGATCGTGATAACATTTAAGAATACCGTGTTGTTCAGTGGTTTCTTGTAAAAATCGAACCTAAACTGGAAACTTAATAAATCATAGAACCACTTTTCAAAAATCAGCACAAGTATTTTACTATATTTGTGTTGAAAATCATGAAAATCAACAAATCGTAAAATATTTCTTGCCTTTACTACGTTATTTTTGTTTTCATATATCACAGCGACTGTACTATTATTGCAGTTAATACATTGCTTCTTTACCACTACCTAAGTATGTTGCTAAGTGACTGGACAAGCAATGTAAAAATCACAAAACGATATTTTCTTTAAGCGGTTGCATCGTTAATACGGCCGCAGTGTCGTACGACGGGTTAGTGATGTGGTTGTGCAGATCCACTAACGTAAGCTATCGACAATAATGTCGATTGTCGTATGAATTTATATTACTATTAAAGTTTATTCTTCAATTTGTCAACAGTTATTATAGCCTGATTGGAAGACCGATGGGAAATCTTGTTTTATACTCATTTAGATTTTCTCGGAATCTCTGAATGTTTTTGATTTACTTAATATTGCTTTTTTTACTTACTGTTTATTTATATCATCTTATTATATGTATATAGTTTTTTTGTTTATTATTTTTTCAGGAACTCCCAAACATTTTAATAAAGTAATAAAAGGGAGAATCGATAACTTTCCGATTTAGTCAATCATTAGCGTATATGTAAAATAAATGGCTTTTGCACAGCACAACGATAGCGATCGATGTTTTCGTGTGAGTTGTACGGTGCATGGTAAATGCACGCTGTGTTTGATGGAATAAGGTTTATAATTGATTGTGTAGTACGTTCTGATTTGTAAATTGCAAGTGTGAGCGGGACCTCGTATTTATTGCACATGCGATCATTAAACCCACCCCGTAGGCTAGGAAGTAGGCATAAATTGAAGATATTGGGTTTCCATACATTTTCATCTACCGGGCATATCTCGTTCTTTCTTATATCTATGGTTGTAACCGATACTGACCTGCAAAATGTAAAAAAAGTAATAACATTTGAATTTTGCGGGCTACCCTAGCGCATCTCCCTTATATTAACATATTCCCTTAACGGTAACAAGTCTGTTTTGTCATCCGAAAATTGTAATGTAAGAAAATGAAAAGTTGTCGTGAACAGGAATTCCCTTGCGGTCGAATTCTGAAACGGGTATTTAAGGTCTGAGTTTGCGTTAGGTCCCTTGTTGGACTCGCCACTTCAGGGTGTATTGTAGCGAGATAAAGACCTAAAAACGTGTTAATTAGTGCCGTCTGAGAATTTGAGAGGTTAATAATATACAATAGTTTCTTACATATAAGGAATTTTTGGTCTGGATTCCGTAAATGCTCTTTTATAAAATTTGTCACATCTTCGATCGTGTTCGTAGGAGTAAAAATTCCTTGAAGTATTATATGGTCGGGAAACTGCACACGAACCACCACATTCTTGTATAAATTAAGCATTTGTAGAGATGCCTGAAAAACAAAAAGAGAATTAAGGTTTCGTGGCAGAATTATTTTGATCTTAGTCATTACCATTATAAATTGGTGGAACAGGACCCGGATTTTATGTTGCTTAATATAGAATGCAGTTCCCTGACTGCAGCTTTAATTTCCTTCGAAATTAGTTTTTAATGGTATGGAAACTTCATAGGGCCTATTTCCAAAGTAACTGTATTTGCATCAAAATTTCACTAATTACTTAAATAATGTGATATGTTACCTCTTCTTTAATCTCCCTTTCTTTTGTTGATGTTTGAAGTGGTGTATTTTCGAGGGTGATACGATGTTGCTGTAAGTCATGATACAATCTTCGTACTTCTTCTATACTTAATTCATAAAAGTCATCTGGCAGATCGTCAATATTCTCTTCTACTGAATCAGGTTGCATAAATGCTATTGCTTTTTGGGCTCCCAACTAAAAACAAATTGAATATACAATTCATATTTGTTAAAGACTTATATTATAATATGTCAAACTGGTATCCGGTGCAGGCGAGTCTGTGCGGGTCGGTACTGATCGGTGTAGGCATAATATCCCCACGTTATCATAAGCGTTCACTAGGTTTCTTTATGTAAGCACCCTCCTGCACCGATCCGTGCTGACCCGCACTTGTTTGTCTATGCCGGAAACCTGTTTCTTTATGTAAGCACCCTATAACTGGTAGTCGGACCAATATTATAAACGCGAAAGTCTTATCAATTGGTTAAATTGTTACCGCATCATGACTTCTATCTAAATCGGCGTGTGTGTTAATTTATCAAATCTGGAATAAACTGCTTCTCTTTTTAAATCGGTTAAAAACAACCTATTTCAAATTCGGGACGTACCTTAATCTGTCAGTTCAAATTTACTCATACTAAAATACATACAGTATGATAACGAAGGGCGTTCCCGTTAACCCGCAATAGTACAGCGTAGATACACGCAAAAAAAATATACGTTAGCGTACTGTAAAAATGTTAAACGAATTTGTTTTTAGCACAGCAGAAAGGAGATCATTCCATTGAGCCCAAAACCCAGAGCCAGCGAAAAAAAAATGTGTTGCCCTGATCGGGGATGCCTCCTTATCATTTTTTACTATGACGCCGAATCTCTACGTTCCTTCAGCTGTTTTCTTTGTCTTTTACTTACCTACATTTTATTCAAATATAAAACTAATGGATATGTATTGAAAAATAAATGAATTATAATAATAATATAATAATAATAAAAATCGTTTATTTATAAAAAGGGGCACATTTACAATAAGTAACTTAATCATTAAAATAGAGCACAGTTGCTTATTTGCCTGAACTAGGTTGAACCTGTGTTTCAGGCTACGAAGAGCATAAATACTTAATGTAATAAATTAACAATGAGTATAAAGGATAAACTAAATTAAAATTAGGTAAATAAAAGTAAAATATCATGTTAGCGGTTATTTGCAGACAACAAGTAGATCTTCTGTCTGCGCATAATCTATGGTTAGTAAATATTCAACTATAATTTTTTTACAGCTAAAGTAATTTAAGTTATACATACTTAGTTTTCTATTTAATCTGTTGTACAAAAATGGGCCTAAGAATGTAAAAAATCTCTCTACAAAGACATGTTTTGAGGTTGCATTTGATGTGCATATTATATCATTCCGTCTCTTGTTATTATTGTCAGCAGTGTAGGAAAGCATGGTGTGCTGTTTTAATACTAAGTGCATAATGAAAATTTGGCGAACAGTCAGCACGTTGCAGGATTTATATAGCAGATTTGTGGGAAAGAAAAAGGGATGGAAGTTTGCTACCTTTAAAATTGCTCTCTGAGCTCTTTCAAGAGGAAGTAGATAGGTTTTCGGTGCGCCACCCCATGAAGAGATGCAGTATTGAATAATAGATTGACATAGGGCCAAATAAACTTGAGTGATTAATTTTGAATCTGCAAACGTTCGCAATTTTTTAAAAACATATATTAATTTGCGCACTCTTTTAACTAGACTTTCAATATGTTTTTTGAAAGACAGTGTGTCGTCCATTATTACCCCGAGGTATTTTATGCTGCTCGTTTTGAGGATAAAAGGGCAATTACACATGTTGACTGAACGATTTCCACATTTATGGGCATATAGATGAGCGTTAGTAATGTTAAGGTGAGGCTTGCGCATGGAGAAGTGAATATATTTTGTCTTGTCAGCATTTAAGGTTAGTAAATTGCTTTGAAGCCAATTAGTCACAGTATTAAAACCTAGTTGAGCAATTTCGTACACTTCGCTGCTGGTTTTTGCGGTAAATATTAATGCCGTGTCGTCAGCGTAAGATATAATTTTGCCGTTTTTAAGATTCAGATTACACAAATCGTTAATATAAATCAGGAATAACGTAGGGCCCAGAATACTTCCCTGGGGAACACCAAAACCAGTACTTTTCTGCTCATCGCTCGTGATATTATCTATTCTAACACATTGATATCGGTCATCTAAGTAGTCCGCAAATAGTTTCAGCGGTGTTCCCCTTATTCCTATGGCCTCTAATTTGTTTAGAAGAACAGAAACAGACACCGTGTCGAAGGCCTTGGCTAAATCAAGGAAGATTCCTAAGGTCTGGTTACCTTTGCCGAGTTCTTCTGAAATATAATCGGTCAGGCTATGCACCGCATCGGCTGTGGATAATTTGGCTCTAAATCCAAATTGCGCAGGGGATAAGAAATTATTTTTTTCTACATAGTTAATTAATCTACTATTTATAATTTTCTCTAATATTTTTGATAATGAGGGGAGTATCGATATTGGCCTATAATTGTTTACTAAGTCTTTACAACCAGATTTAAAGACGGGTATTACAACTGCCTTTTTAAGACAGCTAGGGAAAATTCCTTTGGATAGACAGATTCGGTATATATGCGTTAAGGGAGGTACCAAAATATGCTTAAAGTGTTTAAGGATCTTATTGCTTATATTATCCCATCCAACTGCACAATCATCTTTTAGTCCAGAAATTATTCGGGCTATTTCGACTTCGTCAGTGTCCAGCATAGCAAAAGATTTCAGGTTACAGCTATTGCTAGATTTTTGGAAAGATGGTTGGTCACAATAATAATGTTTCGGAGTCTGTTCAGCAAGAGTTTTCCCAATATTGACAAAGAAGTTATTTACGTTGTTAGCTGACAAGTGTCGTGAAGGATTAGTAAGCAGTAAACTCGAATTTGATTCACGCTGTTTAGACATATTGGTGACGTTTTTAATATGTTTCCAAAGTTGCTTGCTATTGTTGCCTGCTCTATTTAATTCATTTTTATCGTAATTATTTTTTAAATTCTTTAGGAGATTGTTGCAGAAGTTCCTGTATCTTTTATAAGTGGTTTGAATTATTTGATTATCAGGGTATCTCTTAGTTCTCTGATGAAGTTTATCTCTGTGTCTTATACACCGAATTAGTCCAGGTGTAATCCAAGGTTTAATATTATAGAGTTTCTTATTCACTGTAGAAACTATCGTGTTACGTAAAATTGCTTGCTGGACATGTTTTATAAAGTACGATAAAGCCAAATTAGCGTCAGCAGTATTGTAAACTAGGCTAAGATCAAGATTGCGTAAATCATATTCGAGTTTATTTGTGTTTAATTTGCTTTTGGTCTGGGGACGATTTTGCTTAGGTAGCGTTAAATTTAATTTAAGTAGGACAGCATGATGGTCAGTAATTGTTGCGTTAGTAACAAGCGTAATATATGATAGGCTGGATTTAATCATCATATGATCGAGACAGGAACCGCTCTGATGAGTAGGTAATATGTGAGCGGGTTGAAAACCATGGTATGAGCAGATATTAAGATAATCTTGGGTCCCTGCATCGCAGTTTTCGGAGCCAATATTTATGTTTAAATCACCTGTTAGTATAACATTCTTAACCGAGCTTAGCCCTTGTAAAATTTGGTTTAAGGAATTGTGAAAAGAATCCAAGTTTCTAACGGAAGGGGACCTATACATAGCGATTATCGCTGTGGTTGTACCAATTTTGATAACTAAGCAATTAATCATACAGTCTTGTGGCGTAGGTTCCTGGACTGTTACCTTTAACGATTCCTTAGCAAAGACTACCACCCCATCATTTTGATTGTGGTTTCTTGTGGTATGCAATAAGTTGTAACCAGGTATAACTGGGAGGTTATCGATGCGGTTAGCTAGCCAGCACTCGGTTAGTACCATTATATCACAATCAAAATTAAGTCTATGAAGGAAAATTTTAAAGCTATCTATGTTCTTATAAATACTACGAATATTTTGGGTCAATACGGTTAGTGACTTTTTACAATCGGAAAGATATTGTCTGCAATCCTCAACGTCACATGTCTTTGACACAGTTAAAAATGAATTATCTATGTCGGTAAATAAATTATTATCCATACTAAACTATGAAAATAACAATAACAAATTACGTCTAAAATATACACAAGTATGTGGCGCTCTTAGGCGCCTTCATAGTCGATCGAGTTAATGTACCTGTATTCGGCAGCTTTTTTAGCCGGGCAATCCGCGTCTCCCGTCTTGTGGTTGGCTTGCTTTTTAAAGCGCAAACATGTAGCACATTTTGGCGCTCCGGCTTTCTTTGCGCAGTCTTGAATAGTGTGACCTTCTTCACCGCAATGTCCACATGTAGGGGCAGCAATTTTGCATGTTTTGGCTGCATGACCGTACTGCTGACATTTGTAACATCTTGTTACTAGAGTGAAGTCTCGCACCGGGCAGGACGACCAATTTATGAATAGCCTGTCTTGTGTGATGAGGGCTTTACGTATGACGGCTGGAACTTCTATAATAAAGTTGCAATTCTCGGCATCTTTTCTACCAGATTTGTGGCTTAGTTTTATAGAGGTCAAAAATGTATCTAGGGATATAGGAGGCAATTTGTCGGCCAAGTTTTGTTCATAAATACATTTATAAACCTCATTCTCAGTCATTGATGTAGGGACTCCTATTACTATAATGCGAGGTTTGCGCTTTTTAGGTTCGTCGACAGTAAGCCCTGACGAAGCGAGTTGGACTGTTTGCTTGAGCCTGTCTAGGTCATCTTTAGTCTCAGTGCTGCCGTTCGATTCTGTAAAAATATCACCGTGAAACTTAGGTGAAGTGGTCGTGAAGTGAGCTGTCAATAGTGTTAATCCCTAGCATCCTGCCGGTCGATTCTGTGACAGTGACAGCTCACTTCACGCTCACTTCACCTAAGCTTCACGTTCATATTTTTACAGAATCGACCGACTGATTATGAGTCCTCCTTTTCCAATTTTGCGTACGCCTCGTACTTTCAGCTTCATTTCTCCAGGGCATATAATTTTTTGGACCATGTTCTTGGTTTCGTCACTGGTCTTTGAGTTGTCACTGGGATAAATGGCCACGGAGCTAAGAGTATTAGGACGAACAAAGGTTTTGGACCCATTCTTCACCATAGCTGCAAAAGATGTAGAAGTTGTTTCCTGCTTCGTGCAGGACTCCTGAATCGTCCGGTTCATCTCCATTAGACAGTCTGATAGGTCTCGAGCTTCGGTCATGGTTTTAAGGGAGGTATGGGTTTGTATGGCTTTTTGTTTAAGTGACTGGTATTGAACAGCCATTTGCGAAACTCCATGTCCAACTTTCCGGCAAAGATTGTTTATTTTTAGCTTCTGATCAGCATTTAGCTTTCCCTCAGAAGTAATAGCGCAAACCTCATTCAGACACTGCTCAATAGACCCCATCCAGTTCTGAATCTCCGGAGTGGACACAACTTCAACTTTCTCATCTTGGTCCTGTCTTGGTTGTCGGGGCGATGTAGGTGCTGGTGTCGGTACCGGGGTCGGTGTCGGAGGAGGGCTGCGTCGCATCATCGAGCTCCGATTAAAGGGGCTGCCATCCATGTTTTAGTTTATAAAAATAATTATTCAGTTCATTATTTTAACTTATCACTATAATGTTTATTTGTATAACAAGCTAATACACTGAAACTAGGTCACTATTTTTATGCAAGCGTTAATTTATTTAATTGATATTATGCATTGATGAGCACGTCTGTATGCGTTGAATGCAAAAATTGAATCAATTAAACTTGTTGTAAAGAAGAGAAGTATTACTATGACAACAAACCACTGCAAATATCCTTTATAATAATAATAATACCAGCCTGTTACTGTCCCACTGCAGGGCAAAGGCCTCTTCTCATACAGAGAAGGCACGAGCATTGATCACCACGCTTGCTCAAGGCGGGTTGGCGATTTCAGACTTATATTAACTATAAGTCCAGGTTTCCTCACGGTGTTTTAGGGGTATGAGGAACAGGGTGTAAAGTTCTCTCATCCACCATAGAAAAGGGAGGATCCTCCGACCAGACGGGTGTCGTGTCTGGCGGGCAACTGCCCAGAGGTTGAAGTCGGGAAGCTTGTATATATGTTTATCGCGCGGTAAACTCTAATTGCGCGATGCAGGATTTGTGTGACGTCAGGATGAAGTGTGACGTCAGGTCTTTGATGCGTAGTTTGCATGTAGCGATGTAGATGCCGCTACATCACTCCCCTCCGGAGACCGGAGGTCGATAGTGGGCTGAGAGTCTTGAATCTTGCGATGCTTCACTGTGCCAGCTGTGGTTCCAGTGAGTTGGAACCGGGTGCCGCATAGTTCGCGGTGAGTCGGAACTGTCTGCGGTGATTCCCCAGTGAGTCGGGGTAGCGCTGCGTTATGATCTAGTGGGTTGGATGTGGTACAGCGCTGGGTTGTGGCTGAGGGTGATGATCAGGAATGCGCGTTCGCTGCATGCTGGTGGTCAGGATACCCGTTGAAGCCGAGGGTGCTGACTGGCTGTGTGACTCGCCTCACGAAAGCTTGCGGGAGTGATGATGATGATGACGTCACGCTGAAGTAGTTGCACGAAGGCTGCGTTGACGTTCATATTCGGGGTCACCAATTTAGGGGCATGAGGAACAGGGTGTAAAGTTCTCTCATCCACCATAGAAAAGGGAGGATCCTCCGACCAGACGGGTGTCGTGTCTGGCGGGCAACTGCTCAGTGGTTGAAGTCGGGAAGCTTGTATATATGTTTATCGCGCGGTAAACTCTAATTGCGCGATGCAGGATTTGTGTGACGTCAGGATGTTGTGTGACGTCAGGTCTTTGATGCGTAGTTTGCATGTAGCGATGTAGATGCCGCTACAGTGTTTTCCTTCACCGATGTCAGTAATGTCCAAGATAAACTCAGAAAGTACATATGAATTGAAAAAGTCACATTGTTGCTTGCCCGGATTTGAACCCACAACCTCGTGCATGAGAGGCGAGGCCTTAACCACTGGGCCATCACGACAATAAATATCCCTTAAACTAAAAAAATTGAAAAACATATTTATGAAATTAAAAACAAATGACTTGAAAGACTGTAATCGGCGCGGCGCGCGGCGGGCGGTGCGGGTTGATGGGATGGTGCAGGTAGGTATAAAGGGAATCCGATCCTCTGGAATTTACTTTGGACCCTCTGCTAAAGGGGCTAGAACAGCGGGGAGATATCTGCCAGGCTTTCGCCGACGATGTAGTCAAGATCTTCGACAGCATTGAAGGTTCAAAGACAGGCAAATGCCGCTCTCGATTATGTTCATAAATGGGGCATCCGAAATACGCTGAAGTTTGCACCACATTAAACCTGTGCAATGATAGTCACCAGGAAGCTAAAGTACGATGTCCCACTTCTGAGCATGGGCGGGGTCGACATTGGCATGTCTAAGGAAATAAAAATACTGGGTCAATTGTGAGCAATTGACGACCAGCTCTCATTCAACATCCACGCCGCTAACGAGTGTTATAGTAAAGGTGCCAAAATCTACAAACAGTTATCTAGAGCGGCCAAAGTGAGCTAGGGTCGGCACCCGGAGGTCATACATTTCACGGCAGCGGTGGAACCGGTGGTGATGCATGGTCCAATGAGTATTTGCCCAAAAGCTCTGTAAATCCTACAGCACTGTTTCGCTGAACTCATCCCTGATGCTGGTCAAGATGATCCCGCTCGATCTCCGTAAACAAGAAGCAGCCGTTCTGTATGAGGCAAAGAGCCCATACATGAGGCATGAGTACTCCAGCCTGCCCTTGCGGGCAGGGAAGTTGGGCGGGACGTGGCGTTTGCGAAAACTCCACTACCGGCGAACCAAGGTTCCCTCCATGCCCTGGCGGTGGAGGCGAGAGCTATCGTGGGCGCGGCCCTATCCTAGAGCAAAGCTGTTTTCTTGTTCGGGGTAAAAGCTCACGCAGGGCTGGAGGACAACGAACGCGCAGACCACCTTGTAAAAGAGGCTGCACTCAAGTTGAAAACTTAAAAGAAAAAGTTTTTATTTTTCACTTTTTAGTTGTGGTACCTACCCCACAGAAATTCGAATACCACTACCTGCTATGAAAATAGCAGTGACAGGAAGTTATCATCATATCATCCACATATAGTGGTAAAAATACGTTTTGTTGAAGCTAACTCAAAAACTATCCAAGCAAAACTAATCAAATTTATATGGGACCAACTTGAGAGACCCTTTCATACAACTTTTTTTTTTTTTTAATCGGTCCACAATTGACGGAGAAATCGGTGGACATACATTAAAAAAAAATACGCTACGAACATAGAACCTCCTCCATTTTTCCTCCGGACTATGACCGCTGCCTGGTTTCATTCTTCAAGTGGCAGATCCGTATGGGGTCGCTCGACGAGTGGAACCGAAGATACAAGAACGGCTAAACAGGCTCCGTCACAAGGTTCCACACAGACGCGATAGATGCCTTTCAAGGTAACTTCATAAATATGTTTTTCTAATTTTTTAGTTTATTAAGGGGTATTTGCATTGGTGGATGACCTCAAAAAGTATTACAAATGACAACAATGTCATAGTAATACTCTTGGAGGTCACCTTTACAACAAGTTTATGTAATTTATTTTTCATTACATAGCCTTTAGTTTTATATTATAATAAAATGTAGGTACGTAAAATAGACTTAATGAAAACAGCTGAAGGAACGGTCGTAGAGATTCGGCGCACTTGAAAAAATGATTACGAGGACTTCCCTGAGGGTAAGGGTACCACATTTTTTTCGCTAGCCCTGATCGTGGATTTTAGGCCCAATTTGATTAATATGTATACATATGCCAAATTACAGCTTTCTAGTACTAACCGTCTCTGAGCTAAGCCGCGAACAAACAGCCAGACAGACGGACATTGCGAAACTATAAGGGTTCCTTGTTTACTACGGAACCCTAAAAATATACTTACAAAAGTGACTTCTTCTTCGATCTTCAGTCGCCTTTCTAAATATTCTCTTGATTGAGAAGAGAAAGACAAATTGCTTTTTTTTACATCAGTGTCAATCAATTCTTCTATAATAGCTGTCTCTTGTTCTTGAGATGAAGTTTCACCATGTTGAACTTCTTTAGTCTCTGTATAAAAATTCTGTTGGACATTCTCATTTTCCTTATAATTACTTATAATTTCGGGCTTATGAAATTGATCTTGGTTGTGCTTATTTGTTTTTGAAGGTCCCGAAACAGGGTTGTTTTCTGTTAGTTGTTTTTTCTCATCTGCATCTTTTTCATCAATGACTGGTCGGCGATAAAAAGCAGAGACGTTAGCTTGTCTAGAAATAAAATTAATATAAGAAGGGACATAAACATAAAGACAGTATAATGTTAGACTTTTCATTTATTTTGAGTGGTGTGGTATTCTCCAGTGACACCACTATGTTTGTTCAACATGCAATATATTCCGCTATAATACATTGCAAACTATTGAAGTGGTGTAGCTGGAGAGTACCACATTTTGGGTGTTACCTTGCTTCAGCTTGTTTATCAAGCAATCTGAGAATGGCTCTACCCTTAATTAATCCTAACTGCCTCAAAGTCTTTTCTCGGAGTGCAGTTTCACCCACAACTTCTTGACGCATGTACAGAATAGTTGGATGCTTCAATGAGTTTAATTCTCCTGGGGCTAGTGATATTATTAAGTCATACAATGATGTGTTGGGTGCAAATTCAGCTGTTCTTCTTTCACCTGCATTATAGCAATCAAGTTACCATCAAGTATTTATTATACGGTATATTAAAAAAAACATACCAACTTCAAAAGCAGGAAGTTATCAAGTTTGGTTTGAAGTACTTTTGTTTAATGATCCACCAGGGTTTCAAACAATATAAACAGCAGCAGCCAGAAGATGACAGAACTAGACCTTTTCTCTATATCTGGACTTTTAATCATATTCAATTTAACTTGACAGGTGCAGAGTTTCTGATGAAAAAAGGTAGTGTGGTGAAATAAAGAATGGACGAGATTGAGTGAACTTACAATATTTTAATTGAGTTTCATAACTTAAAACCTTATATTCCTTTATAGCGTAACTTAAACACTGAGTAATGACTACACATCTTTAAAAAGTCAATGAACCGATAATGATTTTATGCTTTAAACTTACAAATAAAAGTGTTAATTTGCCTTATTATAAACTTAAAAGACAAGTTACTGGTAAAATTACTAGCTACTAGCTGCCAAGTTACTGAACATGATTTAAATTCCAAATAGAATGTCTTTGTTTTCTTAAGAAATTTGTAACAAATAACACAAGTTTGTTTGAAATATTATTGTAATAATAATTAAGATCACAACTTTACCATCTCCCAATTGCAATCCAATGGTGACATTTGATTCTTCCCTTTTCCTTTCTGCTTCTACCATTTCTAGCATAGCTTTGTTGGGAAGATTGGAAAACCTGACAGTAGTTGTTAAATCCAAAATATGGTTATGATGCTTTAAATTATAATCAGATGGTTGAAAACCTTGCTTTAGGCAGACATCTTCTAAAACCTATAATCAAACACATAAAAATTATTTAAGCTAAATCTTATACATAAATTTATGTACCTATTTATTATTGTTAAGTGTTCAAATAGATGCAAAACCCTAATAACCAATGTTGTTAGACAAGTGGAAAAAATTATAATAATGTGTTGTATAAAATTTATAAAAATAATATGTTTAAATATTTGTATGCCAGTCCATGGCGAAACATGTAAGATCATGGATATATTATAAGACCTTAACGTACCATGTTTTAAAGCAAATAAATATATTCTTTTTCTTTACACAAGATTCTATCTGTTAGTACCCCAGCTAACAATCAGTCCAGAAAATGCTTTGTGCAGTGTAACATTAGGATCATAATGATATAATATGCTCTACAGAAACCATTTGCTAGACCTGTAGTAGGTAGTTCTACCACATTATGGAGATGCAATCACCTTAGCTTATATCATCATTTTAGTTACTCTGATAGTAAGCAAGTGAAAGAAAGAAAGAAAGAAAGAAAGAAAGAAAGAAAGAAAGAAAGATAATTTATTTGTCAAACATGCGTATACATAAACTGACAAGGCAGACATGCAAGGTATTGAGTTAATATTTTGTTGTGAGCGTCCATGTTTTGCCAATAGCGGCGTACAAATGGTATAAGTTGTAAGTTATTAGTTAAAATTTCATTTAATTGGATTAACATTCATAATCATTTCATTAATAATTTATGTCAAGATTTAAAGTATATTATGGTCAAAAATAAATTAAATTATGTCCAGTATATATACATAATTATCAAATAGTATCATTATAATCATTTCATGTCACGTCATTTTAAATTCATTAGAAAATACGTAAGAAATAAACAATAAAAATTGATGTCACGATTTTAAAGTCCAAAATAAATTAAATTAACTATGTCCACTATAATTAACTGTGTTCACATTATAAAATTGTATTTTTAACCATCTACATTAGAGGTCGGAATAGAAAAGTCCTTTTCATCCAAAAAATGTAAAATAGTGTAATATGCTTTATTAATTAAAAAAATTCTCAGCTTATTTTTGAAAAGTGACAAGGGCAGTTCTCTCCAACTTTTAGGCAATTTATTAAATATCATCGGAGCCATACAGAAAATACTTTTGCGCATGAGTGATGTTCTCGCAGCATGAGAGCATATCCTACTGTTGTCACGCCTGTTACGTGGTACAACTTCATTTAATTGTTTAAATCGGTATGGATTCGTTTTTACAAATACAGCTACCTCTAAAATGTAAAGACATGGCAACGTAAGTATTTTATATTTTTTAAAGTACGGCACGCAACTATCGGTAGGTTTAATTTTAAACAGTGCTGCAAGTGTTTTAATTATAATGGGAATAACATATTCATATAAATATAAAGATGCAATAATTATAAGTATATTTTGAATACTGAGAATTTTTCATACCTGTAAAATACTTGTATCAGGAGTACAGCTTACTTTTTGCCTCCTACCATTTGGCGCAAGAACAGTGATATCTTTGGACATGATTATAATAAATTTATAATGTTAGCACTGTTTGCGAGCACAAGATGACATGAAAATAAAATAATAGCAATTTCCAACAGTCATTGCACACTACCGGCTGAGCTGAGCTGGGGAATTGTCAGTTGTCATTGTCATTGTCGTAACTGTCATTGACTTTAGGGCCATTGTCAATGTTGCCAGCTCAAGAAAACATAAAACCTAATGTGCAGGCTAAGAATAATAAAAGTAAGGAAGTGAACAAAAACAACAAAAAATTCAGCTCCTAACATCACTCACATTGATAAAATTATCTCGAGTATTCGAATGAAAGAACACATGCAAATAAGCCAATGTGCTGCGCTCGCGTAACGCGTTGCATTCCGACAAGCGCGGTGATTGGTTCTCGGCAGGACAGATAATGGTAATTGGTTCGCACGCCTGCCACAGTGCGAGATGCGTGGCGGATGATGTTATGCAATATGTGTGAGAGGATAAGTCATAATAAAAAATATTATATTTTTGCATTATCCATATCAGTTGGATTAATTACTTGTAATTTAACTAAACCATTCTTGAATACACCTATTTTAAAGTTTGAGTTTCTAGTTTTTGGATTACTATAAATATTTAATGCGTTGTATCGTAAGCATCTAAAAGAAGTATTTTAATCAGTTTATGGCTTTTACCTACGAATATTAGAGTGATTGGTCGCGTCAATGTCACACCAGGAGATGCGTGGATGTTGTTATGAAAAGTAAGTAAACTTGTTTTAATTTTTACCCGGCTGCCCCAGAAGGATAGTAATGTTTTTCGAGAGTATGTACGTATATATGTATGTATGTGTATTTCTTTGGAACACTCTGTAGCCTAAACGCCTTGATGGATACATACATACATATGAGGTGCCGTTAGATTCGTCTTAATTGTGAGAGTGACATTAAATTTATAATTATACTAATACATATTATCATTTTTCCTTATAACTAAAAACAAAAACCTGCAAGTTCAAGTGAAATTTCAAAATGTGTAAAATAAGCTTTTATGTTGCGTTCGTATTGCATAACGAGTCGAGACTTTCCAGAGTCACAAGTATAGGATTTCAAAATGTTTATTTACTCACTTATGAAAAGTGATTCCAGAATTCTTCATATCAGTATGGCTTCTATACCGTTTTACAACACATGAACACATTATCACAATGGTAAATACCCCGCGACGCGACCGTATTGACTCAATGATACCGGACCGGCGAATTGTCAGGGCTGCGCGGTACAGTTTTTGGCCCCGCCCACCGCGTGCCGTTTTTGAGTTTGAGTTACATTTCTTGACTTTTATTATTCGTAGTGTACAGTCGACAAATTTGAATTATGACCATTCATAATGTCTTACAGACATTCAAATACAATTAGGTCGACATTCGCTTAACACCTTCTGGCGCGGTCCTTTATTAGGGAAAGACAGTAGAATTTTTCATACAAAATCACAATACTGTCACAACCTCACTAACAATATCACGGAAAATCAAATCGTGTACCTACATAGGGCGGAAGACGGCTACAACCGTCGTCACAATAAGGGTCTTCTTCTGAACAAGATAATTCAGGCGTAGACGTGTCATCTAAAAGCTTCATAATGCGATCATCATCAACTTTGCGCCAACTCATCTATAAAATAACAGATTTCATGATGAAAATATGCAATACTCACGTAAAATGAAGCGTCTAATATCAGATAAAACATATTAATACAAGTATTTGCCAATGTTTAGGCTAAGAAGTCTAGTCGAAGTTATCACTTACCACGAGCTTTGGTTGCTCGTAATTTTCCCGCGCAAACCAACACCCACCACACCCAACTCTGACCGTTGCTAGCGTGACACTGACGTTCGAGTAATACGACATATCATAGTAACCAACCCGGTTGTAGCCGTACTAGCATTGTGGATGAAATCTGTTTACGTGTGTTTGTGGCACACATTGAGAGCACGTAAACCACTTGTTTTTGACAATAAATCGACGTGATCTCAGCCTTATTGCTTTGAGCATAAAGTCTATACAATAAACAAATAAATTTTACACTGTGTTTGACGTAAAGAAAGTAGCTAAATAAACTGCTGTGACCGTACTGTCAGTCCACGAACTTTTAAAATACGTTTACAGCCGTTACCGCGCTGGAACGTGTTAAGTGGGTTTATCCTAAAAGTTGGCATCGTCGCAAATAACTGTCAAATATTTATCTGTTTTGATTCATATAGCAATATTACTGAATAGAATTGAATTGAATAGAATATAATAGAAATTTGGCTAACTAGCGAACTAGAATAATAATAATGAATTGCAATTATAACATTGAATTTGATGTTGAACCCATTTTAGGAGTAAAAAACGCATTTGGAAAGTTTCTAAATTGTTTTTTTTACATCTAAAATTAAACATTCCGTGTTACGATATTAATTATTGCATTTCATAATCGATATTCTAGTTTGCTAATTAGCCACATTTTTTATTTTCACACAGTAATATTGCAAAATTAATCAAAACAGTGAAATATTTGACATCTATTTGCGACGTTGCCCACCTTCAGAATAAACGCTCTTAAACATGTATACATTTCCCTGGCAACGACCTTGTCATCTGCCATTTAATTACACAGAAAATTATCTGTTGCGGTCTCCATCTTTGTTAAGACACACTCGAGTGGGGTATAAAGCTGAATGCACATCCAAAATAAATACGACGCGTACGCATTGTCGTACTCTAAAATCAATGTGTTTTTAATCTAATATTTATTATTTATATGCGTTCAGCTTAAATGTGCTACAAACGGGATTACGCCATCTTTGCATACATCTTCACTGAATTTTGTTTGCAAAGGGCGTTAACGCAACAATAAGAAATGGGGAAGTAAAACGCTTAAAAAATATATTATAATGTTGAACACATTATTATTTAACAATCGTTAATATCGAGTGTAACCACCATTGCTTACAATAACAGCAATAGTCTCGAACGCATTGATCCAATAAGGCGACTGCAAATATCATGTTCTCTCATATAATCCCAAATTTCGTTGCAATGTTGCTCAATTGCTTGCTTTGTCCTCTCGTTTCTGTTATCCCACATGTTTATTGAAATAAATTTATGAATTGGTGGTTGAGGCTGTAAAACATTAATAATATAATTATAATAGTATTTGGACGTACAAACTCCACAAATGGAGAAGGACTCATCATTTTGTTCCCAAATCCATTTCAACGAAATAGTGGGACCACTTTTGTTTTTTTAACTGTAAGGCCCGTTCACACGGCGATGATCAGAACGATACTTTGTTACTGTATTTGGGATCATCCAGCAGTTCAGTTTCTTGGTATTTTCATACTGCATTTTGTTTTTAACCGTATGAACATTGGGATGTTGACGAGTGCATCAGTACATTGCACCCGTGCGAAACAGGGGCGGGTCGCTAGTAAACTATAAACAGCATGATTTATTTAGCTCTGAAAGCTGTCCTTTTCTCAGATAAGTCCGCGCTGCGGGACTTTCTTTAAGTTCGATCTTTATGTCTTTAATAATATCTTTAAGTCCCTTGAGCTAACAATATACAATCAATGACAAAAAATAAAACACATTATATTGTCCAAAAAATATATTTTATTGTAGTAGACAACACGGGGGCGCGCGCCCGGCGCCCAGCCTGCACCGCGCGCGAGTCCCACAACAACGCTTCGCTATCTACGTCCAGCTCTCTGTTTTAATAATTGTAATAGTTTATTTAATAATTACAACGTTTTTTTATGTGTCCGTATTTTAACATTAGGTATAACTAATTTCGTTTTGTATAACTTGGTGTAAGAACAGCCTTCAGGAATTGAAATAGGGTGGCGCTATACACGCCTCACAGCACTGTTTCCATTTCTACTCGCGTCCGTTCTCTGAAAAGATTGTGAAAATTAATGTACTACCTAAACTGCTGGTACTAAATAACAATAAACGCCTATATGTATATATAACAATAAAACTTCTATTGTGTCTCGTTCATTGGCCTAACGCGTTAATACATTGTGTTAAATTGTTGACTAAATCTAGTTTCACCCAGTGGCAGATTTGCAGTCTTGGCCGCCCTAGGCCCCAGGCCATGTAGTAACTATCAGCCGCCCCTTTCTCAGCACCCATCATATAGCCTACATAATGAATTAACTTTATTGCCAACTTTTATTGAAATCGGTTCAGAAATTTAGTTAACCAGGTTGGCGCCGCGAAATTCAATGACGCGTTTCAATTAGTTATTTGGACATATTTTTAAATGTTTTTAAGTTATTATTGTTATACGATGCGGTGCAGTGCGGCCCGCCATAATGTGCGTGAACGTTGAGAATATATAGGTATTTTGAGTTATTTATTGTTATCATCAGTGATATTTTTGTCACGACGGGCCGCCCCTAATATCTGGCCGCCCTAGGCCCGGGCCTACTGGGCCTTAGAGCAAATCCAGCACTGGTTTCACCTGTACTTTTCTAAGATCTGCTTGTGGTTCAGGTGGCTCGATAATTTATTACTATAATTAAAATAACCTTTACCATTTCCTTTCTGGCAATCGTGTTTGCACGTGATAAGCCCTATCGCTTAAATTCGTTATCCGAGGAGAACATAACAACACGCATACCTAAGCCTAGCGACACATTGTGGAAAAATCACAACGGATGCAAAGCTTAGGTACTGAATTTAAATGGAACGCGTCATAAATGTAGACTTCATTCCAAATGGCATCACTCTAATTGCGATGAGACTTTTCTAATAAGGTAAACTTGGACTGATTGTTTATTGGATTGATAACTCCAAAATCGGTTAATTCTAAATGTAGCGGTACCCTAAATTGCCTTATAGTCTAGTATAAGTGCCCTGACTATGACGGAACCCCCGATGATATCTTATAAATGCATTTTAAAGGTACTTAAGATATTTTGAGCTGAATGACTTTTTGACACGTAGGTATCCAATTTTTTTAACTATTAACGTAAACAAGGAACCCATGTCTGTCTGTCTGTCCGCGACTTAGCTGAGCAGAGACTCTTTGTACTAGGAAGCTGTAATTTGGCATGGGTAGGTATACATATTAATCACGCCGACTAACTGGTAAAATAAATCACAAAAAAAAAAAAATTGTGTGCCTCCCCTACACGTAAAGTGGGGATGTTTTTTTCCCTCATCTATCCCATGGTGTGGGGTGTCGTTCAAAAATATTGTGTGTTTATAAAGACCATTTTTGGATTCAGGTATCCGTTTGCGAAATATTAAACTTTAAAGTGCTAATTTTTGTTTTTTTAGAGTTGTTAGTGAAGTGTTACCTCCCCCCCTGCCAGCTAAATGTTTGGTTTTAGATGTGTGAAAATATTCACGGCCGTAGTATATTTAACGCAATTAAAAGGAAAACTACAGCTAAGAAGGCTTTACAAGTTAACGAGTAATAATCGACAGGGATGCACCATTCAAACACACTTCACAGTTGAGTACTTTTCAGACGTTTGTACGGCTTTCGTCAAACTTATCCGCAGCCATGCGCGTACTTCGATGAGGATCCCAATCCAAGTACCTACCTACTCGATGATCTGCTCGTCGAGCTTTGGCGAATGAACGGTCGATCGACCTCTGCCCTGTGCTTAAGCTGCTGTCTTGAAATGCCCATGATCGAGTAGCTGCTGTGTCGCCACTACGATCGTCCGGGCCAGGTCCGGGGGTTCAGAACCCCGCGAAGACGGAGCGAACCCAAGTGTTGCGGCTCCGCGTAAATTTATCACTAGCCCTAGCGTACAGGTTGTACCATACCGTCGTACTCCAAATTGGAATAACTGTAATTTCGATCGATTTTTACAAATCTCGATAATGCATTACGTGTCATACGGCGATCGCGGGTCAACTGAGAGAACCGGCGCCGCCGGCGGCGCGGGGCGGGGGTACATGTGGAGGTGCTCGCCGACGCTGTGTGCATGCGGACTAGCGGACTAGATTATGCCGTAGTACTACGCGCGACAGATTATTTTGGTTTGCACATTTACGAATTGCTCTTCGCTTGGTCGGAAGCGCGCAGCCGCGCATAGCGGTTCGTTTGATAACGTAGGAAACTACGTTATTTCTATTGTACTACTATTGTTGCTCAAGCTTTCGAGTATATGCATTTTTTTTAAATTATTTGAAAACTTTAACAACCTATTTTTTTAAGTTTAACTCTATGATTCAATAGTAATACTTAGGGCAAATCGTTTTGCCACGGGAATGCAACCATTACATTTTCATCGTGTATACTACTGCTGTGCTTTTTTTCACAAATCCAAGTACAACCATTTAGCTGCCAGGGGTGGGACACATCACGGAGGCGATCGGCGGCGGCGATCTCTCGCGTCCGGCCCTGGTTCAGGCCATGGTTCGGAGCGAGAGTGCATGGGAGGCCGTCACCTCCTTCTGCGAAGCAGTTATGCTCGCGAAGGAGGAGGCGGAGCGCGCGAGGGAGATGCAAGCTGCACGCCCTCGCGGCCCTAGTCGCCGCAGGAGACGCCCCGGGCGTCGGGAGTCCAGAGCCGACTTCCGGCCACCGTAGGCGCGGGCTTGCGGACGGTGAGCAATGGGCAGCTCGCCGTCCGATAAGGACCAGGCCCGTGTCGACGGCGTGTTGTGTTCCACGCGCGCCTCAAAGAGATGTCAGCACCAACCGACGGGGTCGAAAGACCAATGCCTGCTGGGGTTGCGGGTTTGTCCGAAAGGGATAACGCGGCCCCGGCACACAGGCAACGGAAGGAACACGGGTGGGTTTTAGTCAGTAAAAGTCTGACACACCCTCTCGCTCTGCCCAGAGCGGGAGAAGTCATTTGATGATTTCCCACCCTCAAAAAAAAAAAAAAAAAAAGGGGTGGGACACATGATTCGAACAAAAATGATCATTTTAGAGCTCAATATTTCGCAAACGGATTCCTGAATTGAAAAATGTTTTTCACACACCCACAAACGAACTTTCCAACGACACCCCACACTATGGGAAAGACATACAAAATTACAGCTTTCTAGTACTAACAGTCTCTGAGCTAAGCCGATGACGGACAGCCAGACAGACGGACACGGCGAAACTATAAGGGTACCTTGTTTACTACGGAACCCTAAAAAATATGATTGACGGGTAAAAGTGTTTGTACAAACTACCTACTTATGTAGGTACCTATATGTAGGTACAGAAATAAAATCATTTATCATTTATAATGCATTCAATACTAAAACTACTTGGTATCGAAACAAAAGTATCGAATACTTATCTACATGTATTTAATTGTATCGAATCATCCCTAATGGTCGATTGAAAATGCGTTGTCTATTATTAGTCAGTCGATTTCAGTTACTTTCATAGTATCATGTCTTACGGTATTTTACTATGGGGACGGGCTGCAGATATGGAGTCTATTTTTATTCTGCAGAATAAAAGAAGAAGAGCCATCAGAGCAATATATGGCCTCCGCAGACGGGATTCTCTAAGGGAACTGTTTAAAGATATTAACATCATGACGGTACCTTGTCAATATGTCTATGAAAACATCATGTACGTTAGGAAAAACCTAAGTCTTTTCAGTAAAAGAGGTGATATACACAATTATAGGACTAGAAATAGGGAGCAATTAATTCAACCGGGTTTCAGACTGGCTAAAGTAGACTCATCCTTCATGGGGTACTGTTTGAAATGTTACAATAAAATACCTCCCCACATACTCCAACTGAATGAAACAAAATTTAAATCTTGTATAAAACGCACACTATGCAGCCAGGCATATTATAAGTTGGGGGATTACATCGATGACTAAAATGCTTGGCTCAACGCTAGTCCAGCTCCACAAAGGCGCATAAGCTGCTGAAGATTGTAAAACTATCATTAGATTGTATAAATTCAGTCTTTTAGTATTATATAATTGCTTAACACATGTGTGAGCACTATGTACCTACTTTACAGCTACCATTTACTGGGTACGTCTTTGATTGACTTGAATGTGCCCTGGCGGCTGAGAGTATGTCATGCTCACTCAAATGTCTCGCTGGTGGTGGCATGTGTGTTGGATCATCAAGTTCCCTTCAAAATGCTCAACCATTTTGCTGGTGCTGATCCATGCGTCATGTTCGTGAACGGGCGCCGTCAGTGTGAACTGGTCATCTCTTAGCTGCCACGGCTTATTTTAATTTATTTTAATTTTTGAACTGTTTTTTATTACGGACGCTTTTAATGTGCACGTCTTTCTACATTGTTCTCACATGTATAATTACAACATGTATGATGTAACCAATATTTTGTAAAAATATTCTGATTTAAAAGAGTATCCGTGGAGTTTCTTGCCCGTTCTTCTCCATAGGAACCTACTACGCGTTGGAATGGGCAACTAGCTTCATATTTCTGACTGACAGACCTCTTGACAATTCAAATTCGAAATAAATGCTTTGTGTTTGTGTTGAAGTTATTGAATGCGATAATTTAAATATATAATGTTGAGTCATTATAAAATAAAAGTTCATTAGGATATCTATATTTGCCTAACTGCACAGACAACAACGTGATACATTTGTCAGTTTTATTTTATTAGGGAAGGAACCCTAAAAAAATACTGAGGGTTTCCGGTGAATTGCCTTAGACAAGTCTCAAACAAGAACCCAAAAAAGAGAGTTAAATAAGAGGTCAATTGTATGCCGATTTCAAACAGAGTAATCTAATATCACTTATGATCCTGTCAAAGTGCACTTTATGTCATAATTGGTAACAATGAGACTACGGCATCATTTTGTATTATGTTATATATAATATGATAAAATATTAAAATTGAATATACAACTTAGGAAAGGCCTGTAAAAATATTGTTACTAACATTTCATCTCAATCTCGAAGAATTCTACTTATTCCGCAAGATGCTCAACGTTATGATAGCAAGATAATATTTGTTGCTAACAAAAATGTATATTGAGTTTGCTTAACTATTTGTGGCGACTATCTTTGAGACGGACAGATTAGTTACGCTTTGAAGTTTGCTTATTGTTTTCCGCTTGCGTATTTTAATAAGCGCCTTATTCACCGTCCATCTTGCTGTACGTCCCGCCAAGGCCGCGGTGCTGGACCGTAGCATACGCACTATCGTACCCGCATCCAGCGTGCTGTACGTCCGCTCAAGGCCGCGATAAATGTTGCTAGATTGGGGGTTTTTTCGCGATTTTATCCCAAAATTTCCTAAATCCCTGACAAAATAAAATAAAATAAGTAAGCCATACATAATAATAAAAAAAAATCGCTTCATTCGATCGATTCAATCGTTTTATTCCAAAATTCTCTACATGCCTGTCAAAATAAAATAGCCCGAAACCATGTATAATATTAATCATTATACCCTAAAAAGTGAGAAATTCCTAAAAGTGGAAACATGCTTGCTGTACAGCAGATTCAGCTGGCTGCAGCAAGCATATACACAATACAGCACGCACGATGCACGGCGCTCGCTGTAGTTGTACTTGCTAGATGCCGTGCAAATCTAGTAAGCAATTAATTACAATAATTGACGTACGTCAAGACTGTAGTTACGTCAACACTGTAGTTTTGCGTCATGCATCGTACGTGGCCTTGGCGGGACGTACAGCAAGATGGATGGTGAATATGGCGCTATATACTTCATGGATATGCTTCATGGATGTACGAGTGTAATACTGTACGGTGTAAATACTCTTACATGGTCTTCCCCAAGTATCACCACCACGTATGTATATTACAGAGGAGAGGAATACAAGGGGAATCACACTTATTGGTAAGACCACTCTAAGAGTAATTCCTCTTACTGCATGCCAGACTATTGACTCTTGTAAGTTATTTTGCTCTGGCTGTGAGAGAAAATCTTTGCAAGTGATTCTTAATTAAGTGTCTTTGTAGAAGCATACTGCAACGTTTTAACCGCGCAAACTTTTTACTATAGTGTCGACGCCACATGTTTTTTACATGCAAGACTGCAAGTCGCTGTGGTCGGTCCTTAAAACTTGCATGATCTGGAGTAAAATGATAGTTACTATAGTTACCTTGAGCGTAAATCGCCGCAAGAGAGCGGCCTGTCGAGATCGGGCAGTAGGTCGGCGGGCGGGCGCAGCGTGCGCACGTGCGTGGCGTCGTGCCTTCCGCCCGCCAACAGCGCGCCCGCAGACGCCAGGCGGCGCGGCGGCGCGGCCAGCCCGTGCGACGCCAGCGCCGCCGCCAGTTGCCGTGCGCGCGACACGGCGATGTCGCGTTCGTGCCGCGCTCGCCATATCTAAGCAAACGCCCGAACTCGTGAGTACAGTTCCTCTACCGAGATCCACCTAACCAGGTAAAATGATAATATGGCGGTAGATAGTAGATACTTCTCTCTGCAAAAAGACCGCACCTTGGTCAGTCACTGCCAACTGACATTGATATGCGCCCGTAAACCAGAAATATTATGAGTGAGTTATAATGTTAATGTGAATGTCCGAAGCGCAGTGTATCTTAAGAGACTGGCTGGTGAATGACCGTAAGAGATTATTTTCACAACGATTTCCGCAGAGTAGTGGTGGCCCAGTAGTAACAGCCCCGACTTACGAGTTGTACGTCGTGGGTTCAAACCCAGTCAGGCGGGTTACTTTTTGTAATTTATTTCATCACCGCTGCTTTCAAAACGGTGAAGGAAAACATCGTGAGGAAACTGGCATGATGTGACATCTACCAACCCGCACTGGGCCCGCGTGGTTGATTACGGCCCATTCCCTCTTAAAAGAGACGAGGCCTGTGCAGTGGAAATATTATAAGCTGATTATGTTATGACGATTTCGGTCATTCACTAGTGAATGTTATCAATGTCACCACGACAACTTGGTGAACTTTCATTATGAGCGAAGTTATGATGATTCATTCATTCAAGATTTAGAAAAAAATGAGATCTGCAGAAACTGAAGGGTCGTTGTAGGCCGGTATCAAAGGATGATCAGGTTTATTAATAAATTAGGGTGCCTTCAACTTTCTGGCCTTTTTCAAAAGGATCCGCAAGTTTTTAACGCAGCTGTAGGGTAGATCTCAAGTTTCATGCAAATCACATGTTCGATTAAATATTTACGAAAATTACTACCATAAGGATGTCAATATTTTTTTTATTATCAGTAAACTTCTTAGTTCTATGTTACATTTAAAAATATGACTATAAAATGTTAACAATTTAAAAAAAAAAACATCAAGATCTCATTACCCTTTTTTTTTTTTTTGAAGATGGGAAATCATCAAATGACTTCTCCCGCTCTGGGCAGAGCGAGAGGGTGTGTCAGACTTTTACTGACTAAAATCCACCCGTGTTCCTTCCGTTGCCTGTGTGCCGGGGCCGCGATATCCCTTTCGGACGAACCCGCAACCCCAGCAGGCATTGGTCTTTCGACACTGTCGGTTGGTGCTGACATCTCTTTGAGGCGCGCGTGGAACACAACGCGCCGTCGACACGGGCCTGGTCCTTATCGGACGGCGAGCTGCCCATTGCTCACCGTCCGCAAGCCCGCGCCTACGGTGGCCGGAAGTCGGCTCTCGACTCCCGACGCCCGGGGCGTCTCCTGCGGCGACTAGGGCCGCGAGGGCGTGCAGCTTGCATCTCCCTCGCGCGCTCCGCCTCCTCCTTCGCAAACATAACTGTTTCGCAGAAGGAGGTAACGGCCTCCCATGCACTCTGGCTCCGAACCATGGCCTGAACCAGGGCCGGACGCGAGAGATCGCCGCCGCCGATCGCCTCCGTGAGGACACAGCGGTGCTCCGCCCAAGCCGGGCAGACCTCCACCGTATGCTCCACCGTGTCCTCCGGGCGATCCAAGATCTCATTACCCCAGAGTTTTTTTTATTAAAATTTGGTAAAAACATTCGATTTCTTTTTTTTAAACGTGTGTCTATGTTGTTATTTGGTTTATATAAAATACTTAATAGGCAATAAAATTACGAATATATACAATTAATTTATATTGCAATAGACCGTTACGTTCAAACCAATTTAACAACAAATAAAATACATTACCTTCAGCATCCATAAAATCACAAATATTAATAGCTTACTGTATTACTATCAGTACCTTATCCTACGAGCCGCTCTCCGCATACTCGTCAGTCGACCGATAAACAGTGTAAAGGACGGACGCTTGCAATTTTATCCACAAAATTACGTAATTAGTGTTGTGATTCAAGATTTCAACCGTTTATTTTAAATTACCTTCAGTGCGATTTTAAGGTAAGTGGTCGTAGTTTTCTCTAACTATTAGTTTTAATAGACATCTAATTGTGCCTCTACTGCTAGTATAAATTGATATGCACAGGTTACCATTAGCTACGGTGTGATATCCAAAAAGGTGTCGAAATTTCAAT
Source organism: Agrochola lota (assembly GCA_947364205.1). Taxonomy (NCBI): domain Eukaryota; kingdom Metazoa; phylum Arthropoda; class Insecta; order Lepidoptera; family Noctuidae; genus Agrochola; species Agrochola lota. Next base: position 11,538,546 of record OX376236.1, read on the forward strand.
ACCCTATATTACATTACCGTAGATTCCCTTCAGTAGTAAAGATGAAGGTAATGAGGCAGAACGGAAGGTAGTGAATTATGTTAAATTTTATACACCACTTTAATGCGCACGGTGTTTTAATACAATTTATACGCACATGGGCGAATGCACGATAGTTCGAGGGGGGCAGATTGCTTTACTATACGCTGTTTGTTTGCATGGTTTTATTTTGGACTGGTATTAACTGCATGTGATAAATTTAGGACTCGACACAATAACCATGTCTTAGTACATTGAATGTGTTTATTAATTTAACAATAATGCTATTTTTTCTGTTTGCTTGAAGTTCATCTACCTGCTATCTTGCAACTAAAACATACCCGCCATACATCGATTCACAGGTAAAAGATAATGGTTAACGAGAAAAAAAACACAAGAAGAAAAATTAATCCAAGCACGATTACATAAAAGAAGAAAATACGAAGAGATCAAACGGCAATGATATTTAAAAAGAAAAGAACAGAAAAAAAAATCAAGAGCATTGCTGATTTGACACCGAGAGAACAGAGAATACAACGAAAACATTGGTGGTCAATAGCTAATTAAAATATTCTTCATTTCAAGGTATTGGCGAATACCTTGAAATGAAGATTATTTTAATTTAATATAAAAGTCATATAATTATGATTAAAAACATTTTTTTAGTTCCTAATATTGAAATTTTGTGATTATGTAGACTGATTCAATATAAGAGTAAATTTTTAATTAACATACAGGAGAATTTTGTTAAAACTAATTATGTGGTTTTTTTTTTCATTTCATAAATAAATAATATAACTTATTTGTTGATTTAATTTTATCTCATTACCCGCAGTATTTTATCATTACCATTTTTATGAATGTCATTACCAGATTTACACTTTTCATTACCGTCAGCCACCATAAAGCTAATTAGCCAATATCTTGGGGTAAAATGCGTGTAATTTCAAATAAATCACGTGCAGTGTATATTTATCTCGTAGTTTTTCATGAGTATCAAAAAAACGACATTCAATTTTTTTTTCGTGATTACGTCGCATTTGCACCAAATCTGAGAAATACCCTGTAACGGACGACTAATAACGAAAATCGGCTCCAACTTCCTCTAATGTGGTGGAGATATTTAACTCGAAATTCAGTGCTACCAAATAAAGCCGGTTTTATTTATGAAACACTAAGAAATCGTCTAGGAGACAGTGCCGCAGAACAGTTTTTTGTAAAATATACTTTACCCCTTCTTAATTTTAATTACCAATACCTTCAAAAATTTTCTTAGATAAATGTACAATTTATTTTTATTTTTCATTATTTGATATAAAGAATGAGGTAGATGGGTAGGTAGGTAGGTAAAGGAAGAGGTATTATTTGGGGGTTGATTAAATACATGCCATTATTTATTGAACAACTAACTGCGCCCCGCTGTTTCACCCGGATAACTCTCGATCCCGTGGAAATATCGGGATAAAAGTATCCTATGTCGTAATCCAGGTCAAAGCTCTACCCATGTGCCAAATTGGAACCAAATCCGTTAAGCCGTTTTAGCGGGAAAGCGTAACAAACAAACTCACTTTCGCATATAAAATATTAGTTAAGATATCAGTGTATGACTTTTTCGCTTTTCGAGTAAACACGCAGTTTGTTAATCGCTGAATTTTAGATTCGGCGATTAACATTCATCTAGAGTATGTCTGATTCGAGTAAATTAGTGAAACATTTTCTGACTTACCTACACCATGGAAATTGGTAAATGTCGACATAAACCGGTGCATCTTGAGATTCACTAATTTCAGACAGTAGGTACCTACGAGTATACGAGTATTTACACAGTACCTACCTATATTTTTACGACATATCACATGGAACTTCTCCCATTTTTAGTAAGTAGTTACCTACTCACAAGGAATTATGTTATTTTGATCTTGTTAGATTGATGATTGATTTGATGTGATTTCGCACTGTACACACATACCTGTGCAGCACAAACTGCGGACCGGCAATGGCTCCGTTCTCCGAATCCACGCGCCGCCGCCTCTACGACGGCACCGTGGAATGTAAGGGACTGACCTGTCAACAATATTAAACTTTTATTTATTTGTTCAGCTACCATGAGGAAATAACATATCATTCTCGGAACTGCTCGTCCCACAAAGGTTCAACAGATAGTTCTTGTAGACAAAGTTACAGACGAGATCTCCTGCCATCTGACGTGCAGTACTTACCTAAAGAAGAATACTATCAAAATATTTTTGACAAAAGCTCTGGCCAAACTGAAGTGCGTCGAATTTACTCGCGCTGATTGTAACTCTCTTGTATGGATGGAGGTGTCCAAACTGGCGCGAATAGTCATTAAAACAATAGACGGACGCAGTCGCGTCCCGCATCCCGCTCGCTCGCGCACTTCTATCTGGCCAGACCTTAAAAACCTGGATTGAAAAATGTATACCCATAGATAAAGACACCAGCGCGCAACAAGAGCCCGCACTGGATGCGGCGAGGTGTGAGCGCAGGTATCGGAAGTATACGTGCTCCAGCAGCAACAGAAGTGCCGCGAGCAGGATGCCCGCCATCAGCAATAGGAAAGCTGACAAAAATTGTTCCAACGCCAGGGGGTCGGATGACTTGTGTTCTTGCTTATTAGGCTTACAAGTCCCTGTCATCCAATACCTGTAATGAAAAACATTTTATTTCAAAGTGTAGGCAAATTGATGACTCATTAGGCAATAATATGTAAGTTGTAGTTAGTTAGGTAGGTTCATATCATTATGTTTATGTACAGAAACAAAAAGCGAATTTGTTTTATAGTATTAGAAGATTCATATGGTCTGTTCCAAAAGTAACTAATAGTAAGTAACTAAGTAGTAGACTGATGAAAGTGTAAACCAATCCTGTTCAGGTTAAATTCTCACGCAATCACTCACTAAAGGGAATTAGTAATACATTCATTTGTATTTAATGGTTTCATTTTTATATCTCTCCACTTTTTCCAGTAATTATTGTTTGAATAACATTATTAAATTGTAATTGAAAACTTAATCTCAAACATTCAAATGTTAATACATTATTAAGACGTATTAGGTATTTGTACTTGACAAATGTTCAATATAATAATATACAGAGATCGGCATCAAAAATGTTGTCTGCATAGCTGTCAGTGGGAAAAAGTGCCCAAAAGGCTGGCAGCGTTGCCATGTTCGATGGCAATGCTAATTCTTTGAGCAAAAAATTGGCCAGCCCTCTGGTCCAAGAGGGCTGGAGGTTGACTAGCTGGCGTCCGTCATTAAGATAATTTCAAATAAAAAAAACGGGTTTAGGTATTCAAATAATCTCATCAAAGCACTCAATTTAAAATAATAAATGTACAATGTACCTATATGCTGTTGGTGTGTCTATTCTCAATAAATTTTGTAAGTGGCAATAAACATTGGCATTGCGTACATTATTATCAGATACATTTTGGAATAGACTATTGCTATGCCACGACAATTAATAAAACTATTCACTTACCTCCGTAATCTCTCTAGGTCTCCATTGGCTCTTAAGTCGAGTAATCTTTTATTAAACATACTGACATATTTAGAATTACGTGTAAACGCTAATCCATAACCGGACATTGCGTACCATGCACCTACAGTTAAAAGCCTGCAGTCTTCATCCTGAAAATATAAAATGTTAGAAAAATTTCCAAAAGAATATGTCATTATGTAAATAAAATAATTATACGGGGTAATTACATGACACACATAAAATAGCAATGGATCGCAATTTTGACAGTTCAGCCACGTACATTGCGAAAATGATGTAAATAACGTTGTTGAGTTCAAATGTATGTATCAATGGATTAGGAATTTCCTTCAAAACGTTACCGTAACGTTCTTCGCATAGTGATTGAAAGTGTGTTACGTAATTAGGGTGTTGGTTGTTTTCATATTTTAGGAAATTATTAGCGCGTAAGTTACCTCTAACTTAATCATTTCAATAAAAAAAATTGCATGGGAAATCTAGTATTTTAATGTTTTGGTGAAACAAGTTTAACTTACTTGTGATACTAAATAGTCTAGTACAGTGCCGTCGTAGATGAAGGCGTCGAGTTCACCCGTGAGCACACAGGTGACGCCTGCACTGACGGTACTCCGATTGTATCTGAAAATAATAATGAATAATGCAGGTGGAATAAATAGTTATAATATAAACAACGAATGGATCGTATTTAATTCTTTGGAAAATCAAGAAGTATTTACATCCGTTTTTAAAGGCGACTGCAAACCTTCAAATTTCGGTATTTTTTTGTAGTTCCTAGGATTCCACCACATACTAAGAATGGGGTGAATGAAGTGACCAAGTGGGAGACTTAGTCACTTCAGATGTCGCTACTATCAGCCCAGAAATTTGACAGCCAGCTGCCACTCACACATTAATCCATAAATTTCACAGCGTTGTTTTCCGGAGAGTAATCAGCCAATTAAAACATATTTTTAGTATAATTTTGTAGTAAATGTATTCAAATTTTTTGTAAAAAAATAAACTATATAATTTCGGTATTACAACATTTTATGTGGCTCTTCAATCCAGACGGTCTGTAGAAAATATATGTGCGTAATAGATACTAAAGCATTTGATCAAATCGGATAACAATAGTACAGATATTTAGTAGAAAATTCTACAAAATCCTCTGGTAATTCAACATCCTACACTTAAGTATTTAAAAAAAACATCAATTATTAAAAAAAAATCCTTCACAATTTAGGTAGTGTGACCACAACTAATTCAAACTATGATTATATGCTACCCATTTTAATCCTCAAGACTTTTGTGGGAGAAATTCGTAATAAAGTCATGTTTCTTTTCATAAAACAGAAAACCATGTCTCTTTTCATTCCAGGCTCTTGTGGTGTAAGGTGTAAGTACATTATATTAAGGGTGTATGTGTGTTTAACTTATCTATCTATATAATTGGTTAGTTCATTTTATTTGACTGTATAAGTCAATTTATTTTTTTTAACTTATTTTTGACAACTTATTATTACATAATCTACTCATTACAGTTTTTTTTTTTAAATGAGTTGTAATGTTTTACGTTGCATAATGTAAATTGTTTTGCGTAACTGATATTGTATAGAATCAAGTTTTCTAACTGAACAGACAGCTGTGCTGCTGGGGAGTTTGTTGCGCCACTTCTTCTTCCCAGCTAAGCACTAGGAAGTGGTGAAGGGTGGGCGTTTTTGGGGGACTGTCTTATGTAATTTTGACGTTTGAAAAGCGCTGATTCTCAGCCTATTTTGAATAAATGACTTTTGAATTTTGAATTTTTTTGAATCTTATTAGATCAGTAGTAGAATAACCATCTTTGAAATTGTCCAGTGTAGGAATGTACAAAGAAGATCATCCTTGAGTTGGTCCTCAACTATTATTTCTGTCACAAGCCTCCAATCCAATATAACCAAAAAATAAAGAACTTAAAATTAAATATAACTAAAAGTTCATAATTTCGTTACCTATCCACTAAAGCTTTCTACTAGTGGTAGGCGCTTCCCTTTTCTTTAGCTCGTCTTTTAACTGTGCTACACTTCAAGCATTCATTTCTATCTAGTTTTCTTTTAATTTATGATCATCACAACAGTAAACACATACACAACAATGGCTGTTTCTGTTGGTGCTATGACGAAATTTCAGTTTTTAATCCTATTGGTTCATTTCATAAGTAATGTAGAATCCAGCTAGCTAAACTTCTACAGTTCCTAAATTTTTTTTTTTTTTTTTTTTTTTTTTTTTTTTTTTTTTTTTAAAAAAAACGTTGCCCCACACTAAGAATTTCTTCTTGTATCGTGGGTGCGTTTACAAACATGGAAACTCACATACACTAACACCCAGACCCGGAACAACTACTTGCAGATCATACAAATATTTCTTCCGTGCAGGGATCGAACCCGCGACACGTTACACAGCAGTCGATCGCTCAGCCACTGCGCCAACCGTGTCGTCAAATTAAAGCTCTGTGATAGACATATTAATACAGTATAAGGTAATATACAGTGCGTTGGTATAAGTTTGGAGGTGAAGCAAACTTAAAATAGTAAAGCTGAAAGAAAAAGAAAAAACTTACCGAGCCATGTACGCATGCGGCTCTGTAAAGTATTTGGCAAGGGTCGCATCTGTGTGAGACCATGGTACTGTTCCAAACTTCAGCGGCGGTCGCTGAGTCATAGGCCTCGCTATCCGTGGGTCGTCTAACCCACTTAACTCGTGATACTCTTCGCGCGTGATCATGAAGGCAGCTAGGTTGGCAGTGTAGATGGCAAGAAACACTACTGCAAACATAGCCCACATATTGGTCATAAACCGGGCGGTAAAGCCTCGGGGTGAGTCTACGTGCACTGATGCCTGCAAGTTCAAAAAAGGTTAATGTATGCATGAGTGTACTACCAAATATATAGTTCACTAAGCTATTAGGAAATATCAAGAAATGGTTATAGGGGTCCGTTAGGTACTTCTGTGGTCTAATTAATTAAGTAACTTACCTGAAAAAGTACTGCCCAAACAATCCAATAGGTTCGACATAAAGAAAATCGATTCTGTGGCACCCGTTTCGAATTATTGCCAGTTGAACAGTCAAATCCACTGGGAGACAACCACTCGAAGAAGAATATGGAGAAAGTAGCCGCTTGGATTGCTACAGCTCCCACAAGCATCCAAGAGGCTGTATCGAAAGGTTCCAAGAAAGCTGTTGGGGATATGATGCCTGTTCGCTTGGCCACTACGATTGCAACTCCCGTTTCCATAAAAGGTACACTGAAGTCCACTACAGCCTCTCTATCTGAATTTATAATCAGCGATGTTAGTACCTGTAATTAAATAATTATAAATAAAATCAATTTGCTGTAATAGTAACGATAGACTTTTTATCTTTTTTATCTTATGAATGTCAGAATGTCTCTGTCTGAGAACTGGCTAAGCTCGAATTTTTTAAGTATAGGAATCATCAATGTAATAGAAATCATGTAAAATAGTGGAGGCCTGTAATTTGCGATCTAGTTATGGATTTTTGTTACTGTAATGAACTAATTATATTATTCTGTAAGCCTAGAAGAGGGTAAAAAAAAAAAGTTATATAAATATACGTCTTAAAAATTATTACTGGATTTACGAGTATTATGCAGAAACTCAACCTGTCGATATGAGGACGATAATGAATGACAAGTGCTTACCATGTCCGTTTTCTTGTTGACAAGATCTGCGATGAGACCGTTCCACTTGCCATGATGCAGAGTGCCCCAGCGGCCGTCCTCGACGCGCACGAGCTCGTATGTGAAGCCGAGCTGCTCCGCCAGCTGCTGTAGCAGGTCAATGCAGAACCCGCTGCAGCACTGGTACAGCGAGCTGTTTCCATGCGCCGCGCCCGCCTCCAAACTAAATTATAACTCTATACCATTAAATGAGCAATATGTGTATATATATATACGTATATATCTTCTTTTATATATATAAAAGAAAGTCGTGTTAGTTACACTATTTATAACTCAAGAACGGCTGAACCGATTTGGCAAAAAATTGGTGGGGAGGTAGCTTAGAACCAGGAGACGGACATAGGATACTTTTTTATCCCGGAAACCACCCTCTAAAGGGGTGAAAATAGGAGGTGAAAGTTTGTATTGGAAATTAAAAACTGATGACTGGATTGGGATGAAAATTTAGTACTAGATTTGCATGAATTCACGAGAGTATTCAATTTTTTGGAAAATCCAGTATCCAGTGGGTAGGTAGGTAGGTAGGTAGGTAGGTAGGTAGGTAGGTAGGTAGGTAGGTAGGTAGGTAGGTAGGTAGGTAGGTAGGTAGGTAGGTAGGTAGGTAGGTAGGTAGGTAGGTAGGTAGGTAGGTAGGTAGGTAGGTAGGTAGGTAGGTAGGTAGGTAGGTAGGTATGTAGGTAGGTATGTAGGTAGTTAGGTAGGTAGGTAGGTAGGTAGGAAGGTAGGTAGGTAGGTAGGTAGGTAGGTAGGTAGGTAGGTAGGTAGGTAGGTAGGTAGGTAGGTAGGTAGGTAGGTAGGGTAGGTAGGTAGGTAGGTAGGGTATGTAGGTAGGTAGGGTAAGTAAGCTAAGTAGGGTAGGTAGGTAGGTCCCGTTTCCTAGAAATTAGCCTTACCTACCTATACCCAAGGGATTAAGGAACAATGGGCGGCCATCTTTTTTACCTGATTCTTGTCAGAACACACCTAGTCAGACGAGTTTCGACTGCGATGTTGGTTGCACGTTCATTTTTGTAGTGAGTGTTTGAAAAGTTTCTAGTTTTCATTGATTGAAATAATTCTGTTTCCACCGAAGATTTTCAACATGAATATTGCAGAACCAGATATGTATTGTTAAAATATATTGTTATTTCTAAAATAATTTGAGTTATAGTGTTTTTGGATAACTGCATTATTTTTCACTAATCATTCTCGCAAACAAATTTAGAAAAGGCTAAAAGTAAGATAATCGGGCATTATCGGATTATATGTAGTATAAGGTTTGGTAGGACATATATTTGTGATATATTATATAGAAAGAAAAATTGCCGCTTTTTGCCTCTTATATGGATTTCCCTTATTTTTATGTTTTAAGATCTCCATAAAACAAACTTTGTTTTGCGGTTGTGATTATATTTTTGGATTTTAATTGTTCTAGGAACGTCAGGGGCTCGAGTGTTGACGCGAATGCATATTTACAACATGATCCATAACCATTTTGATGGATTTACGATTAAAAAACTTGATGAAGTTGAAGGAGAGTTAGTTAATGATTCTTCTTTTAATTTCTTTCTTTCTTCTTTTCAATTTTTTCGTCGTAATTTTGCGACATTCAAGCATGATTTTAAGTCAAGATGGCAAGCAGCAAACAGGACTAAACATATTTTTTTAAATAACAACGAACAATGGCTTCAAGGCACTCTTGAAATATCTCGGAAAAGACTTTCTAGCGGTAATGCAGGGCGCCCAGAAAAAAACTTTGACGATTTGTCTGAACGAAGCAAACGCAGAAAAACTGAGAATCTTCGTGAAAACCACGAAGCTCGAGAGCTATTATATGCCGGTCAAATGGCACTTTGAGAGCGTGGAGATACTGATGGAGCAAAGGTTGTGAAGGAAATTACAGAATCACCGACTCGTGGCCGTGGACATGAGTACCGCATCGCCTTGCGCAAAAGTGACACGTCATCACCAGCAACACAAATAACACCAACTGCAGCGTTATCCATGTTTGTCGAAGCTAATTTAACAAGGAGACAGTACGATATAGTGCGTGAGACAAATAAAAAGTTCTATCCTTGCTACACCATCCTCCAAAAAGAAAAACTATGCTATCCAGATCCTGAAAGCATTACCATATCTGAGACCTGTGCTGAAATAAAATTGCAAGCTTTGCTGGACCGCACAGCTAAGCGATTGTTACTATATTTAGATTAAGTTATTTCTACTTTATCAGTAGAGGAGTTGTCATCACTTGAACTTATATATAAGTGGGGATGTGATGGATCACAACAAGCTAAATATAAGTAAAAGTTTGAAAACTCAAGCAATACAGATGCTAAAATATATTTCAGTCAAGTTTGGTCCCTGTTCAATTAGTTTGCAAGCGCAACAATGACCCTAGTTCTGATATATATTTTATAGTATCGATATATATATAGATATCCGTTTTATAGTTGGTTTTTAATGTCTAATAAAATAATAATGTAAGAATGTGACATATTTTTTCTTTACCTTTTCTCAAACACCTAGATTCCTTTCCAATTGATATTTTGCCATCAACTAGGTTTTGAATTATGATTTTTCAATAAATTAGGCTATATAAGCATCGAAATATTAAAAAAATATTGTTAAATATTTTTGGCCACGTTTTAGGGTCAAATACCCGTCTGTGCGACGCAGAGAGCAGCTACGAGTGCTACGACACACCAAAACCCTAGCGACGACGTAGACAGCAACGAGTGCTACAACGAAGCGAGCCGCTACGACGTAGACAGCAGCTACGAGTGCTACAACGGAGCTGGCCGCTACGACGACGTAGAGAGCAGCTACGAGTGCTACGACAGCGAGACTACTAAGTAGAGAGCAGCTACGAGAGCTACGACGGAACGTGACTCTACGACGTAGAGAGTAGCTACGAGTGCTACGACGGAGCGACACCCAACGACGTAGACCAGCAATACGATGACGGAGCGAGACGCTAGGACATAGCGAGCAACTACGACTTCTACTACGGAGCGCGCCGTTACGATGCGATGTAGAGAACAGCTACGAATGCTACGACGGAGCGACACCCAACGACGTAGACCAGCAATACGATGACGGAGCGAGACGCTAGGACATAGCGAGCAACTACGACTTCTACTACGGAGCGCGCCGTTACGATGCGATGTAGAGAACAGCTACGAATGCTACGACGGAGCAAGTATTGTCTCCGTGACGATAACAAAACAAATTAAACATATTAAAAGGCTATACCAACAAGTGGCTGTTTCGAGTTTTAGATATAACAACAAGCAAGTTCGTAGTAGTTGTCGGAATCAGTCGGTCGATTCTGTAAAAATATTAACGTGAAGCTTAGGTGAAGTGAGCGTGAAGTGAGCTGTCACTGCCACAGAATCGACCGGCAGGATGCTAGGGATTAACACTATTGACAGCTCACTTCACGCTCACTTCACCTAAGTTTCACGGTGATATTTTTACAGAATCGAACGGCTGTTCTTGTTACGTGCTTGTACGTGACTTGTTTGTTCGGTCCTGGCATGGGACCTGGCTTTAGGTATGGCACCTAAACATAACTAGCGAAATATGGGTGTACTATAATAGATAGTACACCTCAGCCTAACCCATCAGAGAACGCAGGCGTCAGGGTTGATTGCCCAAGGTGCGTAACAATGGCGAATTCAAACGTTTCCTTAAGGTAACTTAACGGAAATCTATACGTACATATTATTAATTAAAGTCGCTTTCTGTGACTGCGTTTTCTTCTTAACTTCTAAACGGATTATTCCGACAAGTTTATGTGTGTGTATATTACATTAATATTAAACTCACATATTAAACAGAAAACTGTATGGTGGCTAGTATAATAATAAAATAGTAATTAACAGTCACCCGGCAACTTCGACTTCGGGCGCCACGCGACAGATGACGCCGCGGTCGAGCGAGCAGCGCCCGGTCACGGGGTCGGGCGGCGCCAGGTTGATGTACGGCGGCTCCTCCAGGAACGTGATGCGCATGTGGAATTTCTCCGGAACGCCCTGAGGTGGCGTGTGCAAGCCGCCCGGCCAAACTATGTCTTTGATAATCAGCCTTTCTCTTGGATAAGAATTCCAGGTACCGATTTCCTCCCACACCAACTGTGAATTTGGACATAAAAAGTAATCTTTATCTGAGAAAAATCTTTTACAAGCATAAATTAGAATGTTGCAAGTTTCACCTGTTCTCCAAGGGCTGGTCGTAGGTTCATTATTTTTAACTCGGCCGCTTTCAGTTCTCCGTCTGGCGTGAACTCTATGCTCGGGCGCCCCGCCTCGCCTTCCACGCTGACGTTGCGAAGGTGGCGGTAGAAGCGCTCCCCGGTGGACCAGCGCGCCTCGCCCACTCCCGCGCCGCTGCATGACAGCCGCGTTCCCAGAGGATACCTTATGTTCTCAGGTTCCGACACATATGACTCGACTCCATACGCAAATACTTTCACCGCTGTGGCTATCTCGGCAATCAATGATGAACTTGATGTATCAAAATGTACGCCTAAAACAATAATGGAAGTTTTTTTTACCAATTAATTTATTCAATCAATAAGACGTTTAATTAATGGCTAATTAAATTATACAGGTCCCTTACAACTATATCGAAGTATAAAAGTATTATAATGGTGCCGATTCTCTTGTACACCGAACTAAACTATCACTAATATTCCTTACTTTTGGCTATGAGAATCTTAAAGCTATTCCGCAAAAACAAATGTATAAATTTAAAAATAAGTTTGACACAACTCAAATCGAATTTGATAATCGCGAATCCATGTGGTACTTGTGGTTTGCACTAACGCGTGATTTTTTTTTAGAATCAGATCCGCGCAGGGGGTCTCTAGCCTCGACGTGTTTTATATGGAATTTTTCATTTTGTGTATGGAAAATATGAAAAAATATTACCTACATGTTGAGTTTTAGGGGTTTATGGGTCTTATTAAGGGGGTCGAAATTTTCATTATTTTTGTGATGTGACGCACCATTTTCGAGATAAATAAGAAAAAGAAAAAATTAATGCAGTACTGTTTTTGAACGTGAAGTCGAGATGTTGGTGTGAATTTTAGTTCATGAAAACGTATGTTATCCCACACATTTTTAATCGAAATTAAAATTTGTCAGGTTTAGTCTGGTTTGGTTTTTACAATCAAAATTTTTGGTGAAAAACGTCAAATTCAGAATAGCAAATTTGCCATTTTCACTAAATTCAAAACTCAGTACTATCTTAGTGCTGTCAAACTAAAATATATTTGTGTCATTTCAGAATGGGAAATCGTCGTTTGACAGGAATAAACAAAATTTTAGTGATATTTTGTCAAGTTTAGAGGCATTTGTGACAAGAGAATCGGCACCATTGTGACAAGAGAATCGGCACCATTGTGACAAGAGAATCGGCACCATTGTCTACTTTAACTAACGGTACGTAAATTTTTTCTGATGTATTTTAGTAATCAAATAAATTAAACACACCAATATGTTCTTTTAAAAATATGGTCAGGAACTCATAAATCATTAGGAACCTCTCTACTCATATTAGTTTAAATAATAATTAGGTGTGTATATATATATATCGAGGCCAGATCTTAGAATTGATCATTTCAAGAAGTTTTCAATCATTTCATGAAATGGTTGAATTTCAACATTTCAGTATTACTAATAGTCCTAAAACAAGTGTTCTAAAAAACATAGTTTCGAAGATAACATAACATATACTCTCGATGTGTGTATCTAAGTTTCATTGATAAGTACGAGTAAACCATTTTCATTCAAACCAATAATTCATATAATGCGTCATTTTTTAATGGACAAAAATACTCTGGACTTTTTTATTTATTTTTTAATAATTTTACGTAACGGTGTTTTACATAAGTAATCGTGACTTCATCGAATTGTTTTTTATAAAAAAGGAAAACGAAAAAGAAAATATCGAAAGATTATTCTTATGCCAGTTGATTCTTTGACATGGTCAAAAATTATGTTTTAATATGCTTGCTTTTGAATGTTACATTATTAACTTCATACTTGAACATTACTATGATTAGTGAAATTATACTTAAAAAATTATGCGTAAGCTTTTTTACGTTAATAATGTTATGCGTAAATATAATTAGGATAAACAATTATATGTTATGTTATATATTAGGAGCCTTCTAATACAGGCATAGTTCGCCTAAAAGGGGGCTCCAAACACGTTTCAAATGTAATTATATTTACACAATAAACTAATTTGTATTTTTATTTTGTATATTATGTCTTATATTTAATGCAAATGGATAGGGAACCGGTCTCATTAATACCCTAGAGTTATGGGATATCAAAAGGAACACGTTGTATTTGTATGTGTTATTTCATACCGAGCATTCCAACGGGAAACTTGTTCGGTTGTTGCATGGAGCCGAGCACACTTTGTGTGACTATCCACACGAAGTTCTCGTTAGTGAGGTGCAGGTCGCCGGCTGCCGACAAGATCTCGGCGGCCTCCTCGCGCGTCGCGTACAGCAACATGACGCGCGCTTCGCTCGTCACCAGCTCGTTCAGATCCGAAGACCGCTTCACCACGATTGCATTCAGTATCGTAAATTTAAATCGATCCTGTGTATAAATTAAATCTTGTTAAAATATTTATGACAAAGGACTTAAAAAAATGCCTAGCATTACTAAAACAGACGCCGTAACTAACCCGTAACTAATATGTATATACGGCGACTACGGAAAACATCCGTTATTTTTCAGTCAGACGAGTGTCACTTTAATACCATTTTTCTTAATTTCATTTCTAATACTACGACTTGTTTCTAGAGATACATACTTGCAGGGCTGTAACTCTTTCACGCACAGCCTGTATAAAATCGTCATGGCCTGCTATCGCTGAAGTAACGACACTAAACTGATGCCACTTATATCGTTCTAGTATCGACAGCATGGCCGACGTCTGATGTTCTATTGAAGGAGCGAGCTGCAGCCGCAAGGACGCATGCGACGCTCGCTTTTCAAGACCACTGTTGTCTGCGTTCCACGCAATAACCTATAGATACAAAAAGGTTCATCAGAATTTATCCCATATATACAATATATGATTTATAAGCATGATTTTATATCAAAGTATGCATAGATAAAATGTTTTACCGGTATGCCAAGATAGCCGGCGAGTTGTAGAAAATACTGTGCAGAGGCAGTAGAGCGCCCATATTGTTCATGATTCATAAGATAGAGGATAGCAGACACATTGACTGCTAGAAATTCTTTACATAGCGAATCCAGGATAGCTGAAAGCGTTCAGAAATTAGTAAACTAGAAATGACAGCGTTTGTAATGACGATTAGAAAGATATGAAGTTATCTAGGCCTTAAGAGTACTTCAAGATACTATCACTTACACATAGGACTAGGCGTCAAGCCTTGCGTAGAAAGCGTAATATTTAGGCGCACGTGTGAGAAGAGTTTTAGTTTACGCGGCAATTTCGACAGCGCTGCCTTCTCGGCCTTAGTGTAATCACGAGTGCCAAAGGCTTTATGTGGCACGACAAGCGCTGCTGTGATGGACGAAGGAGCGCGCGGCGGGGGCGGCGCGGGCGAAGTGCGCGGGCGCCGCAGCCCGTCGCCGCCAACGCGTACTCCGCCACCGCGCCCGGCATCTCGGCCGCCCCCCCCGCCGCCGGCGCCTCCCCCGCCCACCTTGATGCCGCTGCCCCGCTCCGCTGCCGCCGCCGTTGCCGCCGCCGCCGTCAACGCTCCCAGCGCCGCTAGCGCCATCAGCGCTGTGCGCGTCTGCATCTCCACTCTTGATGCTGAAATATTTTTTTAATAATAACACACGAAACACAACCTAATCAATCCAATCTTTGCTGTAGATTTGAATACTAAAAATATATTACCATGATCGTTTGCATGTACGGCATGTGCACATCAAATGGAAGTGATTTAAATTGTAGGTATAATGAATAACTCATCAAAACGTCTAAGATACCTGCTACTTCCCACCGGCCTAGTATTTCGGAAAAATACTATTCGTTTCTAGGTACGGAATTAAAGCTCTGGCCAAACCAAACTGAAGCGAATCCCGTGCAGAATATGAGACGAAATTCGCTCAGGCCCACCGATTGTAACAACTAAACAAGCGACGCGTGCAGTCAAGCCCCGCGTTCCGCGCACTATTCCCTACAGTGTGTTACCAGCGCTTTAAACCCAACAAACTTTGAAAGCAAATTATCTGGCGAAATAAGAGAGTGTCCAACACAACACTTCGAGTAATATAGGTGTGAATGTTAGCAAATAATCATCATGTGGGTGGTGCGTGTGTTACCACTACGTGCGCACGTTGCGCTAGCACTGTTGTAAAGTTTTATAAATAAAAAAACGATCTGGGTAGATTAATTTTTTAAAGCACGTCGAGCATGTTTCAATATTGTCTACTGCTCCGCAGCTCGAAGAAGGTAGACCCTCAAAAATTTGGGCGCTTATTTACCTACCTAGAGTTTATTTTTAGTTTCAAAAGTTAGGAAACCATGGTATGTAGTCAACCGCACATCAACCGTAACAATTTGACATTGTCAGCCCTTATGTTGTAGCAGTAAGGGCGATTTTCGTTGTGCAAACCTACAGTCCTTTCACAGTTAATAAGACCGCTATCAACGCGCGATAACGTGAATAAAATCACTGTGGTTTTGGCAGTCTTATCGGTGGCAGCAACCGAACAGCAACCTTATTGTAACGTTATATACAGAGATCACTGTGGTTTTGACTGTGATGGAGAATTAGAGGTAAAATAACTGTGAAAGAGCCGTACATAGTAGCTAATCTATAGGCCAATTTTGATTTTTATTGTACTTACAGAAAATAAAACTAAATCCTGGGTTTTGTTACGGCCAACCCTGAACTAGCAAAAAACGAGCACCTGTCTCAACATTTTGATTGAATAAGTATTGTAGGTATTTTGGTATGAAACAGCACTACCCACAACAGACATTTAACTATATTTTTCTGGGCCCAAGTTGCTGGAATTGGTGACATGAAATGAGTTAAAAAAAATATAAACAAACCAGACTGCAACAAAAAAAAAACAAGCTCACTTTTCAAGCACTCTCATGCAACTGGTGACAGTTATTGTAGTTCAATATCAGATTTGATCCCACCAACTGCATCGGATTGCTGGAAAAGTGAGCTTGTTTTGACCTTTTTTGTTATTTTTTTCAACCTTTTCGTGTGTTTTATTTTTGAAATGGTCTCGTCAAGCCCTTTATATTGATAACCCTCATGGTCATGGTAGATTTTTCTTTTATAGACTAATCTTATTGACGTCTTAAATCCGCCATTTTGATTTTATAAAAAAACCTAGCCATCGCGCGACCTAGACGAGTCGATACATGTATTAAAATTCATCCTGGCGTTAGGATTTTTCGAGGGTATAACTAATCCCACATAAAAAGAGGTAACAGTTAAGTACATAGATACGCGTGAAAAACATACCTAACGTCTTAGCTGTCGCGCAGTCAGGTAAAAAGCTCCCATATAATAACCTAACTACATCCAACGTAAGGACCGATTTAGGCGGTTTTTTTTTGTAAGAGTGTGTGGAAGGTGTTTTTATATTTCAAACACTATAATCTAGTGGGTCAGTAAGGAAAAAAATCTGAAACTATTACCGATAAGTAAAACTACGTCATTGATTTTAAAGGTTTTCAAAACACCAATTGTGCCTACTGAAACAAGTGATTTTATGAATGTGCAACAAATACGAGTATTATGTCATGTGTCACCTTAACAACGTTTATATCGTTGTAAATGAATAATGTTTCGTTAATGGACTAAATAAGCACACATTTTTAGGGTTCCGTAGTAAACAAGGAACCCTTATAGTTTCGCCATGTCCGTCTGTTCTGTCTGTCCGTCTGTCTGTCCGCGGCTTAGCTCAGAGAAGGTTAGTACTAGAAAGCTGTAAACGTCAAAGTGGTAAAATAAAATCATTAAAAAAATATTTTTTTAGGGTACCTCTGCTACACGTAAAATGGGATGTTTTTTTTTTCCTCATCTACTCCATGTTGTGGGGTATCGTTAGAAAGGTCTTTCAAAAATATTGTGAATTTGTCGAAACCATTTTTGGATTCAGGGATCCGTTTGCGAAATATTAAGCTTTTGTTGAAATTTTTTGTTAGAGTCAAATCTAGAGGAAAATTTTTAAATCAGTAGTATATATAACGAAATTAAAAGGAAAACTATGAGCGCTAAGTAGGCTGTACAGTTTAACGAGAAATAATCAACCAACTTAAATTTGCGGTTTGAAAAACATGATCTCCCATACAATTCGTATGGGAGAACATGTTTTTCAACTACAATGTTAAGTTTGTTCTTGGGATAAATTCATTCCAACTACGGAACCCTTTATTGTGCGTGGTCCGACACGCACTTGGCCGGTTTTTATCCTTGGGTTTTCTTTTCCCAATGCTTTTTTCTAAGACTGTGTTATATTCGGTGTTACAATATTAACTATTACAATTTCTAATTAACACAGAGCGATATTTCATGATATATTTAAGTAATATTGACAAATTAAAAAAACAACGAAATATTTGACAAGTATTTGCGTTTAGATTTTTTTTATTTATTATTTGCGACATTGACAACTTCCAGAATGCACCTTAGCAGTAATTTGTGGCGGCTTCGAGTCAGTGCCTCTCCTTCAAAATGCATGAGAATAAATCGTGACCAAATATTTGTTATAAATATAAGTTTAATGTTTTTTATCCCAATTGTGTTAAAACATGTCGCATGAAAAGTATGTACTGTAAGCAGCTAGAGTCAGCTCCAAAAACATGTAAGTATGTGTATACAACCAAGGAACGATTTTATTGTCTACAACCATTGTTCCATAACTTCATCCATGGAAAGCTACAAAACATAGTATTCAATAGGTATATTTTATATCTCACCAAAACGAAGGATACACTTGTACCTAAACCTTATACACAGGCCGTATAGGTACATAATTATTTATACACCTTATGACCAAAACAAGGTAATCTACTTAAGTCTCATAAAAATATTAATTTAATAATGAGGTGAACTAATCTAAAACTTCAACTTCGAGAGGAGATGTACGAGGTGAAGTAGTTTTTGAAAATGCGATGTCGTAATTAATAGCTATTTACTCTCACGTGTCAGACTGAAATATTATTATTGTCATGATAACGATCACATGAACTTAAGGTTTTGCGTGTAATGTAATAGTTCAGATTCGAGCATGAAGCTTTTCCCCAACAGGCGCGTATTTATCGGTCGATAAAAACGCAAGCGTTATTGCGATATCTGTTTTCAGTACATTTTGTATTAGGACGGCCACGAGGTTACACACTGCTGAGATAATAACGACGCAATAGAAGTAGGACGCTTGCGTTCCTCCGTCCTGCGATATTCACTTGTCTTACGTTAATACGGTGTATTGCGGGCGGGGGGCCTGTATACGCAGTGTAGGTTACACGCAGACGTTAGAAATATCGGACGATAAAAACGCAGCTGTGTGCAAAGAATCGGAACGCATTAATAAAATAAAATTATTTTTCTTCTATTACTCGAAGTTGGAGACGTGTCATTCGTTATTAAGTCGTATGACGTTATCACTCTTGTTTACCTCATCCTGAAACTATCACTAGTTTAATGTTTTGTATATAGGGTATATAGATCTTTTGGGAAAAAATGTTAACTTCGTTTTGGAACAAATCAAATTGAATATCTACTATGTTTCGTACTTACACCTGGACACAATGTTATGAAACTAAGGCTATGAAACAATAACATAATTTGGGGCTGACTGTACCTACGATTTTTGCACCTAAAACTAAATAGTCCGTCATAATCAATATTTTTGCGAGCGACCGAGAGTTGCACAGAGCGATATTTCATAATTTCATTCATTACCTACAAATTAATCAAGATAGCGAAATATTTGAAGGCTGTGTATATTACTTTGTCAACTTTTTAATAAATTTATTTATATAATGCTTAACGCTACCACGACTGGTGATGATGACTCTTCAGGCCTAGGATCAGAAAACCAACCCCATGCTGCTCAGAGGGGTGAAACAGGGGATGTGATATCCTCGAAACTGTTCACCAATGCGCTGGAGGACGTCTTCAAGATGCTGGACTGGACTGGATAGGCTATTAACGTGAACGGCGTGTACATATCACAGCTTCGCTTTGCCGAAGACATCGTCATAATGGCATATACGCTGGAACAGTAAGACCAGATGCTGTACAGCCTAACTGGAGCCTCTCAGCGGCCTCGGCATGAATTGAACAAGCCGAGAGTAATGTACAATACACACGTCTTGCCGAATCCAATCCACATCATCGAAGGGTTTTTGAAGTTGTGAAGGAGTATGTCTACCTAGAGCAGGTCATCCAGCTCGGTAGACACAACTTTGTGAAAGAAGCCGACAGAAGGATCCAGTTGGCTTGGGAGCGTTTAGAAAACTTTGTCAAACTTTCTCTTTCCATAACCCGCAATGTTTGAAGACTAAGGTCTTCAACCAGTGCGTCCTGCCCATTATAACATACGATGCTGAAACGTGAGCACTGGCACTCGGGCTGGTTCACAAATTCAAGATCGCTCAGCGCGCTATGGCGGGCTATGCTCGGAGTTTCTTTGAAGGATAAAGTCAGAAATTATATTATCCGGAAAAAGTTACCGACATAGCCTGCAGAGTAAGCAAACTGAAGTGGCAGTGGGCTGACAATGCCTGTCGAAGGACCGAAGCCCGATGGAGCAGACGATTCCTGGAGTGGACAACGCGTATCGGCAAGTGAAGTGTGGACATCCCCCAAATAGATATACCGACGAACTTAATAGGTGGCTGGGACACACTGGATGCGGAAGACGGAGGACAGGCTGTTGTGGCGCAGCCTCGAAGAGTCCAATGTCCAGCGGTGGTATGCGAGAGGCTGAGTTGATTGATAAAGGCTTACCAAGAAAATACACAGCATTAAGTAATTTAAATTAATAAAATATGTTGAATGAAAAAGAGATTAAATTAAAATGGACACAATATTTAAATATGGTGGGTATTTGAATGTCAACAATGTTTTCTTAACGGCATCATTGAGAATAGGTCTGTATAAGTACCAATTTTTTTCAAAAAATGGAACTCGTTTTGAAGGGACTGGGAACATTGTCAAGCCTACTTTCAATGAATCTATAACATATATAATAAAACCGTAGACAAGCCAAAACTGTACATTGAATATTTTTTAAATAAAGTAATTGCTACGAAGTTTAACGATTCTAATGCCAAAAGTACAGTTGTTTGTCCTGTTTGTCTGAATGTATGTTCCAGCATCACGCCAATACTACCGGATAGATTCTGTTAAATTTGCATAGATATTCCATATAAGTCTGGTCAGTCTGCAGGCTATAAATTATCACGCTATTAGCTATGGGGGCAATATGAGAAATATTGCATTATGTTCGTATTCGTCTGTATTTTACTGCCAATTGTAAAAAGACGGGTCAAAAGATTAGAATATTGGAGATAGTTACAGATTTCACCCTTTAAATGATTACATTTATGGAGCTAAGCAGTCAATCATGACATTATAAGAACGGCTATTTTTGTCAAATTTGTTGTTTTGTTATATCCTATTCTAGTTAATGAGCAATATTTGTATATATATATATATTTGTAAATGCGTTGTCGAAAACGGCTCTAACGATTTCGATGAAAGTTGCAATGGGTTTACGAGGGTGAAAAATCTATCTAGCTGAGTCTCATATCTGGGAAAATTCGTTTTCTCTATTTTCACCCGTCCAGAGCTCGGTCGACCAGGTACCTACTTATTATGTGATAGTTCGTAAGACGTACATCGAAAAACATGAAGCTTAGGCATCTTCTGCCATCTATGGTTATAATAAAAATAAACATCTATGGTAAGGCGACTGTTTGGGAAATCCCGTGTGTTTACAATCTAATGTTATATTAATTTAGTGATATCCGTTCGTCAGGAATAATCTGTAAGAATGCATCAGTCAGTGTATTAGTGTTGTTCCATTAGGTAGTATATACAGGAACGCAGGTCACAAAAAACAGAAAACTTCGGAAGCAATGGGAAAATTGCTACTGAAGGCTGCGGGTGTCACCTCAGGACGAGCTGCTGCTCACAGGGATTGTATGTCTCTTGTTCCCACGTTGCCAGTCCTGACTCTCTGTCCTCCTCTCTCCTGTACATTTTGGTTGCTGAGACCAAAATTACAAACGTAGTATACAGGGAAGGTTTATAAAACTGTGGCTGTAATTTTAGTACTTATATTGTGGTGTCTTACGACTTTCACGCGAACGAAGCCGCGGGCAGAATTGTACTTTATAAATTCAATGATAGTTTTGCAGATCCAAAGTACCTAAGTCTTGATCTGACTTGATAACTTTTGAGGAGGTACTTACTGAAAGAAAACAAAAGAAAAAATGGCATTGGTATATACGGCATGTTTGTCCGAAATACGAAATAGTAATATAGAATACGCACTTGGATCGTCCGTCTTACTACTACCTACTACTACTATTAACATAGAAAGTAGGTAGGTGTCTACAAAATGCACAACAGTCGCTGTAGGTAAATAAATAAATAACCAACCAAACCAATTTTTTTATAGTTTTTCCATCTGAATATTTCACGTACACCTCTATTAATGGTTAAAAAAATACGCATTTACCTACCTACCATACCCTATGTAGGTGTATAAAATAGACGCACGGTTGCTGAGGTTGACCAAACTATAGATAGCTATATAGTTACCACAGGTACCCGCTTTGACAAAAGACATTGAGTGCATCGAGTACCTAAATAAATAAACAAAAAAAACATAACTTAAATAAATAGGTAGTTAGTTAGTGTCATTAGGTAATTTACGTGAAACACATTTTAAATTAGAAATCCAGAATGTACATAAGTACACGATTATAAAGCAGTAAGAAGCAGTTACTAGAAGATAATATTATAACGTGATAGATGAAGTGCTCACAAGCCCCTCAAGCCCTCATCGTATGTATAGCTCAATACGTTTATAAAGCGGGTCTTTGTAGATGGCTGTTTATTTTTACTATCTCATAAGTTACACAATTGGTAAGTAAGTAGGTAAGTTATTCAATTAGATTTGATTCTTGCCCAGTCCCGAAAAGAATATACAAACACATTTTATGTAATAAAATAATTAAGTACCTATAAGCGCGTTAATCGGCGATGGTGACAGTGGCAGCGGCGGCCGCGCGGCAGGTTGCGCGCTGTTATCCACATAAACTTAAGAGGCGGCGCGGGCCAACATGGGGTCGTTCGAGGACGGACAGTGGCGCGGCACCGCGCCGCCTGCGACACGAGCTGTGTGCCACGCGTGTTTACGTAAGCGCCACGCCCCGAGCCACGCTCCGGCTGTTTGGGGCGCGGCGCGAAGCGCGAAGCACCTCCAGACGCCGAGCGCAGACTGACGCGCCCTCACCCCCGCGCGCTATCCGGACTCGCGCCTGCGCTAGGTACTTACATTATCCACGAGCCTCCCATGTCCTGTTACATAATAGGACTAAACATTCACGGATCCCTGATATCGAGAGTCGAGAGTACACATATGAACAACTTGACATGATCTCTAATTACACCAACCTTATTATTTTTTGTGTTTGTTATTTCATACGGTTGTTTTTATAAACAGACTGATACATACTAGACTAACCGTTCGAATTGGCTTGAGTTGCATTTTATTCTGATATTATAATATAAGAAAAAACCTTCTCAAATGATAATTAGTTTAGGGTGGGCTTTTTTCAGAAGAGCCGACCGCGTAACCTAACTAACTTTTCTACAGCATTACCTATGTGGATAACTTTAATTTGATACCTACACCATTTTTCCCATGCAGCCTTTGTGATCCACTCAATCAGATTAAACAAATTCGCAATATTCTTTGCCGGCTTATTGCATCTCGCTCTACTTTATCGAATGATTATTTCGGGGCATTCACTATTGTTTTGCACGTTTGCTTGGTATACTAATATACAGGAAGGTATATTCTTTTTCACTTTTTTGCTAAAAAAATCTCTTACGATCTCTAGCTAAATTAGGAACAGGGAACTTTTTCAATTAACTAAAAATACAATATTCTACAAAATCGAGATCTTTGCTTCTTTGACCACTTATTGCTTTACTTATCATTGTTTAGGTTTTCACCCTAAACAAAACACTCATCACAGATACACACATCAATACCGTCTAGGGATATTTCGGCTTTTCTCATTTTACTCATATTTTTTTATATATTTAACATACGAGATTCTTCTTATGGTCAAAGGCTCAGTCATTTTAAAATATGTTCTCTTGAACACCGAAGAGACGTGACAGACTAGATCCGAGCGATTTTGTTAAGACTTGAATCTTAACAAAATCGCTAACGTTTACTAAATTTTACCGCCCTTTTGGTGGAATTAAGTATAGCTGTACCTCGACAGAAAACTATTCGATCTGGTCGCGAGACAATTACCTTTGCCACAACTGCAAGCCTTGGTAGCACCGCACCCATGAACCGTCTAATGGGAAATTATAAAATCGCTACACGAACCAATAATATCGACATCTTCTCTAACCCTTTTCGTCAATTCCGTACGAGACTTAACCAGCTCGGAGTCTTAAAACCTCTGTTGACACAAGACGCCTATTACTGTAAGTGACGAATTCACAATACCTAAAACTGTATGTGATTTTATGTGTATATTTTAGTAAGTAGTTGAGGTGCCTTACCAATAAATAAATAAAATAAATAAATACATTGTATATCCTATTAATTATATATCCTACTAATATTATAAATGTGAAAGTATGTTGTTGCTGGTGTGTATTTTTTAGATGTTTGTCGCTCAATTACGCAAAACCGGCAGAACGGATTTGGATGAAATTTGGCATACAGATAGTTTATAACCTGGATTAAGATATAGGATACTTTTTATCCCGGTAGTACGTTGCCGTGGGATAATACATTTCCGACCTCCACGCGGGCGAAGCCGCGGGCGAAGGCTAGTATTTTTATAAAGCCCGTTTATCAGACTAGACTTCAGAATTAAACAAAAATATATTTATTGCGTAAATAAAATTTTGCTTAATTCAAGACGAAAACTGAAACAATGGTAAAACTAACGATGAATGTTTTTTTCAAGAAAAAGTGGAAAATTCAACGAAATTATTCAGTTTTTTGCAATTATGCGACAAATCAGTAGTCAGTAAAACCACAGATGTTAACAACGGTCATGTAACTGTTTTTCATGCTTTGAATCAAGTTATGAAAGTCTTGTCAGGTCCTGCTAAAATGACTAAAACGTTGCTCTTCAGTCGCAATGTTTGCAGGAAAATTCTTCAAAGCCCTTCTTTGGAGCATGTCCCACGCGTGCTCTATGGGGTTTTGGTCTGATGATTGCGCGGGCCAGTGTAAAACCGACACGTCATGCTCCTGCAGCCTGGTCACCACTCGCGCTGTGTGCGGACGGGCGTTGTCGTGCATGAGCGTGAATGCTTGGCCCATTTGTAGTCGATGGGGGTAGACTATTGCTACTAACACCTGATTACGGTATTTTTCAGCGGTCATGGTGTGTTTGATCCAAACGAGGTCTGTTCTTCCACGAAGACGAATTCCCGCCTAAACCATAATTGTCCCATGGCGTGGATGGACTTCCTGAGGGTGTTACAAATGGCTCTAACAACCAGGAACTCGCCATACGCGTACCTGGTGCTCTGACTGGAGCCTTTACACCAACTGCATGGTTGTATCAATTGGTTTTCTTCTGGCGGCAACTTGCAAAAATCGGTCTTTTCGTTGGGTGGTTATGAGCTTCCCACCTGGGTGTCTTTCAGCCACTTCACCAGTATCGCGATTATGTGACCATTACCCCAGCTTGGAGGATGCCTACTGCCCTTAAAATTTCCTCTCTCGTTAAAAAAATGCATACAGTGGCATAAATTCGAAATTAACGACTAACTTGTTTTAAAACTTTAATTTGACACCAAAAATTACCAGAAACTATGGTAGGATTGAAACCTTCGAATTTCGGTAAAGTTATGCCGCGCAAAGCTTTTGTTTTTAATTTATTTTTTAAAATTCTAGTTAGGAGTCATCCAAAAAGGCCCACATAACACAGGTATTTTTTGAGTTTAAGAACTTTAAACAAAATATCCCTAGACGGTGTTGATGGGTGTATGCATCCTGTAGGTATGCCACAGAGCCTAGGGTACGACATACCGAGTGCTAGGACAGGAAATCTCCCCGTGTGCCTGGGGGCTGGAGTTCCCTTACGGATGCGTCCGGGGGGAAGGCCAGTCTCCGGGACAGTGCACCCTGGGGTGCGGGCAATGTCTCCCCATTAAGTACTGCGTGCCTAAGGGGTCTCGTTTCCCGTATGCCAATATCCTGTCGGAGGAGTGAACGCTCTAGCGTGTACTTGTAAAGAGCACACGTTGAGCAGCGTTCTAGTGGGAGCGGGCTCGGCGTGCAATAACCCTGCCGTCGGGCAGGCAGGAGGAAGTCTTTTCTCTTGCCACCGTTGGTCTCGTAGCCCCGAAGAGTGTCAAGGTCATGTCTCTGGCATTTGACGGGGGTCCAGGGTCTTGGCTTAACCGCCCGGGCCGCAAGGTAGAAAACCTCTATAAAAAATCACCCCAAACCTGCAAGCGGCGGCGCACCGTGAGGGAGGTTGATAGCTTGACTAATGGGTAGTTTAATTAGTCACTAGTGCGAACCACTATTTTTTGGTTGCTTGGTTGGATATATTTTTTACTCGTGGGATTTATAATGGAAAACCTTATAAAAACAAAAACGCAGATGACGTGCCAATATTATTGGCGGAGGAACCGCTTGCCGGCAACGGCAACCAGAGTCGAGGAGACTCCTGTCCCTCCGGGGACCGGGCTGGGTCCGAGCAGGACATGGGCAGGTTCTGGGGGAAACGCTCGCGCGGCTATAAGTTGGACCGCACAGGATCGGCGGGACTATCCTCGAGCGAAGAAAGCCTGCCGGTCGCTAAAGTGCCGACGGTGAGGAGGGGCCGAGGTCGCGCGGCGGTGACCTCGAAACTGGGGCGTGGCATTCGGGGTCGCATCAAGCGGCCCGACAACCCCCCAGGAATCGGCGGGGAGAGTGACCCTGAGGTCTGTCCGGGGCCTCAACCGAGGAGCACGACAGCACAGGCTGAGGAACCGTGCCAAGCGAGGAGTGGCGACCGACGAGGCCGCCAAAGTGGCCGCTGGGGGCTCCAATTCGGAGCTAGCGGCCAGGTTTGCGGAGGTCATAGTGTCCGCGATCAGGAGTGTGGCCTTGAAGAAGTTGCAGTCCTCGAAAGAGAAGGCCATACCCGCGGCCACGGCCTCCATTATGGCGGCAGCGGAGGCCTGTCTCCATCTCGGGCCTCCGTCGGACGGTATGTTGGAAATGCGGGCGGAGGTCGCCCGCTTGACAGCCGTCACGGAGCTTCTCCAAAAGGAGAATAAGGAGCTCCGAGCAGAACTAGCCGGGCTCCGTGGAGCCGGCCCCCGCGTTGTGCTACAGCGCGGAGCGGTGCAAGAGCAGGGCCCGCCCTTGCCGGCGGGGGACCGGGTTTTGGCCCTGGTGCGGAAGGAGCTGGCTGCCTTCAACAGCCGGTTCTCCGTACTGGAGGCCGTGGTCCTGCGCCCTCCGCTAGCGGCGAGCCAGCCGGCCTCGGGCCAGCGGAAGGCGGCATCGTATTCCGCCACCGCAGCTGCCACGGCCAAACCAGGACCATCAGGGCAGACTAAGACCAGGAGTGGAAGAAGGGCGTGTCCTACCGCAACGGGCTCTCCAAGGTTGGGGCGGCGGTGGATCTCAAAGAGATCCGCGCCACTCAGGGCATCCGGGTTAGGGTCACTGCGACTGGGGCCCGGATGCTGGAACTCCCCGGAGTGGCCAGTGGCTCGGCCGCTGACGCCCTGGCTGAAAAACGCAGGGCATCCTTAAATGTGGACGAGGCCCGAGTGTCCAGACCCACCAAGTGCGTAGACATGCGCATCTCGGGCCTGGACGACTCAGTGGCGGAGGCACAGCGTCGGACTGGCCAAATAGTCGAGGTGGCATTTGCCAGCCGGGCCCCAGCCTGCGCGGGCCTCCCACGTGCCTGGCTTGCGGGGCTTGCGGCAACCGTAGGATAAGACGCCCCCGCAGGCTAGGTCCCAGCTCTTGCGACCTAAATGTAAAACTAGATCAGATAGTTCGTTCAAACAATTAGAGAGAAATGAAATAGAAAAATCGAGTTATGTGAAACTCGCCTATTAAGGGAGGTCCTTTTATTCTGGTAGTGGGTAACCCGATGCTGCATTCTGCCGTTTTAATTAAAAAGGGCACAACTAACACTTTTCATGAAATTGAGTTATAAATATACGTATATCCGGAATCAGGAAAAAAAGGCCTATCTGCCTATTTTTTTTGTGATTTTTAGCATACTATAATATACATAAGCTTAAAGCTTAAAGGGCACAACTGCAACATTTCTTAAGTTTTAGTACAGGAAAAGGGCGCATTGTGAGATATGACTTTTATTTCACCTTTATATTTTTAATATATTTAATTGAAAAGGCGTAATTGGCGTACGTCAAATATAAAAGACTTATGTGGCAACTGTGCTTATTTTTTATATCAATACCTTAGCAATTAATGTAGAAGAAAAGTCACAACTGGCAGTTATGTCTTTACTATTTACCCTACGCCTTGCACACACGATTAAAACATTAATAGCAGTGATAGTGACTCGTCCAAACGCCTCCTACCGGAGGCGCCTATACGCCGGAGTCGTGCTGTCCATGGCCCTTTACGCGACACTGGTGTGGGCGCGTCCTTTGAGGCTGCGGCCAGCCAGCCGGTTGAACGCGTCCCAAAGGGTCATGGGTCTCTGGTGAGGCGGCGAGCCTCGAGGAGGCGAAACGCCGGGGCGTAACTCCGCTGCCTCGAGCAATCACGGCGCAGCGGACAGCTCCAACGGAATCTCATGGCGTCATGGAGAGTGCGATTGTCGCAACCCAGTCCTGGGCACGCCACAATTGCGACGATAAGTCTCCTCTTTAAGGAGTGGCCAGTGAGGCGCCACGGCGTCCTCACCTTCCGCCTGACGCAGGTCCTCACCGGACACGGTTGTTTCGGGAGGTTCCTGTTCCGCATAAGGCGGGAGGAATCGCCCGGGTGTCACCACTGTGTGGATCGCCCGGAGGACACAGTGGAGCATACGGTGGAGGTCTGCCTGGCTTGGCTTGCAGAGGTGATCGGCGGCAGTGATCTCTCGCGTCCGGCCCTAGTCCAGGCCATGGTACGGAGCGAGAGGGCATGGAAGCCGTCACCTCCTTCTGCGAAGCAGTAATGCTCGCGAAGGAGGAAGCGAAACGCGTGCGGGAGAGGCAAATTTCGCGCCTTCATGCCCCTAGCCGCCGCAGGAGATGCCCTGGGCGTCGGCCACCGTAGGCGCGAGCCTGCGGACGGTGAGCAATCAAATTGGTAGCTCGCCATCCGATATGGCCAGCCGACCAGGCCCGGGGCGCGGATCGACGGCGCGTTTCTGTTCCACGCGCGCCTCAAAGAGATCTCAGCACAACAGAAGGGGTCTGCTAGGACCGATGCCTGCCGGGGTCGCGGGAAAGTCCGAAAGGGCTACCGTGACCCCTGGGCAACATACAGGCAACTGACGGCACACGGGTGGGTTTTAGTCAGTAAGTGTGAAATTACAGTGGCAGCGGGCGGGGCGGATGAGCGGGTGACGCGTCGAGCGGAAAACGCTCATTTCAATAGATGAACACAGTAGCAACGGAGCGTTTGAGCGGTGTTTCGTGTGCAATTAATATTTGCTTAAATTAAAATGTCCGATTATTTGGAAGCTAGCGCCTATATAAAGTGGGACCTTTTTTTTTCTAAAAGCAATCGTCACGATATTAATAGTGATCGGTATAGACATGGTGAATTTCATACTTTATACGAAAGGCTACGAAACCATGAAGAAAAATTTTATGAATACACTCGAATGACCGTAACAACTTTTGACTACATATTAAATGCTGTACAAACACAGTTATCGAAACCCGAAACTAACTTCATTGCCTTAACAATATCTCCTGCGCAGAAACTTTTGTTGACTCTGAGGTAAGAAATCAAAACTATAATAATCATCAATGAATTTTTTTTATTAATCAACAATGCCAGACATAAAAAGTAATCAATAATTATCTATATTATCTGGAGGTGCACTGTGATAACCATATTGTGTCATAATATATGGATCTGAAATACTTCCTGCTTGCATCTCGGCCATTATAATTGAATTTATTTTGTTTCGCACTCGCATCTTTTGGATTCCTTTGAACTGTTCCATTTGTGGGAGTAAACTCATCAAATAATGATAATCATCTGATTTTGGAGGTTCTTGTGCAGGCGTCCTTTCTTTGTTCTGAAGTAGTAAAAGTCGTTTTTTTTTCTATTTCCAAGAATTCAGAGCGCAGTTCGTTAGCTGATTTCCTCTTTTTTCCTCGACTGGATGTTGATGGACCCGATGTTGATGGTGTTGGTGAAGATACTGATATGCTCGATAAAGGCGAAGCCACATTTATATCACTTATAATGGAGTCTTGCGTGTCGTCATTTTCGTCACTGTCACTAGTTAGATGAGTAGTGATATTAGATTCACTTCGGCTAGGCTGTATTTGATCTTTCATAAAAGACATTTGGCGGAAATGTTTCCAAGTAGATACACAATCAGTAGCTGCATCCCCAGATCGAGTTGGTGGAATTTTTTTTAGTTCCTTTCTGTAGTGGTCCTTAATGTTCTTCCATTTACTCTTCAACACATTAACTGTAAAAAAATGGTAAAATGAATATGATTTAGTCTGTAACTAACTGTACGTTTTATTTGCAGGTACTTGTCTACAGGGATGTCATTCAAATCACTAGCTTTTTCCTTCCGACTAGGAGCTACTACTGTTGGAAATATTATATATACTACATGTGAAGCAATCTGGGATCAGTTAGTACATATACACATGCCTCAACCTACAATGGAACATTTGAAGAAAATTGCAAATGACTATTATGAAAAATGGCAATTTCCTAACTGCATTGGGTCAATTGACGGGAAGCACTGTCGTATAAAGAAACCTAAACATTCAGGATCTGAATACTTTAACTACCGAAAGTTTTTTTGTTCAGTGCTTCAAGCAGTTGCTGATGCTGATAAAAAATTCATCGTTATTGAAGTTGGTGGTCGAAGCAAACAAAGTGATGGTGGCACGTTTCACTACTCGAGATTAAATAGACAACTAGAAAACAAAACGTTCAATATGCCACCTCCTCAAGTGCTTCCAAGCACCGACAAGCAGCTACCCATGGTCTTAATTGGCGATGAAGCTTACCCATTAAAAGAATATCTCATGCGCCCATATCCCCAACGAAATATTGACCAGAACA
Source organism: Agrochola lota (assembly GCA_947364205.1). Lineage (NCBI taxonomy): Eukaryota > Metazoa > Arthropoda > Insecta > Lepidoptera > Noctuidae > Agrochola > Agrochola lota. The sequence goes on from OX376236.1 coordinate 11,569,279, forward strand.
AAGACACATTTAACAAGAGGCTGTCAAGGGCCAGAAAGTGCATTGAATGTGCATTCGGAATTCTATGTGCTAAATGGCGAATACTTAATAAATCTATAGAAACAAATGTCAAACATGCACGTTTAATAATAAAAACTGCTTGTTTGCTTCATAACATTACTATGGCCAAAGATGTTTACGCCGATCGCCATTTGCATTTAATCAATCAAATAGCTTCACAAAACTTAGAATCAAGTACAAGACAAAACAATAGTTCCACGGTGAGAGCTAGAGCAATACGAAATGACTTTAAAGATTACTTTGATAATTACCATCAAGATAACCAATAAATTTTATTTACCATCAGAATCTCCGCTTATTACTTGTATTTCTTCCCATAGTTTTTTAATTATTTGACGATTCGAATGATTTGAATCGCTACTATTCCACAAAGGTGGCCGAGCCAATACGGCACTTATTAAATCTTCTGTCGACAACGGCATGACGTCTGAACAAACCGAGCGGAAAACGCAAACTGACTTGCGTCCACCCGCCCCGCCCGCGACACACGCTTCTCCCGCCGCGATACCCGCTCGCCCGCCCCGCCCGTACTTGGTGCACCTTGGTACACAAGTATGTGCTTGTCTTACACGCCAGCGGATTCCGCTACCCGCGCCGCTCCCACTGTAATTTCACACTAAGAGTCTGACGCCGGAGAAATTATTTGATAATTTCCTACCTTAACAAAAAAAACGAGGGACAGGAACATTCACAATGATATTGTTTTTATTCATCAAGAAGTTTAAAATATAAATGTTAGAAAATAATTCTAAAATTGTACTGTTTGTATTTATTCTAATAATTACGTATACAGTGAAAAGGCAAAATTGAATAAAAGTGCCTTTTCATTGTAACATATTCAATTTTTACTCAAAATTTTACATTGAAAAGGCACATTTGGTTGTATCTGCCTTTTAAACGTAATATTGCTCTTTTTATGTTAAGTTGAAAAAAAATAAGCTGATTATTTATTATATGCATTAAAAATAAAAATAAAATATTTCTATGGTCTTATATGTACTATATAAATGCAACTATTTACATTCACAAAATTTCGAAAAACATAGTTAAGACGTGATTTTCTTAACAAAATTCAATAAATATTTTACAATGCATTTGCTCGAAAAGAGCGTTTTCCAAGCAGTCAATTTGTGCGGAAAGTGTCACTTTTTTTCACTAGTGCTTTTTACTTTTCTGTTTTTTTTTTTTTTTGAGGCCGTCGTTAGCCCGTCTCGTCTCAGAGATTTTATTATTTAAGAAAAGTTTTTCACAAATCAGTTTTTACAAATCAGATGATGATGATGACGATGGCGATGATTATGACGATGGTCAAAATCAAAGAGTCAAAGTCGAAGTCGAAGTCAAAGTCAAAGTAGAAGCCGAAGTCGAAGTCTAAGCCAAAGTCGAAGTCGAAGTCGAAGTCGAAGTCGAAGTCAAAAGTCAAAATCAAAGTCAAAAGTCAAAGTCAGGAATTTTGTTTTTATCATTTATATACGTCGTCGTATGTTAGATGTTACACAACACAGGACTGCCGTAAGGCTCGCTCGTTTTTTTTTTTTTTTCCTCGCACTGTGCATAGTAAAACGTTGTCATCTTACGCACGTGTAGCATCACGTGCGTAAGATGATTTTCGAAAATCACCTACCTTCCGCACTTATAGCATAAATAACTATTAACATCGATTTTCTCAGTATTTACAAAATGTTAGATGTGCCTTTTTTAATAATGACGGCAGTATTGTCCGTACCTAATAATTTATTACATCGTTGATAACACTACTTTACAAAGTTTTTACCCCGAGATAAAACTGATATTGTATCGATAGAGTTATAAACCCTTACTCAAAAACTGAAGTTGGAAAAAAATTTGGACGTGCAATTTTGTAAATATGGATTATATTAATTTTTTATCATTTTTATACATTTATCTCAAAAACAAATCAAAAATGGGTCGTGTTACTCCTTCTTTTATACTGATTAGTATCATTTTCCCTAATGAATCCCTGACCAGCAGTAATCCGCTAGCATATTTTTATCCCATTATAAATCCGGGTAAAAACGTTCGCCATGCTCATCCATCACTCACGCTTCCAAGGTACTCAGGAAAAAAATCCAGGTGAGAATGTAAAAAATTTTTTTTTAACGACATATTCACTCCCATTCTTTGGTAATTTCTCAATAAATTGGAAACAATTTCTGCATAATTCTCAAATTTATTGTTTACCAAGAAATTTTTCACTACTGCTTTAAATGAATACCAACCATCTTTTTCGACCCTGGATAAGTAACCATCAAAATTTTCATCCTTTAATATCTTTGTTATTTGGGGCCCCACGAAGATTCTTTCTTTGAGGTATGCGTCAGACAAGCTAGGAAAAATGGTTTTTAAATACTTAAAAGCTTGTCCATATTTGTCAAGTGCTTTGGCAAAGTTTTTCATTAATCCCAGTTTGATGTGAAGCGGCGGTAAAATTACGTTTTTCGATCAATCAGAGGATTGTTTTTAACATTCATTTTGTTAGGTGTATATTCGTCGTGGTGTTGCGGATACCAGCCCGTATTACCTATTACCTAGGTGTATATACATTACGTATAGGCCAATATTTTTGAATGTAGTGGTCTTTCTTAGCTCGACTGTTCCATAAGCATAAAAAGCAGCAATACTTAGTATAACCACCTTGCAAACCAAGAAGTAGCCCCCCACAACTTTGAGATCTCCACACACTTTCCAATTGTGTTCTTCATATTTTATAACCTTTATTAATGTTGTCATCGACTCATATGATTCCTTGGAATTTACCGCATGCCCTATGGGAATAGATGGTTTTTCGTTGCCATTATGAAGCAATACTGCTTTCAAACTTATTTTTGAAGAATCTATAAATAAACGCCATTCGTCAGGGTTGTATGACTGGTTCATTGAAGCGAAAAGTCCTCGAATATATTCACAATATTCATACCCCTCCTTTGATGCTAAATACTTCGTGAATTGATCATGAATCCTACCGCGGTAAAAAGTCACTTTGAAGTCGTGACGCAAACAATTCAGATTTGATTTTTGAATGCTGTTAGTCTCTTACAAGGTCGTTTAATTCACCCTGTGATATTACATGTGGTTCACAATTCGGTTCTAACCCGGGAAGAGCTTCGAAATCAATGTCCTGGCTCGAAACCACCTCATCTACTTTCAACTCCATGAGCTGTGGTTCATTTCCCTTACTGGAACTGCTGGGTAATGATGGATAAGGAACTCCTTCAGAGTGTAGCACAGGTTTTGTGACTGATGCAACATCAGGATATTGAATGTGCTTTCGGTTTTTGCTGTTAAAACCTGTAGTTTCAGTGAGGCAGAAGTAACAGTCAGTAGTATGATTTGTTGGTTCTCTCCATATCATTGGGATGCCGAATCGTAAATGTTTTCTTTTTCCTGCAGCCCAGTTCAATAATATACTTCTACAATTTTCGCACACTACACCAGGAACCCATTTTTTATCAAGATTTGTTACCGAGATTTGAAAGTAATGGAAATAGGCTCGTTTTAGGGCCTCACTGATTAGTCTCTTCTTTTTTGACAAAATAATTTAACCACAACATAGCAAAAGTTATTTGGGTTTAATTTACAATGCCTTGATGACATTTTAAAACAAATGAAAATGTTTAAATAATAATTCAACGCAATAAAAACAAACTATTAACTCAGACACGGCTAACAAGATAGCTTACTTAGGTTAATGTGGGTAAGTATATCAAAAACTTGACGTGATAAAAATATGAGACATCTATTTTTATATAAAGGGGGTAGGTAGAAAACACATCCAATATGAATTATCTTTGGGTAAAAAAAAACCTTTTTTGTAAAATAGTGATAATTAAATTTAATATTTTGTTTATCTCAATTTGTGTATCTCAGTATTTTCCGATAGTATCCCGTCTACCATCATCTAGTCTCGGGCCCCGGGCTTGTGGTCAGCCACCCGGGCCCTTCCGGCCCAGTCCGACCCTGCGGAGGCACAGAAAGTGGTCAGCTGTCGTCAGGACTGGTGGGTGCTCTGCCGAGCAGGTTAGGGCAGGCACCATCCGTCCTGACTTCACGGGGATGCGAGCCGTAACGGTGAGCTGCCCCGTGTCGGCGGCCAGAAAAATCGCCGGGGAGGGCCAAAGGTTATTGGTGTGCTGGGTATCGGTGCAGGTCAATCTGCTCGAACCCAGACCTCTGAGGTTCTTCCGCTGCCATGTGGGCAACCACGTGGGAGCTAAATGCACCTCGGAGGTGGACCGCAGCGATCACTGCTATCGCTGTGGTCAGCCCGGTCACAAGGCCGGCTCGTGCGAAGCCACGCCACACTGCGCCATATGTGCGGCGGCTGGCAAGCCGGCCGAGCACCAGATTGGGAGCAAGGCCTGCGCCCAACCCGCCAAAACCAAAGCCAGGGGCAAGCCCTCCGCCACCGCCGTCACCGCCGCAGCCGCCGCTACTACTGCCGCCGCCGCTGCCGCCACCACCGTCGTCGCCGCCGCCGCCGTTGCCGCCGTGGCAGGGCCCTCACGTGGGACTCGGGGGCTGGCTAAAATGGACTGCCAATAGTGGCCCCATTACGCATCCTCCAGGCGAACATCAACCACTGCGCCGCAGCTAAGGATCTGTTGCTCCAGAGCATGGCGCACTGGTCGATTAACATCGCCGTGGTCGCTGAGCCGTACTTTGTCCCGCCCAGGGATTACTGGGTGGAGGACCTGAGCGGCTCAGTGGCCATTATTTCGTCGGCCGCCGCCAGTACCCCGTCCCTCGAGGCCGTCAAGAGGGGACGGGGTCTCTCGCCGAGTTCCACAAGTCCCTTGGGGAGTTGAGAGTCGTTGTCGTCGGGTACCATCCCCTCCCCGTGATCGTCCTCGGGGACTTGTCCTCCCATACATTCCAACTGCAAATGTAAGTTGGTCGACTATTACTAATTTTGTTTACTAAAGTAAACAAAATTTTGTACAATTTGAGCGCACACAAACTACTCAAATCCGAGATACAAGTATGATCACGTTTCTAAGTTTCGCATGATACTCAAGTGGCTCCCTATTCGATTTCGTAGGAACTCTCGGATATTGTGTCTGCTATTTAATCTCCTTCTCAATCCTAAAACTCCATCCTATCTGCGGGAGCGATTTTCCTACGCCCGTCCTTCTGATGTGCTTTGCAGGTCGCTTCTAAAAACCTTCTTAAGTCCCCTCCCCTCCCCACTCCATTGACTTCTACTCCTACTCCTTCACTGTGCACGCGGTGCGGTTGTGGAATTCACTTCCGCCCGACATTAGGGACTGCCAAACTGTTGCAGTATTTAAGAGAAGAGTGAAAGATCACTTTCTTTCCAAAGGTCGTCATAGTTGCGTAGGAATTTATTTTGTATTTTATTTCTTTTTTAAACGTCAATTTTTTATATTTATATTTTTTTTAATTACATTAATATTATTAGAATCTTGGTGATATTTTTATTTTTATTTTTTAGAAGTATGTATGTTTGTATGTATGTATGTAAGTAAGTTTATTCTCATATTATTTGTTTTATTTTGTTACGTGAATTGTTTTGATTTTATGTATTTTACTTTCTCTCTACTCTTACACACGGTGTCTACATCTCTTTTTATCCTCTGTCCTATCGCAGGTATGCTGGAAGAGATTTCTTTAGAAATAAGCATCACCTTTGTACGTATTTTTCTGTTCTTTCTTCTTGTCTGTATATATGTGTGTACATAAATGGTTCAATAAATAAATAAATACAGTAGTAGATACGGTCTACCTACTTCAAACATAGGCAATTTTTTCAAAAAGTTCAGCTGTGTTCCGTGCTAAAATACTCATCGTACGAGGAAAGTCATGGGAGATGAAGGTGCAGAGCAGTTAAGATCGTTGAACGAGACGTGATGGCGGGGCCCCAGCCAATTCCTGCGACAGAAACACAACACAATGTAAATGAGTATTTATTATAATAAATTACAACGAAAGGATAAGTATGCGATATTTGGCTTACCTTTACGGACTTGGCGAAACAGTCGCGTTATTTTGGAAAGCCCAGGTTCGTCAGACGGCTCTTCCTTCGTAAGAAACCTTTGTTGTCCGATCTAGTGGTAAGAAAGGGTCATCGAAATCTTCTTCTTAATCTGATTAGGGGACGAGAATTCAGGCAGGTCTTCCTCTGACAAACTTTGCAGAGAGCAGAGCATTTCAGCCCTGCTTTCTGGTAGGAGCATCTCCTTCCTCCGCTCCGCACCCTTTCTGGTTACTGCATGACAGAATTTCAGCAGGGTGAGGGGTGCTGGTTACTTGGTTGAGGTCACTGGTGTCAGCCCTTGCTGGCTTCCTGTCCACCCCCACTTGGTGGGCTGTTCATCTACCCCCAACTTGGTGATAGGTTATATTACACAGACAAATATCCCGTAACGCAGGGCGTGGAGAGAGTCGTCTTTTTCCCCACCATATAATGCCACAAGACATTTGTTGCCAGCAGAGGCTATCTCCTCATGAGTAGCGTCATGGTTGAGAAACGTGGTAACCGCGTCAAAGTCTGGCTGTTTTGAAAGAACGCCTAACATCTTACTACCATGATACGGGTTATAACGATGCGTCCTTCATCTCTCATGGCTTTCCTCGTACGATGAGTATTTTAGCCAATACTCTGCTCGGAAGACGGCTAAAACTGAACTGTACTTTGGAAAAATTGCCAATGTTCCATGTGTACACATACAGAGCTACAGCTGCGCTCACATAGTAGAAAATATTGAATACTTACTCCAAAAATGTACTGGATGACTTTACGTAGGATGCACCTTTAACACGTTCAATGCCGCGAGCCCTCCTGGAGTGTTCACCTAGTCGCATAAGGTATGCCAAGAGCCCTCGCGGAGGGCTCACTTTAAATGTAGGTTTTTTCTTAGCTAAATAAAATCTGATGTATATTTTAACAAGATTTATTAGGGTAGGCGTTGGTTTTAATATGCAAGTTTTATTTTTTTCACGGCTACAAATATTCACAAAAAATGTTAAAGGTTGGAAACTACGTATAGCGATAAGTTTTTTTTTTTGTGCCCTCCCACCTTTCCCACTCTGGGCGGAGCGGGAGGGTGTGTCAGACTCTTACTGACTAAAACCCACCTGTGCTCCTTCAGTTGCCTGTGAGTTGCCAGGTATGCTACGGTATCCCTTTCGGTCTTTCCCGCGACCTTGGCAGGCATCGGCCCTAGCGGACCCCGTCAGTTGTGCTGACATCTCTAAGAAGCGCGCGTGGAACACAACGCGCCGTCGATCCGGGCCCGCTATCTAATTACGCAACACATTTTCGATTTACAAAAGAGTCAAATTGGTTTCGTTTGACTAGAATTGCTTTCAAAAGTTGTAAATTGAAAGTAATTAGATAGCTGGTCCTTATCGCACGGCGAGCTACCCATTGCTCACCGTCCGCGAGCCTGCGCCTATGGTGGCCAGGAATCGACCTGGGATTTATTTATTTAAACTTCTCGCAAACTAAAAGTACAAAGGCGGACTGAATGCCTTAGGCATTGTCTACCAGTCAACCAAGGGTGGCAGGTGATAGGATGGCAGGTGTGCTGATTGACTGCGTATTAAGGAGATAATAATAATAAAAAGATAACATAATGAATTGTAAATAAAATAGGTACACAAGTATATAAATAGGTTATAAACTTATAATATACATATATACCTATTCACTATAATATATACCAACATTATATATATACGAGTATATATTATATATATATCGGCGCAACTACAATAGTTCGTCGTTCGTTCGTAATGAAATAATTAAATTCAATAATTTGATTGTTTAAAATTAGTTTACAAACTTATTGATTGATTATTACGATGTAAAATTACGTTAAACATGTTACCTACTTCTATTAATATCAAAATTAATTGTAATTTGCATAGTCTAATACTTAACCTAAAAATGTGCACGTGCGACGATCCCTATAAATACGGCCGCACTGTGAGCACTCGATTCATTCTTGTTCGAGCCGCTGGACAGTGCGGACCTCTCTGGGAAGTCGTTACGCTGTCAAATAAACAAAGCTTTGAAACAAGTCGTGAAGTTTTCTTTGAAAATCGAAGATGGGTGATCACCAGGAAAATAACACCAGCGACGTCAGCAATGCTGACGTCATACTTTTTAAAAATACTACGGAGGTACTTTCTCCGTCATCAGAAGTGGGATTGCAAGAGGCTCCTACCCAAGCCACTTCCTCATCAGCCCGTTCACCACCTGATCAACCGGAACCGACCAACACACAGCAGCATGGGCCTGTGTTCGTCACGAACACACCATTGGAAGCTGTAATACAATCAAGACCGCAAACATACACTCACCATGGAATGCAGATGAATGGGATACCACCACAGTTCCTGATGCAAATGATGGAGACGATGCAGAAAATGTCGGAGCGCTTATGTGCTCCACCCACCGAATCAAAAATAAGGATCAAGGACGTCTACTTACCGTCGTTCGACCCGGACACCCACATCGGTGTACGAGAATGGTGCCAGCATATAGATCAAGCGATTGAAGCCTACAAGCTGAATGACTTCGATGTCCGCATGAAAGTCTGCAGCCTGTTGAAGGGGCGTGCAAAAATGTGGATCGATGATTGGATGGTGACTACTAATACGTGGGAAGAGTTGCGGAAGAACCTCATCACCACGTTTGAACCTGAAAATAGATACTCCCGAGACATCATCATGTTCAGAGAACATGTTTACGATTCGACAAAAGACATTGCGGAATTTTTGTCACGCGCATGGATCCTATGGAGAAGGGTCACCAAGGACGAACTAGGAGACGAACACGCTGTGGAACAGTGATTGGATGCGTTAACGATGAGCGTTTGCGTATCGAACTACTGAATACCAGAGCAACCACTGTTCCTGAACTCATCTCGGTTGCAACATCCATACGGAAGAAGCGTGCTCACCCAAGCTCAAGCTCCACAATGCATATCAAGCGTCCACGTTTCACGGACAATACACAATCAACATCAAACTGCCGTATATGTAAGAAGACAAACCACTCCACCAACGATTGCAGATTCAAACCTTCAGAAAACAAACCTGAAGCTGATAAAAAGGATTCAAAAACAACAACCCCACCTACCTGTACCTATTGCAAGAAACCAGGTCACACTTACGAAACTTGCTTCAGACGTGAACGTTCGTTGACTTCAAACATGAACTGCGTAGCAAGCAATAAGCTGGCTCCAACCGCCATCAAAATAGGTGAAAGGATTTTGCAGGCTGTGTTCGATAGCGGAGCGGAATGCTCAATTATACGAGAATCTCTCGCTGCAGTTCTACCCGGTCAGAGGAGACCAGTAGTCAACTATTTGAAAGGAATTGGTCAATTCCCCGCACTATCGTAAACAAAACTTATAACGGTGTGCGTTATAGACACCATCAGTATTGAGCTGGAGTTTTACGTATTGCCCGACTATGAAATGTCAACAGACATTTTAGTGGGTATGAACCTGATTCATGGTACTAATCTAAGTATGATAATTACATCCAACGGGACGAAGCTAATTCATAAAACACTTGTCAACCATGTGAGTATGAGTACTCCTCTCTTCAACAACCTGGACTGTGACCTAACCAACGAAGATGAACTCTTGCAACTACGTCGACTTCTGAATAAATACGAACACCTGTTTATTCGTGGATATCCCAAGACTCGAGTCAACACCGGTGAACTAGAAATCAGACTGAAAAACCCTGAAAAATTCGTGGAAAGAAGACCATATCGCCTCAGTCCAGTGGAACGAGAGAAGGTTCGCAGCATAATTCAAGAACTTCTGGAACACAACATCATTCGAGAAAGTAAATCTCCTTACTCAAGCCCCATCATTTTAGTCAAGAAAAAGAATGGTGACGATCGGCTTTGTGTAGACTTTCGAGAACTTAACTCGAATACTCTACGTGACCACTACCCGCTTCCGCTGATTTCTGATCAGATTGACCAGTTGGCAAATGGGCAGTTCTACACAAGCCTTGATATGGCAGCAGGTTTCCACCAGATTCCTATTGGTGAAACCTCCATAGAGAAGACCGCCTTCGTCACACCAGATGGTTTATATGAATACCTCACCATGCCGTTTGGTTTGAACAATGCCTGTTCAGTTTACCAGCGATGCATCAACAGAGCTTTAGCATCATTGCTGGGAACAGCTGCACAGGTCTATGTGGATGACGTGCTGAGTAAATGCACTGATTTCCCTGAGGGAATATCACACCTGGAGCGAATACTCATAGCACTACAAGACGCTGGCTTTTCTATCAATGCTGACAAGTGCAGTTTCTTCAAACGATCCATCGAATATCTCGGAAACGTAGTTTCTGATGGACAAGTACGACCAAGTCCGCGAAAAGTAGAAGCTCTCGTCAAAGCTCCAGTGCCTAAGACTGTCAAACAGGTCAGGCAGTTCAATGGTCTGGCTGGATACTTTAGGAAATACATCCCAGACTTTTCTCGCATAATGGTACCTCTCTACGAACTGACGAAACAAGGTGCTAAATGGGTATGGGATGATAAACACGAGAAAGCACGTAACACAGTCATCGAGTGCCTAACGTCTGCTCCAGTACTTACATTATTCCAAGAAGAAGCACCCATACAACTATACACGGATGCAAGTAGCCTCGGATTTGGTGCAGTACTGGTACAGGTGATTGATGGACGTCAACATGCAGTTACTTTCATGAGTATAAGAACCACGGAAGCTGAAAGTCGCTACCATTCCTACGAGTTGGAGACACTGGCAGTGGTGCGTGCTATAAAACACTTTCGCCAGTACCTGTATGGGCGAAAATTCATCGTGATAACGGACTGCAACGCATTAAAAGCGTCCAAACACAAAAAGGATCTCTTGCCACGGATTCATCGCTGGTGGGCGTTTTTGCAAAACTACGACTTTGAAGTTGAGTACCGCAAAGGCGAACGGCTTCAGCATGCTGATTATTTCAGCAGAAACCCAACTGAGTTTGCAGTCAACGTTATGACAAGAGACTTGAACTGGCTCAAAATTGAACAGCGACGGGACGAGGAACTAAGACAAATAATGGACAGCCTTAGTGACAACAGCCCTGTAGAAGATTACGTCTTGGAGGATAACGTCTTAAAGAAGAACGTCAATGATCCTGTCTTCGGCCAGCAGCATAGTACAGTCGTTCCCAAGTCCTTCCAATGGAGTATTATCAATTCTTTTCACACGGCACTGAAACATCCCGGCTGGGAAAAGACATTGCAGAAGATCAGAGAAACTTATTGGTTCAAGAAAATGACTTCTACTGTCCGAAGATTTGTGGATAACTGCGTAATATGCCGAACATCCAAAGGAAGATCCGGTGCTATTCAAGCCCAATTACATCCAATACAAAAACCAACGGCTGCCTTTCAAGTTATTCATATGGACATAACAGGAAAACTGGGCACTTCAGATGATCAGCAGTACGTCATAGTCACCATTGATGCCTTCTCGAAGTATGTTTTACTCTACTTCGCCAGCAACAAAAAACCCACACTGTACATTGGCTGCTCTGAAACGTACTGTGTATCTATTTGGTGCACCAGTCCAAATCATAGTCGATGGAGGAAGAGAGTTCCTAGGCGAGTTCAAAGACTACTGTGACCAGATCGGAATAAATATCCACGCTATAGCCCCAGGAGTCAGCCGAGCAAATGGTCAAGTTGAAAGGGTCATTGCAACCATCAAGAATGCGTTGGTGATGATCAAAAACTACGAAACAGAGCAATGGCACACTGCACTAGAAGAACTTCAACTGGCAATCAACTGTACAACTCATCGTGTCACCGGTGTTGCTCCACTGACACTCATTACACAACGAAAGCACTGCGTTCCTCCAGAGCTTCTCAACTTGGTGGATATTGACAATGAAACCATCGATATCGAAGCACTTACTCGACAGGTACAACAGAAATCGATACGAGCAAGCGAACAAGACAGACAACGCTTCAACCTACGCAAAGCCAAAATCCATCATTTTCAAAGAGGAGACTACGTATTAATCAAGAATAATCCTCGCAACCAAACCTCGCTAGACCTTAAATTCAGCGAGCCATACGAAATCTGTAGAATACTGGAAAATGATCGATATTTGGTGAAGAAAGTTGTCGGCAGAGGACGACCCCGCAAGGTTGCCCATGATCAGCTGCGCCGTGCTCCACAACCGGGTGAACAGTTGACCGTATCGGCGGGAAACGAATCACCTACTCACCGAGACTCTACAGCACCAACCGAGCCTATTCCAACGACCTCACGAGAAGAGCTGCAAGAACAGCCAATCCGAAACCCACCAGAATAAATGGTAAGAAACTCAATTCAATATTAATAATTCCAAATACACCCACGAGAACCTTTACCGCATCTACGATACTCCGAGAACCTCCGAGAATCCTTCGAGAACCTCCGACAACCCTTCGAGAACCTCCGAGAACCCTTCGAGAACCTCCGAGAACCCTTCGAGAACCTCCGAGAACCCTTCGAGAACCTACAAATCTTCGAGAACTTACAAACCTTAATATTTTCATACATACAACAAAATTGTCATGTAACAACCAACATAGAAGCAACGCAAGTTGCTTAACAGATATCCAACTCAGAGAAAATCCTTCTTTACTTACAGGTTACAACGAGAATCACCGAGGCTGGTGCAGAGCGCGCACCGCCTGTCAGTATGGCCGTATCGGCGCAACTACAATAGTTCGTCGTTCGTTCGTAATGAAATAATTAAATTCAATAATTTGATTGTTTAAAATTAGTTTACAAACTTATTGATTGATTATTACGATGTAAAATTACGTTAAACATGTTACCTACTTCTATTAATATCAAAATTAATTGTAATTTGCATAGTCTAATACTTAACCTAAAAATGTGCACGTGCGACGATCCCTATAAATACGGCCGCACTGTGAGCACTCGATTCATTCTTGTTCGAGCCGCTGGACAGTGCGGACCTCTCTGGGAAGTCGTTACGCTGTCAAATAAACAAAGCTTTGAAACAAGTCGTGAAGTTTTCTTTGAAAATCGAAGATGGGTGATCACCAGGAAAATAACACCAGCGACGTCAGCAATTGCTGACGTCATACTTTTTAAAAATACTACGGAGGTACTTTCTCCGTCATCAGAAGTGGGATTGCAAGAGGCTCCTACCCAAGCCACTTCCTCATCAGCCCGTTCACCACCTGATCAACCGGAACCGACCAACACACAGCAGCATGGGCCTGTGTTCGTATGAAAATTCAAGGAAAAGAGGTAATTGAGATGACTCTATGCTATTTGTTTTAAAAGTAACTGCAATTTCCGCTTATATGCATACCGACTGGTGGCCGCTCTGATATCAGAACGAAGCGTATTCCAGAGAAGAATGGACTGAATATGAAAGGAAGAATTAACAAAGTCAGAAGTATGAGAAGATTGTTGGAAGAACGCAGATTGTTAGCGTGTGAAGAACATACATATTGAACTAGATATTAAAGTGAGACATAAGATAAATAGGAGGGGTGGGAGAGTTGAGAAGGGAGAAAAGCGTGGTCAAAGCATGCATATTTCTTCTTTGGCGAATGGATATCCATTTGAGCTCCCTGTAGCATCGACACATGATAATATTTGCATAAGTTGAAAATGAACCGGATACCGTTGTTGAGCAGTCCGTCGAGCTTATCGAGCAAAACCGCATTCAAGTCAAAGTAGCACACGTCACCATAGTAGTGCCGGACTAAGACTACTACTTGATGCCCTTAGCAATTCACCCCTGTGGGCCACCCTATCCACTAGCATCAGACTTAATTTTTTTATAACGTATTTATAACAACGAGGTAGATCATTACGTACCTTAGAATATGTACGAAAGACGAAAGAGTTACGTGGAGTAGGTATTACAATAAAAACCAAAGCATATTTTATTTATTTATTGAAATGCGACTTGCGACTATTACGTACATTCAATTCGCGGACAGTGGTTTTTAAGTTCAACGTTTTTAGCATATCTGCCTGTATATCTCGTGGCCTGATCTTAGAATTGATCATTTCGTGAAGTGTTCAACCATTTTATGAAAGGGTTGTATTTCATGAAATAGAACATCGACCTGTGGTCACACATCATGATGTTGTCTGGCCAGATCATTAAATACTCAATGTTTGACGATATGAACAGTTAAACGCACGAATAATTCATGATTTGGCCAAACATTAGTGGTTGTATCGTAAAATAGCTAGATTATCCATGGCTAGAGACGTTGATGTTGCTTTGTTTTTGTGGTGCATCATGGCGGTGGCATACAACAAATCAAACAAAGTATGAGAATTGTAGTCGACGGTTGTTGTACCGTTGATTCAGTATATATCCCAACACGAAGTGTAGTTGTCGGCGCTGATGTTCAAGTGTTGCACCAGTCTTTCTGCTTCACCTTTCAGCCTGGTCTTCAGATGCTGCATTTTTTTATCTTTATTCAATGTCGGGTTCTTGTGTATGGTTTCTAGGAAGAGGTCTTTGAAAGATATCCATTTGCTGTAGTGTACTGAAAATTCTGGGATTTCGATTCTCGGTGCTGAATGTTGGTGATGAGCGATGGACCACATCTTGCTTTTCAGTTGTTTTCTTGTGTCATCATATTTTACTCCGATGCTGTTGAACTTGTCATAGTACGTATGTTTCGAACCTTTCAGTAATGCTTCCAGTTCCCAATGACTGACAAATGATCGTCAAGTTCCCATTTTTCAGCTAAGACTTCAAAATCAATTTTTGCCATAGCCCGATCGATGGCCTTGAAGTTGCATTCCTGTTTAGTCAGCAAAGTCTTGGTATTCTCATCAGGTTCTCCTCCCGACAAGTCTGTCAGGTCGAATTTGACATTTTCTTCAGTAGTTTGCAACATTTTTTTAATTCCTGCTAGTTGTTTCGTACATGGTCTTTGTCTTACCGTATTCATCTTCCACAAAATAGTTTATGTTCCTGTCTTCAATTTCTTGCAACAGCAATGTATGCCATGCATTGAAATCCATCCATTGAGCTTCTAACGAGGACAGTCGCTTGTTCAAGTATTCCTTTGTTTTTCTGGTTTTGCTATCCTGGTTATAATTGACGAATAATGTTTTGATGTTTTCAAAACATTTCGATTGTAGCGATAGCTTGTTCACATTGATTATAGATGTTAGGGTCCTTGAAATTCTCAAAATACCTTCACTCAAAGTTCCGAAGATTCTCCTAGTAGTTAAAGAATCTTCTACTTATTGTCGAAGGCTCTTCTAGTAGTTGCAGTTAGTTCCAGTAGTTGACGGCTCTTCTAGTTTCTGAAGAATCTTCTAGTAGTTAATCTTCTAGTATTTATTGTTAACTGACCCTAATGAAATAGGTCAATCAATCAATGATTTCTTTATTGATCAGATCTCAGATCCACCCCTGAACGCAACTAAAAATACTGTAAGAATAACGTATAACCCTCATTCTATTTTTATGGCTCCTGTTGTCCATCAAGACATTACAAGGGTGATTAAATCTTTAAAGAACAAGAAGAGTTATGGATATGACGGTATTTCAACAAACGTTATAAAATTTGTCTGTGATACTATAGCTAACCCTCTAAGCCACATTATTAACGCAAGCATATCCGCTGGAACATTCCCCGATAGTCTTAAAACCACAAAGTTAAACCACTCCATAAGAAGAACAATAAAGAAGACATGGCTAACTTTAGACCAATAGCTTTAATCCCCGCATTTTCCAAAATCTTTGAAAAAGTAATTTATGAATCATTTTATTCATTTCTGTCAAAATACAATATATTATGTGAGGAAAAAAAAGGTTTTCGTAAAAATAAAAATATAAACATGGCCATATACGATCTAATAAATAAAGTAATGGTTAATGTGGATAAAAAAATACCAATTTGTGCCATTTTTACCGATATGACCAAAGCTTTTGATTACGTAAACCATGAAACGCTTTTGGTCAAACTTGATGCATACGGTATACGAGGGAATGCTTTACGTCTAATAAAATTGTATCTAAGAGGACGTTTTCCATATACAGAAATCACTAAAATATGCGTCAAATCAAAACGTGAGGTTAAATATTTATCTGGTCCTAGGGAAATTAAATATGGCGTTCCGCAGGGCAGCGTTCTAGGGCCATTATTATTCTTGCTGTATATAAATGATCTACACCGACACATCCCATTCCCTTCTGTGTTATTTGCCGATGATATTACGATCCTAATAGACTGCCTCAACAAAGAGCTTTATGAAGATGAAATAAATAATTCTCTAAAATTAATAATAAACTGGCTCAACGATAATAATCTTATCATAAACCTTATTAAAACAAATATAATGAATTACTATCGAAAAATTCTTCCTTTAAACCTAAAAGTTAATTATAAAGGACAAACTATTGATAGCGTTAACGTGGCAAAATTTTGGGGTATATTGATTGACAGTCAATTATCTTGGAAACCGCAGGCTGAAGAAGTTTGCAAAAGATTAAGCACGTCTGCGTATGCTCTCTACAATCTGTCCAAGAAAGTTAACGTTGATAGATTAATGGTTGCTTATCACGGTTTGGTGGTCTCTGTTCTAAGGTTTGGTGTAGTATTCTGGGGCAATTGTTTCAAAAGGGAGTCTATATTTAAAGCCCAAAAACGGTGCATCAGATTCATTTTTGATCTTAAGGTTACAGATAGCTGCATTCCTTTTTTCAAGAAACACAAAATACCAACTTTTCCTAGTATATACATTTTCGAAGTAGCTATATTCGTTAAAACTAACAAGCATCTATTTCCGGCATTAAGTGATACGAGGATGCGAACTACTGCCATGAGATTAAATATCAGAGTCTATTGTGTATTGGTAGATATAACACTGTTTTGCTTAAAAAAAACATTACTGGTATGGCACCTATTATATTTAACAAATTGCCAAATTGTATTAAGGATCAGCCCTTAATAAAATTCAAGAAACTCTTGTCGTTGCTGACAGAGAAATGTTATTACTCTGTTAAGGATTTTATAAATGATGAATTGTAATATTTTGCTTCACTTTATCTCATTTATTATGTAAATAATTTTACACTTAGTTGATCAATGATCTCATTTTGGATTTAAGCACCTAGTTTCTAAATTATCTGTAAATTAACTAATAATTTTTTGTATGCCAACAGGCAGAATGTACTGGGAATAATATGTAACTAACACCAATATTGTAACACCTGCATTCTATACAACTAAAGAAATTATCTTATCTTATCTTATCTAGTTGTAGTTAATTCCAGAAGTTGAAGGCTCTTCCAGTCGTCGAAGGCTCTTCTAGTAGTTGTAGTTAGTTCCGGTACTCAATATGCCTGTACTCTGGCTAGGTATTTGCGCCTTCTCAATTCAACTGGGGCGACCCTCTTCCGGGAGACCAACTGAACCGATTCGCTACCGTAACAAGAGACACAAACACACTAAGATACACGAAGGCTCGAAGGACCATAAATGTACGGGTTGTAGTAGTTAACTCCGTACACTGCTTTGCCGTGAAGGTTTGTAAGTATAGTTAGTATAGAGAAACACCGTTCTACTAAGATGCATTAAGTAGTTGAGTTTATTTATGTTAAGAGTAAGTTAGAGTACTAGAGTAGAAGGCGATTATTTATCTCAGTTGTTGATAGCTACACAGTTATAAGTTCCCTATATTTGAATTGGTTAGTCATGTTATTTTATTACGCTAAATTTTGACGCCCATCGTTGGCCTAAATTAGGTTGCAGAGTAAGCCGAAATGTACGACGATGAGACCGTACAAAATCACTACAGCAGTCCTCGACAGCATCAAACACTCCGAAATATTCAAATCATTAGAAAACCAAGAACTGGAATAGCAATAATATTGAACTCGTAAAAAATATATACCACACCAGCACCGCAGACATCAAACTGAGTAGGTGCTACAGGACCTTCGTTTAGGATACAAAAGGGTGTTAAGCAGGGTGATCCGCTCTCTCCGAAATTATTCACAAGCGCTCTCGAGATATTTAGAACATTGGCAGCCATGATGACCAAGAGCATTGAAGTCCGCACCAGAAGGTTGACAAACCTCCGATTTGCCGACGACATAGTCCTTTTTGCCCCCACAGCTCTGGAACTACAGATTGCTTCAAGATCCTCAAGCACGGCATGCCTCAAGGTTGGACTCGCGAAGAAGCGGTCTAAAACAAAAGCCATGACCAAAGTACCGTAGGGTCGACGTAGACGGGCAGGAAATACATTATGTCGCTGAGTACATCTTCTTGGGCCAGTTAGTTTCTTTCGAAAACAGGCAAGATAAGGAAATTAATCGCCGCATGGAAAATGCCTGGAAAACCCAACTAGCAAAACAGTCGAATAATGAATGAGTTATTCGGCTATAGATCGAATAAATGTTGAGTAATTGCTACGTAGTAACCACAATGTAGTGTAAAAGCGTTTATTACGACTTTTTTGCATTTTTCGCTTTTAAGTGATTTAACCATGTCGTATAAACGTTTACCAAGTTTCATGTTCAAGAAGCTACTATATGGCTGCTACTCGACATTACTATTTTAGAGCAAATTCGCCGAATAAAAGCTGCCAATTTACTGAAAAGTATCTTAATGTACTCGATTAGTCGCATGTAAGTGTTTATAATTCAGTTACTGAACTTGAATCGTTATGAATGCTGGTATAACACATTTATTGAATTAGGTGTTGTATAACTGAATTTTAATGATAATAAGCTATACAATATGCTTAATAAGCTATATAATATCGCATCCAGTGCACCAGTATTTTATTGAAAAATATTAACAATTTACTTGATGGATTACAATAAATAGAAAAATATTTTATGGAAATGGAAAACTATATTTTAATTAAGGAACCCCTAAATTTTCTAAATATGGCTGCATTATGTCCTATAAATGCAATAACATTATAAGTACAATTATTCGACTAATAACCGATAAATTGTTATGTAATATATTTACTTAAATTTGTTTAATGGATTTTGATCTAACATCTTGACAAAATTTGATAAATTTTATTTATTATTACTATTATATTATTAATCATTAGTGTGCCCCACAAATATATGTTAAATAACTCCTAAGATTTCATCGATAAAGTTACTTTGCATGTTCATTTACGTTTCCATATGCAAAATTCTATAGACAATACATTGCTATAACATTCTACATTAAGTAACAATAAGTATATCCAATACTTCCATATTTGTTCTAATAAGGCACACACAAAATTCCGTTTCGGCAAAAGGAATAAAATATTCATAAAATAGTGATGAAATATCTGATACAGAGCGAAATTGTGGAATAACAGCAAATTATTTACTTTAAACTGACAAAAAAGACGATTTATAGCAAATCAGCAACATTGACTCCATGATTTTGTTGATTAATAGTAACGAAAAATCTTTAATTCCATTAATAGTCATGGAAAGGCAGCAATATTGCTATTGCTACTCTAATTTGGTCCAGTTTTGCTTTTACTCGATAATTATTCCATAATTATGTTCCTTATTCAACAGTAACACTACTTGCATAGCACTATTAGCTGAATAATTTGCGCCCAAATCGCGTTGAGTAAACGTTTACTCCCTTTTTATACGACTTATTACTTCTACATTATTGAACTATGAGCTGACACAGAAACGTGGTCTCGACTATTATAGCACATGTTTTTGCCAGTTGGGAAGCTACTGGTCCATGAAGACGGTAAAGAAGGGCAATCTACCGATCTCCCTGAAGCGAAAACTCATCGATATATGTATTCTGCCTGTCCTAACCGACGGTGCTCAGACCTGGTCGCTCACCGAGTCGCAAAAGTTCCGCCTTGCCAAAGAGCAATGGAGCGCAGCATTCTGGGCGTAAAACGAACTGACAGATTAAGTAACACTACGCTACCCTCCAAAACGGGGATCTTAGACATAGGCAAAAAGGCTGCCAAGCTAAAATGGGATTGGGCTGGTCTTGTCAGCCTCATGTATAGTGACCGTTGGGCAACAGTCTCCCCACGGTGGCCCGCCTGAGGATGGACGGTGCCGCTGAGACCGGCCCAGGAAAAGGTGGTGAGACGACCTAGACGCGTACCGCAAGGGTTCTATGTTCTATGTTATGGGGTTTCCGCACTTAGTTCTTCAGTGGACCATTGTGCGTGGGCGTAGTATAGCAGCCGTTGGTGGTTACTCCAACCAGCTCACCTCCCTCCAGAAGTTTATTAAATCTCCTGGTCTGTTCAGAACATCTGTGAAAGATCTGGGTGTCCCGAGTGTCTGTGTTCTAATCTGGGTGACGCCTGTGCATTCAAAAAGCACGTGCGTGACGGTTTCCTCAGCCGCCATGCACGCCCTGCAAAGAGGACTGTCCGTCATGCCTATTGTGTGAAAGTGATTGTTCAGCGAGCAGTGGCCCGTGATGGTCCCCGTCACCAGGCGCAAGCCGTTCCTATCCGGGCGTAGTAAACGCCGGGTTAGCCTGGTATCCAAGGATGGCATGGCTTCCTTGGACCGCCTGCAGCCCGGTGTCGAGGTCCACCAGTGCTCCGCTTGAGTGTGGGTGAACTCTTGCAGCAATCTGCGTATCTGGTTGAAGGGTATGGGTACGAAAGGCTCGGGTCCACAGACCGCCGTGCTGGATCCTCGTCTGGCAAGTTCGTCAGCAGCGTCGTTACCTAGCGAACCTGTGTCCTTTTATCCATTGCAGTGTCACCGTGTTGCGGCTAGATACCGTTATTTGTTCTAGAGCATTTTGTGACATTCTAGTGTCAGCTGTGAGGTAATATGTTTTTTCCGTAAGGATTGAAGAACTGAGGCGCTGTCGGAGAGCGTATGTGTGTGTCCGTAACTCTCCTGGCCTTTAGGGCGTGGACCGCTTGTATGATGCCCACACACTCCGCCTGATAGACGGTGTTGAACATTCCCAGCGGGCTGGATATCTTTATATTGAAGTCGTGTGAGAAAACTCCAACTCCAGTCCCGGAATCGGTCTTCGATCCGTCTGTGTATACTCTCCTCTCTCTCGAGCCTGAGTAGTCACACTGTTCTTCTGTAAGCGTTATGTTGTAGTGCCTATGAAAGTGGTGTGTTTTCGGGGCTTTATCACAGGGTGATGCCATCATTGGTCGTCGTTTTATCGCATCTTTCTTTATACGTGTGTGCTTAACTCTGGAGTCTTTGCTAGGGTTCCTGATACATGGAGCATAAAGGCGGCTAGGGTCGCCTCCTCTCGCACGATGAGGTGCAGAGGAGGTAGTCCAAGCATTCCTGCAGGGCGGCAGTGGGTGTAATTCTCATACTGCCAGTGATTGCAACACAAGCAAACCGCTGCAGTTTTTCGAGATTCCTTTGGGCTGTGCTCAGGTCTGTCCTGGGCCACCAGACCAGTGAGCCGTATGTGATCATTGGTCGGATGATTGTGGTTTATAACCAGTAGGTGACCCTGGGGCTAATTCCCCAATTCCTGCCAAGCAGTCGCTTGCACTGCCACAGGGATATGCTGGCTTTTGTAATAATATAGTTGATGTGTTTTGCCCAGTTCAGCTGTTTGTCTAAAAAGATGCCCAGGTATTTAGTTTCAGTTGATAGGCTCAGGGTTGTTCCGAAGAATCGTGGTAGCTGTAGTGTTGTCAATTTCCTCTTTTTTGTGAAGAGAATCAGTTCAGTTTTTGTAGGGTTCACTGAGAGTTGGTGCCTGTTGCACCATTCCTCTACTGTTTTTAGGGCTTGACGCATGAGGTTGCATAGAGTGTTTTCGTGGGTGCCGTTTATTATAATGGTTATGTCATCAGCGTAGCCTACAGTGAAGTAACCAAGTACAGTGTCATTTACTGTGACTTGCACAGCTCTCAGTTTGAGCATGTTGGTGATCCACCCACTCATGGTCGGGTCTATGTTGTGACGGTTAAGTGCCCTGTTAATGCTGTAGAACATGGTTTTGTCAAAGGCGCCCTCGATGTCAATGAAAGCGGCCAGTGCTGAGCATTTGTAGTCCACTGCGCATTCAATTTTGGAAACCGCACTGTGTAACGCGGATTCTGTTGATTTGCCTGTGCAGTACGCATGCTGGTGTTTGTGGAGTGGTTTCATCCGAAGAGGTCTATCTCGGATGTACCTATCACATAGTCTCTCTCGAGGGTTTTCAGTAGAAAGGATGTGAGGCTTATATGTCTATAAGCCTTGGGTTGCGTGTAATCGGTTTTTCCTGGTTTGGGTATGAAAATTATAAGATATTTTTTGAGAAGCGGTTCTTTTAGTTCTCTAGGTAAGCCTTTAATCAAGATATCTTGCCAACGGGATGCGATATCATTATGAATATTTTTACCCAGCGCAATGTCTGGCTGTGGTGGTTCTCCTAAAATCTGAAGTATATCTTCTTCTAGCTGGGTATCCTCCTCTTGAATGTTTGCGGAACATAGATCGGGAGCAGAGGACGGTCCCGGCTCCGGAACGACAGCTTCTGCATTGGTATGTTCCAAACTAGTAGATTCATACGTTGATGTTTGTGGAATAGGAGAAATCAGACCAGGTATATCTAAGGATTCATTCCTTTGGTTGAGTGGCGAAGCTTCAAGATCGATTGGTGATGGTCTTGGTGACATCATGGGCAAAACTTGGTCTTCGATTTCAGAATCTGTGTGACAAATAAAAAAATAATCCGTTATTTTAAAACTTGATATGCATAAAACCGTCAACGACGGTAGTTAATTCAAGCTTCAACCGCCAACGACGGTAATTTATCGAAGCATTAATCGCCAACAGTGGTAATTAATTCAAGCATTAACCGCCAACGACGGTAATTGATTCAAGCATTAACCGTCAACGACAGTAATTATACTTTAAAAAATAACCCGTCAACGACGGTAATTAAATTATTATGGAAGAATAACCGCCAACGACGGTAATTATTTATGCAAATATGTAATAATTCAGTTATTCGCCAAAGGCGATTTAAAATCAGTAGTAATAGTAACACGTCAACGACGATTTTAATAACATTGTTTTTACTTACTGCTATCAGATGAAATTACGCGTCTTCGGCGCTGTAATTTCCGTTCCAATTTTTTAATCTTGTTTGTGATCCTAGACTCTTCTCGATGTTTCGTTTTGTTTCCTATAATATTATAACTATTATATTATTTTTCACTACAAAAAGTAACTAAAAATAAAATACGCAGTGGCAACCGAATATGTGCGAAGGCTACAGCACGATAACACAGAATGAGGATAAATGTCGGAACGGTCTGCTACGACGGCAGTGCGCAGTGGTGGGGTAAAATGTCAAAAAATCATAAACTTTAAACCATCGTGCATGGCCTACGGTAGATGGCGCTACTACACCATGTTAAAACGTAAATCGCAAAGAATGAAGCTGCGAAGCATAATGCTTTATATACAAACTCAATGGTGTAAACACAGATGTAGTTCAGTATAAATTTCGGTAAGTATTCCAAATTTAAATCACATTCTCCCCCTAGAGGTGAATGAAATTCAGTACAATTTTCTTTCCCTGTTTTTAACAGATTATAAATGACCAATAAATAAAATAATATAATATAGCCTCTTGACTGCTCATACGGGCGACTCAGGTTCACGACAAATAAATGAAATTGCACTTATATTAGATGACAATATGAATTGACCATTATAGTTTTGACCAGTTATTGGATCTCTTCACACGCGGTTATTTTGATACATTTTAAAACATTTCTGCATAATTATAAACAATTATGAGTTCCTGTTCTATTAAATGGTGTGGGAAATCGTCTAGAACATCCAGCTATAAAAAAGATGGCATAACTTTTCATCGGTAAGTAAAATATATTTATGATTTAATAATATTATGAATAATTGCAGGGCTCAAGCTACACTGGTTGCTTACGTAAAAAGGCATAAAAATGTATACCGCGTTGATGTCTTTTTGAAAAATCTCTTTCTCTCACTAGGGCATCTCAATACGTCTGTCCCTTTCTATCTGTACTAATGCTGTAGTGTTGTGACAACTTCAAAACAAAGTCTTTATATAATTTGACGATAAAAATTACGATGTTTCCTACTGGTAAAAAATAAAAAAGCTCTATTCGTCTTCTTTTATTTTTAATAACGCTATTCACTACAATAACGACGGCGGGCGACGTGTTTACTAAACGGTTATTGTCGCGCATTATAAACAACATACTATCTCAAGTAGAGATGGTATGTTGTAAAATACTAATGAAAAATTGAATTTCGCGGCTAGGTCAAACGAATTTATTTAATAAGCAAATTTATTTAATGTTTTATGCACAATTAAAAACTGCACAAATGAGAAATTTAATGCCTTAGGCATTTTGATGCAGAGATAAAATATAATATGAGCCAATTAAGTTCTATACTTTAAAACAGACAGTGACCTCCGAGTTTCTTTTCACATTCCTTATGACTATCAGTTAGGAAATCTCGACTCCAGCTAGCTTGTTAAATAATGACGTGTAAAAGTGATTCCTAATTGTACAATAAATAATTTGAATTTCACTTATGAGAATTCATTGTTCTATCCGACAGGGATGGATATTGCTATTATTTTTATAAGACATACTTTCAGTCCATTAAATAAGCTTCCTTTAATTTTAGCATTGATTTAATTGAATAAAATTGAATTTGAAGTGTTACGTCAGTGTTTTATTTGCACCCCGTTAACACCATATCACGATAGTTAAAAAAAATAAAAAATAATAATAGACGTCGATTTTATCGATATCGTTATTATTGTTGCAAAACTGACTTGCGCATCACTATCTTTCGAACATTCGTCCTGACATTGTTGCATCGGCCAATCACAACCGCTGTATTTTCTTCGTCCCCCGACCCGTAGTGGTGAGTCGTGTGCCTAGACGAAATCGGTCTATCAGGTCTCAAGTGGTTTAATTCTCTTTGTAAATGACTATTGTTATGTTCGCTTTTTGTGGCATAGAATGTCACTTTTTTGAGCAAGTGGTACGAAAAAGTTCTTTGTGATTACTGATTCTGACTTTTCTAGAGTACTCAGTTGATCCCATAGTCTTTTGATCCTTATAAAAAACAGGATCGATTGGCATCAATATTTTTTTGTGAATATTGCCCATTTTCTTGCTGTTTGTACTTCTTTTTCAAAATCTGTGAATGCAGATGTCTCAAATATTTAAGGACAGTCTCCTAAAAGTACCATTCCGTACCCGACTGCAGGCGGCAACTGCAGGCGACATGTCGCGGCGACAGGTCGCGGCTTCATGTCGCTGCAGTCAAGATCCCGAACCCGACCGCAAAGGGCAGCAGCCCGTATTCCAGTCAGTACATAGAAGCTAGAAAAACGTGTTATTGCTTGAACGTTGGCGGCACTACTGGTCTGCGGTCGGGCTACACTGCTGCCAACGACGTGTTGCTAGCTACGGAAGAAATACAAATTCATAGAAACCAGTGGTGTCTCGGCGACACGTCGCGGTCGCCTGCAGTGGCCTCCTGCGGTCGGGTACGGAATGGGTACCTTTAGACCGTTTTCCTGTAGCTACGTTTAAGATGCCCCTAGTGCCTCATCTCAAAAATCCATCCTGTATATAGTTGATTACTGTTCACACCGCCGGCGACTGTTCGTTTGTCGCAGTGACAAGAGCTAGGTATCAAAGCGAGTACTCGCTCAGCGACTCGACAGTGATTCACACTTGGAACCTACGCACGCATTTTAGCGAGCGCTCGTCGCCATCGCGCAATCGCTGCACGCAAACTTGTTTTTAGTTGTTAGCTCTTCTCGTCAATCGCCGGCGGTGAGACATGTGCCTCATGCTCAATTCCATTCGCGGCGACTTAGTTTTAATAACAGCGAGTAGAATGTCACACCATGCGAACTTGCTCCCGCTGATTGCAGTCACGAGTGTTCGAGGCCTTACGGCCCATTCACGACTTTGGTCTTAGCGGCGAGCGGCGCGGCAGCGGCAAGCGGTGCGTTTTACACGCCACGTACCCTCGGTAGCGGCTAGCGGCAGCGGCCGAGGTGGACGTATTTAGGTAGTCAGAACGTGTTCAAAATTATCCCTTGTGTTTAGAAAGCAGTATATTTTTAAAACAAGATATTCTAAAATTAGAGGAGTGCACGAACTGAATAAAGATCGATATAATTTCAGTTATAAACGCCTCTGTATCCATTACCGCCACAAAATCGTCAATTTTTTTTTTGTTTATAAGTTCGCAGCCGAGTCCGTCACACCTACACCGCTATCCGCGCCGCTCTGTTTCGTGGCGTCGCACAGTGGGCCCATACTCAAAATTAGTGGACTTAGGCAACAAAGTTCAAATATCGATGCGATTTTTTTTTATATGACGTGTTATGAAATTCCTGATAACTTTTATTCTTATAAAATTTCTTCCAAAGTTGATAGTTTGTCTTGAAAAAAATTAATTAGATTTTTTTGTATGGAACGAATCACGTTTAACTTTTTTTCTTCAATTGTGCTAATATGTTGGGTGTGTGGCGTGGCGAGTATATGATAGCTAGGGTCATTCTCTATGCACGAAAAAAATAATCTGCGCCGGCCATCCGATGCAGCGCGAGTAAGATTTTATTTGCCATTTAAAATAAATTCAAAGTATATTTTTTGTCTCATTTGGCTGTTTTGACCTTCTTTTTAGTTAAATATATAGTTATAACAGCGCATAGGTACTTATAACTAGTAATTCTGGTAGAGATTTAGTTATTATTGCATGTTATCGGTAGCACCTGCATTGTGATTGATGACTCGTTTGTGCGCTCGCCTAAGCGCATAACTAATAAGTCATCGAAAAATG
Source organism: Agrochola lota (assembly GCA_947364205.1). Classification (NCBI taxonomy): domain Eukaryota; kingdom Metazoa; phylum Arthropoda; class Insecta; order Lepidoptera; family Noctuidae; genus Agrochola; species Agrochola lota. Next base: position 11,596,183 of record OX376236.1, read on the forward strand.
CTCGTCTCTGATTGGCTGAATAATTTTCACTCACTGTTATGTCCACTACTTGAGTAATTAACACTGACTATAAATATAAAGACATTCATTAAGTCCATCTAGTTTAACCGTCTCTCTCTGTGTGTGTACAGGACACCGTCGGGTACCTGTGCAGGCACAGAGGGAGCCGCCCCGTGCTGCTCGGCGTGCATTCGCCGCCGCGGTCGCGGAGGCCAAGCCCAAATTTTAAAATGCCGAAACCCGGCACGCGCGGCTCGTTAGGCCGCGATGCCGGGGATCAGGAGGAGCGTCCGGTGTTGGACCGGGCGACGTCGATGCCTAACATAGGTGTCGTGTCGTCCGGTGCGCCACCGGCCGCATCCAAGAAGAGTACGACTGCAAAGAAGAAGAAGAAGGAGGTCGCTGCCGCGGTAGCTGCCGGCCCACCGACGACATCGGCGCCTGCGCGCGTTGCGCCTACGCCGTCGTCGAGCCGGACGCACGCCGTAGCGGTCCGTCCACCCGCGTTTCGCCCGGTGCCTATCCAGGCACCAGGGCCAAACGCCAACCCAGGCCGCGCATCGCAAGCGCGCGCCCCGGTACCACCCGCGCGCGCGTCCGCGCCCGGGTACCCTACCTCGACTGCCGCGCGCCATGCCATGGCGCAGGCGTACCCCGCGCTACCCGCGCCGCGTACCCCTGCGCCGTCCGCACGGCCCCGCGCGCCCCCCGTCCGAGCTGCGGCTCCGCCGCCGCGGTTCGTGTCGCCGCCCGCGCCATCTGGCGTGCCTTCAAAGAAGGTCCAAGCTGTGCCCGCTCCGCGCACCGCCGCACCCGGCCCCCGCCTCTCGCTGGCGGGACCGGCGATGGCTGAGCAGGAGCGGCCAGCCAGTGCCGGCCCGTACTATAGGCCGGCACTAAGTCATGTACAGGCGCCCGCCTCGCCGGCGCCCCCCCGTGCATCCGCCTGCGACTCGCCCGCCATGCTGTCGGCATGTTCCTCCCGTGTGGGGTCGAGCATGTCGCTGGCGTCCGTGGGCTCAGTCGCATCCGGTCGCGGAGATATGTCCCCGGACATGACTCCGCGATCCGGTCCGCGGCCTACCGCGGGCGGATCAGCCGCCGGGGTGCTGTCACCGGCATCACCGACACCATCGCTGGGGTTCAGCTTTGAGTTTGAGCTCGAAGCCAGACCCCAGCGACGAAGAAGAAGCTCCGACGAGACCGCGTCGGAGGAAGCGAAGCGGTATTGCCTCGACCCGCCGCGGCCACAGCGCGATAGCGCGCCGCGGGGTCGGGGTACGCCGATGTCGCCTACTTTTTCCGACGCGGTCCGCCACCGCACACCACCGCAGTCGCCTACACCACCGAGACCGACAGGGGTGAGTATTGCAAACTCGCCCCCCGCTCCCGTTGCTGCCACTGCCCCCTCTGCTGCCGTCCCCGGCGCCGCTGCGTCGTCGACGACGAAACAAAAGCCGGGGAAAAAGAAGCCGAGATTCCCGCCGCTGGTAGTGGAGACGCTACCGAACTGGGCGACGCACTTTCGGGCCATTAGCGCGAAGCTGGGCCGACCCCCTAATGCTCGTCCGTACGGGACCGGGGTGAGATTCACCCCGGAGACCGAGGATGAGTATAGGTTGGTCCAGCGCTACCTAACTGGCCTGGAAAAGAGCGCTGGCGTCTCCTGGTTCGCGTACTCGCTGCCAGCGGACAAAAACATGAAGATAGCCATTCGGGGCCTACCGGCGGACACGGACCCGAAGGAGATCGAGGAGGAGCTCCGGACGCTGGGATACCAGCCGGAGTATGTGCGTCACATTAAGGGCGCACAAGGACGACCCGGCTGCGTGTTCCACGCGATTTTAAAGAAGACCCCGGACGTCCGAGCTATATTTGACACCACCGTGTTTATGTTCATGCGTGGTGTCAAAATTGAGGCTTGGCGTGGAAAACGTGGGCCCGCACAGTGTCACCGGTGCCAGCGGTTCAGACACAGCTCGCACCAGTGCCACCGACCGCTCGCTTGTGTGCGATGCGGAGGCGAGCACGCGGCACGAGATTGCCCACGCCCGCGGGAGGAGCCGGCCACCTGCATCAACTGCGGTGGCCCGCACCCCGCGAGCAATATAAAGTGCCCCGTGTTCGAACGCGAAGTTAGGAACAAGCGGGCGGGGACCGTCGCCATTACGGCCACTGGTCGCACAGCGGCAAGGCCGCAACCAGTGGCCCTTATAGAGGCTCAAGGACCGACGCTGATGGCGGCGGCCAACGAGCCCACAGAGAGGACCCAAGCCTCCTCCTCCGGGCGGAGGAAGAAGAAGAGAGGGGGAAAGGGCAAGAAGAAACCCCCCCCCCCTGAGACCCAAGAAGAGCTCCCTAAGGTCGCCCCTGCCTTAATTATCGCGCAGGTTGCACCAAAGGAGGCACACGAAACAGTACTGGGCGAACCTACCAGTAGCGACAATACGTCGCTGCGGCAGAGTAAGAAAGCTCGTAGGTTCGCCCAAAAACCGCAGGGAGCCGCTACCGTCGCTACCACCGCGGTCAACGCCAAGACGGCACAGCGGAAAGTCGCGGAACCAGAAGGGTTCCCGGCAGCGACGAGTGGCGTCGCTACCATCGCCTCCCAACGGAAACAACACACAAATAAGGACTTCACAACCTGCGCGATCAAGCTCCTAATGGACTTGATTAGAGCAATAAGGCAGGGCCGAGATATAGAGACAGTGATCCTCGACGGTCTGGCCACACTTTTAGCGCTGTGTGATGGCTAGGCCGCTGAGGATTGTACACTGGAATGCCCGCGGCCTTAGGGATAAGGTCGCCCCCCTCCGCCACCTCCTTCGGGATCAGAGCATCGACGTGGCGCTAATTAGCGAGACATACCTGGGACCTGAGGATAGGGTCAGGTTCCCGGGCTACCATGTCTACCGCAAGGACGAAAGGTCGGCGCTGAACATCCGATACCGTGGTCTGGCGGTACTTGTGAAGCGAAGAGTCGTCCATCAGGAGCTCCCCCTGCCGTCACTCAACACATTCTACGCGCTGGGTGTGCAACTATACGTTGCCGGCGGGGACATAAATATCTATGCGTGCTACAAGCCGCCCGCGGCTAGCCTCGACGTGGTTGAGCTGCGGGCGCTACTTAGCGCGCATAGTAATGCAACTATCCTAGCCGGCGACCTAAATTGCAAGCACCCGGCGTGGAACTCAATGAGAATGAATACCGGGGGGAGACGGCTCTTTGCGGACGCGGAAGCCTTCGGGTACTCGGTGTCCGGACCAGAGACGCCCACCCACTACCCAGATGCAGTCCTGAAGATGCCAGACGTGCTGGACATCGCGGTACACAGAGGGCTACGCTGCCAGATCACGCAGCAAGTGATAGACGACGAGCTACAGTCGGACCACCAACCGGTGCTCGTCGTCTTATCGGAAGCGCCGGCCCGACTGCAGCCATTAGCGCCACGTCGAATCACCGACTGGATGGCATTCACAGAAAAGATGGAGACCACCACGCCGACTCGGCCTATTGTTTCCTCCGCGGACGTAGAGCAAGCGGCGGATGACGTCACTGCTTGCATACAGGGCGCCCTAGAAACGGCGACCGCAGTGCAGCCGCAAGGGAGAGGGCTATTGCCGCCCTTGCCGGCGCATATTAATGCTATGATCGCCGTGAAAAGGCGTCTTCGCAAGCAGTGGCAACAACTACGATGCCCGACCCTAAAGACGCAACTTAACCGTCTCGCGGAGAAGGTAAAGGCCGAGCTATCGGCCCATACCGCCGCGGGCTGGGAAGAGAGAATAGACGCAGCCACGGACAGCTGGCCGTCTGTACACAAGTTGTGCCGCCAGCTGACGAATACCCCAGCCCCGGTGCGCCCTCTACTCAACAGCGACGGGGCGCTTAAGTATGTAGCGGAGGACCGGGCGGAGGTCTTCGCCGAGCACCTGGAGCGTCAGTTCCGCCCTAACCCGACCGCCGACATGGAGCATGTCGCAGCAGTCGAGAAGCACCTAGGAGACTATTTCGCAATGCCGATAGCTCCAGAGGAGGACCCTATCTTCTTCTCGCCTGGCGCAGTTAGACGCGCCATCCTAAGGACGAAGCCCAGGAAGGCCCCCGGTGCTGACGGTATCACCAACACAGTGCTGCGCCATCTGCCGTTCCGTACGGTAGCGGCGCTGGCGCGCCTGTTTACGGCGATACTGCGCACGGGGGTCTTTCCCACCTCGTGGAAGGAGGGGCGCGTCATAATGCTGCCCAAGGCGGGGAAGAACATAGCGAAGCCGGAGAGCTATCGGCCGATCACACTCTTGCCGACGGTCTCCAAGGTGTTCGAAGTACTCCTGCTGCGACACCTAGAACATCACATTGCCCCACGCCCGGAGCAGTTTGGGTTCAGGGCGGAGCATAGCACGACGCTTCAGTTGTCGAGGGTACTGCACCTCCTAACAACTGCGCTAAACAAAAAGGAATACTCGGTGGCAGTATTCCTCGACATGGAGAAGGCCTTCGACCGTGTATGGCACGACGGCCTTATATATAAGTTGGCCATGTCCGACGCGCCCCGTCGCGTTGTAAGGGTGGTCTCCTCTTTTCTGTCCCACAGGAGCTTCAAGGTGGTGGTCGACGGGGCGCTATCCGGTGCCCGCATGGTGATGGCTGGCGTGCCCCAGGGCAGCTGCCTCTCGCCGGCGTGTTACTCACGTTACACCGACGACATCCCCACCACTCCAGAGGCGACGCTCGCGCTGTATGCCGACGACGCCGCGTACATCGTAAACTCGCTTAATGCGAGGTACGCGGCGGTCAAAATGCAGCGCGCCCTCGACCTGCTCCCCGATTGGCTGTCGAAGTGGCGGCTAACGGTTAACGTGAGTAAGACGCAGGCAATGGTCACTGGATCGGCGCCTCTCCCACCACCTATGAAGTTACATGGAGTCGACGTCGATTGGTCGCCCCGGGTCAAGTACCTAGGTGTGACCATCGACCGCCGCCTCACGATGGGGCCCCATGTTCGCAATGTCGCCGCGCAGGGCAGGGTCGCCCGCAACCTCCTCAGGCCCGTGCTCTCCTCCCGCATCCCGGCGCGCGTCAAATTGGGCGTGTACAAAGCGTACGTACGCCCAATTTTGACGTACGCCGCCCCAGCGTGGTTCGCCCTCACAAGGGAGTCGAGCCGCAAGCTGCTCCGCGCGCAACAAAATCTTGCGCTGCGGACCATTGTTGACGCTCCTCCCTTTGTGAGGAACGATGTGCTCCACAGGGACCTCCGGATGGAGAGCCTTGACGAGTTTGTGAGGCGACTCGCGAAGGTGATGTTCGCGCGTGCCGACGCATCTGCCTGGCCCCATGTCAGGCAGATAGCGCCATTGCACGCGCGCCCACCTGACGCGAGACCCCTGCCCCGCGACCTGGTAGCGGACACGTGACCCCATCGCACCGGACTGACGCCTCGAGTAAGCCGCACCCAGGTTACACGCGGCTCACTCGATATAATAAGACTCTACAGATGTACACATACATCTGTTGCGCGGCGTGTTCTAGGTTAATATAGGCATGCCGCGTAACTAAATACAGACAACCTATACTCAACAGACGCCTACACAACACGTGCGAGCGCGACGCGGGCCGCGTAGCACGTTGACACTGAGCGGCGGTACACTACAATACAAGCCGCTCACACAAACACGACTGCTTATCCCTCAATCCGTAAACGGCTAGATCTGTGAGCGGGGCGAGGGAAAGCTACATATCTACCTGTAGGAGCGTCGAGTCGGCATCTCCGTCGCTGGTCGTCTTCGTTGGGCCTCCCCCAGGCAACTGGGGGTCTCACCTGGCGGGGACAGACCGCCGAGATGCCGTGAAGAAAGCGACGCTATAGTATATAGCGTCGTGGCGCGCCTACAGAAAAATTCATAGCAACCATTCACACAGACGCACTTTGCGTGCGTCAATTCCCCGAAGCCGTTCAAGGCGAACACACCGAGGGGCCCGTTTTAGCGGGCCACCGTGACGCATCCGCGGGCGAGGGGCGACGCCCCGACCCCGCTCGCCACGCCCCCTTGCGGGGGCGTCGCGACATCCCCGACAGTCCATCTAGTTTCGCTCTTGTCGCTTATTTGTGAACACAGTGAAATACTTTTATTTTTATATTTACATTAGAACTATGGCTGGATTTTGTACCAACCTAGATCTTTTTGTGAAATTAAGAAGTGGCGGTGATCTGAAAAATCATATGTTTCTATATGAAAGTATCATTTCTCTCTTGACTACCGAAGTTTCTGAAGAAGACAAGAACCGAATCAAGGAGTTCTGTCGACTTTTTTGTGTAAATCTAAATAAAAAGTGGATAGAGTCAAGTAGAAATCAAAAAACTTTTATGAATCGTGTAAGTAATCGCAAGTGGTTGGAAAAAAACATCAACTGGCCTGTTTGTGACAGTGTTGACCTGAGAAGTGAGATGGGCTTTTCGGACGCAACCTTATCTGAGCCTGTGGATATAGATTACCATGTTCCTACTCTTGCAGTATGTTCTGCGGAAGCGGGAACATCTACAGAAAAGGAGCATAGAAAACCGTTCGAAGAGTTAAGTAATAAGCAAAAAAAAAGACGTTCTACTTCCATAGTAGAAGAAAATTCCGAGGAAGATTTGCAGCACTGGTACATAACAAAATTGAAAGACAACGGCAAAACGAATCTGGCAAAAGTGGTCGAATACCTTTCCAGTAATCCAGATGCGCTATCCGAAGTAGACGAGCGACTATTCAAAAAGCAGAGCTTAAGCACTGTCTCTGAAGATAAGTGTTTAGCTCTTTATACATCAGTTGCGCTCTCGAAATGGAAGTACTTAGCTCTTGGACAATTTCTGAAAGAAGAAAACTGTGCTGCCTTTCCATCTTATCCAAAGCTTGTAAATGCCAAGAAAAGATGTTACCCACCACAAGAGAGTATGGAGATTACCGAAAAAGGAGCTCGCATTAAATTGCAAGCGCTATTGGACTACACTGTGGAGAGGATTTTACTAGATATGACTTCTGTTGATAGGTCACAAAATGAAGAGCTCAAGTTGACCTGGAAATGGGGACTTGATGGTTCTTCGTCGCAGAGTAATTATAAACAGAAAACGTCAAACACAGCTACAGAGTTCGATGATTCATCAGTAGTCATGATAAGCATCGTCCCTCTTCGGCTAGTGTCTACTAGCCCATCAACTGGGAATGAAAATATAGTTTGGGAGAACCCCACACCTTGCTGAACTCTGTACTGTCCCACCAGAGAAGTTCACTTTCACTTCGGAGACAGTTGATTTTATAAAGTCTGAAGAGTCTGAGATGAAAAAACAAATTGATGAACGACTATCTACATAGTGTGGACATATTATTGTATCACATGAATTGCATCACCATGATTGATGGAAAAGTGGCCAATATTATTGCTGCTTAGCCATCATATGCAACGTGTCCCATTTGCTTGGCAAAACCGAGCGAGATGAATAATTTAGACGCTTTGACTTCCAATCCACGTCGTGAACAAATTTACAACGAAGGAATTTCTTCACTGCATATGAAGATTCGGTGTATGGAATGTATTCTCCATATATGTAGATAATTATCAACGACTTGCCCGTACAAATTTAAATGATTTCACCTATCATTAACAAAATTAGTATAACCTGAAACTTATTACGATATTTATTGAACAATAGATAACGTGCAGTTACGAAAAATAACACAGCCAATCAGAGACAAGCATTTTTCGGTGACTTGTTTGTTATGCGCTTAGCCGAGCGTACAAACAAATGAGTCATCAATCACAATGCAGGTGCTACCGATAACATGCAATAATAACTAAATTTCTACCAGAAGAATTAGTTATAAGTACCTATGTGCTATAAAAACTATATATTTAATAAAGAGAAGGTCAATCAGCCTAATGACACAAAAAATATACTTTGAATATGTTTTAAATGGCAAAAAAAATCATAATTTTTTTTTTTTTTACTGAATAATAACTCGCGGTGCCGCGGATTGCCGGCGCTGATTTTTCATGGATAGAGAATGACCCTAGCTATCATATACTCACGCCACACACCCAACATATTAGTACAATTGAAGAAAAAAAATTAAACGTGATTGGCTCCATACAAAAAAATCTAATTAATTTTTTTCAAGACTAACGATCAACTTTAGAAGAAATTTTATAAGAATAAAAGTTATCAAGAATATCATAACACGTCATATAAAAAAAAATCGCATCAATATTGGAACTTTGTTGCCCAAGTCCAAAAATGTTCAATATGGGCCCACTGTGCGTCGAACTCATTCGCTTGTACTTTTGATCTCGCCGCTCCCCGCACCGCGCGCCGCTGCAGCGATTCGCTCCGACAAAACCGCGCGCGTTTTCGCTATGAGCGACGACTCGTGGCGTGCTTCAAACATTTTCATACTTTTGTTCTTACCGCTCGCCGCCCCGCGCTTAGCCGCCGCTCACCGCGGCAAGGTCGTAAATGAGGCCTTATGGTCTGTTCCGAAAGTATCACATGAAAATGTAAATAAATGGATTTGAAACGTGCCTGTTGTTGTAGTGCCACTAACTAATTGAGTGATCTGATTTGATTACGTAAACCCGAAATTCTAATTTCGCGCGTATTTTTTGCGGGGCTGTCAGTTAAATCACCATAAGCATGTTTCATTTAATAATTGAGGTTAATTTTCGTTGACGATTTTTCAATTACAATTTTAATCTTGTTATTCAAACAATAATTGTCATATATAGTGGTAAGATATAAAGTTAAAACCTTCTAAATACAAATGAGTGTGTTAATAATTCCCTTTAGAGCGATTGTGTAAGAATTAAACCTATACAGGATTTGTTTACACTCTTATCTGATACTTTTGGTACAGACTATAGTAAATCCTTTCGCTAGGTAGGTACCTACCTACCTAACCTAACATAGTTATTCACATTTTTTAAACTGAGACCACCAACTCTCCAATCAATAGTATTGAAAAAATAATGATTAAATAGCAAAGAATAAGCCAATAAACAACTGGTTAGATATAAAAAATAGGTATTAAATATGATGTTGGACAAACTCAAAACATAAGAATAATACTTCCATTAAATATATTAAAATGCAAATTTGGAATCTATTTCTTTGGTTGATATGTATAATTGCCAAAGGAGGCACAGCATTATTGTATATAGTATAACAGATAAAATAGGTGGAAATTTCATATATCACAGTTATTTACACAACCATTTGAAGTTGTACAAAATTGGTTATAATTATTAAAATGCTTAATTTCTTAATCTGTAACATTATCCAAGAATACATGTAGTTCATAACTACATAATAATAATAATTATTATTATTATTTGGCTAATGTTACACTTTCACTACATCAAAGTAAGAGAAAAATAGTAAACTTTTAAAAACAACACTCATCACTATTTTTCATCATATACCCTGTAAATAGAGATTTCTTACAATAAATATGTATTAGTTCACTGATAGTACCTATTTTTCATAAGTCCCATTTCGTTAACCTATAATTTATTGAAACTGTCCGAATTTATACCAGTAAAGTTCAAGATCATTTATCATAGTTCACCACAACACTCATGATTATTTTACTCATCAATAAAGTTCAAAGTTCAAACACAATTTTTTTATTAGCAATTAATTATCAGATATTATATCAATACATTAGGGGTTGACACGGTTTTATCGTCGATCACGGTATGATCTGTGTGATTCACGTTCACGACTACGAGCACGAGAGCGATCAGTAGTACGCCATAGAAACTCATCCACCGAGCGTTCATAAGACCGTTTATCATAAACCAACACTGAACGAGGATAGTCAGCTATGTCGTAGTATCGCGGAGGAGGTGGAGGTGGTGGTGGGGGTATTCCATCATATGTCGACAGTGCACCACTAAATCCAGGCGGGGGCACATAAGGCAATGGTGGCAACTGATGATGCATTGATCGCATATATTCAGCTACATAGGCTTCAGCTGCAGTGCTACTACTGTTATAACCCTCCCGGTTCCGTCCAAACCACATTGGTAAGCGTTCCCTCATGTACGGTGATGGGGAGCGTCGCTTATAAGAGCTTGATGAAATACGATTCCTTGGAGACATAAACATCTTTCTCCTACTCCTAGATGATGTGTTTAAGCGGTTCCTAAAGTTTGATCCTCTAGATGACAAAGGAGCACGATATGTCCTGTAACTGCCACCACTTTTCAAGTAGCCCTTTTTTGATGCTTCCTTGGATTTTCTAAGTATTGGAGTCATTTCTATCCCTTCATCTTCTGGAAAGAGCCTACATAATTCTTCAGCAACTTTAGGCTCAATCTCTTGGCCATCTCTTCCAATTTTAACTGGCTTTCCTTCATTCCATGGATTGTATAAGTGAAGGGTGCTACTAAAAGGCAACTCTTTTCGACAAATCCAATCCACTTTGAAGACACCATCTAGAACCTTGGCAGACAGACCAGGGGGTAGCACCCATGATATAGGGGCAACATCTCGTCGTGATTCACTGCCTAAACGTGCGAAACCAGCAAACTTGCCACTTTCCTTAACTGAAAATATTAATAGCACATTTCTGGATTCTCTATAAGCTTGGTTTAAATTGGCTTCATTTTGTGGCAGTGTAGACCACACACCTTTCGCTTTCGACAATGTTATATTTTCTGCATTGTTAGATTTTATCAAAAAGAAACGGGTGTCCCTAAACAGATAATTCAACTTAGTCATATAATCGTATGTCTTTACTTTGCTGCTGCTGCTTGTAAGGCATCGTCGTTTATTTTGTACAGGTGAATGGCTTGCTGACTTGGTTCGTTTACGATTTGCGCGTCTCTCTTTGGATTTGGTGCTAACTGAACTAATACTTGGCGTACTCGATTCGCTTGAAGATGTACTAGTCACTTCACTCCGTGTATCAAAATCTTTTCCTTCCTCTAATTGTTTTAATTCCTCGCCAATTTCTGCTTCTACTTCACCAACGCCAAGGTTGACGGCGTCGGTGTTGTTGGAGACCTCCATTTTCAGTTCAGTGTATATTATTGATAAAAGAATTTATTTTGTGAACACAATCAATTACTATGCCAACACTTATTTATAAGCATAGTATTTATATCTAAAAGAACATTATGTATTATTTATATTATAACATTATTCAAAATAAAAATAACACGAAACAATCAATTATTGTTCATTCACAAGAAGTTCAACTGTTCAAGAATCAAGCTCTCACTCATACACATGACCAGTGTTGCCAGATCTGATTATGAAAAACCCGAAGGGTGACGCTGTAACGTCCGTAGTTATTACTTTGAGGTCCGTAGATATCCATAGATTGCCTTTAAAAAATCCGCAGACCTACAAAAATAATTATTAACTATAATCTGACTATTTGGAGCTGCATTGGCTTTAAAACTAGTTTCTAGTTGTTAAAGAAAAACAAAATCAAATGCTGGCAGCGCTGCTCATGAGTCATGAGCATGACATCGACCACACATACCACACAAGATTTAAGTGTTGCCAGCTCCAAAAGTTCAATTTTTTTTTTCTTTGTCTAAATTATTGTTTGTACGACAAAATTATCGTACATTCAGTATAGTAGGTATAACCGATCGAAAAAAACCCCGTAATACTTTATTTTTGTTGGTGATTTTCTTTAATTTAGTCTGACCCGTTATTGTGCGTCTTGATTATATAGGTACAGATTGAATATGAATGCTAACAAATGACTGAATGATATGGGTATAATCCGATTTTTATAACTGTGCGCCTGTCAAAATATAAAAATGCCTGTCGAAATATTACAGTATAAATGCGGTTTTAACAATAATAACATAAAGAATAATAGGACAGAACTGTGGAGACGACACGAGTTGTGTAGAGCATATTATTAATAATGATAATATGATATGAGGCGTCGGGGCACTGAGGAGGTAACCGGACAATTGCATTCAACACTAACAATCTACCTACGGCTTTGACTGCTCCAAGCACACAGTTATAAAAATCGAGTTATACTTGTCAATGGCATAGTCTCTAGCAGCACAAACTGTATCTGTTTGCCTATAGTTTTGACTAGTGAAGATTTTGTTCGAGACGTAAACAAGTAAGAAAATTAATAATTGCACTGTTGTGAATTATCCCCGACGCCTGTTATCGTACCGCGGTTTTTTTTTTTTTTGGATAACTATCCCATAACACAAGTAGTGCGGATATTCGCAGACTCTCTGTTATTAATTATTAGTACAAGTCTTCCACTTATCTTTTCAATCAACATAGCAAGAAGTTAGTTATTTAAGAAAAATGATATTATAACAATTTTTATTCAAACCTCAAAATGATCGTACATTTTAACGTAATTTATATCGCTATCGTACATTGTATCAGCTACACGCCCCCATAATTATCGTACGGTATGGCAACACTAAGAATATGTTTTTTTTTTGTTGTTGTGGAGCTTGGAAGCTAACCCGTACGATAATTATGGGGGCGTACGATAATTTGGCCAATGGTACGATGTACGATAGTGAATGTCAAATGTACGATAATTTTGAGATTTTCTGAAAAATTCTATTAAGTTCCAATAACAAAACGTATTTTTCAAATAAAAATTAATCGCAGAAATAATTTAAAAAAATGTTATTGTAGGTACGTCAACATCAACAAGTAAGTCTCTCTCTATCTCTTTCACTCTCTAGTTTTTTATTAAATTTTCCAATGACAACACAAAAATATAAACTAAAAAATTTGTTAAAATATGTTTACGGTCTGGGCTGCTAGCGCCACTACTTGTGAAACTTGGCATATACTTCCCCCTTGACTCTAGTATATAATTATTCATTGCCTTTTGAGTTATAGTTAGTTAGTTAGTTTAAGTCTTAATAAATGTTGTTTAGTTTGAGATTTTACTTGTAATTTTTTGTATAAATTCTATTTTCTTTTTCTACTCCACTTTTACCATTTCATAATTTTTCATTGAAGAGCGGGATCTCCTAGTACAGGTATATCTTTTACTTTAAAAGGAGGTCCCTATGTAAGATTTACTGTAAAAGTTGTACAAGTTTCTACAATAAACCTTTTTTTTTTATAGAAATTTGAATTGCTTATTGATTTGAGTTTTGGGTTTTTTTTGTAGATTTTTCTTTTGTACGATAATTTTGCCCAAAAAACGATAGTTTCGACGTGGGAACTCGATAATTTGAACTTTTGGAGTTGGCAACACTGCTTGGAAGACACGGTATTTTGAGATAAACAAAATGGTATTCTAGATAAACCGCAGGGCCGCACAGCATGCTGATCGCACGTTTGAAAGCAATTAGGATTTGCAGAGCGCTAAATTTAATACTGCAGCGCGAAAATGAGCTCAGTCATTAGTCATTACATTTCACGTGGTGAATGATGTGATGTATGAAGTCTGGTTTAACCTTTTTTTAGAGGAGTTTCCGGCGGATACTTTCTGCCTGGTTAATGTCTGTCAGCTGATTTTAATATTGTAATGTTGGTAGCATTTCTTGAAGGCGAAAAAACCGCGTAGAAGTTTGAAGAATTGTGTAGATAAATGTAGTAGTATTATTTATCTGGTTTAGATTAGTGTTGTTTTTGGCATCTATTACCTGTAAAAATGCATTATGTTCAAAAATATTTGGAAAAATTACCAATATCAACATTTAATACTAATGCAAATGCCGGTAAAAAATCATCAAACATATCCCTGTACTGTAACTATTACAGCTTTTACTCACAAAAGGTAAGACATTAGCTGAACTCCTTCATTATTTTTGCCAATTTCTTATATTCTCTCCTATCAGTAATATAATGTGCTTTACCACGGATTTATCACGACTGACCCACCTTTTTCGGCTATGAGATCGTTAATGATCTGGCCGGGTTCTATTAGTTTGGAGATAGCGTCCAGCTTATAATATCCTCTTTATGCATATTGTTTGTCTGTATCTCCAATCGAGCACTGCTTAGTCTGAAGTTTTATATAATTTTTTTACAGGTTCTCATGACTCTTTACGAAAAGAATATTGATTTTGAGCCTTTGATTGTGGACATAACTAAAGGCGAGCAGTATTCGTCATGGTTTCTGGATATTAACCCTCGTGGTGAAATCCCAGTATTAAAAGTTAAAAATGAAGTGATACCGGACTCCACTAGAATTTTGGATTATTTGGAATTTTATTTAGATCCAGGTTTGTTTGTAAAAGTAAAAAATTAAAGATTTTTTATGTAAAAAAAAATATTCTCATGACTTGTTTTGATTTTTAGAATTATCACCATTGATAAATGTGTCTGCGGAGAGTAAAGTGCTGGATAATATCAACAGATTCCGTGAGATGTTAGAAGCACTACCGGCTGGCTTGATTACAGTGGGTTCATTTTTTCACCCCCATTTGAGTGGTACTCCTAAATTACCCTTTATTCTGCCGGTTCGAGAAATACTTAAAAGTAAGTAGGTGTGTACCTAATCTGTGTTTTATTAAGGGCTGAATGAAAGTTGTACATCAACCTTGATGTTGATTTAAAATATTAAGAATGGTTTTTTAATTTATCAGATTGGCTATTTTTCAAAACTTACTATGATTTTTTCCTAAAAAGACATAATTTAATGTGTGATCCAAAAAATGGAAATGGGTTTTTTATTTCTTTATTTGTATCACAAAGATATACCTGTCTAAGCTTAACTTATCTATCCTATGTAGTCGCATAAAACCAGTTCCTTGCTTATAGGTGGAGACTTAGGTAATTCTTCAAATTTAAGAAAACTGGCAGAAGAAAACCCTAAAGCTAGAAGTATATTACTTTACAAAGCTGAGATACAAGACCGCAAACATGGAATAATAACCAATGAAGAAGAGTATTCCAAGGTTCTAAAAATTATTGATCAAGTATTGACTCATGTTGAAGAACAATTGAAAAAGCAACCTGAAGGTAATTTTATATCTGTATCTATTGTAATTATTTCTATTGAGATTTTTAGTGTAGTATAAAATGTACCTACAGCTGACGTGTCCAGTTAAACTTTATTCAGCAGACTTGGCCGGTTTTCTAGTGTCCCATACCAAAAATTATAAACAGGAACCTTCTTAGTGTGACTGTATGTCTGTCCGTCTGTCACAGCTGCTTATTTCAGGAACTGCTAATGCTATCGACTTTAAACAACAATGGCCATTTCGGACTAGGATAAAACAATTTGTGACCGAGATGACACTTTTGCCATTCCATTACTATCAATTACATATCGAGACCCCTCCGTATCTCGGAAAGCACGTTAAGCTATTGGCCCCGGCTGTCATTTGTATATCTTCGACAGTCGCTACAGGTAGTCAGAAGCCTGAAAGGTTCGTCGTCACCCTCGAAAAACTTTGAAAACGACAACAATAACGAAAAATTACCAAGAAATCGCAGCCGCCACCTTGGATTTTAATTTAGAGCTGGTATAACAAGACTTAAGTACTTACTAAATAATTTAATAAACCATACATGGACCATTCGGCGGATTAGATAAACCAAAAAGGTAAATACAATTAAAAAGAAGCGTAAACAGTTTATTAGAATAACAATTGAAAATCAGAAAGATCAGTTAGAATAATGGCACCGCGTAATAAAAAGATCACAATGAGAATTTTCCACTGACCACCTTTAAAAGATTAGATGGTTTTTAAAAAGACCAAAAATTAAAACCCGCAATAATTAACTAAAGGTTCTCAATGTTTGAAGTTCAAAAATTTGTTTACCGTGCTGTTGAATATTTCCATTTAAAAATATGTATATCACAACCCCAAAAATCGTTTTGCGTAATTACGTAATTCTCCGTACTTTTACAAATTATATTAATGCCGTACTAAGTTACTAAGTAAGTAACAAGTAGTAAGTAAGTAATTACGGATTCTGAACAAACTACTTTCATAATGTGCATCAGTCACACGTTGTTTACATAGCCATACGAAACGACATAATTTATTAATATGATAGCATCACACGTTTTTTAAGAAAAAAAAATCCAAGCATATTATGAGAGTACCCATTGTTCTTTGGAATGGTAAATAAATAATGCTTGTCCATCTGTATTACAAGTGAAAATTTGAAACAAATATCGTTGATGGATGTTTAGATTACCTACAGGAAAAAGAGCACCTGTATTTTTGTAATGAGTGATACAGTTGCTGATAAGGATCAAATACTGCATAGAAATAATATTATGTACCATGTAATAAAATCCAAAGAAATTTTTACTATTTTTATAAATAATGGAAAATAAAATGTTTGTTTCCGCCAAAAACTAGGAGCACGCTTGGATGCAGAACCACCGTTCCGCGGCGCGTTGTCAAAATCGGAACTAACGTTATTTTAATACAATTTCACAAAATATTTACCAACAGCCCACTTTCAATGTCATTCAAGCGCCAAAAGATCCTTGTAGCAATAAACACCTTTGTTTAGCGGTGCACAGAATACAGTTTTCCATCGTTATACTGCGAATAGTCTCCAACTAAAATGGCTCTGTGACATCCGGAACGACGGACAATCAATCATTATTGTAGTGCAATTTTTTCTTCTTATCATTATCTCATTCTAGTTTGGGAGCTAGCGCAGGTTTAATTACGTGCGCTAGCGACCGTTGCACAGACTGCTCGTGTAGTTTGGAACCTTAATTATGTGAGTCCGACTCGCACTTGGCCGGTTTTTTATTTAATTTTAATTCCGCCAATCTAGATCGAGTCAGTATAATTCTTGCACCTTATACGTGCATATTTTTGCGGAAATCCCTTAATTAAAAAGGTTAATATGTTTATAAGCGACTTCTATTATAAGGTCAATAATTTTGATTTATGGGATATTTCGGATTATGTATTATAAATAACTTCCGAGAAATACTAACTTATTTTTGCAGTCCGTAAATCAATACTGCGCATGCGTAGGTAAATGTTAATCCCAACTGCATTGTTCGTGGTCCGACAAACACTTTGCCAGATTTTTTACAGAAGGATTACCTCTTCACAATTTTGTCGCGCTATAGTCCAAATAGACTCGTACATTTTTCACCGGTTGACTTCATCACGTCAACGCCGGCTGTCGCTGAAAACCAGCGCCGCAGCTGTGTCTCGCATGGTCGCAGCATTATGCGGGGAGATGGTCGTTCTCCGTGAATGTGAAGCTTATTTTCCCCCAACTTGTTCTTTTTGTGTTTGTGTTATTTCTTAGCGTCATTCTTTTTGTTTTTATTACTTATCTATTTTTATTTTAGGTAACTGGCTGTGCTGTGAAAACTTCAGTATTGCTGATATTAATCTTACTATTCTCCTTCAACGTCTTTGGGAACTTGGATATGAAGGTAGATATTGGGAGGCAGGAAAACGTCCTTTATTAGAAAACTATTACAATCGTGTGAAACAGCGAGAATCCTTCAAAAAGACAATACCCAATTTACCAGTTCATCTTAAAATGATTGTTATGTCACAACCACCAGCATATTTGTGTGCTGCCGGTGCTGCATCTATCGGCGTTGTTGTTGCAATTATATATATCTTTAAAAAAATTATACACTAAGTTGATAGGTACCTAATTATACCTACACAGTATTACGAAATCACAACATTATTTAAGTTGAATGTTTATTATTTATGTACCTACATTACCCATATCAGGATGTCCTACGTGTAACTGAATCCGCGCATCAACGCACAAAATATTTACCTACCTACCTACGTTTTTTTTCTTCTAAAATATAAAAAAAATATTATTACATAATATTTTAGAATTTATTTTGTCTGTCATTCATTACTCAATGCGTGTTACGTGTTGTATCCTAGATCATACACAAAAGCTGATAGTTTTTCATTTCAATCAATGACCGTCTACGATCATCTAGGTGGTTCTATATTAAGTAGGGACTACTCTACTTAACATAGCATATTTATCTAATTTGATCGGAAACATTCGTATGTTTCCTATCAAATTAGTTTCAGGTTGTGTGTATCGGTCCTAATAATAACCACGTATGTTATTTGCATCCTGGCCATATTCTGAAAACAGGAATACCACCACAGTCGTGAATCCTACCTTAAGAACAGCAATTATCTTTAGGAATATGGGGGGATGCATTAACTTATTCTTCTTTATTAGTAGGTATAAAAATGTAAATACTAATGGTATGTATAATATATTCTATATAAATAACCTATCATTGTTTATATTTAGTTAATTATTGTACGTTTGCTAGCTATAAAATTGAAAGTGGCATGCTCCCAAGTTTTCAAAATTGTTTTCTACGTCCGAATTCATGAAGTAGTTGGTACCTACCGTTATGGACTTATGGTACTTAAATATCTGTGGGTGGTGTCCATAGTGGTGTCAAATAAAGCTTATTGAAGTCGGTTGAAAGTATAAAAATTCAACAGTTTACAGGCTGAGTTTTTCGATGGGATGGGGTGGGGCTTAGCATAACACGAATAATTTTGGCAGTAGATAAAGTAACGTAAACGGAGCACATTCATTATCATTTTTTTTTAAATTGAAACCATTAGTAAGTCATTGCAATGTAACTCTTACCTCATTGTAATTTATATTCACTTAATAATATATAAAAGTAAAGCTCGTTTTTGCGTTAAATTAAGGCCAGGCAGCCTTAATTTATTGAGGAATCCACAGGAAAGTCTCGTTAATGCAGCCCACAACCTCCTAGGTTGACCTGCAAAATGCCAATCCCAAAAAAAATAAGGTTGCTAAAAATATCTGCATTAATTTTAATTTATTCACATCCTGACATAATACATATTTATGAAACAAAGACCCCCGCCGCGTCTGTCTGTCTGTCTAAACCTATTCTTGAGTATTCATGTTCTGTGGTCTAAACGCGTTAAACTCAAAAACTACCGAACAGATTTTCAAACGGTTCACAGATAGACAGATACACACATAGTGGACAAACTTATAACACCCCTCGTTTTGCGTCGGGGGTTAAAAAACAATATCGTGAATGTGCTCTTTTAAAAATCAGATGCTCGTAGTCGTTTTACAAGGAAAAATTAATACCCGCTATCTAATTACGTAACATGTTTTAGTAAACGATTACGACTAATTTGTTTCATTTTGACAGTTCAACAACATTCATTGCGTTATTTACGTTGTTGAGCAGACAAATTTTTCGAACTTATGAACCAATGGATTAGCAATCTGTATAAAAACGATTCAGATTCTGATTGATCGTGTATTACGCAATTAGGGTACAGGGTTGTTTAAGACGGGGCCATTGAAAAAATGCGTCATTTGCGTAGATTAGGGTCTACTATGGAACCCACTTTAAACCGACTTCAATTTTTTTTTTAAGTCACCGGACGTAGATCCCACCGGCGCAACGCCGAACACAGCAAGCTGGCTTGCCGGCAATATTATGATCTGTTCCTGACCACATGTACTTAAAATATAATCAATAAATTATAAGCATTAGGGATAATAATGTAGTTACAATAAAACAGTATTATTTACCTTTGTTGTTTATTAAATATTTATTAAACTGATAACATAAATGTTTAAGTATTTTCTTTTCTTGACTACCTTGTGACATAAACCTAATAATTTGGTTTATTTCCTGTTTAAAACTGTTGATGAAATAAATTATGATACCCTTATTAAATCAGTAGCTGTATGATCATGATGAAACTTCAGTTGCTATTTTAATAATTAACATGTAACATATAAATATATAAAACACAAACTTATTAATTTTATTTATATCACACACAAACAGAGAAAATGCAAAATAGGTTTTAACTAAATAGGTTGTGCTGTTACACATTTGAAAATTATTCACAGGGGCTAAAGCAATAGTCTTATGTCATGGGTGCCATATTGAAACCCAAGCAAAATGAGGGATTCTCAGGAGTTCAGAGTTAAGACTAAATTCCTGAGTGCAGCAAGGTCTTCAAGCTTGCCCAATACAGAGATACCTTTATCCCCGAGAATAGTCTACTTTTCACATCAGCAAGTTCTAAAAAGCAGATAGATTTTCGAATATGTTGGTGAAAGTTCATATGAATTTATAGTTTAGGTTCCAAATTCAAATCACATTATTGACCAGCAGGTTATAATGAAATTCATTACAATACAAATTGACAAAATGTGTCCAATGTTGTTAAATATAATAAATTAGATACAAAATTTTCATTTTTACTTAAATATGTAAGATGTATAAAAATTACCAACCATAAACCATACCTACTGTAGACTTCAAAGATTCAAAATCTTTGATTCCAAACAGATTTATCCCCAAACTACATCTTATGCTAATACCCATACCTCAAAAATACAATCCTACTAAACTATCTGGCTTCTTCTTTAATATTTTCTGAATCTTGGTTGGCGTTAATTGGCATCCCCATAAAATATTTGCCGTTTGTAGAACTTCTCTTTCGATATACCGGTGTAGTCGATACAGGTTTGTTCTTATTATTGTATCTAAATATACCTTCTCCTGCTAAATTAGGTAAAATATTTGGTATGGTATACCATACTCTATAAGTAACAAACCAAGTCAGTATTGCTATAACACCACTGATAAATTTTTCCACCATGATATGATAGTATAATATTGTTGAAACAAGCATTACATCCCATAACACTTGCAATAAAGCAATGGCTATAAAAAATCCTCTTACGTATGGTGTGAAATTCTCATATGAAATTTTTAAAATAGTTAATTCATCGTTACTTATATTCTTCAAAGGATTAACACTGGCAGATTTGTCTTCAATACTGCGAGCATACTTTTCATCTCTTATGTAGTCTTTTATTCTTTCCCAGCCATGGATTGCTTTTGCCTCTTCTATCATGACCAAACTTGAATAAATAAGAATAAAACAGTGGCCAGATATATCAAACCCATTCCAAAAATGCCCGTTTTTTAAGCATGATATTTTGTTGTCATATATTTTAGTATTACAGCGCCCATAACTAGTTTCTATCATGTTGAAAACAGATGTCCACATATACCAAAACACAGTAGCAACAATTAGTCTTGATAAATGAGCCATCGCTATCGTTCTTTTCTTTCCACAGCATGTTGTGTAGGATGTCAATAAAACATAAGGCACAGTCATGAACAGTGTCCAAAACCATCCAATTTTTACGAAATATTGATTGAATATGTTATCACTCCTCGAAAAGTATGTTTTGGGAAATGTCAATACGTCTGCAACAATAGATAGTAGAAAGAGAGCTCCTAAATATACAGCTATTTTTAAATTGGTGTCGAAGAACAAAATCTTTTTACAAATGTGCACGATCATTAAGACAAAAATTTCTAGTATTGTTGATTCTTCACGGGTTGGCTTGGTTCCTTTACTTTCAAGTTGTTCATTTTGCACTTTAAAGTTCATTCGGGCGCTTTTGAAACTTCCTCGGCTTGTCATGATTTGAAGATTTTCATTTGCACACTTATTTGCGAATTTCTCTAACAAACATAAATAATGCTGCAAGTTATATCAGCAAACTTGTTTCTTTTGTTCAAAGGTTGGTCAACCATGGATGTATATTTTTAGAATCTTCTTAGCTTTCCTACCATATCAATCTCGGAAATAAAATTGTAAAAAGAGTAAAGAATGACCTTGAAGAAGCAAAAGTCATTGAGTAACAAGAAATAATTGTCATGTTGTTGTCAATGTCAAATACGCATGACACGTTGCGTCGTTCTGAACCTTACTATTTGTGTGGAACGGAACAGAAGAATTTCTATGTTTTGGATTTTTAATCACAAAATTTTGTTTACACTTGTGAGAAAATTAGTGGAAATCTTATTAGATATCAATAACATCTGATACAGGGGCCCTGTATCATATGTTATTGATATCTAATAAGATTTCCCGTGAGTCAATAGATACTAGTGACACCTGCGGCAAAAGTTGTCAGTTTTCTTTCGCATTCAAACAAACCTCAATCTTGGCAGGGCAAAGTTTGGCAAGATGGAGACCTCCGTTCTAATACGGATGAGACTTGCTCTCCAGCCAATCTTGCCAAACTTCACCATTTACAGGCACTTTTGATTTAACGGGTTTATAAACAAAGTGGCCACAGTCTTATTCCGAATATTTTTAAACTGAAATGTCGTTTTGTTCGTCTTGTCAATGACAACTGTTAAAATAAAAATGAGTTCAGCTCTGAGTAAATTTTCATCAAAAAACCAGAAGCAAAAACGCCAGTCCTCAAAATGTGACATGCAAAATCACCTCAATCTATGTCGACCAATCACGAGCCTGTATTTTTAAATTTTCAACATGTCTGATCCGTTGGTTTTCAGGGCCAAATGAATGAATCTGCCAAAATGGCAATAATTGTGAGATGCAGATACGCCTCAATCCATTGATGAAATACAAAGACGCCTCAGTCGTCATAATTTTGTGATTTTTGATAACGTCTGATCAGCTTTCATTTTAATAGTAAAGTTTTAGGGAGTGTTATTACTTACGGATTTTAAAATAAAACAGACCTTTATACTTATCGAAACAAAAAAAAACATGATTTACTCAATTTCAATACCTTACGGAGGTTCTAGGATTGAGGTCACTTTGCTTCTATACCCGTCAATTGTCAAAGAGTCGGTCAGTTAGTCAGAAAGCTGAAGCTAGTTACCCATTCCAAAACGTAGATTTCTATGGAGAAGAACGGGCAAGGAACTCCAAGGGCACTCTTTTAAATAAGATAGGTATTAAAAAACTCTGGGTACATTATTCTTGTTGCTTCAATAGTTTGAAAACAATGTAAAAAAAACAATTCAAAATATAAGGTTAAAAATAAGTGGCGTGCTAAAAAAAAATTATTTCTATGTAAATAATTACATCAAGCGCTGCGGTCCAAGGGCGTAAGTAATGTAATTCGTTACATAGAAATTCATAAAATTTTATTGAGCACCCAAAACGCAGGGTACACACGGCTACACATCAAGCTTTAAATACCAATTTACGCTGATCTCACATTGTATAGGATTTCCGTACAATCCAAGGTCAGCTTATAATGGAAATATATAGCTTGATGTGTAGCCGTGTGTACAAGCCTTAAAATTAAAATAATTATTACTGTTTTTATAAATCTGTACTCTTTATTAACCTCTGTGAACTTTTGGTAATACTAATCGTTATAAGGGCGATAGACGTGCGAGCTAGCACGCGTACTTATGGCTCGGCGACCTCAGTCGCCCGTATGTCATTACGTATTAATATATTATCTGTGGTCATACTAAGTACGCGCACTTACCACTGAGTAACTGTGCGTTTGCACTGGCGAAACATCGCTACAAAACATGTTAAAATCTCTAGGTACTGTCAAAAATTGTATGGAACATTGACAGAAAATAGAGATTCCAACATGTTTTGTTGTGAATGTTTCGCCAGTGCAAACGCACAGTAAGTTCGTCGGCGATCCAAAAGGTTTGTTTTTTGTTTTTTTTTTCCTTTGAGAGAGATTAATATTTTAATTAAGTCAATCTGACAGATTGATGTTAGCCCCCCGATTCGATTATTTTAAACTTTTGTAAATGCTAATCGTTCGAGACAGTTTAATTAAGAGAAAAGAAAAATGATGTGAGAGTAATAAGTTTTTATGTAAAAACGATTTGTTTTTTTTGTGGGAAGTTGGCTCCTATTCAATCAAAAATGGACTAGGACGTAATTTTTTTTAAAATGGTTTGAGGGAGTTTGAGAGTTAAACAAAATCGTTAGAGAGTTAACTTTGCATTTGGGTCGAAATGTGCTAACACCTTTTTTTTTTGTTTTTTTTTTTCAGGATGGGAAATCATCAAATGTCTTCTCCCGCTCTGGGCAGAGCGAGAGGGTGTGTCAGACTTTTACTGACTAAAACCCACCCGTGTTCCTGCCGTTGCTGTGTGCCGGGGCCGCGTTATCCCTTTCGGACAAACCCGCAATCCCAGCAGGCATTGGTCTTTCGACCCCGTCGGTTGGTGCTGACATCTCTTTGAGGCGCGCGTGGAACATAACGCGCCGTCGACACGGGCCTGGTCCTTATCGGACGGCGAGCTGCCCATTGCTCACCGTCCGCAAGCCCGCGCCTACGGTGGCCGGAAGTCGGCTCTCGACTTCCGACGCCCGGGGCGTCTCCTGCGGCGACTACGGCCGCGAGGGCGTGCAGCTTGCATCTCCATCGCGCGCTCCGCCTCCTCCTTCGCGAGCATAACTGCTTCGCAGAAGGAGGTGACGGCCTCCCATGCACTCTCGCTCCGAACCATGGCCTGAACCAGGGCCGGACGCGAGAGATCGCCGCCACCGATCGCCTCCGTGAGGACACGGCGGTGCTCCGCCCAAGCCGGGCAGACCTCCACCGTATGCTCCACCGTGTCCTCCGGGCGATCCACACAGTGGTGACACCCGGGCGTTTCCTCCCGCCTTACGCGGAACAGTAACCTCCCGAAACAACCGTGTCCGGTGAGGACCTGCGTCAGGCGGAAGGTGAGGACGCCATGGCGCCTCTCAAACCACTCCTCAAAGAGGGGACTTTCCGCCGCAATTGTGGCGTGCCCAGCGCTGGGTTGCGACAATCGCACACTCCATGCCGCCATGAGATCCCGCCGGAGCTCTGTCCGCTGTGCAGTGATTTCTTGCGGCAGCGGAGTTACACCCCGGCGTTTCGCCTCCTCGCGCAACTCCCACATGTGCGCGAGGACTTTCGCCTCCAGATCCCATGGCGGTAGTCCGGCAAGGAGGCTCGCCGCCTCACGGGAGACCGTGCGGTATCCCCGGACGAACGTTGAACGAGTCCCAAAGGGTCATGGCCACCCTTTGGGACGCGTTCAACCGCCGGACCGGTCGCAGCCTCAATGACCGCGCCCACACCGGTGTCCCGTAAAGGGCCATGGACCGCACGACCCCCGCGTAAATCCTCCGGCAGGAGGCGTTTGGACCCCCCAGGTTGGGCAGGAGCCGCTTCAAAGCAGCCCCAGCCCTATCCAGTTTGGGAGCCAAACGTCGGAAGTGCTCCACGAAGTTCCACCGGCTGTCGAGGACGAGTCCCAGGTACTTCATCGTCGACTCGACACCGATGTGAACCCCTCCCGCCGTAATCTGGGAACCCGACAGTGGCGCGTTCCGAGGACCATAGAAACACATGGCCTCGGACTTGTGCAAGGCCACCTCGAGTCCCAGTTGCCGGATCCTTTCGACGATTGTCGCAACCCAACGTGTCGCTAGTTCGGCCGCCGCCTCATGCAACCTCCCCTGCACCAGGACCAGCGTTTCGTCAGCGTAGCAAACCACACTGACGCCGCTAGGGAGGTCGGCGCGCAGCACCCAGTCGTAGCCGATGTCCCACAGATGCGGCCCCAGGACCGATCCCTGTGGGACACCGCACGACATCTCTCGCCGGTTCCACTCTCCGTGGTGACCGGGGTAGATGACGGCCCTGTCCGTCAAATAGGCCTCGACCACTCGACAGAGGTAGGTCGGCATCCGGTGATACCGGAGTGCCTCCCTAATGCAACTCCAGGGCAGGGTATTGAAGGCATTGGCGATGTCAACAGACACCGCCAAGACTACCCCACCCCGGGCAACAGCATCCCCCGTCGTGAGGGCTCGAACGCGCATGATGGCATCCACCGTAGAGCGCCCCTTGCGGAAACCATACTGGCTCTCCGCCAAATTCGGCCCCACTCGCACCAGCTGCCGACAAGGCGGTCTGCAATTACTCTTTCAAAGAGCTTGCCCACCTCATCGAGCAGCACGATGGGCCGGTAAGCGGACGGAGAGTCCGCCGGGCGCCCCGGCTTCTTGATGAGGACCAGTTTCCCCGTCTTCCAACGAAGTGGGAACTGGCCCCTCTCCAAGCATGCGCTTAGGAGCCCCCGAAGTCGAGGCCCGAGAGCCTCTAAGGCCAGAACCCAGGCTTTTCCAGGTAAGCCGTCGGGTCCTGGGGCGGTAGTTTTGGCATTCAGCCTACGTACCGCCACTCTCAGATCTACCTCGGTCACCTCCGGAGTATCGTCTTCGTCGTCCCTGGTGTGGTCCGCATCGGGCACCGCAGGAGGCGGAGCCATGGGCGGGGGAGTATGTTCCCCTCGCGAGGGGATCAGAGCGCTCACCACGTCCTCCACGAGCTGGGGCCGGAGACTCTGCGTCAGCGGGGGAGCCCATGGGCGGAGCTTATCTCTCACCCATTTGTATGGGCGTCCCCACGGATCTCTGTTCAGAGTCTCCAGCGACTCTTCGCGGGCCAGTCCTCTGGCCCGCTCGATCCCCGCTTGGAGGACGGTCTTCGCCGCTCTGTATCCTGCGTAAAGCTCCGCCTCAATGGCTTCCGTATCCGGCGGGCGGATACGGAGCCCGCGGTGCCTGGCGTACAGGTGGCGCGCAGCAACGCACGCCGCGTGTAAAGCGGTCAGCTCACGCGACCACCAGTACACCTGGCGCTGAGCACGTCCGAGCTGGACCCGGGGCATTGCTACGTCACAAATTTCGGACATGGCCTCCCGGAACCACTCCGCCTCGTCGTTTATGTCGGCAGGCCTGTCCGGTGATGTCACCCAGGCCTGCACGATCGAGGCTTCCAGGAGGAGCTCCCGGTCCAGCTGATTCAGCGCCCACCGCGGACCACTAGGGGTCTGTCTGACCGGCGTGCCCGAGGTCTGGGCGGAGACGTCAAACCGGATGTACCGGTGATCGGAATAGGTCTCCACCCCCTCCATGACGCGCCAGTGAATGACACGCGGCGACAGAGCGGGGCTGGCGAACGAAAATGCGCTAACACCTGCCTGTCCATTCTGTAAAAATATTAACGTGAAGCTTAGGCGAAGTGAGCGTTAAGTGAGCTGTCACTGTCACAGAATCCATCGGCAGGATGCTAGGGATTAACACTATTGACAGCTCAGTTCACGCTCACTTCACCTAAGTTTCACGGTGATATTTTTACAGAATCGAACGGCTGATCCGACATTACATGTTTTTTTTCTTCAAAAAACGCTATTTGATGTTCGTCGGCCCAATGCCATTTAACACCCTTCGTTAAAAGATCGTATAAGGGGCTTAAAGAATTCAGACGCGTTTTTACGGTTCCGTAGTAAACAAAGAACCCTTATCGTTTCGCCATGTCCGTCTGTATTTCTGTCTGTCCGCGGCTTAACACAGAGACGGTTAGTACTAGAAAGCTGTAATTTCGCATGGGTATACATATTAAACACGTTGAGAAAGTGGTAAAATAAAATTTATAAAACTAATTTTGTTTACGGTACTTCCCCTATATGTACAATGGGGATGTTTTTGTTTTTCTCATCTAGCCCATGGTGTGTCCTATTGTTAGAAAGGTCGTTCAAAAATATTATGAGTTTGAGAAAACCATTTTTGGATTCAGGGATTGGTTCGCGAAATATTATGCTTTTAAATTAAAAATTTTGTTCCAGTTAAGTGTCCTCCCCTGCCAGCCAAATGGTTGTACATGGATTTGTGAAAAAAATCACAGCAGTAGTATATACAGGGTTACTGGTAACTCGACGTATTCCTTGCAGGACAGGACGTCATAGTAGGGTTAAAATGCAACAAATTAAGCCACCAAATGTTCTAACGAAATTCAGTAGTTTTTGAGTTAGTTAGATTTTTAGTTTTTTACGAAAAATCCCAGATTAAATCATTTGAAACCAATTTAATGATGATTTCCGGCGCGACTGTACTGAAATTTAAGTTATTATCATAGTTGATGCGGTAGCAGATCTTTGTTAATAATTAAAAGTTCAAAAATGCCTAAAACGTTGGCAAATATCACTAACCAAACATTAAATGTTTTGTAATTTTTGCTATAACTTCATAAAAAAAATTGTCTAGTGCAAAAAATAAATACTACGCCTGATGTACAAGTTACCAGGAAAATATACTTGTCTTATCAGCTATTCAGAAAGGTACGATTGTCAATACTTTTGCATGTGGGACAGGGAAGAGAATAGTTTTATGGGGAGCAGGTAAAATTGCGAGACGATCAACCTATTGTTTCGTATTCGTATTATTCGTAGTTTTTACCTGCACTTGAACTCCAAACACTCGGCAAGCTTTGTGATTGGTCACTATTGTTCTCTTGGCATGACAGGGGGTGCGACTTTGCAAAATCTGGTGGTTAGCGTTAGCTAGTCTCAACTCTACGTCGCGCAAGCTCGTGTTTTGTTATCTGGCTATTTCTCTAACTGTTGCCGCCTATCTTGCTCTTGTGCTGTGCTGTGCCTTCATAAGCGCTGACTATGGCTGCATATTCTAATCCTGAATACGCTGACATAATGTACTGTTACGGACTTTGTGACTGTAACGCTGCTGAGGCGCGGAGAGAATATCAACTTCGCTTTCCCAACCGCCGACTCCCACACGTTAGTGTCTTCGGATCGACTTATCGGCGAATATCTGAAACTGGCAGTATCCAAAGAAGCAGGCAAATTGACACTGGTCGTGCCCGGAGATACGTTCAACGTTTTATTGACGACCCCAACATATCGACAAACATCGTAGCGCGTGAGCTTAGTATGTCACAGTGGAATGTCTGGTCTGTAGTTTGTCTTGTCTTGTCAGGCCGACATCCATACCACTACCAACCAGTCCAGTCATTAGAAGAGGGAGATCCGCCGAGACGGCTTGAATTTTGTCGTTTTATGCTAAGTGCCGACGCCGAAAGCGAAAAGTTTTTAAAAAACATTCTGTGGACCGATGAGTCATGTTTTGACCGTGATGGTAGGCGCGCGTGGAACACAACGCGCCGTCGACACGGGCCTGGTCCTTATCGGACGGCGAGCTGCCCATTGCTCACCGTCCGCAAGCCCGCGCCTAC
Organism: Agrochola lota; assembly: GCA_947364205.1. Classification (NCBI taxonomy): domain Eukaryota; kingdom Metazoa; phylum Arthropoda; class Insecta; order Lepidoptera; family Noctuidae; genus Agrochola; species Agrochola lota. The sequence continues at coordinate 11,625,012 of OX376236.1, forward strand.
GGTGGCCGGAAGTCGGCTCTGGACTCCCGACGCCCGGGGCGTCTCCTGCGGCGATAATGTAGTCCCTGACTTTGTATTAACTTTCATACCTTTTTGAATAGCTGATAATACAAGGATATATTACTATTAATTTGTACATCAAGAGTAGTATTTTTTTTTGCACTATACAACATTTTGTATGAAGTAATAGCAAAAATTACAAAAATAAAATGTTTGATTAGTGATATTTGCCAAGGTTTTAGGCATTTTTGAACTTTAAATTATTAACAAAGATCTGCTACGGCATCAACTATAATAATAACTTAAATTTCAGTACAGTCGCGCCGGAAATCATTATTAAATTGGTTTCAAATGATTTAATCTGGGATTTTTCTTATAAAAACTACAAATCTTACTAACTCAAAAACCACAGAATTTCGGTAGAACATTTTGTTGCTTAATTTGTTGCATTTTAACCCTACTATGACGCCCTGCAAGGAATACGTCGAGTTACTAGTAACCCTGTATAACGAAATTAAAAGGATACATATCACAGCTAAGTAGGCTGTAAAGTTTAACGAGTAACTAATAATCGACCAACTTAAATTTGCAGTTTGTATAACATGTTTTTCAACTACAAAGTTAAGTTTGTTCTTGGGATAAATTCATTCCAACTACGGAACCCTTCATTGTGCGTAGTCCGACTCGCAATTGGCCGGTTAAAAATTATCAAATAACTTCTCCCGCTCTGGGCGGAGTGAGAGGGCGTGTACGACTCTTACTGACTAAAACCCACCCGTGTTCCTTCAGTGTTGCCTGTAAGTTGCCAGGGGCTACGGTATCCCTTTCAGACTTTCCCGCGATCCCGGTCGGCATCGGCTCTAGCGGACCCTGTCACTTGTGTTGACATTTCTTTGATACGATTTCTTTGAGACGTTATCGCCGTCGTTTTAAAAGGAAACCCGTCCATCGGCTGTGATAAGGACATCGTCTAGAAGACATTAGTCACTGTCCATACCAGACAAAACGTTTTACATTGCGCGCTGAAAAACGGTTAAACCAAAAACCATACGTGGTCGTCTATACTGAAACAATCCGCGATGAGTATTAAGGCATGTAATTTGCGAATCTTCGTCTAAAACAAATTGATTATAGGCCATGACCTGTCCATGGCCTATAATCAATTTGTTTAACTTTGAAAACTAATTTATTTGAAACTAACTGAGACATTAAGGCCTGTTCAGGTATAAGCGATAGATATCGCTGTCGCGCTAGGTTGCGACACCGAATCGGTACGCGAATATCAATGTCACGCTCAGTAGGCGATATCTCCTGACGCACCGGTATCGCGTACCGAACTCTCACAGACGTTCTTTATTACCCTCTGTAAAATAAGAATTTTTTTTTTTTCTTCTTATAAAGTTGGCAACTCTATTTCCCCCTCCCCCCCAAATTCCTAGCAGCGGCCCTGCACACTAGATCATACCATTCTTTTCGTACGGACAAAAGATACTTTATGTCGATCATTTAAAATGAGCTTCTATTTATTAATTTACAAACCAGAGATGAAATTAAATTGTTTATTCTGTAAATAGGTTATCTGAATTATATCATACTATACAAAGCACTCCATCCACTCTATTCAAGCGTTATGGGCCATTTAGACGAGGCCAGTCCCCGAAACAATCCATTAAGCCAATAAAATAAAAGGGCAAAATGGCTTGAAGACAATCCAATGCAGACTGTCTCTATTTACACGAGGCTATTATTGGCTTGGCTTAGTGGATTGTCTCGGGAATTGGCCCCGTCTAAATGGTCGATTACTGTTGATTCCTTAGCCACTAGCACATACTAGTTAGCTTGCCACTAGCCAGATACTTTTGACCCTTGGAAAAAATGAGGGCGCCACTATCGCAGATAGGTCACTTCGAATGTGAAATAAATTGTTAAAATAAATGTGCAACACAAAACGCTGCAGAAGAATGAGTCAACTCAAAACCAAATAGCACTTATTCAAAATATTTAGTTCCATTTGTCAACACCTCAGACTTGTTTATGTCGACCTTTTTTCTTTTCATAGACAATATAATAATAGTTCATTCATTCGTTAATTACGACTTGCAACATTTTCTGGGCTGGGCATAGTGTTTTTGTTAGCAAGCCAAGCTAAAGCAAGCGTGCCTGTAAGTACATACCACGGATTTTCCCTCCTTTCCTTTAGCACCAATTGCACACGTCTATTATTATTATTGTCGTGCATTATCGTTTCAAAATTCATTACCACAATGCGTAAGATATCAAAGAGTCGCAGAGAGGACGATGATGTGATATCATCCACGAATGGGTCAGTTAATAATGATGAGCATGCCAATGCCGACGCTGAACGCCAAGCTGACCCAGATGAGAAAGAGCCCGAATCAGAAGTGGCTGAAAATGTCGAACTAAATGAGAATGTTTCGACAAGTTCTACCAAAGAATCTCAGAAAAAAGGAAAAGCTAAAAACAAGTCTAAAAAAAGAAAGTCTGAGAAAAATGTCGCCGAAGAGGAATACGAGGTTTGTAATTTATTTGTGTTTGTAAACAGTAATATTTTATTATCATTTTATGCTCAGTAAACAATACTGTGTCGGAAAAGTATCAAAGAGTCAATCAATGGTGTGCTAGAACAGGCCCTTTTTTAATAAAAACAAAATATCGACTCAATGCTTTTTTTAATCGATTGCAATATGCGACTTTGGACACTTATCTTAGGAGTACGACGAACGACCCACGAACTGCGTGATAAATGGCGCTTAAATTCCTCTTTTTTTCTGTGAAAAACAAATGTTTCATTACCCTATTTGATTTAAGCCAGTTCCTGGTTCTGAATATGGCAATAATCAGAAAGAAACCAACTCAATGGACATGGGCCCTCACCCACGTTGAACCTAACTGAACAAGCTGTAAAAATCTGTTGTATGTTGCATTATCAATGCTATGCAGGTTAAAACTTATCTTATGCAAAATTGTTTCTTAGCTGTGGTTCAAAGAACAATAGTCATGTTGGACTAGGAAAAACAGAATTTACTGTCCAGCTGAGACTTTTCTCAATATTCTCTTTGGATATAATTAATTTATATATAAAATCAGGGTAAATAATATATAATCATCTTCAAAAAGCCAAGTTTTACTTTTACTTATCCAAATGCAACATAATACATCTCATTTGAATTAGTAGTTTTCACTTGCTGGGTCTAATTTAAAAATATACCACGTAAGTAGTAAAAAAATAAATATATATTGTGGTTTAACTTGTATTATAACAACCATAAAATAAAAATGTCAGTGAACAGTTATAGCTAAATAATAATAGTATTAAGTATGCTTTTTCAATTATTTTAGCTTAGGCTAGCGCTTTATTAATAACGCCCGATACAGTAAATACGGCAGACCAGCAACCGTTCTTTAAAGTGCTAACAGTGTACCTAGGTTGGTATGAAACCCTGTGCGAGTCCAACTCGTTATTGCCTGGGTTTTTAAATGACCATAACATGAAGTCAGGACAAAAAATAAACTTGCCCGTCCTGGGACTCCGCATATGAGAAACCTTGAGAATGATGGTTATTGAAAAAAATATAAATGAAACAAATAATATATTTTTCTGACATGACGGGGCATGCTTAAGGCTCGTACAGACCAGCGCGACGCGACTCGAACCACACAATTTCTAAGAAAACTTCACGGTATAACAATAACCAGTGTCGCGTCGCGCTAGTCTGCTGGAAGCTTTATCAGAGCGTCGTATGCCGTTTACCGTCACGGCATACGATTCGGTTTTACTCCCAAGACGCTATACTCATCTAGCAAAATTAATATATTTTTTATATGATGTGTAAAAGTGATTTCTATATCCTATTTACAGAATAAACAATTTCATTTCATATAGATGTTTCACATCAAAAAACATAAATTTAAAAAAAAAAACAAATCCAAAAAGCAACTTAAAACTATGAAGAGTTTTCTATTATATAACATTTTCTGCTTGCGTGTTTAATATGATAACAGTAAACTGTATATGAATTTGTGAAATCAAACTTTTAAATCGTCATAATGTCTCAGACGACTTAAAGCGCTACAAATGCGCCTTTCTGTTTCTGTTTTCAGAAGTCGCGTATTGCAAATGATATTGATTTCAGCTCAGTAGTTTCTTGGAAACAGGGCTCTATAATTGATGTCTATTTCCTTTTACGAATATATATAATAACAGAGTTACTTTCACATGAAATAATACAGTGTCTTCATCATGTCCACATATTGAAATTAGTTCCCTTATTTCAATATATGATGAAGACTCACACTGTATTAGAGGAATAGATATTTAATCATAAATATTAGAAAAACATCAATTGCTTGTTTTAGTTACCATTTCATCCCTATAATAAATCTTAGATTTTAGATGATATAAGTGAACTATATTTGTAGCCAATTTTAAATAGCACGGAAACATTTTAGGTTGAAAAAGTGGTTGACTCCAAGAAGATCAAAGGAAAACTTCATTACTTAATACGTTGGAAGGGTTATTCTGCTGATAATGATACCTGGGAACCTGAGAACACTTTATCATGTCCTGAACTAATTAGCAAGTATAATGATGAGGTAAGAGTGTACTGTACTGTCTTTGACGAATATTAGAATGCTCACTTTTGGATAGCTTTTTAAAGTGTTCTACATTTATTTTTCTTTTTACAGAAAGAAAATTCTAAAAACAAAGAAAGTAAAGTAGAGAAGAAGAATAATAAAAGGAAAGCAAAAAAAGAAACCAAAGTACCTGCTAAACGGGCAAAACATGACTGGGATGGTAGTAATGCTGATGAAAATGCTGAGTATGAAGTAAGGAAAACAATCTATGAATAGAACAGTATAGCAAAATAAAAGAATAAAAATAAAAAAACTGTATGTCTGTCTTGTTTGTTCCGGCGAATCTCTATAACAGCTTGACCGATTTTTACGGACTATCACTGGCCGATAACTCATGTTATAAGGAGTATATAACTTTATTTTAGAAAAAGAATTTTACGCGGTCAGCAGCTAGTATTCCCTAAAATAATTTTCTTTATTTTAGGTTGATCGCATATTAGAGGTTCGTCACAAGAAGAATGGAAAGAGAGACTTCTTTATTCATTGGAAAGGATGGGCAAGTAAATTTGATTCTTGGGAACCAGAAAACAACTTAAATTGCCCTGAGTTGATAAAGAAATTTATGGATAAGGTAAGTCTATATCTAACATTATGTTGTCCACAAATAAAAAAAAAACATCTTAAAAACAAAATATTTTCATAAACAGGTGAGCAAGGCTCGGTCCGTAGATTCTCGGAACTTGAGAGTGGCTCCAGAAACTACAAATCGCTTCACATTGCAGGACCCTTCATCTGGACGTCGTTTGAGCAAAAGGCGCGGTCAGCGTCAGAGGTGAGGTCAAGTTTATTATTCTTGTCCTATTATCCGGCGCAGCGAGTACGTAATTATTATTGGCGTAATATTATATTTTGTGCGTAACTAGAGCTTCCTATTCTACCTATGCCAACATTTAAGACATAACATAATAGCAACAAAGTTCCCAGTCTTAATTTAGCAGCTTGTCTTCGTTAATATGAGCCATTTACTGTATGTTAGCTGGTGTTACGTCACCCCAGCTTCCTCATGCAGTACAGGCAAACTAGTGATGGTTTTGGACTACAGTCGGAAAAATAAGGCATAAAATAGCAGCACAAGGTAGGAAAACACTGAATGATTATACTTAAAAAGTGTTGAAACTAAGATAAAAATACCGGTCAAGTGCGTGTCGGACCACGCACAATGAAGGGTTCCGTAGTTGGGATGAATTTATCCCACGAACAAACTTAACATTGTAGTTGAAAAACATGTTCTCCCATCCGGAATGTATGGGAGATCATGTTTTTCAAACTGCAAATTTAAGTTGGTTGATTATTACTCGTTAACCTGTACAGCCTACTTAGCTCTGATAGTTTTCCTTTTAATTTCGTTATATATACTACAGCTGTGAATTTTTTCACAAATCCAAGTACAGCCATTTAGCTGGCAGGACACCCGTGACTAACAAAAAAATTCAGTTAAAAGCTTAATATTTCGCAAACGGATCCCTGAATCCAAAAATGTTTATAACAAACTCACAATATTTTTACCTTTCTAACGATACCCCACAACATGGGGTGGACGAGAAAAAAAAAACATCCCCACTTTACGTGTAGGGGAGGTACCCTAAAAAAATATATTTTTCTTGATTTTATTTTACCACTTTGTCGGCATGATTAATATGTATACATATGCCAAATTACAGCTTTCTAGTACTAACCGTCTCTGAGCTAAGCCGCGGACAGACAGACGGACATGGCGAAACTATAAGGGTTCCTTGTTTAGTACGGAACCGTAAAGACTGTGTGTAAGCTGGGGTGATGTCACCCAAGCTGCTCATGTCATATCTTCCGAACGAAAGAAGATATGATTATGTATTATAGTTCAAAAATTATAGCATAATAGCAGCCAAAGGTAATAAAATTTTCAAATCTCTAAGCCTCGGTAATTTCCGCGCCAAAAATTTAAACTATTGCGTCGGTGGAGCTAACGAGCACCGTTGCCGTTCCGTACGCCATATTATCTTCACTACATGGAACTATGTACTTTAATCGTACTATGTAAGTATTGAGGCTTTTATAAGATTTATTATATTAGCTTGCTTCGTATGGGTTTCCAGTTACTCCAATTATCATCCATTTTACAAACACTATAATACATAATCATAATTATCTTCTTTCGTTCGGAAGATATGACATGAGCAGCTGGGGTGACATCACCCCAGCTTACACACAATTATTTTTATTTATTTATTTCCTCTCATGCACATCACACATTTACAATATTTATTACTGTCGGTTTTTGTACATGAACCCCGTCAGGGCACTGCAAAGCACAATGTCGGTTTGCTGTTGAGTTAATAAACATTTAATTATCATATTGAGTCTATACTATTACAATATAATACATTTCAGGAATAAAAAAATAAAACTAATAAATAATTATCTAGAAGTCGTTATGATGTCCAATTAAGAGTGTTTACGTCTAGCGCGGGAAGTCAAGTTTAGGTAAATTCTTTGCAAAAATCACTCGCATTGAAGCACGCGTACATGTGTGCATAGAGTTGGCGCGTTCGCTCTGTTTATAGTCAGACTAACCCACTTTGATCAGTTCAATTTAGAGCAATAATTTATAGTAAATAATTAATTGGAATTTTTCCTATAATTCGTGTAAATATGGAATAATTTTATAATATTAAAATGAAACAGTTTATTTGTCTTACGATTCTTGTCGTGTTAATTTAACATTAGGCATAACAATTTGATAAATCATATTTATTTCTTAATGTTCATCTACTGATTTTATTATTACTCCGAGCAACAACAAGCTCAACACGTCGTACTTATGGCTACATTATGGGTACTGTTAACATTAGCATGTCGGTGACGTGAGCCCATAAGATTTTCCTCTACCAAAAATCGCTCAAAGAAGTTTTAACTTAAAAAAAAAGTGTACGTTCAGGGGAACCCCGTCAGGGACAAAGTTCGTTCTCACGTATCATTAAAACAAAAACAAAATTTTCGCAGCCGCCATCTTGAATTAACATTTTGATCTCAGTATCGGCTATGGTTTCGGTCGGCACGGGTGCGTTAACAGTACGTGACCGGTTAAACCCCTCGAAAACGAATGTCTCTAAATACTGCCATAGCTGGATCGAGAGAAAGTGTGTCCACATACTGTCCTACCACTCACATCGTTTTCGGCTTCCGGCAATGGCAGACGTCGAAATAATTACAGCGTCTGCGCTGTATCTTTTTGCAACACAAAAGTATGTTCAGCATTTAGAAAGATAACAAATTACAAAAAAGAAAATTCGTCTTCGTAGAAGACGGTGGATCCTCTCCATAACATCGAATGCAAACCATATCGGATGAAATATATCGTCTGTACCTGCTCCAGATCGAAAGATGAATTTCTTCTAAAGCTTCATTAATTCTCTTCCAGACGTCGTGGAAGTGAGCGGAATGTAAACGGGGTGACACCTATAACGAAAAATGTGAAAATTTTCGCAGCCGCCATCTTGAATTTCTATTTTGACCTCACTGGTGCCGATTCTCTTGTACACAGAACTATCACAAAAATTCCATACTTTTGGATATGAAAATCATAAAGCTGTTCTCCAAAAAAAAATCTCTAAATTTAAAAATAATTTTGACACAACTAAAATCGAATTTGACAATCGCGACTCCACCTGGTACTTGTTTGTCCTACCCCGTGAATATTTTTTTGAGTCGGTGTCGAACAGGGGGGGCAGCCTCGACGTGTTTATATGGATTTTTTCACTTTGTCTATGGAAAAAATAAAAAAATATTACCTACATGTTGAGTTTTAGGGGTTTAAGGGTTTCCTACAGAGGGTCGAAATATTCATTATTTTTGCAATAGGACACACCATTTTCGAGATAAGGAAAGAAAAAAAAAAAATTTCTGTTCTTGCACCTAAAAAATTTCCTAACTAAGTATTTAGACAACAATATTTCCTAAAATTATTAGTAATTAATTTGGTTTTAAAATAATGTTTGATGTATATTAACTGGGTCGAAAAGTACTGATTTTGGGCCAAACAGCGCACGGATGGTGTAAACGCTCTTAATAGTAATAAACAATACAAAATAACACACAATAATAACACACATAAAGTCATATTCAGTCAGATTGCATAGGTAAAGTCAGGTAGTAAAAAAGTAGAATAAAATATTAATAAGGAATAGGTAATGTATGTCATTTTACAATACAAAATAAAATAGATAAGTTAATGTCACTGGAATAAACAAAACTTATGTCTTTGATCAGGCCGGATCTAACAAAAAAGAAAAGTTATGTTATGAATATTATATGAAAGTACCTACATTTATAAAGTTTTATCCGTCATGAATTCGTCTACTGTGTACATTTCCCTATTAAAAGTAACCTTAGTTTGCTATAGAATGAAGTTTTATTCTCGTCATCTTTTATGTAGTTCGGTAATTTATTATAAATTGTTGCGATTCTATAGTTGGGACTATTTTTCATTATTTTTAATTTAGGTGTTGGTGTAATCAACTTGTTTTTGTTTCTTCGGTTATAATTTTGGTTTATGGTCTATGTTTGATCGAAAGTAATCTCTGTGTTTTTGCACGAACGTAACTATTTGTAGTATGTAAAGGGAGGGTAACGTGATTATTTTATTTCTTATGAAATGTGGTTTACAACTTTCCCATGGCTTAAGTTCATTAGGATGCGTATACATTTCTTTTGCATGATGAAAATATCAAAAGTCAGTACTTTCACCCCACAATATTATGCCATAGTTAAACTATGCATAGGCATAATATGTTGAAAGCGCGGTCTCATAATTTGTGTTGCTTTTTAATTTGCCTAATGCGTATATAAATTTTGATAATTTTATCTTTAGATTTTCGATGTGCTTTTTCCATGTTAGATTATTGTCCAATGTTAAACCAAGAAGAGTTAGATCGTCAGTTTCTGGTATATTTAATTGATTACGAAGGGTATTTATGTTTAGCGGCTTTCGTTGGTATGTCCTAAATTGTACTAGATTACTTTTGTTAGCATTTATTTGTAGATTGTGCTTCTCTAGCCATGATTTAACTATTTTATAAGTATTTTCTATGTTGGTCAAAGTTTCGGTGTTCTCAGTGCTTCTAAACACTAGCGATACGTCGTCCGCGAATAGAACGCACTTCGAGTCAATTATTTTAGGTAGGTCGTTTATGTATATAATAAATAATATACACCCCAAAACACTGCCTTGTGGAATGGAGTGGTTTATAATCTTTGTCCGTGATTTTACAATTTGTATTTATTTTGATTCTTTGTTGTAGTATTCTATTTCAACATGTTGTTTCCTATTTTTTTGGTAGGATTTTAGCCATTTATAGCCCGTACCCCTAATGCCTAATCTTATATTTTATCTTAGTTTCAACACTTTTTAAGTATAATCGTTCAGTTATTTTATGCCTTATTTTTTCTGACTGTCAGTGTTTTTCTGACTGTAGTCCAAAACCCTAACCTTACTAGTTTGCTTGTACTGCATGAGGATGCTGGGGTGACGTAACTCCAGCTAACACACAGCAAACGGTTCATATTAACGAAGACAAGCTGCTAAATTAAAACTGGGAACTTCGATTGTTACTATTATGCCTAAAATATTGGCATAGGTAGAATTATTCTATCACCCATGAGAAAGCTGTAATTACGCTCATATTATATTAGGATAATATCTTGATAGATGATGGCTATCCATGCTCTGCTCTGGGAAGCGGTAAGGTTATTTTTTATATTTTAGGTTAAAACGAATTCAGTCTTCTCGAGAACATTTGGTGGATCAGCATAGCTATTCACAACCATTCGATACGATTCCTTACCGAAGCAAAAATCATTCAATGTTATCAACAGAATTTAAAGACTGTTCACAAATCCAAAACCTGATTTTTTTTACAGTTTAAGTTAAGAGGCCATGCCCGAAATCGGCTGATTTTGATCAATTTTATTCATTCGTTGTGAGAAAGGGAAACAGAATTCAAACAAAATTATTCGAGTTCTTTGTCTTGCATGTGGCTGAAAGGGATTGTTTAAATAAATTAAGTATACATGGTAAATCACTAATATTCGCAACAAGTTTTCCGAAAAATTACGCGAGACTGATGTTTGATCGTTTGGTTACAAGAAACTACTTTTGATTTAAAAAATAAAAAAATCTCATCAACTTCATAATATGGTTTACTTGCATGTGGCTGAACCAGTTCTTTCAACTTCCATACAAAATATAGCAGAAAAAAAAAATTAACTAACGTAAATTTCTAAAAACTTCAAGACAAATAAGTATTTTGTTCTAATACTTAGAAACACTTTTAATTTTGTTTTTAATTACTTATTACTCTTAAGATAACCATTTAGTAGAATCTAAATTTTATTTTATAAATAAATAATTACTTCATTTCCTAAATAAATGGCAATGTGAACTATATTAACAACCGCGGAAACCCATCCCGTCAGTAGCGACCGGGCCTTCCCAGCGTGAGGACTTTGCGTCGCAGGGCGCACGTTTTCTATGTAATCATATTCCAGAAATTGTACGTCGACTACATTTTGTCCTGCATTTCATTTTAAGTGGACACTTGACGAATTGTTGTGAATAGCTCTGCTGATCTCTGATGGAACACGCACTATTACCTACCGCTCTTGACTATGGCATACTTCATGAAAGTAAAGTCGTGCTACGTCACGTCGTGCATTGCTCAGACGTCATGCTTCACGCCTATTTCTGAAATTTGAAGTTTCGAGGTTGGTAAGCGCCGATTGTCTGACAAAACAAATAAAAACAAACCTTTGATGTAGCCCGCGACCTGAACCGCTGAACCTCGATTTGAATTTCGATCAACATACAAAGTTAAACCAGCGCCGGCCTTTTTTTTTTTTTTTTTTGATGATGGGAAATCATCAAATGACTTCTCCCGGTGGAGAAGAGGGCGTGTCAGACTTTTACTGACTAAAACCCACGGAGCCGCGATATCCCTTTCGGACAAACCCGCAACCCTTTGATTTCCCATCCCCAAAAAAAAAGGGGGTAGAGCGAGAAAACCGGTCGCTCTACGCGCCAAATGGCAAGGGGCGGTAAAAAGCCAAATGCGAAAATCAATTTCCAGCGCAAACTAAAATTTTGATGGCGCCTTCTGAGTGGCGCGGGAGCAGTGTTGCCAGATCAGATTTAAAAAAATCCGTAGGGTGCCGCTGAAAAATCCGTAGATTGCCTAGAGCGGCTAGTCTGTAAAATTACATGGATGACAGCTCTGTTGTGCACAGCTGAAAGACTTAATTTAAATTCAATGAGTGTTGATATTCGGAATAAAAGCAAATTATTGAAAATTTTGGAATTATGTAACATGAAACCGAAGTAGAATTTACGTGTAGTGAAGGCGTCGATCAAAGGGCGCCGAAAGACAATCTCGCTCTCCCCTGATCAAGGGCCGGCGTGGAGTAAAATAGCGCTGGAATTTGCAAAAAAACGTAAGTTTTGAATTTCGCGGGATACCTTGACGGATCCCACTTACAAAAATTGTTTCTTGTATAAAGCTATGAGTTGGCCGTTTTCTACTAGTATAAAGATGGCTACTATATTTTTCGTTTGGTTTAGTTGATAATAAAAGTCAAGTCTCATCTCCATGCGCGCGAGAATCACGGAGTTAGCGATCTCGCGCACGGTCACGACCACGACCAGTGGTCGCAGCGACCAGGCAAAGTATATATACCTATACGAATCGCACATTTGGTTGCCTCATCCGTCCCGACAAGACCGAATGTATAACCGACAGTCAAGAGGCCCAATGCTCTCACAGCTCCCAACCAGTTGATAAAGCGCACTTTGACAACGCTGAAGTCGAACGTAGAGCTTCCCTCCCACCTTTTGAAGACCTTGATGATCCTCTGCCTCGGGAGGAGGAACGGGTCACTCCAGACGAACTGCACGACATCATTAAACAACAAGCGTTACCCACCTACTTTTCCACTAGGGAAGCCCCGGGCTCGGACGGTATCACCAACAAGGTGTACAAACTCCTCCCCGCTCCTCTCATTATGCTCATGACCGCCATCTTTAATGGCGCATTGAGCAACAACATCTTTCCGGAAGCGTGGAAAGAGGCCACCGTTATCCCCAAGCCAGGCAAGCCCAAGTCTGAGCCCACTAGTTACCGCCCCATTAGTCTACTCAATGTTCTCGGCAAAATCTACGAGAGGCTTATTTATAAGCGGCTCAAAGACTATGTCGAGACAACGAGCCTCATCCCTAACGAGCAGTTTGGTATCCGAACCCAACACTCGTGCATCCAACAAGTTCACCGCTTCAAAGAGCACTCAAGCGCTGGCTTCCAGCGTAACTCTATGTCGTCATCGAGTTACGCTGGAAGCAAGCGCTTAAGTGCTGTTCTTCGACATAGCCAAAGCATTCGCCAAAGTCTGGCACAGAAAAGGCTTAATATATAAGCTGTACCAACTCTGGAGGGCCTGACCGTCGCATTCTTATCTTACGAGACTTCTCGGATCGTACTTTCTGCTGTCACATAGAGGGCGCACTCTCCTCCCCTCACCCCATTCGCGCGGGAGTCCGTCAAGGTTCCGTGCTATCTCCTCTCATCTTCACGCTGTTCACCAGCAACATTCCCAAAAGTAACAAGGCTCAGTTGGCTTTATTCGCTGACGACACTGCCATCTACTACACTGGTCGAAGTCAGAACGCTATCGCTCGCTCTGCTAACGTCTTAGACGCTTGGTTCCGGAAATGGAGAATAGAGGTTAACCCCAAGTGTCGAGCGGTCTCTTCTCGAGACCGTGTCGTCTCCCTCCCCCCCTTACCCAGCCCGATCACCATGTATGGCAAGCCTTGGGAGAAGTGAGCTAAATACCTAGGTGTGATCCTTGACGATCACCTCACCTTCAATGAGTACATGAAGACAGCTCGTTCGCGCGCCGCTTTCACGTTCAGTAGGCTCCAATACATATTGACCGCATGCAGCAAATTGACACTCAAGTTGCAAACTGCACATTGTAGATGCGCAATTTGCACTCATCCGTCCCTTCATGACCTACGCGTGCGTAGTCTTCGCGCGTGTGCGAAGACTACGCACGCGTAGGTCCTAATCCATGCCATCCATAGGATGCAGACCCTCCAAAACTGTTTTCTTAGAAAGGTTACGGGAACCCCATTCTATGTCCGCAATTTGGATCTTTATTTACATCTCAAAATGTCCATCGTCCAGCAGTTAATGAAACGCCTCTCAAAGCGTTTCTTCAACGCTGCTTTAAAGCACTACAATCCGCTTAGTGCGGCAGCCGCCCGTTACACTTCCTCCCGCATAAGTAGGATTAGCCGACCAAGGCATACTATCCCAGACGAGCCCACAACCCTCCTCCGGGAGAGTAGTAGGGAAGCCAGTACTTTAGCATGCTAAAATATAAACTGACCGCCGTCCTCGCCGCCGAGGCCTGCCACGACGTGCCCGTCCATCATCGTCCCGACCCTTGTTCGGGCCAGCCCGCGCCGCTGAGCCTGTAGCTTTAAATTCCTCTAATAATAATATTATTCCGATCCAGCCTGTCCTTTGCTGACCTCCTCCAGCGACGCCCTAAGCCGAGGTCCGTACCCCACAGGGGATTCCCTTAGCGTGTATTCGCTTAGATGTTAAGCTTTACGCCCTGGCTAGAGGCCTTAATTTACTGGAGGCAACCACAGGAAAGTCCGGTTAAGCAGCCGACAACGTCCTAGGTTGACCTGCGAGAAGCAATAAAAAAAAATACACTTGGTTGCGACAACCATCTAGCCGCAGACCATACGTAGTCTGGTCATAAGTTTTGTCACATATGGAAAGTTAAATAAATGACACAATGAGTTACGCACTACAACCATTTATATATCAAATAAAAGGGTATAAAATACAGATTTAAACCACATTAAAATTATTCGAAATGTCCTCTTGCTTCGATACAAGCCTTCAATCTGCAAGGCCAGTCATCAATCGAAGCACGCACGACATTCATGTCAATATCGGCGACTGCTTTAATCAGGGATGCTTTAAGTGACTCCAAGTTGCGATGGGGTTTAGCGCAGACCTTCTCCTCTAAGTGCTGCCATATTTTGTAATCCAAGGGATTCAAGTCTGGACTGGATGAGGGCCAATCCTCATGCCTGATAAAGTCAATTCCACGGGTCGTGAGCCAGTTTTGGGTACTTTTCGCATTATGAGCCGGCGCAGAATCCTGCTGGAATACCCAGTGCCTGTTTTCGAACATTTTTTGTGAAAGAGGCTCCACAATTTTGGTTAGGACTGTGTTTTGATATGAGAGGGCACTGGTTTTCACTCCTTTTTCACAAAAAAACACCTCCGTTGGACCCAAATAGCACACCCCAAGCCGAACCATGAATGCCGAAGGGTGATCACCACGCTGAACACGTGGCACACGTTTTTTCGCTTCTTCACTAGAGTGTGCATACACTTTATGATTTTGTTTATTGAAACTCTCCTCAACATAAAAATTTTTTTCGTCCGAAAAAAGTATTTCGCGGTATTTTTTTCCCGCGTACCGCCTTAACAAAACCCGGCTTCTTTCGAGACTGATTTTCTTCAGCCGTGCGTTAAGAAGATGTGCTGTTTTTTTCTATAAGCACGCAGTCCTAGGTCTTCATTTAACACCCTTTTAACATTAGTTCTGCTTAGTCCCATCTGCAGAGCCAACATTTTTTGCTTGCGGTCAGGATTCCGTTGGATTCGCGCCTTCATTGCTTTGATGACCGCTGGAGTCCGAACAGTACGAGGTCGACCGCTCCTTTATTTATCTTCTAATCTTGAATCTTCCCTGAATCGTTTCATAGTACGATAAATAAATCTCAGTGGAATTTTCAAATTTTTCAGCAGTTTGAAAATCTCAGTTGGCGCGTGACCGCAACGATGCAATGCAATTACTGCGACTCTGTCTTCTTTGCGCGTCCACTCCATTTTAGAAAATGATCAAAAAAAAATTCAAAATTCAAAAGTCATTTATTCAAACTAGGCTGAGAATCAGCACTTTTCGAACGTCAAAATTACATAAGACAGTCCCCCAAAACGCCCACCCTTCACCACTTCCTAGTGCATTAGCTGGGAAGAAGAAGTGGCGCAACAAACTCCCCAGCAGCACAGCTGTCTGTTCAGTTAGAAGAACAAAAAAATAAGATTCTATATAATAGTATTCAAAATAATTTAGATAATTTAGATTACGCAACACAAAACATAATTTAAATTATTAGCCATATGTTAGCTAGCACACGCCAATATACCACACAACATCATCGAGAACTATACTCAGGCAGAAATAAAAACTAAACGTAAACAGAACTTATCTAAATAAAAGCCTCCAGGCATAAAGGGCGTGCCCGCTTACATATAGTTGTAACTGGAAGTTATAAATGATAAACTAGGACCATCGAGATAAAATAAATAAAACAAACAGTTAATTACTAATAACAATAACTAATATGATCAATTGTCGAGGTCACTAGCTAACCACATATTGCAATACAACTCATTAGAAAAAACATTGTAATGAGTAGATTATGTCAACAATAAAATGAAATAAAATTAAAAATAGCTTGACTTATAAAGTCAAATAAAAAAATAAAAAAAAATACAATTATATAAACTCATATAACTTGTCAGTAGGTAATCTGGAGAAAGAACATAAACATTGTCTTGAGTTAATCACAGCGACCAACTATTCTTATCATTTAAGTAGTCGTTTATAGAATAGTATGCCTTTGAACAAAGCTTGGATTTTACTTTCGTTTTAAACGCACCAAAAGGCAAATCTAGCAAAGAAGAGGGTAGCTTGTTATAAAAGGTTATACCAAGCCCAACAAATGAGTTATGAACCTTATGAAGCCGGTGAAAGGGAGCTCGTAGTTTGTCCTTATTTCTAGTGTTAACATTGTGAAAATCACTGTTTTTAGTGTATAAGTGTATATTTTGCCTAATATATAAGATGTTGGCGAATATGAATTGGGACGCCACCGTAAGGATACCAATATCTTTGAAAAAATCTCTCAGAGAAACTCTGGCACCTAGCTGGTAAATAGCTCGAACAGCTCGTTTTTGAAGGACAAATATATTTTGAATATCAGCAGCTTTGCCCCACAATTCCAGAAACCCTTTGTTTTTATTTCCTTTAAATATTCAAATTTCGAATGCCCATAATATTTTCCTCGGCTTGCATTCTAAATTCGAAATTTTACCTATGTGACAGAACTTATGGCCCGACTACGTACAATACGACTAGACGGCCACGACTGGTCATTAGAAGGACCTTCAAATGTGCGAGCGCGACGGCAATACATTTGTGCGCGAGCGATAGAGATAAGTAATGAGGGGTCATTGTACGAAATTCTTTCTGCTTCGCGACCGGATTTTAGTGTGAGATCCCTTAGTTTCGCTGTGCCATCACATTCATTTTTAAAAGTAAATTAATTCAAGGTCCACCCCGTAGATAAGTATCCTCCTGCCATCTACTTTTTTTCCCACTCTACTTTTCAATATTTCGCTCATTGTAATTTTACTTTTATGAGTTTATTCAATGGAATTTAAAAACTTGCCAAATAATATTGTTTTCTTATTCTTTGCAGAGTGCGTTACGACAATGCTGAATAATTAAGTTTGAAACTTCTATTTTCCGAAATGGTATGTTTATGTACCAAATTAATCATTTATGTAAGGTTTTTGCAGTGTTAAATTTCATTAAAATAGCAGAAATTATTTGAAAAAAATGTATTGTTTTTTCCTAATTGTTATAGCATTCATATATCGTATGTATGTATGTGTCTACAGTGGCGGAGGGTCTAGAATCCATGTATCTGTAGACAAATGACTGTCCCAGGCTTAAGTTATTATTACGAGGCTCAATTTGGACGTCATTTTGTGTTGTTGTCTTTTTGTATAAACAGACATAATATTTCATAATTTTCCTATGACGTAGCCAGTGGTAAATACTGAGGGTGCGGTGATCGCGTTCGAGCAGACTTTGACTCACGCACGCGTGTTGCAGTCGCGGCAAATTTATACTTTATGCTCCTCGTCATAACGTGTATATTATTCTTAATGATCAAACACAAGGGTCGCAGTTCCTATTCGGCCATTGAGCGTGCACGGCGTCTTCGCAATCACCGCACCCTCGTTTCAATAAAATTATGAAATATAATGTCTGTTTATGTACACGAATAGATATGTACGTTATGACAAGAGGCATAAAATATGAATGCCGATTAAATTCGCGCTCGTGTGTACGCACCCTAATAAGTAAAATGTATAATAGGTACAAGTCTAAAATACGCGCTTGAAGTAAAAGGAATGCTTTTGCATAAAAATAACGATTGCATTAATACTTAATGTAATGAATATTGTCGCAATCGTCAAAATATTGTTTCAAGTGTGTTACGCAATTATGGTGCAGCACGGTCAAAGCTGCCGGCGACGGGCAGAAATATCTGTAATTTTATTACCCTTTGCTCTTGTGCTTCACGCGGGGTAAGACAACACTAAAAAATCTTGAGCTGCCAAGCGCTCCATTACCTTTGTTGGCAGCTTGCGCACTAAGCTGGTACACTTCTTTTTATTTTTATACAAACCTAATTCGGACTATTACGAACATTTTAAAACAACTGGTCCAGCCGCTCTCAAGTGTTGTTGTATGTCCGTGCCACGGCGTTCCTATACATTTTGTATGAAATATGAAACGAACGTCGCAACGCCCGAGCGACGACGACGCACGCCCGCGCCTCGCCACATGGTATGTCCCGCGCCTAAGATTAATCACGAATGGCACAATCTTAATCTGCGATAAAAAAACCCGCAAATGTCAAATGTGTGACATTTCTAGAGACCTTCTTCTGTACTAGCGCCTCTAGCGGTGAATTCAAGCGCGATACTACACAATTCAAACAAGAAACAAGACGTCGTCGGTAAGCGGGATCACACACTTTGACGCGTCTTGTGCGGAGCACGTTTTTACGCCCGCCGCACATGCACGCGGCTCTTGTTGAAAAATGCTAGTTTGACTGATCATGTACGACGGGCGTAAAAACCGCAACTTCGTGCGCCGCGTCACAGTGTGCGATCCGCTAACTGGTAACTAACTAGCTGCACGTCAGTATGCAATGTAACCATTTATTTTAATTATAGTCAAGCAAAATTATAATTTTTTATTTGCAATAAGTACACATATTAATATATTTAAGGTATTTTTAAACAATCAATCCTTGTATAAAAATAAATAATGTTAGTTTATGTAGGTACAAACTATTTTCTAGTTACAAATAAACTACATTTATTTATTTTTGTACTATAGTAATAAGGCTGCAATACACATCCTATAATAAAAAGCATAAGTACTTTTTTGCTTTTAATTTACTTATGCTCACTTACAGCATGGTCTCCATGTTTGCAGTAGTACTCATAGTTTTTCGTATGTACAGGTGCTAATTATATGCTACTAAGTAGCATCTGCTCGAAATTTTTGGTTTTGTGCTGTACTACATAGCATGTGTATTCCAGGCTGAACTTACATGTAGGTATTGATAAATATTTTATGTTTTGAATAATGTAAATAGTATACACTAGCCTTAAATGTACAAGAATTTATCGAGGTCTTTGGTATGGTCTCAGTATAAAAGTGTTGGCCATACTTAAACAGATTGTGAGACGTAATTTTTTTATTTTGTTTCTGTCAAAAAAATTAATAGGTTTGTAGTAAATCCGATGGTAAAATTGAAGCCATTTGTCTACCTTTAAGCTCTGGTCACATAGTGAATCCCGCGCGGGATGCAGGACACGCTAGATTGACAATCGTCGCGAGCGAATTCCGTCCCGCATCCTGTGCCAGATTCGCTTCAATTTGGCCAGAGCTTAACAGTGAATTACGTAGGATCACACATCATATGACCACATTACCTTATTTTGCTGGCCATATTTTGTAGTGTTTATCCTGAATCTAGTGTATTCTTAATCGAAGGTGTCGTGTGAACGTGGAATGAAACAAACATGAACATTCACTCGAATGAAGGGTATGATATCAGTTTTACTATTTAGGGTCAGTACACACCGCCCGCCGCCGCGTGCCATTTCGGCATTTTTTTTTTTATTGTTCTTGTGCTTTCGCGCTCTCAAATTATAATATACTAGCTTCCGCCAGCGGCTTCGCCCGCGTTATTATCTTTATAAATTATAGCCCACTAGCTGCGCCCCGCGGTTTCACCCGCATCTCGATCCGTGATCCGTGTATTCCGTGGTGGAATATCGGGATAAAAATTATCCTATGTCCTAACTGTTAAGCTGTTTTAGTGTGAAAGAGTAACAAACAAACAAACTCACTTTCGCATTTTTATATTAGTAAGCATGTTACTCGGTGATATGATATTCTATTGATGAAAGTTTTTGAGTTTATTCTTTACAAATAAACAAAATCAAATCTTTTCTCTTTATAATATTAAACAGTGTGCGCAGCTTCACGCACGTATTTCGGTGTGGAGTGTAGTTACTGACCCTTAACCGGCTAAAACCGACTGCAGTTGGTCAGAACTAGTCTAATAGAATTTGATAGAAATGTATACCAAGCCCGATGTTTTATCAATCTCTCAAAAAAGGAAATAAACAACGCATTTATTAGAAATTTTTGTCACCACTTTTTCCAACAGTATTTACATAGCAGTTGCTGGCGAATGGTGCCTCTTAGTGACAAAAAAAAACAGAGATACAGAAAAAAATGCTGATTCGGTGCGGTCCACCGCATCGGGAACGGGACGTCAACGAGAAATAGATGACGACACCGAAGTAGCGACAGTACATTTCCTACGGCCGCTAATCTCGTTTCTCGTTGACGTCCCTTTCCCGGTGCGGTGGACGAACAGTGTGAGTCTTGTGTGATTTCACTTCCGCACTTTTTGTTGCTTTTTTGGTACCGGTCCTATTGTAGCCAATTTAATCTATTTCGATTAAGTGAAAGGCATTGTAGTAGCAAGTAGTAACATTGATTGCACATACCTACCTTTTCTTGTTAGTTTGTGGAAATAATATGGTCAACATTTTTGTTCCGACACTATAATAATATGTTAAATTTTTTGAAGTGGTTTAATGTGTGCATTTAATTTTAAATACTATTAGGTATACTATTTAGTTCTAACTAAAATGACGTACTCAGGGACGTCACTTGAAAGTCATCAATCGTTAACGTGAATAGTATATATTGGAACAGTGTGAGCCAAAAATATGACAGATGTAAGAACATTTCAATTGTGTTGCCATGTCATTAGCTAAGATAAATGTTGATCAATTAAAGTTGATTAATTGGTCAATTTTAAGTAACGAACCTGAGTGCGGCGGCATCGGAGTAAGATAGATTAATTAAAAATTAAAAAAATATGCAAAAATAATATTTTTTTATTTATTAGCTGTTATTCGCATCTGAATCTTGAACTTGCGTTCTAAGGTTAATAATTTAACCGATCTTTAGGACTGCTGAAACAGTCGGATCACGCGCGAGATGTGACTTAGCGCTTAGCCTCTCAAATTGACGTGACTTCCGCGTGGATCCTTGATTATATAAAGGAGAAACATGTCTCTTGATTTCGAAGAGGAAGTTTTGCTGTTGCTAAGTGCACATTAAACTTTAATTTCAAAAGTCGGTGTCTTTGGTTTTGTTTTATTTCTTGCGACTTCAAAAACAAGTTATTTTGTACTTTGGTGTTTGCATGTTTTGTAACAGGTTTTTATACAGATTCAAATAAGGGCCGATTTTTTGAACCCTAGTAATAGTCAAGCTAACCAATTGTTAAACTGACCATAGTTAAGGCTCTAACCAATTGTTAACTCAAGTAAACGATTTTTGATCCCCATTTGAACTATGGTTAGAATTTACTATTGTTAACTATGTTGCCATTGCAATCGGCACTAACTTACCCATAAAAAAACTTGGGAGTCATTATTTTGTTATGGTAACGCGTGCATTTTGACGTCTATCGCGCATGTTTATAGTCAAAGGCGGCAAATGACGAGTTTTTTTATTGTGATTTCGTGTTTTTTTTTATTAACTCTTGTAACTCATCATACGCTCATACATAAATACCACAGAACAGAAAAAAACAGTAGAAGTCGCAAGTAGGCGGGGCCCGCGTACCCCGAGTTTTGCGGAATCCGCATAAGTCTGTTCCGCGCACGCACCACGCAAATCAGTCTAATTACAACCGTCGCGGTGAAAAGAACTTTAAAAAAAAATACAAAAATGCCTTATTGTGCTATTTTAGAATGTAAACACGATAGCAAAACAAAAAATATATCAAATAGAGGTATTTCATACCATCGATAAGTCTTAATTGATTTTATTTCGAAAAAAAAAATGAAAAATAATATTTTATTAAACAAGACAAGTAAAAGTGGACTTTATGCTGTTCAGTTTATGGTCTACTTTATTTTAAACTCAAACATATTCTTCGCGAAGATTCCAACTATGCACATGTCACAGTCCGCTACTCAATTAGAGATTACCGTTATCGATATTTAAAAGGGGATGCGCTAATGTAGCCCGCGAAATTCAAATTTCCTTACGTTTCTTGCAATGTGTAGGTCAGTGTCAGGTTGTATGTTGATTAAAATATGATTCGCGACCGTAACAAATATGGCTTCAGAGAATTATAAACATTAGAATAACAACTCTTATGTTAGAATAATCCTAAAATGTCATGATTTCATGAAATAGTCATTCAATAGGATTTTATGAACATAGAGGGATTATTTTGTATTGGTGGTTTTTTGATTATAATTCTATAAAGTAATATGTGATACGGCCGCGAATCACATTTAGATCAACATCTTATTTAGATCAGCTGGCGTAAAAAAAGTGATTTTGCCAAAAGTGACACATAAGAGGTCTAGTCGCAACGACGGCGACGACATGAATCATCGTGATAAAAAAGACAACCGCCTTCAAAATCTATACTTATACAGTAATCAGCTTTCAGTTTGTCGAAACTTAAGTTATTACTAACTTAAGTTCCAACAAAGTGAAAAATAAATAGGTACAGTACAATTATTTTCTAAATGTCCCTCGGCAAACTTCATGTTTCGTCAGTCGTCCGGTTTCTATCTAGCCTTTGCTCTTGGTGCTGACCGGATACTCTCATGCCTGTTTTCACCGACATCCCCTATACTACCACCTACGTATGGGAGCCTTAGCTTAAAAGCACCCCCAAACTAGCCCCTAAATTAAATTTCGTTTCACCATCATTTCTATAACTTAACTAGGGGACACATATCTATGTGACGTTTTGTATTCGATAATAGTGACTGATTCGTCTTTAAACTTATCGATACTTTGAAACAAGATTTTTATGAAATTCTCTAAAGTATACACATAAATGGATACAGTTATTAATAAATCATGTTTTGATAGCAATATAAATATTATTTCATTCATATTTTTAATTTCAATTTTTTTGCTTATTTAGTCTGTGTATACATAACGAAACCTTGTGTGTTATCTGTGGTCTTATTTATATTGACACTTCTTTCTTTTGTGACGTTTTGACGTGAGATTTGATTGTTTATTCGTTGTGACTTGTGAGGATACGTTGCGTGTTAATAAATTCACCAATTACTACGCGTTTTTTTTTTTCGACTGCACCCTGGTGCCATCTCTGCCGCAGCCAACAAATGATTATCCGTATCATAAAACCGCAATGCTATAAATAACTGATTTTTTGGAGATATATAATTCATTCTAAAATAATCATTAATATGCGAATACAATAAGGACAGAGGTTCCTCATAAGTGTATGGTTTAAATTGATTGTTAGGTATCGACGTTGGTAAGTATCGTGGAACAAACAGAAAAAATACCACGTCCAAATATAACTTTTTTTTTACGATTTTTTATTGGATACATATAAAACTACTACTACGTAGTCTGGTCATAAGTTTTGTCACATATGGAAAGTTAAATAAATGACACGATGAGTTACGCCCTACAACCATTTATATATCAAATAAAAGGGTATAAAATACAGATTTAAACCACATTAAAATTATTCGAAATGTCCTCTTGCTTCGATACAAGCCTTCAATCTGCAAGGCCAGTCATCAATCGAAGCACGCACGACATTCATGTCAATATCGGCGACTGCTTTAATCAGGGATGCTTTAAGTGACTCCAAGTTGCGATGGGGTTTAGCGCAGACCTTCTCCTCTCAAGTGCTGCCATATTTTGTAATCCAAGGGATTCAAGTCTGGACTGGATGAGGGCCAATCCTCATGCCTGATAAAGTCAATTCCACGGGTCGTGAGCCAGTTTTGGGTACTTTTCGCATTATGAGCCGGCGCAGAATCCTGCTGGAATACCCAGTGCCTGTTTTCGAACATTTTTTGTGAAAGAGGCTCCATAATTTTGGTTAGGACTGTGTTTTGATATGAGAGGGCACTGGTTTTCACTCCTTTTTCACAAAAAAACACCTCCGTTGGACCCAAATAGCACACCCCAAGCCGAACCATGAATGCCGAAGGGTGATCACCACGCTGAACACGTGGCACACGTTTTTTCGCTTCTTCACTAGAGTGTGCATACACTTTATGATTTTGTTTATTGAAACTCTCCTCAACATTAAAAATTTTTTCGTCCGAAAAAAGTATTTCGCGGTATTTTTTTCCCGCGTACCGCCTTAACAAAACCCGGCTTCTTTCGAGACTGATTTCCTTCAGCCGTGCGTTGAGAAGATGTGCTGTTTTTTTCTATAAGCACGCAGTCCTAGGTCTTCATTTAACACCCTTTTAATATTAGTTCTGCTTAGTCCCATCTGCAGAGCCAACATTTTTTGCTTGCGGTCAGGATTCCGTTGGATTCGCGCCTTCATTGCTTTGATGACCGCTGGAGTCCGAACAGTACGAGGTCCACCGCTCCTTTATTTATCTTCTAATCTTGAATCTTCCCTGAATCGTTTGATAGTACGATAAATAAATCTCAGTGGTATTTTCAAATTTTTCAGCAGTTTGAAAATCTCAGTTGGCGCGTGACCGCAACGATGCAATGCAATTACTGCGACTGTCTTCTTTGCGCGTCCACTCCATTTTAGAAAATGAACAAAATTTCAGAAACCCTTTGTTTTTATTTTCTTTAAATATTCAAATTTCGAATGCCCATAATATTTTCCTCGGCTTGCATTCTAAATTCGAAATTTTACCTATGTGACAGAACTTATGGCCCGACTACGTAGTTATACCTTTTATCAGGATATTCCATGGTGTGTTTAATCTTTTCCAATAAATACAACACTGAAGCTTTACACAGCCTATATCTCCGAAAAAAGTCAGTTTCTTGATATATTTTGGTCTACGGCTGTTATTTACGTTGAATACTGTAGAAACAGTTTCAAAATTTTCCATAAATTCATACAAATCACTACCAATCTTCGTTACTTGAGATATTACTTACGTATGTGCCGGTTTATGGGCCCACATTTCGACCACCTAATTTTAGGGGACCTTTTAACGTTTAACTGACCCCTTACTGTTGGTGAAACAGAAACCACCTTCTAACAGCCCTCTAACCATTCTTAGGGGATGTCGGTGAAAACGGGCATCAGTCTCTCAATCGACGATAAGTAGTAATTTTCAAATTGGGATCAGTAGTTTAACATAACAATTCTTAATTATGCTTTCTATAAATCGTAAGTATGTATGTATTAAAATAAAATATTAACACTCGATTTCGAACATAATAATATTTATCGACTCTAGCTGTTGACTGTATTTTGTTTGAAAATAAAACGGAATGTCGATAAATAAGTCAACGACAGTGGTACATCCCTAGAGGAGGACGAATAGTAATGACCTCGTTACGCAAATATGAATCATATCGAAACGAAATACAGCTTTAAATTGAATGCATTTAATATAGTGACATCTAGCGGCGGGTAGCGTAACTTGCTCATTAAACTATTCATTGTGCGCTTTAAACGGAAAAAGTAATAAATACGTAAAAAGAGTAGACAATAAACAACTCTATCGTCTATAAGTTGTGGTTTATTTTCAAATAGACTGACATTATTTCCTACTTTCATTCAATGTTAAACTACCAATCACACCAAAGATTTCTTGGTGTTACGAAATACAATTAACTTGTAATTGTGTGAGTTTGGGTACGCTGGTTCCGATACTAATGAAGCGCTATGCTACTTCTACTGTCTTTTGCTGTTCCGTGATAAATACAAACGACTATAAATTGAAATATAGGAATTAAACAGGACAGAAACTATTATAAAGTAAAACATTTATTAAGAACTGTTTTAAAAATAACATTTTAGATTTTACCTGTCGTCGCCTTTATGGTAAAGTAGCGAATGTGTTTAATGTAAATTTTACAGAAGAGCAAAAAAAAACTCCTTTTTAAAATGGACCCCTATAACCGATTTTGGATTTATAAAGTTTTTCAGTTATGAAATGGGAATAGTCTAGTCAATAACTTAATATCATAGCGCATTAGTCAAATAGATCACATTCGCAACTTTTATTCCTCTTAAAAAATAAATAAGTATAGGTACTTTTGATCCACAATACGTATGTGCCAAATTCGCAATAATGTTTTTTTTTTTATTAAATTTTATTTCTGTTAAAACTACAGAACAGTGGAAACTCATGTATCCATAATACTTTTTCATTTTTTTTTTTCATTTATATGTCTTGTTGTGTTAGTTTATAATTAATGCATTTCGATACAATGTAAAAATTGTTAATGAAAAACCTAAATAAAATAAATATATTCTGTGAAAATTTCATCATCCAATGAAGTCTTCGACATATCAAAGTAAAACCATCCATAGTAAAACCGTAAATAACACGAAACAGTCGATTGCGACCAAGGGTTAACTATCCGCCATCTTGCTAAACCCTTGATGGTGCTCTGGTTAAATATTTTGACCAATAGTTACATATTTAACCACTTGCCGTCTTAACTAGGGATCAAAAAACAGAATTTGCAGAAATTTAACCATTTGTTGCCATTTTTAACCATTGGTCGATTTAACTAGGGATCAAAAAACCGGCCCTAAGGTTCAATACGTCGGACTACGGGTAGGCAGCGGCTCTGAAATGGGGGTGGGCAGGACACTTGTCTAGCTGTGGTTTTAACAGGTGGACCAGAGCCGCCCTAACGGAATGGTTGCCGAGAGACGGTAGAAGGAGCGATGGCAGAACAATAGCCAGAGGACCTACAGTAGATTGCGGTGAAGACTCAAACTCACAGCATTTAATTTAATACAACATGTGTAAGCTGGGGTTACATCACTCCAAGCTGGACTACCGTAACCCTAGCTTACACATATTTATCTGTTAATAACTCGAGAGTATTTTGACCAGAGATTTGAAAATTTTGTTGCCAATGGCTGCTATTATGCCTTATTTTTTTAGCTATAATACAAAATCATATCTTCTTTTGTTCGGAAGATATGACATGAGCAGCTGGGTTGACGTCATCGTTTTTTAACAGACTACAAAAAAAGGAGGTTATCAATTCGTCCCGTATGTAATATTATTTGAACTGCAATTTATTCACTTAGGGCTTCCAAACAAATAAACAAAATGTTTTTTTATATTTTTTTCTTCTCTTTGGCAACTGAGCCGATGTCGACTATTCTGCCAGCGTCATTTGTTGACGACTTTGAGTATATAACACTGGAGAAGCCTTACGAACACTTCCCCTCTGTAAAAGTACAAGAACAAATGTTCTAGTACGTTCATAAAAACTACTTTCAAATCGATTCTAACGCACTTCGTAAATCGTTTTAAAGGCGCGCGGTGCTCCGTAAAAATGCCTATTTGTGTTATGTTATGTTGTAAAAAGCGTTCAAATACGTCAAATTTACATAAAGAACTAAATAACTTTCCTTAGGTTAATTTTTCTTCTAAGATTTATTCATAATTTCATTGAAATTTTAAATCCTAACCTCATAATACAATTCGATTTTTCATTCGATTCAACCATGATTCAATATAAAACGTAGCATGAATCGAGTGTTTTCCTCACGTTGCTTCTGTGACGTCACTGAGTCTCGCTATATCTCGTTTTTATGTTCGTAAAGGGCAAAATACTTTTCTTTTGCATTACGAAAATATATGTCAAATCAGCAAAACTTACACGCACTTGACATGCGATTATGTCCTTTAGTAAAAATGTTAACGAGACTACCGTAGGGTTGAGGTCATGTTTAAAACCAAAATTGACATGTCGATAATTTCTTAGTAAAAATTACTTAGTAATTATTTTTGTTTATTTTTTTTTTATTGTTCAATGCTTTATAATTTGTTTGTCTATTGAAGTGGTTGTATATAATTTTTTTGAACTTGACCTAATTTTTTATTGAGATTACTTACTTATTACAAATTTAGTTACTTTTATTAAATTGAAGTTATTTTCTCTTCTTATTAAAATGTAACTATTTTATGCAACAGCTGTTTTATTTCATGGATTCAAGAAAAATTCCGAATGCATATCGATATTGATAAAATAAAAATTAATGGTACGGACTTCTCTTCCCGCTACCGCGTCCCCCGCTGAAAGTGACACACTGTTTTGTTCGGAATATTGTGCTGGCTTCTCCAGTGTTATATACTCTAAGGCTAGCCGCACACACACAATAATATTGTCAATGCAAGATTGACAAAAATCTTCATCAATATAAGGTCCCGCACACTACGCAATATTATTGGCAATTTTTCGTGGTGAAATCAGAATCAGTCGCTCCGCAGCTAGATTCATGTGCGCACGTTTAATATAATGGATAGAAAGAAAAAAAGTTGTTGCATTAAGTATTGCATTAATTTTATCAACTAAAAAAAGCCAATCAAGAAAGAAACGATGGATTAAGGACTGGATGAGAAAAAAAGCTGAGTTAAATAATTTTAATCTAATAAATGAACTACGAAATACAGAAGAAACTGATTTAAAAAAATATATGAGAATGAGAGATAGCAGCTTCCAAAAACTATTATCTTTAGTTTCGCCTTACTTGATAAAAAAAGATACACACATGCGAAAATCTCTAACACCTGAGGAAAAGTTGGCAGTTACTTTGCGCTTTTTAGCGACTGGTAGAAGTTTTGAAGACTTGAAGTATTCCACTTTAATATCCCCAAGAGCTATAAGCGCAGCAGTTCTGGACACTTGTAACACGTTAATTTACGTCTTGCGGGACTGTTTAAAAGTTAGTAGTAATTACATTTATATAAGTAGTCTATGGTAATTACCTATATTTAAGCATCTAAGCTATGTAATCGGTAATCAGTAGATACTTAAATAATAATTATACTATGCTATCTATGTATGTATACGTATATTTTGCTGTTTTTTGCAATAAATCCATTTTGATTAGATTTGAAGTAAAACATATAAAATAATATAATCGTTTTTATTAATACAAGTAGTAGGTGGTGATAAGTTGTAGTTTTTGTTAATATATTCACAAATCATCTATTTAAAGGACTGAAAAACAATTGAAAAATCTTCCTTTGGAGTATACTCAGCATGTACGTCGGCTTCAATTGTTATAACATTAGATTGGTTATTTTCTTGAGACATTGTGTCTTGTGGACAACACTCAAACTGTTGCAATCGTGGTAGTGGAGGCCTTAATATTATTTGAGATGGAACACCGGTGGTTACAATTGGTGGATGGTGAATTAGAGACTTGGACAAAATCTGCGAAGGTCTCATAGTAATAGTATTATCCGTATTATGTTCATTGGTATTTATGGAATGCGGCGAAGGAGTTAAACTGTATCTCAAAATTGAATCTTGTGTGCTTGGTGATTGACTAGGTGATGGAATATAGTTTACTCTGGAATGATCTAGTAACTCTCTAGGTGACAAAGGCGATGAAGTATATGGTACATACTCACTAACTTTTACGGAGTTTTTGTTGTTTTGGTTTTGTTTTCCAAGTTGTGCCTCAAATAAAATATCGTTAATTGCCTTTTTCGCAAAAAGTTTTTGCTTAGACTCCAGTTTTATGAGTTTAGCAGCCCAGACTTTGGCAAGATGATATTCTTCTTGATTTTCAGAAGAATCCTTCTCCAAAAATGATAAAGTTCTCTGTAAAAGGTTTTGCTGGTCATTTTCCTTTTTTCTGTTCTTATTTTCCGATACTGGAGTTGGAGGTGGATCCATTGAGCTAATCGAATACCTATATTGGTCTTGATAATTCTCTTTGTCTTCCTGTAATATAAAAACAAAAGTAGGTAAATAAAATCTTAATTACAAATTATGATAATGTTTATTTCTTTTATTGTTTTAGTAGTTTTCAACACAGCAAGAATGGAGAGAAGTGGCCAATGATTTTGGACACATTCATGGATTCCCTACATGCTTAGGCTCGCTGGATGGCAAGCATATTGAGATTATTATGCCCAAAAACTCAGGCTCACGTTACTTTAATTATAAAGGATTCCACAGTATTATTTTACTGGCTTTAGTAAATGCTCATAAAGAATTTATGATGGTTGATGTTGGTATCAATGGTCGGATATCTGATGGTGGGGTCCTGTTCTATTCAAAATGTTGGCAGTCTTACGAACAAGGTCTACTTAACTTGACTAACCCAATTAATCTTTCAAACATGACACACTTATTTCCTTACGTATTTGTGGCTGATGAAGCGTTCGCTTTGGGCCCAAATTTGATGAAACCATACTCACAGAAAAACTGCAGCTCTAATGAGCTGATATTCAATAAAAAACTATCAAGGGCTCGATCAACGGTTGGGTGTGCTTTTGGTATCTTGGCTAAACGTTTTGGTATTTTTCAAAAGGCTATAAATCTAGAACCAGACAAAGCAACGAAACTGACTTTAACCTGTTTTTACTTACACAACTTTTTAATTACAGAAAACGCTTCCCTTTATTTAAACCAAGAAAAGGACCATCAGTCAGTATAACTAGTCTAAAGTCTACTCAAAATAGAAATGCAACTATAAATGCTAAAATAATAAGAGACAATTATTGTCAGTACTTTTGTAGTTTAAATACTTAATCTAAGATTTTTTTGTACCTACTAACCTACCTGTCATGAGATTAATTTAATAAATTTATTAAAATATAATACTAACCTCTTTAGTTTTCTTTACTGGTTGCTCATCATTTGATAAAAACAGCAATTCATAATACGTCCAGGCAGACGGGACGTAAACCTCATCGGTTCCCTTTCCCGATGATTTCGATTTGTGAATCTTCTTTAATTCTTTCCGAAAGTTTGTTCGTAGGGAATTATTTTTTTTCTTTACGTCTTCTCTCGTGCTATTTGGTTAATTATTTTATAAATATCGAGCAACTTATCAAGCGCATTATTTTTCTTAACTTTATCGCGATATGCTTCGCAGGATGTATTCCATAATTCTGGATAAGTTTCCCATGTTTTAATAAATACTGACAAATATTGATTTAAAAAAAATATTGATCAACACTATTTTCGCTATGGATACTGTTTTCGTTCTCCATTTTTAACAAAAAACACAAACGTCCGCCTGCCTTGAAATCTTTTCCTCAACTAAAATTTTGCCGCGCGCTCGCACACGACAATATTATTGACAATACCCCTGCCTCCCACCGATATTGGCGTGACAAAATCAAAATTTCTGTATATTCACAATAATATTGAACAATACCGCAATACAGGCCGCACACATACAATATTATTGACAATACGTACTTTATTGTCAATATTATTGCGTGTGTGCGGCTAGCCCATAGGTGACGGCAACGCAGCAAGGTGAGCCGTCGAACTTTGTAGGTATATACTTTGTGGTAGTTACCTAGTCGTTATTATTATGTTAGTAGCTGGAAGGACAAGACAATTTTTGTTAATAAATCTAGTTAAGAAAAAAAATCATATATATACAATATGTAACAAAAATCCTGTTGTTCCTTCTACCTAGGTTTTAAGAATCGACATACATACGTAATGGGGATCCACGCGCAAAGCTCAACAAAGATGTCGCCAGCGGCGGGATGGCCGCTGTCAAATAATTTTCGCTTTGTTTACATCACTGTTTTTTTGTTATTTTTTGTGTTGAAACCGATCCACCATCGTTATTGCTAACATGTATTGTTCCTGGAAGCGTAAAGAATTGAAAGACGAACTAAACAAACGAGAAGCAAGGATTACTGGAAAGAAATCAGCGCATAATGTGAAGTAGACTTCTATCTAATAAAATATTTTTCTACAGTGCTAGGCTCTAGACTTGGATAATTTATTTGTTGTAACGTGTTAATTCTTACTTCACCCATGGTAGGAAAATTTACGAAAATTGAGAGAACACTACTTTAATTATAAATGGTATTCTTAAATTTTTAGGTTAGGTTTATTTTTCATCAGTGCTAGGCTTTAGATTTGGATATTTTTTTAGGTGTAACGTGTTAATTCTCACTTGACTCATGGTGGGAAAATTTACAAAAATTGAGAGAACATTACTTTAATTATAAATGGTATCCTTTATTTTTTAGGTTACCTATGACCGAAATTTTAATAAAGGCAATCAAAGCCCTCAAGCTTCTGAAAGACAAGACCTTGACGTTCCTGCTGTAGAAATTTACCAAGACGTTAATAGCTCCACCAGAACTCCACCATATTGTCGAAATTTGCCAATCAACGTATTCAAAGTTACTTTCAGTTGTACTCTTTTAATTTCCCACTTTTTTTTAGTGTAGTATCTTTAGGAAATAAATGAACAACGGGGTTAGTAGTTTAGTACATCCTGGTATAGCACACTTAAACATATAACGAGAAAATTTTAATTTACTGAATTATAGGTTACAAAATGTATGGAATTGACAGCTTTCAATGGCCATGTCGACGATGCGCCACCTATCGTGATAAAATAGCAGTACAGATCCTTATTAAGCAAGTCATTTATAAAAAACTGTTCAACAAAAATAATTAAACTAAATATTTAATTATTAATATTTGTAATGTTTAACTGATTTCTTACCTCTGTAATTCTGCATGAAGCGATGATCAACGCGAAACTAGAAATACGTAGAACATTCCCGCCACTCCCTTTGATCGGTGCCGCTGCGCCGGTGCACCCCCGCCGTTTATCTACCTATTTTGTATGAATGTATTATGTTGGAACCACATACGTCGCACGATATGGAGGCCTAATCCGTCAAGTTCATCACTTAGCTGTTCTTGCAGGAAACGAAGATAGTTGGCGCCGCTCATTGATTGGTCTAAAAAACAAGGTCCAATAATTTCGTCACCAATAATTCCAGCCCAAACATTAATCCTCCACCGATGCTGAAAGTGACTTGGTTTAATAGCATGCGGGTTTGTGATCGACCACACGTGCTCATTGTGCGAATTAAAAACGTTCTAACAAATGAGCACTCGTCGGTGAACAGTACCCAATTCAAAAAATCACTATCTTGTTCGATTTTGTCGAGTATCCATCTACTGTATTCTATTCTTGGCTTATAGTCGGAGGGAAGTAGTGATTGGACGCGACGATAGTGAAATGGGTGCTGGCCATCTTCTTTGAGTACTCTCCAAATGCGCATATGGTTTACTCCGAGTTCGTGTCCCACTTCGCGCGTACTTCGCGTTGGATCGTGCTCAAACAAATCCAAGACTTGTTCCTCGATGTCCCTGTCTCGGGTCCTCGGTCTGCCTGCGTCAGCTCGATGTTGGTCTCGTCCGTGCACACTGCCGGTATTGTACGAACGTATGTGCAAACGTTGGAATGCCATCGCCGACGGTAATGGTAGACTCGAAAAACGTTCTTGTTAGAGTCTGCGTGCTTCTGCATAATTGCAATCACATTTCCCAAGACACATCAACATATTAAAATATTCTACGTTAGAATAAGACATTGTCAACGTTTACGTAAATTAAACACAAGTCACTCACTACGTAGGTCAACAATAACATCCGTTCGAAAGAAAGGTGCGCGGGAGACTAAGGATTCCTTAGTCTAGCCATCTTTTGCGATCATGAAGACTATTGCAGCAATAGTCTTCATGATCGCAAAAGATGGCTTACCTCTTAATAATGTGGAAAAAACAGGATTTAATCATTTAATGAAAGTAGTAGCACCACTATATAAAGTTCCAGCCAGAACAACAATTACCCACATGATTGACGATAAATATGACATTCTTTCGACACAACTTAAATTAAAAATACAAGAAGTAGAAGCACTGTCTTTAACCGCAGATGTTTGGACCGACTCGCATAATAGCCAAAACTACTTAGGCTTAACTGGTCATTGTATATATGAAAATAAATTAATGAGTATAACTTTTGGTGTAACTGCTCTAACAAAACCACATAATGCCGACTGCTTAGCAGAAGTAATTATCAAGATGACAGAAAAATGGGGCATTACAAGTAACAAAGTAGTAGCGTTTATCACGGACAATGGCGCAAATATGGTTAAAGCTGTCACAAATGTTTATGGCAAAAATAAACACATGCCATGTTTGGCCCATACATTAAACTTAGTGGCATCAAAACCATTTGACCATAAGGATGGACTGGAAAAAGCCAAGAATTTACTAACAGCTGTCAAAGATATTACTACATATTTTAAGCATAATACAAATGCTGCTGACGCTTTAAAGAAAGCTCAAGATCACCGAACGAAGCCTTTGGGGCTGATTCAGTCTGTATGTAGCAGATGGAATTCTGTTTTTTATCAATTGGAACGATTTGTTGAGTTATCTGAAATTATTGCGCCAATATTACTCAAGTATCCTAAAGCACCGACTATGCTAACTGCACAGCAGTTAGAATTTATAAAAGATCTTATAAATATATTGAGACCATTAGAAGTAATAACTAAAGAAATATCGGGAGAAGACTATGTTACAGCCAGTAAAATTATACCAATCGTATCTTGTCTGACTGGAACATATAATACGATGAAAACTTCAACTGACATTGGAGCTAAATCAACAACTTTAATTATGGACGGTTTAAAGAAAAGATTTGGAAATATTGAACAAGTCCACTTATTAGCTGCTGCGACAATTTTAGATCCTAGATTTAAAAAAAATCATTTTGCTGACCATGTAGCCTGTTCTCGAGCAATAAATAGAATAAATACTTCAATTTTAGATATTCAATCACAGCAACAACTTCCACAAAATAATAGTGAAGAGTTCGACGCAATAGAAGGGACTGATTTAGAAAAAGGAATTTGGGATTTTCATAAGTTACTTGTCAAAAAGCAACTCTCTACATGTAATACACTTGCACTGGAAAATCAAGGCTTAAACGAAGAATTTAAACACTATTTATCACAGGCAGTTGTGCACCTAAAGTATGATCCTATACTTTACTGGCAAGAACAAAAAAACTCTATTTATCACCATGTTCACTCGATAGCCGTGATGTATATGAGTATAGTAGGATCATCTGTTCCTTGTGAGCGCCTTTTTTCAATTGCCGGCAACATCGCAAGTGATGAGCGGAACCGCTTGGATCCCAGTAGACTTGACAGATTGTTGTTTTTAAAAAGCTTAGATATGAAGCACTACAATAATAATAATTAATAATAATTTTTATATTTTTAAATGTTTTTATATTATTTTATTCTAATATTTAAAAATATAATTTATATGTATAATATAGTTGAATAAAGGACAATAATAATAAACATTTATTGGTCCATATTCTTGTTAATAACAATATATTTAAAAACTAATGTTAGTACTCATCACAACACAGATTAAACTGAGACATGAAGCCGCATCCATCTCTGCAGCATGGGGGACTCCTCTCGATCTGCAAATACACACAGTATAGAGTTGGAACTACCACGAACGCGAGTGAGCAGGGAGGCACATCTTTTCCTTATGACAGCGGCAAATCCATCAACCCGCGCCTCAGCAAACATCCCTGACGCACTACAACGCCATGGCAGCCCCAACAGTACCCTGAGTGCATTGTTGTATTGGACACGCAGATCACTGTATGCCCGCTGCGAATAACTGACCCACAGGCTGCAGGTGTAAAAAGATTGGCAATATGCTTTAAAAAGCGTGATCTTAACCGCATTCGTACACCGTGCAAACCTGCGGGCTAGCATGTTACAACGTACAGCCAGCGACCTGCATTCCCTTTCTATGTCCACATTATCACTTAAATCATCGGTGACCCAGTGACCCAAATATTTAAATTTAGACACCCTGCACAGTGGAGTGCCATAAAGTGACACATTCGGAAATGCTGGGTAAGAAAAACCACTTGCTTTGAAGAGCATTAGTTCACTCTTCCCAACATTATACTTAAGCCCATGAGTCACCGCATATGATTCACAAATAGACACTAGCCGCCTCATGGCACTAATTGATGGACTCAACAACACCATGTCGTCTGCGTAACTAAGGTTATTGGTACACACTCCGTCAATATGACATCCGACCATGGTGCTGCTGAGCTCAACAATCAGCCGGTTTAAGTACAGGTTGAACAAGCGAGGTGAGCTTAATCCCCCCTGCCTCACTCCGCATTTCAACCGGTACACACTCGACAGAGAACCGTTCCACCTCACACAATTGCATTGATTGCTATACCAAAAATTAAATATGGACATCACTTCAGTAGGTAAGGAAGTTTCAGACAGCAACTTATCCCACAACACGTCATAACTGACAAGATCGAATGCCTTGGATAGGTCCAAAAAACAGGCAAAGACAGGCGTGTTTCTATCCTTGTAGTACTGCACAGTCTGCTTTAGGCACAATATAGCGCTTTCAGTGGACAGCCCCGGCCTAAAGCCAAACTGAGCGTCGTGAATTTGGAGATGCTTAGCCAATTGTTTGTCAAGCAGACCGTCCAGCACCTTGGCTGAAACAGTTGCCAAGGATATAGGTCTGTAATTGGAGACATCAGAGGCATTTCCAGTTTTATTTTTAATGTTAGGGACCACAACTGTAAACATGAAGCTATCCGGTAAATAACAGTGACTGACACACAAATTAAAAAACATAGCAAGTACACGTGGCAAGTGCACCCCGGCGTATTTCAGATGTTCGATACTGAGGCCATCGTGACCTGGTGACTTACCTCTTATCATTGATTTTACCACCGATGCAACTTCCTTAGGAGTAAATCGAACGTCAATGTCCCCAGAAATGGTCTCAGCATCGACAATCCGAGTCGTTCTATCAAGAGGTGACTCAACCTTAAAGTGTTGCTTAAATAAGTTAGCTATTTCTGTCGGCTCGTGCACGCCCGCCACGCTCACCGGAAAGCTTGACCGCGGATTTAATTTATTGGTTGCCTTCCAAAATGCACTAAATTGCTTGTCTGACTGATTTTTAGCTATAATATCCATTTTTATTTGTTTTTCATTGTCCTGGCAATATTTAAGCTTGTCTTTAAAAATCCCTCTGGATTGACACATGTTTGTGTAAATACACCCTGATCCAGGTTTGTTATATAGCAACCAAGTCTGATAATGCATGCGGGCCTCCCTGTGAGCGTCACGCACATGCAAATTCCAACCAACCACATATTTCCTTTTACAGCGTATGTTATCAGAACCAATATACGTAATATCTGCACCATCTTTCAACATACTTATTAGCGTGCGTACTATAAGCTATATTATCTATTTTCTTAACTTTTTAATGTAACAAATGCATTTAGAAAATAAATGTCTTCTTTTACACCTGAGCTGATATTTTGATATGGTAATAAAAATAATTGTAGTTATCGAACTCCCTGAACTGAAATATTCCTGATTTTACTGATAACAGATCCCAGGAATTATTTATTATGGTATCATTCTTGTTTTTCATAAAATGGATTTATATTTACATTGTAAATACAAATTTGAAAAAAAACGATTTTTTAGACCGATTTTTTTGTGAATCGATTGTTCAGGTTACGATTCGAATCGATTTAAAAAACGATCTTTTTTAGAAAGAATCGCCATCCCTACTAAGGAAGTGATTCGCAGGGCGGCGGGTGGCGGGGTAAAGGGGTAGGTAGGCACGTGGTACCGACCCGGGTCCCGGGCCACTTGCGCCGGCCGCGGTAGGCTTTGGCGGCATCTTCTGTCGCATCAAAGAAAGCTACCGAGCTCGTAGGCTATTTAGCGAAATAAAGATGTACTTGTAAAATCAGATACTCTAAACATTTTTTTGAATGTGTCGATTTTAATAGTTATTTTATTTTGACCTCTCTACTAGCCAATGTTTTTTTTTTAAATTATTTTTTCATCAATGTTGTGCTTTTAGGTAAATGAATACGTTCCTAAAAGGAACAACAGGGTTCTTGTTACATATTGTATATATAAAACACTACAAATCGACATTATAGGTATAGGGTGGCAGAGACATCGACGCGAAGCCGGCTACCATGGATTCAGTACATGATTCTGAACCCCTATGCGTTGAAATTTTTCGTCGGTTATTAAAAAAAAATAGCTGTTTCATAGAAAAGTGCAATACCTACGCGGTCAAAATGTATGGAGCAGCTGTTTTTTTTTTTTAATAACCGAAAAATTTCAAAGCAAGGGGGTTCAGAATCATGTACTGAATCCATGGTAACCGGCTTCGCGTCGATGTCCGGGATACCCCGTATATTTACAAAGTTATTATTACTACACACACTACAATTTGATATCATTTAGATTTAAAAATGTTGATAGGACTTGGATTAGTTTAGGAGAAAAGTTAGTCAAGACGTAATGAAAGTTAGTAGGAAGGGGGATTTTCATTTTGGAAAGCATATGGTACAAGTCAAAGGATGGGGAATTTGACGGTTATGAGAAAAAAAATATGGTCTACAGCCGTTCGATTCGGTATAAATATCACCGTGAAACTTAGGTGAAGTGAGCTGTCACTGCCACAGAATCGACCGGCAGGATGCTAGGGATTAACACTATTGACAGCTCACTTCACGCTCACTTCACCTATGTTTCACGGTGATATTTTTACAGAATCGAACGGCAGTTCCATCATCAAGACCGCATTCACACAAAGAACTGTCACGAACACGGATCTTATTTAAAAATACTGGACTGCAACAGTGACCAAGCCTCAGTCTACACAAGGTTGCAACAGTTCTACTGGACAATTTTGGACACTTAAAA
This sequence comes from Agrochola lota, assembly GCA_947364205.1. Taxonomy (NCBI): domain Eukaryota; kingdom Metazoa; phylum Arthropoda; class Insecta; order Lepidoptera; family Noctuidae; genus Agrochola; species Agrochola lota. The sequence continues at coordinate 11,663,773 of OX376236.1, forward strand.
AACCAAGGTTTCCGCTGGATGCTGGGTTTATTACTGGCGTAGTACGCCCCCTTGAGTTTTGAACTAACCTGCCACATTGCTGTCCACGAGTTGTATAGCTTATGTTTGGTGTTAGTCCTTGTTGTGTATGTTAGATGATGTGCTCATAACGGGGATCAACAGGGAAGTGCACTTAAGTAGATTGCACGAGGTACTGCGGCGCTTGCAGGATGCAGGTTTCACACTTCAAAAAGCAAAGTGCGACTTCTTTAAGGATGAAGTTGAATACTTAGGATATGTAGTAGATAAGCATGGTTTAAAAAAGTCGCCTCAGAAAGTGACAGCTATTTTAATGGCTCCTATTCCAGAAGATGTCAGTAAATTACAATCATTTTTGGGTCTTGTCAACTACTATCGAAATTTTGTACCCAACGCATCGTCAATACTTAGCCCATTATACAGCTTACTTAAAAAAAATACAAAATGGCAATGGGATACCAAGCATAGCGACGCATTCAATACCATAAAGAAAATACTTATATCGGATCAGGTTTTAGCACATTTTGATACAAATGCAGAGGTTATATTGACAGTTGATGCATCGCCCAGTGGGTTAGGTGCGATTTTAGCACAAGTCGACGCTTCCGGGGTGGAGCGCCCAGTATCGTACGCATCGAGGACGTTGAATACGGCAGAGCGTCGATATTCCCAAATACAGAAAGAAGCGACAGCAATCATATTCGGGGTACGCCGGTATCACCAATATCTTTATGGTAGGTCAATTCCTTTTACACTCAGAACAGATCATAAGCCCTTAATCTCAATATTTGGTCCCCATCGTGGCATACCAGAGGTTTCTGCAAATAGGTTGCAACGATATGCTATGTTTTTGAGTGGTTACAACTTTAAAATAGAATACATTCGTAGTGCTAATAACTGTGCCGATTATCTGTCTCGTGCGAGCCTAAGTGATGAAACAGAAGGATGTGAAGTGAGTGGCACGGCTGAGCTTATAGAGGATAGAGCCTCATATGTGAATTTTGTTGTGGATTCTAGTTTGCCTATTACACTTTCCATACTACGAGAAGAAACTCTTAAAGATATTAAGTTGGCCAAAGTTATTGAGTATATTTTAAATGGTTGGCCGAGGAAGGTTTCAGATCAAAATATTTTCCCATACTTTTTATGTAGAAGTCAACTCTCAGTAGAAAATAACATAATAATGAGGGGTCACAAAATAGTTATACCAGGAACTTTGCAAAGTAAAATTTTATCTGAGCTACATAAGTCACATTTAGGCATTGTAAAATGTAAAGCTGAAGCCCGGAGTAGAATTTGGTTTCCGGGCATAGATAAGGCTATTGAAGTGATGATCGGGGGCTGTAACATATGTGCACAGCTAAGACCGTCTCCGGCACGAGCACCACTTGCTGTGTGGCCGCATCCACCATACCCGTTCCAAAGAGTACACATCGATTTCCTTGGACCGTTGAATGGTCAGACTTATTTAGTAATAGTTGACGCGCATTCTAAATGGGTTGAAGTATATAAGACTAACAGCACATCTACATCCGCAGTTATAGCAAAATTATATGATTTCATGTCGAGATTCGGTCTTATTCACACTTTGGTCAGTGACAATGCTACATGTTTTTTATCAGGAGATTTTGTACAATTTTGCACATCCAATGGTATATCGCATGTGACATCTCCTGCCTATCACCCTGCTAGTAACGGTCAGGCGGAGAGCTATGTAAAAGTTGTTAAGAAAGGTATTAAATCTTGTTTAATGATGTCTAATAATTTAAAACGAAACAGTGAAGACTTACTGAAATACCTGTTCGATTATAGAAATTCTTTACATGCTACAACAGGTTCTTCGCCTGCCGAAATAGTGTTTGGACGGAAGCTTCGTTCACGCTTAGATTTGTTGGTTAAGAACACGCCATCGCCGTCCTCACCTAACACCCTAACTAAGGTTGTGGAACATAATCAGTGTTTACAGAGTAAAGCATATGGGGGCACAAACAAGCAATGTTTCAACACCGGAGATAATATTATGTATAAAAAATATTATATAAATAAAAAATATTCATGGCATAGAGGCATTGTAATAAAACGTATGGGTAAAATGACCTATTTAATCAAAGATTGTCAAACATTAATACAAATAAAGAAACATAAAAACCAACTTGTAACTTACAAGGGACCTGACAACACCAATAATATGTTTTCTGACAGCCCTGTCGATTCAACAGATTTAACACTGGGCAGCAGAGCGAGCACATTGTACTCGGATACATACATCAACGAGTCTCAGAATGAAGGGGAAAGTGGGCATGCACAGATCACCGACTCAGTGCCACTTCATGACGAAGGAAGAGAGAGTGAACTGGGGACAGCAACTACTGTAGAACAGTCCTCAGTTCCTGCAGCAACAGTTGATGAAGAATTCTTCGAGGCTTCAGAGATTGATGTCAGGGCTGCCTCAGATAGGGTGTTGCGTCCCCGTAGATATGTTAACTACAAGCCATTCTTTTGAACTAGGTTGAAATAGTGTAACAAATTTAATTGTGTGTCATACTAAAAGGGGAGAATTGTTGTGTATAAAGATAAGATGTGTGAACGCAGCCATGGCTGTGATTGGTTGTTATGTGACACAACTGTCAGGATGACATAAGCCCCTCCCTGTTGTCACTTGGCATGGTCGAATAAAGCGTCAGTGCGTAAACCACTTCCTTGCGTATTATTGCTTCTTCCTACAAACTTAACAGTCCTTAAGTCGTAACTATGCACCATGTAGTGCTTCCGATCCACCGGGTTAGATGTAGCAAATTTAGCCAGTGATTCGGCGCATTCGTTGCCACCTATGCTAGAGTGACTGGGAACCCAAGCTATTTCAATGTTTAAACCGTTGGTCGAACAAGTGTATAGTACGAGGGCGGAGTGATAAGTCTGGTAAAAATGAAACAAGGAGACAAATTTATTTAAAAATTATGATTAATTTTTCAACGTCATTTCCATCTAACTCAATACACTTCATCCAGCGTTTCTCAAACTTTTCGATCCCTTCCGTAAAGTACGACTTAGGCAACCCTTCGAAATAGGCATTGATTTCGAGCATGATCTCCTCGTTGGAGCTAAATCTTTTTCCACCGAGCCATTTTTTTAAATTCGGGAACAGAAAATAGTCGCTAGAGGCCAAATCTGGCGAATATGGTGGGTGAGATAGCAACTCATATCGCAACTCATGTAATTTGGCCATGGCAATCGCGCAGGTGTGCACTCGTGCGATGTCTTGGTGGAAGAGGATTTTCTTCTTAGCCAATTGCGGTCGTTTTTCAGGTAAAATTTGGTTAAATTGGCATAATATTCGCCATTGATCGTTTTATCCTTCTCTAGGTAATCAATATGGATTACCCCACGTGCGTCCCAGAAAACTGTAGCCATCACCTTATTGGCCGATAAAACTGCTTTGGCCTTCTTCGGAGCTGGTCCGCCCCTAGCAATCCATTGTTTCGATTGTTCCTTGGTTTCTGGTGTATGGTGGTGGATCCACGTTTCGTCTGCCGTTATATAACGACGCAAAAAATCACGTTTATTCCGTTGTAACAACGCCAAACCTGCCTTCGAAGTGGTAACTCGCATGCGTTTTTGATCAATAGTCAGTAAACGCGGCACCGTCTAGTCAGTAAACCGGCGGTACTGGCTGAAAATTTAAATATAGTCCCTCAAAAGAGTTGTGAACAAGGAGGTTATATGCAATTGGCGATAATTTTGTTCCAAAATAGATTTTTACCAGACTTATCACTCCGCCCTTGTAATTTAAGAATATCAAAAAATATTTTGCAGTGAATTTTAGATTTGAGTTGGTTTTGAGCTAAAGCTTGAATGCTACTGCACGAATTTGAAAAAAATACCGAATTTTTAATATTATGCGATAAAATGAAATTGATGGCTTCTAGGATACCGATGCATTACCCTGTGAATACTGAGGCCTCTGGTGGACATTGGAATAAAAGAGCAATTTTAGAATTTTTTAAATATGTTGAAGACAATTTGGATGCGTCCGTAAAAACCAAATTCCAACCCTCCCAGTATTTATTAATGTCCCTATCGAAGTCGCCTTTTACGTCCTGGGAATTTTTGGAAATAAAACGACCTTTGGCCCGAAATGGACCACTTCATAAGCGAAAGAAAAGACCGGAAGAGTGGGGTATTGACAAACAGGCGAGGAGAGGTGTTTAAGCTCTCTGTACCTATTCATTAATGGAATAGATTTATTATTCTAAGAAGATGACGCGTTGAGAGGTGGATTTGTTCCAAAATGGGGAGTAAAGGATGGGACGAGAGGGAGAAAACTTTTGACAAGAAACGATCCGCTAAGTATTGTCTACGAAGGTTAAGAGGAGGCTCTGCACATTCTACCTGAAGACCATATATGGGGGAGGATTTCATAGCACCAATGATGGTCCTCAGACATTTGGCCTGGACAGAATCCAGTCTACGCAAAGCTTCTTTGTTACATGGCTCAATTAAGTAATCCAGCACGCTTCTGACCAGTGCTAGTTTTAAGGTGTATGGGTGAGCCTCCCACAAGACACCTGCCAAAGCCTTAAGGACCGAGACTGAGCGCTCACATTTTTTTACTGTGTTGCTAATGTGATCCACTCCCGACAATTTGGAATCCAGGTAACTCCCAGGAACCTGGCCTTCTCCTCGATTGGGATGGCTTGACCGTCAATGTTAATGTCGACTTGGGGGATAAGGCGTCTGCGAGTGAAGATAACTGCTGAACTCTGTTTGGAGCACTTAAACATAACCCGTGACCTAAAAGCCATTGGTTTAACGAGGACAAAGACATATGAATGGATTGGGCGGCATCTTGTATAGAAGTGCCACAGACCAGTAATGCAATATCGTCAGCATACTGAAGTATATTACAGTTAGAATTTAAACAAGAAGGAAGTTCAGAAATATAAATATTATATAAAAGGGGACAAAGAACGGATCCCTGAGGGAGACCTCTCCAAACCGACCTCGGCTCAGAGTTTTTTCCGGGAATCCTGAGTTTAACAGTACGATCTGAAAAAATGTTGCCTATGATTTGACAAATCCTAGCTGGGATTCTCAGCTCTTGCATCTTGTGCCTGAGAAGTGGGAGGAGGACAGAATCATGTATCTGAAATGTCTAAGAAGACGGGTACCACATACTCATTCCTGCTAAGGGCCAGTCGGATCGCTGATGTGAGGGTACCCACACTATCAGCGGTACCCAGACCTTTCCTGATGCCGAATTGAGTTGTTGGGAGCAGTTTCCTGCTTTCTACGAACCATTCTAGACGGTTTCTAATCAAATGCTCTAAAAGCTTAATAAGTATGGACGATAGAGCAATTGGTCTGTAAGAACAATGATCACTAGGATCTTTACCAGGTTTTAATATAGGGATGACGACTTGAACCTTCCAATCAGGAGGAATATAACCGGAAGAAAAACAACAGTTGACTAAGTCCAGATAATACTGATGGGTCTTATCACCCACTTTAGTAATGAAGGAGTAAGGGAATCCATCCACTCCAGGAGCCAAATCCTTTACATGGGCCAGAACCGATTTAAGCTCCCCTAGAGTAAATGGCCCATCCAGAGGGTCGTCCGATGCCAGCCGAGAGCTCGTAGCGACACCCTCATCCATACTAGGAACATAAATTGGAGCCAGTTTAGAAATAAATTGGTTACGCAGTTCCTCAGATATTATGTTCCCGGAGGGGGGCCTCGGACTAGTCCTGAACGGCTTCAGCTTTCGCCAAACGGCCGACGCTGGAGTGGATGGACTCAGCGAGCCACAATATTTGCGCCAACCTTCTGTCTTCTTTTTCATGAGCAATTTTTTGGACTTAGCCAAGATATGTTGAAAGGCCATGATGTTATCCAGGTTCATGTCAGAGTTGAAAGAAATTTCAGTCTCATTTCTGGCCCTGATCACGGCAGAACAATCCCTATCCCACCATGGCGGGGATGGAATTTTGCCTGTGGGCGGTTTTTTTGGAGGGAATATATCATCTGCTGTAGCGGACATTGTATTGGAAAAGGAGGAAAGGCATTCCAGAACAGTCTCAGATTGAATGGATGGAAGGGAAGAGACCCGTAAGTCCATAATTTGGGAGTAGAGGTCCCAATCCACTGAGTTCAGTTGGTATTTTAACAACGGAAAGGAAATTTTGTCAGGGATAGTCTTGGAAGGGATTTCAACCATGATGGGATAGTGATCACTCCCATAAGTCATATTCAAGCGACTCCAATTAAAAAGGCTGGCCATAAAAGATCAAGACAGCTGCTGTTCTCCCCTGGGGCAGACCTACGTGTAGTACTGCCATCATTGATCACACATAGATTAAGTTCATCCAATACATCCACTAGGCCTATACCAAAGTTGTTGCAGGTTTCTGATCCCCATCTATAATGATGGCCATTAAAATCGCCCATAACTAGTAATGGACCTTGAACATTACTTAGCAAACTTTTTATTGTAGTAAGATCTTCAATTTGTGGGTGTGCGATATAAAAACTAACGATATTTATATCCTCAGCCTTAACAGCAACAACATTGATGTTGTCACCAACAAAGGGTAGAGGAATTGGGGAAAATTGTACTTTGTTACTATTGAACAAAGCACATCCTCCATAACCATCTGATCTGTCATGCCAAACATCACTGAAGCAAGGGATTCTGAAATTCCTATCAGAACGAAGCCATGTCTCAGCGATGCCGCAGATCGGAGGTTTGAATTTATTAATAAAAAAGAGTAGGTCAGGTTTCCTGGGAGTAATACTCCTCACATTCCATTGAAGGAATGTCGGGGGATGGAACATTATTTATATAATTAATGATTGATGACAGTTTGTCAGGTAAGGATTGCGCAGGATTAGCTAATACTGTAATTAGCATATTGGTTATAATATCAAGTATATTTTCCGACTTATCAGGACTGCTTGTGCCTTCCCTGAGGAAAGCACAGCCATTTTGAGAAGGAGAGAAGGAGTAATCCTGAATAAGGGCTTGATGAGGCTGCTTCTCATAGCTAGGAGAAAGTGGGGCATGAGATTTTGTTTTTAGAAAGACCGTTTTACGGTATGATTTTGGTACTTGGGAAGCTGGACTGGGATACTGGGGCGAACTAGGTATTGGTTTAGATTTTTGGGATATTCTAGACACTTCAGAATATGATCTTGAAACTGGAGGGAAAACCTGACTTGCTTCCGCATAAGAGACAGATTTCTCGGCCATAAGAGCTTTTATGCCATAATCAGAATTTGGGTCTGGCGACCCAATTCAGGACAAGCCTTATCGTTAGCATAGTGATTGCCAGAACATTATACACAAATGGCACAATCAGTGGGAACTTTGCATCCATCACCTGGGTGGTCTTGACTACATTTAAAGCAACGAGGTTTTGAGCGACATACTGTCCGCGTGTGACCGAAACGACAACAATTAAAACATTGAATAGTCGGGTACATATATCTCTCAACTGAAAGTGCTGAATAAAAACAATAAACTCTTTTAGGCAATTCTCGTCCGTCAAAAGTGTGAACTACAGTTTGAGTGGGTTTCCACTCTGTTACACCCAGAGAACTCACCTTTCGGTTCATTCTTCTTGCCTTTATAACGGGGGCGCATCCATCAGGAACCTTGATATTTTTGATGACCTCATCCTCTGTCCATTCACTGGGTACATCTCTAACGAAACCCAACCGCGTTATGTTAAACTGAGGAATTGTTGCCAAAAAGTTATTTTGAACTAATGCACTACTTATCAAGAAGCTGTTTGCGTCTTGGTGAGATTTAAACTCAACTGAAACTCGGTTCCTTCCTAGGCGTTTGACACTACCTAGGAGTATGTTGCTGTAGTTGTTTTGTGTCAAAAACATGCCAAATTTAACTGGATGTAATACAGTACCAGGTGTTTCGCCATCTTTTAAGGAAACGTGTACAACGTATGGCGGATTATCTCTTAGTATGTAGGACTGTCTTACAATTTCTTTTTTGGGTAACTTTGAAGGGTTTGTTACAGTAGTCGGGGAAGAACTAGCCAGTCTTTTCCTACTTGCAGATAGCTATACATTGGTGAGGATTGTGTGGAGACATTCATCCTACAATCCTCACCTCAGTGCAAACGGTGGGAGTATCGACTTTGTTTCAATTCCAAAAAATCTGGAAATAGTCGTAACGCTATGCCGAAAAATCTCGAAAACATGCGTTATGGGATTCCAGAGATATAAAGCTGTCTTGGTGAGGATTACGTGGTGAGCCTTTCTCGCCGCAATCCTCAACCGACTACCGCGGACCGCTTTGGACCGCGGACGAATTTGAATTTAGTGTCGAAGAACAAGTGGAAGTACAACTGGAATTATTTTATTTAAAAAACCCCCGTTAAAAAAAAAATACTCATTTCTATTTCCTACTCCATTACCAGAACCTGCTCATAATCTATCTATAACCTTTTCATTGAGACCATTCCAATGAGCCCAAACACGATACCTGTGCTGTAAGTTGGTAAGGGAGTTGGGTATCCTGCAAATTCAATGAAAAAACAAAAACGATTTTTCGAAGTCCAGGCACAGCAGTCGCGCTTGCTTGGACCAAAGAACCAACGGGACTGCAACAGTAGACAAACTTGCGAGTACCGATTGCGTATTACAGATACTTTGCACGTGTGCGCAAATCCAGTGGTAGGGCGCGAAATTTTAATTCAGTGGTTCAGATTGTGTTATGACATAAAAAACCTGTGCTAAAATATTTGTGCTTTTTAAGACTTAAAAAAGATGCGATCGTCGGTTTTTTTTTTCTTGTTCGTATTCAGTATTTCTTTGACAGGCTGTTTTTAACCAAATTATTGAAACAAAATTTTTCGGTATATAATTTATTTGCATAAATAGTTACATGTATGTTCCAAGATAACAATCAAATTAACTAACTGCAGTTAAACCAAAGAACGTATGCGCTTCGGTAATCTTCGTGTTTCTAGCTCTATATTGCGCGCGTTCGTATTTCCGAAGACAAACGATGATTTCCTAAGAGCATACTACTCTTACGATATTTGTATTTTGTGATCAAATTAAGAATAGAACTAGAACAAGCCGTAACCGGCCTGTTAACATTTATTCGGTTGAATAAAATATACATTCTATAATATACAAATTTTCTCGATGCAATTTGCAAAGGTAGTTTGGCCATTCATATATTAATACACTGATCGTACCCATAGTAGGTACGTTTTGCTGCTACTACTACGCACCCTCGAGATCGGGTCTCGGCGGAGCTACGAGGAATAGCTCAAAGTCGTGCGGCGGCGGCGAGCGGCGCCTCGGCACGCGCGGCGCCAGCGTCAACTCCGCCGCGCTCACGCGCCGCCCGCACTGGCCGCAGCACGCCTCCGCCGCACAGTCCGCGTGCACGGCGCGCGCGCAGTGGCCCGTGCGCGCCGCGCGCTCCGCCAGGCGCCGCGTGCAGCGCACGCAGCGCCCGCGTACCGCCAGCCCGCGCCGCGCCGCCGCAAGCGCGCGCGCTAGCCCCGCGTGCGCCTCACGCGCCGCCGCCCGGCCCGCGCACTGCCACGCCGCGTGCCGCCCAGCCGCCACGCCCAGTAGCGCCAGCGCCGCGCTCACGGACGCGCCGCGCAGCGCCTCGGCCGCAGGCAGGTAGGCCGCCGCCTCCAGCAGCAGTGCGGGCGGCGGCGAGCGCGCCAGACGCAGCAGGCGCGCCCACAGAGAGGCCGCGGCCGCAGGCGGCAGGCCGGGCGCCACGCGCGCGCACAGCGCCCCGCCTGCGGCCACCCAGTGCGCCGAGAGCCGCTCGTCCTCCTTTGCGGCGGCGAGTCGTAGGATCGCATCGAGGGCAGCGCTCGGGTCGCCGACCGCTTCAAGACAAGACGGTTCGGCTTCGGGCGGGCCTTCCGCACGGACTGTAGCCAGCGCCTCTTCCGGGCGAACGAGACCGACGTTATCGGCCAGAAAGGATTGCACGTCGTTGGGACGGTGGCGACAAAGGTTTCGCAAATGCGCGGCGGCTGAGTCACCTCGCAGGTTACCGGCCTCGAGGAGACTCTGGCCAAACTCGATGACCTGCTCGTTAGATATCGACTGCAGGATGGACGCGCCGGCGTCGGAGAGGTGATCGCCCGCGAGGCAAGCCGTCGCCCGCGGTCGGAGGTTGATGAGCGTCGGAAGGTATGATTCGAGTAATTTCCTCGCGTCCTCGTTTGCTTCCACCAGAGGACGAAGGTATTCAAAAAGCTCATCTATGTCAGCATTGGACGGTGTCATTATATTGAAAAACTCTGCAAGTGCGCGTTCATGTCGACCTAACATCACATCGATGCGCCATAAAACGCGCGGGCGTTGGTCGGCTGCGGTGTACTGCTCATCAAGAAGTTCACATTGCATGCGTCCTCTGGTAAGAAGCGCGAGCCAAGCACGATCGGCTCGCTCGCAATTAGTGATTGCAGCCAGTTCTCGAAGGCTGCATATTACTTCTTGGTCGGTCGGCAGAGCACCTGAATTCAATTGCCCTGTCAAAAATTCCAGAATCTCTACGCGGTCGTCGGCGTCCTGAAAAGATGTTATGTAAAATAAAAAAATATGAAGACATTTCACAAAGGATCGCAAAGGAAATGTAGGCGCAAAAGCCGGGGGTACGTGCCGCGCGGCAAATGCCGGCGGCATAGTGTGTAGGAGCCAAAAGACGTTACGACCTATGACGTGTATGTGCCAGGGCCGCGAGGAAGTAAACCTCTATACAAAATCACCCCAAACTCCAAGCGGCGGCGCACCGTGAAGAAGGTTGATAGCTTGACTAATGGGTAGCTTAATAAGTCACTAGTGCGAACTACAATCTTTTGAGACATAAAATGTTATATACTCGTGGGTGGGTAAAACAAAACCGAAACTAGGGTCGGATTCCGACTTTGCATCTGGCGCAAGGGGCTCAGGTCAGAGCTCGGAGCGCGAAGTGCGACCACCAAGGAGGCCGATGAACCGAGCCGGGCCCGCTGGAGAGGCTCGCCGCGGAGGAACACCACCCTGTAGGGACCAGCACCGGAGCGGCCCTTACAGAGCCTTCAGGTGGTGAGTCGGACGCCGCTGGCGGCTCCAATTTGGAGCGAGCTGCCAGGTTTGCGGAGGTCGTGGCAGCCGCGATCAAGGATGTGGCCTTGAAGAGGATCCAGTCCTCTAAAAACAAGGCCATACCCGCGACCACGGCCTCTATTTTGGCGACAGCGGACGCCTTTCACCTCGGGCCTCCGTCGGACGGAATGTCCGAGATGCGGGCGGAAGTCGCCCGCTTGACAGCCGCCATGGAGCTTCTCCGAAAGGAGAACGAGGAAATCCGAGCAGATCTGGCCGGGATCCGAGGCCGGCCCCCGTGATCTGCCGTAGGGGGAGGAGCAGCATGGGCAGGGACGGCCCGTGCCTGCTGAGGACCAGGTCCTGACCCTCGTGCGGCAGGTGATGGCTGCCTTACGGAGCATGTTCTCCGTCCTAGGCGCCATCGTCCTGCGCCCCCTGTTAGCTACGAGTCAACCAGCCTCGGTCCAGCGGAAGGTGACTCCGACACGCACTTGGTCAGTTATTACTTAGCACAAGTACAATTTTTCTATATTTACGTAAGACCGTAATAGCTCCTACACACTATGCCGACGGCATGGCCGCCGGCACTGCCGCCGGGCAAGCCGCGTCCCGCCCGGCCCTGCCGCACAAAGCCGCCAAAGGATCGCAAAAGAAATGAAAGCGCGAAAGCCGGGGATACATGCCGCGCGGCAAAAGCCGGCGGCCATGCCGCCGGCATAGTGTGTAGAAGCTTTAATATTTATGATATCGTGTTAACGTAACGAAATCGTGTAATTACTTAAAATTGTATAGCTTTTATTACACGTGAACGTTTCTGTCAATGCTGCGTTATGAGAATAAGAACACTTACTGGTAACTCTCGTGCAAAGGTGAGCAATGCCCGGGCAACCCTGAGCCTGTTTTGTTTGCCGAGGGGGCCCACGAAGGGAGGGTCGCGAGTGCTCTGCTCCAGTAGCCGCACGGCCGCGGCCGCGTCGTGCTCGACCATCACTTTTAAAGGAGATCGTCCCTCGTTCTCGTTCTGAATCATGAAAATGTAGGCATATGAGAACAAGCCGTGTGCCGATGGGATTTCCCATCCCATAGCAAAAGTAGCCTGTGTCCTTCTCCAGGTCATGGTCTACCCATGTGTAAAATTTCATCCAAATCCGTTCAGACGTTTTAGCGTGAAAGCGTAACAAACAAAAAACTCACTTTCGCATTTATAATATTACTAGCTTTCGCCCGCGTGGAGCTTGGAATTTTATTTCACGAGAACGTACTACCGTGATAAAAAGTATCATATGTGTTAATCCAGGTTATAAACTATCTGTGTGCAAAGTTTCATCCAAATCCGTTCAACCATTTTTACATAACTGAGTAAAAAACAACTATCACATTTATTATATTATAGTAGGGTTATCTATACAAGAGGTGGCGCGCAGGATTCAAAAGCAAAAACATTGTGTCATGCTCTGCCGCAGAGCCACCATTTTAGAAACCGATCATTTATATCTTAAAATAATGTACGTTAAACGAACATAATGTACGTATACCGTTATCCGCTGTACGTGCATTAGGTAATGATAAAATAGATATTTATTGTGGCTCTGCTGCAGAGCATACTCTCTAGCAGAGCCACACAGAACATGTACTCAGGAAAGATAAACGCTACTGTTTTTTTATGAAAACTGTTGTACGAATAGTGTTTAATGCGTACGTGTTGAAAAATATCCTTATTAGACGGTGGTTTTATTTATTTTAACTTTACAAAAATGTTCATAGAAAGCGCCTGGTTATTTTGTGTCAGCAAAATGTTCTGTAGCCATTGCTATATTTGTGATTAGGCGCACGACTATAAATATTATGAACGAGGAAAATTTGCATGTTATTTATTACATATTATTACTAGATTTATTTACTTTTCGCATGTGCATATAAATTATATTCAACCTATTTTCAATGGTTTCATTTATTTATTTTTTCAAATTTAAAAACAAACTTATCAAATTAAAATTATGAAGCGCGCACAATGTTTTTCAGTGTACTTAGAAGAACAAAAAGCAGCATTTAAGGACTTTAAATGCCTACTTATTTAAAAATGTAAAAAAGTTGCCATCGAGTGAGGGTAGTGTTTTTAAGGAAATAAGTAGGAATTTGTTGTTTCGTATGACACCAAAAGCCCTTTTTAACCGACATCTAATTAACCGACTTCTAAAAGGAGGAGGTTATCAATTCAATTACTTATTTTTATTGTTTAATGTATGTTCGGGCATAACTCCGTCATTGCATTGCATTTTTTGTTTAAAAGGGTATACTTACGAGATGGTCCCATTGTCATTAGGTCAGGATCTGATGATGAGATCCTGGGGAAATCGAGGGAACTCTTCAAATATTATAGGCACACCTATAGCGATTTGGGTATTTTTTATAGTAACACGTGCAGTTGCTCTCGGAAAGCACCATTTGGTGAAGTGGAACTGATGATGAAGACCACAGATGGCCACCGGAACTACTCAATAATAAGTATTTCACGGGTTGCAATTCGATTACTTTAATATGAATAACAAGCAATTTATGCTCGTCACAATGTATATGGAAAAGTGGAGCTGATGGTGAAGTACCAGGAGAACTCCTCAACGATTAACTTAAATTTGTTTTTTTTTTATGAAACCATTGAAAATAGGTTGAATATAATTTATACGTATATGCACATGCGAAAAGTAAATAAATCTAGTAATAATATGTAATAAATAACATGCTAATTTTCCTCGTCCATAATATTTATAGTTGTGCGCCTAATCACAAATATAGCAATGGCTACAGAACATTTTGCTGACACAAAATAACCAGGCGCTTTCTATGAACATTTTTGTATAGTTAAAATAAATAAAAACACTGTCTAATAAGGATATTTTTCAACACAGAAGCGTTACACGCGCGAAGAAAAAACAGTAGCGTTTATCTTTCCTGAGTACATGTTCTGTGTGGCTCTGCTAGAGAGTATGCTCTGCAGCAGAGCCACAATAAATATCTATTTTATCATTACCTAATGCATGTACAGCGGATAACGGTATACGTACATTATTTTAAGATATAATTGATCGGTTTCTAAAATGGTGGCTCTGCGGCAGAGCATGACACAAAACATTGGACTTGCCTGGGAATAGAACGCGATACATAATTGCGTGTCGTTGAGTTATAACGCTCCTAATTGCACACACATCTTATCACAATCACTTTTTCACCCTGTGGATCACTAGAACACTATTATGACTTATTTATGCTATAATTGCGGAAGGTAGGTGATTTCCGACGAGTGGCAATTTTATTCACGAGCGAACGAAGCGAGCGAGTGTATAAGTCGACACGAGTCGGAAATCATCTTACGCACGTGTATCATACGTTTTACTATGCATTGTGAGAGGAAAAAAAAAAAAAAACGAGCGAGCCTTACGGCAGTCGCGTGCGATGTATAACATCTAACATACCACGACGTATATAAATGATAAAAACAAAATTCATGATTTGGACTTTTGATTTTGACTTCGACTTCGAGTTCGAGTTCGACTTCAACTTCGACTTCGACCTTCGACTTTGACTTTGACTTTGACTTCGACTTTGATTTTGGCTTTGACTTCGACTTTTTGATTTTGACCACTGTCATAATCATCGCCATCGGCATCATCATCATTCTGAAATAATAAAATCTCTGAGGCGAGACGGGCTGACGACGGCCTCCAAAATTAAAAAAAAAAACAGAAAAGTAAAAAGCACTAGTGAAAAAAAGTGACACTTTCCGCACAAACTGACTGCTTGGAAAACGCTCTTTTCGAGCAAGTGCATTGTAAAGTTATTTATGCTGTAAGTGCAGAAGGTAGGTGATTTCCGACGAGTGGCATTTTTATTCACGAGCGAGCGAAGTGAGCGAGTGTATATATAAGTCGACACGAGTCGGAAATCTGCTTACGCACGTGTATCATACAACATTTTACTATGCATTGTGCGAGGAAATAAAACGAGCGAGCCTTGTGGCAGTCGCCTGTGATTATAATTGCGAACTTTAACGGCTGAACGGATTTCGATTAAATTTGGTACACAAGACCTGCACTCTAAGTGCGTAACACACTATCAATCACAATCTGTTTCATTTTGACAGTTCAACAACATTCATTGCGTTATATAGGTTGTTGAGCAGACAAATTTTTCGAACATATAAAGCAATGGATTAGCAATATCCTTCAAAAAATGATTCACATTATGATTGATCGTGTGTTACGCAATTAGGGTGCTGGGTTAGGTTATGGCTTTGTATCCCTTTAAAATTTGTCACATTAGTTTATTCCCGTAGTCCCCGTATGCCATATCCCCGTCACGGGGACAGTGAGACGTGATTAAATTTATTTCCCGCTGTCCCCATAACGTACATTCGGCTAACTTTTTAAATCGAAACATTTAGGTTAGGTTAGGTTAGAACTGTAACCACACAACGCACGAGCCGAGCGAGCGTAGCGAGCGGTGCCGCGGCAGCGGCCGGCGAGTGCCAGAAACATATTTTTGAATGTAAAACCAAACCACGGGGACAAAGGGAAGTATTTTTACATATTTAATTGAAGTACCGCTGTCCCCGTAGGACGGGGACACGGTGTACGGGGACAACGGGAATAAACGGTCACATTACTATTGCGATCATTTTCGTTTGAGAAACTGGTCCTTAGGACTAAAGTTACCTCTACCGTGGCGAGCAAGGCATGCAGCGCATCGTGCCGCGCGGAGGGGCGCGCATGTGCGGGTAGCGCGCGGCCGGCAGCGCCGCGTCCGGCCAGCGCGTCCGCCGCCGCCAGCACTAGCGCGCCGCCCGCGCACGAGCACGTGCGCCCGCAGTGCGCCGACACGTGCGCCGCCAGCGAGCGCATAGCGCCGCCGCCGCCGCCTGCGGTACGACACTCATTATCACACGCATAAATTGGGAACATTCAAAGGCTCCATCTTTTGTTTTCGGCAGAGCCGAAAATTGACGAATAAGCACCTCGTACCCAAGGGCGATTTAAAAAAAAATGGCGGTGTACTACTGAGCGGTCTGAACTGATTTATTTCACTATGCGAGGACCGACATACAACCCCATGCTCCACAAAATATTCGTGCGAACTAAATTCTCACCGCATCGCGTCAAATCTGCATCAAACCACAGATTTTTTTTTGCGCGAATTGTAAATTAGAATCTCGCGAATTTTTATCTGGAATTTTTATCGCAGCGGTCTCCGGACCTGCAAGTCGCGTGCCGTGCTTTACCTGTGAGAGGTCGTTCCTGGTAGTCTAATATCTAAACACGAAATCCGTGAAAGGTGAGAATTTTATCCCGACCCATCACTCGGAAACGCGCCCATAGTATATGTACGAGTACGTATCGCTACTTAGACGCCGTCATCTCGTTCTCGTTGATGGTGGCGGTGGATAAACGACCTTATGGTGTAACGAGGCATGCTAGTATCGCTAGATTTTTTCGTGATTTCGTTTTATTTCATTAAAAAAAACAGGAATTTTGTTACAAAAAAAATAAATTATTTTGATTATATACGCAAAATGCGCGCTTGGTCTTGGAGTTGCTTGACCAGCCCGTTATACAATAAAATACCTACTACTTCAGATAATATTCGTATTCATATGCTCATCTTTTATGTATATGGTATTTATTTTTAAATATTGCCGTATTATGCTGAGATAGTGGCCTTTTTGGCCTCGCACAGGTCGTTTTTTATTATTACTTACTGTTTGTATTTCCTGTGCGTGTCCCAAATAAAATATTTTTCTTTCTTTCTGTCTTTCTATACAATCCTTTCATTTATTTTACCTACGGTTTTGCATCAAAGTGATCTGTGTGTAGTCGGCGGATTGTATGACTCCACATTATACAAAGAGCGCCGTCTGTCTGTTTGCAAACGGTCCCTGGATTGTGAAATGCCGAAGGCAAATTGATGATGCTTCTGACCGTATTAATTCGCCATGGCCTCTTCACCTATTAGGTGATCTATAGGGATCTTTATCAAATTTAAATGGTTAGTTAGCTGAATCATATTGTGTTTATATTGTTTTCCTTCAGACTATGCCGTTTATATGAATAGTTTAGGAGCTAGCGCAGGTTTATTAGTTATTCGCAATACACGAATTACAGCAGGCCAGCGACCGTTCCATAGGCTACTTAGAGTAGTTTGGTTCGGAACCTTAATTTTGTGAGCACTCGACTAAAAATAATACCAAAGAAGCAGTCCCGGATCTAGGGGGGCGCCAACTTCAGGGGGCGACAAATTCAAACGTAGCAGACAAGTGCACCACCCAGCACACCGCCACTTTGCAATAAATGAGACGCGCAGCACATAATCATAATGTTTATATTTCTTACTTTTTACAATATTTTTGGCGCCCCTGTTGGATTGGCGCATTATCGATCGATAACATCTGATTAATATGTTGCTGGCAAAATTTTAATTTCGATATCATTTGAATTTCGCGGGCTACCTCAGCAAATTCATCATTAAAGGATTGGCGGGGGCGACAGGCAGCAGATTTTGCCCAATCTCAAAAAAAAATCTATATCCGGGGCTGCAAAGAAGTATTGACTGACACTGCCACTGCACTGAGTTTAGTGAGGTGCCGATAGGTATCAAATCAACATAAATTTAGAGAATTTTAGCAATGCGTTAATTAAGATGTGGCTGGCTCATATACCTTATTTCAAACACGGTTTCTAACGCAATGTTATCAAAGAGTATATCGTAGTTCAAATTCCATTGTAACAGACATTATTTAGGGCCTCTTTTTCCAAAACTACTTAACACTGCACTACGCTAAAGTAGATAGTTGATGACTAAATCAACCATATACTTACAATACGGCCGATATAACTTGGCAGTTCCGAACTTCGCGCAGAAGGCTGCGCAATAACATTTTTTAGGAACCAAGTGGTGACATGAGGTGAGTGAGAGTTCGCGACAGTTCGCAGAGCCTATGTTCAGACCTGTCAAGTTATATCGGCCGTAATGTACTTTAGAAATTTAGATAATTTATTTACACGTAAGTACGAGGGCGACACTGAAAGTTTTTAGAACTGGCCATTTGTAAACGATATGATAAAAAAATAACTTCAAATTTTGAAAATGGAACTGTGCCAATATTATTGTGTATGTATTTTATTCATTTGTCATTTGTTTACGATTTGGCGGCAAATTGAAAATTTTCTGTGTCACGTCAGCATGAATTTCAACCAACAACAAGTCAACAAGAAAGTTATGATACTTCTCAAAAAAAAAAAAAAAACTCAACGCATTTATTTCAATTAAACCATTTACAGGCACTTTTGATTTGTCAAATAGTCGCGTCAGTTAGTCAGAAAGTTGAAGCTTGTTGAACAAAAAGAATGGGCAAGAAACTCCAAGGACACTCTTTTAAATATAGAAAATTACAAAATCCTGGGTACATTATTCTTGTTGCTTCTATATGTGAGAACGATGTACAAAAAATAATCAAAACAATTCAAAATAGATTAAAAATAAGCCATGGCAGATCAGAGATGACCAGTCACAACTGACGGCGCCCGTTCACGAACATGACGCGTGGATCAGCACCATCCAGCTCAACCATTTTGTAGGGAACCGAATGATCCAACACACTCGCCACCATCAGCGAGACATTTAAGTGAGCATGACATACTCTCAACTACCATGCTCTTTCAAGTCAACATACATCTTAATAAATAAAAAAATTAAAAAAAATGGCCCCATGGTACTCACATTTACAAAAATTTTAAAAATGCTTCTAAATTATACAAAACTAATTTGCAATGTGTTTGAGAGATTAATAGAATGTGTACCAAAAAGAAAGAAAATCATTATCCATTGGAGAATTCAACAATTAAAACTTCTTAAAATAATAAATAAACATTAAGTTTGTAATGTCAGAAAAAATAAAAAGGGGAAGCAACTCTTCGAAACATTAAAATTTTTAACTAGTGAGCCCAAGTGGCTGTGGAGCAGGACCAGCATTAAGCCAAGCATTTTTATCTATGATATAATCATTCAACTTATAATATGCTTGTCTACATAGTGTGCGTTTAATGCATGTTTTAAATTTCTTCTCATTCAGTTCAAGAATATCGAGTGGTATTTTATTATAACATTTTACACAGTACCCCATAAAAGAAGTGTGCACTTTAGACAATCTGAAACGTGGTTGATCTAATTTGTTCCTATTTCTAGTGTTAAAATTATGCCTGTCACTTATCTTACTAAAAAGATGTAGATATTTCCGAACAAACATAATGTTTTCATATATATACTGACAAGGTATATATATACCGTCATGATGTTAATTTTCTTAAACAGTTCCCAGAGATTCGCGTCTGCAGAGGTTATATATAGCTCTGACAGCCCTCTTTTGCAGAATAAAGATAGAATTAATATCTGCAGCCCGTCCCCACAGCAAAATACCGTAAGACATGATGCTATAAAAGTAACTAAAATAGACCAGTCTCGCCAGTCTCGTCGTATCCACGTCTGTTAGTTGGCGGATTTTCCAAACAGCGTAAGCGGCTGAACTTACTAAGCTGAGCCGCCCTGCAAGTGATGTTAAGTGAGGACCCCACTGTAATTTTGAGTCAAGCGTGATCCCCAGGAAAACCGTTGTTTCGACGAACTCTAGTGTCTCCCTATTCAGTACAACATGACATTCACTACTTCTAACATTTGGTAACGCGAATCTTATGCATTTAGTTTTCTTCTCATTTAAAACCAAATTATTTACAGTAAACCAATTATGGACCTTAAGCATAGCGTTATTTACTTCGTCAAGCTCCTGTGCATTTCTGTTTATCTTAAAAATCAGTGATGTGTGTTTGAATCAGCAAATAACACCATGTGTAGTCGGTTTTTCAGTAAATCAGGTAAATCATTTATATATACTAAAAAGAGGAAGGGACCCAAAATCGAGCCCTGTGGTACACCCATTTTGACTTTTAAACCCAATGAATTTACACCGTTTATTTGAACTTGCTGCAGTCTATCATTCAAATATGATTTTACTAAACTAAGCGCAAGTTTACCCAGTCCGTAATGCTCAAGTTTCAAGAGCAGTGTTTCGTGATTCACGCAATCAAATGCCTTGGATAGGTCGCAGAAGATGCCTATTGCATCTTGTGCCTCTTCCCATGCGTTAAAGATGTGTTTTATTAAGGTGACACCGGCGTCGGTTGTGCAACGTCCTTTGGTGAAACCATACTGTTGATCGTTTAGGACATTATTACGATTAAAATGATGGAGCAATTGATTTAACATTACTTTTTCAAACACCTTGCTGTAAACCGGCAAGACCGATACGGGTCTATAATTATTAGTGTCTTTGCTGTCCCCAGATTTGAATAGTGGATTAACTTTACTGTACTTCATTAGATCCGGGAATACCCCTTGATCTACACACATATTAAATATTAAAGCTAAATAGGGTGCAATTGTCTCAATAATTGATTGACAAACTTTAGTAGACATACCCCACAGATCTTCGGTAATTTTGATCTTTCGTTGCTTAAAAGCCTTTACAACGACCACAGGGTTTACATGTATAAATTTAAATTCCACGGGAAAGGCTGAAACATTCGCTCTTAAGAAATCTATAGCAAGTAAAGGGGAGGAAATTAAAGTTTCTGTAGTTTTAATTGGAATATTGGTAAAGAAAGTTGCAAATTCCTGAGCAACATCGATGTTGTCGCTAATGAGACCGCGGGAAGTGTCAAGTGTGTAATCAGTATTATGTCTTTTGTTCTTGTTTGTTTCATTGTTAATAATTTTCCAAACTGTCTTTTTTTATTGCCTGCTGATTTAACCTTGTTGCTAATTAAAGAAGCTTTAGCTGCTTTGCAGATATTTTTTAAAGTTTTAGAGTAAGTAGCAACGGACTTATTAAAAGTTTTCGTGATACGGCCTAAGGCCATACAGTTCAAATAATCTTTCCCTACTTGTCCTGATCCCTTTAGTTGCCCAGTCACTAAATAAAAACTTAGGGCAAATAGTTTTAGTTTTTTTCTTAAAATAATTATTGAACTCTGTTTGCACTAATGAAAAGAATTTGTTCATACGGAATATTGCCATTGGAAAAATTTAGGCCCTGAGCACTTAACTTGCTAATTAAAGTGTTGTAAACTTATTTAAATTACCCGATGTTATTGGTCTAATTTGAATCTGCACTTTTTGTATTGGTGTGCTGAACTCAAAACTAACGGTTTGACCGCTGTGATCAGAAGGGAGATAATTTACAATGGCTTTATCTAAATAGTTGCAGCAACAAAAGACATTATCAATACATGTAGCAGTAGTCGAAGTTATTCGCGTAAGTTCTAAAAAAACATTTGACAGATTGAAAAATTTTAAGAGGCTTAATAATCTACTGCTATTTGAATTATTTTCTAAAATATTAATATTTAACTCACCACAAATAATTACTGATTTATTACCAGTTGCAAGTTTAGCTAAAACATCTTCCATTACTGACTCAATTCTTCGATTGGCCTTTCACGATGAAGCCCCATCTCGTGCCACTGTTTACAACTGGTTTAATGAGTTTAAACGTGGTCGCACTAATCTCACTGATGATCTGCGTGAGGGACGGCCTTCTACGACGGCGACTACTGAAGATAACATCATTGTTGTGCGGCGTATGATAGAGACTGACAAAAGAGTAACTTATCAGCAGATTCGGACAAGCTTAGGCATCGGTATCAGTCAAGTGCACAAAATCCTCCATGAAAATTTTGCGGTCAGGAAGCTTTGTGCCCGGTGGATACCTCATAATTTGACAGAGGCCCAAAAACTCCGTCGTGTTGATTGGTGTCGTGAAATGGTTCAAAGATTTAACGGAGGTGACTCAAATGCTGTGTTCGACATACTTACGGCTGACGAAAGCTGGATTTATTGTTATAATCCTGAAACTAAGAGACAGTCTGCTGTCTGGGTGTTTCCTTCCGAGGAGTTGCCAACGTAAAGTAAAGAGAGGTCGAAGCGTGGGAAAAAAGATGGTGGCCTCGTTCTTCGGAAGCACAGGTCATTACGCAACAATTGTTGTAGAGGATCGAAAAACAGTTACTGCTGAGTGGTACACTAACAATTGTTTGCCACTTCTCTTGAAAAAAGTTAGGGAGAAACGACCTCGCAGTAGGATCCTCCTTCACCACGACAACGCCTCGTCGCACACCGCCAAGCAAACAATCGACTACTTGGCGATGTCAGACGTGTAATTACTGGGTCACCCGTTTTAAAGCCCCGTCCTCGCACCTTGCGATTTTCATTTATTTCCGAAAATAAAGGGAAAGTTTCGAGGAAAACGTTTTATGGACGCCGAGGAAGCGGTGGCTGCGTTTTAAAATGCCGTCGAAGAGACCCCTAAGGACGAGTGGGCAAAGTGCTTTTCTCAGTGGTTCCATCGGATGCAGCAATGTATTGATTGTATGGTATTGTAGCGATGTATTGTATCGATTGATGTAAATAGACACTATTTTGAAAAGATATAACTAAAACTAATAACTTACTAGTTTGTTCAGTTTTTGATTTTCTAAGAACTTTCAGTGTCACCCTCGTAATAATACTACAATAATGGTAATACATGTAAATTATCTATGACTGTATATTCAAGTATAGTAGTTTAAGTGTTACCAAGTGCTGCGGCGATGGCGCCGACAGCTCGCCACAGGCCTTTCTCTCTCGTGAGGACGCTTGCCCGGTGAGGATCGATGGACGTTAGCGGCAACGACGCTATGACGCGCTCTACCAAGGCCGGCTCAAAATCCGCCAGTTTCTCAATCAGTGCCTGAAAAAAAATAACGTGTGATTGAACACAACTTTCATATCCAATCGTAAGTCGAAACTGAAGATCCAAATGCACAAATCACCTGCGTGGAGTCTGGTGAAGGAGACAACTCGTCCGTCGATAACTCTCCGCGAGCTGCCGCGTCGCCTAATGCTTCTACGAAGGCTTGTTCGTCAGAACACTGTTCCCACAAACGAGTCCACAACTCCTCCCTAATCAATTATTAAAAGATTTAGTTTTTTTTTTTTTTTTTTAAGATTATAATTGCTTAGAATAATAACTGACCGAGGCATAACAAAATGTTGATAGGGAACAAAATGTTGATGGAATAATATAATTATATGGAACTAACCTTAGATTATATTTTAAACACAACTTGACAGTTTGGTCAGCAACTTGCTTGTTACTCAGGATGTGTGGTTTGTAAGAAATGTTGTCTACAAATTGATAAGCTAAGGACTTCGCCTCAGTTCCCTGGGTAGAACAAAGTAAGCGTAATGCATTCAAATGCCGTCCTGAAGACAAGAACGCCTGTGCCCGCGCGAGTAGGTGCCGAGGTCGTACTCGGACGATACCGCGACGGCCCAGTACCGACAGCGCGCCGGCCGAGACGCACGCGCCTCCTAGAGCACTGACTCCGGCCGTGCACATCGCTCGTGACACGCGTCCATCGGTCCAATGCCCCTGAAACAATACATTGCCAAGGCTCAAGTCTTGAAAAGACTACATTTAGACATTTTGGTAACTCGGCCACCGCACAAAATAAGGCCTCACTCGCTGCTATAACGCGATCTATACTGACAGATTGAGCAAGAAAATACATTTGTGATAGGATAGCCATAATTTAACACGCCAGATATCTGTTATTTGTTCACCTGCGTCGGTATGGTATCAGCGTTATTATGCATTGCAAATAAGTAATTTTGAGTCGCAGTAAACTTTTTGGTCAGCGTATTGAGTAATTGTACCCTTGCAAATAGTCAGTAACTTGGTACATACCTTGAAAAAAGCAGAGGCGTAGACCGGTTCCATATGTGAAAGATCTAAGGGTTTATCGTAGTCATCACCCCACAATCTAAGATTCTCATCTGCATCGAAAATAGCGAGATTACCTCCAAGCCAGCCAAGCCATAATGGAGTTGTCGCCAATTCGACCCTCTGGATTGGTTTCAGAGATATAGATGAACCGGTGATGGTCAGTGACAGCCATTGCAATGTTTTAGAACGAGCACATACTAATACTCGCTCGTCTGTTTCGCTCCATTCTAGGACAGGGAGAGTGTCTGGAGGACCAGTAAGGCGTAGTCCCGCCGCCCGACCTCCAGCCACTATAATAACCCGCGACAGCGTCGCTAGTGCCAAAATGCGAGCGTCCCGGGCCGCCATCGCTACTACTTCTCCTCGTGCACCGGAGAACAGGCAAGAAGAACGTGCAGATCGCACTCCTAAAGGTCGGGAAAACTTGATCAACCAAACAGATCCGCCCGTATCGAGGGCTAGTCCAGATGTGCCAGCCCACGTGACACGTAAGGTGCCCCATAATTCGCCACCTAGTGTAACGCGTCTCAATATAGTTCCACATACACTTTCGTACTGACATATAAGTCCTCTCGCGTAACCAGCGAGGAGTCGAGTGCAGTCTTGATTGTATGCTAAACATGATACTGCTCCTCGGTCAGTATTTAAATCACAGACCCATCTCAATGTTTGTTCATGAAATGACAGTAGGTGGCCATGTGCTGTTCCTACTGTTAATTTTGTCTCGGTTCCAACACTCAGCGCCGTTGCAGCACCTGCAGAAGATCTTTCCTATAAAACAAAGAAAAATATATTTTATATTTACATATACAACAAGATTCATCATCATTATTGATGTTTGAATAACTAAAACTAAAAAAATCGAAATAATCAAATCTGTGTGAGTGATTTCGTGAAAAGGGACGGAAGTGTGTCACAGGAAGCCGGGGAAGCGCGCGCTATTTTTATTTGTGCTTAGAGTTGACCGTTAGAAACGACCTTGACGAGGCCCCGCCCTCTTAATGTTGCTTATAACCAACGTGAGATGTAAGGCTCGCTCTTTCTTTAAGGTTCCCTAGTAAACAAGGAACCCTCATAGTTTCGCCATGTCCGTCGTCTGTCTGTCTGTTCGTTTGTCTGTCCGCGGCTTAGCTCAGAGACGGTTAGTACTAGAAAGCTGTAATTTGGCATATGTATACATATTTAATCACAAAGTGGTAAAATAAAATCAAGAAAAATATTTTTTTTAGTGTACTTCCCCGACTCGTAAAGTGGGGATGTTTTTTTTTCTCATCTACCCCATGTTGTGGGGTATCGTTAGAAGGGTCGTTGTGAGTTTGTGAAAACCATTTTTGGATTCAGGGATCCGTTTGCGAAATATTAAGCTTTTAACTGAAATTTTTTGTTAGAGTCAAGTGTCGTCCGTCCCCCCCTGCCAGCTAAATGGTTGTACTTGGATTCGTGAAAAAAATCACACCAGTAGTATATATAACGAAATTAAAAGGATACATATCACAGCTAAGTAGGCTGTAAAGTTTAACAAGTAATAATCAACCAACTTAAATTTGCAGTTTGTATAACATGTTTTTCAACTACAAAGTTAAGTTTGTTCTTGGGGTAAATTCATCCCAACTACGGAACCCTTCATTGTGCGTGGTCCGACACGCACTTGGCCATTTTTTTTTTGCTAGTTATGTTGACTTAGACATAATTGGCGAAGTCTCGGTGTATGAGCCCCAAGATACAGACTAGCTGTAGTTTGGGGCTCACTAGTAAATAATACTTTGTAACCTAGCTATAGGTAATATTTTAGGCTACTCATATCGTCTCAACTTGGTGGTAACCTGTAAACCACCTTACTGTAATATCTGGACAATAAACTATTTTCTATTTCTACTACAGCTTACAGCTACACCTTTGCCATGACAAATAATGTTTTTCTTGTACAGTAACCAATGAAAGTCAATTATCACTTCAGATTTTTTATTCATATCTAATGAAGACAAAAGGTGAAGACAAATGACATGAAATTCTGGAGAGCAAGAGCTGGAAAAGCTGTATAAAAAAAAAAAGAAGATAATACTAGCTTCCACTAGCGGCTTTGCCAGCGTGATATGTTTATAAATAACAGCCTATGTTACTCAGTGATAATACAGCAATACACTGGTAAAAGATTTTTTTTAAATCAGTCCAGTTGTTTTTGAGTTTATTCACTACAAACAAACATACAAAAATACACATCTTTTCTCTTTATAATATTAAATTGTAGATAGTGTAAATATAACAGTGTTAATCGAGTTTTGCTGCTGACTGTAGATTATTATTTGTCGTTAGAAGCAGAGCAGAGCTTATTAATTTAGGTACTTATGGTATATACAGCCACAGTTTAACAATACATACTTGTGCTTGTAAAATCTGTTGTGATACACCTTGTAAAAATTCCACTTGTAATGCAGAGCAAGCAGCAGGGTCTTCAATGTATTTGGTTTCTTTGTTTTTAACATCTTCCTCTTCTGTAGATAATACTTCAGCTAATGTTGGTGCCTCACTTGCTGGCAATGCATATTCAATCTCATCTAGCTGAAAAGTATGTTTTGGTATGAAAAGTGTGTTATGTGTTATTTATTTTGGATTAATAACAACTATATAATTAGAATAAATATAGGGCTGGCTAGACTGGTTTTGAACCAGTCAAACTAACTTCCTCTCAAAGCTCTGGAAGAGAATTGGCACTTTCTGCAAAAAGTCAGCTTCAATAGAAACCAAAATATAATTCATCCCACAACTCTTTAATGAGGTGACTTTAGCTGTATTATAACTGATAAGATAAAATCATGGTATTAATTACTAGCTGCTGCTTGAAACTTTTCCCACAAATTAACTTCAGTGATGTCATCTCAATTTATCAGCATTGTTACAAAAACTCCAGTTTGTTTAGGACGATTGGAAACTTGAACACTGATTGGCAAATCTAAGAGCAAAATGACATCTTTATATAGTGTTGGGTCACCAGAACATAGCTGGATTGTAGCCAATCAGTGCTAATGGTTATTAAAATTCACCTAAGATATAAGAAAAGGCTCCAATGATTATAAACTATTTGTTAATTTACTAAAATCTGGTGCATTTCGATAGTCCTAGGCTCTTTGCAAGGAGCCAATTTCTTAGATTATACCATAAATTATATTTGAGAAAAAAAGTCATAGATAACTATTATCTGGCTTAAATACATGCTAATTGACAATATAACAAAGAAAAATACAATTAATTACACTACACCTCGGAAAAATTAGAATGTAACAGGATAAAAATTATTACCCAAGAAACATTTTTATTTAGATTTTTACATAATAATGACTTGGTTCATTATCAGAGTATAAAACCAATTTGAATCTTTGTAAAACAGTTGATACTAATGAGTTTCATAAAAGCGAGAGGTGGGCGTAACAGGCGATAATTTTATAATGTATCTATACCTACTGTAAAGTGGTAAAATGCATATTTGATGCAAAATTTATTTAAAATTTAAATTGTAGCCTATTAGAATTTTGCAGATCAATGTATGAAAGATACAATAGCGTATAATAAGTTAACAAATAGTATCACCTCTTCAATATCCAAATCCAAATACTGAAGACTTTCAACTGATTCCAAGTCAGAGTCTAATAAAGACTGAACAGACGGTGTTTTTAATAAATCCATCATCTGGTAGGCGAGGTATTCATGGAATATCTGTAAAAAAGAGCGGGTATATAATATAATATTGGTAAATCTAGGTAGAAATTGTAAAAACCAGAAATTCTTACTTCTGAAAAATAATCTTGCTAAGAAAAAGATAACAAATTCCTTGTTTTATGAGATCCTCGAGACTAGTAATCGCTTGATTTAGTTGGAATTTATTTTGATAACTGATAATTATTCATTATTTCAAAGTTTATTATTTTGAGGACCATTCTAAAAAAATATACGAATGACGTCTGATGACGTCACATCAATCTGATTGAATTGACAGTATACTGACAGTTCAGCACTGAACTGACACCTGTCAGGGACAGGAAAGGAATATTCTATGGAATTATTAAGTACTACAGAAGAGCCGTTTCGGGTTGAAAGTTCAAACCCTCAGCACCCTCGGGTCATGGGGTCATACAACGTGGCAATGCCGTGCAATGCCGCCAGTCTCGTGTATGACTTGCCGTGTACTGTACATTACCAGCCGATAGCGATGCAGAGGAATTTTCCTTGCTACATAATATTAGTAATCTGTGACGACCGTTTGTGCTCCGGCTCGTTAAAACTGTATATTATTTATGTCCATTATAGAATAAGAATAGTCATAGTCGTCATCATAATATATCCTTACATATTATAAAACAAAGTCCCCCGCCGCGTCTGTCGTATGTCTGTCTGAACGCGTTAACTCAAAAACCGCAGAACCGATTTTCAAACGGTTTTCACCAATGAATGGAGTGATTCATGCGGAAAGTTTTGGTGTATAATTCATTAAGGTTTTGCGTAAAATGGCTGATATCTTCAACAATAATCGTCATACGATTATTGTTGAAGATGTCAGAAAAAATCATGCCGACTGGGAGCTTTACTGGCGTGCGCCGCGTAAACCGTAAAAGATAAATCAAAATTATGTTCTACAGAATGGTTATTCTTAAAAAGCTCAACAATAAAGTATGCGATGGCATATGTCTATCTTCTAAAGGTGACCCACAGTAACCATTATTAGCTTTCAAAATTTGATAAAAATGTCATTGTTATTTCCGAAGCTATTTTGACCGGTATTATATTAATCCTTAGCAAATAACATATGTCATTTAAATTGGGCATTTTTAAAATATGCCGTGACGTCATCAGTTAAATGAATAGTTAAAAAGATATCACAGATTCAAAATTACGTGTAACAAAATAACTATGGTTGACGGGAACGCAGGCGCAGCTGTAGGAGTCAATGACCTTTTCCTCAGCTATAAGGTATGTAATCTTGGTAGTACGTGGGATATTTTAAAACATCCACGCGTAAAGTAATGTAAAGTACCTACTCTATGCCCTTTTGTCGTCATAGTGACCATATTATTTAATTTTCTATCTCAATGTAGTGTACTGATTCATATACACGGTTAATTTTAGTTCGTTCTGGAACCAAAAGCCATAAACTCGATCATCGGACTCGAAACGATTGGGACTATTATTTTCAATAAATTACAATTAAAAAAAAAACCGAAATATCTAATTTATTGTTTTTTTTGTGAAATAATGAGAACTCGAAGTAACTGCGATCAATGCATATGTGTGTAAAACGTATCGACGAACGGCAACACTTGCGAACGATACCCATTGAAAAATCCATTCATCGATCAGACAGCATAAAAACACATACGCAATAGATAAATAGGTACACAAATAAAAATACGAAAAGCGAATTCAGACTTTATTTCTTAACCGTAAACGGTAACAAATAGAAATTTCATCAAACTAGGTACAAGGTAAGTAGGTACGCAGTTTAATAAAATTATTCTGAGAAGTGTCCGACCGGACTTCACAAGGATGCACAACCGAATTCCGCGGTTAACTGTATAAAAATAAGGTCTTTATTCGGTCCAATATTTTCATAGAAAAGGGCACCAACAACTTATAATGAACTCTATTCGACAGACAAAACGACTCATTTTTTCTGTTTACATTGTCTGCCTTTGAAGCCGCCGCGCCGCGGCCGCAAGCGGGTGTTTCTCCGTTTTGGCGAAAAAACACTTTTCGGTGGCATATATTTTTTCTGAAAACCGTTTTGATAAAAAGTTGTCATGGGATAAACTTGAAATCGCATTATTCGTTATTGCATAATACCTTTCGAAAACAGAGATCTCACAAAACATCACATGAATCGTCATTCACCGCCGTTTCCAAACACCACCAGTTACAGAATTGGTGTCGTAATTTATTCAAGCGACTTAATAAAAATCTGTTTGAGAAGTAAAACTTGCAAAATTTAATCTGTTTTTGTGAGGCGTCTTTGTCAATAAGAGGTTATAACACTTATAACCTCATTGATATCTATGTTCAAAATGTATAGATTTTGTGTAACTTAACAACCTCAGGTTATAAATCACCTAAAATCATGAGTAAAAAGCGATTGTGATAATAATAATAAGAATATGGTATAATATTTTAAAGAAAATGTTTACTTTGTTTATTACAATAATAAAGCTGATTTTGAAATAATAATGTTTGTCATTCGGTGCAACATAGCGTCATTACAATCACCAAAATCACCATTCACCGACACTAAGCGTCATTATCCCCAACATAACAATTTCTTTAATTCTTAATATCTCCGAAAATATAAGGACTTTTTTTGTGCCTTTCACATTATTTTGATGAGAGTAGTGCGTAAATTATACCTAGCTGCAAAAAAAAAAACAATTCCCGGGGTTTTTTCAAAAACTCACGAAAACAGGCAAAAATAATAATTTTTCAAGAAATGCCTAAGCAAGCATTGTCGCATAAAAATTGGTTTAGGCAGTATTCTTTTTATTTATTATAAATATGGTAGGTAGGTATGCTTATTAAGTACCTATTAGCTCGATTGGTCGACACTCGATTCAAGGCCTAGGGCTGGACTCGCACATTCGGAATTCCACTCTAAATTCAGAGTCGGAAATCATATTATTAATTAAGAAAGCCCGGAATTACATACAATTTAATTATGCTCCACACACATTCTGATTTTTCAGATTATGTTTTTCTCAGATCTATCTGTAAAAATGACACTGACGAGCATTTTGAATTCCGGATTGCAATATGTAAGATTATGATTTCATAACGCGCGTTTTATACATTTGAAGTGTGTGTGTGTGTGTTTGAATTTACAATTCGAACACACACACACCGTAATCAGATTATGAATTGTTTCAGTTGACACTGCGATTGGTAACGGTTAAACGTGTTGCGACTTGTGAAGTTGTGATCTAGTGTGATGTCTGACACGGAAAATTTATTTATTTATTTATCACAAACACAACTATCATTACAGGCAATAATCCTAATTTAATATTGTGCGTCGAAAGCCGCCCTTGTATATGGGACCATTCCATTGAGGATTACCACGACAGGGAAAAAAAGATATAGCGTGGTTAGAAATATATACAATTTTAATTCCAAATTAATTGTAAGTCTCTCTTCAGCGGAAATGGCTCTTCTCATATGTGTGTCTTTCTTTCGAATTTTATCCCCCAGCAAACATTAATTCATCAAATGATGCTACTGACATTCTGTAGTAATCAGGATACTGTCGTAATTTTCTCGCCGTAATGTAGAACGAAAACAATTTTTTATTATTATTTAAAGCTAAGAGTAGTGCGATGAGAATTAGGATTATTGCTATAGTATATTAGTGCGGATTTCAAATTATGAATTCCAACTCTGAATTCAGAGAGGAATTCAGAATGTGTGCGTCCAGCCTTAAATACAACACCCAAGCGTATTCGTCGTGTCTAGTTGAAAAGGTACGAGTAACTACTAGTGATTTCGTAATGCGAGAGTAATGAATGAAATTTCAATTAGTTTCTCTCGTTTACGAGGAGATGTGATAGTGGTAAACACCGTGCCGTGCTTCCGATACAAATGAGAGATAACGGAGGTAAATGAACTGACACCAACGTAAATCGTACCAGAAATGAAATACCTACTTGCAGGTAAGTACTTACTTGCAGCCGGTTATTTGTCCAACGTCCGTTGAACCACCGCGAGCGCGCTGTCAACTGACTCGCACACGCACAGCTGTGCCGCGCTACGTCATCACCGAGCGGATCGCGTACGATCTTGCGTTATGAATGAAATAGTGGAAGCGCCTACTAAGATTTAACTCGAATGACAGAATAAAAGTGATAAATTTCTAACTTCTCTATTAGAAGTCTTAAAAAAACAATAACAATGCTAATAGTAACTATTAATCGTCTGGAGTCACTGTGTTTCGGCTCCAGAACGATGTAAAATGAATCGTGTATATGTATAATTGTAGTCTGTGGTACTGATGTACTCTGTGGTTGTGGTCATAGTCGTGTGAATTTTATTATCGTTCAGTGATGTAAAAGTTCCCGATTAATCGGGAGATCTACTGATTTTGGCTTTTCCCTCCTGATATTCCGATTTAGCGACCCTGTCTCCCGAATTTTAACATTGTAAACTTAAAAAATATACTATTATTTAGCATTCTAAAGACGACATCACCGAAGGTGACCTGGTAACACTAAACCAATGCACGGATAGGTAAAAATTATATTCTCTTTGGCACGGGGATTCCCCAAAAATTCTTAAATGGCCCCTCAAACTCTCAATACACAAAAACATATTACACCGAAATGCCTCACAATAGAGTTTATTATTGTTTGGTGGGGAATTATCTCGATGTTTAAGAGCGTTTATTCTGAAGGTGGGCAACGTCGCAAATAGATGTCAAATATTTCACTGTTTTGATTAATTTAGCAATATTACTGGGTGGAAATAAAAAAGGTGGCTATCTAGCGAACTAGAATATTGATTATGAAATGCAATAAATAATATCGTAACACCGAATGTTTAGTTTTAGATGTAAAAAAACTATTTGGAAACTTTCCAAATGCGTTTTTTTATACCTAAAATGGGTACAACATCAAATTCAATTTTATAATTGCAATTCATTATTTATATTCTAGTTCGGTAGTTAGCCACATTTCTTATTTCTATTCAGTAATATTGCTATATGAATCAAAACAGGTAAATATTGGACAGGTATTTGCGACGTTGCCAAGTTTCAGGATAAACCCTCTTAATGAAAACTAAACAGCGCAACAAACTATGCCCGGTTTCTGAGTTCTTCAGATAAATTCTCAATCAATTATTGGCCTGCTCCACTCAAAAAGATGTAAGTATCGGAGGAAATAACCAAACTTGTTATAATTTTAATATAGATCAAACAATGTTTACAAAAATAGTAAGCAAGAAGTGGTACGAAAATTAATAATCAGTAATCACTGTACCTTTCATATGTTTCATAAATGACTTAGCATAAAATACTG
The DNA here is from genome assembly GCA_947364205.1 of Agrochola lota. Taxonomy (NCBI): domain Eukaryota; kingdom Metazoa; phylum Arthropoda; class Insecta; order Lepidoptera; family Noctuidae; genus Agrochola; species Agrochola lota. The sequence goes on from OX376236.1 coordinate 11,696,786, forward strand.
TTCTTTTATTTGGACAAAAAAAATCTCCCGATTTCTCCCGATTATTATCTGAAAAAATACCCGATTTTTACATTTTCACTTTTGCAACACTGTTATCGTTTCGTTCGTTCAATTTAGTGATGGGTAACTCGTCATTTTTATATGAGGTTGAGGGAGTACCTCATTTTACCTCGCGAGGTCCTCAAGAGGTACCCCTCATTTGAGGCGAGGAGTGGTACGTCGATGTATGTACAATTATGAAAGTCGGTTCATTCACTCACTAAGCTCACTCAATACTTACTCGCGAGTACTCGCGTCAATAATGTCAATGTCAATTTTTAAGTGAGGACGAGTGAACGAGTGAGTTGGTTCAATGTTGAAATTCGAGTAACTCTTTCAATTTGCGATCACGAGTACCTCAAACGAGGCACCTCATGAGTGAGGGACACATCTCTAGTTCATTTCGTTTCGTTCCACAGAGTAGTACCTACTCGTTTGTTCCATTGTGGTTGTTCGATATAAGGTGTGCTTTTCAGCTTATTTGTGGATCAGCATATTTTTGAGGAAAGTGTAATTTGGAGTAAAGATACGCCATTTTGACGGGATAACACCACCCTTTCAGACAAATCCTCTACGGAAAGTGTTCTAAGTGTTGTTACGGATTTAACATGACATGACTAACATGTCGCCATCGCCATTTTGTCAAAAGGTCAAATAGATTTAAACATTTTATTCGTTTACCGTAATCAACTATAGTGAATATATCCCTACGCTATTGTAAATTATAATGGCTGATAATAGCTCAAAAGAACCTCCGATACAAACTGTAAGTGGCCTACCACCTAATCATAATCCCTGGCTCTACAATATGTACCACCAATACAATGGATATCACGGTGGTATGTATTCACCGTATTATAACCAGTATTTCAACCAAATGGCCAACAACAACGGAGGGTTTCCTAATAATCCTAATCAATTTCACCAAAACAAGGACCAGAACCTGGATCTTAGTCATCCTCAATTCTTGAAGCCACCGCCAACCGCACCTTTGCTTGGAATGTCCCCCCTTGACACCAATCGCCCCTTTTTTAACCAACCTCCTATCAGGTTTAATCTCAATAACATAAGGAAACCTGCACCCATAGCTCTTAATGAAAATCCACTCCTTTTGAACAATAATGGTCCCAAAAAGAAACGCAAGAAGCCGAACAACAGATTTAACGAAGATAGAACAGATGGCATAATTGATGTTCAACCTCCACTGCCAGACCATCCTCCTCCACTGCCGCCGCTCCCCCCTCCAGACATTCCTAAGCCTCCCCCCCCACCACTTGATGTGCCATTGCCGCCTCCATTGGCAACAGAAGATATACCTCAACCACCAGAACCAGAAGAGCTCAATTTGATTAAAACTGAAAATGTAGATGATGAAGAAAGCATTCAAAATAATAATTCTTCAAACTTTTTCAAATCAACGTCTACAGGCTCGTGGCCCGAAAGCTTGGAGAGATATATCAAACGTTGCTATGAAAAATGTAAATCTGGCTTTGATCGTGATCAAATTGATATATGCCTGAAAGGAAGAATAACAGCTGCTGCCAATAAAGATGAGATATGGACTAGGAATTGGGATGATGAACCAATTCCAAGTGTTCATAGTGAACGAAATAATTTGGCAGTTAAACCTGTTCGTGGTACTTTAAGTTTATATCAAAAATTAGAAAATGTTGTGGAACTTCCCAAAAATAGGGGTCTGTTAAGTGCCCGAGGCTTTAACAGCCATAAGAACTCTCCACAGCGAAGAAGACGCCCTAGTTCTAGGAGCAGATCTAGGTCTAGGAGCCCTCCTAGGAAAAGGCTGAGGTATGCTTATCTTGATACACTTATTCATTTAGATATTTATTTTTTCACTAATTGCACATCGTGTTTAAGTTTATATTTTATGTTGATCATGCCATAATATTTTTCATTAAACAGCTGCTGCCCACAGTGTGTAGAAGTCAGAAAAGACCACTAGGCACCACTCAATAGTTCACCATGTCATGCAGTTAAAATTCAAGTGCTGTCAACTTTGTTAACTGTGCTACAAGGCCACTGGGACTTGATTTACAATTTTGTTTGCCAAGTTTAATCACATTTGATAATAATATTATTGTTTTTAATTTCAGTGCTTCTTCTGCTTCTGGTGATGAGGTTGAAGAAAAAAAAAATATTAAGGGCAAGGGACGGCAGAAAGTTAAAGATAGACTGTCTTTAGACCAAAAGAAAATAAATAAAATATATCAAAAAAATTCAAACAAAAAGAAACCTTCATTTGACCAATTTGTTGTTGAAGATTTTCAGGGTAATGCTGAGAAACTGCTCAAAAGAGCTGAGAGATTTGGTAATATTGTAGCTAATGTTCCTTCCATAGCAAGCTCTTTGCAGGGTGGAATCAAGAACAAACAAGAACCAACAGCAAGAAGGTCCATTATCCAGGATTGTGAAGGCGATTATGAAATCAATAACATGCACATTGTTGGGACTTGCTCAGACATGGAAAAGTCATTCCTACGACTAACTAAAGCACCAGAGCCATGTGAGGTTCGACCTGTGCCAGTATTGAGAAATTCCCTCAAAAATGTCAAAGAGAGATGGATAGACAAACAAGATTACAGATATGCTTGTGATCAATTGAAATCAATCAGGCAAGATTTAACAGTGAGTTTCTTTTTCATACATAGACAATGTGTAACTGAATTAATACACATGTTCAGAATCATTGACTGAATCGATTTCTGTCAATTTTAATATACGTAATTTTTTATCCCTAAAATAATTAAAAGTACGTAAATTAGTGACAGTTCCACTTTAAGGCTCATCCCGCAAATACGCGTGACGCGACTCTAATAAAACAATTTGTAAGAAAACTTCACGGTAGAACAATTAACAATGAGCGATGTCGTGTCGCGCCTGTTTGCGGGGAGCCTACACCAAAATTAACGACATCATTCGCAGCGCGTTTATAAATAACTAGTTTTTTTCCGCGGCTTCGCCCGCATGGATGTCGGAAAATATCCCACAGGTACGAACTACCGGGATTACATACCTAATAGCCGAGGAAAAGGTCATTGACTCCTGCTGCTACGACCGCATTGTCGTAAACCATAATTAATAAACTAAATGCTCAATTTAAATAACATTTTTTATTAGATAAGGATAAATATATAGTACATACCTGTCAAAATAGCTTAAATAAAAATGAAATTTTTATCACATTTTGAGAGGTTCATCCTTGGAAGATAGACATACGACATTGCGAACTTTCATGTTGAACTTTTTAAGACGTACAAAACTAGAATACAAATTTTATGTATCTCTAACGGTTTGCGCAGCGCACGCTAGTAAAGCTCCTAGTCGGCATGATTTTCTCTGACATCTTCAACAATAATCGTCATGTTATGAAGTCGCTTCTGCTGTCTGTTCGCTTAGATCTTTTAAACTACTTAACGGATTTTAATGCAGTTTTCAGCAATAGATAGTGATTCAAGAGGAAGGTTTATATGTATAATACATACTGGGGCGGGTCGCTAGTTTCAAATAATTTGATTTGAATTTTGCTGAGATTGTGGTTACCTCCATAAATTTTAGCATTAGAGAAATAATGGCCAAATAACGACAGTTATTGTTGAAAAAGTTATTCAGCATTCAGTCATGTTGAATAACTGTATTATTGACTAACTGATAGCGTAGCTGGTAACCATCAAATACACATAATATTCCTTTGCAGGATTTAATTCTTATCACTTATTCTTAACTATTGGTTAGTGCAAAAATACAGGATGCTTGAGAAGAAGCACCACTGATCCCTCAGACCAATTAAAAAGCGCTGTCAACAGTGACGTGAGGCCGGTTTCGTAAAAATGGGTGCACTTTGAGGCGTAGTTTGATTGTAAATTGTTGTAAATGTGTGAATGTACAGAGCGGAGGTGTAGTTTTGGTATGCTTCACTGTATTGTTTGCAGTGCCATTGGTTTTTTATTTGGCCTGAGCTTTGGTCCATAAATTTTGGTCATTGGCTTATAAATGTAAAGGCTAAATAGATTACCTTTGTATTTACCATGACATAACGGAGTTCCTTAAACATTGTTAAATTAACATGATTGCTATAATGTTTTCTTTTTCCTCCAGGTACAAGGAGTACGGGACAATTTTACTGTTGAAGTTTATGAGACGCATGCACGAATTGCTCTAGAGAAAGGTGATCATGAAGAGTTCAATCAATGTCAGACACAACTTAAAATGCTATACAGTGAATTGCCCAGCAGCAAATCAAATGCTCCAGAATTTACAGCATACAGGATACTGTATTATATTTTTACAAAAAATACTTTGGGTATGTTATATTTATTTTTACAGTGCTGAAGATGAAATCGAGATTATTGTTCCTATGCAGCTATACTTGTTTACGCAAATTATAAAGACATTCATAATATTATTCTTTCATTAACATGATATTCTGTCATTTTTAAAGTGTATATAGGTATATTTATTCTTGTTTTTCGTTTTCAGATTTAACCACAATATTTCAGTTTCTTTCAAAAGAAGATAGAGAAAATGAGTGTATCAAACATGCACTCCAAACAAGATGCGCTTGGGCCACAGGAAATCTGCATAGATTTTTCTTGCTATATAAAACAGCTCCTTTGATGGCAGGATATCTCATGGACTGGTTTGTTGATCGAGAACGCAAGCAATACCTGAGATACATCATAAAGTCGTACGTCCCTTATTTTTTTATCATCCTACATTTAAATTTTGATCCGGTGCTGAGTATTAGGGCTACTAGGCATTGCGGCACTACTACAAGGACGGGTTTCCGGCGTGTCTTAAAAACTTGCACTGCAAACTCGTGTTCACATATTGCCTCCGCGTTTTGTAGGTAGGGAAAGGGGTTTGTAAGACAACAGTAAAATAATTATAGTATGAGATCTGGCTGCGCGATTACTACGTTCATCTAGTTTTTAACCTTTTTAAGTGAAAAGATTTTTTTTTTCATTTGAAGTACTTTATATCTGGGGTGATTAATAACATTTTCCAGTATTACGATCGTCCTTCTTTGTTCTCTACAACTTTTAACAAGAACCTGTGCCTACAATACGAGAGCCATAGATTCACAGGCACCAAGGAGCATCATTTATAATCATATACTCACGTCGTAAAAAAAAACTATTTTGGCTAAGAACTTGTGAAGCGATATTAACCCGCGCCCGCCGCGATATGATAACGAGTCCGCGTATCACTGGTCGTCTTTTCTTTTCGATGCTACGCACGGCTACACATCCAGCTATTAATATCCAGTATAAGCTGACCTCGCCTTGTACGGAAATCCTATACAACGCGACATCAGCATAAACTGGAAATGTATAACTTGATGTGTAGCCGTGTGTACATCTAAGTTGCTTATACTGTTAGGGCCCAGTCAGTGGCCGCGTTTTTTGCTGGTTAGTTTCCCTCATTCGCAATTTATTTAATTCGCTAGTTTAGCTGGCTCGACAATTTCCAGTGTTTACAAGTTTTAAAAATCATTTTGTATAAACTAATTGAACTCTGTTTAGACCGGATATCGCTCGCATGAGTTCTTAGTCTTCTATGATTTTTTTTCTCTGTATGAATTGGGCGTATTGCAAGCAAGTTACTTTTTTACGAAACTTTAAATACTAACTATATACAACCTTAGTTTTTGTTTAGCCTAAGCCTCTTAAGGGGTCATTGTACTCATCATTATGAACAACTTTCACTATGGGAACAAAGCTGAAATCGCGAAAAAAAAAACAGCTGTTCCCTACATTTATGTTCGCATACCTCGTCGAAATGTAGGGAACAGCAGATTCTTTTTTCGCGATTTCAGCTTTGGTCCCATAGTGAAAGTTGGTCATAATGATGAGTACAATGACCCCTTAATAGGTTTAGGGTAAACAAAAACTAAGCCTGTATAATTATTTAGAAACATCCATATTAAATAAGGGTTTTCAAATGGGCGTTATACCGGGTGTAAGGGATGGTGTGCTTAAACTACATAATCCTGTTTTACTCATTACGAAAACTAACGAGAGTCGCAAACGCAAAAGTAAAGGCTAGTTTACGCAGTGCGTGCTTGCTTAGTCAGTAACTGCAGTGCTGCTACTCGTACCGTGTGACTGCATCATCATATGGCGTTACTGGGATTTATTACCTCTACGTTGATTCTCGCTAATTCGATTTATTACTACAATCACTTATTTAAAGTTTACGCTTGACCTCAAGTTTAGTAAAGTACACTGAGGCCTGTATTTCAGAACCTCATTCAAGACTCGAGCATTACTTAAAGCTAGTTTCAACCAATCAAATGGCTTTATACATCGTTTTAGGTAATGCTCGAGTTTGGGTGAGGTTCTGACATTCAGATACGGGCCTTAGGCCGACTTACACTACTAATCACAAAATGCATTTAAGAGCGTTTATTCTGAAGGTGGGCAACGTCGCAAATAGATGTCAAATATTTCACTGTTTTGATTAATTTAGCAATATTACTGTGTGGAAATAAAAATGTGGCTAACTAGCGAACTAGAATATTGATTATGAAATGCAATAATTAATATCGTAATACCGAATGTTTAGTTTTAGATGTAAAAAAACTATTTGGAAACTTTCCAAATGCGTTTTTTACACCTAAAATGGGTACAACATCAAATTCAATGTTATAATATTCATTATTAATGTTCTAGTTCGCTAGTTACCCACATTTCTTATTTCTATTCGGTAATATTGCTATACGAATCAAAACAGGTAAATATTTGAAAGTAATTTACGACATTGCCAACTTTTGGGATAAAACCTCTTAACGCTAAACGTATTTATAACATTCGGTTTCTGCCAATCGTTTGAAAATAACAGAGACAGAACGATGTTTTAAATATGTTAAAGATAAACGTATTTAGTGATTTGTGGTGCAAAAGGGCCTTAGTATTTGAACTGTAATATTCTGTTGTCTATTTTGCGACATTATTGCACGAGACACTTACCCCGCGTCCTATTTAAAAGCAATCGTCGCGCGCGAATATATGATCGTTGAAACTTTTTGTTCGGTGACCCTGAACGCGTGGTCGCGCCGACAAAGGGCGCTTTCAGGATTTCCGAACAAAAAGTTACATATGCACGCGACCGAATTCGTACTTGCTTCTTTCTGGCAGTAGCTACTTGCCACTTGCGAGTGTCATGGAAACTCCCGATAACGTGTGGAAGTTACTGTATTGCGAGTGCACAGTGGGAGTAGCAGTGCACTGATAAATCAGCTCGTACTGTGTAACCAGGCCTCACATTACGCCATAGCTGAAGCGCGAATCTTCGTTCTTCTTTATTGGATAATATTGAAAAGTTTAAGTTATTATAGGCTAATATTTTTTCTTTACACCGTCCCTTACAACTAGTATAACTAGGCACGCTAAAGGTTTGGCATTCATGTTGTTTTACTATAAGCCATTATTACCTTGCCAGCATTGCTGGTCGTGTTTTATTAACTTTTACTTTATATGTGCAGCTACAGACAAAGTGTTCCTGTGGACTTCATCATTCGAGAGTTGGCGTTCGATTCAAGCTCTAAGGCAATTGAATTCTTAAGTCAATACCCACTTTCTTATACTGACAGCGATCAATCTACATTAGATTGCAAGGCCAGTCTTCCAGCTCTTCCGAGCATTTAACATTCCGTATTCGATATGCGTCCTAGTTTATTAGCGTGTTGTTGCGTGGTGATGTAACAAGCTGCATTCTGTTTGCTGCGTGCCAGTCAACCAGTCGTTATCATCGCTCAACATAATTAACATCTTAATTTTAAGCGCTTTGCTAGGATGAGGAGGCTCAATGAAAAGGCGCATATTCAGTTGTACAGCAGAAATGGATTGAACATTGAAGATATTGCCAGGGAGAAGAACTACAGGAAATAAATCATTTATATGCGTGAAATAAAGTGGGATTTTATAAACGGAACGTTTTTTTAGTGTGAAGTGATAAAAGACTTGCAGAAGACTTTGTACATGTAACTACAGAATGGACCTAAGTGTTAACGTTTATCTCATACGTTTTATTTTGTAAATATTGTAATTTTATGTCTATTTGAAGTTTCATCTATATCAATAATTATGAATTGTTTTTAAACGTACGCTAACCGATGAGACCGGTAAAGGGTACAGCACGCGAAATATTCTATTTTAGAAATTAGAAATAAATGATTCTGGTTTTACTATTTGGTTGATTTTCACTTGACACAATAAATGACATCGGACAGAGTTGAAAATAGTTTTAAGTGATCGTTGCTCCTACTGAAATGTTCTTCTTCGTGGCACTGGCACATCTTGCCGGCCCAAAACTTCAACTGGGTGTGTGGATGTTGCCGAACCTAATAATCTATCTATCACCAGTTTTGGCATACTGAAGATAGAAAAGCCTATCTATGTATAGTTTTAACGTCTCAATCATCTGTCTGAGAATAAGTAATCTTACCTGTCCATGCTGTGTATCGATGGGAGGCTCTATAGCTCACTATGGGTAGCTATTTGTATGAAAAAGTTTAAAGTATTCGTCCCAATAACGTTTTGATAGCTATTTATTTTATTTAAAGGACAGTTACTAAAGATGACAGATTGGTCAATCAGCCGATTCGTGTCTATAAACGTATATTTTTTTATAGTAAATTTTAAGCATTACCTATTTATTTTATATCGTCTGATTTAAGTAGTGAAAGCGATTTTGAAGTATGCCAAAACTGGTCATAGATAGGTAATCGTTAGTTTAAAAGAAATACGATCGATTAGTATCAATAAAAGTTTTTGTGAAAACTACCCATTTTCTTGCCGACTGTTCTTACATTTTTTTTTTTCAAAATTGTGAGATCAAATAAAGTTGAGGTCAGTCTCCTAAGACTGTTCCTGTAGGTACAACGGTTAAGTAGGTACCTGCTCTTACTGCCCTGTCTCAAAAATCCATCGTCCCTCCAACATTACTAACGAAATATTAAATAGGTATACCTGATTTTTTAAGTTTTTTTTGTGAAGAAAGGGCTGTTTAATTTGGTCATTGCCTTTTCTATTGAGAATTTTGTGCAGAAATAGTCCCGGAGTTATTTTTCCGACCTATTCAGAAAAGTTTGTTTTAAGTTCTTAAACTAAACTTTTCTGAATAGGTCGGAAAAATAACTCTGAGAGCGATCATTTTTGCACCCTACCATACCATAAGCCCCTTTATCACCTTCCATCTTGCTGTACCTCCCTCCAAGGCCACGCACGATGTACGACGCAAAACAACAGTGAATAGTCTTGACGTACGTCAATTATTATTTGCTTGCTGGACTTGCGCGATGCAATTTTGCATCCAGCAAGCGCACCCATCACGACCAGCGTCATGCAGATGGACAGTGAGAAACGCGGACGTACCTCAGAGCGCTCGTGAATCGTGAGTATATATGTTCTGTAATCGTGAGTGCTTGATCGTGTATATACATGCTGTATAGCAGATTCAGCAAGTGTATCCACTTTAAGGGATTTCTCCCTTTTTTTTAGGGTAAAATAATATTGGCGTGCATGGCGTAGGGCTGGCTACTTTATTTTGACAGGGATTTAGAGAAATTTGGGGTAAAATCTCGAAAAAAAAATGATAAGTACTAAGCATGGCTTAGGGCTATTTTATTTTGACAGGGGTTTAGGGAATTTTGGGGTAACATCGCGAAAAAAAACTCCCAATCTGGCAATATTAACTGCGGCCTTGAGCGGACAACAGCACGCTGGATGCGCGCATGATCGTGTATGCTACTTCCAGCACCGCGGCCTTGGCGGGACGTACAGGAATATGATGGGGCGTTACGTATTTTATCAAGATGGCAGCGCACGGTGGGCTGAAAATCGGCTTTCATAGACTTAGGGATTTCAATTTGCAAGTACTACAACTACGATACTTTGCAACTACGGTATACAATAATGACACCCGAGCTAATTCTGCACAAAAAAGAAGGAATTATAATTTATTTAAGAAAAATGTGCATGAAGCTAGTATAACTTAATTTGTTTATCAGTTGTGCTATGAGTTCTAAGTAATGTTTTTTGACGAATATAAATTTTCATTAGCACATTGTTTATTTTTTCGAAAAAAAAAAGGCCTTCGTTTTTGTGCAGAATTAACTCGGTTGTCATTTTTGTATATACCTAGTAATAACTAATAGAAGCGATATCAGGCAAAAAATCCGACACTGGTGCCGATTCTCTTGTCACAAATTTGGACCCCGTTTATGAAACCATTTTTTTTTTTTTTTTTTTTGGATGGGAAATCATCAAATGACTTCTCCCGCTCTGGGCAGAGCGAGAGGGTGTGTCAGACTTTTACTGACTAAAACCCACCCGTGTTCCTTCCGTTGCCTGTGTGCCGGGGCCGCGATATCCCTTTCAGACAAACCCGCAACCCCAGCAGGCATTGGTCTTTCGACCCCGTCGGTTGATGCTGACATCTCTTTGAGGCGCGCGTGGAACACAACGCGCCGTCGACACGGGCCTGGTCCTGATCGGACGGCGAGCTGCCCATTGCTCACCGTCCGCAGGCCGCGGGCCTACGGTGGCCGGAAGTCGGCTCTTGACTCCCGACGCCCGGGGCGTCTCCTGCGGCGACTAGGGCCGCGAGGGCGTGCAGCTTGCATCTCCCTCGCGCGCCCCGCCTCCTCCTTCGCGAGCATAACTGCTTCGCCCTACTGCTTCGCAGAAGGAGGTGACGGCCTCCCATGCACTCTCGCGCCGAACCATGGCCTGAACCAGGGCCGGACGCGAGAGATCGCCGCCGCCGATCGCCTCCGTGAGGACACGGCGGTGCTCCGCCCAAGCCGGGCAGACCTCCACCGTATGCTCCACCGTGTCCTCCGGGCGATCCACACAGTGGTGACACCCGGGCGTTTCCTCCCGCCTAATTCGGAACAGGAACCTCCCGAAACAACCGTGTCCGGTGAGGACCTGCGTCAGGCGGAAGGTGAGGACGCCATGGCGCCTCTCAAGCCACTCCTCAAAGAGGGGACTTATCGCCGCAATTGTGGCGTGCCCAGCGCTGGGTTGCGACAATCGCACACTCCATGCCGCCGGAGCTCTGTCCGCTGTGCCGTGATCTCTCGCGGCAGCGGAGTTACACCCCGGCGTTTCGCCTCCTCGCGCAACTCCCACATGTGCGCGAGGACTTTCGCCTCCAGATCCCATGGCGGTAGTCCGGCAAGGAGGCTCGCCGCCTCACGGGAGACCGTGCGGTATCCCCGGACCAGCCTGATGGCCATGACCCTTTGGGACGCGTTCAACCGCCGGGCCGGTCGCAGCCTCAGTGAACGCGCCCACACCGGTGCCCCGTAAAGGGCCATGGACCGCACGACCCCCGCGTAAAGCCTCCGGCAGGAGGCGTTTGGACCCCCTAGGTTGGGCAGAAGCCGCTTCAGAGCAGCCCCAGCCCTATCCAGTTTGGGAGCCAAACGTCGGAAGTGCTCCACGAAGTTCCACCGGCTGTCGAGGACGAGTCCCAGGTACTTCATCGTCGACTCGACGCCGATGTGAACCCCTCCCGCCGTTTATGAAACCCTTAAACCCCTAAACCTGAACATGTAGGCAATATTTTTCATGCTTTCCATACAAAAAGTGAAAAATTCCATATAAAACATGTCGCGGCGGCAAACCCTACGCGCCTCCGGCTCTAAAAAAAAATCACGGTTTAGGGCAAACCACGGGTGCCACGTGGATTGGCGATTGTCAAATTCTATTTTAGTTGTGTCAAAATTAATTTTTAGTTTAGAGAATTTTATTTGCAGAATAGCTAAGATTCTCATAGCCAAAAGTAAGAAATTTTAGTGATAGTTTAGTTCGGTGTACAAGAGAATCGGCACCACTGGCGAATTGAAATCCCTAATAGCTCCTACACACTATACCGGCGGCATGGCCGCCGGGCAAGCCGCGGCGTGCCCGGGAATGCCGCACGAAGAAAATTAAGGCGCAGAAGCCAAAAAAAGGGGGTACGTGCCCCGCGGTAAAAGCCGGCGGCGGAGCCATTAGTCTATAAAAGCCGATTTTCAGCTCACCGTGGGGCGTTAGTTCCGATTTTTTCCACGCCCAAAATTTTTGTTCTATTTTATATTAAAGAACATTATTGAGTGCAGAATTAAAAAAATGTCTTATTTTATTTTACACAACAAACATTTATATTGAATGTATATCTTACAAGTTTAAACATTATACCTTAAAATTATCATATGTACTAAAAATGAGGCAGGCACACTTTTCCCGCAAATAATTCTGATATCACAGTAATCCAGAGAGAGAGAACAAATAAGATGTATGATATTCCAACTTGGTGGCTGTTAGGTAGCTGGTATGGTTGACCTCCAATTTCATCCACATGGAATCCCATTGGGAATATGACCGCTGCTAGGCAAAAAACTACCACTGAAAAAGAGACACAATAAAATATGAATTTATTACTATTACAACGATTGATGAATGATTATACAGAAAACATTAATTGGTTATCATACTTGCTGCAAATCCAACCCATCGTGCATATGGTATCACATTTCTATCAAAATGGCTGGATGCTAACAGTATCACAGTAGTGGTTATGCATATGCATCCAATAAATATGCAAATTAAAGCAAGTAACCATTCAGGCTGTAGATCAGGGGTGTAACAGACTTGCGGCCGGTTGTACAGCGTAATGCAGGACCACATCAAACCAAGCCGTGTGTCACCTGAATATAAGAGAAATCAACAATTAGGAATTAAATTGGAATATCATTACAAAATCAATAACACTGTCAAAATAAAATGGGAGTGGAAGCTTAACCACTATATTATTGTTCTTAACTCTATTTCTATCTTTGGAAAATACTCTAATCTAAAGGGACTGAACAACAGTTAAGCAACTGACAAACCAGCAGACCCAGCAGCTAGTTTCCATTGAGCAATAATTATATTTAACCTTCAACAACAAAGTCAAAATTGTTTCAGCCATACTCAAATTAGAATATTAGATGCTGCTTACAAAAAGGGACAAAATACTCTTGCTTCATTAAAAAGCTTTAAAAATCTAAAAAGCTCTATCCATAAAACTCTTAAGAAAAATCGTATTTAGGTCCCTGTCTGTTATTTTACCTTCGTCTTATCCAAACAACAATTTAAACAACCAAGGTTGTAATACACATAAATACATGTAATGAAGTGCATTCAGTAGTAGGTACTTACCTCCAACTTCAGTAATTATCCAGTCAGGCATTGCAAGACTTACTATGGCGAACACATCAGCTGCCATAAATAACGTTCCTGATATTACGGTTAGTTTATCCATGACTGACACTGAATGGATTGTTTTACCACTTGATGACTTGATATTAATCACTGTTTTTCATATTGATTGAGTGTTAATTGGTTTAATTTAACTCAGGTAGATTGTGTTTATTAGGTTGGGGACTGGATATTAATTGCTTCTGCTAGATATCAAACAAATCTCACTCAAGAGTTCATGACCATGAATTTTTTGCGAATTATTAGTTTTCCGTTTTCCAGTTTTCCACTGACAAGCGACAGCACAGACTAAGTAGTACTAGTGACAGTGTGACCTCCTGTGACATGACAATGACAACCAAGCTAATTAGTCTGTGATGACAACTAACTTACTTTACTCTTTGCAACTAACCATCTATCTCACTCAATGCAACGTAACAAGAACACCATTGACAAGTGAGCAGACACTGACAATAAGCAACAACATAGAGTCTTTTAATCCACAAAACTGTATCGATAGCTAGGAACATAGTTTTTTGGGGGGTACCGAGGTATCACAACCAAAAGATTCAAAATATCTTACTTTTAGACGCCTTCGAATTCTGACACTAAAATTATTTGGTGTTTGTGGTGTTTGTTTGGAAGTCAGGTGTTAAATATTGTATTCAAAAAAAAAATTGGTATCAGTTCTTAAGTTTTAACAAAACAGTCTTAAAGATTGAAAAAAAAACAACTGCTGTTGTTTGTCGAGTTTTGCGATCGTAAATGAATCGAGTACTACCTAACTGATTTTTTTTTGTGATTTCGGTGTCGGGTCCGTACGTATGTAAAAGTTGATTTCATCATCATCTGCCTAGCCTTTTCCCAACTATGTTGGGTTGGGACGCCTCCTAGTCTAACCGGGTGCAGCTGAATAGGGATGATGCCTGGGTAAAAAAAATGAAATTCTAATTAGTCCGTCAGTCAGATAATAAAAAAATATTTCACACGTATTTTTTGCTTTATCATATTAATAAAAAACTACTTAGATAAAACGCATTTTAAGTTGGGGAGTGGAGGTCGATACGTCGCTAGTACGTATAAAATCTACATACTCGTGACGTCGTGGCACATTTTACCTCATTGTATCGCCGTGATCTTTAGACTACGTAAAAAAAAAAAATACGTGTCCAATCATTTTTTATAATCTCAAAGACGGACTAAAAAATTTTTTTAGTCGTCATCCCTATTACAGTATTTTACATGGAGCGACTGCCTATTTGACTTCAACTCGGTTGCTGGGTAATACGATACCCCTTGGTAAGACTGGTTGTCAGACTTTCGGCGAGCTCCTGACTACTCGTAACGACTGTCAAAGATCTACAAATGACAACCGGGACCAATATTCTAACGTTCTTTGCGACTTGCGAGGCACGTAGGCGTCTTGTTATGTAGGTAATGGATGGTCAACCATACACGGATCGACCTCGGCTAGCGTAGCTTAACCTGCGATCGACTCGTGCGGGTTTTATTATTTACCCACGAGCCCCATAAAAGTTACAAATACCTTATACCAGCCTATTATTGTACCACTGCAGTGCAAAGGCCTCTTCTCATACAGAGAAGGCATGAGCATGGATCATCACGAGGATCACGACGGGTTGGTGATTTTACTCTTACCTATATTAAAGCCTCACGACCCACGATGTTTTCCTTCACATATGTCAGTAATGGCCAAGATAAACTCAGAAAGAACATCATTATTAATTAAATAAGTCGCATTGGTACTTGTCCGGCTTTTAACCCACTACCTCGTGCATGAGAGGTGAGCCCTTAATTACCGGACCATCACGACATCGCCATCCATCACCCCCAAACATATAACTTTTAAGGATAAAATAAACAATGTCTTTGACTTTATCATCTGTATTGCATGTAAACAATTGAGTTACACATATAGGTAATAATAATACTTAATAGTTTATAATAATATTTCAGTCCGTTAAACATGCCGTTGTCGTTGTATATAAGAATAATTCATGTTTTATATGGAATAGGTTACCTACAGCTGGGCAAAAAAGGGTGGATATTTTTATTATTATTATAACTAATTATAGGCCCTCGCCCGTCGTCCATAAATATGAAATGTAAGTACACATACACAAGTAAGTGTACTTGCCATGTGGTTCCTCGTCAACATTCAGCCAACCTGAAATCTCAATGCATAGCATTGAGTTGACTCCCAATAGAATTATAATTTTAATAAATAACAATAAAAATATTAGTTCCTTTTCTACTACCTTTTTGCCTAGCAGTGATTCTCGTTTTGAGCTTAAATGAAAGAGAATGATGGTCATGGGTAATGTTTAGGCAGGTGCTGCAGCTGGAGCGTTAGATACCGTGTTGCTAGTTGCAGTGGACACGGTGTCATCCGGCTCTTGTATCTGCAACCACGGCATGCGACGTTGCAGTTCTTGTCTGTAAAAATGTGAACAGGGTTTTAAATAAATAATAAGCATTTATTTCAGGCCACAATGGCCCATGTTATGTTTTGGTAACATCTCTAAATAGGGTTAGTTTTTGTTATGGTAGTAGGGCTTAAGCCGAAGCTTTGATTTAACATAGAGCATTATTCAAAACCAACAAAGCTCGATTTAAGAATGGTGATTTCTAACAAGTCTGCTTCTTTGAAAAGCTTCTAGTTTCGGCAGGAATCGAACCCGATCTTTTTGCAAAATAATACCACTGCGTACGAGGGGTGTTCAATAAATAGTGAGAATGCGATACATTCTCCTTGGAAAGAAAAAAAAAATACTGGCAGGCATAGCCCAGACATTAGTTAAGATGATAATAAAAAAAACAATTAATTCTCTTTTGTTCTTTAAAAGTAGAAGTCTATTGTTTGCGTCGTTTCGGAACGTGTTCTTAAAAATGGATAAAATTGAAGTTCGCGCGGTAATAAAATATCTCTGCTTGAAAATTTTTACTACGGAGCAGGTTAATCAAGACTTGAGAGCAACATTAGGGGTTCATGGTCCTCCATATTCTACGGTGCGCGTTGGTGTGCTTAGTTCAAGCGAGGAAGAACTTCCACTAACGACGACCCACGAACGGGACGCCCCATATCAGCAGTGACTGAACAAATGATTAAAAAAGTTGAAAATGTTGTCTTGGCGGATCGTCGTGTTACTCGTTCGTTTTATAGCTGAAGAAGTAAAGATTTCGATAGGAAGTGTCCATAATATTATAAACGACCATTTGGGTATGAAAAAGTGTCAGCGCGCTGGGTGCCCAGAATGCTTTCTGACGCGCAGAAACAAACTCGTCTGAGAATTTCACAAAGCTGTTTGGATTTGTTACAACAAGATCCTAACCGATTTTTGGCTCGATTCATAACTATGGACGAAACATGGCTACACCATTATGACCCGGAAACGAAACAACAGTCCATGACTTGGAAGCGACCGTCATCTCCAACTCCAAAGAAATTTAAGGCGATTCCATCCGCCGGAAAGATCATGGGCTCTCTTTTCTGGGACAGCCAAGGGGTGGTAATGATCGAATATCTTAATCATGGAGCCACTATTACGGGGACTATGTACGCAGGACAAGTAACAAAGTTGCGGTAGGAAATACGCAAGAAACGGTGTGGCAAACTCGCTAAAGTTGTTTTGTTTCACCAAGATAACGCCCCTGCGCACAAGTCCAGAGTTGCGATGGCTGCCATTCAAGAAGCTGGCTTCGAATTGATGGAACATCCTCCATATTCACCGGACCTTGCTCCTAGTGATTTCTACCTATTTCCGCGCTTAAAGGAACATCTCAGGGGCCAGAAATTCGAAGATGATGACAGAGTAGTCGCCGCCGTAAATGATTTTTTAAGGGATCAGGAAGAAGATTTTTTTGAAAGGGAATTTTAGGATTAGAGAAAAGATATACAAAGTGTATAAACCTGAAAGGTGACTACGTCGAAAAATAAAATAACATATAATAAAAGATAATTGCGTCTTACTCATTCTCACTATTTATTGAACACGGAATCGCGGAACATACATGGGGTATTTTCAGATACCCTTGGGCATGAGGAATATTTTTATGACGTCACTATTAGGACCACCCTGTATACCTTGGTTTACAAATATTCCTATCTATTTTAGTATATAAAAGACATTCCTATCTATTGATGTACCTGTACTTCGGATGACTGATTGCATAAACCCAGGGATCTATACAGGCAACGGTTTTGCATGCCACGGCTGGAATCATTGTAACCTGTGAATAAAAATTATTTTAAACATTACGAATTTACGACATCTTTAAAAAATATCAGGGTCACTTGGAAACTGGGCACGCAGCAAAGAGTGACGCTCAGAACACAAGGTGTGTGCAGGCAATATTATAATACCTACCGATTAGATGTGGCGAGTGTACCTACGAGCAGGGCCGTAGCTAAGAATTCTTTAGAAGAAATAAAGTAAAAAATCTGAGAGGGTATAGTAAGAGTATAGATTTATTAAAAAAGTACTATCGGGGGCCCCGGGTTTTCTTTTGACTATTTATACATAAATAGGAGTTGGGATGCTAGAGCGAGCGGAGTGAGCTCGAAAAACCGGGGCGGACCGTACCTGCCCCCCCCCCCTTAGTCCCTCAGTGAGGCCGCTATGGAGAATATAAGATGCAAGACCGAACGAAGCGAGCTTGAAATTTTTTGCATGGCATCCCGCTTCAAAAGTCTGAGTCGATAAAAATACAGTAGGTATTTAAGCGTATACGCTCGGAGCGAGAGTGCACGGGAGGCCGTCACCTCCTTCTGCGAAGCAGTTATGCTCGCGAAGGAGGAGGCGGACCGCGCGAGGGAGATGCAAGATGCGCGCCCTCGCGCCCCTAGTCGCCGCAGGAGACGCCCCGGGCGTCGGGAGACGCGAGCCGCCTTCTGGCCACCGTAGGCGCGGGCTTGCGGACGGTGAGCAATGGGTAGCTCACCGTCCGATAAGGACCAGGCCCGGGTCGACGGCGCGTTGTATTCCACGCGCGCCTCAAAGAGATGTCAGCACCAACTGGCGGGGTCCGTAAGGAACAATGCCTGCTGGGGTTACGGGTTTGTCCGAAAGAGATATCGCGGCCCCGGCACACGGGCAACGGAAGGAACACGGGTGGGTTTTAGTCAGTAAAAGTCTGACACACCCTCTCGCTCCACCCAGAGCGGGAGAAGTCATTTGATGATTGCCAATACTCCAAAAAAAAAAAAAGCGTATCCGCTGCTTTCGTACATTATAAAGTACGCTTAAGCGAAATATTGTCGATCTCTGGATTAAGATTCTGGTTTCTCACATTTCGGGTGGTCTGAACCCCTGCCTACGAGTGCACCGTGTACCCTAATTGCGTTATACACGATCAATCAGAATCTGAATCGTTTTCAAACAGATTTATAATCCATTGCTTCATAAGTTCGAAAAAAAATGTGCTCAAAAACGTAAATAACGCAATGAATGTTATTGAACTGTCAATGTGAAACAGATTAGTCGTAATCGTTTACGAAAATGTGTTACGTAATTAGATAGCTGGACCTATAGTCCAGTGAGGGCGGGTACTTGGTCTGACAAGCGGTTAGATGACCGTCCGCGAGGTCGTTTCCCATCTACCTTGCCCATGACCATCAGCTTTTTAAGGTTATCCGGATCCCGACGGGCAATGTGATGTTGTTAACAGATCGTGGATAGTCTATCTCTCATGCGTAGTTGTTTGAGAATATATTTGTTCGTTCTCTTGGCGAAAACCAGTGTCCGGACCAGTCTCATCTTGGTGACATTGGAAACCTTTCTGTCCTGCCAAATACGTGTCAGCTTATTCATCGCAGTTTTGGTCGTTCGTGTCGTTCTCTTGATCTCCCTGGTCAGTAAGTAGCGATCAGAGGTATGTATACTCGAGGTTCTTCCGTTCTGGTAGGTAGGTACATAGAGGTCAAATAGTCTAGGAAGACTGAAAATAGACTAGCAGTAAAAGTATTTTAAAATATTTACCCCAGGCGTAAGAAGTTGTTGGTTTCCAAATGCTCCTATAAGCGCCATGACACCGTAAGGTGTCCATGACGCTACAAATAAGAAGCACACGGTGAGAGCTGCTTTAGCTATTCGGATTTCGGCGGATTCTGCGCTCGCGTTCTGGTTAGCTCGAAGTGACTCCACGTTCATCTTCTTGGCTTGTTCTCTAAAAATAACATTCGCTTTGTTTACACATGTTTTCAGTTGGTTAATTATTCGTTTTTACACTTAGATTATTTCTAAGAAATTACCTTAAAGCAGCTTCATGTGCAAACACCTGCTTCACGATTCCACTGTAAAAATATATGATCATCGACATGGGGAAGACGTAGCTGCAGGTGAAAATGCACGCGACGAATAATTTAGTGTCGAAAGTATTCGTCAAGTAATCGAACGTACAAGACGTCAAATAACCCTCTGAAAAAAATAAAAAATAATTAACAAGTCGAAATTATTACATCAAAGCAGTCAATGAGAGTATAAGCCGAACAAACCAGGAACAAATCTGCCCCAGATTTTGAAGAGTGGTAGTAGAGCCCATGGTGTACTGTATATCCAGACAAATGCCATCATCAGTAGAACTTTGCCGCGGGACAATCGCCCGTCCAAGGGACGAGTGATCGTGGAATGCCTGAAGCGGAAAAAACATTTAAATCTAACATCAAATTATAAACTCGGACAAAAATAACGCCTACCTGCCTGCGTGTCTTTATGCTCGTAATAATTTACATATTTATGTTTGCATACATAATCAACAGAAAATTTACGTAGTTTTGTTGAATATTTGTATTTTACCTGTCATAGGCGATGCAAGCATTGGTCATGCCAGCGCCAATGCCACTATACGCGCCCATCAACGAGAATAGTTGACAACCGACGGTTCCACTGGCGAAGCCTCGCATTGCACTATTGTATATAAATATTGGTGCTTTCGCCATCATTATGAAGTCTAAAATAGCCAGTTGCAGAATTAGAAGGTTGCTCGAGGTTCTTAAGCTTTTTGTTCTGAAAATCAAATTAATATTGTAGTTAGTAGTAATATACGTAGTTTTTAAAATTATATCAGGTGGCAACTTGCTGTGATTAAAAAAGTTAAAAATCTATGATCTCAGCGACAATCAATTTCTAATAAGTACGAGTACTTCTCAAAAATGTAGGAAAAATGTTTTTGACAAATTAAGACTGAGTTAAGAATGCGAACGCTCTTAAAAACACGGAACATGCCCCACGGGTACGTAAATGATGAAACTAACGTGGAAAATATGAAAATAACTAAGCCATTTCCGACTAAAGCGGCTGCTGTAAAGAATATGTAAAGCAGCGCAAGCGCAGTGTGCGCGCTTGCCGGAGGCGCCGGGAACGTCAGCCAGTGCTCCGGCACTGCGGCCAGGTCGTCCCCCGTCAGGCCGTCACCCAGCATCTCCACGCCACTCGCCCCCCCCGACCTGGAAAATCATCACCATTAAAAAATAGGGTCAGTGAGTCGTCTTAGGCGCGGACCCATAATACTGCAATAAAATAGGAAAATTACCGAAAAAAAAAAAACCCAAAAAATCTTCGCTCTATAGCGCTCTCCAACCAAAAATAGCAATGGTTCAGAGTAAAAAATATAGAAAAATACGTTTTGAAATGATACTTACTTGAAAGGTGCAAAGTGTGCATCATAGTAAGAATTTTCTGTTTGATTATACATGTTCAATGAATGCTGTAAAGGAGTGAGCAGTCCTCGGTAGTGTGCCTGACTGCCCACTGCACTGACTGACTGCTGTTCGTTACAGCTCGCCCTATTCTTTTATATCACACGTTCCTAACCAGATTCAAAGGATTATCCGCTGTGACACCTTTGATAGGATTAGTAGAGATTTGGCTTACACACGGGCAGAGATTTCTGTTGATGTAGTTCGTAATGTATTTAATGCGAATGCTATGTATACGTATATATAGGGCATGTAGGAAGCCCCATACTATGACTATCGCTAACATATTACAAAAACAAAGTCCTACTGCCGCGTCTGTCTGTCTGAACGCGAAAAACTCAAAAACTACCGAATGGATTTTCATACACTATTCACCAATGGATGGAGTGATTCATGAGGAAGGTTTAAGTTTATAATTAATTGAGGTTCTGTGTAAATTGGCTGAAATATGACGATAATAGTTGAATATGTCGGAAAAAATCATCCCGACTGGGAACTTTTCTGGCGTGGAATTCACGATAGTACCTATTTCAATTTTTATTATGCCACTTATAGTCTATAACCTGGATTAACACATGGGATACTTTTTATCCCGATGGGATAATTTACGACCTTCACGCGGGCGAAGCCGCGGGCAAAAGCTAATTAGTTATAATTTATCAACTAGTAAGTAGTGCCTACTGGGTCATGTTTGCATGGATTTTTATCCATGTTGTTTTACTGTGTACTTATTTTTTGAAGTTCTTGGTTACCGTGAACTAATAAATATAGAGTTATTGAACAGCCCACAGAATAAGCGCTTGCTTATTCTGTGGGCTGTTCAATAATTCTGCTAAAGTGAGGGCCGGCCATTTTTTGCCGTATACCTAATAACTGTGGTGGATAGAGTGTTCTTGAGTGGAGAACGCGAATCGGGTAACAGGGGGGTAGGTAGTGCCACAAAACACTCCTAATAGTGCGCTCTACGAGTAGATGGTTGGTTATGGTAGCAGCTGGAAGCGAGTGGCTGAGGATTGAGCCATATGACGCGCGACGAATATTGTAGGCTAATATGATAATGAACTGAACAGTTGAGCTTATTAATAATAGGGTATAGTGCCATTTGTTTTTTTGGAATTTGGAATTTTCTAGTTGTATTACAGTTGTATCTTAACATCCGTACCTGCTTACCTACTGCGGACCTAAGTAAGTCGTTGTTTAGAACGTAACTTGTAATTGCGATTTATATACAATATGTAAAAAAAACTCTGTCCGATCCGTGAGGGTGTTGTTAGGTATTGTACTGAGAGTATATTTATGTGGAAATTTGGAGGAAAAAAGAAAAAAAAATCCCCACATAAAAAAAAAAATGGGGAATTTTACTGGGTTATTATTACATGGGGCGCGGGCAGCCGTCGTATAGTGGGAGTCTAAAAGCCATAACTTATAACCAGTGATCGGAGTAGGTAGATTGATTTTTAGTACTTGTATCATAAATGCACACAGAAAGAATAACATGGATAAGCCATTTTTCCGGAAAGTAATTCCGGTATTTCCGGATTCAATTAAATATTGTTAATGTTGGTAGTGATATTATTACTACTCAATTCAAAATTTAAAGGAAGGTATCAAAACTAAATTAATTCATTATTTATCTGTTGAATAATAAAAACAATCGAATTCCGATCGAAGCTTTAATATTTATTTTTATTTTTAGCCTAGGATAGCTAGATAGCTAGATCTTTTATAGATAGATATAAATTGTTGCACTTAAATTTAAATATTTTCCTACATAAGTTCCGGTTTTTTTTTAATAATCCACCAATTCCGGAGGAATGTCCATAGTAATATATACGTTTCGGATCAATGACCCCAGTTCAATCTACCTACTCCGATCACTGCTTATAACCCGTGTTGAAAATTTGCAAAAATGTTTAAGTAGATTTGAGGTAATTTTCGTACGAAAAATTTAAATATTAAATAACAATAACTTTTTTATTTTCAGAAATATATTTTTTAAATTACTTTATGGTAATTTTATTGCAGTACCTATATGCCCCTTTCGGATCGGACAGGGTTTTTTAACATTGAAAATGTTTTGTCGATCGCTTCAGTAGGACCGTTTTTTCCAGCGAAAGTGCGATTCTGCGATTATGTTAAAAGTAATAAAACTACGTCAATAAAACGGGAACTAAAATACGCAGAATTAGATGGTCTACGATGGTTTTGTTTAAGTCCCTAAAGCTATTAACATTTCCGGCAATGTACGAGTATATGCAATTTTTGTTAAACGTAACATGCATCTTTTTACTACAGTATCACAAAGTAGTAAGAGACTAATCAGAAGCCAGTACAAAAACCTTTTAGTAGTTGAGAGATGCAATACTGCATCACATTAAAAAAATGTTATTAGTATGGGACCTACAATATATAACATAATACCTTACATAATAAATGGTGATATAATACGTAATTTTAAAAAGAAATTAACAGCATTATTGATTGAAAAATTGTTACTACTCGATTAACGATTTCTTAAATGACAATGACCTATCCTAGTGTCAATTTCTTATTAATGGGTAATTATAATAATTTATGCATTTTAACGACATAACAACTTATTTAAATGTACTCGTTTTGAACTGTAATTCGTAATTTTGTATTTTGACACTACGAGTATTGTTATTATTTTATTAATTTTTTGGATCACATACTCGTTTTCTTCATACATTAATGTTTGCATGCCTAATCTAAGGTAGATTGTACAAGGATCACATTTTCTTTTAAATATTTTATGTCATGTACCTATCTATGCAAATAAATAAACTTTACTTTACTTTACTTTACTTTACTTTACAAGTTACACAAATCTTATGAAGTTATCAAAAAAAATACACAAAAATTTCGAATATTTTTGGGTTCTTTTTTACGAAAACTTAGGTAATTATAAAACTGAAAGAGATATTTTTTATAAACAGAAAAATCACTTTAGAAAATAACGCAACTTTTGATATCAAAATTGTGAGAATGAGATATTAGGAGGTGTTTTAATTTTGTAGTTTGTACCCTTTTGTGTGAGAGTCGCGCGTCAACGTAGATTGCGCGGCGCGCGGTGAGGGCGCTCGCATTTATTTATCTCAAAGAAAGTTGTCAAAATAATGTTCTAATTTCCAAGCATGTTTGAGAATGTGGATTTAAGACTTTAGACTTTAGTGAGGCTTATTTTTTTTTCTGTCAAAATGTTTTTTTAATGTTTTTAAGCTGTTTGTGTTTTTGAGAAATAAAATATAAATGTAATGCGTTTTTTATTTTGTTGAGTTCATTTTCACTGTATCCCGAAGGTCGTGTAATGCACGAGATCTGTGTTTTTTTTACATATTGTATTCACTACAATAACCCAGTTGTAATCAAAAAGTTAGTGACTTCTTAAAAAGTTTTTCGTCTAATGACACAGAATTATTCCACTCAATTAAATAAATTCCATCCACCCCTAGCGCATCTTTGTAACGAATTTAGTTTGCTCATAGGGCCATATAATTCCAATTTCCAAACAAAGACACTTGTATTCAAATAATGAAATTAACTTATACATTCACCACACACCCTTTGATTGCTTTTGTTGTGTTATTTAACTTTTTCTTTTCTTTTTTTTTTTTTTTTGTTTGAAATGTTTAGTAGCAATACATGTTACCTGCTTGTTAATTTGTATGAAGCCACTAAGTGGAACCTGGTGTAACACAGGTTTTTTCTAAAACCTACAAAGGCTCTCAGAATGTGAATTTATGTTATTGCACTGACGAGCGATATAAAAAAGCCACTTGCAAAGTGCCAAAAATATCGAAATATCTCCTAAACCACACAAGTTAGCTACATGAAGTAAAATCTTGTAAATTTTTATAGGTGATTTTTATGCGCTATTAAATACACTTGAATGTTGCTCTTTACTTCGAGAAGCTATCTTACGTGGTTTCGGAAATATCTCATGATTAGTTAGTGACTTTTTTATATTGCTCGTTAGTGTAGTTCAAAACCGTTAACTGCTACAACACCATTGTGAGAGAAAGTAAATAAACTTATTTACTTTCTCTCACAATGGTTTTGTAATAATAGTATCCCTTACAAATTACAATAAAACATCTTATCAACCTTTCTAATAAAAGCCCGACTGACATAAAATCTCATTTGGGAATCTAGCCTCCTAGCCAGCATAATCTATTTATTACATTGCATACAATCATGTGGGTATACGGTAGTTATTAACTTATCAACCGTTGACTAATGAAACACGATTAAAAATTATAAATTATTGCGAGACCCTCGGGAACCTTGCATCGGAGTGTAAATGAATCAGCGATGCGATTGTTGGGAATACGAGTGTTGATGCGAATGTTAAAAATTATGCGAATTTTTCGCATATGCAGACGCGAACATTCGTAAAATCCCTGAAATGAATATCGGGCAATAGCAGGATCGAATAAAACGAAATACCTAAATAATCAACAATTTTAATAGACATCACAACAACCATTTGGATTGAGTACACATTGCTAATTTTTATAAAATAATTATTAATTTATGTACAAGAATTCTATACAATTACATATCGTATATAAAACGCTTTTAAAGTTTTTACAATATAAAAGTACAATTAATATTTCTGCGGATCAGTCAAAACACGACAGAATCGCCCATTCTTTTAAGATACCCACTAGGTTTGCCCTAGAGTTGGATCAAGATTGAAATACCTCCTTTGTTTGTTTAAAGCCTATTGCGATAGTCAGAGTAGTCGAATTTCACACCTATTAATGATCTACTACTCGACTCCCAAATCTCAGTACCGTTATGTGTAATCTTACTGCCGTTGTTCCTTTGACAAAAAGCTGATGATAATATTAATTGACTTCAAAATCATAATACATACTTACATTGTTTTGAGCTTCGCAGCATAAGGGTAAACCAGGAGTAAGCTCATTTATAAAATAGATTTCAGTAGTTTAATATCTCGTTATATTTTTTTATATATCTATTAGGGCTAAAAACGGGTGTGGAAATAAACCTAATATTAGCCGGCTAAACTTGAGTTAATTTTTGAGGAAAGGCTAATGTTCTACATGATGTGCATTTTCAAAAAATGATTTCATCTTTAGCCGGCTAAACTGCACATTAGCCTAAACGCAACGGCTAATAAATATTCGATCAATACGCGAGGAGCGGGGGGAGAGCGCATGAGCACGCGAGCCCTTCGTCGAGTTCGAGAAGAGATTCTCAAAAAAAACGGTGTTCGCAAAAAATCATAATCTCAAAACACTCACAAAACAATCTCAAGTTATCAGATTCGCAAAATACCACATTCTCAAAACATTACATTCTCTTGTGCCTTAACGGACCCTGGCACTCGCCGTCCGCTGCCGGGCACCGTTCGGTTCGCTCGCTCGGCTCGTGGGTTGTGTAGTTACGGTTCTAACCTAACCTACCTTTCAGCCGTTTTCATTTGCTATTTCATTTGTAGCCAAGGGGTTACGGCTACACCTAAGTTTAGCCGGCGAAAGATGAAAGAAATTAACATTAGGTTCTCCTCGAAATTAAGTTTAGTTGGCTAATCTTAAGTTTATTTTCCCATCCATCATTAGCCGTGACATATCTAGCTAATGTTTTTTTTCGGTTTTTGACGACAGAACAACAAGCGGACTACCAAACCAACCTAAGGCGGTTTTTTTTCTGTTCATTATAATTTTTTGCCTTCCTAATAAACTAACTAAAAATAACGTCGTATTAATAATGAGAAAAAATATTCTGTTTTAGAGAAAACGTTTACTGAATTTAACAGAGACCAAATTTAATCTTTGATTTTATTTTAGTTACGTAAATAATAAATAAAATAACTTCTTTTAAATACTCTCCAAATTGTTAAAACATTGCGTAAAACATCCAAAATGTGCGTGATAAAAAAACTGAAAGACATCACACAATCTCGTATTCTTAGACATGGGAACATCAAGTAAATATTTCACAAAAATATCGACTTTACCAGAAGTATGTAAGCTACAGTTTGGCACGATTGAATCTGGTTTAATTAAAAATAAGCCGAGAACCTCTTAAAATATAACAAAAATAATTTGTTTGATCAATGAGATCATAACTATCAGATAAAAGTTAAACTATAATACCTCCAAACAAGACTAGTGATTCAATATGTAGTACTTACCTGTACAATTACCTACATATTATCAGATACTCGTTTATATGAATATAATTGTTTTTACTAGGTATTGTTTGATAGTTTGTCCTGTAGTTTTTTTCATGGTAGGTAATTCCTGAGAATGTCATTAATTTAAGTGAGGCCCCATCCTAATATGCTAGTTTATATTTTATACATTAGCAAATAACTATAGACTTGGTTAGGTAGTTGTCATGAATGAATCTGCATCTTGTGGAAGTGGGCAATGTAGAGGGATTAGACAAAGTACGCGGCATTTTATACATACAATAACTCACATCAATAACACTAACACTACTCTTTTCGCTAACTAACGTTCCCATTAACTTAATTAAAAAAGCAAATGGTTTCCTTCACGTTAGGCCTTCAGCGAGTTTTTTATAATAATTATTATATATCATCTTCACATTATATTGTGTTCTTCTTTTTTCACAATTAATATAATTGTAAAATAAAATCGTATTCGTCAGACATTCATTACGTTAAATACCCGTAATACATACCTGTATGAATCATTTAGGTATAGACTTTGGACGTAACAATCAAGATTCAATGTAGTCGAGTGATATCATTCCCACTCAACTCCCTTTCTATCCTACCTATATTTTTCTCCGTAAGTATATACCTATTCGAATGTTATATTCCAACATGATCAATCACCGTATTAAAATAAGTATCTCAACACGTATTCCGAAGAATTAAGTCGCACAGAGTATTAGAAAATCGTGCTCTATCTAAACCAAAGAGAAAAGATTTGTTTTTTTTGTATGTTTGTTTGTAATGGATAAACTCAAAAAATACTAAACCGATTTAAAAAATTATTTCACCTATCGAAAGTTGCATTATCAGCGAATAACATGGGCTGTATTTTATCGACTTTTAAACTCGAACGAAGTCGCGGCTAGAAGCTATTTTTTTTTAAAATTATGCTGTGGGTAAGGATAGTTGTAACCTTAGTAGCCAGTACCAATAAAAATAAGTAGAGGTGAAATTTTTCATCAAATGTGATAAAGATGTACTTTAATTCATAATATAGGGTGATTTTAATACATCCAATGCCGATTTCGGCTACTGTGACTATTTCTGCTTCGTTATTGACGACTATAGATTACGAGCGTGTGCTGATGTGGCTAATGTAATGTATCGTGGGTGTGAATGTACGTGCACAGTGTGTATACGTTAGAGCACCATTGTAGTAATGGTATTTAGGTATGTATATACGATAAGTTGATGTATGTATGATGCATGTTTTTGTTGCATTCTTATACAATATGTAAAAAAACCTGGCCGATCCGTAAGAGTGATTTTATTATGTGGTTATTTAAAAAAAAAAAAAAAAAAAAAATAACCCGCATTTTTTTAAAACGGAGTTTTTGTATATAATGTGGCGCGGGCGGTCATTATATTTATGTAGCGGGTGTCTAGAAATCATGACTTAACACCACCGTTGAGCAATTTTTTTATGAAATTGGGGTAAAAACGTGTATTTTAAATAACAAAATTCGGTCAAGTGCGTGTCGGACCACGCACAATGAAGGGTTCCGTAGTTGGGATGAATTTATCCCAGGAACAAACTTAACATTGTAGTTGTAGATTGTAGAATATGTTTTACAAACTGCAAATTTAAGTTGGTCGATTATTACTCGTTAACCTATAAAGCCTGCTTAGCTGTGATAGTTTTCCTTTTAACTTCGTTATACAGCTGTGATTTTTTTCACAAATCCAAGTACAACCATTTAGCTGGCAGGGGGGAGGGACAAATGACTAACAAAAATTTGCACTTTAAAGCTTAATATTTCGCAAACGGATCCCTGAATTGAAAAATGGGTTTCACACACTCACAATATTCACCTTTGTACGTATTTTTCTGTTCTTTCTTCTTGTCTGTATATATGTGTGTACATAAATGGTTAAATAAATAAATAAATATTTAGACACACCACAAAAAAAAAAAAAAAAACTCCAAACAAACAACCCCAAAAAAACCATCCCCACTTAACGTGTAGGGCAGGTACCCTGGTCGGGTCCGGTCGCAGGGTACCTATCTGTCAAATTGCATTACAATCGGTTCGTTGGTTTAGGCGTGAAAAGATGAAAAACAATCAGACAGAGCTAAGTCCACATTTATTGACCGAGCGAGCGAAGCGTTTCTGCTTCTAGTCTGGCAAAATTTGCTTTCGTGTGTCAGTTTTTTGGTACTACAGATCGTATTTTTTTACAACCGATCTGGACGAAACTTGGTATACAGGTTTTACGGCTTTATAGACTTCCTCCAAAAAGGGAAAAATAGGAGCTAGGTACTGGATATTTCCGCCTTACGAGATCCGATTTCGATGGTTCCTTTTTATTTGAAAGGTAGTAGTAACTTTAAGTTAGTTTCATAAAAAAATAGGTAAAGAGTTGATGAGGGTCTTCGGTGTGATGAGCAGAATAGCTCCTCAAAATGCAGTAAATTTCTCAGATTTCTACCAGTGGAATCGGATTGATGAAGCACCTGGGACCACCTTCTCATCAGAAAACTAGAGAATTCCGAAAAAAACATTGAGAATTCTCTGAAACGTTTTACAATAAGATCACTAGATAGCGCTACTGTGCACCGCTAGATCGCGCTGTCGTTGTCGCGCGGTCCCGTCGAACATTTTGTGTGACTGAGTTTTGTTAGGTGTAAAGTAGCCTCCAAAGTAAAGTCTCGTGTTTAACAGATAGTAGTTGGTTAGTTGTGGGTTAGTTTATTTCTGTTTATTTTATCGAATTGCTTTGCTTTTTAGTAACCTACAGCAGCAGTCGGGTTTTTTTAAAATATGGATACGTATATAAATATTAGGATTTTAAACAGACAAGGCTATTTTCACTACTAAAGTTTTTTCAAACGGGACCATATGTTTTTAAAAACAAAAAACATGTATAAATCCCGTTTTAAATAACTTTAGTGGTATATTAATTGTTGCAAAAAAGTTTGTGCTCGCGAGGTCAACTGTTGTCAACAGAACTACTAGTAATATTTTGTAATATTATTATATTAAGTATGGATTGTCTATGTACGCAAAATAAACTATTTAGCACAAAGTAGGTACAATACACGTAGGAAGCTGTGTTTGTCAGTTTATGCATAATAACAGTTTGAGTCATCCCTAGATATTATTTTAATCTGATAAACAAGTATCAGTCGTATCAGTTTTTTTACACAGTCTCAATTATTTCCACCTTTTCCCCACCCACACACAATACTAACTGTATGAAGGTCCCAATGAGGGTAGTTTTAGGGTTCCGTTGCCAAATGTTAAAAATAGAACCCTTTGAATTTTTTAAACTTGACCATTAACCAATCATATATAAAAGGAACTACGGAATGGGCTAATATTAGTTACATTGTGTATGTACATGTACAAAACGTTTTATTTAACCGCTAAACATTAGTATTTAAAGTTTACAATATTAATAAGTGGAATATTATGCATGCGATACAATGAGAATATACGTACCACAGTCGTGTCTAACGTTATAATGGCGTTTTTATTGTAAAATTATTTGATTTTATGAAATTCGCTTTTATCAGTCTTTTAATTTAACAACGGATGATAAATTAAAATGGATTTAATTATTGAATTGGTTATTGTTTTCCAATCTTATGTTATTTATTAGAACGACAAGAGTTGAACTTACAGGTGAATCTATTTTCTAATA
Organism: Agrochola lota; assembly: GCA_947364205.1. Lineage (NCBI taxonomy): Eukaryota > Metazoa > Arthropoda > Insecta > Lepidoptera > Noctuidae > Agrochola > Agrochola lota. Next base: position 11,727,669 of record OX376236.1, read on the forward strand.
TTTTTGTAGATCAAAATTTAGACAAGATCATAAGGCATGTGTATTAAACACACTTAATGAATCAGATGATTTCTAGCTAAGTACTATGGACACGATGTCTTTTCTACACACAGATAACGCGTTTTATTGTAATGCGATACAATCACAGCTAGTAAACCTTAGCGTTGCTATCTTCTGGAACTTTTCGTCTGCGCATTGAGAAAGGACATCATGTACATAGACCCTTAGCAACATCACGAATTCATATCACCGTACCTCATTCCAAAACTACAACAGTCAACATTTGGGTACACGACGCTACGCAATTCTACGCGGTGCTACGTGGTGCTACGAGGTGCTACGAATTGTTACTGACTACGGTAAATGTGCATGCAGCTTTTGTTTGAGAAAACCGTTCAAGACTTTAATATCTGTCTTTAAATATGTTTTAGTGTAATATAACTAATTATACTCTTCATTTTGTCGTTTCTCACACGCTTATTGGTAACCAGTTCAAACTCTAACAAATTAGTACATCTATACATCATCTTAAAACATTATATATCCTTCTTTTGCTACGGCACCATAATATTTAGATTGAAAGATTTAAGTTCGCCAACTGGTAGGCCTACATCTTTCTGCCTTATTAACTCATGTAAACAATCTTATCATAGGTAGGTACACCAATTATATTACTTTACAATAGTGGGTCTAAAAAATAGATAATAATTGTCGTCAATTTTATGAAGACACATCGAAAACTCGGTTAGTAATAAATTTACATTTGTTTGTACAATACATTGTTCTTTCAAAGTAACTGAAAGAATTGTATAATTCATACAAAATTGTTTCAACAAGAGTCGTCTGGTCTTATGACATGTTGGAGTGTCTCGTCGGCGCGAGACTGAGCTAGTTCTCATTGGTCAGCGAGGGGGGGATCTTCTGAGGTGTCTTGCGAGGGCTCGATGGTGATGCAGGTCTCCGGCGGGGTGGCGGGGTCCGGGCAGGGTGACGTCACGACGAACCGTGGCGAGGGGGGTGGAGAAGGGGGTGCGGGAGGCGCAGGCGGGGCACTGCTGGCTCGCTCCTCTTGGTCCACATACGAGAGCAACGTTTCTAAATGGTTTTTACTTACGTCTTCTTCTTCCGTTCTAAAATGATAGCATACATTGAATAAGATAGTTTGATTGAATTAGATAGTAGATACTCTTTATAGTACACCATTTAAGCTACGAGAATCACTGAATAGGACTGTACTCGTATGTGCTATTGTATGGTTGGGATTATCAAGACCTTAGGGTCTTGATCTGTTCTTCCGTTGATAAACAGCTTAGGCTGGTAATAGAGCGTCGTATGCGTAAGATATGCAGTCATATTAAAAATAATTACCTGAACGTGGACTCTTCTATATTATTAATGTTGTTTACACTTGCCACAGGAGTTGCTGAAAAAAAGAAAAACAGATTAATTAGAAGTTATTTACCAAAGTAGGAAACAACGCCTTTATCAGCAGTGACAGAGTTTAAAGAGATTCACCTGACCTCACTGTGCACGGCGGCTGCTTTCTACCCGTCTACGACAGCCGGAACATAATTAGTTCAACTAAACAGTCTCGTTGTTTCGACGAACTTTTAAAACTTCGATAGACTGATGACATCTACCGTTATAAAGATACAAATTCAATCGTATTAAATGAAGCATTCTGACTGAATAAAGATAGTAGGTAAAATACTAACGATGCACAGTATCGTCTCTGAGGCGCTGCTGCCTGGCGAGAGGGCGGCGGCGCGTGTTATCGCGCACGCGCAGCGTGATGCCCGCGCATGCGCCGCTGCCGTGCAGGTCCAGCGCTAGGGACGACTGCGACCCGCACTCCGACTCAGCCGCGCTGGCGCTAACAAGTCAATCACCGTATAAATAACATAACATCACACCAGTATTATAAAAGTTTGGGCAAAGATGTGCCTATAGTACACCCACATTCACCTGCTATGTTTAAGTCCCATGTAATAGGGGCGAGCCTTCAACCGGGCACAAATCTGGACTCCGGGCTGCTACTGAGAAATTCATAATGGAAAAATCCAATAACACTTTGCCTAACCTGGGAATCAAACCTAGGACCTCATGCTCAGCAGTGCTCAGCGCTTGCGACCACTAGATCAACCACCAGTCCTAATTAAGTATAATATTACTTACACTGCTAAAGACAATATTCTCTCATTACGTGACTGCAATTTGATGATATTGTATTTTGTACTCGAATCAATTTCACAGATCTCGGTGCACGCACCACGCGACGGGGGTGGGGCTCGCCGTCATTAGCGTTGTATTCAAGTAGCTCCGTTTTGTATATAAAACCCGAAAAACCCACTGAAGATACATTTCCGCGCAGTTCTTTGTCCCGTAATCTATCGCACCGCGCGTTGGAGTGTGCGATCAGCTTTAATTACTTCGTTGTTGTACAAAAGGAAAGAAGAAAGCGTTTTCATGAAACAATTTAAAACTGCAAGTAAATGACAGAAAAAACATATTACAAGCTAGGTTTTAAAGGGTAAGTATTACTAAGCGGAAATGATAATATAAATGAAGATTATGAACAATAGCGTCGGTGATGTATGTGAACATTACCTAACGGCTGACTGCGGGGGCTCGTCTACGGAGAGCGCGTAGCGGCGCAGCGGCCGGCGCAGCGCACTCACCGGCATGGCGGCGCGGGCGCTCGCGCTATGCAGATCGGGCGCCGAGCCAAACCGAGCGCGAATCTTCCCTCTTTCTCCAGCAACTCTGTGTCACATACACTGACTGCCCTCATCATCGTCCTAGTCTTTTGTCAAGTGTGTTGGAGTAACCTTTGGCGGCTGAATATCATTATCTCACAGTGCTTGCCACCTGACTTCCGATACCAGTATCAAACACGTAAGTCTATCCATCCTAATCGACCGCTCCTTTGTTCGCGACAATGTGACATGCCTCTGATCTGTATTCTTGTAACGTGAAGCATGTTGTGTGTACTTGTGTAAATATTAACACGACTGCTGGTTCTCGCTCCGCCGAACGGTAAGCAATGACATGAATAGTTTAGTGAATGTGGCTGAGGCGTTGAAGCGACAAATACATAGCTTAGCTACGGGGCTGGATGTCTACAGTCTGTCTTATTGTTGGTCTTACAAACGGCGCGTGCTTACTATTTACCGTTGTTTAATTGATGTTTAAAAAGAAAATTATCAGGTCAGCCCATACACCTTTTATTGACGTACTGTCCTTTTTTATTAACATGAATTGAAGTTAAACCTTGGATAGGATAAAGTAAGCACACGTTCCATTTGGTTGAGCGTATACAATTAAAACTTGCCCTATTAATTGAAAAATAAAAGAGCGGGCGTGAGCATTGGATATTGCAAACTATAGCTGGTATTGGTGCATTTTAGCATGGCAATAGTGGTTATTGAACCTCCTAGATTTATTTATAGTACGAAAACTACGAAAACAGATAAAAGTCCGTTAACATCCATAATCAAAAAGTATCGTATTTGTCAACATTTTTCATTAATGAAAAAATATACAAAGTTTATTGTTCGGATTCCCAAATATTTGGAAAAGGGGAAGAAATTACCACTATTGACATCTAAAATGGCATCAACTTATATGAGCAAGTAAATTTATTAAGTAAGCGTCGTACCTATGATGGCTGGGTCGATGATGCCTGTGCGGCAGCGGCACGAGCGGCAGCGCGTGCGGCAGCGGCAGCACGTGCGGCAGGCGGTACACGCCGAGCGTGTCCAGCCGCGCGGGTGCGCACGCCGCCGGCCCGCGCCTTGGTAGCGGCCGCGGCATCGCCTGCGGATAAACGTAGTACAAAGTTTGCTGTCTGTCCTTAGGATAAACCTGTATCACAGGTGGCATTAGTTCTTACAATAATAATTACTATTAAAGGACAACAGATTTCTTAACAATATTTAACATAAGATTTTAAAAAGTGGCATTGTTAGTTAATTTATTATGTTATGATACTCTACTTACTTTACTCAAATACTATTATTACCTTAGAACCAAAATAGTTAAGGTTTTAAACAATGTTGATAATTTTCTATGTTAGAATACTCTTCATGATGGTTTCCTCACCATGTTTTCGTTCACCATTTTGAGAGTAGTGAATACTTTAAGTTCAGTACTTAAGTAGTGTAAACTTTTGAGGTAAGGCACATTAGGGTTTCACAATAGTCCGTCTAGAAAAGTCATATTTTACTAAGTCCGTGATGTACCTACTTACTTAAAAAAATCGTAGCATTTTTTTTTTGATTGGTATATTTTTAACGTTAGGCATAAAAAAATTCAAAAATCTGGACGAATGAAAGTTTGAATTAGGCAGGTCGGTAGCCTACCTGTGGTCGCGCTGGCGTCACTTTCGCGGCGCTGTCACGTGCTTCGAACGTCATCACGCACGCTGCCACCACGATGAAACCTTTAAAAACGTGTACACATTAAAGTAGGACATTCGCAATCTTTGAACGCCGTATAACCATTTGTAAGTTATTGCAATGTAACTGTTAGCTCGGTATCAGGTAGGTTTAACGTTAGTCACCAGTTTGGTTTCTCGAAAAGTAGGTCGACGACTGACCCAGGAGTAAAACTCATCAGTCACATTTTGGAATCCTAGGAGAAGTCCCAGGATGCAATTGGCATTTTCTGTGACCTTTCAAAAGCATTTGACTGCGTTGACCACAATACACTGATCTGTAACTTACTGTCAAATAGGCAGCAAAAAGTAAACGGAGCGAACTCAAGGTTCAATTCTCGGCCCTTTCTTATTTCAAGCTTATATATAAATGACTTTCCTTACATGATGGCTAACTTATCGGATATAATTCTATTTGCTGACACTTCTCTCATTTTTTTAATAGATAGAAAAGATACAGATGTCTTACATGTCAACCACAGTCTGACTGTTCTTTCGAAATGGTTCGCACCTAATAATCTTTTACTTAATGCGAACCAAACTAAATTTATTAGCTTCTCATTACCAAATGTACCTCAAGTGGGTCTAATCTAAAACACGATGGCAAAAAACTAGATACAATAACGGAAACTATATTTTTAGGAATTAGTTTAGATTCAAAATTGCAACGAGGCCCACATTAAAACTCTTTCAGGTAGATTAAGTTCAGCTGCATAAGCAGTAAGAAAAATAGGGCATGCGACTGATATAGCCACAGCTAGGTTAGTATACTTTGTTTATTTCCATAGTATTATGTCTTAAGGCGTTCTGCTGTGGGGATCGGCAGCTGACGTAGATTCAATGTTCATTTTACAAAAGAGGGCAATGCGAGCGATCTATAAAATGGGTCCTCGCGAGTCCCTTAGAAACAAATTCAAGGAAATTGACTGACTATATCTTAGAAAGTATTATGTATGTTCGCAAAAACTTAGGACTTTTCAAAATAAGAAGCGATTTCCATAATATAAATTCACGTAGTAGACATGAAATTGTGATACCCAAATTTAGATTAACTAAAACAATCAAGTTATTTCTTATAAACAGTATCCGCTTTTATAATAAGTTGCCAAAGTCGGTTAGAACTTAGCGATGGGAAGCACAGCAGGCGCTGCTGTAACAGCAATTGACTACGCTGTAGCAAGAAGCAACGGTGTACTGTAGCGACAATGTAGTCGCTTACGACCTAATTATTAATATTGCATGAAGTAGGACTGAAGTAAGGTGTTTAATTATGCCCTACTTGTCTTTAATTGCATCTTCACCCAAATGACGGAAACAAAAAACATTACTAATTATTCCAAATAGCCTAGGAAAATAAGATATTTTCTATGAAGAAAATCCTAATGACGAATTCTCACTGGGATCATATTTATTTTGTCATTACAAAGTCGATTGCGATTGCGATAGCATGTGCGAAAGAAATATATATTAATGAACTTCTTGTGAACGTAGCAATAACATATTCTGGTAACAGTTGTTACTCTATGTTTCGTGTTTAAGATAAGTTGACACAATACTCTGTGTGCTATGGCGGACGCTTATTGTAATAATAATTATTACAATATGCAAATTATTTGAATGTTGTTCTTAAATAAAGTTCAAGAACCAAAATATATGTGTTCTCATTCCAAGACCGAATAACACTTCTCACACCTAATCTTAACTTTCGCAGACTTACCTTTATTTGAACTTATTTGACTGGGCTAAAGACGATAGTGTAGCCCGAGTCGCAGTGCCGTTATTAAACAAGGCATGTTTACAAGTATTTGGTTGACTTACCTCCGAAGCCCATGACAATAGGTCCGGCGTAGGACAGGTTATTGAGGTGGAAGCCGCGCGCCTCGTCCTTCACGGACACGGTGGAGTTGCCGCGCACCTCCTGCGCCACCGACAGCGTGTCGGCGTAGTAGCCTGTAACAGTGCACAACCAACTTTATTACACATATAACATTACGCCTGTATTCCCCGAAGGGTTTGACAGAGGTGACCTATAGGAAACCCAGATTTCGCCAGTTATGTTTAAATCCCATGTAATAGGGTGCGAGCCTATTGCCTTCAACCGGGCTTGAATCCAGACTCCGGGCTGTTACTGAAAAATTCCTAATGGAAAAACCCTATAACACTTTACTTTAATAATATATATAAAACGAAATATACATTGTATATATGCGCCACCGACAACGCGTCAACAATATGGAAAAGTTGGCCATCGTTTACAGGTTTGTTATGTTATCTATTCTTTCAAAGTTATGTAAGGTAATTTTTTTCTAGCACCATTTGATATTCGGGAGCATACTTTTTGTATCAATCAGGTACGCTGGTAATTGAATTTGAATGGAGAACTTGGTTATTTATATTTAAGTTACCTTTCCCATAATAAATTTTTCCAATACTAAAACAATTAAATTACTATTAATAGTTTGTAAATAATTTATTACTACCACTTGTTAATAATAACAAAAAATTAAATTACAATAATTCCCATATCATCGTCAAAGAGTTACAGAGACTGCAAGCGTACAGCAATCAGAAAATGGATCGCAGCAGCAACAATAGCCGGGACGGTTGTATGGAGGCCCCGTCAATAAGTAGGGACAACGCGAGAGGCCGGGGCTCCAGCCGGAAGCGTCAGCCGTCACGTGCGCGGCCGGAAGCGCTGCCTACCCGCAACACATACATTGCATCACGTATATACCGTACACATGTATGTTTGCAACCCCTGCCGCTTTGTTATTGACGGGTTACGACGCCTGGAGCGGTAAAAAGGCACGTATTGAAAACTTGACGTGCCAAACGTGTAGGGTACTTACAATCGTTTTTAGGGTTACGTACCAAAATTATAAAAAGTAATACTTATGGTGCGACTTCGTCTGTCTGTTGTTACTACTAATGCTATAAATTTGAAACTGGGAACGGTTATAAATAATGCTCCATCTTTTTATATTTCAAGTGAAAGATTATTATTAGTTTCATGGCAACAGGAGCCGAAATGAGGGGTTGACATTTTTAAGTGTGACAACTACGTCTGCTGGGGTATCATATGAAAGGGCTTCATTTGATTTGCTCATTATAAAACTTTTTTTTTTGTTAGAATCTACCTTTAGAATTTGTTATGGTACAAGCAGTGGAACTATTTAATTTGTAGTGTACTACAATATCACATTGGGTCTAGCCTGTAAGTTTGGAGTGAATAAATAAATAAATAGTATTTTTATTTTCATATCTTTTTATGTAGGTATGTCTCATAGTTTGTGTAAAATATATCGGTACTTAACTATACCATGATCTTTCCTATCTCAGAAGTTTGCTAAGCGAAAAATCACATCAAATAACAACTTTCGGTCCCAAACAATGAAAATGTCATTCTTTGAAAACGGAAGAAAACGTTTTTCTACCAAGAAACTGAACCCTTGGCGGGTGAATCGGACTCGCTTTTTGGCGGTTTTTTTAATCATAAAAAATACTCTTGTAGGTACATAGGATGTGAATGCTGTAGCACAGATTACAGCATAACTTGTGAAGAGCTTGCTTCTTGGGCCCTGCGGTCTGGTTACCGTCATGGAATGAGGAGTGTCGATTTTTCGTATCGAGAATTTTTCATATTACTTTACCGATTCGAGAGTAGGATGAAACTAACCTATGCAGAAGTCATAGAAACGGGAAAGTTGATTTTATAACGTTTATTTCTCAATGAAATACTATACAGGGTGGATTTTTGAGATAGGACAGTAAGAGCAGCTACCTTAACTGTTGCAGCTACCGGAAAACGGTCTTAGGAGACTGTCCTTAACGTTTTGAGACATTTGGATCTGCATCGACAGATTTTGAAAAAAGAATACAGTCAGCAAGAAAATGGCTGTTTTCACAAAAACTTTTTTTAATGCCAATGGATCCTGTTTCTTATAAGGAACAAAAATCTCTATTAGGCCAACTGAGGTTTGAGTACTAGATAAGTCAAAAATATCAAAAAAAACTTTTTACAAGATACTCACCTCTGGCTCAAAACACGTCCTGACACAGATGCAAACAATTTTGACTATAGATGCAATGCATGTCCGATATTCAATGACATTCCTTTTGTGAATTCTCTGAGCGGTAAATAAATGTAATGACAGAGGCAAATAAATTCCCCTGAAATAGATTAAGATCGAGATTTACTTCGATTACTTCATGGAAGAAGCAACAGAATTTAGGGCGAATGGGGGAAGATTTTCGTTTTATACGTGAGGGTCTGTGTGCTTTTATTTTTTTCCCCTGCATAGGTATTAACGTTAATCATGGTCCTTCCAGCAGTGTCAGTGGTCAGCTTTGTGTAAATATCACACAGCAATGTATTTGTAGCAGTTTTTATTTCGATAAAAGCACATTATGCAAGTGTTATATGTGATTTGCATTTAAACGAGGAAAAGTCTACGCGAGACCACGAACAGCAAGTTCTGTTCATTGACATGGTTTGCATAATAAGTTTAGTTGGAGTTCAACTATTGATTTCAATCAATTCCTTAACTTTTCTCGTCCGACAGCCAAGCCAATTGTTTGTTTTCGAGCACTTTAACTCAAAAACATCGACGGTAGGTACCTATACAAATAAATAAGTTTGAAGTGATGTCTAATTTAGGAACTTTTGGCGCGGCGTTTAATTTTCCGTATTTTTTTTTGAGAAATTTATTATTTATTTATTTATTTAAACTTCTCGCACACAATAAGGTACAAAGGCGGACTTAATGCCTTAGGCATTCTCTACCAGGCAACCAAGTGTGGTGAAGAGATAAGATCAGAAGGTGCTCCGAGAAACATGAGATGTAGTTACCTATTACAGCCATTGCAGCTCCCAGCAGCATCAGCAACAAGCCAGCTGACAGCGCTCGACAAGCGTGCCATAAACATGTGGAACTCATCTTGCCCTTCACCACCTGAACACGAGCAAATGTACACATAAACATCTCATACATAATAATCTGAGACACGAAGTCGACGATCTCAATTTAAAATTAAATCGTCGTGTCAGCATTCTTAGACAATAACAAAACTGTGTATGCAAATTATTATAGGAGTAGAGGAACACACATATTTTAGGATTGTTTGTTAGTCAAAACAATAAAATTGCCATTGTTTTGTAACATTTCGAGTACTTACATTATTTATTTTATTTATTGTGAGTAAGGCTATATATGTACATAGATATTCGTGTTCATACGCCACAATATATTTGGTTTCACTTTACATAAAAGTATTGGCGTACTGAAACTGAAAACAATACGCGAGAGCGCGCGGATTTCACGCGCGGCTGTCACGTACTCGACACATATTCAACGCCGACCACGTAGTCTCACGATTCACCAAAATAAATATGTATACATATTAGAATATTAACCAAATGTAGATTGAAGCCATTGTAATGTTGTGATCAGTGGACATAGTCATAAACGAGCAAGTCAACTAACTTTATGATCCAAACATACATGACTGACTATATAACGTTTATGAACACTTTTGCATATTTAGTTGTATATATTTATTTCTATAAACGTAGTGGATCATTGTCAACTGGTTATGATATCGATATTTATTTATATTTTTAGTTTTCTGCAAAAATAAATGTTATTCTTATTCTAAACGATATTTAAGTAGATGGTAATCATTTTAATGTATTCAAAGATCAGAGTTCATCGTGCAACAAGTCCTTGGCCAACTGTTGAGTTCCAGCTTCCAGCGATCTTACTCACGGGGTACTGTAATCATACAGTACACTGACTCAGAGCCCATCTGTCCCAGGGGTCAGGGCTGTTTGAGGTTAATTGGATGTAGCACGGGATTTGGTCTATTAGCAGACGACGGGATAGGTTAGTTGGTGGAGGCTGGAGGTACCTGGACATTCCAGGTGGCGCCCGAGGCCGGGTGGGCGCGGCGCAAGGGCCCGGTGACACTCCGCGCGCGCCTCATGCCGACTGCCGCGCGCGGCGGCGCCCCCAGCCGTGGCCGCTGCGCACGCATGCAGCCTCTCAGTTCCAGTCTCCACCTGCGTCCTAATTCCGTTAATAAAAATTACGATGCTTAAGAATTGTACAGATGATGCCCAAGTCGAATGGGGTTCGCAGAGACGAATGTCTAACGATTACGGAGTTGACGACTGTACGTAGGTTGCGATTCGGAATGTATTTAATTTATAATTATAACATAAAAACTGCATAAGAGCTCTTGAAATAAAATTTAAATATTTTTAGTAGAAATGATTTTCAGTTGTCTCAGGTCTGTTATTTTATAAGAAAAATACTTTTCATTTGTATAAAATCTCAAGCAAGTTGAAAATAACAACATTATTTGATATACCGCCTTAATAAGCAATGAAGTAATATACAGAATCAGCAGCTAACTTAAAATCAGTGCGCTTACTGAAAGCTTACTTGCAGCCGAGAGTATTGTACCGTTATGTTCCAACCGCACGGTTGTTCGATATGCTTGGAACATAACCATATAGGCTAATAGGGTCTCGTCACTCGCACTTGCTGTGGTTTGACAACCAGTGGATATAAATGGTTTGTCTGATAGCATGCATCATTTTAATCGTTTAATTGCTAAATTAATTCGATTTTAGGAATTATTCCAAGTGCTGTTGGATAATACCCGAAAGTTCATTTATTAAGTATTGCGTGTTGCGGATCTACGTTTTAAATGACGCGTTAAAATTATAGTTAAGTATTGTCTTATCAATAATCAAAAAACATGTACGAGTAGGTAAATGTATGATTAATGTAAGATTTATATTTTTTTATATGGATATTTGCACACCGGATAAGGTAGGATATGGTTAAAAGATCTACTGTTGTATGTATGACCTGATGTACCGACCCATTTTCAAGCAAATAAATGATTTGATTTGAAAATAATGTACACACATAAACATACATAAACTCATCTCTTATTCCTATGGGCCATGGGGGTAGGCAAAAACTACAGAACAACACCTGCTACGAGTTTTTGCTTATTTATTTAAACTTCTCGCACACATTATGGTACAAAGACAGACTTAATGCCTTTGGCTTTCTCTACCAGTCAACCAAGGGTGGTGAAGACATTAGATGGGAGGTGTTCCGATATAGAGGATATAATAATAATAAAAAATATTCGTCGTATTCTTCGTTTGCGGATACATCTGGTAAAATTCTGTAACATTCTGCTAAGATGCAAATTACTATTTTGTAATATCAGCCAGCTATCACATAAGTTACACACACTCATAACAGGCGTGCAACCATAAAACTAATTTCAGTTATGAAATTGTAACATGTTTGTGGGAACGTTGAGTTGCTTGTGTCAAATGCTTGCGAAGTAAACCGCGACACGAGATTCACATTTGACTTTAGAACCGCATTCATACGTAAACTGGCAGATAACACTTCATTGTATACAAATGGATATAAAATTAAGTGGTACTATTTTATGCCATTATACATTAAGAAGTACTTGTTGGATTACGTACTACGTATGTATGTGCATGGCAGTTGAGAGTATGTCATGCTCACTTAAGTGTGTTGGATCATTCGGTTCCCTAGAAAATGGTTGAGCTGACTGGTGCTGATCCACGCGTCATGTTCGTGAACGGGCGCCGTCAGTTGTGACAGGTCATCTCTTATCTGCCATGGCTTATTTTTAATCTTATATTTTGAATTGTTTTGATTATTTTTTGGACATTGTTCTCACATATAGAAGCAACAAGAATAATGTAGCCAGGATTTTGTAATTTTCTATATTTAAAAGAGTGTCCTTGGAGTTTCTTGCCCGTTCTTCTCCATAAAGATCTACGTTTTGGAATGGGCAACTAGCTTCAACTTTTTGACTAACAGGCGCGACTATTTGACAATTCAAAAGTGCCTGTAAATGGTTTAATTGAAATAAATGCTTTGAGTTTATGATATATAAAGAAAAAAATGGCTTTGATTTCTCTAAAACCTAAATATTTATCATTGTAAGGTTCGACTCACTTTATTACCGTAACTTAAAATTTACTACTACTTACTCTTCTGAGGTTCTACTTTAATTATGTCTCACGATGTGAAAACTGTCACTAAGAATTCGAAAAGCAACATCATCATTGGCCCTGTTCCACCCAGTGCTCAGTTTAATGCCATTCCTTGAAAGAAGAGCCGTAGGTAACTCTCTTTGCTAGAACAGAGGTTGTGTTGATATAGGGAATTCTAGATTTTGTCGCCCCCCTCCCGAGGTCAAAAGCTGGGTTTCTCAAAGAGGTCGAGGTCAAAAACTATTCTTACCAACTAATACTTCCAACTAAACCCCTTCAATTTCTAAGCGACCCCGAAACATTCGGCCAACGCCGATATTCTTATTTCCAACGTAGGTACCTATTGCAATGTTTGTTCTCAAAAGCTTCTGAAAACTATTCCACTAATTCAGTGAATCGGTATCCGACGTTCGAGACTGCGAGTCGGTTTTCCTTTTAATCTGCAATTCAATTTCCGTGTAATGTACCTACTTCGTAGAGTTAATTGATGGTTGACGATTGTGCATCTGAAAGACGTGTCCGGCGGTGAGAGTCGCGCGCGGCCGGGCCGGGGGAGGGAGGGGTCGCGCGGGCTGTCACGTGGAGCTCGGGGCGCCGGCGCGGCCGGGCCGCCCGGGCCTCGCGCCCGGCCGAGCTCGGCGCGGCATTCCCCAGCCGGCAGGCGGCCGCCACGCTATGCGCGCCGACACGCGACAGTCCGCGCGAGCCGCGGTTCGCCGCTCATCGGGGGTAGGGCCCCAAGCTCGCTGCGAGGGCCGCGTCGCCGGCGCCTCCGCGCGCTAGCCGCTGGTGTATGGTGGAGCGCGCCAGGCGGGGGGCGGGGAGGCAGGTGGCGTCGCGCAGGTGCGGCCCGCGCCCGGCCCGGGGCCGCATTCGCAGCGCGCGGAGGCGCGGGCACGCCGCGGCGCGCGCCCGCCCGCCTCAACGCGCTCATGGAGCCACCGTGGGAGATCGAGCTGGAGTTGCGACGGCACATCGAGACCTGTCAATGCACCTGCGACCACATGGGCTACGGGAACTATATGGACTACCAGGTGGCGCCGGCAGCGCACGCCTGCCTGTGCCGCGCGCTCACCTCTCCGCACGCCCACGTACGTGTTCACCCGCGCCGCTCACCCGCGCGCGCTGCTCGCTTGCATCCTCCGGCCCTCTCCCGCATGATCTTGCCGCGGTCCGCTAGGGATCGTCTTCACGCTGATCTGTTTGTAGTGCTCGTATTATGTCATTTCAACTGCATAACGTAGTGCTCGGTTTGTACCTGTGATTTATGTAACATTGATGTTTTGTTAAAGTGAACTTATCATAATATAATTTACTCATTCGTCTCGTTTTATTTTTACTTAGATTTCAAGCTTAATTTTTTTTTAAAGTAAATTCAAGATAATGTGATGTGAAAATTAAAACTCTAAAGTCAAGACATTAGAAAACTAAAAGAAAGAGTGTTAAAACTCCTAACTTAAACTAGTACCAAAATAAAATGAAAAGAGAACGTAAGATCTCTATACGCTCTCTACTTCAGCATGGTTTACAGAAGTTTGACTGTTGTTTTACTCTACTTACTACACTCAAGTCGCATCATTATTTTGCAATCATTGTCGTGTTTATGTTATCCATCCATACCCATGTTTCATGTTACTTAGTTCCAATATCTCGCAAAATAAAGTAGTGCAAACTTTTTAATAATCTATAAGCGTGCATGTTTGTTTGTAGTTTTACTCAAACTCAATGTTTTTATCAGTGTTTTTATCGGTACTTAGTTCTCTCAGTAAGTCTCATGGACATGTATATAAATAGGTAGATAGATATCATTTGAAGTCGAAATAGCCATCATAATTAATCTTGATCAACAAAACCAACCAGTACCTAGGTATTGAATGGTTTTGATGGAAATGATTTATTCCTATACCTGAGAGTTTCTCTTTCTCTGAAGTAACGCAATAATTGTCAAAACAAATACAGGCTTCTTTTCTCTAAAAATGTTCTCTTTTCCTGAGGCATCGCTCACATTGGTTGGTTTCCTAATTTCCCTTGGAGCTGACGTTTTCTTCCGGAGTACTGTAAGCCGCCGGCGGATCTTTAACTTCCTGTTGGTAAAAAAAAACATTATATTATAGTATCTAGAAGTTCTTCCAAGTCTGTATTCTATATAAAAACGTTTATTTTATTTAAGGTATATGTATGTTAAGGTTTGCATGGCAGTAGGATTACCGGTTGACCTATAATTGCATATGAGAACATTTTTACTTTTATACATTATTTAAAAAATGAAGGTTAATTGTGATTTAAAAAGATATTTTAAAAACAGAAAAAGTCAATAAATTACATTACGAAGTAAAGGTTTACATGCTATACGCGAGTCTTCAAAGGAAAATGTATTTGCTCACTTTGATCTTTACTCAGAATTATAACTTTGTAATAGGGTTTCAAGCGGTGCACTTGACGTTTATGTATTAAACTTCATACTGCTCGCAGTCCTACTCACCCTGCTACGAACAAAGAGCGTGTAAGTAACGGGTTTAC
Organism: Agrochola lota; assembly: GCA_947364205.1. Lineage (NCBI taxonomy): Eukaryota > Metazoa > Arthropoda > Insecta > Lepidoptera > Noctuidae > Agrochola > Agrochola lota. The sequence continues at coordinate 11,742,683 of OX376236.1, forward strand.
GCAAAAAGGCTTGCTTTTTATCCAATTTGCTTAAATTACGAAATTGGACGCCGCGTGGTGAATACGTAAATTAGCGACATCAGGGTGGGCTGCCACTGTAGGGACTTTGTTTATTTATTTTTGTGAATAGCTAGGATGTAAAATAGCCGATGTCCTTCTCAAAGTCCCAGGCTACATAACAATCAGTTTAATGGTTTAGGTGTGAACAGGTTCAAAGACAGGCTTTCTCATTTATAATATTTGTATGGATAAAGTACAAGTATTGAAGTTTGGAAAACCACATCCAACATTGTCATTCAGACCAAATATTGTTCATGGTGGTTTATTTTTCAGTGTGTTTCAGGAATTGAAATTTTCATTTGAACCGTATTTTTTCAATCGTCATGCACGAAATTGTGAACTATTAGTCATGAAGACCGTTCAGAAAATTGGGTACCTTTTTCTAAGTGATATTCACGCCTAACGCATGAAAGGTCTATATTCATTTATAGCAGATCTAATTTTACCTTGACATAAGGTGGGATCTACATAATAATAAATACCGTAAATACCTCAGTATAAATAGGGCTCTGTAAAGGTAACACAAACACGTCGCAGCAATGCGTAACGTCGGAGGTACAGCGTGACGGCAGCGCCAACATTCTTCACCGCAATCTGTCTTCAGTTATGCGTTGTTTTCAGTCGGCGCTTCCTCATACCGATTCACCTAACTTGGTTTCATTATGTTCATTAATTATCAAAATCCTTTTGATTAAATATTTATTTTGTTATATTATTATTCTTAGTTATAATTTTCAATGCTTGTACCTATCTAAATGGATTTTCTTTCAGTTAATAGTACAACTTTAAAGACAGTTTCTCTAGTCATTACTTAGATTTTTTAACAAGATAGCGCCGCATTATTTGTAAAAGATCTGTAGTACCAAATTTTTTTATTAAAATGCGTTGTTGTCGTAGGCTGTCGTCACGTTAATGCTACGCTAACGTCACGTAGCAGGATTGTATCAAAACTAACATGACGTTGACGCGGAGTTAACGCAGCAAATACATCAGAATAACGCATACGGTACCATACGCAAAATACGCGCTTAGTCGTGGAGTTGCGGATACCAGCCCGTATTACCAACACAGTAACAATTGCCTTTTTGTACATTTTATTCCAACACATTAGGTTATGGGGTCATAAACTTGTCACGTGTGAGTTCGTTTCGGCCCACCAGGATACTTCTCTACTTTACATCTCAATTCAGTCGGCATTCAATTTTATTGCACTAAAAAGATTTACCGCCACAATTCATTCCAAGTTCCCCCTATTTTATTCCTACGAAATACACGCGAGACGGAGCATAAGCATAAAATTGAATAGATTTGAGGGCGTAATATAGAGTTTGCAAAACAAGTACGTTGCGATTCGATGTTTATATTCCTCTAACATAAAATCATGTAAATATTAGTGACTAGCAAGTAGCACTTTAGTTATGAACTTTACTTAGCTCCATCGAACTTGCTACTATATTGTCTGAAGTTAATGTGGTGAAGTGACACTAATAATATCTTAAATAATTATTATTTAAGATAACCGCGTTAAACTTCGAACTGATACAGTTTGGTATTTTTCATACCAAAAACTCGGCAGCTTTATTTTAATCGGTTACTCGGTCTCATTTCCGGTGAGCGGGTATCGAAACATCTGATTAAATTGGTCACGGATATTTGGAAATACAGTAATCCAAAGTGACAGAATTAACTGGGTTTTAAAAACAAGTGGATATATATGTATCAAAAAAAAAAAATAAGTATTTAATAGCACTATACAATACTTTTAATTATTCTAACAAAGTAATGAAACACAAAGTAAACATATTAGCATTCAAATTAGACTTCCCACCTAGTCTTTGTTCTGTAGTTATTTCACTTGTTCTTTTATGAATAAATATCTGAAAAGTCCTCGCCCATCTACAGACGATTCCTACATCATAATTGCGCATAACAGTTTGGTGCAGTAACACACAGAATAATACAATGTCTTGACAACTTTAATATGCTAGCTAATAGGAACGCTAATAGTTAACGAGCGTGTTCCCTCAGACTTCTGTCGTAAAGCCTCCTTCACACCTGGGCACAAGTGGCCATGCACGACTCTTGAATCCCGAGACATAGCTAAGCGGCAGATGGTTTATTTAGAGACTTCTGCTGAGTTGTTCCATTCATTACCATAATTTGTGAAGACATTCATGCTTATTAGCATCATTGTACATAAATTAGAATCAGACTTATTTCGATTGTACTTCCAAACGATCCTAATAGTTCAATACTGACTGAAATACTTAAGTCTTTATGTAATAGCGGCGATTCCCTTGTTCACAAGAACTTAAATTAGATAATTGATATCTCTTACTGACAGGCCGAGAAAAGGACGGTGACCGTAGATAGTCTGTCTACGATGGTGACAGATAAGAACCCACTGACAAGTTTAAGAACCACATGATAAGTCAAATTAGTTTATGCCTTGACCTTCACCGTGCTTTTACTCTATGCGTACTAATGTTTCAACAATACATGCATGGAAGCACAGCATGGAAGTCACTTTATTGGTTTAATAGGGAGAAAAAAATGGAAATAACCTAAATTAAGTTTAGCTGTCGCTGTTGCACGACAGAATCGGCACCAATATGTTGTATATAGCTCGATAATGTATCAGTCCATGGTAACGCCAGAATCGAACTATTTAGAGCTGTCTGTAATTACAAAGCTTTTGTTTTAATACACTCACATAGCAAATAGTAGCGTCGCGTACTAGACTGTTAATTTTGATAGAAAACAGTTAGCATATGTTAGGATAAAGTTGACACAGTGATTCTATAATACAATTAATCAACACATTAAATGGAAGGAGATGGCGAATAATCTTTATTATCATATTATATGGAATCATTATTTTGTCGAATTTAAACGTAGATACTTGGTATATATAGTTTTGCATCCAAAATTATATTTAAAACTATATATCATAATATTGATCACTAAACAATCTCAATCCTCGCTATTGCACCTGCCACTGTTTGTCTCTGCATCACCCAAAGGTTGACTGGTAGAAAATACCTATGGCATTAAGTCCGCCTCTGTGCATTTGTGTGCTTGAAGTATTAAATAAATAAATAAATAAACAACACTTGGATTCTCTGAAAAATCGGCAACCGTCTACCGGTAACTATACTGCACTACACATTTACTTAGTTATATGTATAGCTAGTTAGCAATTACCAAGACTTGGTTTTCGTTAAAGTAGATAGGTTTAGTTTGCCCACCCATCTCTAATAAATTATGTTAGTGGAGAGAAACGTTAACATAGTCGTACAGGTAAGAGGTAGGTCCAAAAGGAAGGAAAACATCAGATATCTCTTCCTTAATCATGGCGGGTAAACGGCGCACCGCGCTCACCGTTTTTAACAAATATTTTCCTGGAACCTTTTTATGAGTTCCTTTCGGTGTACTTAGGTATTAGGGGAAACTTGACGTTGAAAATATCGCCTTGTTCACGCATCACTGTTTATGTATAGCCGACATCAAAGTGGTCTCGTGGTTTACTTAGAAGTTTTATCTTTCCCCTTGTCAACTCGCTATTTGCACTGTTCGGAACAGACGGTCCATATTGAGATATCGATCTGAGCTATCTTTGTGAACATTAGAGCAGCGGTGTGCTCATAAGGGTCCGCGTGGACCATCTAATTTTAAGGGATGACCTAGTTGAAAAATTCGGTCATCCAAAAGAGAATTTACTTAAAACAATGACGCCAGCGGCGAATATTTGTACAAGAGTTATACTTATATCTTATTTACACGTATAGCACGCGCTTGGGATGTATTCAATTTAACGTCGCTTTAGATGTCTACGGAAGGCGAAAATGTGCCTTGGACAATAAGCAGCTACTTTGTTCTGAAGTATGTTACTTTCAGGAAAATGTTATGCGTTATACAAATAATTTTCGTGGAAATACCCTGTATTTTGTAATGAATTTTGTCTTTGTATTGATGCATTATATATCCACGGTAGAGAAATTGGTCAGAGTGATTATCGACATGACTGATTTTCACATGGAGTCTCGAAAATAGACATTATCGACTACCTTCTAAGAGAACGCATAGAATGTCAGGCTGTTCGCATATTTGAATAGTATCTTCATATTACATTGTGCCGAAGTGCGTTAATCTTCTAAGACCGCTAAAATAAACGGTGTAAGGTGGGGAGTTAAACAACCAAAGGTTAAACTAGATAGACTGCAGCAAGTTCAAATAAACGGTGTAAATTCATTGGGTTTAAAAGTCAAAATGGTGTACCACAGGGCTCGACTTTGGGTCCCTTCCTCTTTTTAGTATATATAAATGATGTACCTCATTTACTGAAAAACCGACCACAAATGGTGCTATTTGCTGATGACACATCACTGATTTTTAAGATAAACAGACATGCACAGGAACTTGACGAAGTAAATAACGCTATGCTTAAGGTCCATAATTGGTTTACTGTAAATAATATGGTTTTAAATGAGAAGAAAACAAAATGCATAAGATTCGCGTTACCAAATGTTAGAAGTAGTGAATGTCATATTGTACTGAATAGGGAGACACTAGAATTCGTCGAAAAAACGGTTTTCCTGGGGATCACGCTTGACTCAAAATTACAGTGGGGTCCTCACTTAACATCACTTGCAGGGCGGCTAAGTTCAGCCGCTTACGCTGTTTGGAAAATCCGCCAACTAACAGACGTGGATACCGCGAGACTGGTCTATTTTAGTTACTTTCATAGCATCATCGATTTCATGTCTTACGGTATTTTGCTGTGGGGACGGGCTGCAGATATTAATTCTATCTTTATTCTGCAAAAGAGGGCTGTCAGGGCCATATATAACCTCCGCAGACGCGAATCTCTGGGAACTGTTTAAGAAAATTAACATCATGACGGTATATCGGTGTCAGTATATATATGAAAACATTATGTATGTTCGGAAAAATCTACATCTTTTTAGTAAGATAAGTGACAGGCATAATTTTAACACGAGAAATAGGAACAAATTAGATCAACCACGTTTCAGATTGTCTAAAGTGCACACTTCTTTTATGGGGTACTGTGTAAAATGTTATAATAAAATACCACTCGATATTCTTGAACTGAATGAGAAGAAATTTAAAACATGCATTAAACGCACACTTTGTAGACAAGCATATTATAAGTTGGATGATTATATCATAGATAAAAATGCTTGGCTTAATGCTGGTCCTGCTCCACAGCCACTTGGGCTCACTAGTTAAAAATTTTAATGTTTGGAAGAGTTGCTTCCCCTTTTAATTTTTTCTGACATTACAAACTTAGTGTTTATTTATTATTTTAAGAAGTTTTAATTGTTGAATTCTCCAATGGATAATGATTTTCTTTCTTTTTGGTAGTAACATTCTATTAATCTCTCAAATACATTGCAAATTAGTTTTGTATAATTTAGAAGCATTTTTTAAATTTTTGTAAATGTGAGCACCATGGAGCCGTTTGTATTTTTTTTTAATTTTTTAATTTTATTTATTAATATGTATGTTGACTTGAAAGATCATGGTAGCTGAGAGTATGTCATGCTCACTTAAATGTCTCGCTGATGGTGGCGAGTGTGTTGGATCATCCGGTTCCCTACAAAGTGGTTGAGCTGAATGGTGCTGATCCACGCGTCATGTTCCTGAACGGGCGCCGTCAGTTGTGACTGGTCATCTCTTATCTGCCATGGCTTATTTTTATATTTTGAATTGTTTTGATTATTTTTTTGTACATTGTTCTCACATATAGAAGCAACAAGAATAATGTTCCCAGGATTTTGTAATTTTCTATATTTAAAAGAGTGCCCTTGGAGTTTCTTGCCTGTTCTTCTCCATAAAGATCTACGTTTTGGAATGGGCAACTAGCTTCAACTTTCTGACTAACTAACGCGACTATTTGACAATTCGAAAGTGCCTGTAAATGGTTTAATTGAAATAAATGCTTTGAGTTTGAGTTTACAACCTGTACCTTTGGTTGTTCATCATGACGTGTAGTAAAAATTTAAATTTGGTCATTTTTTAAGCCGTGCTACGCTTTGGTAGCGCGTCTACGAAAATTCTACGAAAAATAAAATGTCAGTCAAAACATGACATCTAGTTTTACTAATTTCACCGTTTTTTTTAACATAGCAATAAATCGAAGTAAACTATAGTAAACCGTAGCACTAAATCGCAGTAAACTAATGAAGTCACCCCGAGCTACGTTTTCGTAGCGCGTCTACGATAGAGATACAAAAAAAAAACGAATTAAACATATAGTTTCCTAATTTTCATCGTTTTGCAAAACGTAGCATTACATTGTGACCTGTTTCTCGACTATACGTTTACGTAGCGCTTCTACGAAAGCCCTCCTACGATTTCGTAGTGCGTCTATGAAAGTGCTACGATTTCGTAGTGCATCTACGTAAGAGCTACGAATTCGTAGTGCATCTACGAAAGAGCTACGATTTCGTAGTGCGTCTACGAAAGTGCTCCGATTTCGTAGTACGTCTACGAAAGTGCCACGATTTCGTAGTGCATCTACCAATGTGCTACGATTTCTTAGTGCGTCTACGAAAGCGCTACGATTTCGTAGCGCGTCTACGAAAGCGCTACGAGTTCGGAGTGCGTCTACGAATGTGCTAAGAGTTCGTAGTGCGTCTACGAAAGTGCTACGATTTCGTAGTGCGTCTACGAAAGTGCTACGATTTCGTAGTCCATCTACGAAAGTGCTACGGTTTCGTAGTCCGTCTACTAAAGTGCTACGGTTTCGTAGTGCCTCTACGAAAGTGCTATGATTCCGTAGTGCGTCTACGAAAGTGATAAATGATAAATAATTTTATTTCTGTAAGTAGGTTTATACAAACAACTTTACACATCACTCATATTTTAAAAACTATATGAGGTCGGCGTTTCCCATCTGACTACTCTGAGGAGAAGAGCCGAAACAAATTCAAATCATGTTATTGTTTAATTTGCTTACTACGAATATTATTAATAGTGTTTGCGGTGGTAATTGATTAAATGCGAGTGTAAATTGGTGCTAACCACAATATTGATGTCAATGAAGTTTTGAGCTGACCACCATTAAACATCAAGAGCTATTTTAATAACTTAATAGTCGATTATGTTCGCCCGTTAAAATATAATTATTAAACGGTAATTCTTTGTGGTATTTAAAACACATACAAATATAGAATTGGGATTTTATTTTGAATAATCTATTTAAATACAAATAAGACATTGAATATGAACACAATCCCTAGGTTTATATCCACAGAAACATAATAAATGTATCTAGGAGCAATCTATTAGTTTTGCGTTTTCTTAGGTGCTCAAAAAACTTATTTTTTAAAGGTATCCTACGTAGGTACCAATAAGTTATTTGGTCTAACACCTTTATTGTGCCTTTTGTAATGCCTCATAACTGTCTCATATTTAACCGAAATCTGTTGAGTCTCAGGTTAACTTAATAAGTAGATAATTAAATATATTCAATAAATTAAATTGGTACCTGCCGGTTTTTCAACCCAATACCTGGTGCTCAAGAACTAGCTGTGGCCCACCCCGACATAATTGTTATATACAAGCCAGCCACCCCTGCTACGCACGGTTTCGGACTTGACAAAATATTGAGATTTCTTTATAAGTTTAATATTAATGGATTATACACCTTTAAACCTTCCGGAATAACCTCTCTAAATGATGATGAAAACCGAATCAAAATCCGTTGCGCAGTTTAGAAGAACAACGCGTTCCTACAGACAGACACGTAAAGCAACTTTGTTTAAAGATATATTTATCACGTCATAAAAATTACTTATCACAATATAGACAGATTGTAAGCAAGAAGCAACAAAAATAATATGTTTGTATCTTTTATAAAGGAATTAAATAAAGACAAGTACTTGTAGAATGTGAAGTTCATTCCTCTCATATGTAATGCAGACATCGCTCGACACTCGATACTTCTCGATCCGACTCCGCCACGTTTTTTTCGGAAATGTGATTTGTATCAGTGTAGATTTGTGAAGCGATCTTGATTGTTTCTTCCTCAGCATCCGATCGCCTTTCCATGTAGTGGTATTTAAGTGTGTTTGTACAAAACAGGCGTCGCCGAGATGTTGAAAAAATCAAATATATATTTACGTACTGTTCCGAAAACTTTGATAAAACTTAATCTGCGTTGTTAACAGCCTACCGAGCTAATGAATTAATTATTTGTTTGTATCAATGTTTTTATGGTTTTTGAACAACCATAACACTTAATCGTAATAAAGGCATAGGTTTTCGTTTTTTTGTTGCTTGATTAAATATAGACATTTCAAATTCGACACTTGTTGGATTAATTATTATTATTATGACCTACTTTTGACATCAAACGGACCGTTGCCGTTGGTTGGATCGTAGACCCATTGGCCCAAGAAATACGAGTACCATTCTGTCTTTTTGTTGAATTTATAGTAACCATTGATTTATTCCATTACCATTATATGATCCATATCTTGAAACAGTATAAATCGAGTGAAGATCAAGCCGCTTACACTGATACGTAGGTATAACGGAAACCACAAAGCACTTAGTTTGAAACGATTCAACAATTAATAGACATAATTGAAATTGACTATATAACTATGTAAGATACTGATATATGAGCGAAGCTACTAATCAAACATCCGCTCGGAGAATAGCAAAACCATGTTAGCCGTGGAACTTTACACGAGAATTATGATAGTGGTGACGCCTTCAAATTGTTCAATTCTAATAAGGAAGACAAATTAAGGCAATCTCAATAGAAAAATACAATTTGTTACCCTGTTTACTTAACTTTCACAAAATCCAACAACTTAATTAACTGATTGTACACAAGCATGCCTGTCATACCGGTGCCTCGCCACAATAATGCAGTTTTACTTCAAACGCGTTACGACAGACCGCGGCTTCGTCTACGTGAAACAACAAGTCTATTAAGAACTTTGCCTTGTGTCTGACGGTCATAAGTAATATAATAACGTTCAAGGTGCATGATACAATGTTTTCCTCAAGCCATGCCTTGATTTGGTTGTAATTTTAATTTTAAACTTATTAGAAAATCAAAATCCTTCCGTTGCGCTGCGATCTCACGTGACCCGCGATAAAGAACAAACAGGAAAAACAGTTTAGTGTCATTCGTTCATCATACAATTTTTATTCAGTTTCGAAAATATTGTTTTCATAAAACCTCCATGGCCACTGAAAAAACGTCAGAAATAAGTTGCACGGTGCCAATTTCTCGTTTCCTTCATTCCAAAACTTATAAATAAAAGTTAGTAGCTAGTACATATAATTTAAAAAAGCCTCTTTACTTCATGCAAACTTTGTATACAGTGCAAAAAAGGCAGAGTAGAAGGAAGGAATCCATAATTTTCCTTTTCCATTGAATATGGAAGTTTGACTTCATGATTTCTTTATATGACCAGTATTTTTCCATGTTGTCGCGATTCGCCTACATCTATTTCTTTAATGTTGTTGTTCTTGCTAAACGATACAAGTGTGCCAAGGTAAATATAAAGAGAGTCGTTAAGGTATTTGTAGATAGTTCGACATTATTTTTGTTTTTTGAGAGGTTAATTTCTAAGCCAATCTCTTTACTTACTTCGTGAAGCTCTGCCAACATTGCTTGGAGCTGTGTAGCATCTTCAGAAAAAAATACTATGTCATCGGCAAACCGTAGGTGAGACAGGCGCTTCTCATAAATTTCAGGACTTTTTTGGTCTATGGTAGATTATTCATAATACTTTGCAGTACCACTATGAACAGTTTTGGTGATAACGGGTCGCCCTGCCTGACACCTCTACCAATTTTGATTGTCTGTCCGGAGCGTTCAAGTTTTATTGTACTTGTATTGTTTGCAAAACCTATAGGAACAGTAAAAACATGACCACATGGCGTGTTAAAGATTATATTTTCGAGGTTAATTATAGTTTTAGATAGATATGTTGATCAGCATGAAATAACGTGTTTTTAATAGAATAATGATGACAGGAAACAATAAAAAACACAATAAAACGTACTGGAACACGGCACGTCATGTGTGTGATTCACACTCGGGCCATGTAGCATCCAGGTCCATGCTCCATAAAGGCGTTACGGACCGACGGCTAGTTGTAGGTAAGGTTACAATGGCGGTGCGAATTTCACGCAACATTATGTCGTTGCGGGGGCCAGTGGGGACCACATCAACCACGGCGGTGGGCCGTGGCCTGTGAGCCGTGCCTGCGGCCGGGCCTTGCTCCGGGGCCCGCGATCCCGCTGTCTGGCATGCAGCGAATCGATGCAGCTCCGCCCCCGCACCTGCCTCGCCCCGCCGACTATTATGTTTTCGCGATTTTCCTCGCAATTTTCCAGTAAACATTACTCTTTTCTTTTTTAAATTACAGGATAATTAAGTATGCGGTATTATTGTAATGTGTAATGATGATTTTATTCGGATCTTCGAACACTAATCTACTTTGATGACCTTCGTCCTTCGTCTAACATTGGTTCTCAAGAAGCCGGTCAATGACGTTGAATCTCAACATTTAGTATTTTCCTCAAAATCCAATATTTATTTAGAAAACCAGTGTACAAATAATTAGCATTGAGTAATACTAATTATTTAACATAGCGCTAATCACAGTCACAGATAAACTGTTCCATGAATTAGAACATCTGACTAAAGGTATTCGGGTAGTTCGTCCAATTGGTGTATTCCCCTATTCATTAACTGCTACTAAATGTCTAATCCCTTCGAGAAAGCGAAACTAAAAGTTAAGTCTCACTTTGAGTCTCGACTATAGTCGGGAATGCTACGATCGGGGAGTTATAATATTCTACTTGAAATTGACTCGCATAACTTTGTGTTTACAAATAAAGCTAATCAATTAAGAACTCCGATAGTATCCGTGCCCACTAAGTAATATCCGATATTGAGGACAATCGTTAATTTTCTAAATAATCATTTGGGCAGTTGCACAGATTTATTGGATTTAGACATCTGTTTCGTATACCACCATGCCTCTTACTTATAACAATCTATTGTAAGCCACCGAAGTATTATTTAATATTTACTTATCCAATCTATTTAAATAGATTCCTATATATATATTACATAGTACAGATAACAGTTTTCATTGACCTCATCTTGAATACAAATAGAGCAATGTACTTTGATGTAGCAATAGCACTTGGCATAGTGCAATAGAGTAATGGGGATGTTGGAAATAATGCCTGAAATTGGCACATCTTACGCACGAATCACGTTGATAGATCACTATAGCGGAAGACTTGTTTACGTCGCTAAAAGGACGGTAAGAGCGCTTTACATTTGGTATTAAAAGGAGATTGCATCCAATCTATAATTTCAATTCCAATGTAAAAGCTCCGGGTTAGTGGCATTGTATATGCCATTTGTATATTGAATTGGTTGAAACCAACTTTTATCTGGATTAACTTTTGTCTGCTGGTTTTACAATAGATTTTAGGCTGTGGTATTAGGTTTGCTAGAAAGCTACAAAATCACAATGGCTAGCGTGTATTTTAATAATACACGTATAATAAAAGTAATTAGTAATTTATCAATTAGTATGGTCTAACACTTTAAAAAAGTTCGCTTTCACTAAACTGCAAAGAATATCTTACTCAAATACGAGTACAAGATATAATGAAAAATATGAGCATCGTAATTAGAAAGGAGGTTTTCAGTTAAGACTGAAATCCAGGCGACTGGGGGCCTTCGCGCCAGTTCTCTCTGTAAATGGGTCAGAAGCTATTCAGGCTCACCCTGCGCCCCTTCCCCAGTCTCGTCCCCTAACTGTGTGTGCCCCTTGCATAATTGAACACGCGGCAAATTATTGTCACGCCTGAATCGACTGATATGAACGCTTACAACATTCACCTTTCAAAACGCGCTGAAAAATTCGGAATTTGCGGGCCAGATTTCCTTTTATTGTTTGTCGCGTAGGGTCTACAACTATTTGCCACTATTGTGATGAAACGAATAATACAAACAAACAGTCAGGTGAATGCGCGTAACGTCTCTTTTAGCAGTTAGCTATAAATTAATTACGGCGTTCATGAATGTACAGCATGTACATATACGTTAACGCTTAGTTAAGTCGCGTGCCGTAGCAACGTAAATGTGTCAGTCATTTAAATCCATTGTACTTTAACCGCCTCGCGTCTGCAAGATTATATTTAATCAGGAAACATGATGTGGGATAAAGCTGACGGGTGGCGTCGTAATAAGTCACCTATGTAAGGTATTTTCATACTTACTTGTTGAATTCGCCTAGGTTTGTTTGCTGTATAATGTAAGAAAGTATGTTGTATAATATGCCTTATTTTGTCGTATTGTTATAGCTACCTAAATATGTATGATAAAGGTTTACAATAAAAACATACCACATGGTTAGTTACAGAATATAGGAAGTTTGGGATAGAAGCGCATGTAGGTATTTGTACTACAGGTATTTGTACTACAGGTATTTGTACTTATTCAAAAGGGTAATTCGTTGTGGTGGGAGGGCAGTTGTCATGCTCGGGAATAACGACCTAGAGTTGACCCCAGGTCACACATCGTTCGGGAGGTTCCTGTGCCGCATAAGGCGGGAGGAAACGCCCGGGTGTCACGACTGTGTGGCTCGCCTGGAGGACACGGTGGAGCATACGGTGGAGATCTGCCCGGCTTGGGCGGAGCACCGCCGTGTCCTCACGGAGGCGATCGGCAGCTACGATCTCTCGCGTCCGGCCCTGGTTCAGGCCATGGTTCGAGAGTGCATGGGAGGCCATCACCTCCTTCTGCGAAGCAGTTATGCTCGTGGAGGAGGAGGCGGAGCGCGCGAGGGAGATGCAGGATGCGCGCCCTCGCGCCCCTAGTCGCCGCAGGAGACGCCCCGGGCGTCGGGAGTCGCGAGCCGACTTCCGACCACCGTAGGCGCGGGCTTGCGGACGGTGAGCAATGGGTAGCTCGCCGTTCGATAAGGACCAGGCCCGGGTCGACGGCGCGTTGTGTTCCACGCGCGCCTCAAAGAGATGTCAGGATCAACTGGCGGGGTCCGTAAGGACCAATGCCAAAAATCAGCTCACTGCTCCAGAATGGCATTTTTTAGGTCCCTTTTGCAAACAGAAGTAACTAAACACCGAGGAGCGAACTGCTACTAACTAGTACTAGGTTACTTTGCGGTTCCTACTGCTTACCAGGTCTTTATGGTCTCTTCCATTAGTAGGTATCTGAATAAAAGTAAACAAATGGATTAGAAAACGTACTTATCTGTGGATGCCAATTTGTAGTGCCGCTTACAAATTTAGTGGTATGATTTTAATACACGAAATTATAATTTTAATTCAACTGAAAGTTCAAGTTAAATTAAAATTTCGTGTTTTTTAGTTTAACAATTGGGTTTTATTTCATTACGTCAATTGGACCAATTTTTGCAAACAAGAACCAACCCAAAGCAAACCTGCTGTGGGTTGGTTCTTGTTTGCAAAAATTGCTGTGGGTTAGTTCTTGTTTGCAAAAATGGGTCCAATTTTCGTCCATATTGTTTCAATTACAATTTTATAATGTTAATCAAACAATCATTGTAGAAAAAAGTGGTGAGATTAAAATTGAATGCTTCCAAATACAGATGAATTTGATACTTATTTGTTAATGCCACCATTGGAAATTTAACCTGAACAGGTTTGTTTACACTTTTATCAAATACTTTTGGAACAAACATTACATATTTGTGTTAAAAAGAAGAAAAATATAGTTCACATACGATTGCCTACCTAATTGTTACCTAACTGAGTCCCACAATTAGGTCAAAGTGGGTCAAAGTTAAATGAGATGTTTATGTACATAATGGCCAATGTTGGCGCAGTTTCGATTTTGCGACGTAGGTAGGTAGGTACTCAAAAAGATGTATACACGGACTAGATACCATTTTATTGTCTAGAACCACTAACAGTGTATCCACCGTACAAGTAAAAAACATAGTATACATTGTATTAAATGACTTTTGAATACATTTTATTTTACCAAAACAATGTAAACATTTTGCCCCAAAACATCTATACACCACATAAGTCTCACAAATATGTATACAGTAATCATTCAATTTAAAAGTTCAACCGGAGGTGTTAGAAATAAGTATTTAGATGCAATTTCATAAAACTTTGGCATTTACTCTCAGCGTCAGACTGATATATTATTATTATCTTGACAAAGATCACATCTTGAGGTAGTCACTCAACGGGAGCATTGCGTCTAATGTAACAGTTCAGATTCCAGTATTTGATCAGTGAATACGTCCAGGCGAGCATTACATGTCGTACCTGTAATGATGTAATTACATCATGATCACGACGTGCGGAAAACCGAGCATTACAACCGAATCGATGTTACACGTACGAATACTTACAATTCGAGCGGTTACAAAAGCGAATGCTCTGAGCTTCGAGCTCTTAGTCAGACCGTCGAGTTCGCGCGGTATTGTAACGCAATGCTCAAAATCAAGTCATGTAATGTTTATTACACGCGAATACCCGGTGAGTGAACAACTTAAAAAGCCTAAGCAACATTTGTAGTGAACATTCAGGATTTACCTTATTGTATTTCAAATAAAAAAAAAACAAATGACACGTCATGTCAGTGACGAAACTATATTTCTTGTTTTTCTATTAAACGAAGCTAAAGACGTGCCATTCGATATAAGTCGCATGACGTTAACAGTCTTGTGTACCTTGTTCTGGAACTATCACTGTGAACTTTGTTTGGTCATAATATATAGATGGGTTTGAAAAATAAATTGTGTACTTTGTTTTGTACCTATACGGTGGATACAATGTTGTGGAACCAAGGTTGTTACTATAAAATGGTTCGTTGTCCGTGTATACATCTTTTTGACACTGACTGTACCTAGATTGATAGATAATTTAAAATAGGTTCAGTAAACAAAAGTGAACCGTTTATAAAATATTTACCCCCTTTACTAACTCTCTTTTCAAAATTGGTAACATTATGTTTTTCCGGTTGCAGGCCGCAGTGCCAGAAGGTATGACATTTCCGGGCCCGCTGCCGGATGTGGCCGAGCGGTGCGGGCGCTGGGCGCCTGACTCGCTCTCGGCGTCGGCGTCGGGCAGCTCGGACGAGAAGACAGTCCCGCGCCGGCCGCGCTGGCGCATCGCGCTAGCGGCGCTGGTCGTGCTGGCCGCGCTCGGCGCCGCGCTGGCGCTGCCCCTCGCGCTCGGCGGTGGTGGACGCGCTACTCCAGAGCAACGACTCACTACTATTCGTCGCATGCTACGAGACTCGCCACTGGTTGACGGTCACAATGACTTAGCGTGGAACGTACGAAAGTTTTTACATAATAAAATTGGTGACTTCAATTTGAGTGCCGGCCTCGACGGAATTGAACCTTGGGCACGGTCGCGCTGGTCGCATACGGATATCCCGCGCTTGAGACTCGGCCAGGTCGGTGCTCAATTTTGGTCAGCGTACGTGCCATGTGGTGCGAGAGATCGCGACGCAGTTCAGCTAGCTCTCGAACAGATGGACGTTATCAAGCGTATAGTAGAATTGAATGCGGCGCACTTAGCGCTAGTGACCGATGCAGGGGAACTTCTGGATGCACACCGTGACGGGCGCATCGCTTCCCTTATTGGCGTAGAGGGCGGGCACGCTCTTGGAGATTCACTTGCAGTCCTTCGAGCGTTCTACCAACTTGGTGCTCGATATCTAACAGTAACACACACGTGTGATACCAGATGGGCACGAGCTGCGGGCACCGCAGGAGGACTCAGCGAATTCGGAAGAGCTGTTGTTCGTGAAATGAATCGGCTCGGCATGATTGTAGACCTGTCGCATGCGGGAGAAGAGACAGCACGCGACGCTTTAGAAATGTCACAGGCGCCTGTAGTATTTTCGCATTCAGGAGCTGCAGCACTATGCAACTCGAGTAGAAATGTTCCTGACGACTTACTTCGCATGATTGCTGCGAACGGTGGCGTTGTCATGATAAATTTCTATGCCAAACTAGTAACGTGTGGGGAGCGTGCCACACTAGAAGACGTGGTGGCGCACATCAACCACGTGCGGAGGGTCGCCGGCGTGGAACACGTGGGGCTAGGCGCGGGCTATGACGGCATCGACGCGCCGCCCGAGGGGCTGGAGGATGTGTCGCGCTACCCGCACCTGCTGGCCGAGCTGCTGCGCGACCCTGACTGGAGCGAGGAGGACGTGCGCAAGCTGGCCGGCATGAACGTAGTGCGCGTGCTGCAGCACGTGGAGCGCGTGCGCGACCAGTGGCGGCGCGCCGCCGTTCTTCCCGGCGAGGAGACGGCGGGTGCGCGCCGCGGCGACTGCGTGTACGGGCCAGCGTGACGCAGGCTCCGAGCCGCGCGCTCCCGCGGCCCCCCTCGTACTGCTCAATATTGACACTTGTTGAACGTAGTTATACATGTATATTAGTGTCCAAATGTGATTTAGCGATTAAAGTAATCTCTACCTGAACCTCGATGCACAAATTGTTTAGCTAAGGAGCCGCGCGCGCTGGGCGCTTCGTCTCGGCGTCGCGCGTCGCCGCGGCCAGTCCGCTGAACTCTTCTCCATCCATGCACTCGACTTCGTTGACGAAAGCCCAATGCGATCCGCGATTTATAATGATGTCAGCAATTGATGATATAAAATGATAATGTGTTTATAGAAAAATAAATATTCTTTATTTATAATATACGTTATTTTTATTAATAATATGCATTTAAATTTAGTTCCTATAAAAAAAACTCGTCAGAGTGTTCTAGGAATACCCAGGAGTTTCGTCGAGTTTTAAGAAGCGCGACAACTGAGCCTAGGGTTCTATCCCCAGGCTGGGTAAGGCTGTATTGGTTTTTTCCATTAGGAATTTCTCAGAAGCGCCTATATACTAGTGTGCGGACGACGGAAACAGGCTCGCCCCCCTTAAATTGGCCTCTATTTTAATTTTATTTTATTTAAAGATTTAACCATTAATGGCAAAATGCACTATTACGTCTCTGTCTAGTTCACCCCTCCGGGAAGCCTTCGAGGAACACCTACGGCCGTAGTCGGTTATTTTCAATAACAACCCGGAGTTCGGAATTGTGCCCAATTTAATGCACACAGCGCTGCCCACCCCCTATTTGATGCCTCAAACGGCAATTAGGCTTTATTTTATTTTATCCACTTAGATAAATAACACAACTGCCATACTACCATACCACGAATTATGCGCCAATCATTGCAGTTTAAAGTGGTGCTAAGCAGTTTCCATACCTATGAAACAGTGGTACATCCCTACTATTTAAATCTGTCTTCTAAACATAGTTTGACCCGTGTCTTTCGTATTTACTATTCGCCGTGCTAGACGCAGACAGAAATCATGAGTGTACCTACCTCCTCGCGTAATTGGTAATTATGCACAAGACACCTGTTGCTAGAGGATTTACGATCGCAATATTGTTTTAAATCTGTTATAAACGTGAGACGCTAGAACTTTAATCTAATGTTCCCGCCACACTCAAACTATGAATTGTGTCAAGGCGCCATCCATAGTTTGTGGCCAGTACGTCTGATTCAATATATTTAACTGCGAAATCTTGCAATTTTCGATAAGAGTGTCTTCAGTGACTTCACGCTTTATTCATAGCCAGAACTATCCTATCTTGAACAACGCAAGAAAAAATCTACCAAATAAATCAAGCCATGGATATTCTTATATTTAGTTTTTGCCTATAGTGAAACTACTAAGTATGCATCGTAAAATAACGAAGAAGGCCTGACAGGATGACGGCTAATTGAGAGGCAGAAGAGGACAAGCTGCGCCTGCGCCGCCTTCAAGTAAAATTGGAATAGGTAAAAGCAGGAGGAGTGATGATGATAAACACAATCTTAATAGCCCGGGGAAGTTACACCAAATTTTAGGCTAGGTAATAGGTAATACGAGCTGGTATCCGCTACTTCACGTCAAAGCGCGTATTTTGCGTACGGGTGGGAAAATCGGTTATTCGATCCACCCCAGCTCCTCCAAGAAGGCCAGCAACGCCTTGGTGTCACTGACAATCTCATGTCGGGTACCTGGGTTACCGAAGTACTTTGCCCTGTATGTGGCGACCACCGGGCAGTATAACAGCACATAAGCTGCTTTCTCGTCATCCTCCATGTAGGCCCTGCACAGCGACCTGTCTGTGACTCCTATGACAAAGAGGTGTTAATTAAATGACCCATGGCCAGTTACAGCTGCTGTGACTGTACGCAGCTGTTGTTTCGTTAGTCGGAGAACCTGTTTCGTGTGGCGGCCATCAATTGTAGGGAATTGCCTCCTTAGCCTGCCTGCACTCACCGTGGCCCAACCATTCCTTACCAGAGTGTGTAGGTACCCGAAGAGGAGAGGCGCAATGGGTTCAGGCCTCACTGGTGCCATGCTCGACCCCTTCTGACAAGTTCGTCGACTGCGTCGTTGCCCCGCGAACCGCTGTGTCCTTTGATCCATTGAATAGTAATATTATTGAGGCTACCCACCTGGTTAAGGCGCTGGTGGCACTCGTATATCAGCCCAGAGTCAACAGTTTGGCTGTTAAGCGCTTGCAGAACAGCCATGCTGTCTGAGAGTATACGTATCGAGTGGTCCTTAACATCCCTGGCCATGATGGCTAAAGCGGCAAGGGATATACCCATGCATTCGGCCTGGAATACTGTGTTGTGGACTCCCAATGGTGTGGCTATATATATGTTGAAGTCCTCCGAGAAGATTCCAGCACCTGTACCACTACCTTTTTTGGATCCATCAGTGAAGATTCGTAGTTCTGCGGGGCGCAAACCCTCGCATCGGCGATCCTCGTGAAGTTGGATCCTGTATTTTTTTTCGAAGATAAATTGTTTGGGTACCCGATCATTTATGGCTTTCATAATAGGGATCTCATTATTGAGTCCCTCAAGCAGCGCGGTGTGTTGTGTGTCTCTCTTACCCCAGATATTAATTGCATTAAGACGTACCGCTGCCATTGTCGCTTCCTGCTGTATAAACAGGTGAAGCGGGGGCAGTCGCAGCATGGCTTCGATTGCTGCAGTCGGAGTAGTCCTCATGCAGCCCATGGTCGCCACGCGAGCTAGTCTTTGCTTGCGTTCTAGTTTATTAGAAGCTGTAACCAGCTGAGTTCGGGGCCACAAGACTACGGCCCTGTAAGCGATCATGGGGCGGATCACTGCTGTGTACAGCCACAGTATGATTTTGGGGGATAGGCCCCACTTCTTACTTATCGTTTTCCTGCACTGCCAGAAGGTGATGCAGGCCCTGTTTAGCTTGTTGTCTACATGACTGCTCCAGTTTAGCTTACTGTCTAGAATGACCCCGAGGTACTTGACCTCACTGGCCAACTGAAGTTCTGTATCGAACAGTTTGGGTAGGCGGAAGGGGCCTAATGCTCATTTTTGGGTAAACATGAGTAGTTCAGTTTTAGTAGGGTTCACTGATAGTTCAAATTCCCTGCACCAACTTTCTACTATACGTAGTGCTTGCTGAGTGAGGTTACAGATCGTTCCCGCACCTACCCCGATACAAGGATTGCGAGGTTATCTGCATACCCTATTGTATAATAGTTGTTGGCGTTGAGTTTAGTGATAAGGTCATTAATGACCAGATTCCATAAAAGGGGGGACAGAACCCCTCCCTGGGGGTAGCCTCTGGTTATCATAGCCAACTGCCGCTCATCCTCAAGGCGAACCACTCGTTTAATTAATTTCCGTGGACGAAAATGTTAATTTTTTTGACCTTCTTGTGATACATAATCTCTTCAACAAACACTCCATCCAAACATACTCCACAATTTCCGTGGAGGTAAATGTTTAATTCTGAAATAATATATTACTTTTACCGATTTATAATAATATAACCAAAATTTTCCTGTTATCTGTTTTGCCTTAATTATTATTCCCGAAAATGCGTCTTTGCTTTTTTTTACCTTGTTACGGTCCTGGAAAATGTTCAAATTTTTTATATTATTCGAAGAGCTAAGTTCAAAAACACGATTCAAGAAAAAAATCGCTGTTAGGATTTAGTGCAGGGTTCAACCCTAATTTCCCCGGCCTATAAAGAGAAAGCGTCAAGGTAGCCTCTGTTAGAATTTGCCCAAATGTTACGATGAAAAAGTCAGTCATTCAATAGAGTAAATAAAGGGTTGTATTGATATTTTTCATGATTATCCTTATCCTTTCCTTCTCCTTTCCTTATCCTTTCCTTTCCTTATCCTTTCCTTATCCTTTCCTTATCCTTTCCTTATCCTTTCCTTATCCCTTCCTTATCCTTTCCGTATCCTTTCCTTATCCTTTCCTTATCCTTTCCTTATCCTTTCCTTATCCTTTCCTTATCCTTTCCTTATCCTTTCCTTATCCTTTCCTTATCCTTTCCTTATCCTTTCCTTATCCTTTCCTTATCCTTTCCTTATCCTTTCCTTATCCTTTCCTTATCCTTTCCTTATCCTTATCCTTACATATTATAAAACAAAGTCCCCCGCCACGGCTGTCTGTCTGAACGCGATAAACTTAAAAACTACCGTACGGATTTTCAAACGGTAATGGACGGAGTGATTCATGCGGAGGTTTGAGTATATAATTAATTAAGGTTTTGTGTAATTTGCCTAAATATGACGATTATTGTTGAAGATGACGGAAAAATATTTTCGGCTTTACTGGCGTGCGCCGCTTAAACCGTAAAATATACATAAAAATTATGTTTTACAGAATGGTTCATCTTAAAAAGTTCAACAAAAAAGTGCGCGATGGCATATGTCTATCTTCTAAGGATGACCCACAGTAACCATTATCATATTAAATTAAAGACGTCAATAATTTTACCATTGCACAAAAAAAATTATAGACAACGTATGTCAAAATTATAGGCCTATCGCGTTGTTACCCGTCTTTTCAAAAATATTTGAAAAAGTAATTTATAAGTCATTGTACTTAACTACCTTGAAAAATCAAAAATAATTAGTAAATGAACAAAAGGGATTTCGTAAGCAGAAGACAATCAATATGGCTATACATGCCCTCCTACTCTCTATTTTGTCAAATGTAGATAAGAGAAATCCTGTATGTGCTATCTATATGGATCTAACTAAGGCTTTTGATTATGTGGACTATCCTATATTTGAACTTGAATTTAAAAAACTTAAATACATACATAAACTTGAAAAATATGGTATCAGGGGAAATATACTTGATCTCATTCGATCTTTCTTAACGGACAGAAAGCAATTTGTAGAAATTGCACAAATATCCTCAAATACCAGTTACGAAAAAAAGTATCGTTCCGAAACCGAGATAGTTAAATATAGCGTTTCTCAGGGTAGCGTGCTAGGACCCCCCCTTTTTTTGCTCTACATAAATGACCTTCCGAGGCAAATAAATCACCCCATTCGCCGATGAAAGCACTGTAATTATTAAGTGTGATGATCCCAATACCTATAATGACGACAATACGATAATGAAATAAAATGACGGCTACACGGGCGCTGCGGTAGGAGTCAATGACCTTTTCATCAGCTATTAGGTATATAATCCCGGTAGTACGTTCCCGTGGAATATTTTGCGACATCCATGCGGGCGAAGCCATGGGCAAAAGCTAGTAATTCTATAAATAAATATTTAACACGGCCGCGAACCATATTTAGCTCAACATATAACCTGATACTGACCAACAAATTGCAAAAAACGTAAGAAGTTTTGAATTTCGCGGGTTTTCAGGGGAATGCGCTATAGTACCCCACGAAATTCAAATACATTATTTTGCAATTTACAGCTTAGTATCAGGTTGTAAATTTTAACTTGTATGTTGATTCGCGATGGTTACGAATATCTAGGTATTAAATAATAATAACCACATAGGTAGTTCTTAATTCATCTAAATACATTTTCGACCAATTCAGCTGAGCTCAGCTGGCATCGAGGCAATGCTGCCAGCACGGCCCTTAGCATTGTCACGTTGAGTGCCAATATTGATTCTGATAGTACTTAATAATTCCATAGCTGATTATTTTTTTTATTATTTTTTACATGGTATCCCAAGATACTGCTTGCAATGTGGTACCGTCAAAGCGTCACTGTCATGGAAATGGAAACGTCAAATTCCATAGAATGCTAGAACTCTTTGATTGATTGTCAATACCTACTTCTGAACGTCAGTCAGTCAGTTAAACGTCATCGACTCACTGCTGCTATCAGCGGATTGCATTGTAAATATACGTTTTCTTTAATAAATTGAGTAAATGATTAAATCAGACGTAAATTAACAAGAAAAGTGGTTTCTCTAAAATTGTTGTTGGAAATCAAATGTATGTAACCAGTGTTAATTAAGTGAAGGATTCAAAAACACATTTGTCTAATTCAAGGTAAGTCATGAATATATTTCACGTAGTATTTTCGTTTCTGGAAAATTGTAGGTATTAAAAGAGTATATGTGACCATCGAACGCATCTTGCACGTTAATTCATGAACTTCCTCGTATTGCATGCAGCGTTACCTTGACTGGAGATGGATCCTAAGCAAGGTTGGTTTCACCAGCTACATTACCGTAGTGTTTTTCTTGATATAGATATCATAAACAAACACTAATGTCCATTTCCAAATAAAATCCTCCTATAACGCAAATCATTGTTTTTTGCCATTTCTACGTACTTTGGTGTGTACTTAAGTAATAAATTAATGTTAATTTTGGTGTGAGTAACCATTGTATATTCTGTTCTTAAAGGTAGGTGCTTAACTAGATCCAAATTATCTTATATTTCCTTAAACTTAGTAACAATAGGCACTTTTTATGGTAATATCTAAAGATATCTATGAATCTATATTCATTATTCATATTATATGTACAATTATACATATAATATGAATAAAGAATATAAAAATATTCTAATTCACTTTGATTAAGCAGCTGTTTTATTGTTTGTTTTATATAAAGCCAGACCTGAAAATATTTTCATTATTAGTTAAAACCAAAATGTACAGGTATTGTTAAGGTTTATAAATGTACATAGTACATTATTCAGTGTTTATAATTATGTAGTAAGTTTATTTTTAATAAGCAATTCAATAATTTATATGTATATTTTAAAATAAGTGTGTAAATACCACCAATAAGAAGATTTTAACATAAGTACTTATTACAATCATATAATATAATACAATCATTATTTTTGTAGATACATTTAATGAGTCTGTGTCAACAATAATAGAAAGGAAAGTTAGAGGTTGGTTAAGTGGCGTGATTGACGACATGCGGCGCAGTAGTCCAGTACAACAGTGGCTGGATTCCTTGCCAGCTGACGCAGCAGCCGAAACTGAAAACACTAGTGAAGAGGTGAAGATTACTGAACCCAAGTCTGATGATAGCAAGGCAGAAGAATCAGTGACTGAAAACACAGTCATAGAACCTATCAAAGAAAAGGTGGAAGATGATCAAAACTTAGAAGTTCCTTTAAAAGAAGCATGGAAGAGGAAATCACTTGATAGTGCACTACTGGCTAGCACTCCCCAGAGAACAAATGTCAAGAGACTGCAGCGGGACCACTCCATACAGTTAGAAGGATATTCTCCAAAGTTTAAAAACCCATTGCTTAGAGATCATTCTCTTCAGGTAACTGTCACCTATATTATAGCAGAGAACTGAACCTGAGTATCCATGATTATGCCATTTTATAGCAGCTGATGTTTTACAATTAATTTTATATAACCTTTTTTTCAGTCTGATAACAGTGGATCAAGTGGCAGTTCAGTTTTAAATGTGTTGGGTGCTCGAAAAGTTGATGCTGAGTCAGTTTTGCTTGCTCTGGGCTTTGGGCCAAGTGAAAAGCAGCAGAAATTGCAAAGGATACCTGACAGATTTTTAGCTCCATCTAAGGTTAGTTTTATCTCTTTTCATTAAATTGTAATATTTTGAAACCACTTCTGATAAAACACTGATTTCTTTATGAACTGCTATTGCTTATATTATATTTAAAATATTTTTTTAGCTCAAAGGCATAAGTACCGAAGATTTTATTAAAAATGAGCAGCATTCAATGCGTATGCACGACTGCGGTATATTTGGATACAGAGGTCTTACAGGTAAGTGGTGTCTATTACGTGTCTGAATGGGTCAATTGGTTGGTATTAAATAACATGCCATTGCGTTGAAGTCTGTTCATGGAGAATTTTTAACAAAAATATAATAAAATAGGTTTCTTATATCATAAAGTAGAAGTTAGTTATTATCAATTATTTCTTTAGGCCACATCAAATTAATTTCCCTTATCTAGTCTTAGTTATACAACCTCCAAACAATAGTCCCTAATTTTTTTACTATTATTTATACCTAATAGAAATGTTTCTAGGTACTGCTACCATAAATAATAATTGTTAATTACATATTATTAATAATAATTGCAGGGGACATCGACGTGAAAACTGTTACCATGGATTCAGTACATGATTCTGAACCCCCCTTAGATGAAATTTTAATAACCAACGAAAATTTTCACGCAGGGTGTTCAGAATTATGTACTGAATCCATGGTAACAGTTTTCGCGTCGATGACATGAAATTGGTGAAATACAATATAAATCTTATATACAGGGTGCATTTTTGAGATGGGGCAGTAGGGGCATACCTTATCCGTTGTTGCTATAGGAAAACGGTCTAAGGAAACTGTCCTTAACTTTTCAGAAATTTTAATCTGCATTCCCATGTTTTGAAAAAAAAAGTACAGATAGCAAGAACATAGGCCATTAAAAAAAATACTTTTTTTGATGGTTATCGGTCTCTTTTTCTTATATAGATCAAAAAAATCTATGGGACCAACTAAGGTTTGATTACTAGAAAAGTCAGAAATCAGCAAAAACTTTTCCCATACATTTCGTAGGAAATAAGACTCCAGCTTACTTTTTTATGAATGGCCAAAAAAAATCCCATATAAGTTTTAACTTTCTTAATTATTAGAGGTATTTTTATTCGCAGAATGTCAGAAATCACAAGCAGCAGACTACCTAAATTGTGTTCTCAAAGCAAATACTATTATTATACGAAACGTATTCGTTCGAAATACGAGTGTTAATTTTATTTGTTCATTTTCGGCCCTTCTTCATTGCATCGGCCAGTCTCATAAATTTTTTTGTCGCATTTCCTATTAAATAATGGGAAAAGATTTTTGCGATTTCTGACTTTTAAAGTACTCAAACCTCTGTTGGTCCGATAGAGTATTTTGATCCTTGTAAACAAGATCGATTAGATTTTGACCGGTATTTTCTGCAAAAAAATAATTCATATTCTTATGAAAAAAAAAATTGTGATCCATTTTCTTGCTGACTGTATTTTTTTTTCAAAATCTGTAAAAGCAGCACAAAGTTTCTCAAAGAGTTAAGGACAGATTCTTAAAACCATTTTCCTGTAGGTACAACGATTAAGGTACCTACCCTCTTACTGCCTCGCCTCAAAATTCTCCCTGTATAATGTAAGTACATATTATGAAGTTTGAATATGAATGAAAATATTCTGACTACAAATCCGAAGTGACGTAGTGTCGCGCATCTTAAAACTGCCATAAGGACCTAATAGCCTAATTCCGGGTTCAAGATGTGCGTAAAATCTTGCTACAAAAAATTCTCCATCGAATGACGCATACTAACAAAACAACACATTTGAATATTTATAATAAGCTTAACAAATTTATTTTTAGATTTCAGTAATTCACAGGGATAAACATTATTTAACCTTATTGACTTTGGAACACAGGGCATTGTGTCTCGTAATATTTATAAATAAACTATATTATTAACAGCGATTCTAATTATGTGAGCTATTTAAAGTATTTTCCATGGGTGGGTGATGTTAACTGAAATATTCTGGTAAAATATGTACCTAATTAATGATCAAGATTTTTAATTTTAATATGACGAAAGAACTGATTCGCGACGCTAGTTCGAACAGAATAATCTGGTTTTCAAAAAACTAAAGCTTTAGTACCTACTTTGAAATAAACTGGACTCGGGCGGGACTGTTGCGAATAGTAAAAAAAGTAAATACATTTGTGTCCCAAAATAGCTCACCTAATTCCGATCATTGATTTTGTTATTATTAATTTACGTGGTATATTTGGTGAAGGAGTTGATACTAACAGCAGTTACAATTTTAATAATATTACTAACAGAACACTGCACGCCTGTATGCCGCTTTATGAAACCCGTTTCTTCGAGTTGTCATAGGTCATATCAAGTTCCTGAGATTGCAGTGCAGTAAGTACCTAGTAGCATTATTGTGGTGTCTATGTTGTGCAGTTGGTAGATAAGAGCAAAAGTTTTAGAATATTTTAGTTCTTCAACCTTGGCTGTAGAAAAAAGCTTAAAATAGGGTACCTACTTGATTGGGATTTATTAAGATTGTGTTAAAAACATTTAGAAATACCAGTATTTCTTGTTTTAATGTTAACAACTAAAACAAACTCATCATCAGCAAATTTGTCAAATACCTACCCTATTTTTATTGGAATTGGTTACTAAAATATAATTCATGGTCAGTTGGCATGATCATTTTTGATGTGACACCAATCCATATGGCATCACTCTAAATAGGGAAGTCCATGCAATGTGACTGCTATGTCATTGTTATTAGGTATAAATTGGAACGGCAGAATCCACGGCCGGAATTACGCGTGGACTGGTGTGACGTCGAAATTTTTCTTCATGATTCGAAGTTCACGATATTTTTTTAGCAGGACGCCACGCTAGCTGATCATGCCAAATGATTGTGAATGTGGTACTTGAAAACCGTGTATCTTATCTGGTGCTTACTTACCTCAGTCATAATTGGTCTCGTTTATAAGCGGGACAATATTTTTATATTAGTATTCTAGTAGGTAATGGACCAAATAGGAACCCACCTAAATTTTTGAGAGGAAGTCACCATTGTGCTAAATAAATATTAAGGGATCTCGCGCATTACACGGCCACGACTCTGGTCAGTCGTATAATCTATGGTGTGCGGTTCGTTGGCCGTTGCGACCAAGTGCGCGATTCGTATCGGTTTCTTTAGTTTACCTGGTCGCTGACCACGGGTCCTGGTCGTGGCCGACTAGTGCGCGAGATCCCTAATACGCTGAAGTAACAACAAACGCATAACTATACCGTACTTATTTGTTTTTATGTTTACCTACACTATGATAAGATCGATGATCTCTAGTTCAGTTTGTGCGATTTCAGGGAATCCTCATGTTCCACCGTCGACAATTGTAGCTAAAATAATTGGATGCATTCTTCAAGATGAAGTTATTCGTGAAGAGGCGTTCATAAAGGCCAGACATTCTATAGCTGACATGCGGACTCAGCCTAACCTTAATGCAATCCTCGCCGCGCGTATGTGCAAAAACTAACAAATGACCTCACCTACGTTTATACAGCAATTACGAACATATCCGAATTATACGATCATAACTTAATTCGCGAACAGTGTAAATAATATGATTTGATTATACATAAATTTCGTTGTTAACTAAGCAATGCAATGTAATTCCCAAGTTAGCTCAAAATTCTACGCTCAAATGTAATTGGTGAAGGGATTTTTTTAGTACCTACCTATATTATAATAAGAAAAGACTATAATACCATGGAATGGATCAATTAAATAGTAATATGAATCACAAAACTAAATCACAACCTGTAATTTTCAGAATAAGACAAAGAATTATAATCGAAAATTTAAAATTTCGAGATTTTAAAATAATAATCAGAGACTTATATATTTCTTGTTACATATTCATAATTATGGAT
Organism: Agrochola lota; assembly: GCA_947364205.1. Classification (NCBI taxonomy): domain Eukaryota; kingdom Metazoa; phylum Arthropoda; class Insecta; order Lepidoptera; family Noctuidae; genus Agrochola; species Agrochola lota. The sequence continues at coordinate 11,770,553 of OX376236.1, forward strand.
AAAAAATTATGATTATTGACAAGTTTTAAAAAACTAGCTACAATAAGGCAATTTAATTAGAGGGGGTGCCGCCTCCTACATTATTCTAAAATCTATTAGTAATTAGCCATTAAAAATGTTAAAATGCAGTAAATTCTCTTTATATGGACTATTGTAAATGTTAGAGATCTTCCATTCGTGAATCTTATATTATTTAAATTTTTCTATGAGTAGTTATATCGGAGCTTATTGTAAACAATTTTGAAATCTACAACTTTTAAACTTATCTATTACTTTTAGAAAATACGTATGATTGAGCCAAATGATGTACATGTGTAAATAAGTACCTATGAGTGATTGTGGAGTATGCACTTATCGTTTGAAATAATTTAGTTCAAAGACTATTAACATATTATTACTTGTTTATATAATTTAGATATTTATGGGTCATATCAAACTTGCCTGACATAAAGGATAGAAAGCAAAACGTTTATCTAAAAGTGTTATTATGATAGTAATGTAAATACGTGTTATATTTTCATATTATATTGATATTTATTGACGAGGTATATCTACCTACTCTCCATATTGATGAGGTATATCTACCTACTCTCCATATTCTAACTATGACGCAGATGAGTTTTTAATAATGGGTTTTAGCATTAATTTATTTGATTGATCATGCATTTTGTCTATTGTAAAGTTTTTAATAAAAATACGGTTTGTCGTCTTTAGGATTCTAGATTCATCTCTCTGAATGTTACTAATGTCTCTTGCGGAACTGTACCTAAAGTCCCCGTGACAAGAAACTATACATTTTGTAAACACTGGACTGGAACTCAAGCGCGTTAACTACCACAAAACATTAGACGACAGTGCTTTATATCACTAAAATATACCCCGACCAAGTAAAATTGCTCGTTAGCTTCGTATTACACGTATGCTGCTTTGAGTTGATTGAATTTGGGAGTATTTGTTGTTGATTGAATTGTCGCTACGTAACTTAGTAGAAGTTCTTTATTTACAAAATGTATAGCTTCTCGTGACAGGGACTTTACCTAACAATTTTTTTTTGTATTCGTAAAGCATACTGTCAATTGTTTCGTACGTAAAAAAATAGGGTAGTAGGTGAGCAGGGGATGTCTATCCTACTCCAAACAGTTGTTTATCGAGAGCTTTTGGTACAAAAGGATAGCTGGAGAAAATGGCGGAGTTTAAGTAACGAGCAGGTCAGCATTTTTCAAAAAATTCAGACTGAAACAGTTGAAACTGAATGCAGGTTCTGCTCGAGATTGTTAGTTTCATAATTTTGCAGTTTGTCATGTGACGAGCCTGTAAATATTTCAAAGATCTGTTTACTTACCGATGTATCAAAGAAGCAATCAAACAACTGTCTGAAGTGAATAGTAACGCTGTGGTGTGTGGTAGGTATTATATCGTCACCACTTAGTTATTGCTAAGCCATCAAAGCAGTAATTAAAAGAATGGCGATGTGTAAGAACAAAATATTTTTAAATTTTAAATGAACTGTTACTCTTTATTTATAGGTTATTATTATGAATTCAACTACATGATGACTAGTTAAGAATCATGACTTATATAGAAGGGATTAAAATTGATTTATTTACTCGTGCCTTATCTGAATGGGTACCTTACATAATTTAAGAAAAGTCAAATCATTCCTATATCTACAAGCGCATTTCATATCAACGGTAAATATCAATGTAGAATATAAATTGCCTTTAATAATGATGATAATTACCATTGCCGTGTGACTGTACCAAAGCAAAGTTTTTAAATTTTCTAAAAGCGATTGAAAGGTATTATTCCTACTTACTGCTTGGACCAATCAATCACTTTAGAGGAATTAAAAACAACATTCCTATTCGGGAAGTGTAAATGCGGCACAATTACTTTGTCAGCGCTTTGTAACGAGATATAAATTATCTTGAATCATGCGAAGTGTTAGATGAAAAATTTGTTACCTAATTTTATTATTTTTATGTAACTTAAAAGGGGTTATCCTAAAAGTTGGCATAATCGCAAATAGCTGTCAAATATTACCTGTTTTGATTAATTTGGCAATAATATTGTATGGAAATATGAAATGTAGCTAACTAGCGAACTAGAATGTTAATAATGAATTGCAATAATTAATATTGTAAGACCGAATATTTAGTTTTAAATGTAAGTAATTAATGTATTTGGAAACATTCTAAATGCCTGGTACCGGTTACAACATCAAATTCAGTGTTATAATTGCAATTCATAATTAATATTCTAGTTCGCTAGTTAGCCACATTTCATATTTCCAAATTCAAATGTCATTTAATCAAACTAGGATGAGAATCAGCGCTTTTCGAACGTCAAAATTACATATGACAGTCCCCCAAAACGAACAGTAATATTGTCAACATATTCTTAATTATTCCTAACAGTAATAAATATTATTATTACTGTTTGGATATTACGAAATATTTGACATCTATTTGCTACGTTGCCCACTTCAGAATAAACACTCTTAAGAATATAAGGTAGCGTCTGCTCACTTCCTGAAGCCAGGTCCGTAGTCGTGCACTGACCTTAAACTATTGTGATGTTGTTAATGTGACCTGATCCTGATAATTATGTCATATTACGTTTGCTCATTAAATTAGGTACTTAACTGTTTAACTCGTTTTATTTGGAGATCTGACTATGTCTGGGATCAAAATGTAAAGTGAAAATCCAGTAAACTCCTATTTCTGGATGCTTTTGTTTTATTTGTAATTTCTATAACGCTTTATACTGTACCGATACAGTTATAAGTAGGCTAATAATACCTCTATATTATTGTACCTACATATATCTATAAACTAAAAATATATCAGTTATCAGCGGATGCAGCGTAGTAATGGTATCTACATATTGTTGTTCCTTAAATTAGAACAGGAAATTTAGTCATTAGGTATTTAATATTATGTAGGTATAACAACATTAATAAATTAATAATACGTTAATCTATTATACCATCCTCCAAAAAGTCTTCTTCTAATACAGTACTTTCTAAATTCATCGAAAGCAAACATGAGACAACAGAATGGTAACCCCAGGAACCACCTGTAAGCAATCTCTGTGTAAATAAAAATATAGGCAAAACCGAAATCTATACATAGGTACAAATACATAGAATTTAAGTGTCTTTTAAAATTTTTGTTGTCTGTCCCTCTGTTCCGGATAATCTCCGAAACGGCTGGACCGATTTTGATGGTACTTTTAATGGTAGCTGATGTTATAGAAGTAACTTGGACTAATTTTATTTTAGAAACAGAATTAAGGTCCATGCGGGAGAAGCCGCGGGCAGCAGTTATCTATATTGTATATATACACGGTTAATTTTAGCTCGTTCTGGAACAAAAAGCCATAAACTCGATCATCGAACTCGAAACGATTGGGACTATTATTTTCAATAAATTACAATTTAAAAAAAACACGAAAAATCTAATTTATTGTTTTTTTTGTGAAATAATGAGAACTCGAAGTAGGTAACGCTTCCTTGCGATCAATGCATATGTGTGTAAAACGTATCGACGAACGGCAACACTTGCGAACGGTACCCATTGAAAAATCCATTCATCGATCAGACAGCATAAAAACACATACGCAATAGATAAATAGGTACACAAATAAAAATACGAAAAGCGAATTCAGACTTTATTTCATAACCGTAAACGATAACAAATAGAAATTTCACCAAACTAGGTACAAGGAAAGTAGGTACGCAGTTTACTAAAATTATTCTGAGAAGTGTCCGACCGGACTTCAAAAGGATGCACAACCGAATTCCGCGGTTAAGCGTATAAAAATAAGGTTTTAATTCGGTCCAATATTTTCATAGAAAAGAGCACCACCATCTTATAATGAACTCTATTGGACAGATAAAACGATTCATTTTTTCTGTTTACATTGCCTGCCTTTGTAGAAGCCGCCGCGCCGCGGCCGCAAGCAAGCATTGTCGCATAAAAATTGGTTTAGGCAGTATTCTTTTTATTTATCATAAATATGGTAGGTAGGTATGCTTATTAAGTACCTATTAGCTCGATTGGTCGACACTCGATTCAAGGCCTTAAATACAACTCCCAAGCGTACTCGTCGTGTCTAGTTGTAAAGGTACGAGTACTAGTGATTTCGTGAGGCGAGAGTGGTGAATGAAATTTCAATTAGTTTCTCTCGTTTACGAGGAGATGTGATAGTGGTAAACACCTTGCTGTGCTTCCGATACAAACAAGAGATAACGAGGTTTATGAACTTACACCAACCTATCGTACCAGAAATGAAATACCTACTTGCAGGTACTTACTTGCAGCCGGACTCGCACACGCACAGCTGTGCGCTACGTCATCACCGAGCGGATCGCGTACGATCTTGCGTTTATGAATGAAATAGTGGAAGCGCTACTAAGATTTAACTCGAATGACAGAATAAAAGTGATAAATTTCTAACTTCTATATTAGATGTCTTAAAAAAACAATAACAATGCTAATAGTACCTATTAGTCGTCTGGAATCACTGTGTTTCGGCTCCAGAACGATTTAAAATTAATCGTGTATATATATATATATATATATATTATATATATTGTATAAAATATAAATTTAAAAACTGGCAGTATTTACCATCTTAGTCGGAGAGGATAAGTGTGGAAAAAAGTATTTAATCCCGGTGTGTAGCAAATGGCGCATGAAAGTAATAGCTCAAATACAAGTCCCATATTCAAAACTTTATTCTTCATTCCTGGAAATCACCGACAAATATTCCTTTTGATTGCTTTATCGAAGAATTATTGAGGTTTAACATTGGCAGGAGCCCAACATTTAATTATAGAAGTTCCATTACTCTTACCGACATGAAACAAAGAGTTATATCTGGTCTTGCAAATGATGCCATTCATCATTTGAGTGAGCACCACGGCCACGAAGTACGCCGCTTGGGAAGCTCGCTCTATCTCTTTACGTTCCAAGTAAGTCCACTCCTGACCAAAGGAATCTGGTAAGTTGCTCACTGCTTCGTTGTCCCACCTTTGTCTTACACCTGGATCACCAAGTAGGGTTTAATACCTATTCGTATATTTTAATCGAAACATTGTTTTAATCATTATTACGTCTTACCAAATAAATCTGCTGGATAGAAGCCATGTTCAGCCATGACAACGAAGTAGGCGTACATACCAGCAGCGAATTCAATGAGCCCCAAGTGTCCGTACACTAATCTTAACATTCGTGCGGAGACGAGAGGGTCACGGGTGCGAACAGCTCGCGTCATGACGTCAGATTCGGCAGGTTCGTATGACAGCGCCACAGCTGGCCACATATCCGTGCCCAGGTCTACGCACAATATGGTCATTACACCTTCATAATAAATAAGATTTTAAAGACTCGATTGCAAGCCCTAAAAATAAATAGCAAACACAGATATTATAGGTACACACTTACCCAATGGTAAAGGAATTGAAAACAAGATAAACATTAAAACAGGGGCGACTTCCGGTACATTAGAAATGAGTATGTAGCAGACTGATTTTTTCAGGTTGTCGTAGATCCTCCTTCCCTCTTCGATACCTACCACGATGGTAGCGAAATTATCGTCCATCAAAATTATGTCTGCTGTCTGTCTGGATACCTTTAAAGAAAGGTGAATGACTTTGATTACCTAACTACCCACCATAATATTATTATCTTACATTAAAAGTTGATTAGAAGTTACCTGAGATCCAGTAATGCCCATGGAGATGCCGATATCTGCTCGTTTGAGCGCGGGCGCATCGTTGACGCCGTCCCCGGTCACCGCCACCACGCTGCCTTCTCGCTGACAAGCCTCCACTATTTGAAGTTTTTGTGTCGGAGAAGTTCTTGCAAACACTTGATAGCACAGATGATTTGAAGATACAGGATGTTTTGTGTGAGTACCTACTTATTTTAATATGTTATTGTTATCACCGACATCATCCGCCCGCGCATTCCCTAGCCCGAGGGAATTTCTAAAAATCTAGCCTTATTCATTGTCTACAATCTACATCATAAAGGGAACCTCTCAGCTAGATCCAATTGGGTTTGGACTGGGCGTTGAAGAGCCTGTCAGTGAGTCAGGACTTGTATTGATTGATGTATGTAGCTACTGATAATATGTTTAACTTACCAATTTCGTAATGTTTATCAAGCGTCCAATGTAACAATTCTGGGGTCATGCTTCTTAGTTCGCTGCCAGTGACGACATGACATTTCTCGCTGGTGGCGATGCCGACCTTCAGCGCCACAGCGCGCGCGGTGGCGGGGTGATCGCCGGTGACCATCATCACCCGTACCCCGGCATCGCGCACACGCCCTATTGCTACACGCACCTGATATAGACAAGCCACATAATTAGTTCCAACTTAGATCCTTGAATGTCGATTGTTTAGCGCTACGGAATGCCTGTTGGGTCGGTTATATCTACGTTAAAGTCGTCCTAACTAATATTATAAATAAGTTATATTTCTTAATTTCGCTTTCACGCTAAAATGGCTAAACGGTCTTGGATGAAATTTGGCACATGGGTAGTCAGACCTGGGTTCGGTTTTTATCCCGGTAGTACGTTCCCGTTGGATAATTTTCGACCTCCTCGGGGGCGAAGCCGTGGGCAAGCGCTAGTTAACAAGTATCTGCACATGATGGTAAGTCCAGGGAGTAACGTAACAATACCTTATTAAGCAGTAGACATAAAACTATAAGGCCCTTATTAATAAACGTGGAGTAAAGTTACGACAAACTTAAACAATGAAAACCGTACTGTAAAAATAGTAATTAAAAGAACTAAATACCCGACTGCAAAAACACGTGTATTTTAACATATAATTTGTATAAATTTTGTAATCACCTGTTAAAACTCTTCATTTTGATAGGACTCGATAGGTTTGAGAGTTTTTTTTTTTACATACAGGTCAAATACATAACCCTCCTTTATTGGTTTCGTCACAGTCGGGTAAAAACGGTGACGTTACTCCAGGGTGTATCGCTTGTGAATTTATTAACAAGGGTGTAGGTATAGGTTAATAGGTTAAATTAGTTATACCTACTCAAATCGATCGTAACTAACCTCCTCTCGAGGTGGGTCCATGAGACCCATTACTCCAAGCAGACGTAAGTTTGTCACGGGAAAATTAATATTATCCGTATCGAATAGAAAGTGTAATGGGTATTGCTTTGAATCCAGGATAAAATCAGCAAAAGCCATAATTCTTTCACCTTAAAATTAAGCGTAAAATGTTATTCGAAATGTTATTTTTTAGACAATGGGCAAACTGAAGTCAAACTCAAAGCATTTATTTCAATTAAACCAATTACAGGCACTTTTGAATTGACAAAGAGTCGTTCAGTTAGTCAGAAAGTTGGAGCTAATTGCCCATTCCTAAACGTAGATCTCTATGGAGAAAAACGGGCAAGAAACTCCAAGGACACTCTTTTAAATCATGATATTAAAAAATCCCGGGTGCCTACATTATTCTTGTTGCTTCTATTATGTGAGAACAATGTAAAAAAAAACAAACAATTCAAAGTACCTAAGTTTATGATAAAAAATAAGCATTGGCAGCTAAAAGTTGACCACTTGACCAGTCTCAACTGACGGCGTCCGTTCACGAACATGAAGTCTCAAATACACTTCATGTTCGTGAACGGACGCCGTCAGTTGAGACGTCATGAATGTTACTAGTGAGATCAACCATAACACATACCTACTAAATTGAATCTGTTACAAATTAATAGCGACAAGAAAGATTCATAGCGGGAATCAATTTGTTACGGTAGCCAGCATATTCATTTATATGAAAATCAACGGACAGTTCAATCTCAGACGTAGCTATACTGACCAGTGGTGGCTAAATTTTCAGTAACCATGTCAGCAGTTTTTTTCATATCGTTCGTCAAATTTATATCTTTGGTTTCGGTAGCCACGGTAAGACAGCGAGCTAATATGATCTCCGGCGCACCTTTCATCACCACTATAAATTGCGCCGACGAAGTATCGAGGTGCACACTGACCTATATTTTATAAATAATTAAATGCGTCATCCAAAATTAGAGTATCTACGTATATTTTTATCTAGATTACCGTCAACCAGTTATATCAATCGAAGTACGGAAATAAGTTTAACTACCTAAGTACCTAATAATAAGGAAAACCGCAAGACATTCTGGGTTCTTATGGAAGTGCAAAATCATGCTGGGTTTTCCAAATGGAGAATCTCCTTGCTGAAGGTGGATGGTATAGCGAATTTACTGGATTCTAAATAGAGCATTGGGAATTACGGGGCTGACTATCACGGTAAAATGTTTCATACTTACTTACAGGTACAGTTGATAGTTATAATGGATGAAACGTTTGTACAGCTACCGCTATACCTAGTTATAATGGATGAAAAGTTTGTATTTTCGATTTGCATAAGTAAAGGTATGATCGATATCTCTTACTTGATACTTATTAACAGAGTTAAAGGGTATTTCTGCTACTTTGGGAAAATTTCTCCTGATGCCCATAGGGTCGTTGTATTTATATAGGAAGTTTAAAATGGCAGCCTCTGACGCGTCCCCGCGAATTCCGCCACCAACCTTAACGTCTGCGTTACTGCACAATGCACCACATATTTTCAAATAGTCGTAAGCTGAAAAGACACATCATTTCGACTGAATATTGAGATTGCGGCTTAGACGACGTTGAAGCAAGCTACACACAATCTGATACAGGACCTATCTTTAGTCCTTCCTATAAGACCCAAATCATCCATCGTATCTGTGCCACGGATTAGATTAAAGATAGCTTGTCATTTTTATCAAATAGTATATTTTGTCTTACCGTGATTGTTTTGTACTGCACCTGCAAAGCGAGTATTTAAATTTTATGAGTTGTTTAATTAAGGCACAGGAGTGCCTACTTGTCTGCTAACTATACGGGGTTAATTAACGGGTTAGGTTAATTAGTAGGTACTAACTATGTGCATACTGATAAATTAACGTGCCTCATTTGATGCATGTAAGTATTAAAATGAGGCATATGTACCAGTTATCTAAGGACAGAATACGATAAAATTAATTCACTAACTAATACGACACGGTTGGCGCAGTGGCTGAGCGATCGACTGCTGCGTAACGTGTCGCGGGTTCGATCCCCGCACGGAACAAATATTTGTAAGATCAGCAAGTAGTTGTTCCGGGTCTGGGTGTTAGTGTATTTGAATTTCTATGTTTGTATACGCACCCACGATACAAGAAGAAATTCTTATTGTGGGGCAACGTTTTAAAAAAAAAAATACCTAAGTCCATTGTTAGGGCTACGTAGTAAACCAGAACCCTTATAGTTTCGCCATGTACTGTCTGTCTGTCTCAGAGACTGCTAGTACTAGAAAGCTGTAATTTGGCATGGGTATACATACTAATCACGCCGACAAAGTGGTATAATAAAAACAAGAATAAAATATATTTTAGTGTTCCCCTACACGTAAAGTGGGGACGTTTTTTTGTTCCCCTCGTCTATCCTATGGTGTGGGTGGGGTGGCGTCGGAAAGGTCGTTTTTTTTTTTAATTTTTAATTTTTTGTGAGTGTGTGGAAGCCATTTTTCAATTTAGGGATCCGTTTGCGAAATATTAAGCTTTAACGTGGTAATTTTTGTTAGAGTATAGTGTCGTCTTCCCTCTGCCAGTTAAATGGTTGTACTTGGATTTATGAAAAAAATCACAGCAGTAGTAATTAATAATTTTATAATAATTAATAATTAATTAATAATTAATTAATTAATAATTAAATAATATTTTCTCCCATACATTCCGTATGGGAGAACATGTTTTTCAACCACAATGTTAAATTTGTTCTTGGGAAAAATCCCATCTACGGAACCCGTCATTGTGCGTGGTCCGACACGCATTTGGCCGGTTTTATTTATGTCATGTCGTCTTACTATTAAAATCAGAATCTTGCACATAGAAGACTTTGTTCCATGTCCATATGTGTTGCACGATCATTTTATTCTCCGTGAGTGTGCCAGTCTTGTCGGAACAAATAATCGAGCAGGCGCCCAACGCCTCTATGGCCTCTAAGTTCTTTACCAGGCAGTTTTTCTTCACCATGCGCTGAGCAGTTATCGTTAGGGATGCTGTTACTGTTGGTTGCAAACCTAAAATATCAAGAAAAGCAATATAGGGATCCCGATTCTTCCCAGCCTAAAAAATCTACAATAATCGTTTCAATTAGGCACCTACCTTCAGGTATATTGGCGACAACTATTCCGATCACGAATATAATAGTCTGCATAAAAGGATAACCGAGAGTAAGGGAGGCCGCAGCTATGAACACACCGAGTCCAAGGGCCCAAAAGGACATGTAACGCATGAAGCGACGTAGCTCTCTCGTCAGTGGGGATGGGTTCGGTGTCAGTCTCGCTGCCAAGCCGGCCACGCGACCCAGTGCAGTCAGGTCACCGCAGCATAATACGACACCTGCAACATCTTCACACTACACAAGTGCTTTATACCAACCCTAAGCGTACGGGGGGGCAGCTGCCCATCCCTGCCCCCATACATTTAGCATGTAAATTACGTCTAACTGTGCCTAACTCCTAAGCCCTCTTAGGCCGAAAGACGGAAAACATCAATTCGCAAATTTCCTGATCCTATTCGTTGCGTAGGTAGGTACTGCGGCAACTAACAACTGTCATGCAGTATGCAGTTCTAAACTGCACTAAAATTTTGTATGTATTAGTAGGATACAAAAAGTTTAGCTACCCAATGCCCAGCCTTCCACACACTGTGTAGAAAAGAAAGCAACATTTCCCGATTCATGGATGTTCTGATGTCCGTCGGTATTACTTCGAGTTACTGCCACTGACTCACCAGTCAACGAGGAGTTATCAACCTGCGAATAGATAACCTTTTCAATACTATGAACTAGACCAGAACACGTGCATCCTCATACAGAATGTGCACATGCCTATTACAGAGATAATGCTTAGACGATGCGTAGTTACTTTGAATCCCTTGCTGTCGATAATGCGTATGTCTGCAGGCACAATATCTCCCGCCTGAACGTGCACGATATCGCCCTTGACGATGTCACATACTGGTGTCTCAGAGTTTAGCGTTCCGTTTCGAACACAGCTCGCGTAGGTCGGTATCATACTATTGAACGTGTTCATTATCTGAAATGGAACGTAGAATAATGGAGTCGTATGATTATAAAGGTCCGTTACAGGCATGGTTACAGGATATGAAACTACCGTTCAATTATTTTCCTTGCAGAAACTAACGTGGGCGGCGACAATTGGTGTTCTCGACTTACAGACTACGTTCTAACTGCTAGTAGGCATAACCTAAGTAATCTATGCTGTGACTAAAAATAGGACTAGGATAAGTAGGTATTATGTATTTGTTCAATTCAACCTAAGGAAGGCGTTAGATTTATATGGACCGTTTCGTACAGTCAGCAACAAAAGTCGATTAACACTTTAGTTTTCTAAATCTTAATTATTGAGCAAAATATTTTATTTAAATATGAACAGAGGTAAAAAGTGAACAATATTAACTCTTCTAATTTCGATATCGAATCATTTCGTGTCAGTTTAGATGATGTGTAAAAGTACAGTAGCAGTGTACAATCGACTTTTGTGGCTGACCGTACGTATGTAGCTAATAAATACATTTCTCATCGTAGCCTATGTAAATAAAAATTGGATATTCCTGAAAATTCGGTACCTACATATATTATGTATCCTACCTGGTTAGTTCCTCTGAAAAATGGGTAGGTAGGGATTCTAGGTGACTACAGCTATTGCCCTCAGTAAATAACAATAGCGCAGATGCACTATGCTTACTTACTTTATTAAATAATGTAAGGTAGGTATTTTACAAGCTATAATAATAATATCAAACCTTAGAACTTTTAAAGTTGTGATAGAAACTGAAGAGCCCACATATGACGTCGACGGCAATTAACACGCATCCGAGATAAAGGTTATCAGTGACAGGGTCCGCTTTCGTTGACGATTCTATGACGTACGCCAACAAACATAACAGTGCGCCCAACCAGATTAGTATGGAAAACCCTAGACAGGAAAGAAAAAGAAATTAAGGGCATTGCCAGGTGTCAGTATCGCATGTGCGTGGTTACAAATTGACATTGATAGTGCCTTTATTTCGTAGCAGTAAGTTCGTAAGTTCAAGTCTTAGTATCTATTGTTGACGTGCGTTTAACCGTAGGTGAGTAGGCTGCCCCTTTGTAGATATACGTAATCTACTCTTTGGTAGGCTATATAGCCGGATCTCGGGCTGTGATAATATCTTTACTTGATATAAGACCATAACATGTTTTCCTAAAAAATTAGAAGCGTGTTCTGAGTATTTGAACAAACAGAATACGCGCAATGCAATGTTCAATTATCGTGTTTATTTCTGATGCACGAGCATACATACCTGTACATAGCGAATTGAATAGCACTATTGGCCATCCATTTTCCGTAGCAGGTGTGAGAGTATTTGGACCATAGTATTCTAGCAAATCGCGAGCTTTCGCCGTCGTCAACCCATTCACAGGGTCTGTCTGCAGCTGCTCGTATAATTCGTCTACAAAATGCAATCGGACTGTGATATTCAGGGTTTTAATACCGCCTCAGGAACGGATACGAAAAAAGCATTTTTTCAACTAAGTGATGAACCTAAGCAGTAGTTAAATAACGACTCGCTTCTTCGAGCTATTGCTATCTCTTGGTTCCGACATATAGCTTCTCCTGAACCTCGGAATGATCTTCTTAAGTGGCCCGTCCACTTTTACTATAGGTAAGTACATTAAGAACCACTTGAGACTCCTGGACTTTACGTAAATACGTTACTGGGAATTTTCTTACAGAAGCGCCTAGGAAATGAATCTTTAGGACTACTAAAGTTCTCAGCTACTATCCTGTCTGTGACCTGTACCTATATAGGTAGGTACTTACTTAACGGTATCAGGTGCAAGTCTGTGTGTATTTCTTTCTTCAGTAGATTTAGCCGCGTGCTACTCAGATCCCTTGATCTCAAACCTTTCGGTCTGATCGGACGAAAGAATTCCGATAACGAAGCGGTACTCGAACTTACCGAAGACATTTTTGGAATTATTTGTATGCTAATTGATAACAGTGAACGTGCACTTACGTTTAAGACATCAGACGCCTATATTTTCTCAGATACAATCTAGTTGGTTTAGCTAACACGGCGGCGGCGGTAAGAGGTAAGTGAAGTAAAAAACAATTAAGTATAAAATAATAAATATACTTAATAATAATAAATAAATAAATAATAGTAATTATAGCTCGACCGCCACGCCGCCGCCTAAGTGTATCTATGGCGCCGCCGCCGGTAGCTTGGACCCAGTTCCCGATACCGGTGGGCTAGGTACTATTTTTTTATATAAAAATATAAAAAAATAGTTAATTTTTTTTATTGAGGTTTGAGATATTTTTATTTCCCATAAGAAATTTCACTTACATGAGAAATATTTAACTAATTTTAAAAAAAAGTTGATTATCGTACAGTTTTGGCAAAAAAAAAGAATACAACACAAAAATATTTCAAAAGTGTAGGGTAATCGCTAATAATAGGGATAATGCCTGGGTAAAAAAAAAAAAACTAATTAGTCCGTCACTCAGATAATAAAAAAATATTAGACACGTATTTTTTGCTTTATCATATTAATAACAAAATACTTAGGAGTGGAGGTCGCTACGTCACAAGTAAGTATAAAATCTACATACTCGTGACGTCATGGCACATTTTACCTCAATGTATCGCCGTAATCTTTTACTATTACGTAAAAAAAGGAAAAATACGTGTCCAATATTTTTATAATCTCCAAGACGGACTAAAAAAAATGTTTGTCATCCATATTTTAATACAGCTAAGATGTAATCAATGTAATCATACACGAAACGCGTGCTACTAGATGTGGTATGTAATAAGGTGCGCTCGCTTTATTTTTATTTTTTTATATATATGTAATTTTAAGTGTTTCTTAAATATTGACATGGATTTAGCATTTTTTATGTTTTTTGGTAGTATATTATACAATGCAGCACCCTCGTACTTACATCACATTTTTTTTTGCCAAAGCTGGTGCGTGGTGAGTATAATTGTATGTCATTTGCATTTCTGAGCCCAATTTTGTGTATTTGACGTTTCTTTGTAAGATGTATTTGTGTGTGAATGACTTATTGTAGTATTTAGTGTTTCACAAACTGTGTCCAAATAAACATTATTCTTTCTTTCTAATATTTAAAAACATAATTAATATGTAAATAATGAAATAAAGGAAATAATAATATATTACTATCTTCATCTTCTATTATAATTTCTAAAATAATTTATGCATCATTTGAACTGGTTAGGTACTTATATTTGACTAAAGTACTTAACAGGTGTGAAATAGTAATTTAGATCACGAAAACCTGCAGAAAAATTTAAATAACACCACAATATTGATAAAACATGTTTCTTTATTGAACACACTCCAAAACTAAAATATAAGTAACAACTCCTTATTCCGGGAAGTAAAAGACAAATATTATTTTTCAACTTACAACATAGACTCACGCCATTTTCCCATGGGGATAGGCAGAAACTACATAATGCCACCTGCTACGATCCTTACATACTACATAACTTTACAATAATTAAATAATTTATTATGTAATATTTTGATTATTTTATTTATATGTATAACAATCCAATATTTTATAATCTACTATACATACATAAACTCACGCATTGTCCCATAGGGTTAGGCAGAAACTACAGACCACCTGCATGCTTATCATGACCACAATAGAAACGGGTTTTGTCGACGGAAGAATAGACAAAATGACAGATGTGATTGTTTATCTACCATTTTGTCTATTCTTCCGTCGACAAAACCCATGATAGGCGTGCAGCTATGATGTAATATAAAAAAAAATCTGGGAATGATTTCTGAATTTTCAAATAAAGACTTTTAAAGTTATGTAAATATTCTGACTACGAATACTTATAGGTAGTAATAAAAATAATACAGTGAATAATTAATAGAACACTGAACACGTGGAACTGGCCACACGGAACTGTGGGTTGAAGGACACTGAACGAGACATAATAGAAGTGTTATTTATTACGTCTGGATGCGTTTAGTATCCCGGAAAGTGTTCATATTCAAATACTATAGAAAATGCTGTTCACGAGCGCGCGTCATGTGACTCATGTGACATGTCACCGTAATAAGGCATAAATTAGAATCATTTACGCGCGTTCGTGTAATGCATCATCTGCATAATCTACATTAGACTAGAGTTTATAATCACTAAAATAGTTAAGTTTTAATTGTAGTCAAGTCAAATTATTCAGATTTGTATTTTTTTTTTTTTTGTGAAAACCAAAAAATATAACAAAGCTGAATAATTTGACATGACTTCTTTATTTTATTGGAATACAGTCAATGTTAAATGCATGTTTAAAGAGGTACAAAAATCAACACAACAGCATAATATTCCCACTGCTGGGACACAGGCCTCCTCTCTGTGAGAGGAAGTGGGCCCTAATGCACCAGGCGGGCCCAGTGCAGGTTGGTAGATGACACATGTCTTCGAATTTTTGGTTCTAGGACATGCCGGTTTTCTCACGATGTTTTCCTTCACCGTTTTGAGAGCAGTGGTGATGAAATAATTTACACAAAATAAAGCGCCTGTCAGGGTTCGAACTTACGACCTACAACTCGGTAAGTCGCGGCCATTACCACTGGGCCACCACTTCTTTGCAACAACACAACAGAAGTGTTTCAAATGATTCAGGAATACACCTGTAATTTAAGTAACAATTCATAAATACTCGTCACAATGATCATTGTGATATATCTTATCAATCTAAATGGTCTTTATTGTCCCACTGTAGGGTTTCCTTCTCCCTTTTCCATACAATGTAATATTGATCATTGAGATATTGTTTGTCATAAGCATCACCCCAAAATAAATTGAGTTGAGGGGCAAGAGAATGACAATGAATGATGATTATTGTTTGTTATATGTACTTCATAATTAATTTATTAACATTATTAATTTAACTGCACCCAGTTAGACTGGAAGCTAACCCCAACATAGTTGAGATAGCTCAGCAGATGATAACTAAAATTTAAATAACTTATATTTTACTTTTCATATTTCTTAACCAAATAGTATTGAGCTCATCTATCTCTTTATCATTGGCTTTTAGCAGTTCTTCTCTCACAGCATCCCTCAAGAGTTTCTTAGTGGCTGTCACACAGTATTTGGGAAGCTTTGACACCTCTACAATTTTTTCCCAAACCTTACTTTGTAACTCCTCTGGTTTATAAATATAATTCACAAACCCATACTCCAGTGCTTCTGTGGCAGGCATCCTGTAGTTACATAGTAACATTTCAAGGGCCTGGAAATTTAAACAAAATTTTACGTAAGTAAAAGATAGTGGAACAGGCTATTAATCGTTTTTTGCTGGCCTTTTCCCCGGACATACAATTATTATAAAATAAAATTCTAATTTAATTTTACTTGAATGACTTCTAGTTTTATTCACCTTTCTTTCTCCAAGGATTCTTGGAAATGTAAATGTTGAACACCCTTCAGCTACAATGCCCAACTTTGAGAATGGAGTGTAGAAATATGACTGAAACAGAAAATTTACTAGAAAGTGTACATACATATCTATCTACTATTTAGGACAGATAATGTTGATTAAACTTACATTCTCTGAAGCAAACACAAGGTCACAAAGTGCTAAAGTGGTGGCAGCTATGCCAATAGCTGGTCCATTAACAATTGCAATCAGTAATTTTGGAAACATGATAAATGCGTTGATGTAGTCTTTAAGAATACTTAATTGGTTCCCTGTACTAGAGTCTGGTGGATTAGAGAAATCATTCCCACTGCTGTAAAAATCTCCTGTACCCGTGAGTACCATCACAGAAATATTATCATCAGCAGCAGCATCATTAAGTATGCTTATCACTCGCTTGTACATCACATCGTCTATGGCATTTTTCTTGTTAGGCTTATTGTATTGAACAATTTTAATACCTCCTTGGTAAGTTTCAATAATAGTCTCTTTGATATCCATCTTGATATTAAGTAGGTCCAAAGCCTTCTGTGTTCAAAGTCCAAACTGATTTTTAACAAATTCCTACCAAGGTTGATGTGAATAATTATTTTAAAACGTTCACTTTCGCATCGTGGCGATTTTATAAGCCAATTGTTCTAAAATTTCCGTGTGTGTGATCCGCAGTTCATTTAACTGTTTACAATATATTTTTGCATTGGAAATAAACAAAACCTGATTTCAGTGGCGGTTATTGCACTAGTTCGTAGTTCGTACCACAGACTAAGCTGTCAAAAGTGTCAATTCCGACATTGACAGTTGACTTGCCCCATATTCCCCCCGCATTCCGAGTTAGGCTGTTATCGATTTGAGCGATTTGAACGGCCGTTCCGAATAAGCCTTAGCGGGATTACGATGTATTGTGAATCGTCATAGATGACGTCATGACATGCGCCATCTTGCGATAACGCTGACCATGCCTTTCACTAATATCACCGTGAGCGCTGTCAAAGATGACAGTTGTGCTGTTTTGTTTTGAGTCGCATCATAACTTTAGACAAACGTGGCATCTTCGAAATTGTGCTTCTGGCTACCGTGGTCACCTAACCAACGAAGAAGAAGAAATGTGTAGTATAAAAACAAAGAAATATGATATGCAAGTTTTGACGTTGAGCGAGCGCCGTGAGAACGTTCACGGGCGTTCCGAATTGATGACAGCCCTCAGCTGTCATAATCGTGATATCTAACTCGGAACGTCAAATATTGATGTCAGCGCTGTGAGCATTTACGTTCTTATTCGGAAAGCGGCCTCCGAGTTAGGCTGTAATCGATTTTAGCGATTTGAACGGCCGTTCCGAATAAGGCTTAGCGCGATAACGATGTATTGTGAATCGTCATAGATGACGTCATGACATGCGCCATCTTGCGATAACGCCGACCATGCCTTTTACTAATATCACCGTGAGCGCTGTCAAAGATGACAGTTGTGCTGTTTTGTTTTGAGTCGCATCATAACTTTAGACAAACGTGGCATCTTCGAAATTGTGCTTCTGGCTACCGTGGCCACCTAACCAACGAAGAAGAAGAAATGTGTATAAACACAAAAAAATATGATAGGCAAGTTTTGACGTTGAGCGAGCACCGTGAGAACGTTCACGGGCGTTCCGAATTGATGACAGCCCTCAGCTGTCATAATCGTGATATCTAACTCGGAACGTCAAATATTGATCTCAGCGCTGTGAGCGATTACGTTCATTCGGAAAGCGGCCTTGGTTAGTTGGTAAGGACCATAGACAAACAGGACTGAGCTCTCGTACCCAAAACACGGGCAGAAAGTGAGATAATGTATACCGTGGCTTTCTATCTCTTTCTAATAGGGTAACCAAACATGCCTAAAACAAACAGGAAAGTTCGTAAAAGGTCCTTAAAAATTATGTTTTACAGAATGGTTCGTCAAAAAAATTCAACAAAAATGTCCGAGATGGCGTATAATATACACGATTAATTTTAAATCGTTCTGGAGCCGAGAAGCACAGTGACTCCAGACGATTAATAGGTACTATTAGCATTGTTATTGTTTTTTTAAGACATCTAATATAGAAGTTAGAAATTTATCACTTTTATTCTGTCATTCGAGTTAAATCTTAGTAGCGCTTCCACTATTTCATTCATAAACGCAAGATCGTACGCGATCCGCTCGGTGATGACGTAGCGCGGCACAGTGCACAGGGCTTCTGCAAAGGCGGGCAATGTAAACAGAAAAAATGAATCGTTTTATCTGTCCAATAGAGTTCATTATAAGATGGTGGTGCCCTTTTCTATGAAAATATTGGGCCGAATTAAGACCTTATTTTTATACATTTAATCGCGGAATTCGGTTGTGCATCCTTTTGAAGTCCGGTCGGACACTTCTCAGAATAATTTTAGTAAACTGCGTACCTACTTACCTTGTACCTAGTTTGGTGAAATTTCTATTTGTTACCGTTTACGGTTACGAAATAAAGTCTGAATTCGCTTTTCGTATTTTTATTTGTGTACCTATTTATCTATTGCGTATGTGTTTTTATGCTGTCTGATCGATGAATGGATTTTTCAATGGGTACCGTTCGCAAATGTTGCCTTTCGTCGATACGTTTTACACACATATGCATTGATCGCAGTTACTTTGAGTTCTCATTGTTTCACAAAAAAAACAATAAATTAGATTTTTTGTGTTTTTTTTAAATTGTAATTTATTGAAAATAATAGTCCCAATCGTTTCGAGTTCGATGATCGAGTTTATGGCTTTTCGTTCCAGAACGAGCTAAAATTAACCGTGTACATCTTCTTTTTTCCCCCTGCATTGATATTTTTTCGGCGTTTATTTAAAAAAAACTGCTTTTCCATACATTTTGACCGCATAGTTATATTGTTCTTTTCTATGAAACAGCAGTTTTTTTTTTCAACTTACGAAATATTTCAACGCAGGGGTGTTCAGAATCATGTACTTACTAAATCCATGGTAAAAGTTTTCACGTCGATGTCCCGGGATGCCACCTGTATAAATCTCATAATGAGAAGTCAGCTTGAAGCTGCTTTTTTACCAGCGGCTTCTCCTGTCCTTAGCTCAACTACGTATAGAATACACTCGCATAAATAATTATCCGTATAATTTGTGATCGACACAAAAGTAAACATAATCACAACAATGGCTGCTTGAAGACGGACAACCGGACAACCTGTGCTGCCACATAAATACATAGTTCCTTAACCGTAATGTTGCTCCACTGTTAAAATTTTAACAACGGACCAGCCGTTCGATTCTGTAAAAATATCACCGTGAAGCTTAGGTGAAGTGAACGTGAAGTGAGCTGTCAATAGTGTTAATCCCTAGCATCCTGCCGGTCGATTCTGTGGCAGTGACAGCTCACTTCACGCTCACTTCACCTAAGCTTCACGTTAATATTTTTACAGAATCGTCCGACAATAGCGTACGTGTTCGTCCTACAACAATAGAACCGACATTACGGAATAGGAACTCTTTGATGAAAAACATTTGTTAAACTGACAGTAGTGGCAATGATAGTAATAACATTTCTGGCCGCTTCCGAAATATAACTTAAACGCTTACAGCGCTGACATAAATAATTTGCGTTCCGATTTAGATATCACGATAGCTGACGGCAGCGTAATTCGGAACGCAGCCTCAAACAAACGTCCACAAACCAACGTCAAATGATGAAAACGGAAGGGCTGGCTGACGGCTGACACATTTGACCTAGCCTAGCCCTCTGTAGGTATTCGTAGAATATACTTAAGCGAACGGTAATGCATAAATTGCTTAGTCAAATTCTTAAAATTAACAGCTTGCGTTGTTCTAAACTATATGGTAAAGTTATAGTGCCGCATAAACTTAGAAATTTCAGTACAAGTGGCACCATGTTTAAGTCAGCGGTATTCAACCTTCAAGAAGCATCGAAAGATCAAGTTCAAGAGTTCTTAGACTCCTTTGATACAGTTCTAACTGATTGTGATGGTGAGATAAATCTTAAGTACTTATTTGCTACTGTTTTATTTAATCATAAGGAAGTATGTCAATGTGCTATCTTCCTTTTGGCTTTTCTTCAAACAAATGTTCAGGAAAGGTAAAACTGCTATTTTCGTAAGAAACGTGTAATTGCTACATAAAGCAATTAATGTTTCAAGACAAACCAATCAACTCAGCCCATAATGCAGGTCACTTTAAGTCTGTAATAATGAGTTCTTTATCTCCTTATCAATCATGATTGTTCTAGGTGTACTATGGATCGATAACAATGCTATCGCCGGTGCAGCAGAAGCTATGAACCATTTCAGAAAATTAGGAAAGAAAATATTTTATGTGACAAACAATTCTACTAAAATCCGCAGTGAGTTTGCTAGCAAAGCTACACAACTGGGCTTTATTGCCAGTCAGGTAAGGTTTTCAAGTTAATTTATTTTATGTTATAAATAAAAGCATTAAAATAATATGGAAGTAAAAAAAAACAAATTTATGACAATAAATACACACAATAAAATAATAGAATAGAAGAATGAATAACAACAATAGAATAATTCAGATCTCTCCTCGCACCTCGAAGGTTTAAGCATTAGGTACTTACGCTTGACTCTAAGGTTACCATTCCGTAGCCGACCGCATGCGGCAGCTGCCAGCGACGTGTCACCATGACACAACTGATTTCTATGTATTCTTATGTATATATTTCTAAGAGGATGTGTCGCTAGCTACGGAAGGTATTTCATAGAAATTCATAGAGACCAGTCGTGTCGCGGCGACACGTCGCCTGCAGGTTGTCGCCTGCAGGTGCCGCCTGCGGTCGGCTACGGAATGGTACAATATGCAAACGGATCCCTGGATCGAAAAATGGTTTTCACAGACCTGCAATATTTTTGACCTGCCTATCTAATATCTCGACCAATACCTAAAAATTGGACTGACTCGACTCAACAGCTTTTTGAAGTGCAACTTCTATATAGACGGGGGTATTAGGATTTTTCTGTCACGAAAAAGCGTTACGGCAGCGGCGGAGGGAGAGAATAGATTGGAATCTCAAGTTAATATTGAACCGATTTAAAAAATTATTTCACTGTTGGGAAGCTACACTATCCCAGGGTGACATAGGCTATATTATATTTAAAAAAAAATTAGGGATCCTTACTAAAACTCCAATAATGTAACCCAAGGTGTAAAAAATATTACCTAAAATATTCTTTACATCGCGTGCGCTGCGAAAACTATTGATGATAGAATAAAATTATGTACAACGACTTTGCAGAACACATCATTATTTACAAAAAGTGTCGCGACAGCATATGTCTGACTATTATAGTTATGCCACAATAAGTATTTTTTTATTTAACATTTTTTATTGAAATGCCGCCGCTAGAAAAGGCTCTTATTTGTATCTTGGGATTAATCCTTATCAAAATAAATTACTTCATATTCAAACCTGCTTCAATACCTTTATATAACAATAAGAATTATTTAATTCGGACATTCCATTCGAAAGATATCACGAATTTAAAAATTTAAGTATTAGAACAAAGTTACGTGGTAGCCGCTCACCCTGCTCGGCTAGCTAGGTAGCACCTTATGCAATGCAGGCGTCACTGGGGTACGGGCCGTACGGGAAGTCAATGTCAAGAAATGAAGTGCTGTAGGCAGCGTAGGTAGCGTAGGTAGGGTAGGATAGGATAGGATAGGTAGATAGGTAGGTGCGCTGTAGATAAGTACTGAGTGCTACCCGTGCGAAGCCGGGGCGGGCAGCCAGTTGATTATAACGCAGATGAGCCGAATGAAGATTCATGACGAAAGATATGCATTTGTTAATGTTCCTTTGTATGTGTATAAGTTTAGAGTAGACTATGGATGTTTTTTTTTGGTTCCAGATTGAATTCAGTTTTTTTGTTTAATAAAATAAAAAAAATATTTATTAAAATGTACGTAACCTAACCAAATCATAAAGTGCACTAAACCTGCGAAAAAAATATCTAAATGTGTGCTGGGACACATATTAGAAGTGAAACTTCAACGGACAAGTGGAAAAACGAATCGCAACGGACAAGTGGAAAAACGATTGGCAACAGACAAGTGGCAAAACGAATCGCAACAAAATTTCAAATTTGACAAGTACATTAACAATCTGCCCGTATCTTCTATCACTTCTAATATGTGTCCCAGCATACATTTAGATTTTTTTATTTATTTTTATTCGTCTTGCGCCACAGGAGGGCCTCGCAGAATATACTTCGCCCACATCAAATTTAGGTCTTGCCCGGCCACTCCCTGTAAAAATCATAGGTCTACAGTTGCTAGAAGTTTTAATAGGTACTTAATTATTAATTTACATTTACCTTAACCATGTTTATAGACTGTGCTAAGTGGCTACCATTTCATGTTCAGAGCAAAGCTGAAGTCTTTCATAAACCAATTGTCATATAAAAAAAAAATATGTCACTTTATTTTATTTTATTTACTAGCTGCCCGCCCCGGCTTCGCACGGGTAGCACTAATTACTTATGTATGGCGCACTATCTACCTACAATACTAATACCGCTATAAAAAAATAGGGGTTTGTGGTAGGAGGGTGAAAATTTAGGATTGTATCATGTATGTTTTAATGCCGAATCATAAAAAAAAAAAACAAAAAAGTTGTGGAGCTCCCTTATCACTTAGGGGTATGAAATATAGTTTACGTCCTATTCTCAGACCTACTGAATATACATACAAAATTTCATAAGAATCGGTCAAGCTGTTTCAGAGGAGTTTTGTTACAAACACTGTGACACGAGAATTTTATATATTAGAAGATTAATTTCCTTTAAAAATTCAGTTTTCTCTACAACCTATAGTTAAGAATATAGCATAAAATTGGCAACAAAAAAACATCCTATATAAATTCTATGTAATGAAAACATTGTTTTATTGCAGGAAGAAATACTCTCAACTGCTTATTTAGTAGCTCATTACCTGAAAGGTATTGGGTTCACCAAGAAGGTATATTTATTGGGATCCAATGGCATCGGAGAAGAATTGAAAGCTGTTGGCATTAGACATATTGGTGTTGGAGTGAGTGACTTATTATACTCTTAGAGCCAGTTTCATGAACGAATTTTGCGATAATTATCGCAATCTATATTAAATTATAAAATAGTTATATTTTTTGTATTGCAGCCAGACATTGTGAAACCAGAGTTCAAGTCAATGCAGCCGTCAGAATTAGACCCTGAAGTCGGCGCCGTGGTTGTGGGCTTCGATGAACATGTCAGTTACCCAAAATTCATGAAGGCCGCCTCCTACCTCGCATCTGAAGAATGTTTGTTTATAGCAACAAATACTGATGAAAGGTTTCCTAAAGCTGGGTCTATTGTAGTGCCTGGTACGGGCACGTTGGTCAGAGCTGTTGAAACCTGTTCAGAGAGAAAAGCTCTGGTTCTTGGGAAGCCTCATAGCTATGTGAGGAAGTATCTTGAGTCTTGTGGATTGAATCCTGCAAGGACATTGATGATTGGAGATAGGTATGATATTTTACTGTAGCATAATTATTGTGTTAAGTCCAAAAGTTACAACCTATAAAAGTACACAAGTGTATTACTATTTTAACATGCTGTTGGAAAATCATTTAATATTGATGAAGCTATAACCATAAATCGTCATTTTCTCAAGTAGCTAATTGAAATTACACCAGCAGTATCGCGAGACTTCGCATGTAGCCGTACTCGCCATTCTTCGCATTGAAACTGTAAACAAATTTGAACACTATGTAGTAAAGTTAAAGTTCAATTTGACAAATAAAAGTTTTACACCGCATTTGCGTGATATTTCGAGCCAAGGTTTGAGCCTAGCCTTATGAATAAACTAATCTAGTTTTTTTATGCTTTTCAGATGTAACACTGACATCGAACTGGGCGTGCGCTGTGGCTTCCAGACGCTGTTAGTCATGTCAGGCGTCACTAACACCAGGGAGTTGGAGAAACTGCGCACAGACAAGACCCCGCCCCTACCCGACGTCGTCCTACCCAAGCTAGGCGACCTCCTATCACTTATACCATAGTACAACACATTGACAATACCGTAGACAATTATAGTAGAATGTTCAAAGCATAGGTCAATTCTAACACAAGGGTAGTTACTCTTAAGCAGTGTACTCACACATGTATTATTAAGTTACAAAATACTATTCAAAATAGAAAATGCATTAGATAAGTACAATTTTTAACCAGCACAATTTGATAAGAGATTTGTTTTATATTTTATTATCTAGCTTAACTTAACTCATGTCGTTACCAGCGTGCTTACTGTGTTTTATTAAACTGTGATTTTTTTACATAACTATAGGTACATTTTAATAGGCAAAGCAATATTACTGGGGCCCACCTACCTTGATTTATGTTCGTGTGTTATAAAGTATACACGGTTAATTTTAGCTCGTTCTGGAACGAAAAGCCATAAACTCGATCATCGAACTCGAAACGATTGGGACTATTATTTTCAATAAATTACAATTTTAAAAAAAACACGAAAAATCTAATTTATTGTTTTTTTGTGAAATAATGAGAACTCGAAGTAACTGCAATCAATGCATATGTGTGTAAAACGTATCGACGAACGGCAACACTTGCGAACGGTGCCCATTGATAAATCCATTCATCGATCAGACAGCATAAAAACACATACGCAATAGATAAATAGGTACACAAATAAAAATACGAAAAGCGAATTCAGACTTTATTTCTAAACCGTATACGGTAACAAATAGAAATTTCACCAAACTAGGTACAAGGTAAGTAGGTACGCAGTTTACTAAAATTATTCTGAGAAGTGTCCGACCGGACTTTAAAAGAATGCACAACCGAATTCCGCGGTTACGTGTATAAAAATAAGGTCTTAATTCAGTCCAATATTTTCATAGAAAAGGGCACCACCATCTTATAATGAACTCTATTCGACAGGCAAAACGATTCATTTTTCTGTTTACATTGCCTGCCTTTGTAGAAGCCGCCGCGCCGCGGCCGCAAGCAAGCATTGTCGCATAAAAATTGGTTTAGGCAGTATTCTTTTTATTTATCATAAATATGGTAGGCAGGTATGCTTATTAAGTACCTATTAGCTCGATTGGTTGACACTCGATTCAAGGCCTTAAATACAACTCCCAAGCGTACTCGTCGTGTCTAGTTGAAAAGGTACGAGTACTAGTGATTTCGTGATGCGAGAGGGGTGAATGAAATTTCAATTAGTTTCTCTCGTTTACGAGGAGATGTGATAGTTGTAAACACCGTGCCGTGCTTTCGATACAAACGAGAGATAACGGAGGTGAATGAACTTACACCAACCTATCGTACCAGAAATGAAATACCTACTTGCAGGTAAGTACTTACTTGCAGCCGGTTATTCGTACAACGTCCGTTGACCCACCGCGAGCTCGGTGTCAACTGATTCGCACACGCACAGCTGTGCCGCGCTACGTCATCACCGAGCGGATCGCGTACGATCTTGCGTTTATGAATGAAATAGTGAAAACGCTACTAAGATTTAACTCGAATGACAGAATAAAAGTGATAAATTTCTAACTTCTATATTAGATGTCTTAAAAAAACAATAACAATGCTGATAGTAACTATTAATCGTCTGGAGTCACTGTGTTTCGGCTCCAGAACGATTTAAAATTAATCGTGTATATGTAGTTTATTAAAACATCATTATCATCTACTACACTTAAAATCCATCAACGGCTGAAAATAGCACCACTTTAGCAGCACCTTAGCCTTTAATAACAACGATACTTGTTTCTTTCTTGTTTTTCGTGTGGTTAGTGACTTACATACTTACTTAGTGAGTTTTTATGCCGCCCATGGGCCTCTGACTTGGCGTTACATGCCGTCGAGAAATATCTCTCAGGCATGGCGGTTTCCTCAAGATGTTTTCCTTCAACGTTTTTGAAGCTCAACTCCAAAATTCACCAAAAATATAATTTGTTTTGGTTCATATTGCACCCTAATTCCGTAACACCAACAAAGGAAATAGTTTTAATTTTGATTATAGCTTTATGTATTTAGCTTTTCCATAAGCCTTGTTATCCGCGCGGATACCATGACTCAACATTACGAAATTAAAAAAAAAATACCGGACTCAACATTGCGAAAGATCGCAGTTTATGTCAAAATGCTAAAATATTAAAAGCATCTGTCATCTTAAAAAAATACATAATAATTAGCGCAGAGAAAATAGCGCCAGAAGTGATTCCATTTGCAAGGGTGTTCGTTATTACGGCGCCTAATCAATAGGGATCAGTTCCAACTGCCGATACTTAGTCTTGCCGTTTATAAGGTATGTACTCCACTCAGAGTTATATGCCCAATTGATTTTCTTTAACTTCGACATGTAACTTGGATCTGAGACCGACGTCCCTCGTGGCTCTCTATTCAAATAACTAAATACTCCTGTTGCATAATTTGGGAGTAGCACGGTCTCGGAATTGTACTGCAACTTGCGAGGCACATTACAAGTCATTTTAAACTTAAGAATCTTGTTTGCGGCAGTCATTAAAGTTCCTGTTCCTATCTTAATTTTTTATCTTGATTAGTGTACTAACAACATTAATTTACCTACTGCAAATATTAATATTAGCGTACAGTATCTATATCATTATCTATAAGATATTTCCAAGTGTACATTAATACTATTTATTTACATAACACATCGGCCAAGTTAATGCATCCTTAATTATGTTCCCCATTCATAGTCCCAGTGACATTATTATACAGGGTGGCAGGCACATCGACGCTAAAACTGTTATCATGGATTCAGTACATGATTCTGAACACACCTTGTTGAAATTTTTCGTCAGTTATTAAAACAAATCTGCTGTTTCATAGAAAAGTGCAATACCTACGCGGTCAAAATGTATGGGACAGCTGTTTCTTTTTTTTAATAACCGAGAAAGAATTTGAACGCACTGCGTTGTAATTCTTCCTCGGTTATTATTCGGAATCCATGGTAACAGTTTTCGCGTCGATGTCCCTGCCACTCTGTATACTATATATACATATTATTGTTCTATCCTTATGTTTTCCCTATCCTTGAGGTAAAGATTTTTAGAACTTAAATCGAATATGAAGGAATCCTTCAATGCCTATCTGTACAACAATAATATGTAAAGGGATTCAAATATTATGTAAGTATTTATCATATTGGAATAGTAACGAAACTTAATTTATTTTTATATTATTTAAAATGGTTTTGTTGACTCATCACTGTATGTGTTCATTCGTATACAGATAAATTAATATTTTATTACAGTTGTGGAATATATAATGTACAATGTTGCTTTTAATAAAATATTTACATCGTTCATGAAAGTTTTATTAACCACACTAGACACTATGTAATCAAATGCGCAGCAAATGTCGAACGGAACAGGTCTGCTCTAGACGCTTGACGTGTCCACACGTCGGGTCCGGGTTCCCAAGAAGTCAATCGCCATCCTGAGAATGCCTTGTTGAGTGGTGAAACATGTGTCGATTTCTTACAGGGTTCTTTTTGACTCTTTAAGAACAGTTACGCGGATTAGGTTACTCAATATACATCGTCTATTGTATTTCATAGTATGAATTCAGTCCCCTCTTTAATTCTCGGTTGGTACAGGTACGGTAAGCAACGAAAATTGTCAGTCAGTCAGAAATAAGCTAACAATTATTCTTACAAAACATTTAACTAAATTACTTAACTCTAGTGATTCGATACATTGCTTTTCAGCATCTAATGTAATAATCAATAGTTTGTGTTATTCCGAACGTTGCATCTGTAATGTTTTTAAAATCAGTTCCAATTTTATAAAAATGTTATGAATTTATGATTTATAAAATTGAAATGTGAATCGACTTTTGCTGCTGACTGTACGTATCTATTTTCGATGGATAGTAGGAATTGCTAACTCTTGTAGTAGGTACCTAGGTGAGCACATAAGATAACCGGCTTAAATTAGAACGCCAGCCTACAAATGAATTTGGAACAAGATAATTCCATGCGGTAACTGCTCGCTATTAGGGATCATAAGATTGTGTGCGTTCGCTTCATGGGCGTATTTTGGGCTAAAGCCATCGAGACTGTATCCATACGGCAGACACGGTATGAGTGACGGGACGTTTTGCAGCGCATGCGTAGTACAGTATCGAAATTCGCCGCGCATCTCGGCTTGTCAACATTCGGTCCCCTCTGTTTCGCGCCAGTATCGGTGCAGCCGCGGTAGATACGCGTCACGAATAGCGCTCGCTCCGCACACGCTAGTTCATGTGATCTCATTTATTTCACTCATATCCTGAAGCATTGAAGTGAGTCTATATTAATTTTTATTATTGATGTAATATCTTCTAAAATTATATCAATGGGTAAACGTTACGCTTAAGAGACAGGAACATCCCGTAAGTGCAGATTTCATCTCGGAAAAGATGGAAAACCAAAAGAATCCTTGCTAATTTTACGATATTTTTTATGGACCTTTTTTATAGTATCATACATATTTACTTACCTACGGTTTACCAATGGGTTTATATGCTCTAGTTGTACTTCCAAGGTTCAGAGTGTTCACGAGAGTCCATCTCGGTCTCGCCCCGATTGTTTTTGGAAAACAAAGAAAGCGTTAGGGGTGGCATATTTCGACAATATTGAGGGGTGTTAATATATCCCCTTCCACGTCTAGCTCCCCAATTCATCCACTGTTTCGGAAATAATATTTGTTTTAAGTATATCATCTAGGTTTCCAGCATTCTAACACGATTTTCTTTATAGGCCCCTATTTTTAAACTACAAAATTGCGGATATGTAGTTAGCTATATCCATCAATCAGAAATAAAAATATTTCCACAGTTCTTGCATCACATTCATAAATATTTGGATGTATTTAATTGTGCTGCGATAACCGTAAATAAGTGATTAAACGTTGAAAAGTTTCCTGACGATAAACACTTTATCTGGAGTAGTATCGGCACACTCAAAATTCATCGTGCAATTATGTGATAACAACTAATAGTCACGGTAGTTGGTACAACCTTCGTCAACACTAAACAACGCAAACATTTTGATAATCACTCAATAAGCTGCGAGGTTCCGTAACAAACATTGTCATAATGCGTGTTAACCACTATCGTATCTGTCCTATCCATAGTCTGGATTAACTCCTGCCTACTTGCTGTTTGGATGCCAAATTGATTGCATTAATTTGCGATCTATTTCAGTAATAAATTAACTTATTTATATCGGTGATAATATATTGTAGATAAATATAATTCAACATTGAATTACCCCTACTACTTTCGATGACATCAACACACAATTAGTTACCTACCTGTAGGTAGGTACCTAAGTATTATTATTTAGGTACGAAACTATATAGTAAAGGATTTCTAAATGCAAATACCTCGGGCCAGGTCTACATAGTTGCTATGGGTACATTGCAGACTTTACAACACGGCGAAGCCGTTATTGAAAGCCAGTTTGAAGTTTATGTTAAGAGATGATATCATCTAACTACCAATACGATGTTGCTGTAGAAAATGCGCATAACTATCAGACTTTTTGTTAGCATATAATTTTCCACGAAATAATATACCTACCTAAAGACAGTTTTTGCATAAGAAATAATTAAGTGATGGCAGTTTGAATATTTTTAGGTAGGTAAGTACTTACTTAATATTTATTAATGAAGGTAAACTTCTATAAATACTTAATATTTTTGTGATAGTCTTTTACCTGTTAGTATGTTGTTATTTTCACCTGCAGATATTAACATTAGGTAAGTAGGTACTAACCTAGGGCATCGTCACATACCATAGGTAAGTAAGTAGGTATATACATACATATGTAAATAATTAAAACCAACGTCAAAGAAAGACGAACTTGGATCACAATGTACCTACCTAACAGATTATCTAACATCAGTTTCTGCTATTCAAGATTTATCGTGTTTTCAGGAATCGGGGCGCATAATTGAACCATTTTGTTATGAACCAAAAAAGTTGGAAAACTATGCAGCCAATTAGGGTACCGATGCAGCTGGATATTTACATTTCTTGTCTTTACTTAAATGTCGTGTTTAACTTGTGTCAGGGTAACCAGGCAAACAAAGAGCGCTAACGTTAGCACATGGTTACATACCTACCTACATACTGATCCATAACATATTTGAACATGTTACGTTTATGGAAACAATGGCTAGTGAGAAGCGTTTAGTGTCTATTGTGTTAAATGCCTTAGTGATTAGGTATCTACTAGACAGTTCATATTTTGTGATCAGTGAATCTCACTAGACTAGCTTCACTCGGTAGGTAGGTAATTTAGGTATCTATAGTTTGGGGTCTTTGGTTGGGGACTATCAAGTCTTCGTCATTATTAGTTGTGGAGTTGTGGGTGCCACAGTCAGCAACGAAAGTCGGTGAACACATTTTTTTTTTAATTTTAGGTTATTATTGAACACATTATTTTATTGCACATTGGTCCTTAAAGGTCCTGTTTGTAAAAACGAGCGATGTTTCATTCAATATTGAAAAGAAAACCTTGTCATAGGTACCTACTCATAGAGGATCCTCTTTAGAATAACACTTTTTGTTGGTGACGAATTTCTTTAAAAACTGGCAATTATTGCTGAAAAGTTAGGAGATGGCCATAAAAGTTTTATTTTTTTGTGACAATTGGTAAGAATATTTTTTTTTTTACGAAATGAGCCTATTATTGACTATTTATTGTAAGATTTAAAAAGAAAACCTTTTTTAATAGTCATAATAGATTTTCAAATGCCTAAGAATGAGTCGCGCTTCGGGCCGCTTTTATTTATTCATCCGCCATATTATATTAGTAGTGCAGCCATTAATTCAGTACATTTACTTATTATGTAAATGGAGTAGATATATCATATACAGACATACTAGACTGAAACCCTAGCCATCATACGAATTACCTACGTCTTATCTGCCAAGTATAATCAGCTGGACATAGGTAAATATAAAATTATAGCTTTATTAGGTACCTACCTAGTCTTAACTTTGTTTGACAAGACCATGAGTAATGCCGAGTGGAGCTATAAAGATTCCATTTTGTCTGTATGTGACATGTGTATAGGTCAGTATGGTTATAAAAGACTGGCGAAAATTGCATCTGTATTCTGTTTACCTCAGCTTTTCGTTTCAATTAGGTATTCTCTAAGATACCGAAATGTGTTATAAAACCACTAGAAAAATGTCGCCAAAGTGTTCTTTTGTTGCTTAATACGATCAGTGCCGGGACTCCTCTTGGAGGGTTCACCTAGTCGCATATGGGATGCCCGGAGCCCTCGCGGAGGGCTAATTTTAAATGTAGGTTTTTATTAGCGAATGCAGCATTATAAACCGTGAAAATAAAATCTGATGTACCTATATTTTAACAAGATTTATTAGTACATGCGTCGGTTTTAAAATCCAGCATTTTTTTTTTGTTCACCTTTTGAAATAGATATTCACTAAAAAGTTAAAAGTTTGGAAATTACGTATAGCGACAAGACCCCCTGAAAATACAATTTTACTTCGTTTTACAGTGTTTTATAACACGGTTTTAAACCTAATGCCGTTAATCGTCCGCGATGGTTAACTTTAGCGCAAACGTAACCCTCCCGGAGGGTTCATTTCCAATATGTATGGCGGCATGGAGTACTTATGAGTTCTATGAAAGTGGAGTCGAAAGTGTTAACCCTTTCCCTTGCCACATGAACCACATAGGTGAGTTACATGGTGATTGTTTAACTAAGTTATCTATTGTGTTTGCTTTGCGGACAGTGAAAGTACTACTTATGTTTTTAAAGAGTTATTGACACTTGCCTAGGTTGGATAATACCTACTTAGGTCGGTTGGTACCACATACATCAATTTTCGAGTAGGTTTAGGAACCTACTCGTAAACTGATGTAGGTGGCTACCATTTCTATGGTGGCGACATATTAAATCCTTAGCGATTTAAAACATCTGCAAAAGTTCTAACATCATGGTAAATACGCCACCTTATAGGTAGGCACCTACTGATAAAACAAGCTTGCCTAGCAGCAATGCTATCAGGGAAAGTTTATGCAGAACATTTAGCTATCAGCTCCAATATAGAAACTTGCAAGGCCGTTCACATTCTGTCTAGTTTTTCGCACGCTACCTCACTTTCCCGATTTCCCTCCATTTGTAGTTTTAATGTGAAGGTAGTTACTAGTTGTGTTCAACAAGTTACATTGCACTTGTTTATAGTTACGTTGAATCGAAATGTTTTAGGTTTTACATATTTAGGAATATAGCTTTCTAAAAATAGTTTTCTACGTAGATAACTAACTTAGGTACAATATTAAATTATCGCTTGGGGTTTTTCTTTCATTCAACACTGCATAGATAATTATACTTAGCACAGCCTCCCCCACGCATCGAAACTACACAATCCATCTATCTACCAATAATGGTTTATCACAACATTAACTTCGGAGTTGCGTGTGTTTCCATCAAGCCAAGTAAAAAAAAAGCCCATTTTGAAGCTCTAAATGCCTTTTATAGAATCTTCATTTGTTCGTTCGATGCTTTATTCCGTATTGCCACGGCCAGACAGGGCTTGCTTGCTATTAACAGGGGGGCGATATCTGATTTGCCGCACTCCGTGTGGAATTTAGAAAGGTCACGACAAGTCACGCCTAATGGAACCCTTCTTTTCCAGTTTTAGAACGCTTTATTGTAGCCTTAGTAACTTTCAATCGTCTTTTCTCTAGTACAGCACAGCGTGTTTTACCTAGAGTACCTACACTAACTGACTATTTTTGTTATTAGAAATGCTTGATATCTATCTGGATATTTTTTGAATAAGTAGACTACCTACTGTTTTTAAATGGAAATATTCAAACTCATTCTAATTAGATGTTCAAACACCCAAGCTTAATAGCTGCCTAGTTGCAGCAAGGCCTGGCCTTGTCATTTCAGTGCCACCCGCACCTTGCACCATCGCCTGAGGTGTTTTACTACAAATAAGTTCTACTAAATTATTGAGTCAAAGAAAGCCTTGAAGCTTTTCACTTTGTAAATGTTTTCATTTTTAAACCCGACTCACAATAAACAACAAAAAAGTCATGGCTAAAAGCACAAGGTATCAAATATCCGTTATCAACAGGGTGTGGTCACAAGTGACGGTTTTCAAATTCCGTGAACTCGTTTGGGGAGCAAACGTAGCTCTTTAGCTATACCGGGTCAATTCCCATTTGGACCTTGGTAATTAACTGGATATCACTATAGTAACCGCCAGTTCACTTTACTTTATAGGTACCACGAAGTATCGTTTGCGGCTAGCCTAGCTTACAACTTGACTTGACCACTAGACGTCTGTCATCTCAAACATGACATCATTTTCAAGTCAATATAGCTCCATCATGTTAAGCGTGAGTCTTAACTCATTAGATACACAAATCACGTCCGATGATGAACGTAGCGCGATGAGTTGCGTTACTTGCCCTCCTATTGTGCCGTTTTTGACCAAAGCGTGTTAAGGACGACGTTGTCTTTGAACGATATTGAAGTAGTATTTCCTACAGTTATACTAATAGTTTGCTTAAAGGAACCTAGGGCTTATCTCTAAGGTGAATAATCAAGTTTCTCAAACCCGTTTCCAAAATTTTCCAACGTGTATTCTGATTTGATTTAGTCACGCGAAGGAAGCCCACAGAAACCTATGTCTAAGGGGAAAGTTAAATTATGCGAGCTTTTATTTTAGGGGCGTATGCTTATATTATATTTTTATAAGAATGACTCATTGCTGGAGGGCATTTATTGCGAGTTGTGATGGGGGTGACGTCAGCCTCGGTCACTAGGACACATGTTATTTAACGGGAACATAATATAAGCTACTTACGTACCTAACTAACCATATTATTTCGCTTATTGTGACGTAATTTAATTATAATTTTGTACTGTAATAATGTAAACACGTAGATTTCTGGATGTAATGCTCAAAAACATGTGGAAGTCAAATGGGTACTTACCTAACTCATAATTTTGATGTCCTTTCTTTTTGCCTTGATAAGATTAGATATAACTCGCTACATGTGTTGTTAATTTTATCAGCATTTGATTACGGTAGGTATCTCTATGACGGATTTCCTAGATAGTGTATGAAGTTGCAGTTTCAAAAGGAACGTCTCTGTTTTGTATATGAATAGGGCGGTGCAGGCCAGCTATGAGCTCACTGTAAACAGACCGCGCACATGCAAAGAGCTATGACCGGAATTGTATAAATATGGGTTAAAGCAAGAAGTAGGTCGGAGAGGTGCCACCAAGTCGACGACCTCCATTGTATGTATGGCTGACATAGATGCAGTATGTACCGTATCTATACAGCTGATGTGCGTATTCTGTGGTAGCTACCTTCCTTGGGTACAGACAAAACGACTTTTGTTATTCAAATAGGTAGCTTCATTTGCTACTTCGCCATTAGTTTAACACATTGCCATAACATTAAAATTATTATTTCTACAAATAGACACGTCCTGTCCTTGTGCTAGGTATGTATCTATTGAAATACCTACGCACTGCGACTTTTTAACTTTCAATAAAATCAACAAAGGCGTCACAACTAATATCAGTCAAGGACGCTCCATTGTGTTTATGCAAACTTCGAACCCTTAACTAAGTAAACGGTTATTATTTATTTGTAGACGCAGTTTTGTATTTCGTGTCTTGGATACCTACCTGGTAGTAGGAATCACGTAAACACCAACGGTCGACCTATTAATGACATTCATTAGGATTGATTTTCGTGGGTCGCAGAGATCTATTTCAATTTTGTGTGATTCATCGAGTCCTGGAACAAATCAAGTCCTATTTTATGATCAGCCTTGGTCTCCAGCATGTGTAGGTCAGATCACTTAATCTAGATATAATAGACGAGCACCCACAGTGACAATTCAGCGGAGGTGTAATAGCATATTGTTTCACTTAACCCCCACAAGCTTGTCAAGGAGTGATTAATGAATTTGTGTGTTTATATCCACATTGTCTTCAGGATTAGACTGGCCACCAAGGTCAGACTGCCAAATCAGGCATTAAACCATTTCCTTATTTGAATAAAACGGCTAGGTAATATACTTTTATTTGCGTTACCGACAAACCTGAAGAGACGTAGGAAGCAACTAGTACGTACCTAATGTAAGTTTGGAATCTCAGCTGATGTTTACAGCAAGTTGCCGGCAAATCGTTTCGTCGGCAAGGTCAGTGATGTAATTGCCGCTTTTAGCACTCGAACGTGAGCCACTACGAGTCGTGTTATCCTACGATATGCTGCGACTGCGATAGATATAGACAACTGTATGTTTGGATGTTTATATATGACATCATCCTCGTCCGTCATCCACTGCAATAGTGTTAATTGACCATAATAAATTATTCGAAGATTTAATGAATGTTTTTTTCCGTTTCATTACACGGACGAAATGACTAGGTCATTTAAGTTGCGTAGATGTGTTCGATACTTGGGTACCTAGGCTGACAATGATTCTCATAGGTCATAGCTAAGGTCCCTATGTACCTAATATCAGGCATAGGTAGGTACCTACTTGCTACCTACTGACGGAGTAAGTGGAGTCAGGTCATTTCTAGGTAAGTACTACCTATCCCAGCTTTTAATAACTGTGGAGTGGAACAGTCGTTTATTTGCATTAAGCAGTGATGACAACTCCAACAAAGCGGTGCCTCGTAGGTTTTACAAAAAAAAATCGAAGAGTAGATACCAACATTCTGTGCGTTAATTTAGGATTAATGATGTAAAAAGAAACCGGAAGACTGAAGAGCCTAACATCTTAGCAATAGGAACTCCTAGATCAGTTCAGGAGTCAGGGCCAATAATGCAATATCGATTTAATTGCCAAGTAATTAGATATCGTTGAAATCATCAACATTTATAGCAGAACCTAATTTGAAACGTATCTTCGTGGCTATTTATTCGAAATTACACTCTAGTAAGTAACCTAGTTACCTAAGGTCCGACCTTATTTCATTTTCACCAATTGCCGAAAATGCAATTCAGGCATAATTTCCTTTTCGTTTTAGGTCGAAAAAATACCATTTTCGGTCGGACTGCATCTACAGCCTAGTTGGTCTTGCAAGCAAGAAACTTACCCTGTCTCCCAAAAATACCTAACAATCGCTAAATCTTAAGTAAAATGATTTAATTATTATATTTGTTTTTTAATTTCAGTAAATAAATCAAGATGTCGGAAGGTGCACAGGCAGACGTCACGGTGGAGCAGGTGACGCAGGAAGTGAAGGACGTCAAGCTAGAGAACGGGACCGCTCCCGGCGCGACCAACGGAACGGCCAAAGCTGAAGCGATCTCGCTAAAGGTAATATTTATGAAAGAATTTTGATTATTTTAATAATTTACTGGGTAAGACCCTTGGTTTGGTATGGTACGCTATGTTCTATATTCGTTTTTGATTGATAGAGTCCGCGCCACCACTGAAGTCCGGCGGAAAATTGTGGAACTACCTTTTTTAAATGCATATTGATGCAATGACATAGACCAGCGTTTCCCAAACTATGGGTCGCGACTCACTGGTGGGTCGCGAGCGAATTACGATTGTAACTGAATGTTTTTATTTTATTTGAACAGCCCTTCATTCATGTATAGTTATGCCTCTTTTTTCTCCATGACAGATAGGAGGTGAGTCCCGGATTTTGAAGTTTTTGTAGGTATGTGGTTCGCTGTCCAATTAACTTTGGGAACCTTTGACATAGACACTAGCACAACACTAGCGAGCGCCGCGTCAAAAGGACTTCAGTGGTGGCGTGGACTTTAGTGTTTTTTTGGTGGAGGCTGGTCTTCGAAATCTACTGTGACAGTTGTAACGAATAAGGGAAAAATAGAAAGGATAGCGATTAGAAACACTTATCCCTGGATGCTGTCCTTTCTTTTCATAGAGGATATCCTTTGATTTTTTTATCGTCTTTATCTAACTAGCTTCTTAAATGTAATCAGTGCATGGCTGTTCTACGAATAGGTATAGATTCCTACAATAGTTACAGCAACAGTTTAGTAACCCGAAGCCATACGACCTCTTATGTAGTGCACGCAATCGTGCATAGACTTAAGTACCTACTTATCCACACCTAGATACCAGCCTTTGATCTGATCTAAGTATTTCTATATTTTCCAGGACGCGTTTAAAACATTCTCCAAATTCGGAGATATAAAATCAGATGGCAAAACGATAACTCTGTCACAAAGTGACAAATGGATGAAACAAGCAAAGGTGATCGACGGAAAGAAGATCACAACTACAGATACCGCGATTCACTTCAAGAAACTGAAGACTCTGAAACTTGGCATCGATGACTATCAGAAATTCCTCGAAGATCTCGCTAAAAGTAAAAAGGTAGAGTTGGAAGAAATTAAGAAGAAGCTCACAAGCTGTGGACAGCCAGGCTTGACATCACACGTAAGTTTTTACCGATGCATCTTCCATAACATTAAAAATCCTTGAGTTTTATCGATGTATAGTCAGTCAAGGCAGGTTAGGTGTAGACGTGCTGTTCAAGATATCAATTATGTAAAACAAATAATATTCCTCTACGTCACACATACAGACACACACAACCACAGAGCATGAAACTTTACGATCCGGTCTTGTCTTTTATAATTTTTAATGTTCTTGAATATAGTGAAAGTACCTACCTACTATGACTATACGACTATAAATGACTGCATTCTATGATACCTATCTATCATAGAACTGGTGGGATTTTGAAGTGAACATTTTTTTAGGCGCGTTGGGCGATTTTTGGTAGAGGGTAAACTTATAGATTCGCGTAGTGCTGGGCTATAGAATATAGATGGCGCTAATAGCCGTTTTAAGTATTCACTTGAACTGTCGGCAGTCCCCATGACAGCATTTTTATTTTATTTCCCCATTGCTGAACATTCATTGGTCTCATCATAGACGGCTAAAATAACTTGCATTAGGCAAGAGTTTCGAAATTATAAAAACCGCCGTTGGGTGTGTCCTATTCAGTAAAAAGCTTACTTATCGACATTTAACCAATTCCAGGTGGCCAAATCACCAGCAGCCGCAGCAGCAGTGGACCGTCTGACGGACACCAGCAAGTACACGGGCTCGCACAAGCAACGGTTCGACGAGACTGGCAAAGGCAAGGGAATGGCGGGCAGGAAGGACCTCGTCGAAGCCTCGGGCTATGTGTCCGGCTACCAGCACAAGGACTCTTACAACAAGTCCCATTAACCACCACCATGTTCACACGGCTTACAGTTACAACGTTTTAATATACCCGGGAGTCCGAATCCTCAAACCTGATGACTTCTTTTGACCAGGACAGGCAGATACAATTGTATAAGACAAGGATAGTTTCTTAACCATGAGAATCAGGATGTGAAAGCAAAATAGCTGTACGTATTTTGTTTTCGCGTTCTCTCTGAAATGTCTACCTTTTCATGTAGTCAATACGATCTATATTACAACACATGAGTGCAATCAATCGCCTTGCAATTCTTACCTACGAGTCTCGACTCTGGCATGGACATTCTCGCTTCTCGACAGTCGAGTAACTCTCCTCGTGTAAACGGAGCTTTGTTGTTGATGTCATCTAAGATCATTACCCAACGCTTATCCCAAGAAAAACCATTTGAAAGCTTCTCTATGCATCAATAAAACTTTTTGCAATAAGTACGAAATGATTGTACATTTTTTCTAAGTACATCGTACTAGATTTAATGCATTTAACAATCTAAAGCTTTGTATGTTGTGCGAAAGACATTCCTTCCTTAGAAAGTACCTATACGATACGTTAATTAGAGTAAGTTGGAACATTTTCCCGATATTTATCACTTGACTATTTTTGTCTAATCTGTTCGTCTAGTCGTGTGTAGAGTTAGATTCTTTACGAACTATTTAAAAATTTCAATGTATTTTTTAAATTGAAATGGTCATAAAATGATGGTATTTTTTGTATTGTATCTCTCGTATTTCCTAAAGTACATAAGTACTAAAAATGTATTGCAATAAATAGTACAAAACATCTTCTTCTTTATAATAAAAATGAAATTCTGTTCGTTGGTAAGCGAATCACATGAGAACGGCTGGACCGATTTGGCTATTTTTTGTTTTAAAATGTTCGTAATAGTCCGAATCAGGGTCTTACAAAAAGAAAAAAAAGAAAAATTGCCGGGAAAATCGGAAAACTAAAAGTGCATTTTCTATGGGAATTTTGTATGAATTATTGAAATTTGGACAGGACGTCAGTTGGGTCAGCTAGTCTACTACATTATTGTAAGTACAAAGTACGTACCAGCCTACGTAATGTACCCACTTACGTAAGGTATCTTAAAATGTTTCCTTTTATAACAACATTTTCGAAAGAATATTAATGTGTCATAATTATAACGTAAGTGCACGGTTATTTATAAGTTCTTAGATTCTTATTGGTTCTCAATATTAATACTGGTAAATATGCCTACTTTTAATATACCTACGGTAATGTATCTACTTTAAATTTATTTTGTTATCATTATTAATAAAATACATACATTATTCTATTGTAGTTTCCTTCAACAGTGGTGGGCGTATAAAATTAAAGGGAAGATCAAATGAGATGTCGATTGGTACAATTTATTTGACTTATAACTACAAATACATGTGTAAAGCACTAACATTTTATGAAATAATTAATAATCAATTATACATGGTATTATTATATGGTGGTACTATTAATTTTTATTTACTGAAAGCAAATAATCTAAGACTTAATTCACATATTGTTCGATTATTATAGTTAAACTTTACAATGTAATTATAATAACACAAACATTGACTGCTAGCCCTTACTACCTTCCGATATAATAATATATTGTTTAAATAAAAATTAACAAAACAAAGAATAGAATGCAAAACATTAAATAATAGGTACAGATACTTGTGCACGTCATACTACAGTCTGTCAACGAAAACCCGACTTTTCTGTTCATCGTGTTCAGGATTTACATAATTATACACAGATTAAATACGATAATTATACGCCAATATTAGGGTAAATTCTAGAAGAAGTTCTAGTTTTACGCACACACAAACCAAACGATTGGACAGGACTAGCCGATTGTCTTTTTCGAGGTTCCCGAACTTGTTAATACTAATTCGAGTCACTTGCAATGCAGTAAAAAACATATAAGCTAGCCAGACCCCCTTAAACGGCATTGAAATCCTACCTACGCCTGTGAATCCATGACAAAGTTCGCAAATTGCACCACAAAGCGCTATAAACATAATTTTAGGTATCATTATCGCGTAAATATTTTTCAAAACGATGTTTTATTAAAAACTATAACTTCTTCATTAATGGTGGCTATATTATTCAATTGTCTCGAAAAAATCAGTAAAGTCGCGGTATTCGTGTAGGTACACTATAAAAATCTTTGTTTTTTACCCGACTGCAAAGAAGGGTTATTATCTTTATTCAGAACACATGCCATGTACTATCAACATGAGGAATGCTGTAACAAAAGTAAGGCTTCACCGTCACTCATCAAACCTTCATAAAAATTCAGCACCAAAATTATTTTTGTGGATTATAATTATGTACTCGTAGTAATTACCTTAACTTATTTTTTGTTAATGAGTGATTTTATTAGTAATGATTTGTTTAGTAGCTAAATATGGCTGTTTGGGACTTCACAGCACGCTCAATGCTCGTTAAGAGCTTGTTGCCCTTGGCCTGCGTGTTACGGATGTACATCAACGTTGCTTTAATAAACAGCGTCGATAGTGGAATGACGCGATGAAACCAACAGTGAATGAGTGACGACGAATGTTTGATAGCTATTCAGAATTCATTTATTAATATATCAATGAAGTCAGTCTACAATTCTAAAAGTTAGGCAATATATTTGCATTTATTTTATACGATTCGGTACAATATTAGCCTTGGGAAGTCTTCACTATCTTTAAACTTGGCTCATTTAAATATGGAAATATCGTAAACGAGTTTCTTTGATACATGATTTTATGTAATAGGTGTATATCTCAATGTATGTTATTACAAAGACGTGCTATGAGTAAAAATATTTTTAAACTTGTTGTGACAAATTCGCCGTAGAACTGAACTGAATTATCTACAGCAGAATTTCTGATATATCGCAATAAATAATTAAAAGTGTCGTAAATACTGATATATCATATTTCCAATTCCATTTATGTCGAAAGTTTTTCGAAAATACAAATATTTACAATTTGCTACATATTTAGTAGTTACATATTTATTTTATAGACAGAATTGCAAGCTGAATATCATGACAACTTCAATTATAAAAAATCTGCAAATAAATAACCTAGAAGGCAAAATAATATCACCTTGTATAAATAATACCCTTTTCTAAATTTTGAACATTTAACGTAAATAAAAATTATAATAATCTCATAGCTTTTTATATTGTGAATTATATTAGGTATTGCCACTGAAGAGCAACGCTAGAGAGGATGAGTAAGAAACGAACTGTTATTAGTTTATAGCACATGCATAAGGATTTGAGATTCCTTATTATAAGGCTTATCCATTGCAGTATAAATACATACTAACAAACTATTTAACACATCATTGCAAGAGATGAACTAGAATCCCAGATAAAACACTGTTTGTCAAATATGTATCCAACAAGATTAAACTATT
Source organism: Agrochola lota (assembly GCA_947364205.1). Taxonomy (NCBI): domain Eukaryota; kingdom Metazoa; phylum Arthropoda; class Insecta; order Lepidoptera; family Noctuidae; genus Agrochola; species Agrochola lota. Next base: position 11,812,881 of record OX376236.1, read on the forward strand.
CAAAAGCAGTGCCAACATCTACTGCTTTAAGAATAGGGCATAACTTACCTACACTTTATTCGATTTAATAACACAATTTTCTTCCCAAGATTACTTTAGGTACATTTAACGCAATATCAACGCCAACAATTCATCAAATAGAACAAACTCGGCTCTATATTGAGATGGTTTAAATATACTTGGCAAACCAAGCTCTTATAACAATGCTATATGGAATTGAGAATTTTCTATATAATATATTTTCTAGTCATACAAATTTTATCACAAAGTCGAGTGACTTGACGGTTTACATTGGGCCCTCAATGGTGCTTACTTTCATAGCGAAGTAGTAGACAGCTCGACTGCCGAGGATTAAGGCTAGCAAGAAGCCACCGACGTAGGCGACGTAGATGCCGCCGCCGTGGCTCTTAGCGGCCGAGAGCGTGCCCAGCGTGACGCCCAGCGCGATGGCTAGGAACACAAGCGACAACACCGCGAAGATGGCGCCGCGCACGCGAGCCATGCGCGCGCCCACCGACGACACCTTGCGGCAGTGCGGACATCGCACCGGCGCATTCTTCAGCAGCTGATACTGGAACAGCACCAACAAAAATATTACACATCCATACATACGAATACATAAAGTGACGCCTTTTTCCATGGTGATAGGCAGAAATTTCAGAACGACCTGCTACGAACCTCACATACTGCTTTTACTTTGTTTACGTTCATACATCTGGATATACAAGCACGTTGGTTGCGAATACTACGCACCTGACTTTTCTGAAGAATATCACCAATAGGCTGCTTTTCCACCAGAGATGTGCTATGCTACGTTGCTATGGATGCGTGTGACATCGACCAATCATATTCATTCGCTATGTGGACCAATGAATATGATTGGTGGATATCAAACGCATCCATAGCAACGTAGCATAGCACGTCTCTGGTGGAAAGGCACCAATAATGTCCTTCTAGTCTATGGCGTCCCCTTCCGGCGTCTCCACTCGCATCTGCCTTGTAAATACCTTTTGTTAGACGCCTTTCATTCATCCTCTCAACATGACCCAACCATCTAAGCATACTTTTTCTTTTATACTTACATAATTAATATTTATCTCAGGTCAATGACCTTAACGAACTCTCTATGTGTAAGTATCTATATCTAATAAAATATGTATGTCATAGTAGTGGAGATAATAATGTTTTGCCATTATCAAACTAGGAACATAAATATGACACATTCATACTCACACGAATGCATAATGGAAGACAAGATACTTTGTTATATTACAAACAAAAAATATAAGAATGCTGTATCTTTTTTTTTTGTAATCATGTAAACAGTATCGGTTTTATTTCTAAACCAATTTAATGATGCCATAGAAATGCTAAGGACATTTTGTGGTTAATTGATGAACAAGTAGGTTAATTGATGCACTTAATACATTGCCAATAAGGTCACACTTAGGTACCTACTATGCACCCTTTAGAAATTATTATTTTATTTATTTTAAAATTATAAGCTAATAAAAGGAAATTGATTTGATTAAAACAACAGGACAGGAGTAAGAACACTTCAGAGGACAAATTGAAGTTTTACACAAACTATAGTGATGCAACAAATACAACTTTTACGAATACGAATATCTATTGTACTATTTCGATTCTACTATAGCTGCGGTCTGCACGCAATTATTAGTCAAAGAAGGTGAAAGGCAATTAAACATGCTAAGTAATACAAATATTTTCATATAAATTAATGATAAAAATTTACTATAGGTAATTTTTTATTTAAAAAACATAAAAGTTGCAAGTTTTTTTGGCGACAAACGATTGCTTTTTTCTGTCTGTGTATTTTAGTACAAAGGCGATAAAACACAGAAAATTTATTTCTAAGTAACTGATCCTTTTTAGCTAAGTATGAGCCCACTCTTACCAACTTATCTATAAACAAAAACTAAAAGGTCGCCACAATTGCTGACCATCTGTGGATGTATACAAAAGATAAAGAGGGTTTCATAATTTTATAAAATTAAATGAATCTTTGTGTCTGTCACCTCGGTTGCATAGCCAAATCTATAATTATGGAATTTCTAGGCAATCACTAATTACGAATGTCATGAAAGTATTCGGCGAATACGAATATTCGGTAATTTGATTGTATTCGGCAAATACTAATATTCGTATTCGTTTCATGTTGCATCACTAACAAAATGCATACAATGAAGTTTTACACACAATATGTACTGCAATGCTAAAATCTCCTAAAAATGCTTGACCAAACCAATTTGAAATGTTTATAAATAAACATGAAAAGTGATAAATATTTAACACCCTGAGTGTAGAACAGTTGTGAAAATGAGTCTATTTGTTGTAAGATTGTATTCACAACAAGACTTGTATTTTTGCATTTGTGTCAATAACCAGATATGGTTAATATTATTATAGTGACTAGTCATTGTCATTAGTAAATATTTTTTTAACTACTGAACTTGCTTTAGTACTGTTCGTGGTTTATTTTAATGGCTAGAATATTTTATGCATAGAAATAATTTATTGCTTTTTCTGCACACTGCAGTTGCTTCTTTTGTTGCTGTAAAAATTAAGTACTGAAAACATGTTAATGCAATACTAGGAAGGTGACTTTAATTATTTATATTTTTTATTTTTACACTAATTCATTGTTTCTGTTATTTCTAATATTTTCTAACAATGGTAACAAAATGCAATAGTGTGTATACCCACAGTGTAGTAGCATATGTGAGGTCCGACAGAGGTTACCATTATAAAAAAATAGTTGTATTTAATATGAAATCATAAGCAAGAATATTTGATCTTTTTAAGTTGTTAAGTTAAATCATTTTGAAATGGCAAATCCTGACGAATATTATAAATGAATGGGAAAGTGAGTTTTTTGTTTGTTACGCTTTCACCTTAAAACGGATGAACGGATTTGGATGAAATTTAGCACACAGATAGACAATGTCCTGGGTAAAGCCATAGGCTTTTCATCTTGGTTCGCAGGCAAGTCGTGAGGAACAGCTAGTATTTAATCATTCTAAAATGTAGTTAATTGAAATAATGAGGCCCAGATAAAATATTTTACCTTTAACTCAAACTACTTTGATTTGACAGTATAAACAGGGTGCATTTTTGAGATGGGTCAGTAAGGGCAGCTACTTTAACTGTTGTAGCTACAGGAAAACAGTCCTAGGAGACTGGCCTTAACTTTTTGAGACATTTTGATCTGCATTTACAGTTTTTTTTTTAACTGTACAGTCAGGAAGAAAAGAGGAAGTATTCAGTATTTAGAAAATTATAATTTTATTTTCTTTGAGAACAAAATAGTTTGTTGCTGCAAATGCTGCAAAAAAGTTTTTGCGAAAACAGCCCATTTTCTTGCTGACTGTACATGTTTTTTAAAATCTGTAAATGCAGATCAAAATATCTTCAAAGACGTGTATGTTGTGATGAAAACGTTTTCCTGTAGCTATAACGGTTAAGGTAACTGTGCTTACTGCCCCATCTCAAAAATCCATCCTGTAAATTTCAATGTTTAAATGGCTCAACTTTATGGCAAATTCACCTTTAAATTATTATGCTAAGTATGTAGATTTTTACTCTTGTGATTGTACATACCAGAAATGTGTCCTGACAGTGAGCACATATGACCCTGCACATGCCAGGCAATGTTGGCACAGGTGGAGTGACAGGCGACGGGGCCAAGTTGATGATCCTCTTGCAGTCTGCACGGGGGCATGCAATGCGCTGTGATGATGACTTGCAAATTAACAAGCAGTTGCAAGGGCAGCGCACATATTTCTTGCCGGGTGGAGCATTCCTTATAGGCTGAAAAAATAAAACATCCATAAACCAAGTAAACTTTAATCTGCAGTGTTATGAGTCAGTGAACTGATTAATAACAAGAACAAACAAAACTTTGATAAACAAAGAAAGGAATTACAATATAATCATAAGATAGTCACGATAAGTGAGGCATTTTGACCTAAACTTATTTGTAGACTTGAAGAGTTTCATTAGTAAAAAACTAATAAGTTTGGCGTAAACTACTTACCGTGGCTTCGTTGCATTCTGAACACTTGACAACATGTTGTTCTCTCTTCCCTGAGATGTCGATCATAGCCTGGCACACGCGGCATGTTACCATCGGCATTCCCGCCTGCTGGTATGGTGGAGGAAGCTCGTCAGGTCCGATAGGAGATATTGTGCTGACATTTACCTCCTCTGTCACACAAAAACATTACATTCGCGTATTAGTTATGAAGTTAGAAATACATAACCAATCATGTAATAACTGGTAAATCTGTTGCACAACACAGGCATTTCAATGAACTACGTAGCGGCTGCTTCGAATCATCTTACTCCATTGTTTAGCAACAAAAATCACAAGAAGTATTAGTTGAATCATCAGCTGTCAAAACAATAAAACCAATTAAATACTTACCATCCCTTAGTAACGGTTTAGTTTCACTTTGACCGTCCCCCATTATACAAAAATGAATCTTTTGATACTTTATTATGCAAATATCCAATAATTAAATCACGATTTTTGACGAAAATATGTACTCGTACTGCAATCCTCGAAACTTGATTTTTACTTTTTTTTTTTTACTTAAACATTCTTGGATACTCGGACTTAAAGCCACAGTGAGATAACAAATTGTTCCAAAATACAAAATAAAACCATTTCGGGTTTTGACTATAAATTAACGTTAGCACTTTGTTAAACGAATAGAATCAAAAATAAAATTGTGCTACGCAAAATGTTATGAATAATATCATACTACTGCTGCATGAAGTACTGTGTAAAAAAAAGTGCTCTGTGGTAAAACCATCATAGGATTTATGGGATGCACAGACCAAGTGATGTTCTGTGGACCAAGTAGTAGGTACATGGGATACCTCATGCCTGCCCTGATTGTTTGGCACACACGGGACAGGCGCGAAAACGCGATTCTAGTAGAAATTTTTTATTTCAATGAAGGCTTCATGGAAATTATTCTACCAGAATCGCGTAGCACCGTCGCGTCCCGCCACCATTGTCGGCGTGGGCCACAGAGTACTTTTTATGGCGTGGGCGTCGTATCGAGCCCACAGACCATATACATATACTGTACGAGGTCGCGCCTTTCTGCGGAGCCTACAATACTGACTATTACTGACGACTCTTTATGTATGTTCAATGTACTCTGTGCTGTGCTGTAGGTTTCAATAATTGGGTATTAAAACACGTACTTAACCCAACAACCAACAACAGTGAGCTGTGGATAAAAGTGTTCTGTAAGAGTGACTGACATCACTATCAAGTACTTCTTAATTCCATGCTGACACCCTATTCGTCAGACTGTCAATCTCTATCTCTCTCTTGTTGTCAATGTCATTGTCATGTGTAATGTTGGTTGGAGGCATTGGAGGTTATGTGTTGTGTATTCTGCATGTGATTATAAAGTTCTAATTACTTTTTGAATAAAATTGTTCTTGCAATGGCTAGCAAAGTGCACAGAGTTCGTTACTATAATCCGAAACCGCAACCTATCAACTGTGTTTCATTTAATAAAACAAACAAACACATCGCCGTTGCGAGGTAATATATCGACCAAAATAATGCAATGTTTATGTTGTCATTTTTAAATCATTTATATTAATTTTGGTTTTTATTGCAGAGGAGATGCCTCTATTGAGATATGGGACTTAAACTATGCGCCGTATCTCGTCAAGTTCATTCCTGGTGTGAAGAATGGTTCCGTGGAAGCACTTGGTTGGGTGAAGGATAGGCTGCTGTCAACCGGTCTCGGGGGTGCCTTGATTGAATGGGATTTAGAGAAACTATGCCTGAAAACGACAGTGTTGCTAACAGGCTATGCAGCATGGTGCCTAGACGTGAATCCAGATAACAGTCTTGTAGCAGTGGGCACTGAGCAAGGATATGTGAACCTATACAGTGTAGATAACAATGAGATCATTTACAACAAGTTATTTGATAAACAGGAAGGCAGAATATTGTGTTGTAAATTTAGCAACACAGGCAATGTGCTTGTTACAGGTATGGATTCTTTGGTTAAATATAATTATTTATGTTTTGGTCACCTTTCACAAAACTGTATTTATATAACATAATTATTAGGCAATGAGTACCAAATAATCCAACAAATTTTAATTGAAAACTGTTTATTTAACAAATAATAAATTATATATAATATAATAATAATAATTATATGTTTCAGGCTCAATAAACACAATACGTGTGTGGAATGTGGAAACGGGACATGCAATAACCCGCATGTCAGTGAGTCGACGAGGCAGAGAGGTCATAGTGTGGTGTCTGGGAATTCTCTCTGATAACACTATAGTGTCCGGAGACAGTCTGGGCAGACTTATATTTTGGGACAGCAATCTTGGTGATCAAGTAAGAATATAATATTCTAACTTGTAAAATTTAAAATACAACAGTCTATCCATGTGTGATTTGTAAATATTGTAATACCCACTACCAAATAATTGGTTAACTGATTTTTAAAACTGGTTCGGGATTCAACGGTGGAGGTTGGGGTGGAACAGTGAAATACTGAGACATATCTTGTTTACCCATTACATTAGTTACACCTTTACTACTTACTAAAACTACCTTTTGGAAGGGGCGACTAGAATCAATTCAATTTTTTTTAATTTTTGACATTCAAAAGTGCCTTGCAAGGGCCTATTTGAAATATATGATTTGACTTTGACTTTGTGCAAAATCATATACAAAAATTCAAAATGAAAAACCATTCTATATCTAGTACATTAATTTCAGCTTGAATCATACTCTACTCATAAAGCGGATATACTGTCAATAGCTGTGTCGGATGACGAGAAGAGTCTGTTCTGCAGTGGAGTCGATCCCGTCATCATGAATTTCATCAAAGTAAACAAGAACAATGGAAAGCAGACCGAGGCTCAGTGGGTGAAGAATGTGCAGAGGAATATTCATGAACATGATGTCAGGTAGGATTACTGTTAAATCCTGTTTCTTTCCTAGTTTCATTTAACCAGGTTCATATGAAACATATTTATTTATTTATTTAACTAAAGTGAGTAAACTATTTTGTCTGTTTGTGATTTGAAATTACAATTCTTTGTAACTTTATTTTATAATGTACAAGGGCAGATCTATATATAAGGGCTTTTTGAGCTGCAGCCCAGGGCCCCATGGATATAAAGGCCCCCCAGCCCCTATTGAAGACAATGGACAATATTGTGGATAAACCGTGACGTTAAACCCATGGTCTAATAAAACTAACACATGGACTAAAAACTAACACACCGGGACTAACACATGGTTACGCCACTATCCAGTTGCCACTCTATTGCAACGAAACCCGATTAAAATTAAAATTAAAATTCAAAAGTCATCAGTCAACGTCAAAATTACATAAGACAGTCCCCCAAAACGCCCACCCTTCACCACTTCCTAGTGCATTAGCTGGGAAGAAGAAGTGGCGCAACAAACTCCCCAGCAGCACAGCTGTCTGTTCAGTTAGAAGAACAAAAAAATAAGATTCTATATAATAGTATTCAAAATAATTTAGATAATTTAGATTACGCAACACAAAACATAATTTAAATTATTAGCCATATGTTAGCTAGCACATGCCAATATACCACACAAAATCATCGAGAACTATACTCAGGCAGAAATAAAAACTAAACGTAAACAGAACTTAATATCTAAATAAAAGCCTCCAGGCATAAAGGGCGTGCCCGCTTACATATAGTTGTAACTGGAAGTTATAAATGATAAACTAGGACCATCGAGATAAAATAAATAAAACAAACAGTTAATTACTAATAACAATAACTAATATGATAAATTTTCGAGGTCACTAGCTAACCACATATTGCAATACAACTCATTAGAAAAAACATTGTAATGAGTAGATTATGTCAACAATAAATTGAAATAAAATTAAAAATAGCTTGACTTATAAAGTCAAATAAAAAAAATACAATTACATAAACTCATATAACTTGTCAGTAGGTAATCTGGAGAAAGAACATAAACATTGTCTTGAGTTAATCACAGCGACCAACTATTCTTATCATTTAAGTAGTCGTTTATAGAATAGTATGCCTTTGAACAAAGCTTGGATTTTACTTTCGTTTTAAACGCATTAAAAGGTAAATCTAGCAAAGAAGAGGGTAGCTTGTTATAAAAGGTTATACCAAGCCCAACAAATGAGTTATGAACCTTATGAAGCCGGTGAAAGGGAGCTCGTAGTTTGTCCTTATTTCTAGTGCTAACATTGTGAAAATCACTGTTTTTAGTGTATAAGTGTATATTTTGCCTAATGTATAAGATGTTGGCGAAGATGAATAGGGACGCCACCGTGAGGATACCAATATCTTTGAAAAAATCTCTCAGAGAAACTCTGGTACCTAGCTGGTAAATAGCTCGAACAGCTCATTTTTGAAGGACAAATATATTTTGAATATCAGCAGCTTTGCCCCACAGCAGAAGACCGTAGGACATAACGCTATGAAAATAACTAAAATAGACTAACCGAGCTGTATCGACGTCAGTGTATTGTCTTACTTTCCTGACGGCGTAGGCGGCCGAACTGAGCCTTCCCGCTAGGCTCGATATATGTGGGCCCCACTGAAGTTTGGCATCTACTGTTATGCCCAGAAAAACTGCCGAGTTTACAGACTCAAGCACCTCTTTATCTAAGACGATGTTGGGTCCTAGATTTCTAACATTAGGTAGGGCGAACTTTACACATTTCGTTTTCTTGGCATTGAGAACTAGGTTATTTGTCGTAAACCAATCCGTAACCATTGAGAGAGCACTGTTTACATCGTCAAAATCTTGTCTATTCCTGTCTACTTTAAAAATAAGAAAGGTATCATCTGCAAACAGTACAACTTCACAGATACCCTTTAAATAGAATGGTAAGTCATTGATATACACTAAGAACAAGAATGGACCTAGTATTGAGCCTTGAGGTACACCTAACTGAAGTGGTAGACCGGAAGATTTCACACCATTAACATCTACACATTGGGACTTATTATGTAAATAAGAAATTATAACGTTGAGAGCTTCGTTTTGAACACCGTAATGACGCAGTTTACGCAAAAGCGTGTCATGGTGCACGCAATCAAAGGCTTTGGAGAGGTCCCAGAAAACCCCAATAGCATTTTGCGAGTTCTCCCATGCGTTAAATATGTGTTTCAGCAGAGCAACACCCGCATCTGTAGTCGAACGACCTTTTGTAAAGCCATATTGTTCATTATGAAGGAGGCTATTTAAATTAAAATGTCTAAGTAACTGCTTGAGTATTAACTTTTCAAATATTTTGCTAAATGCTGGTAAGATAGAAATAGGCCTGAAATTGCCAACGTCGTTTTTATTACCTGATTTAAATAGTGGTATGACTTTACTATTTTTCATGAGGTCAGGAAAAGTTCCTAAATCAACACATTTATTAAAAGTAACAGCTAGATAGGGGGCTACGATGTCTATTATATTACTTAAAAGTTTAATGGAGATGCCCCAGTAATCACCAGTGTTTTTAGACTTGAGTGTGTTAAAAACATTAACTACATCACGAGGCGTTACATGTTCGAAGCTAAATAAGGGACTATTTTTAGATACACTACTAAGCAAAAGGTTTTCAGCTTTAGACGGGGATGAATTTAAGGAGCGAGTCGTAGTTACAGGTATGTTGGCAAAAAACTTATTAAACGCCTCGGCTACGTCAGCTGCTTTATTAACTAATTTACTGTCGACCATAATCTCAAGTTGTTTATCTTGTTTAACCGACTTACCCGTTTCATTGTTAATAATTTTCCAAGTGGTTTTTACTTTATTATTGGATTTTTTAATTGTATCGCTTAAAAATTTAGATTTAGCAAAAACACAAACCTTTTTAAATAATTTTGAATAATTTTTTACATGCTCTAGGAAAGGAGTATCAAACCTGATTTTTTTCAAACCATATAACTCGTATAGTCTCGCTCTACTTTTATAAATTCCTGGAGTAGCCCATTGGTTAAAGCCAACGGAGGTGCCATTAATTTGAATAGTTTTGGCCTTGAAAGTAGATTGGTACTCTTTTTGCACAACATCAAAAAGGGCTCCATAGATTTCATTGGGATTCTCGTGTTCTACTATAGATGGCGTAATTCTATTAGCTATATTATTTTTAAACTTATTGCAACGACTAGCTGTATAAGGCCTGCATTCTATTTTATGCGGCTTTTTATGTAATGACATGGGGAAGCTAGCTAATAAACCACAGTGGTCAGACGTTAAGTCACTTAACACTATTATATTTTTGGCATCACAATCACTAAATATATTATCTAGACAAGTTGAAGAAGATGCTGTGATCCTAGTAGGTTCAAAAAACAAATTTATTAAATTATAAGACCTAAATAGATTAAGGAGTCTCATACTTAATGGAGTAACATCTAAAATATTAATATTAAAATCTCCACATAAAATTATACTTTTATTAATTGATTTTAACCTATTGAGTGAATCCTCCATTACCGATTCGAAACTAATAAAATCACCAGAGGGGGGTCGATAAACGCAAATTATAACGTATCGCTCGAGTTCAACACAAGACAACTCAATAGTGCGCTCGATGGAAAGATTAACTAAATCTAAACGTTGTTTACATTTCAACTTGTTTGAAACAAGAACTAAAGATCCACCGAAAGGAAAGATTTTCAGAAACCAAAGCTTTTAAACAGTCGTTTCGTGTGTCTAATCAAACGGAACAATTCAATTTAAACATGGTATATGTTTAAATTGAATTGTTCCGTTTGATTAAATGTCGTTTAAAGAAAACACATTTAGGACAACGATGCCAAACTAACGAATAAACCATTTATCATTTCTATCCATAGATTGTGATTTAACAAAGGCTTTACGATTACGGATGTGAGCAACTGCTGACCAAATAAAGGAATTTACAGCACAAAAATGCAGAAAGGTTACTTTATAAGTTATGTAACATAACTATACATACCTGTTGATTTCTTTTGCAATAATGTCTTACAGTTGCTGTTTGTGGCAAAGTACAATCAATAAGTAAAATATTTTAAGGCTCGTGCGAACTGGCGCGACGACGTCATTCTGCGATATAGGTACCTATATCTGTAGAACAATTCTATGAAAACGCGCGCGACACAACACACAGGAATGGATTGTCGTGCCGCGACATAGAAAGTACTCTCTTGTGTCGCGTTAGTGTGAAAGGTTGCATGGCGATAATATCGCAGAATCGCCACGTGACAAATCGCGCCAGTCTGTCTTTACTGTATCTTCCTACTTCCTACTGTATCTAGGACTTTATTGTATCTTTTTTTTTCTTATACCGCTACCTAGTTCATCATTGTCGAAAACAGTTTTGTGATAAAATGGTAATTCGTTGATTAATTAGGTAGGCCCCCAAGTAATATTAGCCCAGGGCCCCACAATATCACGATCCAGCCCTGACCATGTAACTTTGTCCCTTTGACACTTGCCTTTTAATTTAATAGGGTGTCAGGGACAACGAGCTGTATTTAGCTTATGGTTGCAAAACACCTGTATTCTGTACCTACCTATAATCCACAATGAAAAGTATGATTGATTGATATTCCTAAGTGTTTGTAACTATTTTCAGAGGACTTGTCATTCATGGTGAAAAGTTAATCTCAATTGGTGTTGATGGCTACCTCACGTTCTCGAGCTATCCGCCGAAATGGGTGATGAGGCTGCCACCCATGACACCAGCGCCAAGGTCTTCAGTTTGCAGTCGAAAGAAATTACTACTTTTAAGGTAACTTTTTCTATGGGTCATGCATGAAAGAGCCTTTTTAGGGTTCCGTAAACAAGGAACCCTTATAGTTTCCCCATGTCCGTCTGTCTGTCTGTCTGTCCGTCTGTCTGTCCGCGGCTTAGCTCAGAGACGGTTAGTACTAGAAAGCTGTAGTTTGGCATATGTATACATATTCATCATGCCGACAAAGTTGTAAAATAAAATATAAGAAAACATATTTTTTTTAGGGTACCTCCCCTACACGTAAAGTGGGAATGTTTTTTTTTTTCTCATCTACCCCATGTTGTGGGGTATCGTTAGATAGGTATTTTAAAAATATTGTGAGTTTGTCTAAACCATTTTTGGATTCAGGGATCCGTTTGGCCGGTTTTTTTTAGGTTCCGTACCTGAATAGGAAAAAACGGAACCGTTATAGTATCACTCGTGTATCTGTCTGTCTGTCCGTCCGTCCGTCTGTCACAGCCAATTTGCTCCGAATCTAATGGGCTGATTAGCTTGAACTTTGGTACACACATGTATTTCTGTGACTCAAACACGGACGTGTAACGTAAATAAATGAATTTTGAATATGGGGATCACTTTGGGGGGTAGATAAGAAAATTCAAATAAAAGTTTTGCAAACTGTACCGTGTGACATATCAAATGAAAAGCCTTATTGCGAGGTTATCAAATACTTTTTTTTTATAATTTTAAAATAAATACTTTAAAAGATAGAAAATAGATGACCAGTGATCGGAGTAGGTAGATTGAACTGGGGTCATTGATCCGAAACGTATATATTACTATGGACATTCCTCCGGAATTGGTGGATTATTAAAAAAAAAACGGAACTTATGTAGGAATTGTATTCTGCCAGAGTGGAAGGAGTCATTTGATGATTTGCCATCCTCAAAAAAAAGGTAGGAATTGTAATAAAATGAGCAATTTTATTCTTTATTATTCTTCCTATTTTTTTTTTTGTCACGATTTGACAAAACCTAATTTATATCTATCTATAAAAGATCTAGCTATCTAGCTATCCTAGGCTAAAAATAAAAAATAAATATTAAAGCTTCGATCGGAATTCGATTGTTTTTATTATTCAACAGATAAATAATGAATTAATTTAGTTTTGATAACTTCCTTTAAATTTTGAATTGAGTAGTAATAATATCACTACCAACATTAACAATATTTAATTGAATCCGGAAATACCGGAATTACTTTCCGGAAAAATGGCTTATCCATGTTATTCTTTCTGTGTGCATTTATGATACAAGTACTAAAAATCAATCTACCTACTCCGATCACTGTAGATGACAATTGACCATTCCTTATCACCGAAACTACAAGCCCTATAATTTTGAAAATAGTTCTATGCTTACTTAAAGATAACAGGAAAACATATAAGAAGTCTAAAATAACATGGTCATTCACTCAATATTGTGCGTACAAACTTACATTTGCAGTTGGAATGTATGGGGGAACATGTTTTTGAACTACAATGTTAAGTTTGTTCTTGTGATAAATTCCCAACTACGGAACCCTTCATTGTGCGTGGTCCGACACGCACTTGGCCGGTTTTTTTACAACAACAATCACTTCTTATAAAACCTCTTTTAATTGCTTCATAGAATTTTAGAGGTGTGTTATGTCATGTCCTTTACTGCCTCTTGTAAACTTGTAGAAATTTCTCAAATTTTCTCATTCATTTTGCAGGTACAGCAGTCATCTAGAAGTATGGAAACTAGGCTCATACGCAACCAACAACAATGGTAATGTGTTGGTCACTAACTTTAATACTATACTAGATAGCAGTCACACGGAAAACAACGAGTTAGAACAAGATTCTACTATAGATATAATCAACAGAGCTAAGGCAGAAAATACACAACAACAAAGTTTGAAACTGACAGAAAAGCCTGTGAAGTTAGTGTCTATTCAAACTAAAGAAAAGAAGCAAATACGATGCTGTGCACTGTCGCCTAATGGAGAACTAGTCGTGTATTCAACAGCCAGTGATGTCAGGATGCTCAAATTAGATGCTGTAAGTATCGCATGGAATGGGTTCATTCCATAAAATTATTAATATAGTTCATGTTGCAAGGTTGCAGCTATGGTATAATAATATACTTCGCCAGGTATAGCATACCGAAACACAGTGGTCACGTGGGTAACACAAGTCTACGTCATCACATCTGTGTTACCAGAAGTTTGTAATAATAACTCCCTAATCACCTTTATTACCTGTGCGAATCCGATAAAACAATGAAAGGTTTTAATTAACAATTACGTTGGTTTATGTTAAAATTGAATTGTTTCGTTTGATTAGAAACACGAAACGAAAATTTAAATGCTTTGTACATATTTTTTAACAGAATGGTAGCTGATAATCTTTCCTTAATCGTGTTTTGTTGCAATAAAGTGGCAACTGGATAGTAACGTAAGCATGTGTTAGTCCTAGTAATGTCAATTAATGCGATTTCTCATAAATTTCATTAGCATGTGAATTCATGAGTCGTAGCATGCTAATTGCTATTGCTATGCTAATTGCTAATAATGGAGTATGTGAATTTTGTTAATATGCGAATTAAATTATTATTAACAATCTCGCATTCATTCAATATACAACCCTAAGTACGCGCAAATCAAAGAAAATAAGATAACAATTGCTTAACCCATTCTTCGCAAGTTCGCAGCACTGCTAATAAAGTTCACTCGCGAACGAGGTCACGGTTACGTAAAACCGATAGATTTAGTATTCCCGACTTCCCATGGGTACGACGGAGAGCGCACGCTACCGCTGCGTGCGTCGACGCTCTGACGTATGATAGTATAAAAAAGTACAAAGCGATAAATTCACTTAGCACTTCACAGAATTTCGCAACTACATTTCATTTGCTAAATGCTAAATGAGCATTCGCATGCTAACAATGAATGCGAATGCTAATTAATCCATCACTAGTTAGTCCCGGAATGTCAGACCTTGTTTTATTAGCCCATGATTGCAACCTAGTCATTCAAATAAAAAAAGAACTACAATAATCTATGCTATATAGACCATCATTTTTATTTTTGTAGTTGTACATGGTTGAGTGTTAATACTTTGAATCGTACCCGAATAAGTACGCTACTTTGGCGATTGATGTCGATTATTAAGTAACAAGGAATTTACTGAGCTGCACTTCAATTGCCTAATCACACCTTTATTCCCCGAAGACCTAGGCAGGGTTGTATAATACACTCATAATATTTTTGCCAGTTACGGATATCGTAAATAGTAATTTTCCTGCAATCATTCACTGCCTTTTCCACACTCAATTCGTCTATGTTTTGGCCTTCTTCTCCCTCTCCATCCATCCACATTTATACTCATCACTCTTAAATAAAAACGAATATAATTTCAGGATGAAGAGCAGTCCAACATATCTCTTTCTAAAGTGTTGATCAACGGCCTGCCTGAGGGCGGGTGCGACCGCGTGTCTTTCACAGAGGACTCTTGCACGATGGTGGCACATACCGCCGGCACTCTACATGTGCTACAAGTGGACCCGGAAGCTGGGGCCACGCCTGTGCAGACTATCTCTTTAGAAAAATGTGAGTACTAATGTTATTATTCATTTATTAAATTAAAGTATTGTTTTATATTGAGATGTCTGGCTATAATTACATCTCAACTAAGTAACTTCTTAGTATTCATTGTTCAGGTTGCCATTTGATGCTGGAACCTCTATGAAGTTTCTGATTTAGCTCCTAAGTATGTGCATTTCTGTGTGTATATTTAAGTCTTAAAAATGTTGGATAGGAGTTGATAGAAATGTTATCTTTCTATAGTGATTCTTTAGTGAAATCCAGTGTTACAACTGTTTGACAAATAATTTTCGAATCAATCTATTATTACATTGCAGATCTGAAAGCCAAATCAATATTACACCTCTACATTTCCAAGACAAGTCCAAAGGGTGTAACATATTTAGTAGTAGCGGACACTCTTGGCTCCATAGCCGTTTGGACACAGAAAAGCAAGAAGTTCGAGTTTTACGTCAGTTTACCCAAGTACCAGTGCGTTCCGTCAGCACTCACTGTTGATAGTCAAAGAGAAAACCTCATTGTGACGTATGTTGATCAGAAGGTGAGCGATCCAACCTCAGTGTCATTTTAGAACTAAACAAACATACACCATTCACATTTATAGTATAATATTAAGTAAGTATATTTTTCTATTTGACCGTTTTCTTTGTATCTGATGAATGCATCATAAATCGAGCCTTTTCATTGTCTGCGATCTGTATACAGACCATAACAGTACATTTTGTATTTGACAAAATCGGACATAAAAAACTCCCGTGGAATATTTTATGACCCGACGTTGGTCCATATGGATAAAATAAAAATCAAAAATAATTTATTTAAATTATGCTGAGCCACTTCCTAGTACTTTAGCTGGGAAGAAGTGGCGCAACAAACTCCCTAGTTCCGACATTCCCGATTGTTCTTAAATTCCCTACTTGGTGGTAGTAATATCAATGACATCTATGATCCAGCTAGTGGTAGTGCATCCAGTCGCCCAATGCGATGTTATTATTATTATATAATATTAAGTACCTTTTTCCTCTTTATGTCGATGATTATAGTAAAAACAGTGTAAGTACAAAACAATACGGCCGTTACAACTTGGCAGTTCCGAACTTCGCGCAGAAGGCTGCGCAATAACATTTTGTAGGAAAAAAATGGTGACATGAGGACAGTGTGAGTGAGGGAACATGCGCGAAGCCTATGTTCAGACCTGCCAAGTTATATCGGCCGTATTGTATGTAAGTACCGAGATATTATTACTCTATCCACGAGAACACGGCAGGAGATTTGTGAAAGATAAAGAAAATCGACACTATAAACGGTAATTTTTGTCCGATTTCAAAACATCCAACAATAAATAAACAAACGTCTCTCTGGCATTTGACAGAATAGTGTGGAATCTCCAATTACCTGTGAATTTTCTTTTTAGCACCTACACTAAACAAATTTCTCATACATTTATGTCTATCCATCTCATAGATAGTAGAATACGAGCTAAAAGACAAGCGGTTCACAAAATGGCCGGGTTCGGCGCTGCCTCCGGAATGGCTGTCGCGTCGGTCGGCCGTGTCGTCGATCAGCGCGCATCCGTCGCGCGACGCCGTGCTGTTCCAAGACGAAACCTCGCTGTGGATCATGGAGAAAAATGCTACACAGGTCAGTATGGATATAAATAGTAAAATAAGTTAAATTGTAATTATGACTATGTTGTATGTTTATACAGTCATAAATAAAAAGACAAAGGCTATCAATATTGAACCATGTCAACAGTTATTCTATCCTGAATTTGTAATTTCTTGATTTAAAAGAGGGTCCATGGAGTTGCTCTCCCGTTCATCTCCATAGAAAGGAGATGTTTTACGGTCCCATACAAGCTAGGCCTAGAATAGACAAAAATAAAACTATGTGTATTATGAAACCATAATAGTATTTCATAGCCCTGTGTATTTTTGTTCGACATAAAACTTGGTGAAGAGACATAAAACCCTTCCGAAATCTGATGATTTTAATAAATAAATTCGAACCTGCCGACCGCAGAGTAGTCCAGTCTTCCAACAGATTGAATTTCACTCAAATCTAACGACTATCCTCAAATCTACATTAATTTGGTATGCCACAGTTTATAGAACGTTGGATCTCCGTTGGGAAACAAACAAAAAGAGATTCCGAGATGTGAGTAGCCATTTTAGTCGAGGTAAATTTTAATGCGAAGATCCATAGTCTAAGAAAGTCACTCAAAGATGCACAAACATAAACACGTTATCGTCTACGCTTATAACCCGACACTGGCAAGTAGGGTTATGATTTCACTCGTATGTTTGTATGGTATGTATGCCCTATGTATGTAGGATTATTTATTTCTTCGTAGCATCCAGACGGCTGGATGTATTTTAATTTAAAGATTGACATGTCGTAAGGTTTGTCGTGACCACAATCACGAAATCTCCGCGCCAGCAGTGACTACACGCATTTGCTAATAATACCTATTTTTATCCAAATTTGTCACAGCATTGTTAGAATTTTCAGTTCACTGACACGCTTGGTTTGCATAAGTAAGTTTTGGCAGACCGTCTCTAACAACAAGCAGCCTGGGCGTGCCGTGCTCTATGGTTGTGACCGCCCAGGTGACATAGGATAAGTAAAAGCTGATGTTTAAACAAAAATCAACCTGGTTTTAGACATCAATAAGTAGTCATGTAAAAATTGTCCGTCAAAATAAAGGGCTCAAGAAGGCGATTACAAAAATATGATTTATGATCATTGTTATCCAACATATAATAATAAAAATAGGCGCGTTCGAAAAAAGAAAAAAAAAACTGTGCGGCATTGTTTATCTTGTAATGCCTCTCTCTACGTCTCTGTGCATTTAGGATACATATATCGTCGCTCGGCATCCAACACCGCGAATGTGACTGAACCGGGTTAAACTACTTTCTCAAATCTTTTCTATGCCCTGCTATGCTGTGTTACACGTTGCCGTTTCCAATGTCTTCGTCTGAGGTCTAACTACTATCCGTTTCGGTTTCTTGTAAATCTCGCTAGCGGCCTTCTTGATCTTATCTCGGACTTCACCCGTGGCCATCCAAAAGTTGATTTCCTTGTCAAATAAAGCGTCATAAATACGCGGTTACTAGAACCGTTCAGACTTTGCAATTCTAACATATCTCGCTCGATTCCGTAGTCAAAGTTAATAAAATACAATGACGTCCCATTTGGAACCACCCGAGCACATAGTAATAAAATCTAAAACAAATGTTGGGTTACAGCTACCTGAGTCCCAACACTTGAAGTCCAAAAATCTAAAAATAGAATGCGCACTCATAAAAAAACAAACCATTTTGGAACACTACAACACTGCACGGCACTATACATAATATTATAATTAATTCCTTGAAAGATAAGGCGAGATCTCATCAGATTAGCTTGCACGGGGGTCAAGCCTTGTCGCTCGGGGACACTGCGTCCCTCGGCATATAGTGCCGCATATGCACTGTGAATCGTTCGCCTGAGATCAGGAACGCACGCAGACCCAGTCCACCCACCTTGCACCGATTTAATGTATTTTTGGCGATATAAAGCCACACCACAAAAAATTACAGACATACACACACAAGAACACTTCGATTTCGATATCCGGCTATTAACTAAAACTTGCAGCATGAGTCGCGCACGCTGCACCATACGTAAAGCAAAAAGCAGTGACGAAGCGCCATCGGAACGTCTATGAATTTCAACGTCCAAAGAGCGAATCTTATAAATGAAATTAATCCATTAATTAATTATTTATATCATGTTCATTACAGTGTAGTTATTATTCAGCACGCTTAAAATATTCCTTTTAAAATACCAAAAATACTAGTGAAATCATATCAATTATTACAATTGATATATCCCAATTAATTACCATCTTATTTCCAAAACTGGCAACATAAACATCTCCTCGAATGACTGAATCAAAATAATAATCTTTTAAATTGAAATATTTCTTGCAAAAGTTTTACGAGGCAGCGAAAGCTGTGGTGGGATTTAAAATATCAGTTATTTTTAGGGTTCCGAATGACAAACGGATCCCAAATGGACAGACAGAAAGACACACGCATATAAGGTATCCTGTCTGTCTGTCCATCTGGCACAGCCAATTTTCTCAGAATATATAGGTTGAACACATATGAACTCCGGTGACCCAAACACGAACGTGTATCGTCAATAAATGAATTTTAACTACGGAGTCATTTTGGGGGTAAATCAGAAAAAAAAAAAAAGTTTTGCTTCTGTACCGTTTGACATATCAATGAAAAGGCTTGTTGTGCGGGTCTCAAATATACATATATCCTAACTTCCTACTAATATTATAAAATATTATAAATGTGAGATTGTATATTTCTTACTCAATCACGCAATAACGGCTTAACAGATTTGGATGACATTAGGCACACAGATAGATTAACACATAGGATACTTTTTATCCCGGCAGTACGTTCCCGTGGGATAATTTCCGACTTCCACGCGAGCGAAAGCTAGTAATTATATTATAAATGCGAAAGTGAGTTTGTTTGTTTGTTACGCTTTCACGCTAAAACGGCCGAATGGATGAAATTTGTCACATGGGGAGACTATGACGTGGAAAAGGGCATAGGATACCTTTTATCTCAATATTCCCACGGGATCGAGACTTATGCTGGTGAAACCGCGGGGCGCAGTTAGTTTTTTATAATTTTAAAATGTATAGGTACAAGAACAAACTAAACTTTGTAGTTGCAACCGCAAATGTAAGTTGATCGATTATTACTCGTTAACTTGTAAAGCCTACTTAACTGTGATAGTTTTCCTTTTAATTTCGTTATATATACTACTGCCGTGAACTTTTTCACATATCAAAAACCAACAATTTAGCTGGTAGAGGGGAAACACTTGACTCTAATAGCTCCTACACACTATGCCGGCGGCATGGCCGCCGGGCAAGTGCTAGTCAAATAACAGCTTTCTAGTACAAACAATGTCTGAGCTAATCCGCGGACAGACAGACGGACATGGCGAAACTCTAATGGTTCCTTGTTTATACGGAACCCCAAAAAATACAGAAAACAGTTCTTTACTTACAGATTACAGAAAAACCTATAAGTCTATGGTCTTAAAATAACATGGTACTAAAATCTCTCAGTATTGTGCGTAAAAATTTACATTTGCAGTTGGAATGTATGAAAGAATATGTTTTTCATCTACAATATTAAGTGTGTTCTTGGGATAAATTGTACATTGTATTAAACAATGTTAAGTTTGTCTCTCAGTCCGGAATTGAAAATTTATAGGCTGGTATCACTTGAATAAAGCCGGAAACAGCTTTGTTTTAACTATGCTGGGTCGAACTTAATCCACGTCCTAACTAACTAACGTTTGTGACTAACTGACCGACTCCTTGACAATTCAAAAGTGCCCGTTAATGGTTTAATTTAAATAAATGATTTGAGTTCGAGTTTATTGTTACTTCTAGATTTATTTAAATTTATTTTTTTATTTTCAGGAGGTATCAGAACCAGTTGCTAAGAGAAAATCGAAACCTGGCAGTCAGAACGTCGCTCTAAAAATCGTGCCTATTAAGGTGAGCAAAATTTTAAATAAACTTACTTATTTGTTGAATTCATTAAAAAAGCGCTTTTAGAATAACTAAACAGCGCGGTAGAAACCAAGCGCGGTCGTTCATATTACTGATGCTTGATACTCCTAATAAAATCTAATGTGGTTAAGAGCGTTTATCGTAAAAGTTGGCAACGTCGCAAATAACTGTAAAAAATTGAACTGTTTTGATTAATTTGGCAATATTACTGTATGGCAATAAGAAATGTGGCTAACTAGCAAACTAGAATATTAATAATGAATTGCAATTATAACATTAAATTTGATGTTGTACCCGTTTTAGGTGTAAAAAAGGCATTTGGAAAGTTTCCAAATATGTTTTTACATCTAAAATTTAATATTCGGTGTTACGATATTAATTATTGCGTTTCGTAATCAAAATTCTACTTCGCTAGTTAGCCACATTTTTTATTCCCTTACAGTTACAGTAATATTGCCAAATAACAGCGAAATATTTGACATCAATTTGCGACGTTCCCCACTTTCAGAATGCACTATTTCTGCCATAGCTATACCCAAATTTTTCTTGTATTGCCGTGCCTTGTTGGAACAGAAGCGAAACAAAACTATGGTGAACTAGACTAATCTTGTCAATGAAACAAGTCAGTGAACGCAATAGTACACTACGACGCGCAGGGGTACGTTTATGGTAAGGAAAACCATAGCTTTACTGATAATTATGTGTTTCGGGTTGAACTACTATGATTCACTCCTGAATAACTAACTGAACGCACACCCAGTATCCGGGCGTCAGTTTGACACATCGAGCCTAGAATGAGGCGCTCTACAAAGACTAACTTTTTGAAAAACTGCTATCTAATTACGCAACACATTTTCGTAAACGATTACGACTAATCTATTTCATTTTGACAGTTCAACAACATTCATTGCGTTATTTACGTTGTTGAGCAGATTTTTTTTCTTACTTGTGAAGCAATGGATTAGCAATCTTTTTCAAAGAGAATCAGATTCTGATTGATCGTGTATTACGCAATTAGGGTACAGGATGTATCATATTTACGGGCGGTTTTTGTTTTTGCAAAACCTTTTCCGACATAAAACTTGGCTACTTTGTGATGACGACATCATGACAAAGGAACTATTCTAGTTATTGTTTTAGTACTGCAAAAAGGGGAAAGGTAACAAATTATTCCGGTCTCAATTAAAATTCCGAATCTTCTTCCTGGTGAGATTCCATGAAATTCATGTGTAACCTGCCAGTGCTACAGTTATAAAACAACTGTTATTTTTTTGTTCTAGTACTTGGCTGATTTCCACTGGCTCGACAGGGATGAAGCTGTCTCGCTAGAAGTGCTGCCCGAAAACATCGTCTCACAGTTGCCGCCCATCGCCGCTACGAAGAGGCATGGACACATATGATGTAAATAAATGACATGTATAACGTTTTAGTTTGTGTTTATTTTTTAATCTTTCACAGATAGGTTACATAACTTACATCCTGTTAAGAGCGTTTATCCTAAAAGTTGGCAACGTCGCAAATAGCTATCAAATATTTACCTGTTTTGATTAATTTGGCAATATTACTGTACGGAAATATGAAATGTGAAAAAAAAAGATGTTAAAAACGATTTGAAATCTTTCCAAATGCCTTTTTACACCAAAAACGGTTACAACATGAATTCAATGTTATAATTGCAATTCATTATTAATATTCTAGTTAGCCACATTTCTTATTTCCATACAGTAATATTCCCAAATTAATCAAAACATCGAAATAGTTGAATATTTATATTTTCAACGTTGCCCACTTTCAGAATAAACACACTTAATCTTAATCCGGGAATTGACAATTCGTCACAGATCAAAATTTTTCATATTCATTGTTTGTTACATTTGAAACAGTCTGAAAAATGCAGTCTCTTGGCCAACATTCAGATAGAAATATCATTAATTTTATAGTTCACAATGGGATAGTTAAAATACTTCAAGAATAAAAGATATGTGGAGCATGGTGTCTCAATAATTACTGTGTACAGAAAGGATAGAAAAAGTGCGTAATAAGTTTATGGAGAGACTTGAGAATGACGTTTGCATGGAAGGGTAGAAGAAAAAGATTCATCAATAAAGTACAACATTTCAAACGTTGGACTTGGACTAAACTTAGAACTCTTTTTATAATGAGACCATTACACAAAAATAGTTCTAAGTTTAGACCGACTCCAAACCTTCGAGCTAGTTAATGTATTTTGAACTTTATTCCGACAAAGATTTTGGTTTTACGTCAGTTTTTTGTAATTAGAATTTTATCTTTGTCATCAAAATGTTGATAGTTCAAGACTGTCTCCAGGACCTAAAGATAAACCTTGCTTTATAATAAGGCAGAATTTTTTTAGTGATTAATTTTACAAAAAGGATCGTCATATAATAATTATTCAGTCTCGTTCATGATTCGCTCCAAGTTGTCCCATCCGAGGGCCGACACAGTCAGCTGTTGCGGGCGCGCCCACATCTCATCTGTCATCTCACATCGTGACGGCGGCAACTTGTATGATATCGGGTCACCGTCAACGCTCCTGGAAAAAGTCGGAACAAAAATTACAAGTACTTAAAAGGCTTGCGCAAAGTGGTACTAAATTAATGTCTGTTCCAAAAGTTTCCGATTTAAGTTTAAACAACCCCTGTTTTGGTTAAATTCTTACGCAATTACTCACTAAAGGGAACTAGTAACACATTCATTAAAAAAGTGGTGAGATATATCTCACCAATTTTTTCAATAGTTTTGTTAATGTATATTTTGATTTATTTCGTAACAGCAATAAAGGAAGGTAAGTAAACCTTGCATTTTACAGTATCACAGAAGATTAGTAACCATCCCATGAACCATTCCGTGGGAAAGGATGGCGGTGGGAAGAAAACACGGTAAGTAAAGGCCAATTCAGATATAAGCGATATCACTGTCGCGCTCGGTAGCTATACTGGTTCGCCTTCTGGTTAGTTACTCTGGACCAGGCCTACTCCCTAACCGGAATCCGTACTTTCGGCCGTCGTTACGGGCGCTTCGATCTCCGCCTCATTTACGGACATAACGTAAGTATGAATGAGAGCCGAGGGCCCGAAACTACGTACATTGCTTAGGGAGTAGACCCTCAGTATTGCTACCGAGCGCGATAGCGGTATCGCTTATATCTGAATAGGCCTTAAACCCTCACAGGGCGAATACTACCCACTATTACAGGTGCTTCTTTTTAAATCGGACTATCCAATAAAATTATCGGCTCTACTTAACAGCATTACATAAACTAGAAGGGTCTATGAAAATGAGTTCTACCTACAAAGACACAAATATCCCGAAGACAGCGATACACTCTAGCACATGTAATTTACGAGATCTAAGTTTTAAAGCCGTTAAAATACGCACGTTAGTGAAGGTATACGCACCCTAAGAATACAACTGTCTGCTTGTAAGGGTCGTAAATTTGTCCGGGCCTTAATGGTGGGCGGAGCGGATAATCTCGGTCGGTTTTCACCAGACGACCGAAGCGTTCCAGAGGGCACTGCGCGCGTCGACCGATCATAGCTGGAAAAAGTTTTTAAACTTGTACCTACTTGACTTCATAAATTCTTATGAAGCCTTTTCCATAGAAAAGTTATATCTTTTTTTCTCTTTAAATATCTTGTAGACTTTTAAACTTTTCACATTTTTATATCGTGGTCTTTTAACTTTTTGCGTTTAGCGACTATAAGCTCGATTCGGTCACCTTTGCTCACACTCAAGGACTTCGGATCTCGTTAACACCCAAGGACTTAAAAGTTCTAACTAACTTTCTTAATTTATGATGTCTGCGACTGCTTTATGTAACAAAGATATACCGCATAGTTTGTCTCGTCTCTCCCCTGTCCTCTGTCTGCAACCGTTTCTCCATGTGATAACTTTGTGGAAATAGTCGATGTGGGAAATAATTACTAAAGTAGCCCCCACATATTCAAGTTCGGAGAAGCAATTGCCATTGCCCCAAAGACCATAAGTCCCACCCCAAGAGACCAACTATACGCTTTCTTAAAATAGCAGCACGCTTTTTTTATATAAACGAATTTTACTTTTTTAATTCTCAAGAAAAGTATGTGGTTCGGGAATCATCGTCTATCTTAGGAAAAACGCGCGATGATGATACGCGAACTTGCCTGTTTTGTATTACTATGATTACAAAATTCAATAACAATAACAATTCTATGCAATAGGGATGATGCCTGGGTATAAAAATGAAATTCTAATTAGTCCGTCAGTCAGATAATAAAAAAATATTAGACACGTATTTTTTGCTTTATCATATTAATAAAAAAATACTTAGATAAAACGCATTTTAAGTTTGGGAGTGGGGGTCGCTACGTCACTAGTACGTATAAAATCTACATACTTGTGACGTCATAGTACATTTTACCTCAATGTATCACCGTAATCTTGAGATTACGTAAAAAAAGAAAAAATGCGTGTCCAATATTTCTTTATAATGTCAAGACGGATAAAAAAAAAAAAAAAATATCATCCCTATTCCAAAAAGTGAGACAACTCAGAAATTTTACCTCTGCGGAAATTCGGAAACCCGAAGATTACCGAAGCGCATACCTTTTTCTGGTTTACCTGTAGAGGTATAAAGTTACCTGCTGAAGTGGGTGGTAGGGGCGATGGAGATGGATCTACTACTACCGGATACTGCTTGGGCTCAAGTTGGCTGCTGTGTGATTGCAAGGCTGCACGGTATTCTTCCACTGTCATGCCTGGCACGTTACAAAAAAAAAGCTTGGTAATAAAAACAAAAGAATATGGAATACTGATAATTATGGTATACTGTACTATACTTTGTAAAGCCCCATTTACACGATGCAAGCATCATTGGCAGAAATGTTGTACTCACTGCTGAGTATAGGCGACCTCCCCTTTGAGTCTGCTTCCCTGGTCTGAATGATTTGCATCGTCTAAACACTGTTTATAAGGGTTCAACTTTTATTGTTGCTCCAACTTATGGTATGCCAGAGGCAATTTAATCGCAACGTGTACAAAATCTTGTAAATTAAACTGATGTTCCTACTAGACTTATCTTAAGGGAACTGCACGCGTAGCATGAGCAACTTTTTGTCGACGGAAGAGTAGACAAAAATGACGTCCCGTGTAGACAGTACGACGGCACCAAAGTAGAAAGAATCAACTGCACTTTTTATGAACTCTTTGACATAATTCGACTCAGAATTCTTTGTTTTGTGATAGGACTTTTTTTCTGTTTGAATCAATGTTTGAACACACACACAACATTTAGTGTTAAAATGACGAAGTACTGTGTTTTGGAACAAAAAATATTACAGTAATATTGGCTTTAACCATTTCCTTGGCAATGCCCGATTAACTAAATGATGTAAAATAGAAGATAGCTTTGTTCTTCTATTAATTATCACAATTTTGCATTCAAAACGTTCTTCTGTAAAATCATGATTTTGTAGATAACCGTATATACTTTGTGGCCATCGAGTAGAAAGTTTTCTACTGTCTTTAGCATGGCGATTACAAAAATAAATTGTCTTTACTACCTTAGACAACAGTCAGTTGTCAGTGTGATTTTGACAGTTTGGCATAGAAAACTTTCTTCTGAAATAGTCTACATGTAGAAGGACCTAGACAAAGATTGTTAGAAACGTAAGACAAAATGACAGATTGTAGAAAGATTTCTACGGTGCGATGTCAAAAATGGAGAAACGAAATGTCAGTTTGTATAGAAAGAGCTATGTCTATTCTTCGTAGAAATAGAAAGCGTCATGCTACGCGTGCTGGAAGTTAAGTAGAAGACTTACCGTTCGTGCTCGCTACTTACCGCATTTCTGTGCTTCTTCTTCCTGTATTTCTCTAATTTTGCTATAAAAATACCATCTTTGCGGCCAGAGCTTCGCTGCAGTCTTAGATTTTCTCATAACTGAATTTCTGCAAAATCATGTAAGAAAAGCTTGTTCGCCTCATTTTTCCAAGTCTATTTATCGTAACGAAATTATGGTCTACTTTATTGAGGAGTTCCAATTTCTATCCCAGACATTCTTCATCATAACATGTAAAAAATATGGGACAACTAGCCGGTCTACTTAATTCCTTTTCACAAAAATAGTTGTTCATTCAAATCGGCTTAAAAATAACGAGGCCGAGGTAAAATCCTAGTTCATAATAAACTTAGGTATAGAAAAACAGTCCAAGAAAATTTAAATAAAATCGTAATATCTCCACCTATTTTGAATTCAGTTCAAATGTTATAAAGAACAACCAATTGGAGGATGCTCCGGATATGCCCAATCGAAATGATAGATAAAATTCTATCGTTACGATTATTTGAAGCAGTCGGGCACAAATCACATCAAGATAGATAGGTAGGTAAGTAGGTAGGCTATATAATTTTTTCGTTCAGCTATTCTCGAATCTAGTTAGGCCTGGCTTTTAGTTTCAGTCCGCACACCATCATTTAGGTACGATTCCCGTAAGCCAATTACTGGAAACTACCTTTGATATCTGCATAGCCGGTAAACGGTTAGACCGGCTGCAAAACTTTTGTGATTTTGGTATGTTTTAGACCGACTACAGTATAAAAAACGAAAGTTCATATGCATAGTAAATCCTGGATTTGTTGACATGAAAGCGATATCTATGGTCTAAAGTAGGCTATCTCTAAGGCACGGAAGTATCCGGATGTAATGGCGTGGTCATCATCAACTGGCTACCAGCTGGCATTTCGTATGAGCTTGTCAGATTCGATGCCGGCTCTTACATTATTTAAAGGAAAAGTCTAATAAGTTAGCGCCTACAAAAACTAAAACAATTACCTAGTATTTTTCCTCTCAACTAGAACTACTTACAAAAGTTTTGCGATTTGAGGAGCGACCCTGATGGCAACGTTTCACAATATGTTTTTTTTTAATTCGGGACAGTAACTAACTAGCAGTGTTTAAAGTTGCGTTTTAACACGTTCGGTGCCGGGAAACTTCCTGGACGGAAGGCTTCACCTAGTCGCATGTGGGATGCTGGGAGCCCTCGAGGAGGGCTCATTTTTAATGTAGGTTTTTCTTAGTGAATACAGCAATATAAACCATGAAAATAAAATCTGATGTATATTTTAACAAGATTTATTAGTATAGGTATACGTTGGTTTTAAAACCCAAGCATTTTTTTTGTTCGCGGTTACAAATATGAACAAAAAAAATTAAAATGAAACTACGTATAAGACCCCTTAAAAACACAATTTTACTTCATTTTACAGTGCTTTATATCACGGTTTTAAACCTAATACCGTCCGCGTTGGTTAACTTTAGCGCAAACGTAATGCCGGCAACCCTCCCGGAGGGTTCACTTACAATAATGTATGGCGGCATGGCGTATGAGTTCTATGAAAAGTCGAAAGTGTTAATAACATAAATAAAATAACACTTACAATATTCCCTGAGCCTTGACGGGATCAGTAGAAGGCTCCCGGCGACCACCTATGTTAGCCGGAGCAGGTGCTGATGCGGCCTCCATTTTATATTAATTTCAGTTCAGCTAACGTTGCGTTGTGAGAACTAAACTGTATTGTTGCAAGTATTCGAAACTACTAGATAAAGCTTCCGACCCTTCGGTTCCTTATGCAGAATGTTGCTCGGGTGATGAATGGAATCGATCAAGCAATAAAAAGGAATTATTAATATCTATTTAACAATCAAAAGTCACGGTGAAGGAAAATGATTCAATCCTTTTATGTCATGCAATCGGAAACATTAGTCAGGTAACTGTTTTAAGAGTTTTGACGTTTGTAGGTAGTTAGTGAGGCAGTAGCTAGTAACTGTTAGTACCTACCTATACCTTTAATTTAATGGTTGTCGTACTGCCTTCAGTAACTAGGAAGGGGAAAGTACCACACCGAAGCTAGTTGAAATGCTCTATAGATTCTCAAAAAGAAACAGCTTTATTTTAGCATACTTACGCGAAATTCAAATTTTCCTACGTGTTTTGCAGTTCTTAATTATTATATTATCAAGTTAGATTAACTTAGAGAGATGTATGATTCCAATGATTATAATTCTGTATTTACATATCTGTTATAGCTGCACATCATATTTTGATGGACACTGACCCGCAAATTGCAAAAAACGTCAGAAAATTTGAATTTCGCGGGCAACAACTGTGGAATCACCTTAAAAAAATGAATTTGAAAAGCCTCTAACGAAAATAGAATCTTTCTAGGTAGGTAGAGAATTACAAAATCTACAAAAACAAAATATCACAAAATCTGAATAACAAAATGAACAAAAAAAAATCCACCAGTTGGAAAACTCTCTGTAGATTTTATGAGCATCCATTAATGACATTTAACACCAATAATATTTAGGTTTCAGTTATTTTACAAGGGTTGGTAAGTTTTCGGCAAATTGGTATCCTTTGAATGCAAATAGGTAGCATGGTTATAGGTAGGTAGAGCTCGTACCTAAGTCCCAGTCTACATTCCATAGTAATTAAACTGTAAGTTGTGGTATGTCTCCTTCGCTTTATTTCGCAAGAGCGACGTCAATTACAAATTCAAAGTTTTGATAGCGCCGCCGCCGTGTTCTGTGTTGTGTCAAGCGAGACGTTCGGCGGGACGTCTAGACCAGACAGCCTATAAACTTTCTCAAGCATATTACTTTTATTTACCTACGGCATTAGGGCACCTCTCCTACTGCCGGCGATTAACGAGAAGCGAGTACAGCTAACAACTAAAAACCGGCCAAGTGCGTATCGGACCATGCACAATGATGGGTTCCGTAGTTGGGATGAATTTATCCCAAGAACAAACTTAACATGTTTTACAAACTGAAAATTTAAGTTGGTCGATTATTACTCGTTAACCTGTAAAGCCTGCTTTGCTGTGATAGTTTTCCTTTTAACTTCGTTATATATACTACTGCTGTGATTTTTTCCATAAATCCACGTGCAACCATTTAGCTGGCAGGGGAGCGGGCAATTGACTTTAACAAAAATTTGCACTTTAAAGCTTAATATTTCGCAAACGGATTCCTGAATTGCAAAATGTTTTTTTCACACCCACAATATTTTTGAACCACCTTTCCAACGACACGCCACACCATGGGATAAATGAGAAAAAAAACATCCCCATTTTACGTGTAGGGGAGGTAGATACCCTAAAAAAAATATTTTTCTTGATTTTATTTTACCACTTTGTCAGCGTGATTAATATGTATATCCATGCCTAATTACAGCTTTCTAGTACTAACGTGTCTGAGCTAGGCCGCGGACAGACAGACAGACGGATATGGCGAAACTATAAGGGAGGAACCCTTATAGTTTCGCCATGTCCGTCTGTCTGTTTACTACGGAACCCTAAAAACGTGTTCGCCAGCAACGAGTAGCGAGTGCGCGACGGCGACGAGCGATTACGATTACGTGCTGGTATGCGTATGTACAAAGCGTGAGTTTCTCAGCATGTGTTCTGCCCGCTAAGCGAGCGTCGCTAAGCGAGTATACCTACTCTCTTTGATAGCTCTTGTCGCTGCGACAAACGAGTACTCGCCGGCAATTTTAACAGTCAGTGATTATAATATATGTATCTCTTTTACTGACACGGGACCTACAATCTTATGTACGTTTCTTGAGCAAGAAAATAGCCGATAGATAAATAGTCGATAGATAAGTAGTCGCTTCCTCGTCGGCGGTGGGACAGATGCCTTACGAGAATGGAAAAGCTGTGTCTATTCTAAAAGGTCAAAAGATGTGACCTAGGGCGCCCTGAACTAACGCTCAGTAACCTTATTATTATGCTGGTTCGACTTTAATTTAAACGTCCTTTCCTTTCTACTAACCCACACATCGGGTCACCAATTTTAATAAATTATATTAAAATTGGTGACCCGATGTGTGGGTTCTATTTGCGGTATGAATATTTACTCGGTAATTGTTTGTTACGTTTGTGTTGTCGCATGTGAATTATTTTCTATCCATTACTTAGGTTTGCCTTACGAAGTTACGAGTTTTTACAAATTGCTATAGGTAATCGCGAAAGCTGAACGGTTGAACTTAGGTACCTACCTACCAATTACCCGTTTTTCCAAAGAAATTAGGGTAAATAAGTATTTCATATTTCATTCATCAATCATGATTAGTATGCAGAACATGTATTTCTTTCAATATAATAGAAACGAGAATTGACGATGGTGACGTATACGTGACGCGTTAGGCATCCATATTTATTAACCTTATCATTAGTTATGGATTTGCAACTGTGTTTAAAACACAATTTAATTCAGTGTGTTTGTGGGCTCAAAAGGCTCATGTAACGGTGTGAGAGTGTGCGTATAGTAGAATATCGTGATAGCCAAGCAGACAGACAAAGGGCGACGGAAGGGCAGACAGTTTGCACTGCGAACGACTTACTTTATTCGCAATGTTTTGCTTCAAAAAAGTAAACAATGTCTGAGGCACAGCGCAATGCTGTTTACAATTTACGTTTTATGTTTTGTCTGCACTTCATGTATCGAGGATGGAACAGGTTTAATTAAGCGCTATAATGTCAGAAATCATTACTTTTTTAACGCAATTTTTTATACAAATAACAGATGAAAAGGCTGGTGTACCTTCCAACCTATCGCAGTTAAATCTTACAAAGCTATCCAAATAACCTCGAACTATCCCTGAAAGGAGGAAAATTAATTTTCCTCAAACGTGTACTTAGTTCGATAGAGGTTGCTTTATGAAAATCCAACCTGCAACTTGACTCTAAATGGACAAGGTAACCTCCGGTCGACATTAAGATAAAATAAACAAAACCGTGCAGCAACAGTACGAGTATAGAATAAGATCCTTTACATAAAGTTTGCTTTGTTACAACACTGGCAAACTTAGGCTGAAGACCTATAGTACACGTAGAGAGAGTATGTACGTACCTACAGTTAAACTAGAAAAGGTATGTGCTTCGTTGATCTTCTTGTTTCCGAATTAACACTAAAGTCGTAACCAAAACTTAGAAGCTTTGTCTGTGTGGGGCACAAGCAAAGCTTCTAAGTTTTGTACTTTGTAGTAGGCAGCTCTCAGAGCGTATTTCAATGAAGTTTTTTCTCTGTCGAGTTACCTACTCCTAAAAGTTTTTTTGAACTTGCATAGAGTTGTTAATCTTTAAATCCATGGTTGTAACTTCTCTATATTAGATCTTATCATCGAGCTGTCGTATTTCTGAATATAGACGATGATTGTCGAAGCGCATACTTTTCCTAGGAGATCTGTACCATTGTTATGTCAGTTATGAAGTAAATGCCGTAGACTTGTTGCGTATAGTAGGTACTACATAAAGTCTAGACACTCCGCACATTGATAACGTTATCGTCCGCTCCTAAATACTTTACGTTATTATCAGTCATACATATTTATTTAATCTCTTCTCTTCATAATATTGAACTAGTTCATGTAATACCTGCATCAAAGAATTGCACTGTAGATAAACCCAGTGTGTTCTTTATGTGTTTCAGAGCATTTCTCTTATGTTACTAAAAAGGAGGACGTATCCAAGAATCCATAATTTTCACATGTTTCAGGTTTCTTCTTAATAATCCGCTCAGCTATCAAGTTTTGAGTTATTTACAATCTAGGTGTGACGGAGGTACAATGATTAATTTTGGGGGGGGTTAGGGTTGGCAACTTGTTTTTAGAAGAAATTATGTATTTATTATTTCAGAGAGGGTAAGTACCTAAAGATTTATCAAAAAGAGTATTATTTATTGTTATTTTTAAAACAGCATTTTAGTTTTTTTTGCGGAATACCATAAAAAAAAATGATTTTACGTACTTAGACATTTTAAGTAAGTCAGAAATCAAATTGATGAAGAGCTTAGTTTTTATCAATTTCCATAAAGGCCTGTCTCTCTGTTCCCGCCACTTTGCAATCATGAATTCATGACCAAAAACAGGGACATGTTTAACCTTTAAGGCCACTTCAACAAAATGGGCCGCTACGGAGACTACGAAAAAAAAATATATCATCCCTCTTCGAATAAGTTAGCGTTTTTTTTCTCTTTGACCGTTCATACAGAAGCAGAAGTACCTATATAAGTTTATTGGCTTATGCAGAAAAGTTTGTGAACGAAGAGAATATAGGGTGCAAGAGCGAGCAGAGCGAGCTCGAAAATTTTAGCACCCACCCCAATTTTTATTCTGGGATAGGTTAGACTCTCTCAGAGAATGCTGAAGTTCCAGGAATTCATTTACTACGCCTATGCGGAATTGATTACAATTATCTGTATTATAGTACAGAGGTACCCTAGGGGCTCTGGATTGAAATGAAAGTTTCTCAAATGGAGGGGGGGGGGGGTGGCTGGTATCGGTAACATACACAGGTAAATTAATACCGAGCATGGCTCTAATTCTATCAAATATTATATTAAAGTGATGTGATGGTATTGAATTGGTTTGAAAACAGATTTTGCGGTCTGACCTAAGCGACCTTCTGTCAAAGTTAACACTATGTACACCTACCAACATAGTTGTGTTAATATCTACAGAATCAAAATCGTGTTAAACGAAGTCTAGACACTATTAGTAACACATATTAGACCTATACAAGTATACACACGCACTTCAGATACATGATGGACGTTTGCACATATTTTTCAGTGAGCATCTCGCTGTTGTGGAGGTATCGGTTTATTTTACTCAATAAATCTTGGTAGACAAAACATTACGCTTCATGCAGACTAGCGCGGTGCGACACCGGTTATTGTTATACCGTGAAGTTTTCTTAGACATTTTATTGTTCTATTCGCGTCGCGCTGGTCTGCACGAGCCTTTAAGTTCATTTCTATGATTTGTTAATCATGAGTAATAATATTAAGTAATAATATTAATATTATAAATTTAGGTACTTACTTATCACGTTCAGTGCTGGGAGCCATCCTGGAAGGTACAGGTAGTCGCATATAGGATGCCGGGAGCCCTCGCGGAGGGTTCATTTTAAATGTAGGTTTTTTGTTGCGAATATAGAATTATAAACCGTGAAAATAAGTTCTGATGTATATTTTAATAAGATTTATTAGTATATATATGTGTTGGTTTTAAAATCCAATCATATTTTAACATTATTGAGTTGGAAACTACTTAAAACGACAAGACCCCCTGAAAATACTACATTACTTTGTTTTACAGTGTTTTATATCACGATTTTAAACCTAATGCCGTTGACCGTCAGCGATGGTTAACTTTAGTGCAAACTTAATGCCGGCAACCCTCTCGAAGGGTTCACTTCCAATATGTATGGCGGCATGGCGTATGAGTTCTATGATAACTGGGTGGATTCGAAAGTGTTATGATAATATTATTCTTATTAGTTGAATGAAGCAAGCATAGAAATTACAAATTGGCAATTCTACTTATTCAATTTTATTGGTCTACAGATTACCTAAAACTTAAAAATGTTTTCATGGGATTATCTTTTCATGATATTACCTTTTTTTTTGTGGTTGGGAAATTATCAAATAACTTCTCCCGCTCTGGGCGGAGCGGGAAGGTGTGTCAGACTTTTACTGACTAAAACCTACCCGTGTTCCTTCCGTTGCCTATGTGCCGGGGTCGCGATATCCCTCTCGGACAAACCCGCAACCCTAGCAGGTATTGGTCCTTACGGACCCCGTCAGTTGGTGCTGACATCTCTTTGAGGCGCGCGTGGAACACAACACGCCGTCGACCCGGGCCTGGTCCTTATCGGACGGCGAGCTCCCCATTGCTCACCGCCCGTAAGCCCGCGCCTACGGTGGCCGGAAGTCGGCTCGTGACTCCCGACGCCCGGGGCGTCTCCTGCAGCGACTATGGGCGCTAGGGCGTGCAGCTTGCATCTCCCTCGCGCGCTCCGCCTCGTCCTTCACGAGCACTACTGCTTCGCAGGAGGAGGTGACGGCCTCCCATGTACTCTCGCTCCGAACCATGGCTTGAACCAGGGCCGGACGCGAGAGATCGCCGCCGCAAATCACCTCCGTGAGGACATGGCGGTGCTCCGCCCAAGCAGGGCAGACCTCCACCGTATGCTCCACCGTGTCCTCCGGGCGATCCACACAGTGGTGACACCCGGGCGTTTCCTCCCGCCTTATGCAGGAACCTCCTGAAACAGCCGTGTCCGGTGAGGACGCCGTGGCGCCTCTCTAGCCACTCCTCAAAGAGGGGACTTATCGCCACAATTGTGGCGTGCCCAGCGCTGGGTTGCGACAATCGCACTCTCCATGCCGCCATGAGATCCCGCCGGAGTTCTGTCCGCTTTGCCGTGATTTCTCGCGGCAGCGGAGTTACGCCCCGGTGTTTCGCCTCCTCGCGACACTCCGAAATGAGCGCGAGGACTTTTGCCTCCAGATCCCATGGCGGTAGTTCGGCAAGAAGGCTCGCCGCCTCACGGGAGACCGTGTGGTATCCTTGGACCAGCCTAATGGCCATGACCCTTTGGGACGCGTTCAACCGCCGGGCCGGTCGCAGCCTCAATGAACGCGCCCACACCGGTGCCCCGTAAAGGGCCATGGACCGCACGATCCCCGCGTAGAGCCTCCGGCAGGAGGCGTTTGGACCCCCGAGATGGGGCAGAAGCCGCTTCAGAGCAGCCCCAGCCCTCTCCAGTTTGGGAGCCAAACGTCGGAAGTACTCCACGAAGTTCCACCGGCTGTCGAGGACGAGTCCCAGGTATTTCATCGTCGACTCGACACCGATGTGAACCCCTCCCGCCGTTATCCGGCTGGATAAGTTTACCTAAGCGGAGCATTGCGTTCAATATGTTCGAATGGTGCGGCTTATAAAAGCTAGACGTTTTTATGACAGTTTTATTGCACTGATATCAAAAGCAAGTCAATGGGACTGACCTATAAGCAATACTGTTCAGGTTTTGTTTTATAACTCAATAAAATCGTAAGCGGAAACACTCGTCTGTGCCGCTGTCGGGCCAGACTCCGGACGTGTCAGACGATGTCTGTTCATTGTACTACATATCTTCACCCAACCGATTTATCGTTATTTTAATATCGTTCTGCATTGTATTTTGTTTATAAATACTCTTTATTTTAATAGATGTATCCATGCAGTTAACATAATCTATTTCTGTTTTAAAGCTTCCGTAGACTGGCGTGTCGCGACACCGGTAGAACAATTTTCGTGAAGTTTTCATATAAAATTGTTCCACCTGCGTCGCGTCGCGCCTGTCTGCAGAGCCTTTATTGTTATGAAACTTCTATGGGCCTTTGTCTGATTAAAATAAATAACGCCATATTTTCC
The DNA here is from genome assembly GCA_947364205.1 of Agrochola lota. Classification (NCBI taxonomy): domain Eukaryota; kingdom Metazoa; phylum Arthropoda; class Insecta; order Lepidoptera; family Noctuidae; genus Agrochola; species Agrochola lota. Next base: position 11,849,133 of record OX376236.1, read on the forward strand.
TGAAGAAAATGGACCTAAGATTAAGAAAGCATCTTATGAAAACCGCTTTTTCATTTTCACTCGGTCTTACCCGTCTTATGCTTGTTTCTGTGGTAAAAATTTAGGTTTGTGTGTGTGTGACCTAATTCCGCATACAACGGCACTGAAGGGTCGTGGAGGAAAGGCCCGTACCTATCTAACCTTTGCGCACTTACGCCCCCGCGTCTAGACGCCGCCTAATATAAACATAGACAATATAGTAACTGCACGCAATTCACTGATACCTCTGAATACTAATATGTAGCAATCATTCACTGTTCGCGTTCTATGGTTATGTTAAAAAATTTGAATTGAAATGAAGTTTTTTTGTACGCAAATTGGGTATTTGGTCCTTTTTTCCAATGAAACATGTCTTTTATGTAGATCTGAGTAAAATGAAATGATTAGAACTGTCTACATTTGAAGCAAGGTTATATCTTTATTTCAAAAGTTTTATTCCAAATGATACACTTACTCATAAAGTCATACATGTTAGTCACAACGTTAAAATACTGCTCACAAATGTTTCCACTTAGTTTTTGTGGCGAGGCGTCTAGGCTAAATTGCTAAATGCAGCCAGTTTTATGTACTAGATGTGCTGTGATACAGTTATATTGTCTGCCGCTTAAACTATTCTATGCAATACACTGAGAGTCTTGCATTTAATCGTAAATGAAGGTATCGTCATTTCGCGAGCTGCTGATCGAATATTTCTAAGTTACAGTCTAAACAGCCCTTTTTTCTGAACTTCCAGTTCTGATATTAAAGGTTCTCATACTTATATCAAAATGTATAATGAGTATTTTCCTATTTGCATTTTCCTGTTAGGAAATAGTCGCAGTCATACATGGGGTTGGAAGTTACAGTCATTTCATGACGTAAAACGCACCCATAACAGACATAAACAGTCGCCTGTAAAAAAGTAACTGGGTCTGATACTGTCTACAACTTTCTGGAATTTTCGTTTGCGTATTTTTTATTCTTAAGACTGACACGTTCAGTGCCGGGAGCACTCCTGGAGGGTTCACCTTGTCGCATATGGGATGCCGGGAGCCCTCGCGGAGGGCTAATTTTAAATGTAGGTTTTTCTTATAGAATACAGCATTATAAACCGTGAAAATAAAATCTGATGTATATTTTAACAAGATTTGTAAATTCAAGCATTTTTATATTTCTTGTTCGCAGTTACAAATATTTACAAAAAAAAAATAAAAGGTTGGAAACTGCGTATAGCGACACACACTGTAAAACGAAGTAAAATTGTGTTTTCAGGCGGCTGAAAACACAATTTTACTTCGTTTTACAGTGTTTTATAACACGGTTTTAAACCTAATGCTGTTGACCGTCCGCGATTGTTAACTTTAGCACAAACGTAATGCCGGCAACCCTCCCGGAGGGTTTACTTCCAATATATATGGCGGCACGACGTATGAGTTCTATGAAAGGTGGGTGGAGTCGAAAGTGTCAAATACAAACCAACCTAATAAGGAAGTCAAGAAAAACCGGCCAAGTGCGTGTCGGACCACGCACAAAGAAGGGTTCCGTAGTTGGGATGAATTTATTCCGAAACCAAACTTAACTTTATAGTTGAAAAACATGTTTTCCCATGTCGATATTCGTTACGGTCAATTCTCCAACTGTAAATGTGAGTTTGTAATCGAAAAAATAAATCTGTTATGTGTTATAACTACAAATTAACGATTTTTGACTTTTCCTTTACTTGTGCTGTGAGATCTTACTTCCTGCCAAATTTCATGATTCTAGGTCAACGGGAAGTAGCCCTTGCCATGGCCCTGTAGGTTTTGATTTATTTTAGAGTATCTTATTTAGATCACTGATGTCACATAAATGGCAGTTTTTTTTATTGCATTATTTTATATTGGACCATAGATTTACGTATTTAATATTATTTTCAACTCTATACCTCCACGCGTTCCTGCGAAAATGAGTATTGACAGACTGACAGATGACAGACGGATAACGAAGTGATCCTATATGGGTTCCGTTTTTTTCCTTATGGGGTACGGAACCCTAAAAAAACGTCACTTTAAGCCAATTTGCATCTTTAGCAAATTATGCATCGTCATGCTTTAAACAAAGCTAAATATTTGAGTTAGGTTCGAATATAGTACGCTAACTGAAGTCTGTGACAAAGGGGTGCGTTCGCGGTACACGTCGGCGTGGGAGGCGGGCGTAGGCTGTCTAGACGCTGGCCGCGCCGCCCGCGCCCTCTGTACTCTGTACACGCCACTAATTAATATTACCGTCCGTCTGTTGCACGAGTGTGTACTGTGCTCGCTAATTGCCCTTAAGCCTTCGATTAACTTAAACGATTCTTCGCTTCTAAGTTATAAGACAGGGAACTGGGTAATGAGCGGATTTGTGGTAGTACTGTGAAAGTTTGTAAATAAAATTCTTTGCAGTATACTGACATTTTTAAGTTTTATATCCTGAAAGGGTACTATTTTCTAAATGCATAACGACATTGTGAACTGCTGAAAAAAAAAAAACAGATAAATAACTATAAAGAATGGTGCGCTTTTTATAAAGAAGACGAAAAAATTGAGTCGTGCAATTTCACGTAGATAAAACAGACGTCGATAAGTGCGAATGGCAAATATAACATTGTTGAATTGTCAGTCGTCTAGGATCTAGGCGGCCAGACGGTCCAGAATGCATTTAGTCGTAAAAGGCAATGGAGAGGCCTTCGCTTCACCTCCAGACGCTCGGCACGCTTCGTCTGTTGTCCTCCACTCCGCCATTCCGCCACTCCGCTGCTCTGTCTAGACTAGACAAACAGCTATCGACTTGACGTCATCTAATCTAAAACTAAAAATACAAAGAGGTACATTGACGGATATTGTTGTGGAAAGGTAGTGCTAAACAGCTCCTTATAATGCAATTTCAGATTGTAAAGCTTTTCACAGTCTTCACCTGCACTGCAAAACAATACGTTATCGTTACCTATGTCATGATATCTGACAGCTTTTTGACACTAGAAGTGGATAGGCGTAAAGCTAGTTTAATTAATTGGCAACTATGTTAATCGTTGATTACACGACATTAATTGAAACGACAAACAATTACAATGTATTTTGGTTTTTGAGGAATTCTCGTATAGATAGGTATACTTAATGTTAAGGTTTGATTATCTTGCGTTCTTAATTAAGTTTGATAGAGACTAGGTACATGTGCTTAGATCACAAGGTACCTATCTGTATCACTAGAGCCTGCAGTTTTTTGAGGAATTCTCGTATACTTATTTATAACTTTTGATTATCGAATTTGTGTTCTAAATTCAGTATGAGAGAGACTCCCTATGTTTAGAAGATTACAAGATATCCGTTATCAGTTGAGACTACAGCAGATAAATAATAGAAACATAAACTAAAGATACAACAGGCTCGCCGTAACATAGCTTCGTAAAAATAAACAATAAAAATTGTATATATTATACGATAATGTATTAGGTGTGTGACATTGGTGCGTGTGTAAAAGAGCTACGTAGGTACCTAGGTGGCGGTAGGTCGTCGCTGCGTTCTCTCAATAAGTGCACTTGCAATACGACTCGGTTCACCTCTAGACGGTCTCCTTTCGGCACGCGCCTGGCGAGCGCACTTCGTCTAGTCTAGACGAATTGCATTATGTAAATTTATATACCTAGACGCATATTTTGAAAACTTGAAGATTATGCTTTTAATATACATTTGCTTAATTATACATATTTGATCATATGAATTGCTTTATTTCACCTTTATGATATCGTATGTTGTAGATTCAAGCGATTTCTTTTGATTGATGTGATCATTGGACGCTGCCTAATTATTATACGAAAACGACGAGATAATTTATCCATATTTTAAAACGCACAGCCAGTAGAGTCGTATCGTACTTAATAGGTTTGGAATTGCCTAGTACGTATTTATGGAATTGTCGATTCGCCCATAAACAAATTAATTTAGTGCAAATAGCCTCAACAAAAAACAGTATTATTTTAAAGCGTCGATTCGCCCGTTTCAGGCGATATATTCGTGCGAATCAACCAATTAGCCGCCAAGCTGATAGTAACCAAACCAAATAAATAATTTAATTAATGTACCTACAATCCGTTTTTGGCGAAAACAACCGTAAAAAATGACCCGGTAATCTGGCTGTTGTGCCAGACAGCCGTAATTGATAACTCGTTTACTACTTAATGTTTTGTACTGTCTGCTGTCTGGCTAGGTGCGTGCCGATTTAAACTACCTAATAAATTGTTATGTTACACGTGTTTTCCTTTCATAAAATTGTTATTGCCGCATTTTGTTTTATTAGTAATGTAATATTTTACGACAATTTTATATTTCAGTAGCATACTAGTAGGTACCTAAACTATCTACCTTTATTCATTACCTAATGCTATTGATAGATTCCATGGAAGGTTCCACTCGAACCAATTCCGTACACAACATCACGAATTACCCCATGGAGGCTATACCTATAACAGAAATGGTTGAGCTATGATTAACGAACCTATTTATCACAGCTCAACGTTTTCTGTCCGTCTACGTTATTTTTGCAGCACACTATTATCACAGATGAATACAGATGGTTCACTCCGCAAAATCATTTTAATAAAAAGTGACTCTTGCTGCGACACAGTAAAGTGCAATTCTGTTCGCACAGCGACAATTACCTAAAGTTGCCAATTGCTTCGCTTTCTATAGCGTAATTCAGTGAGTATAACGTTACACTCACTGAATTGGCCCGACAAGACGGGCCCGCGGCGTACTTGTAGCTTCATACCTAAAATGCGGAGTAAACAATCTGTATTCATTTGTGTTAATACTAACGCAAAAAAAAATTGTATTATTATGTAGGTAATTAAATTGCTGGCACCTCAAGTTGAGTTTAGTGTAGAAATGAAAGTGTGCATACAAAATCTTAGTAGGTATTTGACAGGGTGCGGCGCATAACTCGTAAGAGCCTATTATTAAAAACAAAACCAATACCCCTCTCCTCCTTATTTTGTAATAAACCACATAAATGTCAGAATGCAACAAACATTCCAAATAAACAAAACTCATACACAGATCTACTGGGCTCTCATTTTTTCGTAAAAAGAAGAGAAAATTGGGGAAAAACGTTTTCTTTTAAAATAAAATAATCTTAAATTAATATTTGTGTCTAAAAGGACCTCCACAAGTAGATATGTTTACTCTGTCTAGACTTTTATGTTTTCTATTCAACGTAATCTATTTGAGTAAATAATTAGATAATGTTTTATTTTAAAAAGCCTTTTCATTTGAGCAATTAAGGATTCAAGCACCTATTTACCTATAGTAAAGATTAAAACATCGAGCGTGATCGTGCCGACTTCAAGCGGCAAGAGCAGTGTTGGCGGAAAACTAGACCACAAGAGATTTGGCTGTAGATAGTCCTTATTTGTCTGGAGTCAGGTTGAGTGACGAGGGGAGGGAGCGCGACCCCACGCGTCGTGGCCGGCGGCCAGGCGGCGGCGGCGCGTCCTTTTCCTACCGCGTGGCAGATTGTCGCAATCGGCACAGACGTCGCCGCGCCAACCGTTAGTTACGACCGCTCCACTTTAAACCTCATCCATTCTAATTTAACAAAAGTGCCGGCCGATAGCGAGGAGGAAGGACTCATATCCGCCGACCGGCGGCGGTTCACAACTGACTCATGACTCTCTAAAATCATGTAACAGTTCCTACTTACCGAAAACCGCCAGAATTGCGCCGGTTGTTCAGTTTTTAGATTACGTACAGAAATTGCCACTGATATTATGAAATATATTTCAGCAGATCTTATTTATTGTTGATACTTATAACTGTTTGGAGGCCTTTGTCCAGCAGTGGACGTCTTTCGGATGAATGATGGAAATATCAAATGAGCAATATTTGTATATATATCATCATCATCATTTCAGCCGACAGACGTCCACTGCTAAACATAGGCCTCTCCCAAGCACCGCTAATTCGACTGATTCTGTGCTTCCCGCATCTAGCGGTTTCCTGCGGCCTTCACAAGGTCATCAGTCCATTTGTATATAGGTACATATATTTGTAATTACGTTTTCTAAAACGGCTATAACGATTTCGATGAAAGTTACAATATAGAATAGAATAGAATAGAATATTCTTTATTATGTACACCATAAAAAATACAGATATAAATGTAGACATTTTACATAGGGTGACACAATGGGCGGTCTTATCGCTAAAAGCGATCTTTTACAGACAACCTTTGGATGGATTAAAGGAAGAAGGAGAGACAATACTGCAGGTAGTCAGTGGTGTACCATTTACATACACAATAAATACATACATACATAAAGCATACACAAGTATATATATATATATATAAATTAACAAACATGAAACAAGATCAAGGCACTATATGTAATGATAATGTTTAAGGAGAGAGGAAGTGTTTTTTTACCAGAATTTTAAAAGTGGACAAAGATTGAGATAATATAATAGGGATATACGGGGGCGAAAAATGCATCCAGTTAGGTCTCATATCTGGGAAAATTCGTTTTATCTATATTCACCCGAGCAGAGCTCGGTCGCCAAGGTCCACCGCCACCTTATTAAAGAAATTATAATTAATACCAAAAAAATGTCATCTTTCAGAAATAGAAACGAGATGTATTGTTACGAGTCCCCATTTCATCATATTATTTTACACGAAGCTCTTTAGCTCTTTGAATGACGTTTTATTTAGATTATTATTTAATTAGGAAACAGGAAATTTTAACTTTACTTTTATGCAGACAAATATAGTTTTGTTGTACGAGAAAATTGGTTGGGAATGGAAAGACAGTTATATTTGCAGCTCCGACTCATACCTACATAATAATGCACAAAAGTTGCATTCACAATATATTTCAATGCCTGCTTATAGCCATAATCTATACAACATTTTCAATTGTTTTCCAACTATTGATGAGAAAACCGTTTAAACACTGTAAAGATTTCACTATTCTGAAAAGCGTGGTCGTAATTGAATGCTGAAATAATAGAGACATTAATGATAAAATTAATGTGTTATTAAATGCGTGCTTACATAACGACGTTGGTCGCGGCGCACGGAGGGCGCGCGGCGTCGCCGGGCGGCAGTGCGCTATTACGCCGCGTCGCCTTTACACAAGGTAGCCTGTGACGTCACACAGCATTTCGTCTGCGACGTCGGACAGTCTACAGAGCAAAGTTGTGCACGCTCTGTAGGTACGGCATACCTTCCTATATCATTAAACGCAATCGATAATGATACCTTCTCCCGCTAATAGGAGAGCGTACAGGTAAGAGTGAGAGAATAGCAGTTCTAGTCGACATTGCTAACGGTTTCGATATCGACGATTGATACGAGTAATATGCCAACGTCGCCACCGCGCCGCTGCTACGTCGTTTTCGCCCGCCCTTCACGTTTTGATACTTATTCATCATGGTTTGTTTGCAATTTCACTGCAATATTTACTTCGTAACCATTTTACTATAAATTTACTTATTTCCTGCGAACTATGTGAGCATAATAAGCTCGTGCTAATATAAAACATTAGCCAGTCAGCAGGTTGCTAGCTCAGCTGTCTGCGCAGGGTGCTGCTGACGAATTTTTTAGTACAGTTTAGTATTATCCCCTGTGGAGGCTTTTTATTGCATTCCATGGGATATTCCCCCATGAAGTAACCGAAATAATATTTGTTTAAAAGGTTATTTAGGTACTGAGACTGCGTCGTTGGTCTAGTGAGGTCCCGGGTTCGATTCCCGGATCGGGCAAAGTGGTATTGGGTTTTCAACTGGAATTTCTCTGTAGCAGCCCGGAGTCGTGCCCGATTGATGGCAATGGGCTCGCCCCCTATAAATGGGACTTAAACATAAATGGCGAAATGTACCCTGTACTTTACTATAGGTGCATCTCTGCCTAACCCTTCAGGGAAATACAGGCGTGATGTTAAATTATGTATTTAATTAAACAATCTACGACACTTGGCAGAAACTCATTAAATCTGTATACATATACCAATACAAAATTAATGACAAACCCGACGAGCTCTTGTCACCGTTGGAGTTCATACAACCCAATGGCTTGACACGCGACCATGGCAAGAGACCGGACGGTCATTATGGATGGGACGGCACACGAGTACCTCCTTCCATGGAAGGAAGGCGGTACTCATATGCCATCCCATCGTCCTGTCTCAGCGCGCTGTGCTGGCGCTGCTGCTGCGGCTGCGGAAAGCCTCAAGCGGCGAAAGTATAACCACCTTATCAGTAAGTATATTTTCGAGCCGTTTGGGGTTGAAAGCTTCGGGCCGTGGGGTCCGAGTGCTTATGGTTTGTTCAACTAAATCTTCAAACGGCTGATTGGCACTTCCTGTGACCCAAGGGCTGGCTTTTACCTCGTCCAGAGACAAGCATTGTCATACAACGTGGCAATGCCGCCAGTCTTTTGGGTACATTACCAGTCGAAAGCGATGCGGAGGAATTTTTGGACGACATATTTTAGTTTGGTTATAGTTAGGTTAGGTTATTATATTTTCTTTTTTATAGTTTGTTTGTTAATTTAGTTTATCCAATGTATATATTTTTATAACAAATTATAAGTAGATTCTATTTTGACATTTTAGGTATTCAATTGCAATGCAAAATCTAACGTTAACCAAACTTTACCCTACACACGTACACTTATAAAAATGCAAACTAAACGGCATAATAATATTTATGCAACTTTTTAATCTATTGTCATTCCTAACAGGTGACAATGACAAAACAGTTCGCTGCTAATTCAGAACATATCGTCATAGAACAAAATTATGGCGCTAACGCTAATATGATATGTCCTAGGAATAGCTATGAACTACGTATGGTGACGGCTCGAAAGTATATGGTAACATGAAGTCATCAGTCAACTTGTGCATACAGGTGAATTTTTGAAATGGTATTGTTTGCCAATGATGTGAAGAATAGACGGCTGAAAGATTTAGTTAAAACAAAACAGCATTTTATAGTTCTGAATAAAGCTTTTGGTTTATCCGTTCAAAAAACAAAGTGATGATAAATGTTCCTACCTAAATTTAGCATAACTTTGGTTTTTAGTTAGTTACGTATACATTTAACAAACGCTTGAAAATTATTTGTATTTTGATTAAGACGAAGTTATTGGTGACGAAGATATAGCAAAAATACAGCTTTGAATTTAAGTTTAGCTCACGCAGAGGGGTGAGTGCAGGGTGCAGGTGCGTCAGTGGGTTGTGTATAAGTATCATTATGGCGTGCGTGCGGCTGGAGGGGAGGTGGGGGGTGGCCTTAACCTTGAACGCCGCCGTCTGACCCCAGGCGGCGTCATCGCGACACCCTCGCGAACCCCTCGCCACCCTCACGACCCCTTCCTTTCTCGTCTCGACACTCGATAAATGAAGCTGAAAGTCGTGTTAAATACACGCAATAACGTCTAGTCACATAGTATTGATTTCAAAAGTTGTATTGTTCTATGTATTAAGTTATTGTATCAGTTTCAATTAAGTAGGCTCAAGGTGCTCTGTCTATATGATTCCATATTGGCAAAATATTTGAACATAATCTTTTAGGTCTTTTCTACAGGTCTTCTACATCGTAACGCAGCGGTAGGTTATAGGTATACGTAAACAAAACTTTTATAATTTAGTTCTTTCCGAGGTTTTCGATTCATTCGTTTCACAGTGCGTCATACTTCTGGTTAAAATAATTCGAGTCTAGTCTTTCCTTCCTGGAGTTAGCAGAATGTTGTTATTTTGGTTTGATATTTCAGTTGCCTACTTACCTACGGCCTAAACCGCTGGGTCTAGAAGCATGAAATGTTCAGTTCCCTATATTAACGAAAGTGAGCTCTACATAAGTAAGGATTTTTGAAAATGAATTCCCTGAATGGGTTAAGTAGGGAGTTGAAAATTTGTATGGAAATTCGTAATTTTGCTTGAGTGTATGATCAGCGTAGCCCGTAGGCGTTGTAGTCGCGTAGAAGCTTCGTAGACCCCGCGCAAATTCCGCGTAGCGGCTTAGTAGCAAAAGCGTCGTGCAGTCGCCGCGAAAACGCTACATAGTTTCGACATTGCACCCCGACGAGACCACTGTAACTTTCATATAATTTTGTAAAAAATTAACCCAAAACATTTCTGTCGTAATATTCGGTCAGAACGACGGTTTGTTCGGTTCGATGGTTGCGATTGGACATTTTGATGAGAAACGCAGTGTTTGCGCAGCACCTACGATTGACCACGACAAAAAAAAGCACAACAGAATGAAATTGTGTTATTTAAAGGACTCGCTTTATAAGTCAACTCACAATCTGAATTTATATTCTGGATTTATACAGGGTGGCAGGGACTTCGACGCGAAAACTGATACCATGGATTCAGTACGTGATTCTGAACCCCACTGCGTTGAAATATTTCGTCGGTTATTAAAAAAAAAACTGTTTCATAGAAAAGTGCAATACCTACGCGGGCAAAATGTATGGAACAGCAGATTTTTTATTTGATAAACGACGAAAATTTTCAACGCAGAGTTGGTTATGGTTGGTTATACAGGTATATAAATAAGCGCATCACTTCAGAAGGGTTGAACCGATTTGTGACAAATCGGTGTTCGTAATAGTCCGAATTAGGTTCATACAAAAACAGACATGTCTGTCGGGTCAGGTTTTTATTTAAAAATATTTAAGTAATTGGACATTAGGCTAATTAATGTAAACTGCAAAAAACTTATTGTAGTTGGTAAGTAGTACTTATAATGTAGTGTTTACTGTCTGCGTCTCGATTTCTTAAGGCAGTCCAGACGAGGAAATATTTACGTGCTTTCATGTTTATTTAGTCTACAACCCGCCGTTCTCAGCCGTTCATTGAAACAGAGTCACTCAATGAGATGTTTCAATCGCAATGTAACATTTGTTGCTTCATTTGTGTGCCGAGTGATCCTTTGTTTGTATCGACTTGGATTCAATTCGATAATACCAGTAATAAATATAATTTTATTTATACATAGATGATACAATTAATACTTAATTATGATGTTATCACTCAGTCAGTACGTTTAATAGTCGTGAAAGCCTGGATTATTTAAGAGGTAGGATAATGCGTCCTGCATGGACTACAGGATAATGGGATATTGTGCTGCGTTAAAAAAACACAAACAAGAATGCAAACAACTTCTGAACTAACGGCGTTCTGACTTGTAGTTTTCAGTGTCGAATTCAATGATGTTTAATATGAATTGATGGTCGACTTGACCGCGTGTCCTCTAGACAGCAGACGGCATGGCGTCCATACGAGGTCGGTTGCACCTGACATGGAGCGGCGTACTAAGCCAAGCGCATATTACAGCCGCAACGGGCCGTAGCACAACGCATTTCGTACAAAAAAGTGTGGTGCGGTAGCCTGTGGTGTGCGTTGGTTCATAGAAAATGTACGAAAGTGGTGCAGGAGGATTTTTGCAATGCGTTGCGTTGCGGTGCGGAGCGCCATCATCTGCGTTAGACTTTAATCAGTAATGACGTGCTGTGACCGCAGCCGCGGCAGTGCATTCGTGTTTGACTTACGAACCTTTATTCAAGGATGAACTATGACTTTAGACTATTGTTTTCAAAGGTATATCTGATTTAACTTAACTTTTACATGAAAGGTATCACTTTAGTAGGTACACACTAGTAATACAAATAATTTATAACCTGTGATTTTTTCTATTTGCGTCTAATTTTTTAACGTATTAACATTTTTTTTTAATTTTAAATATACTGCCTCGTGTTTCTACGTTTTTAATACTTTATGCATATATACGTAGATAAGATAGGTGTAAGAATCGTAAAATTAATGTTTTACCGGTAAGTATGTATGCATTTTTTAAATTCTCCGCTTATCATGAGTACTCTAGACCAAATATATAAGATTGGGGTTTAAATGTTCAGGCCAAAGTGTTACGAGTGTTCGAAAACATGTTTACTCTCAAACACGTTGTTGTCTTTTTTATCCTGCAAAATACTGTATATTTATTCTGTTTGGCCTATCCTGACAGTTTAGAATCCACGAACACCGAAAAGTCATGGGATTGTGATGGTATTGTATTAAAATAATTTTATTCCATAAACATCTAATTGCTTGTTTCTCTGATTTTATGTGTATTATATTTCAGAAGAGGATGAATTATTAGAGAAAAATTGTCATGAAGGACACAGCATAATAAGTCACAGCGATATAATATATTTGATTGAAGACAAGGCAGATATATTAAAAATTAAGGAAAATTTAGTAAACAGTAATTACCCTGTTGCAGAAGAAATATTTGAATACTATATGAGTGAATTACTAGCATTCGAGGATTTTGTAGACCGTCCGCAACATATGCTTCACATACTGCACGATATGGATCGTTTACGCCAGAAACTAGAACCCGACGTAGAGGAGATTGAGAATATGTTAGAAAATATTTACAACATGGAAGATAACATTAACGATGTCATAGAAGAGTCTGCTATTATGCTAAATCAATTAGAAAAGTATAAAAATATGTGTAAAATTAACTGTGAAGAAATCGGCATCGAAAACAGTGCGTAAAGTTTTGTATTAAATATTATGTTAAAGAAGAAAACGACTAGTAAACATGTGCACTTTGAAAATTCTTAATTAATCATTAAAACTTTTCAGGGTTTGGACATAAGATAGATCCCTTCATTGTTTCACAATCTGCTGGCATGTATTGCGTTAGAATTAAAGATCTCAATAATAATATTAATAAGAAACTAAGTGAGGTGCAAGCGCAATATGACGTAGATTTAAATCAGCAGCTTGAAATTAGAGATAAGATGTATGCACAAAAAATTACAGAATTGAAAATTAATTTAAAAGATGCTGCAGTTAAACAGTTTGGTATGACAATGTATGATATTTTAAGTCTACAAGACGATTATCATCATTTCGTCAACGATTTAAAACACGTTAATATTTCCTCCGAAATATTTAATATACTGGAAAATAATGCTGAAATTAGCTTCAGACTAATTGGACTGCACCGCGATTTGGAGAAATATCGACAATATTGCATGACGTGTAATATGAACCAAAGGGTTAAACGCAGTAAGTAGATTTCAAAGTATAGTATGTATATATAAGTATATATTTATGATATGAAATTGGTATACTAGAGTCTCATAAATAGTTTGAATTTCAGTTTGTTTCAAAATGTTTTGTGACTTTAGTTTGTTCTTTTCAAATAGGAATAGGTCACCTCTATAGACAATCTAATCGAGACTGGTGAAGAACATATACCTATAATCAATCTTTTTACTATTACAGATGCCTTAGACTTGCTCGATGACAAATTAAACGGCGTAGACGAGTCGCTTGTTATACCAATAGAAATAATAACAGATGCTAAAACTTGTAACATAGACGAGTTAATAAAAGCTACAATCGATGAAATCATAGAAAGTATCAAAGGTAATTTTACTAGCATGTTTGAGGAGCTGGACAAAAAGTTAAACGATCCTAATTATATCGACTCCATTTTAAGTACACTACTTTGGATACAAATTGAAATTGGGAACTATATTAAAACGGAACAGGAAGCTTTGCGCAGACTGAGTAGCCGTATCCCAGAAGCGTCGATAAAAAAAATACTCGCTTTATCAAAGGACTCCAAACAAATTATACAGAACCTAGAGTCTGCTAAGCAATTTATTGATCAGTTTTTTTCCTAAAAATTCTATATGATTGTAAACAAATAATACAACGTTTAAGTATATTTTTTTTCTTTTTCCTGTCATAGCGTTAGCTAATATTAAATGAGTTATCAAAAGACTTTTTTGTTCATTTCATAATATGAGCCTTTGGCAGCGCATTGGTAATAAAGGGTTACCGACCGGCCAGATAGTCGATTACCGATTCAGCTCTTCAATAAATCTGAATTGGTATAGTGCGCGGACGCATACAGTAGTGTTGTAGGTACTTATGCTGAATTAAATTTGTGAAGCGGTTCAAAGAGGCGTTGACATCAATTTGCAGAACGTACGTGTTATGATTGCCACATGACCGCACGCGCCAATGTACACTTAGCCTGGGATAACTTATTTGATACTTCCTTTTAACTTTAGGAATATCAACACTAGAAACTGTAGAATAGCTGATAATCTTATAGAAGCTTGTCATGATCGTTTATGCACTTAGGCGTTATTAGAATTGTCACCGGTGTCAAATCTAGGTCCGGTAGCCTGCGTTCTCCAGAAATAGCGAGGAAGATGATTACTATATATGTAGGTACTGTGAGAAGAGTGGTGAATACAGAAAAATTAATCATTCAATTTGTCAATGTGGAATAGTGTCGTTTTGTCTTAAGAATTCATATTTCTTATTGAACATCATAATATACGACTTTGTGTTTGAAATTAGCTGTATGTAGGTACATCTGGCTGCGTTATATCTGTCAGACTGTCGGGTAATATCCCTTTATATTAGGGCACAATGCAAGCGGCTTGCTGTCTAAACAGACTTGCGGACTACTTGCAGTACATATACCTACGTAGGATTTTAAAGCATGCGGATATATTTACTCGGAACAAAAACTTCTATTGCATATGTACTAACAACTGCAAAATCATTTTAGTAACAGGGATGTTGACAAAAAAAAAAAATTGTCCGTCAGGTAGATTATGAAACAATATTAGACATGTATATTTTTTTTTACGTATTCAAAAGATTACGGCAATACGTTAAAATGTGGCATGACGTCACGGCCCGATAGATTTTATACTGACTTGTGACGTAGCGAGCCCCCATTCCCCAACTTTAATGCGTTTTATCTGAACCATTTTTTATTAATATGATAAAGCAAAAAATACATGTATATACTTTTTTATTATCTGACTGATGGACTCAATAGTTTTTTTGTTTTTTCCTCAGTCAACATCCCTATTCTATCAACAAACATGGATTTAACAGTTATGTCACCCACATCGCCATCAATACGGTACGGCCATTTTCCACATCTTATAAATATGAGATTGGACTTCCAACAGGAGGATATAAATCAGAATCTTGTGTTTTATTCAGCATCAAAGCAAAATGCAGCACTCAATAATATCAGTGCAACTTTATGTAAAGAGAAACACATGAAATAAGAAAAACAACGGTTTTCCCGTCCCGGCTGGACATGTAAGTCAAAAACATTATTAAAATGCAGCATCACGACGAGCGAGCGTAAACCGGAGCCGACTGGGGGAAAGGGGGCGGTGGCGGGGAGGGGCTGAGGGCCGATGCATGGCCACAGACAAGGAAAACTAGTAGGTTAACTACTCGATTTCTTCATTAACCATCCTTATCTTTAAACGTGAGGGAATGAAGGTAAATGGCCTTTAAACGCAAAACAGAAGGAAACCAAAGTAGGTTATTGCTGCAAAAATTCTAGTTGAGCTATCCTTAATTGAGGAAACCCTCACGGATCCTCGTGACTAAAACTTGAATTTTAGTCACAGCAGGTGGATTATCTTGAGTTTGAACCCCGAATATTCCGAACTATTTACTGTTTCGATAGCAAGAGGAACGACAAACGAAAAGAATAACTAAGATAAATATGATGCTGAATCTGAAGTCTGTAAAAGTCTGTAGATCTATCATCGAAACCATTGCGCCTTATTTAGCGTTCATATTTAACACCAGTGTAGACCAAGGAGTCTTTCCGGATCTCATGAAACACAGCACATCCGGTGATAGTGAGGAACCCAACAAATATAGGCCTGTGTCAATTCTACCAGTTCTCAGCAAGGTGTTTGAAAAGTTGATGCTGAATCAAATGTTACGTCACTTTAATCAAAATTCCATCTTTCATGAACAACAGTACGGTTTCACCAAACGGCGGTGTACCACTGACGCCGGTGTCACCCTCATAAAGAACATTTTTAACGCCTGGGAAGAATCACAAGATGCCATTGGACTCTTTTGCGACCTCTCGAAGGCGTTCGATTGCGTAGACCATGAAACACTTCTGCTAAAACTGGAGCACTATGGGATTAGGAATACAGCTCTTGATTTACTAAGATCATACCTGAAAAATTTAAAAGTTCAAGTTCAAGTAAACGGCGTAAACTCACTGGGGTCTGAAATGGCAATGGGCGTTCCTCAGGGTTCGATATTGGTCCATTCCTCTTTTTAGTTTATATTAATGATTTACCCTAATTACTTCAAAATCAACCGAAGATGGTGTTATTTGCAGATGACACATCGTTAATCTTTAAAATAAACCGACGGTCACAAAATCTTGACGACGTTAACAGCTCTATTCTTGAAGTCCAAGATTGGTTTACGGTAAATAATTTGGTACTTAATAAAAAAAAAAACAAATGCATTATTATATTGATTTAAATTACCTAATGTTAGAAGTAGCGAATGTGACATCATATTGAATGGAGAAAAACTAGAATTTATAAACGGTTTTCCTAGGAATCACGCTAGACGAGAAATTACAATGGGGACCTCATATAATATCTCTTGCGGGGTGGCTAAGCTCGGCCGCTTATGCTGTTAGAAAAATAAGACAGTTAACAGATGTAGAAACCGCTCGTTTGGTCTATTTTAGCTACTTCCACAGTATTATGTGGTATGGCGTTTTACTGTGGAGTCGGGCTGCTGACATTGAATCCATCTTTATTTTACAAAAGAGAGCGGTCAGAGCCATTTATAATCTACATCGTCGCGAATCTCTCAGGGAACTATTTAAAAAGATTAATATTATGACGGTACCTTGCCAATTCATTTATGAAAATATTATGTATGTAAGAAAAAAACTACATATCTTTAATAAAATAAGTGATAGACATAATTTTAATACTAGAAATAAAGATAAAATAGATCATCCATTTTTAGGGTTCCGTAGTAAACAAGGAACCCTTATAGTTTCGCCATGTCCGTCTGTCTGTCTGTCCATCTGTCTGTCCGCGGGTTAGCTCAGAGACGTTTAGTACTAGAAAGCTGTAATTTGGCATATGTATACATATTAATCATGCCGACAGAGTGGTAAAATAAAATCAACTAAAATAAATTTGTTTAGGGTACCTCCCCTACACGTAAAGTGGGGATGTTTTTTTTTTCTCGTCTACCCCATGTTGTGGGGTATCAAAAAAGGTCGTTCAAAAATATTGGGAGTTTGTGAAAACCATTTTTAGATTCAGGGATCCGTTTGCGAAATATTAAGCTTTTAACTGATTTTTTTTGTTAGAGTCAAGTGTCCCCCACACTTGACTCTAACAAAAAAATTCAGTTAAATGTACTTGTACTTGGATTTGTGAAAAAATTCACAGCAGTAGTATATATAACGAAATTAAAAGGAAAACTATCAGAGCTAAGTAGGCTGTATAGGTTAACGAGTAATAGTCAACCAACTTAAATTTGCGGTTTGAAAAACATAATCATACATTTCGTATGGGAGAATATGTTTTTCAACTGCAATGTTAAGTTGGTTCTTGGGATAAATTCATCCCAACTACGGAACCCTTTATTGTGCGTGGTCCGACACGCACTTGGCCGGTTTTTCAGATTATCTAAAGTACATATATCTTTTATACTGTTTTTACTGTGTTAAATGCTACAGTAAAATACCTTGTGATATATTACAATTAAATGAAAGAAAATTTAAAACTCATATTAAAAGTACACTCTGTAAACAAGCATATTACAAATTAGAGGATTATATCCAAGATAAATAATAATTTCAAGTCTGGAACCCCAATTATGATGTCTACATAAATCGTATTGAGAGCATACAGAAAAGGTTTTTAAGGCACATTCAATATCGGTCTAAAACGTTTTCTACTAATTATACCTACCGTTGCAAAAAAAATCATATCCTTCCACTTTACAAAAGGCGAAAATTTTCAGATCTTGTGTTTCTTTTCAAGATAGCCAATGGAACAACTGGTGTTACCGAGTTGTTACAGAAAATCGGGCTGCGAGCGCCGTCTGTGTTCTTGCGTAGACCTCATTTATTGCACACCCCAGTGGTAGCTACTACATACAGACGGAACTCGTAAGTACATGGTGAGAGTGAGTCGTATTTACAATGCAACCTGCCAGGAAGCTGATATCGACATCTTCAATACTAGTGTTTCTAAATTGAAGAAAACTTTAGCTAATGGCTTCTTTGAGCATAAATAGTATTTTTTCTGTTTTGTGTTATTTATGATCAACTTTCTGTTTCGTAAATGACTTATATTTTGTATAAGCTATTTCTTACTGTATCTGTTTAGCTGTAAGTTTTCCTAAAAATAAAATAAATAAATAAATAAGAATGCTTGGAAACATGCTGGTCCTGCTCCATAGGACAAATTAGAGTCTAGACAAAATCAAACTGGTTGCTAATTTAATTATATAATTTGTTATTTTTTATAACACTGATTTTACATTCTGTGATTTCGTGAACTCATACACTGACTTATTAGTATTACTTGGTAAAATGTTAGGAATATCGTATAATTTTACAATGTTTGTGAACAATTAAGATTTCATACACAACAATAAAAATTACAAGGTGAGCACCATGTACCTATCACATAATTAATTTATCTGTAATTGCTTCATTTTTCATTCTTTTTTACCTATCGCGGTATAGTAATCTTATTCTAGATGCATCGTCTTCACATATAATTATAATTATATAATTAATGTATGCAAAATATTGTAAAAACATTTTAAAAGAGTAACGGTGGAGTTTCTTGCCCATTCTTCTCCATACGAAAACTACCTTTTGGAAGGGGCGACTAGAATCAATTCTATTTTTTGTAAACTTGACGTTCATAAGTGCCTTTTATGTGCCTAATTGAAATAAATTGTTTGACTTTGACTTTGACTTTGAAAGAAAACCGAACATATCCGAGGTGGCTTGTTAAAATTTTTGAGTTCGCTTCGTTCGCTCTTCCATTCTATATTCTCTTGATTCTTCAACTTTTCTGCATATGTGTTGATTGCATGTAACAAAATGAGGTTGTTATCTAATGTATACATCTTTGTTCATGTTTAAAATAAATAAATGTAGTCTTTGCCTGAATTCTGCTGTTTCGTCATAGGTTATGGGCAGTGCCCGTTATTCGTTTTAGTAAAATAACAGTGACAAATGTCTACTAATCTCATAGCAAAGTATATCTAAACTAAAAGGAAGAGAAAATTTTGAAGATTGGGCATTCGCAGTGGATTTTTATTTTATTTTGGAAGGCATGCAACAATGTGACACGAAAGAAGGTGATCCAAACGAGACGAAAGGAGAAGCAAAAATAATTAACTATTGATCCCAGTTTATTTGTGTATATCAAAAGTGAAGTAACTGTAAAAGGATTGTGGACAAAGTTAAGAAAGCTTTTTGATGCCTCCACGCGACGCATCGCATTATTTCATCATTTCATATCTATATCCGTCAAGAAAATTGCGAATCTATGTCTCAATATGTAACTTCAATATTAGAAACGAGTCAAAGATTAAACATTACAGGATTCAAGGTCAGCGACGAGTGGATTGGCTCATTATTGCTGGCGAGATTGCCTGAGCAATTGAAAATCCCAGGATCATGGCGGTGGAACACTCTGACATTGAATTAACAGCCGACGCCATCAAATCCAAGTTGCTAGATATGGAAGACGGAAGCCATCTAACATCAGGGGTGTCGTGGTAGGGGTACACTTCTCCACAAGCCGAACTCTTGCCGAGTTCCACAACTCCCTTACGGAGTTTATTTATTTATTATATTATTTATGTACACACAGTAAAATTGATACAGATACGACATAAACATAATTATGAGTACAAAGGTTGAGAATCGTCGTCGTCGGGTTTCGTTCCCTCCCCGTGCTCGTCCTCGGGGACTTCAAGTCCAAGAATGTGGCTAGAGTTCCCGGTATACGGACTCACGGGACAGGATGGTGGAGGACTGGGCTCTGGAGGGGTGAATCAGTGGTGGACATCTCGTTCGCCAGCCCCGCTCTGTCGCCACGTGTCGTTGACTGGCGCGTCATGGAGGGGGTGGAGACCTATTCCGACCACCGGTACATCCTCCTTGATTCTCCGCCCAGGCCTCGAGCGCGCCAGTCCGTCAGGCCCCAAGTGGTCCACGGTGGGGGTTGAACCAGCTGGACCAGCAGCTTCTCTTAGAAGCCTCGATCGTGCAAGCCGAGGTGTCATCACCGGACAGGCCTGCTGACATCAACGACGAGGCGGAGTGGTTCCGAGAGGTCTGGGCTTGGCCCGGACGTGCCTGTCGCCTCTCCGTCTAACTCACGGTATGTCCGTAAGTGAGACGGAGAACGAAGCGCCCGTAACGACGGCCGAACGAACGGATTTCGCTTAGGGTGTAGGCCCCCAGGTGTACTGGTGGTCGCAGGAGCTGACGACTCTGCGCAATGCGTGCATTGCTGCGCGACGCCGGTACACCAGGCACAGCAGGCTCCGTATTCGCCCTCCGAATATGGAATCCATTCAGGCGGAGCTATCCGAGGGGTACTGAGCGGCATAAACCGCCCTCCAGGCGGAGATCCTGCGGGGACTCTGAACAGGGACCCGTGGGGACGCCCCTACAAAATGGTGCAGGAGAAACTCTGCCCATGGGCTCCCCCGCTGATGCAGAGTCTCCGGCCCCAGCATTTAGGGGACGTGGTAAGCGCTCTGTTCCCTTCGAGAGGGGAACATACCTCCCCGCCCATGGCTCCGCCTACTGCGGTGCCCGATGCGGACCACGCCGCCGGCGACGACGAAGATGCTCCGTAGGTGACCGTGGTAGAGATGAGAGTGGCGGTAGGTAGGCTGAATGCCAAAAAAACCGCCCCAGAACCCGATGGCTTACCTGGTAAAGCCTGGGTTCTGACATTGATTTCTGACGTTTGGCTCCCAGACTGGAGCGGGCTGGGGCTGCCTTTAAACGGCTCCTGCCCAATCTAGGGGGTCCAAACGCCTCCTGCCGGAGGCTCTACGCGGGGGTCGTGCGGTCCATGGGCCTTTACGGGCACATTCCTTGAGGTGGCGGCCAGCCCACCGGTTGAACGCGTCCCAAAGGGACATGGCCATCCGGTTGGCCCGGGGATACCGCACGGTCTCCGTTAAGGTGGCGAGCCTCCTTGCCGGATTGCCGCCAAGGAGGTCTGGAGGCAAAAGTCCTCGCGCACATTTGAGAGTGGCGCGAGGAAGCGAACCCCACTTAATTTGTTATGTGGGTGTGTTGATTGCATGTAATCTATCTTTGTTCATGTTTAAAATAAATAAATGTAGTCTTTGCCCGAATTCTACTGTTTCATTAAATCGACAAATAACTCCTTTTTCTGTATGAATGAATGGTCAAAAGAAAAATATAACGAATCCGAAATCGTACAACTTTTTTCGAGCTCGCTTTGCTCGCTTTTACATTATACATTCTCATAATTCTTGAGTTTTTCTGCAAAACTCGATAAAGTAACTTCTAGATAGGTATGTTTGAATGATCAAAAGAAAAAAAATCCTGTCCTAGGGTGGAATTTTCGACCTCACTTTCGCTCGCTTTACATTCTTATGCTTTTCTGCTTATGTCGATAAAGTAACTCAGGGGCGTAGGTAGTGATTTTAAAAGACAGTTAGGGGGGCGCGAATGTTAAAAGGTTGGGAACCCCTGTCTTAGTTGGAGGTGTGCATAATGCATTCGTATTTTCTAAAGTATCTTTTTAACCAAACAACAGGTAGATTTTGTAAGTATAAATTGAAAAAGTGACCTAAAAGTCTAGGGCACACACCTCCACACCTCTTTAGGATATAATATGTTTACAGGGTGAAATCTTCATCAATCAAAACTGTGGTTTACAAAATATTTACCGTGGCCGTACCATAAATACAAAATGAATACCACAAGAATTATTAATTGCTTAATTCAATAAAAAATCGGAGTTGTCCCACTGCTAGCCACTGTAATGTCAGTACACCGGGTGCATGCACCGTGCGTCCGCAAGGGCACAGAGGGCGCTGCAAGCGATGCGCCCTCGCCCGCGCGACCTGCCGACCTGCGCGCCCCCTGCTCGCTGCTGCAAGTCTGCAACCCGTAGATAGAGAATTGTATAGTTAATCTATCAGTGTATATCTTATGAGATAGCAAGATCCTCTGAAAGTCACTTGAAAACGGATACAATCCAAGTCGGGTAATACTTTCCAAACTATTCATACCATTAAAGCCATTTTGTAGGGCCCCAGTTGTTACCTACAACTGTCAGACAAAAAGTTTGTATACGTGACGGAGATAGAGAAAATATATTTCTGTCTCGTTTACATTTACTAATGGATCTAATTCCTGGTTTAAAAAATGTGTCCTTGTCTCATTGTTGTTATAGTGACTGGTCTATTGCTATACTCTGTCTACGTTGCAACCCGTTGCTCCCACTGACAGCGCGCCACGCGCTCCACACAACCATACATTTTCACAAATAGATAAAATTAAAAGCTTGTGTTACTCAGGAATTATCTCACTGAAACCGGTTAAGCTGAGCATTCGATATGTTTCATTTATCATGCATGTGCCACATTTTTTAAAATTAGAATGATAAGGCATAGCTTAAAATTTTAAATGACATATTAGGTGATGTCAACCAGTACGACCTCTGCTAAATATGGTCTTACGACCACAATAATGTACGTTGATGGGGATATTGATATTGGTGATCAACTGATCATAGTAACAATGAATTTGTACCTAATAATTAGCTTGGATAAATATTGGTTTCCCACCTATGAAATTGGCGTTTTTTTCTCACAAATAGAGAACCTCGTTACTTCTATGATTTAAAATACCACCATAGACAACTACCAATAGTAAAAAAACCTTATTACTTATAGTTTTTTAAACGTAAAAAATACCTTAAAAATTACTCCTCATTTTGTTAGCAAAAATGACCACTATTTGTTTTAACTTCAACTTCAACAAACTTCGCATAATCTAAGTGGCATAATACGTTATCTTAGTTTTTAAACATTAGTGCATAAAAGTTTTAAAACATTATTGTTCATGGTTGTTATATAAATTAAGAACATGTTAGTATGAAAAATTCAACTTCTTTAAAATTCTCCATAGAAAACGCTGATTTCATAGGTATATATATTATATACAAATATAATGTTCGTAGGCAGATGAGGTGATTTTACTTCATTTGAAATCAAGGAGAATTTTTTTATCAAAAATCTATAAGAAAACATATTTTGTAGATATGCATCTTATCAGGATAACCTTACCTATCTGTTAGTTAATGTATTTTAAATCCCTGTTTAGTGGAAATTTGTTAAAGGTCCATAGTTCAATTACTAAACGGTATCATATATAATGGGCATTATCAGCTGAAAAAATCAAACTTTGAAAAAATCTTCGGACAAAATGTATCGATCGGCGGCGGGGAGCCGTCTATCACTTTGAGACTTAAAACGTTTGAGATCCTATAATACCCTTAAAGTACTCATATGATTTAATTTAATCGTTTTGAACAAAAATGGTTTAAAATGATGTGCTTTGTATGTTCAAGTAATAGGTACATTATTTACTTAGGTATGGCGAGATTATCAAGTTTTCAAATAAAAGACGTCGTTAAAAGTCTTAAACATGAATGTAGGTTTCGAGACGAGTTAGGACTAATCAAAAGTACGAGGTTGGTGTCACTGCAAGGACAGCGCTCGTCGTCTCGGTGGCACTCGTAGCACTTGTGGTGTGTCGTCAGCAGGTGACAACGACGGCTGCCACTCAATAACATTGACCGTTTTTGTAGCCAAACTGCAGCCGACATTCAATTTTTTATAATGTTTATCGACCCAACCCGCAGCTCGATTCACTGTAGGTGCGCCGTTGAATTAATTTGTTTGTAGACATGGGTAGATAAAACAATGTCCCCTACAGCATCTGTCTGCCTGAAACGTTTAACTGATTTGGTTCCTATTTCCAGAGGTTATTTCGCAGTAAATGGACGCATGATTTCTTTATTGGTATTGATTACCTATAATAATTAATAGTATGTAGGTATGGGGTATAGGGACAATTTCATTCAAAAGTTTCTGTCATTACCTCATTTGAGATTGTTTGTCAGGGCCTGGTGCTTTGTCCATCTTTGTGCTTGAATATGTTTATTTGGGCCAGCTTATTTCACACAAAGACCAGGAAATTGGAAGACGAATAACAAATGGGTGGAAAAAATACTGGTCATTGAAGGAGGTCATGAAAGCAACGGATCTAAGCATGGTATAATAATATACTTCGCCAGGTATGGCATTCCGAGACACAGTGGTCACGTGGGCGACACATGTCTACGTCATCGCATCTGAGTTACCAGAAGTTTGTAATAATAACTCCCCAACCACCTTTATTACCAGTGCGAATCCGATAAAACAATGAGGCTTTAATTAACAATTACGTTGGTTTATGTTTAAATTGAATTGTTTCGTTTGATTAGACACACGAAACGACAATTTAAAAGCTTTGATTTCTGAAAATGTTTCCTTAATCGTGTTTTGTTGCAATAGAGTAGCAACTGGATAGTGACGTAAGCATGTGTGGGTCCCGGATTGCCAGACCTTTTATTAGACCATGGATCTAAGTATTGGATTAAAACGGGAGGACTTCAACACATGTATACTGCCTTGCATTACATATGGCAGCGAAACTTGGTCTGTCACAAAACACCATAGAGAAACACTGGCACATTGCCAAAAATTAATGGAAAGGAGTATGACTGGTATTAAAAAACAAGACAGGCTACGAAATACCCTGATTAGAGAAAAGACAAAAGTTACTGATGTTTTTACCAAAATAGACCAACAAAAGTAGAGATAGACAGGCCACATGTTAAGAGGCATTCAAGACAAGGGAGTAAAGTTGTGACTGTAAACTAAGGAAAAATACCACAAAGCAATGTTCAGAATAGAAAGGGCGTATTATTTAGGTATAGGGTACACAAGGTATAATTGAAATATTTCAACACCTGAAACCAGTTACTTCAGACACGAGAGAAGAAACGTTTACACTACTTGTTAATAACGGTTCAATTAGGTCTGAAATAAAATGTATGAAAACAATCAATTATTTGCAATTTCAATTTATTACAATAAAATTAGCAGTAGCATCAACGCGCGTTCTAGGCACTACCACTGTCTAAGCCGCGCTTGCAGTACGCCTACGCGGCTACGACCCCGGGCCTACGCGGCTAAAACACCACGCCTACGCGATTACGACGCGACGCGGTACCTACGGCGCGGCGCATACGCAGCTACAACACCGTCCCTACGCAGTCTCTACGCCGCTTCCTCGTAGCGTTAACGATACATTTTCGTCAAAGGTGAACAATTGACATGAGCAAGTCATTTAGATGAATAAAGTTAGTGCATTTTGGTATCGGTAGCTATAAAACCGTATTTTACGGGTCAAGTCTATCACCCGCCCCGACGCTTGCTCGAGTCAACCCGCGCCGGTGAGCCTGTAGCTTTAAATTCCCCTAATAATAACATTAATCCGTTCCAGCCTGTCCCTTGCGGTCCTCCCCCAGTGACTTGCTAAGCCGAGGTTGGTACCCCACAGGGGGTGCCCCTAGCGCGAAGTCGCTTAGTTTATAAGTTTTATGCCCTGGCTGGAGGTATTAATTTATTGAGGCTCCCTCAAGAAACTCCGGTTAAGCAGCCGACAACCTCCTTGGTTGACGAATGCCGATGCCGACGATGACGAACGATGCCACTCCCAACGCACCTGGCAAAAAAGTATTGTGTTATTCGGCTATTAGCATCAATGACATGTAACAAAGTTGTCCATTATTTTTATCATTTAATTTATTCCACACTGAATTGCGTGAGTCATTTTTGTGAAATTATAAGATTTGTGTGTACTCAGAATAGTGAATTATAAAGCGTCTACTGCTTAATTAGGAATCCAAATTGAACGATTCCAAGGAATAGAATTATGATATTAAAATTAAAACTAATATTAATGTAATACAATAAGTTATCAATACAGGACCGAATCAAAATACTGGTCTTATTGTAGTCCTTTGTAAGTCAGATACAACATTAGGACACATGAATGTGACTTTGACTTAAAAAAATATACCTACCTCATATTTTTTCTTTCAAGCAGTGATTTAATTTTAAAATTAATGTTTGTCATTCCATATGCGTGTTGTGTTACGATTAAAGTGTTGCCGTTATGGTTCGAGGTGTGAGCTTGGGAGTTATAGAGGATGCTTGTAGGACGTTGCAATGCATCTAGTTCTGCATACCAATAGTGAATCACTCGACACACTAAGCTGTTTCAAACCTCTTGTAATTATTTAGTTAATAGCTATGTCACCAATTGCAGTTATTTATTATACATTTCTTTCGACACGACATCTTTTTCTAACACTTAAGTTAACGTTTATCTGAAGTGGCCGACCACCAGGCTACTTCAGATAAACGTTAACTTGAGTAAGTCATTCCACAAAATATTGTTTTCTTATATTAACCTTTTTTCTATAAAATATGTACCAATAGTTCGTAAGCCATTCCGTCTGTATCGCTCTAATCGAGCACACCTCCTAATTGCTGTAAGAATTGCAGTTAAAGCAGTAGCTATATACTCACCTACAAATGCGGTACCTAATGCAGTGTACTCAAATCGATTTCTGCAGTTGCATATGAGTCTCGCTTTGAAAAAATGTATGGGTTTTTTTATGACGCTTTTCATATAAGAGGCAAAAACCCCCAATATGCCCCTTCTGTAATCGTTGGTTATAGGTACTTATCATCCATGCTAACATGTAAAACCTAGTGAATATCTTATACATCCGTATTTTTGGCAGCTGGCTTATAATGAAGATCATTTAAATTCGTTACTTATAATAAGAGAATATACCCGTACATACCTATAAATTCCGGAAAGTCTATGAAGATTGATTTAGGAGTCATGTCAAGTCTGTGCTAGGAAAAACGAACACCCCTTCAAAAACGAATCTTAATAATATTTCTAATAACTACTATTGAGTCAAATGCAATAACAAGGAGAATAGTGGGGGGTAAAGGTGCAGCGCAGGTGTAGGGGGTACCTAACCATGGAACGACATGATCGGTGTTTTAGCGCGCATCCGGCGTCGCGCGTAGATTTTCACACGGCGCTGCCCGAACAGGACTTCCATCTTAACGCTCCGACGACACATTTCCGGTGTCATGTACTTATTGCTCATTTTATTTAGGGCGAATTTCACATACATAAAAGCACACATGACATCTAACCCGTTCAGATCTGTCAGTGTCAATGTTCCACAACAATAATGACACTGACGCTCTTGAACGCGGTTTTTATGTGCTGATCGCGTTCAGTTTCTTTGGTGAAATTCGCCTTTAATCAGTACCTACACTCCTTACCTACAGGAAATACCTTGTGTGCCGTTGACTTTCGCCGTCGGTGTTTAAGTAAAGACGAGAAATTCAACAGTTTTTATTAAGCTATTGAAATGAGGACGCAAGTAAATGGTTATATATTTTATGAGAAAAGAATTCTATATACTTAAAGATAGTATCCAAAAAATCAGGGTGAGGTGTTTGCTGCTCGTCTTTGACGAATTTTACACTACAAATAGTTATATACCTGGGTAAAAAAAGTCAGAATTAAGAGGTCTCGTTCAAAGTCAAGCTTTAACTTAAGTTAACTTTAACAGAGAGCTGAAAAGGCAGTAGCGTCTTCTTAGTTTAACACAAAAAAATATATAATAAAAATTAATTTAACACCAGCCAGTTTGTATTTACCACAAGCTACTGTATTAATTATCAGCATATTAGTATTATTATGCTAATTATTGACTTAAAAATATACAGTTGACGACTATCTTTCGGAATAATCTTCAAGAACTATCTTTTAGCATTATTTATTTAAATTTGTAGACATAGATCGCTTTTAAAGCCATGAAGTATATATTTATTGTCATGGCATTCGTGATACATTGTAATCCTAGTACGAGTGCCAAAGCACTCCTTTGACGCCTAAGTGCACATCGCATAAGACCAAATTTGTTTTAAGGACATTTACTGTACCTAAGTGCACATCGCATAAGACCAAATTTGTTTTAAGAAGATTTACTGTACCCATTCTTCCAGTAACAAAGACTTTTGTATGTAATGTAAGATGTTTTGAATACATAACCATTTTTTTATACATTTGATGTTTGCTGATTAAAAATCGTTTTCATCGGTGATTGATTTACTGTATCGTCAACTTTACTAGAAATTATTCAAGGTCAATTCAAAAATTAAACAGACATTAATCAAACTAGGTTGAGAATCAGCACTTTTCGAACGTCAAAATAACATAAGACAGTCCTCCAAAACGCCCACCCTTCACCACTTCCTAGTGCTGTAGCTGGGAAGAAGAAGTGGCGCAACAAACTCCCCAGCAGCCCTAGCTGTGCCTTATAAATTTAAATCATTATTCAAACTTTATTTCCAAGCTCAGTTTATACATTACGAAAATATGTGCCAGTAAAGCGGATTATACTGTCTCATACGTTGTAAGATTGCTTAATTCATTTGGCAATAAATTCAGTATAAAATGTTATGTGCGCCTGAGACAGCAAACACGTAATATATTTACCGTCAAATATTTTATATGTCGGCTATAACGACAGGGCACGATAAATTGAGCCTTTTTATTACTGCACATATTCGAGCACTAAGTGCATTGCAACTTCGTATGCTTTGTCAAATATGCACAAAAATGTTTTAAAAGGGTTTTTAATTTTTTTTGAGTCCCTGGCCGCGGGGCATTGACCTCGAGTTTTACAATTTGTCCACACTATTCACCGTCATGAAAGGAACTTATTATAATGAGCTTGTCATATTACCTTATACAGAAATAAATGAGCCTAGAAGTTTAATTTTGAAGTCCAAAAATTCCGTCGACGTCTTTTCGAAAGCAGGTATTATTAAAACAAGGTAAGTATACGTTTGTTTTTTTAATAATGATGAATTAAGGAAGTAGTAAGGTACCTACTTAAAGTTTCTATAGATTGGTCTCTAGCACCGTAATTAAAGCCTCCACAGGCGGAGTGCAGCATTAGGTGCTCCATTTAGAAGTGGTCTATAAATCAGCTGGACAGGAACGTTACAGGTACCAGCGAGAGAGCTGGTTTTATTTGGTCTATCTTCTGGTTTAGCAAATTGTTCTCCAGTAGGGATCGTTCCAGCTAAGATTTATTACTGTAAGTGCTGTAAATCGTACCTTTTACAAAGTAGACGCCTATTTAAGAAACATTTAATGTTCGTTTATTATGTATGTTGCTATGCAAGTTGTCATGTAGCGAATAGCGATTTTCTCTTAGTTTATATAGATACATAGGTATAGAATATTTGAATTCTAGTTAACTCTCAGCAATCTATAGTCTGGTTTTAGTGGTTTGAAAGAGATATGTGAGACATTGAAAAATATAGATGAGGTACTTTTAACAGAACTAAGCAGTTACAAGAAAAATGTCTGTTTACATTATTGTCTTTAAACTTTAGGTTGAACTGAAGAAATTAGAAAAAGACTGCGGTGTTGTTGTCTTGTTATAAGTATTAATACAAGATTGTTATTGGCTACAACTCTAATTTCTCATAATGCCTTGAAACATCAATGGTGAATCGGATATTGAGTTGAAAAGCTGCATCCAATAATCTTTTATGAATACACTGTGGTGCAATGTAGACATTTAAATGATCGTCGTTTGCAGATTTCTCTTCACATGTCCATCGGATAACGTAATGTAAAGACTTCGTAAGTGCTGGTGAAATCGGTGGCAATGGCCAGCGGGGGCGCAGGGCGACGCCCCGGGGGCCCGGGTGCATTGTACACCGTGGTGCATCGAATGCAGCATGCACCCCCCGCGCCGCACCCCTCGCCCCACACTTAAGTACATCAATTCACTCTTCTCGAATAATCCGTGCATTGACGTCGCACTCGTAATCTCAAAGTTTGTACATCGACGTGCAATGTGCACTCAGTCGCAATATGCACGAGGAGCGCTAAACTGACACTGACCGTCTCATTTAAACTTTTTACGACCTCTAAAACGAAACGACGAGACATAACTGGAATTCCTAAAATAAAAGGCCAGACGAGTCTGACAAGTATGTCCAATTTGCATGATTTAATGCTCTACGTAAACTATGCCCCAATTGACGTAACCTCTATGCTAATAAGGAGATAACTATATTTTTACTTACGTTCATTCAAATAATATACATACATACATAAATTCACGCCTTCCTTCCGAGGGGGGTAGGCAGAAACTATAGAACCACCTAACTACGCTCTGTACATTCTTTAGTCTGTTCAAATAATATCTATCCTTCTACGAGTATTCTAAATCTGAAAGTTTGTGTTAGGATGTTTTATTGTCACTCAATCACGCATAAACGGCTGAACGGATTTAGATGAAATTTGGCTCTCATATAGTTTATAACCTGGATTAACACATGGAATACTATCATCCCGGTAGTAAATTCCCGTGGGATAATTTTTGAACACCACGCGGGCGAAGCCGCGGGCGAAAGTTAGTATGAACGTAAAGGAGTTTGGCTTCGTCGGCACCGGAACTCGAAGGCTGGTAGTATAATAGAACTTACTTTGTAAAAAGATGCGCCTACATAAAACTTCTCTAAACTTCTTAGTGTTTCTCTAGTTGCTGACGGTGTAGCGGTGTAGTTAGTTATTTCAGTGGAACCATCAGGAATGGCATCACAAGCAGAGTAGAATAAAAAAACAGTAGGAAGGTGCTAGACTTCATATAAGGTCAAACCTACAAGGCTAAACCTTGATGGCTTACAAAACATACAAGCACATCCTTAGATTTACAAAACACTGCGTGCTAAAGAAACATAATCGAGTAGTGCAAGTTTGGTTCAGTAAATCACAATTGTACAACATCAAAATGAAATGTACATAGGCCTCCATCGAATTGAATCCAGATGAGGCCAAGTTCAAAGTGGTTGCAAACTGAATTGGCATCAACCTGCACCGAAGCTGGTTACATTTTACTGCGATTGAGGCAATCAAAGAGTGACAAGTCAGAGTTATCTTTGTAGATGTTTATGGGGCGACCCATGGGCCAGAGCGACCACCTTGATATACGTATATGCATATTGCAAGTACAGACGTTAAATCTGGCGGCACACAGAAAAATCACGTTTACGAATCCTATAGTATTAAAAGTTGCAATATAGGGGGTTACGGGGTCGATAAATCGATCTAGCTAGGTCTCATATCTGGGAAAAATCGTTTTCTCCGTATTTTCAACCGAGCTCGGTCGCCCAAAGTTTAGAACAAGATGGCTACCTTAGACTACTTATTTGTCAATTGAGAATAATTCACAGACATGGCAGCATGGACTAATTCCATGCTGCCATGTCTGTAAGTACCTACTATCATGGCAGCATGGAATTAGTATGAACGGATAGTTCGATACTATTAAATGAGCGTTCTCTATTTTCACCAGAGCAGAGCTCGGTCGCTCAGGTACTATTTAATTAAATACCTACCGAGATACTACTATGTCCTGCTCATATTAAATTAGATAAAATTCCATCCAAAGGTTGTTCGTAGAAAAAAATAGAGAGTTCACGTTGTTGTTTTTATTTCCACAGAAGACTGAAAACAAATCTAACTTGCATTTATCAAATCGAATGTTAATCCAGATACCTATGAATTATTCAAGCGAATTCATTTTCTTCATTTTCATAGTAAAATGCTCCGTAGACACAATTCAAAACTTAACATTGCTTCTATTATTATCGGGGTACTACCGAGTGCCGGCTACCGACACTTTATGGTTATGGGCCATTAAATCCGCGAGTAGTAGCCGTGTGCGTATCGTGGTCCGTAGAGTGTAGTATTATAACATATGTTCAGTAGAAGGCGTGCCGCGATGCAGACTTTCCGGTAACGTCTGGCTTTATTCACACGTCTCCAGGCTTTAGTAGAGTGCTTGTAGACAGTGAGTATAGATAAAATAATCTAAATCTGGTCTGAAAGTAGTAAGTAGGTATTTTAGTAAGACTTGTCAATTAAATTCCAGACATAACAAGGTATCTTTGGAGATACTGGAGATACCTTAATACATCTAATTAAGTTTCGCAAAAATGCACGGAACCGTGATTAAAAACGCTTTAATTTCCGTGCGAGTCATTTAAGTAGGCCTCAAATTTTACTAATATCGACTTATAAAATCGAGCTTTTATAGAGCGGGGTTGACAGCGGCCTTCCTGAAAGCCTTCAGGCAGTCGGGCTGACGTCATTCCGACGCGACCTCAGCCATCCGACGTAACGTGGCGTCGCCGCCGTCAGGCCTACCATGTCTGTCACCTGCCTGCCTACACACTAGTTACGAATGTTCCGATGCAACTTTTCTTTTCCCAAACATATTTTATGAGGTTTATTTATTAAAAATTATTACATCATCTATTAAATTATATTAATAACTGTTTACACTAGGTACTAAATACAATAACTAACTACACAAATAGATACAAAAAACAAAAAGACAATTAGGCGTCGAAGTATTCGTCCGCATAGCTGTCATCCGGAAACGTGCCCAGAAGACTGGCAACATTGCCACGTTGAATGGCAATGCTGCCAAACTACATTATTTTTTAAAGTCGAATTGATTTTTATGTCATTTGCAACTTTAACATATATGTACGTGAATTGAACTTGGCTGAGCTTCGTATATTTGGTCGCAGTGGGTGAGTGTTAAAGTAAATAAAGTAGGGCAATTTTATAAAAGCAAGTAAAAGTAAAAATACTCTTCGTTTATTCCACTCGTGGAATGTTAAGAATAGAATACTTATAGCTGATATTTATGTCCTCAACTTCGTGACCCTTTTCCTTACGTTGGATACGAGAAATATTACCTATTAGAGATACTAATTTATAGATAGAGGTACCTATCTACCAAACATCCTTCGTCCATTTATGGTTTAAGATCATTTATTCTCATAAGAATAACACTATTCACTTACATGAGAATATTAAAACTAAACACTTAAAAATTGCATAAAGTTGGGGGTATTACAAAGTTTAGACCTCGATTATCTAAAATGTTTCGAGGGTAGGTTATAAATCTTTTGGTCACTCAAAATGTTCGTTCGATACATGCAAACAAGTATCCGTGTAACACTCAATAAACGCCAACTGGATGTGGCTCGACACTATAGTAGGGAATGTGATTTTTTTTCTATAAATTGTTTAAGTAGCTTTTTAAAAGTTGTTTTGGATTTAGATTCCTTGATGTCTCTAGGTAATTTATTAAATATTTTAGATCCTTCGTACACGATAGTTTTTCTTCCGTAGTTTGTGCGGGTTGGGTGTAGTTTTAAAAAGTCTTGTTCACGTCTCAGTTTCATTTTGTGTTTTTTAATATTTTTTGTGAAGGTTATATTTGTGTGTATATTTTTATTTAGTATTTTTCGAATTAGTATGCATGTGTTATATATGTATGTTTGTGTTATATTCATTACTTTAATTTTTTTGTAAAGAGTTTCTGTTGGAGTTAGATAGTCATAGTTAAATAACGTTTTTAGTAGTTTATTTTGAGCAGTTTGTAGTAGGTTTGTATGTGATTTAGCAGCGGTACCCCATATTTCCACTAGGTAGTCGATATGTGGCTTAACAAGGGAGAAGTAGATTAAATAGTGAACTTGGCGGGGTAAGCAACGAACGATACCTCGTAGGGCACCCATGAGTGATTGTATTTTTGATTTAATTTTTTGAATATGTGGAAGCCACGTCAATTTACTGTCCAAAATTAGTCCTAAATATTTTTCTTGATCTACTTTATTTATGGTTTGATTATTTATTTTTAATGGCGTATAATTGCCGATTTTTTTATTTTTTGCTGTGAATATCATGTAATTTGTTTTAGCTGTATTAATCGTGAGAAGATTTTGTTGAAACCACAGGTTGAGTAAGTCCAAATCGTTATGTGCTTGCTTAACAATAGTATCGATTGAGTGGCCGAAGTAGAACAAACATGTGTCATCTGCGTATAATGTTAGGTCAGCTTTTAGACCAATTTTGTGGACACTATTTATGTACAGTAGGAATAACAGAGGAGCCAAAATTGAACCTTGGGGTACACCGTATGTAATAATTTTGGGATCACTCTGAGTGTTACCAATTTTAACTACTTGGTATCGGTTTGACAAGTAAGATCTAAAAATTTCAAGGGCAGGCCCTTGTATTCCGATCTCCATTAGTTTTCCTAGCAATAATTCATGACCGACTGTGTCGAATGCCTTTTTCAGATCAATAAAGACACCCATTGCCACTTTCTTTTTATCAATGTTAAGCTTTATAGTTGTCACCAGGTCTATTGTAGCTGAGAGTGTATTCGATTTCGGTCTAAAACCGTATTGCTTTTCATATATGAAGTTTAGAGATGTTAGGTACTTTTCGAGGCGATTGTATAGGACTCTCTCAAAATTTTTTGATAGTACAGGGAGAACTGAAATGGGACGATAGTTGCCCGGCTCTGCTCTAACTCCGGATTTGTAAATTGGCGTAACTTTTGCAACCTTAAGACTATTTGGAAATGTTCCTAATTTCATACATTTGTTTATGCAATTAGTGAGTTCATCAAGAATTAGGTTTGCAACACATTTTAGTGATTTTGTAGTAATACCATCTAAACCTGCGCTGGTGTTGTTATTTAAATTATTAATTATTTTTAAGATTTCATCTGTTGTGGCAGGTTCCAGATCACTAAGAGAAGACGAGCCAGATCCAGATAAATTCGTTAAAGCACTACCTGATGGGTGATATTTTATGGGTATTTGATTAGCCAGTATCGAACCAACATTTGCAAAAAAAACATTAAAGCATTCACAGATGTCCTTTATGTCAGTAACAGTGCCATTTTGTGACTGAAGTTTTCGCGGGGCGGATTTTTCTGTGACTTTGTTGCAGGACAGGCTGTTTATCAGTCCCCACATTTTCAATGGCTGTTTCTTGCAGTTTTCAAAGGCTTTCATGTAGTAACTTGATTTCGTTCGTTGTATAGATTCTGTTAGTTCGTTTCTTTTCTTTCTGAATGTGTCTTCCTTTTGCTTGTCATTTGCGTTTTTTTTGTGTTGGTTCCATAAAATGTTTCTTTTATTTATTTCACTAATGATTGATCTATTAATCCAGTCTTGTCGTGGTAAATTTAGCATTTTGTATTTGGTCTTTTTGCTTGTTTCTATACTTTTTATTAGCTTTTCTTCCAGGGTTTCGAATATATAATCACTGTATTCGGCGTGGGTTTCTAGGATGGTCTTATAGAGCACTTCATAGTCAATATTGTGGTAGCTAATTTTCTTCAGAGGTTCTGGTTTATATCGTTTTAATTCTAAGTAGATTTGTTTATGGTCTGACATAGGTGTATCGATAATGGCTAGGTGGAAATTATTCAGTTTGAGATTTGAGCATTTCATTTTTGTTACCGAAGATAAGATTAGAAAAATTACGTAAAATTGCAATGTTATAAATCGTAAAGAAGATTAAAATAACGTGCTACGAATGCAAAACAATGGCTTGAGAAAAACGCCACAATTTTATTTATTGTACGATAAGATTACATAAATATTCAAAGTTTTTGATGAAACCTGTAGACATTTCTATATAATCGTAGAACATTCACAACTAGGTCATGCCAATTTATACAAGATAATCTCCATCATTATATAATTTGTCTCACGAATTGCGTCGCCCATTGTCAACGTCGTAACTATGTTTTCTTTAACAAGATAGCGCAATTCAAATAATCACGAACGTTTCAATAGTATAATCCTGTGGAACAAATTGTTACACCGCTACTTGAATCGGTTCCGCTGAGCAAACTCGCACGTAAGTCGGCACGTAAATCGAGTCGAGCAGTCCAGCGGCATGCGTCGTGTCTCGTGGTGACGCACCAATAAATCCGTGTCGAGGCAAGGTCGGGGCGAGGGCGCGCGCTTAGTTCCAGCTTCGGCCGCCGTAGGCAACGCCAAACAACTGGCAGGGCAGACAGCGGGCGCATGAGTCAGCCTCGTCGTGCCCGCAACGCGCACCGCCACCGTCTGCCGAGCCGCCGTCGTCGCCGCCGCCGCTCCGCTGCCCACCGACGTGTTTACGTGGCCTGTGACACCTCGTAATCACCTGACTGCAACTACACAACACGACGATCTACATGTAATATACATAATTAAAACGCAGTGTGCATGAAGCGAGAAATTAATGTCAGTCACACTTAAAATACATCGGCTGCGAACATACGTTGGAATAGTATGTAGTAGAATCATTGTGTTAAAAACCGTAACGCTGCCATTTTCTGGATAGTTTTTCTATAAATTTCATATCATCTAAAATAAATCATCAGAAATGAATTAACTAAGTTTTTTATAACCAGGCTTTACATAGATTTAATGCATGCCCTGTTGCCAAATGTTGGTGACCTGCTGTGTAAAAGTTTCCCGTATCCTAAAAAGCTTTCTATCCAGCAAAGTTGACGTGATAATCGTTGGCGACTTCTGATGATGGTTAGTTTGGTCAAAGGACCACTTCGTCCGTCGTCAGTTCTTCCCTGTAGCACATCCTTTAGCCATAAGCTAAAGTTACCACATATTCAACGGGTCAAATTCTAATCTATCTAAAAAAGCTGATAATAATGTATAGGTCTAACCGGAAGTCTAGCAAACATCGATAAACTTGTCTATTATTAGATTCTTTTATACGTTAATCGTCCGGAAATTAGTCCCGTAAGTCTGGCTAGACTAGACACGCTACAAACAGACAGAATTGTACCTATAGACTCTTACCTCACTAACTGGCTCTTGCCGTATATATAGGTACCTACTGAGTTAAGTTGTATGAAATGATATCTAATTTAATCATTATTTTGTCATTTGTTCTACATTTCAAACAATTTAATCGCATGTTTTCCACAACAATGTCTGCGAGCTGCAGTCTGACAAAAATACTTTCTACACTCTACGACCATGTAGGTACATACGAGTACGTAAACGAATATAATAATAAACCAATTACTATTAATAGTGATATAAATAGCTAGCAAATCCTAATATATTATCGTAGGAAGTCTAGGTAAAAACCGGAAAACACCGGTTTGTAGTGGAGCAACATAATTTAAATTGTATGTTTATGCGCACCTTAGCTATCTACTTATAATCATTTATATTTAATAGTCTACTTTTAATTACTTAACAAAGAAAGTAAATTCGATAATATTTGAATTTACGTAGGTATTACGAAACTGGAATGTTGTAAATGTTGAGCCTCTAAACATGTTTTTAAATTGTTTGAGCTTAATTTATTACTTAAAAATATATTAGTTGCATTACCTGATTCAGTTTAGTTATTTAATTTAGAAGTTTGCAGCTATTTATTACATACCCTTGATAAGGCACCTACGCACATGATATTTTGAAGTTCTTCGTAGGGCTTTTTAGCATTGGAACGAAACACTAAAATACATGTAGGTTATTAATAAAATTAATTCAAACAAAAATGTTTCAAAACACTAGCAAGGTCAAGCAAGATGTCAATTAATCATAGGTAGAAAACTACTTACATGCAAATTGTCTACGCTGTCATGAAGTTGATTGGAAGCCTTGTTCTGTACCTTTCTGTCATACGATGCACCTATCAAATGCGAATGCTTGCATAAGCTTAAGCATTTGCTTTGGTTTCGTCAACATTTCATCCACTTCTTTTCCTGGACCTACTCGTCCCGGGTAGCAGGACACTTGCGCGAAAGACATTACCGCGAAGCTTGTGCGAACCGACTTGCGCGAAAAGACATTTCCGGAAATGGACTTTTGCACGAAGGGACTTTTGCGCGAAGACATGTATGTGCGAAAGACCCTTGCGCGAAAGACAGTTGCGCGAAGGACACTTACGCGAAAGACACTTGCGCGAATCCACTTGCGCGAATCCACTTGTTGCAAAGTTACGGTAACGACATTTCGTCATAAAATTACGCCTGTATTCTTTCAAAGTGTTGAGCAGGGGTACAGGCAGGGACTTTAGAAAGGACTATCATATAATTTTATGACGAAATGTCGTTACCGTAACTTTGCAACAAGTGGATCCGCGCAAGTGGATTCGCGCAAGTGTCTTTCGCGTAAGTGTCCTTCGCGCAACTGTCTTCCGCGCAAGTGTGCCAAATCTCTCGTCCCGCAGGGCAATTGGGTAACACACTTACAATATCAATGCCTTTCATTTTGACAATTCAACAGCATTAATTTGGTCATTTACGTCGTCGATCAAACAAAATTTTCTAACATATGCATAGCAATGGATAAGCAATTAACTTCAAAATCCTTTGAATTGAAAGGGTATTCCGCAACTGGGGTGCTGCTTATTATGTGTCAAAGATAGAATGAAAGTCTTCAAAATTGAGAACATAAAATTCGTATAGACTGTCAAATACCTAGCCTAGATGCTTATCAGCGAGAGTCGTGACGGTAATACCGCTGTCACAGATATGATATGAGTCGGCGAGATTGAATAGGAAACGAGGTAACCTAACTATGGCGAGATTCTTAGATAGCACTGTAAGGTTGTCTGGGGCGTGACGACACATACATAATGTGCTGCATATTTACTGTTGCAATTTTGCTGCAAGGTTTTATTTGAAGTGTTTATTCAATGTAGAATGTGACATTGTCTGTTATATCGCTTCCTAGCGCCTCGAGCAAAATATTTTAAAAAGAAAATTCGATTCTATTTCTTTTAAGGCGCAAGCGTCAAGGTCGTCCGCGAAATTCAATTTTTTTTAAGTTTTTTGCTATTTGCAGGTCAGTATTTGATCTAAATATGATTCGCGGCCGTATCAAACGTTTATTTATAGAATTATAATCATAGAAATTAATTTAAAAAAATTAAATTAATCGATAAAAATAAAAGATAAAATCATTATTTGTTTGGCTAGACGTGTTGAGACTTTCCATAAACACGCCATCTAATAATTTATCTATGACTGTTTTTGTTTGTCCCAAGCTGACATTTACGGTTCCGCAAAAACTTAAATCTGACATTTGAAGATCTTAAAAATTGGTTTTTGGTAGTATTGCGAACGGTTATCGCCGCGTCGGGTTTGGCAAATCAAACGTGTCGAGCGAAGATTCTTGCTGCAAATAGTTATGTCTGGTTATTCGTAGACTAAAAATAGACATATTTACATAAATGCAATGATTATACTCGGATTCACACTACAAACTCACACTCACACTCTACACGATACTGGTAACATACCAGTTGACATTGGAAAACTTTTTTTTTCACACTTGTATTGGTATAATGGAACATCTCATCAGTATGCAGAGTAGGTAGGTATCCTGAATTCCTGAATCATCATACCGTTTTCGCAGATTGCATACTTCCATGTGGAAATAGAAATAGAAAATATTTATTGTCCAAGTTATACAGTAAGCAGGTTCACATGTTAACAGCAAGATGAGACGATTTGAGTACCTAGCTTAAAATATTACCTACGTTTAGGTTACAATATATTATTTGCCAGTGAGCCCCAAACTAGACAGATATTCTGTATATTGGGGTTCGAGGTACGAATTTCAGAGTGGAGACTAGAGAGGTGATTTCAGATTCAGGTATAGTATACAATATGCTAAACGAAGGTCGCCCGCGCCCAGTCCCATGTACTACCATCACGGTAAAATTCCCCATTGAAAAAAAAATTGACGATTTTATTTTTTTCGATTTTCCTGAAAATTATCACTTACATATATATACTCTCAGTACAATACCCAACAACAACCTCACGGATCGGACAGGGTTTTTTCTTTAACATGCTGCATAGGAGTAGACATTCGGCCTATTTACTTCTAGTTTAAGTTATGCTGAGTTTGCTTCTGGGTCTGTTCTATCGGACACTGGCTGTGTTATCAGGTTGATGGTCAAACCTACATGACTGTTTTACGGCTTCCTGTCTCATCTTTTATATTATGTGAACTGTAATGATGTAACCTGCACTTACTTCTATTATGTGTCTATCGTCTCATTTTTAAGTAACGGTTAATAATATAGTAGGTAATTTCAACTGTCTACCTATTACGAATCATGAGATACAGCCCGCTGACAGACAAACAGACGGCCAGCGGAGGCTTAATAATAGTGTTCCGTTTGGCACTCTACGGGAAATCTAAAAAGATACAGCAGATCCAAAATCTTATTTTTTTGGAGTTGAACATGATCCCAAAAATCATAACAGAAGTTTTGGCGCGCTGTGAAATTACTTTTTTTTTGAAGTTTTTTTACATCTTTGACATGCGATGTTAATGGGAAAACTATTATTGTTATGATTTTCAGCCGGTATGGAATTATTTCTCCGCTCTTAACGCGCCGCCCGCCCATACTACTAACCCTAAAAGAAGTAAGCTGCAAGTTTAAATAAAATTCTGTAAATTTAAATACTGCTAATTCCTATAATAGGTAGTTGTATCAAGTTTAACACGATTCAGGTTACTTCCGCTGCATTCATCCAATGAACTCAAAACCTAGCGTGCTTACTTCCTCCTACACTAGTGGTAAAATAGATATTTATGAGTTCTTGTTAACGTCAAATTCATAATTTATACATTGTTAAGCAAATAACTAGCAGACTGAACTATGTTACAGTAAAAGTCAATAGTCGAATTTTTTACAGAGACGGGAATTTTTTATAAATTCTTTTAAAATAGGGCAAGCTAATACAGTGTTCGATTCTACGTTCAGTGCCGGGAGGCCTCCAGGGGGGTTCCCCTAGTCGCATATGGGATGCCAGGAGCACTCGCGGAGGGCTCATTTTAAATGTAGGTGTTTCTTTGCGAATTCGGCATTATAAACTGTGAAAATAAAATCAGTTGTATATTATAACGAGATTTCAAAACTAATGCCGGTGAGACTCCTCGAGGGTTAACTTTAGCGCAAATGTAATGCCGGTGACCCTCCTAGAGTCAAATTGCAATATGTATGGTGGCATGGCGTATGAGCTCTATGAAAAATAGGTGGAGTGGAAAGTGTTAAATAAATAATGGCAATTCCTTCGAGTGGTGTGTCGTCACATAGCATTTGTCTGCCGACGATTATCTTCAGGCTTCGTTATCAGCGCCGATAGCACTTGATACCTTTGTTGATACGCTACGTTTGCACCACTTCACTCTGTCTGTGCTAATGTTTGTTGAGCTATGCTATGCTCTGTCTACCCACTAATGAGGTCAACATCACTTTTTGTAATTGCAGTGGAAAAATTCAACCGGGGAATACTTATCTTTAATGTTTACATGGTAGTCGTTTAGTCATCAGTCTGGTTTTCATTTAACCAAGGCTGCTCAGTATTTAAGTGATTATTTTATCAAGTGGATGAGTATCAATCAAGTAGTCAGTTAGTCACATACATTTCATCATTTTATGAAACTTTCTTCTCAAGTCAGTCAGTCAACAATCGAACTTTAATTCAATCATTTGCTTATTCATTTATCATATGAGTCTCCTCTCTTTGAGAAGGAATCGATCACTAATATCGGTAAGCGATTACGGACGCCCCCTATTACATGGGACTTAAAAATAACTGGCGAAATGTGGGTGTACTGTAGGTATATCTCTGCCTATCGCTTCGGGGAATACACGCGTGATGTTATGTTTATATTAGAATCGTACATTCACATAGTTTCACTAAAACATCTAACCGTTATTAGGTACGCGTTATCAATCAAAATTGATGTTCAAATCTAAGTAGATAGGCAGATAGTTAATTTTAATACATAAATAAATTCAATGAAATTCTCGATACAATTAGATCAAAAGTAAAAACATTACTTTCAATTTACTCCAGTTACCCACAAATAAAATAGGTAACGATAGAGACAACTTTTCTTCAATATCCAATAACGATCAGTGAAAAATAACGAGGTTATCTGGAGATCAAACGTCGAGAGCGAAATTATAGATTCAAGTCCCTTTTTATTATTTATTTTATTCAGAGGTTAATAAGATTAACTTTCAGATCAGATTAAATTATAAGATAATTTCCTTTTTTCAAAGTAGATACTACTTTTCTATCAATGTCAACAGATGTTATAATACTCGTCTCATCAATGTTTAATTTTAAATTCAAGAATTAAAAAATAATAAGCTGGAGGCAGAGAACACCTCAGGTTAAAGAAGAAGTAAATTTATTGATCAAATAACTTAATAAAAGGCTAACCTAAATGATAAGAAGGTAGTACTAAAACCAGCAGGTTGATGATATATCTAAGTATATCTTTTTTCAATAAAAAATCTAGATGCCCGATTACTAACCTCACATATCTGTGGCGTATCTTATTATTAAGAAGAGTAGTTAGGTTAGGTTAGATTAAATCCTTTTCAAAGAACCAACAGGACATTTGAAAAAGCTGTGTGTTTAGGAACCGCGAAAAGACATAAAACACGAGTAAGTGCTTCAATACGCTACGTATACACATTCGCAAAAGCTTGCGTTTGATTAAGGCAGCCAGAGACAACTCTCACAGATTAAACATTATAAAATGGCAGTTCAGCAGACGAATTTAATCGGACTGAGTCATTTTATTTTCGGACAGTAAATTATTTATTATTGTGATAATAATTTCAAATTTAAATATTCGCATCATAACACTTAACTGTAGTTATCAAATAATTTAAAACTGTGGGAATGTTAATGTGTGAATTTCGAGCTTGAATTAAAAATCCCCTTCATGTACCCTTGGAAAGGCCTTCGCTCGTAAGAAAGTCTCATAATGAAATTCGTAATTTAAATTGTACTAGCATTTACACACGACTTTGCTAGCTATGATTGCCTTATTATTAATCTTCTTATTATTTTGTAAATTTTTGTAAAATTTATTATGTCAGCAATTTGAATAGTCACAGGAATTAAACGTTGACATTATAGATATATACGAGTACCTATGTTATAGCAAAACGTAGCAATGTGATAAAAAACTTCCGCGTTTATAAGGGCCTACGTAGAGTGGTTTTCCTATGCGTAACCAAACACATTAGATAACTGATAAGAAAATATTCATCGGTATATCAAAAACACAACATGCGTAGGTGTTTATTTTATTATTGTAAATACCAGCCTACAATATTTAACCTGAATAAAAGAATCACGAACGGCTATCAGGATTAAAAGTGGTCTGAACAATCAACAGAAAACCATTAAAGCCACGGATTACAGTAATGTTTTTTGTATATTACGAAGTACCTACCAACCTAGTTGATTTGTGTGCACTGTTCCGTTTATAGGTAAGTAGAGGCCGCTTGCCATCGGAGAGGCGCGGGCGGCGGGCGGCGGCGGCGCTGGGGAGAGGAATTTTGGCGGCCTTCCTGAAGAGCCTTCAGGTGACGCGTCGGGCCGTCTAGACGTCTGGCGCCTACCATGTGTCGCAAGCCTCACGTGACTTCATTGTCACGTCACTTTAGACATCGAACAAATCGAATGCAAACAATTGAATCTCTACTGTCTACGTGGTGTGGACGAATTCGAAAGGTGTTCGGATTTTCTAAAGAAATTGATTATGGCGATTAGATTATGCAGTTTGTAGACAAATACACGTAGGTAAGTACATAATTACGTGACTTTTCATGGCCTTGTAAGATCATTAATCATTGTGTTATACAATATGTCTGAGTAATGTAATCGTCTGAGTTGGGGAAATTGTATGATATGATAATGTGATAGGTAGGTACGGATAAGACTCTCTCATTGAGAGCCTTGAAAATTAATCATATCAATTATCCTTTGATAGGTAGGTACTAAAATTAATTAATCTCGAAGAGCAATAAATTTGTCGCACAGTGTTTTGGGGTGACAACGTGAAAACACAGAGAAGTCTGAAAAATACATTCTATATTTCAAGTACGATTTCCTAAGTAATTATTGAAGAATTAAAGCACTAACTGCAGATTACCTAAAGTACCGATATAAGCCATTTGAAATGTGATTGTTATGTACCAAGAACTGAGTTCGAAATAGATATTTATCGATATTTTTGATGATATCGCGGCCCCGGCACACAGGCAACGGAAGGAACACGGGTGGGTTTTAGTTAGTAAATGTCTGACACGCCCTACCGCTCCGCCCAGAGCAGGAGAAGTTATTTAATAATTCCCGAACCAAAAAAAAAGGTGATTTTAATGAATACATTTTCATTTTTTTACATCCAGTAAAATATCAGTAGACAATAGCACAATTATTTTGATAATAATAGCAGGAATCACGAAGGAAAATTAATCTTTTTTTAAAGAAAGTGTTACGTAAGTCAAGTCAAGTCGTCAAGTTTTAGATAATAATGACAAAAAATTTACACATCAATCACAGTGATTAATTATTTATAAAATTTAGATGGTCATAAAGCTATTAGCTGAATGTGGTTTCTAGAACTATTTCTATTGAAGCTATTATGTTGGTAGACACATTTTTCTCAGCCAGCGGAGCGTGGCGTCTGGTCTGGCTAGATTCCATACACTGAGGGCGAAAGCGGACGCGCTGGATACTCGACAGGAAGTAGATTATTTAGACAAAGGTGGGATTAGACAACAGTTTTATTGCAGTCTGCCACCTATACTTATACTATGTAATTCGGGGCACACGCCGAAGCGACTTTGCATAAAATGTGCAGTTAGCTTGTTTGGATTTACGTACAAGTCAAGTCGGTTAGAAATTGAATATATTTTATCGACATAAATATGGCAAAAATTACCTTTATATTAAATGACCCGAATGAATCCCGAACTCAACGAAGGATTCTAGGGCTGCCGAGCGTAG
This sequence comes from Agrochola lota, assembly GCA_947364205.1. Lineage (NCBI taxonomy): Eukaryota > Metazoa > Arthropoda > Insecta > Lepidoptera > Noctuidae > Agrochola > Agrochola lota. The sequence goes on from OX376236.1 coordinate 11,893,959, forward strand.
AGAGGGAGTTGTGAGTTAACTCCTGAGTGCAGCGAGGGATTTAAGCTCGCCCAAGACGAAAACACCTTTATCCCCGAGGAGAATAGGTACTCTACTTGTCGCACATACTGCGAGGTACTAAATAAAAACCAATTCGATTCTCGGATTCGTAGTTCATGAAACTGTTAAATGACCGGGAAATACGAAGTTATGTGCAGTTTCACACTATTTTATATACTACTCATGCAATTTCATCAAAAACACTATAAATAATATCGTAAATATGACGACCAAATCCAATAATCTAACACAACACACAACAGCACAGTACTTTAAACTGTGGCGGGGGTACGCGTTACTGCAACCGATCAGCTGTTGCGATGACATGCCGCCATTACCGCCACAGATCATCACAGATGGTAAAAGTTTTCATACGAATTATTTAGTTGACGTTCCATAATCAAATCACATTATGCACCAGTGGGTTATCATGAAATTCAGTACTATATTATTTGCCCGGCTTAGAGCCTCAGTCTTTAATAGTTTAGGTTAGGTTAATAGACATACTTTTGGTTAGGTTTGCATGACATATAATTTGACATTAGCGAGCAGGTGGTGTGAAAAACCAATTATGTTTAGCTATTTGGTCTGGAGGTTAAGTTCACAGAGAGCGTAGGAGTTAAATGGAAAACGATTTTCATAAAGTATAGTGTTTTCCTATAAATCCATTTAGATAGGTATTAAAAGTCAGCTGGATCACGGATAGTTAATTTTTATGCAAGTAAAATTAATTTAGTTTTTAATATAATTCGCGGTTTTTGGGTGCAACTTTCGGCGTAAGTACCGTATCGTTGTATTGATTGTTGTTGGTAAGTGAATGTGAATGAATGAGTGCTTGTGTATCGCGGCCAGGGCCGGCGGCTCCTTGACTACTCACACTGCTCACTGGTCACAGTGTGACCATGACACTAAACAATGAAACAACGGTTACTAACTCGAGTGAATCTGCAGTCGTTCGCGCGTACACTATTCTATTTTTAAAATATTGTGACGAACAATGTTATGCCTCTTAATTTTTTTAAGAATGATGAAGTAATTTCACGTTTTACTTGTTGGGAATAAATTGATAGTATTGAAATTCTATCGGGAACGTTACATCAACATATTCAAATTCGTACCTCTTTATTTTGTTTTGTCGCAGCCAGTCGTAGCACTCGTAGCCCTACAAGAAGGTACTCCTACTTTCAAAGTTTCTCGTTATTTCATGGAATACTCAGTCATACAAGTTTCTGTAGGTTATCAAAATAGAGATTAATTTTATTTACCTACGTATCTCGTCTTAAAACTCGGTAGCACAAGCGAATGATTGTCAAGACTTCAGACAAAGTTTTATTTCATGTGTCACCTAAAATATGTTACGACTTCACGCTTTAACTTGTATGTAAGATTATGGAAGCTTGTAATCACTGTCAGTTCAAAACTTTTGACAAGTTAACATTTTGACATTCATCTTGCTCCGAGGAAATGGAATTTTGATTAACATATCTACTACATTTATCTCTCTAATAATTAGAATTAGAGTCTAATTAATCATGCTAGACGAGACAACAATTAACGTTAGATTAGGCAACAATTTACCTTATTGTAGCACATAACCGACCAGATGATATTTTTTATGCAGAATATATCTAAATAATATTATAGTCGGGTTGTTTACCTCGATTCTTGTTTGGTGCAGTGCGGTTTGAAGATGCATTGTGACGCTCGCGTTGTAGGTACCTATGATCAACTATGTGTCGAAGTGTGCGCGTCTAGACAGGTGTGCCCGTTTCTTCGGATTTCGGTTCGGACACCGTCGTATCGCATCGCAAGGTAATGTGAATGTTAAATTGACCGCAAAGCATTATTAATGTGAAGAGCGCCTCGTTTGCCTCTAATTGTGCAATCATTTATTCTAACTGCCTACAAATGTGTTATGGTAAGTACATGAAAGTAAGTTAGCGTAACGACGGTAATGTATAGACATGATACATACATAATCGAGTGGCTCTTTTTTCAAATCTGATGCAATAGTCTACTATCTTTTTTAAGATTACGGCGTCTGTAATGTTATTGCTATATAATGGTTATCATTAAAGATAAACCATACTGTTAAGTCATAAAATTAATTGCTCGTTATGACTAGATATCATTTAATTATAATTAGGTGATCGTGGTGACGGTGACGTGACAAAGCGACCATGTTCAAATTCTGTTCCGGCCATTGATAAAACATTAACGGCTTACAGATACATACTTTTTCTGCAACTTCCTGTTTAATAAAGAGATCTTAATAGTAGGTAAGATTAGTTTCTTTATTCAACATTTCTGTTTATTCAAAGATTTATCCAGAGCCTCATCCTACTCTCAAAAAATATGTAGCCCGTAAAGAAAGTACTTGTGTGAGTATTTATGACAAATCTTTACGGAAATAAGATTATTTATCACAGCGTGACTTCGTTTTGTTGCGTCATGTACTTTATAATTATAACACCGCATTTTAATTTATAGGAGGAAAAGTATTTGCATTATTAATAGCGAAACTGTGTTACCTGCTTGATAACCTATACAGTTGAACGATAAACTGTTTTAAGATGGCCGTAGGTAGCCATAACATTGGTACTTGGAATGACAGCAAATACCTAACTCCGACAGAACTGAACGGAAGTATATAAATTCTTCATGTCCAATTGTTTGTACTTATAAGAGGTTACAAATACTTTGAATACCAGTTATGTAGGTACTTAGTAAACTTGTCAAATTATTATAATTTAATGAAAAGCAGAAATACACTACAGACCTACCCCTCTTTTCATATCTGTTTTTTATTTATTTAACTTAGGTACTAAGTGCTTAGGTCAAATCTCACTAAACAGGCCACTAATGTACCACAACATGTTACTTAGTAATTTTGATTGAAACATGACGTGCTTTATAAATAGGAGTATTTGCCATAATATTTACGAAGTATTGGGTCCTTGATTTAGCTCACCAGTATGTTTACAGAACAGTAACATATAGTGGAAAATTCTAACCTATTGAGTTGTTATTACGAGAGTAATAGACACACATATACATACTATTACATGTATCCGAGAGTTTAGTACCTAGTAAGTTAAAATTAACAAGTTTTACGCGATAGTGTGTATTGAAGACGTGGTATTTGTGTTTACAAAATAAAGGAAGTTTGGGTAGGTATTATATATGTGTATATATTGTATATATATATATATACAATCTACAGTCAATTGAGTTTATCATTTGACATTGTCTGCACATTGTATAGGTATGATGGTATCAACTATTAAAACACTTAGGTACCGGTACAGTACCTAAAAATAAATCCTATTATGACACAATATATCAAGTAAATAGACAATATATTGAACAATACCCTAATTACGTAATACACGATCAATCAGAATCTGAATCGTTTTGAAACAAATTGCTAATCCATAGCCACATAAGTTCGAAAAAATAATCTGCTCAACAACGTAAATAACGCAATGAAAGTTGTTAAACTGTCAAAATGAAACAGATTAGGCGTAATCATTTACGAAAATTTGTTGCGTAATTAGATAGCTGGTCTTTATGAAACAGTAAGACTCTAATGTAATAGAAGAGCCCAAATGCCCTGGGTTAGCAGACACCTCAATTGCGTTTTTTTTTACTCGGTCGTCTAACAAGCCGGCTGCGAAGGGAGCCACCCTTCTTAATTAACATTGTCCCAATTTATGAGCGCGTGCCCCATTTTTACTTCCAAGCTACTGAAAGAGGGTCTTTTAATCTTTTTTTAGATTAAAAACCCCAATGTTGTCTTCTACTTAGATTGCATTATTGATCCCTTTATTTCATTAGGTACCAAGTCTTTTATTTAATAACGAAGTCGGCACTTCGGGAGTCGTAAATAGATATACCGATGTAGGATCTAATAATGCCATTATTTGTGATGAGTATACAAATTGCAACTTAAATCTTAACTTCTCGCATAGTCATCGAGGTCTGCTGCATAAATTATCAAGATTGTAATCTACCTTCCAGTACCTATTTATACCTACGATTGCAGGTATATGTGTCTGTCAACAATTGAAGTCTTGTCGTTCTAGTTGTTCTAGTTTGCAACCAACAAACATAAGCAAATAATGTAGTCAGTGTAGCTACATGGGTGGCTAGGAATACATTAAGAGCTGGATCGTAATTTCGCACTACCATGATAAATATTACGATGTACTTCCTGCTAACGGCCAGAAATGAAGCAAACAGCAAGACAGTCTAGAATAACAGATTGCCAGACAATGTGAAAGTTAAAAGAAATCCGTAAGGATAACTTTAATACTTCACACTAAGTAACGCTGAACCGAAACTAATACCTAATCGGTAGAAGATTTAACAATAATAGAGTTTGATATTTGCATCATTTGATTTTAATGTTAAAGTTCTACGAGTAACATGCAAATGTCATGTAGATGATTGATTGAGGTAAGAATTCTAAGTTTGCGGTCACAAGAAGATTCAAACAGTGCGATCACTATGACGACATCTCCTGATCATAGCAGTAGTGCTCTCCTCGATTGCAAAAACACTAAGAATTTCAACCTTGAACTAACACCTATTACTAATTTGGCTCATATCTTTGTATAGAGACTATAGGGGACTATTCCACCAGAGAACAACGAGAGGGGACTATTCTAAACCAGATCTGGTACATACACGTCTCATGTCGGGCACCGCATTTGTAAAGTAATTTACGAGCGGTAGCTAAGCTGTGAGAGCAAACTGACTCCATTGTCACACATAAGTAATATATCTATGCGGCCTACATTCCGGCACATGCTTGCTTTGTTGAATAATTCTGCATTGTTACATAAAACTGACGATACTAAGCGCTGGCTATGCTGGAATTTGTTCAGCTTTCAATTAACATTTCATGAAAGGTTTTATAAAGATTGTACTCAAGAATTTATCAGGGTAACGCAAGGGAGGGTTACAGTTACAACACCATGAGTTATTAATATTATCAGGCCGCGTACGAAGATAAAGCGCTGACTAGTGGTGCATAAACGGACGCACTCTCGCGACCTACAAATAGAATAGAATAGAATAGCGTTTACTGTCTCCAGTATTACAGCTAGTAGTAGTAGTACACGCGGCTACTCATCAAGCTATACATTTCCAGTATAAGCTGACCTCGCATTGTACGGAAATCCTATACAATGCGAGATTAGCTTATACTGGAAATTTGTAGCTTGATGTGTAGCCGTGTGTATATACACAAAATTATAATACCGGAAGAAAAAGGTTTAAGCGTCGTTAGCATTACGCTTAGGATCCCTTGCGGGCACTGGTTTTCAGCTTAAATCCTTGACTCCAGTATACAAAAAAAAAGATGTACATTTAGCACCAACAAATTACTAAATGACAATTATAAATTAATGTTATTGAATTTAAAAAATACAGTTTTGCAGTTTGTGTTGTGGATACGACTGGTTATTTTATTTATAAAAACGAAAAAGAAAAGAAAAATATAGATAGTAATTTGGTGCTAGTTTTTTGATATTCAAAGACAAATATTATACATTTTTGTTTAAAATTGTATTTGATTAAAATACCACGATTACGGGCTTCTGCCGTCAAGTCTGACAAAAAGCAGGCGTAAATAAACTCAACACGGTCCCGAATTTCGTTGCCGTAAGGAAAAAGTATCAATTAACCTCAACACTCGTACTCGACTAACCTTATTCGATCCAAAAATAGCAAATTGACACGCATTGTTTCATTCTTCTGCGTACGCGGTATGTGTGTCTATGTACTTGAAGTCTGGTAACTAGGTGTGTCAGAGGTAACGTATCAAGAGATAAACAGCAGACATTTTCTGAACACTATCGTCGAAACAGTTGTAGACGAACCCAAAACAATCTGGACTGAAAGCGATATTACACTGCGAGTCAGCTAAATCGGTCAATCCTTAGATGTTTACACAACGTTCAAAGTGAACAGCTCAGTGGATTTACATCACGTTACCTGCTCAACGTAAATTGAAATTCATTGAGCATTCTATGAAAGGATTTGCGTACTAATTTAATGCATCCGTGTTACGTGTTTAATTAGGTGTATCATGCGTGGACTTTCACAAGCTAATTATCGTAATTTTTGCTCGCTTTGATGCCAATACTATTTGAGGACGACACGTACCTACTCACACAATGGACAAGGGAATCAATGCCACATGATTAACTCCTACAATTGAATTACATTCGAGTTACTTATTACTACCAATTCCATGAAGAATTTTGAGGTCATATGTGAAGATCGATAGAATTTGAAAGGTGGGTTATTGTATAATACAATAAATATTGAACATAATCGAAAATCGAAGTCAGTCGTTATTGCTGAAGCGGCCTCCTGAATCGTGGAGGTCGTTGAGATGATCTGTAGATGGTCATCTCAACGACCTCCACGTTAATCGAGTCGTGTAACTACCCGACTCATTAGCCATTCGTCTGTTGTTGCGCGACAATGACTTCCAGTACACACTTACGGGTTCATTCATTAGTTCACCAACAAATTGTTATTTGCTTTACTAACAGACGTAACTCGAAACAAAGTTTATGAATAAGTAGGTACGCCTAATAGATATAAGTATACGTTTGGCTTGTTAGGTACATGCGTTCGTAAGAGAACTTTCATAAGAGTTCGTGTAGGTATGTCTGCTTATGAATGAATGTTTTTTTTTTACTGATGGGCAGTATCAAACTACAGCTGTTTACTACAGGTAGCATATTTCTGCATGTGTGACGGTGTGAGCAGTTGAGTCGATGGAACCGTCTGTGCTACGGAGTGCATCACCACCACGTGCATCTGATGGCATTGTGGTGCAAGTGCAGCACAGGATGTGCAGCGTGGTCCGCAGTGGGCCGCAGCAGGGTGACCGGTGACCGCCCCGCGTGCCGGGTGCCATATTCGGTCAGTGCACATTGTTGTTTACCGGCGCGGTATCGCGAGGCCGCGTGACGTAGCGTCTAGACGGGCGCCTGCCCCTCGCCCTCCGCCCCGCACCGCGCCCCCCCGCGCCTCACGTCTGCCACCCGACAGCTATGCACTGACTGTTTCGATCAGCAGCTTATCTTTTGAAACGGTATTGCTGCACTGTACCGATGCACTCGACGATAACGATCGACGGTGACCATAGACGACACATGACACCCCTGTACCACGAAACGCTCTGTGTTATGACGTGACGAGCCGCTCAGGGACCATGAGACATCACATATAAATAGATACATGCAATGAAAGGTTAAGAGTGAAACATAAATAGATTTACTCTTACTGTTTACCATCACTCGCGCAACCATCTACTATTAGCCACAACAATAGACAATTCTCTTCACTGACACTTACAGTAATGAGACCCAAAATGTGTTGACAACGCACACAATTATTCAGTTAGTGCAAAACACATAAACTAACTACTAAGTTGCATCCACTAAGGAAGCAATATTTCGTCTAATTAAATCAGTACGCAATCATTAATTAACTGTATCTATAATTATATCCTAGTTGGAATATTTCAACGTTGATCGAGCAGCCAAAATTATGTCAGGTCTAGGTAAGTAGGTATGGGTTATACCTATAGATATTGCAAACGATTTCGGTTTCATTTGGCATCTAAATGAAGAGGGAAGAGACATTATGATATTTACGAATCGAAACTCAAACACATTACACAAAAGAGGTAGGTAGTTTTAACTTGAATGTCCAAGTATTGGATGATGTTGTATCTGAAAACTTTACGTATGGTAAAACGTACCTAATGTAAGTAACAAAACGCGAACGACGGGTTTCAAATTGCACTGTCTACGATGATTACGGTTCCATAATATTGAGGTGTGCAATTTGTATGAATGAATAGATTTACCCAGTCCCTACAGCAAACATAGGTTCCTTACGACAGCTCGTCGTTCAGTCGGTATCTGGCACTGACGCCCTTTTCATCTTAATTGTGAGAAAGTTAAGAACGAAGATTAAATATTTAACAGCGACTTCATAATACACATACAGAGGTAAACCTCTGCCTATCCGTTTAGGGAATTCAGGTGTGATGTTATTTGTCGGTGTCTGGCCTCATAATAAAACCTACAGGTGCATTGCCAATACATACATACGTAAATCTTGTATACCTGAATCACCAATAAATGTGCAAAGAAGCCAGACGGAGTTTTTATTAAAAAACAGTAGCGGACAATGTATCATGTGTTGGACACAGTATAAATAACATATAACATAGCAATTATCAAGTCATATAATTAGGATCCGACTCAAACGGGCAAAAAACAACCACTTGCTCTGTGGTTAAAACTGATTCGCGGTAAGATACAGAGGAAACAGGTCATTATTGAAGATAGAAATCAATGAAGCTAGACGGATCCATAGATTCTAATGTAGGTGTATCCGTATGAAACGAATTATCCAAGAGGTTTAATAGTTGAGTAAGTATAACTATATTATGGGTTCATAATAAATGACTAAAACAGACAAAATGGGCGAATTTTATTGCATTACACCGTTGTAGTGGTTAGAATTGCGGCAGACGAACGTAGCTTGTTCGATATCAAAGCAAAATATTGTTGGGTTTCCCGTTTAGATAATTCTTAGTTGCATTTACGAGTTTGGAGTTGAAGCCTGCAATAGTCTCACCTGCGACCGCTTTGTCCTTCATCGTCAATATAATGTGTCCGAGCCTTAAAAAGTCCTCTACAACTTTAACAACCCCTTCAAGAAGTATACAATCTATAGATAGATTAGATTTGAGTACGAATGTTCTTCTCGTATCAATGGGTTAGTTTATGTTACACGTGTGTAAATTGAGGTCTTTGATCTGCTATATTTTATGACGCCAAGATATTATGTGAAGTCTAGACAGTACGTTACAAAGTCTACGACATAGACAAGCGACGTAATTGAATAAATACTAAGCAACTTTGTGCTTTGAGTCTGAACTTTGTCAATAGATAAGTACTCCGGGTCAAGGAAGGTCACAAAAATAAAATTTTATTTCGAGGAAAGATGATTATGTTAAAAAGAAAACAAAGGAAGACGAATGGTTGATAGTCAATCAATATTATCATCGGCGAAAATCACAATCTTGTATGGATAAAGTAGACTAATCTGCGTTCGCAATTTATTTGCCAAACATGTAAACAAACACGAATTTTCCACTTAGACAAACATTCCACAACAAACAAACAACAAACATCTACTTTATATATGTGTAAATAAAGTTGATTTTAGTCCGACTAGTACTGTTGAAAAAGTCATAAAAAATATGAAGTTGTAGCGCAAACTGAACCTTATGTGTAGGTATTACAGTTGTTTTTCCTAAAACTCGTGTTTGTTTACATGTTTGGCAAAATTAGAAAAAAATAAAAGTTTTAAAACTAAAATAAGTAATCTACTTATTCTAGTTTTAAAACTTTTATTTTTTCTAATTTATCTTCAGGAGGATGAGGCTGTTTCCTTGATTGGGACGAAATAATGAAGCCTAAAAAGCTTTTAGCTTCAATACATAATTATTATTTGGAAATGTTCCCAACACGGCTCAAAGCAGCCCCCATGCCGCCGGAGTCTTCTTATTTTATTTATTTTTGATTTCGGGTGGAAACCTTAAAAAAGGCGCTCGGGGGGCCGGAGAGTGTGAGACTTTAACCTCACTAAAACCACCCCGGTGGTCACCTTCTGCACCTGGAAGGGTCACCGTTACCTCTCAAAAGACCGGTCCGAAACCCTCTCCGTGCGACGCCTGTTAGGGCACATGTCTGGAGAGACTGTCAAGGGGTATCCTCGAAACCTAACTGTGCAAGTGTGTAAGGCAGCACGTGACCACTGTACGCCATCTTCCCTGAGTGACCTGCGGTCCTGCGCTCAGTGGGCGGACAGAGTTCCCACTGTGAGCGCCCGGGATCCCAAATTCCCGATGGCAACGGAGCCTACTGCTAAACACGATCTAACTATGGAAAATTTTAAAAGAAAATTGCACTAAAACATAAATTATATAACATTTCTTTATTCCTTTATTCAGTACTAGGTCTATATCAATAAATTAAATTACTTAATTACGTAGTCCGAAGTTTTCAGCTATTCTGCGTATAAAGATATTCAGAGCTTAACTTTATGTTATCTGACAACTTACTCTCTGCTAACTTTGCAGACTTTTATAAAAACAATACACGATCAAAGTCAAAAGGACTTGAATTACTTTATGTGAAGCATTGTTATCTTCTACTAGATCTTCTTGCTTGTCTCAGTCGATTGGCAAGACTTTTTAAACTTGAACATGTATTTGAATAACGAGACATTCGATACAAAACTCAACCAAATATGACGCCAATTATTAATCAATTAGCCTCCGTCCGACATGAGATGCCAAAAACATTCATTCCCTATTCACTATCGCTCTGCATCAGACATGAACAACATTTTATTACATAGATTTCTGTGTCCTCGTCTACAGTTTTCATAATATATACCCACTTTAATATAACAGGGACATTCACCATGACAAACGATTTCCATATTCATGTTCCAATGAATGTACTTTCATTACGTAAACAAAGTAATGAATTGTAGAGACTATAATGAAATTCTCATTCCTCTTAGTACCCCCATTTAGGTCAATGAACCGGGTCACGTATATAATATATGTGGAGGTATATCAAGTAGGTTGATAAAATATAATCTGTTACGTAATGTGGAGATTAATCAACAGTTTCGTGGATAAGGGCGGCCTACAGGATAATTAAAACTGATCATTAGTAACCTATGGCGAATTTCACTACTTAATCTGAACACGATCAGCACATCTAAACCGCGTTCAAGAGCCGTCAGTGTCATCATTGTAGGGGAATATTAACACTGACACCTCTAGTGCTGTGTGTTTGTGTTGTAAATGTGCTGATTGCGTTCAGTTTCATTGGTGTTTCATTGGTGACATCAGCCGTAAATAGTTAGTAGAGGAAAAGGTCGAAGGGAGAAGGTTTATCACCTATTCACCAAAGTTCCTAAAACTAAAACACAGTAACGCTGTTTGAGGAGCATCGAAAGCTTTGCAGTTCGAAAACTTGATTAACTTCCAGGAAAATTAAAACATTTAGAACTTTGTCTCAACCAAAGGTTCGACGAATATCTTGCTGTCGAAGGTTTCACTACCAAAGCAGCAGTAATACTTAGACCGTTTGGCCTGTTTGAAAACATGTAACCAGAACATAATTCTAATGACAATATGGCTACAAGTGGTAATACGATTCTGGTTGAATCTATTTTCCAGCAGTAGATTGTAGTAGGTACCTCCCTAGTACTGGCTAACAATGGTTGTGTACCTATTAGAAACACGAATTATTTGAAACTAGTTTTTTTTTATTGTTATCACAAGTAAATTCTTCACATTATCACTTCTTGTGAATATTAGGTACGTAGATACAAAGATAAAGACTTTTGGCTTCTCAATTTCTGTACGCATTATTACATAATAATATCGATTTTTTATATCGAATTAGATCTTAATTGTCTTTAGAGGGGGGAAAAAGACACGGCACGTAATAGTCACCTCAGAATGTAACCGTAGCTCTCCTATGTCGTAAAGCTCGTTATTTCGTCATGGAGGTTGTCATGACACCGCCTATTAAAGGTTATCAGTTTAATTTAGCACATTCTCTTATACCGTCAAGTAACGTGATCTTTTCACACAATACGAGCTATAATAAACGCATCTAAGCTCCGCTCAATCTAAAACTGTACGTAGCCACGCAACTTTTGAAATGTGCATGTTGCGTCGGCGTAGGACGTCCAAGTTTAGCCCATACAATACACCTTCTACCAATGGTCAAGACTCAAGATGATACAATGATCTCAGTTTAGTGATAAGATGGATATTGTTCTGTACTTCTATATATAGAATGTTTGTGCGTCATACAAATGTTGCAGTGCAATATCTTGTTATTTGCAAGTTTTGTACTTAGTGCTTTATAAAGAAATACAATCAATGTGCCGTAAAATCATTTTCTCACAAAAGCAGCGATTTTCTCTGAAGATTTATTTCTAGACATTAATATGCGTAGGTATGTGCAGTAAAAACATTTCTCACGTTGGTAAGTAGTAATGTACCTACCACGCTCAAATTATTGTAGCTCTCATTGTACAAACGAAATGACCTAGACAGAGTTATCACGTCTGTCTGGCGCATAATTGTCTGCTATGTAATTAAACTCTGTCTATGAAACTGTACCTATAGCTAATTCTGCGCTGACTCCGGGAGCTGCCGCTTGGCGGCGGCACCCGTTGCGGGAAATTCCGATTCATTCATTTAATGTTGAGATAAGTTATGTAAAATGCGCAGACAGACCCAGAGGTATTTTATTTAATGGATATAATTGTAGGTAAGGAATGTGAAGCCTATAATTTGGACGCGATTGTGTACCGTAAGGAACGTAAAAAATGCGCTTAATTGGATCGTACGCGTTAATTGTTAAGAATCTCTAACACTTTGGTTTTAAGACGTAATGTCATAATTTCAAATTCGAATAAGTTAAAATAATGATAGGTATCCTACCTTTATATCTGCACCTAATGTCATTTGTTTCAGAATGCAAGCGAAGTCCTAAAGTCTATACATAGTAGGGATATCACAATGAAATTATTAAACTCATTTATGAAAGGTCTACTCGTATATGTAATATCAACCAATTCTTGTGATGGACACTGTTGAAATGTGTGTCGTATGGGCCCGACCCATCAATTGATTAAATCGTTTAGTTGAATCAGTAAAATGTTTGTTATTCGTAATCAATAGAACAGTTGAGCCGTTAAGTGCGTTAGTTGAATTGTTTTTTTTTTATGGAGCCTCTAAATTTGTATCCTAGTTTAAACACAACGTATACAAGCGTATTCGTTTTATCTTACATCAAAAGATACATTGTAAATATACTATCACTGCAAACTGCAGCCGGGGTATATGACGCAAACAAAGCAACATTTTCAATTGAATTCAGATAATAATGATGTATATGAACATGGTGCGGTCACGATAGTCCTGTGAATACGTTGCACTCGGTGCCCGGATTATCGATTTTGTCTCGAACGAGTGCAGGTACAACCCTAAATAGGAGAGCTATGGACGGATGTTTATTGAAATAGAATGAACGTATTCGTATAGTAGACAATAGCTGCTATGGTTCACGTCGGACGATGAGGATTCATCCTTCGAGAAACACATACTTATCTTAAATCGTTGCGGAAGGGAAGCTACGTTCATATGCTGGCTGTTGTGTCAACTATATTAGCAAAAATTGTTGGTGTGGAGGGTGGTGATCTCCTTCTGTTAGACCATCATCATCCAGAAAGAGGCTGATAGGTTGTTATTTTTAATCTTATATTTTGAATTGTTTTAATTATTTTTTGTACATTGTTCTCACATATAGAAGCAACATGAATAATGTACCCATGATTTTGTAATTTTCTATATTGAAAAGAGTGTCCTTGGAGTTTCTTGCCCGTTCTTCTCCATAAAGATCTACGTTTTGGAATGGGCAACTAGCTTCAACTTTCTGACTAACTGACGCGACTATTTGACAATTCAAAAGTGCCTGGAAATGGTTTAATTGAAATAAATGCTTTGAGTTTGAGCTGTTTCAAATACCGAGAGAGAGCCCGGCTTTTAAAACAAATAAGTGTAACCGCCTCGACCACCAGCCCTTCTGAGGCTTTGGCCTAAATACCGGTTCTTTCTGACAATCACTGCAAAGGCTTGCAGGATTTTTGAGGAGTGAGGACTGCCGACATTCTTTAAGCCCCTCGGGAGGTGGCACTATTTGGTCACATACCATGATGCCAAAAGACAATAAGGCTTACGAGATAAACGAATGATAGTACAGTTTAATAATAAAACACCATTTCAAGATCGGGATCGAAAAGATTACATAAAGATAAACATTTCAGCCAACTTGATGTGATAGCGTTATCTCCACGCTTCGTTCTGAAAGACAACCTTATCTGCAATCAATACATCAATTTAGTAAACGATCGCAAAACATACTAAAGGCACTATGAATGCTTTGAAATATAATATTCACTCACCCTAGTAGAGCCTCAAATAAGTTTTGAAGCACCTTCAGAATATCGAAAAAAACAAGAACCCGGACTGGTCCTCAATCATCTTCTGAGTTTAGTTTTAATGTTCAATGGTTTCTTGTTGACAGAATAGAGCATCTGTCTTTTGTAGGACCTCCATAGAGCGCCAGCGTCGTCGCCACCGATCGACTGAGAAATAGGTTGATAAATAAAGAATTTACGATGAAAATTTTATTCTTCCTTCTTTTTCTGTTAATTAGCCCTATGAGATGACAATAATCAGCCTTGATGCCAACTTACCGAGATGCTATTCCTTAAACTTAAAGGAATTAATAAAACTAATTAGGATTAGGTGCTTACTTAAACGTAACTTGGAAGCCTCTTATTGGTCACATACGAGTTTCTCTTTAGTCACCAACTAGTATGTTACCAATTGTCTACTGAGACGAACGCTTCCAAAGGGCAAGGCTGATAATTCGGTAACATAAATCAATTATTATGTAAATATTACGGATATAACGCCATTAAAACCGTACTTAAAACAAACATCATATATTCAAACTCAGCTGAGAATCAGCACTTTTTGAACGTCAGAATTACATAAGACAGTCCCCCAAAACGCCCACCCTTCACCACTCCCTAGTGCGTTAGCTGGGAAGAAGAAGTGGCGCAACAAAGTCCCCAATTATGGTATTGTAGATATCTAGTTATCTACTGCAGTAGATTTGCAAAACTGAAAAATTTATAGATTGTATCTGTCTACTATACGAGTACAACTACAACGATTGTAAATGTGTTAACTTCACATATTTGATATACATACAAGTGTGTACATGTCATGGAGTATGCATGTGTGCGTTTTATCATATCAGCAACGCTATCGTCTACTCTTTACACCTTCTACGTGCATTGTTATCAGCTGGTATAGGTACCTGTCTAGTCCATTTAATTATGTCGCTAATGCGTAACATTAATCGTGTTGGTATTAAAACAAAGGTGCAATTAATTATTATTCGGGTATTTCCAAGACTACGGTACCTATATAGGTAGTAACCAAAAATACTATATATTAGGTAATTACCTATCTACATGAGGAAAAGGATGTTATACGTTGTTGGTTAAATCAGCAGGTTTAGAGTTATTCTGATTCATCAGTGCTTTTATCGTTTGACTATATTATCATTATCAGAATATTTTGGAACATTTACTCTTAGTCTACCACTGATGGGACTTCAAAATTTTTTTTCTTTATATAGGTCATCTCGTAGCTGACCTCTGAGGTCATGACTACTTAACCGGTCAATCCTGTGGCTGCCTTAAGCTTCTACACTTAAAGCCTCCAGCTAGGGGCAAAACTATGCTAATTAAAACTAGGCGAACGCTCGCTAAGGGCACCCCCTGTGGGGTACGAACGTTGGCTTTGGGCGTTCGCTGGGGGGAGGACGGCAAGAGGGACAGGCTGGATCAAAAGTATATCATTATTATTAATCGGGGAATTTACAGCTACAGGCTCAGCATCGACGCGGGCTGGCGCATCGTCCAGCAAGGGTCGGGGGGGGGGGGGGGGGGCTTCAACAGTTCTTCCTTCAGATTTGACCTAAATCGATACAGGTGAGCTAAACAGTTTAATCATTTTTATTTTAATTGTGCAGGCATCCGAATGTGTCAAATTAAAATGGCGCAGATTCCTCTGCTCAGATTGATCACTCCTCATTCCAAGTAATAAAAAACGAGATCGTAGAAGTTAAGTAGTTATTCACGGATTCATGAATTTATCTCTACTTCTTTCCTTTTATGCCCTATACATACATACATTTACTTCCATTATTATGTATGAAATATCAATAAACCTGCCTGACACGGGACCACTTACAACGAAGTTTTTATTTTTAAGGGATTTCATTCGGTAAGCTTTTTTATGCGAATACGCCCACTATACGTAGGTATACGGAGTTGCGGGTAAGAGCTAATTAAAAGAAAGAGCCAAACCTATTTATTATTATTTATTCGGACAGTGACGTCATGCCACATTTTAACTCAATGTCTCGCCGTAATCTTTTGATTACGTAAAAAAATTAAAATTACGTGTTCAATTTTTTTTTTTAATAATCAATGAGATGGACAAAACATTTTTTGCCGTCGTCCCTATTACGGTACCTACAAGACTTATATTTCACCATGAATAAATAAATTTTGAATTTGCAAATATTGGTAGTAAATGTTGTGAGTAATAATAATAATAATAGCCCTACCGCCGTATCTCTACGTTGACGTCGTGGTGGGGCTTGCTGTGCTGGTAGAGTTTACTTTACCGGAACAGGTCTGCGATGAGGAGCCAGACCTAAAGAGATACAGAAACCCGCAGGGCAGCATGTGGCGACCTGTTGGGCAGTAGCGACCCCACGGACCTTATTTCCCGAGAGAAATCTTGTTCCTCATCTCTGGCTTGCTTTTATTGGCCGGCTGGAGTGGACACTGACGAGGAACAGAGCTCCCACCTCATTCTTGCTTTTATTGGCCGGCTTGAGTGGAGATTCGCAAGAGCAAACACGCTCGGAGGAAGGAAGTATTCCAGTAAGTGCTCGAACAATCCCAGAGCCCGAATCTTTCGGGCTCTGGGATGGTTCTGAAAGCCGTGGAATACCTCTCCACTCCTCAAGCACCTCAGGACATGTTGCCTCCTTGTCACTACGTCACTATGTGCTAGCGACAGTTTTCAGGGGCACATTATTGAATGTGCAAGACACCCCCTGCCGCCATTCTTTCCGTGTACATATAAAACATTGATCAAGCAGGGCCCATACTCCTTCCATAGTTCCAGGTCACCAGTCAACTTAAGCCACATAGTTCATCTTTGTTTCCATATCTTGCAATAGTCCTACACCAACCGGGGGTTGTCCTTGGGTGTACTTGCATAGTGCATACAGGGATAATCGTCGGTTAGTTCCTCATTTCACTAAAACGCCTAACGGGCCTCTGCGAGTTGGCTTCGGCCCCTCGTACACCTTCAAAAGGTCTGGGACCCCAGGGTCCCGAGAAATGTCAAAGATAAAAATAATAATAAATATTCATTCAGTATTAAAATTGGTAAAATATTAATAACGTAAAAGCTTAAAAATAATTTATAAAGGTATTATAATGTTAGATGCCTGTACTAGAATAAACCTTTATCACGGGCGGCATGAGCTCACACTTTATAGTAATTGTAGGACAATCAAAGCTTAACAATATTTAACATTACAAGTCTGGAAATAATGACAAAATTGAATTTCTTCATTCATTATTTTATACCTACGTAGTTTATTAAATACTATTTACCTTAAACATAAAAATAACAAAAAGTTTTAAATACGTAATTTCTTATTTAGTTTGCATAATATAGTTTTTGCACTTTATAGCCTAGTACTAACTAACACAAGATATGATTTTGCGTCAGCAGAATTTGTGAGTGGGGCTAAAGTCATTGTTGCAAAAAATTAAATAACGTTCGAGGCTATGTGTACGTATATATTCGATTTTAGACATCAAGAAAAACGAGGATTTGTAGGCCAGTGCAGTGTTTTGTTTAGTCAGCAGCAGGCAATAAACACGGAAGTCTAGCCTTGAGTATGACGCTCTAGGCGCCAGCGTAGTCGATGGAATTGTTGTACCTGTACTCCGCTATTTTCCTAGCAGGGCAACCTACCTCTCCCGTTTCGTGGTTATTGTGTTTTTTAAAGCGTGAGCAAGTTGCACATTTCGGTGTGTCAGCTTTCTTCGCGCACTCTCTAACATCGAGCGAATGTTTTTGCTGCATGACCATATTGTTGGCATTTGTAGCATCTGGTTTCCAGGGTGAAGTCCCTGATAGGGCAGGACGTCCAATTTATAATAAAAACCGGCCAAGTGCGTGTCGGACCACGCACAATGAAGAGTTCCGTAGTTGGGATGAATTTATCCCAAGAACAAACTTAACATTGTAGTTGAAAAACATGTTCTCCCATACGGAATGCATGGGAGATCATGTTTTTCAAACCGCAAATTTAAGTTGGCTGATTATTACTCGTTAACCTGTACAGCCTACTTAGCTTTCATAGTGTTCCTTTTAATTTTGTTATATATACTACTGCTGTGAATTTTTTCACTAGTCCAAGTACAACCATTTAGCTAGAAGGGGGGGGAGACACTTGACTCTAACAAAAAAATTCAGTTAAAAGCTTAATATTTCGTAAACGGATCCCTGACTCCAAAAATGGTTTCGACAAACTCACAATATTTTAGAAAGACCTTTCTTACAATACCCCACAACATGGGATAGATGAGGAAAAAAAAAACATCCCACTTTACGTGTAGGGGAGATACCCTAAAAAAAAATTGTTTTTCTTGATTTTATTTTACCACTTGTTGTTTATGTATATTCGCTGTAACAAATAAAACGTATCAAGTCGTGATATGCTTGTCATATATACTCGTAAGTAACCGTTATTTCCTTCTAGGTATGAAAAGACAGACTAATACCTAAACGATCCGATCAAAGAAACTTGATAAATGTTTTACCAATGAAATCAAACAGTAAACGTTACTAAATAGTAATTCGCAGTCATTAATTTTATCGAATTGAAAGAAAACTCGATTAATTTCACTGATTGCCAAAAAGGAAGACGCAAAAAATGGTCTAGCTCATAAGTGTTGATCAATAACAGATATTACAAATCTATTATCAATCACAAACGTCTAGATGGGCACTTAGAGATAAATGATAACGCTCCGGTTCCTCGTATCGTTAATATGTATATATGAAGCGTTAATCAATCGTTTAGTAAAACGTTCGTGGGTTAGTCAAGGGATCACATAGGAAATGCTTGGTAATGGTATGAGTGTCACGCTATATCTGGCTGCGAATATCACGCTATTTCGTGGTAGTGATAAGATAGTTATCAATAAGGTATCTATTGTTATCAGCTGTTACGCACGAGTTGAAGGACGCGGAAGCTTATATATGCTAATAAATTGTAGATTTCAAAACAGCTGGCATTGTTTCATTAATTATTACGTAATTACTGAATAAAACTGTATTTCAGTTCACCTATTTAATTTATAAGCTGTGTGTGTGACGTATCAACCTTGTTCGTTTTTAGGGTTCCGTAATAAACAAGGAACCCTTATAGTTTCGCCATGTCCGTCTGTCTGTCCGCGGGTTAGCTCAGAGACGGTTAGTACTAGAAAGCTGTAATTTGGCATATGTATACATATTAATCATGCCGACAAAGTGGTAAAATATAATAATTAAAAAAAAAAATAAGGTACCTCCCCTACACGTAAAGTGGGGATGTTTTTTTTTTCTCGTCTACCCCATGCTGTGGGATATCGTTAGAAAGGTCGTTCAAAAATATTGTGAGTTTGTGAAAACCATTTTTAGATTCAGGGATCCGTTTGCGAAATATTAAGCTTTTACTGAATTTTTTTGTTAGAGTCAAGGGTCCCCCCCCCCCCCCCTTCTACCTAAATGGTTGTACTTGGACTTGTAAAAAAATTCACAGCAGTAGTATATATAACGAAATTAAAAGGAAAACTATGAGAGCTAAGTAAGCTGTACAGGTTAACGAGTAATAATCAACCAACTTAAATTTGCGGTTTTAAAAACATGATCTCCCATACATTCCGTATGGGAGAACATGTTTTTCAAATACAATGTTAAGTTTGTTCTTGGGCTAAATTCATCCCAACTACGGAACCCTTCATTGCGCGTGGTCCGACACGCACTTGGCCGGTTTTATTTATTTGTGAAATGATGACAGATTCCTGTTGATTTTTTTAACAAGCAGCCTGTTATCGCCTGTTGGTATTACCATTTTCCACATCGACGTCCCAGATGTCATAAAATATTGGCGGAGTAAAGTCAAAGTCAAATAATTTATTTCAATTAGGCACATATAAGGCACTTTTGAACGTCATGATTTTACAAAAAAATTGAATTGATTCTAGTCTCCCCTTCCAAAAGGTAGTTTTCGTATGGAGAAGAATGGGCAAGAAACTCCACCGTTACTCTTTTAAAATGTTGTACAATATTTTGTATACAGTAATTATATAATAATGTATGAAGACGATGCACCTAGATAAAAATTACTATACCACAATAGGTAACAAGAATTAAAAAATGAAGCAATGACAGATAAACTAATTATATGATACATGCAATGTATCACATAATTGGTGTGCTCATATTTACAAACATTGTAGAAGTATAGCTACGATATTCCAAAAACAATTACAAGTAAGTAATACTAATAAGTCAGTGTGTGAGTTAAAGTAATCACAGAATCTAAAATCAATGTCATACAAATAATAAATTATACAATTAAATTTGAAACCAGTTTGATTTTGTCTAGACTTTAGATTGTCCTATGGAGCAGGACAAGCATGTTTCCAAGCATCCTTATCTTGGTTACAATTCTCTAATTTGTAATAATTATGCTTGTTTACAAAGTGTAGTTTTAATATGAGGTTTAAATTTTCTTTCATTTAATTGCAATATATCACAAGGTATTTGTTTGTAACATTTAACACGGTACCCCATAAAAGATTTATGTACTTTAGATAATCTAAAAAATGGTTGATCAATGTTTTCTTTATTTCTAGTATTCAAATTATGTCTATCACTTATTTCATTAAACAGATGTAGATTTTCATAAATGAATTGGCAAGATACACATAAATCAAGAGCTGTATTCCTAATCCCATAGTGCTCTAGTTTCAGCAGGTCGCAAAAGATTCCAATGGCATCTTGTGCTCCAGGCGTTAAAAATGTTCCATAATGTGGGTGACACCGGCGTCAGTGGTACAACGCCCTTTGGTGAAAACGTACTGTTGTTCTTGAAAAATGGAATTTTTATGACGTAAGATTTGATTGAGCATCAACTTTTCAAACACCTTACTGAGAACTAGCAGACTTAACACAGGCTTATAATAGTTGAGTTCCTTACTATCAAAACACTAGCTAACTTACTATCAACTACACAGTAAAGTAGTTCCTTTGTTCAAGTCCGGAACAAAGGAAATACTTTACTGTGTTTCATGAGATCCAGGAAGACCCCTTGGTAGACCCACTGGTGTTAAATATGAAAGCTAAATAGGGCGCAATGGTTTCGTTGATAGATGTACAGACTTTTACAGACATTCCTCCTAGATCTTCTGTTGATATTATTTTAAGATCTTTAAAAGCTTTAATAACAGCCTGGAGGTTTGTATGGTGAAACCTAAACTCCAAAGAGCATGCCTTCACATTATTTCTAAAAGAGGCCGCAGAAAGCATGGGTGAGGAATTTAGAGCTTCAGTAGTTTTAAGGGTTATATTAGAAAAAAAGTTTTCAAATTCCTGAGCTATTTCTACATCTTAATTGACGGGGCCATGTTCACTCTCTAAAGTAAATTCAGTATTACGCTGTTTTTTCCTACCTGTTTCATTATTTAATTTGGCAGTAGTTTTTATTTTATCATCAGCTGATTTTATTTGTTTTATTTATTTTATTGCTAATATAAAGCTATAGCTATTTTACACACACTTTTAAAAGTCTTAGAATATTTTGCAACATACTAATGGAAGCTTGTATTATTCATATGTTACTTTAGGCCATAAAGTTCAAACAGCTTTTCCCTGCTCTTACGAATACCTGGAGTAGCTCAATCACTAATAAGATTTTTGTGTAAGTAAATACTTTTAGTCTTTAGTGGAAAAATGTCATTAAATTGCTTGTTTAATAGGGAAAAGAACTCGGCGTAGAACTCATTTGGGTCACATATTTTATTAAAATTCTGAACACATAATTTACTGGCCAAAGAATTGGGTACATATTTGAATTACGAAAATTTGAATACCTACTGGTAAAATGTCAATGTTCAAAACATTGAAAACTTAAATATCGCACTACCACAAAACTGAAAATTAAAATAACCGACGTCCAATATATCTAAAATCTAATCATCTAAAAAAGTGACTTCGAAACACCTAAATATCGAAGTACAGAGATAAATAAATATCGATTAAATATTGATATTTATTAGACGATTTTATTTAGGACAATCGATATATGTCCTAAATATCGATATTTATTTATTATGTGGTGTGTGGTGTGGTGTGGTATTTTCGACGTTCAAATATATACCCACAGAATTATATAATTACTCAAAATGTTTACATGTAATTGGCCTAAACCTTATTTTTTTTTTTTAAAGACATGTAGGAGCAAAATTTTATTGTTTGTCCACTGTGACCAGATGGCAACTTATTTACAATGTGTTTGTTAGCTTTCACTCGGGTTGGTTCAATAAAAACATTTGACAAAACAAATGACATAAAAAGACTTAATAATCTGACAGTATTCGAGTTATTTTCTATTAAATTAATATTAAAGTCACCACATATGATTATTGACTTACTACCAGATCTACGTTTCTTTAGTACATCTTCCATTTCAGAATCAAACACAGATAGATTCTGGTAATTTGGAGCTCTATAAACGCATACTATAACATCCTTATCAAGCTCAACACAGGGCAATAGGGATGATGAATAAAAATTTGTTTTTAGTCCGTCTTTGAGATTATAAAAAAATATTGGACACGTATTTTTTCTTTTTTTACGTAATCTTAAGATTACGGCGATACATTGAGGTAAAATGTGCCATGACGTCACGATTATGTAGATTTTATACGTGCTAGTGACGTAGCAACCCCCACTCCCCAACTTAAAATGCGTTTTATCTAAGTAATTTTTTATTAATATTATAAAGCAAAAAATACGTGTATAATATTTTTTTAATATCTGACTGACAGACTTATTAGTTTTTTTTTTTTTTACCCAGGCATCATCCCTATTCAATGGTGTATTCAACAGACAGTCCGATGATATCGTAAAATCGGACGTTCTTCGATCAGCTACTATTCCGGATCTTACAGTAATGGGTACAGTAATTATCAGGTGGGCCCCCAAATCGTTAAAAGGGTAACCTCCCAAACATAACTCTAAACCACATTCCTGGAGATAACTAATATATTTGATTCAGTACTCAATTTCGGTTCAATAAATAACTACATTAACTACTACCAAATTCTTTAAATTTAATGAGGTGTTGATAAGTACGTGAGAAGCTTTAAATAGATATATTATGAGATATATCGTTCATAACCTAAAAATTAATATGATATTCAAGTGATCGATTCCAGATTACCTAGGTATACATATTTTTTACAATATTCACTTTGCAATATGTGCTGATGAGTTCCTAGAATACGAGTATATAGAACAACAATCAAGATACACACGAGTCAGTTCACTACGAACAAACTCATAATAACACTTTCAGGGACACTAAATATTGTGTCTCGTTCAGTGTCCTCGAATGCGTTAACATTATGATGACATATTGGTAAAGATTGGGTCTAACTCTAGATTGGTATTCCTTATATATCAAGCTGTAGCGAGTGGTCGACCAAATAGAAGCAGGGTTATTCATTATCTAGTATGGATAACCTGCTTGTTTTGTTATTGGTAGTCAACCAATTGTTGATAAAGAAAAGTATGACACGAGCCTGACTAACCGCTCGATTAAAGCCGACGCAGTCTCGCGCACGCGTGCTGATTACATACAGCCGAATTGCTGCGCCCGCGCCCGCGATCCGCCCAACGCGAACGAAGACGTCGTCGGGAGAGATCGTGCATTCGTGCCAGACGGCTACCGAAATTTGGGTTAGGCGCTTTTTTGCGCGTCGCGGGCGCCGCCGAGGAAGCGTTCGCGCCGAGGTCGATGAGCCCCCAGCCGCCCCGCGCCCCTCCCACCCCCACCGACCAGTTCCACCACAAGGTGCAGCGGCCGCTGCCAAACGACCAACCGACCAACCCTACATACCTACCACCTGCCAGACACTAAGCAAGTATAACATAATGAACCAGCCTGAACACTACGTACGTCCACTTTCGAGACCAACTGGAAAACTGGACGCGATGCAACACAGCTCCTTTTAAGATGCAGGTTTTAAAAATTCGTTACTGAACTGTATTTTAAGAAATAATATGATGATTTTATTATTATTTATTTTGTAGATGAACAAAATAAAATTCCTATTTTGTAGCAAAACTGATTGGTAGGAGCATGATGGCATTGTGGTTAAATGAAACAATTATGACACATGTTAGTTTATTGGTTTCATTCGCGGCTGCGTACGGCAATTACTTACTCATAAGCAGAGAAAACACTTTGGTGAAAATTATGATAGTTACTAAATGTACACAATTTATTAAATAAATATTAAGCCTCCGCCCTCCCTCACTTAATTTCATTGAGATTGAGGCCAACGAGGCTTATTTTTGCAAAAAAATAAATTAATCTCTCAAAGTATTTTTCAAACAAAAAGTATCATAAAGATTCTCGTGGTTTATATCACCGGGTGTTCTTGATTGAAATCAAAACCTTTTTTGTTAGGAAGCATTAAAATACCGCAGGGCTGGCCAGGTGAATATATTCAATAACATGTATATTATTGAAATATTCACCTGGCTAGCTCCGCTACCACCTTACTGACACTGGTAATATGAGCATGAGCTGTTCTCTTATAGTTCTCGCAGATACAAGAAAAGAAGGTTATATTTTAGTCATCCTCTTGCCATTAAGGATGAACTTCAAGTCCGTAGTATGTCTAGATGAGTCACTTCATACATGAATCACTTACAGGTAAAATTAAAGGGAACTCCATAGTATGAAGAAGACAAAACATTATGTAAAATATCAAGTTTTAACACAATAGCAAAGCAAAATTCGCAATCAAACATGTAAAAGTGTCTGAACGCAAACTGTCGAACAATTTACAGCTGTTAATGGATGTCTCTGTTTTCCGCAGCTCCACGAGACTGTAATATTTTTTACGGACGCCGATCAAGATCGGTCCGGGGATAGACGAATATGAATTGTTTGTCTAGACGAACCATCCTCCTCGGCTAAGCCGCGCATATGCTCTTGTTATTTGTCTACCGCACAAAAAGTGAACAGCCAAATGTGCATGAAATATTATAATGATTGACACACCATATATTTTGCACCAAATGCCATTGGCTTTTTACAATCGTCGTCTCTGCACGACGCTATGAATAAAAATGAATGTAATCATGTCTGGAGATTCATATCTAACACAAGCCATAACGATTTCAAATTAGATTTTAATAGGCGATCCACTGCATCCATGTCTGTGAACATATGTACGTCATAATATTAACACGAAATGTTAGCAGTAGGTTCATACTATGTATGTATGTGGTATGTATATTATGTATTCGAATGTTTCGGCGATAATGGAATTTAAAATGAAGACACTTCAGGCACATCTGGAATTCCGTGCCCAGGTAAAGTCTCCCTATTGTTTAAACAAATTTTTAATGTTTGTGTATTTGACGATTTGTGGAATCGGTTTTGGTTACGGCTATTACTTGGGACGTGAAACGAGACGGTTTGTTATTTTCGATGCTATCTAATTTTCTTATAAAAAGTCGTCTCGGTTTCTTCTTCACCCGAGGCTCCGCAATTACGTCGACTGTGGCTACCTGCGATTACCTATAAGGTTTCAAAAGACTGAAACTTTATTAATGTTATCATTTATTTTCATATTTGATGCTCTTAAATTCCTAATCGTCATAGAAACTACAAAACTGAGCATCGTTTGTAGACACAACACTAATAAGAGAAGCTAGGTATTCGCAAACAGTGCAGTGTGCACAGAGGTGCAGCGACTTAGCCAGCAGTCAACTCGGAGAGAGCGTCGACTCGCAAACGAGAGGTGTCTAGAGAGTTTAAATTATCAAGCGACTTACCACGACTTGTAAACTAGACATTACTGTATTTTATACGAGAACTATGTTCATCATGCAAGCAAAGTGCTTTGTTGGCGAATTCAAATCAAAATACTAGTTTATTACACTCCTAACCAGCCAGTCTGACGTCCATTTAAATTTTAGATACGAAATAGTCTTGCGGTCGTATTCAGTGGGTGTACTAAGTAAACTTTAATGGGAAAGGTAACTTTGTACGTGAAACTTCTACTCATGAGGTATTTCGTTGTCGAAAAGGTTTGTTTGAAAATAATTTTCCTTGGTTTTTTCGTACCAAGAAAAAAAAACTTCAAGAAAAAAAAATCATCAGCACCTCGTGTCCGAGGTGCTGATGATTTTTTTTCTTGAAGTTTTTGTTAAAACGAGGTTTAATACTAACATTACTCTGCAGACTGTTCCACGCTTTATTTCAGTTTGAATTTTTGTTACTTCATAACAACACAGGAATTTTCAGCATTTTTTCACAGCATAGGAGCCATTAGGACTATAAAATGAAATCTAAGCATTCCATAGAAAACTAACAAGCCAAGCATTAACAATTCAGTCCAATCTTCGTTTTATTAGCGTTAAGGTAACAGACAAAATTTCATCGAACTCTATTTCATCACGCATGCATCAGGCGAAAATTACAATAGTACACAAAACATTCGTCTAGACACCGGCCACTCGGAATGTATTAAAGCAGACTTCATAATAACAAACATATACATAATACATAGGTACATTATTCTCAGACGCTGAAATCAATCCCTAATTCTAAACGAGCTAGATGCATAAGTTAAGTGGATGTTTGTGGTGAGCTGGTGGGTTGGTGGCACGCGATGACGTCACAATGTAAACGGAGCGCGTCTAGACAGGCCGCAGACGAATTTTTAATACAGGCACGAGCGGGCTCGGCCGCGTACCTACTGCAGCCGGCACCTACGTAACTGTGGACACGTGATCTGTGCCCGCACATACTATACATGCTATACTTACTATATACTTAAACTCTACAAGTAACAAATAACTGGTCCCTGTAACATAGATGCTGTTACCTAGCGCAGGAGTCAGCGCTTCACTTTTTTTGTACACTTTTTTTTAATGCCAATATTTTATTTTTATAATTCATACTAAGTAGTCTATGATAAAATTCGAATGAATCTCTTTATTTTTTTGGGTGGAGTAACTGCCTCTTGCAGACACGATTTTTCAGGAGCAGAAATCTTAATTGAAATCCAAGTGCATATTACTGAGCTACATTCACTGCAAATTCTTCATGTAATCTGCATCTTATGTAAAGTACAATAACCTCTGCTCGCCTATCATGTTCATGACATTGAAAAACACATTTTAATTGTAATGCATATTGTTTAAAACACATTGTCATAAGTCCAAAGTTATTTCAAAGTTGCAATTAATTCTGAAGTTCGAATAATTTACACCCAACTGACAAAAAAAAGAAACAATGACATTGACCGTGCCCTGTCGAATATCGCCGTTGTTAAAAGCTTGAGAATAAGGACAAAAATAAATATACGCATATTAGTAATAGTGGACAAGTGCGCGTCGGGCCAAGGTCGTGATTACGACACGTCTGGAGGACAATCATTAGTCCGCCTCTTAGTACTAATCCAAAACAATGGGCTGCTTCGCGAAATATATCGTTGACCGCCGTAGACGCCATCAATTTAGGAAAAATAAAATATTACGTGGAAATCGATACTAAATAAATTATTTTCTCTTTTTTTACGTAGGTACCACTGGTATAGAGGATTTGCTTATGCTAAGTGTCTACATCCAATACCTAAGTGTTTAAAATGCAAAAATTTATTTGCAGTTTCAATTTGCAAAGTTTGATGCCCCAACAAACGAGACCAACGCAACGACAGACTGTTATTAACGATGTAATTTGTTTCACCCGATGCATGTGTAGATTATATATTAGAAGCAAGTTGACGAGTAAAACATGATTAATGATTAACATTTATACACGTCTTAAAATAGCTTATGGCCTGAAATTTTCTTATGGTGTGCTACAATTTCACGAAACAAATTAAACCAACCCTCGCACTTGGCCGGGTTTTGGGTCATCTGAAACTCAACAGGTATAAACAAATAATATATGAAAGTGTCGTTTGTATGTGTCCCCATTCACGCTCAGGTCGACGAGGTAAACAGGTTCATGAGGTCGACCCGGATTTTTGTGCCTAAAAATAAGTTAATTAAATCTGTAATTTATTAGGGATATAAAATTGCCAAAATAGACGGCAATATTGTAGGTTAAAAACAAGCGTTACATTACAAATCAAATATGGATCCGCTTTGGCCTGCTACACAAACAACTACAAAACACTTTGGTAATAAAAACACTTATTAAATTTTAGTCTGTTCAGAGAATCGTTTTGTTTTTTCCAGTGTTGCGATCCGTCTAGGCGGGATTCCGTAGTATCCACGGACACCATTACGCAATCACTCGAATTGGATTTGGTTACAACTAGGTTGTTTTATGACTTGTTGCAGTGCAATGACGCACGCGGACGATCATCATCGTTTTTGTGGCGAGGGGAAAGCCCGCCTATTTAGTAGCACGTATCTGTGAGTATGTGTCTAGACGTCTGTTCCAGGAGGTCGTGAGCTAACCGACCGCTTTCACATGTTTATTCAGACACCGAAACGGGGCTCCCGACACAATCGACGATTACGTGACGTAATTTAGAATTAATAGTCGTCTGCGACTATTTTCACTGAATCACCCGCACCGCAGGTATTTCACGTTTAGTCTAGGTATATTTTATTTTAAACTTCCCAGAAATTGATGTCAGACGGCTCGGCTTGTTCTTTTGGGAGCTATAAATTTGTCTAGCTGTACGCTTTTCCTCGAAAGAATTAGAATCGGAGGCGGAAATTCAGCAGAAGATATTTCTTTCTGCTACGAAATTCTGCTAAAATATTGCAATTTTTTCCTTATGCCGATGCACACGAGCAATGAGCATGTTATCTGTCTGCTTCGATAAAAGTGATTGACATGTGTACACTAAACATGTCTGTAGTCTGGTGACTAACTCTGGACATCAACTATTAATTTGATTGTAGTATTATTTCCTTAGTGGCAAAAGATTACTAATAATGATTCATGTATTTCTTGTAAATAAAGTCGGTAAAATCATTATCAGCTTGTATGAAATCAGCGCTGAATCTGCTACGTCTCATATTTCTTTATTCTTCTGTCATCTTCTTTATGTGGTGCCGATTCAGCTTCCACCACTGAGTGGGTTGGGGACCATTACACACTGGGGTAGTGATCCTTATTTTTTATTTACACAACAACAACATCACGCCTATAATCCCTGAATGGTTAGGCAGAGGTGTACTTATACTAACTACTACAACTAGTTTTCATTTATTGGGCTTACAAATGAGATGGTACCTCAACCTTTCCTACATGTCTCTTCAAAATCAAATCTCATATTCTTCTTCACTCTGAACATACTAAACATTTTTAGCAGGATGCCTTATTTTCAATGTTGATTTACATTTATTACCTAATCCCTGGGGACCAACTAATCATAACATGTAACATTGCATCGACGATTACGGTCCGTCTGAGTGTGCACGGCAGCCCACGGCAGGTGGTCACACCAAACGAACTTCGACGTCTATTTATAGCTATCTCACGACATAGTTATAGGTACATGGAGTAGACCGCAACATTGTATCGACTCCTCTTATTTATTATGTTGCTCGGAGCGGGTGCCGGGCGGTGGCCGGCGCAGCTTGCAACTCGCAAAGCCGGCCCGAGACTAATCTCATTCTACGCTCACTTCAACCTTTTTGCCCGTCTGCACCCTGCCGAGCTTGCAAATAAAGGATAAAACACACAAAGGTAGCTCTTAAAATTGAGTATCAACATTACGTAGACCCTGCATTTTTTGCTTGAATTTAATGCGCTTTTGATTTTGTGGTGCCTTCGAGCTCCCGTCTAATTATCTATAAATCCAAAATCAATACAAGCTTTCAGTTTTTTCGCCCAAGTGCACTGATCTATGTTACCTTAACTTGCAAACCGAAAAAGCATTTATATTTACAGAAAGTTTGTTTCAGTTAACTGATAACTATTAATCCAAGTGCTGAAAGACACAAATTTTAACATTCTTAAATAAGTCCCATAATTGTTTCAAATTCATATTTGTTTCATTTTCATTCTGACTCGTTATATTTGTGAGCACACAGTTGTGTTATCGCCGCCTCCTTTCCGCTAAGTCCCGAGCGATAAAGAAGCATATCTTGGAGTCACGCATGTGTGAACTTTAGAGCTTTCAGGAATGCTTGTAATGACGTGTTTACGATCCATTGCTAATAACAACAACACTTATATATGTATGTACTCAGATTCTTATACAGATTACCAGCTAGCTCATTACCGGTGGCGATCATAAATTATATCGAAAATTTATACAAAAAAAGAATTCTTGTGTTTTATGTTCAATTCTCGGTAATTATAGTCGGTAACAAGAATAAGATATAAATCTGGAATGATAAAGAACTAGTTGTCCGTTACGGTTTTTTGGATGTGTTTTTGTGAAAGCTGAAATGTATAAATTTGTAAATAGTTACAGCAGTGCGCGAATCTGATTCAGTGTTCATTGGGTTTGAAAGTCTCTACCTTGGTGTCTTTTCGGATCTGTTTGAGAAACGCTCTCTAAATAATTATTATCTCCAATAAGCTTTCTTTATTTAACGATTAAAAAAGTTATGGAGTTTTAAATAACGTTTTCATAATAACCCGTAATGGATATTTGACATCATCACATTTCAAACTATTACTGGCGTAAATACAACGAAACCACATACGATTATATTAAAGCCTAACGAAATGAAATTGTTAGCAAGTAGTGTTAACCACAGAAGAGCGGGGCAGGCGGCGCGGCAGGGGAGGGGGGGGTGTCTAGACAGGCCGCAGACGCATGGAGGCTGCGCCGCGCGACTGCCACCCGCACACAGCCGCGCGGTGCATCGCGCCATTTCACTGACACACACACACAGGCGCACGATGCAGTCTGACGCTGACCTCTGGCTCTCAGACGGACATTGCATTACCTACGTGTTTCTAATGCGTCCTTTTGGAAATATGCGTTTAATGACTCGAGGTTTTTAAAGGTCGGTTCGCAAAAAAATAAGTCGCTGCTGTTGTTGGTTTGCAAATTCTTGTACCCTTCATGCGGGTGGGGTCGTACCCAACGTACTTGAAATAAAATAAATACATTCAGGGTATTACTTTCAATGTGAAATCCAAGTTAATAATTTAACTGATGATGTAACTCTATTGTACAATATATTTTTAATCTTGTGTACTTATGTACGTTTTCCAAGTGTACAAATAAATTTTATTATTATTATTATTTATTATAATTCATCGATTTGCTAAACAAAAATAAAAAGCGGCCAAGTGCGAGTCGGACTCGCCCATGAAGGGTTCCGTAGCAGCAAGTAACATAATATAAAAGTTCTTGTGTTGATTGAATGAAAGGTAAATTGCGGTTTACGATTTATGACGTTTTAAAAAAAAAACTACTTATTAGATCACGTTCAAACCAATTTTCGGTGGAAGTTTACATGGTAATACAATAATAGTACATCATATTTTTTGTTACAGGGGGGACACACACATTTTACCACTTTGGAAGTGTCTCTCGCGCAAACTATTCAGTTTAGAAAAAAAATATTTTAGAAACCTCAATATCCTATATCCCTCAATATAAACCTATCCATAGATACCCCACACGTATGGGTCTGATTTTTTATTTTATTTTTGAGTTTCAGTTCTATGTATGGGGAACCCCCAAAATTTGTTGTTTTTTTTTCTATGTTTCTGTGAAAATCTTAATGCGGTTCACAGAATACATCTACTTACCAAGTTTCAACAGTATAGTTCTTATAGTTTCGGAAAGTGGCTGTGACATACGGACGGACAGACAGACAGGCATTTGGCTGCGGAACCCTAAAAACTAATAGACCGTACGATGCGATGTGTTAAATTAATAATAAAAGTTTTTATTAAATACCGAATCGACACACACTAACGGTCGGGAATCTTATAAAATAAGCACAAATAACTTTATGTACAGATGTGTTCAAGTATAGAGTACATACATTGTATCAAGTTGCGAAGACGGATGGTCGAGAAGGAGCAGGAAGTCGGTTGGTTTTTTTCTCGGCGGTCGCGGTCGCCGCGGGAAGGCGTCGGGTTGCTTTAACTTGCAATGCAATACGACCCGCAAGGTGTACGTCATTGTACATATCGCACCCCTAGATAAAAACCCCACTAACTCAAAAAGTACGAGTTTTGAGTTAGTGGATTTATCGAATTCCTGACTCGAATACCTATACATCAATATAACTCGCGTAACGATACCTTCAACCGCTGATAAAGGATGGCGCTAAACGCTGCTTTACTTAAATGACCTTGCCCGAAAGGCGCGAGCACTAGTCCGCTATTTTTAGTTGTCTTCTGGTTGGCGTAAGTGCCGCACATTTGAATAGTGGCAGATTTTGAGTTGCAGGAGTTTACACGAAATTTATTGAGTAAGTTTCCTTATTTTTTTGAGTTGATTGAGTTTTGCTGAAATTTAATTGTGAAAAGTAATAGTTAATTTTGCTTTACGGGGGTTTTGATGATTTTATGTTGCAGTATTTTTTTAAATATTTCGATTTCCTCAGATTTACATGAAAGTAGAGGTAAATTTCGATTTACCGTAGTTTTGTTGAATCTAACTTTAACTTAGTTTATTTTTGCCTATTCAGTGAATTATGTTCTTTTTATAGAGAAAATAGGTTGTTTATGACAGGTTCAATTATTTTTTTAATTTGTTATACAGTTACTAAACATAATACGTGCTTTTGAGGGTTTTTTTGAGTTGATTGACTTTACTTGATTCATTATTGAATTTGTACATTATTTATTTTTAGGATAATGACAGGGCGAGGAAAACTCATGGTACAAATGAATAACGAAGAAAAAAAGGATCCTGTACAACCAGCAGCAATGGATGATTCAAGACCTATTCTATTTCCTGGTATAGAAACGCTAAATAATATGAATGAGCCTAAGTTGCCAGCTGCATCACATCACAGCATCACCGAGCATTTTAGAATCTTCGTCGAATCTTAATGAACAGCCTACAAACGCTGAGGGACGACGGCGAGTTCCTAAACTGCAGTATGCTGCCTCGCCAGTTCATAGCGGCGATGAAAGCGATTTCGACGATTCCGATGTAGATCCGTACGATGAAAACCCTATTCCCAAAAGAAAAAATATTTTGTCTCCCTTGCGTAACTCGCCTATTTCACAAATGTCACGAACTCGCTCCCTTTCATCTTCGTCTAGCAGTTCGACTTCATTAGGCTCGAGTAGTAGCTCCAGCAGTAGCTCTAGCAGCAGCAGTAGTAACTCAACGAATGAACATGACGATATTGGCCCTAATTGCGAGATTCAACGCAACGAAAATAACAATGCCGACAATAACAACGAGGATCACAATCTGGGTCAAAATATTAATCCAAGTGATGAGACTCTAGTGCAAGAAGGACCAAAACAATGTAAAAAGAAAGTGAGCAACCGGAGACATGGAAGGTCAATATAGCCAAAACCCTCGAAAATTCAGACAAGTCTTACAAGTCGACGGATAAACTAAAAAAAGAAATCCCTGCTCGCAAAATCCGACCACCTTGCGGAGAAAATGTCATTAAAATGTGTAGTATCTAAGTAATAACTGTTATAAAAAAGCCATAATATTTTGTAACACTAATTATTGTATTTAGTTTTTCTTTGTCATTCATTTAGTAAATAAATAACTTTATATTGGAGTACATATTTTATTTTATTCAACTATTTTAGATCTATAAAAACTAAAGCTTGTCTTCCTAAGATTAGCACGTCGCAATCAACCGTTCATAGCATAACTCAAAACCCCCGTCAAAAGTTATCTTATTTTTTGGGTGAAAAGTAATGTAACTCAATTTTATTTCAGATGAAGTAAAGTAACTTGACTTAGTACACAAAAAATTTGCTTACTCCCGCTGCAAAACTAGAGTAACTAAAAAATCTCGTTATTTTCCAGGTTTTTAACTGACAAAATACAAATAAGGTAATTAAACAGCTTTAGAAAACGTTACCTTTATGAATGTCTCATTAGATCTTTGATATCTTTCTTATATACCCTAAAAACAGTTTTTCGTCATTTCTGAAAAATGTGGTTTTTTGAGTTGCCGGAGTCTTCATCTAGGGGTGCGATATATGTATATGTAGTGTCTGTACATCCTCGAAAGTCAAAGCACACTTTTTTATTTTCTTGAATAGTACATTTTTGATGGTGTCTTTTTTATAACGGGAACAAAAACGGATCTTATGTAAAAAAAATAGTGATACAGTTACAAAGATTTGTCGTTCGTTAAAATTATAAATTGGGCAATATCAAACATGATATACTCGTAAATATAGGTGAGGAATATAAAGCAATGACGACAATGAACCGAACATTGGCAAATCAAATGAAGAAGAATTTGGAGTGGCATGTCGAAATAAATACCACGATATTAATTTAATTGGCTGTTCCAGCCACTTTGATATTAACATTTCATATAGTCTAGACATTGTGGGGGCATCACAACACCGGTCGGTCAATGTATCTCTTTTGAATTGCGCAGTGAAGATGATCTATCTCTTAGACTTATCTATAGGTAAAGTCATATTTATTTATGTCTAGAAAATCTCAATCACACATGAATTTCATAAAACATTTAAGTAAAGTAAAAAGAGAAGTGTAAAGATTAAAGTTATTTGTGTGTTTGTAAAAGGTAATCTCTAGAAATACTAATCCATTTAAGAAAATTATGTCACTGAAATAAAGCTACATTATCATCGACTGATATGGGCTATTTTTTATCCCGGAAAAATGCACGATTCATGTGGGAAACACCGTGAGAGCGAAGCCGATGGTAAAAGTTAGTCTTCTAATAATTCGTCTTCCACGATTATAATTTACTAGCCTATTAGTATATCTAGACTAGACAAACTAGACACAGACAGTCACAGATAAAATACATCATATCATAAGAGTGTACATCATATCTTTCGAGATAGTATATAAAATTATGCATAAAATAATAAAATTCGTCTGGAAGGACGCGACGAGAGAGACTGATGGCATTTACAAAATATATAAATCTTGATCAGAGCTCAGTTTATTTCTAGTGATAATGTTGGAACTTGGACTTGTGTTGAAATGAAACATCTACCAAGAATGGTAAAAATTCAACAAATAACAACAAATTGACCAAATTTCATGACCACCTTAATTATGCAGGGTTTTTTTTAGCCATGGCTCTTGTACTAGGAGTTCCTGTATCATGTAGCAGTATATTGTTGGTGCCTATCGGGTTTTGCAATGGCATAGGCAGGTTTACCAAAAATACCTGGCGCGTATAATAGTATTGTGGAATGCAAATACTGCTTACTAAGCTTTTCCATATCTGAAGATAAACTGAAATAAACCTATATACATACGACGCAAAAATAGTGTTAGATTAATCAGAATTAATTGGTGTTTTATATCTCAAAATACTGGCAGAAAGACCTTTTGAAAGCTTCAACTTACTGTGCAGAAGAACTAATTAATGTATTACTATCTTCATTACAAGACTTGCACAATTATAAATATTACACTCCAATACTGAGACGGCACCCAGACTATAGCAAAATATGTTATAGCATACAATTAAATGTGTGTACAAAGTCAGCGTGGAATTGAGAACAAAGCGGAACACCGGGTGCACGGCGAGCGATAAGCGCGGCCGCGGCAGGCCCGCGGGGCGCCCAGGCCCGGGGCGCGGTGCGGGGGTGCGAGGTCGACGCTCCACACGTAAACAGATAACTCCGATTGATTACACGACACTGCCCACTCTTTAATGCAACTCGCTCGATACAGCTCAAACAAAAGGCTACACTTCCTTTTCCGTCTGCTATTCTGCGCCATTCCCACGCACCTAATAATTACGTGCATAAACGAATAGAGCATCGAATGAATCGTAGAAAGCACAATTGGGAAAGAATCTAATGTTTAAACACTTTCGACTCCACCCACTTTTCATAGAACTCATACGCCATGCCGCCATACATATTGGAAGTGAACCCTCCGGGAGGGTTGCCGGCATTACGTTTGCGCTAAAGTTAACCATCGTGGACGGCCAACGGAATTAGGTTTAAAACCGTGTTATGAAACACAGTAAAACGAAGTAAAATTGTGTTCTGAGGGGATCTTGTATACGTAATTTCCAACCTTTTAAATTTTTTGTGAATGTTTATTTTGTATGTAACCGTGTACAACAATTATTTTTTAAATAAAAATGCTTGGATGCTAATAAATCTTGTTAAAATAAACATATGTTCACGGTTTAGAATGTATTCGCTAAGAAAAATGTACACCTACGCACTGAACGTGTTAAGCTTATTCCTTAAGCTTTTAAAAACTTAATATTAATAGAATATTCAGACAGAACAAGTTTTTGTTTGTGGTTTATGCGACGGTCTGCAGGCTGCTGGCAGTCATATTGGTCAATTCGTTAAAAATTATGAACATTCATTCGAGAGAGCCAGGTTGCATTAATCTTGGCAATGCTATCGTGTTCTTTTCACTGAATTCTTGCCTTGAGCATCGGTAAATTTGTTCTGTCGCGATAAGTGTAGCATAGCAAATATCTTTGCTAACAAGCGCATACATTTCATGTGTACTCACGGCTACACATCAAGCTATAGATTTCCAGTTTAAGCTGATTTCGCAATTTACGGAAATCCAATGCGAGATCAGCTTAAACTGGAAATGTATAGCTTGATGTGAAGCCTTGTGTACAGTCACGAGCACTAATATGTATACACTTAGCAAGTTTTAAAAGTGATTTGCTCCTACTGTGTTGATTGTTTCTTTATGTTATTACGATCATAGTATTTTGGAACCCACACTAATATGAAATTGGTCTTATATCAAAGTTGTAGTCGTTATTCCATTAGAAAATCGCTTTTGAATTTTGCTAAGTGGCTACATATTAGCGCTCGGAACTGTATCCATTATGACTATAATACGAACATACTCAAAAGACTTGAGTTCTTTAAATATTCCATACAAACATACATACCAAGGCTAATAAATCGTCTCCAGTTAGATAGAGTAAACAGCTAATTATTAGTAGTAAATAAGATAACAATAAAAGCATAATTACAAATAATACGTAAGCATAAAACATATTATCAGCAAACAAACAACATCTGCAGAAAGTTTACTTCTTTTTATATTAGCCCATGGTAGTCTATCGCTGTCACTCTTCGCGATCTTGAGCAGACCAATCTTATCTGAAGGCATCGAGCTCATCAAATGTTCGCCTGGTAGAGCCTATAGTTATTTAAGTGCTGATTCTCAGACCATTTTGAAACAATAATATTATATTTCAGTCAGCATAAGACCGTCGTATTAAACATTTTATGAAATGTGAACATAATGTTCAGTTGAAAATGTAGATTATGCTTCACACTTCACAAAAAGATGCTGTGGTGCCTGGGACAAAGGCAAGTTCACCGACGCCGCCCGCCTGT
Source organism: Agrochola lota (assembly GCA_947364205.1). Taxonomy (NCBI): domain Eukaryota; kingdom Metazoa; phylum Arthropoda; class Insecta; order Lepidoptera; family Noctuidae; genus Agrochola; species Agrochola lota. The sequence goes on from OX376236.1 coordinate 11,931,572, forward strand.
CAACTGCCATAAAACTTACGAACACCCATAATAGAACAATACAAAGGTGCTAGATTTTGTTCTCTCGTGCAGCGTACACACAAAGAAAAAGGAAAATTTCCGAAAAGTACATTTGACAACACAGCAATTTACAAATAAGTACTCTATTAGATTGTTCTGACAGTTAATAATATTATGAGTTAACACTTTCGACTCCACCCCACTTTTCATAGAACTCATACGCCATGCCGCCATACATATTGGAAGTGAACCCTCCGGGAGGGTTGCCGGCATTAAGTTTGCGCTAAAGTTAAACATTGCGAAAGGTCAACGGCATTAGGTTTAAACCCGTCTTATAAAACACTGTAAAACGAAGTAAAATTGTCTTGTCGCTATACGTAATATACGCTATATATATAAAAAATGCTTGAATTTTAAAACCAACGCATATACTAATAAATCTAGTAAAAATATACATCAGATATTATTTTAACGGTTTATAATGCTGTATTCGCTAAGAAAAACCTACATTTAAAATGAGCCCACCGCGAGGGCTCCCGGCTTCCCATATGCGACTAGGTGAACCCTCCAGGAGGGCTCACGGCACTGAACGTGTAAAATAAATGTAACACTTAATAAAATGAGAATTCGGCACATCCTGCATGGGAACAAAAGCAGCAGGCCGCAAACCTAAGGCTTCACACTAACCTGCTGGGGTTGCGGGTTTGTCCGAAAGGGATAACGCGGCCCCGGCACACAGGCAACGGAAGGAACATGGGTGGGTTTTAGTCAGTAAAAGTCTGACACACCCTCTCGCTCTGCCCAGAGCGGGAGAAGTCATTTGATGATTTCCCACCCTCAAGGCTTCACATTAAAGGCATACAGAGGTCATGATAATATTGAATGATGAACAGCCACGTATGTGAGACATCCCGTCACGCTGAGCTTCTCACTGTAACTTCGCGGGCAGTAAAACTAATAGACATACGCAGATAGACCTAGCGCTGTAAGCCTGACTGTGACCTAAGCACAGTCTTATTTCAGCAATGTCGTAGATGTCACAGATGCGCCACCTACAACCATGGATCCTAGCACCTAAACTTACAACCAAATATATACATGTGACCCTACAGGACGCAACCAATTAAACTAGTTAACGCGTTAGTAAGTCACATCGTGTACGAGCCACCATTGAAATAGTGCTTAATATTCTGGCGAATCAATAGTGATTTGAGTTTGTAACACGTCACATTTGAGAAGAACTTTAAGCGGTATAGCGTGATTTTTTACATTGGTTACCAAGGAGACCATTCTGTCGAGTATACCGTGTGGCTTACGTCGTATGCCTCACATAAAATGAAGCTCTAACTTCCGAATTCCACACAAAGGCTGCAGTTAGTTCAGTGGCGCCGGAGACGCGCGACACCGCTTTGTGTGAAGAGCGAACCTGCCACCAACAACCATGAAAGTTACGCGGTTACGACTAGAACTCTGAAACTTACAGGCGTGGCACAGTCTTTACCAAAATATTCGCACTTGAAAATTTGTAAGTACTACCCATGTTAACATGCTCTTAAGGTATCCTAATGAAAGATGAACCTAAAGGTTTTAGTTTTAGAAATGCATAAGAAACAAAAATAAAAAGAATTATAGATATACTCATTTTGCAGGCGTATTTCTTTTGAACGCAAAACTCCAGCATATTAACACTGAATACCATGCAAGATGAAACGAGAGTATGTAGACAACAAAGGTATTCTTGGTATTCATTACCGATCATTACATAATTCTGCTACAATTCCTTCATAATCAAGCGCTATAAAGCAGCCCAGTGGTTTAAAACCGGCCGCGGCTTGCACAAGTCCACACATTGTAGGTGTAGCAGACGTGCTTATTATGTCTGATCATACGTCTAGTCTACTCTCTACAGCTACTTTGCAATCTGCCGGCGTGGCTTGCGTTTCCAAAAGGCCCTTCCTATGGAACAACGCTTATTTCTAATACCAAGAAATAACACAATTATTTTTCTACATTGTAAAGTTAAATCGAAGTACTTGAGTGAATATTCCTATAATCACCACAATATTTGAGAAAAAACATATATTTATATATTATGATAAAGACAATAAAACAATGTAACGTTTTTGATTTGTTATGTTTTAATTTCAATCGATAAAGTTACTGAAATCGTCAATAGAACAAAAGACATCAACGCGCTAGACGTTAAAATAATCCGTATTATCTCATGTCGTTTTCTGGTGAACACACCAAATATTAAGTTTTATTATTATCTATTGAATTATAAAAAAAAAAACAAGTTTTGATCATTTTTATTAATTTAAAAGAAGGAAAATAAATAGTTTGTAACTTAAAAAAACATTACATGTTTCTCGAGAATTTAAAAATTTTCATTAACTTTTAATAAAACAAAGAAGCAATTAAAGCAAGTTGAGTATAAAGCAAGTGTTCACGAAAGCATACATCGTAAATAAAACGACAATTTGTAAATTGCGAAATGTAATTGCAGACGTCGGCGCCCGGGCGGCGAGAGGCGGGCGGCGATCCGCCGTGCTAATGAAAATTTAAAGTAACCGGTGCGAGCGGACCAAGAGGTCTGAAGATGTAAGCGCAGCGGATGGCTGAAAGAATGTCATGAGTTTGTTTCACCATTTCTAGAGTCTAGAGTAGTCAGATAGGAAATATCGACTCGATCTAGCAATTTCATTTCGAAGGAAGGATTTTTACCCAATTGCAGTGAAGTCCAAAATCCAAATAGGGTAATGTTTTTTATTACAGTTATTTTAATCAAAAGGGAGGGATTTGTTTTTTTCATAAAATATGAAATTAACTTAATCAAAAACTGAATTAATCAAAATTGTTCCCCGCTCTTAACAACATCCAGCTTTCTAGGGAAGGTTGCCCTTCTTAGCTGTTTTAGCATTAGCCTCCTCAGAACTATATCTTCATTATTGTTCGCAAGACTAATACTGAGTGTCCTGGGTTCGAGTCCCAACTCACTGAGAAAGTGTAATTGGGTTTCTCAATCAGGATTTTTTCAGCATCCTTGAGTTTGGATTTTTGTCGCGTTAATAGTCTACTTACCTGACTACCCCAGATTTTTTTTATTGGACTTGAACCCCTAGGGGAATACAGGAGTGGTTTGTTTCTCCAATCGTTTCCGCTATTCACCCATGTCTTGATCGCAAGGCTTTGGCGGCAAGAGGACGGGGGGCGCGGGGCGCGCGAAGTGGCCACATGCTCCGGTGCATCGCGACCTCAGTGCAGTGACCGCGCCGCCGCGCCGCCGCCTAGCGCAGCCTGCGATGTCACATGAGCACATTGCACCTACTACTACCTCCACACTTTCAAATCTTTCCTAGTCCTACCATACCTGTAATAGAGAATATCTAAAGGTCCGAGAAGTGACCTTAAAAAATGTTCAATTTCATGTCGTAATCTCATCTCAGCGAAAATCAATGTAAAACTTGTCAAAAATCAAAAATCAATCGAACTGTCAATAAACCTAGAATTTATGATCGCGATACAAATTAGGGGTCTTTTGACCGATTGACACCGATACTAAAATGCGAACGATCTTAAAAAAACGGGAATTTGCCCCCTAGACTAAGTCATACTTGTCATAATTATCATCCGCAAAGTCCTTTCGTAAGGATTGGCTCTTAGTATAAAATAACATTACGCCTGTATTCCTTGAAGGGATAGGCAAAGGTGTACTCATAGCATACCTATATTTCGCCAATGATATCCCAAGTAATAGGAAAATATCTACTTAAGAATATCATCCGCACACCTTTTGCCAGGGATTGACTGAAATCTGACAATTTCCACAATCTAATACTTAAATCACTGAGCAATTCTAAAGTTTTATTTTTAGACCAGTTGTCAGTATTTCGGGGTTTTGCCTATCTTTAAAGTTTCTTCTGACAACCAGGTTGGGAGGCAATGTGTATAGAATGATCATCCAACCAACTGGCTGATTGCATGACTGGTTTATGCCAAGACGTCACTTGACTAAACTTACTGAAGTTGGACTTTGTATAAGACTTAAAATAATAACATAATCACACCTGTGTTCCTGTAGTTTACCCACATTTCGCAAACTACATGTTTTAGTGCCATGTTATAGAATGAACTTTAAATTAATGAACTATGTGGGCCGTTCAGATTTACTCCTCCCTGTACATATACCAGGACCCTATTTCATATACTGAAAACGCGACATATTTGTCAAAAAATTACAAAATTTACACATTTTATACGACAGTTATTGTCTCATAAAGCAGTTAACGTATAAAAGAAACTTGCAAAATTGTCTGATTGTCAGTTTGTCGCCTGTCACCTGTCGCCTGCCGGTTTCAAATGCGAGCGCCCATCCCCTAGACTAGATAATCTATAAGTCTTCTAAGTGATCAAATAATCACGTACCTATTGCATCATCACTTCTGCGCATTATATTAGCCAGCCCCAACATTATACTGCAGTATATCACGAGCAGTGTGGCCCCTATGATTTAACCCCTTGGCTAAAAATGAAGTAGTAAATGAAAATGGCTGAAAAGTAAGATAGGTTAGGTTAGAACTGTGACTACACAACGCACGAACCGAGCGAGCAAAGCGAGCGTTGCCGCGGCAGTGGCCGGTCAGTGCCAATGTCAAGTGTTCGCTTAACAATAAATTCTGTTACCAAAACAAAAGCTATATGCCAGTTTAAATTAATACAAAGCTAACAACTGATTATTAAGCTGCTACTTTCTACGTATAATTATCTTTTGGTGTAGCTGCCAACCCAGTGTGTTTGTTACCGGCTTTAATCATTTTTTTATCCGAAATTCAGATTCATTTTTCTTCAAAAAAATTGTATAACTGGCGACCCTGCAATGGCAACAAGTCAAACTATGCCTGTTCTAAATCTTAGTTAAATATTCATGCGTTCTGTCCATATTAAACCTTCCGGAATAAATGTTCTAAATGATGACAAAACCGCATCAAAATCCATTGTGTAGTTTACAAGCTGTAAGCGATCAACAAGAGAGACACGAAACGTAACTTGTTTTTGTATGTATTGATATAAATGTAGGTATGTGTAAGTGCAATGAGCATCTGCTTAAGTACAGGGTATCTCATACTTACGTATCAAAAAGAAATAAAGTAATCCCGAAACAGTAACTTATTTAAGAGAGCTGCCCCTGGCCGTAGCACAGCCCGTGCCGACACATTGGCACACCATGTGAAACATGACCAATCTTGGCTTAATACTTTCGACTCCACCCACTTTTCATCAAACTCATACGCCATGTCGCCATACATATTGGAAGTGAACCATCCGGGAGGGTTGCCGGCATTATGTTTGCGCTAAAGTTAACCATCGCAGACGGTCAACGTCATTAGGTTTAAAACCGTATTATTAATCAAAGTAAAATAGTCTTTTAAGGGGCTTTTCGCTGTACGTAGTTTCCAATCTTTTAAATTTTTTGTAAATATTTGTAACTGTGAATAAAAAAAAATGCTTGAATTTTAAAACCAACGCAATTACTAAAAAATCTTGTTAAAATATACATCGGATTTTATTTTCACGGTTTATAATGCTGTATTCACTAAGAAAAACCTGCATTTCAAATGAGCCCTCCGTGTTAATCTTGACTTCATACAAATCTTTGTATGATTTTTTTTTGTATCTGGATGTCCCTGAATAGTTTCCGTGCTTATTGAGGAGCTGTAGGTATGTAATTATTTTATTTACCGCTACGCTCAGTCAGTGGCATTCCATTTTTATGACCCAAAATGACTTGGCATAATTAACCCTTCCAGGAGCCCTTATTTCTTGTAGGATTCTACATATTTTGGCAGGTGTGTCAAAACTGACAAAAAAGTACATGTAATCAATCCGGGCCTTGATTAAGCACTTTGAAATTTAGCCCAAGCTTTGCCGAAGCTAGTATATTCAGGAAAATTTATTGTACAGCAAATTGATACCCTACGTCAATTTGTCGTGCTTTAAACATTAACTACAACGGTCAGAGAATAAGTAGTGATATAGAAATACGGTAAATTTCAGTTAGTAGTCAATTTGCTTAGCAATGAATTTCCCTGACTTTCAGTTAGTAGTCAATTTGCTTAGCAATGAATTTCCCTGACTTTCAGTTAGTAGTCAATTTGCTTAGCAATGAATTTCCCTGACTTTACCTAATGAAAATTAAGCTGTAGAGTAGTTTATTGAATAACGCTTACTAATCGTTGTCGTTCAAACACACTAATGCGCCAAAACCTAGAAAACTCAGAGTAACAGATGTAAATCCATTAGCGTATGGACTGCTTTTAAAATGGTTACCCATTCGTCAGCGCAGAGAGTTGCGGGCTCAGTCTATATGTTGTTTACTATACTCGACAAACCCACTTCTCATTCCTACCTGACTTCCTATGCTCAATACTTATGCTCTTCCCATAGTAAAAATCTTCGTTCCACCAACGATCGTCTTCTACGATGTCCTTGTCACCGCTCTAGTTTCATGCGATCTTTCTTAGGAATGCGCTACCTCTGAATATCAGGGCGGCAACCAGTCGGTTCTTTTAAAGTGAAGGCACGTGAACATATTCGTAAGAAATTGTAAGAATCATCCCGTCACTGATTTGCTGGACTCGATTACTCTCTTTATATGTATCTATGTATTAGTATTTATTATTTTTCGCATTAACTATCAATTATGTTGCAGCTGCCATGTTTTGTCTCTGCGTCACCCTAAGCCTGACTTACTCGTATAGAAAACGCCTCAGGAATTAAATTAAAAGTCCGCCTTTCTACATTATTTTTTTACTAGTGCATAAAGTTTTAATAAATAAAACCTATATTAACTTCAAATTAAGCTCTACGACAAACTCAGTTTTTATGTTTTGGTAAGCCTTATTATTACAAAAAAAAAATCAGGTTGCCCTAATTCGATAGTTAAATACACATATTTATTACTAGCTGCTGCCCGCGGCTTGGCCCGCGTGGACACTAATTATGTTTCTAAAATAAAAGTAAAAAGTTATGTTACTCCTTATAACATCAGCTTATATGTAAGTTCAGCCGTTTCGGAACTTAGCCGCAGAAAACAGACAGACAAACAGACCATTATTTTTCAGTTTATTCCGTTTCAGGAGTTCGGTTCACGAGTCCGGTTCAAGAGCCCGGTCCAAAAGTCCAGTATAGGAGTCCGATTCAGGAGTCCGGTTCAGGAGTCCAGTTCAGGAGTCCGGTTCAGGAGTACGGTTCAAGAGTCCGGTTCAGGAGCCCGGTTTAAGAGTCCAGTTCAGGAGTCCAGTTCAAGAGACCGGTTCAAGAATGCTGTATTATTAGTGCTAAAGGCTAGTGCTAAGGCTAGCGCTAACGGCTAGTGCTACAAGCTAGTTTTCCCTGTATTTTTCGCCGAACCCACACATTTTTTTTCAGCAAAACGAAACTGAAAGTTAGCCTAAATTGAATCGTGACAGCGGTCGATTCGATCGATTGAATACATAATCTGCTTTCACGTTCCATTTGCCATAAATGTAAACAAACACGAGTTTTAGGAAAAACAACTGTAATGCATATATACAAGGTTCAGTTTGTGCTACAACTTCATATCTTTTATGACTTTTTCAACAGTACTAGTCGGTCTAAAATCAACTTTATTTACATTTGTTTATAGTTGACGTTTGTCTAAGTGGAAAATTCGTGTTTGTTTACATGTTTGGCAAATAAATTGCGAACGCGGTTAGCGTGAAATATATTCACCCATCAAGGTTACTGCTCAGAAATTGTGCACAACGTCTAATGATTGAAATAATATCTTGAATTCATGCAAGCCTGTACTTTTTGTGCCAAGTTTCAAGTTTATTAATTCAAGGTATAAGATGTTTCATACAAATGAAATCCACCCCCCTTTTCACGTTCCTAGTCCCAGTATTTTAGGCTCTGCGTTGATATGTCACATTATAAGTATCTAGGGATCAAGTACATTTTTAACTGTAAAAAATTATCCAATTAATATTTCCCAAATCTAGTCTTCCAGACTGACTGCTTACTTTAATTCCCATGTTTAAGTTCACAACTTATCCCAATATTCCGTAAAAATTGAATTTTTTGCAAATTGTGGGAAATTAACCTAAGTATCGTCAATTAAATGGCAAAAAAGGCAAGAATTTTTAATATTTAAAATAAAACTGTGTTTCCACCATTGACACGATTGATCGATTTGGCATGCTTGAAATGAGTTCATCAAAATCACTTTGAGGAATGACCGCCCACGTTCTTTCTAACAAGTTAGAAAGTTGTTGAGGGGTATGCACGGCATCCATACTCAGCAGAGCTCTCCTTGGAGCATATCCCATGCGTGCTCAATTGGGTTGAGGTCTGGCGATTGAGCAGGCCACGGCAGAACGTTGAATAAGGATCCAAAAAAGTTAAAATAATAATCCTCAATTGCGGTGATACTCTAAAACGTACTTGATCCCTAGACACTTTTGATGTGTGTATGCCAAATGGCAGAATGTACCTGGAACCAAACATTATTTAGTAACAACTCACCTGAATACAGCTACATTCTATGCAAACCGGCATGTCCTAGAACCAAAAAATTCGAAGACATGTGACATCGGCCACGCGACCGCACTGGGCCCGCGTGGTAGATTACGGCCCACTCCCTCTCACAGAAAGGAGGCTTGTGTCCCACCATATTAAGCTGCTACGCAAATAAACTTTTTGTTTTCTATTCCATTCAATGGCTCGTGGCTAAGTAATAACCGTCGCTCGGTTCGATTCAACGGGTTAAGCTGTTTGCCGGGGTTGGTCCGTGGATGGGTGACCATCTTTGCATACCGAGACTCTTCCGTGCCTCGGAAAGTACGTTAAGCCGTTGGTCCCGGCTGTCATTCAGGATCTTTGACAGTCGTTACGGGTCGTCAGAAGCCTGAAAGTCTGACAATCAGTCTTACCAAAGGGTATCGTATTACCCAGTTACTGGGTTGTGGAGGTCAGATAGGTAGTCGCTCTATGTAAAATACCGGTATTCAGCTGCATCCGGTTAGACTGGAAGCCGACCCCAACATAGTTGGGAAAAGGCTAGGCAGATTGATTCCATTCAATGGCAAGGTGTGAGCCAGGTAAATTTTTCGTAATCTTATTTAATTTCGTTGTTATGACTTTATTATCACAATAATTAATATACAATGTATGTATATTGGAGCTATTTTAGAACAGACAATCGTGAGATTCTTTTTTTATTCAGAAATTATGGTTTATATAATGTTAATGAAACAAAATAATTTATATGATATAAACTCTTAAAGAATGATAGAAGGAAATAAATATTTTTTTTACAGTGTTATCCAAAATATCCATATTATCCGAATTTATCCTGATAGAGTTCTTGAAGTATCCGGAATATCCAGATAGTAAACTAGGTCGGATAATAGCATGTCCTATCGACGAGTCAACATCTCCTGAGGATAACTAAATCCAGGGTGATTCCGTTTTTGCGGGATACATTAAAAATATATTACATAACATTATACTAATTCACTAATTTTTTCACTATTTTAATTTACAAATTTTATGTAAAAATTTTCTAATTAGAATAGTGTATTTATTTTGATTATTTTTTTTGGATGGGTGACCATCTTTACATACCAAAACCCCTTTGGTCCCGGCTGTCATTTGTAGATCTTTGACAGTTGTTATGGGCCGTCAGAAGCCCGAAAGTCTGACAACCAGTCTTACCAAGGAGTATCGTGTTACCCTGTAACTGGGTTGTGGAGGTCAGATAACCAGTTTCTCCATGTAAAATACTTGTATTCAGCTGCATCTGGTTAGACTGAAAGCCGACCCCAGTATAGTTTGGAAAAGGCTAGACAGATGTAATGACTCATTTACTGATCATCATTTAATAATCAGTTGCTGAAAAGATCAACATAACAAGCAGTAGTTATCACCAATAACAAGCTTTTGGAACTAGACACTGAAAAATAACAATCTTGAGATAAAATAAGTAATTATAAATACGTAGAAAAACTCTAGTCTACCTCGTGCAAAGAATGCTAGATAGTCTCCGAACTCTCACGCTCTAAATTGTGTAACCGTGGACCAGGATCTTTAGGTACGGCCCGTCTTATTTTAAGGAATTATTATAGAATCACTGCGAAAGTTCGCCGTGTGTCACACTTAGTCCCTGTATCACGTCCTTTGAAATTCTGTGTCATCGGAAATATGCTCAGAGAATATAAATATAGCCCATTCCTCGAAAGAGGTAAACTTTCTGCAACTTATTTGCAATCAGTCGTAATATTGGTAGTGTGGGTACATCACCTGTTCGATCGGATTTCGTAAAATCTTTTTTTTTTATAAAGGTCTTACCAAATCCAAACTACACCAGATAGGTAACCGCCTATTCTGGAATACTTTGAGGGTAGTGATCTTCTTCTTTTGAACCGTCCTTATCTGACTAGAATAAGGACATGGCGATGACGTAGGCGGTGAGGTCATGGAAGAGTAATGGGCTGACTATGTGTGCCAATGGACGGAGCTCGGTCGGGAAGTAAGTACTAGCAATTTACGTATTTTATTTCATTGCAGTGTGTCAATTTGAAGTGCTTGGGTGTCGGTGTAATTTCAGCCACTCATGAGCATATCAGCTTCGTCTTTGTGATGACAGGTCCGAACCTGCGAAGCCACTGGTATCGCAGCGGTCACCATTTATCATCATCCTTGAATGCTGCAGATTTAAAGACAGCAGCTGAGACAAATGTATGTTTTCAGAATGGTGGGTCTGTTGCCTACCTTCTTAACCCTGTGGTTTTGAACTAAGATAGGAATACCTGCTTATAGGTACTACCCTTCTTCTACTAATGAGGATACCTTAGGCAGAACCTTATTATTGCTCTCATAGCCGTCTGCAGCCGCTATCTGGACGCAAACCCATTTCAAATAGCTTGTGCCTTCTAATTAACAAGTCATACTTCACCCAAACTAAGTGCCCACAACAATGTTTAAAAAAAAAGGGAGTTAGTAAGATAAGTAGATCGTTTCTGCGTCAGGATTATAGCCATGGTCTCTAATATTCTCTGGTATCTAGACCTTCTTTTATATTTTATGGGCCGATTTAAAACCAAAATAGTGATTCCTGAGAAAGTTTAGCCATTGCATATTGAATATGTCCATCGAACCTACAAGATTGTGCGATGGCAAGGTTACCATCTGAAGCAGCATCTTTCTGTGTATGGTGTCATAAACTATCACCAGTCAGGTTATCGAAGTAGCATTAAAAAACTGTGTAGGAGTAAAGGTGCAGCGGTGACGCTCATAATTAGACAAACACAACCTATGATGTTTCCTACAAGCATATGCTTTTATATCTAATAAGTATCTCTAGATTTCTCAGAATAATACAATTATTAACACAGTACTATGTAAAACTACATTCTGATAAATAAATAAGTAAGTACTGTTTCTAAAATCCCAGGAAGCTACGTTTTGTAGCCTTTTTTTTGAGGGTGGTAAATTATCAAATAACTTCTCCCGCTCTGGGCGGAGCGGGAGGGTGTGTTAGACTTTTACTGACTAAAACCCACCCGTGTTCCTTCCGTTGCCCGTGTGCCCGGGCCGCGATATCCCTTTAGGACAAACTCGCAACCCCGGCAGGCATTGATCCTTATGGACCCCGTCAGTTGGTGCTGACATCTCTTTGAGGCGCGCGTGGAACACAACGCGCCGTCGACCCGGGCCTGGTCTTAATCGGACGGCGAGCTACCCATTGCTCACCGTCCGCAAGCCCGCGCCTACGGTGGCCGGAAGTCGGCTCGCGACTCCCGACGCCCGGGGCGTCTCCTGCGGCGACTAGGGGCGCGAGGGCGCAAATCTTGCCTCTCCCTCGCGCGCTCTGCCTCCTCCTTCGCGAGCATTACTGCTTCGCAGAAGGAAGTGACGGCCTCCCATGCACTCTCGCTCCGGACCATGGCCTGAACCAGGGCCGGACGCGAGAGATCGCCGCCGCCGATCGCCTCCGTGAGGACACGGCGTGCTCCACCCAAGCAGGGCAGACCTCCACCGTATGCTCCATCGTCATCATCATCGACACTCGGGCGTTTCCTCCCGCCTTATTCGGAACAGGAACCTCCCGAAACAGCCGTGTCCGATGAGTACCTGCGTCAGGCGGAAGGTGAGGACGCCGTGGCGCCTCTCTAGCCACTCCTCAAAGAGGGGACTTATCGCCACAATTGTGGCATGCCCAACGCTGGGTTGCGACAATCGCACTCTCCATGCCGCCATGAGATCCCGCCGGAGCTCTGTCCGCTGTGCCGTGATTTCTCGCGGCAGCGGAGTTACGCCCCGGCATTTCGCCCCCTCGCGACACTCCCACATGTGCGCGAGGACTTTTGCCTCCAGATCCCATGACGGCAGTCCGGCAAGAAGGCTCGCCGCCTCACGAGAGACCGACGTCTTGTAGCCTCTCAATACAAAATAGAAAAACTGCAATTTCTGTAATATTGAATGTACCTAGTATTAGTGCACTTGAAGTGAGTAAAATTCACTTCCAATGCACTAATACAGTTTCAAGTTTCAATTGATATACATTCTATACCAAATTTGTATTTTTAAAACCCTATAAAAACCAGTCAAACCGATATAAAGTTTAATTTTACCTATTCTTTTAAGACCCTATTAGTTAAAAATTAAGTGTATTTATTACATATCGATTAAATAATGTATGTAAACTATGTAGTTGTCCCAATTTCCTATAATTAACGTAATCAGATTGTTACTTTAGATAGAACAATAAAAAAATTGCAATACTTTATTAATTAAAGTTGAGTTGTTTAAGTTTTCTTCATCGTGATGTAGTTCTTTACGTGAAAGATTCGCTAAATAACATTTCAAACATTACGCTCCTGTGGCACAGAATATTTATACAGGTGGAGCTTCCCGACGTATGAGAGTTCAACGTAATGTCAAACACCTATCTATATCAGAAATAATTTTACGTCTAAATATAAACCGTGCATAAGAATTCACAACACAGAGAGCGCGAGACAGTGAGATAGTGCGAGTCTCTGTTTCCTTGCCAATAGCTGCGACATTGTATCTATTGACACGGGCCAGCAGCACGTTCGCCGCCGACTATTTTGAGTAGACGGGTGGCGCACGTGTGGAGCGGCGGCGGAGCGGCGTCGTGCGGGTCCGCGCCCTCAACACCTCCTCGCTAAAAAAACCCTCTCAAGGAAAAAGGCAAATCCTTGCAGAATGTTATTGAGTAACGCACCGGTGCCGCAGATGCAGGTGGCCGCGGCGTGGTACATATCGCATCACCGCCCGCCCGCAATTTCGCGTAAAATTGGCAGCGTGCGGCGGGCGGGCGGCGGCAGCGGCGCGGAGCGTCGCTCCCGAAATAGTGTTCGGGCGCGGTCGTACGCTTTCGGGAACGGCGCCCCAGTCGCCGTGTGGCCGCGCGCGCGCACCCGCGTCGCCTCGCCAGCCGTCCCGACGCCGCACGAATACCCGGGTTAGGGAGCGAGCTCGCCGGTGCACGAGTCAACGGTGCGCGTATTTCGGTCGCGAGAGGGCCCCGGGCCGCGTCGGGCGCGCTGCCCGCGCGCTGGCCGCCGTGCTCTGGTGGTGGTGCGTGGCGCTGCTGCGGCTGGTCGCGCTCTGCGCGCCTCCCCCCGGCCCGTCGCCGCCGCCCCCCGCCCGCGCCGCGGAAGATGCGCCGTCGGCGGCTGCCTGCGCGAGCGCGCCGACCAACTCCACCGAGCCGTCGCCGCCGCCGCCGCCCGCACCGCCCGCGCACACCGGTCAGTACACCTGCGCCAGCGCCCACACACCGCGCCACCGATGCAACCCTCACTGTACTGTACGACCGGTGTTTTGCTCGGACTATTCTTCAACGTATTATAAATTTCGACAATCGATAAAGCACGTGGCATGACGCCGCCTTCTCATTAACTGTCACAACAACAAACAAATACCTACATTTAATTAAATTATACTTTTTTTAACGAATTTGATGGGGGATTTCCTTATTGCCTTGCTTTTATTATAAGGGTATAATATAAGGATATCATTATTTCCAGAAAAAAAAACAAAATTAATAAAATGTGCCATAATTATGTAGTAGGTATGAAAAAAAACATACAAGGAACAACATACCATGCAGACATGAAACTGAAGTCACTAAGTAGGTGTGTTGAACTGATAACTGTGATAACATTATTATCAGTAGGTAGAAAACAAACAATGCTATGGATGTGGCTAACATCAATATTTACCAAACGATATTTTTAATTAGGTAAGTGCTTGTGGCTACGATTTAATTTTAGATTCTTATAGAATTAAGGATGTTCTCCTAATTTGGAGTTTTTATACAAGTTCCAGTAACATAATTAGGTACAAGTTTCTTCGCCATTTTGGATTTATCAACTATGTTAACATTTTCTTACTCCTAGTTGCTGATCTCCTCCCATCACAGCATTTATTTATTTTTATTGTATTTAATTATAGAATATTTAAAAAATGCTACCGTCACTTCGTCACCGCCACCGCAACACCAAACATCTACCACAACATGTTACACTGTATGATGCTTTCCTATTTAACTTTACTTCTACAGCAATGTGTACAGTAATGACAAAACCATTCATTCTTTTTTCTAAAATAAATTCTGGAGTACCTAATGACACTCAAAAATAACTAAAGGTAATGAACGTTTTCATTGAGACGGTGAATGTAGAAAGAAATGCGCTAGAGGGCGAGGCGGCGGCGGGGCGCGGATGTGGGTCATCAGGGCGAAGGTTCCGTCTGCCAGCCCTCGCCCTCAGACACCCTGCGCGCCTGCCCAAGCCGACTGCCTCCCCGAATCTAACGCCTCGCCAAATTCGCAACACGCACTGCGCAACCGACCCCTCTCGACACAACCAACACTCATTATTTCTGTAGGTACCGAACAACAGAAGACAAAACAATTGAATCGCGTTTCTCGGAATCATAACCATAAAATGAAGATATATCGAACAGACAGGTCACAGAGGCAATTAAGAGACGATAAGTGAACATACAAGTTAACACACATGCAAATAATACCGATAGGCATATTGAAGCGTGATTCAATTTGCTAATTAGGCCGCTCACTAATAAGACCATGTCTAAGGTCTTGTAACAGCGATAATTTTATCAATTTAATTGGATACTGTTTAATATAGTGAGGTACAATAAACAACGGTAAAAGTATGTGACGGAGGAATAGTTATTTCAATATATCATGAGCATAACATAATGATAATATTTTGACATAACATAGGTCATAGTGCATTCTTCCCTACTCAAAACGCACGTTACAACTTAACGCTTTATTCATAATATTTTAGTAATGTTAACCGCCTTGACCGAAGTCCCGAATACATAATATAAATTTATTAACTGTCATTAGTACAATCAACGCGAATCTTAGACGCAAATGACTTAATTAGAATTACCAATGTCCATGTAGACAGTTATTATGAACGTATACGTCAGATGTGTAGTGTGAACGTCAACTTCTCCAACAATGTCAACAAAGCTATATCGATACTCTGAAATTGCCGACATAATCACTCCTACCCAAGATCAAATATTATCCAATTATCATTTCCACTTCAGTAAGTAAGTACGTAAGTAGATACTAATAATGTCAGACATTTTAGTCTTTAGCAACGAACTTTATGCTTGATTGAATAAGCTATACTTTCTAGTATCTACTGTTTCAGGAACTTTTCCTTTCTATTTCAGTTTCTAGTAACAAAAAATAGAAAATGGTTTCTTGAATCATGCGCAATTGCTCACATTGCGTGTAAATGTAAGTTAACTGTAGGGTTGGATAGAGAACTGCATAAGAAGTCAACCCACGACACATATTGCGTTACATACAAAACGTTTTATCATGCAAAGGGCAAAATTCCAAACCACAAGAATTACCACCAGGTTATTGACTAACCTGGTGTCAGAGATTTTATGCCGCCCAAAGGCCTCTGACTTGGCTAAACAATGCAAATGTTAGAAGCTTGGAAATGCGTTTGAGGCCTGACATTAAAAGATTTTTAGTGAACGTCACAAAGCACTCATATTTATAATGATTGATGTGTATTAATCAAACACGATATTGTAATTACAATGGTACTCCTGACTATCAGTTGTACTGCCTCGTCATAACTGCTAAACCGCTTAAGATTATCTCTTTGTATAGCAAATACATAATGATACACGAACGACATTTGCATCAAGGATGTCTAGAGGCTTATGTGACTAGTGTTTCGGTAGATATTATCTCCTCGACTGTAGAACAAATGTCAAGCGACATAATTTATTTCAGATTTGAAAGACACTTATCATAAATTCCCTAATCCCAAAAACATTAATTTTTGGGATTAGGGAATTTATGATAAGTGTTATTCAGCGTAACAAAGTTATTATTGCATGTTACTAATTCTGAACAGCCCGTCAAAGTCCCAGTGAATTAAATGAGTGAGAAATTTTAATTCCGATAAATAGACCTACTTATCTCATGGTCATAAGTTCACAACTCGCGAAATAATTATTGGTTCAAATTGTCAGCTGTACTAATTAAATGTTATAACCCATTTTATGTGACTGCCAATGCGACATAATATTTGCCAAAAAGTTCAAAATTTACACATTTTACAACAAGTAAATTGACGAATTGTCCGTTGTATTGAATAACAATTTTATTACTATTAAATTTTATAACAACTTTATTACTACTGAAAAGCAGATTGAGCTACATTTCAGTTTAATTACTAGAATAATTAAATGTCTATAAGAAAATATAAACTCTACTACTTACAGACTGTCACTAATTTCACTTCTTTTTTACTTTAGACTTTAAAAAATTCTTCCTTCTAGTCTTTTTCATTAAAATAAATAAGATAGAAATATCTTATTTATTTTTATGAAAAGGACTATCATGCTCTTACATTTTAACACTTTAAAATGTGACGCAATACCATGAATAAAATACGCAAGTTAAATAGACCTATGATTAAGTTATACAAATATTCTCTACGAATAGACACTGATAGATAACTTATCTAGCATGTATGTAATACATGCCCGCGCCTTCGCCTTCGTCAAGGTCGGAAAGTATTCCACGGAAAAAGTATCCTATGTGTTGTTAATAGATCTCTTTAAGAGGAATAATTCCGTGATACATTATTTTCATATAACTCTATCGGTTTACGCGGCGCACGCCAGTAAAGCTCCCAATCGGCATGATTTTTTCCGACATCTTCAACAATCATCATCATACATATTTCAGCCAATTTACTCAAAACCTTTAATGAATTATACATCTAAACCTTCCACTCCGTCCATTGGAGAAATACGTATGAAATTCGGGTTCAGAAAGACAGACGCGGCGGAGGACTTAGTTTTATAATATGCAGTTAAGTAGTCATATCAATAATCTACATAAGCAGGAGTAAGTTATCATAGGAATAGATTAAATATTCCAACTTCAGAAGATAAATTTAATATATTTATAACAAAACTAAAACAATTTCTAATAAGATAATGCTATTAAAGTTTAAACGAATATTTAAACGATAAAATATAAGTGCTCACATAATCTAATAAGTATTAAACCATTTATCTTAAAAAAAACCTAACATAATAACAGGTAACTGGGCGACCGAGCTCTGCTCTGGTAAAAATAATGAATGCTCATTTAATAGTATAGGATAGTTCATACTAATTCCATGCTGCTATGATAGTAGGTACTTACAAATTCCATGCTGCCATGATAGTAGGTACTTACAAATTCCATGTTGCCATGACATTATTCTAAGGTGTCAATTGTCATTATTCTTGTTCTAAACTTTGGGCGACCGATCTCTGCTCGGGTGAAAATACGGAGAAAACGAATTTTCCCAGGTATGAGACCTAGCTATATCGATTTTTCGCCCCCGTAAACCCCTATTGCAACTTTCATCAAAATCGTTAGAGCCGTTTTCGAGAACGGGATTACAACTATATATATATATATAAATATTGCTCGTTTAATAGTATACGATTAGATTTAGTTCAGAAGACTGTTTTTTTTTTTTTAAAGCTTCCTCTCTCCTACCATTTTGCTGTGCCCGACAGGGTCCATAATGATAGGAATGATAATATATCATTTTAACTTACCACCTAAGTACACATTGTTGAATGCAAATAAAGTATTGAGGATTGAAATCTTTGTTTGCCAATATTTTCCTAACTTAATGCTATTATAGAATTTCATCTCCTGTAGGACCGATCTGATAACAATACTATGGTGTTTTGGTAACTTGGGGGAGCCACTTTCTTCGTTTATTTATATTTCGTAGGCTTTTGTTTTTATTTCAGTACCCGGAAAATTATGGAGTGATCTATTTAAGTGTGAGAAGAAAATCATTTTCTACCCAAATTACATTCTCTAACAGACTCTAACTTACACGTAGTTCTATTAAACATGCAAAACTATACTCCTTTTTTATACCAATTAGGATATTATTAAACTCTGTTCATCTATCTGCAACATGATGCTTGGAATGACTTTGTTCTTTCCCTTCACAAATGACAAACCACATCTACACAACTTTGTTCACAACTGCCCGGACATTATTTTACACTGTAAAGCACCATAACCATAACACAAAACAAAACAGTGCTTAAGAATTCGTTCTTTTATTTCTAGAATACTTAAGTATGTTGCACCGACTTCACTCCAACGTATGTGTACTACAAAGTCTCATACGATCCCAAAATTAGCTGGTATCTACTTGCTGCCTCTTTGAAGTATGTTCTTAGAATGTATTCACTCACGTTATGCGTATGCGCTTGATTGATGTGTCTACTACCTACTTACGACCAACAACAATGCGATACGTGTAACGTATGTAATCATTCGATACATGTACGTAAAGACTAGTTTCTGCTTTTCAGTGAAAGGCATAAATAGTAAATAATATTTGAAAACTTCAACTGTAATTCAGTTAAATTACTTTAACTAAAGCGTTTGTAGTTTAAAAACACAGTGTTCTCATTTAGGTTACTGTGCCCGTGGAGGAGTGCCCAGCTTGGGCTCAACGGCGCTGTACCGTCGTCGTGACACTTGATGCGGGTGATCTATCGCTTCCGGCCGTGTTTCAGTCTATGGTCAGAAGCGAAAACAGGTGGGATGCTGTCGCCTCTTTTTGCGAGGAGGTGATGCATGCAAGGGAGGCGGCGGGGAGGGAGAGAGAGCATACCTTTTACTCCACCCGCACCAGAAGAGCAGCCGGGCGTCGTAAGCAGCACCCATAAGGAGGGGCCTACGGGTCACGAAATTGGGGCTGTGTCGTCGACTGAACAGTCTGGCCCAAAGAGGGAAACATGCAGTGTTCCATGCGCTCCTTTATGGGAGGACGTGTGGTCGTGGGATCGGCTTCACTGGCTGATGGGGCCCGCTAGGCATGGCGGGCCGATAGCAGTCGGGGGTGCAGCGAATGTACAAGTATCACCCGGGCCCCCGACAGATGGGAGTAGAAGAAACTGTGGGGTTTTAGTCGGTAGGAGTCCGACATAATCCTCCGTTCTCCCAAGATGGAGGGTATCCATGAGGTCTTCCCCGTAGAAAAAAAAAGGTCACTGTGTGCATCAAAATAATAATTATATTAGTACTCGAATATACATATAATTCTTGAACTTAATGGTCAAATAGTAGCAGAAAAGAACCGGTTAGAAATAACAATTAAAAACTCAAGCCGATGAATACCAAGTCGCCACCTTTCTACAGACCTGCATCCATCACTTTCACTTTTATAAAAGGGTTTTCAATGAAGTGACATGTAGCCGTAGCACGCTACGGTGCTACGACGTTTCGTTGCAACATGCAACTGTGTAGCAGATGTTTGCTTGGTAATTTAAACCTTAATTACTGGTCTACAAGGATTCCGAACGCATAATCCTTGTTTGAATTTCCTTGGGTCGGGATGAAATCTGTAGAAAATTTTCAATAGCAACCCAGATTTTGGAATTGTGCCTCGTCAATTAATAATAATACTATTAATTATATATCGTATATTAATATTAATTTCTGTTGTAAAGCAGTAAGTACTCGCACCCGATATATCGATGTACGTCCGGGTATTGGTATAATATATACATGAGATGATGACTTCCAACATGTTTTCTAATGTCGATCATTTCAGACACGCATCGTACGTTTCCTGTGTGTCGCAGCCTTGCCACGCCAGGTACGATTACCACCTATACATATACCACCTTTTCTGGGCAATGCTAGAGTGACATCATACGATTACCGCCTCCCCTAGTTTATCATACCTCTCTCTCTGTGACTACTTTGAGTCGTCAGCTTCAGTTTTGTCGAGGCTATTCTATTGGCATATTTACAGATCATATGGCATTTATTTCTTATTAATTTATATGATGATGACATTGACATAACTTCTAATCAGTTAATGTCATGTTCTTTCGAGCTTCTCATATTATTATAACCAACGTGAATAAAATCTGATCCACGACACAATAACTTTCTTCACTTTTTGTGCTCAAAAATATTAAATAACTACGTTTTTTTTTTGTGGTTTGGTGACGTTTTTTGCTTTTCTTTAAAATTAAATTTTAAGTACAAATGGTTCTAGAGTCAATGAGAAATAATAAAAATATGCAATCACGTAGCATAGCTTCACGATTGGGTTTTTCAGCGCAGCAATATCTCGCCATGCAATATATTTGTTTTTATTAGTTCTGGAAAATAAGTAGATCTGTAACCTTTGTTAAGTTAGAAGAAGCATAATTTATACAAAAGCTACTTATTGCCCAATGCATCGCCGGTTAATCCAGGAATCGGAATGGGCATGTGGCATGTTTTTTTGGTATTTCGAAGGTCTTATTATGCCTAATGTGTGTACGTAAATACCCACACAATGGTACTCATCTTGAAGGACGGGTGACAATAGCTAATGTTGGGAAGTAATTATGGTGTCATTTTCATTAGCTAAGTGTATGGGTGTGCACCTGTTTTCCCACATATTCTAAGAATTCCGTCAACGTGTAGGAGGTGCGGGGGTGTTTATGGGTTTAACTTTCCGCCACATTTTATTATTAGGTAACCACATTATTATCATTAGGTACCTATTAATATTATATCATGATGGTTTCGTGCAAAAATTGGCAAAACTAAGCTTAAATGTCGTTTACATAAGGAAAGTTCCTCGGTCTTCGAGAAGCTGCAGTGATAAAATAACAAAGTTCAGTTCTGTCTGTCCAGGGTGCGCTGGACGACCTCTGCTCTGAGTACCTATAGTCACTTGCAGAGGCTCTATTTTAATACCGCTTTTTCTGTAATGACAACCGCTATAATATAAGCAGTTTTAGGATTTAGTCATACAGACCTTTACAACTAACTACCGCCATTATCGCATTCTCTACCGCTACCAATTTTCACAGTGCAGTGCCAAGTATCTCACTAGTCAATTCATAACATAATAGATTCTCAAGTGAACTATGATCTTTTATCCTAACAGCCTAGGTAATACTACGTATATCCAGTTTCTAATGTCGCGTACCTAAACGACGTAACACGAATAAAGTTTTAGGATAATTAGGTACACTAACACTGTCGTCAGCCGAAGGTCGAATAACAAAAGTATGTAACTATTCGATTCTTATGTGATTCCTAGCACATCGGCGTCCACTGTTTTACATTCAGGCACAGGTAGATTATATTTTGTTGTTCGCATAAAACATTATGTTATGATTCAAATATCGCTGTCACCGGCACATTGTGTAACTTCCATTTCTCGAATTTTCATCAGGAATCAGCGAATTATAAGACTTCGACACAATAAATGTTGAAGTCTCAATTCTGAAGTATCACAAATCACATTAAATCTATTGGATGATTGGTTTAGCGAAGGACCTCTTCTAATGATCAAGGATTTGGTGAGATGCGCGGTAGTAGGATCCACTTGGTCGGGAAGGATGGGCTGGGCGCAGGGTGTGGGGCGGGGAGAGATTTGTTATGGCGGCGGCAGGAAGCGCCCGGTGGCACGACTGGCACGTGTAAGAGCGGCCTTGAGACGGTAGGTCGTCGAACGCGACGCGCCGCCGCTGGCAGACACAGCCGCCTGTCGCCCTCTGGCCAACCGCGACACCATAGCCTTTGTCGCATCGCCATAGCGCCAGCGCCTCTCCACACCTTGCTCAATATTTACACCAACAACACGCGCATCGCCTTCGCTACTCCTCAAACCAATCGATTAGATACCCTCCGATCGATTGTAAATATTCGCCTACTATCGCGTATGTCGCGACGCGTTATTTCAGATTCACGGAAAGGTCAGCCATGTTGCACTATTACATCGTTCATATGTGAATTATGCATTTCGAATATCGTTTGAATCCGATTAACCAAGACAGGTTTTAAAGTAGCTTAGATAAATCTCAGCTCATGTTAGACACGAGTAAAAAATCTGGTAACCCCGCTTTTGAGTTGGGTCATCGCAACAATACGCGAGATATTTTAGCTGACGTCATTGTATTCGCGATATGAATGCTGTGCTAACTTTTCTTAGTATACGGATCAGGTTTTTGTACGCAAGCAGTTGTTTTTGTGTTTAACTATGTAAATAAGCAAGTGTATACTAAATATTAACAAGTACCGAATAGATGATAACGATTGGTGCTTGCGCACCGAGTTGGTGCGGACTGACTAGTGCAGGAGCAGGCCGACTTCTTGTTATCACTGTGATAAAGGAGTGTGGGACA
The DNA here is from genome assembly GCA_947364205.1 of Agrochola lota. Lineage (NCBI taxonomy): Eukaryota > Metazoa > Arthropoda > Insecta > Lepidoptera > Noctuidae > Agrochola > Agrochola lota. The sequence goes on from OX376236.1 coordinate 11,954,360, forward strand.
GGGGAACGCGAGCTTGTGGGGGGCAGGGGGTGAGGGAGGAAGTGGGTCGCGGGGCCGACGCCCGAGCCCGGCCTCTGCCGACGACCTACGACCGCCGCTACCCCTGGGCTCAACGGTACGCACTCAGACTTTAAGAGATGTTCATAAAATAATAAATTCAGCTCCAAAGTGTGTTGAATCCGGTTAACAGTTACATCAAGCGTAGTCAGGTAATCCTCGATTCTATTCTTGAAACTATTTATATATACCTATACCTAATTATTCCAAGCTGTTTACCCGACGGAAGAGGAAAGGCAATAAAATGTGTTACCTATAGCTACAGATCTTCGAATAGATATTGACGAAGCTATTGTCAAGTCACAAAGTCTGATGAATATTTGGGCATAAATGCATATCCCAGTTTTCGGTTTCCTTTATGGGTTGATTTCTAAAATCTTGTATTGATTATCGATTGTATTGCCAATATAAGATTTAAACAAGATTTTTTTTTTCATAATATCTGGTAATTATATTTTCATGTAAAATTCTAATTCAAATTCAAATTCAAAAGTCATTTATTCAAACTAGGCTGAGAATCAGCACTTTTCGAACGTCAAAATTACATAAGACAGTCCCCCAAAACGCCCCTCCTTCACCACTTCCTAGTGCATTAGCTGGGAAGAAGAAGTGGCGCAACAAACTCCCCAGCAGCACAGCTGTCTGTTCAGTTAGAAGAACAACAAAAAAGATTCTATATATATTAATAAATATAATATTCAAAATAATTTACATTACGCAACACAAAACATAATTTAAATTATTAGCCATATGTTAGCTAGCACACGCCAATATACCACACAAAATCATCGAGAACTATACTCAGGCAGAAATAAAAACTAAACGTAAACAGAACTTAATATCTAAATAAAAGCCTCCAGGCATAAAGGGCGTGCCCGCTTACATATAGTTGTAACTGGAAGTTATAAATGATAAACTAGGACCATCGAGATAAAATAAATAAAACAAACAGTTAATTACTAATAACAATAACTAATATGATCAATTGTCGAGGTCACTAGCTAACCACATATTGCAATACAACTCATTAAAAAAAACATTGTAATGAGTAGATTATGTCAACAATAAATTGAAATAAAATTAAAAATAGCTTGACTTATAAAGTCAAATAAAAAAATAAAAAATACAATTATATAAACTCATATAACTTGTCAGTAGGTAATCTGGAGAAAGAACATAAACATTGTCTTGAGTTAATCACAGCGACCAACTATTCTTATCATTTAAGTAGTCGTTTATAGAATAGTATGTCTTTGAACAAAGCTTGGATTTTACTTTCGTTTTAAACGCATTAAAAGGCAAATCTAGCAAAGAAGAGGGTAGCTTGTTATAAAAGGTTATACCAAGCCCAGCAAATGAGTTATGAACCTTATGAAGCCGGTGAAAGGGAGCTCGTAGTTTGTCCTTATTTCTAGTGTTAACATTGTGAACATGAAGTTATCTTTAGAATTTGGGTGGGTCGGGTTGTCAAGATGAACTAAGTAGGGAGATACTATCATCTAAAATTATTACTTACTTATTCAAAATTTATATGTCGATTGTGCTATAATAGGCACTAATAAGTAATCAAAAACTTTAACGTAAAGGAAACGTCTTCATTCTCTAACACCTTTAATCTTAACTTGCATATAGGTCAAACATTATTTAGTATGCTAAAGATTTCCGGCGTTTAAAAATATATTATATAAACCAAGAATCCCCTAAACATTTTCAACACGAATACCTATGCTTGTTGATTTACAGCTCTATCAAATATACTACATCGACGATCGAATATCAAGTGTTGTAGTGGTAGCGTTGTGGACAGTCCGACGTGCGCGAGTGGCTTGCACTGCCACGGCGCACACGCCCGAAATAACCCGCGAAACACGACGAAAACAATCGAGACCGCGCTTGCGGCCTCATGCGCGCGCAAAAATGACGGGGAAATATGCACGCCAGTGTCCAGCTCACCGGCCTGATGCACGGAGAAAGTGCCACCGAGTGCCACCGAGTGCCACCGAATGCCACCGAGTGCCGCGCCCACACGCACTGCACCACTCACGTACACGCATACTCGTAGGATGACCACTACCGCACTAACAGCGCTGCGTAACTCGCCGTTCACGCGATGGGTAGCGATCAGGACCGGCGACCTATTCATCTTATTATCATGTCCATGATAGAAACATAATGCATGACTCACACGCCAAATATAGGATTTATTCTAAATTCAATAATAGTTTTTAGGACTTTTTCGTAGAACTGGCCAGCTAACAACAAAGTCGAATACAAGTTCGTCAATTAGTAGTGTTGTGCCAAACTATGCGGCTTTCCAGTTTCCAGTTATACTAGTAAGTTTCGCGGGCATCGTCCCAGAACGGCGCGGCGCGTACCGGCCGTGTCGCATTCTTGCTGCATCCCTACGCGGCCGCTACGCGCCACCCGCGCTACGCCGCCGCCGCGCCGCGTCGCCGCCCATAGCCCGCACCTCACGGCACAAAATCGATATTGCATACTCGACCTCAAATTGATTTTGTAAAAGCTCATACGTATACGTATGGAAGTAGGAACATGCAACAATACGCGATGAAACGACAACAGAGTTCTTTCCAATATTTTCGTTACGCAAAATTATTACTGATATAATGCTACATCCTTGGCATCTGTTTTGTAAATATATGTGTACCTATACATATATATACCTGCCTATTATGTGAGTAACGCACAATATGTACTTAGCATGTTTGTTTCGAGAACTTAACCTGATTTCTCCGACCATGACCTATCTGTTATCTGTCTTCTCAAGTTTGAGATTATGATTTGGTAGAGCAAATCTATAACATACCTACACATGAATGAATAAGTAACTGCGAATATTGTAACCATGAATATTATTTTTTACTTTGATCTGTTGTGTTCTATGTCATTAAAGTGATCAAATGTATGAGATATATTTATGAAAATATTAATTGAACCAAACTCACAAGAAGATTTGAAAATCTACGAGCACGTACTTAGAAAACATTCTTCTACGAGAAAATCTCTTAAGTAATGACGAATAAACATTATTCCAGTAAATTAGGAAATATACAGTCGACCAATAATATGCTAGACACTTTTCAGAAAGTACAAAGATTTGTCAATCTTGCTAGAGTCCATTAAATTTATCATTAAAATGGGTTGGTAGTAAGAAGTAACTCCTCAACACAATGTTGTCGTACTATAAGGATTTAGTTGGAGGGCCGCGGGATCGATACAAATAACCGGCTATTTACCGCCACCAGTCGCGGCTACCGACTTATACGCGACTACACACTTAAGTATCTACTTGCCTGTAAATATCCTGCCTTCCAGATGGTCATTTCTGATCGCGTGTCAAAATTCTAACATGTACGCCGTATTATTGCACATTATAGCGATATTATGTAACGTCAATTACATCTACAGTAGCATTAAAACAATTAATGCCTGCACTATTACTGCAAGTTGGTCAGCTACCTACACAACAAATGAAAACTCATAAAGTCGCACTTATTTCGTCAAGGGCAGACAGACTACACAAACGTATCAACAACGTAACAAAACGTTACGACACACGCCATTCATCCTAAATGCATTTACGTCCCTGAATAACATCGGCGTGGCGTTGCATTCACATAGACAATGGCGATTGTTGACGCGGCCTTATTTCGCGCGAAGTGACGGCGATGACGCGGCACGATGCTTATGTTATTTATTTATAGCTAGCGACCGGCGGCACCAGTCTACGCCGACGTTGACAAACAACTCGCATTAGCAGCATCTCACCGCGGCAGTCGCTCCACAGAGGAACACAGCCATTACTCCGCACATCCTCTGTTGTACTGACCTTCAACATAGTGTCATTCGCAGCGTCCCGAATGACAATGACACGCGCGTGTATCATCTATGTAGGCAGTGTGACAACAACATTATGTCTTGTTCTACATTATGATGTACATCACTGTAGCTACATAATACAATAGCATGTTGCTACGTGGTTTTGTTAGTTAGTACGCGGTTATTGTTTCGTAACAGGGTAGCTAAAACAACCAAAGTAACTTAATTCCTAGAGCTGACCTAACCCAACCAATCATTATTTAGCTGAAGCCCAACCCCCTATCAATTACTCGAAGTTAAGTTATAATAAAGCTAACAACTCGATACGTAACTTGATTCAGTGTAACCATCCTTAGCTATTTTAATAACGTAACTTCAATGTAACCTAAATGATAAAGCCAGAAATCGAAATTACAATTTTGGTTCGAAAATGTACGCACAATGTACACTAGCATCTATAAATCCTGGCTAGTAAAGTCAGCCGAGCGACCTAGCTCAGTCGGATAGAGTTGATACCAATTTTTTTTTTTCTCAAAAAACCTTTGCCCCACACTAAGAATTTCTTCCTGTATCGTGGGTGCGTTTACAAACATAGAAACTCACATGCACTAACACCCAGACCCGGAACAACTACTTGCAGATCATACACATTTGTTTTTTTTTTTCTTTACTGCTTTTTTTCCTTTCTCAGTTAATTTTAATGATGGTCTGGCAGTTTGAGTAGTTTATGCGGCCTACCCAAATGTCCTTTCTTTGGTATTGTTCGTCGAGTTGAGCTCCTTATGTTCCGAATTGAGCTCCACGATTACTGACAAATGCTTGCACTGACTGGACAGGTCCACTCAAATCTGTGTGTTTCTTTTCTCAAAAGACCATTTCAGACATTAATCTACATGGTCATCATATGGCTTGACCAAGATTATGTCTGGACTTTAAAAGAGACTGTGACCTTTGAGTTTGTTTCAGCCTTTCTTCTCAGAGTAGTCGGATAGGAAACGCCGAACTCATCTAGCAAAATTTAATATATTTTTAATATGACGTGTAAAAGTGATTCCTATATCCTATTTACAGAATAAACAATTTCATTTCATTTCATTTCATTTCATACAAATATTTGTTCCGTGCGGGTGATCTAACCCGCGACACGTTGCGCAGCAGTCGATCGCTCAGCCACTGCACCAACCGTGTCGTCCGTTATTTAAACAGCATCATCATCTTTCTAGTACCTCCTAGTCCTCTTGGGCATCCTTTTGGGCATCTGCTACACCACTTACAGTTTGTGGTCGCCAGATATCTTTCTACCCCAAAAGGTGTAGTAGGCAGGCTCTATGCAGTTTATCGTCTACCATTTCAGCTTGCGTATATCTTCATCCCAAATGAATTTTCTTTCCGAAAAAGATTCTGAGTCTAAATTGAAACCGTTTCCTTTTTTTTTCTTCAATTCTCGGTCAATCTTATTGTGAAATACGTAACAAAGGAGCATATAGAATTGAATCCCTCTTTTGCGCGTTTAGAATCTTTTTATTAGTCATACTTCACCTGAGACTCATCGCAACATTAATGAACAGAGAATATTCCTCGACTCACAGATCTAGAACATTCAGCAAATACGGAAATAACAACAATAGAGATAATTCTTGTTTTCAATAAAAAAAAACAATCTTTATTGCGAATTCTTTTGTTTATTTTTAGATTACGAGTGAAATTAAATACTTTAGTCATTAAGGCCTTCGCCCACAGGTGCGACACGGCAGCGCGACACGACCTCGGTTGAACAATTTCTATAAAGTTTTCATACAAATTGTTCCACCAGAATCGCGTCGCGGCTGAGCCTTTAATCATTGCGGTTTTTGTAAAACAATTTATAACAACTTCACAATACTTATAATGACGACCACTTTTAATGCATGTTGTTCTACATTATCATCAACGCAACGTCAAGAAGATTCATTACATAAAGTTTATTTACTCATGAATAGGTACAGTAGATATGCCAGAGAAATAGTGAGATAAACAAGCCGAAATTCGCGAGACACGTCGTTGAACCGTTTCGGGGACACAGACCGATATAACAAGTACAGACAAATAAAATTTCCTTCATGCTGCTACGATGCTCTAGAATTCAGTCGATACTCCATTAACACAGGCTCTACGAAGATTTTTCTTCCATATAAGGTGGTATATTTTAGCCTCTGCGCCTATTCTGAACCGTCTACCTCGTTGAACCTACATTATAGTAAGAATAACCAGAGTTTAAAGTGACTGGCACTGGGAAGCCTCTAAGGCCATTTGTTGTGTATGCTAGTTGAAAATAAACCCAGTGTTGTTAGCACCCTGAATGCGTAATTTACCTGTTATATTAATTAGAGGTGACGCCAGGTTCGGGGCTGGCGGGCTCGTCCGCGCCTGCCTACGCTCACCTTCCTAATTACGCCGCGTCTAGACGGCCCCCAGCCTCCCCTCCTCACCCTAGGCCACCCCTTATCAAATACGGCTTAGAATTTTGCACATATTTGTACTTATTCGGCGCGCTCTCTCTTTTTCTGGGGCGCTACGACAATAACGTTATATATATGTCGTGGTCGATCGTAGAAATGGCAGCATCGGGCATAATGATTGTGATCTGCCTGTTCATTTTACGATACGCCGCGATTTCATTATTTGACCATCTAATATCCGCCATATCGTTCAACGCTCAGCGTTCGACGATTTGCCCAGCGATGCTTGGGCATATCGACCCACATACCAGATAAAAACATAACCCAGCCTTTGCTGCCGCCCATTCGGGTAATAATTCCTATTCGACTTATTCCTACTCGAATAATTCCTATTTTAAGGTCCTAAAAATACTAAATAACCAAGTAACTGCGACCAACTTGTATGTAGCGGTTGCCAACCGCTGCCGCGGCACCGCTCGCTTCGCTTGCTCGGCTTGCGCGTCTTTGTTCACAGTTCCAACCTAACATAACCCATTTGGTCGACGTGCTATTAGTGGCGTGAAATGCAACTACTTTGCGACATGCCAAGTAGTGAGAGACCACGTCATATACAGCCAGTAATAAATACATACTAGTTTATAGTTTTTATTGAAACTATTCTCAGTGTGCATACTGCGCAAAAGAGTTCACTTATCGTTGTGCAACTGCGACATATTTTTTTTTTTGCGTATATGTAGGTCAGTATTGTTCTATATTTAAAAATTTGGATTTGTTCATTATGATAAAACAAGATAAATAAAAGCCAAATGCGTGATAATGACAACAAAAATGCGGCCGTACATCATAATATGGTTATCGCCTAAGTAGAGTCAATGGAGCGAAACGCGTTCAGTTTTTATAACACAGAGAGAAATAGTAACGTATCTCTGTGTACTATGTCATAAGATAACCAAGAAGCCACGCAATGATTGAACAAAGTTCACAATACTGAATGAAGTCTTTCATTGAACGGGTACAGTACAGTCGGTTCGGGTGACATAATGCCGCAAAATTAAGGGATTCTATAGTCACCTGGCCACCAATCATTTGGCACAATGCACTACAAAGTGCTAAAAATTACTATATTTCTTATAGAAGACAACCAAAACACAAATCTAAAGTATGTTAAAGGTAGTACTCGAACACTTTTCTTGATAAATAAAAGAGATACAGACATAGAGAGTTACAGATATGAATGTGCCTTTTTACAAAATATAAAAGGTAGGTCCCGTAAGTGAAACTCTGTTGCTTTATGACTAATTCCGAAATCCATGAGGGATTTGTAATTTTAATACGTCTTTATAATTAGAGATTTTTTCGATAGTTTAACATTCGTTTTACAGTGCGAATCCGCAAGCATACTGATTCATGCATATTTCAACGGTTTGATTGAGCGAATGAATTACTTATCGTACATACTGATAAGTAATTTAAAACTCCTCATAAATTACAACCGATATTAGGTACATTATCTAAACTGTATGATCATTATTTTAAATGAATACTTGGATGATCTCAAATAGACAAGGGTCGCGCTTCGCGTGCCATTGACGTGATTGCTGCGGTGCTAATAAATTATCAGTTAGTACACATATTGATATAATATTAACAACCGATAAAATTACACATTATGTTTTACCAGATTCACCAAGATAACTAATCCTACAATTTATGCACTTTAGTTAATTAAAGGTAATTACCGATCGCGTGATCGATTCACCTTTAATCATGGCTGCAATTAACTTAGTCACATAATTATTATTAGTTATGACATAGGAAAACACGCAGAGCACGATAAGAAACAGAGCTAAATAAGTCGAAGACTAATCTAGCACAGACCCAAATACATGAGGCAGACAGCTCTGAGCGTGCCGCTGTAAAATTATAATATAGTGTCTCGTAAACATCGTGCTTTAAATCCACACTTCTTGGACAATTTATAACGAAATTAAATCTGTGTTTACTGTTTTTATTTCTATAGGAAACTCTGAACCTCTATGATGAAGAAAGAATACCAAACTCAAAACAGACGAGTAGCTCACATCACGTTCACGTCGATCCATAATGTTAAGCTTCTTGAGATACGAATATTCACAGCTAACGACAGGTATAATATTGAACGTAGTAATACACAGTAGGTACAGAGCACCGTCGTCTGCGACGCACAGATAGTTGATGCCCAACGTGATAATTGGCACTCTCCGTCCTCCCAGCCGTCAGGGCACTAAACGTGTCAAACTTTTAAAAATGTGTTTTCGTTTCTCCGCCATGTTTTCAGTCACCGTCTGGTACTGATAAGAAATGTATTTATGTACCTACGTAATGATTTATGATATTCGAATGCTACACTTGCATTGAATTTAAACTAGTTACACGGATTGTATCGCGGCTACAACGGCGTTGATGTTTTTGATAAAGAAAAATCTAATCTTTCCGATTTCTATCGAGCCTAATACTAGACTGCTCTCACCTCGGTCAATTTGTATGCTACGCAATACATTTTTTATTTAGTCTACTGAAAATATGACGCGTGTCTGCCACACCTCTGCTCGTGTACTTGCTTGTGTGACTTAGGAAATGATCAAGTTCTGGTCGAACAAGATCAACACGACCAGTCGACCACGCGTATGATTGACTCTGTGATACCGTCGGATTGTCTACAAATTACAATTAAGTACACAATTGACACCACAATACAGTCAAGTCAAACGTCGGCGTGGGCCCTTCGCGTTTGTGTGTTCAATTCAACCTCGTTAAGATGTAGTAAATCAGAAATATCGGCCTACTGGCTAGTGGAGCAGTGCGTTTACGACACTAGCTCCGACGTGGCGTGGAGTGGTCGCTGACAAGGCCCAGGCAGGTAAGCCAGCACTCAACGAGTGAGTTCGCGCCACGTGGCCAGGTACCGCCAGCTGGAGAAGCTATTTCGGTGACCGGCGGCAGGCCCCGGCAGACCGACACCAGACGTCGCCGCCGCCCCCGCGCTCCTCCCAACCTCTATAAATAACCGCACTGTGCATTCTTGGGCGAACGATGTCGAATTTTTGTCGAGTACGCGCGACCACATGCCGTTTGTTTTGGCCTCAACCGACGATAACCCGCGGCCGCCTAACTCCTGCTGAACGAGATCCGGCTCGCGGATACTAATCGCTAGACAGACGCGAGTGACGCATCACTCGTGTCATTGATGGGTACTATTACATTATATTCGGCATCTGCATTATGTCTCCTCCACGTAAACGAGGGAACACTCTTCGTCGTTAAATTCCTCATACAACCAAAATTGTCATCACAGCTATTGCTCGACAACACTCTATTTACTCATTAGAAATACTCATAATTGAGGTATTAATTGATGAACCGCAAACCAAACTTCAAAAAAATAAAAAATCTTTTTGAAGCATTCATAATTTATACAAGCATAATATTAAGTGCTACGCCGTTCTACAAATACCAAATAATAGCTCATACAAAGTACTGGTACATACCATACAATTAAGTTATGAAAACGTGCGCTCGGGTTTACTCCGGTCGGCCGCCAAGAGAGATATTCTGATTAAGCTTTGCTATATTTAGCCCAACCACGCAAACAAACTCTCCAGCAAAAATAGAATGGCACATAATGCGAAACTGCATTAACCTAAGAATTTATAACGAATGTTTTGACATTGATTACGAAAATAAAGCATCGTTATTCACATAAAATAGATAAAACATTTTTGTTTGATAACGTTTTGGAGCCTTGAAGCGTAGCTACGTACGTGCAGTGCACTGACGATATTTAGATCTACGTTGCTACGACACGTCTACGCACGTGCTACGTAACGCTATCGCTACGAAAAAATTAAGCATCAAAGAAAAGTTACGACTTTTCTACAGCACTGCCTACTATTTTGTTTTATGTGAAAATAGCTATAGCTCATGTTCTCTTTTTTTTGTTTCTTTATGGAACTTAATAATGCATTAAAAGGTGAGAAGTAACGTAGGCCAAATGACAAACTTTTTAGTACACCTGTGTATGTAAGTTCTGACATATATTCAAGAATGAATAGGTTTTTATTCTAGTAAACAAAATAATTATTAAGCTTAGATTTCCTCAGAATGATTACGGAAAAGGGAAGCCCCACGAACGTAAACTCCCATTCAAGTTTCGTTCAGCTTTGTTTCCGCATGGTTCTTCAAGCCTCCAAGAGCCATGTGGAGGGCAGGCTACGTAATTTTTTGTTGAGTTGAAGAAAAAGTGGCAACATGCGAGCTATTATTCGAAAATGTTTATAGATATCATTCCAGCCATCAAACAATGCTTGGCCAGAAAGTTATCAGTAGGATGGTCTGTCACATGTATGCTGTAACAAAGTTGAAAAAGGCGCAGTCTAATTGCTGAATTTTATGAGCCAATTCATAGGAGGCCTAAAGTACCAAAGTAACACAAACCGCCTACTAGGGATGAAGCCTAGGTCAAAAAAAAAAAAAACGAATTAGTCCGTCAGTCAGAGAATAAAAAAATATTAGATACGTATTTTTTGCTTTATTATATTAATAAAAAATTACTTAGATAAAACGCATTTTAAGTTGGGGAGTGGGGGCTGCGTCACAAGTAAGTATAAAATTTACGTACTCGTGACGTCATGGCACATTTTAACTCAATGTATCACCGTAATCTTTATTACGTAAAAAAAGAAAAAATACGTTTCCAATTTTTTTTTTTAATGTCCATGACGGATTAAAAATTTTTTTTTTGTCATCATCCCTATTGTAAAACTCCTAAATACTTCTTGGCACTTGAGCCAATTCCTTGCAAATTATGCAGCTGATGTTTACATTGATGCATTCTTTGTCTTTGTTAAACTTGTTAATTATTCAGGGTGATGTCCCGTTTTCTGGCATTGCTGAAAAATGATAACGCTCATAAAATCGTAATGCACGCATTTTCAACATTTAAACAAGTATTATTATTATTATTTTGTCTTTGACATTTCTCGGGACCCTGGGGTCCCGGACCTTTGGAAGGTGTACGAGGGGCCGAAGCCAACTTGCAGAGGCCCGTTAGGCATTTTAATGAAATGAGGCACCAACCGACGATTATCCCTGTATGCACTATGCTAGTTTACCTAAGGACAACCCTCGGTTAGTGTAGGACTACTGCAGGATATGGAAACAATGATATTAGACTATGGGTTTGGGTGGCTTAAGTTGACTGGTGACCTGGAACTATGGAAGGACTATGGCCCCTGCCTGATCAATGTTTTATATGTACATGGAAAAAATGGCAAGGGGTGACTTGCTTACACTCAATAATGGGCTCCCCGAAAACTGTCGCTAGCACATAGTGACGTAGCGACTAGGGGGCAACATGTCTTAAGGTGCTTGAGGAGTGGAGTGGTATTCCACGGCTTTCAGAACAATCCCAGTGCCCGGAAGATAGTCAAGATCCCTACGAGCACTTACTGGAATACTTCCTTCCTCCGAGCACGTTTGCTCTTGCAAATCTCCACTCAAGCCGGCCAATTAAGGCAAGAATGAGGTGGGAGCTCTGTTCCTCGTCAGTGTTCACTCCAGCCGGCCAATAAAGCCAAGCCAGAGATGAGGAACAAGATTTCTCCCGGAAAATAGGGTCCGTGGGGTCGCTACTGCCCAACAGCTCGCCACATGCTACCCTGCGGGTTTCTGTATCTCTCTTGGTCTGGCTTCTCATCCTACACCTGTTCCAGCGAAGTAAATTCTACCGGCACAGACCCAGAGTTTGGAGCGCGCAAGCCCCACCACGACGTCAACGTAGAGATACAGCGGTGGGGATATTATTATTATTATTATATTAATACGTGAAGCAAAAACTTTGTACACCTTTTTACGAAAATTACGCCGACGGAGTATGAAATTTGTCAAAGTGAAAGTATATATGGAGAAGGAGTGCAGAAAGCTAATATTTTTATATAATATACATTAGAACAAAAAAAAAAAAAAAAACATTACTCACACTACCATACGTTTGACACAAGATTGTTACCTTAGAATCATGACATTTAAATGAATTATGGTCGAATTTCGACCTTACCGACCGGATGACCGGTGGTAAGGTGAGTTTAAATTAATAAGTAAACCCCATTTGCCGTTATGCGGTGATGATAATCGATGTCATACCTAAAGTATCAGATTTGGAAAAGATTATGTAAAGACTTCAATATGCACTACATACGTACGTAGGTATTATGGAACGGTGTGCTATCGATCTTATCAAAATCAGATATGATGTTTTTCATTTGTCAATTGAGGTTCATTTTTAATCAATAGTTTTTGGAAAAAGTGGTGAAATATATTGTTGAAACCTTCTAAATACAGATGAATGTATCACTAATTCCCTTAGGGGTCTTCCATTATTCACGTGAGGCTCGAAAGGGGGGCAGGGGCCTCGGAAAATATCACGAAATATCATAAGGGAGGGTGTACTGAGATATCACGTGTATTAATGTTTTCGTTTAACGCGCATTTCTTAACAAGGTTAAAGAGAACAGAACCTCCTTGAAACACGCGCTGTTTCTTGTTTAATGAACTATTATCTACTTTCGCTGTCCGCAACGCAGACACAATAGTTAAACAATTGCCCATCATCAATTCATAAAAACAATAAATTTTTAAAAAAATACCCACTGACTTTCAGAGTAGTGTTTACGTGGTAAACAATTACTTAGTGTAATTAAGTAAATTAATTAATGCCATACACAAACCACCTTTTTTGAAATTGTTCAAAATTTCGTCAGGCCGTTATTTATAGCAACAGGTTTTATAACTCTTACGCACTCGAACATTGTGTCACAACAATACAATCTTGCTGAGAATTTATCAAAATTTTACATTATGTTTATCATATTTTATAGCTTGGCAACTTCGCAAGTTAGATTACCCCTACTGTGCACTACCTCCTTGGTTCCCTAGTAGCTCTACGTCACAAAATAAACGTCGCATGACGCAACTGGCGTGACTGAGGGATTCAATGAAATAATATGATACAAATGCATTAGGTATCATATGTACCTACAAAAATGTTGTAGGTATATTTTATAAAGTCTTCACGGGCATGAGTTCATGACTTTATTTTGTGTAGAGTCACCTTTGATCAGGATACATATAACCGCTCTGACCTTTAAAATGGACAGATTCTTGGGTGTTTTCAACCGAGCGTCCAAACCCAGACATAAACACGTTTAATATTCGCCCAAACTATCGATTTAATTAAGTGTTAATTGAGTTCAAAGCAAAGAATTTCTTTGTTTATAGCTTCTGCCCGCGACTTCGTCCGCGTGACGAAATTTTGCTCGGCTCCTAAGGGTCGTAGCGTGATGTTACATAGCGTATAACCTTCCTCAAGAATTGGGCTATCTAATGCAGAAATATTTTTTCAAATCTGATTGGTAGTTCTGGAGATTACCCCCTACATACAAACAAACACATTTTACCTCTTTATAATATTTTTAAGTATAAAAGTATAGACTACTTTAGTATTAGTAAGTACAGCTAATCAAAGAATTAATGCTTAGATAGGTACCTCTTTTTAAAAGCATTTGCATGTAATAGTAATTTGTTCATTACGTAGATACCTACTTCTCAGACTGCAGGTTTATGAGTCAGACATGTGTATAGTATTATTCAACTGTTAGCTTACCTTCCATCTAGTTCATACATACTTATTGACTGTTTGTCTATATGTATGTCCCGGCATCACGCAAAAACTACCGGATAGATTCTGTTCAAATTTTGCATAAATATCCCTTGTTTTACATGAAGTGTACATGTGAACTAAATAAAAATAGGTACCTACAACAGCGCGATGAAGGCCATACATCGCACTCGACTAAGCTTTGGTGATTTTTAAATAACATACTTACAGCATCCACAACAAGGAATTCTTATTTTTCTTGTTTCACTTAAAAAGCATTTAGTTTAGTACCTATCAGCTTTATTTAAATTGGCTGGCTGTCGTTCTGGTTAGAAAAACACAGTCCCCTATCCCCATACCTACATGGTCTCTATACTACTACCTACACTTTCGATTTCTTTTGTGTCGAAATGTTAACAACTACCAACTTTAAAATTAAAATAATTATTTTGCCCTATGACGGGTAAATCACGCGCAAACTTTGATTACTAAACTAAATAGGTACGTAGTTACTACGTAACAACTGTCTAGAAAATAAGCAGATTAGGGTCATCACCCCCCCCTTCCAAATTTGTTCAGGTTCAACGTAGTGTCCCTCTTGTGTGCAACTCTAAGTACCTACCTATAAGCCATTATCATGTTTGTTGGTGGTGGTGTTAAAGTGGTTTTTGGGTGACATCTCTGAGTGTGGAAATTGGGACTACAATACGGCCGATATAACTTGGCAGGTCTGAACGTAGGCTCTGCGAACTGTCGCGCATGTTCTCTCACTCACACTCGCCTCATGTCACCATTTGGTTTCCAAAAAAAAATTAATGCGCAACCTTCTGCGCGAAGATCGGAACTGCCAAGTTATATCGGCCGTATTGTGCATTGTTGTATTGGGTTCACCTGTAAAAACAAAACAATATGTAAGTGGTAGGTAATAGTAAATAAATATCAGCATTTTACCCTTTTCTCTCCAGCCATATCAGTTTCCTATCTTTAACACAGTCGCGTTTACTGGTCTCTAAGTATTCTTTGTTAAACATTCATACTCAAGACATAAATGTCCCTTATTAAGTAGGTATCTCTGCATTACATGATCATGCGCAGTCATACCATGACAAACGAAATAATTTCTGCATAACTTCTCAGTTACCAACGGCACCTCTTTCTGATTTCGTTAATAAAAATTATATTCTATCCTCTTTTATACATTTAACTACGTTACACCAAACACCTGGAACATTTTCATCAGAACCTTTCATTTGTGGCGGCATCTACATCGCCACATGCGAACTTCGCATGACACTAACGTCACGCAAAATCCTGCATCGTGCAAGCAGAGTTAACGCGCGACTAGCATATGTATATTCATCACTTTTGTGTCCACACAACACTATACGGGACAGCCGTACAGCAGGTCTTACTTTTCATGCTAGTTAGATGAAGCCTAAAACCTGCTTTACACAGTGAGATTTAATTGGCCTGTGACATATTATCATAAGTTGAAGCCAGTACCGGATTAAGCCAGTGCAGGGCCTGTGGCAAATTCTAGTTAGGGGCCCCCTATGGTAGAACTTGGTTTATTTTTAGTTCTAAAGTTTAAGAGATAAATTACTAGTCAAATGAATGTTTCTAGACAAATACGTTCTGGTTTCTACACAGTCAAGTAGGTACTTCAACAAAATTACTTTTTTCAAACAACGCTAACTGTAGGTACGTTTTAAAAACCTTATGGGCGTTTACCCACTTATCCGTATCCGGTTCGTATTCGATTCGTGTTCGTTTCTGATCCGGTTTGGCCATCCTAGTAGTTGTATGTATGGGTAGAGAATCCGTTTTGATTCAAACGGATTCTCGTCCCATTCCCATTACTGGCCGCTGATGGTTTAATAGACCATGCAGTTAGTCTGTAAGCCTTTGTTAACCTGCTATCCGTCTGACGATCTATCGACTGGTGGTACTTAGCCACTGGCAGATAGATTATGGTACGTATTACCCTACTTATTGGACCTAATAAAATCATCAAATTCCCGAACGTATGAACAGAAATAAAGCCAGACCGAAAACTAATTTAATAAGAACACATCAAATCATCATCGGTTATCGTTTTGCTAATCAGATTCTGGCTTAGTTTAATTAAATAAATATTAAAACTCCTTCTACCTGGCCCATGTGATAATATTCACGTTTTATGTGCGCCAGAATAAATACAAACATGGGCGCCGGGAGCGGGTGCAAGGCAAGATGGTGCAAATCACCTCTCTGGTTTCAAAATAAAATATAGGTGTAAAAACATTCACAATAATAGAGAACTTAACCTATCCGAGGCGAGATCCTAAAATTCTCTAAATTCTAAAGCTTCTGTGCGTTAGTGAACAAAGTACCCAACTCGAATTTTCGAAAATCTAATCGGCCCTAGGCGCGGTGCTAACAATATCAAGCTTGATTCGCTCGCTCTTGCATTCTAATAATTCTCTTTCTTAATTCTTAAGCTTCTCTGTATAAATCGACACACACTCTTTCTGTATGAATGGACAAAATACAAATGACTCCCAATGTGTTTTTTTTGTAAAAATGATTTTATTTCTCGCTCTTTAGTGGGTCAGTAATTTATCTAAGTTACAATAGCTTAATGTCAACTACCTACTCATCACCTTTTACAAAATATTGCTTTTCCCGATGCAGAGCCGTTAATCGTTAAGGAGTTCTCCTGGTACTTCACCATCAGCTCCACTTCTCCAAATGCATTGTGACGAGCATAAATTGCTTGGCAACCATAATAAAGTAATCGAATCGCAACCCGTGAAATGTTTATTATTGAGCAGTTCCGGTGGCCATCTGTGGTGTTCACCAAATGGTGCTTTCCGAGAGCAACTGCACGAGATACTATAAAAAATACCCAAATCGCTCCCATTCTCAGATCCCGACCTGATGACACTGGGACCCTCTCGATAGTCTACCCTTTCAAACAAAAAAGAATTTTGCTAATCCGTTTAAATATGACGGAGATATATTTTTTTTTAATACTCACATCCGAATTGATAACCTCCTCCTTTTGGAAGTCGGTTAAAAACCGATCCCAGGCCGATGTCCAAATTCATCAATTCGATTTTATTGATGAGATTATCGATCAAATTAAATTACATTTTCTTTTTATCTTTTGCATAATTTGTGACGTGTATTTTTTCAGAGTGGTGGTGGGCGGGCGCATGCGTTGGCGCAGCTGTGCTGGTGTGTGCGGCCGCGGGCGCGCTGGCCCGCCCGCACCTGCGCCGCCGACACGCTACCGCCGCAGCCGCCGCCGCCAACCCCGTGAGTCGTTGTCATCACTATCTTACACATGAGTATGCCCACACCGCGGTCGTCATATTTACCAATATACGTAAACACTGTTACTTATAATTCCTTACAAAATTACACCTTCCTATACCTACATAACTAGGATCTGCACTCAGTTCCATCTGTGCCTGGTATATATGAAACGGTGAGACTCTAATGTAATAGAAGAGCCCAAATCATGTAAAGGAATCACAGCTAAATATTTTACCTTATATATGAAATTTTCTGATTACGCTATGTAGGCACCTCTATTTACCTAATTAGGTATGCTTTGCTTAATACTTACTTTTGTTATGGGCAATCCGATTCTATTTCCTGTAAATTCTGATTTTCCAAAATACTTTTGAATAGTTATTTAAAATAAATTATTTGAGTTTGAAGTCGAGCTTCTTCGGTTCTTCCTTAAAACCTAAAGAATCGGTCCTAAAATTCCCAATTGGGTAAAATCTCGTAACTGGTTGAATCTCTCATGATTCTGTACCTACGTATATACAAATTAAAATCATTATTAAAATTTGTTCACTACTTTGATATTATGACATGTTCCAGTCTGTACTCTGTACCTACCTCCTCTGCGGTAACCTTCTGTCTAAGTCGAATTAATTAGAAACATCCGTCAGTAGGCAAACATTTCAATTTTTTTTTAATGCTAAACAAGCATTAAAAAAAATTTGAAATGTTATATATAATAAACAATTTTTTTGACAATCCATATTCCGCTAGGGGTTGTTACCTATCATCAGTTTTGTTGGGATTGTTTGAAATATTTTATGTAACAATATAATGTAGAGCAAACTATCGGAGGTCCGGAAAATCCCACTGACCCATACTTATTCCGGGAACAGAAGTAGAGCGTTTATCAATCAAATCAAATATTTGAAACTATAGACGTGAGGTGAAATATAAAGATAGTTATGTAGACAGATAACTACCTAATATATTTTTTCGATATTTAGGAATCTGAAATTTAATGGAAAAGTAATTACTTAATAAAAAAATAATCTTAGCTTGACTTCCCACCTACCTAACCAGAATTAAATTTCTCAATAATTTGTATTGTACCACTCCTTTATTTAATTAATTCATAAACTACATTTTAATTGTAGAAAAAAAAATCGTGCACCTATGATTATTGGTTACGTACTTCTATGACTACAACTCGATCATTGAGCAATGCCAACCGTCTCGTCTCGCGAGCCGACAAACGCGTCATCGCTCACTATTACAGTTATAGGTGTGCATATATAACAACTACGACGGTAGCAGCAATCGAGCTGCTCTTACATGTGTGCCAGCTCATATGCACACACACGGTACGCTCACTATAATCCACAAACACACTCACTCGCACTAGCTACATCGTATCATCGCACCTACCGAAGTACCGATTGAGCACACAAAGTGAACTAGACAGATTATTTGTATGTGTGAGAGAGCAATGTTACACACTACAAACTCTTTAGTGTGCGGCGACATCGGGGCAGCCGGTGCACCGCCCGCCCGCCCGTCCTCCCCTCTACGCGACTGCGAACACCGCGCCGCGTCCGTCCGCGTCATTGAACAACAAGACTCGCTCGATGGCAGGCGTCTTTCTGCCAATATGAAAAAAGGAGTTAAGAAACTCCATCACAAAACACGCGATAGTGGAATTTATACGTTATTTTTAATTGATAAATAATTTTATTTTTATAGTGTTAATGCCTTGAATAACATATTTTTATTTATTAGTGAATGATAGTTAATTATTGTAAACGCGCTAATCTCTCTATAGTGCCCTGTGATTGTTTTGTTTAAAATATTTACAGCTTCAACAAAACAAATGCAAATGTCAGTGAATGTGTAGTGTAAAACTAAAACAGAACATTTATGTTCGTGATCGATTCAATTATTTGTGTCTCGATTAGTGTGCCATCGAATTTGGATTTAAGCACATCACTAACTGTCATCCATAGGTGGAAAGCCTACAAAAATTGTGGACGACACTGTTTCAAATAGTAAGTAGTGTTGATAAAGTAGTAATTTATTTTGTCTGCAACAATAATCTAGTATATTACAACGTTAATAATTGTAGACATACCTTGCCATTATTTTTGGCTTGATAGCAGTGCGAAATTTTCAAGCGATAGCTAGTAAATATTATGTGGAATATGGACAGAATAGAAGAATGTTTGTACTGGAGTCGAGTGAGGCCCGAGGCGACTCGGATGGCCGCGAGACGGCGGGAGCGTGCCAAGTGATAAGAGGCGCGCCGATAGCGACGTCACACCCAGACGTTGTTTGTGTGAATTTAAATAAATTTTCATGACAGACAGTTCCGTAATCACCTCTTGCTGTATCATAGTCGTGACATGCCAACTCGATAATATGTGCACTACTTGAAAATATGCTCTTCAAAAATAGTGGGTATACTCAAAGGTTTCTAAAATTGTTGTAATCTTAATGTCTTTCATTCATATACTAGATATTATGTAGATAGTAAACCATTCAGAAAAAGAATGTGTCAATATTGAGTGTATTATAGAGAATCAGTGATTTAATCTTATCACATAAAGGTTAGGTATTATGAACAAGGAATTGAATATTAAGACAATGGCTTAGACTAACAGTGTTCTTAATCAACAATGATAAGCACTAAATCATTTATCATTACACAGTAGTAAACACATTGAAGTTGCATTTCCTTTGGATCATGCCTTAAGACTGTTGAATAAAATCTACATTCTGTATGTAGAACTTTGGTTATGGATATTTCTTAGTTTTATTACCTTGTGGAGTATTAAAACCACTCTCCTATACATAATTTTTACATATATTTGTTATCTTGATAAGGAAAGTGGAAACAAAAAGATAAAAATGTTGATAATCTATAAAAATTGTTGGTGATACTGATGACATTTCAATAGGCTTGTGTTAACATATTGCAGAATCTATTGAGGAACTAAGTAGCACTCAGTACCGACATGCTATAAGTTACATTGTTACATTCAGTGTATGAACTACATTATTTACATGTTCAATATGATCATGTTTTTAGGTTATTACAGGAATATTATTTGAGAACATACTGTGCTGTGCATTTTCTGATCTATTTGTGATCACAGATACAGAATTACTATGTTTAGTAGCAACATAGAATAGAAAAGTGAATATTTTGCAATGCAGACACACAATGATGCACATAAAATACTTGAAATGTTAAATGATATCAACAATGTAGACATGTTACAATTTTATTTTTCTTACCATATTATAAACTTAATTTAGCAGTGTTATCTACAAAATATAGTAAATTATAATAATTAATAAAAATTTATTTATAGAATACCTATTGAAAAAATAAAACTAAATATCGTAACATATTACAATGTGTGTCCTCATACCTCTGTTACTAATATTATTTTGATGTATGCTTGATTGCCTTTAGCAAACTATAACTGGATTCAGCAGAATATTATGATTATGTTTACAGGATATAAAACAGTAACATATTCTTTGAAACATTAAGATAACCAATTGCTTGCCCGTATTGTTCTTAAACATTGAATATTTGCTACATACATTGCCCTTTTTAACTAATATTTTGATTTAGATAAGTATAATCATTCAAATGATGTCTTTTTATGTTTATTCTTATCAAAATATTAGTTTGTATTTGTGAAACACAATGTGATATTAAAAACACCTTTCTTGGTTGATAACTGATTATTCATCCGAACAAAAGAGTGTTGCAGTGCATTGACCTTTCATTCTATACCTAAATACTTGTTTACTATTCCAAAGATATAAAAAATTATCAATAACAGAGTTTAAAACATATGATATACCTACTGAGTACTGTTATACACTTATCTTGTATAAATTATAATAAGAACAGGAAACAAAATAGTGTTGATCAACAGAAAAATAGTCTAAAACTAAATAAAATGTTATTCAATTGATAATTTTAGAAACACACTAAACTAAACAAAACAATATATTTTATAATGCAGACTTTATTCTAGTCAATTAAGTCTGTAACTGGAATAGATAATCAATATCTGTTACGTATCACAATTCACAAATATACCTATGGTAGAAAGAGTCGATAATATTCCGGTACTTGCTACAGGCAGGTATGCATAAAAAGTGGTGGTAAAGATTCTTTTAAGTTGGTCCATAGAATCTGTAGACAGTGCCAATTGTTGTTGGTGATTTTGGGAAATAGTTATAGATAATGGGAATAGTTTAGTAACAAGTAGTCAACAAGGAAAACACAATTTTCTCACCAATAATGACATAAGGATGAAATATGATTAGACGAAGAGAGAGTATGATTGAATCCATGAGGCTGGCTACACTAACAGTGCACTGAAATCTTAAATATGTAAATTATAAGATTCAGTGCCATTACAACACAAGAAATTTTAGTATCAGATTCAGATAACTTCAGAAAAGGTTTTCCCTAATATTTTGTAATTATCCCCATATGTAAATTAATATAACTTTTACTAAGTTATATCAACCAAATACATTGTTTACCTATGTAGTGGTCTGTGAATCAATACCTGTAAAGGCTTTCACTCAGTATAAACCATTTAAAAACGCTATTTTAAAATGTATGTTTGCAATCCTAATATTATTATGCCGATGAAAGAAAGACGTACTCACAGCTGAGCTTAAACAAACCTCATGAACGATAAAGATCGCCCATGCTGAATGAGTTTGTTCTGTCTCAAACTAAAATTCTCTATATTACAAGATTATTATGAAATTAATACTTTATTTCAATGAAGATTAAGTTCAATTTAGAATTATTTATTTATTTAATAACAGCACATATCAGTTGCAAATTGACTGATAAGTTGTTCCATTTAGAATTTCATTATTACTTGAGGTAAAATGAACTCCAATTAATAATGCACAATATCCTGTTTAGATAAAATATAATCCTCTTTAATGAGAGTAGGTATTATTTGAACTCTGTTCTAAATCTAAATGCTAATTGGAATAAACAAACAGTCATGTTTTCGGCATATGGATAAAATGAAATACAAACATATCACCTCATATTTTCTCTCCACTGTTCAAAGGTCAACAGAAAGTTTGTTGACTTGACAAAAGGTAGTAACAAATTAATGATTGGGTTCTACAAAACATTATACAACTATGATATATAATAAGTTGCAATCAGCTTTGTTAACAAAATAATTTAGCACCAGTAAATAGGTCAATACAGTAGCCACACTCGGCCATTAAGCGAACAATGCCTTTGTACATTAAAGTAAGCCCTAGCTGTGACCAAACGCACATAGCCGTCACGGCTGCAGTCTAATGTGAGGCTTGGGCAGACATGTACTGTAGCACACCTATTAAACTATCATGTAAGTCGCCATTACTGACCAGTTACATTTTTTGAGCTGAAATGAATGTCCAACCAAGTTCTTGTCTGTCCTGGAAATCCAACCCAGGAGTAACCCTTAGTAACTATGCTGGCGACTTGACCGTTACGGGCGTCTCTAGCATACAAAACCGTGTGCCCGATGGAATTTCCCATTGGCAAAAATGACGACATCGATTAAATTTTTCAAAAATACTTCCTTAGTGCTCACTTTCGCTATTTAAGGAACTCTTGTTCCAAATGTCATGCTTCTAGACCCAGCGGTTTAGGCTGCGCGTTGTCTGTCATTGAATGAAAGAATTTAAAAGTAGTACTTATAGTGATAAAATATTAACCCCGAGGATAACCACATAAGTGAGAGTAGTGTGTTGTGATTTGCAGATGCTCTCGGTGCAAGTGCCGGGGTGCGCGGGCATGGAGCGGCTGGGCGCGCCGGGGGGGCGCCTACGGCACGATCACAGACATCACCATTCCACACTGTGAGTATAGCTTCAACCGTTCAACTTCTTTTTTTTAGGATTCCGTAGCCAAATGGCAAAAACCGAACCCGTAATATGCTAGATTGTAATGTGAATAAAATATCACCAACTGTGATACTTTAGAAAAGGATTTCTCCATTTGTCCGTCCGTCCGTCTGTACGTCCGTCCATCTGTCCGTACATACGTCTGTCCGTCTGCGCATCCGTCCATTCGGTTGTTACACTGCCATTTTACTCGGGAGACTATTTCCGATATTCTGTTTTTCGCCATCGCCACTAGATTCTGGCTCGCAGGAGTTGCAGAAGTTGGGAAAGGTGTTGTGACCTTGTCCCACAAAATATACCACCTGCTTAGAAAGAATGTGAAGATCCTGTGCAAGTACCACAACTGCTCATACAAAAATGGGAATACAGGTGTGATGTCATGTCTTACTTACAGTATAAAAAGCGATCGTCAGCTTACCTCTTGTTTTACGTCTTATAACGCGTCACAATCTTAATACCACTCCATACCGACTACCGTGTATGCTGATATGCTTATACCTACTCAATACGAGTTCTCAGTTTAGATAACAGGTGCATAGTTCGCGTATTTCTGCCGCGCAATAACTACATCACATTTAAATTATTTTTTAACGTGTCTCGAAAAGACACATTATCGACTTTAAAATATTTAAAACTGAAAGAATGCTGCCCTGGGGGCCTGCCACCACGTCTAAAGCAAGATTATTATTTTAATAAAAGAGATGAAACTCTACAGGACGTATAGCTCCATCTCTTTCCCCCACTAAAATAAGATTAAAATAATACTGTTTTAGAGGTGGTGGTAGGCCCTGAAAATGATCCTCAGTATAAAAGCCTGGCATAGAATTAGTAGTGATATAAAGTTGTCGCAAATGCTACTGAAGAAATACAATCTATCTAATATCTAACAGACCGTTTGCACAGCTTCTCAGGATGGATCCTCTTGATAAAATTGAAATCCCACAAAAAAGAGCAGACAGATTATGGCCAGGAACTGTAAATCGTTTTAAGAAGTCCATTTATGAATTATTATTATATCAGCCTATACATACTGTCTTTTTTTTAACCGCACTGGGGAAACTCTTGGCCTGCATCTCACCTGATGGTACGTGATGATCAGGCTGAAGGTGGCAGCGAGCTTCACCCGGAATCCTCAACCACAGAGGAATTGGCTATCTTAACTCTAACTGCCGAAACACAACTATGCTGTTAACAAAAAATTGTTGTTATCACGACAGACTTACTCGTATATAAGATGGTGGCAGGTAGCCAGGTGGACTTACCACAAGCCCTACCACCAACCAAACCGAGCAGACAATTTTGCCCCCACAGGGAATCGAACCCCCCCTTTACGGGGCACCGGTGTGGGCGCGTTCATTGAGGCTGCGACCGGCCCGGCGGTTGAACGCGTCCCAAAGGGTCATGGCCATCAGGCTGGTCCGGGGATACCGCACGGTCTCCCGTGAGGCGGCGAGCCTCCTTGCCGGACTACCGCCATGGGATCTGGAGCCGAAAGTCCTCGCGCACATGTGGGAGTTGCGGGAGGAGGCGAAACGCCGGGGTGTAACTCCGCTGCCACGAGAAATCACGGCACAGCGGACAGAGCTCCGGCGGGATCTCATGGCGGCATGGAGTGTGCGATTGTCGCAACCCAGCGCTGGGCACGCCACAATTGCGGCGATAAGTCCCCTCTTTGAGGAGTGGCTTGAGAGGCGCCATGGCGTCCTCACCTTCCGCCTGACGCAGGTCCTCACCGGACACGGTTGTTTCGGAAGGTTCCTGTTCCGCGTAAGGCGGGAGGAAACGCCCGGGTGTCACTCTATGTGGATCGCCCGGAGGACACGGTGGAGCATACGGTGGAGGTCTGCCCGGCTTGGGCGGAGCACCGCCGTGTCCTCACGGAGGCGATCGGCGGCGGCGATCTCTCGCGTCCGGCCCTGGTTCAGGCCATGGTTCGGAGCGAGAGTGCATGGGAGGCCGTCACCTCCTTCTGCGAAGCAGTTATGCTCGCGAAGGAGGAGGCGGAGCGCGCGAGGGAGATGCAAGCTGCACGCCCTCGCGGCCCTAGTCGCCGCAGGAGACGCCCCGGGCGTCGGGAGTCGAGAGCCGACTTCCGGCCACCGTAGGCGCGGGCTTGCGGACGGTGAGCAATGGGCAGCTCGCCGTCCGATAAGGACCAGGCCCGTGTCGACGGCGCGTTGTGTTCCACGCGCGCCTCAAAGAGATGTTAGCACCAACCGACGGGGTCGAAAGACCAATGCCTGCTGGGGTTGCGGGTTTGTCCGAAAGGGATAACGCGGCCCCGGCACAGAGGCAACGGAAGGAACACGGGTGGGTTTTAGTCAGTAAAAGTCTGACACACCCTCTCGCTCTGCCTAGAGCGGGAGAAGTCATTTGATGATTTCCCATCCTAAAAAAAAAAAAAAAAAAAAAAAAAGTGAATCGAACCCGGGACCTCTGGGTCTGAGACAGGTGGTCTAACCACTAGACGACAGAGGTGGTCTTACTGCTGGTACAGATGGGACACTCCGCAAAATTATTTAAATAAAATGCGACTCTTGCTACGACACAATAAAGTTCAATTCAGGTTGCACACTGCTAATTACCTGCAGTTATATTCACCTAGAAGTTGCCTCTCTTTCTATCGCGTAACTCTTATATCTTCTGACTATGTAACGCCCACTGAATTCAACAAGTCGAGCCCGCCGCGTATCTACTTGTAGGTTCATACCTAAAATGCTATTGTCTCTGTACTCATCTGTGCTGCTGGGTCTCCCGCTGCAATTCCCACTGCTATTGTGATCCAATTTCTCAAGAAGCTGTCAAATTCGTCTCGCCATCTTCGCTGGGTCTTCCTGCACGTCGTTTCCTTTCGTTCATTTATAAATGCTGTTCCATACTCTTTTTTAAGCACCTCTTGATTATTTTGCCTCTTTACATGCGCGTTCAATTCATAAAGGCAACTAAGCACATCCTACTTCACAAAACACATTTTTTTTAAATTAATATATAACCGTAACATTCAAACACGTAACTTTATACCTAAACATGCGTGCGGGCTTTTCCATAAAGATTTAATAAAGACACGGTACTAATAGATCGTGTGCAATGTTCCAGGGAATGGGAGAAGCAGCAAAGGTTGCAGGCAATGGTGGGGCGGCTTCAAGAGATGGTGGAGCAAGAGACGCGCGCGCGGTCTGCCGCCGCCGCCGAGCGCCTCGGTCTGCCTCCCAGCATACAGCTGCCCGACGGCGAGTACGGACAGGACGTGCATCTACAGTTACGAGTCCCTTATCAGGTAACCACTATACCGCCTCTTTTACATTAACAGACTATAGTACTTTTTCGTCCTCGAGTGGAGTCAGTTCACTCGAGGACGGAAAACTACTATAGTCTGTTTCAAAAGTATCTGATGAAATTTTAAACAAAACCCTGATATAAGGTTAATTTTGTTTACACCTACTTACTACAGGCAATTAGTAATACATTTAAAAATATTTCAACTTTATATCTCACTTTTTTTCTAACAATTATTGTGTGAATAATTGAAAAAGCATAGACTAAAATTGAGATTATAAAATTAACCTCAATTGTCAAATGAAAAAACATATTTAAGGAGATTTCAAATTAGAATCTCGGGTTTAAGTATTCAAAAAATCAAATCAAATCACTCAATTCGTAAGTGGCACTACAAATTGCCATCCACAGGTACGTTTTCTGATCCATTTGTTTACATTATGATTAAATACTTTTGGAAAAACCGTACCATCATAACTATTTCTGCCACCAAGCAGTGTTGCCATTTTATTCGGGATACTTATTACTAACTTAGTGTTCTTTAACAATACAAAACTGAAGGCCATTTACAAGTTTGCATTGATAAATATAAAGTTTGAAGCATTTAAGGGTGCCTGTGCAAGCACTTGAGACATTATTTTTTTTTCTATAGGATAGTAGTTTATCTGCGATGCTGCTGGTATTGCAGATGTCCATAGCTGGTGGTATTAAATTGACATCAGGAGGCCATCGGCTTGTTCGCCATCCCATCATATTAACAAAACGCGCCGTTAAGGCTATCAAGATATGTCATCAGTTGCAGCTCAACTTTAAAAATCTGTGTGATGTTTAGGTAGATGCTAAAGGCCTTCATGCTTGCTTGGAGTCGAGCAACCAATTTCGAGCCTATCACGCATACGATCAACTGATGTAGGTTTGCTTTTAGACAGTTCTTTCTGTAAACGTAATGTATCACCATTCAACACCATGCACAACAAAATTCTCTGGTTTCAAACCTTAAACGTACGAGCGCGCGACTGACGTTGACCTTCGACATTGCAGCAAGCCGAGCTGACGAGAAGCAGCTTCCAGCCTCCACCGAACAAGTGCGTGAGCGACGTGCCGGAGTGGGCCCTGGGCGCGGAGGCGGGCGCGGCGCGGCGCAAGAAGGACGGGCTGCTGCAGAAGGCCACGCGCTGGTGGGTGCGCCTGCGCCCGGCCGCGCCCGCGCCGCCGCCCTGCGTCATGGTGCCGCGCCGCGCGCCGCCCGACGCGTGACGCCGCGCCGGAGCGCTGGAGACCATATCACGCTTACATTCCATTATCGGGACGGGACTCGCCGGTGCACGCGCGTCCCGGAGTATTATAGACTTGGTATTTATTTATTCGGGAGCGCGCGCCGCGCGTCCGGGCCGCGAGCCCGTGTTCCTCGCGCCGTCTAAGAGTTTCGCGAACACTAAGACTGAGATAAAGTAAAAAGATATAACGTTATAAAGTCTACGTTGGAGTATGTTGTCTTAGGTGAAAATGATTCAGATAGAAACGATTAAAGGTATATTATAATATTTAATGAATCTTTCGACGGCCGCCCCCGATGATATCGTGTATTAGCCGGGGGTCGGTCGACGATGAGCTGATGTCTTGCAGTGTACAGTTTCATGTTTAAGTGACCTATTTTAAAGTTTAATTTCTATCCAGCAGCTATAAATCTGTGTTTAAACAACTTTTATATTTATTTATAATTGTATGTAAAGGATGCATATCAGTACAGTAAACGCAAGGAATATTAATTTACGTTGCATAGTTACTATTTTATTGTAAATATTGTCTCTAATTTAATATTATTAGATTAATTATGGCCAAACGCCAGAACCCGGGGGTCTTTTCAATTGAGTGTTTGCTACATTCCATATTTATGTTGAAATATTCTCGATAATACTTACTGTACTAATTGCTTCCACCTGTCTACCTGTAGTCCTGTATGTCTGTATCCAGTACCGCGACTGTCTGCAGTGAGGCGCCGCGCACGCGCACGCGAGCGGTGCGCGGCGTCGTGTCGATACCTAGTCATGCTGACAATAATTGACAATCGATTAGTGACTGATATTTAAAATGCAGATGAATAGAAATCTCATTAGAAAATAGACATAAAAAGAAAAATTTAAATGAATTAGTTATAAATTAGCTGTTTATTATTTATATTATTCGGTCGGCAGAGCATGTCCTGCATATTGTTGTGATCACAGAGTCACTACCTGATGTTTGTACGACATGTTAGTACTGCTTGGTCACCACTGTATGCAGAATACGTTTTGCCGGCCGTTATTAAAGTGTCACGACAGTCGTTAACTTGTTTACTATCCATGATATCATCAACAGTCGAAGTTGAATGGTGTTTTGTCATTACCATTGTTTTACACACAGTTGCAAAGAGAAACACCGTTTGTCTTAGGGTCTATCTCACTAGGAAACCAGAGGCTTGCGTCGCCTCTCCATGGTCGCCCTGCCAAAAAATCTATGGTTAGTTGCGCAACCGAGGGTGAGATACCCACCATAAAAATGTGTATATTTGCTGGCAGCGCGACCATGGTTGCGCTACCATGAAGTCCTAGTGAGGTATAAGCCTTAGTCCCATTGCATAGTAATGGGCGCTCGCCTCATCACCCATACTTATCGATAGTTTGCAGTGAACACTTGTATTTTTCCTGTACATAATATTAATGTCAAAAAGTGTTTTGATTTTTAATACAATTACGGGTCTTAAGCCTAACACTTGCCGTTGTTGGCTACAATGCTGGACGCTAAGTATTTTACAATAAAATGGCGCAATTGATGTAACTCATTAAATGTTATAAATATAGCAATTTTCACAAGCTTCTATATACAATGAGAAACACTTAAAGATAGTATATAAATATAAATTTAGATTTTAAATTCTAGTCGCTACCACATGTAGTTTGATTCTATCCCAAAAATGTTTTATAACTTATTTATGAAAGCTTGAGGATGTTCACGTATTTATAACGTTGTCTGGAATTGTATGCAGCACAATACAAACAAAGGAAGTAAATTGAAATGTGCCCTATTTTCCAAATACCTATAACATAAGTACGTTGTTGTTACTTAAGAGATAGTGTAGTGCATTATTATCGCGAGTGTGAACGTGTGCGTTGTCTCGTTGTATGTATGAAGCGAACAATCCTTTGTCTGTATCGTTAGTAAAATGGCACAAAAGTTTGCGCATTTTATTGAATCTATTACATTGACAGCATTGGAGTGCTACACGCGGCCATTTTTACGGACTGAAACATAATGTAATGTTCAAAATATTAAAAGAAATAAGTAATTATAATTACTTAAAACTGATTTGTTTTGTATATTTATTGTTTGTCTTCGATGTTTAAATATGGCGATTGATAAATAGTTCATTGAAAGACAATTTAGTATTTATTTAAACTATTTGTATATACTTAAATATAAATAAATAAGAAACTATTGTTGTGGCCTACACCTTAAAATAGAGGGGTCTGTTCATCACACAAATGATGACATTGAAGCGTACAATGTGCATGAAACGAATCTCTCTATTGCGTTTCCTCAGTGCTATGAGAGAAACGAATTGAACATCATCCCTATGATCGAGTTGTACAGTATTCTGCATAACAGGACAAAAATATAGAAATTCACTTTCTTATTTCTATATTTTTGTTTTTTATTTAACGGTCACAAGTATTGTAATACCTAAAGCAGCTTATCATTTTATTATGTCCCGCCATGTCTTTTTGTTGCCTTAAAATTATAATTAGTGTCGAAAATGCTATTTTAGCAATCGTTGTACAAAATGCTGATGGAAATATAAAAGTTGTTTAAATAGTCTCACAGAATAGATATTTAATCTAGATATCAAACAATATTCCATTTGTCATATTAATAAGTAAAAGCAGAAGCAAATGTTTAATAATAAAAGAAAACTGCATTAAATTATGACCTACCAATAATGAACAACGATTTTCATTTCCAAATTCCACAAATTAAATATTTATGGCAATTATACTTTGCGCGGATTGGCCAGTCAGCACAGTTGGTGACGGACCTGACGGCCCAGGAAGCAGGACAGTATCGTCACTCGCACAAGTTCAATAAATTTTCAAAATAACATGTTCGTTCGTTGACCACAACAATAAGCCACTGTACGTGGATGACAATTCCCACTCTCACCAAAGCATGGACCGATTCCCTGACTGCACTAGGTAACCGAAAGTACTCTGTGAGGTAACCTATCCCATCCTATACTCTACTAACCTAACTCGAAGTAGAAGTTTGTCGGAAAAAACGTTGTAAAAACCTGCAGTGGCATGGCAAGTTACGGTTTTCATACGAAAAATAATCCATTCTACTGACTGCTGCACTATTGATCTATTAAGCTATACGTCTTATGCACGCTACCTAAGCGCTAACATGGCTTGATCATCAGGATGGATCTTGAAGTCGACTGTATTATTGGAAACTCCGGGATATGAATTGTCCCATATTATTATTATACACATGCCTGAGAAATATTTCTCGACGACATGTGAAGCCTAGTTAGAGGCCCCTGGGTGGCTTTAAAACTTTGACACCAGGTTAATCACTAACCGCACGATTAGCAGAAGATTATACTCTTTAAGTAAAACGTTGGTAGGTATATACCTACAGATTGCTGACGCGTTAATGATTTGATTAATTAACCCCTTATCTAAAATCGAAGGTTTTGCTTGTCTGAAGGACTCTGCTACTGCCACGAAACCTAAAAGTGTAAATATAATGTTCGGCTGGGTGGATACTTCATTATGGCCACCGTGTGTTCGGTCAACCAGGGGTAAAGCACAAGCCACACTGGGAACTAAGCTAAGTTCTTTTAGCTTTCTTCCGCGTCTTTTCTTTCTTCGGTTCACACCGCGTACTGTAGGAAGCATGAACTGACGCGGAGGAAAGCTAAACGAACTTCGTTGCTCTACGTTCCCAGTGTGGTATGTGCTACTAAAATCGCTACTCTTACTGCTACGACCTATAGGTAGGCGTTGTCAGTGTCAAATTGTTACCACTGCACATATGCGGTTGACAGTGCATTCGAGAAAGTTAATTGTCGTTTGACCACTTTTAACCCATAAACCCTAAAATGATTAGGTCAAAATGGTCAGCCCCGACAGTTACGGGACTGTTATATACCTCGGCTGATAAATGGGTGTGTGTCTGTCTGTAGGTACTAGGTTCCATCGCGGTCACGTATATCTGAACACCGTAAGGACTATTCTTGCTTACAACGCTCGGCCGCTATAGTAACGCTTACCTAAGAAAAAAACCGGCCAAGTGCGTGTCGGACCACGCACAATGAAGGGTTCCGTAGTTGGAATAAATAAAATTTATCCCAAGAACAAACAACATTGTAGTTGAAAAACATGTTCCTCCATACATTCCAACTGCAAATGTAAGTTTGTATGCACAATGTTGAGTGATTTACCATGTTATTTAAATACCATAAACTTCTTATAGGTTTACCTGTAATACGAGTATATAAGCATAGAATTATTCTTTATATTTTTTTCAAAATTTAGGATCAATAGTTTCGGAGATAAGGGGGGGATGGTCAATTTTCATCTATTTTCTTAAATATCTTTAAAAGTATTTAAAATGATAAAAAATATGTATTTGAAATCCTCGCAATAAGCCCTTTCATTTGATATGTCACATGGTACAGTTCGCAAAACTTTTTTTTTTTCTTATTGGCTCCCAAAAGTGACCCCTATATTCAAAATTCATTTGTTTATGTTACACGTCCGTGTTTGGGCCACAGAAATACATAAGTGTACCAAGTTTCAACTTAATCGGGCTATTAGATTCGGAGCAAATTGGTTGTGACAGACGGACAGA
Source organism: Agrochola lota (assembly GCA_947364205.1). Classification (NCBI taxonomy): domain Eukaryota; kingdom Metazoa; phylum Arthropoda; class Insecta; order Lepidoptera; family Noctuidae; genus Agrochola; species Agrochola lota. Next base: position 11,986,781 of record OX376236.1, read on the forward strand.
CAGACACGAGTAATCCTATAAGGGTTCCGTTTTTTCCTAAAAATCTGTACGGAACCCTTATAGGATCACTGGTGTGTCTGTCTGTCTGTCTGCTCGCACGGGATTTTGTTTTCAAACTGGTTAGTTACGCGTGACCGCGATGGTACATCAGTTACATCACACATGCTCGGTCTTTCCGTTTGGACTACAGCCCTAGTACACGGCATGAGGTGTTTTAATAGGTTTTTCCATTAACCTCGTTTCTGTTACCTCAATATTTGATGGAGGAGAGTTTCCCCTCATCCACTTGAAAGTGAAAATTATATTCATACTTTTACCTACAAGAAGCGGAAATTATTATTTTCATAGGTAAAGGTACGTAGGCACTAAATAATTTTAATTTCGATTTTAAAAGAAAGTCATCAGCTTTTCCTACCTCGTCCGGACGTCTAGTTACGACCTAGTCCAAGGGTGGTTCGCACCAACGGCACGCGTGCCATCGATGGCACGCTTCAAAATATTTTGGGCACGCCACCAATCAAAACGGTTTCTATTTTAGTTGTTGAAGAATTTGAAATGCAGCTGATTGTCTTCCAGTCTAATTCAATATAGATTGAAACGACGAAAGAGTTGAAATTGATTGAAACATAAAGATTGACAAGCAATATAAGCAAAAATGCGAGTAACAATATTGTAGAAACATGGAATTCGATTCCAGACATTTTTAAATGTTTGAAGAAGCTGGCTCGTGCTATTTTAACCATAGCGATATTTTCATCTTCATAAACCTGCGAGTCATTATTTTCAAAGATGAATAACATCAAAGACTTGCTTAGAAATAGTTTGGCAGATGACTCCAGTTCAGCATGCATTCTGCCATGGTATAATAATATATGTATGTTTTATTAGACCATGCATTCTGCTAAAAGTAAAATCTTACAACCCTAATCTAAATTATTTGTCATCTATTCTGCAACAACAGTTTCGGACTAATGTTACTTTAATTTGAATTAAGTACACGTTGCATAATTAAATTGTTAGATTCGCCATATCGCGTCAAAAGATAGTCGTGTTTCTGTTTCGTATTGACACTTCTGACACACAACGACGCAGTGATTCCACTTGTTTGTCATAGAAACGCTATTTAATAATGTGTGAGCTCACTCTTCTCAGTATGGACACTTTTTCTTGTGACTGAGTACGGTGAGGGCAAATCTAATGATTTAAACTTTGGGGAGACGGGATTTGCTTTATGGTGTCAACAACGCTCTCTTCCTAGAGAGCGTATCCTAGGTGTCATTCACCACACAATCCTCACCTTTGAAAACTTCATGAAAATCAATTTTGAAAACTCCAAAAAATAGTCAATAAATAGTCGTCTCCAACCATGATAATTTCGACTTGGTTTACTATGTAAAAGTATGTTAAACTTCCACGTCAACTTCTACATACATTTTGTTTTGGTACAGTCGCGAACAGTAAAATTGTAAATCTATTTTAATAGCTTTGTGTTGTTGTGTGTAGTGTTGTGTTAATTTAAAACAGTAATAAAATATTGTAGTTAATTACGTATAATTTTTTTTCTGACAAAGTTTAATAAATACCTACCTAGCTGTACATAATATTCCTCCAATTTTTCCGGTTGGCTTTATGAGACCAAATAAATGTCTTTATTTCAGATTAATTTGATTGTAGTATGAGTAATTAAGACTATCTATCTACTTATATATTATGTACAGCTAGGTAGGTATTTATTTAACTTTGGTTGGTGGGTGGGTTGGTGGTGGGTTAGTGGGTAGGTTGGTTGGTGGGTAGATTGGTGGATAGGTTGGTTGGTGGGTAGGTTGGTGGGTAGGGTGATGGATAGGTTGGTTGGTGGTAAGGTTGGTTGGTGGGTAGGTTGGTTGGGGGGTAGGTTGATGGATAGGTTGGTTGGTGGGTAGGTTATTGGTAGGTAAGTTGGTGGATTCGTGTCGTTTTAACAAGTAGGTACGTTATCCCAGAGTATAGTCCAGGATCTGATGATGGAGCTGGTATTAAGCTCGCCATACGATATCCTCAATTAAACAAGATAGCCTCCTTATGTTTGGGTTAGTTCGTACCTACCAACCTACCCACCAACCAACCCACCAACCTACCTTCCAACCAAGCTACCACTAACCTACCCACCAACCAACCTATCCACCAACCTACCCACTAACCTACCTACTACCAACCTACCCACCAACCAACCTACCCACCAACGAACCTACCCACTAACCTACCACCAACCCACGCACCAACCAAAGTTTAATAAATACCTACCTAGCTGTACATAAAATATAAGTAGATAGATAGTCTTAATTACTCATACTACAATCAAATTCATCTGAAATAAAGACATTTATTTGGTCTCATAAAGCCAACCGGAAAAATTGGAAGAATATTATGTACAGCTAGGTAGGTATTTATTAAACTTTGACAGAAAAAAAAATTATACGTAAGTAACTACAATATTTTATTACTGTTTTAAATTAACACAACACTGCACACAACAACACAACACTTTTAAAATAGATTTACAATTTTACTGTTCGCGACTGTACCAAAACAAAATGTATGTAGAAGTTGACGTGGAAGTTTAACATACTTCTACGTATACATAGTAAACCAAGTCGAAATTATCATGGTTGGAGACGACTATTTATTGACTATTTTTTCACACCAAATTCAAATACCTAGGCGTTCCGCGGTAATCAGGTCAGGATTGTGGCGAGAAAGGCTCACCACGTAATCCTCACCAAGACCCCTTTATATCTCTGGAATCACTTAATGACTATTTTCGAGATTTGGCATAGCGTTGATGACTATTTCTTGACTATTTTCAAAATTGATTTTCATGAAGTTTTCAAAGGTGAGGATTGTGTTGTGAAGGACACTATCCTAGATGTTTTCCTAAACATACCTACGCGCCACAAAAGTATTCGTGGCATACCCTGGCGAAATGACGCCAATAGACATTATATTTGCTGTACATCAAGGTAGATTTCTCCTTCAATTGTGGACCGATTTTGAAAATTATTTTTTTGTATGATGTAAATTTTATTACATTTGCTTGGATAGTTTATGATTAAGCTTCAATAATACGTAGTTTTCCCACTTAATATAATGTTGACGATATGATGATAACTTCCTGTCACTGTTATTTACATAGCAGGTAGTTATAGTTACATGCTCTGTGGCAGGTAGTGGTATTCGATTTTGTGTGAGGTAGGTGCCACAAAAAAGTGATAAATAAAAACTTTAAAAGTTTTTTATTACATATAAACTATTGTGTAACTATTTGTTTGCCTTTCATGCAAATCCATCAAATTGTAATACTATCTTGAATTCATGCAAGTCTAGGTTACTCTCAGAATCAGAAAATTGTGCACAACGTGTCCTAAATAGAATACCGTCTTGTAGGTCGTAACTTTTTTTTGCAACATCTGATTTTAATTAAACAAAGCCTATAATCTGCTCCAAAATAATCTCTGCCTCGCTGTGAAAACTACACGAAAATCCGTTACATAGTTCCGGAGACGTGCACGAACATACAAATAGACAGACAGTCACCTGATTCTACTGTTTTAATATAAGTATAGATATATAGATAGAAGATTTATTTTCCCATTCGAAGAAACCTAAGTGCGATAGTGGCGCCCACATTTTCACTTTACTCTTTTTTGCCAAGCTGTAGGTAAAGCGCCATATTCACCATCCATCTGGCTGTACGTCCTGCCAAGGCCGCGGTGCTGGACGTAGCATACACATGATCGTGCGCACATCCAGCATACTGTACGTTCGCTCAAGGCCGAGGTTAATATTGCCAGATTGGGGGTTTTTTTGTGCGCGATTTTACCCCAAAATTCCCGAAACCCCTGTCTAAATAAAATATCCCTAAGCCATGCTTAGTATTAATCATTACTTTCGCGATTTTACCCCAAAATTTTCTAAATGCCTGTCAAAATAAAATAGGTTTTTTTTAAATGTAAAATTATCAAATAACTTCTCCAGCTCTGGGCGGAGCGGAAGGGCGTCTCAGACTCTTACTGACTAAAACCGACCCGTGTTCCTTCAGTTACCTGTACATTGTCTAGGGCCACGGTACCCCTTTCGGACTTGCCCGCGACCCCGGCAGGCATCAATCCTAGCGGACCCCGTCAGTTGTGCCGACATCTCTTTGAAGTGCGCGTGGAACACAACGCGCTGTCGACTCGGGCCTGGTTCTTATAGGACGGCGAGCTACCCATTGCTCACCGTCGAAGCAGGCCCGCGCCTACGGTGGTCGGGAAACGGCCTGCGATTCCTGACGCCAAAGGGCGTCTCCTGCGGTTGATAGGGGCGAAAAGGCGCAAAATTTGCCTCTCCCTCACGCACTCCGCCTCCTCCTTCGCGAGCATTACTACTTTGCAGAAGGAGGTGACGGCTTCCCACGCCCACTCGCTCCATACCATGGCCTGTACCAGGGCCGGACGCGAGAGATCACTGCCGCCGATTGCCTCCATAAGGACACGGCGTAGCCCCGCCTAAGCCGGGCAGACCTCCACTGTATGTTCCATCGTGACCTCCGGGTGATCCACACAGTGGTGACACCCGGGCGTTTCCCCCCGTCCTGCGTCAGGCGGAAGGTGAGGACGCCGTGGCGCCTCTCTAGCCACGCAATTGTGACGTGCCCAGCACTGGGTTGCGACAATCGCACTCTCCAAGACGCCATGAGATCCTGTCGGAGCTCTATACGCTGTGCCGTGATTTCTCGCGGCAGCGGAGTTACGCCCCGGCGTTTCGCCTCCTCGCGCCACTCCCAAATGTGCGTGAGGACTTTCGCCTCCAGATCCCATGGCGTCAATCCGGCAAGGAGGCTCACCGCCTCAACGGAGACCGTGCGGTATCCCCGGACCATCCGTATGGCCATGACCCTTTGGGACGCATTCAATCGGAGGACTAGCCGCAGCCTCAAAGAACGCGCCCACACCGGGGCCCCGTAAAGGGCCATGGACCACTCGACGCGACCCCCGCGTAGAGCCTCCGGTAGGAGGCATTAAGACCCCCTAGATTGGCTAGGAGCCGCTTCAAGGCAGCTCCGGCCCACTCTAGTCTGAAAGCCAAACGTAGGAAATGCTCCACGAAGTTTCACCGGCTGTAGAGGACGAGTCCCAGATACTTCATCGTCGACTAGACGCCGATGTGAACCCCTCCTACCGTCATTTGAGAACCCGACGGTGGCGCGTTCCGACGACCATGAAACACATGGCCTCGGACTTGTGCAAGGCCACCTCGAGTCCCAATTGCTGGATCCTGTCAATGGTTGTCGCAACCCCGTGTGTCGATAGTTCGGGCGCCGCATCGTGCGAGCTCCCCTGCGCCAGGACCAAGGTCAGCGTAGCAGACCCCGCTGACGCCGCTAGGGAGGTCGGCGCGCAGCACCCAGTCCTATCAGATGTCCCACAGATGCAGCCCCAGGACCGATCCCTGTGAGACACCGCACGACGTCTCTCGCCAGTTCCATTCTCCCTGGTAACCGGGGTAGATGACGGCCCTGTCCGTCAAATAGGCCTTGACCACACGACAGAGGTAGGTCGGCATCCAGTGATACCGGAGTGCCTCCTTTATGCAACTCCAGGGTAGGGTGTTGAAGGCATTGGCGATGTCTAGAGACACCACCAATACGACCCCACCCCGGGCCACAGCTTCCCCCATCGAGAAGGCCCGCAAGCGCATGATGGCGTCCACCATAGAGCGCCCTCAGCAAAATAAAAGGAAGACCATGAATTTTAACATTTTTAATACAAAATTAATCAATTTATCAAATGCTCAAAATGAGTCCCTTCCTGTTGAATACAAAGACGCAGTCTTTTGATTATTTCGCTCCCTTTTCATTTTTCTGAACAAAATTTCACATCAAATGTTAAAATTCATGGTCTTCCTTTTATTTGTGACACTATTTTATTTAGCAAAAAATTATCCAAATTATTATGAAGCCTTTCGATCGGTATGATAAAGCTACAGGTGATTATTTTTCTCATGTAACGGGTTCGATTCCCGGTTCAACCATGTAATTATTTAAATAACTATGCAGTTTAAATTGTTTTTTAAATTCAAATAATGTCTTCTTTCAATAAAATGTTCCATCTACAATATTCAAGGTACTTTCCCTCCATGTGGTATATTCGTGGGACGCCCTGTAAATATATATATATATAGCCCTAAGCCATAAAATTAATCACTTTACCCTAAAAAAGGGAGAAATCCTTAAAAGTGGAAACACTGACCGAATCTGCTGTACAGCAAGCGTATACACGATCCAGCACACACGATACACGACGTTCGCGGTAGTGGAGTAGTTTACTGGATGCAAAATTGTGTCGTGCAAATCCAAGAAGCAATTAATAATAATAATTGCCGTACGTCGAGACTAATCACTTTCGTTTTCGCCTGGAAAATTTACTCGCTACATAAATAAAAAAAAATATGGGTATTATATACGTATTATCCCTAATTGTATCCGTCTCTGTTTGTTGCGGGAATGGTAGGTATCAACACGTTGGAACTGAGACGCAAGTGTGCGCTTGTGATACACTACTATTTATTGCTCAATAATAGGATCGATGACGCGACTACTCTAGCTCACTGTTCATTGTTTGCTTCGGACTGGCTGCGGCAGTCGCGCGCCTGTGCCTCGCGGTGCCTGTTCGCGGCTCCGCCAGTGCACGGTGCATGCTGCTCGATATGCTCCCACAACCCACGCGATCAATCTGCTGAACGCCCTGATTGCCTGAGTTTGTCATATTTATGAATGTTAAATGTTTGCATGAAGTTTTTTACCTAAATGTTGTTGTTGGCTTGCTGCGCGCTTTGGTGTTAAATGTAAGGCAGTAAGCAATTGTTATATAAATAAATAAATAAATGGCCTGGACGGGACGTACAGCAACATGGATGGTGAATAAGGCGCTTTAGGGTATTTTATGTACTGTACAGTCAGCAAAACAATAGTCTCATTTTTTACTGCACACTTTGGAATCGTGAGTCCCGGATCTATGAACATTCCAATCCCACGACATGTCATATCAGTCACTAGGGGTAGTTTTGTCGTTTCGAGTGTTTCGAATATCTCTATGTATTCTATGTCCTCTTTTGAATCGAATTTGCGACCCCAGCCAACCACGAGATTTACCGATTGCTGGTTGCTGGCAACACAGACAGTGAGTAGTGATGTCAGACCATAGACATTTATATCTCAATGTGTCAGACAATGACAGACAATGACAGAAAATGACAAACACTGTCAAAACCAAAAATCAACAACATCGAGCATCAAGTTGATCATCACCATCAGCAAAAAATTATCGAAGATTTTGCCGGGATTATAATTTTCAATAAGAGTGTTCTTATTCGTAGTTCAATTGGATATACAACGGCGAAAACAAGTATCAGGAACATGCAAATATACATTGACTGGTTAGTATTCAATAAAGTTTATAACCTAAAAAATCTAACATTTTGTAAACAAATACAAACTGATGAAGCCAATGGATGAAGATGAAGATAAGAATTGTCCTTCAAAACTTATCTTACATTTACAATTTTACCTACCGGATAATTATATAGTTTTAAGAAGTTTTATGATGGATGTTTTTGAAAATACCTTCGTTCCGTTTTCGTTTGTTTTGTGTTTTCGATGTTTCGATTTCTCGAATTTATCCAAACATGACTCGAACTCTCGATCCATAGACTCCGTCAGGGCATACGTTATGTTCTGTGCCTAGACTATTATTAATTCGGCGTTTAGCGATTTAACATTTCGTAAAAGTATGTATTTTAATGATTTGCGATCTAGCTAGCCTAGAACATAAAAACAAACTATTGTAACGCCCCGTACATTTATTATCTTTTCGCCGTTTTGAAATTATAGTTTATCCAGTCCATGGTATATTAATATACTATTTATTAGACCATGATCCAGTCCATCACGTAACTTGCATGTTTGCCTCCTTGCAGATGAGAAAGTGAGATTGAGAGACCCTCAGCTCGTTTTAAATCTTGAAATATGTCTTATGATGTCATGATATTGGCTGGCTTTTGAGATTTTGGATGTAGCCTGTGTCCGTAGCTCAAACTCAAAGCATTTATTTCGGGCACTTTTGAATTGTCAAACAGTCAGTTAGTCAGAAAGTTGAAGCTAGTAGCCTGTGTGTGTGTAAATTGCTGGTACCAGCCCATTATACTATACTAGTTATATATACTTTATTATAACAAGAATTCAACATCACCGGCAGATTACACTTTGCAGTGCACAAACTTACAATAGAACTTTCGAACATTCATTATCGATTTGCAGTGTGGCAATACCTATCGTAAAAAATCAAATTGAATTTGACAACAAGCGTCAAGATGACAGGTGTCTCCTCCATTGTGAGTTTGTGACGTCATGTTGTCAGTGTGATACTGTGATTGTTCGTGTCAAATTTGTATCTGTTAAATACATTTGAGAAAATAAACTAATAAATTAATATAAACATTGCAGATTTCAATATTGATTACGTTACCGCGTTTTGTGTCTAATAATTACATCGTTCATTTGAAAAAAACTGGCAAGTACAAAACAATTGTATATTTCGTTGTGATTTTTGTAATTTGTTGCATTTCTGGTAAGTTATTGAATTTTCCTTCCAATTAGGGTCCAGTAATATTCTGTACTCCTTAAATAATGCTGTCATGTGTCCTCAACTTAAATTATAAATTTTTAGGTGTTGGTGAGAACTGCAAAATTGCACAAAAATTAAAAAAATAACTTTATCTTTAAAAATAAATTAAGGCCGCATTATGGGACCCCCAAAGAAGTTTAAAAAATATGATTCGAGAGCAGGAAGTGATAGATCAGGTGAGCTATGATTTTTTCTTCGTTATATGTTTTTTGTCTTTGCATTTACTTTAGAATTGAACAAAACTACAACCTTTATATCTTGTTCCTAGCATTTTGATGGATGTTGATATTCCCTCATTTATTGTAGTTAATGAGAAGCTAGATCTTTAGTTTTAGATATTAATTAAATCTTAAAATTATTATAATGATTGCACAATGTTTCTCATGCCAACTAGTATTGACATGTTTTTATCAAATTGGTGAATTGGAATAATGTTCATATTGTTTTCACCAGGTAAAAAAAAGAAAGTTGAAGAAGAAATGACCATTGATCTAGTGGATGATGACAACACAGAGAATGTGGGTGTGCCTGGTGCTGCCATGCAGGATGCAGAGAAAAATGATCAAGTGCCTGAGGATGAATTTGGTGCCAAAGATTATAGGTTAAAACTGTTTCTTGACTTTTTATCTTATATTGGCTTACACTCCAGCCGATGAGAGAATATGTTCCTGACACCTCTCAGCCGAGTAAAAAAGAATATGTATTTAACTAATTTAAACTTTATTTGTTCCTAATCTTGACCAACTGACACGTGTCAGAAACGCATTCTCTTGTTAGCCGTAATATAAATGAGCTCATAGCATTGTAAAATATTAACAAGTCAGCAGGGTACGATAGACATACAGGGTGTTCGGCAGAAGATTGAACATACGAAAATTGCGGATACACAATAACAAGACCCAGGCCACAAGGTTTTTTTTATTATAAATTTTTTTTCGGATTTTTTTTGTTGCCAAAACTTCAAACGTCAATAATTTCATTTAAAAATAACAAAACTGGCAACATTTTATTTTCATCTAAAGTAACTTTAGAATCTTATAAAATTCTTATTTGACGCAGGTGATTGTTAGAAAAGTAAATATAAGCCCTTAAACTACAAACAAATCAAAAATAAATACCGAAATCCCGACTTTGAACTGCGTTAAAAAAAAAACTAGCAGTGATAGAGCAGTTCTAATTTTAGGAAAACATCTTTGGTTCATGCCCATTCTAACGGTATGCAATATGCACAATTTATTTTAAAACAACTAGAACAATTCGCCAATTTTAACTGCCTGGGACTTTTTTCACTGATGGGATTGCCAAGGACATTTGCGAAAAGTGAAATTAATTAATATACGTTAATATATTTTTTTTAATACTTATTACATTTTACACCTATTCAAGAAAAAAAAAAATGTTGCCAGTTTTGTTATTTTTAAATGAAATTATTGACGTTTGAAATTTGACCAACCACGAATTTCGATTAAATTTAAAAAAATCATTAAAAATATCCTTGTGGCCTGGGTCTGGTTATTGGACCTAAACACGTAGTAGAGGCCCAGCGGATCTGTCATTTTCGTATGTTAACCAAATTCAAATTCAAAAGTCATTTATTCAAACTAGGCTGAGAATCAGCACTTTTCGAACGTCAATTACATAAGACAGTCCCCCAAAACGCACACCTTTCTCCACTTCCTAGTGCATTAGCTGGAAAAAAGAAGTGGCGCAACAAACTCCCCAGCAGCACAGCTGTCTGGTCAGTTAGAAGAGCAAAAAAAAAAAAAAGATTCTATATAATAGTATTCAAAATAATTTACATTACGCAACACAAAACATAATTTAAATTATTAGCCATATGTTAGCTAGCACACGCCAATATACCAGACAAAATCGTCGAGAACAGTGCTCAGGCAGAAATAAATATATACCTTGGCATTATTTTTTCTTTCTTTATGTTCTTTTACATTCTCTGGTATGCATGGCAACTTTGATGTAAATCTGAGTTGTGTTTACTGATGGTATATTTTTTCAAATTATAGAAGTCAAATGGCATTGAAGGCTGACAATTCCAGTCGTCCGTTATGGGTGGCACCAAATGGTCACATATTCCTGGAAGCATTCTCACCGGTGTACAAACATGCTCATGATTTCCTAATTGCTATTGCAGAGCCCGTGTGTCGGTATGTATTTATTTTGTAGTTATTTACACTACTTATTGTAAAAAATTTAAAATATTCTGTTATTTAAATAAGGAGGATTCTCAAACTATAATGTTATTATGTCACAGTATTTTTAGGTAAGTATAGTCTGTTCCAAAAGTATCTTATGAAAGTGTAAACAAACCACTCAGTAAAGGTAATTTGCAATTCATTCACCTGTATTTAGAAGGTTTTAACCACACCACCACTATATTTCACCACTTTTTGCAACAATTATTGTTCAAGTAACATTATCCAATTTTAATAAAAAAATTGTAGTTTATAAAATTAACTCAACTGTCATATGGAAAACATAAAATTTCAGGTTAAAGTATTCCAATAATCAAATCAAAGCACTCAAATTGTAAATTTAATTGCACTACAAATTGGTATCCACTGATACGTTTTCTATCTATTTGTTTACATTTTCATCAGATAGTTTTGGAACAGACCATACATGCTTTACATTCATAAATCAGCTGTCCCATGATATACTTTCTCTTATTTATTTTTAGGCCACAACACATACATGAGTACAAACTGACGGCATACAGTCTATACGCCGCTGTGTCCGTGGGCTTACAGACCAATGACATTATTGAGTACCTACAGAGGCTCAGCAAATGCGCTGTCCCGGCCGGCATCATAGAGTTCATACAGCTATGTACACTGTCGTATGGAAAGGTGAAGCTTGTGCTCAAACACAATAGGTGAGTGAAGATCACTGCAATAATGTATATTATTTACTAGCGTCTGCCCGCGTTCGCGTGGAAGTCTTAAGATACACAATATACTAAAATAACAGCCACATTTTATAAAACTCCCTCGACATCCGAACCACCATGTCGCCTGCCCGCGCTATTACTTCGTTTTCGCTTAGCGTTCTTTCTGACTTTTTCTTTTTGCTCGGCTCTTTAGGGTCGTAGCGTGAAGTGAAATAGCCTGTAAGCCTCAAGTAGCCAAAAATTATTGTTCAAATCCGATTAGTAGTTCCACAGATTTGTGCGTTCAAACAAAAGAAACTGGCCAAGTGCGTGTTGGACCACGCACAAAGAAAGGTTCCGTAATTGGGATGAATTTATCCCAAAATCAAACTTAACTTTGTAGTTGAAAAACATGTTCTCCCATACATCGATATACGACACGGTCAATTCTCCAACTGTAAATGTAAGTTTGTAATCGCAAAATATAATAATTATAAAGCTACTAATTAATAATTTTCTGATATTTTCCTTTACTTGCGCTGTGAGTCCTTGCTTCCTACCAAATTTCATGCTTCTAGGTCACCGGAAGTACCCTGTAGGCTTTGATTTATTTGCGAGTATCAGGATATGTCACATAAATGGCCGTATTTTTTTATTGCGTTGAATTAGAAGCTTGATTTTTTTTTACTCCAACCTTCAAGGGACCATACTCGTAGATCTACGTATTTGATATTAATTTCAACTTGATACCTCCACGCGTTCCTGAAAAAATGGGTCTTGACAGACTAACAGACAGACAGACGGACAACGAAGTAGTGATCCTATAAGGGTTCCGTTTTTTCCTTTTGAGGTATGGAACCCAAAAAATAAACTCTTCAGCTTTATTATTAGTAAGATATACTTATATTAATTAGCATTCCTTGAACTTGCACCTTTGAAGACCTAAATAAAGCCACTGATGCTGCACTTAACGTGGCCACCTACTGGGCTCAATCAATATAAAAAAGTCAAATGCATGTACCACTGAAACGAAAAGAAGAAGAATTTGCATTCCACAATTTAGGGCACAACAAAATGATTTATAACTAAACTGGCGAGAATATTTTTTATTAAAAAAATAATAATTAAATAATAATTATTTTTATGTGGACTCAGCCATCATTGTGCCGATAGTCGTATCAATCAGCCAATGGCTTAATTGCCAAGAGCCTCGATGAACACCTAAGAAGGCTCTCGTTAGGTAGCTGGATCAAGAGCTTGCTTTAGAAAGCGGTACTCCTGGACACTCCTCGCATTGTCAGGAGGTTCCTCTGTCTGGAGCCCTGACTGCCGGTAGCTTGAACCCTGTTTCCGATACCGGTGGGCTACTATTTTTTATATTTTTACAAGTTTTTGTATTCTTTATTCTTTCACGTTCGTAATCACGTTCTCAAAAACGGCTCTAACGATTTCGATTAAAGTTGCAATATAGGGGTTTACGTGGGCGAAAAATCGATCTAGCTAGGTGTCATATCTGGTAAATATCGTTTTTTCTATTTTCACCCGAGCAGAGCTCGGTCGCCCAGGTACTAGATATTAACTTGTCAGTCATTAGGGTGTACTTGTTGCAGATATCTGGTGGAGAGTAAGCACGTGGAGGTACTTCAGAAGCTTCTCCGCGACCCAGTGATCCAACAGTGCAGGTTGCGACGCGACGGTGATGATGACTTCTTGTCTTCCGCACTGCCTGATAAATCGGCTACTGCTCTTAAACCAGGTTGGTTCAACCACAGATCCAATTATAGCGTTACGCAACAAGCACATGTAATGTGATAAGTTCGTTGATGTCGCGTGTCAATAGACTCCAATAGAGATGTTCAAAACTTTTAATTCATATAGGCTTACTATTCTATTAGTACTGAATGAACTTACCAAACTATGACATTTTGGTAAGCTACATTTTACCTCGAAAAAATACAAAAAAAATACAGAGCAATATTAAGGTAGTCCTACCTTAATATTGCTCTGTATTTTTTTTGTATTTTTTTATATAAACATATATACCGGTGGGCTACTATCTACCAACCGACCTACTACTAAACATACTAGCTGCCCGCCCAAGCATCCCACGGGTACCCACCAACCAACCTACCTACCAACCAATCAACCTACCCACCAACCAACCTACCCACCAACCAATCTACCCACCAACCACCCTACCCACCAACCAGCCTACCCAACAACCAACCCACCAACCAACCTACCCACCAACCAACCTATTCACCAACCACCCTTCCCACCAACCTACCTACGCACCAACCTATCCACCGGCCTACTACTAAACAAACTAGCTGCCCGCCCCAGCTTCGCACGGCTAGTACTAAGTACTTATCTACGGCGCACCTACCTACTTACATTCCTACAAACCTACCCACCAACCCACTAACCAACCTACTCAACCACCAGCCTACCCAACAACCAGCCTACCTACCCAGCAACCAACCAACCTACCCAACAACCAGCCTAAGCACCAACCAACCTACCCATCAACCTACCCACGAACCAACCAACCTACCCATCAACCTACCCACCTACCCATCAACCTACCCACCCACCAACCAACCCACCAACCTACCCATCGACCTACTACTAAACATACTAGCTGCCCGTCCCAGCTTCGCACGAGGAACCCCCAACCTACCCACCAACCAACCTATCCACCGACCTACTACTAAACAAACTAGCTGCCCGCCCCAACTTCGCACGGCTAGCACTAAGTACTTATCTACGGCGCTCCTACCTACGTACCTACTTACCAACATACCAAGCTACCCACCAACCTACCCACCGACCTACTACTAACCATACTAGCTCGGGTCCCAGCTTCGCACGCGGTGCGGTAACTACACCTGTGGTTACCCCACGGGGTGTGGTTACCGCACAAATAAGTAAGACGTCAAAACCGAACCGACACATACGACAGAGCGTTAGCGAATGTTTGTATCATCATACCAATAAAAGTGCACTTCATTAGGTGAGACTAGCGACAAGCCGCCAGCTGCTAACGGCGCAGTTCCGGACGACATCAGCCAGTTCTACCAGCAGCTGGACAAGGAAGATGACGACGACGAGGCTACCGACATTACCGCTAACACCGCCGTCGCTTTCGAAGTCGATCCTGAAAAGATTGAGGTACACTGACTGTCATATTATTGTCATATACGTATATTCAAATTCAAATAATTTCAATTCAGGAATACACGCAAAGTGTTAATCACAACTTTATTTGAAGTAAGATGTTCGTAAGAACTGTCCCTATAATTTAGGCGAATCCAAACCGGTTTCATTAGGCGCATCGATTTGTTCCCAAGTTGGAGCCATAATCCGTTGACACACCGGAGATCGCGCAACACAAGATATTTTTAATTGTGCCTTATTAGTCATTGCTTGTTAATCCAGCAGCATTTTATGATGGCGCCTGTGACGGCTTACAAATGATAAAAATACGATTGATTCGATAAATAATTATAGTTCCAGCGATTTATTGCCACCCGTATAATAATGTATGGTATCTGTTTCGTCAAATTTTGCACTCAAACGTCACAGGCCATGATACTGGGTGCTTCAATCACACGCACAAGTAAAAGAGGTAGAATTTAAATATTATCAACTGGCATTATTTATTTATTTATTCATTAATTCTAGTCAGTTAACCCATTTACAATTTCCCATCCTAATCCTTATAGGTGATACAAAAGCGTTGCATCGAGCTGGAACACCCGTTGCTGGCAGAGTATGACTTCCGCAATGACACCATCAACCCTGACATCAACATAGACCTGAAGCCCACCGCCGTGCTGCGCCCCTACCAGGAGAAGAGCCTTCGGAAGATGTTCGGAAATGGTCGGGCTCGGTACGTACAAACAACTAGTACATTTACGTTTCCTCGCAAGGGTGTCGAAAAACGTCATATGAAACGCGTAAGCATTTTTCAAGCATTACACACTTGCATCATAATTTACTTTTAACTGGTGTCGTATTTAATTTTATTCAAGCCGAATTATCTCTAGGTGCAATAAAAAAAGATTTTAACTTTTTTTTTAACTTCATCTATATTTTTTGTTTTTATTGCTAATATGATGCATTCTTGTTCGCTAATACACTTAATAAAAAACTTTTATTCATTAATTCACTGACAGACAACGCACAGCCTATACGGCTGGGTCTAGAAGCTTTACATTCTGCATGAGAATTCCGTATATAACGTGAAGAGCACAAAGTTAGGATTTTTGAAAATTAATCCCCTATTTTTTTCTTTTTTGTGAGGGAATTTATCAAATAACTTCTCCCGCTCTGGGCGGAGCGGGAGGGCGTGTCAGACTCTTACTGACTAAAACCCACCCGTGTTCCTTCAGTTGCCTGTACTTTTCCAGGGGCCACGATATCCCTTCGGACTTTCCCGCGACCCCTAAAGGACCCGTAAATTCATCCCCTGAAGGGTAAATAGTTTAATAATATTAATAATTTACCACTATTGATTTATTTTCATTACAGTTCAGGAGTAATAGTACTGCCATGCGGCGCGGGCAAGTCGCTGGTGGGCGTGACGGCCGTGTGCACGGTGCGCAAGCGCGCGCTGGTGCTGTGCAACTCCGGCGTGTCCGTGGAGCAGTGGAAGCAGCAGTTCAAGTGCTGGTCCACGGCAGACGACAGCATGATCTGCAGGTATAGTCTGTCGGGTCGAATACTGCTCCTAAACGGTGTGCAGAATTTATAATGTAATATAAAAGGTGGCAAATGTTGTACAATCGCATCTGTTAAATGAATAAGGTCTAATGCTGGGTCACAGTTTAATACAGCTGTTTCACACCGTAATATCATTTAAATTAAAAGCGACTCTTGACACAATAAAGTGAAATTCAGGTAATTACTTACCCACAGTTATATTCACCTAGAAGTTGCCTCTCTTTCTATCGAGTAACTCTTATATTTTCTACCTACGTTACGCTCACTGAAATGGCCTGACAAGACGAGCCCGCCGCATACTTGTAACTTCATACCTAAAATGCAAAGTGCGCCTTCTGTTTCGTGTCTTTCGCTGGATACAGATTGGTAAAACGTAACATGAAATTTAACTCATTGAAATAAATTTTCCTAGTTATTGTTACATTTCATGTTACGTTCCACCAATCTTTACCGCAGGCAACTATAACTACATGAAATTAAACGCTAATTCTCCAAATTCTCGAACGCCATTTTGAAATGTATTTCTGTCGCTACAATACATCTTAAATTGACAGAGAGAGCATGATACTGACCTGACATACGTGCATTAAAAAAATGTTACAAGTATTTTCTTTCTCACAGATTCACATCAGAAGCCAAAGACAAGCCGATGGGCGCAGGCATCCTAATCACAACATACTCTATGATCACTCACGGCCAACGTCGCTCGTGGGAGGCCGAGCAGACCATGAAGTGGCTGCAGGCGCAGGAGTGGGGCCTCGTGGTACTGGACGAGGTGCACACCATACCCGCCAAGATGTTCCGACGAGTGCTCACTATAGTGCACTCGCATGCCAAGCTAGGTAAGGAAATATTATGTTAGGACCTATGGTATGTTCCAAAAGTATCTGATGAAAGTGTAAACAAACCCTATGCAACTTTTATATCTCACCACTTTCTCATTATTAAATTGTAATTGAAAAATCATCGACGAAAATTGTCATTGTCAATTGTCAAATGAAAAATATTAGAATTTCGGATATTCAAATAATCAAAACAAAGCAATCAATTATTAAGTGGAAGTGTACCCACAGATACTACTCCATTTGTTTACATGTGTATCAGATACTTATGGAACAGACTATACATTTAAACCGGATGTCACCGCCGGCCGGGTGCTACTAAATTTCGGTTGATCGGCGTCAAACACTAGTTTGGTTCACCTCAAAAATAATCGAGGAACGATCGACCATCGATCGATCGATCCTTAGACGGTGTCAACATAAGGTAGTATTTACAGACAGTAAACAAGTTAAAATTAAAATACGTCTCAGCAGGGTTTTGAAATTGTTACGTTCATACAAAAAGAGAGGCTCATACCATCTCGGTACTTACATGACCTCTTAATTGCAGGTTTAACCGCCACATTACTTCGAGAGGACGACAAAATCGCTGATCTAAATTTCTTGATCGGCCCGAAGTTATACGAAGCGAACTGGCTGGAGTTGCAAGCGAACGGGTACATTGCGCGCGTGCAGTGTGCCGAAGTGTGGTGTCCCATGACGCCCGAGTTCTACAGGGAATATCTTATACAAAAGTAAGCGCTAAACAGTCTTCATTTTGTTAATGGGCGTGTGTTACTAAAGCTGTGACGAAAAAAACAGGATTTGCTTCTTTCGGAAATAAGATGCTTTATTTATTAGTTACTTAAACTCGATACAAATTTTAAATTTTGTATGAAATGCCGTCCCTCCTGCGCCCGATCGGTCGCGTTGGATTGCCATTTCATCGGATTATGAGAGTGAGGGAAGAGGGCGTACAACTGTGTTTGTTTGCTTACAAATTTGTGCATTATAATATCTGCTGAGTGGCCAAGTCTACGTTGTTATTGGCAACCGATTCTACCTTCAGAATTATTAATTCTTGAAATTAAAAAAACACTGATTTATTTTGTTTCATCTATTTTCAGGATAAACAAGAAAATGTTGCTGTACGTAATGAATCCATCAAAATTCCGCGCATGTCAGTTCCTTGTCAGATATCACGAGCGACGCGGTGACAAGACCATAGTATTCTCAGACAACGTATTCGCCCTTCGACACTACGCCGTCAAAATGAACAAGCCATACATCTACGGACCCACATCGCAGAACGAGAGGATTCAGATATTGCAGAACTTCAAATTTAACCATAAAGTGAACACGATATTCGTCAGTAAAGTCGCCGACACCAGTTTTGATTTACCCGAAGCAAACGTCTTGATTCAAATTTCATCTCACGGCGGTTCCCGTCGGCAGGAAGCTCAACGTTTAGGTAAAAATATGAAAAGCTTAACTATGTTCTTTTACCCGACTGCGCTACAGCAAAGACAGGATTATGTTTTTCACGCGTATCTTTTGTATGTGGGATTTATTATTCCCTCGAAGCATCCTAACGGCTGGGTGGATTTTAATACATGAGGTGTCTATTGACTCGTCTAGGTTGCGCGGTGGTTATAAACAAATAAAGTCTTGAAGAAAGATTTTATATACCGTTCCATTACCATGTGGAGTATTAAATTAAAGGGCTTGAAGAGAGGATTCCAAAAATGTAACACTACGTTGAAATAATCAAATTAAAAAAATCCGCCTGTTGCGGAAATTTATTTGTTGATGCCGGGTTTTTTGTTTAAAAAAATCTTACAAATTGCTAACCTCATGTGAATGGTATTTTCAGGTCGTATATTGAGGGCTAAGAAAGGAGCCTTAGCAGAGGAATACAACGCTTTCTTCTACACTCTAGTGTCACAGGACACACTCGAAATGGCGTACAGTCGCAAGAGACAACGGTTTCTCGTCAACCAAGGATACAGTTACAAGGTAAATGGGATCTCCTATTGTGAAATGATGAATCTCATTTAAAAAACAATAAATGTTATGTTATAATTACAACCACGCCACTAAATCCGGATATTGAGATTTTTAAGCCACATATTAATAATTTATTATCAACGTGTTTTCAGGTCATCACAGAACTAAAAGGAATGGATACGGAACCTGACTTATTTTACGGCACACGAGAGGAACAAGGCATGCTACTTCAACAGGTTTGTTTTTGGACTCGCTTTTCTATTTATTTTTATATCTTATTCAGGCACAACTTACTAAAGTTTACTTCATAGGTTATTTACAGTCTATACGAGTACAACGGGGTAATTTTGCAACACACTTACTACTGTAAGTGTGTTGCAAAATTGCAATGGCTTTAATTTTGACAGGGCAACAACATTCATTGCGATATTTACGTTGAGCAGTTTTTTTTTTTCGATCATATGAAGCAATGGATTAGCAAAATAATTCAGATTGTGATTAAAAGTGTGTTACGCAATTAGGGCACTGGTTGTAAGTTACTGTATTCAAATTAAAACCGTTTATCTCAGTGTACCAAAATATTTGCAGTCATCCGCACGTCCATGGTAACAGTTTGACTTTGACAGCGTCTGTAGGCGCCCGAGGCGTTTTCGAGGTTCAAGAGTGTTAGTTACTATTGACGTACGGTTGTCTTGAACGTACGAGAAATCATACAAAATATGTAATGGTGCTGTTTGCAGTCTAATAAAATTTTTTTTTTTTTTTTTCGCGAAAATTTGGTTGGATTTTGAAAATTTTCATACTTCAAACTATTCATTTTTTATCTCGTCTAAGTTTATCTTGTCATTTAAATGCTAGTGATTGACATAATAAATATAGACTATTATATCATCACTGACAGGAAGTAATTGTAACATCATCCACATAGAATATGTGGAAAATATAAATATGATTGAAGTTAACTCAAAAACGACCTATGCAAAGTTAATAAAATAATATGGGACCACCACGCAAGCTTCAACTACCAAATTAAAAAAAATATCACGTAAATCGGCCTAGTATTACGGAGAAATCGATGAATATACATTAAAAATACATACAGACGAACATGAACCTCCTCCTTTTTTAAGTCGTTAAGCTGTTATTTAGCGATGTCGAATTTGCATGTCTTGCTGTGTGTACCGACAATATTACCTACCATGAGTTCTGATGCGGATAACTGAGGACTGGGTAGTCCACTTTTTTTTCTCCTTTATTTTTTAAAGGCATTATTTTAAGTAACGTAGGTACCAACACCAATTTCAAATTTGGCATCTCTATTATTACAAAGTTGCCTTGACGGACGCACTGACATTAGAGATGAGTAGTCTTTGTTCGAAAAAGTGCACTGGTTCTCATATTCCAACTCCGGTTCAAAGTACTTAGTTGTTTGTCAGCACCTGCATGCTTAGTATGACAACCATATAAATGCGTTTTTTACGGGTTTTATCGACGGAAGAATAGAGTAAATTACTGATAGTAATTGTTTATCTGTCATTTTGTCTATTCTTCCGACGACAAAACCCGTTTCTATTGTGATCATGCTAAGCGTGCAGGAGCAGTGCAGGCAAGACTCTCTTCTTCGAAGTTGTAAAATAAAACAGCGAGCGCTACTTAAAGTTCAAAAGGCTGGCGTGAAAGTGAACCAGTCGAGAACAGGTAGGCGGTTCTCCACTGGCTCACTTTCACGCCAGCTTTAAATTCTGTCTGCTTCTAACAAAACTCACAAAATTTAAGAAAAAATCTGATCTCAATTATTAAATTTAAAAAAAATTGTTAATGGTAAGTATCCCAACACCTGACAGCATTTCATTGCTAGCATATAGCCGGACCAGTTAGGCTTGCACGAGCTTCCGTTTTGCCGATGGACAAGACCAGTTTGGGGCTCACTGGCAATAATAATTACGTAAAATTCTTGCAAACAGTGAAAAATATGATTGTATACTTATTATATCGTTGTTTGTTTTCACGGATATTATTATTTACTTATTTCAATGGATTACAATAAAAATTGTTTTTGTTTTGAAAGTTACTCAATATAAAATATACTGATGAAACACTTAAAAGATAGCACCAAAAAGTCATACGACCGCATCACTTAGACCATAGACAATTTCGAGCGGCCCTTGTTGTTCACATCTTTTGCAAATTTTGAAACGCCGGACCTTAAAAAAGTTTTAGGTTGATGTCAACTCGACATTCGTCAAAAGTCTATTCTAGTTTGATCTTTTTCATCAAGTTATTATTATTTCCTTTATTTCATTATTCACATATAAATTACATTTTTAAATATTAGAATAAAAATATATAATAAAATTTAACATTTTTAAAAATTGTAGCCCACCGGTATCGGGAACAGGGCCAAGTTACTGAATGTCAAGGCTCCAGAGAGAGGAACCTCCTAATAAGGCGAGCCGTGTCCAGGAGTACCGCTCTCTGAATCAAGCCCTTAATCCAGCTGACCAACGAGAGCCTCCTTAGGTGTTGGTCGAAGCTCTTGGCAATTAAGCCATTGGCTGATGCGACTATCGGCAAAATGATCGCTGATTTCACATCCCACATGTCGACAACTTCGCGAGCTAAGTCAAGATACTTGATTTGTTTATCTTTCTCGGCTTTCACGATGTTCCCTTCATCCAGGCCCGTTATATCAATACCGCCTCTTTACATTTGTGTGCTTGAAGTATTAAATAAATAAATATGGGTTTGCTCTTGATCTCGATCTCGCTTGATGGAAAGCGATGAATGAGGACTATGATGGAATGAGCAAGCCCAGAAGATGCCTGTTCACTCTTGCTTTGAAGGCTGTCAGGTTATACGTGGAAGGGAACACTGACGCTGGCAGAGTTCCACTCTTTGGCCGTGCGCATAATAAATGTTGAGGAGAAGCGCTGAGTTCGACTAGTCGGTATATCGAACAAGTGCGGATGGTACTGCAGTACGTCTAGTACTCCGGTAGTGAAAGGGAGAAGGTGGGATCAGTCATGGAGCGCATATACATATTATATATTTTACTTTTTTCTATGCAATAGGCCGTAGCCGTATTGCCGTAGCTTCTAAAGGTATTCATATGTGTCCTGACTTGATAAAGGAAGGTATATGTAATCTGACGAAGATATAAAATACTAGACTGTACTACATGTACACCTCTGCCTAACCTTTCCGGGATTACAGGCGCGATGTTATGCTATATTATTTAAGAATATCTCTCCGCGTGCAGGTGCTGGCAGCATCCGAGACGGAATGCGAAGAGGAGCGCGAGGGCGGCGTGGGCGGCGCCGGCGTGGCGCGGCGGCCCGGCGCGCTCTCGTCGCTGGCCGGCGCCGACGACGCGCTGTACTACGAGCACAGGCGACACAACACCGGGCAGAAGCATCCGCTCTTCAAGAAGTTCCGATGCTAACACCCTCTGCACTGTACGTCGCCGAAAAAACGAGTGTCGTTCCTGCGATCTATTATTCGGCTCCATCATGAACCATAGTGACACATTTAGCCAATAGAAACTCTTTTGATATTGCAGATATTCATGGGCGATGAGGATTTTACATCGTGCCTACAGCTTGTTTGCCATTTCATTAAAAAAAAATCAAGCTACTCTTTGATTATGACAATAAATTCCTCTTAGACAATTCCATACTAGTTTTATTTAGTCCCTTACCACTTAAATTTTCGTGATTGATTTTTAAGAAGGCATTCCATCTTTTTCAGTAAAAATGAAAATGACGGAGTACCAGAGTGGGCGATAGTTGAGCTTCAAGGTCTCATTCAGACAAAAAAGGAGGATATCACAGAGGCTAAGGTGGTCGGCGACCTGCATTATAGCAATAGAAACAAACACCCGGTTTTAGTTCTCGGCCACCACATCCTCAATGGCAAAGAGCAAAAATTGGAGCAACCGATGGCGGTGATCGAAAAAGTTGTCGTGGAAGACAAAACAAGCTATAAAGTGAAGGCTATTGTCAAAAAGAAATTGTTATTCAAATCTAGACCTAAGCCAATTATTTCTAATGTAGCAGATAAAGTGTGAGAAGTAGTATAATAAAGTGTCCCTAAAATAAATCTGGTTTTATTAATTGATTAGGCACAAGTTGTTATGTATGTATATTTCATTTTAATTCTGAATAAACTAACCCAATTTGTATGTACCGTAAAGGCGGGTTACTTTCGCTATTTTTTTAAAATAATTTTCGAATTTGTTCTGTAGTTAGTATTGATATTATCTTTTTAGTGTTCTTATACGTTATAAAGAAGCTCAAGGATGTATATCAACAAGATGCAAAGTGAATTTTGAAAATATGATAAGCGTAGTTTGTTTTTTTTTTTATTAAAGATTGGGCCAAAGTTGTTCTTAGGAAAGGGTTACTTTAACCCCGTGAACTTTATCGGTGAAAAATCGCACTTGCAGCTATCAGTGGCCAAAGAAACCATCAAGGGCGGTAAGATTGAATATCCAAGAAAGGTTTAATGTGAGAAAAAACTTCGAAATAAATTAAAATACGATGTAAAAACAACATTATATATTTCAAAAAGATTTACAGTAAGAAAATATCAAAAAATGGTAGGAAGGCAACAATCTTTCAAAAATTACAATAATATTATCTTATACGGGTTTAACGTAACGATCTTAGATTAATTAGGTAACCTTCATAAACATATTTTACTTTTCAGTCTAATAAAATTATAATTTCAGTCTTAAGTAGGTATGAGAATCAACGTTTACAACAGGTACTAAGTAGCATAATCTAATCTAATACTTACAAACGTTATTGAAAAACGTTTTCATAACACTCGTTCATTTCTGGAACAGAGAAAGAACCCTTTTTTTCAAATTTAGGAGGTCCAATCTTACACACTATATGGTGCCAACTATAAAGCTGTTCATCTTTAATCGCGGGCCACCGCCAGTACGTCTTACCTCTTTTCATACATGTTATAAAGGCTCCTTCCTCGGATACTGATAAGACTTGACCTGGGTATTTGCGTGAGTTCCAAGTTACTAGAACATGGTCGCCTACAACAAGGTCTAGATCAAGTTGAGGACGTGAAGCTGCACGAAAAGCTGCTAACTCTAACGTATCCTGCTTTAACTTTGCGATTTGACGTACGGGCGAGACCCGCATGTCTTTGTCTCGACAACCTTCTACATCCACCTGCATTGTCTCTCCCAGATGAAGAGCAGAATGGTCTCTATTATTCTTTCCAACGGCATCTTCAACTTGTAGTTTCGATTTAGGTTCAAAGACAGGTAAATTTAGAATTTTCTCTCCTTCACTAAATTTTTCTTCACCGATCCGTACATCCTCTATGGATTGAAGGGGAGTGAAGTTTTTAAAACCATCAAGTAGCTGTTGCTCTACATCTCTTAGGTGAAGAACAGGAGAGTCACAGTCCTCTACTACTTCAATCTCATGCTCGATCTGGGCTATGACATCTCGCTGAAGAACAGGTGAATGGAGTAAAAATCCGCCTCGAAATGCAGGTGCATCAGCATCACTAATCTGACTCATATAGTTGGCCAGAAGAACATCATCCTCAGAGTCATAAGGCATTATGTGGCCTTCAGTGGAAGAAGCTAGACTGATGGTCCTGTCACTGCAGCTTGAAGATGAAGAGACGTTGCGTTGTCTTCGTTTTGTTGTCGTTTTCTTTTCTTTTATAGTTTTTGCCTGCTGTAAACCCGATGGACCTGCTTCTGCAAGGTCAGTAGCACATATTGATTTTCCAGGTGGTACATTAAGTTTCTTTTTCCTAATTGTTTTCGGTTCTGGGCACGCCTCAGCTCGGCTCTGTACTACTGTTTGCATAAAAGAGTTTCCGATAAGTGCTGCGTTTATAATTCGATCTTGTTTGGGCAATCTAGCTAATGGTTCCTCTTTATCAACGGGGTATATGCCTGTCTTTCTGAAACCAGCAATCATATTCGCCTTGGTCTCGGTCAAAGAATCCAAAGCGGTTTTTAATAGTCGTGGAAACTGATCCTGGTGTAGTCGATAGTTTCCTGCCCAGTTGACTGTTCTTCCATTGAAGTAATACTTGCCGCCACTTGCACTTCAAAGGTCGAAAATATGCCACGTCTAGGGGCTGAAGTATATGTGTTGCGTTGGGTGGCAAGCAATAAAACTAACATTGTGCTTCTCACACTCCTTCAAAACTGTTTTATTAATATGTGAAGCAAGGTTGTCTCCAATCACCACTTTTCTTCCATTTTTCTTTTTAAGAACTGGCATAAGATGATTGAGAAACCAGTCTTCAAAAGTTGCGCTGTCCATCCATCCGCTCTTTGTTCTATTGTATCGAGCGCCTTCGGGACCATTTTCAGTCCAAGTTGACCAGAGATGATCCGATTTATAAACGGCGAACGGTGGAACTACTTCCCCAGCGGCGTTGCCACAGAACATGACAGTAAAATTAACTTTTGTAGCGTTTATTATTGTTTCAGGATATTTTGTTCCTCTTCTGCATAATATAGTATTTTTTCCTGGGTCATCACAAAGGTTGCTTTCATCGTAATTGAATATGTTTTCGGGTGGAAAGCTTTCTAGTTCTTTGTCGATGTTTTCTATAAAATTGGAAATAACATCTTCCGACACTTGAGCTCGGACTCTTTTAATATTGTTAGCAAGTCGCCGTGAAAGAGATTGATGTCGTGAAAGAAAAGAAGCCAACCAGTCTTTACCAGGAATGTTGTCCTTAATTTTTTTCACAACTCTTCCCTGGGATGCAAGGTAATTTTTTATTATAATTTTTAGGTCGAATGCTGTCAGAGGAAACCCATATTCTAAAAGCGCTGTTATGTGAGCTTCAAACGCCTTTTCTTCCTCTGCAATAAATATTGTAGGTTTACCTGGTTTGTTAGGGTGCTTCCGGGTTAATTTGTTTTTCAAAGTGCTGCGAGGAATGTTAAACAACTCTGCAGCTGCTCTTTGTGTGAGCACTTTTGATTGGATTGCATCCAGACATTTTTTCAAATCTGCCTGGGTGTAGTCGACATATCGACGACTGCCAGGCTTTCGTCTGTACACGGATGGCATCAGGAATGTCGCTCTTTAATTTAGTTCTGTAACAAATTGATCAAAAATGTAAAGTTCTTCACTAATAAACTTCGCAGGGTTACTTTGGCCCGCAGGTCCAAAGTTACCCGAAAAGGCGGGCAATGTATACCGATTTTCTAGATCAGTAATTTAAGTCCCAAGTAAATCGTCTTTAAAAAAAAATTGCCATACTCCTACATACATGCCTAAGAAAATAAATAACAATCCAATTGGAAAACTTACCAAAATACAGCATTACACATCAAAGTTTGCAGCAGAAAAATACGCCGGTGTTACTATCAAAATTTCAAATGGCGCGAACATGTAGTGCTTGAGTCAGTAAAACAGTTCCGCAAGAACGCGTCTCCTATCGCCATCTATTAGTTACCGAAGGAACTACGACGTTTAGTTGTGTGGTCGCGACACGGTGGGCAGTTCAAACATTTTCTCAATTTGGGCCAAAGTTATGCCCTAGGGTCAAAGTAACCCGCCTCTACGGTACCTACTTACACAAACCCAACCACATACACAGATTACATTACTACATCCTAAAATGGAATCGTCTTTTTGTGTTTACTATACGACCAGCATTTCGCATCTTTTTTCACTACAAATAGTAAGCTATTTGTAGTGAAAAACCTCAATCTTCTAATTATATGGTCTATCGGGAAATGTATTAATTAATTATTTAATTTATTGCGGATCACACATAAAAGTCACATACAATCCATATAGTATTACTAACAAAGACTTAGAAACTATGTTAGTAGAACTTACAAACTAACCTAACTACTGAACGCGTAGGACGTTGTAAACCCTCTGCGTATATTTAACCCACAAGCTGCACGTGTAGGTTTGGCAGTAGGCCTTAAAAAGACACCTTCACATTCCTACTACAACGTGCAAACCTACGGGCTAACATATTTATTGCACCGAACCGCAAACACCCTACCCTCCCTGTCCAAATCTACATCATCAGATAAGTCCTCCGTAATCAGACGTCCTAGGTACTTAACCAGAGCAACAGGCTGCAACGATGTTCCGCTTATAGTTACTGGAGGAACGTTACCTAACGATACATTTTGCACTTAAAAAATCACCATCTGCGATTTATTGACGTTTTATGTAAGGCCATGCGTCGCCGCATAAGACTCACATACCACAATCAATTTCCAGAGTGCACTGATTGATGGGATCAGCAGCCCTATGTCGTCTGCATAGCTTAGATTATTAACCATTACACCATCTATTGAACAGCCGACATTGGTTCTGCTGAGCCCATCAATCAGGTCATTCATATACAGGTTAAACAGAGCAGGCGATGTCAACCCACCCTGTCTGACACCACACTCCAACAAATACGGCTCGGAAGGCACATTATTCCACCTAACGCAATTTGTTTGTGAGCTATACCAGAACTCTGCTGGGGTTGCGGGTTTGTCCGAAAGGGATATCGCGGCCCCGGCACACAGGCAACGGAAGGAACACGGGTGGGTTTTAGTCAGTAAAAGTCTGACACACCCTCTCGCTCTGCCCAGAGCGGGAGAAGTCATTTGATGACTTCCCATCCCCAAAAAAAAAAAACCTATACCAGAACTGGTACTCTGTTCGAAGCCGTTTGGAAATAAAAAACGAGTAATTTTCTCATTAAAAAAACCACCTCACGCCATACAGCTAGTTTTGAGAACTAGCTACGTCAGCACCGAGCGCCATTTTGACAGTTGCCTGGGGAAGGCAATTGTCAAAATGGCGCTCGCTGCTGATTGACCTTGACCTTTCTCAATAATTTTAAGTTACGTCAAAGTTCCGAAGCGTAGTTTCCGGGGGATATGTGAACATTTTTTTTCTTTTAGTTTTAAGATATTTGCGAAAAAACACAAATCAATACAGATGGTTCACTCCGTATTTTAGGTATGAAGCTACAAGTAGGTACGCGGCGGGCTCGTCGTCTTGTCGGTTCAATTCAGTGATCGTAACGTAGTCAGAAGATATTTAGAGTTACGCGATAGAAAGAGAGGAAACTTTTAGGAGGTGGTTATAACTGTAGGTAATTAGCGCTGTGCGACCAGGGGATCTACTCCAAGCGAAATCCGTAGTTTCGGCCGAAGTTACCGGCGATTTTGCGAAGTGGACCATCTGTATCGATGTGTGGAAAACTCAAAAAGGCGATTCCAAGGTAGGTGTCAATTTTAGAACGCAACTTACGATTACACTAGAATTCTAGACGACAAAATTCAGGCAAGTAGAAGAAAACCCTACAGAGATTCGCATAACATTTTTACCCGACTACGGCAAAGTCAAAGGGGGTTTATGATTTTAACAAGCTATGTATGTATGTGCATCTGTTACCTCGTAACTCCTAAACTACTAGTCGTATTTTAACAAACGAGGTGTTCCGCAGGTATATGACGTCACATAAAATCCAACATGGCGGCATACAGCGGTGTAGTGTTATTGTAAAAAAAATGATGATTACTTAAATCATATATAATAATATAATCATTGGTATCTAATGAAATAGTATTTTGCCCAGTATAGCAAAATGCCAGATAACTAGTGCCTGACGCTGGTTTCCAACTGGATCTTAAACACAGTTGCGTATGAAATTCGACGGTCGACTAAAAAATAATGTGTAAGAAATAAAAGACATGTTACAGTACTTAACATTATTATAATTACACTATTCACATGCTTTGATGTGACATAATTCTGTGACTTAAAACTATTTAACCCATAATTTATATGACCTTAAATAAATGGATGTATTAATTAAAAGAAAGGTGTTTGTCCAAATGAAAAGAAAGTTATTTGTTTTTGAAAACATATAATTAAAATAACTATGCTTCTATCCTGATTTTAGCTTATATTGTTCGGAAATCCAAATGATTCATATACAGTTTTGCGTAGTGTAAAAAGTAAAGTGTAAATATACAAGAACATCATCAATTAAAGTGTTTACTGTTTTCATTAAAAATATACGTACACATCGTTATAAAGAACTTGAAAATTAAATCGTAGTTTACATAATATATATAGAAATACGAACCTTACGAAAGAGCAATTTTACCAATAAGTTAAAGTTATAATATCGTGACAACACATTGATGAAACATTGTGATATCACAAATACAACACTTTAATATTTGAAAGATGGTGACGGAAATCGAAATATTCCAAGCGATTTGCTAATGATACTAAAGAGCTGTTAATGAATATTGTAAAGTTAAATCACAGTATAAATATGGACATGGATATTTATACTATGGTTAAATGATGCACATCAGTGAACCAGCAAGTCTGGTCGAACACAAACTAAATTTTACATTTAACACTGCGGGACACTGAACGCCCCACGTAATAACCATAAGTTCAGGTTCGCAAGAGCGTATTTTTATCGCGGCGCTTTTTTTCGTGCTCTGTATTTTCTACGGTCTGCGTAGCGGCGAGAGTTGCAAATCCAGCAGTGTATTTTCTTGACGCATTGAGACACGCTCTGTTGGATTCTCAATACCGCGAGTTAAGAATTCAGTGCGCGAAACCATCGCCGCGATAAAAAATCGCCCGTGCGAACCTGGGCTTAAACTTCTATTGTGTCTCGTTCAGTGTCCTTTAACGAAAAGTTTATTACTTTTATAAAATAACACAATGGTGGAATTCTTTCCTATACCGTATCATTAAACATTAAGGTGTCACATCAATTAAAAAGCATTAAATCCGTCAATATTAAACCCATTATATGTACACATTTTACTTCATTTGAATCAACAATTCAACATCTTACCGAATTAATCGAGATATAATATTTTAACATTTTCATCGAACCCTTTCTACCACGACGTATTTACACATCCATAATTTCAATCCAAAGTAATCTTGATCAACCAACACATCTAATCGCGCTCGAATAACAAGTTTTATACTGTTCGCGACATTCGCCTACCACACAAGTATTGTTTGTACGATGTGGTGAAAGTGCAACATATCTAATGCATCTCATGCACATAACCTGCTCACACTGCTTCTGATTATCAGTACATAACTCCTTTCCTTAAAAATTATACATCTAGTTGGGGTGTGTAGTCAATGTGGCCATAAAGTTCAATTCATGTGATTTCTTATGCACCAATTAAAAATCATTCATATGGTCGGTACTCTAATTATTATTTTATATATTTATAGTACATTTTAAGTTTTTAATCAAAATATTTAATAGATTTTGATATCATAAAAGGCACTTTATTTCAACCAAAAATAAATTATCTCTAGGTATACTTATAAATATGAATACATAATAGGATTTCTACAATATTATTTTGAATTGAAACAACTATATTCAGTTTAGTTTCCATACAAAAATGGAATGAAGAATACTAAGAGTAATCTGTAATAAAAATAACCGAGGACAGACGCATTTTATGAAATAACATTTACTGCTTTATTTATTAACATTCTTTATACATTTTCTGTATGACCGTACCTATGTGTAACAAAATGTAGTGTCGCAGGATTCAATAAAGTTACACAAGCTACCAAAATGTTAGTAAATATAGCCGTAAATGCGAACTTTGGCTGAAAAAAAGAAAATTATGCTAAAACCTTAAGTTATAAACTCATAAAAATCTAAAACAAGGACATAAACAATTTCATGTATAACATAACATAATTTTCTAGAACTAAAAGATAATTAACACCAAGGATCTAATCTGCCGTAAACATAAATCAAACTATTCTAAATAAACTTTGTATGCATTTACACTTTTGTTAATCTACCCTCTCATTAATAGCAGTCTTTACACAATACCTAATCCCTATACATTCGTAGGGCCCATAATAAATTTAAATTTTTACAATTTTTTTGATGTCAGTCTGACAATTTGTCAATTTTATATATGTTCAGCCACTGCCCATATGACAAAAGAATACCGTGGATATGCTAATATTTTCTTAATTCGTTTTCATAAATTGTGTTAAGTATTAAATTAACGAACAAAATGTTATTTGTTGCAATCAAAATCTTTTTCAGAGGTCAATTCGACATGTTGTAGTATTTTGTTATAAACAGTTAAGTTTCAACACATGAATAAAAGGTTATTGTGAAATTAATATCGTTTACTGTTATTTAGTAACAGAAAAGTAAAAGTTTAGGCGTTGTACGTCGCACGTAAGATCTCCTGTCCTTCGACCGAGGTCCAGTACTCGACCAGCAGATCTCGCTCCTTCTCCAAATGCGTCAGGAATGTAGCCTCTGACCCAGTTTTCTTCATATTGAGTAGTTGCTTTTTAAGCCAGATATTCTGTAAATAAAACATAAAAATATGTACCCACAGCCTAAATAGTGCTAAAGGGTGGAAAAAAGCGGACTATTAAATTTCGATTAGCTGTAAATTATTCAGGGTGTCTATTCTCATTACAACTATGACAGCTAGATATGCATTGAAGATGTGCTGCGTCGACCCGAATAAATTGAGATAATGGCTACATACACTCACGCCTTTTTCCCATGGGAGTAGGCAGAAACTACACTACGCCACCTGCTACGATCCTTACATACTGCTTTTGTTTCGTTTGCGTACATACATCTGGTCAAACACGCACGCCGGTTTCCCGACCTTTGTGAAGAACATCACCAAAGAGGTCAGTGTTGATTCTCATCTCATTGCAGCTTTGCCGTATACTGTGAAGGGACCTTTTTGTGTTAAATAGCTGCAGTTTACACGATACTATATACAATACTAAATTCAGTTAGTCGAAACAAATCCACTGCGTTAATATCTCGTTACAAGGTTATCTTATCGATATGGGTTACGACCTATAAGCAGCTAAGTTAAGAGAGTTAAGTATGCATTACAGTAGTAATTTAACTATGTGGTTCAGCGTACTATTGCTATTAGTGCTATGTACTTGTGTCGAGCTGAGTGATGACAACGACGAGCCTGTTTTGTACTATTATGGTCTCGTAAGTAACTCTACAAATCTACATAATCTTTCGAAAAGGAAACTCACTTGACTGTTTGTAAGTGACCTTTAATAGTGATATTGTATGATACGAAGTTAAAAGACAATTACAGAACGAATGCCTCTCTCTATAATGTTAAAGGCTTACCAAAATAAATTAATTATGAACTCCGTCTACCACAACAAAACTGAGCTTTTTAGCGGGTGTCGTAAGATGCAGTTTTGGTACACTCCCTTAAGTATTTTTTGTATTGGTACAGTATGCACGTCATTGTCGATTGCAAAAATCATTATGATATCCGTTTATTAGGAGGAGAGTGAACGCAGCTTGCCGTCATGCAATTCACGACAGGCCTGTTCTGCACTAATACTGCGGTACTGGCGTGCGCCTGCGCTTGTTCGGCTGTGCCGGTGCGCGCGCCGCATGCGCTGCGATATCCGCGCCAACAGCGACAGCCTCGTTGAACTGAACAACCGAGCTCATTTACAGGTAAATATTACTGCTTATAGGTATTTAATACGTAACTTGCTTTTATCACCTATTGCAACATATTTTTAATGTAAGATATTTGGCTTTCAGTTCTGCCAGCCTGTCACGGACTGGCCAGAATGTACCATGAACGACACTGCCCTTAACGTGGTCACGACTTACCAGCGTATGAATCCCGATGAACTAGAAGAAATGCATCACGTGAACATACAGCTTGTGCCACCAAATATAACGTTTAGTTGCCGCTGTCGGAACCCCAACTATTGGAAGCTTACTTCTAATGAGGATACCAATCGTAGATATCGATGTTCGTCACTTCCACTATGCAGAACCGGGGAGTTTTGTGGAAACGTCAACTACGATCTAAATGCTCTGTACCAGTCTTGTCTCTGCCCCAGACACCACATATGTGTGCACAACGGAGGCATAACTCACACGCACATCTCGGAATTGCTTTATGAAGGCAGAGGTTGGAAAGCTTACTGCCAACGCATAGAAGGCGACTACAGTTATGAAGATTATTAACTTACTTGCGCGGGTTGAGCCGCAATATCTTTAGCGATTGTCCGAACTTGTTCGTTGAAATTTTCAGGCCAAAGTTTGCGGCTCACCAAACCGCCTTGCAAAGCTTCAGAGGCATTCAACCGACGCCCAAAAACGATCAAGTCGTTTAACTGCAACAAGTAGTTTAAGTTACATTAAAGTAGAACAGAAAATTAATTTGAAGTGTTTATTTATTAGAATTTTGATTTATCATAAATAATGTTTTCATTTGTATGATAAAAATGACTACACTTACTAGAGGTTGAGACAGGAGTCTGTATGTAGTGAACGCTGATACACCAGGCTCTATCGGCGCCACCGATGCATGTGACTTGGGGCTGATGGCGAAGCTGGCTCGTTCCGAGGCCAGCGCCACGTCACTTAGGCCGATCAGCGCCAGGCCAATGCCGGAACATCGACCACTCATCCCTGAGCATAACAGCTTGCTATGCTGTTCCACTGTTTGTAAGAGGGACCTGTAAATGTTTAAAAGCTTTTATTGTGAAACTTTGGCATAACTATATAGAGGCGCTAAAATCTTCTAAGGCAAAGCTCTCACGTTTATTTACGAGACTGACTGATGAGAGCTACAGTGCATTTAGTTTTTATCATAAACTATCTTCCGCCAGCGGCTTCGCCCGCGTGATTTTTTTATAAATTATAGCCTATGTTACTCAGTGATAATATAGCATTCAACTGGGAGCTGGGGAGTTTGCTGCGCCACTTCTTCTTCCCACCTAAGCACTAGGGAGTGGTGAAGGACGGGCGTTTTTGGGGGACGTGCGTTTTTGGAGGACTGTCTTATGTAATTTTGACGTTCGAAAAGTGATCAGCACTTTTCGAACGTCTCAGCCTAGTTTAAATAAATGACTTTTGAATTTTGAACTGGTGAAAGAATTTTTAAAATCGGTCCAGTAGTATTTGAGTTTATTCACTACAAACAAACAAACAAACAAACAAACATACAAAAATCAAACCTTTTCTCTTAATAATATTAGTTTAGATTTCTCATTAATTAACAAGGTTTCCAATAGAAATAAGTCATCTGTATCAGTTATTCATAGCTTTCTTATCTTTAGGGCGTGGTCCTTTGCAACATAGCTACCAACAAATGCATTTGAATAATATAATTTACCTTGCAGTCTTGTTGGAATCATATAATACAACATTATTATATCATTCTCTTGACATAATTAATTTACTTCTTTAGATATTTTTACAACTTACCTAATAGATTCTGCCATTTCATAAGCAAAATTTGTTGATTTTTCCATGTTATCATCCACCAAAGGCCTTAAGTCTAAATCTGAATATGTAGTCCCACATTCAGATGAGAATAGGGTCACTGATATGTCTTTCCTTAATTCAATCAATTGCAGAGCTTTTTCTAACTCTTTTATTATCTGTCAAGGAAAAAAAAGTACATAATATTCAATTAACTTGAAAAGTTGAAGACTGTATATTCTTGAAATTACATGAAGGTGATACTGATACACTTACCTCAATATTACAGTTGGACCCTGGTTTATGAACACATATTTCAGCTAATCTTTGATCAAAGTTAATGGACAAGTACTTAAAATCTTCACTATTTACAGTTGGTTTTTCATCAGTTTTCATAACTTTTTTTAGCTTTGATGGTTTTTCGGCTTTAGAGTTGTCGCGCTTCCTCTTATTTAAGGCAAGATTTAACTTAGAATTTAGTTTTTCTTTTATAGACATGCAATCATCTTTATTTATAGTGTCTGTCCTAACAGCATCTTTGTGGTCTGACATGAACATCTCAGCTATTGGGCGATTACTGACGATGGTACCCTGCTGGTTCTGGTCATCGGTTTGAGCAACATGTGGAGTTTTACCCGACCCTCCCTGATTGCTTGACTCCACATCACTCAACCGTCGTGGACTCATGCATGAGCTTGAGTAAGAACTCGATGAGTGCCGTCTATAGATAATAGAATCATCAGCACTGTGTGCCTCAAAATCTTCACAAACCGATGGTGATTTGACTGAACTACTCAGGGAGGACCTGTGCTTGCCACCAAGAATTCTTTTAGCTTCTCCTTCTTCATACTTTGATTCTTTTTTCCTTTCTCGAAATTTCATTTCTTTTGAGTCAGGTGTAGAGCTCTGTAATTTTTTTATAAATTCTGCTTTGGTTTTCATGTTCTTTTTACCCTTTGGTGCCTCAGGAGTTAGCTGATATATCATGTTCACAGCTCCTTCATCCATCAATAATTTATCGACCTCAGTCAACCGTTTATTTTGTTTACAATTTTTTGGAGATGGCTTTTTCCATTGCAAATTTTTGGGCAAAGATGATTTGCCACCCATCTGGAAAGATTGCTCAGTCTTAAATTTTTTTGCTGGAGTTATATCTTTTTCCATACTAGATTCTTTGCTCTTAATAACAGTTTTAGTTTTAGTGAAGGTGTCAGGATTATCAGGATCAAATATAACCTTTTTCTTTATAACTCTACCAAGTCTCCGTTGTGGTTGACCTTCATCACTGCTCTTATTTAAAGCTGGAGTTTTCCCTTCATTTGATGAATCAATGGAAGTCCGAACTGATGCTTCCTCTTCTTCTTTAGTGACAACTTCTTGTGGTATCACAACTTCTTCAGTACTTTCTAAGGAGGGTTCACTGTCCTGTAACTTTTTGGACTTATCAGCTTCAGAGGCTTCTTCATCATCCCACTCTTTAACTAGAACATTGACTATATTTTCCTCGGGTTTACCTTCTACTGATTCTTTTTGATCTTGTGAATGTTCTTGTTTGACAACTTTTTCTGTTTTATCACTTTTTGCTATTCTATCACTTTTAGCTGATTTATAGCCTTTTGTTTCTTTTTCAATTTTTACAACTTTATCACCTTTTTTGTTTCTAGAAAATCGATCACGTTTCTTTGGGGTTCTTTTCAATCTTGAAAGCTGTTGCAAAGCTATTTGTGTTTCTAGCATCTTTTTTGAATGTATGTTTGTGTTAAAGTTCGGTGGAAGTATGGTTTCAGGCTGTCCCTCATCATTTCCCTCCAAGATGTCCAATAGTTCCTCTTTATTGAAAACTTCCTGTCTAACGGCACAATTATTATTTTCCACACTATCAGTAACATCCGATGAGCGTAAAGCTTCACTTAATTCAATACTTTGACCAAGTCCACTAAGTAAGTTGTTGGAGTCCTGATCATCAATAATTGTCTCTTCTGTAATAGTTTCAATAACCTCATTATCATTACTTTCAACTAAAATTTCAGTCTGAAAAGTGACTCTGTCTGAGAGTGGTTCAACAATACTGTCTTCAATAGTAGTTTCTTCTAATTGGGTTCCTTCTGTACAACTGTTTTTATCTATGTCCTCTACATCATCTTTCACCGACTCTGCAATAATGGGAGAGGGATCATCAATGGAATCCTTGGTTTCTTCGGCGGTGCTAATGGTTAGACTTGTTGTGTTATCAATTTTAGACACCGCAGATACCGCCGAAGCTTCAAAATTTTCTTGTACCTCATTCTTCACCTCTGCCAATGTTTCGGTTTCACATTTACTGTCTTCGCTGGGTGCTGTGTTACTTTCAACTGCAGCTACTTCTGCAGATTCGGAATCCGCGACACCGTTTGATTTGTGACATACATCCGTTGCTACCGAAGCCACGGCGTTTTCGTCTTTTTCATCAAATATAATTGTTATTTTCATACCATCCGTCGGAGCGTTAAGAAGAGGAGGTTCCTCTACAGCTTCCATTTTGCCAATAACGTCACTAAAATAATGAAAAGGTTTTATTATTGCTTATATTAGGGATAACCTAAATTATGTTGACGAATGCAAACGATAGAGCCATGGAGCCTACACAAAATCAAGTTAAAGATATTTATTTTCAGTTTCACTTCAAGATGATAAACCTATCAACAACAATTACCTAATTTCAAATAAAGATAAATTCAATAATGACAAAGTTTGCTTTGCGTTGCGTCTGTACGTCCATTACATTACGCGCACTAGGGATTGCCCATCGGCAAACGAGAAACAAGTAATAAAATACTCGACTAAAATAAAATAGAACGTGATACTTGTAATCCATATTTACGTATGCATAATTAATGTTATTTGGATACATTGATCTATGGATGAAAAGTGAAACGATTTAAAAAGTAGTTTTTAGATAATATATTATATTATCTAAAAACTACTTTTTAAATCGTTTATCTAACAACAATATCTCAAAAAATAGGAAAATTATGGTCACACATCTAAGATGTCGGTGCCGATTCTCTTGTAGACCGAACTAAACTATCACTAAAATTCCTTACTTTTGGGTATGAGAATTTTAAAGTTATTCTGACAAAACAAATCTCAAAATTTAAAAATAATTTTGACACAACTAAAATCGAATTTGACAATCGCGACTCCACGTTTGGTTTACCATATCCCGTATTTTTTTTTTAGAGCTAGAGGCGCGCAGGGGGTGTAGGCTCGACGTGTTTTTATTTTTTGTATGGAAAATATGGAAAAATTAAACCTACATGTTGAGTGTTAAGAGTTTTTTAAAGAGGGTAGAAATTTTCATTATTTTTGCGATAGGACGCACCATTTTCGAGATATAAGCAAAAGAAAAAATAAATACAGTACTGTTTTTGCACGTGAAGTCGAGATGTTGGTGTGAATTTCAGTTCATGACAACGTATTTTATCCCACACCTTTTTAATCGTGATTAAAATTTGTCAGGTTTAGTCTGGTTTGGTTTTTACAATCAAAATTTTAGGCGAAATACCACAAATACAGAATAGCAAAATTGCCATTTTCACTAAATTAAAAACTCAGTACTATCTTAGTGCTGTCAAACTAAAATATAGTTGAGTTATGTCACTTTAGTCTATTTCAGAATGGGAAATCGTCGTTTGACAGGAATAAACTATTTTTTTTAGATTATTAGTCTAGTTTAGAGGCATTTGTGACAAGATAATCGGCACCAATGTATCATAAAGTTACTGTAAAGATATTCCACAACCTGGATACGATTCCTGGTTACACCCACTTACGACGCAAAAGTAAAATATCAGTTAAAGTATCTTTGCCAGACAAGATAAATCATTATTTGTGTTAATGTTTACTTTGACATAATAGGTAGACAATTTCTATAACCGAATCTTTACCTTATCGTACAGTGCCTTCACAAATGACTTTGTATAAAATACTACTCATTCAGGAGTTAAGAGGTTTTATCCTAAAAGTTGGCAACGTCGCAAATAACTGTCAAATATTGACCTGTTTTGATTCTTATAGCAATATTACTGAATATAAATAAGAAATGCGGCTAACTAGCGAACAAGAATATTAATAATGAATTGCAATTATAACATTGAATTTGATGTTGAACCCATAGGTGTAAAAAACGCGTTTGGAAACTTTCCAAATAGATTTTTTACATCTAAAACTAAACATTCGGTGTTACGATATTAATTATTGCATTTCATAATCAGTATTCTAGTTCACTAGTTAGCCACATTTTTTTATTTCCACACAGTAATATTGCCAAACTGATCAAAACAGTGAAATATTTGACATTTATTTGCGACGTTGCCCACTTCCAGAATAAACGCTCTAAATGAAAAGTCCCATTGTGCGAGAAGGCCACCCTACCTTTAAATGGTCTAGACACACTACAGATCAGTGTTCTTCTTTTGAAGACCTTTCTTTCTGTGCGTCCATTAGTTAGGCAAAAGAAACTACGTCCAACGCTTAGTATGTTTCTATTTGCAAGACAGACAACAGTCCAGATTGATCGGTCCTTGAGGAGGCTATTCACTATTCTGCATTGCACTAATTGCAATCCTATGCATGTCCACCCGGAACGTCGTAATCAGATATATTTCAGTGCCGCGCCACGACACGATCACAATGGGATCACGTGGAATCGTATCCATACAAATATAAAATGTAGCATCACTAAAAGTGTCACTGTCAATCTCAAGCTACTCAAGTGTCAATATTGTTTTGGTGTGGTTTTGTGATTGTGAATTTGTGAACGGGAATTAATTGTAGTTCTTTGCATCAAATTAGATATTAGTTGTTTATATTTTAAGAATGAATATCCTTCCAAAGAAAAGGTACACACTTACGACTTTAAAAAATAATTAATTAACTATATTTTAGCGCTGCTGCCAGAAGAACAAACAATATTTCAATCTGTTATGAGATTATACATTATTGTAATAGTTTTGACGTCTCGTTGGTCTAGTGCTAGCAAGCGCTATTGCTGAGCATCGCCCTGGGTTAGATTTTCGTGTTATCGGGTTTTTCTATGTGGAATTTCTCAATAGTAGGCAGGAGTCTGAATTTGTGCCTGGTTGATGGTAATAGACTCGACCCCTATTACATGGGAGTTAAACGTAACTGGCGAATTGTGGGTGTACTAAAGGTACACCCCTGCCTGACCTATATGGGAATATGGGCGTGATATTATGTTTCTGTGTGTTGTAATGGTTAGGAATTATACCAAAATTCTATTGATTTTTGAGATTATTTTCAATACATCCAAATGTCTTGCTAACCCATGGATTAGCCAAAAGCATCCAGTCTTATCTAATCTAATATTCTTAGTGGAGTTTATAATTTTCTTTTCGAATATTGTGACAACATAATGGTGAGATGAGGTTTCATCAGTGAAGTTTTACTAGACCTTTATAATTATTAATTTTATTATGTTATTGTTTATAGATGGCATGTAAGAACAAAAGAGAACATAGCCAGAGTAAGGAAAGATGAAGCTGAAGCTGCAGAAAAAGAACGGCAGGAAAATTTGAGAGTTGAACAAGCTGACCGTGAGGCACGTCTTAGCGTGCTAAAACACAAAACCAAGCAAAAGTTGCAGGAATATGGCATTAAAGAGCCAGATATACAGCCTACACATCAAGAAACTGTTGAACATATAAACTTATTTGCAAATTTTGAGGATGCTGTAAAAACCACTAATAAGGAACATGACAAGGATATAAAAGAAAAGAAGGAGGAATATGAGAAAAAGATTGGTTACCTGACATATCTTGGCCAAGACACTAATGAGGCTCTTGGTAAAAAGAATTGGTATGAAGTACCACCAGAGACAGCTGGGGCCTCCAGATCAAGCAATATTAAAGATACCTATGACAAGTTAGTCTTGAAAGATCAGGATGGTAAACCTAAAATAAAAGAGCCTGATGAGAAAAATGGAGAAATAAGTTGGAAAAAAAAGCAGATGCTCGATCCAATGAATGCATTTAAACATCTCCATGATAATAGTTACAAAAACAAAAAGAATGCCATACCTAATAGTAAAACAGGGAACCATATTACCATTGATAAAAAACATAAACATAAGAAAAAGAAAGACAAAATAGCTGATAAAGAAAAAAAAATACAAAAATTAAGAGAAGCTCGACTAAAACGTGAGCAACAAGAAAAATATAGGACTGAGTTGTTTTTGAAGGGTCTCCATAAACCTTTAAATACAGTAATTGAAAAATCTACTGTAGTGAAAGCAAAATACAATTCACAGTTCAATCCTGAACTTGCAAGACAAAACTATAAGTAAATGTGCCTACTGGGGCGAGTACTATTGTAGAGCAGCATCATGTTAAAGCTTGAAGTGAACAATATGGAGAAAAGCATTTCAACAAAAATAAAACCATCAAAGTTAAATGAATATAATATATTATGTACCTTTATAAAACAATAGAATCTAATATTATCTTAATAAATGTTAACCAAGTCGTTTTATAACTTACAAGCTCCTCATTGTATAGTTTACTTTTGGAGAGTATGTGTGAGCAATATTAAAGGAAGTTTATCTTCGAGTTTGTCAAAAGGATAATTGAATGTCTCTGTAAATAGTTGCAATATCCTCACAATAGCTGCACCATCATTAGATGATTCTGCATGTTTTATTCTGAAATATAAGAAAAAGTCTTGATTAGATAATTATAAATTATGCAATATGGCCGCGTCCTAGCCGAAAGCGATTGTCGCGAGAGTCCGCGTAACGCGATCGTCGCGATTGTTGCGTTTACATGAATATGATATACTCACGCGGTCAATCTAGTGGCGTATGCACGTACGTCATGATTCATGTAAATAAACGATCCAGCGCTATAATACCGTTCGTTCGGTGAGGACGCAGGGTGTATGATTATGACTAACCCGCGCGTTAACGATATACGATCGCATATTCACCCGACAGTCGCATTCGTTTAGGGACACAGGGTTAGGGCTCAAACATTGTACAATCTTTAAATTGAGTAAATATCCAAAAGCACGTGGAAGTATAACGGAGTATAAGATGTAATAACGACGAATTTATAATCAAGTTACTAACCTCACATATGTGCATAAGGAATCAACAAAGATATCAACATTTTCACTTTTACTTTGGCGTAACAGAGAGTAGATCCCCACTAACAGAGGATAGCCATCTATGTTCTCTCCTGTTCTTCTCGTTATTAAGTCACCTAGAAGGTAAAAAAAAATTAACAAATCTATACTAATATAAAGCTGAAGAGTGTTTGTTTGAACATGCTATTCTCTGGAACTGCCCATCGGATTTGAAAAATTCTTTTTGCATTTTTAGTTCAATTTTTGAGGAAGGTTATATGACATCACGCTACGACCCTTAGGAGCCGAGCAAAATGAATAAAGTCAGAAAAAACGCTATGCGAAAACGAAGTAATACCGCGGCGATGCAACGCGATGGGTCAGGGAATAAAAAATTCCACGCGGACGAAGTCGTTAGTAATGTTATAAAATATATTAAAATATTTTATATTTATATCATGCATATTGTATGCATGTTATAAGTATAAAATATTTTATTAATTGATCCTTCTATTATTATATCCAACTATACCTGTGTCAACGTAAACGTTACGCGTAGTTCGACAATAGGTATTTTCTATTGAAATTCAGAGTAACATGTAAGTATTTCAATTGATAGCGTCAACAAGCAACAATGTTACTTATGACATCATCATGTTGGACTAGCCAGAGCAAAAGGGAAATAAAAAGCGTTCATTTAAACAAATAAGCCCGATTTATTTACTGGTTTCAAACCATAAATAAAAGCACGAATATAAGAACTACGGCAATACATTTATATAATTATATTATTACAATTCTCAGTATTTACATGAGTAATACAAAGCTCCTTACACTTTCACAGTTCAACAACGACTGCCTTGCTAAAATGGCGCTACCACGCAACTATAAAAATCCCCCTCCTTGTCAGACTCAAATAGTCAATTGACATCATAATATCCGTTGGCGCCATTTTAGCATTTTAAACAAATCAAATTACTTTTTAATATAACCAAATACAATTATTGTGTTATTTCAAAAATACTGTAAATATCCAAAAACTACAAAATGTATATAAATAGCTAACATTCGGCCATCCAAAACCTCGTACGTCCTCGTACGGTTAATAAAGTACTGTAGCGGCATCTACATCGCTACATGCGAACTACGCATCAAAGACCTGACGTCACACAACATCCTGACGTCACACAAATCCTGCATCGCGCAATTAGAGTTTACCGCGCGATAAACATATATACAAGCTTCCCGACATCAACCTCTGGGCAGTTGCCCGCCAGACATCACACCCGTCTGGTCAGAGGATCCTCCCTTTTCTATGGGGGATGAGTGAACTTTACACCCTGTTCCTCATACCCCTAAAGTACTATTAAAATTGACAGTAGGTAGGTTAACAATAAAATACAAATTCAACAGTAGAATGAATTTGTATTACAATTTTAGATCTTTAATTTAGTGAGTTTTAAATATTTAATTGATCATATGTTCTTTTTTAGGTACGTACATTACATATTTAGTATTCTTCCCTTACGTAGTAGGTACAAACTTTTCATTAATATTGGAAATTGAATATAATATATTTCTTCTTTAATTCGTAAATCACACATCAAATGTCCTCATTATTTTATAATGCATGTTTATCCAATCTATGGCCTGAATACCAGTGGCAACAGGCCCCATTATGTCCTGAATACCCCTGGCAACAGGCTCCACTATGTCCTGAATACCAGTGGCAACAGGCCCCACTATGTCCTGAATACCAATGGCAACAGGCCCCACTATGTCCTGAATACCCCTGGCAACAGGCCCCATTTCGTCCTTAATACCAATGGCAACAGGCCCCATTTCGTCCTGAATACCAGTGGCAACAGGCCCCACTATGTCCTGAATACCCCTGGCAACAGGCTCCACTATGTCCTGAATACCAGTGGCAACAGGCCCCACTATGTCCTGAATACCAATGGCAACAGGCCCCACTATGTTCTGAATACCCCTGGCAACAGGCCCCATTTCGTCCTGAATACCAATGGCAACAGGCCCCATTTCGTCCTGAATACCAGTGGCAACAGGCCCCATTATGTCCTGAATACCAGTGGCAACAGGCCCCACAAAATTCACAACAACAAAAAAAATACCTGTAATAAATACAAATTATTAAAACAAATATTATCAATAATTAGTTTCCTTTACCATCAGTACCGTCGTATTAACGTCATTAATATTGTAACAAATACAATCAATTATCATTGATATTTCAAAGATCGATCACCACCACATAGCTGCATATCTACTACCAAAGAGACCTAAATAATCTATTCTGGGTCAGTACTTTCATCCTTCCCCTAGCAATAAGCTTGTCTTTATGTAACGTAATCGGGAAAACACCCCAAGAATTTAGCACTATTTCCCCTGTCTTGAATACGAAATAACCCTGTTAAAACTGAGAACATAGAATCAGCTTTAATCCTAAAACTTCCATCAATAAATAGTGCTCCATCACAACTAGGTTCCGTGTAAACGTCAACAGTTGTAATTCCAGAAAAGATCGTATCACATCATCATAGTACACTCGCTACCTAGATCTACAAATAATTCAAATGGAACATTATTAATTAATGTGACTTTATAGTATTAATCATTTGTTTTCCACAAACTAGAGACAAGCATGCCATTCTTTTCAGCCGCTGGAAGTTTAGTAAAACAATGATCTGTTTCATGCCCAAATCTGTTGCATCTAGTACATTTTTTGACAGGTTGTGAGCACTGTTCAATATGATGGCCCTCTTGTTTACAGTTGAAACAACGTTGAGTTTTATTAAGGACACGCGATTGAGAATCCTGTTTACCGACAGTTTCTCTGGTGGTAGTAATTGTTTTACGGTCACCAGGTTTTACGTTTTTAGAATTTCGTAAATATGTAAGTAATTTATCGGGGTTATTGAATTGTACTGCTTCTGCCCCTAATCGTACCGAACGATCGTCAATCCCATGTAAGATGCAATCTACTGCTCTCCTACCTACTATACCGCACCTATTGATTAAACTATTTTATCATAGTAATAATTTTCTAAAAAGTCTCCGAAACGACCTCGTTTGAAAAGCATATCGCTAAGCATCTGTCCGTAGTTTTCATCGGAAGGGAAAGCTGAGCGTAGTTTATCCTGCCATTCTTCCCATGTAAAAAGTACAGATGGTAAACCTTCGTACCAACGCTGAGCTACCCCACGCAATTTCGGAAGAGCAAAATGAACAATTTGCTTTCCGGACCACCCATAAATAGAAGCGCACTCGTTAACTTTATGTAGCCACATGGACATAGTTTGTTCTTTCT
The DNA here is from genome assembly GCA_947364205.1 of Agrochola lota. Taxonomy (NCBI): domain Eukaryota; kingdom Metazoa; phylum Arthropoda; class Insecta; order Lepidoptera; family Noctuidae; genus Agrochola; species Agrochola lota. The sequence continues at coordinate 12,031,649 of OX376236.1, forward strand.
TTGCCGGATCAAATTCTGGTACAGCATTATTAAGATTCCCTAATTTATGCATAGGATCTTCTGCTTTCAAAGACGTTAAAACTTGTAGAAGTTGCGACATGCTAACATTATTAGTGAACGACTCACCGACATCGTGCGGCTGCTGATTGTTGTTGTCAAACTGGTGCGTGGCTGCATTCGGTCTCGACCTGCATGTTCCATTCCTGGGACGGCTGCAGGATCGGCACCTGGGCCGGCAAGCATCGCGGTGTCTATCGCAGCATCGCGAGGTGCACCTCCCCAGTATCACGGAACGTTGGCTGCAATCGCTCACCGGCGACAGCGACTCGCTGATACGCTGATGTGAGCGGCGACAGCTCCGACTTCTGTGCCGCTGTCTTCGATGAACTTCTCTGGCATCCGCACGGCTCCGGCAGCGGGACGAACGGCTGAAACTGTGTCTTCTTTCCCGATTGCATGAGCGCCTCTCAGACCTTCGTTGAGGTGTCGTCACAGCACGGCCACCCGAAGGTAACACCCGGCTCCGCGATCTTCGTGCACTCCTGTCACGTTCTACGGCGTGAGATTGCTCACAAGGCGACAATTGGTGCACGTTTTCCATTTTTAAAACTTTCACAGTTCAACAACGACTGCCTTGCTAAAATGGCGCTACCACGCAACTATAAAAATCCCCCTCCTTGTCAGACTCAAATAGTCAATTGACATCATAATATCCGTTGGCGCCATTTTAGCATTTTAAACAAATCAAATTACTTTTTAATATAACCAAATACAATTATTGTGTTATTTCAAAAATACTGTAAATATCCAAAAACTACAAAATGTATATAAATAGCTAACAATCATAGCTCGAGAATTCACATCTTCAACTAGTTAGGTATTTTTATATAGAGATAAACAAACAGTTTTTTAAGTAAATAACGAGCATATTGCGGAATAACCACCACGGCGGAATGATGGTATTACCATCACGAGGATTTGGCGGAAATACCAAGTCGTAGATCATAATGATATAATTAAAATGGCGTGGATATGGTAGAATTACCATACTTAAAAAGTGTATTTCGAAATCACCAAAGCCGCAATAGCGCAATTATCATTAAAATATAAGTACCTGTTGTATAACATAGTTGCATTCTCGGTAATTGTGAAATTAACAGTGCAACGAGAATGCGCCCCATATCAGCATTCAACAACTCCTGCGCATGTTTCACGTAGATTTTATCGTACGGTTCATAGATCCCACATCTCACCAAATACTCTTCCAGGTTTTGCATAAGTAACGACGATACCTTTGGTTGTGTTTCAGCATGTGTTGATATCTTCAATTCGTTCATTATAGACCTGAAAGTTCAATTTCATCAATAATTACGTATGTGGTTTCATGTCACTAACATGTTTTCTAGCATAACGGGAATCCTGAATTTATTTAGCTAACTTTGGGTCCCTTTACTGCTGTCTTTGAAAAAAATCAACTTAAACACATGTAGGTACTGAAAAATCTCAATCTCACTTACTCATTCATGGTCCTTATTGATGCTTCCAATTGCGCAGAGTCAAATTTGCAACTAGTATTCAACTGATAAGCAATATGCCTTCTTATAATCTGCAAGGTACCTATCAAAACCAACGCATCTGATAGTTGCTGGAATGTTTTATATCCTTTAGTAACAACCTGATCCATATGTTTAATATCAGCACTCATATTCCCCAAAAGCATCTTGTCTTGTCTAAATATATCTTGTACATTTTGCATTTGGTTTTTGACCATAAAACCATACAAGGTATCTAACCCATGAAGACCCACTACTCCAATAGCATCATTTAATTTTCCGAACGTTTTGTTATTCAATATTTCATTTTGAGATTTTACGTCGTACCAGGCTGCGCATATGTTAACATATGTACAGATTCTGAAACACAAAAACAATTTTAGTATATTTTTCATTAGAATTTAATATACATACTTAGTGAAATATACGAACCTCGCGTCTACTAAATGCGGTATTTGCCTAGCTAGACTCCCCATGAAGCCAGCTGAGGGACTATACAATGTGACTCCTTTCCGAAAACTAATCTCCTTGACAACACTCTCATTAATTATCGCTGTTATCTAAAAAAATAAGAAATTAGGTGAGTCCTAGCTACTACAATATGAAATTAGCTACACTAGCTACTATAATGAATACCATTGTCACGACGCAATGTAAGACGTTGCAAGATCATTTCAAATGTATGTTATCTATGTACCATAAAAGAAGTTTATATCTAACCAGTTTCAAAACAAAATCCCATGAACACGATGACCACATCTGATATCGGCCCGGCTCTATAGCCGCCGAGCGCTGCGAGCAAGAACAGTCCTTGCGGTGGTTAGATATGAATTTCTTCGATGGTACTAATATGTGGGTCAAATTGATGGCACCTGATTTTTTGCAATGAGCATGTACACATACCTGTTTTTTCCAAATTCTCAAACCATGGATGTTTATATAATCCTGAATATATTCTAGAGATCGTCTGTAGCCATCCATGCTTTCAGCCAGCTTCTGCAGTCGCGACATCAAATTACTAGCAGTTGGTTGGTACTTTTTCCCTTGAGGTTCTAAAAATTCTACAAACTTCTTGCTGATATGTCTGTCTAACTCTTTTAGTAATCCGTCTTCTAACAATTCCGCAGGGTCTACTCTTATTACACCTACTAATGTAGACCGCATGTCCAAAATTCCTAAACATAATAGATTTTTTAATTACAAAGTGCTTTAGGTATGTTCTATTCCAATAAGAGCCACGTATGTACAAACCTGTTGTGAATGTGGACGCAGAATGAGTTAGTCTGGCAACTTCCATTCTGTCTTCTAACTGTGCATAATCCCTTAATCTTTCCTTTTCCAACCTAGTTGGCACTTCTTTTATTGCCCAAGTTTGCAAGTCAATAATTTTTTCCACAATATTAAAAACCATTTCTGGAATTATTTGCAATACTTTTTGAATATATTTAATCAGCTCATTACTGAAATATTGTGATACTGACACCAAATCATCACTGTGAGCTTGATTTATCCTCAGCAGTGGTATCTCCATTGCACTAGCGAGCTTTAGGAAAAGTGCTCTAAGTCTGCTGGTAACAGCTGGGTTCTCCTTAATGCTATCTTGCATATGCTTTGTGTACAAATCTATTGTGCACCAAGCGTAGCTGACGTCTGCGATCGTTTCCAAAGTAACCAAGGAATCTTCTTTCAAGGAAGCTGCTCTCAAAAGATTTTTCAAAGCATCTTTACTATCACATAGATATTGAACAATTGTTGAAGTGCTTTTTATGCCATGAAACTCTTCAACTTCATCTAAAGCTTGTAGTAGCTGGGTTACTTTTTTAATTGATTTTGATGAACTTGGTTCACCTAGAGATGCTATTTGTTTGGAAATGTTATCAAACCAAAGTTTTAGTTGTTCATTTTCTTGTATTTTCGCGACAGGTTTTGCTCCAGAAAAAAGCTCAGATAAACTGTCCACAGCTTCAATAGCGAGAGATTTATTCATATTCCATGAAGAATCTCTATTATCAAGCAGTTTGTTTAATATCTCTCTGACTCTTAATTCTAGCTCTGCTGTACTTATCAACAGTTCCAAAATTTTCAATGGTTCATAATTGGATTCCTTCAATACCAGATCTTTAAGCTGTTTACTCTTTTTATTGTTGTCATAAAATGTCACATCAGTGTTGTGTAGAAGAAGCCACCTCAAAACTAGATTGGAGTTTAACAAAAGATTTAAGATTTTGCTTATATTATCCAATACAAAATCATCAGTAAGTGTTCCTTCTTTTAGTAGTTGGTGAGTTTTAGTTGTCAGCATTGGTACTGATCCACCTCTTTTAGCAAATATCTCTTTGATCATCTTGCCATTACATGTATTGATGAGAGCAGATTTGGCTGCCTTGAAATTTTCCCAATAATCAATCATGTTCATAGTAACACCCATGTAAACTGGTATGACCCAGTTACTGGGAAAAAACTTATCCACAATTTCCCTCATTTTGGATATATCTACATGGAGATAATGTGGTGTAAAGAACAAACAGATAACAAGCATACTGGCCTGTGTGCCCAATGCTGATGCTTGATGCTCTGGAATTGTGTAAACTGCCAGTTGATTGTAAATATCTTCTGATCGTAGTTTTCCAACAACTTTCTCAACAAATTCAGGACGAATGTAGACACGGCTGAAACATTAATTTAAAGTTAGTAAGTTAGTAAATTGTAAATATTATATTCAAATTGATTGAAAATTAATCCAGAAATCAATGTTCACCTAAAGTATTCCACGGGATAATCAGCCGGTCTTCTTCCATTATGTTGATCATAACCAGTATCTCTTAGAAGTTTGCACACATCATCAATGTTCGATTGTGATTGGCTTGTACTGTAGCGATAAAATGCTACAAGAAGTCTTTCCCTCATTGGACCCGGAATATAAAGGTCACATAACAGAAGCATTGCTCCATACAAGTATAAACTCTCACACTGAAAGTTTAAGAATTTAGTTTGAAAGCATAAACTGATTGAATGCCGTAATTACAGAAACAATTAAAAAGCCATTGTATACAAAGGGTTAAAAGTAGTCCTCCAATTGAACTTCTATTGTCCATAGGCCTTAGCTGTATCTTGGTAGCACTACCTCAGATATACAATTATACATACAAATATAAACTCACACCCTAGATTTATGTGTTTTTTTTTTTTGTTGAAACTAAAGAAAAGTGGTACTTACCAAAAGCTGCTTACCTTCTACATCTTTTAGTACTGTTTCAATATTTTGCTGGATGAAGGTATTATCATTTAACTGCTCCACAAATGAGTTCAAATCAATAACATATTGATAAATATTCTCAAAAAGCAAATAAAATCTATTTATTATTTCCAAGTATTTCTCTTTTAACTCATCATCCAAATCCTGCAGTTTCTGAAAACAATTTTATTCATTTAAGAGTGCAGATTCACAAAAACTTGTACCCAACCAAAGTAGTGGTGTAGCTTTTTTTAAAATTATGTTATTACACTTATCAGTAAAAAATGCTTATTTTCTAAATTACTTGCAGTGGGACTGTTAGCGGCATTTATAGTTCTTTTCTTAGGTAAATAGCTATAAAGCATACTTACTGGGTTAGCATTAATTTTCTTTTCTTGAGCATCTGATACTTTAAAATAACTGAAATCCACAATGATATCCTGGTATTTTTGAAGAGCTTCTCTATTCTCTAATCTGTAAAGTTTCCATTATTTATTTCAATATTGAGACTTGCAAAACTATAATTGTGCAATTACAGTGTAAACTCTATATAGCGACACTGAAGGGACTGTGCATTTTATGGCGTTATAGAGAGTTGTCGTTAAATGGAGAGAAGAAACATCAGAATTAGAAAAAGAAAAAGTTTATTTCCGACTATTGTTAGTAGTTATGTGCATAAAAAAGAATGTTATATGAACGCTATTGCGTAGTCTGTTATTTTTGTCTGACGTCTTTTGCTGCACCAGTAATTTTGTTGTATTTTTTTACTTATTTTATTCATATCTAGCAATATTGAGGCATCTTGGTTATAAAGGAAGTATTTTTCCAATAATTTAGCTGCTTCCAGAGCTTCTTTAATGCTCGGCGGAGGCTCAGGCTCATCCGTCTCATCTTCTTCATAAACAAAAGTAAACAAAAGAACGAATTTCTTAGAAAGTTCGGTATGCATGATGCCGACAGTCGAGTTTATTGCGGGCTAGGATAATAAAGCGACAATAGATCGTACACAGCTGCGCAGTTTTTACTAATTTTAGCAACTTAAAAGGTACTTTTTATTACTCAATTGTTGTCGTTATTGAGAGTGGGTGTAATGCTATGTAGAGTGAAACATTGTATGAAAGACAAGCTAAACCAACCAAAGCCAATTGATTTCGACGCTTAAGGGAGTTTGTCGTTAAATAGAGTGACGTTACATGGAGTTTACACTGTAGTTACTATTTTTAGTTTACTGAGAATCAAACAACACTGTGGTAAATAAATGTAATGGACTTACAGATAAGCAGTAGGTTTATGATCTTTTAGCCTTAATATCTCAGCAACTATGGCATTTCCATGAGACACTAGTTTTAATAAGTTCTGAGCACAAAGATTATCTTCCGACATAAACACTTTCATCGTTTTTAATCAATTACAAGCTTCGTTGAAACTATTGTGTACAGACACAACACAAAGCAACAACTTTATTGACAGCTGATGATAACTGAAGTGTGCTGCAATGATGAAAAAATACAAAAGCTGTTACATAGTGGAAATCAACAAGTTAGTAAGGCTTCATCATTTTAAAACATGTGCTCCACTGTACTTCAACACCCGCGCGTGCGAAGCTTCACAATTTTACAGCGTGTAGATCATATCATATAAAACACTTTCCCAAAATTTCACACCGCGCAAATGCCTAGTTTTTGAGAAAAAAAATCCTAAAGTTTCAGAAATGTTAACTAATTTACGTATATTGACATAATAAAATTATCATTTTACCACAGTTATTTTTTGTCTTTAAATTGTAAGTTTTTTAGTTTCATTCATTTTTAAATTGCTGTTACCGCAATGAACATATGAAGTCAATAATATAGTTATATAATTTAAAAAAAAAGTTTTACGTAATCTTTTATAAAAAATATATGTAACGGAACGTAATCGAATGTAAGTGAAGGTTACGTTTGACAGTTGTCATTCATCGTATGTACACACAGTCGAGAGCGTCTAACGTACTCCTATTTGCAACAACGATTGATTGATACCATGGCGACCCCGAAGTCCCCGTCATCTCCCGATCCCGAAGTATTAAGTGTCGTGCAAGTGTAAAAAGGTAATGAGAACTTAGGATGTAAGAGCGATTCAAGTGAGCTCGGTACTTGGGGCACCCCGACACGGACAGGTTAGGTTAGAAGATCTATCCCCTTCGTGGTTATTTATATTTAAACCACCCAGAAATAGGAGCCCCGCAAAGCGGGGCTCCGTCGACTACGCCTTACTAAGAAAATATTGAAAATGTCCTTGACCTCAGGGCTTGTTACAAGGTAATATTCCAAGATTTGAGCATATTTTGGTTTGACCTTGACTTTTGTGGTATATGACCTTGACTTATGGGCTGTTGACCTTGACCTCGAAGATGTCATTGAACTTAGTATTGCTCGGAAACATATTTAGACCCCCCACGTGATTTTCCCCACCCTTAATACTCCCACTATCCCACCAATCCCGAAAGAAAATGGCGATTTTTTTCTCGGCACCTATGGTTTTGCGCACTTAGGGGTTTTTAATAATACACTAAAAAGGTTCTATTCTACCCAAAAAAAAATACCTACTATAAAAAAGCGCCGGGTGTTAAAGTACAGTAGTTCCAAATATATGGTTTACGGTGGAACAAGACTTTAAATCACCGCTACGATAATACAGTAGTAAAAGTAGTACTCTGTGGATATTGTGGCTAATAGTGTTCTGTGCTCTCATCACAGAACATATTATACTTTACGAGGCTCTCAGTCTCTCACAGACTACCAGATACTACACACTGTGATAACTAGAAAAACGTAAATTTTTCTATCGCCTTGGCAATTTGCATCGTCAAAACATGCAATACACAGACTAAGTAGTAATATGCAATACTTTGACAGCAGAAAGTTACATGCTCCGTGGACAGCATTGAGTATTTTTTTTTATAATTTTTATTCCTGACCATAGATACAAGTCTTTCAATCGTATACTTAGGTGGGTATTACACTAACCTTGATCAAAGCTACAATGAAATTGTAAAATAGACGATATTATGGGTAATTTGTGAGCTTTGTAGATAGGTATATGATATAATAATGATAGTGTCTTAACACCCTGAGGGGATATACCCTGTGATATGTATATTTTACAATGTCATTATATCTTTGATCATGGATATGATAGTGTAATACCGCCTTAAAGTTGGTTTTAACTTATCTTCACAGATAGGGTTGCAATCTTTCTTATCAAATATAGTATTTCACCAAATTTTTGTTTTTTTAGAAGTGTAGTATTTCGGGCATACCTATAACAGGATATTATATTATTTAGTAGGGTTGACAATCCTTATCACAGACCACAGAGGCCACAAACTTCGTGCGGGTGCCTGTCTACGGTGTTGTACAGTCAGTCCTTTCCATAGACATATAAAATATAATTATCTCAATGGTCATTTCACTGTATTTTCACCCCCGGTTTTTGCATCACTGTCTAAATCACAGTGATCTTTATCCGCCTTGCAATAAGGTTGCTATTAGGTTGCTGCCACTGACAATTCTGTCAATGCCAGAATGATCTTTATTTCGACATGGATAAGGTTGCTGTTCGGTTGCTGCTCTCAGAGGTAAAATAACTGAAAGGACTGACAGTAGTGACAGTTCAATCGCAGTTCGCTGAAGTTTCATTCGTTGTAGCAGTTCATTCTGTCTAATCTATGATCAGTACCACAGACAGAGCATGTAACTTTAATCAGTACGACAGTACAGTGGTGTGTTCCGCTGATTGTGGTGGTCATGTAATTTTAAGTTGTTAAATAATATATTTTCAAGGGAAACTTAACGGGGGCAGGGTCAAAGTGCGATGAATCTCGATTGATGTTTATATTCATTTGAGTGGTTTGCAGTTCATATTTAGTAAAAATGGCACCCTCATTATTCAGTTACGAAACTCTAGTGCATGCTATTGCAGGAGCTACGGTACGTACTTATTATCTGATAATGACTAATTTTTTAAACGCATGACTTGGAAATGGAAATAATCTATAATTTAATTAAAACAGTGTGTAGATATCCTTAGAACATGCGGAATATTAATTCCTTTTATCGATTATTTCAGGGCAGCGTAGTCGGGATGGCTGTTTTTTACCCATTGGACACATTAAGATCAAGAATACAAGGTAATTCAATCAATTACAAATAGCTATAAAAAATAATGAAATTACCATTTTATCTCTCATAAAATGTAGTGTAGTAAATAAATCTATTCAAGTACCTTTAATACTATAAAAGTTCCCATAAAAGAATGTTGTGTTTCCAGATAACCGGAAATTCTGATTTTATTCAAGTTTTCCTGTATAGCAGAATGAAATGAAGGATACTTCCCTAGTGGCGCTGCTTAGTTTTCGTTGAGACATTAATGTCTTGTACTTTCTTTAGTACCCCCTGTACATTGTTTCATAAACTTGAAAAAAAAAAAAAAAATTGCATTGCTGATTTTCCACCGATCACCGTAACTTTAAACCTTGACCATTTTTTTTTTCTTAACTGACTTCTAAAAATGAGGAGGTTATCAATTCGGGTGTATAATTTTTTTTTACCGACTCCTAAAAATAGAGGAGCTTAGCAATTCGGATATTTATATTTTTGTTTATGTATGTTCGGGCATTACTCCGTCATATATAATACGGATTTGCAAAATTCTTTTGTTTGTTTGAAAGGTTATGCTATCGAGGTGGTCCCATATAATTTGCTTGGGTACTTTTTGAGTTAGCTTCAATAATACGTATTTTTCCCATAGTCTTTATGAATGATGTTGTAATAACTTCCTGTCACTGTTATTTACAAAGCAGGTAATGGTATTCGAATTTGTTTGGCAACACAACTTATAAGTGAGTTTTTTTTTAAAGTTTATATTTTAATTCCATCTTCAAGCCAAAACTTAAACACACCTTAGTAATATAAAGTGTGGTAAACTTTGATGACATCGTGTTTATTACACGAATGTAGTAGGTATTCAAATCTGCAGCTCCATGGAAAATACTCCTAAAACTAATTTAAATTAGCTACTTTTAAATGATGTGGGACAACACAGGCTAAAGATAAAAAAATTATGATTACAAATCAAACATCGGACTATACGCCTTGATAAAATACCTCAACAAATTCGTCAGAAATTAAATCATTACAGTAAATACATTTAGGTATGTGGACCAGTAAATAGTAACTGTTCGTACGGTTATTTCGTTTCGTTGTCTTATTCGTCGGCAGTCTACACTAGGTTTGGCATTTTCTTTCCCTAAACCATTTCTAACTACCAATGCTTTACCGTGATATACCTGTGGTATTCACATTTGCAATAAATAGCCACTCCATTATTGTGGGTTTTTCTTGGTTTTTTGGTTTGTTCATTCTATTAATCTTCTATCCACGCAGTTCGGCACCTAGGTGAATTTCCAACTATTCGGAAATCCCTTTTATTTTATTACGCAAAACTAGCTTTCGCAGCAGAGACGGTCGGTGTCAATTTTTACATCCATATGGAACAACAGATAAGTCCCCATTGTCCTCTACCAAGTAAAAAGCAGAACTGGCGCGGCGCCGATACGCTATTATTTCACAAGATGGTGTTTGAATTTCTAGGTTTTTCTTGTTTACCTTTGATCCTGAATTTTAAACCAACTAACACTAACGTAAGTATTACTATTTTGTTTGCAGTTGAAGATTCCAACAAACTACAAGGATCAGCATTTGAGCTCCTGTTGAAGTTGGCGAGTGAAGAAGGGTTGGAGTCTTTGTACCGTGGTTTGGCACCTGTGTTACAGTCACTCTCTGTTTCTAATTTTGTATATTTTTATACATTCCATGGTTTGCGAAAAATGCAGAACAAAGAAACGTCTGCATTAAAAGACTTGATGTTTGGTTTAATTGCTGGCAGTATAAACGTTCTTCTTACGTCACCCTTATGGGTTGTTAACACTAGAATGAAGCTGGAAAAGACGTCCTACAATAGCTTGATAGAAGGACTTCTAGATCTCTTTAACAAGGAAGGAGCTAAGGGGCTATGGTCTGGAACAGTGCCCTCTTTATTGCTGGTCTCAAATCCAGCAATTCAGTTTATGGTTTATGAAGCTTTAAAAAGGCATCTAGTGTCAAAGGGTCTGTTTGATACCTTTTCAGCATTTCTTGTAGGTGCTGTTGCAAAAGCAGTAGCCACAACACTGACTTATCCACTTCAATTGGTGCAATCAAGGCTTCGCGCTGGTGCCAGTTTAAAACCTTTGTTTAGAGATGTGAAATCTAAGCCCTTACTAGCATTCCGTGGATTAGAAGCTAAATTAATGCAAACAATCATGACAGCTGCTCTTATGTTTATAATTTACGAAAAGCTTGTCCGACTAGTACTAACGATCATGAGAGTAAGAATGGCTAGACATTGAAACGTTCACTGAGATCATAATACGGGAATTTAATTTAACAAACACATCAAGCAATGCAAAACCAGTTTTGGTAGTTTATTGCAAAGTTACGAAAACACAAGGTCGCGTATTTAGTCAACACTGTATGGGATTTAAAAATACACCAATCAAGGTTAATAAACCTAAACCGTTATTTTTGTGTTCTTAATCCAAATTGACAATTAATAACATAAAATTCTAAGGTCAGTTTTTGTATTAAGAACTACGTCCGGAATAAAGTTCAGAATGGCTCGAAGGTTTGGTGCTTGGGCTAAAGTTAGAACTCGTTTTGTAATGAGACGGACATGACATAGAAGAGTGTATAATGATTGATTTGTTATTAAAAACAAAACTTATTCGTCAATCGGTTAATTGGATGGTCAAGATTTGCCAAACTACTTACATGTGCAAAATTTGCTTACGCAAATAGCAGTAACTTATGAAATACTATATTTGGCGATTTATAATTTTTTCACAAATTAAACACATTATAATGTAGCGCTAATGTAGGTACACATGATTACCATGTATGTAGGTACCTAAGTATTAATACGTAGATCGAGCGACCTTGACTGCCTTGCATCAGTGTGTTATGTCGAGGTTATTAGAAAAACCATTTGTATGTATAAATTCAAATTAAAAAAGAAGTAACGATATCATCAAAGTCCCCTAAAATGAACGATGCAATCAGAAAAGGTCACAAAAAGGTTTGAAGGAGATTGATTGTAAAATATTTTGTGCTCTCTATCTAGGATTTTTTTTTTCGTATGTAGTGTGGAATATACTATAAAAAAAATTGCCTACAGCATCAATGGACAAGTATGGTATATAGGTACATTATATAATGCTCTAAGCGCCTTTGTAAGCTTCTACTATTGCACCGACGTGACGCTATCGCACCATGTTCACAATACCGCGCGTTTGTTGCACTTTCATGTATACCTACTTGACTCAGTAAAAAAAAAAAACAATAAAAGTTGTGGACTGAAACGCTTATCACGAATAACGATCATATTGGTATTTTACGAACGTTTGACCGTATCCGTGTCCAAATATTGTATTTATTTAAGCAGTTGAACAGAGGTGTGAACGAAAACATGGCTTTAGAGGCAATTTCCTAGTTCAATAAACCATACATCACTTACGTCACCTTGTGACGTAATGATGATTTTTGGTCAGTAAATAACCATGTTTAATGGTTTAAGATATTAGGTTAAGATGGTTTTAAAGGAGGTGACGGAGTAAAACGTTTTGTATTTATTGTTTTGTTAATAAAACGAGTTTTTAATAAAAAGCGCTTTTTATTTAATTAATATTTTATTATAATTAATAATCATTACACTAGTTTACAGCATGATCCAATCGAGCCAGCTTCATATCTTCGGAAATCCTTATCACAACTTTAGTGTACTCCTTTACAAGGTCGTCTAAATCATTGTAAACCTGAAACATAACGATAAAATTTTTGTTGTAAAATTAAAAAAAACCGGCCAAGTGCGAGTCACATTCGCACACAAAAGATTCCATACCATTGTACAATACAGTGTAAACTCTATATAGCGACACTGAAGGGACTGTGCATTTTATGGCGTTATAGAGAGTTGTCGTTAAATGGAGAGAAGAAACCATGATAGTACAGCTTGATCCAAATCTTCGTATATAGGTTTCTTTAATTTTTTGGAAGATTTTCCCTCGCCTTCAGCGTGGAGGATTTTTTCTTTGCTTTTCCATATTGTGGACACGGTAGAGCGACTAAATCCAAAGCGTTTGCCAACATCACTTATCTTCTCTCCCGTTTCTATTGCGCGTATCAGTAAAACTTTTTCGTCAATACACAGTAATTTTCTTTTATTAGCCATGTTTACAGTTTGAAAGTTTGTGAGCAACTAAGAATATGATAAGGTATAGATAATCCATGACTCCTACTTATGAGTCATGGTCAACAACAGTCTACACGTACAAGCAATCCCAAATTGTAAACAAAAGAACGAATTTCTTAGAAAGTTCGGTATGCATGATGCCGACAGTCGAGTTTATTGCGGGCTAGGATAATAAAGCGACAATAGATCGTACACAGCTGCGCAGTTTTTACTAATTTTAGCAACTTAAAAGGTACTTTTTATTACTCAATTGTTGTCGTTATTGAGAGTGGGTGTAATGCTATGTAGAGTGAAACATTGTATGAAAGACAAGCTAAACCAACCAAAGCCAATTGATTTCGACGCTTAAGGGAGTTTGTCGTTAAATAGAGTGACGTTACATGGAGTTTACACTGTTTAGTCAAAAATGGAAAAAGAAAACACGTTTCCTGTATGAAAAATTTAATAAAGTTGGTCATTAAAGGGGGTCCTTTCTTTATCCTTTAATTACCAACTTTATTTAATTTTTATTATTTGTTGTTATAGCAGTAATGTAAATACACAATCTGATAAAAATTTCAACTGGCTACCTATTACGGATCATAAAATACAGGCCGCTGGCAGACAGACGGGTGGACAGCGGAGGCTTAGTAATAGGGTTCTCTTTGGCATCCTTCGGGTACGCAACCCTAAAAAACGATTTCTTTATAACATTATAAAAAAACCAAAACAAAACAATGTCGCATCATATAATTATGTGATGCGGCATTGTTTTGAGGCCGACCTACTTATCATTCAATGGTGACGCATATAGCTGGATAAATAATGCTCGTGCATGAATTAAAAGCTACCGTTATGCGTGAACTAAAAACGGGTCTCATATACAAAATAGGGTCATAGTTTATGAGTACACGTAACTAGACTAAAGGAAATGACCCGAAGTGGTAAACACAATAGTCACAACACAATATGTGCAGTAACTTGCAAATGTTTTATAGTACGGTATTACCGAGTTTTGAGATACTTATATCGAGCCGTAGACTGCAATGGCTTACATAGCCTTGAACTTTCAGAAAACTGCACGTCAGTGACGTCACGACTTGAACTACGAAAACCGCCCTTACTGCTCCAACATTAAGACGCTGACAATGTCAAATTGTTACCATGGACGTGCGGTTGACTGTACCATGTTTGAAATGATGTACAGACTCAAGCTTGACATACAGAAAATCGGGGTTTCTGAAAGCCTGTCTTTTTTTTTTTTTTGGGGTTGGGAAATCTTCAAGTGACTTCTCCCGCTCTGGGCGGAGCGAGAGGGCGTGTCAGACTTTTACTGACTAAAACCCACCCGTGTTCCTTCCGTTGCCCGTTTGTCGGGCCCGCGATATCCCTTTCGGACAAACCCGCAACCCCAGCAGGCATTGGTACTTACGGACCCCGTCAGTTGGTGCTGATATCTCTTTGAGGCGCGCGTGGAACACAACGCGCCGTCGAACAGGGCCTGGTCCTTATCGGACGACGAGCTACCCATTGCTCACCGTCCGCAAGCCCGCGCCTTCGGTGGCCGGAAGTCAGCTCGTGACTCCCGATGTCCGGGGCGGAGGGCGTACAGCTTACATCTACCTCGCGCGCTCCGCCTCCTTCGCGAGCATAACTGCTTTGCAGAAGGAGGTGACGGCCTCCCATGCACTCTCGCTCCGAACCATTGAAAGCCTGTCCTAACACGTTGAACGCCGCTTCAATTTTTCAGTATTTCTGTTCGGGCCGTGGGGGACACCGTGTGGCCGCGAGTCAGAGGCGATTTTAAGCATCTCTAACCGGGCACAGATATGAAGCTAATATGTATTTGAAGTGACCCCAACAAAAAATACGTGTTCTATTTTTTTAATAATCTACCAGATGGACAATTTTTTTTTTGTCAACATCCCTAATGAATAGCTATTCTCACCTGCTGCACATAAGGGTCGGCGGTGTGCTGCGCTAGCTCCGCTAGCAGCAGGTCTGCGAGGGCGAGCGGCGCGGCGCGCGGAGCTGCCGGCGAGTGCGGCAGCAGCACGTGCAGCGCGCGCCGTAACGCGGCGCAGCACAGCACGGCCGCCTCGGCCGCGCGCCCGCCGCTCAGCAGAGCGCGCACGCAGCCTGCGCCGTCCGCTTCCTAAGCAAAAATTAAATGTCATCTGTCGTTGCCTACCTCCATTAGTTTAGTGTCACAAGCACAAAAAGCAGTAATTTCATGTTAGTTTTTCCATCAATAATTTCTCAGTAATAGGTAGAACTCTGCGGGATAACTGCGTAACACACTAACAGTAACAATGGCTATCATTTTGACAATTTAACAACCATTGCGTTGTTGAGTAAACAAATTTTTCGAAAATATGAAGCTATGTACTAGCAATATTCTTCAAAAACATTCAGATTGTTATTGAAAGTGTGTTACGCAATTAGGAAGCGGGATTATGGCAATAGACTCGCCGGGGTACTGCATAGAACTTGAATATAACTGGCGAAATATAGTGGTTATTATACAGTTCTGCCTACCGCTTTGGGGAACACAGGCGTGTTGTTGTGTTATTTTAGGTATCGTCCTAAAGTCCCCGTCACGAGAGGCTATAAATTTTGAAAATAAAGAACTACTTAGTTACGTAGAGACAATTCAATCACCAAAAAAAAAAAAAACACAAATTCGATCAACTCGAAGCAACATACGTTTAATACGAAACTAACGAGCAATTTCACTCAGACGCGTTCAGTACCACAAAACATTAGGCGAGAATCGCTCTCGCCGATAAAGCGCTGTCGTGTAATGTAACTTAGTAGAAGTTCTTTGTTTACAAAATTTATAGCTCCTCGTGACGGAGACTTTACAAAACTATTATCTAGGGTACATAGGTAAAACCAATACTTACCATGTATCTTTGAAGGAACCAGTGTGGTAGGAACTGGCCAGTGCTTATAGCCCTCTTGAGGACTGTCAGTAGTGTTTCTGGGTCGGCGTCCTTCAGTCTTGGGTATAACGCGTCAAAATCTATGTTATCGCCTTCTATAATTATAGATTCACTTATTAAAAAGAAAGTATTTCTGTCAATTTATAACGATACAAGCCATTGTGCTCGATGGGATTTCCTATCGGCAAATTTTCAGGAGCCTAATGCCCGTTTTCACCGACTACTAAGTGACACTTAAATGAGTCCCTAAATAAGAGTGCACTGTTGGATTTTCAACTCTCAGCGCTGAGCCTAGCGTTGAAAATCCAACAGTGCACTTTTATTTTGGGATTCATTTAAGTGTTACTTAGTGAAGGTGAAAACGGGCATTAGTGTATGTGTTTCCAGAAAACGATGATACAACTAACTTTTACTTATAAACAGACAGAAGTCTAAGTACCAACTGCCACGTTTCTTACTTAAAAAATGACGAAGTTCCATGATCATTTGGATCCCCTATTTTATAACCTATGAATTTTCAAACACTCTTCCTTAGTACTCACTTTCGTTACAAAAGGAACTCTTGTGCAATATTTCATGCTCTAGACCCAGCGGTTTAAGCAGCATTGTCAGTCAGGTAATGAATGAATTTAAGATTTTTATGAAGTACATTTTTAATAGCGTGATAAACTTACTAAGTAACGCTTGTTGCACTGGGTCCAACGAGTCGGGGTCTTCTTCCCGAAGTTCTGCGGCCAATTCCTCGGGCCCGATAACCTGTCGACGATAATAAATGATAATATTTTAGTTTTTCTGAGGTTAGACTGGAGCAGACTGAAGCATATTGTTGTTGTTGCACAACAACAATTTCCTGACCTCCGCGCGAGTGTTGGAGTGCTGTCCCGTCGGACTGTGAGAGTGAGGGAATCCCGCATCGGTGAGGATAAGGATGATGTGTTCATGAGGAGTATTCCTAGTGCTACCTGCAGATGCTTCCCCTGCGCGGCCGGGCGCGCCAGGAAGGCGTGGTCGGGCTGCGCGAGGCGCAGGCACGTGAGCGCGGCGCCCAGGCAGCGCCGCCGCACGGCCGCGCCGCGCGCCCGCTCGGCGCCGCACCGCGCCGCGCGCTCGTACATTACTGCCGCCGCTATAGCAAAGAACTCCATCAATACAAAGTAGTAGTATCGAGACAAATGATGACTTTAGAAGACTAATTATAGTAGTTAAAAACATTCAAACATGTACTTTCGTGTAAATGTGGGTGTACTTAGGTACACCTCTACCTATTTTACTAAAACATAATTTCACAATCTTTCCCCTTTTTATAGGAAGATCAAAAACTTCCAACATTCCAGTACGCGACCTATATTTTATTTTCAAAAGAGGCCTGAACAGCCATCAGTGACTTCTTTGATTTCAATTCGTAAATAGGAGTATAAGTAAAGCCGACGACGCCTGGAAAAGAGAGATTAGTGAATATTCTCTCTTTTCCAGGCGTCGTAACCTTTGTTTTAATTTGTGGTTTTTGACCTGTAAATCCCATATTGTTTTTTTAGATTCCAGCATTTCTAAAAAATGTATAGTGTTTTCACTACTCCACTCGAAGGGCATTCTAGCAGATCATAATAAAACAAGGCGGCACGCATATCCGATTCGTCCAGGCGCTCGGCGATAAGTGAGCTGCGGAGCTGAATGAAAACGCGCACTGCCGCACAAAAAAATCTTATTATTGGCAAAAATTTCTTTAGAATTTCGCTTAATTTTTGGATTTTTATTTCTCATGTAGGGCACATAAAATATTTTTTTTTTTAACTAAGGATTTTCCTTTGTAGTTAGATAAAAAATATTGTTTATCAGGTTGATCAGTGATTTAAAATATTTTAAGCTTCTAACTAAATTGACGCTCGAACTGAAATTATCAAAATCATTCAGTTATCTTGATAGAATGAACAAATACTATATTAATCTAAAAGAAAAAACCTTTCTCTTAAGTATTTAGACAACAATATTTCTCAAAGGGATTAGTATTTAATATGTTTTTAAAATAATGTTTGATGGATATTAACTGGGTCGAAAAGTACTGTTTTTGAACCAAACAGCCCACGGATGGCGCAAACGCCCGTAATCATTCAAATCTGTGTGACAAGCTCTATTACTAAAACTCGATGTGCCATATCAACTGCCACGTACTGTACTCATTGTTTAGGGGTCTGAACACAAAAACACATACATTATTATAAACTGTTGTTTTTTTTTTTTGCAATCGATAACAGATAAAATAGTAAAAACTTCATCGTATCAAACTTACCCTTCCTATAATGGTGTCGTGACACATGCAGCGCATACAAGAAGTCGTAGTAAGGGTTGTGCGCGTGCGCGTCGTGTAGCTTGGCGCGAGCGGCGGCCGCGCGCTCGGCGTCGCTGGCCAACGCGGAACAAGATACCAGCGCGCCCAACTCGCGACGAGATGCTATAACAATAATATGACTATTAAGTCATGTTTCAGAATAGCTAAATTGTTTCAATCATTTTAAGATAGGTGGACGAAATGATAAAAAAAATAGTCGTTTAGTTAAGATATGCACGCAGTAGGCAGCTATTGGTAATAGCATAATATAATACGACGATTAAAGTTATGCGCTTCGGCAATCTTCCTCGATTAATATTACTGAGCGATCAGTATCAGGTTGCTTGATGAT
This sequence comes from Agrochola lota, assembly GCA_947364205.1. NCBI lineage: Eukaryota > Metazoa > Arthropoda > Insecta > Lepidoptera > Noctuidae > Agrochola > Agrochola lota. The sequence continues at coordinate 12,050,367 of OX376236.1, forward strand.
CAAAATAAGATTCGCGACCGTAAAAAATATACAGGGTGGCAGGGACAACGCCGCGAAAACTGATACCATGGATTTACGCCGGTAGCACACCTCCGCCGCGAAACCGTAGCAGCGAAACCGCAGTGGTTCAATTGAACTGGCTCGCGTCATGTTCCACTACGGGAAATTCGAGTAGCGGAACTCGAGTAGCGCAACATGACGCGACCCAGTTGAATTGAACTACTGCTGTTTCGCTGCGACGGTTTCTCGGCGGTGTGCTATAACTGGCGTCATTACATGATTCTGAACACCCTACATTTAAATTTTTCGACGGTATGGGGTTGTATACGTACCGAGTGTGGTGAGCAGCGTGGCGGCGGCGGCGTGTCTGGCGGAGGGCGCGGGGTTGTATACGTACCGAGTGTGGTGAGCAGCGTGGCGGCGGCGGCGTGTCTGGCGGAGGGCGCGGGGTTGTATACGTACCGAGTGTGGTGAGCAGCGTGGCGGCGGCGGCGTGTCTGGCGGAGGGCGCGGGGTTGTATACGTACCGAGTGTGGTGAGCAGCGTGGCGGCGGCGGCGTGTCTGGCGGAGGGCGCGGGGTTGTATACGTACCGAGTGTGGTGAGCAGCGTGGCGGCGGCGGCGTGCCTGGCGGAGGGCGCGGGGTTGTATACGTACCGAGTGTGGTGAGCAGCGTGGCGGCGGCGGCGTGCCTGGCGGAGGGCGCGGGGTTGTATACGTACCGAGTGTGGTGAGCAGCGTGGCGGCGGCGGCGTGTCTGGCGGAGGGCGCGGGGTTGTATACGTACCGAGTGTGGTGAGCAGCGTGGCGGCGGCGGCGTGCCTGGCGGAGGGCGCGGGGTTGTATACGTACCGAGTGTGGTGAGCAGCGTGGCGGCGGCGGCGTGCCTGGCGGAGGGCGCGGGGTTGTATACGTACCGAGTGTGGTGAGCAGCGTGGCGGCGGCGGCGTGCCTGGCGGAGGGCGCGGGGTTGTATACGTACCGAGTGTGGTGAGCAGCGTGGCGGCGGCGGCGTGTCTGGCGGAGGGCGCGGGGTTGTATACGTACCGAGTGTGGTGAGCAGCGTGGCGGCGGCGGCGTGCCTGGCGGAGGGCGCGGGGTTGTATACGTACCGAGTGTGGTGAGCAGCGTGGCGGCGGCGGCGTGTCTGGCGGAGGGCGCGGGGTTGTATACGTACCGAGTGTGGTGAGCAGCGTGGCGGCGGCGGCGTGCCTGGCGGAGGGCGCGGGGTTGTATACGTACCGAGTGTGGTGAGCAGCGTGGCGGCGGCGGCGTGCCTGGCGGAGGGCGCGGGGTTGTATACGTACCGAGTGTGGTGAGCAGCGTGGCGGCGGCGGCGTGTCTGGCGGAGGGCGCGGGGTTGTATACGTACCGAGTGTGGTGAGCAGCGTGGCGGCGGCGGCGTGCCTGGCGGAGGGCGCGGGGTTGTATACGTACCGAGTGTGGTGAGCAGCGTGGCGGCGGCGGCGTGTCTGGCGGAGGGCGCGGGGTTGGCGGCAGCTGCACACAGCGCGCGAGCCGTGCGTCCGCCCGCCAAGTGCCACTTGAAAACTACCCACTGGAACATCGCCTGCGAAAAAAACAGAATAAAAAATGTAGATAAACGCTACACAATTTTTGACAGAATGACACCGACATTAGATTGCGAACCTTCTTAAAAATACGGGAATCACGGTGATTCCGTATTTTTCAGCAGCACCGGGGAGGCGCCACCGGCTACTGGAGGGCGTCAGCTGAAATAACCTATCTGGATATTCTCTATCGATAAAGAAAACGAAATTCAACGTATTAATTAACTATTACGAACTTATCTCGTAGGAGTGAGTATGAATATTCAGCGTTTATCTACCACGACCTGTAATTTTGTTTCTTGTCTTATCGTATCCCTCACTAACTTATGTAGGATGTCAGAGAGACGCATTGAGCGACAGGCGAGGAATGGAAACTCGTATTAGGCTCCTTGTATACTTTCCTACTTTCGCTCGTAACTACACTCGTAAGTTCTTACACAATATCATCACAATAGATTTTAATGTGGTTTTTAACATCATTAAGAGAATTTGACGCATGAACATTCTAGCCCTCGACAGTCGAGAAATTAGCCTTATATAAATGAGGCTTTATATGTGTATGGAAGAAGATCTTGGCACTATGTCCGGAATATTGTGAGATTGGCGTATGACTGTGGTATAGTTGTATTCTGTATTTTGTCTTTAAATAATTTAATTTGGACTTTATTAAATTTTTACCCGTGTATGCAATGCTGAAGTTAACATAAGTACGTAAGTTATGATCCTCCATTTAATTGTTTTTTTTTAAATTGAAGGTTACTCACCAAGTTCGGATCGTCCTTATCGGCAATGCTGATGGCAGTTTCAGCAAGACGAACTACACATGCGCCCGCGTCATGTATTTCGAACAATTTTATCACCTGAAAACAGAAATGTACAATTTGTAACTGTCGCCATTTTAATTTAAATACAAGAGATCGATATAATCGATGAAGTTCAGTTTGTTTTAAAGTTTAAACACTCGACGTTAGAGTAGTTCTCGCAACACTGTACAGTCGCCGTCAGATATATTGTAGCAGACAAGGTGACCAAATACTTCTGAACAATTTAAAATATCAATATGTTCCATACACTACAAGTTACCATTAATATCTGAACATTCATTACTTGATTAATATCAGAGCAGATGCTTGTCAATAATTTCTATACACACAACTAGTCAAAAATATCGGAACACGTATAACGTCAAGTGCATCTACGCAGATGGGGTGGTCTGAAAACTTCCGAAATTTAAGTTATTTATCACTTTGTAGTGTTTTTTTGAAAGTCGGTTGTTTTTTTTGTATAAAAGTTTTTATTTCTCGCTTTATCATGTAGTCAGTTTCTAATGTATCTAAGTTGCAATAGCCTAATGTCAACTGATCATCACCTTTAAAAAAAATATTGCTTTTCCCGATGCAGGGACGTTAATATTTGAAGAGTTCTCCTGGCACTTCACCATCAGCTCCACTTCTCCGTATGCATTGTGACAAGCATAAATTGCTTTCCGAGAGTAATTACACGAGTTACTATAAAAAATAACCAAACCGCTATTGGTGTATCTATAATATTTGAAGAGTCCCTCGATATCAGGTCCTGACCTGATGACAATGGGACCACCTCGGAAGTATACCCTTGCAAACAAAAAATAATTTAGCAAATCTGTCTTTTTAAGACGGCGTTATGCCCGAACAAACACAAAAAAAATATATACAATGTCGCCCATGGGCATGTGACCGCCCGTATTTTTCTGAATATTCATGACAAATTATCGATAATAAACTTAAAAAGGGGGGGTCTATCTTTAATTGTTTTTTTTTTTCATTTTTTCTTGTTTTTATTTTTTTCAGTATCCCGCTATAATTTTATGTATAATTAACATAAAGTCACTTATGTTTTTTAAAATAAATACTGTTTTTTTGGAAAAAAAAATCTTCACCTCCGTTTTTTTTTCATAGTCGAAAAAACTTTACCAAATTTTTTTAGTTAATCCGATAAAATAACTCGTAAGCTATTAGAAATAATAAACAGAATACAAATCGAGCCAATAACATAGAAGATATGGCAAACGCTACTGAAAACATATAAAAAATTGAATAACATGAAAAATATTAAAGATAGACCCCCCTTTTAAAGTTAATTTTCGATAATTTTTCATGAATATTCAGAAAAATACGGGCGGTCACATGCCCATGGGCGACATTGTATATATATAAACATCCGAATTGATAACCTCTCCTTTTGGAAGGTGGTTAAAAATACAAATATTTTATCTATGTTGTCACTTTTTTTATTACTATAATTTTTTATTTCATTACCAAATCAAGATCTATTTTCTTTCAATAGTTTGACATTAACAAATTTTATCCACTTTTCATCGTATTTATACCACAGTTGTTAGCGTTTGTGTCTGGTTCGTCCTTTATACCATGCAGTAACGAATTAGGTAAGCTCAGTGTTGGTCTGCGTAGATACATTTGACGTTGTAAGTGTTCAGATATTTTTGGTTAGTTGTTTGTATAGAAATTATTGACAAGCATCTGCTCGGATATTAATAAAGTAATGAATGTTCAGATATTAATGGTAACTTGTAGTGTATGGAACTTATTGACATTATAAATTGTTCAGAAATATTTGATCACCTCGTCTGCTACAATATATCCGACGGCGACTGTACAACAAGTACTGAAGTTAATGAAACTATGGCAACTTGCGTAGATGTTTTTCCACCTTTTTTGTTTCCTAAAATAATTGAAACAAACCTTCATATAATATAGAACGAGGGCTTGATGCTGCGTGAGTCGGGCGTCTGGTGCGGCCACTAGTTGTCTCAAAAACGGTTCAGTGCTGACGCCCTTAGCTGCCTTGCAGAACGCGGTGTATGCGTTCTCAGCGTCATCTTGGTCGAGTAGAGCGAGACCGAGAATGAACTGACCTGTAATTATAATTGTATTTGTTTATGTTTTACAAAAATATAGGAAAATAAAATTATTTCATCTAAAACATTGTGATCATGCATAAATTGAGGCACCCTAGTAAGTTACAATAATAGTGTTGGAGCTGTCTCACTCTTCCCTTAGGTGAAACGTTGGAATAGTTTTTATCATTAATGTAGTAATCATGTTTGTAAATTAGCCGAAAAACGTCCCTTGCTAAAGATAGGTCTCCCAAGCATCGCCTCAACGAATGGTCCTGTACTGCCCGCATCCAGCTGATTTCAACAACGTTCATCAGGTTTTCAGTCCAACTTGTCTGGATCTACGCACAGCTTTCAGTAGTATATCTTCCAAAAAGGTATGTTTTGGTTTGCTACTAATAAGGTCTCGGCACAAAATTTTCACTGAAAATTTGCGATATAGTGGCAGACCCAGGCGATGATGACGGGACCCAGACAGAAGTGGAAAGGAGTAAGGGAGGCCTTCGCCCTACAGTGAGGCAACAGATAATTAATACTGAGTAAAAATCTAAAATTAATTTATTCACTGACAGACAACGCACTGCCTAAACCGCTGGGTTCGCTATATAAGGAATTACCACAAAAGTTCCTTATATAGCGAAAGTGAGCACTAAGGAAGAAATATACCCCCCCCCCCCCCCACCCTAAACGGATTAAATAGGGGTTAATCCCCTTCGTCTTTTTGCGGATAGGAAATCCCATCGGGCTTACGGCTTGTAAAATTAATAATAACATAATTTGTATACTAACGTGAGCAGGCGTTCCACTCGCACCAGGGCTCTAGCATGTTGACGTAGTTCTGTACCAGACGCGGCTGGTCGATACTGGCCAGCCACCAACTGAACTCGAAGCCTCCGCTTACTGCCCAGCTGTGTTTGCGTTCAGGAAAATTATCACAGTTCACTCTGGTATGAAGTTACAAGTAGGTTAGCGGCGGGCTTGTTGAATTCAGGGGCCGTAATGGAGTCAGAAGATATAAGAGTTACGCGATATGACGAGAGGCAACTTCTAGGTGAATATAACTGTAGATAATTAACGCTGTGCGACCTGAATTGCACTTTATTGTGTCGCAGCAAGAGTCGCTTTTTATTTAAATGATTTTTCGGAGTGAACCATCTGTACTAATCTGTGGTCGTGTTAACTTTTAAATCCTATTATACAGTTCGCAAAAGGAATTCGACCGCCTGTAACTTACATGAGATAAGACTCGTTGACTCGGAGCTAGTTGCGCCTTTGTGCAGCGTCTATGTTGCATAACCGTTCGAAAAACTATTACGCTGAACCAATATCCGATTCAATCTTTTTTCTCTTACTGATTTTCGTCATTTTGTTATTTCAGGTTCTATTATAAGGATTTTTTTATGTACAAGTATGAAATAGTGTAATAAAAGGATACAGTTGATGAGCAAGATGATACGCTAACAGCGGCAGTGCCTGGTGCCACGTGGTGGGCGCGCGCGCGGCCCGCAGGTGCGTGCGCGCGCGCCGGCCGCCCGCGGCGCGCACGTAGGCCCACACCACGCCGCCGAGCGACGCGGAGCCTATCTCTGCGCCCCCCGCTTCTGCGCCTAACGCGCTTAGCTTCAAACGGAACGCTTCTGATGATCCTGCCGCCCTATACACATTCGTGAGTCAATTTTATATATCATCTTACATAAGCCGACTGTCACCTGACTGACTCAGACATAATTTGTCATTGATAATGTTCAACTGATAATGGGAAAAATATATTCAATTTGAGCTAGTAAAGGTCGAATTACGTAAGCAAATGTTGCGCAATGTCATTAAAATTTTCATGTTACTAGAAATTTTTCTCACACAAAATATGTGAATAATAGCAGCAAACATTTTCCCGCAACACAAATAAAATGTACCTGAAACAATGTTGTGTAGCTCTTGTTTACAATTTATACGAGGTTTTAAATTAGCATGCACATTTATTTGTAAAAAAAAAACAGTTTGAATTCATGATTGATTAGTTAGACATTAACATACTGCGGTTGTAGAGTAGCAGCTCGCAGCCACAGCAGCGCGCGGTAGGCCTGCCAGTGCACGGCGCAGTGGCCCGCGCCCGGCACGCCGCCCGCGCCGCGCCACGCGCCCAGCGCGCACATGGCGCCGCGGACCACGCGGGACCTGCGGACACATTTTACATGAAATGCATCGCAGGTGAAGGTGTATAAGCTGCTTTCAGATATATTTCGCACACGTTTCGCGGTATTGCGTAGTAGGCCATGCCTTCAATGAAGGTATTTTTTTTTTCTTTTAATAGTTTTTAAATGGAACATTTAGTTAGAAATAGAAATGTTGTAATAAAAACTTGGATTTAGAAAACGTTTGGCTCTGTGGAATGACGGAATGGAACTGGTTAAGAACGTTTGTCCCCCGCCGTAGTCACCAGAACGTCAGCGAGAACGAGTTGACGGCGGCGGCGCCAAAGTAGCGATATACATTTACTATGGCGGCATGTCCACCGTACGTCTGTCACTCGAACGCCGTCATCCTGGCCGTCGAGGTTTCGATCAGTTCGACACGACCGCTAGAATTCGGCTCGAGATTGTGACGGGCCGATATGCCGGCAATACAAAACATGTTTGATCTTCTCACACACTGCCGTCACACCGCGCCTTTCGCGCGGTTTTTGTTTTGTCTATTATGACAAGTTTGGTCGCGGTCACCGGAACGTCACGTTGGTATTAATTTCGGTTGGAATAATCTTGTTGTCGGTGAGGTCCCAGTGACGGCGGCTGTGGACAAACGCCCTAAGACCACTGGGCGCTCGTGGCCAGTCCTTAGAGATACACTTGAACTTAGAAGCAAAAGCATTTATTTCAAATAAACCAACTACAGGCACTTTTGAATTGTCAAGGGGTTGGTCAGTCAGAAAGATGAAGCTAGTTGCCCATTCCAAAGTTGTCTGAGTTTCAAAGAGTCCAACTCCACGGACACTCTTTTAAATCATGATATGGTTACAAAATATTGGTTACAACATTCATGTTGAAGTTATACATGTGAGAACGATGCAAAACATTAAATGCGTCCGTAATAAAAAGAAAATCTAAAATTAAATTAAAATAAGTGCTTCTCTATGTTTTTGCACCCAAAAGACGTTGCTATGACATCGAAAATTATGTTAGAACGTCACTCTCCCGTCGCCTTTTCAATTTGATGGTAGACTAGCGCATAATGCCTAAGTAATAAGGTGTAAGTAGTGAACTTCGTTTCCGTACCTCATCTCTGCCATCTGTCGTATCGCCTCAGTGACTATGGCCACACCGAGATCGCTCGCCAACAGACCATCATACTCGCCTGTATCTTCATCATCATCTGCGGAAACATACATTTTCTTTTTTGTTGTTTGTTTGGCTGATGGACTACTCTAGTGGGAAATGTATAAAGAAGCAGTCTAGAATCTAGTATGTTTCACAAGACTACCTCGTTCGTCCCTACATCTGATAAAACAAATATTATAAAGTAGTAACTCACTTTTGGTGATATCAATTTCAGGCACATCCAACCTCAGTGCATCGTTTAATTCGAGCACAGCACTCTGTAGGTCTTTGATCGGCTCCAAAATCGACGTGAGGTCATCTATCTGATGCGGAGTTAGAGTCTGAAATAAATAGTTTTTTATCGTATGGGGCTCTCGATGAACTCGGCAAAGCTCACCCAGCAAACATTTTTGTCGTATATTTATATGACCTTGAGTCTTATTAAAGTTATTTTACAGTAATTTTTTTAACTCTTCGTCATGCACTGGTGCATTATGTGTGTTCATAGGTAGCATGTTAGCCCGCGTTATCTTATTTTATACGTTATTCTGTCTGGCACCAGGCACATACGAGAAAAGTCATTGCCATTCTAGTGATCTGGATACGTTATTCTATCTGGAATTTGTTCGAGAAAACTCGCGAAAATTATACTGATTTCTTGTACAGAGAACATTTGATACGTAGCGGTATACAGCAATACAGCCCGTTCGCCGAATAGGAAGCTGCCCTGGCTGGAGGCTTTAAGTTAGTAGCTTAACGCAGCCCCAGGAAAGTCCGGTTAAGCAGCTAGGTACGACCTCCTCAGAGGTCAACTGCGAGACGCCATTTATTAAAAAAAAGAAAAAGAAATAGGAAGCTAGTTTACAATCAGAAGCTGAAGTGTTAAGACTAAAGTGAAAATTCCTAGTTGTAGCAAGTGTGAAGATTAGTTAGGAGTAATCAGCTGATTGTGAGCTGTTGTCGTGTGTGTGTTATTTCAACAAGTGGCTCAGTACAATTAATAATTCATAGTCATTTTTCAGTAAAAAGATAATAAAATGGACCGTTTTGTATTAAAAAAAACGAAAATTAGAAACATCTGAAGAACCTTGTCACCATTTAGTCGCAAAAACACCACCAAATGTACAGGCAGAACCCAGCACTTCGTCAAAACTTCTACAACAGAGTTCATCGACTGATTCCAATAATCCCACGGATATTGGCAATTATTTAGATATATTATCGTCGGGAAATCTTAATGATGATATAATATACAAGCTCCTCACAGCTCCAAGGAAACCCGAAAAAGGTTATATATTTCCTACTTCCGACGACAACAAGAGAGGACGGGTTGAACGCAGACAAGTGCACGATAATCACTTTGTATGTGACTTGAATAATTTGTTATCACTTTATTTGTTATAACACAGTATAACGCCCATAGTTCAAGATGTCTTTTAGCGCCCCCCCTTGAATTTTTTCTGTATCCGCTACTGTAGGTATGATTAACAGACTAATTACAATATTCACATTCGTCTTCTGGAAAATAATTATCGATGGCAAAATATTTGCAATGGGACACCAAAATAAACCGTAACGTAATAAATTATATACATTGTTGTCTGTTAAAACAAAATGTAACGGTCTAATTCCACGGCATATCTGGAAACCACATCCATAACAACGAGCACAAAAGATAAAATGAGTTAATGACCACGGCCATTTCAAATGTGCGCGTATCATTTCGATGAAGTCCATCTTTGATAGAAACTTATCAACATCCGCATAATTGTAGATCATTGTGGGGTTCACCTAAAGCATAAGTATTATATATATAAAATATAAACTCTTTGAACTAAGTTAGCTAGGCGTCTATTATTTTATTATTGATCCCTAAATCAACTGTCATGGCGTACACATTTACAATGAACACGCAGTTTATAGGTCGGGAAGTTATATAGTTGTCATATGACGCAGTCACTAAATAAATTATTAATAAAAATATGTGAAAACATTAAAATCCTATTACTAAGCCTCCACTGTCCGTATGTCCGTCTGTCAGCGGGCTGTATCTCATGAACTATAATAGGTAGACAGTTGAAATACGCAGATTGTGTATTTCTATTGCCGCTATAACAACAAATAATAAAAATTAAATAAAGTTAATAATTCAAGGGGGTCCCCCATATATGAAATGTTGTTTTCAGCAATTTTGCTCGATCTTAATACGGTACTTTCGTCTGCGAGTTCGACTCCCATTTGGCCGATTTTTCAATTACAATTTAATTATATTATTCAAAACTAAATTGTTGAAAAAAGTGGTGAGATATAACGTTAAAACCGTTTTAATACAGATGATTGCATAACTAATTCCCTTTAGTGAGCGATTGTGTAAGAATTTAATTCGAACAGAGTTTGTTTACACTTTTATCAAATACTTTTGGAACACACCATACACAATACTTGTGTCTGTGAAGTTAAGAAGCAGTACAGTAACACTTACGGGCGCGGGGTTGTCCTGCGCCTGCGTGTTGGGCGCCAGCAGCAGGTGCAGCAGTCTCGGCAGCAGGCGGTGCTGCGGCGCGGCGCACGCGAACAGTACAGTAACACTTACGGGCGCGGGGTTGTCCTGCGCCTGCGTGTTGGGCGCCAGCAGCAGGTGCAGCAGTCTCGGCAGCAGGCGGTGCTGCGGCGCGGCGCACGCGAACAGTACAGTAACACTTAAGGGCGCGGGGTTGTCCTGCGCCTGCGTGTTGGGCGCCAGCAGCAGGTGCAGCAGTCTCGGCAGCAGGCGGTGCTGCGGCGCGGCGCACGCGAACAGTACAGTAACACTTACGGGCGCGGGGTTGTCCTGCGCCTGCGTGTTGGGCGCCAGCAGCAGGTGCAGCAGTCTCGGCAGCAGGCGGTGCTGCGGCGCGGCGCACGCGAACAGTACAGTAACACTTACGGGCGCGGGGTTTTCCTGCGCCTGCGTGTTGGGCGCCAGCAGCAGGTGCAGCAGTCTCGGCAGCAGGCGGTGCTGCGGCGCGGCGCACGCGAACAGTACAGTAACACTTACGGGCGCGGGGTTGTCCTGCGCCTGCGTGTTGGGCGCCAGCAGCAGGTGCAGCAGTCTCGGCAGCAGGCGGTGCTGCGGCGCGGCGCACGCGAACAGTACAGTAACACTTACGGGCGCGGGGTTGTCCTGCGCCTGCGTGTTGGGCGCCAGCAGCAGGTGCAGCAGTCTCGGCAGCAGGCGGTGCTGCGGCGCGGCGCACGCGAACAGTACAGTAACACTTACGGGCGCGGGGTTGTCCTGCGCCTGCGTGTTGGGCGCCAGCAGCAGGTGCAGCAGTCTCGGCAGCAGGCGGTGCTGCGGCGCGGCGCACGCGAACAGTACAGTAACACTTACGGGCGCGGGGTTGTCCTGCGCCTGCGTGTTGGGCGCCAGCAGCAGGTGCAGCAGTCTCGGCAGCAGGCGGTGCTGCGGCGCGGCGCACGCGAACAGTACAGTAACACTTACGGGCGCGGGGTTGTCCTGCGCCTGCGTGTTGGGCGCCAGCAGCAGGTGCAGCAGTCTCGGCAGCAGGCGGTGCTGCGGCGCGGCGCACGCGAACAGTACAGTAACACTTACGGGCGCGGGGTTGTCCTGCGCCTGCGTGTTGGGCGCCAGCAGCAGGTGCAGCAGTCTCGGCAGCAGGCGGTGCTGCGGCGCGGCGCACGCGAACAGTACAGTAACACTTACGGGCGCGGGGTTGTCCTGCGCCTGCGTGTTGGGCGCCAGCAGCAGGTGCAGCAGTCTCAGCAGCAGGCGGTGCTGCGGCGCGGCGCACGCGAACAGTACAGTAACACTTACGGGCGCGGGGTTGTCCTGCGCCTGCGTGTTGGGCGCCAGCAGCAGGTGCAGCAGTCTCGGCAGCAGGCGGTGCTGCGGCGCGGCGCACGCGAACAGTACAGTAACACTTACGGGCGCGGGGTTGTCCTGCGCCTGCGTGTTGGGCGCCAGCAGCAGGTGCAGCAGTCTCGGCAGCAGGCGGTGCTGCGGCGCGGCGCACGCGAACAGTACAGTAACACTTACGGGCGCGGGGTTGTCCTGCGCCTGCGTGTTGGGCGCCAGCAGCAGGTGCAGCAGTCTCGGCAGCAGGCGGTGCTGCGGCGCGGCGCACGCGAACAGTACAGTAACACTTACGGGCGCGGGGTTGTCCTGCGCCTGCGTGTTGGGCGCCAGCAGCAGGTGCAGCAGTCTCGGCAGCAGGCGGTGCTGCGGCGCGGCGCACGCGAACAGTACAGTAACACTTACGGGCGCGGGGTTGTCCTGCGCCTGCGTGTTGGGCGCCAGCAGCAGGTGCAGCAGTCTCGGCAGCAGGCGGTGCTGCGGCGCGGCGCACGCGAACAGTACAGTAACACTTACGGGCGCGGGGTTTTCCTGCGCCTGCGTGTTGGGCGCCAGCAGCAGGTGCAGCAGTCTCGGCAGCAGGCGGTGCTGCGGCGCGGCGCACGCGAACAGTACAGTAACACTTACGGGCGCGGGGTTGTCCTGCGCCTGCGTGTTGGGCGCCAGCAGCAGGTGCAGCAGTCTCGGCAGCAGGCGGTGCTGCGGCGCGGCGCACGCGAACAGTACAGTAACACTTACGGGCGCGGGGTTGTCCTGCGCCTGCGTGTTGGGCGCCAGCAGCAGGTGCAGCAGTCTCGGCAGCAGGCGGTGCTGCGGCGCGGCGCACGCGAACAGTACAGTAACACTTACGGGCGCGGGGTTGTCCTGCGCCTGCGTGTTGGGCGCCAGCAGCAGGTGCAGCAGTCTCGGCAGCAGGCGGTGCTGCGGCGCGGCGCACGCGAACAGTACAGTAACACTTACGGGCGCGGGGTTGTCCTGCGCCTGCGTGTTGGGCGCCAGCAGCAGGTGCAGCAGTCTCGGCAGCAGGCGGTGCTGCGGCGCGGCGCACGCGAACAGTACAGTAACACTTACGGGCGCGGGGTTGTCCTGCGCCTGCGTGTTGGGCGCCAGCAGCAGGTGCAGCAGTCTCGGCAGCAGGCGGTGCTGCGGCGCGGCGCACGCGAACAGTACAGTAACACTTACGGGCGCGGGGTTGTCCTGCGCCTGCGTGTTGGGCGCCAGCAGCAGGTGCAGCAGTCTCGGCAGCAGGCGGTGCTGCGGCGCGGCGCACGCGAACAGTACAGTAACACTTACGGGCGCGGGGTTGTCCTGCGCCTGCGTGTTGGGCGCCAGCAGCAGGTGCAGCAGTCTCGGCAGCAGGCGGTGCTGCGGCGCGGCGCACGCGAACAGTACAGTAACACTTACGGGCGCGGGGTTGTCCTGCGCCTGCGTGTTGGGCGCCAGCAGCAGGTGCAGCAGTCTCGGCAGCAGGCGGTGCTGCGGCGCGGCGCACGCGAACAGTACAGTAACACTTACGGGCGCGGGGTTGTCCTGCGCCTGCGTGTTGGGCGCCAGCAGCAGGTGCAGCAGTCTCGGCAGCAGGCGGTGCTGCGGCGCGGCGCACGCGAACAGTACAGTAACACTTACGGGCGCGGGGTTGTCCTGCGCCTGCGTGTTGGGCGCCAGCAGCAGGTGCAGCAGTCTCGGCAGCAGGCGGTGCTGCGGCGCGGCGCACGCGAACAGTACAGTAACACTTACGGGCGCGGGGTTGTCCTGCGCCTGCGTGTTGGGCGCCAGCAGCAGGTGCAGCAGTCTCGGCAGCAGGCGGTGCTGCGGCGCGGCGCACGCGAACAGTACAGTAACACTTACGGGCGCGGGGTTGTCCTGCGCCTGCGTGTTGGGCGCCAGCAGCAGGTGCAGCAGTCTCGGCAGCAGGCGGTGCTGCGGCGCGGCGCACGCGAACAGTACAGTAACACTTACGGGCGCGGGGTTGTCCTGCGCCTGCGTGTTGGGCGCCAGCAGCAGGTGCAGCAGTCTCGGCAGCAGGCGGTGCTGCGGCGCGGCGCACGCGAACAGTACAGTAACACTTACGGGCGCGGGGTTGTCCTGCGCCTGCGTGTTGGGCGCCAGCAGCAGGTGCAGCAGTCTCGGCAGCAGGCGGTGCTGCGGCGCGGCGCACGCGAACAGTACAGTAACACTTACGGGCGCGGGGTTGTCCTGCGCCTGCGTGTTGGGCGCCAGCAGCAGGTGCAGCAGTCTCGGCAGCAGGCGGTGCTGCGGCGCGGCGCACGCGAACAGTACAGTAACACTTAAGGGCGCGGGGTTGTCCTGCGCCTGCGTGTTGGGCGCCAGCAGCAGGTGCAGCAGTCTCGGCAGCAGGCGGTGCTGCGGCGCGGCGCACGCGAACAGTACAGTAACACTTACGGGCGCGGGGTTGTCCTGCGCCTGCGTGTTGGGCGCCAGCAGCAGTTGCAGCAGTCTCGGCAGCAGGCGGTGCTGCGGCGCGGCGCACGCGAACAGTACAGTAACACTTACGGGCGCGGGGTTGTCCTGCGCCTGCGTGTTGGGCGCCAGCAGCAGGTGCAGCAGTCTCGGCAGCAGGCGGTGCTGCGGCGCGGCGCACGCGAACAGTACAGTAACACTTACGGGCGCGGGGTTGTCCTGCGCCTGCGTGTTGGGCGCCAGCAGCAGGTGCAGCAGTCTCGGCAGCAGGCGGTGCTGCGGCGCGGCGCACGCGAACAGTACAGTAACACTTACGGGCGCGGGGTTGTCCTGCGCCTGCGTGTTGGGCGCCAGCAGCAGGTGCAGCAGTCTCGGCAGCAGGCGGTGCTGCGGCGCGGCGCACGCGAACAGTACAGTAACACTTACGGGCGCGGGGTTGTCCTGCGCCTGCGTGTTGGGCGCCAGCAGCAGGTGCAGCAGTCTCGGCAGCAGGCGGTGCTGCGGCGCGGCGCACGCGAACAGGCGCCGCTCCAGTTCTGCCGCCGCACCAGCCGCAGCTCGCTCCCAGCGCGCTCCTGCCACTACTACGCGAACTGCGTCCGCTGATAGCTCGCCCATTTCGCCACCTTAACCCAATACACAGTGTGCCAGTTTTACTAGAGCCGTTGCGTTAAGCGGACGTCTGCGACGGATTGACCGCGTGCCTCTTTCTAGTAAATCAAAGAGCATCGTGATGTGAAGCGGGCTCTCCGTCGCGTATGCCTTTATTGTATGTTAGAGCTAAACAAGCAGCATTCTATATAAAAAAAACTGCGCGTTCAAAAATCTCGAATGAACTAAATTTGATTGTAAAACTACAAAATGATCAACGTACCACCGTCGAGCTTTGGTACGTCCGGTGATAGCATCATCCTCTCGAGCGGCTCTAGTTCACAGATGAGTGATATTCCGGCGCGACGCACAACAGCACACCACCAACCGCATTCCACGTCAGATTCCTTTGGTAAACAATAAAAAGATAATAGCTCAACTGCATTCGTAGCCTCTTTAGTTGGACATAATATGAACTGGAATTACTAAAATGCGGAGAGAGACTGAAATAAAACACGGTAAAATGGAGGTATATTAACTTGTGATTACTACTTACTTGTTTCGACACCATGAGCCCGAGTGGCTTCTGCAAACTTTCCATATACTGCATGCACCAACTGTACAAGTCTGACCAGCATCTGAAACCATTGCGAAAGAAAAGTTGGTAAAGGCTCTGAGTCTCTGATCAGTAAGAGCGAAATCATACACGAATCGGCAATTGTTTGTATCTCTATTTCATTCGACTGAAGGTTAATTTTTCTTTCATTCCACGTTCACACGACAGCACCAAAATTTTATAGGAATGAACGTTCATCTAAACCTTTCATTTAATTTTTCGATGATTCGATAGGTGAATGATAGATGTCGAATTTATTTTTCACTTTTGATTCGTTTTGTGATCAGATGATTCACTTTGACCAAATGGTGCCGAAAGAAACGCGAAAATGTCCAGAAAGTGAAGCGAGAAGGCTCCACGCAAGCACCCGCACAAGGGCGGATCCAGAGGGGGCATAAGTCGACAAAGCAACTCCTATTTTCGTAAGGATGTTCAATAGAAACCTAACCGGGAATTCCGTGACGAGGTGCAAAAAATTTCAAGCTCGCCTTCCTCGTTAGGTTATTTAGGACCAGCAAGCATGTAGGGAATACATGCTTGCTGGTCCTAAATAACCTATTGAGGAGATGAAAATGGACCTCCCTGAAAAAAATTATCCGGCCAGTTGCGAGGTCCATGGTGTAGGTAGATTATAATTACGCACGTTATACTTGTTGTTTTTGCAGTCATTATACTTTTTTTGCAAAACGTTACTAGAAATACCTACATAAACTGAAAAGACCGGGGGTTCTCATTTTATTTTGTCCGCTGCTGATTGGAGCCTGTCCAAACCGGACTCCGAAAATTTATTTACCAACATCCCAATAGAGGTTACGAAATCTCTCCCCTCATCATTTATACTAGCTGAAACTCTTCTAAATGAAAACTTCAGTAGGGACATTCCAAGTTTTGAATTCAAGCCCAAGTTTTGAATTCAAGCGCATTTCTATTATTACAATTAAAAAAGCATTCAAAAGTCTAAACATAAAAAACACTGAAGATTTATGGGGGATTCCCGTTCAGGTTCTTGGAGAAATTATTGACACTATAGGGATAATGCCTGGGTAAAAAAAGTGAAATTGTAATAAGCCCGTCATCGTCAGTCCGATAATAAAAAAATATTAGACACGTATTTTTTGCTTTATCTTATTAATAAAAAATTACTTAGATAAAACGCATTTTAAGTTGGGGAGTGGGGGTCGCTACGTCACTAGTATGTATAAAATATACATACTCGTGACGTCATGGCACATTTTACCTCAATGTATCACCGTAATCTTTAGATTACGTAAAAAAAGAAAAAATACGTGTCCAATATTTTTTTATAAACTCAAAGACGGACTAAAAAATAATTTTTAGTTATCATCCCTATTCCCCTGTCCTAACAGGCATATTTAATCAATGTTTATTCATTCAATGTTTGTAATGTATTCAAATGTTCAGATAGCGGTACGTTTCCTGATTTAATGAAACATAGTAAAGTAGTACCAATTTTCAAATCGGGTAGTAAGAGTGCTTGATCCCTCTAATTATAGACCTATCTCTGTGCTACCAGCATTGAGTAAAACATATGAAAAAATCATGGTAAGCCAGATGTCACATTTTAATTCAAGTGGGATTTTACAGAGTCACCAGTTTGGTTTCACAAAAGGTAAAGTAAAACTCATCAGTCACATTTTGGAATCCTGGGAGAAGTCTCAGGATGCAATTGGCATTTTCTGTGACCTCTCAAAAGCGTTTGACTGCGTTGACCACAATACACTGATCTGTAAATTACACCACTACGGAATTCGTAGTCAAGCTGTTGATCTTGTTCTTTCCTATCTATCAAACAGGCAGCAAAAAGTAAACGTTAATGGGGCGACGTCCACGGGGTCTCTAGTTAAAATGGGCATGCCTCATAGTTCAATTCTTGGGCCTTTCTTATTTCTTGTTTATATAAATGATCTTCCTTAGATGATGGCTAACTTATCGGATATGATTCTATTTGCTGACGATACTTCTCTTATTTTTTAAATAGATAGAAAAGATACAGATGTCTTTCATGTCAACGACAGTCTGGCTGTTCTTTCGATATGGTTCGCAGCTAATAATCTTGTACTTAATGCGAACAAAACTAAATGTATTGGGTTCTCATTACCAAATGTACCTCATGTGGGGTCTAAATCTAAAACTTGATGGCAAAAAACTAGATACAATAACAGAAACTATATTTTTAGGAATTACTTTAGATTCGAAATTGCAATGGGGCGCCTATATTAGAACTCTTTCAGGTAGATTAAGCTCAGCTGCATATGCAGGTAGAAAAATAAGGCAGTTGACTGATATAGTTACAGCTAGGTTAGTGTACTTTGCTTATTTCCAAAGTATTATGTCGTATGGCGTTCTGCTGTGGGGATCGGCAGCTGACGTAGATTCAATTTTCATCTTACAAAAGAGGGCAATCCGCGCTATCTATAAAATAGGTCTTCGCGAGTACCTTAGAAACAAATTCAAATAAATTGATATACTGACTCTGCCTTCTCTTTATATCTTAGAAAGTATTATGTATGTTCGCAAAAACTTTTCAAAATAAGAAGCGATTTCCATAATATAAATACACGTAGTAGACATGAAATTGTGATACCCAAATTTAGATTAACTAAAACAAGCAAGTCATTTCTTATAAGCAGTATCCGCTTTTATAACAAGTTGCCAAATTCGGTTACAGAACTTAGCAAAGGGAAGTTCAAAACCCACATCAAACGTGTCCTTATCAAAAAAGCATATTATAAAATTAAAGACTATGTTGAAGACAAGGAAGTTTGGCAATAATTCATTTCGTTCATGTGGCTTCCCTGGTACATCATTAACGGCATATCATGTAAGAGTCTATTAACTGCTCCCAATTTTATTTTTTTACATTCTTCCTTGACATAATCATCCTAATATTTGACATTATATACCAACAAGTTAATATCAACACTTTATTAGTGGCTTTTGTGTACATGACAATTATTAAGATTTGTTACAGTTGTAATAGCAATAATTTTTTTTTTCGTTTAAAATAAGTTTTTATTTTTATTAATTTATTCATATTTTATATAGATTCTTTTCTATTTTGTGAATGTGAGAACGCTGTAGGCTTAGTGGACTGTAGATTTGGCCATCTTCTATTTCGTTAAGTACCCAATTACTTAACAAAATGGAAGATGGTATGGATAGTACTTGTTGAAAGACCTACACTGTCCTGCCATACCTGTTAATACTGTTGTAAAGGCCAATTATTTTTAAAAGAGTAACCGTGGAGTTTCTTGCCGGGTCTTCTCCATAGGAAACGACAAATTGGAACCGTGCACCTAGCTTCTGACGTTTCATAAGTGCCCATGTAGGTTTATGTGATATAAAATATTTTGAATTTGAATTAGAATTTGAAAGGCCAAGTGTGTATGTACTCGCATCGCTCGATTTATGAACGTAAACGAGGCAAAAGAAGTATGTAAGGATCATAGCAGGTGGCATTGTGTTGTTTCTGCCGCCCCCAAGGGAAAAAGGCGTAAGTTTATGTAGAGTTCTAATACATACTTGTGCATGAGATGCGCGTGGTCCGGCGAGGCGGTGCGCGCGGTGAGGTGACGCAGACGCGCTTGCACGGCGTTGGCAGCCGCGTCGCCGAGGTCGCCCTCGCCCCCCGTGTCGTTAGTGCCCCATGTACGGTTGTAGATCTGGTAACCAAATGAGAATTTACAAAGGAAAACACAGTACATAAAATATATTTTCCAAATGAGTGCGTCTGCCTCACGGTCGCGCCAGATAGGTTCAATTCGAAACATTTTCGAATCCGGAATGAGATAACGATTCATTTTAGAACCAATCGATATATCATACAGCACAGTATGATCCGTGAGATTGTAGAGGCAATGCACTATCCAAGATCTAAATTTGAATACCATAAATCAATTTGTCAAACTTGGTCACTTTTGGGTGGTACCCATGTGGAATGGTATACTATTTCTAATAACCCGCCTCTACTTCGCACGGTTTTTATGAATTGACAAAACATCGAGATTTATTTATTATATGTAAGTTTAATTATACTAATTACTAATCATAATGACTGTGAAAACCGATTCAAAACACAATTCAACACGATTCAGAACAAAAGGACTTTGAGCGCTTACAGGAAGACATAGACAGGGTTGTTGAATGGGAAAAGAAGAATAAGTTGGTGTTTAATACGTCAAAGTGTTCGGTAATAACTTTTAGTAGGATGAAAATGCCCAAGAAAAGAGTGGACAACACGTTATTGAAAAGAACGGAAACGGTGCGTGATTTAGGAGTACGCCTTGACTCGGACCTGGCATTTCGTAATCACATAGTAAATGTTTGTAAAAAAGCCTATAGGAGCCTAGGTTTCGTCTTAAGAAGGGCAGAGGGTTTTACAAGCATCGCTGCGCTAACTTCTTTGTACAATGCATTAGTAAGAAGTCAGCTCGAATGTAACGCAATCATATGGGCTCCGCGTGAAGCTAAATATAGCCTCATGCTAGAGCGTATACAAAATAAATTTACTAGGTTTCTGTACCTTTTTTTTTTTTTTGAGGGATTGAAATTATCAAATAATTGGAGGGTGGGTCAGACTTTTACTGAGTAAAACCCACCCGTGTTCCTTCCGTTGCCCGTGTGCCGGGGCCGCGATATACCTTTCGGACAAACTCGCAACCTTGGCAGGCGTTGGTCCTTACGGACCCCGTCAATTGGTGCTAACATCTCTTTGAGGCGCGCGAGGAACACAATGCGCCGTCGACCTGGGCCTAGTCCTAATCGGACGGCAAGCTACCCATTGCTCACCGTCCGCAAATCCGCGCCTACGGTGGCCGGAAGTCAGCTCGCGACTCCCGACGCTCGGGGCGTCTCCTGCGGCAACTAAGGGCGCGAGGGCGCGAATCTTGCCTCTCCCTCGCGCGCTCCGCCTCCTCCTTCGCGAGCATTACTGCTTCGTAGAAGGAAGTGACGGCCTCCCATGCACTCTCGCTCCGTACCATGGCCTGGACCAGGGCCGGACGCGAGAGATCACCGCCGCCGATCGCCTCCGTGAGGACACGGCGGTGCTCTGGCCAAGCAGGGCAGACCTCCACCGTATGCTCCACCGTGTCCTCCGGGCGATCCACACAGTGTTGAAACCCGGGCGTTTCCTCCCGCCTTATGCGGAACAGGAACCTCCCGAAAAGGCCGTGTCCGGTGAGGACCTGCGTCAGGCGGAAGGTGAGGATACCGTGGCGCCTCTCTAGCCACTCCTCAAAGAGGGGATTTATCGCCACAATTGTGGCGTCCCCAAGGTTTCTGTACCTAAGGTGGTATGGTGTATATCCATTTTATCCATTGGTGTATCCAACTTTGTTTGTTATAGGCATGGTGGGATACAATAAATTGGAAACAAGGAGGGACATAGCTCTTGCTATCTATATTTTTAAATTATTACGTGTTCTGTCAATGTACCTGAGTTTGAAGTCTTGCGACTTCAAACTCAGGTATATTGAAAGAAATAAACCTGTGTGCCCGACAATTATGTATTGCGAAGGCGACGGCCACGTCTATTGGCGGTGCCCAGTAGTAGGACCAATCTACTGAGTAAAGCCCCTATAACGCGTACCTCGCCTGTGCTTAATGACGTAGCAGACACCATAGATATTTTTACTTGTTCTCTCAGTGAGTTCGCAAAAACCACAATGTATATAATAAAATTATAAAATTGTAATTTATGGCCACACTATTGAATTAGGAAATCCCTGTAATGATAGTGATGATGAGTTAATGAATAAATAAATAAATAAAATCCACTGTGTAGTATAGAAGATCTAAGCAGTCACACATACTTAAAAGAAAACCGACTTTGTTTTTTACTATGTATACATGACGTGATATACTTACCACAAGAGCTTTTC
Organism: Agrochola lota; assembly: GCA_947364205.1. NCBI lineage: Eukaryota > Metazoa > Arthropoda > Insecta > Lepidoptera > Noctuidae > Agrochola > Agrochola lota. The sequence goes on from OX376236.1 coordinate 12,071,529, forward strand.
TGATGACAGCGGGCGGGAATAAACCAGGCGCGAGCAGTCGGTCGCGGTACTGTTGGTGTGAACCTAGAACGGGTAGTGGGCCCGCCGCCTCGCGACTTGCCACCGCGCGCCACCATGCTTCGGGGCCCACAAATACACCTGGGAACAATAAACATTTAAACATATTTCATTTGAGGTTGAGATCCTTTTGATCTGTGCAGAGTAGATGCTTTACTATTGACATAAACAATACACCTTATTATGAGTGCAATTAAGTGTTAAATCATGTAAACATCCACGCAGTAACCAAACGAATTCCCGAGCGTGATCTCGTCTACGCTTTTATAGAGTTTCAATGTCAAAAAAAAAAACTCTGCTTTGTGCTTTTTTGGGTCTGCACTGCGTAAACGCACGACTCACGCATGACTTATACACTGACCATGTCAGAATACTCACTGGTAATAATAGTATCGCCATCTGGTTGACTCCACAGGGCCCAAATTACATTGCTTCCATCTCCATAACCAATAGCATAATCAAGGAGGTCCAGCTACAAAACAAATTGAACTAATAAGACACTGAATATAATAAAAGTAAATGGTAAAAATATATTTAAAAATATATACCTGAGGCCCAAATATACGGCTAATATGCGAAAACCTCACGCCTCCCGAACCTCCGTCGTGCATTTTCATAACTACGAATTCGCACTCATCGGGAAAAGACAAATAGGCCACTAGTATCACACTTCCATCTGATCCAATTGTTCTTTGCAACATGTGTCCATGGGCTGAAAAAAAGCATGCTGTTCACTATAGTAATCTTAACAAATTTTTTTTTGTTTGTAAATTTTAATTTTTATCTCTAGAACTGCTGATTACATAAATTATTTCACTGATAGAAAGCTACACTACTTCCGAGTGCCATAGGCATGTTTTTAGGGCTATGAGGAACAGGGTGTAAATTTCACTCATCCTCATTAGAAAAGGGAGGATCCTCCGACAAGACGGGTGTCGTATCTGGCGAGCAACTGCCCAATAGTTGAAGTCGGGAGCTTGTATATATGTCGATCGCGGGGTAAACTCTAATTGCGTGATGCAGGATTTTTGTGACGTCAGGCTGTTGTGTGACGTCAGGTCTTTGATACGTAATTCGCATGTGGCGATGTAGATGCCGCCACAGTATAGTTGAGTTCCACATCGCCGAAATCGCGAGAAAATTATTATATGTTTGAAATTTGCCAACTGTATGTTAATATGTTTTGCACTGAGAGCAAGGATAAAAAAGTATAACCAAAATTAGCGTTAACATTTCTTACGCGGTGGTTTCGGTCTGACCAAAGCCTGTGAAAGTGGAGTGGAAACCGCGATGGGCGCCCCGCCCTCGTCCAACGGCCACGCTCGAAGGCAAGTGTCGCCACATATTGCCACTGCTAAACCATTGGTCAGCACCACTCCATAGATTTCAACACCATCTGTGCTACTTTTGCCCCTAAAATCAAACACATTTTGTAGTCTTAATATTAGAAGAAAAAGATAGGCTGAGAAACAAGTATTTTTTTGTTGTTCAGAGGATTAGGCCCATGATAACATCCATAACTATATGTGTAATTTTACGCGAAAGTAACTCTGTCTGTTTGCCTGTCTGTAACCTTTTCGAACCTTAAATGCTTAACGGATTTGGATGAAATTTAACACAGGTCTATTCATGTGCCAAATTTGCCAGGTCATGACATGGGTTCGCACATAGGATACTTTTTATCCTGGTAGTATGTTCCTGTGGGATAATTTCCGATCTCCACGCAGGCGAAGTCGTAGGCAAATGCTAGTTTAATAAAGTTCAAGTAAATACCTCAGAGCCCCTGTGATGCCTGACAAGAACCTCGGTACAGTGGACTCTCTCTTCAACACAGTGGTGACAGCAGACCCAGTAACTGGCAGTTTAACAAGCAACAGACTTCCTTCACCACCATGGCCAAATGCTAGTGCAAAAACTGCTTCTCCATTTTCTCGTAACAGAGATGCGCAAGTGTGAGCGACACCTGTAGCTGGTAGAACAAATTAAGTTTGTATTATTTTTTATTATCAGCACTGCAACAGGTAATACAGTATAAGACTTATTTTATGAGACTTCTGGGCGCTCTGGATGACTATGCCAGTGTCATAGGGCCAAACATATCATAGCACAATTAATAGCATGCAGCCTGCAGTGGCAGCCAACATGCTACCAATTGCACCATACTAGCATCCACTCACAACAATTTTAATCCTCTAACTAATAATACTACTTTAACTAATATTTATAGTACTTATATATTTTACTTTTGCTAATTGATCTCAAGCAGCAAAAGTAAAATATAAGTATCTACTATGTGTACAGGATTGATTGATATACTATTACTTAATACTTACTTGCATTAGAATATTGATTGAGAATATAATAATTGTTTGGATTGTTTAAAGAACTTGTATCATGAAATATTGATGGAGATGAACTGCTCAGTGATCCAAATGTAGACTGAAAATGTAAAGAAAAAGATATTTAAAAAAAAACTAACAATAGCATTTGTTTAACTCGGGATTTATATCAGAATCAAACTATCACAGAATATATTGTGCATGTCTCTCTGGTTAAATTAAACCTTCCCAGACACTGAATGGCTACCCTTATTTCAATAAAAATTGTATTGTGTGTGTCTGGTAAAGTGATTTTTTTTTTCTCAAAACAAAAATAAGAAGTTATCAGTTTATTACCTTTTTATCTAATGTCCCTGGGTGTGGGAATATCAGTCTATGTATGGATGAGACAGTGGCGGCCAAAATGACCACATCACGGGATGCACTTCTCTCATACACAGTGATACTGCTCAGCGGAGGGGTGCCTGGAGCTACTTTACATCTCAAGTTAGCTGACGACAGATTTATGTCTAGGGAAGCTTCAGATAGTTCTATTGCATCTGATGTTGTTTGCCTAGTAAGTAAAAGTAGGATTGTTTTTACTACCACATAAGTCAATATTACTCTCAAATAAAATTATGCAGTTACAGTCCATTTAATAAGGTGTAATATCAAGTATTTCATGGTTCTGGACAGAAAACAAAATACTGTACTTTTGATCTTATCGCATGTTGGAAAATCAACAAACCCAAAACACTACTTATCAAACATGACTGATGATTATATTTGTGTTTCTTTTGCAAATTATATCATACTCACCAATAAATAAAACGATTTCGAGTGTAGACCTTTTTGGAATCTTTGTACCAATATCCTCCAGCTTTTTGAGGCAATTTGATGTCTTGCAAAGTGCTATGAGTACCCCCTGTAAGAAGTTTATTATGAAGCACAGACAATTTAAATGTACAGCAATATTGTGAAAACATATGGAAAATATAGTAAATACCTGTATTCAAAATAATTTCCTTCCACTTTTCGGGTAAACTGTAATTTGGTGTAATTTCTTTGAAAGTAACTGGCATAGCCTCCAAAAACTCCATGGTTATCTTAGTTTATTCTAAATTAGATCAAGAAACTAATGCTTTAATCAAAAATATTTACAGCATTACACAATTTGTATTTGAATTATTGTTTTTTCTAGTTATTTCTGCAGACTTGGCGGTCAAAAGTTTTTTTTAGGTTACCAACCAATAACCAAACCCAACGGATACACAAGTACCATCAAGTACACAAGCGAATGAAATCAACGAAAAACACTGTCAGAAATGACAGCCGACAGAACTGTAAAATATAAATATTGTGCTGCCCTAAACCCGGCGCCAGACCATAGACATATATTTTCTATCCCAATGCGCTAAACACAGTCACATAATTGAACACTTTTTTGAACACTTGTAAGTGTGAGGCACTGGTATAAATATGTGATCAAACTTTGAACAAATACTCGTGCCTCATAAGTGTTCAAACAAGTATTCAAATAGAATTGCTGTGTCTGGCGCCGCCGCTTTATCCCAATTTGTTGGGGTCGTGCATCATTTCTTTTCCTTCCATACTTCTCTTTAGTCGTCATGTTTTAGTAAGATCCAAAAATCTGAACCCCTTAATGCCTTTTTTACTTGACTACGCGACAGCAAAGAAAGGAAAATAGTTTTTTTTGTTTCTTTTGACGATGTTGTATATCTACGGTCCCAATGACGTCCGTACGAACGAATTTTCTAAATTCCTATTTAGAGTTTAGAGCTTAGTCTGTGGTGTAAAGTACTCTGTGGATCCGACGAACGAATGAACAACACTAGTAGTGAGTTCGTGAGCGTTTTTGTACATATTATTTTTCTCGTGCGATTTCTTAATAATTTTCAAAGATCCTGTTAAAATTTCAATGTTGAATGAATAGTATAAAAGTTTTACTAAAACTCAAGAGTGCAGACATCGAACGATGGTATTTCTTTGTTCAGAAAAGAACATAAAGGTAAAAGTCAAAGCGCATCGATTTTTTTATTTATTTTTATATTTTCGAAAATATTTCATTAAACTGTTATTGATCATAAACTTTAATAATTGGTCCACATTGTGACTATTTATACGCTACCGTTTTTTTTTATTTCGCCCTATGAGCTTGAGAATTAGCTAACGAAAACGTAACGATGTTTTGACCATACTCTCGTAACATATTCTTGTAATAAATACACAATATAATGTGAAATATTCTGGTTTTATTTAAGTGATATATTTGTTTGTGTAAACCGAGAAATTTTACATAGAACATTCTAAAATCATACAAATGTAGGCACAGGTTCACATAGAAATCGCCTTCAAACGGTTTCGATAAACACCTGAATTTGAGGAAATAAATTTCTCAAAAAATGTGAATTGAATAGATGCTAAACAATTTTTTTTTTTAAGTGATACGAGCCATGACTAGAATAATAATACTAGAAGATTTTTTTTTTTTGTAAGTGCTAGAAAGAAATTGCAGTGTTTCCCACTCTTAATACAAATTTAATTCATTTATGGATTATTGAAAATTCATCCCTTAAAGGGGTTTAATAGAGGATGATAGTTTGTGTGGAAATTCCTATTTTTTGCCGATAAGAAATCACATCAGGCACACAGCTTGTAATATATTAAATAATAAAAAAGAATAATCTGTTAGAAACATCTTCATTTCATAGGTTGGCTTAGTTACAAGAAATCTTAATCTTACTTCTAGTTGTAAGAAATAGCATATTCGCATAAATCTTAAGAAGCAACATCACTCTCCTAGGCCTGTATTACAGAACCTCACTCAAGACTCAAGCATTACTTAAAACTAGTTTCAACTAATCAAAAGGCTAATATGGAGTTTTAAGTAATGCTTGAGGTTTTGTAATACAAGCCTCAGCCATGTCTACTGTACAACTGGTGGGTTGAGGTTGTGAGCTTGAAACTCGTGTTTGGCTGGTAGAATATTTTGATACTTATTGTGAGGATTAATTAGTTGGGGTAATAAAGAACCATATATAACCATAAAAGTGCACCTTTTTCTAACTGACTTATCATATTGAAAATTTACAGTTTTTATTAGGTATTTATACTTGACAAATCCTGAAAATCTTTACATAGTTTAAAATGAAGTCGCTTCAGAATGTCTGTTCGCTTAGATCTTTTAAACAACTCAATGGATTTAATTCAGTTTTCAGCAATAGATAGAGGGATTCAAGAGGATGGTTTATAATGTATAATACATACCCGCGCGAAGCTGGGGCGGGTTGCTAGTATTATCATAAGTTTTTAATGTTCAGCCCCTGTAACCCATCTCAATAGATTATTCACTATACAATATTAGTATATGAAAACTGTTCTATTAGTATTTCTGCAATTCCATTAATAGAACTGGTGTCTGTCTATTTCTGGCACCTAATATTTTTACCAATAAACTTTTGATGGTATTATTTTGTGTACATACAGTAGCGCGGTGGCGGGTTGTGAGCACGGCGCGGGAGGCGCAGGGTCGGGCGGTGGCCGGCCGGCGGCGGACACTATTCGCCGCGTCAAGGTGAAGATGTCATCAGTGTCGGCGCAAGGCGTCGTGGAGCGAGCCTCGGCGGAACTGTCGCGCCGCATCACCGGGCTGGGCCTGCGCGGCCGCAAGCGCTCCCCCGGCGTCGTGGAGCGCGTGGCCAACGCGCTGTGCGGCCCGGCCACCGCCGCCGCCGCCGCGCCCAGGGTCCCACGGCGCCGCAGACCTTCACCCAGGCCTCTATCTTGGAGTCAATTTGTAGTAGACGAGAGATTTCTAGAAAAGTTCTTTCTGTACTTCAATGCCAATGATAGAAGATCACTTGCGCAAGTATGCACTCGATGGCGTGACATCCTGTACTCGTCGCCGCGTTGGTGGACCGGCCTCGTGGCGGTCCTGGACTGTCGGGAGCTTCGCTCTGCTACAGTTTGCTGTATGCAGAGGTTCTACAATTCTCTAGTCAGGAGGGGTATTCGTGGAATAGTCTTAGTTTCAGCTTCTGATGATGATATAAATGAATTTATAAGACAATTCCCTGTGTCAGCCCATCATATTCACGCTATTGGTTTAAAAGGATGTACAATAACTGACAGAGGACTGGAAGCTGTTTTGGATCACCTTCAGGTAATCCTGCCTATTTTTATTTACAAAAAAATATATACCCTTGTGTGTTTATAATGACTCGATGCCAGTTAAAATATCAAATCATCTTTTTCAAAAGAATGATAAATATTAATGTCATCTGCATGCTCATTTTGATATATTATGATTATAACGATTCGAAATAACAAAATAATGAAAGTGACAAACTCTGGCCAATTAATTTAGAAGAAAAATAATCTTTTTTAGGTTCTCTTTGAGCTAGAACTAACTGGATGTAATGAAATAACCGAGGCTGGTTTGTGGGCATGCCTAACTCCACGAATTGTCTCTCTCACGCTTACTGATTGCATTAACATAGCTGATGAAGCAGTAAGTATAATTTTTCAATGAAGCACCTAATAAACATAGGTGCTGATAATTTTTGAATTGAACAACAACACATTAAATCTTATGATCTCAGTCAACGTGTGGCCAGCGAGTCCACGTAGAACCCATGCAAGCACAATAACAATTTTTCGCCTGCTTTCATTAGATTTTCCATGAAGCTATTAATATAACAATCTAATACTTATTACACGCACACACAATGCGTGGCGAACGCAACGCGTGAAGCGTGCCTCGTCACCACGTTGCTAGTCAGAAGGCTAAGCACAGACACGTGTCGCGTATTAGGCCTCTCAATAAGCATACGCTGTTCGCATCTTATCGCTCTTAATTATGGCACTTGTATACGGTGCATGTAACATGCGGCCATATTTAGATGCCAGCTGTAAGGTTAAATGGACTATGTTACCAACAGTGTAATAATGAGTGCGCAGGTTCTCGCCAGGGGGCAAACAAGCACGCGTTCCCGTTCTTATGAGAATTTATATTTATTTATGTAAAACCGAGTAATACGATACAGGACGCCGAATGCGTACTAAAATATTCTGACAAGAATGTGTATGCATAAAATATTAACTAAATAAATTTTGCAGGTTGGGGCAGTAGCACAGCTTCTGCCATCACTGTATGAGTTTTCTCTGCAAGCGTATCATGTGACGGACGCGGCACTGGGGTACTTCTCACCCAAGCAGAGTGCTTCACTTAGTGTGCTGCGTCTGCACAGCTGTTGGGAGCTGACCAATCACGGGGTTGTTAATATTGGTAAGAATTATTCAGTACTTTATCTTGTTTGCCCATATCTAGCAGGCAGGATACAAGCAGAAACTTAAAAAGCTTACTTGATATTAGTTCTATCGTAAAATCTCGACGCAAAAGATAGTCGTAATCAAATATATTTCTAGTCAAACAACATTTAACATACTTATTTCATTCGTAATTAAAACAATACCTGTATATTCTATTTCAAGAAAGACAATACCCAATTATTTCGGGTCGATCCCGGCTGACTCGCGTGTATATTAAGGTCAAGGGTCATCAGCCGTGTTAGCTCGCCTAAAGGGCCCTTAGGGCTTACCTGGTTTTAATATTAGCACGTTCACGAGAAGTGCAAATACGAATTTTCAGAAATGGTATTCGTTTTTTTTTTTACTTTTTGCATTAGACCTTTGTAAATCTCTATCTTTGGGGGTAATAAAATACATACCACCTCAGACGTTTACCTACATGGTCCTCATATGATCTGACCATTACCATTACAAATTTTATGGACATTAAAAGAGACTTTGACCTTTTAGAATGTTTCGGTGTTTTTTCTCAGAGTAGTCGGCTAGAAAATACTGACCTCACATAGTATTAAATTAAAAAATGAGGTGAAGTACTGTAATTTTAAACCAATTTACAAAATAAATACATATCATCTATCATACGACTCCGATATTATTCAACGATACGGCCTCATTTATTTTCAGTGCACTCCCTACCGAACCTGACGGTGCTGTCTCTAAGCGGGTGCAGCAAGGTAACAGACGAAGGCGTGGAACTACTGGCTGAGAACCTCCCGCGTCTGCGCAGTCTCGACCTCAGCTGGTGTCCGCGCGTCACTGATAATGCGCTTGAGTACATTGCATGCGATCTCAACCATCTTGAGGAACTTACACTGGATCGGTAAGATGAAACATTTTAGTATTCTTGAATATTTCCCTCATTTTCATGGTATTATCTTTAAATATGATTTCATTGCATACAAGTAAGGTAGACATTTTGAAAGGCCAAGCGTTTCTCGCCTCTCGACTCGACTGCCTTACAGGGCGACCGCAGACTTACAATTATAAGTTGACCGACTAAATCGCAGAATATACAAGGTATAGTGACATATTATGGTAGCCCGCACATCTTATCCAACTAAATCTGTATCTGTATCTAAGTAAGTTACTGTAGTTGGTTACTTTTGTATGTCTGCGGGAGCTCGGTATGCACTTCGGTGATCTTCGTGTTTGCGTATTAGCACGACCGTCGCGCCTCAAAATAACCCCCCACAGAGGAAAAGCTTTTATGTTTTGTACTGCCGCGCTTTGTAATAGAATAGAAACCTATCATTGCGAGTTCGTATGAAGTTTTCTGTTTATCGTGTTACATACTCAGATCATGATCTGTCACTCGAAAGGTTTGTTTTTGTTTTTCTATAATTTTGTAATCGTGGTAATACAAAATAGGCAAGTACTTCCATGGTTGTAACTGCACCCTTATTGCGTAACACACTATCAATCACAATCTGAATGATTTTGAAGGATATTGCTAATCCATTGCTTCTTACGTTCGAAAAATTTGTCTGTTTAAATAAAGCCACGCACACAATTATCCCGCCGCTCTACATTGGATGTCACCATCGCGCGTTCGTATTTCCGAAGACGACGATGATTATATCGAAGCACAAAGGAGATCACCCATTTTGTTCGACGATTTGGGATAAAAAAACAAAAGTCGGCAGCCAGGAATGAATAACATTTTATTTGAATGGTCGCAGCAGTAGAAACATTTATTTGTATGGCGACAACGCTGTCATTTATTTGTGAACAAAGATATACAACGACCTTTAAATGAAATAAATTTTATCCTCCCGCCATTTCGTGTAACATCCCGTATGCCTCACAAATACAATACAATACAACATTTTCAGCCAGTCCATCTATCGTAAAAAAGTAGGTCGGGATCTCATTTCCTAGAAAATGTATGGGAAAAGATTTTTCCGATTTCTGTCTTTTCTAGTACTCAAATGTCAGTACGTCCGATAGAGTTTTTTGATCCTTTTATGAAACAGAATCGATTGAGATCAAAAAAAGTTTTTGCTGACTGTACGGTTTTTTTTAAATCTGTGAATGCAGATAAAAATGTCTCAAAAACTTAAAGACAATCTCCTAAGACTATTTTCTTGTAGCAACAACGGTTAAGAGACCTGCCCTTACTGCTCAATATCAAACATCCAACCTGGTATATCTCCGAACCCAAATTGTTCTCGATATTGACACCTTAGTAAAAAATAATGCGTTATATGTGTACTTTTAAAACATGCAACTATTATAAAAGGACGCCAAAAAAAAAAAGGCCCAGAATGGGTGATCTCCTTTTCTTGGGATATCGCAGTCAGCTCCTTTATTTCATAGCAGCAAGTGCGGCTTTCGTTCCGTTTACACGAATTGACTTTTTGAATCGTATGAAACATAAGCTTTTCAAATTTTGAGATTCTTTATAAGACCGGACATAAGAGAAATACATTAGCATGATCATGAATTTCAATTATCTGAACAAAGACTTCACTTTGCCTATAGATGTGTTCACATAACGGACATCGGCGTTGGCTACATCAGTACGATGCAGTCACTGGTCGCTCTGTTCCTGCGCTGGTGTTCTCAAGTGCGTGACTTCGGAGTACAACACTTGTGTGGCATGCGATCGTTGCAGCTCTTGTCTTTGGCCGGTAAGTTTACTTCATCAAATGCACATTTTTATCATGCTGATAGCGAATACAATAATTATTATAAGGCTGATATGGAATGCAATAATTAATGTGGTAACTAAATAATAATAACTTATTATTTCTCGCAAAAAAAGCATTTGGAAACTTCCCAAATGCCTTTTTTACATATGAAACTCTTACAACACCTAATTCAGTGTTATCTTTGCAATTCATAGTTAATATTTTAGTGCACTTTAGATTGATATTTCATATTTCCATAAAATTATTGATAAATGTATAAAAAGAGGTAAATATTTGAGTTTGACAGCTATATGCGATGTTGCCAACTTTTAGAATGCACGCTATTAAGCCTTAGAGTATATAACACTGGAGAAGCCTTACGCACAATATTCCGAACAAAACAGTCTGTCACTTTTAGCGGGAGACGCGGTAGCGGAAATAGAAGTCCGTACCATTAATTTTTATTTTATCGATATCGATATTCATTCGGAATTTTGCTTGAATCCATGAAATAAAATAGTTTCATTTTAATAAGAAGAGAAAATAACTTCAATTAAATAAAAGTAACTAAATTTGTAATAAGTAAGTAATCTCAATAAAAATTAGGACAAGTTAAAAAAAAAAAATATACCACAAACTCACACTCACACACACACACACATATACTCATATATACTTCAATGGACATAAACAAATTATAAAACATTAACAATAAAAAAAAAATAAACAAAAATAATTACTAAGTAATTTTTACTAGGAAATTATCGACATGTCAATTTTGGTTTCAAACATGACCTCAACCCTACGGTAGTCTCGCTAATATGTTTACTAGAGGACATAATCGCATGTCAAGTGCGTGTAAGTTTTGCTGATTTGACGTATATTTTCGTAATGCAAAAGAACTGTATTTTGATCTTTACGTACATAAAAACGAGATGTAGCGAGACTCGGTGACGTCACAGAAGCAACGTGAGGAAAATACTCGATTCATGCTACGTTTTATATTAAATCATGGTTAAATCGAATGAAAAATCGAATTGTATTCTAAGGTTAGGATTTTAAATTTCAATAAAAACATAAGTTATCCAGTTCATTATGTAAATTTGACGTATTTGAACGCTTTTTACACCATTCAACAGCACAAATAGGCATTTTCAAGGAGCTCCGCGCGCCTTTAAAACGATTTATGAACTGCGTTAGAATCGATTTGAACGTAGTTTTTATGAACGTACTAGAACATTTGTTCTTGTACTTTTACAGAGGGGAAGTGTTCGTAAAGCTTCTCCAATGTTATATACTCTAAGTATTAAGCCCATATTCATGGTAAACAAAAGTTGTGGCAGACTGATGCAGTAACATCTTTTCTGCAACGCAAAAACATGTTGAAACTGAAACAATGTTATGCGAGTATTGTTTTACTTGAATACTGAACTGTATGTAGCTAAGGGAACAGCACCTTACCTTGTTTTGTTATATAAAACATTTTTCCGAAAAAAATTATATCGCTTTCGCCATAGATATAAGAAAGAAGGAGATATGCCCGGTAGTTGAAAATGTATCGAAACCCAATGTCTCCAACTTATCCCTCCTACCGAGCCGACCGAGCCTACAACTACACATGCGATTAGTAAACCCAATAAACACGAGGTCCCGCTCACACTTGCAATTTACAAATCAGAAAGTACTACGCAATCAATTATAAACCTTATCCCATCAAGCACAGCGTGCATTTACCATGCACCGTACAACTCACTCACACGAAAACATCGATCGCTATCGTTGTTCTGTGCAAAAGCCATTTATTTTATTATTATTTTTATTTTATTTTATCGGAAAGTTATCGATTCTCCCATTTATTATTGTATTAATATTTTGGAAGTTCCTGAAAAAATTATAAATAAAAAACGATATACATATAATAAGATGATATAAATAAACAATACGTAGCTAAAAAAATATATATACTAAGCAAATAAAAAAAAAACAACAACATAAGAAAATTTAAATGAGTATAAAACAAGATGTCACATCGGTCTTCTATCCAGGCTATAACTGTTAACAAATTGAAGAATAAACTGTAACAGTAATATAAATTCATACGACAATCGACACTATTGTCGATAGCCTACGTAAGTGGATCTGCACAACCACATCACTAACTCGTCGCAAGACACAGCGGACGTACCACACGATGCAACCACATGAAGAACGTATCGTTTTGTGATTTTTACATTGCTTGATCACTTACTTAGCGATATACTTTGGTAGTGGTAAAGAAGCAATGTATTTACTACAATAATAGTACAGTCGCTGTGATATATGAAAACAAAAATAACGTAGTAAAGGCAAGAAATATTTTACGATTTGTTGTTTTTCATGATTTTCAACACAAATATAGTAAAATACTTGTGCTGATTTATGAAAAGTGGTTCTATGATTTATAAAGTTTCTAGTTTAGCTTCGATTTTTACAAGAAACCACTGAACAACACGGTATTCTTAAATGTTATCACGAACGCGTTCGAAAGCGCACTAGTTAGCGGAGACGGCCATTTGCCTGAGGCATGAGCATTGTGATCAGGACGCGCGGACACAGATACGCCCCCATGCCACTTCTCCTGTTATTTATATTTCTATGGCTTTCGCGTTTTATGACCACGAACTTTGGCAAATACGTGGGACAAAGTGAAAAAAAACCTTGTTTAATTTCATAGGGTGTCCATTACTAACGTCGGGCGGTCTGTCGAGCCTCATACAACTGCGACAGCTGCGTGAACTGGAGCTCACGAACTGTCCCGGAGCGTCGCCCGAACTCTTCGACTACCTGCACGAACACTTACCGAGATGCCTCATCATAGAGTAAGCTACAATAGTCTTGTTTTATGTAAACCGCATTTATCCTAAGGTGTATTTCTCTTCACATGCCTCGTTTGGTAAACAAATAATCGCGAACTGTGATTTCTATTTTGAGAAAAATATTGTGTTTAAATGGTTGAGTCGAAACCGTTTTTGATGTTATTTATACCGCGAGTGTTTGTTACAAAAAAAATCAAGACGCTCATAAGAGTGTTAAGGCTACACACAGTGCCGGCGCCGACGGCACGAATTGCCGGCTTTTGCCGAGCGGCAAGCCGGGCGCACCGCGGCTTAGCACTGTGTGCCTTTATTGTACCAAAATACCGTGTATATAAAAAGATTAACTGTTTACCGAATAAGACATGTGAAGGTAAATAATACACTACCTGTGACTCCAACACATTACATACATCGCATTTTATGCTATTTTAAATTAGTTACACAATAAGTAGTTTGCACCAAGCATTGAACTTACAGTGCGATCTTTTTATAAATTGAAGCGCTGACCCAATTAGTTACTCCCTTTCTGACTCTGCTACCATAAAGCAGTTCAGAATGGTATGAGAAGTACTATGTAGAGCCAGCCCCAAAAAGTATACACGGACAAGGAACCGTTTTTTTGTCCACAACCTTTGTTATATAACATTGTATCCGATCCACGTATAGATACAAAACATAGTATACAATTTGTTTTACCAGAACGAAGTAAACATTTTGTCCCAAAACATCTATATAAGTAAGTACACTATGACCAAAACAATGTACACAGTGATAGTTCCGGACAAGGTAAACCTGACTGACAACGTCTTATACCGAATGACACGTCTTTGACTTCGTTTAAGAAGTTTAGAAGAACCAGAAATTTATTTTTGTCGTTTTCATTTTAACGCATGCCGTCACTGACGTTATTAAATGATTTATTTGAAATACAAATAAATAAATCATGAATGTTCATAACGAATGTTGCTTAGGCCTTTTAGGGTGACCACTCACACTGGTCGCTCACCGGGTGCCTTCGCGTGTAATTAACAATCCATGATTTTGACCATTGCTTTAAAATATTGCGCCAGGTCCACGCACTAACTAACGAGCAGCCGCTTTTGTAACCGCTCGAACTGTGAGTCTTCGTACATGTAACATCGATTATGGTGTAATGGTCGGTTTTCCGAACTCACTGCTGCAATTTTACGAATTATAGCATTATAAGTACGGACCGTAATGTTCGCCTTCACTGATGATTAACTCGAATCTGAACTTTTATATTACATTCGAATGCTCCCGGTGAGTGACTACCTTACGATGTAATTGTTGTCATGTCAATAATAATATGTCAGTCTGACGCATAAGAGTAATGACTATTGTTTATGATATCGCATTTTCAACTTATTACTTATATCTAACACCGCCACTGGAAGTTGAACTTTTGAATTGAAACTTTACCTAGCTTTACCTCGATAATTAATGTTTACTATATACATATTTCTGAGACTTATGTAGATAACTTTGTTTTGATCATGGGGTGTATAGATGTTTTGGGACAAAATGTTTACTTTGTTTTGGTAAAATAAATTCTATACTATGTACCTATACGTGGATACACAATTATGGAGCAATGGTTGTAGACGATAAAATAATTCCTTGTCCGTGTATACACCTGGAGCTGATTGTACAGTCAAGGAATTAAAATGTGAAGCACCTTAAGGTGGACTTTTTATTGCACCTCATTATTTTTCCGACTACGTATTGCCAATATTTTAAATGAAAATGACAGTTTTATAAGGTGACCTGTTGCACCTGCACCTGCTATTTGAAAAAAGAAATTTGTTTGAAAATTGCTCAATATTTTCGCTTCTTGACCTTACGTGTTGACCTGTACGGTCAAGAAGCGAAAATATTGCCAAAAATGTTACTAACTAAGTATAGTGTTTAAAATATTGAACCAAAATGTGTCGCTCAAAAAAGAGTATGAGTTCATAATGAGCTTCAAATATGAGAAAAATATTAAGATTATAGAGAGATACCAACGTAGTGTGTTTTCGTTGCAAGTTATCTTCTCACATACGTTACGGTCTATCGACATCTTACTCCGCACCTTATGGAGTTCGTAGCGCACGTAACGTCAGAGAAATCAATTGTTTATCAAAACTGACTACCAACTTTTCTTTTTCGATTTTCTTGGCAATTGAGCCTTTGTTGACGTTGAGACGGCAGCGCAGAGTGGCAGGCCGTCGGACTTTGTCTTTTGTGGTTAGATAAATGTTAGTAGCTGCACGGACGAAAACAAGAGTAAGGCTGGTTTCACAGCTGTCTTGGAGACCCGTACGAGCTACCGGAACGGAGACACACGTGAGGCGCTAGAACATTGTTTCACAGCGACGCGGATTGGTCCGTACGCGACCCGCTTCGGGTGGAGTCCGTACAACGTATCGTACTACTCCCTCGTTTCAGAGCACTGCGGGCGCTACCCGTACGGGTCTCCCGTGGACGGACGGACCGTACGTGTCACCTGAACACCTGTAAATCCAGCCTTAGTTAAAACATGTATTCTAATTTAGTACTACCAACTTTAATTGACCGTTTATTCCAATCACAACTGTCATTCTTTGGCAGTTGTATGAAATGGCTTTATCACGGAAAATTTATACAGTCATCAAATTGATAAATAAATCATTTCCCTGACTACAACGTGGTAAGTGGTAGCATTCGTGTTGTATCCTCGACTGTCAGTCAATACAGCAGCTAATTATATTTTCGTAAAAAAACAAGTCTTCAACGCTTCTAGTCCTAGTTTCAGACAAATGAAAAACCTGTAGTTATAAGCGACATCCCCACCAATTATACACGTTCTTGAAATTATCAATTTCAACTATGCTTGGCTTATTGGTTGATTCGCACGAATTTACTCGCCCGAAACGGGCCAATCGACACTTATAATATTATTTTTTCTTGAAGCGATTCGCTCGAACTTAATTTATTTGTGGGCGAATCTACAACTTCAAAAATACGTATTCGGCAATTGGCACATTTTGAATGTTTATGCAGTAAAGTTAGTGTACTTTTTCATAACTTTATTGCATAAGCGTATCAATCAATAAGCCCTATGCTTAATAGTTTCTATTGCTCCTAAATTAGAGTATTATTAAAAAGTTTCGCATCTTTTATAATTTGTCTTAAATGAGTATTTTGATCTCTATTCCATTATAGATTTTATATTATTTACGACCTACCGTATTCCTAAACAATTATTGCTCAAATTGTGTGATGTCATGTCGAAATTAATTATTAAAAAAAAAAAGGTTCGGGTTACTATCTATCATCTTGTGACTACTAAATCTATGCTGATTATAGTCATGGCTGACAATTGGCTAAAGAACATAAAGAGTAATAATACCTATCTTCAATCGGCCAAAGCTCCATCGGGGTTGTAAATATTTTGATTGCCTGGTCTATATCCAACTCTCTCCTATCTTCACAAACCTTATAACTAGTTACTTACTGACGACGTGACTTCATAATTGACGAGTTAAGATTAAAGTGTATTGAACCTTGTATAAAACAAATTATTCATTTACTTAATTGATTCATTATAAACAAATTAATAAACTATATTTCCCAGTAGCATGAGATAAGTACATAACCGTACATTTATTATATATTTATAGTTTCCGAAAAGTAACAAGGTTTAATACCTAAAAATATAATGTGAAATATATTATTATATTTTAAATATTGTAAGAAAAAGCGTTTATTAGATAATTTGTGTGATTTTATGTATAGTGTAATTCATTTGAAATCAAATCGTACGATTTGGTCATGTCCATTAGTTAAATGTAATTTATATAGATTGCTAATAAGAATAATAATTTTCGAAACGAAAATTTTCAAATTTAAATATCGGTTATCTGATGTTTGATATAAATTATGTAAATAAATGTCTACAATGTACATTTCAGTGATACAAGTACTATTTCGACATTGTAATTTATCTAAAAGAATATAATAATCTTGTATCTGTTTAATACCTGTTTTAATTCTTGTAAATACTGCATATTACAAGTAAAGTCTGTTACTAGTAAGTGACTTCTGTTTCCATTCTGCGCATTTCTGTATATATATGCGTTGTGATTGAACACACCACGTGAAAGTTGTAGTTCGCAACATTTTTAAAGAACTACTAACAGTAGCGTCAAATCGTTTTCTGATCAGAATAATCGGCAAACTATTTAAACATATTTAAATAGAATATTTAAAGACAAATAATTTGAAAATACCTTGAGTTCTTCTGCTCTCACAAAATTAAGAATAAGAAAATTCAAAAATAGGTGGCATGAAATGTTGGCAAACTAATTTCTTATCGAGCAGCTATTTTCATTTGACTATCTAACAATTTTCCATCTATCTCTGTCTCTAGTCAGTTTTTTATTGTAATTATTTATTATTTAATTTTTGCAAACTACTTCATAAAACCTAGATTAGTTGTAGAATAATGTGATTTTCAGTAAAAGTGTGGAATTAATTATTGTTTCTAGATGAATAGTGTAGTACAGAAATCGCGGTATATAATCACATATAAATATTAAATCTTTACCTATTGTTGTAATTATGTATTAATATTTAGACAGTTACTTGCAAATAGCATACAATAGCAATTCCATAAAATATTTACTATCTTATTCAAATTAAGATTGCTCAGATTAACGACCTTAGACATGTAACTTGTTTACATAATTATTCACGTAAACCTTTATATACTCTAACTTGTAATTATTATTGTTTCCATGTAATGATTGCATGCAATGAACACAATGACTTATATTGTGATGTAGATGTCTTATGACATCTGCGTAAAAATGCTCTTAATAAATCGGAACGTTTAATTGGTTTTATATTTTTTTGAAATTTTATATACGTGATTTGTGTTATAAATGTGGTACGAACACAGACCACGACCTGGGTAAAGTCAGAACGTCCCGTGAAGTATCAACTTTGCCCAGTGCACGTTTTATATTGCACAACTACTAAACAGCAGGTTTAATTTATAGTTTTGGTCATGCTTTTTGTAACTTGGCGCAAAGTGAAAACTACTTCGGAAGAACTGTTGACTGTCGCTAGTTCGCTACACGCAGCGGTCCTTGCTCGCATCACATTATTAACACTAAGCTGTACCGAATACATACCGTTTTTATAATACCGTCCGAAATAATATTAACGTATTTTACTTGTACTTCAAATAAGTAACAGACGTTCTTTCTCTGAACTTACCATAATAACTTAGTATAGTCAGCATTAAACAATTTTAATATTCAAATTGGCTGACTCTCCTGTAACTACTTTGCAACCGTTTAAAACGGTAAAAAATATTTATATATTTCTGTAAGCTAGAATATTTTATATTTTGAATAATAGAGAGTTGAATATTTTTGCATGTATTTAATGCTGATGGTACTATACATCTGGTACGAAGAGTAAGAGATATGAGTGTTTAGTAGAGAAATTCTACTATTATTAAAATCTTGAACTGTCACTGACCCCTTTTCAACGTTGACTCATTAATAATTGCTTCAAAATATTGCGTTTCTATTCTCTACAACACTTGTGCATTACCAATATTGTTCATTATATAAATGCGTGTGGGTAGTTTAGTAAAATTCGTAAATTAGATCAGAAAATAATAAATGAGTAAAATACTAGTCGGTATCTAGTAGATCTATTGTTATATATCCCTAAAAAGATATTCGCGTGAATATTAAATGATCACCCATTTCTGTAGGCTTAATTTTTTTTATTCCAATGCAACTAAAAGGTTCTCTGCGCTGAAAATCAAAACTCATGATGATAAGTTCATAAGCTGTATTATTTTAAACTATAAGAAATGTTTTGTACTTTAATCTATGGTATCAATTTTTGTTTATTATTTTGATTTACGTACTATCAAATAAGGACAAAGTAAAGGCATTATTTTAAAGCAATTATAAACAAGACAACGTCCATAGTACGAATGGAATGAATTATAATTAGGAGTACCTTTATAATATTTTAAAGTTGCCTTCATTCTTAGGAATATGGTATCTATAGAGAAGTTGCTGAATTTGTCAATTTACGCAAACCGATTGCAACTGCAGTAATATATTATTATAAAGCAATAAACCTTGTCGTGACTAGTTACGATTTGGTCATACAGAATGTTTGGAAAATGACTGCTAAACTGAAAATCGAAATACTTTCACGAGTATTTGTTTAGTACATCAATCTCTCATTGTGTTTATTTACCAGCTCACTTCTGAAGGAAACAGAATGTGGAATCCATTTCATGAATCAATAAAAAACCGAAACAATGCATTTATTTTCCAAACACGTATGTTGCAGTGAGTGAAGATAAAGTGTACAATATTAACAGTAACTAGTATTAAGATATGTATTATATTGATACAACCGTATCAAACCCTAACTGTTGAATGTCAAACACCCTATAGTACCTTACTCGAATTTGTTTATCATGTGTGTAAACCATTCAAGGTGTAAATCTGTTTTTTTGTACATAATAATTATAAATAATGGTAATAAGTCTATTAAATGGAATAATGAAGTTTAATGTTGTTGAAAGAGCTGACTTCTGCATTATAAAAGGTTGTAATTAAAATGATATGTATATTACGTACAAGCAATAGATTAAAAGCTATGTAATATACTCGTAACTTAAATGTTTGAGGAAGCGATTTGACTCGTCTAATCTTAGCTACTTTGAACTAGTTTACACAATAGTTTAAAAAGGCGCAATAATATTCACATTGTGTGACTTAAGAAAACGAATTATTACTAGTTAACATGATTTAAAATTGCATCAAAGTAAATTATAGACTATGTAAAATTCTGAATATTATATAGGTAGTGCACACGCAATGCTTATGTTAAAAGCCAGATAGGCCGCCGCCGTTTGTCTTATTTGTACTCTGAATACAATTTCTTAAGTGTCGATTCTACCAAACGATTGATTTATATCTGTTTTTGATATATCGTAATGTTGGTGTGTTACAAGGATTGCTCGTGCCGTTCTCGTGTACCTATTAGATTGTGTTGTGAAATGCACCCGCTAGCTATTTATTTGGCATCACTGTGTAATGTTTGTATTTTAGTATAATCCATTTTCGTAATAACGATACACGATTTGTACAATACTCAGTGAGATGTTATAGTGCAATATAGATGTACTGTTTTATAAAGTGTTTTAATTTCTTCAATCCACTCGTACCATTTTAGATATAATACAGAAGAATGACACGTATGAACGTAAACGGGGCGTAACGAGGCGGTGTGTAAGGACCATAGCAGGTGGAGGTCTGTAGCTTCTGTCCTGTCTACCGCCACAGGAAGAAAGCCTTTTTTTTGAGGGTGGGAAATCATCAAAAGACTTCTCCTGCTCTGGGCGGAGCGAGAGAGCGTGTCAGACTTTTACTGATTAAAATCCACCCGTGTTCCTTCCGTTGCCCGTGTGCCGGGGCCGCGATATCCCTTTCGGACAAACCCGCAACCCCAGCAGGCACAGGAAGAAAGCCTGAGTTTATGTTTGTATGTGTATTGGAACACAGTCTCTTGTTACTGTTCCGTGAAATCCCCAGCCAATTTTATTTGCTGGATAACTTGTCTGTATCCTTAAGGCCAAATTCAATATTGTATTTATATCTAATGGATTTTATAAATTAAACAAAATATTATTTTGTACGATTTATTGCGATAACACAGTCTTACAAAACAAATCAGTGATGACAACAAATGCGACACTAATGGTAACTTTAAATTGTTATAGCCCCAAAATCACAATTTTGACTAAGCTTGCATATCAACAAATAAATAAACTGGGATGATTGAACACGCATTATTTTACACACCTACAAATTCAACAAGTTTTATTACCGTTATTTTAAGTATTTTATTTAGACCTGGCATGGCCAATTAAAATAACGCTACTAATTTTTAAATATTTATTTCTTTTAGTAACTTTCTACAAATAAAATAATGCGTCTTGAAGTAATTATATCCCCAAATAAATTACATTAAAGTATAATGCAATCTTTAATAAAAAAAACAATTGCACAATGTTTAAATGAGTGTCTGTAATGCTGTGGCCGCATCTGCGTCTATCGTGACAAAGCAATGTGAGCCGAAACTTCGTATGTTATGCTCTCTAAAAATATCGCGCTAATACGGTGGTCACATTAGCGGCTTCGCCACGTTTATTATGAACCGCCACCCGGGCGATAAGTGCAACGCAGCCCGAAATATCGCGACGATAACCGATGATGGTTGGTCACATCTCCGTGTATCGTATCACTGCGAAGCTTCGTCATAGACGCAGATGCGGCCACAGCATAAGAACACATACCAAAATGTTACTTGGTTTTACAGAACTGAAACTAAATAAAAATGCACTCAGCAGTAAAACACTCAACATGTTTAACAAAAATTAAATAATATTTTATACACATTTACAAAAAAAGCCTGTAGAAGGTGGAACTGGACGTAAAATACGTAATTCAACTGTAGCACATTTGAGTAGACATCTAGCGAGGTGATTGGCACCCTAGCGTAATTAACTTACATCGCAAGCAATAGCCATTTTGTAATCGATAAGCATAGATTAATAGAAATAAAGCCGTATTCGTAAATTTAAACTACTGCTGTGTAAAGATATGTATCTAATAGCTCATTCTACAACAATATTGAGTGTAAATAACGAACTAACTATGCAACAAAAATGCATAAGGTATTGAAAGTCAATGCAGCTCTTGACAGTAAAGTTTCTAGATATAAAATTTTACTAACTTTCACGTATATTAAGTGTAAACTTATATTTTTGACCAATTACAATAACCTTTAACAAAACTACAGTTTAACTATCAATTTAGCTATGAATACACAGTTAAAAATAATAAATTCATAAAACTGTTGCATTATGTGTCTTGTCTACTGACCAAAAAATAAACAAATCGACATCATCGACTTCAGTCAGCTATAGTCAATAATTATAACCAATTTAATGTAAACTATTAAAAAATATAGCACACTGAAGCAGTTAACCACATAATGTCAGCAGTCCGTTCAGTAGACTACACAATTCATAATGTAGTTGAAAATAAATAATGCTAGATGAAACATTACTGTAGATTTCGTTGTAGTTTCAGTCTTGTGTCATTTGGTCCTGCAAATAATTTACTATTGATAATAACAAAATAGTAATAACTTCGGCGGCAGGTTATGTTTTAATCGATAAAATAAGCTTAGAATCGTAAAGTTAAAGGGGATGTACCGGGTGTGGTCAATGGTAGGACTGCAGGTACGTGGTGGAGGAGGCGAGGTCCCGACGCAGCCACGCCGCGTTGAGCCGCACCGTCTCCAGCGCCTGCTGCACCGACCGCTCCGTGCCAGGAGACTGGTGCGTGCGGAAGAACTGCTCGATCTCTTGCGCACTAGTTTCCGAGGCGAAATTCTCTGTTGTTGACTTTACCAGTCGGGCGAGTAAGAAGCCACCCTGTAATTAGCAAAATAGCGTATGAGTTGCCACTATTCTAATCGATACAGGCGAACACCGTAAAATTGACAAAGTGAATAAGTTGAATGTCGTATGTAATGAAAACTTACCTGATACCGATCCATGAATTGTTGCCAGTGATCCTTGAAGAACTGCCAAGCGAGATCGCGACCATTTTTACTGACCGCTACCGAAACTATTACGAAGACGGTGTCTTGGGACCTCACTTCATCCTGTAAAAGTAATTAAAAACATGGTTTGTGGTTTTTTTATTTAACATATCGTACTCATATTGTTATAATATTCGCAAACTACCGGTAAACTATTTTGAATAATTTTATCGATCACTGGTTTTGCAACCAGGCATGTGGTACGTGATGTATTTCCACTTTCACTTTTAAGTGTGTGACGCCTACGCTCACAAATACACGTGTTCGTTGCAGTAAGTCACTGTGCTATCGTTTGTGTGTAATCAAATCACGTATCCAACGGGCGGTCGCTACGCCTCCATTTTTTCGCAGAGCAGACGATGGTCCGCGACGATAGAATGTAAGGCAATCGTAAGGCTTACCGAGATAGCAAACTCCAGCACTTTGTTGAGCAGCGCGGGGTCGTTGACGGCGCCGAGCGCGCGGCTGATGCGGTCCTTCTCCTCGTGCAGGTCGGCGGCGCGGTACAGGCCCAGGAAGCGCTGGAACGTGGCCTCGTCCGCGTCCGCCAGCACCGCGCGGTAGCACGCCGAGCGCAGGTCCGCCGGCAGAGTGCACGCGCCTGACAGGTGCTTCTCGAAACTGCATCAAATTATTATGTCAATAATGCTACAAAATCACGTAGCAAAAGACGATTTCAATAACAAATGACAGAAGTACCACAGCCGTTTTATTTAAACAAGCGAAAATGACTTTATTCATGAAATCATAAAGATATTGGAACATTTTATTTTTGGAATTTGAGCAGAAATTTTAAGAAAAATTATTTACCGACTCTTTGCTTCTTTAATAGTATCTGGGTCTTCAAAGCTAATCATTTTGTTGAGTACCAAACTTCTGAGCAATGTGTCGAGATGGCTCTCTTTTTCCTCAGCATCCCAACCCAGACGTCGAGTGATATTCGAGAACAGCTTGCGACCATAGTTTTTCAAGGGCTTGTCCAGGGGTGTATGCGAGAATAAGGCACTCAGTTTCGATAGGCAATTAGAGATTGAAGACCACACTGTGAAATTTGTTTCATTGGTGAAGGCTTCAATTAGTTTCAAAGACTGAAAAACATAAAGATATTTTTAACACCAACTTTATTACCAAAACCTGGAAGAATCAATTGATTGGTGATTAAGTTAGGTATATACCTCTGCGGTTTGCGTGTGTCCGGCCTGCACTAACGCGAAGCAGTCGTCGAGAAGGCCGAGCCGGTCCAGTGGCGGCAGCGAGCCGTCGCGGATGGCCGTCACCAACTGCGCCAGCATCGACGCGGGGTAGCGAGTGCGGTAGTAGCCAACCTGAAGGGAAATAAAATACTCTTTACACAGCCTCTCTTACTTTTGCAAAACAGAGTATTTAAGCATTTTAGCAGGTGTTGTTCTGTTTCCCTCATGGGGAAGAAGCCATGAGTTTATGTATGTATATACATAATTCTGTAATGCCTGATTAGCTGAATTCTGTTCAAAAACTGTGTGGAGTTTTCTACTACTACATACATTGGCTATTACTAGCCAACTACATACATTTGTACTGTCAAATAAATGATTAGCATTTTGAACTTACTGTGCCAGGGTTGAGTTTGACCCATGAGCTCTCCGAGACATCTTTCAACACAACATCTTGTGTTCTCTTTTCCAATACAGTAGATAAAGCTACCTGAAATATAAATAACTCAAATAAGTATTTGTGCATTATTCTTACATACTATAAAACAAAGTCCCCCGCCGCGTATGTCGTGAGCGATAAATAAAGTTTATGTTCTACAGGATTGTATATCTTAAAAAGTTCAACATAAAAGTCCGCGATGGCATATATCTATCTTCTAAGGATGACCCACAATAACCATTTTTATCTTTCAGAATTTGATTAAAAAAATATTGTTATTTTCGAAGCTATTTTGACCGGTATATATGATGATATTTCCTTATGCAATAAAATATGTTATTAAATTAGAGCATTTAATTTAGATTCAAAATTACGCGTTACATTGTTATTATGGTTGACGGTCTTGCGGGCGCAGCCAATCCTGCCGGGGCTGCGAGTTTGTCCGAAAGGGATATCGCGGCCCCGGCACACGGGCAACGGAAGGAACACGGGTGGGTTTTAGTCAGTAAAAGTCTGACACACCCTCGCGCTCGAAAAAGCTAGTCACACATAAATACTAGAGGACCACGAAAGTGGGATGGCTTAGGGTATACACCTCATATCTTCATTTATTTCCATAGACCAGATTTTTTTTGTGATGTCATCGGTTTTTTTTCTTTGCATCAATACATGAATTGTGTTGCTTAAAATTAAATGAACCACAATAAATTTTTTACGATTGCAAAGAAAACAACGAAATTCAAGATAGAAAATTCAACAACGAAATTCAAGATAGAAAATTCAACAAAGAAATTCAAGTTAATAACTGAAGTGGTTGTTGAAGTTTTAGTGCTTGTATCTAATAATTACTTGATAAGAGAAAATCTATGCAAACAAAATAGGATGTAATAGAGTAAACACATTCGATTATGTCGCCAATGTTTGTGATTATTATTTAGTAACAATAGGTTATGGTGATACTAACATTATTTGGATCTATGGTCCGAACTCCACACGGGAAAAAGAAAGAAAGAAGAAAAGTATAGCATACAACCTACCTTTGAAGGTCGTTCCTGTGTTGAGATTGTGATAGGTATCATCCAAAGTGTGTCTCCGCCTTGACTACCATCCGCACAGAATTTCTGCTGTGTCAGTTTTAGAAGTCGGTGTGGCCCTTGCTGTTCTGAGCTCACCTAAAATAAGAATAGTATTAATATTAAAAAATCCTTCTTCACCATGGTATCATAATTCTGGAACCGACATAGATATGATAAGAAATCTTCTCAGCTATTGAATAATTGTTGGTTATTTTACATCTATGAGTAAATAGAACTGAATAATGAAATTACAGAATTTCAATACCAACCTCAACAACAGGGAATCCCATCTGTTTGGTCCATGTGGACATTACAGCTCCAACAGGCTTGTTAGAAGCTTCCTCCAAGGCGGCCCATAGGTCCTCTGTGAATGTGTTTTTATACTGGAAATACAAAGTACAAATAAGTATCTATCTGAATATCTTTATTTTATTATGATAATTTGTTGTTTTACTGTTTATTATACTAATTATGCTCTGTCTCTATAGGTTAGTCTAGTACATATTATTATGTTTGCATATGAAAATACTTTAAAAATATAACACATTTACATATTCCAGTACATAATTATAGTTTTATGTATATACATAATGTTTCTTTCCTCTATCTACAAATATTAAATCTTTACAATATTAAATAGAACATAATATTTTTATCACAATTATCAAATGTAAGACTATGGTGCCAATTCTCTTGTCACAAATGCCTCTAAACTAGACTAAAAATCTCAAAAATTTAGTTTATTCCTGTCAAACGACGATTTCCCATTCTGAAATAGACTAAAGTGACACAACTTAACTATATTTTAGTTTGACAGCACTAAGATAGTACTGAGTTGTTAGTTTAGTAAAAATGCCAATTTTGCTATTCTGAATTTGACATTTTTCATGTAAAATTTTGATTGTAAAATACCAAACCAGACTAAACGTAACAATTTTTAATCACGATTAAAAAGGTGTGGGATAAAATAAGTTGTCATGAACTAAAATTCACACCAACATCTCGTCTTCACATGCAAAAACAGTACTGTATTTTTTTTTTTCTTTTCCTTGTATCTCGAAAATGGTGCGTCCTATCGCAAAAATAATGAAAATTTCGACCCCCTTTAAAAAACCCTTAAGCCCCTAAACCTGAACATGTAGGCAATATTTTTCATGTTTTCCATACAAAAAGTGAAAAATTCCATATAAAACACGTCGCGGCGGCACCGCCTGCGCGCGCCTCCGGCTCTAAAAAAAATCACGGTTTAGGGCAAACCACGGTACCACGTGGATTCGCGACTGTCAAATATTTTAGTTGTGTCAAAATTAATTTTTAGTTTAGAGAATTTTATTTGCATAATAGCTCTAAGATTCTCATAGCCAAAAGTAAGAAATTTTAGTGATAGTTTAGTTCGGTGTACAAGAGAATCGGCACCTATGAGCAAGTTTATAAATGGCTCGATATTTCGTTAAAATATGTAGTACTGCCCTGGCTAGTAAACCTGTTAACAGTAAACAGTGGCCGTGTTACATTATTAATTTAAAGGGTATCTTATGTTGGATGTATGCACTCGTTAATCCTGAATCTCATGTTATTGAACAATTCTGTTGAATAACAAATAAATAAATAATAACAATAAAAGATAGGAATATATTTACCTGATGTCTAGTGAGATAAACGTTCATGCCTTTACGGAAGTCATCATCACCAATGTATTTATGCAACATGCGGATTACAGATGCACCTTTGTTGTAAGATATATCATCAAATATTTCATCAATTTCTGATGGGTGTCCTACAGGAACTTCTATGGGATGTGAATTCTTCAAACAATCCAATTCTAATGCTCTGAAATTTCAAAACTCATGTAGGTCAATCATACATACATAATGCATGGGCACTGAAGTGATACGGGTGATTAAACAAATTCTATTGTTCTCTTGTGTTTACAAGGTGAATGACTTTACAACAGTTTAGCTGGCAAACGTCCAAAGAACATGAGATAAACATTCTCACAAAGAAATGATAAATAAATCTTTTGAGTAATTGTTTGTTGGTTCAATTATCTACAAAGTTTAGCTGTTACACCTTTCTTTTTCTAGATAAACATATTAAATTATGTAATCATGGGTGCTGTATTGTATTATATAAACAAATGATAGATAAGATAATGTATGTGAGAATTGTATGATAGTGCAGTATTTCAAACAACATTCCTAGCAATATTATGCATTGTACATACCTAATATAATTTTCAGTGACAAACTGTGTCCAAATATCATACTCAGGGAAGAGATGGTTGACACAAAGGAACTCAACAAAAGAGGCATAGCCTTCATTAAGCCAAAGATGTGTCCACCACTCCATAGTGACCAGGTTTCCAAACCACTGGTGGGCTAGCTCATGGCCTACCACCAAAGCTATCCACTGCCTCCTGACAGCTGATGTGTGTTCCTCATCCACCAGCAGGCAAGTCTCTCTATATGTGACTAAGCCCCAGTTCTCCATAGCACCAGCAGAAAAATCGGCTATAGCTATCAAGTCAATCTTTGGCAGTGGGTAGGCTATATCGAAATACTCCTTATAATAGGGAAGGACCCGTGCTGCCACCTCCAGGGCAAATACGCCTTGTTTGCTCTTCCCCACAGGCGTATACACTCTAACTAGAACACCATCACGAGACTTCTTTTCCACATAGTCATATTCACCCACAACAAAGGCTACAAGATAAGTAGACATAATAGGAGTAGTATCATAATGAATCCTCTTCTTTTCACCAGTAAGTTTCTCTTCCTTGACAGGCATATTGGATAATGCTACTCGGTCAGCAGGCACCTCAAGAGTTATATCAAATGTAGCTTTGATGGCAGGTTCATCCCAGCACGGGAAGCAGCGTCGAGCATCTGTTGCTTCGAACTGCGTGACTGCAGCGTAGCGCTCCTCGCCAGCAGGCGTCAGGTACTTGCTGCGGTACAGACCCTTCATCTTGTCGTTGATTTCGCCTTTGAACTCGCAATGCAACGTCGCGTCGCCTTCCTCGAGTGGCTTACCAAACACAATGGTGGCAGTTTCGTCTGCTGCGTTAAGCCGGACTTCGGACGGCTTGATGGATTCCGTACCTCCATCCTCATACTGCAACTTGACGTTTTTCAGTTCCAAATCCAAACAATTTAGCACTATTTCACTCGTTGAGCTCAAAATCTAAAATGCAATAGGTACGATCAAATTAGCGAGACACATGGAAACGTTTTTTTTTGCATCGTCAATGATGAAATTTCCACTTACCGATACTTTCACTGCTGTTTTTCCAGTGAATGTGAATTCCTGCAGATTTGGCAGCAATTCCAAATCATAATGTTTGGGCACCACGAATCGAGGAAGACGCTGAAACTGTTTGTTTTCGGGCATTGTCACTTTTTCTTTCACGATCGAGAATGTAGGACGCGCTGTACAGAAATACCGTAATGACCGAGTGACAGAGTGAACTCGCGCTGCAACGGCGCTGCTGATACGTACCCCCCTCGCACGTCTCAACCCCCGCTCCGAATAATAACGGTATTCGCTACGTAAGAACTTACAATGGCGACCGAAATAATGTGAACAATTTTCAGTTGGTATTACAAATGAATTACGTATGACGCGTAGTAGTTGCAGCGTCATGGAATATAGTTATCTAAAGCATTGAATATTTGAAAGTTACGCAAAAATAATTTTCCCATGCAACAAACAAAATTGAATCTGAATTAGAGGTTATTCAAAACGTCAATTTTAGAAATTTAAGAATAATGTTACCACACTTGAAAAGAAGTCCGACTGCTTCTATTCATTTTTCAAGTGCCCAAAAAAAGTAATTTACGCTACGGTTTCCTAGAAGAGCGGTGACCGCTTTCACCGCTTTGACCGCGTCCGCAATTTAC
Organism: Agrochola lota; assembly: GCA_947364205.1. NCBI lineage: Eukaryota > Metazoa > Arthropoda > Insecta > Lepidoptera > Noctuidae > Agrochola > Agrochola lota. Next base: position 12,101,083 of record OX376236.1, read on the forward strand.
CGGTAAATAACGTCACTGAAACGTTGATTAAAAAATTGTAAGTTGGTGTATCTGTGTTTTTCTAGAGAGCGTTTTCTACACCGTAAGAGCTTGTTCACATTAGGTCGGGACCGGCAGTTTTATCGGACCGACAAACGTGTCGGATGCATATTGGCATATGTATTTCAATAGCGCCGTTCACATTAGGGGGACCCGATAAAACTAACGAAGACGACACATTTACGTACCGGACGTTCAGTCACGATTTCTGTCGGATCGGACATAATATATTGGCGTACTGGCAAATATAGCGCCGTTCACATTTTTCGGCGCGTAGCGGCGGCGGCGGAGACACCCGCCCGTATCCCACCCGCACGCTCCCGCTCTCGGCATTCGCGCGAGTAGTTTCGCAGTGGTAAAACGATGGACGACAGTGGTGGTGTTCACACTAGGTCAGATCGGCAAGTTTAGTGTGAACAGTGGCACCCGACAGTCGGTCAATGGCAAAACTGTCGGTCCGACCTAACCTACTTAAGCTAGTGATGCGACACCGGTTATTTTTACAAAGTGAAGTTTTCATAGAAATTGTTTGTTTGACTCTTCGAGTCGCGTCTCGCCGTCGCACTGTGGATCGAAAAAAGGCTCTCGAAGACATTGGATCTTAAATTTTAAAGTGTCGATTTTTTGCTTGAAATGGCTTATAATAGCCAATATTATGCATAAATAAATCATAGGATACAATCAGGTAGGCAAATTGGCAACTTATATTTTTTTTACAAAAAAAATGTGTGAAGCTAAAGCAAGCTTAAGCAGTATTAGCATTGGCTTATATGTCCGGAACGGGGAGAATAACCGTTATATCCTTGCACACCGTGATGTAACTATTTATTTATGATTTTTTGACACATTTCATATAACGAGATTTACTGCATATTTTTTTTAAACGCGCACCTTGTCTGCAAAAATAAAGTATGTCAAAAAAACAGTTGCCAATTTGCCTACCTGATTGTATTCTATGATATATTTATGCATAATATTGGCTTTTAGAAGCCATTTCAAGAAAAAAATTGACACTTTAAAATTTAACCTAATTTATTAATTAATTAATTTAGCCTTTTTTCGATCCACAGTGCGTCGTCGGCGTGACCACGAGGTTCACCGAATAGGACCTAGTCTGTGGAACAGAGCTTGTTCTTTTTATACGGGGATCTTATTTATAGATTCGAGTTGAACGGTACTGCTGATGAATGCATCAGCAGTACGTCGATTCGATTGATCGTCTAATGTTAGCATTGTGATTTCGTTAATTAAGCCCGCGTCCCCATTAGGCCCGCGGGACCAAGTGAGTAGTGACGGGTAACTCATCATTTTTATATGAGGTTGAGGGAGTACCTCATTTTACCTCGCGAGGTCCTCAAGAGGTACCCCTCATTTGAGGCGAGGAGTCGTACGTCGATGTATTCACCTCACGAGCCGAACTCATTCTATAAATTCTGTACAATTATGAAAGTCGGTTCATTCGCTCACTAAGCTCACTCAATACTCACTCGCGAGTACTCGCGTCAATAATGTCAATGTCAATTTTTAAGTGAGGACGCGTGAACGAGTGAGTTGGTTCAATGTTGAAATTCGAGTAACTCTTTCAATTTGCGATCACGAGTACCTCAAACAAGGCACCTCATGAGTGAGGGACACATCTCTACAAGTGAGGCCAAGCCGCGCGGCCGAGCCTCGTGAGCGTATACGTTTACAAACTCACGAGGCTTAGCCGCGCGGCTTGGCCTTACGGAGTCGTGCGGCCCTAGTGGGGTAGGGACGCGTGAGACGCATCTATAGTTACACTTTCAGCCACCGGTTCGCGTTCATCGGATGACGGAGTCAAAAACTATTTACGCCATAGAGTACAGAGTAATGACATTTGTCAAAGTCAACAAAAAACTGCTAACCCTCCTTTTTTTCTCTTTGAGTGAAAAAATCAAGGAATAAATGGGAATTAATTTCGTCATTTATTGTATTTATTAGTTATTGGATGCTCAGCTGCAAAAAGCGGGTAAACGATTTGCATGGTAAATGCCTGCTTACTAAATCTTAAAAACTATACACTTTTTTCGCTAGGTAGTGCGCGCCGGTGAAATTGTGATCATGGCGAATCCGTCATCAGGCGTTGGTAAGTTTTTGTTTTATTTGATCAAAAGATTTATATTGTGGCGAGCTGTGTATAATACTTTTTGCTTTTCGACTGCTTTGTTCTTGCATTATTGTAATATACTTCTTTTTTGGGCAGTGGTTCCTCGAAACTTTCGTCTCCTAGAAGAACTTGAACAAGGCCAAAAGGGAGTGGGCGATGGCACCATATCTTGGGGACTCGAGAGTGATGATGATATGACCCTCACTCATTGGACTGGCATGATAATTGGACCCCCTAGGGTAAAAATCTGTTGTTATTTTTAACACAAGTTATAAAATTTGTATTATTGTATTCCATCTAATTGAACATTATTTTACAGACGCCTTATGAAAATAGGATGTATTCACTTAAAATTGAGTGTGGTACCAGATACCCTGATGAACCTCCAACTGCTCGCTTTATTTCTAGAATCAACATGAACTGTGTAAACAGTCAGACTGGGCTTGTAAGTACTAATGATATAATGTTATTAATATAAATTCATTACACTTGTTACACATTTTGTTGTTCTTTGGTACAGGTGGATAACAGACAAGTTCCAATTCTTGCTAGATGGCAACGTGATTACACTATCAAGACAGTTCTGCAGGAACTGAGACGTCTCATGACACTGAAGGAAAACATGAAGCTGTCACAGCCACCAGAGGGAAGCACTTTCTAGTTTCTCTTCAGAAAACTTTTCTCAATAGACCCAATCTACCTATTTCTCACCTTGAATCCACACTATACTATAATATTATGTGATTCACTTGATTTTCTTAATAAGCAATGATGATGTGCATCAAAATTAATTTTGACTTCAATTTAAGTAATACTATGCTAGTGTGTATCTTAGATTTGTATAATTGCATTTATTGTGCTATGAGTCAGTCTTTTGTGCAAGATTACCTTGGTTTAATAATTGTAGATTGGGTGAATAAGTAAGAATTCATTTTACATAGCTCTTCAATTACCCATATAGAGGGTAATCACCCATTTATTTATCATATTACCTAAATTATTGTGGCCTTTAAAAAAGTTAAACTTGCTTTTGGTATTATTAAGGCTAGTTTTACTGATGTCTTGGTTTAGGTAAGTGGTCTTATGCCCAAGCTATAAAACAACTAATCATTTTATTCTGACCTCTTATGAAACCTTATCTGCATTTTTGTTGTTCATATTACTGGGCATAATGTATTTTTAAACCTGTATCCCGTGTCTGAAATGTAAAGGTTCATGTTTTTATTTCTATGTAATTAGTCATAACTGATTTCATGTGACAGAAAATTGCTTAATTTTTTTTATAGTTTAACTTGATCAAGTGTAAAATATTGTAGGAACTTTTTATTTCTTAGGAACATAAGATAAAGTACTACTGGTTCATTTCCAAGCTTTGCATCAGGTTAAATGTTTCTCTCAAACACGTAACTAATGCATGTAATGCAAACTCTTAGTGGCTACAACCTATCAAGTAGCTTGTCAATTTGGGAACTACATAATTATTACATTAGTTCCCATGCATCTGTTATGCATGAATTTAATGTTACAAACCAAATGCTAAGTCAAATTGTTTCATAGCATTAAATATTTTTACCAATGTATAACTAGCAAAAATAAATAAATCAAATAACACTGTCATAAATGGTCTTTTTTTTAACTGTTAAATTTAGGGCAGTGTATAGAGTGCCGCTAGCGGTTTAATAGTGGCGCTGCCTCGGCTAAAGTGCCGTAAGCATTCGATTGTCATTGTCACTATGTCACTGTCACTTGTTATTTTGTTTGATTGATGAGGTTAGTTCGCCGTAAAACACCATATTCCCAAAACATTACATTCTCTTGTGCCTAAATAGACCAGGGCACTCGCTGGCTGCTGCCGGGGTCACAGTTGTACCCTAACCTACCTTTCAGCCATTTTAATTTGCTATTTCATTTTTCGTAAATTCAGTCATTGGTCGCATTTGTTTTAGATAATTATATTAAAAGTCACTACGACTTTTAATATAATTATCTAAAACAAATGCGATCAATCAATACAAAGGGCAGCGAACTAACCTCAACAATCAAACAAAATAAAAAGTGACTCGGTGACAAGGCATTGCTTACGGTACTTTAGCCGGTCCGAGGCAGCCCCACTATTATGCCGCAAATAGCGGCATTTTATACACTTCTTACATTTTGTTGGCTCTAAATGGCTAAGTTACTGAATTCAAACAAGTGGAATCAAATTCAGCATGTTAGGTTCCTAAAATGTAACCTAGGTAATTTGAAAGATAAGGTCACGATAAGTCCTACGTTCACATTGCACGTTCATCTGTGTCGGAATCACAGGTCTAAATTCAATAACTTATTTTCAGTGCAGTGTGATTAGGTTTCGAAATATACTCTTTTCATAAAAAGACAACAAAATTCAGCCCAAGTCATTTTTTCCACCCATATGGAGCTAGTAGTAGTTGTCTGTTTGTTGATGTCAGTCCTTTTAAATATTTATTTATACAGGGTACCACCCTGTATAAATATATATATAAATATTTTTTTATTTAATCATCGACGTGAAAACTGATACCATGGATTCGGTACATGATTCTGAACCCCCATGAGTCGAAATTTTACTGAATCTGTATATACCTACTTAAACTTCATTGTACACCAGAAAAATAAAATAAATTAAAATACTACAAGACATACAATGGGCGGCCTTATCGCTTCCTGCCATCTCTTGCAGATTAAAATATAAATCCAGAAATATTTTCTTTGATATCTTGAAGGGGCACACCGTCACTAAATGTGGTCTCTATACCCGTCATAGTCATAGTATATAATTATGTTCAGTGATCATAGGTAATCCACCACACAACCCCTACAATAGTAGTTATTTTTAGGGTTCCGTAGCTAACGGGTTCCTACTAATACTAATGCCTATACGCGCGCCGTCTGTCTGTTACAAGAGCTGATACTACAATACTTACTACGAATATAGAGGTAAGTATAATAGTTTTGGTGATACAAAAGTTCTGTATCACCAAATCAATCAATTCGTCACGGTTATCTACATAGGTACATACATGTTCTATTTGGATCACCCCTTTTTTGTTCGAAACAATTTATTTCCAAGATAAACCAAGGTCTCACCCATGTAAAGATCTATTTAAGACCTTTGGAGAAGACAATGGAATTCCTCAATGCATGATGGCAAAATTGTCCATGGAGGCCAATGCAATTTTTTGTCTACCAGCCAATGTAGTTCTGCTACAGATAAATTCCTGACGGCAAACCACAAGAACACTGCCTGACCTGAGAATCGAACCCAGGACGGATGCTCAGCAGTCGAGTTTGCCAAAACTCGACAAGAACAAAATATAAAAAAGTAACTGTTTCGGAAGTCTGTTGTTTTTTTTTTCGAAAAATCCAATGTTATGTCAAAATTAGGTACTAACTCGCTAAGTTTCAAGTCTAGTCTGTTGTATAATTGACGAGTTCAAGCGTAGCAGACAAGTGCACTACCTAACTTTGCAATAAATGAGACGCGCAGAAAATAGAATCTTTCCATTTCTTTCTTTTTACGACAGTTTTGGCGCATTATTGATCGATACAATTTAATTACCTAATTTATGTTGAAGCCAAAATTTTCATTTGGAGAATATTTGAATTTCGTGGGCTACCCCTGCCATACTAAATGAATTTTCCTTTGAGTAAAATTTGCCATCTCCAGTATTTAAAGTACTTTCCCTCCCAGATGTGGTTCCAAAATTACATCCTGTTTATTGTATTGAATAGGTATTATTATATATTATGGGAGGTTTAGGTTGCTAAAATCTCACTGGACACAAAACGAGTAATTTGTTTAAGTACAGTCGCCGTCGGATATATTGTAGCAGACAAGGTGACCAAATATTTCTGAACAAATTAAAATTTCAATAAGTTCCATACACTACAAGTTACCGTTAATATCTGAACATTCATTACTTTATTAATATCTGAGCAGATGCTTGTCAATAATTTCTATACAAACAACTAACCAAAAATATCTGAACACTTACAACGTCAATTGTATCTACGCAGACGAACACTGAGCTTACCTAATTCGTTACTGCATGATATAAAAGACGAACCAGAAACAAACGCTAACATCTGTGGTATAAATACGATGAAGAGGGAATAAAAATTGTTTAGAAAATCATTTGATTAGGATAAAACTGATATGTTAATGTCAAACTATTGAAAGAAAATAGCTTCTGATGTTGTAATAAAAAAAAAGTTATTGTAATAAGAAAATTGACAACATACTCGTAGATAAAAATATTATTTGTATTTTTAACCAACTTCCAAAAGGAGGGGTTATCAATTCGAATGTTTACGTATATAGTTATTTATGCTATAAGTGCGGAAGGTAGGTGATTTCTGACGAGTGTATAAGTCGACACGAGTCGGAAATCATCTTACGCACGTGTATGATACAACGTTTTACTATGCATTGTGCGAAGAAAAAAAAAAAAAATGAGCGACCCTTACGGTAGTTGCCTATGATGTGTAACATCTAATATAATATATGATGATGTATATAAATTATAAAAACAACATTCATGACTCGATGTTTCGACTTCTACTTCGACTTCGACTTTGGCTTTTTGATTTGACTATTGTTATAATCATCGCCATTGCCATCGCCATCGTCATCGCCATCGTCATCTCCATCGCCATTGCCATCACCATCGTTATCATCATCATCTCTGAGACGGGCTGACGGCGCCAACGGCCTCAAAAATAAATAAAAAAAACAGAAAAGTAAAAAGCACTAGTGAAAAAAGTGACACTTTCCGCACAAATTGTATGCTTGGAAAACGCTCTTTTCGAGCAAATGCATTGTAATAGTTATTTATGCTACTCGTATAAGTGCAGAAGGTAGGTGATTTCCGACGAGTGGCAATTTTATTCACGAGCGAGCGAAGCAAGCGAGTGTATAAGTCGACACGAAGCGGAAATCATCTTACGCACGTGTATCATACAACGTTTTACTATGCGTTGTGCGAGGAAAAAAAAAAAGAACGAGCGAGCCTTACGGCAGTCGCCTGTGATGTGTAACATCTAACATACGACGACGTATATAAATGATAAAAACAAAATTCATGACTTTGATTTTTACTTTGTCTTCGACTTCGACTTCTACTTCTACTTCGACTTCGACATTTTGATTTTAACCATCGTCATAATCATCGCCATCGTCATCATCATCATCATCTGATTTGTAAATACAAATTTGTGAAAAACTTTTCTCAAATAATAAAATCTCTGAGACAAGACGGGCTGACGACAGCGTCAAAAATAAAAAATAAAAACAGAAAAGTAAAAAGCACTAGTGAAGAAAAGTGACACTTTCCGCACAAATTGAATGCTTGGAAAACGCTCTTTTCGAGCAAATGCATTGTAAAATATATTTTTTTGTATACGTTCAGTCATAACTCTGTCTTAAAGAGAAGAATTTGCAAAATTCTTTTTTTCTTTGAAAGGGTATAATTCCGAGGTGGTCCAGGATCTGATGATGGGATCCTGAAGATATCGAGGGACTCTTCAAATATTATAGGCACACCAATAGCGATTTGGTTATTTTTTTATAGTAACTCGTGCAATTAATTAAGCAATTTATGCTCGTCAAGTCGTCAGACGTCGTCGTCATACGGAGAAGTGGAGCTGATGGAGAAGTACCAGGAAAACTCCTCAACGATTATTCCTGCATCGCGAAAAGCAATATTTTGTAAAAGGTGATGAGCAGTTGACATTAGGCTATTGCAACTTAGATACATTAAAAACTGACTCACTAGAAAACCAGAAATAAAAACTTTTATACAAAAAAAAAACAACCGACTTCCAAAAAAATCACTACAAAGTGATAAATAACTTAAATTTCGGAAGTTTTAAGACCACCCCATCTGCGTAGATGCACTTGACGTTATATGTGTTCAGATATTTTTGACTAGTTGTGTGTATAGGAATTATTGACAAGCATCTGCTCAGATATTAATGAAGTAATTAATGTTCAGATATTAATGGAAACTTGTAGTGTATGGAACATATTGGAATTTTAAATTGTTCAGAAGTATTTGGTCACCTTGTTTGCTACAATATATCTGACGGTGACTGTACCTACCTACTTCACAAATAGGAATCCGAGAAAATAATAAGCAAAAAAGAAAACAATAATTGGAACAATTTTTTATTGATCGTCAAACACTAGTCTATAGGTATTCTTTTTTTTGTACCGAATCATACAGTGTGGGTAGATATGTGGGTGGATTGTGTAGTACCTACCTTTGTATCGAAGTCCGATCGTAGAATTTGCGCCCATCCGAAATTACGTCCCTGTCTTCTGCTGGCCCACAAATTGTGCGATCGCATTTCCATGAGCCCAAACGCGAATCGAAAAGGAATAAATGTATCTTACAGCTTGGCAAAAAAAGGGTAAAATGAAAATTAGGGCGCCACTATCGCACTTAGGTTACTTCTAATGGGAAATAAATTGTTAAAATTAAAATGTGCAACAAAAAACGCTGCTTGTGTGCGACACGAATCAAAACCTACTAGCACTTGTCGGCAAAGTAGTGCCATCATCATAGGTCTGTAGTTTCAAATGTCACCACGTCAGACTCTTGTAACCTTCCAGAATTGGAAAGTTAACCTATTAGGTCTACTCGCGTAGGTGACTACGAAAATCACCTTTAAGGCTGCCTGTCCACTGAAGCGCAGTCATATTAACCAATACAATCTGAACTCTGGAGCGGAGTTTAGATTCTATTGGTTATTACAGGCACAGCTCCGCTCCTCTCCTCTCTTCTCCGCTTCAGTGGACAGGCAGCATAAAGCTATGAAATTGAGGCGCCGTCTTGCGGTGATGCACAGAGTTTCGCTGGCGTGGCGCACGACAAGAGCCGCGGCTATTGCTGATATTGCATCATCAACCGGTTTACATTTTTGTGCTCGCCCTGATTTGGAGAATTTGGGCAAATATGCAAAACTTATATGCAAAACCTTATCTTAGTGTTTCAATTATCTTCTACCTATCTACCGGTTAACGGCCTGCACAGCCTACCCTGTGCAGCCCTAGCTGTTACAGAGTACTGAGGTAGATATGTGGAATCCGTGTCGTGAAGGACTTAAAACTGTAACTGGCTATAGAATGATCAGAGCATAGCATAATCAGCCGATAATTTTCTTACCGCTGGGACACAGGCATCCTCTCGGTGAGACGGAGGCCGTAATCCCTCCACGCGGGCCCAGTGCGGGTTGGTAGATGTCACATGTCTCCGAAATTTTGGTTCTAGGACATGCCGGATTCCTCATGATGTTTTCCTTCACGGTTTTGAGAGCAGGGGTGGGAATGATCATCAGACTTAGAAAAATTATAGAGCTCCAGTAGAATACATTATTTTACAAAAAAAAAAAAAAAAATGTTTATTCAGTAAATAGGTTGGAGGAATTACTTTTACACGTGATATGAAAAAAATAAAAATAAGCTAAAGGAGGCAGAGAACTTGAATTCGATTTAATTTGTTTTAATAGACCATAGATAGTAGACGATTTCTTATCAAAGCTGCAAGGGCCATCAAAAGCAGCATCCTATTGCTGAAATAATATTCAAGTTTCGAATAGATTAGGTACCCATGTTAAATTAAAAAAATAAAAATAAACAATCTTAAACAAGAGACGTTCGTCCGCGCATCCTGGTCAGAGTAGCAGGCAGCTAATCTGGCTTATGTTTTCACTATGGCATGGCTATTTCTTACTAAATATCTCGTAGTACTATTCCTACTCGAAATAAGAATCACTGAAATTGAAAGTACAGTAAATATTTTAATTGAGACTCATCGTATTCATCCTTACACATATACGTATATATATGTACAGCGTGGATTTTTGAGATGGGGCAGTAAGGGCAGCTACCTTAACCGTCGTAGCTACAGAAAAACAGTCTTAAGAGTGTCCTTAATTTTTTGAAACATTTTGATCTGCATTCACAGATTTTGAAAAAAATGTACAGTCAGGAAAATGGGCAGTTTTCACAAAAACTTTTATTGATGCCAATCGATCCTGTAAGGATCAAAAGATTCTAATGGACCAACTGAGGTTTGAGTAGTAGAAAAGTCAGAAATAGCAAAAAACGTTTTCCATACACCAAAAAGAAAAAAAAAAAAAAAGAAAAACGGAATGACAAAAATTTCAACTTACTTTTTTATTATGCAAAGACTAGCCGAAAATAACCAAAAGAAATTAAACTTCGAACGAATACGCTTTATAATTTTATTTGCTTTGAGAACAAAATAGTTTGATGCTTGTGATTTCCGACGTTCTGAGAAAAAAATGACCTCAAATAATTTTAAACTTTCATACTTGTATGGGAAACGTTAAAAAAAGACGGTCCGTTACAAAAGTCAGAAAACGCAAAAAAAAATGTATGGATAAGATTTTTCAAAAGCAACAGATTGTGTTCTCAAATCAAATAAAATTATAACGCGTCTTATTTCGAAATTTGAAATATCCTTTTTTTCTTTATTTTCGGCCTGTCTATCCATCGTAAACAGTAAGTTGGATTCTCATTTCCTACGAAATTTATGGGAAAAGTTTTTTGGGATATCTGACTTTTCTACTACTCAAACCTCAGCTGTCCTTTTTTTTTGAGGGTGGGAAATTATCAAATAACTTCTCCCGCTCTGGGCGGAGCGCGAGGGCGTGTCAGACTTTTACTGACTAAAACCCACCCGTGTTCCTTCCGTTGCCTGTGTGCCGGGGCCGCGATATCCCTTTCGGACAAACTCGCAACCCCGGCAGGAAGGACAGTCTCCTGAGACCGTTTTCCTGTAACTACAAAGTTTAAGGTAGCTGGGCAGCTACCTTAGTTCATAAAAATATATTTTGTAGGAAAATGAAGTAGGATGTCATAAAAAAAAAAGTTTTCGGACCCCTTATGTTGGACCACATTGGATTATGATTGGATAAATTACAGATTACAACTTTGAAGGCCTATACTCCATAGATTTAGGTAGTTAAATAAAAGTAAACAAAAAAACCACCAACGCTGGCCAATAACTGACTAAACGTAATACCTGTCACTTTAGTTGTCATGCTACGTCACAGTTGTACTCTTCAATTTAGCAATGTTATAATTCTTTGACGTTTAGAGTTTGGGCTCTTTACAATAGACAGATTACAAAATATTATATTATTATTATAAATCTTACTAAAAAATTGTGCTCAAGCAGTTACATCTATAAAGAATAGTTTATGAATAAATGATAACGTTTAACATAAATAAAAGAGCAAACTATTGTAAAAATCTAAAATACATTTAGTTTGGTTTATCGTATTTTTAAACAAGAAAGTGTCAACTACAAAAACCCTATTTAACTACCTAAATCTATGGAGTATAACTATTCGTCCCAAGTTCGTGTTGTTTAGGATATCTATGTAATATTGAGTTATTGTATTCTCAAAGAAAATAATAATGTCGCGATATTCGTAGGTACCTACGATATACTGAATATAAATAAATGTCGTATTAGATTTTACTTTTATACTTTTAATAATATCTCCAAATATTAATCTCGACCATTATTTAAATAACAAGCACCGACACAAAATATACTAGGGAAACAGTGGTTTACACACGTATCTGAATTTTACCATAATTATACAATTTATATTTAAGTTGGCACCGAACAGCACAAGAATAGGAAATGCATTAACACACAATTTCTTTAAATCTTTGGTCTGGGTATAATTATTGCAAACTTAGAGCACCTCTAGAGTGCCAAATGATCCAACCTTTTAAGTGCAATACACAATCGTTAGTTTACAACGTCAACCTAGTACAATATTGTATGTGACATTGCTTTATTTATTTATATTAACTAAAAGTTACTTAATTATGTAATATTTGAGATAGACTATTTATTTACAACAATTTAAATATGTACATAGATTTTTAAATACACAACATTAACTTACTTTAAAAAAAAAATGTAACCATTCTAAAGATGCATACAATCTACAAATCAATAAACAATTTTTATTTTCACAATCTAATGTAACTAACATTTATGAAATGCGTCAAACTTCTTGAAAGTCACAAATGAGATAGCGATGTACAGACGCCTGCATGTCTTAGGTACCTACCCCGCACGCGTGGAACTACTTCGACAGAGGGTTAATAAATAAGTGCAGGAGTCTGTACACAAAGTATACAAGCTTTTTCAAACACTGGACACGCTCAAATCTATGCGTTGATTTCCTGAATGATTATAATAATGTTTTGCACAGATTGAGCGCTAGCGAGCTTGTCTAGATTTAAGAGTTATACTCTACCATTTATGTTTATAACAATCATAAACACTCAGTACAAACTTATGTACCTATATTTTACAGATATTTAAAACAATTTTAAATCATTTGCAATGATAGTATATTGATAATGCAGTCATAATAGAGGTAGAAAATATGCTACAAACATGTACCTAATTACCAGTCTGTTATATGGGATCTGACGCCCGACTTATCATGCATTCGTAAGAGATGGTACAATACGTAAGAAAACAATACATTTCTAGACAATCTTCGAGGTTTCCATATTATGTAGCACTTCATCCTATTACAATTTACAACGATGGGAGCAACAGGTCTAGTACTTTTAACTTAATATAAGGCTGCGGCTTGCGGCGTCGCTTCGATAGTTCGAGTGCGCCGAGTCCACGCTCCAGGCGATTGAACGTTTTGACCTAGCCGCGGCGGCCCAGTTGCTTCACTCCAGCTCAAGAACAAACCACAGCCTTAAAAAGTACATTACAACAATATCAGAGGTACAGCTAACACTAACTACTATAGGGATGTTGACTGGAAAAAAAAAACTCAGTCCGATAATTAAAAAATATTAGACACGTATTTCTTGCTTTATCAAATTAATAAAAAAATATTTAGATAAAACGCATTAAAGTTGGGGAGTGGGGGCTCGCTACGTCATAAGTCAGTATAAATTCTACCGGTTAGTGAAGTCATGCCAAATGTTAACGTATTGCCTACCCAATGTATCGCCGTAATCTTTTGATTACGTAAAAAAAGAAAAAATACGTGTTCAATATTTTTTAATAATCTACCTGACGGACAAACATTTTTTTTTTATCAACATCCCTATTCTTTCAAATATACTAAATTGTTCTTTTTTAATACGGACGGGCCATCTTGACGCAAAATAAAAGAAAACTATGTAAAAAGTAACACTTGTATGATTTAGCTATGTCTTGTAATTAACACTAAATTCTGAATTGTTATAAAATGATGTAGTACAATACATAAGAGTAAGTAAAAACAATAAATTACTGGAAAATCTTAGGAAAATAACATTAAAATATATAAAAGTCAAGTTCAAAACGATCACTGCTCTATTACATAGACAATATTTAAAAACTGAGAATTAGAAAGGGTACAGACTAATTCTTAGAATTAAGAGAAAGATAAAAATATTATTTGGAGAGAGTACAAAAATCTTTCCTGAAAATCAAGATACATTAGCGACACTGCTATAGATACAAGCCAGTACAATACGTGCGATGAATCATGGCTGGCCCGAACTTTGCGCAGAAGGCTGCGCAATAAAATTTTTTTTGGAACTAAATAGTGACATGAAGCAAGTGTAAGTGAGTGTATGCGCGAAAGTTCAGAGAGCCTATGTTCAGAACGGCCATGATTCATCGATCGTATTGTATACTGCAGACACGACTAAATTACCCAAGTATGTTAGTAAATTCAACGAATCCTAAGATTTATCGGCAATGATAAGTACCCATAGGTAACTGGCGAAATGTGGGTGTACTAGGGCGGGACACCTCCGCCTAACCCTTCTGGGAATACAGGCAATGTATGTGTATCATAATAATTGTTTTACATATTATATCTAACATTCGAAAAGAAAATGATCTCACTTTACGGCAAAAACAATATAATATTTTCATTGTAATACATAGTTGAGAGTTGAGTTGATATTTTCGAATTTGCGTCAATAGTCGCTGTTCAAGTCATCATAAAGTTACAAAATTATATTGGAGTGTTTTCGATTGGTCAAATTTTTCTAACAGAATTGTTTAAAACTCTGTTTAACTTAACGTATGGCCAAGAAGACGAGATAATGAATGTGCATCAGTCAATAGATAATGTACAAGAAGAAGTAAAACAATTTGTTACCCTCCGTCATTGCGTTGCCATTACCACTCATGAATTTGAATTTTACGCTTAAACTGAACCATTGGAAACCCTGTTTTCCTGTTAGGATTTTCTATAAAAATACAATGATTAGAAATATTTCAAATACCAGACAGCATAAAATCGACAGCGGTCTCACGCGTTCAGATAATATTGTAATTCCTTTCAGCTTTTACTTATTTACTCGATGATAACTCGGACGATAATTCTTTTTTTCTGGACGCGATTGAAGTCGTGACGCCCGGAGCACAAGTATCCATCGACAGTACTTTCTACTAAAAAGCCGGAAATCAAACATCGTCGATCACACGGAGGCGCCGTCGTTGGGACCGTCAGCGTAATAAATAATCTCCAAAACTACCCACAGCGGGACTCTCGGTCGGGCGCGGGACGACGGTCGGCGGGTCGAGAGGCGCGAGCTCGGAGCGGCGCGCGGCTAGCACAGCCCGTGCAGGCGCCGCGCGACCGGCGGGGGCCGCGCCGCCGCCAGCAGGCGCAGCAGCGGCCGCCCGCACAGCGCCACCAGCCCGCCGCCCGCCCAGCGCGGCCCGCTCGCCTCCTCCACCTCCGCGATGCGGTTGAGCGAGCGCGACTCGCGCAGCCGACTCTCCTTACGCGCCGCGCGCCGGCGCCGACCGCCCGCCGCGCCCGCGCCGCCCGCACGCCCGTCACCCGCCGCGCCTCCCGCGCCTCGCTCGGCAGCCGGCGGCGCGGGCGCGGGCGCGCGCGCGACCCCGCGGCCCCCGCCCGCCGCGCCGCAGCCGCCCCCGCGCTCCTGGCTGTCGCTGGAGTCGTCGTGCGAGTCGCGCCGCGCGCGCTCCGGCGGTCCGTCGGCGTGCTCGGCGGCCCGCTTCTTCTTTTCGGAGTCGTCGTCGGACAGATCCGAAGATGAACATGACCCGGCGCGAGCGCGTCGCCGCCGACACTCGAGGCGCTGCCGCCGCGCGGGCGGGGGCGCCGGGGGCGGGGCGCCGCGCGCCGTCGGTTGCGCGCTCCCTTCGTCATCCAAGTTCACCTGCGACAAGGTACAATTCGGTGGGTCGCATCTTCCGGTCGTCGGGCGACGAAGCCGGGGCGCGCGACGGGGTTCTGACCTTGGTGAGGTTGTCAGCGAGGTGCGCGGGACGCTGCGGGGGGGGCGCGGCGTGCGCGGCGCGCGCAGCCAGGTGTAGGCGGCCCTCGGAGCGCGAGCCGCGCCGCGCGTCCACTGCGCGTGCTCCACAGCCGCCGGCGACGGCTCCCTCCTCGTCGTCCTCCTCTTCGCGAACGATGCTGCACTTCCGGGAACGCTGTGACGACACCAATCATCGAGAAAAAATAATAATAGAAAAAAGAAAAATTGGAAAATTCAACTGTAAAACTCTACAAACATAAAAGCGGAATTTGGTGAAAATTCGCGCTGACACAAGTCTGGCTTGGTAAGTAGTTCGTCAAGGTGCAATGGATTTAGGCTGAGACGAATGCCTATCGGATTGTGACCAATAGAAGTGAAAAAAAAACATTGGCCCCGTGAGGAGATTATACCAAGATGAAGTATTTGGGGGCATGAGGAACAGGGTGTAAAGTTCACTCATCCCCCATAGAAAAGGGAGGATCCTCCGACCAGACGGGTGTCGTGTCTGGCGGGCAACTGCCCAGAGGTTGTAGTCGGGAAGCTTGTATAATTATGTTTATCGCGCGGTAAACTTTAATTGCGCGATGCAGGATTTGTGTGACGTCAGGATGTTGTGTGACGTCAGGTCTTTGATGCGTAGTTCGCATGTAGCGATGTAGATGCCGCTACAAGTACATTGTTAATGTTATTATAAATTTATTTTAAAAGCAGGAGAAATGTTAGATAATAGTCTACAAAAAAAACAAGTCTAACCGGATGCAGCTGAATAACAGTATTTTACATGGAACGAGTGTCGATCCGACCTCCACAACCCAATACAATACGGCCGATATCACTTTTTTGAACATTTTTTTTTTTTGCTATCCTATATTTGTATATTATATAGTATATTTATTGTCCCACTGCTGGGCAAAGGTCTCCCCCATATTTTTCCAGACTTCCTTGTGTTGTGCCTTCTCCAGCCAATTGGTCAGGTACAAGTCCAAATCGACGCTCCAACCCTTTCTAGGCCTGCCCCACCTGGGCAGGCCTAGACGTCCGTCATCAGGCACCCACTGTGTAACGATGATGGCCCATCTGTCTTGATGCATCCTATAGGTGTGACCTGCCCAGTCCCATTTCAGCCTCGCAGACTTATCGCCAACATCGGCGACACGTGTCTTGGAGCGTATTATGGTGTTCTGAACATAGGCACTATTAATTTTCGCGCATGTTCTTTCACTCACACTCTCTTCAACCAAATGGTGACACATTTGGTTCCTACAAAATGTTATTCCGCAGCCTTCTGGGCGAAGATGAGAACTGCCAAGTTATATCGGCCGTATTGTAACTGGGTAATACGATACCTCTTGGCAAGACGGGTTGCTAGACTTTCGGTCTTTTGACGACCCGTAACAAATGTCAAAGGTCCACGAATGACAGCCGGGACACGGTTTCCGAGGCCCGAAGGAGTCTCGGTAAGTAAAGATGGTCACCCATCCACCGGCCAACCCCGGCAAGCGTAGCTTAATCTGATGACCCGTCCTACTGTTATTACTCAGTCACGAGCTCCTCAATAAACCAAATGAAAGTAAAAAATAAACCTGAAAACTACCTGGTGCATCCAAACATTCAAGGATTGTTGAACAAAGATTTAGAAGTAGAATTAGAAGAATTAGACGATTGGAATTGCAAGATTTAGAATTGGATTGGGTTTTAGAAGTTGATTTATTTGTTAGATTCCTTAATTGCAAATAGTTTTCTATAACAAACTTTGTACTACATAGCTATTAATGAAAGGGTCCTTTTAAGCAATTAAACTAAATGCCTGTATTAGGACACTACACTCTTCCGCAACTTAAATTTACGTAATGTATTTTCAACAAACAAGAATTATGTCAGTATTTATCATGTATTTACTATTTGTCATTTATTTCATTTAGAATTGTACCAATAGATATATATATATATATATATGACAGAACATTGACTTTATAGCCATTGACAGTTCATGTTCGTAATCGTTTTCTAAAATGTATTGCGTAATTAGATAGCAGGCTTGTATGATTGTTTTTTTTTTTTCCTTATTTATTTAAGGGATTTTTGCACACATATGCGACGATGTCAATCCCATCGTGCTCTTACATGATTGTTTTGAAAGAGTAATAAATGTTGCACAAACTCTGTAATAGGGATGATGACAAAAAATTTTTTTTTAGTCCGTCTTTGAGATTATAAAAAAATATTGGACACGTATTTTTTCTTTTTTTACGTAATCTAAAGATTACGGCGATACATTGAGGTAAAATGTGCCATGACGTCACGAGTATGTAGATTTTATGCGTACTAGTGACGTATCGACCCCCACTCCCGAACTTAAAATGCGTTTTGTCTAAGTAGTTTTTTATTAATATGATAAACCAAAAAATACGTGTCTAATATTTTTTTATAATCTGACTGACGGACTAATTAGAATTTCATTTTTTTTACCCAGGCATCATCCCTATTCGAACAAGTCTACCATCACTTTGTGATTTTAATGTTAATTTGTTAGACATTTCTGTGTGATAACGATTTGATAACCAATTTTTGGAGACCGCTAGAATAATTCCTAGATAGCATTTTTACAGATGTTATACCAACCAGCAGTAACGGCAATTGGCCGTAACGATAATCGGCACAATGATAGCCGAGCTCACATTCCACATGTCAACAACCTCGTGTGCTGCTAAGTCAAAATATTTTATTTGTTTCTCTTTCTCAGCTTTCACGAGGTTCTCGTCTTGTGGGATGGTAACATCGACTATCAATGTGCGGCGCGTTAATCGATCTTTCACCACTATAACAGGCTTATTGGCGACAATAGTCCTTAATTCAGTAATTTTTGAATTTTTTATTTAATGGTATTTTAATACAGAGGTGTTACTTAATTCTAAACTCGCAAAACTTTTACGTTTGATGGCAAGAGGCGCTCTTTTACATAACAATGCACCAGCTTACGCACATACCTACTACTTATATATTAACAATGTTTTTAATTCTATTTGCTATCCTGTATAAGGTTTTACAATGCAACTCAATACCTTGCATGTCTGCCTTGTCAGTTTATGTATACGCATGTTTGACAAATAAATTATCTTTCTTTCTTTCTTTCTTTCTTTCATTTGCTCGAAAAGAGCGTTTTCCAAGCAGTCAATTCGTGCGGAAAGTGTCACTTTTTTTCACTAGTGCTTTTTACTTTTCTGTTTTTTTTTAATTTTTGATGCCGTCGTCAGCCCGTCTCGTCTCAGAGACTTTATTATTTCAGAATGATGATGATGACGATGGCGATGATTATGACAATGGTCAAAATCAAAAAGTCGAAGTCAAAGCCAAAGTCAAAGTCAAAGTCGAAGTCGAAGTCATGAATTAATTTTGTTTTTATCATTTATATAAGTCGTCGTATGTTAGATGTTACACATCACAGGCGACTGCCGTAAGGCTCGCTTATTTTATTTATTTTTCCTCGCTCAATGCATAGTAAAACGTTGTATGATACACGTGCGTAAGATGATTTCCGACTCGTGTCGACTTATACACTCGCTCACTTCGCTCGCGAATAAAAATGCCACTCGTCGGAAATCACCTACCTTCCGCACTTATAGCATAAATAACTATTTTAATTTTGTCTTAAGTGATCCTTTACAAATTTTTACTTTTTCTCTTAATAAATCTACTTTGTTAAACACTTTAGGTACTAAATACTTAGATGTTCTCTTACCATAATAATTTGTTATCTGTGGTTGAACCAGCTTGTTCTCTCTAACCCTACGTGTGTTGTACTTGTTTGTAACATTAACTTTATATTCATCATTATAATAATATTCCAAACCTACCAAATAATCTACTTTTTTTATCTACGGGTAAAGCTTTACAGATGGGAAATAGTTTCTCTTCTCTTAGTGCTCTTTGTTGCACTTATCTTTAACATTCTTACTGACCAGAAACTTTATTAGTCTTACTCGTATGTCTTTTACATCTCTTAAATATGTAGTAAAGGTTCGCCCGTACACAAGGAGTCCATAGCTTATCAGCGAATGATAGACCGATCTGAGTGCAACGTGACATGGTCATTTTCGAGAACTGAGTCGGGCACACACTTGTCATACGGCACCACAGAATCCATAAGTTTATATTTCAAAGCAAGTTTCTGCTTAATAATCCTGGCCTCATGGCTACGCCCGTGCAAGTACTCGCCGTTAGCCAGACGAGAACAGCCAGAGATAATTTGTCTGATGGAGTCACCCGGACGTGGCATGCCGGACATTCGTCAACTGTCCCGTCCTTCATAATGTCTTCGGTAGTTATTCCTCAAGATGACTTTGTCTATAATTGCACAGAAGAAACCTTCAGTTTTCCCGAAGAGGTCACCAAAACGTAGCCAGGATCCGGACGCTAGCAAATCTACATCGGGTCCATGTAGGGTCCGGTAAAAGTGTCCGTGAAGCTCCATACTCTGCCATAGATCCTTGCGGTCAACTGTAGTGTAGTAAGTACTACAGGTGTCCGCCAGTTCTCTTTAGCCATGGAGAGCGGGGTGAGCCCCTTGTCCACTGCGGCCACATCACGGTACATACCCACTTCGGCTTTAAAAAAAAAAATCCCTGAGGCTGCACACCTCACGGTTGTGAACTGTGGAGGGTCATCGATTTTTAAAAGCCCCGCACTTCCGTAGGAGTTACAGTCTCATCATGGGTGATGCATCCGGTTTCCGATCAGCAGTGTACGGACCCTCCTATCCAGGGCGGTCTGAGTTCATTTGAGTATGAGTATGACGAAAGAGTACATCAAAACAAGCATGACCCCAACCGTTGAAGACGCGCACCTTGTTTCCGCATGAAAGAAGAGTAATGAATACCTTCTTCAGGCGACCAAAGACCAAAGAAAGGCGCTCCTTTAACGATTCCTTCATGTCAGCAACTTTGATGTCTAACGCTTCCGACATGCCCAAATACTTATTGCTTTCGGATGGGAAGAGGGATCTAAGGTATATGGAATCCGAGAGTTGAGTTCCCTCGGATTCCATAACCTTCCCTCGCTTTACACGCATGACTGCACGTTTGTCCACATCAAATCAGGGCTAAGCAGAACCAATCGGACTCAAACTGTCGCCCTGAAATATTCCCCGTTTAATCCATGCAGGCTCATCATTCCCCTGGACCTGTCGTCATCCTGGATATCGAAGGACCATCCTCCATTGCCCCATATACGACATCAGGAAGGTGCATCTATCTTGTACAACTCCAGCACCCTCATGAGCAATTTATGTGGTACCGAGTCGCAGGCTTTCTTATAGTTTATTTAGCATGTCGACAGATCCTTGCGGGATCGACGAACCTGTTGGCTTATGTACGTATTATTATTATACTATATTCTCCGTCCTTAAAAATATATTTTGAATGCGGCAAGTTATAAAAAATAAACAAATAAAACGACATAATATGTATCATAAGGAGACCTTTATAAAAAAAAAAACTTGTCCAAGCATGCTAAGAGATTGACCATTACTCATTACGTGCGGCAAAGGCACGATCCGCGGCTACTTACCTTGCAGTGGGTCAACGCGAGCATTTTCCTAGAGTAGTCGCGACCGTCATGAGGGGGGCGGAGATTGAAAAACTTTCTTTCTGATTTTTCTCAAAATTTGAGGTTTTTAAATTTACATACATTTACATATTTAAACCCACTAAATAGTTTTTGGGATGTCTATCCAAATATATTTAACTTATCCTGGTTAGAATGATTGAATAATAAAAAACAATTTTTGGACATGTTCTTTCCGACATAAGTGTAATTTTCGTGGTTTTCGAGAGTACATATCCCGAAAATGAGGTTTAAGGGTCCGTGCTCTGAATCGACTGATTTTGATCAATTTTGTCCATTCGTTGTGAGAAGCACGAAAAAAAGAGAAGAGGGAAACAGAATTCAAACAAAATTATTTATGATTTGTAAAGTCGAGTTTTTTGTCTAGAATTTGGCTGAAAGGGATTTTTCAAATAAATTAAGGATACATGGAAAATCACTAATAATCGCAACAAGTTTTCCGAAAAATGACGCGAGACTGATGTTTGATCGTTGGGTTACAAGAAACTAGTTTAGATTTTAAAATCTCATCAACATCATTATATGGTCTACTTGCGCTATGTCATTATGTGGCTGAACTAGTTTTTTCACCTTCCATACAAAATATAGCAGAAAAAAAATGTTGAAATAACGTAATTTTCTAATAACTTCAAGACAAATTAGTATTTTTTTCTAATACATACAAACACTTAATTTTAAGATAACCATTTAATATAATCTAAATTTTGTTTTATAAATAAACAATTACTTCATTTTATTCACTAGTAAATAAATGGCAAAGTGAACTATATTTACGACCGCAGAAAACTCATCCCGTCAGTAGCAAACAGCATAGATAATACAGCGAACAGGGGGGAGGGTCTGGATTTATGCTTTCGCGTTTGCACAACGACATGCTCTGCTTCGCTTTGCTTGGTAGTATAGATGCAGGCCTACCCTGCTGCCTCCTTCAGAGGTAGTAGGGTGGCGGGGTCTTGAGGGAGAGCGTTACAGTCGTGTAGATCCGCAAGGCAAGTCTGGCGGATGCACCTTCCCGAGGTTGTCACCCCGTTTCTTGGTCTAATTCCTTAAGAAATAGACGTAACTAAAACCACTAGGCGCCATCGCACACCCACCCCATCCCCACTCCATCCTATTCATTTCCCAACTCCTCCCGATTCCGCCTTCCTAACTTCCACTCCTAACCGTGACCCCCTGTGACTGGGTGGTGGCGGGCTCGACTATCACTAAAATGAGCTGATGGCGAGTAGGAGAGAATAGTCACCTGCGCTAGGACCTGCGCAGTTGAGCGCCGTGAGCGGGGATGAAGGAGTCCTGGGCTGTTATGTGCCCGTAAGGCAACACGCCCCCTTTGGTCCCGATTTCAAGCGAAACGGTGGCCCTACCCAATAGCCAGGGGTAGGGAAATGGCCACAGTGTCCCGTCAGAGGGCCACAGGCGAGGTGCGTGAGGTCCGCTGAGGTCGTCCACGGACGGCCGAAGCGGTAGGTAAAGGTCATGCTGACGGTGTAAGTGACGGTTGATCAGTTCGTTTGGGGGTGGGCCTTTCGACCCCCTACGCCAACCCGATCAAGCACCCGATGTCGCACTGTAAACCAGCCTTGCGCCCCTATATCTCTCTGGTAGTCCTAACGCTCTTGCTTCTTTTTAAAGTAAGACGTTCCCAGGTGCGGGCTCCATGGAGGGTGGGAGCCAGAGAGATGAATCTATATAAAAACAAATAACATGGATTCTTTAAGGCCTGATAACATAATCGGAGTGGAGGCGAAAGCCAATGAGACTCCGAAGGGATGTGCTCGCACTTCCCTTGCCCCTGGTGGCCATGCAGCCAAAGCTGCGGGTACCAGCGCGGGCACCGGTCTGGCTGTGGCGAAAACCGCAGCTAAGACCAAAACTAAAAAGTCCCAATACAAACAAAGGGCGTCGGCGCTGATTGGTATCAGTACCGACCCTTCTGACACAAAGGCGAAGACCAAGTCGACGACTAATACCACTGCCGGTCTGACCCTCTCCACACTGACCCCGGTGCCGGATAATACTGGTACCGGGCTCCCTGACAAACACCCTCCTCCTCCTGTGGCTCCTCTAGCCTCCTCTCATCGGACGGTCGTCACCGGTCAAGCGGAGACGGCCAGCTGCACCGAGGACGCGTTCTCGCGCGCCTGGCAATTTGTGCCGAAACGCAAGGGTAAACGCACTCAACAAGCCCTCTGCCCTTGCACCGACCCTTCAGGTCCAACTGCTGCCCCGGCACATAGCAAGAAGAGGGACAGATTGACGAGGGAGGAGCGACGTCAAGCACTGCGGAAGCCAGGTAAAGGCTCCCGCAATATACAGGCCACTGCCGCTAGTTCGGGAAAAACGACGGGCGGCCAGCTAAACTTCTCCGCCGGAAAGCGGTCACAGGCAGAGGCCGGCACTAGCCGATCAGCGCCCAGTTAACCGCCTACCAGAGCTCCGGAGAGTTCAGCTGTAGGTAACAAGACACATCGACCCGATTGGAAGGATCAGGCTGCGGCAAAGCGAGCTCTGAACGAGACCTTGACACCTCGGGGAGAACATAAGCAGCCACGTCTTGATCAATCCAATAGGGTTGATCAACGAAGCTACGCCCAAGCTGCCAGCGCAACCCTAGTCGTCGCGATCACCTGCGCCCGCCCGGGGATCCTAAGCAAGGTAGTATCGGACCAGGTACTCGCTGCTATCCAGAAGCAGATGATCCTCGAGGCCGGCTCCCCCAAACTAGATACCCCAGGGCCGACCTTTAACGCCAAGCCGATGTTCGCCGGGGGTATACTCAAACTGTGGTGCGGCAACGACCACACCTTAGCCTGGCTAAGGAAAACAGTCTCCGGCCTGGCTCTCTCGACTAGCATCTCGCTAGTCGTCGTGAGCTAGTCGGAAATCCAGAAGCGTGCACGGTGTGGCATCGTGATCCCGGATGAGCAGGGGGTTTACGGAGAGTCTACCAATATTGGGCGCACTCTCAGCTACCAAAACCCTTGGGTGGACATCAAGAGGTGGGTACTGCTGCACGCAGACAAACAAGCCTCGGCGTGGTTCGTGGTGGTCGGTGTCCCTGTGGACCAAATTCCGACTCTGATTGAGGCCGGACGCCGCCTCTCAGTTGGATTAGGGGCGGTGTACGTGAAGTTCCAGGGTCGGAATGGTAGGTTCACCGACGTTCCTCAGGGATGGGACCCCGCCACGAGAACCATCTGCGAGGCGCTGATTCTGCCACCGCAGGCACCAGCAGGGGAGTCCACTCCCCCTACACACAACCCGGAAGCATCCGCGGCTGAACCTGCTGCTGCAGAGTCAGCCGCCCCTGCCGCCGCCACCGTTGGAGCCGTTCCTTCATCGGGCGAGGAGCTGGATGACATGATCCTGTGCCCGGCTTCGGGCCCGGGAGAGGACGATTTCGACGAGGGCGACCTGTTCGCCGGGCTCAGACTTGGGGACGACGAGAAGGGCTCGACCAGCGATGGCGTCCCTTTCGTCACCCTGTAGAGTCCTCCACCACAGTCAGACCGCGACGGCTCAGCTCCGCAAGTGGCTGGAGGTACAACACACCGCCATAGCCTTAATCCAGGAGCCGTGGATTAGTGCCGGCCGCATACAAGGACTCTCTAATCTTGGCGGTAAGCTCCTAGTCACCTCAGACCACGATCACCCCAGATCGTGCATCTATGTCACAGGTAACCTTAAAACACAGCCCTTAGCTGATTTCTGTTGCAGAGATGTCTCTGCTGTTAAGCTGCTTATACAGCGTGACGATGCCATGGAGTTGAGATCGTTTTTGTCTCGGCCTACATGCCCGAGGCGGAGTCCGTCTCGTGAGTCATTGCGAGAGGTGTGAGTTCGAGGTTGTCATCGGGGCCGACGCAAACGCTCACCACCAACTGTGGGGTATGGACACGCAGAACCAGAGGGGTAACGCCTTGGTTGACTACTTATTCTCTACTAACCTATCCCTACTAAAGCCAGTGGGCTCTGAACCAACATTCGTAACCAGACGACGCCGCACAATCATCGACCTCTCTCTGGCAACGGAGAGCGCGGCGGAAATCATCACTGAGTGGCAGGTTTCCGAGGAGGCCTCCTGCTCTGATCACAGGTGGATCCGCTCCGACATCCAGGTCTGTGTGCCACCGACACCACCACGGCGAAACCCGCGTAACACGGATCGAGCCAACTACACACGCAACCTTGATTGCAAGCTTGTGACGTTACACAACCCATTGACATTTGCGGACACGAAACAGATTGAAACTCAAGTAAATCACCTTACTAACTCAATCATAGACAGCTATCAGACTGCATGCCCAGAGACCACGCCGCGCAACACACCGGGTAAACAACCCTGGTGGGGCGCTGATCTGGAGCGAAAGCGCAGCAAGGTAAGAACTGCTCTGAATAGAGCCATGAACACATGTGCGGATGAGGACTGGGACAACTTTTACGCGGCCAAATCCAGCTACAAAAAATGCATTAGATTCAGGAGCACCTCGGGATGGCGCAAATTCTGTGGTAGCATTGAATCTTGTCAACAAGCTAACAGGGTAAGGAAGGTCCTGGCGCAACAGAATACACCTGGGCCCGTCACCCTCCGCAAACCTGATAACACACTCACGTCGTCGCCTGAAGAAGCAAGACGCGTCCTAATCGAAACCCACTTCCCTGGTTGTGGCTTTGCGCAGGTAGTTGACTGGCAAGATGTAACCCAAACACCATCAGACAATGATTGGAGTTACGCACGCAGGGTGATCACGTTGGAGAAACTCCAATGGGCCATCCGGAGCTTCCATCCTTTTAAAGCAGCTGGTCCTGATGGAGTGTTCCCCGCCTTACTACAGTCGGGGGGCGCCTCTGTCGCTATAAGATTGGTGCCTTTAATGAGAGCGTGCCTGGCCTTTAGATACGTTCCTAAAGGATGGAGGGAAGTGAAAGTAATATTCATCCCCAAGCCAGGTAAGGGTGACTACACAAACGCCAAATCCCACAGACCAATCAGCCTGACCTCCTTTCTCCTAAAAACGCTACATGGTAATCAGCACGCATACAGCTCAGGTAAGTCGACCGAATCTGCTCTTCATCTAGTGGTCAGCCAGATAGAGGACGCGATTCATCAAAAAGGCACCTGCCTGGGCACTTTTATGGACATCGAAGGAGCCTTCGACAAAACCAACTTCTCCAGCATCAGCAGTGCTCTCTCCAGACATGGAGTAGAACAGGTACTAACGGACTGGATTACAAACATGTTAAGCAAACGAGTGGTTCGCCTTGAGGATGAGCGGCAGTTGGCCATGATAGCCAGAGGCTGCCCTCAGGGAGGAGTTTTGTAACCCCTTCTGTGGAATCAGTGATTAATGACCTCATCACTAAACTCAACGCCAACCGCTATCACACGATAGGTTATGCAGACGACCTCGCAATCCTTGTATCGGGGAAGGTGACGGGAACGATCTGTAACCTCACTCAGCAAGCACTACGTATCGTAGAAAATTGGTGCAGGGAATTTGACCTATCAGTGAACCCCACTAAAACTGAACTAGTCATGTTTACCCAAAAACGAGCAGTAGGCCCCTTCCGCCTACCCAAACTGTTCGATATAGAACTTCAGTTGGCCAACGAGGTCAAGTACCTTGGGGTCATTCTAGACGCTAAGTTAAACTGGAGTAGTCATGTCGACAACAAGCTAAAAAAGGGCCTGCATCACCTTCTGGCAGTGCAGGAAAATGATTGGTAAGAAGTGGGGCCTATCTCCCAAAATCATACTGTGGCTGTACACAGCTGTGATCCGCCCCATGATCGCTTACGGGGCCGTGGTCTAGTGGCCCCGCACGCAGCTGGTTACGACTTCCAACAATCTACAACGCCTGCAGAGACTGGCCTGCGTTGCGACCACTGGCTGCATGATGACTACTCCGACTGCAGCAATCGAGGCCATGCTGGGTCTGACCCCGCTCCATCTATTTATACAGCAGGAAGCTACAATGGCGGCGGTGCGTCTTAATGCAATAAATCTCTGGGGTAAGAGAGACACACAACACACCGCGCTGCTTGAGGGACTCAATACTGAGTTCCCTATTACGAAAGCCATAAATGACCGGGTACCCAAACAATTTATCTTCGATAAAAAATACAGGATCCAACTTCACGAGGATCGCCGATGCGAGGGTTTGCGCCCCGCAGAGCTACGAATCTTCACTGATGGATCCAAAACAGGTAGTGGCACAGGTGCTGGAATCTTCTCGGAGGACTTCAACATACACATAGCTACACCATTGGGAGTCCATAACACAGTGTTCCAGGCCGAATGCATGGGTATATCTCTTGCCGCTTTAGCCATCATGGCCAGGGAAGTTAAGGACCACTCGATACGTATACTCTCAGACAGCATGGCTGTTCTGCTAGCGCTAAACAGCCACACTGTTGACTCTGGGCTGATATACGAGTGCCACCAGCGCCTTAACCAGGTGGGTAGCCTCAATAATATTACCATTCAATGGATCAAAGGACACAGCGGTTCGCGGGGCAATGACGCAGCCGACGAACTTGCCAGAAGGGGGTCGAGCATGGCACCAGTGGATCCCGAACCCATTGCGCCACTCCCCTTCGGGTACCTACGCACTCTGGTAAGGAAACGAACCAGGGACCAACATCACAAACTATGGTCGGACCACGGTGAGTGCGGGCAGGCTAAGGAGGCACTCCCTACAATTGATGGCCGCCTCACGAAACAGGTTTTTCGACTAACGAAACAACAGCTGCGTACATTCACAGCAGCTGTAACTGGCCATGGGTCATTTAATAAACACCTCTTTGTCATAGGAGTCACAGACAGTCCACTGTGCAGAGCCTGCATGGAGGACGACGAGACAGCAGCTCATGTGCTGTTATACTGCCCGGCGGTAGCCGCATATAGGGCAAAGTACTTCGGTAACCCAGGTACCCTACGTGAGATTGTCAGTGACACCAAGGCGTTGCTGGCCTTCTTTGAGGAGCTGGGGTGGATCGAATAACCGATTTTCCCACCCGTACGCAAAATACCCGCTTAGTCGTGGAGTTGCGGATACCAGCCCGTATTACCTATTACCTATTACAACAGGCCTTCCCAGCGTGAGGACGTATAACTTTGCATCGCAGGCGCGCACGCACACTTAAACATATTCCAGAAATTATACAATAACCAAAACTCAACATTTAGGTAACAATTTTTCATATTTTCCATACAAAAAGTGAAAAATTCTTTTTTTTTTTCTTTTGCTTATATCTCGAAAATGGTGTGTCC
The DNA here is from genome assembly GCA_947364205.1 of Agrochola lota. Lineage (NCBI taxonomy): Eukaryota > Metazoa > Arthropoda > Insecta > Lepidoptera > Noctuidae > Agrochola > Agrochola lota. The sequence continues at coordinate 12,129,475 of OX376236.1, forward strand.
TATCGCAAAAATAACGAAAATTTCGTACCCCTTTAAGTAACTCATAAACCCCTAAAACTCAACATAATTTTTAAGTCTCCGGTTTAAAGAATTTATTCTCATAAAGAACACACGACAGTTCACTTAATATATGAGATATACAAATAAATCATATATGTAGTTACAAGGAAACAAAGACTCCGTGAGTCGATAAGAGGAAAACAAAAATAAAAGGAAAATATTTAAAACTAGGCTTCTAAAAATTCAATCCAAAAAGATTAATTTAGTTATTTATCATGCAGGTATTTTCTAAATATGTGTTACAGTGTTTCTGAGACATAAACTTTTAACAATTTTTAAAAAATATTTGTATTTTTTGCATTTACTATATTATTTGGCAACTTATTGTACAGTACCACTCCTTCGTGTAAAATGTTTTTCTTCCCGTAATTGGTTCTGGGTGGTCTGAGTTCGAGTTTGTTACAATTTCTAGTGTACCCGTGATTTCTTTTTTTGAAAGTCAATTGTGAGTGGGTTTCCTTTGTTATAATTTTCCTAACTAAAAAACATGTTTTGTATATATATATATAGTTGTTATATGTTGTATAGTTTGGTGTCGTTATACAGGGTGATTGGAAGATGGGTGCAAAGCTTTAAGGCGAAGATAGTACAGACAATTTAGAACCATTTAAGCCATGGTTGTCTTAGACGAAGTCTTACCAAATATTTTTAACCAAATTTTTAAGTTTTTTTTCGGAAATTCTCAAAATTTTATGTAAACTGCATAATTATGGCCAAATATGTGTAAGCAATCAAGCAAAACATGTTTTAGGCTTCTGTGTCATTAGACATTTTTTTTACAGACATTTAAAGCTCAGAAAAAATAAAAAATTTGTACAATACGTCTTTTAAACCTTATTAAAAAAAAAAAACGGAGGGTGCTTTTTTTGTTCAAACCTTTTTGAAGACATGCTTGATAATCGCTCTTTCTTTTGAACTTTTTTGTTTCACCGTGTCCAGTCGTAGCCTCGCGCTCCTGCACGTGTTGATTTTTGACTTAATTCTGTTGAGTTGACATTTAGTGCGCTCCTACGCCGTTTTTAGACGTATTGTACAATTTTTTTATTTTTTCTGAGCTTTAAATATCTGTAAAAAAAATGTCTAATGACACAGAAGCCTAAAACATGTTTTGCTTGGTTGCTTACACATTACTTTAATTAAATAAACAAAAAAATAATTCATGTATCATTCAATTTGGCCTATGGGGGGAATTATGCAGTTTACATTAAATTTTGAGAATTTCCGAAAAAAAAACTTAAAAATTTGGTTAAAAAAATTTGGTAAGACTTCGTCTAAGACAACCATGACTTAAATGGTTCTAAATTGTCTATACTATCTTCACCTTAAAGCTTTGCACCCATCTTCCAATCACCCTGTATATTTGTTTAGTTTATGTTAGGTAGTGGTAATTGTATAGAGTTTTAATTAATTTTTTTTGTATCACTTGTATCTGGTTTATGTAGGTTTTACCGGCACAGCCCCATACTTCAACCAAATATTCAAGATGTGGTTTCACGAGTGCATTATAAATCATGTTTCTTATGTGGAATACAGCCAGAGAGTCTACGTAGTGCCCCCGTGAGTGAGTGAGAAGTGTAATCTCTGTAAGCTATTATAACTATAACTACACTATTGTATTAGGTAACCCTGTGATGATAGTTGTATATGTTTTTAAATAAATAAATGTAGGTAACAATTTTTCATATTTTCCATGCAAAACGTGAAAAATTCCTTATAAAACGCGTGCACGCCTCCGGCTGTAAAAATAAATCACGGGGTAGGGAAAAACAAGCACCACGTGAAGTCGCGATTGTCAAATTCGATTTTAATTTTGTCAAAATTATTTTTAAATTTAGTTTTTTTTGCAGAATAGCTTTAAGATTCTCATAGCTAAAAGAAAGGAATTTTAGTGATAGTTTAGTTCAGTGTACAAGAGAATCGGCACCACTTCTCCTATTTATGTAAAACGCTTACCTCAATGTTATTGAATGTCTAAATGTATCTAAATGCATCTAACACCAAATTGTAGCATTTTTATGTTGATTGTTATAAATATTCTAAACGAATATAAACAAACATTCCAGACTTTCTATATATCTATATGTCATGCATAGGATCAAAACTGTTTAAGCGATCACTACGCTCGATTTTTAGGCGTGTGTGCGTGAACAGTGCACACAAACATAGCATCGCAATGAATTTACCTAAACTCTCTCGAGTGAATTTTGGGCACGGACTCTTAAATCAAAATCCCAATTGACGGCCAAAATAATACCAAAATCCGGCCAAGTGCGTGTCGGATCACGCACAATCAAGGATCTGAAGTTGGGATCAATTTATCCCAAAAACAAACTTAACATAGTAATTGAAAAACATGTTCTCCCATACATCGATACACATCACGGTCAATACTCCAACTACAAAAATGTAAGTTTGTTATCGCATTTTTTATATGTTATCTTACTACAAATTAACGATTTGCGGACTTTTTCCTTTACTTGTGCTGTGAGACCTTGCTTCTTGCCAAAGTTCATGATTCTAGGTCTACGAGGTGTCCCCATAGGTTTTGATTTATTTACAATTATCAAACTATGTTGCATAAATGGCCGTATTTTTTTATTAAGTTGACTTAGAAGCGAGATTTTTCTGAGCTCCAAGGGACTGTAAACCTCGGCGTCAGCGTGGTTTGCTACGCTGACGACACGTTGGTCCTGGCGCAGGGGAGGTCGCATCAAGCGGCGGCCGAACTAGCGACACGCGGGGTTGCGACAATCGTCGACAGGATCCGGCAATCGGGACTCGAGGTGGCCCTGCATGTCATGCCGAAGTCCGAGGCCATGTGTTTTCATGGTCCTCGGAACGCGCCACCGTCAGGTTGCCAAAAGACGGTAGGAGGGGTTTACATCGGCGTCGAGTCGACAATGAAGTATCTGGGACTCGTACTCGACAGCCGGTGGAACTTCGTGGAGGATTTCCGATGTTTGGCTCCTAGACTGGAGCGGGCTGGGGCTGCCTTAAAGCGGCTCCTGCCCAATCTAGGGGTTCCAAGGCTCTACGCGGGGGTCGTGCGGTCCATGGCCCTTTGCGGGGCACTGGTGTGGGCGCTTTCTTTGAGGCTGCGACCAGCTCGCCGGTTGAATGCGTCCCAAAGGGCCATGGCCATCCGGCTGGTCTGGGGGTACCGCAGGGTCTCCGATGAGGCAGCGAGCCTCCTTGCCAGATTACCGCCATGGGATCTGGGGGCGAAAGTTCTCGCGCACATTTGGGAGTGGCCCGAGGAGGCGAAACGCCAGAGCGAACTCCGCTGCCGCGAGAAATCGCGGCACAGCGGATAGCGCTCCGGCGGGATCTCAAGGCGTCATGGAGAGTGCGATTGTCGCAACCCAGTGCTGGGCACGCCACAGTCGTAGCGATAAGACCCCTTTTTGAGGAGTGGCTAGAGAGGCGCCACGGCGTCCTCACCTTCCGCCTGACGCAGGTCCTCACCGGACACTGTTGTTTTGGGAGGTTCCTGTTCCGTATAAGGCGGGAGGAAGCGCCCGGGTGTCACCACTGTGTTGATCGCCCGGAGGACACGGTGGAGCATACGGTGGAGGTCAGCCCGGCTTGGGCGGGGCACCGCCGTGTCACTGTGGAGGCGATCTGCGGCAGTGATCGCTCGCGTCCGGCCCTGATCCAGGCCATGGTATGTAGCGAGAGGGAGTGGGAAGCCGTCACCTCCTACTGCGAAGCAGTAATGCTCGCGAAGGAGGAGCCAGAGCGCGTAAGGGAGAGGCAAATTTCGCGCCCTCACGCCCCTAGCTGCCGCCGGGGACGCCCTGGGCGTCGAGAATCACAGGCCGATTCCCGGTCACCGCAGGCTCATGCGGTGACCGGGAATCGGCCTGTGATTCTCAGTGGAAGAACGAATCGCAATGGACAAGTGGCAAAACGAATCGGAAACAAAATTTCAACTTGACGTTTTACGGGCAGATTGTTAATGTACTTGTCCAATTTTAACACCTGCCTGTAATTCTTCAAGTTGTAATTTTGTTGCGATTCGTTTTGCCACTTGTCCATTGCCAATCGTTTTTCCACTTGTCCGTTGCGATTCTTTTTTCCACTTGTCCGTTGAAGTTTCACTTCTAATATGTGTCCCAGCACACATTTAGTTTTTTTTCATTTTGAGGTACGAAACCCTAAAAATGTAATAATATTTAAATCTAAAATTGGTGTGGTTTGACTCACCGGCGGCACGTCCTGCGGCGTGCGTGGCGCGGCCGACAGCGTGGGCGGCGCCAGCAGCGAGCGCGGCTGCGGCGCGGGCGTGGCGGGCGCGCCGCGCGCCACGCTTAGCGCTTCGGGCCTCCGCGCGCGAAGTGTTGCTTCTTGTCTGCGGAAATTCATCAACATTCAAATATGTCATACTTGCTTTTGTTTAAAATCGCAACATCGTCTATGGCCCTTAAAAACAGAAAAGTTTTAAAAGATTTACCTTTTGGATCTAAGTTTCCTTTCGGCCAAAAGGTAATACGTGGCAGTTAAGTGATTATATTCATTTTTCTCTAAAGCCTCCAAAATCTCCTCTTTAGAAGCGATGGGGCCATTAACCATTTTTTGAACTATAGCCGAGCGATCTTCCTCTGAGAGCTGCTCTTTTGCCACTAAAGGTGTATCAAAATCTTCCACAGTCACCCCTTCACCGGCTGTCACCCACGGGTCAGTAGCTATTTCCGAGAGAGTGGCGCGTTTTTCAGGTTCCCTTACTAGCATTCTTCCTATAAGCCTGTAATTTGAAATAAAAACGAAAACAATTGAAAATGTCATGAATTAGATTAAGTATGATACACTTGTCCATGTGTGGGTTGACCTTCAAGATTTATAATGTCATCAATGTAAACTAGCTTACAATACTGGCTACTGTTATCCTGCATCATCCCCATGCGGGGCAAAGGCCTTTTCCCATGAATTCCAGTTGGTCCGGTCTAGGGCTATTGAACCATTGGTTATACTTCTTTGAAAAAAATGCAAAACAAAAACCAATGTCTTTTCAAAGTAAGCAAAAGTATGTATCAAAAAATGTATTCAAGTCATTAATAATAGACTGCATAAATCATACCTTTTACAAGAATTTGTTATATGTTGAGGAATAGTATATTTACAATCCATGATCATTGTTAATGTTTCACTATCATTAGCTTCTTGAAAGGGAGCTTGGCCACAAACAAGCATGTATAGTATCACTCCTAGAGACCACACATCCACTGCAGGAGCATCATACGAGTCACCAAGAAGAATTTCTGGGGCCGAATATGCTAGTGAACCACATGAAGTTTCCAATTTTTGACCAGGACAAAACTTATTACTAAATCCAAAGTCCGTCAATTTCACTACACCTAGTTTTTCAAAAAATACTACATTTTCAGGTTTTAAATCACGATGCACAACATGTAACCTGAATAAGAGAAAACAAAATAGTTAGGAAATTGCACATAATAAATATTAACAAAAATAAATAATATTAAAACATTAATAGTACCTATGACAGTATGAAATTGCACGAACAATTTGACGGAAATAATCACGAGCAAGAGATTCAGATAACCCAGATTCATGTCTCATGATGTAATCATACAAGTCCCCACCATCTCCTAATTCCAGTATTAAATATAGTTTAGTTTGTGTGTCTATTACTTCATACAGACGCACCACATTAGGATGCTGTACCAACTTCATACAGCGAACCTGAAAAACAAGTATGGTCTTATTGCAATGAGCAGCACCAGAAAATAAAACAAAGTAAGTTTATGAAAGTTAGAAGCGGGTGACCATCAGTTTTTTGTGACATCAGAGTTTACTTGTCTATAATATTTAGAAGTATTTATGTGATCTACTCTATAATAAATGCTTTCATTTATTGCTCAAGAAAACAGACTAAAGCACTGATAATATGAAGTTTACGGTCCATAATAGTTTAATAGGTAATTGATCATATTGATTATAAATTATGAAAAAGTGTGGCAACAGGAACCAACGTACACCAACATTGGTTAACTATGGTTATCAATGCTGCAAATACCTATGGCTGTCATTTTGATTTAAATTTTAGACAATCATAATAACAGGATTACTGAATCTCCCCTGAATTTCACTGATTGATTCATCATGTATTGTATTTCACTCATCAAATAAACAATATTAATGTAATGATGATTATTTTGACTTACCTCTTGGAATAAATGTGATTTAGAGACATCATCCAGCTTACTTTTATCTATAACTTTAACTGCTACTTTTTCACCAGTGAAGACATGGCGGGCTAGTTTGACAACAGCAAAGTGACCTGATCCCAGGGTGTCCAATAGATCATACAACCCTGCTATCTTAGCATCATATGCACCTCCACCTCCACCTACAGCACCAGCTCCAACTCCAGCACAGTTGTTATTCATAGTTATATCCTAAAATCAAGTTCTTATTAGACATTGCAGATGGGACTAACTTGAAGATCGAAATGAAAATAAGTTAAGAGCTATTAAAACCCCTAAGACGACCCACTGACCAAATTTTGTATTACAAGTATAACAACTTGACATGTAGGTACTGAAAGATTTACATGGGACTCATAAGATTTCCATAACTTGGTGAACAGCAGGAGCTGGTTTTAAATTTTATTTTGTCTAGTATCACAATAGTAAATACAAGTCAGAACATACAGTAGGTTTATATACTTTATTTGTGTATTATTTTCATGACCTACTTATGAATTAGAATAAACATAACTATGTCTGCGATACAGGCAAACCCAAAGAATTTCATAACAAATAAATAACTCCAGAAGATTATAGAAATACAGCGCAATGCACAAAATAAAATAGAAAACTGTGCTTACCTATGTAGATTTTGTTTCGCGAGGAAACCGAACACTTGACAAAAATGCAATCAAATGGTTTCGTATATCATAATAAGAACAGAGTCAGTAACTGATAAGCATTTTTTAAATACTATACACACAATCAAATGTTTCACAATACTGCATATTTTCCATCTAAAATTATTATTCAAATAAATTAAATTGATCCACAAGAATCACAAATTCGCCATTCCACAAAAATCCGTTCAGAAACTTGGTCTAGTTTATGGCCGGCTATAGACAACACAAAGTCACAGATAGACAAAAAATAATCGATTCGGCAGGTCAGCGGAGTACACAAGGTGGAGCTTGGGTGGAGCCATCTTATTTTTGCGACTGTTTTTACCATAAAATATGGACCACTGGAAAAAGCTTTTACGCACGCACGAAGGAACACAACATGGTGAACACGAACATCGAACACGGAACATTTGGTTCGTATGTGTTGACGTTAAGGCGTGTAACCACGAACAAACAAGAACATGGTGAACTCGAACATCAAACATTTTGTTCGCATGTGCATGCCGCTAACTGTGCTGTGCTGACATCTCTTTTAGGCGCGCTAGGAACACAACGCGCCGTCGACCCGGGCCTGGTCCTTATTGGACGGTCTTATTGCGCCAGGAATCCAAGGCCGATACTCCTGCGGTGGCTAGGGGCGTGAGGGCGCGAGGTTTGCCTCTCCCTTACGTTTTGCGCCTTCTCCTTCGCGAGCATTACTGCTTCACGGAAGGAGGTGCCGGCTTCCCATGCCCGCTCGCTACGTACCATGGCCTAGACCAGGGCCGGACGCGAGAGGTCACCGCCATCGATCACCTCCACGAGAACACGGCGATGCTCCGCCCAAGCCAAAGCCCAAGCAAGTGCAAGAGCAGACCTCTACCGTATGCTCCACCGTGTTCTCCGAGCGATCCACACAATGGTGACACCCGGGCGTTTCCTCCCGCCTTGTCCGGAACAGGAACCTACCGAAAAAACCGTGTCTGGTGAGGACCTGCGTCGGCAGGAAAGTGAGGACGCCGTGGCGCGTCTCTAGCAACTCCTCAAAGAGGAAACTTATCTCCGCAATTGTGGCGTGCCCAGAAATTGTGTGCCAAATAATCGGTATGAGTCTTTTGTTTCTGTATTATGAATAAATAATAATAATAATATATATATAGATATTGGCAATTAGAAGTCGTTTCAAGCAAAAAAACGACACTTTAAAATTTAAGGTCATATGTCTTCAAGAGCCTTTTTTCCATCCACTGTGCGCTGGCGACTCGCTGGGCGATTTCAAACTCTCTTCCAACAGATTTTGGCGTCGCTTCTGTTAAAGTTAGGTGGATGATATATAGAAATAAACAGTTAATATGAGAAAAACGATAAAAGTATATTATTGTATGAAATATAAAATAAACACGAATGACAATCATCAACAAGAAAAATATTGCTAGGCAACACAACCATAGCTAACAATTGGTAGTATCCATTCTTCAACATCCCTGTTGATGATAATGCCAGCCATCTTCTTTAGCATTTCAAGTCTGGGCCCATATAACGGTTTTGTACGCATGTCAGCTATCTGTCTGGTTGCTGGCACATGGCAGATTGTCATGCTTTCATTTTGTATGCATTCTCTGACGAAGAAAGATCTTATCCTGACGTGTTTTGTCTTCCGGTGAAATTCTGTAGGATTTTTCGCCAGCTTTATTGCACTTTCATTGTCAACACCTAAGGTCGCAGGGCAGTTAGTACCAGTAAGATCTTTTAATATCATCTGTAACCATATCATCTCTCTGGCGGTTTCACTCGCTGCTACTATTTCTGCCTCTGTCGAGGATATTGCAACGGTGCTCTGCCGTTTGCTATACCAGTAAACAGCACCTCCAGCATATATACAGAGAATGCCTGATGTAGATCGCGCAGTTTCCATATCACCACCATGATCTGCATCGCTATAGCATTCCAAACTATGAACATCATTATCTGTCCTGTAACGTATACCTTCGTCCATAGTTCCTTTTAGGTATCGCATAATTATTTTTACATTCTGAATGTTCTCTTTTGTTGGTTTCTCCAAATTTCGCGAAGCAACGCTTACTGCATAGGCAATATCAGGCCTTGTGCTTGTCATCAAATAGGACAACGCACCAACAGCTTCACGGTGGGGGAATGTCTTAGTAGTTAGTTCCTCAACCTGAGCATTGTTTGCCTTTAAAATTGGTGTTGTCACTGACTTGCATTCGTGCATGCCAAATCTCTCCAACAAGCGAGTGACGTATGCTTTCTGATGCAGCAAAATGGAACCATCAGAGTACCTCTTTATCTCCATTCCTAGAAAGTAGCTTGCGGGTTTTACTGTTATCTTGAACTGTGCTTTCAATTCATTCAAGAAACAGTTAACCATTTTTTCGCTGGTATATGCCAATGGTCTCGTCAACATATAGAGCCAGAATAATTTTCTCCTTTCCTTGTCTTCTTACAAACAAACAGGGGTCCGCATTACTCTGTTTGAATCCTGTCTTTACGATGTAATCTGTGATGCATCTATTCCAGCAGAGCGGGGCTTGCTTTAGTCCATACAAGCTCTTCTTTAATTTAAAGACATACCTCTTGCCAGCATAACCTTCAGGCGGTTTCATGTAAATCTCCTCATCTAACGTGCCATAAAGGAAGGCTGTAGACACATCGAATTGTGATAGTTTTAGATTCTCCCTTGTAGCTACACTCAAGACGGCTCTTATCGTGCTGCTCCTAGCAACTGGACTAAAAGTTTCTTGGTAATCTACATTTTTCTTCTGCGAATATCCCTTTATCACTAGCCGAGCCTTGTATTTATCAATAGAGCCATCCGGATTGGTCTTTATTTTGAAAATCCACTTGCATGGGATAGCTTTTCAACCTTTTGGTAGTTCAACTAGTTCCCATGTTTCGTTATCTCGTAACGAGTTTATTTCACTCTCGATAGCCTTTGTCCACTTTTCTCTGTCTTTACATGATGTTGCCTGCTTATAGGTTTACGGCTCGTATAAATTGTTGGCTTCCAGAGCCATAACATTATCATTAAACCTTACAGGAAGTTTTAGGTTTTCTCTATCTCTGAGAATCATGCGGTTTTCATGAGAATTGTTTTCTTGAGCTAGGTTTTCGTTTTCTTCTTCAGACGGCAAGGACTCGAAATCGGATTCATTCATATCATCTACCATTTCTTCATTGGTTTCGATATGGGCCCTTGATGAAGAAGGTCTTGAAATGGTTTCGATTTCATCCTCTGAAGCATGTCTTTCTCCAATCTCTATTAACATTAATTTCATGTTCATTCTCGAGAATTGGGAAATTATGATTGAAGTTCCTCTGAAGAACAGGAGTCGGCTCATTCGGTTTAGATACATCCTCTTTTGATTTTTCCATTAACGCTACCTCTTCGAAAGTAACATCTCTGGATCTAATCAATTTTAATGCTTCTTTGTCCCAAATCCTATAGCCTTCATCTCCTTCATAACCAATAAGTATCCCCTTTTTAGCTTTCTTATACAGCTTCTTGCGATTAGCTTTAGGAACATGGGCATAGCAGGTGCAACCAAGGATTCTTAGATGTTTGATTGCTGGCTTCTGTTCGTACCACAGCTCATGTGGACACTTGCTTGGAACGTTCGTTGGCCCTGTGTGATTCAACACGTAGACTGTCGCACTTACTATCTCTGCCCACACGTCATCAGGAATTTTATTATGTGCATGCATGATGGCGCGTGCGGCTTCTACTACCGTCCGATTTTAACGCTCTACGCAGCCTGCTTGCTCTGGGGTGTGGGGCATTGTGAATCTTTGTTTAATTCCGTTTTCAGTTATGATATTTTTGAATTCTGCGCTGACAAATTCTCCTCCGTTGTCACTCAACTATCCTTTAATGACATGTCCTGCTGCTTTAACTTCATTTAAGAAGATCTTTAGCTTGGAAGCTGCTTCAGACTTTTGTCCAAGAAAGTAAATGTGACGATATCGTGTGAAGTTGTCCAGAATGTAATATCGAAACTTCGAAATCGAATATGGAAATGGTCCGCATAAATCTGTATGGATTAGTTCTACAGATTTAGTGGCTCTAATCCTTGTTCCAAATGGATGCCTTTGCGACTTTCTGTTGGACCATGAAGGCTATAATGTACTATTGACTATGTTCTAGTGGTAGAGTCTTCGTTGTTGTTGCCTAGCAACTGTTATGTGTTTTTTCCTGTCACCTATGTTTCTTTACATGAAGTTAATTGTTTGTTTTATCCAAATATATCTACCAAATAAAACCACTGTGTTATATGTTAAAAGCAAGCTCAGCCAACAGGTTATGGGCCCAGGAGTGATCTGGTGTGAGCAGTGATCTGTATCTGTGAGCGGAGTGAGAAGTATCTGATCTCAATTTCAAATATGGAACAAGCTGTTACAAAAAGTATTGAGAGATTGGCAGGCCAAATTAATTATGGTACGTGGGCTTTTGCTATGGAAATGTTCCTTGTCGACCTCGATTTGTGGGAGTGTTTAAGCGAGAAGTTCGTTGCAGACTCGGTGGAGGTTAAGAGGAAGGATGCCAAAGCTCGAAGTAAGATCTGCCTTATGTGCATGGAAAATATTTATTGATCATGAATCTCAAGACAGCGAGAGATACTTGGCAAGCGTTGCAAAAATCGTATGCTGATGGCGGATTGCTGCGACGGCTATATCTGTTGCGGAAATTATTCAACGTCAAATTGATAATGTTTTCATCAATGGAGGAATATCTCAATGACATCCAGTCAACCAGCCAAACATTACTTGGCATAAAGGCAGGTCTCGATGATGAATTTGTTGGGATTATTATGTTGGCCGGTTTAACCGATGTGTACAAACCTCTGGTGATGACATTGGAGCATTCAGGTATGAAGATTACGACAGAGTCCGTGCAAGCAGCGTTGCTCAAAGAAAGCTTGAGGAAAACCAACACAACGAACACAACTGAAGATGACACGGCAACGGCACTGATGTCAAAATCCAAGAAGGGTGTTATATGCCATTTGTGAAAAAAGAAAGGGCATTATAAGTGGCAGTGCCAACGTCGTAAGACGGGAGACAACAAAGACACATCTTTACTTAAGAAGACAGACAGTAAGGAGACCTCGGGTCTAATGGCCGCTCTATCTATGACGGTTGGTGAGGGCCATTGGGTCGTAGACTCCGGAGCTACATCACACATGACGTCTGACGTGCACACTCTTGAAGATTGACAGTACATTAGTTCTAAGTTAGTGACGACCGCGAACAATGATAAAATAGTATCTAGTGAACAAGGGGATGTGTATGTCATGGGGCGCTCTGTGAGGTTTGAGGATGTACTTATGCTTCCAGGTTTGACGACAAATTTGCTGTCGGTAAGTAAAATGTGTACTAAGGGTTTCACTGTTGTTTTCGATGAGACTTCTTGTAAGGTTTACCAAAATGATTACAAAGTAAAAGTAATTGGAAAACCAGTATTGACAGTACCACTGAAACAAGGGTTATATGTTTTAGATAAAGAAGCAGCGATGGTTCTGACGTGTCCTCCAGAAGATTCTTCTCGCGCCTGTTTTGATTTGTGGCACAGAAGACTAGGTCACCTGAGTGGAGCTCTGATGGTGAAGCTGAAAAGTTTGGCAGATGGTCTGACTTTTAAAGAGGTGAGCACGGAACCATGTGAAGGATGCTGTAAAGGGAAGGCGTGCGTCAAAATGTTTCCAAAAGGTAAAAGCAAGAGAGCAAAAGACTTTCTTGAACTCGTGCATTCGGATTTACCGGGCCCTATGGAAGTGGAATCCTGGGGTGGTAATAGGTACTACTTGATTTTTGTGGATGACTTTAGCCGAAAAACATTTGGCTATTTATTAAAATCCAAGAACGAAGTTTTCGCTAAATTCATGGAATTCAAGGCACTAGTTGAAAATCAGACAGGAAAGAAGATAAAGAAATTTCGTAGCGATAATGGCACTGAGTATACCAACGCAGAATTTCAGGGTTGCCTGAAGAAACATGGGATCCAACACCAGGGATCAGTACCTTACACTCCTCAACAGAATGGAGTGGCGGAACGAACAATACGCACAATAACTGAAAAGGCTAGATATATGGTGCATGAGGCTGGTTTGGACAAGAGATTCTGGGGAGAAGCTGTTGGTTGTGCCGTGTATGTACCTGAAGAACCGATCTCCAACAATGGCCCTCAAGGATAAAGTTCCAGAGGAGGTTTTTACAGGAGAGAGTCGATCTATCGAATCTGAAAATATTCGGATGTAGAGCTCACGTTCTGGTAAAGGATCATAGTCGCAAGAAGTTTGATCCGAAGACGGTTCAAATGATAATGACTTGGTATTCGACCAATTCGAAGGCGTACCGATTTAACAATTTGGAGGGTGATCCAACAAGGATTATCATCGCTCGAGATGCTACATTTATGGAAAATGTTTCCGTTACTTCTAAAGGGAAACAAAAAGCCACTGTTCTTGTTTCTAAGAAGGATGCTGTGGTCATAGATTTACAGTATGATATTCCTGGAGTTAGTCGTTGCACTACTCAACCAGAGGTTCCAAGGATTGCTGGTCCTGTTGCAGTGGGGGTTCCGGTGGCTAGTTCGAATGCGAATTAAGAAAAATCTGGAAGTGTATCTTGTACAACGAGGGCTAGTTCACTGTCAAGATCGGATTCTAGAGAGAATTTTTACGACTCTGTAGACGTAGAGAATCCTTCGATAGACGATTTGCAAAGTTCAGCTTCTGTCGACTTAGAGCGTCCTGTGACAGAAGATTTGCAAAGTTCGCGACGTTACCCTGCTCGAAATAGGGTTCCGAAGCGGGAGAAAGACATGGTATACAATTTCCATGTGTCAGATGATCCTGATCCTATTTCAGCTAAAGATGCCATGGAGCGTTCTGACAAGAAGTTTTCGGTAGAAGCGATGAAAGATTAATTCAATTCCTTGACCATTAGAAGCTAATGTTATCAAAACGAAATGGGTTTTCAAGTTGAAGATTGGAGCTGATGGCAGCACCCAGCGCTATAAGGCCAGGCTGGTTGCTAAGGGTTATTCGCAAAAACCTGGTGAAGACTATTTTGAAACATTTGCACCGGTAGTCAAGATGTCGTCGATTCGTCTTCTACTTGCACTGGCAGTTGAGAAGAACCTGAGCGTTCATCATATTGATGTTACCACCGCTTTTCTCAATGGAGATCTGTATGAAGAGATTTATATGGAACAACCGCAATCTTTTATTCAAGAGGGGAGTAAAGGCAAGGTTTGCAAATTGAAGAAAGCCATTTATGGCCTCAAACAAGCTGCCAGGTGTTGGAACCAAAAGATTCATGAGCATATTATAAAGATGGGGTTTTCTCGATCTAAATATGACCAGTGTGTCTACACAAGGAATTATAAAGAAGTTTTCATTGTCAAAGCTCTGTACGTGGATGATTTTTATATATTCACAAATAAAGCTATAGAAGCTAGGACGGTGATCCATCAGATTGGATGATCTTTCAAAATAAAGGATTTGGGTGAGGCAAGAGAATGTCTTGGAGTTCGAATCGAGAGGAAGAGGTGAAATCCACTTGTCTCAAAAGAAATATATTTCAAAAATATTGGACAAATATGGAATGTTGGACTGCAAATCCGTTAGTACACCGGTTGAATTGAATCTTCGCCTAAAATCTGGTGAAAAGAACGACAACACGCGGTATCAAGAAATTATCGGTTCACTAATGTACCTGGCATGTTGTACTAGACCTGATATATCCTATGCAGTTACGATGCTAAGTCAATTTAATAACTACAATGATTCTACTCACATGGCGGCACTGAAACGAGTGCTTAGGTATCTAAAGGGGACAGCGGAAATATAGCTGTGTTACAAAAAATGTAATAAGCCTTTGGTTGCCTATGCCGATGCAGATTGGGGAAACGGGCCTGATGGGAAATCTTTCTCTGGTTATACCCTAGTTTTCGGTGGTGCTGCGGTGTCTTGGCAGTCTATAAAACAGCGGTGTGTTGCGTTAAGTACTGCTGAAGCTGAGTACATCGCAATCTGTGAGGTCGCTAAGGAAGTGATATCAGTAAATGGTTTATATTGTGAACTGACTGGCCGGCATAACACTGCTGTTACTATTTTTAGTGATAGCCAAAGTGCCAGTAAGCTAGTTTATACTCCTGCCATTAGAAAACGTTCCAAACACATAAATATAAGATATCATTTCATTAGGGAGCTAGCAGAGCAAAGGGTAATTTGTGTTGAATACTGTGAGACTGCCCTTATGCCTGCTGATATGATGACGAAGGGAGTATGTAAGCAGAAACATGTGTTCTGCACACAGCATAGTGGATTAAGTGGGGGTGTTGGACCATGAAGGCTATAATGCACTATTGACTATGTTCTAGTGGTAGTCTTCGTTGTTGTTGCCTAGCAACTGTTATGTGTTTTTTCCTGTCACCTATGTTTCTTTACATGAAGTTAATTGTTCGTTTTATCCAAATATATCTACCGAATAAAACCACTATGTTATATGTTAAAAGCAAGCTCAGCCAACACTTTCCATAGACACAGCCTTCACAAATGTCGGATTGGTTGTTCTCCATTTTTAATCATAGCTCTTTTTCGATCACTTGACAAATATGTCTTTTGTTCTGATGTACTAGCCTTTCATGGTATACTTGTAAAGGGTTTGTCAATAGACTTGTGATCAAGTTATCATGCACAGATAGCACTGAGAATAAGTTTTTTTTAATCTTTGGGACATAACAAACGTCTTTCAAAAGTATTTGCTCAACTTTTCCATTAACGTTGGCTTCAGCTCTAATGTTGCCTATACCAATGGCTTCAATGGTTTCTCCGTTCGCCGTAGTCACCGTATGTGTTCCTTTGAAATGCTCGAAGCTCTCGAAGAAGTCACCTCTGTTAGTAACATGGCTTGTCGCTCCGTTATCGACGTACCAGTTAACTTTAACCATTGGCAATCCATCCTCTATAGCGAACACATTCATGTTACATTCACATTATTGTTTGACGGCTTTGGTGGTCTACCATCTTTTATCCATTTTTGGCATTTTCGCACAACATGCCCAGCTTCTCCACAATAATTACATTTAAAAACTGTATTCTTCGTCTTCTTCTGTGTCTTCACAGCTAATCATTCCTCGGTATTCTCTTTTGCAGTTAATGCTTTTTCAAAAGCGCTCAGTTGCGACGTCAAATTCTCTACTGTCCGATCTTTTTTTCTTATTAAAAGCCAACTTCACTTGAAAGCAAAATAATCTCGCGATAAAGTTCCAAGTATCTTACAAATCAGTAATATCTCAGGCAGATTTGCTTCGATTTGGCTATTCAGCTCGTGCCAAATATTCTTCAACGCAGATATGTGCTTCCTTATGTCATGTTCAGGATTTTTTTTATAATCAAAGAATTTCAAACATAGATCATAACTTTTGTTTTCGCTACTTCCACTTTATAGGCGTTCTAGTTCTCCCATACCTCTTTTGCGCTTTTGTAACGCATGACTTGCTCCAGTAACTCGTCTGTCATATTCGTTGTCATCAGAGTCAATACTATACAATCAATCTTTACAAATTGTTGTAAATCGTTCTCATATTTTACTTTGGCAGCAGCATCAGCAGTCTTTGCTAGTTCTCCGGGCTTGATTATTTTTCCTTCAAAAATTTGTTCACCTCTAGGAATGGCTCTGCACACTGTTTCGATCCTATATCTCCAGTGCTTGTAGTTGTTTCCATTTAGGTGCACTATTTGTACCTTTGAGGCTTCAGCTATTGCCTTATCCATTTTCGATGGATTTATCTAGGTACACTTTGTTGCAGCTTTAAATCTCTGCACAACTTCTATCCTAACCACGCTCTGCTACCATGTTAAAGTTAGGTGGATGATATATAGAAATAAACAGTTAATATGAGAAAAACGATAAAAGTATATTGTTGTATGCAAAGATTTAAATCGTAGATCCGAGAGAACCGTACTACGTCGCGCGAAAAAGTGCCCATAGTGAGAAGAGTGACTTCGCACAATAATAATGGCGTTTCCATGACAATCAAGTCACGTGTCTGCGATATTGTTTGTCAGAGGTGTCAAAACGAAACAGAAACGCGACCATCTTTAACACGGCACGGCAAATCTACGATTGAAATCTTTGGTTGTATGAAAGATAGAATAAAAACGAATGACAATCATCAACAAGAAAAATATTGCTAGGCAACACAACCACCAGCTAACAATTGGTAGTATCCATTCCTCAACAGCTTCCCTAAATGCCAAGCGTGTGGAGCCGCTTTAGAACACAGCTTTAGAAGTACATATTACTGCACAATGACAGTTGCTTATTCTACCCCTGTCAATCTAGAATTTGACATTTTTGACAGATAGAAATTCTACTGAAATCCATAATTTTTGAAAATCGTCAGGGTCTTGGATATTTCTGTATTTTTAATTTTGTTTGAAAATAACAAGCTCAGTGAATACGTCTCATAGTTATTTGTTTATTTTAACCATGGTTCTTGCCCACAATATTAATGAAGGGTTAAGAACTCAAGATGTTCATATATCGGAAGATGTTACCTTCGACACGATGCTGCTTTCACCCAGTACTTTAGTCGGATTGACTAATTGCGGGTTTTACAAACCTTCTCCAATTCAGTTACACGGCATACCTTTAGGGAAATGTGGATTTGGTAAGATGTACCAAGGTTTTATTTTGACATCCATAAACCAGTAATTACAATTAAACTTGAGCTCATAAGACTCTAGATTCGTAGTTTAACTTGACTGATGTTTATATAGCTTAAAAAGTATTTTACAACGAATAAATAATGCAAATCATTTCAAAGCTATAAAGAATAGTCAAGAGTCACATATCTTCATATCATTGATTTTTGCATGTCTTTTATTTTAGATCTTTTACTTGAAGCTAAGTCTGGGACTGGTAAAACAGCTGTTTTTACAGTTATTGCACTGGAAAAATTGGATTTGGAGAATGGCTTGCAAACTGTTATCTTGGCACCTACAAGAGAAATTGCAACTCAAATCTGTGATGTAATTTCTCAAATTGGTTCCAATTTGAAAAGTAAGTACTGGGACAGAGAAGAATTAAATTTTTCTACCATGTGCACTTATGCAGTGCAGCCATTAATTTCCTCCTTGATCTGCCCTACTATTGATTATTGTATGTGCCTTATTTAGGTGGATTTATTGGTTCAGGCATACACTCAAACTTGTTAAAACTACAATCTTTCTGCTTTTTGTTTCATCTATCTTTCATCAAAATGTTATGTAAACACAGAAATCATACTAAAAGTTTTGTTGCAGGTTTAAATGTTGAAGTAGTAATAGGTGGATTGTCTTTACAAGAAGACATAATGAAATTAAAAAATCAAGTGCATATACTTGTTGGCAGTCCTGGACGGCTAAGGCATTTAATTCAGGCAAATCACATTGATGTAACAGCTGTGCGATTATTGGTTCTTGATGAAGCAGATAAATTAATGGATAAGAGTTTTCAGGCAGATATTAACTATATTTTTTCAGTATTACCTAAAGAAAAGCAAGTCATTATGAGTAGTGCCACATATCCTGAATTGTTAAAGTCTGTTATGAGTAAATATGTCCAAAATGCTCAACATATTTGCCCTGACAGTACAACTGTTCTCTTAGGAATCAAACAAGTAGTTAGTACTGTAAAGAGCAACTGTAATATTGTGAGGCAAACACAGAACAGATTTGAAGAACTACTCAAAATATTATCTAAAAGGAACTTTAAGCAATGCTTGATTTTCTGTAATTATCAAGTTAGAGTTAGGGACTTGTACAAGATGCTTCTACGTGAAAAATGGCCTGCAGAAAAATTACATAGTCAACAGGAACAAACTGATCGTTTGGATGCATTGAAAATGTTGCAAGATTATAAATGCAGAATATTAATATCTACAGACTTAGCAGCAAGAGGTATAGATGCCTCTAATGTTGATTTAGTCATAAATTTTGAGCCACCATATGAATGGCAAACATATTTACATCGAATTGGAAGGGCTGGGAGATTTGGCTCTTATGGTATTGCTGTTACTATACTAAGTGAAGGACAAGAGGAGACAAAATTTAAAAAATTGATTAAGTCAATTAATGAATTATTGGTCTTAAAAAACTTTTGGGATGAAGAAAATTTTGATCTTAATAAATGTGATTCCTCTCAAGACTCATTAAAATACCAAGACATTGAAAATAATGATGCCTACAATGAGCTAATCAATAATCTAACAAATGGGGATGCTGATGTGAAGTGTGCCAATGAAACTGAAAGTTTTGAAACATTATGCAACTCATTTGAGAAGACTAAAGAATGTGAAATAGAATCATTCAATGATCTATTAACTTGTTTTAAATCGCATAAAGAAAATGAGTCTGACCCTTCTTACAACAATTTAAATGCAGAATCCAATACTGAGTGTGTACCAACCTTGAACATACTGAACAATACTAGTCTAAAACTTAATATAAACACCGAAATAGAAGGGACCTTGAAAAAACTAAGAGACCAAATCAAACTTTTAAATAACAATCAGAATCAAAAAAAAAGTGAAAAGGAACTTGGTAAACCTGATAAAGCACATGCAACAAATTTTGAATCACTTAATAAAACTATCATGAATGGGGTACCTAAAAAGAAACAAGGGCCTAATGTAGACAGTGGATTGTGTGATGACGAAATTGATGAATCTAACTTAAACAAAGCATTGTTAGATGCAGGGCTTCCAACATCTTTTCAGTCAACAAAATGTAGTAATAATATTAAACCAAAGAAAACACATTCCACATATTTAAATGTTCACGAAAATAAACAATATCCACAGAAATCAAACAATATTAGGTACAAAGAGGCCGCAAATAAGAATAAGCCTCAACCAAGGGAAAGAAAAGCGTACAGTAAGCAAGAAAGTGAAAAATGTTCGAATGCAACATATTCGTCTAGTAGTGAAATTGATTCAAGAGAATCAATAAAGAAAGCTAATACTAAGAAATCAATAAATACCAAGAGTAAGATAAATAATAAAGTCAATAATCAAGGCAGAAGACATCCTCAAATAAACAATCATGAAGTAGAAAATAATTGGGATAGTCATACTAAATATGCAGTCTGGTACAACCAGTTGAAAAACCATATTGAACAAATCCGAATGGCTCTGTATATTGAGGAACTGTCTAAGATGTAAAATTTGAACTATCATTTTGTAAGCTTGTTAGTCCAGGAGTAACATACTTATTTTGGTATGAATAAATAAGTTTTACAAAAAAAAAAGTTTATTTAAATCCACAATACCATTTAATTTTATTGAGGTATAATTTGTTTAACGTCAACATAATAAACACTTACAACATAAGGTGTACAGTCAGGGAACTTGATTGTTGAGCAGATTGACACGTCTATTTCATTATTCTCATACGACTTACAAAGAACGATAGTTTTCAGTAGATTCTTAGTAAATTTGCTTACCAATCAAGTTCAAATAGTATTTTTTTAAACTGTGAAGAAACTGCCTCCATAAATATTTAGGTACTTATGCTTAGCGACCTAGGGTAGGTAACCTCACGTACCTATAAAGTAGTTTTTCTGCTAATAGTAGTAGGTAGGTGTATTCTCGTAACCTTTGGCATGTACCTTGACTCGGACTTAATTTCTAATTCATAATGAATAGACTAGCGTTTACAAAACAACGTTTATTTACGTTAAGACATCTTGTTCAAACGTAATGTACTTTATAATACTTAGTAAAAAAAAAATAAGATCTCAACACAATACCTAGAAAGCGAGATAAACATGATTCACTTATGGATTACTTCCATGACTGATGGATAAGCAAAATAAAACCCTTGAAAACTTGATTTGTTTTCTCTGTATTATCTTGTTTACACATCGGGCGACATATGTACAATTTATAAAACTCGCAAGTAAGGACCTGGTCTCAAGAGAAGTCAGTCAACATACTCAACATATTGTCGGGTTAAAGCTAAACTTGCCCCTGGTACCTATCTAAAAGTTTGGTCTTGGTGAGAGTGGGTGGGTCAGGGCGGTCAGCTTAAATAAACAAAACGTGAGCGGTAGGAAAGCTTGCAGCGATCCGTTGCCTGTTACCGCAGACCGCTCGCCATTTAGATGCTCATCTAGTAAGCATTGAACAACACACTTAGGGAGCCTACCACCTCCTCTAAAGCAGTATTATTTTAATATTACTTTAGTGTGGGAAAGAGATGAAGCTCTACAGGACGTATAGCTCCATCTCTTTCCCCCACTAAAATAACACTGCTTTAGAGGTGGTGGTAGGCCCCCAGTTGTCGACTTATAAGCTCGTCGCCACTCTGTAGTAGCTGGGGCCCCTGGCTGGAGGCTTTAAGTGTAGAAGCTTAAGGCAGTCACAGGAAAGCCCGGTTAAGCCAGCTACGTCCTTAGTGGTCACCTGCGAGATGCCATAGTTAAAAAAAAAAAATTGTAGCTGGGCCGCAGACTAATAATTAATTAATTAAATCATGTACCATTAATTATTATTGTTACGTGTGTAACCAACTAATATTACGTGTATTATAACTAAATCATATACTTAATGAAAATATCCGGTAAAAAGTAACGGTAATTGCGAGGTTAAACCAAAACATTTAAAAATGTGCCACATCACAGACCTAAGCAATATTTATGAAAAGCAAAAATTACCATCATAGTAAAAAAAACGGCATTCGTTTTTTTCTTTGCAAATATTAAAACTGGCGATTTACGATCTTGATTATTTTGGTGTCTAGTCTTTCTTTTCGTGTGTTTCTGAAAACAAAAATATTTTCATAAATTAATTATATGTAATGAGAATGGGACTCTGCTCGGCTGTTGTTGTGCCGATACTCGTGACTACTCGTGCGAGCCGGGCCAATGGCCTACTAGCCAAAAGCCTGGACAAACACCTTAAAGAGGGTGACACTGTCGCAGATGGATTGTCGAATCAGCTGATTTACATAACAGCTAGCTATTTTACAAAACAGCTCTGATAAGTAAAACAGCTGAAGAATTGCATAAAAGTTTTGCATGTATCAATTTTGACGCTCGTGGCTCAGTGTGCTACAACTCATAACAACTATAATGGCGTCCGAAACAGAAATAAATAATACCAGTACATGAAGAAAATGACCCTCACTCGGGGATAGGATAATCTTAATAAAAAATTATCAGAGTTTAATGAAAGTCAATCTTAAAAATACTAAATAGCCCAGTAACTGCAACCAACTCGAAAGTACCGGTCGCCGCCGGTCGTTGGCGCGACACCGCTCACTTCACTGGGCACGCGCGTAACCACGCGCGCGCCGAGCGAGCGAAAGTCAGTGTTGATTATAATGTTGTAAGGACGTTACAGTTGCAACTACTTACATCTCGAAACTTTTTTTTCAAAATCACGAAAGAAGTAAATAATTTACCTGCAGTTTCGTCTTCTTCTGCATCGAGTATATCAGCGCAGCATACTGAGTAGCATATAAGAGATAAGAAGCCGAGAGGTAGCCCAAAAACTAGCGCCGTTAATACTGGATTCCCGCGCCACATATTCGTCAATGTGGTCCGTGCTTCGTAAAAACCTCTGTAGAAACGTACCGGTAAACTGTTGCCTCCATATGTCTGTGGAAGAAACAGGCATATTCAGTTAGAATATGAAGGTTACAGTATTTATACAATCAGGAGAATTGATACGAGTTTCGTATCGATAAAAAAGCACTTGACAAATGTACAAAAAATATGTTGATATACAAGTGCGGCGCGCAGATTTTTATATAAATTTTAGAGCGCGTTCGAATATCTATACAATCGGGACCAAGATATGTATTATGGGAAGTATAAAATTGTATGAATTACCGGTGCTACTTGGTTATGTATCTGATCAAGGAAGATTGAAACTGCTTCAGGTGTCATGAGCACTGGATCATCATCAGGCATGTGGTGGTGGCCTGTAGTGGAGTTTAGGACCAGCAGGTGCGGTGTCGTCAGTTCAGACATAGCTATTGAGTTTGCGATGTCAGGAGTTCCCATCCAACCAAATTGGAATCTGTCATGAAGGTCCCGTTTTCTTTTCCTGTATAAACAAAAATTGCAAGCTATCAAATGGAAAGGACATTGGGTAAAACTGGGTGTGGCTTGGTCCAAATGTATAACTATAACTTTTGTAGCTATAACCTTTTACTTACAGTATTTTTTAATAAAAGTTATTAATGGCGTTCAGTTTTTCATTGGTCTCATTAGTGACGGACATTGGACCACTTTTGCCCATTGTGTTAATTAACTTTGCTTATGTATGTCTGAATAGAAAATTATTGTGAAAAATATGAAAACGAATTTACTAATTTTTAGGGTTCCGTAGTAAACAAGGAACCCTTATAGTTTCGCCATGTCCGTCTGTCTATCTGTCTGTCTGTCCGCGGGTTAGCTCAGAGACGGTTAGTACTAGAAAGCTGTAATTTGGCATATGTATACATATTAATCATGCCGACAAAGTGGTAAAATAAAATTGTTAAAAATATATTTTTTTAGCGTACCTCCCCTACACGTAAAGTGGGGATGTTTTTTTTTTTCTCTTCTACTCCATCTTGTGGGGTATCGTTAGAAACGTCGTTCAAAAATATTAGTGTTTGTGAAAACCATTTTTAGATTCAGGGATCCGTTTGCGAAATATTAAGCTTTTAACTGAAATTTTTTGTTAGAGTCATGTGTCCCCCCTCCCCCTTCTACCTAAATGGTTGTACTTAGACTTATGAAAAAATTCACAGCAGTAGTATTTATAACGAAATTAAAAGGAAAACTAACAGAGCTAATTAGGCTTTACAGGTTAACGAGTTATGATCGACCAACTTAAATTTGCGGTTTGAAAAACATGATCATCATACATTCCGTATGGGAGAACATGTTTTTCAACTACAATGTTAAGTTTGTTGTTGGGATAAATTCATCCCAACTACGGAACCCTTCGTTGTTCTTTGTGCACGCACTTGGCCGGTTTTTAAGATTATTTATTACCAAAGTACTTAAAAGTACTTACTTGACAATGCTCTCAATCATATCTTTGAAGTCTCTCTCTGTTTGAGTAATTTCATTCAACTTATTTTCAGAGACAATAGCAATAACGATGTATTTTTCGATATCCATTAGTTCATGTATATTTGATCGAGTGACCTTTGGGAATGACCCAAATCTCTCAGAGTTAATCCATTTGTCCAGTGTTACATTTAAGGTTTCTCTGTCTTCAATTAATGATTGATTTGCTGTAAATCAAGGTAAACTATAAGTAATAATCAATAAAATATTTCAGTTTTAACACAGAATAGTACAGAAGGCGCACTCCGCATTTTAGGTATGAAGCTACAAGTACACGGCGGGCTTTTCGGGCCAATTCAGTGAGCGTAACATAGTCAGAAGATATTAGAGTTACGTGATATAAAGAGAGGTAACTTCTAGGTGAATATAACTGTGTGTGCTCCGCAACCTAAATTGCACTTTATTGTGTTGTAACAAGAGTCACTTTTTATTTAAATGAATTTGTGGAGTGAATCGTCTGTATTAATCTGTGGTCTTACATACTTTCAAAAAAGTAGGGATCATCCTCTTTGTAAACAAATACAGCAGTTTCATTAGGTATTTTAACATCATTCTTCAGCAGATCATGTGACATAGCATAAAACCATGTGTGTGGCTGATACTTCTCTGCATGTAGTGTAAACATTTCCTGTAACAGTAAGGAAAATTGTTTGTTTAAGTCACTTAAAATTATTCATTAATAGTGTTAGAGAATCAGTAATGGTATTAATGGCAATTGGCTTGTTTGTATTAGCATTTAACTATAACAACTATAATTAAATATGTAGTCTAGTAACTTGAAACAATTTTGAAATTACCCATAATGGTCCTTGCTGTTTGCCAACATATCCAAAGAAGACTGGGTGTGTTTCCTTCAGGTACCCAAGACTGTCCGCTTGTGACAGTCTTTGAACAGCAGGCTGTGACATGCGCAGAGCATAATTGACCATCTCATCTTTGACTCTTTCTCCAACATACTCATGGTGATAGGGACCTTTGATACTGTAGGTAGGAAATAAATATGAAATGAGTTTAAAAATATGGTTTTTACATAGACACTTCAATCCCTTAAAATGATCACTTACAACATTATTGTAGGGTATGCTCTGACTTTGAAATGCGTCGCCACAGCCATGAACCTAGTGCAATCAACTTTCGCCACTTTTATAGGGCTGTTGAAGAGCGATTGAGCGACATGGGCCCAAATAGGCTCTATCCTGCGGCAGTGGGCACACCATGGCGCGTAGAATTTCACAAACCACATACCCTCATTACTTATATCCACGAATTTATCACTTAATTCTAAAACTCTGGACGACGAAACCACGCAGAGTACTGAAACATAAATAACTGGTTGATAACACAATGGGATAATGAGAAATATATTTAAAAGTTCAAGTCACTTGAGTAAAAATACATAATTGGTATGCAAAATTAAATTTTAAATGAATGATAATCAGAAATTACTTCGATTAATTTGTAACGTAAACATTCTGACCTGCTAAAATCATAAAACACTGTCCGGCCAAAAAATTCATTATTACTATAATTAATTTAATTTAACAGAATATATTATATACTATCATGTCATAATAAAAACGCCGAATTTTTATTTCAAAATCTAAATCGATAAATACAAATTTTGGCAAATTATATGAAAGCGACGCCTGACATTTTGACAGCCCAGACAAACGAAAGGGGGGTGCGAGGCGGGGCCGGGGCCAGTGTCAGTGTTGCCAAGAAACCACAAAGTAGAAACAAACTGTAAAACCCCCACTATACTACTCGGAAGTCCGAAGTACGTGACTACAGTCGTGCGAAGAACTATAGCCAGGGCCGCGCCGCCCATTATTTATTTATTTATTTATTTATTTGATAGGAATAACAAACAACAATATGTGAGAAGTGTGCAACATACACAGACGCCCAGGGCACTAGGGGCGCCGGAGGCGGTTCTGAGACTTAATTTTTATCCTATTTCATTCGTTAATCATCATAGTCGAGTATCGATAAGTGAGTATCTAGAAATCTCTAAGACAATATTTACTTCTGTGGTTCGTAGGTTAAGGTCATTTAGGTCTCGGATTTTAGTTTTTGAAAAAGATTAAGAATCAAATGTTGCTTAGGCTGCGGTCTGTCTGCTATGATAGCTTTTTTTTTGCATTATAATAATGTAGTAGCTTCAAGAATCCGCCAGATGCGGGAAGCACAGAATTGCTCGAAGTGGCGGTGCTTGGGGGATGTTCAGTAGTGAACGTCTTGTGGCTGAAATGATGATGATGATGACTAGCTTCAGCCCGTCACTTCGTCCGCGGGTGTAATAACGACACCCATAGCAAAAAATCTGTCTCTCTCTCTTTCCCTCTCGTTCTCTCTCTCTTTCTTTTTCTCTATCTCTTTCTCTCGCCCCCTTTCTCTCTCTCTCTCTCTTTCTCTCTTTGTGGATAAGTGGAAGTGAACCGATTGTTTTCTATTTACGATAATATTATTTACGTATTTAAAACGTCAATAAATGAATAAAAAACAGCGGTGAAGCACGACGACCAAAAAAAAAGAGGCTCTTCATAGATTTCGCGCACAGGCGCTGCCGAGGGTCGGCGCGGCCCTGACTACAGCCCTCTGCAGTTCTTCGCACGAGTGTGTTCCCGTAATTTTTAAGAACGTTCGCATTCGCATCTCATTCGCAATCTGTCAAAAATACAATTTAGTTACCAACATTTTTGACAAGTTGACAGATTACGACTTGAATGTGAACGTTTTTTAACCGCTGGAGGCCCGCCCGGCCCGCCGCCGCCGCGCGGCGCGTGCCATACCCGCTGAGTACCGGACGACCACCTGCGGTGACAGATTTACGACCGCACTTAAATAAACAAAACACTTGAGCTTTTTGCTTACGTCTCCGGTGTTATCGTTGACTGATTTGGGTTCGTGTTTAGACAAAGGATTCTTTGTAATGCTTAGAAATTACGTGTGCGTTTGTTAGAATTAATAAATAAAGATTTTATCGACCGTTGCGCCGGTTAGTGATAAGACGATTTCTGATAAAACTACTGTTCCAATTTACACGAGATTTTGCAGGGTACTTTATGAATAGATAAGTTATCTAAGAACAGGGTTTGGTTAAAATTTCCATTATGGACCATCGATTTATGGAGCGGTGAGGGGGAGGAGAGGGGGGTAGGCTACCCCTCTGTACCATTCCCACCCCGCGGAACCCCGTGGTTATGGAGAGATCCAAGGTTAAAGTTTTTAAGGTTAGATTAAAAATTGTCAGTATGGTTCTTCAATTTATGGGGCGGGGAGAGGGGGCGTGAGAGGGGATACCCCCTGCACCATCCCCACTCCGCGGAACCCCATGGTTATGGAGAAAACCAAGATTAAAGTTTTTTAGGTTAGAACAAAAACTCCCCCACAGTTTGACTCCGCCTTATCTCCGGCGCTGCGGGAAGAGCAGCCCTTCCGCCCTTGCGTGCCGAAGCACGGTCACTCATGCTCAGCTCTGCAGCTTCGGCTTGTTGGTCGCCTGCGAGGACTGCTCTCCCTCCGCGCCTCCGGTTTTTTATATACACTCTAGGAGTAGGGCAGACAAGAACACGTGAAAAGTCGGGTGATCTGATTCGGTTTTGGGTATTTTTCGGATATTCATATAGTGAGAATAAATAAAACACGAGATTTTTTTTTATTGTTATATTTATTCAAATTTATATACATGTTATGGCATTTAATAATTTTTCACGTTCCGTTCCACATTGTAAATAAAAAATCGTTATTTTTTGGGTAAAAAAGTCAATGTAATTGCTTAATACAGCACGGTTATTGTGCATCTTAATTACACACCAAATTTAATAAGTGAATAAGTGATGATAATATTTTATTTAAGTAAAAAATATGACATAAAATTGAATAAAATACACCTCTACGGTCAACGGAACGTGAAATGTCAACTTTGACGTCTACTATGACAATTTATCCAACCTAAAAATTTCCAAATGGCGTGTTATTTTCGAATTTCAATGGAAACTTTAAAAAATTATATCTCGTAAACCGTGAATTTGCGCAACTTGAATTTTTTTTAAAAGGTTTCTATTTATGAGTACTCTACAGAAAAAATATGAACTTCCAAATCAACGGCCCATAGTGGAAATTTTATCCCAGGGTTTTTTACAGACAAACACAGAAAATAAAAACACAAAAAATTACGACATTAGAGTAGGTACTAACCGTTTGTTTACGTAAAAATATTTGTCGTCATAAATATTTTAAAACGAAATATTTTAGTCAGAATATCGTTGTAGACGATTATTATAGTATTTGTTATTAAAATTAAATGCACTTACCAGCCTTATTACACACAAATCACACACAAAACACAAAATTCACTTTTCGCAATGAACCATTGTTTACGTTTTTTTGGTTGGGTCAAAATAGGTATAATACGATGTTATTTAGTGCAAATAATTATCAACCACGATGTAAAAACTACTTAGTAATCCAAAAAACACCACTTCCCGTCGATTTACACAAGAAAACTATTTAAAATAATGAAATACATGCGGACCGCGCACTGACGACCAGCTTAGTTGACTCGCGTTTGACGTGCGCGAACTGTCAGTTTCAACATTTTTTTGCAGTGTTGTCCATTAATATTTTTGCATGCGAATTATTGCGAATGATTTAGTCGACGAGAATGAGTTTGCGTCGCCGATAGGCGACGCTTGGGGCTTGAGCGGTTTCGAGAATTGGCCTTATGGAAGCTCGAGTTCTTTGACTTGGGCGCAAAAACCGACAAAAAATTGGAAGTCACCCGAGGCGAGCGGAGTTTGCACGAAGCGAACCGAAGTGCCCTTCTACACTCTCATATTCACGTATTCTTCGATTAATTTGCGAGTAGCACAGGCTTAGTGATGGTCAGTAATGGCGGGTTTGAACGGTGTCGACTTCGGCACCATGCCACCTGTTGCGTACAGCACGCAGTACGCGATTAGTCGGGGTAAAATAAAAAACAGTTTGAATGGTTAAAGTGTCTGAGACCCTGCGGCGGCGATAATAAGAATGAGTCGCGGCAGATCGCGGGAGCGCGCATTGTCATGCGCGCTGTGCAAAGGCGGAAGGTGGACTGACGGTCGGGGCGAGCCCGAGCGAACTCGCGGGCGAGCTGTTTTTTGCTATGCGAATGTGATCTCTACATTATATATGCGTGTAACAGTGTAAGATCGCAGGGGCGGGGCCTCAGTATTTATTATAAAATAAATGTTATAAGTACAATGTTTTTTCACACGCAACATTCTCCCCCTCAGTGTCGTGTCGACACTCAAAAAACGGTCATCTAAATGAGAATACAAATTAAAACTTAAAATATCCCTAGCCTGGCTGCAGGTCGTTTAAATATGCCATTTTTGGTCCTAACGTCTACAACTCTTACGCGTCCGTCAGCACCAGGGTACACTGATTGTACTATGCCCTTAGGCCAGCAATTACGGGGGGAGTTAGGGTCGACTACAACGACCATATCGCCGATCTTTAATTGGGCACCCTCCTCCCTCCATTTTCGGCGCGGCACTAAATCGGGAAGCACCTCCCTCACCCATCTGGTCCAAAAATGGTCAGCCAGGCGCTGGGAAACACGCCATTGTTTGCGTAAGCATAAATCTCGGTCCGTGAACACCCCTGCGTTAGGTAAATTGGACGACGACCCTATGAGAAAGTGATTTGGTGTTAATGTTTCGTCGTCCTGAGGGTCTACCGAAACATGACCGAGGGGTCTGCTGTTTATAATATTTGCCACTTCCGCTAGGAGAGTAATCAGTCTCTTCATGCGGAGCGCTCTCTCTTTCAGGACTACCTTAAGGGCGGTCTTGACACTGCGCACGAGTCGCTCCCAAGATCCGCCCATGTGCGGGCTAGCGGGCGGAATGAAGCTCCAGGAAACTCCATTGTTTAGGGCTTCGTTCATGATAGTACTTTTGTCTACGGCGTCCCGCTATCAGAAGTCTATTGGTCCCGTTATCAGAATAAATCTTCTTTGGCCAGCCTCTACGTGCGGCCATTCTGCGTAAAGCCATTATCAACGAATCTGCAGTAAGAGACGGCACGATCTCAATATGCACGGCACGTATAGTCAGGCACGTGAATAAGACACCATAACGTTTTGGTCTTGATCTTCCAACTGTGACCTCTATTGGTCCAAATAAGTCGACTCCGGTAACGGTAAACGGTCTTTCGTGATGTGCGAGTCTACCTTCGGGCAAGTCACCCAGTCGTGGCGGCTTTGGATTAGCTTTCCTGATGCGACAGAACAAGCACTGCGTCGCAACAGTACCGACCGTAGGACGTAGACGTAACAGCCAATATTTTTGACGCAGTTCATTCACCACCAGCTCGTTGCACCCGTGGCCTGCGCGGATGTGATAATACTTAACAATGAGTCGAGCCACGTGGTCATGCCCATCCAGGATCACAGGTGATTTTGTGTCCATCGCTACATCTTTAGCTGCTTCTATTCTTCCACCAACACGTAGTAGTCCAGTATCATCCAATATGGGTGTCAAAGCGCGTAGTCTACTATCGCGTTTTATTTCTTTATTTTGTTTCAATAGCAAGATGTCACTGCAGAAAGCTGTGGCTTGAGAGTGCTGAAGCAATAAAGTTTCACCTCGTTTCATCAACTCGTTGGTAAGTCCATTTGTTTTTATCTTCTTGCAGTTGTCTATAAACAACAAGACAGTTCCAGCAGTTCGAAGCAATCGCAACCAAGTGGAGAAGTGTTTCGGCTCCGGTACAGGTAAGTCGTTAACACTATTATTTTCACTTACTATATTCATTTTTTCCAATATTTCTTCATTAATTTTTATTTTATTTTCAGGTTCCTGAGGCCAGCAAGAGCGTGATTGATGTAAAAATGACGGACCGGTAAACCACGATGAGTCGCTGCTAAGTACGTGGTCGGTACTTTTAGTTCCTAAATCTGCTACGTTGACGTCAGTCGGCACGTAGTGCCACTCGTCAGCCTTACTTAGATCGTAAATTTCTCCTAGACGATTCGCGATGAAAACTTTATATGTTCTACAATTATTTGTGATCCAGTGTAAGACAGTAGTTGAATCCGTCCAATAATAAACTGAACAGCACAGAAACCGATTTCGTAGGTGTAACTTTAGATTTACTAGCGATAAACGCTACAATAATATGTCCACTGCTCATTTCCTTGCGCCAGTATGCGACAGTCGCATAGGCGCTCGGCGACGCATCGCAAAATACGTGTAGTTCTAAGTTTTCGTTACTCATCCTCTTATCACTATCACAAAAATACCAACGCGGGATCCTAATATTATTTATATTTTTAGCTTGAATTATCCAACACTGAAATAAATTATTTAACTCATCATTCAATTGCTCATCCCATTTTATATTTGTTTTCCAGGTTTCGCGCATTATTATTTTTCCTTTAATTGTAAATGGTATCAGATAACCATGAATGTCAAAAATAGACATAACAATACATAAAAGTTCGCGCTTTGTTGGTCTTCTTTTTAAATTTACAACATCAACTGGTATACGCTTCAAGGTCAAATCGAATCCTAACTCGTCGCTAGCAAGGTACCATAACAAACCGAGAGTCCTTTCCGATTGATCTTTATCGAAGGTGCAACAGACACTGTCACTCAATGCTTCCTTCGGTACGTTTTCCAGAACATCCGGTACGTTGCTAGCCAACTGGGCTTATTACTGGGCCGTATTTCAAATCCACCCTGCTGGTGAATAAAAGTGACTTCCTTAATCATTCGTTTTGTAAGGTCGACTTCGGGTAAACTACCGATATAGTCGTCCATATAATGTTGCTTGCAAATAGCGTCGACAGCTGTTGGATAATTATCCTTAAAATGCAATACATTTTTATTTTTAATATGTTGCGCAATAAAAGGCGAGCAGTTCGCGCCAAATATTAATGACGTCATAGCATATTTATTAACGCCCTTAGTGGCTTCATTGGTAAATAAAAACCTAAGTGTATGTTGATCTTTTTCTTTAATTTTAATTCGAAGAAACATATCTTTAATATCTGCAATAACTCCAATTTGGTTTTCTCTAAACCTAAACATAATTCCAAATAATGACTGCAACAAGTTCGGCCCTGTCAATAAAAAAAACATTAAGAGAACATCCCTGTGTTTTCGCAACCGCGTCGTACACTAAACGTAACTTCTTCTTATTGGGGTTGTCGACCCCGAAATGTGGTAGGTACCAAATTTGGTCGCTAGACTCCCCCTCGTTTAGCCTCCTGGCATAATTATTCGAAAATAAATGCTGAATACGTTCGCGATAACGAGACGCGTAAGTGTTGTCGGCTGACATTTTCCTCTCGACAGATTTTAAACGATTATTGGCATTTTGATAAGAATCAGGCATAACAAAGTTATCATGTTTCCAAGGCAATTCCACACACCATTGGTTATCAATTAATTCACAAGTGAGTGTTATTTAGTATGGTGATAGCGCGCAACTCGTCCGCATTTTGTCGCGGTTGTTTTGATATACCTATCGACTCTAACGCAAATGATTTTCTTACAAACTCGTTCAACTCAGAATCACAACAATGTTGCGCGCTGTCATCATGAGTAATACGATCAGCTGACATGTTCATCATATTAATGTTGTTTACAACACCGTGTACACACCACCCTAGCGGAGCAATAAGATCATAATTATCCTGTGCGATTAATAGTTTAGGTTGTGCGTCACATATGCACAAGTCGTAGTCAATATAGTCCGAATAATTACTAAAGTCCATACACGATAAACGTTGAGTAGGTAAATTAAGTTCTTTCATTTTACGAGCACACAAATTAAAACGATCACCTGTATTATTAGAAATGTCAAAACTTACGTTTTCCGTTTGGCACACCAGTTCACCGGAGTCCCATGCACTGCGGGCGCGCATGCAGGCGGGACTCCACGGTAAGACAGTCATGTCTTACCGTGGAGTCCCGCCTGATCAGCGATGTCGGCAGATATCAGCGTCACGGTGGCACCGCCATCGAGCAATGCGTGTGTGTGGATATTGTCTTTAGGTCCATGAACGGTTACCGGAACTATTTTTAACAACACTTTAGGCACTAATGATTCACTAACACTAGTGGATGCGCTGGTGTGGGCGTGGGCAACAATAGCGCGGCGCGACTCATCGGGCGTCGATGGGTGCACGCGGGCTGCGTCCACCGCGGGGCGCGCCGTCTCTCGTCGCGCGGCGGTCGCGGCCGGCGCCACCGGTCGCGTTATTGCGAATGATTTAGTCGACGAGAATGAGTTTGCGTCGCCGATAGGCGACGCTTGGGGCTTGAGCGGTTTCGAGAATTGGCCTTATGGAAGCTCGAGTTCTTTGACTTGGGCGCAAAAACCGACAAAAAATTGGAAGTCACCCGAGGCGAGCGGAGTTTGCACGAAGCGAACCGAAGTGCCCTTCTACACTCTCATATTCACGTATTCTTCGATTAATTTGCGAGTAGCACAGGCTTAGTGATGGTCAGTAATGGCGGGTTTGAACGGTGTCGACTTCGGCACCATGCCACCTGTTGCGTACAGCACGCAGTACGCGATTAGTCGGGGTAAAATGAAAAACAGTTTGAATGGTTAAAGAGTCCTGCGGCGGCGATAATATGAATGGGTCGCGGCAGATCGCGGGAGCGCGCAATGTCATGCGCGCTGTGCGAAGGCGGAAGGCGGACTGACGGTCGGGGCGAGCCCGAGCGAACTCGCGGGCGAGCTGTTTTTTGCTATGAGAATATGATCTCTACATTATAATATGCGTGTAACAGTGTAAGATCGCAGGGGCGGGCGGGGCCTCAATATTTATTATAAAATAAATGTCATAAGTACACTGTTTTTTCATACGCAACACCACCCATGCGAGTTACAGGCGCAAGTCTCAGGCAGGCCAGCGCTAGGACAAGGTGGAGCATACGGTGGAGGTCTGCCAGGCTTGGGCGGGGCACCGCCGCGCCGTGTCCTCACGGAGGCGATCGGCGGCAGTGATCTCTCGCGTCCGGCCTCTGGTCCAGGACATGGTACGGAGCGAGAGGGCGTGGGAAGCAGTCACCTCCTTCTGCGAAGCAGTAATGCTCGCAGGGGAAGACGGAGTGCGTGAGGGTGAGACAAATGTCGCGCCCTCACGCCCCTAGCCGCTGCAGGAGACGCCCCGGGCGTCGGGAGTCGCGAGCCGACTTCCGGCCACCGTCGCGCGGGCTTGCGGACGGTGAGCAATGGGTAGCTCACCGTCCGATTAGGACTAGGCCCGGGTCGACTGCGCGTTGTGTTCCACGCACGCCTCAAAGAGATGTCAGCACAACGGAAGGTGTCCGCTAGGACCGATGCCTGCCGGGGTCGCGGGAAAGTCTGCAAGGGATATCGTGGCCCCTGGCAACGTACAGGCAACTGAAGGAACACGGGTGGGTTTTAGTCAGAAAGAGTCTGACACTCCCTCTCGCTCCACCCAGAGCGGGAGAAGCTATTTGATAATTTCCCACCGTCAACAAAAAAAAAAAGGCACGCCAGCGTTGTGATACGCCTAAATTCAGTGGCAGGGCAAGATCTAAATTTGAAGTGGGTGAGGTACATTTCACGAGGACCTCTCGTGGCGCAAAGGAGGAAAAAAAAAACTTAAACTTTTGTAAAAAAAATCGGTATAGACCGAGATATAGGACAGGCCGTTCAAAAATATTGCGGGTCTGTGAAAACCATTT
The DNA here is from genome assembly GCA_947364205.1 of Agrochola lota. Lineage (NCBI taxonomy): Eukaryota > Metazoa > Arthropoda > Insecta > Lepidoptera > Noctuidae > Agrochola > Agrochola lota. The sequence goes on from OX376236.1 coordinate 12,164,254, forward strand.
TGCGATTCAGGGATCCGTTTGCTGTGTATTATATTCTCATAAGCTTTTTTAAAGTACTTGTTAGAGTCAAGTGTTCCGCCCTCTGCCAGCTAAATGGTTGTTTTTGGATATGTGAAAAAAATCACCCCAAAGGAAAACTATTACAGCTAAGTAGGCTTTACAAGTTAACGAGTAATAGTCGACCAACTTACATTTGCAGTTGGAATGTATGGGAGGACATGTTTTTCAACTACAATGTTAGGTTTGTTCTTGGGATAAATTCATCTCAACTACGGACCACGCACAATTTTGGTCGATTTTTTATTATTTTAGTTCAATGTACCGATCAATAGACACTACCTATTTATTTAATAAATATTATGTAATCGTTTTTAAACAATGAACCACACTTAAATCTCACATCAAATACTGACAAAAACACAAAATAATGTCACATACGTACGGTGCATCACTGCGTGCGATACTTTGATTGGCTTTCTAGCCGTTGAGACTTGAGAAGCGTGAAAGTAACGTTGCAGAATGGGAAACCCCCAACTCTGGCCGGCGGGGATTCCCCACGATAGCGACGCAATACTAGCAAATGTTACTAGACTAAATAAAAACAAATTTGGTATGTCAATATTATTATATTTATCGACTTATACGAGTATAATTTTTCCGTTACGTCAAATCTTTTAAGTGGTGCACAAAGCTTCGAGGAGCGAGGGCCCTCAGACCACGAGGCTGTAGGCGCCCACGCCTTACGCCGGCGCCGCCGCCTCTGCCTAAATACATTGCAGACTGGCGTGCGTCGCTGCGCCAAACGACGCTTGCCAATCCTTGACATATGACAAACCGTAATTTTATTATGAACGTGTAGAAAGGTTTTTGTTGATGGTAGTACTAGGTGCCGATCCTATAGCTTGTTCGTTTTTTTTTGTGCAAATCGAAGGAAACTTGTGGCGATGTCTTGGTCTTGCGACAAAAGAGTGGGCAAACCAGGCAAATGATAGGATTAATAAAAAGGCATTAGGACCAAATTAACAAATAGAAAGTTTGTAGCATTTGTAGAAAACTAAGAGATCCACCAAACTCGACAATAATTTTTATAGAATAGTTATCGTGGTTGGATACAATATTAGTTAGTATTGCTCCTGATTTCTTCTTTTATTTTAAATATGGCAACATTTCTTGGTTGTCGTGCGTGGACCAGTCGAGGTTGATTCGTTTCGTTTTCCTTTTTACAGCCGAATAATTTAAAATACACATGTTTACGGGGTTATTTTAAGACGTTCTGCTAAATATCTGTTTGTGCTACATATGAACTTGTAAATTGAATGATGAAGTGCTTCGTGCTTTGATAACGTGATAGTGCAATTTTGGAGGTAAAATGCCCGCTTCCATTTGCGACCCCGTAACTAGCGCATTGCGTTTATCTCTTGCCCCAGACGAATCTGCTAGTTCCTCATTATTGGATAGCCGACTATACTCATCCGCTAAAAGCGTGCTTCTGTCCAAGATTGAGTTTGAAGAGTCTGGTGATTATCAAAGCAATGTTCTCGACGGACTGAAATCTAAGTACGTGGTGATCCGACCTAAAAAACCAGTGCATGATAGTAAACTGCTGAAAAAAGAGTGTAATTCTGCCGGCCAAGCATCAGGTAACTAGTTACATGATAATGATACTGAAAATAATGTAGGTTTGTTTGTTATCTACATGCGCGATAAGATCAATTTAGAGGTTATATCTTATGGTTACTTGTCAATAAACGTCATGGAATCATTGAACGAATTCTGATAATACTTTCGATATAATAAAATAATATAATTCCCATGAAAGAAAACTGTAATACGGACCTATTTAGGAAGCTATTTTTTGTGTGTAATTTATAATTTACTTGTATTTTATCAGGTTCTAACACTAATATTTCACTATTTTTTAAATATTTAGTATTTAACTTACTCAAAGTAGTGTTTTTATTTATATAATCTGCAGATTATGCATTGTAAATGCATAGTAGTAGTGTGAATGATAATGACATACAACATTCATGGTTGTATTACTTCTACATCCTTGTTTACAATTAGTAAATAATACTAATAAACAATGATGAATGCTTGTGAGTTTATTATGGTGTTATGTCAGAATGGGTCCAGTTAAATAATATACTGGACAACCAACAGTGTCTTACTAGTTACTAGAATGACAAGTGGTGTAACCATTGAAACTAAAGATATAAATAAAATAGCTATAAAATAGGGAGTTGTGAGCAGAGCTGGTCAACCTCTTTGGCACAAATTATTTCAATATCTCTTACATTATATGAATGCCTTGACAATATGTTATTAAACAAATTCAAAGAGGTCTAGTTATGTAAATAAAACCCAATTCATTGCCAATCTTTCAATATTATAAAATTGTAAAGAGCTATAACAGATTGCCCTAGAATTATTTAAAAAAATATCATATATCTAAATTTAATATTCAAGTTGAGGTTGTTTGAAATGATACTAAAATCATTTGTTATTAATTTTTCAGAAAACAACAAAAACCTGGAAGATGGCCTGCCCAAACCGAAAAGGGTTTTGTTTCCTGTTGAAAAAGTTCACTTGGGATGGCAAAATGCATGGGCAGCTGGTGCCGGCATGCAAAATGTGGGTAACACATGCTATTTGAATTCTACCCTGCAGGCTCTGTTCCATGTGCCTGCTTTTGCTAACTGGCTGGTCATGGAAGTGACCCATGCTGAGAAATGTAATCAACAAGGTGAGCTTATAAACTGATTTCTCTTTTTATTTGTACATACTTATAATGGTGCCGATTCTCTTGTCACAAATGCCTCTAAACTAGATTAAAAATCACTAAAATTTAGTTTATTCCTGTCAAATGACGATTTCCCATTCTGAAATAGAAACATTGTGTGACTAAAGTGACACAACTTAACTATATTTTAGTTTGACAGCACTAAGATAGTACTGAGTTTTTAGTTTAGTGAAAATGCCAATTTTGCTATTCTGAATTTGACATTTTTCACCTAAAATTTTGATTGTAAAATACCAAACCAGACTAAACGTAACAAGTTTTAATCGCAATTAAAAAGGTGTGGGATAAAATAAAATAAGTTGTCATAAACTAAAATTCACACCAACATCTCGACTTCACATGCAAAAACAGTACTGTATTTTTTTTTTTCTTTTGCTTATATCTCGAAAATGGTGCGTCCTATCGCAAAAATAATGAAAATTTCGACCCCCTTTATGAAGCCCTTAAACCCCTAAACCTGAATATATGTATATACATGGCAATATTTTTTCATGTTTTCCATACAAAAAGTGAAAAATTACATATAAAACACGTCGCGGCGGCAACCCCTGCGCGCCTCGACGGCCTGTGGATTGGCGATTGTCGAATTCTATTTTAGTTGTGTCAAATTTAATTTTTAGTTTAGAGAATTTTATTTGCAGAATAGCTCTAAGATAAGAGCCAAAAGTAAGAAATTTTAGTGATAGTTTAGTTAGTTTAGTTCGGTGTACAAGAGAATCGGCACCAATGTTTGATTTATTTTGATTAAGTAAAACAGCTGTAATCTAATCCTCTACTGTGACTGTTAAAATTGTCTAGCGATGTAATTACAAAACTAACCTTGCCCATGCAGTAGATTTTTTGCATTATTAAATTTTTTAAATTTTGGCTTCTCACTAACATTGTGAACTATTTATCATGTTGGTCAATTAAATTATTATAAGTAGAAACAGAATGAAAGCTTTTCATTCTGTTAATATTAATTTAGTTGACTTTAATACTATTTATAGTCAAAAGAAAATATTTGTATGTAATGATAATATAGGCTGATATTTATAATAAAGAGCAACTATAATGTGTTAACAGTATTTGAATGAATGTTCCAGAAGCATGTGTAATATGTGGGATGCGTGCCACATTAATGGCTACACAGAAAAGTGGTGGGGCACCCATCAAACCCTGGCAGGTGTACTCCAAGCTACGTCTCATATGCAGACACCTCACCCCAGGCAGACAAGAGGATGCACATGAATTTTTAAGGTAACAAATGATTTTTTTTGTGTGGTTAATTTGTTGGAACTGTTGATCTTATGCATTTTATTTTTTTATCTATTAGTACATATGTATTTTATATGTGTAGGTATTATTTTCGTTTATGACTGCATATTCATATTTTTCTTTTCTTGTTCTCACACACTATTGTCTACGTTTCTTTCTCATTTCTCCTTTCGCAGGTCTGCTGGAAGAAATTTCTTAAGAATTAAGCAGTACCTTTGTATTCTAAATTATAATTATGTCCTATCTCTATGTATTGTACTGTGTGTACATAAATAATAAAATAAATATATACATTATTTACAATCAAATATATTTAATTCTGTTTTAGATATTTGGTGGAGGCAATGGAAAAATGCTATTTAAACCGGTTTGTCAACCATGACAAATTTGAACAGTACAGTAAAGAAACAACACCATTGAATCAGATTCTTGGTGGGTACTTACGCTCTACAGTCCGGTGTCTTGCTTGCCATCATCTATCCACCACCTATCAGCATTTTCAGGTAACTTATCACTGTTTTAAACTAATTGCTATAGTTTGATCGAGACCTCTGTTCCGTGCCTTAGGTACTATCGAAGAACTTCATATCTAAGCAGTTTGAACACAAAATCCCGTGAAAGCGATGACCACATCTGTTTAACACCCCTTATTTGCGTCAACCAATGAAACAAAAAAATACATAGTAATATTTTGTCATTTTTGTTGGCCGAGTTTTGTAGGTTTTGTTTCAATGATCACAGATGTCTGTCCCTTTTTAGACCACTAGGAACAGAACAAAAGAAACAAAGATGAGAAAGTTTTGAATTTTAATGTTTACTGTCTTTTTCATTTACAAAAACAAGGGACTCATCAAAAATTTGATGCGACAGTACAATTGGTTGATGAGATTTCCATAGCAGCCGAGCGCTGCAAGCAGAAATAGTCTTTACGGTGCTTAGATATGAAGTTCTTCGATATTACGTGCGTGGCGAGACAGGGGCAGTGCAGGTCGCTCATTCGTTAACGCAGCCTGCCTCGCCGCGAATTCCTAAGTCCCGGAATAGCGGTCTCGTTCAAACTATAGTTAAATATTTATTTAATAAAATTGTATGTATTAAAACTTTTGTTATTTTTCCAGGATTTACTGTTAGATATAAGAAAACACTCAACACTAGATGAAGCATTAGATTCTTTTTTTTCTCGTGAAAGATTAGAAGATTTAGGTTACAAATGTGAGGCATGCAATAAAAAGGTGAGTTACACTTTTTACATGTTGGAGAGGATGACAAATAAAATTAATGTGTTGAGAGCCTTTGACGTGAAGCGGCTCCATGAAAAAGGCTCTCAACATATTAATCGTCCATTGGAGCCATCTAAAATCGAATAAATAAAAAATCTTCACTGCTTCGAACTTTTAACCTTATTTTTTTTATAGGTATCCGCCACCAAGCAATTTTTCGTCGAGCGCGCCCCTATGGTTCTCTGCATAGCATTGAAACGCTTCTCATTAGCTGGAGGCAAGCTCTCCAAACACGTGCAATTTAGAAAGAAGATCACCCTTAACAAATATATGTACAACAAAAGTCACCAACAGTTGGTAAGTTTATAAATATTTTCGAATCAGTATTATGCAAACTCTTTTCTAATCTGACTAGTTATGTGGAAATTAACACTGAACATGAATTAAAAAGCATTATTTGTTTCAGTCATACAAACTAGTAAGTTTAGTCACTCATCTCGGACCATCTCAGAACTGCGGTCATTACACTGCTATAGGACAAGCACCAAATAGTAATTATTACCAATTTGACGATAGTTGTGTCCGACCTTTACCTCTGTCTGCTGTGCTGGGCACAAATGCCTATATTATGTTCTTTGAAAAGGACAATACTGAAGAGGCGTCCACCTCCGCGGCGTCTTCCTCGAGTGTTGTGTATGGCCCACAGTTGCCAGATAATATACTAAACAGGGATAAAAGTCCTTTAAAACTAACTTTCTATAGAAGTGACGAGAGAAAGCCAATTCTACTAAATAGCACTTCAGTAGAAGTTCCTAAACCTGATATCAAACCTATAATCCTAAATAGCACACTTGGCAAGTCAACAGAGTCTAATAATTCCAATTCTGAGCCATGGGTGGTAAAGCAAAATGGTGAAGTAGAGAAAATTGTCCAGCCGCCCAAGATTCTGAACGGCATAGAAAAAAATGGAAATAAAGTAGATGAAGATAAGAAGATAAGTTTTGTAATTAAACGGCAAAATGGTGATGAGAGCCAAGCAAAACCTAAGTTATCCAAAAGTGACTCTGATCTCAGACCCATCATAAACGCAAAAGGAGTGGATAAATCTGCATCAACTAGCAAGCTAGTCAAGACGCCTAAATCCCCCTTAGAAAAATTGGAGGAGCAAATGAACAGGAGTGATTCATCGGGTCTCTCGCCGAGGAACGGCTGCACGGGATCGAGGTTGGTCCCGTATGATTCTGAATCAAGTGGAGATGAGCGAAACGATAGATTGAACGATGACGGAGCGAGGAGGGACGACGGGCGCCGGCCCAAGCCCAGTCGCTGCGAGTCGCCTCGCGCGCTCGTCGTCACCACCAAGAGCATGCACCACGCCTGGACCGTCTCCAGCGAGAACAGCGGCCCGCTGCTCAGCCCCAGCCTCAACGGCGTCACCAACAAAAAGTACGTGTGGGGGGTACACCTACGCAATTAACGATCCAATTTATTTCAATCTTTTTGCCAATACTTTAGTTTGGCAGTCGACAAGATCAAAGTTATGAATTTGAGAAACCATTGCATTTAATATTATTTCAAATTACCTTTTCAGGGTAAAAGAAAAGGAGGAGCGACGAGCAGAAAACGATCAAAGTCCTAACACAAGCGTCAGTAGCATGTCACCGCTGAGTGACCGGAGCGGCCCCGGCGCGGCTTCCGCAGCAGCCGCGGGCGGTGGTGCGAGCGGCGCGGTCGGCGCGGGCGGCGCGAGCAGTGCGGGCGGCGCGAGTGGTGCGGGCGTCACGAGTGGTGCGAGCAGTGCTGCGGCCAACGGCGTGCTCGCGCCGCTGGACACGATGCGCCATCTGCAGACCGTCTCGCACCGCGGCTACGGCGCGCCCGTTTCCTCTTGGAACGGGAACCACAGCGCTCTCTCGCGACAGGTGAGCTTTGCATATTGAAATAGTAGTTTTTATTTATGTAGATTACATTTTTTGGATGGTGCCTCCTTTCGCCCTAGTACAAAAATAACATGTTTCCTTCCACTATAGGTGTTCGAAGAACGACGAGATGAACGCAAGCGAGCTCTCGACGCCTCGGATGAAATGGATCGAGGGCGCAACAAGAAAGTGAAAAAATTCCATAACTATAATAATCGCTTTAACAACAGTAGAAATGGTTACAATCCCTTCCAGGTAAATAGAACGAAATACATATACGATTGATACTTAAATTTGAAAGAAGCATTTGACTAGGCTATTTCAAATCCTATGGAAACAAGGACAGAGGCATTTTTGTCTGAGTATTATGGCAAGACGCCATCGCGGGCCTAACGCTCTTTCCAGTGAATATTATTTACAAGGCTAAAATGTTTCATTTTATTTACACCAATACACGAAGTATATATATATTATATATATATATACTATATTGCAGGCGTATCTCTGGATTCCGTCGTCGACCGTTTAAATAAAAAGTACATAATTTTTCAGGAGAAACAGAATAAGCCACATTGGGGCGGAAACTTTAATAAATATCGCAACGAGCGACGCCCCTCTCACCACTTCAATAAACATCACAACAACAAGTACAAACGATTTAACAGGTAATTTTTAAATAAAATAGGTTTTTCATTGAAACTCTTGAGATAAGATGTAACATTTACTAATGTATTCTTGAATTATCTAAGGTAAAATCGTATATTATTACAGGTACAGTAATAATGGTCACCACTACCCCAGGCATCATTGACCCGCGGCCGGCTTGGTTCCATTTATTTGTGTAAATAGTTAGCATATGGACTTAAATTCATAGTTTAATAAGCCTTCATGAATACGAAAAATTAGTTACAGTTACGACTTTCTTGGAGTCATTGGTTTGCTACCGCCATACTGTCCAAACTGAGCAATTTATGGAAGTTAGTATTATTATTATTTCTAGTAGACGGATATTTAAAAATTAAGTATAAAGATGAGTAATTACTGCCAGTTTCAGCCTTTACCCGTAACCGCAAATAGTGACCTCATAAGATGTTAATATCTAATAGTTATAGCTAAATTATAAACATTGTGATCTAAGCAATACCACCATTAGCTCGCATGTTTTTCTACTGCAGTCGAAAGGATTATTTCTGCATGTAGTTAATGAAATGTTAAGTTCTATTGTATTAAGGATAATTGATTGGTATTGGCGCAAACAAAAGTAATAGAAATAAGGACTTAAACTTATTTATAACAACAAGCCTTATAAAGTATAGAATTTTCCAAGCGATCATTTACTTCAACATGCTGATTTAGAAGCTAAAAAAAAGCTTCAGTTGCTTATCCCGCGAGAGTGGTGAGAGCTACCAAGCGGTTATTGTTGTACTAGTAGATAAGCAATGGGTACGGAACCTGTTACGATATAGTGCATTTTTTATTATTTATTAACTTTTAGTTCACTACATTCATGCCCAACATGGTTCTGAGTAGTTCTACAGCCCTATTGTAACTGCTAAACCCATTAGCCATTGATAGCGTGATCTTAAATCTTATCTATACATATTATGAAATATGTGTAGTTTCATTTACATTTCAATGTGTAATTTGATTTTTATTTTTTCAATGGAATCTATTTAGGGCAGCTGTTATAAAATGAGTTTATTTTACACTGCTCAAATTGTTATTACAGATTTCTTTTGTTGACACCCATAATAGGATATGTAATGGAAATATGACTGAGAGTAATTATGTTTTAGTTTAGTTACTGTTACCTATTTAATATGTAGTTATATCTTCCCATGGTATATAAACAGGTACTCATTATTTTTCATATTAACTTTATTAATATCTTTTAATTAAGTACCTATCCTCTTTATTCTTTATATATTATAGAAAAAAAATATATGTATGTCACATGTGTACGTATCGTATGTGTGTACAAGAGTATTGTATGCTCATTATTCTGTACTAAAACTAAAGATTTGTGATGTGTATCTTGTTCTGAACTCATATTGTTAATGGAGGGCATAGCTTTGTTCGGTGGGTAATTGTAATTACACCCTTAGTTTTATTTTTTACAAAATAATGCATATCTGTTCCATTAAATCAACAGCAATTCATTTGACATAACTAGTACTATTTAATATGTCAAAATTATACAAATTCTGTTAAAATTACCTTGAAAATACTGCCAGTAAGGTTTTAGTACAATGTCACCGAAACTTTATTTCGATGAGGTATTAAACTTTTATATGGATTTAGAGAAAATGATCTCTAAAAAGGATTACGTTTGAGAAATAGTTACATAAGCAGTAAATTATAATATATTTTCACACATTGTTAATAGTTGAAGACAAAAATCCTGGACAAGACTTCCTTCTCCAGTTTAATTTTTTTTAGTGTACGTGATTAACTAAAATAGTGACGATTCTATGAAACAATACGTTTTTGTGTCCAGGATAGAACAAAAACAAAATCAATTATTTTAACGTAAATCTGTGAAGGGTATTGTTTCTTAGAATAAAGTCGTGGTTGTGAAGATTTTGGTTCATTTAGAGAAAAATTATTATAGAAAATTATTTAAAATGTGGAAGTCTAGAGATTGGAACTCGAGACTACAAAGTAGAAAACATTTGGAGACCTTTAATATTTCTGTTTAAAATTGACTAGTGAAATATTACTATGGCGCAATTTTTAAGTGAACAAACAAAACATTATCACAGAAAGACTATGTTTTATTTATCTACCTACTGCATGCAAAAACCCGCTATAAAGCCGGGTCCGCTGCGCTGTTTTCGTGTTTAATAAATAGCAAATACGAACTGATTTGCGATGAAACATTATCATGTTTGCCGCGATGAACGAAAGTGACTCGTTTCTTGTTTAGTGCTCTCCAGACGCAGACAAAAAGGTTTCTTGACATTTTTAAAAGTTTTAAGTGCAGTGATGGGAGTGGAATCAAGAAAATACTTTGTTTTTGATCCAATTAGTTCGAGTTCTTCAAAATCGCTTTCTGAACACAGTTTTTTTTTAACCGATCCTATCATCAATTTTCAGTTCATAAATATTGAACGAACGTGGTCGCAGGTACGGTCGGACACGGAATCTATTTTTTCTTTGTAGCACTAAATCTACCATTGATAGAACAGCAGACACGTCTTTCTCGCCGGAAGTCATTTTTGAAAAGAGCAATTTTGGGGCCTAAACACAAACATAAAATAACATTTTGTCGCAGCGGACTGGCTGTTTACGTAACATGTTTTAATAACGTGTTTTGTTACGAAAATTGGCGCAGCGGACCCGGCTTATAAAGAACATAAAGGAGCCTTTCCTTTTGACGAGACTGAGCCCACGCGTTCGCAGTGACAATTCAAGTCGCGAGGAATTAAATAGAACTAGAGGTCTAGTTCGTGTAGTGGTCGCAAGCGCTACTGCTGAACCTGAGGTCCTGGGTTCGATTCCCAGGTCGGGCAAAGTGTTATTGGGTTTTTCCATCTGGAATACTCAGTAGCAGCACAGAGTCTGGATTGTCCGGTTGATGATAATAAGCTTGCCCCCTATTATATGGGACTTAAACATAATTAGTGAAATTTGGTGTATTATAGGTACACCTCTGCCTAATCCACCGGAGAAAAAAGGTGTGATGATATGTTATGTATAGATGTCGCAGGCAAATTGTATGATTGTTATTGTAGGGTGACCATCATTAAACACAGGTTGGACAAATCATACTTTATTCCAGCTATTAAGTACCTATTATGTTACCGTAAAATTGTGAGAACCGTTAGTTTATAATTTATCGGTATTATTTCCGTTAGATTATAAACACTCGAAAAATTGTAAACTGGGTAAAATAGGTTAGGTTAGAACTGTGACCAACCGCGCGCGAGTCGAGCGAGCGTTACCGCGGTAGCGGACGGCGAGCGCTACTTCCAAGTTGCTTGCAGCTAGGCAGGCTATTTCGTATTAGCGCTAGGTGCGTTACGTCCCACGCAAGTTTGATACCAGTTCACAATTTGTCTGTATTATTTCCGTTACATTTTATAAACTATAAAAAAATTATGCATTAAATTGCAAATTGCTTGTTGCAGTTCAACATTTTCGACAATTTTGTATCAACTATATTCCACAGGAGTCCTCCGAGCACCAGATTTCATGGACACCTTACGTTTTTTCACGTGCCGTATAACTAAAAACTCCTATTTGTCGCGGCATTTTGTAAACGGCGTTTGAATTGTCCATCAAATGTTGCATATTATACTCGTAAAGTGACGGCAATTTACATTTTACCTTAGGCATTTTGCAAAACCGCCAGGGTTTGTAAAATGACGAATCATTTATTTATTTATTTATTTAAATGCCTTAAAACTACCATTACAGGTCTTAGCCTAATGCGATAGCCAAGTCGAACACACCAAATTAAAATTAAAATACAAAAAACTTAAGTCATAAAGATTAATATTGTTTATAACATAATGTAAACAATAGTACTTTTGCGAATTCACCCCACCGACATGTAAATATATTAATTTCAACTTGCATATAATTGATTGTGCGAATTGCTCGAGTTAGAGGGGTTTTGGCGGGCAAGTTGGTCCTGGCTGATGGTACGACCAGCAGTGGCGGGGGCCGTCGCCTCCACACATACTGGTCGGGTACGTACAAGTGCAACCGCTGCAGCACTCTCGAGTTATGCTCTATGCCTCGGAGCAGTTTCACCATATACGACACCAGCGCAAATTCCCGTCGCACCCCGAGTTGATTGTACCCCACTATACCCAGTGTAGCGGCATCTACATCGCTACATGCAAACTACGCATCAAAGACCTGACGTCACACAACATCCTAACGTCACACAAATCCTGCATCGCGCAATTAGAGTTTACCGCGCGATAAACATATATACAAGCTTCCCGACTTCAACCTCTGGGCAGTTGCCCGCCAGACATCACACCCGTCTGGTCGGAGGATCCTCCATTTTCTATGGGGGATGAGTGAACTTTACACTTGCACTCAAAGCACACACAACATGCAATCATGCACTCTGGGTAGTTGTTCTGGCGATTGCAGTGGTAAGGTACCAACTGCAAGTTGTAGTCTGTACGTCTGCAGAAACGCGATGTAATTCTCGTAGCGTAGATGTATCGTAGACCGACCGGCGCGGCGGCGCAGCGTTGGGACTGTGGTTGGGCGACGGCAGCGTCGTAATAAGCGTCAAAAAGATTATGGTACTTGGATCCTCTTGTTTGAAACGCGACGACAGATGCAGGGAGTGGGCACTCCGGCGTCGGCGTAGGCACTTGTTTGTCTAGCTACTGAATACAGGTAGCGTGATATTGTAGTCGCGGTCACCCCAATTTAGGGGCATGAGGAACAGGGTGTAAAGTTCACTCATCCCCCATAGAAAATGGAGGATCCTCCGACCAGACGGGTGTGATGTCTGGCGGGCAACTGCCCAGAGGTTGAAGTCGGGAAGCTTGTATATATGTTTATCGCGCGGTAAACTCTAATTGCGCGATGCAGGATTTGTGTGACGTTAGGATGTTGTGTGACGTCAGGTCTTTGATGCGTAGTTTGCATGTAGCGATGTAGATGCCGCTACATCACTCCCCTCCGGAGACCGGAGGTCGATAGTGGGCTGAGTCTTGAATCTTGCGATGCTTCACAGTGCCAGCTGTGGTTCCAGTGAGTTGGAACCGGGTGCCGTATAGTTCGCGGTGAGTCGGAACTGTCTGCGGTGGTTCCCCAGTGAGTCGGGGTAGCGCTGCGTTATGATCCAGTGGGTCGGATGGGGTACAGCGCTGGGTTGTGGCTGAGGGTGATGACCAGGAATGCGCGCGTTCGCTGCATGCTGGTGGCCAGGATACCCGTTGAAGCCGTGGGTGCTGACTGGCTGTGTGACTCGCCTCACGAAAGCTTGCGGGAGTGATGATGATGATGACGTCACGCTGAAGTAGTTGCACGAAGACTGCGTTGACGTTCATATTTGGGGTCACCAATTTAGGGGCATGAGGAACAGGGTGTAAAGTTCACTCATCCCCCATAGAAAATGGAGGATCCTCCGACCAGACGGGTGTGATGTCTGGCGGGCAACTGCCCAGAGGTTGAAGTCGGGAAGCTTGTATATATGTTTATCGCGCGGTAAACTCTAATTGCGCGATGCAGGATTTGTGTGACGTTAGGATGTTGTGTGACGTCAGGTCTTTGATGCGTAGTTTGCATGTAGCGATGTAGATGCCGCTACACCAGTACGAACAGAGTGGGGTACATCAAGACGTAAAATGGGTACACCCCATAAAGTTACTTGTACAGGTGGCGCGTCAACTTGATCTGGACTCGCTCCAACATCACTGAATACTTAGCCTCATGTGGAGCCCATATGACAGCAGTATGTTCCAGATGACTCCTGACTAATGCGTCATACAGGACTCTGATAGCTGTGATGCTGGTAAAGTGTTGCGTCTGCCTCAGAACAAAACCCAAGTTTCTAATTGCCTTTTTGCAGATTCTAGTGATATGATCGCGAAACGACAGTTCAGGAGTGAGAACAACCCCTAAATCACGTACCTGCGTGACTCGTTGCATAGGTACTGCATCCACTACGTACTCGTAGAGTAGAGGTGCACGTGCACGGGTGAAACTTATCACCGAGCATTTGGATACGTTGAAGTAGAGCCTGTTCTCATGACTCCATTCCACTATCCTATCAATATCATCCTGCAAACGTCCGCAATCAGACTCCGTCCTAACCTCAAACAGCAACTTGTGGTCATCTGCGAATAACAAACAAGATCCATTTTTGACGACTTCTGGTAAATTATTTATCATTATTATAAATTCCAGAGGCCCCAAATTGCTGCCTTGACTCACCCCTGACCAGGTGTAATACGGCTCAGACTCGCAGCCGTTGCAGTCAACATACTGCTGTCTGCTTTGCATATAGCTGGCTAAGAACTGCAATAGATGTGATGTGCAACCGATTTCTGCTAACTTACGTAATAATATGTCATTATCGACTGTGTCGAACGCTTTTTTAAAGTCAAAATAAGCAGCGTCAACCTGCACACCAGCATCCACCGCTGGCACCACCTGTGACATGAAGTTAAGGAGATTGGTGGCAGTGCTGCGCCCCAGCCGGAACCCGTGCTGCGCCTCCATACAATCTGCCTGCGACATAGATATTGCTAAGTGTCGCGCCGAAGCTGTGGGCTGTGCACAGAGCAGTGCTATGGGTTGGCTGCAATTTAGATCGAGTTCGATCATAGATTTGGGTATAGCCACCACAGAATAGTACAGAAGTCCACTCTTTGAGGAGTGGCTAGAGGCGCCACGGCTTCCTCACCTTCCGCCCGACGCAGGTCCTCACCGGACACGGTTGTTTCGGGAGGTTCCTGTTCCGGATAAGGCGAGAGGAAACGCCTGGCTGTCATCATTGTGTGGATCGCCCGGAGGACACGGTGGAGCATACGGTTGTGGTCTGCCCGGCTGGGGCGGAGCATCGCCGTGTCCTCGTGGAGGCGATCGGTGGCGGTGATCTCTCGCGTCCGGCCCTGGTCCAGGCCATGGTACGGAGGGAGAGGCATGGGAGGCCGTCACCTCCTCCTTCTGAGAAGCAGTAATGCTCGCGAAGGAGGAGGCGGAACGCGTGAGGGAGAGGTAAATTTCGCGCCCTCACGCCCCTAGCCGCCGCAGGAGACGCTCTAGGCGTCGGGAATCGCAGGCCGATTCCCGGCCACAGTAGGCGCGGGCTTGAGAACGGTGAGCAATGGGTAGCTCGCCGTCCGATAAGGACCAGGCCCGCGTTGTGTTTCGACGACGCGTTGTGTTCCACGCGCGCCTCAAAGAGATGTCAGCATAACTGACGGGGTCCCCTAGGACCGCATGCCTGCCGGGGTCGCGGGAAAGTCCGAAACGGATACCGTGGCCCCTGGCAACGAAAAAGCAACTAAAGGAACACGGGTGGGTTTTAGTCAGTAAGAGTCTGACACGCCCTCCCGCTCCGCCTAGAGCGGGAGAAGTTATTTGATAATTTCCCACCCAAAAAAAAAGGCGCACCCTGCATTTTAGGTATGAAGCTACAAGTACGCAGCGGCGGGCTCGTCTTGTCGGGGCAATTCAGTGAGCGTAACGTAGTCAGGAGAGTTACGCGATAGAAACAGAAGGCAAGTTTTAGGTGAATATAACTGTAGGTGGGTTAGCGCTGTGCGACCGGAATTGCACTTTATTGTGTCGTAACAAGTCTCTTTTTAGGGTTCCGTAGTAAACAAGGAACCCTTATAGTTTCGCCATGTCCGTCTGTCTGTCTGTCTGTCCGCGGCTTAGCTCAGAGATGGTTAGTACTAGAAAACTGTAATTTGGCATATGTATACATATTAATCATGTCAACAAAGTGGTAAAATAAAATCAAGAAAACAATCTTTTTTTTAGGTTACCTCCCCTACACGTAAAGTGGGGATATTTTATTTTTCCTCATCTACGCCATGTTGTGGGGGTATCGTTAGAAAGGTCTTTTAAAAATATTGTGAGTTTGTCCAAACCATTTTTGGATTCAGGGATCCGTTTGCGAAATATTAAGCTTTTAACTGAATTTTTTTGTTAGAGTTAAATGTTCCCCCCCCCCCCCCCTTCTAGCTAAATGGTTATTCTTGGACTTGTGAAAAAATTCACAGCAGTAGTATGTATAACGAAATCAAAAGGAAAACTATGAGAGCTAAGTAGACTATACAGGTTAACGAGAAATAATCAACCAACTTAAATTTGCGGTTTGAAAAACATGATTACCCTACACATTATTATTACTTATTCCCATACATTTGGTATGGGAGAACATGTTTTTCTACTACAATCAAAGTCATTTATTTCAAATAGGCCCTTGCAAGGCACTTTTGAACGTCAAAAATTACAAAAAAAAAAAAATTGATTCTAGTCGCCCCTTCCAAAAGGTAGTTTTCGTATGGAGAAGAATGGGCAAGAAACTCCACCGTTACTCTTTTAAAATGTTTTACAATATTTTGTATATGTAGGTACATTAGTTATATAATTATAGTAATGCATTCAAGCGTCAATTAAAAAGGTTTCTTTCGCAAAAAGCATATTATAGTGTCTCAGAATTTCTAACCGAAAAAAATTTTTTTTGTTAAATATTTTTCCTGACACTAATATTAAATTTAAATGATTATGGCTGTAATTTTGACAAAAATCATGTAACTTAGTCTTGTAATTTTTATATCAATCTGGACAATTTGACATAAATCTTTTAATATTGATTTGACATTATTCTTGTACTTATTTGACATTATAATTTTTGAAGTATCTTGAGTGTTGACATTTTATAAGCATAAAAATAATTTCTATTATACTTAGTAACTAAATTATAAATTTTCTAAAGTGCATATCCTAGGTAATATTTCGATTTTTGTTATTGTTAATTCTTTTCAATGTTATATAAATATTTGTACGCCGATATTTACGGCTAAACATGATTGGACTCAAACGACGGACTAATATCTTGCATGCTCTTGTATGTATACAATGTTTAAACAAATAAAGAAATCTTATCTTATCTTATATCTTATATGTGAAGACGATGCATCTAAAAATAAAACATAAATTACTATACCACAATATAGGTAAAAAGAATTTTTAAAAGAGAGCAACAACAGATAAATTAATTACTTATGTGATAGATACATGGTTCTCACATATTTACAAACATTGTAAAAGTAGACGATTTTCCAAAAAAAAGTTACATTATTAATAAGTCAGTGTGTGAGGAGACAATTTTAAGTTTGTTCTTGGGATAAATTCATTCCAACTACGGAACCCTTCATTGTGCGTGGTCCGACACGCACTTGGCCGGTTTTTTTAAATGAATTTGCGGAGTGAACCATCTGCATAACTTAGTATGAAATGTGTCGACATGAATCGAGATGTATGCTTCAATATCGTTTAAAATACTCATTGTAAATAGATGAATGAATAAATATACTCTGACAAATATATAAGGTACCAATATACTACTGCATAACATCATGGGGGGCTGCCAAATCTCATCTTTCTTTTGAAATTGACCCAGCGGGTGGTAGGTATGAAGGTGGCCTGTCTGCCATATTTGTATCCTACTGTTGATCTTTACAAACAGTTGTCAATGAGGCAACTTTTTATTGTATACACCTGTTCTCAAGAAACGCTTCTCCTTAATATTTGATCCCTTCTCTATCTCGGGAAAACGCAGGAAATACTGTTTGCAATACAGTTGAATACAGCTAAGGGTGGGTACATGAACGAGCTTCGCGACAAACTCCTGACTTTTGTAACGGTAGGTAGTCGTGATATTAGTGGTTTCGGACTTGATAGTTCTTCTAGCTTTTTCCCACGGTTTCGCCCGCGTGGATGTCGGAAAATATACCACGGGAACGGACTACCGGGATTTCATTTCTAATAGCCGAGGAAAATGTCATTTACTCCTACCGCTGCGTCCGCGTTGCTGTCAATCATCTGTGTTATCTCTTAAGCTATTAATTCAAATGATATGATGTTAAGGCATATTTTAATCTAAATTAAATGCCCAATTCCAAAAATATTTTATTGGCTAACGATTAATATAATAGGTCAAAATATAGCTTCGGTATTAACAATTAAATGTTTTACCAATTCTGAAAGTTAAAAATGGTTATTGTGGGTCATCCATAGAAGATAGATATCTAGGGTCGGCAGACTAAAACACTTAAGTCCAAAAGTCACACTTTTCAGGAATAACTAAAAACTATATAAAAAAATACCGATAGACCATAAATTCAAATTTATTGGAATATTGTTATGTTTTTAATTAATACTAACATGCACGTAAATATAATTTGACATAAATGTAATAAAACACGATTCTAGTGACTTACGTTAGAAAGAACACTATGTACATAGTATGTAGTTGTGACTTAAGTGTATGAGAACAGTAGGTACAGTCACCAGCATAAATATATGACTATGGGCAGCGCTGCAAAATTATCTGATCATCAATTGAAGGTATAATTATATATCGATACTTAGCCGGTAAAAGTATGTGATGACTTGCAGCCGGCATAATAATCGTTTGCCAGTAACAGCATAAGTATCGGATCGGACCGAGTAAAAGTATCTGATAATACACGAAATCAAAATTATGTGACATGTCATCAGCACAAATATCTATCTACTGTAAACGCATAATTATCGGATCGCGTATAGACTGCATTAATATCTGACACTATTTACAGCCAAAAATATCTCAACATTCTGCAAGAATGAACTTAATGTGCCTAACCATAGAGTCGTAATTTGAACAAAACTGTATGACGCTTCTCGAAAAGAGTATCAACCTGTCATTTGCTATCGCCGTCTCACGTTTTGTAACTGCCACATTCGACAATGAGTCAAATAATTTCCAATGTTGCTTTTTGAAGCCGGGCGGCTATTCATAAAAGGCTAACTCATTGTTTGGAGAGCTCGTCACCAACGTAATATGAGCCCTAGAATCATAACACATATTATGCATATTTTGTGGTGAAAGTTTTACCGGTCGATCTGTAAAAATTGCGAGTAGTCTGAGAGCTTTGTCAATTTCTCGAAATAATTTGAACCCGAAATTCGTAACTAACAACCTTGTGTACCGTTATTGGTAGGTACTCCTGAAACGAGTCGTCGGTTAGTGTTGTGATTATCTGCCTAAGATTGAATTGATAGATTTGACTGCGTAGTAAGCTGGTGATATCAAGTGTGTCAAATAATGTACATTTTAACGGTGTGTAATAAAAAAAACGATGATATAAATCCAAACTTTCACATTTATTTTTACTTAGTAACTCAAAAACAAAATAAATTCTTATATGTACCTACTTAACATTCTATTTAGTATTAACCAAACTACGGCATAACCATATTGTAACAATGGTCCAATCCTCGCATGGACTCCCAGATGTCAAAGCAATGCTGGATCAGTGTTGCTTTGGTTCTGGTTTCAGTTCGGTCCCATTGTTGTACCATCAACCCCCACAAGTTTTCAATGGGATTGAGGTCAGGGCTTTTGGGTGGGAAGTCGTCCAGGAGCTCAATCCTCTCATGTTGGGCTATCCAGTGTCGCACAATACGATTGTTGTGGAACGAGCAGTTGTCCTGTATCACGTATACCGGATTAATATCTGGGTAACATATTCGCAATGATAGCAACAGAACATCATTGAGAATCTCGATGTAGTCTCTACTATTTAACCGCCTAGTAACCTGGCAGAGCTCTCCAGGCCCCTTAGACGACATCCAGCTCCATACTCCGCATGAAATGCGGCCTGATCTTTTATTAGGGATGACATTATTTTCGTCATAGCGGGTATTATTAATTCTCCACAATGAGATTCGACCATCCGCGCTTGACTGGAAAATTTTTTCGTCAAGAAACGTGACATTTCTAAAATCAAAATGTATGTATTGTTCGGCAAACGCCAATCGGAGAATCCTGTGTCGTTGTAGGTGCACGGGTTTTCGAGCTGGGACTCTATTCCTCAAGCCAGCATCCTTGAGCCGACGACGGACACTATCACGAGAAAGCCCATTGTCATTTGCGACTGTCAAGGTTGAAGTCGTGGGATTGTCATCGTACAAGCTGACAATATTTTGATCTTGAAGGGCTGTGGTTTTTCGAGGGCAACCTACACTTTTATGATGATCGACATTGCCTTCCTCTGAAATGAATATGAGTAGATCCCATCAATTAAGAGTAATGTATGTGCTACTGATTTAAATAAGTAAATATTTCTTGAACGGATTTATTGTCTTCGTGCATTGATACAATCCTATGCCTTATGTGGGCATCGATTCTATAAGTCACCATGGGGTCAACCGTTCAATATTAGAATTCAATCTATAGGTAGTTAATTTACTATATTGCAATCTTACAAGTCTAGACCAGGCGAAAGAATAATATTCAATCCTTTGTGTGTGACAGTTTGACATTACAATAGAGAAAACGAATTTTCTTATTTCGAATATTTATAAGCAATAAATACCACCATACCATTTATGGCATTTATAACCAATTTAATCTCCTTGCTAAAAACTCTTCTTGTTTCAAATGCTGTCATCAACAGTTCCTTATTTATTTAAGCAATGAAATCTGCTAAAGTCGGTCATAAAACGTGAGACAGCGATATCAAATGACAGGTTGATACTCTTTTCGAGAAGCGTCATAGAGTTTCGTTCAAATTACGACTCTATGTTTAGGCACATTAAGTTCATTCTTGTAGAATGTTGAGATATTTTTGACTGTAAATAGTGTCAGATATTAATGCAGTCTATATGCGATCCGATAATTATGCGTTTACAGTAGATAGATATTTGTGCTGATGACATGTCACATAATTTTGATTTCGTGTATCAGATACTTTTACCCGGTCCGATCCGATACATATGCTGTTACTGGCAAAAGATTATTATGCCGGCTGTAAGTCATCACATACTTTTACCGGCTAAGTATCGATATATAATTATACCTTCAATTGATGATCAGATAATTTTGCAGTGCTGCCCATAGTCATATATTTATGCTGGTGACTGTACTTACATTTAATTATAAGCTAATTTACCATAAATCATTTATATACTAGCCTATATTTATAATTTATAATATTCAACAATTTATTCATCTTCTTCACTATCTAAAATATCAGGGTCAGTATTACGTATATTGTTGACAGTAGGCAAATCTAAATAAAAACTATGAAAAACGTCGGGTATTAGGGAGAGTAAAGAAATTAGATCATCTTTTTTTTTCTTTTGCTATCGGTAAGGGCTGTACCGATATAACAGGTATAGTGTCAGGTATGGCAGAAATTCGACGTTTCAGGTTTAATTTTAAAAATTGATTTTCCGTGTCTAATGTATCTTTGTAGGAGATGACGCCAAATTCAGAATCATAGCGGAACCACTTTTTATCGAGCCATTTAAACTGTCGCCCTTCTACGTCTTTGTTTCTTAATACTAAAGGACCCTTTAACAACGAAGAAAAATCCAAAAATTCGGAACTGCGCATTTCGACAACTTCAAATTTTTCACTGCTCGATCTGATAAGTTGTATCCAATCATGCGGGTGATAAATCTGCAACTCTGTTTTCTTTTTCTTTTTTTCAATAATGCTATGATCTGTGTCTACTTCCAAGTGGCTATGACCCGGAACCATGAACTTGTGGTCTATGACATCTATGTCTAATTTCTGCAAAGCCCAGGTCAACATTGAACTGACATGAGAATTTCGGTTCTGACCGCCACAAGTATCAGAATAAAATATCACATGTTTCGTATTCTCGGGTACGTATGTTTGCAGATGTTTGAATAGACATGATGCTATTTGATTAGCTCCTCTAGCAGCTATGGTTTCATACCATATGTAACATACAGCTTTCCAGGTTTTGTTGTCATGGACAGTCAGGTTGAACGTCCACAACTGGCGTTTGTAGAAAGCTACAGAAGAGCTGAGAGCTGGAGTGGGTAAACACTGTTGTAAATCAAATGTATAAACTTGCACAGCACTGTCATTTTTATTCATTTGGGTATCACTTTTTTTCATTTCGTATGCTCTATCTGCAGCAATCTTGTGATGTTCATGCTGAGCAATTATTTCAGTTTTGACTTGCTCTTCCTGACATAGTTGAATTTGCATCTTGAATTTATCACAGGTATAACATGTGTTGGCACGGGGCTTTTTGAAAGATAATCCTAATTTGTGGAATTCTTGACTATACATTTTTACTGAAGCTGGATTGTCGCGGTTATCACAAAATAAATCATACATTTTGTTAATCGTTAGATGAGAAGGCAAGTACTTTTTTGATGTAGTTTTTCTTGTGTAATGGCTCTCATAGGATGGAAATGACAAAATATGTTCCTTAATTTCTTGCCTTTTTTCATCAGAAATCTTGTTTGGGTATACTCTTCCCACGGTTATCATCTGTTTGAGTGCCACCTACAGACGACCGTTTTTTCATGGCAACTGTTTTTATAAAATTATCGCTTTCGCCTAACGTCTTTAAGAGGCATCCTCGACAAATGGGTTCACGCTTCCCATGAATTAATAAAAAATATTTGTATGTTTCATGCGAATCTTTTGTTGGTCAGGATCTAGTGTGCGTTGTCTTTGAGTGGCCTTGTCGTGTATTTCAATTAAGGATGCCATATAAGTTGATCTTTTGAGATATGTTCCCATTTGCCAATATTCTACAAAAATTGCTTATCTATCATTCAATGATATACGCTCCTTGCATTTCATTCGACACGTGCCTAGCTCTTTCATAGTTCTGTTGGAAACAACTTTACCTTTTCAGAGCAGAACTAACTCGACTAGTGACCCAAATCTTAACACCTCATTTTTTCCTAAGCAATAAATAATAATTTGAGTACCTACCCCCAGAGTTAAACATCGAGATAACGCGTCTCACTTAACGTTCCTAATAACATAAGTCACTTTCTGTAGCCATGAAGTCCGAGAGCGTCAAGTGTTCCTTTTAACATAACTCAACTTATGTTTTTTATAACGTCCCAAGATTCATGCTAATGAAGAGGTTGAAAAAGGACGCTACTTGAGATTCGAGCTCGAACAAGCGACTGACTTATGTGCTTTAGTCTGATGATGTATTGATTTAAATTAATAATTTTGGTACAAAGAACAAATGATGCAATTTTTTGACTTATGTGCTTTAGTCCGCCGACCCGACATATATGCCATCAAATCAAATCAAATTTGTTGAACTTTTTAAGGTATACAATCCTGTAAAACATAAATTTTATTTATCGCTGACGGTTTGTGCGGCCCACGCTATTAAAGCTCCCAGTCGGCAAGGTTTTTTCCGACATCTTCAACAATAATCGTCATATTTCAGTCAATTTACACAAAACCTAAATGCATTATACTGTATAATGCATTAAGGTTGGTGTATAATTTTTACACCAAAACCTTCCTCAGGAATAGCTCCGTCCATTGGTGAAAACCGTTCGGTAGTTTTTGAGTTAATCGCGTTCAGACAGATAGACAAGACGAGGCGCACGGTGGGCTGAAAATCGCTTAAATTACAGCCGAGTTAATTCTGCAGAAAAATGAAGGAATTATGAAGTGTTAGTATCTCTAAACGACAAGGAAAACTGTAATATCCTAACAGGTGGTTATAGTGCTAATTTTTCGTAAAAAAAATGAATTCCTTCTTTTTTGTGCAGAACTAACTCGGGTGTCATTTTTGTGTAAGTAATAAATGGAATAACTAATAGAAGCGATATGCTGCAAAGAATCCGGCACATGCAAATTTAAATCCGTCTATGAAAGCCGATTTTGAGCCCAGCGTGCGGCGGGTGACTTTGTTTTATAATATATGGTAACGATGTAAGGATATTCATTGAAACGCTGCATCATATAACAATATAAAATCATTTTATTGACTATGTAAATGTAGTACATCTAAGCCTTATGTATAATGTATGTACATAAAAACTACAACTCATTCATTTTATTTAACACAGTAAGTAATGGTCTTCACCTATTAGCTCAAATTCAAATTTTTATGATAATAATAATTCATATTTCTGAACGATATCACATTTACGGGTTTTTTTTTTTCTTCTAAGAACAGGCTTAATATGAGGTTTTTCGGTGTAAAGACGAGTGCAACGAATTTACAATGTAATATTGGATAAAGGTAAAGACCAAATGCATAAACTAGACGACAACACAACGCAAAGACAACAGGACTCAAAAGCAGTAATTAACTAAAAGTTTGATCGTTTAATTGTAAACAAATAATTATGAAAATTCATACCTCATTTAACAGGTAATTTATACCCGTGCGCCATCAGTACGATTTACACAAACCTTCGCAGCACATTTTACAATACGATACAAGAAAGGTCCGCTGCGCCTCTGTCGGTGTAAATTACCTTAAATTACAATTTCAACTTGATTTCAACGCGCTAGTCGAAGCGTACGTGTATATCTAACTAAATAATTAAATCCTTATTAAATGCATACGTAGTTAAAGCACTAACCTACTGACTTAATCACAGATCAATATGTGATTCCACATCATATAACAAACATAGCTAGACTCAATAGATCTAGACCAACTTTAAAGCATCATACAAGTCATACACTGGGTATTCTATAGGCCGACTTTTGCGTTGGTGGCAGTCCTATGGATCACGCGAGCGACAGGGGATGTACTGCGGGAGTGGTTACAAAGGTTCGGGCGTCGGGAGCGTCAGTCACACGGCGTCGTCACAGGCGGGAACCCGTGCACTCAGATAGCACATCCATGATAATACTATCCAAAGGTAAATTCGAGGTCAAAATAAATAAATTACAATGTAGATAGGTATATAAAAATTGGAAAAAAAACAATGCTCATCTGAACATAAAAATAACCAACTATTACCTACAGAGTTATGAAAGAAGTGCTAAATAAAAACGAAATGCGTATTGAAGCAGGATGAAATAGTATGGTGGGTGCTCTCGTGTAGCCAGAAAATTATATAGTTATAAGTTTTGTTGTTATCATTATTCAATATTTATCATTTCTACACGGGCAGAGTTGTGGGCGCAAATCGCTTTGCATATATAACATTTCTGAAATGTAATATTTAAATTCGTTTTATGCCTGAATTTCGTGCAGTGGAAGTAAATCACGAAATATGTGATAGAGAAATCTGCAGACTCATCTTTGACAACGCAAAACCTTGTGCGGTCGTGTGAGCGTCACTTGTTTTTACCCGCGTCCCCCTTCTGATGGGACTGTCACCAACGAAGTTGTCGGCCTACAGCTATCAGTCTTACGAAATCGAACTGAAACGGCACTCAACCTACTCGAGTACGGTGCCATTCACCATCAAGGATATCGTCCAATTTGCATATGACTTGAGGTTTAATTAAGTAAACCTAAATTACCGTGTGTGAATGTCAATTGTTATGACAAGTGCACTTGAAGACAATCGATTTTCGATTCTGTCGAGTTGAACATTAATCTAGCTTCATACATACTTGAACCTGAGTGCGTACGCGATAAAAACCATGTTGGTTTCAACTGACGTATCATGCAAATTCCGACTATTTTAAGAAAGCAACAAGGATCTTTTGGCTCCTGAGTGACATTGACACGGGAGCGTTGTTGGTAAACATCTGAAAAATTGTATTAAAAAAAAAAAAGATTGCGGCGTTAGTTACGATTATGGCCACGCGCCAAAAGATTTTTGTACAGTACGCCACAATTTAGATGAAGTATAAATTTGAAAATTTGCGTTCTTTCATTTCAATTTTAGGAATGTATTTGGTTATATGACTTTACAAGTTATTGGGTTTGCTTAAAGATCATTTTCACCTAAAGTAGTAATTAAGATTGGTAATTTTGAAGGCGCATTAATGTCGGATGGTGATCGGTTTTATGAATTTTGCCGATGCTACATCTTAGTTGCGTCGTACTGTACCGTTGTAAGTGGCGCCCATAAGGGCGAATTGGGAATTGGATCAAGTTTCGAGTTTCATGCTAATTGGACAATACCTTGATCGTGTATGACTACCACAAAACACCAAATTGCAATAGTTTTCATTTTGTCAGTTCTACACTATCCAATCATGGCACTTTGTCTTTAAAACTCCGTCACTTACAATTTTGGCAGAACACTTCCTTACAAAAAATTACATGAAAAAAAAATAGAGAACAACTTCCTATTACTATACACATAATAAACTTATTACAGAACTAGTATAGGCATACTACTGCGGCTACTGGTATAGGATAGGGTGGGGTATAGTATAGGCTCCCCCCTCTCCCTATATAGTATAACTTGAAACATAACTGGCGAAATGTGGGTGTACTGGTACACCTCTGCCCAACCCTTCGGGGCTTACAGGCGTGATGTTATGTTGCGTACAAAACTAGTACCCAATGTCATTCAAAGCTTTGAACCAGTGAACAAGCACAGCTTCTATTAAACCCACTGCAAAGAAAGTTTATGTTTTTTCTTAGAAAGTTGTTTTTACAATATCGTCCTGCGTGTTATGCCTGCATTGACTAACACATCAGCGGGATGGAATCTTAAACTAAAATAACTGATTTTTTTAAAATTCTACTGTATGTAACACGATATAAAGCTTAAATTTCTATGCTTTACTTTGAGTCGAGTCGTTACGGGATGTAATGGCCTATTTCTAATGAATGATTCATTCCATAGACATAGACCACAATTATTTAAATTATCTTGATTTTTGAAGTGTATGTACATCGACTTGAACCGAACATTGGTGGACGATGCAACCATAAGTTGCTGGAATAGCAACCAAGTACTAGACGGAACCTTTTTCTAAGCGGGGAGGCCTCGTTAACAAAATTTAATAATACATATTTGACAGATGAAAATATGGCCCATGGGTGGCTTAAAACTCTGACACCAGGTTAGTCACTAACCACACGAAAAGAAGAAGAATATGATGAAAGTATTGAATATTCTCAATGATTTTATGACGGAATTAACGATGATGTTGATTGTTATGTTTTTTAAACAGGATATCCAAAATGTTATCACCGGGCACCTGTGCTGGCGTTATTGGTTGGCACATTTTATGTTGAAGTACTTTAAACATGTTTCTTCGTTGTGCATCTTCAAAAAGCGTTTTCCACTGAGGATTTTTCTGTAAGAAATTGAAACACAATAAGTTCCATTCCATTTTGTTTATTTCTAGTTTATTATTAGTAAATATTCAGATAATATGAATAGTGATTATAATTTTCACTTTCGTTCAAAGTTTTTTTTTTTTTTTTTTTTTAGTGATAATGTCGCTATAACGTAAGGTATAACAATATTCGCCGACGGAGACGCCCCGGGCGTCGGGAGTCAAGAGCCGACTTCCGGCCACCTTAGGCGCGGGCTGGCGGACGGTGAGCAATGGGCAGCTCGCCGTCCGATAAGGACCAGGCCCGTGTCGACGGCGCGTTGTGTTCCACGCGCGCCTCAAAGAGATGTCAGCATCAACCGACGGGGGAAAGACCAATGGGATATCGCGGCCCCGGCACACAGGCAACGGAAGGCACATGGGTGGGTTTTAGTCAGTAAAAGTCTGACACACCCTCTCGCTCTGCCCAGAGCGGGAGAATTCATTTGATGATTTACCATCCTGAAAAAAAAAAAAAAAAAAAAAGGTATAACAATATAGTTACCAGCAACGCATTATGGTTGAGACAGACGAGCAGCGCATGTCGCGCGCGCGTGAGCATGACGTTCATGCGGCCGGCGTCGGTGAGGAAGCCCACGCCCTGCGAGCGCGCCAGGGACACCACCACCACGTCGCGCTCCTGGCCCTGGAAGCTGTCCACGGTGTTCACCTCCACCTGGCCCTCGCTCCTGCGAACAGCGTTACGTTATAGAAAAAATTGGAGCGCCAATCATGCCTGAATCAATGGTGCACATAATTCGAAAGCGTTTGACACTTCACTCTTCGTCATAAATACCGACCAGCACGCGTAGCATGGCCACCGTAGAAACGGGTTTTGTCGATAGAAGAATAGACAAAATGACAAATAAACAATCTTGCTACGCGTGCAGATAGGTAAAATAAATAAAAATAGTTTTCAAAAATTACCTCTAATTTACCAACATTTTTGACATTGATTGTCAGTAGAGATCGGATATTCGGATGCATATTTACCTAAAGAGGTGTTAGCTATTATGGAAAGCACTTTTGTATAAAAAAATCCCGGGATTCCGGGAGCGATAAATATAGAGTTCTGATTATAGAATCGAATGTATATTTTACGTTCAGGTATTGGCTAACAAGGAATGTACTTTTGTATCGATCGCAAAAATCTCGCGATTCCTCAATTAATTAATTTAGTACTTTTTGACTATAGAAATGCTAGCTAATGTTGTAAAGCAGGTTGCCAAATTGGCATAGCACATAGTGACAAACAACTCGATGCCTTGAGTTTCGTAAAAAATGTTTACAGTAGGTATATAAATTTTCATGTTAACACTGCAAAAGTAACCGTCATAAGAGGGCTGATAACTCGTTTTCATAACATGTATCCG
This sequence comes from Agrochola lota, assembly GCA_947364205.1. Classification (NCBI taxonomy): domain Eukaryota; kingdom Metazoa; phylum Arthropoda; class Insecta; order Lepidoptera; family Noctuidae; genus Agrochola; species Agrochola lota. The sequence continues at coordinate 12,192,573 of OX376236.1, forward strand.
ATTAGTGGTGCATTCCTGGATTTTATTGAATTCCAGGATTTATATTTAAAAAAAAAGTATTAAGTATCCAGTTCCCTACACGTTTTTTAATAGGGTTACTTACAAAACTTAGCCACAAGAAAATTTTATAACTTTTACAAAAAACTATTAATCAGCGACAATTCAAGAGATTCAGCGCTTTATCGCAGCGAAGGGACCCTTTTGGTAGCTGTAATTATGGTAAGAAATTAACGCCCAGTTTCTGTTACGAAAACTATCGTCGCGTCACTATTAAAAGCTAAGTCAACTGATGCGACTGGCTGGTGATAAATCATTCAACAATCACACAATTAATCTTGCAATCATTCGAGAAACTGGCTGTTGGCCCCATATAAACTGAACTAATTTCGCAGTGACCAACCCCATTATGAAAAAGCTGTAATGTCCAGAATATTAGTAAAGACTTACAGTTGTAAAGTCCTGAGGTGTCTCTTGATGAGGTCCTTGTGCGCGTTGTACGGTGTGATGACGGCCAGCTTGAGGCCGAAGGACCGTAACGCCGAGTGAAGGGCTAGTACCAGGCGCGAGACGCCCCACGCTTCCATCTCGTTGGCGCCCGACACTCCTGTGCACAGAACAATAAACATATACATACATATTTTGATTAGAAAACGGGACCCTATTACTGCTTCATTTCACAGTCCTGCATGAACCTTTAGTTAGTGCGTGAGTTGGATTCGGGGTTACGAGTCAATAAAATAAAAAATACAATGTGTGAAAAAAAAAACTTGCTGAACCGAACAGGGCATATAGGTACTGCAATAACATTGCCAAAAATTAATCAATCTGCCTAGCCTTTTCCCAACTATGTTGGAGTCCGCTTCCAGTCTAACCGGATGCAGCTGAATACCAAAATTTTTACGTGAAGCGACTGCCTATCTGACCTCCACAACCCAGTCACTGGGTAATACGATACCGCTTGGTAAAAAGTTATTGCTATTAATATATCAATATCTCTGAACTAAGAACATAACTTAATAGGTACATGGTTATTCAAAATCTTTGTTTTTTCATTATTCTTAGCTCGGAACGCTGTTATTTATCTGAAGTTACGGACATCGCGTAAATATAAATTATTGGAATATTTGCCTTTAGTTTTAGGTACTTGGCACAGAACAGACAAAAACAGTAGAAATCGCAAGTAGGCGGGGCCCGCGTACCCCGAGTTTTGCGGAGATCCGCATAAGCTCCTTCCGCGCCCACACCACGCAAATCAGTCTCGATACAGCCGTCACGGTGAAAAAAACTTTAAAAAAAAATACAATAATGCCCTATTGTGCTGTTTTAGAATGTCAACACGATAGCAGAACCAAAAGGATATCAAATAGAGGTATGTCATACCATCTGTAAGTCTTAATTGATTTTATATTGATTAAAATTTGAAAAATAATATTTTATTAAACAAGACAAGTAAAAGTGGACTTTTTATTATTCAGTTTAAGGTCTACTTTATTTTATACTTAAATATATTCTTCGCGAAGATTCCAACTATGCACATGTCACAGTCAGCTACTCAATTAGAGATTACCATTATCGATTATGAGTTATCGATATTTTAAAGGAGATGCGCTAAGGTAGCCCGTGTAATTAAAATTTCCTTACGTTTCTTGCAATTTGTAGGTCAGTGTCAGGTTGTATGTTGATTAAAATATGATTCGCGACCGTAACAAATATGGCTTCAGAGAATTATAATCATTAGAATCAGCAACAAACAGCTCACATTTCAACAGTCAGCTGTCAAAACGAATAAAAAAAAAAGTCTGATCGTGACCTTGACGTGGCCCCGCCCCTTTTGGGACTGCTTGCGTTAAAACCCCGATTTTACTATGAAACCCATATAAAACAATAACTGTTTCGTAATCTGTACAATATTTCCAACTGGTTCTTAGAACACTTATAAGAATTTGGTTTACAATAAAACGAGCCTGTTTACACAAAAAAAAAGTTTTGTTATTTTCACCCATTTTTCTCATTTATGAACATAAATACCAAAATTCTGCATATTTTTACATTATAAAATCATTTTTCTACGAAGATTATTAACTTTCCAATAAGAAACAACAATATTATAACTTAAAACCATTTAAAAATATGTCCAAATAACGAATTGAAACGCATCATAGAATTTCGAGGCGCCCCAACCCGACTCACTCAACGCTCTGTAATTATTGTAAACATGTCAAAGTTGTTTATGTTGAGAGATAAGTTGCAAGTTTGTGGGATTATCTAAGTGTTACAAACGCTTAAATGTTCAACTAAATTAAATATTACCACTTAACATCACAAACAGAAACCACTTGACCACGATGGTTCCGACTCACAATTTTTTTTATAAACAAAGAAACTCTTTGTTTCATAATTATTTAGAAATTTTAATAAAAACTACATTAAATTACCTCTCTATTTATATATATATTTGCGAATTGCCGCCATTTGTTTTGCAACATCCGGTAGTAATTTTCGGGTTGCCGTGCATTCGTTTTGATGCATAAAATGTTGATAGCATGGCATGTTTTATTGCTAGCTCTGTCTTTCGTGATCACAATATCACAAGAACGATACAGATAGGGCGCTTAGTTTCATAGATAATCGCAATAAACTTGGACCATAATCTACCTGTCGGAGCACAGCAAGTGTCAGTAGATTATGACTTGTCTCCTGCTGTAGTACGGTAGTTGTCATTGGAAAGGTTCAACTCTCAGCTAGAATAATCCTAAAATGTCATGATTTCATGAAATAGTCATTCAATATTATGTTTTATCAATTAGATTTTATGAACGTAGAGGGATTATTTTGTATTGGTGATTTTTTGATTATAATTATATAAATTAATATTTGATACGGCTGCGAATCACATTTAGATCAACATCATAATATTTAGATCGGCTGGCGTAAAAAAGTGATTTTGACAAAAGTGACACATATGAGGTCTTAAAGTCGCAACGACGACATGAATCATCGTGATAAAAAAGACAACCGCCTTCAAAATCTACAATATACATACAATAATCGTCTTTGACTTTGTCGAAAAAATTTACATTGTACAACTATTTTCTAAACGTCCCTCGGCAAACTTCGTGTTTCGTCAGTCGTTGGATTTCTATCAGTTGCCTTTGCAGTTGGTGCAGACCTGACACTCTCAGTCTCTCAATCGACGATAAGTAGTAATTTTCAAATTCGGATCAGTAGTTTAACATAACAATTCTTAATTATACTTTCTATAAAACGTAAGTATTTATTAGAATAAAATATTAACACTTGATTTCGAACAAAATAATATTTATCGACTCTAGCTGTACTGACTGTATTTTGTATGAAAATAAAACGGAATGACGATAAATAAGTTAACGACAGTGGCACATCCCTAGAGGAGGACGAATAGTAACGAGATACAGGTTTAAATTGAATGCATTTAATATAGTGACATCTAGCGGCGGGTAGCGTAACTTGCTCATTAAACTATTCAGTGTGCGCTTTAAACGGAAAAAGTTATAAATACGTAAAAAGAGTAGACAATAAACAACTCTATCGTCTATAAATTGTGTTTTATTTTCAAATAAGCGACGACTGACATCATTTCCTACTTTCATTCAATGTTAAACTACTAATCACACCAAAGATTTCTTAGTATTACCAAATACAATTAACTTGTATTTGTGTGAGTTTGGGTACGCTGGTTCCGATACTAATGAAGCGATATGCGACTTCTACTGTTTTTTTCTGTTCTGTGGTACTTGGCATAACACTTTTATTATTTGACTTGTATACATTATTTAATAATAACAATATTTGAAGTTTAGTAAAACGAATAGGTACTGCAACAAGACAGAAAAACCTGACGAAAAAAACGACTGGAAATAAATAAACATAAACAGGGTTAGCCTACGTTCGCACGGACGCAAAAATATCGCGGCGGGATTTTATCACGCACTGGATTTTCAGCTCTTGGTGTTGAGCCGAGCGTTGAGAATCCAACGCACTGAAACGCACTCTCGTTCCAGCGCGTTAAAAAAACACACTGTTGGATTTTCTACTCTCGTCGCTAAGCAGAGCGCTGAAAAACCAGTGCCCGAAAAAAATTGCCGAGCTGGGCTTAAAATAAATAAAGACAATACCTACTAATAAATATTCCAATAATTTATATTTACGCGATGTGCGACAACTAGCGCCGTTCGACCGCCGATTTGCCCCCAAGGGCACGCTCGATAACCATCTATAGGTAGGTACCTTATTTGTATGACGTATCTACTAGCTAGATTTTCTCTATAAGGCCTAGAACTCCGGATATCCTAATATGTTGAGATATCGGCATGGTAAAGAAATTTCCAAAAAAACGCATTACTAGTCTGTATATTCACTTATGATTCCCCAAATTAGTCAACAAAAATAAAGCAAATAATGAACCTAATTACTAATAAAAAATATAAATGACGCCATGCCGTGGCTAATAATAGTTATCTATCCGTTCACATAGACACGGCTACACACCGGATCCGCGGCTCGCGGGTGCCTTTTGTCAACCAGAGATAGCAATTACAAACGAGTTTTGCACACATCTCGACTTGTAGTTGCGAGCCGTGCTTCCCGCCCTCTAAACAACACCCTCCGGAACAGAATGGGTATTTTTTTTTTACAAAATATTATAGATCTTCTACATGCAAAAAGCATTACTTACGTCATTCTCATTACGTAATAATAAGCTTACCTTGTCCTTTATCGCCACTGGAAATACTAATAATATTGTACGGAGGAATATCTATATCCGGTCTTTTGGGCGGGAAGCTCAATATTTTGCCGTCGTAGAAGGCTTTGCTAGGATAGTCGGCGATGTCCGGATGCATGCGATACTGCTGGTTGAGCAGCACTACCGGACTGCTGCCCGGCCAGCGCTCCGAACATGAGCTCAGGCGGGAAAACAGGCTCTCGTTAAGGCCATGCTTTTTCGCTCTCTGGAAGAAAAATGTGAAGAAATGTACCATATTCATCAGTTATTTCATAGTTTAACGAATTAATTGCTGGCAAGGTTCATAAAACAGACAATTCAAGAAAATACCCTTACCATATTCATATTTTAGAAAAACAAGGTTTGTAAATAGTGTTAAGGTTGGGCTTGTACTAGGCTGAGTACGGAACGCAGCTGATAATATAGCACATCGACGTATAAAAAAAATTCTTCTTGAAATTTCGGCTTTATAGAACGCCGTCTCTTCACTCCACTGCCTGTGTGACAGTCTTTCTCGATGTTTCGCGTACTGGCCTATTACAAGCCCAGGCATGAAATAACCTCTTTCTCTGAAAGACTCTATAGTAATAATATTATAATAATATAAGATTAGTATTTTTGTTTATAATTAATAAACTCAAACAAAAATTTACCGATTTAAAAAAAATCTTTCACATGTATAATGTTATATTATTACAGAGTAACATAGGCTATAATTTATAAATATATGACGCGGGCGAAGCCGCTGGCGGAAGCTAGTCTATATTTATTTATTTTAACATAAAAAGGCCAATGCCAATTACATTCGTTAAAGACAAAGACACAAACACATTATTAAAGTCATCAGTCTAAAGTACAGTAAACAAAGTATACAGCTACTCGACAGTCATTGCTCATCTCACAATACTCCAGACATACTGACAAGATCTTCTTTCATTCGTCCGCAAACACATCACCGTCAGGCTTAGCGTCCAGGAGAGTGTGAGCGCAGAGAGTGTGCGAGGGATAGGAGGCTGGCCTCGTGCTAAGGTTGGACTCCGAGGCATATACAGGGTGGATTTTGGAGATGGGGCAGTAAGGACAGTTACCTTAACCGTTGTAGCTACAGGAAAACGGTCTTAGGAGACTGTCCTTAACTTTTTGAGATATTTTTATCAGCATTCACAAATTTTGAAAAAAAAAATACAGTCAGCAAGAAAATAGGCAGTTTTCAGAAACACTTTTTTTGATGTCAATCGATCCTGTTTCTTATAAGGATCAAAAAACTTTATAGGCCCAATTGAGGTTTAAGTTGAGTTGGTAGGTACTAGAAAAGTCAAAAATCCAAAAAAACTTTTTCCATACTTAAGGTAGGAAAAATACTCCCAACTTACTTTTTTGTGATGGACAGACTAGCTGAAAATAAAAAACCGGCTAAGTGCGTGTCGGACCACGCACAATGAAGGGTTCCGTAGTTGGGATGAATTTATCCCAAGAACAAACTTAACATTGTAGTTGAAAAACAAGTTCTCCCATACGGAATGTATGGGAGATCATGTTTTTCAAACCGCAAATTTAAGTTGGTCGATTATTACTCGTTAACCTGTACAGCCTACTTAGCTCTCATAGTTTTCCTTTTAATTTCGTTATATATGGTACTGCTGTGAATTATTTCACAAGTCCAATTACAATTTATCTAGAAGGGGACGACGACGACACTTGTTTAACAAAAAAATTCAGTTAAAAGTTTAATATTTCGCAAAAAGATCCCTGAATCCAAAAATGGTTTTAACAAACTCACAATTTTTTTGAACGACCTTTTTAACGGTACTCCACAACATGGGGATGATGAGGAAAAAAATAACATCCCCACTTTACGAGTAGGGGAGGTACCTTAAAAAAAAAAACTTGATTTTATTTTATCCCTTTGTCGGCATGATTAATATGTATACATATGCCAAATTACAGCTTTCTAGTACTAACCGTCTCTGAGCGAAGCCGGAAGCGGACAGACAGACGGACAGACAGACAGACATAGCGAAACTATAAGGGTTCCTTGTTTACTACGGAACCCTAACAAAAAAGTTAAACTTCAAACGAATACGCGTTAGTGCGTGGTTAAGAACAGTCTCCTAAGACCGCTTTCCTGTAGCTACAACAGTTAAGGTAGCTGTCCTTACGGGCAGTAAAGACAGCTACCTCAGCCATCTCAAAAATCCATCCTGTATATATATGACTTCGAAGCTTATAAATATATATATATTATTTATAATATTTTCATGTCTGGCTGTGTGACCGCGTTATTCTTCTGAATTACACAACGGATGTTGATGCAGTTTTCAACTTCATGTAGAGAATTTATTCCGAAAGGAACACACACATAGTACATGAATATTAAACATACATAGTACAATAAAGAAAACTCGATTTTTGGTCAAGTCTTAAAACTAAAAACAAGTTTATGTGTGAATATCGACAGTGTACAAACCTGGGAACAGATAAACCCGGGGAGCTGCTGCGGGTCGCCAATGAGCGTGAGCCGCGTCACGTCAAGCGTGAGCGGTATCAGCGTCTCGGGCTCGATCACCTGTCCCGCCTCGTCTATGATACATAGCGCTATGCGACGCTTTAGCCTACAACATATACATTGCGCATACAAGGACCAACTCGGATTTTTATGCGTACATTATCATTTTATTATTTGAAAATTTTGCATGCCCTACGGTAAAACGTATCGGGACTATTTATTAAAATTCCAATTAATCTGTATAGTTCAATTATAAGCAAATAAATGATTTCAAATTTAAATTCAGGATGTCCAACTAAAGATCAGAAATGATACGCGCGGAATGCTGCATTGTGTTAATAATTGTGGCTACATTACCATTTAAATTGAAAATAAAAAACATGGTTAGATGTTTGGCCAGGGAAATAAAAAAGGGAACTTTACCGAGTTATAGCCATTTCATAAAACTGTCAAAAAATTGCAGCTGTGATAAAAAAAAGGAAACTAAAGGGTAAACAATGAATTTCCCTGACTTCATGTATTGAAGTTTGATCAAAACAATGACGAGAATATTATATACAGAGCCACTTTTCGCGCTGATTTTCTTTTTTATTTAGAATGACAACACCAACCCTTTCATTTTGTAGTTCTGTGCGCTGGCGAGGGTGGTGACGACGATGTCGGCGCCCTCTATGATGCGTCGCTCGACTTGCGCGACTTGTTCGGGACGTACCCCGTCCCCGCAGCCCCGACCAATGCCTGACCGCAGCTGCAAGCGAAAGACAACTTAAGCTAAAGCTAAACTTGAGTTCAAAATCTCAGATAATAATAATATTAAGTTTTGGAACCAAAAACTCAATGATACCATAAGTTTTTTAGAACCTCTTTGTTACAAATGGACTTGGGCATGTGGACTTATATTGCACTCACAGATACACAACACCCTCAGAATACACACACAAAATACCTCTCCTTATTTGTTTTGTATTATTTCCTCTCAGTTCTTCGAACTCTATCTCATCTCTTGTTTCTTAGTACGTAAGTGCAATTTATGAAAGCGTGAGCCTAGATACCTGTCATACATCTTTCGAGCCGACCATAGACTCCAGCTTTCACAAAGGTTATATTGAACCTATGACACTTATGAATCAAAATTGTTACCTTTTTGTGAGAAATAAATACGCAAAAGTCAACTTAGAATACATAACGCTAAAGTTGATAGTAGGGTAAGTGCAATGGAAGATATTAAAATTTTCTGAATCAGACTATAGATACAGCACCACTGAGTCACTACCGTTGAACGTGATGTTGGTGTGTATCCAGTGGGTATCTTACATACTAAAAAGAAGTCTCTTTACGTGTTTGTCTGTGAGACCCAGTTTTTTTTCAACTACACAAGGAATTTCGTGCAGTTTACATGCATTTAGAGCATTTATTCGGAAAGTTTTCTATATCTAAAACATTTATAATTTACTTAGTTGAAGCACAGAAATTTCGATGTTTTGACATGTCACTATATCGGTGGAATGCGCCCGAGCAAAGAAGGGGCGGATAACTAGTTATAAAATAAAATAACTTACATTAGTAAATCTTCTTTCTAGGTCAGCGACTCGTCCCTGACAGTACGCCGCTCGAGCAGGATCCTTCGCGTCTTTCTCCTGGGTCTTCCACATATTTATTTTTGCCTCAACATGCAGTAGCTGCAATAAATAAACTCATTAAAGTATTTGAACTAAAAGTTGGTGAAGTTTTACATTTCATACAGTTTGAGTGTGAAATATTCTGCCAGCAACCCAAAATGATGTTGCTGCAACAAGTTGTGCAACTTTTGTTCCCAAACACAAGGCTTTACGGAACAGTTTTTAATTTGAACGATGTACAGGTGGTGTAATCCACTTGTTCGCCTCTTTAGTTTAGTGGGTCGACAGATGGATGAATTCATTCATCTTTTCGCACCATCTCCTCAGTAAAGTCAAATTACTGTCATGTATATGTCATGCAACTCACCCAAAGGCCGTGCGCACTTTGGACGAGTTTTCGTACGAATTTAACTCGTGCGAACATGTATGAACACGCACGAACGATCCCAAGCTTCCAAGTACAAAGGGAGCGCGCAGACTGGGTGCGAGTTAGTCGTACGTATATGAACGTATAGTTCCGACGTCAGAAAACCATCCGAACTTGTTGAGATTTTTCGTGCGTTCAATGTGATATCACCGGAAGACTACAAATCTGACGGACAAAAACGTATTCAGTGTGCGCACTCGATTCGTCCGTTTACGTACGATACAAATTCGTTTCCAAAGTGCGCGCGGCCTAAAGTAAGTCATTAAAGTCCCATGGTCTTGCCGGGTAATAGTATTGTACTGAATTTAATTTTAATCCGATGGATGGATGGATGTATTTAGAACATCAACAAAAAAGTCGTATGACTACTTTAACAACAAAAAAACCTATTCGAAAATCGAATCTCACAGAAAGTATGAAAGTAGGTGTCTTCATCTTGGGCGAGCTTGAATCAATATAGCCCCCGTGCCATAAGACACTGCAGTGCTTTATTTGAACAATAATGTACTATTAGGTACCTCTTCGTTCAGCCCGGCGGGCGCGGTGGGCTGCTCGGAGTGCATCCTGGCCAGGTCGCGCTGCGCCAATTGTTGCGAACTGATGTTCGCCGCATCAGGATGCATGGCTTCCTCGCGGCCCACACGGACCATGCGAAACCGTTCCGCTGCCAACATTTAATAGTACCAACATACGGATTTTAATAAACGCCCAGAAATTGATAATTTTAGTCTAGTATCGAACATCAGGAATGAAGTAATCCGGAAAAGAACCGAAGTAACCGACATAGTTTGCAGAGTGAGGACACTGAAGTGGTAGTGGGCTGGCCATGTTTGTCGAAGGACCGATGGCCAGTGGAGCAGACGAGTCCTGCACGCTTAGCATTAAACAATAGAAACGGGTTTTGTCTATGGATGAATAGACAAAATGACAGATTGTGATTGTTTATCTGTCATTTTGTCTAATGTTCCGTCGACAAAACCAGTTTCTATGGTTGTCACGCTATGCGTGCTGGAGTGAAGACCGCGTATCGGAAAGCGTAGTGTGGGACGGCCCCCAGCAGCATGTACTGACGACCGTAAGAAGGTGACTGGGGCAAACTAGACGCGGAAGGCGGAGGACCAAGGTGTTTTGGCGCAGCCTGGGAGAGGCCTATGTTCAGCAGCGGACTGCGATAGGCTGAGTTGATTGATTGATCTAACTTAATCTCCGTAAACTTGACGGGAAAACCCGAAATATACATGCGAGTAAAACTAAAGAAATATGAACGCAGGCTTCCGTCATCTTGACGAACGCGACTATTACAAGTGTCACATTCAAATATTACAGCTTCCAGTGTCTATTGTAACGAAACCAGCGCTCTTAAGTTTAAAAAAAAAAAATATTGTTTCACTCAACTTTAAGGAATCATTCCATATACACACATAGGTTTTCTTCAAAAACCGTAAACGTTGAACATGAATAAGTCTCACGAAATGTTTTTATTTTACCAAATTAAAAACAAAAAAAAAAACGTTTTTTTTTTAATTGCTTAACTAGTTTGTTACTTACGTTTGGGTAAGCTTTGCCTCAGTTTCAGTAATCTAACCACTAATCCATCGACCGCGGCGTTGCTTGTGGCGCAGATTAATATTTTCCCCCTGTTCTGTTGCTTTTTCACTTGCTCGTTGTAGAAGTATGTCATGACGATCGCGCAAATAACACTGGACTTTCCTGTGAAACATAATGATTGTTCATGATCACAATGCATTATTTGTGTTGCCATCGATCGATGATAAACGACCGATCATCAATACATATTGAAACATACTGTTGTATGGTCTGATCAATTTCACAATATCGATCGATATGAATCAGTTATATTTTCTTGTAAATTTTGAAGATTATTTGACTTAAGTCGGATAAAAACTTCTTTGGCCTCGCCTTTTACTGTTACGCGGGGTCGGCTTTCCCAATTATGCCACGCCATTTATCTTGTGTCTCTGTGTCTCATCTTCCGTAAGTCCCATCTCCCTCATGGCCTTTTGGACCTTCGTCATCCATGTGGTTTGAGGTCTTCCCCTCTTCTTTTTAGTCATTGAAAGACAATTTTTCATGACATGGTCGTCTGTTCGTCGAAGTACATGACCGTACCATCTCGGTCTGGACTCTTTTACTTTATCCGCTATTTATGCAACCTTGCCTTTAATATGTTAGTTGCGCATCTGTGTCTGAGTGAGACACCGCCTGCTCATCGTAGCATACGATGTCTGATAAAAACTATCTGCCATCATTTTATTAGCCTACCATGCACAATACTGAATCGATCTGAATGGTCGATATCATCGTTCGACCTATACTTTGTTGATACTCACCAGTGCCGGGAGGTCCCTGAACCATCTGTATGGAGGGCTTGTCGCTCAATGCGGCGGATACTGAAGAACTAACCGCCGTCAGCTGACTCGCATTCAGAGTCGTTGTCCACTGCAACACACGATGGAACAATGGTATAGATTATACAGGGGTGTTTATTAGCCAGAAATGGTTTAATTAAGTACGCGATATTCAAATGATTGATTGCCTTTTACAAGTATGATACATCAGTAATGTTTATTTGTTGTTTTTGTTTTATAGGGTGTTATTTGGTTTGCATATTTTTTTATCCCATGCCCATTTCATTTGTTTTACATTTAACCGTTGGGACTAAAACATGGTTCCATGCACCGGTACAAAATAATTGAATAACCACCATTCCCATTCATTAGCAAATGATCTACAGTAGATATTGTACTCTTTATCACGCCAAGCTTAAAGACAATAAATTTTAACATACAAACCTGAGACTTTATATTAATTGTCTGATTTTGTTGACTCTTGATAAAGTGATGGGGTTCTGGTCTCAGTATCGCATCACTAAGGGGGGATCCCGCCAAATATTCCATAGCTTCAAACAGCTGTAATTCTTTATTGATGTAAGCCAAGTTCCTGCCTATCATTAATTCCCCTATCTTTAACGACTTCAATTTGTCCGCAAATGTAGCATGAAGAGATACACTGTAGAATGCGTGTCTATTACCTGCAACATTATAAATAGAATAGATAGAGCACAGTTGATTGCACACCTGTCATGGACATACAAACGCTACAACTAGGGTAATACGGCCACTTCTGCCAACAAATTTAGGCATGTATGCACCAGCGGCAGTAGATAGTGGCTTACGCGACCAAAAGTGACCATTCCGGTGAATCATCAAAGATATTGGTGCCGATTCTCTTGTACACCGAACTAAACTAACTAAACTATCACTAAACTTCCTTACTTTTGGCTATGAGAATCTTAGAGCTATTCTGCAAATAAAATTCTCTAAACTAAAAAATAATTTTGACACAACTAAAATAGAATTTGACGATCGCGAATCTACGTGGTACCCGTGGTTTGCCCTAATCCGTCATTTTTTTTAGAGCCGGAGGCGCGCAGGGGGTACCGCCTCGACATATTTTATATGGAATTTTTCACGTTTTGTATGGAAAACATGAAAAAATATTGCCTACATTCAGGTTTAGGGGTTTAAGTGTTTTATAAAAGGGGTCGAAATTTTCATTATTTTTGCGATAGGACGCACCATTTTCGAGATATAAGCAAAACAAAAAATAAATACAGTACTGTTTTTGCATGTGAAGTCGTTATAGAATAGAATAGAATAGAAAGTTTTTATTTCAGACCGGAGTCCATAGGGTTAGTAACAATTTTACTTAAGTTCTAGTGTTAGTAGGTTACAGACATGAAAATATACAATTAAAATTCAGCATGGAGCCGCATCCACCTCCGCAACATCGGGTTATGTTGGTGTGAATTGTAGTTCATGACAACTATTTTATCCCACACCTTTTTAATCGCGATTAAAAATTGTCATGTTTAGTCTGATGGATTTTACAATCAAAATTTTAGGTGAAAAATGTCACATTCAGAATAGCAAAATTGCCATTTTCACTAAACTAAAAACTCAGTACTATCTTAGTGCTGTCAAACTAAAATATAGTTAAGTTGTGTCAGTTTAGTCTATTTCAGTATGGGAAATCGTCGTTTGACAGGAATAAACTAAATTTTAGTGATTTTTAGTCTAGTTTAGAGGCATTTGTGACAAGAGAATCGGCACCAATATGTATTTATAGCGGAACATTTAAGGATCGCGTGAACGTCATCGACAATGTCAGGTCACCGTTCCGCCATTGTTTCGCTAAACAATAAATATTGTAATTTTATTCTAGGAGCATAATCAATTTATCAATTGTATAAGTATTTTTCAGCGAATGCAAAAGAAGTGAGTCCAGATTATCTATGGTCTGGTATCTGAATGAAATATACAAACGATACTCACTTGTAGGTGATGGCAGACATCTCACATTGTGTACAAAGAAGAATCTTTGATTTCTAGCTTGTTCTGGTCCAAAAGAAACAAGAAGTACTTCTCCTACTCTTGGAACAGTTTTTGATGCTGAGGCAGGAACAGAAACTGGAAAATAAAATAGTTGAAGTAAAATTAATGAATAAATACAAGTTAAAGGACAAAACAAAAAGAGTGAGGCATTGACAGACTATCTTTTGACATGTTCTAGAGCGTTTGTGTCATATATCCAATGAACCTTTTTTGGCGCAGCCGTGAGGCTCACACTATTGTTGTTAAAACATTATTATATTAATTTTATTTTGTGTTTCACGAGGATTCGGTCGTTGGACGTCAAAGAGCGCGGTCGTCCCGGGAGAGAGCCCCATCCAAAAAAAAAAAAAAGGAAAAACAAAAAAAGCAGTGAGACATGCTTGCACAAATGCACATGTGGCGCGGCACTTGCCGGCGAAATCGAATAGTGATTCTTTGTTTGAATACTGCTGTGACTTTACTAACCGCCAAATAAATACATTAAAATAGTGCAGTAATTGAAAAAGTATAGTAAAATAGTGTATAGCGTGTGTGTAGTAGGAGGATATTAAAATTGTGCTAAAGTGAGGTGTGTTCCTAATCTAAGGCGAGCCAAGGAACCCAAGATGATCTGGTGAGACCTTTCCATTATCCTTCAGGGCATTACTTCCCTCTGCAAAATTGTTATTTTATTTAATAAATTATGGGACAGCATTTCTAGCGCGCATGTACAGTGGTGAAGTCTCTGGCGTTTGATGTCAAGCGCACATTCAACTAATTATTTAATTATTTTCTAAGCTAATTTTAGCTTTACATTTAGCATAAAAACTATCTTCTCATAAAACTTCTTATTTTGACCAGTGTTCTAACCTCTTGCATGCTGACGATTATAACATCAAGCTTAATCCCCATAAACTACCCTTAACTAATTGGCTATTAGCCTTACAAAAAGTTCCTTCAACAAATATTACTGCTGACAGCCATTAATCAAGTTTTATTATACCCGTATGCGCGCAGGATTTCGGTTGGTGTAGTACCTACTTTACGCAAGCTTTTTATGACGGATGGCATATGAGTGGCCCACTCACAAAAAAAACTTGACCCGGAAATCTAAGTCTACATAACAAGATGCATGAAACAAGATGCTACAGAAAAACTAAGAAGCAATAATAAATCTCCGGGCAACCCGCAGCCCTGTCAAAGTTATGTATCCCTCAAAACGAAACCCACTCTATTACCCAAACAAAAGTTTTACAATGGTAATGGTAAGTTTTTACAAAAAGTTGGTGACTGCCCGTTTACGGGCTGACGACCGACCACGTGTCTGTCCACCGAGACCTCGCTACCTATGTTTCAATGAACCGAGGTGACATCAGAATTCGCTTAACACTTATAAATAACATTCATGAGTTTCTTCCTAACAGCTAGCTTTCTCAGGAACAAATAATAACAAAATACATAACCGCGCAGTTTAACGAGACGTTCTGGGGAGGAAAAGACATCATAATCGCTGCGTCCGAATTCTATCTCGTAAATATGCATGTGCAATAACGACAATATACTGGTTTATTGGTGGTGTGCGGGTTTTTTTTTTTAACAGGTTGCCATTGGACTTAAAAACTATAATTTACAAGAGCTCTTATAGGTCGGAACTCAGAGCGTTCCTATTCGAGAAATATCTGTATGCGATAGACGATGACTTAACCACGTTTAATATTCGTTAATGTGAGACTGGGTAATGTTGGTATTAGTGGCTTGTAATGCTATTGAATTTTTTGGAAAAAAAAAAAACGTTTTTTCTATAATTTATTGTGTTGTGAATGTGTTAGTTTTATAGTTTTAATGATCGTGTTTTTATTTATTTATGATTTCAAACACAGCGTGAATTACTTCTGAATAAATTGAATTGAATTGAATATTCGGTTGCCGGCACTTCAGTACCCGGAAACATACATATCTTATAATAGGATCAGCATTATGACAGCAAGGTCATGATGACCGATGAACAATACAAAAATAACCTGCAAAGCCTAACGCAAGAATCAACAAACCAAACCAACCATCACAACATAACAAATCGGTAGGTAACAAATACAACACAAGTGATGAGCGAGGGCAGACCACAAACCCCGATTCCGGAACAGCCTCCAATTAGCTAGCTCATTAATACCGTGTGAAAAATTAGAATCAACATTACGTACACCGATATCAGGGGAAGTCGAGGACGACACTGTATACACAATACTTAGAACCCCTTCTTGATCAATTAAGTACACTTGCCCAGACCTGCGTATTGCAACTTGGAATGTCCGCGGGGCCTCGTAACTGGACAAAAAAAGAAACAAAGCAGATGCGGACCTTTCAAATAGGGCTATTCACGTAGCCTGCCTACAAGAAACAGGGATGAACTTAGGAATGTAAAACTTCCATCCACTAAAAATGGTACCTATCTGGAACTGCAGATAAAGCTCATAGCAATTTTAATCAGAAACGATGCGCAAATCGAAACAATAAACAGTAAGAAGGATACTGACGCGATGTCAATCACTAGTAAAGTTGATAGGGGAAGCGACAAATCTGCTCCTCTTTATATAATTAACTCTCACATCAACAGCTCGACCTCTAAAGCAACCCAGATCATTCACAGGTCTATTAAACTTGATTAGACAAAAAACCAAGGAAATGTACTCTATTAATCCTAGGCGACTTTAACGCCTATATTGGTAGACAGGATACACTAAACTCTCAACGCAAAGGGCTGAGTCACCAAAATCTACATGATTAATATTCTAACTACTAAAATGTTAATGGTTATAGCCAATAGGGAAAAACTTCAAATAGAAACAACAAAAAGGACATCATCATGCAGGATAACATGATCTACGGCCACGCAGAAATCCCAATTGGATTACATTCTTACGCTACAGGCAACAGGAAAACTCCTTAGGTCCTCCGACCATAAAATTAAATAATCTGGGGACAACTTCAAACAAGTCAAATTTTATATTGATAACTTGTATAATAATTATTGTGTTTGCATGCCAACAAGGCAGAATGTACACGGTTCTTTATTATGTTATTTACGATCCTATTTGTATGTACCTGCATTCAAAGCAAATAAAGTATATTCTATTCTATTCTATTCTAAACAAAGTTGAAAGCACCAAACACGAGACACAAAAGAATCGGACAACAATTGAGAACAAAGATTTCAACCACAAACAATGCTACCGATGCCGCTCTCAATAAAAAATCCTCCAAAACAAAATACCAAGCATGCATAACAAAAAACTGGAAAACATAGCAATCAACTCAGCAGTGAAAAGCATCAACATATCATGGAACACCATAACTGGAGTTTGAAAAGCGGCTGCCCAGGAAACCTTAGTTTTTCAGCCGATTAACCCTAGGGATCATCGTATAGCTCTTGCCAACCTACAAAAGGCAAAATTCTTACAAAAAGAAAACCTGGTAACCCAAACTCGGGTAAAAGAATGTCAGGCAACACTTCAAAAGGTTAAGCTCCAAGCACTGCGATATATTTTAATACATCGAACCAAAAAAACGTTAAACAACAGGATAATCAAGGTATGCATGAACGAGCGAACACACAATAAATGGTGTGGACAGCAAAGTAGGTGGATCATCAAAGGAAAGGAAGTCAAACAAGGTTGCCCGTTATCCCCTCACCGTTTTACAGTGGTCATGGATAAGGTTCTTAGAACATTCGAGGAAGAAACCCATCTAATCAAACTAGACCAAGATCGTGAAATCTCACTCCCTCTGGTACTATAATTCGCGGATGACCTCATCTTCATTAGTTGTTACCATTAGTTAGTAAACCCCTAATAGCTAGTGTCGGCCTCCAAATAAACGAAACAAAAATACTAATTAGAGACCCCATAACTACACGGAAAGCGACATACGTGTCAATGAATGAATTAAATTTACCTACAATCATTGAAATTAAATACCTAGGCACATACATAACATCTACACTAAACAGGAGAAGCACAATTAGAAAACGATGCGAACAGGCCACTAGAAACACATATCAAAATCATCATTACTACCATTCATAGAAAACTTAAAGATGGACGGGCAAGCAGCCAGACTCATGTATAGAATAGTAATCGTACCCTGTATGATATACAGTTTGAAAGTATCGACAATCACCAAAGCTAACAGACCAAGACGAGAAGATATGAGAAAGTTATCATGAGAGACTTGATTAACCACGCTAGGAATAAACCAAGCTAAGGAAATTACACGAAATTTTAGACGGAAAAAACAGTAACCAAACTCATCAAGAACCACAGGTGTGCTATCTCGAAGACGTTCACAGACGCGGCAAACCTCACCTGTTACATGCAGCAATACAGTACAAGCCCAAATTCAAGAAAATAGGCCGATTGGATTACACATGGAACGACAATCTTAAACAGGACATGGCGCACTTCGATAAGGAAATCAACTTTTGGATGGACACGGCTGAAGACCGATACAATATCAAGAAGACGGCCAGCGAGAGGTACTAGAAACCTGAAACGGACAGCGAGTCCTTTGATGAAGACACAGAAAACAGTAAAGTCTAAAACAGCACAGCAGGGAGATAGAAAAGAGCCTAGAAAGCAACGTAACTCCGTCAAAGGATTCAGACGAAGATCGACTAAGCCAACTGGCTGCGACGTCGTAAAAAGATGCCCATCCATAGATAATTAACACCCGTCTCTCCACTATTCCAATGCTTACTCTAGGATGCATATCCGGTACGGCTCTCAAATCCTTCCTTATCCTAAGGGCACGTCTTCCTTACCATTATCCGCGCCCCCCGGTCTACTCCTAGATATGCAATGGCCTTTGTAGTCCCATGAAACATGAGGCTTCATGGGCTAGTGCAAATCTTGGGGTTCATTCGATTTATCGAGTCTGGTTAAACCACGCTGGGATCGGTGCATTTCATTCATTCATTCATTCATAATTTTATTTTGTGTTTCACGAACTGGTCCAAATAAAGTTTATTCTTTCTTTTTTTCTATATCCAATTCGAATCAGAGTCAAATCACAATCGAATCAGCATCGTTCGATTCACTATCGGATCGGATTCAATTGTTAAGGTTCAGTTAGGGAATGGTTTATGGTAGAAAATGTTTAAGAGTGGTAAACACAGTATTATTATTTGGTACTAGCTTTTGCCCGCGGCTTCACCCGCGTGAATGTCGGAAATTATCCTACGGAAACGTACTACCGGGATTAAAAGTATCCTATGTCCTAACCTACGTCATTGTCTAAATTTAATCCAAATACGTTCACCCGTTTTAGCGTGAAAACGTAACAAAAAAAATCATTTTCGCATTATAATATTCATTCGAGTGATAATTAAAAAAGGAAACCAGCAGTAATTTTATAAAATAACTAGCGTTTGCCCGCGGCTTCACCCGCGTGGATTTCGGAAAAAATCCCACGGGAACGTATTACCGGGATTATAGTCTTAAATCCTATGATTAATTTAGGTTATAAACTACAAATTAGTAAGTAGGTTCTTTATTTGTAGAAAGATAAATTAGTACTTTATACAGGGTGGATTTTTGAAACGGGGCAGTAAGGGTAGATACCTCAATCATTGTAGTTACAGAAAAACGGAAAAAAAATATTCAAATTACAAACTACTATTCAATTGTTTCTCATTCATTCATCTGAAAAACGTCCAGTTCTGGACATAGGCCTCCCCCAAGCACCGCCACTTCGACCGGTTCTGTGCTTCCCGTATCCAGCGGATTCCTGCGGCCTTCACAAGGACATCGGTCCACCTTGTGGGGAGCCTTCCAACGCTACACCTTCCGGTACGCAGTCGCCACTCCGGAACCTTTCGGCCCCATCGGCCATCTATTCTGCGAGCGATGTACCCTGCGCATTGCCACTAAAATTTGGCAATTCTTCGGGTTATATCGGTTACCTTGGTTCTCCTGCGGATCTCTTCATTACTGATTCGTTCACGTAGGGACTCCAACCGTAGGCCGCTCCATTGCCCTTTGGGTGACTTTTAGCCTTCTTATAAGGCCTATTTGTAAGCGACCACGTTTCAGTGCCATAGGTCAGCACAGGCAACACGCAATGGTCAAAGAGTTTTATCTTGAGACACTGCGGTATGTGGGACTAGAAGATATTGCTTAGCTTCCCGAACGCTGCCCAGCCGAGTCGGGGTCGGCGATTGACCTCTTTCTCAAATTTGGACCTGCCTAACTGGACAGTTTGTCCTAGGTAAACATACTCGTCAAAAACTACGAGACTCCGATCATGAGAGTGGGTGTTACATGGGCATTTGATATGCCCTTTGACGTCCAAAACCTTGTCGTGTTAAAAATAATGTAGTAAAGGCAAGAAATATTTTACGATTTGTTGTTTTTCATGATTTTCAATACAAATATAGTAAAATACTTGTGATATATGATAAGTGGTTCTATGATTTATAAAATTTCTAGTTTGGCTTCGATTTTTACAAGAAACCACTGAACAATACGGCATTCTTAAATGTTGCCATGATCGCTTTCGAAAGCTCACTAGTTAGCGGAGACGGCCATTTGCCTGAGACAAGAGCAACGTGATCACGACGCGCGGACACAGACACGCCCCCATGCCACTTAAATTCTCCTGTCATTTATATTTCTGTGATAGAACCTCTCCATCTCTCTCAATAGGTCAGGTTTGGCGGATACGATCCTGCCATCATCGGTCTTCAGTTTTGCAAGCAATAGACAGATCTCTTGCAAAGGTCTTGGAGCCCTTGTTCCGCTCTCTCTCGTCCTTTATGTGGTCCGTATTATAGTGGCAATTGGAGATCCGTTTATTAAGCCGGTACTTGACCGCATCTCTCCATGAGCTGTATAGTAGGATCAGAGAGCCTCTTGTTTCCATTTGTACGACGGGTCTTGAAGATTTTGAACCGTATGGACAGTTTCCACGAACTTATCGTTATAATCGTCTATGGAGCTCCCTAGGCACTCGAAACGATTCTGAATTTCAAGCTGAAAACTCTCGGGGTTTTGGACTTGGATTGGTGCTGGGCGGAGCGTAGACTTCATCAGTCAAGATCTTTCCAGCTTGATATTGAAGTCAAGCTCATTTTTTGTTGCACCTCTGCCAGGTCCGCTTTCTGTGCTAACGTTTTCTGAAGAAGGAGTTCATCATAAAGAGGCCTTCCTTATCCATCAAACTGGCCAGTAGGTGACCGCGGTGGTTCCGACGCCCAACTCCTAATTGCCCCACACGCAGCTCATCATCGTTTCGTTTGCCCAGTTTCGCGTTGAAATCCCCCATGACAACGGTGAAGGGAGTTTTAGAGCCATGGATGGCTCTTGAAATATCCTCATACATGGTCTCCACCTCATCGTCGAGGTGTGAAGCGGTCGGGGCGTAAACCTGCTCGACCTTCAGCGAATATTCTGAGTATAAGGTACGCCACCCTGGTCGACACACTCGGTCTTCACCACGTTGCTCACAAGGGACTTATGGACGATAAACTCGACACCACCTTGAGACTGTTGGTCGCCCTCTCGGAAATGCTGCAAGATCCCGGACTTGAGGATTGAGTGCTCCCCCTCTCTTCGGACTTCAGATAACCCTAATATACGCCATTGTAACTTGTTCAATTCTTCCTCGAGTTCGATGATCTTCTCGTCGGTCCGGAGTACGCGTGTTTTATGTTACCAGGTCCAGTTTTCGGTAACGCTACCGTAGCCAAGAGTAGGGGGGCTGCCGGGCACTAGGGACCATTTCTCCTTGGTGCTTGTCATTTATGCCATAGTCGCCTCGCTTGGCAGGCGGGTTAGCGCTCGCAAATATAATTCTCAAGTAAGTCCTTTAGTCACCTTGTACGATACCCATGGGAACAAATAATGTAGTGCTATTCTTTAAGTCCAGCTCCACACGGAACTTTATGAATTGTTTCTAGTTTACAATACAAAAAAAATTACAAAAAAAAAACCTCCAAAAAAAAAAACACTACAAAGTGAAAAATTACTTTAATTTACGGTGTAAAAGTCAGTGGCAAAAAACGAAAATTCTAAACCAAAGACACAAAGTTTTACACAAAAAGTTTTTATTTTTCTCTTTTTACTTGTTAACCACTACCTGCTATGGAAATGACAGTGACAGGAAGTTATCATCACATCATCGACATAAACTAAGTGGGAAAAATACGTATTATTGAAGCTTACTCAAAAACTCAGTTCCACACTCACAAAAACATGTAACTGGATTACCTCACATAATTTAGAAATTAATTATACTAAAACAAAATTAATGACTTTCCACCCTTACCAAAAAGCTCCTCTACACATAAATTTCTCCTTTAACGGCTCAAAATTGGAAACTGTAGATGAATTTACACTACTTGGACTAACAATAGATAAACATATTAACTGGAAAGCACAAATACAAAAAACCAGTTCAAAAATTTCAAAATTCTCATACGCTCTCCGCGAAATAAAAAAGACAACCAATTTACAAACTGCCCTCACCACCTATTATGCGTATGCCAATGCATGGCTTAGCTACGGCATAACTCTCTGGGGAAATAGTACAGATGCACTAACACTCTTTACCCTACAAAAGAAATTAATTAGAATCTTAGTAAACATTGATCAAACGGACAGCTGTAAAACCCTATTTTCTAAAACACAATATTCTAACCCTTCCCAGTATATATATTCTAGAAATATGTAAATTTGTCCGTAAGCATCAAGAGTTCTACACAAAACGCGAGGACATCCAATCACAGTACACACTTAGACACCGATCTAGGCTAAACATACCAACATCCAAGCTAAAAATGCATTCTACAAGCCCCTACGTAATGTCTATTAAAGTATACAACAAACTACCTGTTATAATAAAGAAAGAAGAAAAGTTAAATATATTTATAAATAAACTTAAAAAACTACTGATAAACAAATGCTACTACTCCTTAGATGAATATTTAAATGATAAACATAAATAATAAACAATAAAATGATAATCACGGAGTTTATACGTATCGTTTAAAATATATCAATGATACGGTAATATAATTCATGCATAATTTTTAATAGTAATCATTAATCAATATTATAATAAAAATAAAATAGCAATAATAATAAATTAAACAGTATAGTAAATTAAGTAGTATAACAGAGCTTCCTCTCTCCTACCCTTTTGCTGTGCCCTACAGGGTCCATAATGATCAAAATTATACAGTTACCACCTAAGTACACATTATGGCTAAAGCAATAAAGATATTGAGTATTGAGTATTGAGTATTGAGTAACTATTCAAGCAAAGTTAATAAAATTTATATAGGACCAATTTGGGAGCATACCCTTTCATACAAAAAAAGAATTTTCAAAATCGGTCCACAATTGACGGAGAAATCGGAGGAGATACATAAAAAAAAACATACATATATTTTTTTTTTCTAAAATGAAATTATTGCCCATGTTACTCGCTGATAATGTAGCTTTCCATAGGTTTTTTTTAAACCGGTTATATTATAATTTTTTCGGTTTATCCATTACACATAAACACAAAAAATCTAATCTTTACTCTTTATAATATTACTTTGCAATGTTTTTCTTATTTCGAATAAACTTGTTAGTTAAATAAACAATCGAATCCGATAGCGAATCGAACGATGGTGAATAGCTCTGCAGAGTTCGATCCAAACTAGGAAATGTTCTAAATTCGGCATTGTGCGCAACCCTGCATACCCGCGACTACTTAGCTGATAGACATTTTTCGTATTCTGATCGGAGCAAACGCTTTTAAGCCTACAATTTGGAGCAACTTAATAATAATAAAAAAATTATATTAACATCTCTCGAGGGTGTAGTTAGGCGGTTGGATCAAAGACCTGATTCAGAAAGCAGTGCTCCTCGATAAGGCTCGCATCGTGTGGAGGTTCTTGTCTCAGGAGCCCTTACCAGCGGTAGCCACGTTTTTTATATTTAAAAATCTTTAAAAAAAAGATCTAATAAACGTCATAAATAATAATAATACCACACCAAATTAGTAGACTATTAAGTGTTAAGTCGGAAGGACATGCGTCATTGTAACTCTTTATCTATTGTGTGTATTAGATGAGACACGTGATGGAAGTAGGTTATTGTTTTGTCCGAATCGGCACGCACAGGTGACACATTAAAAACATAAATATTATCCTCCTGACCGAACTTTGGTCACGGCGGGTCTTTATACAGACTAGACAACTACGCAGCAGATCTATGCATATTATAAATTTAACTCGCTTTTCGTGTTTGTCTGAATGCCCGCGTTGTTCTTCTAAACCACGCAACACAATCTCGAAGTTTTGTCAAGTCGTAAAAACCGAGCGGGCGCTAGAATTTTAATAAACGAGACATTCATTTAAAGCAGCTATACTCAACCGCAAAGCCTCTGTGGGGGCTCCGCGAAAATACTGGTCAAAATTAAATAAAATGCTACTAATATACAGTAGTGTAAGTAAATAGATAGATTGATAGAAGACAGTTGAATGTTAGGTTCGGCATCCAGTCTATTGCGGTATTTTGTTTTTATAGCTGCATAGGATGATATATGAGAATCGTGTTTAGCACAGTTTGTAACTCCTGTTCTAAGTTCAAATAGCCTTGGTGAAGTTTTACCCGTAGATAACCATGTCACTTCTGTATGAAGGATTAGTATTTTACGTTTGCTGCCATAATCTTCACACAATATTGAAATAATAGGGATTGCAGTGAACAAGATTTGACGAAATTCATTATTTTTACCGTTTCATCAAGAATTATTCTTAGATTTGGTCGCATTTGCTTATCGCGTGTCTATGCAGGATACAATGGAACTACAATTAGGCGCTTTACTGTTTATTAGGGCTCCGTCAAATATTTCGTTTTCAAAAAGGGCTCCGTCGCCAAAAAAGTTAGAGAGCCGCTGATTTAAAGGATTTTTAAAACAATATTTCCTTTGATTTATAGTGCTTTCTTTCCCTCACTCTCATAGGCCGATGGGACGGCAATCTGTCGGATTGCTTGTCCGGTGAGAGATCAGGCGCAGTACTTACAGCTTTACGTACTTCCCGGCACGGGGGTGTCCGGTAGGGGCGTTAGGATAGGGCGCGGTTCATCGTTCGACGAGGTGGGCAAGCTCTTTGAAAGAGTAATTGCAGACCGCCTTGTCGGGCAGCTGGTGCGAGTGGGGCCGGATTTGGCGGTGAGCCAGTATGGTTTCCGCAAGGGGCACTCTACGGTGGATGCCATCATGCGCGTTCGAGCCCTCACGACGGGGGATGCTGTGGCCCGGGGTGGGGTAGTCTTGGCGGTGTCTCTTGACATCGCCAATGCCTTCAATACCTACCTCTGTCGAGTGGTCGAGGCCTATTTGACGGACAGGGCCGTTATCTACCCCGGTCACCACGGAGAGTGGAACCGGCGAGAGATGTCGTGCGGTGTCCCGCAGGGATCGGTCCTGGGGCCGCATCTGTGGGACATCGGCTACGACTGGATGCTGCGCGCCTACCTCCCTAGCGGCGTCAGCGTGGTCTGCTACGCTGACGACACGCTGGTCCTGGTGCAGGGGAGGTCGCATGAGGCGGCGGCCGAACTGGCGATACGTTGGGTTGCGACAATCGTCGATAGGATCCGGCAACTGGGACTCGAAATGGCATTGCACAAGTCCGAGGCCATGTGTTTTTATGGTCCTCGGAACGCGCCACTGTCGGGTTCCCAGATCACGGCGGGAGGGGTTCACATCAGTGTCGAGTCGACGATGAAGTACCTGGGACTCGTTCTCGACAGCCGGTGGAACTTCGTGGAGCACTTCCGAAGTTTGGCTCCCAAACTGGAGAGGGCTGGGGCTGCTCTGAAGCGGCTTCTGCCCAATCTGGGGGGTCCAACCGCCTCCTGCCGGAGGCTCTACGCGGGGATCGTGCGGTCCATGGCCCTTTACGGCGCACCGGTGTGGGCGCGTTCATTGAAGGCTGCGACCGGCCCAGCGGTTGAACGCATCTCAAAGGGTCATGGCCATTAGGCTGGTCCGGGGATACCGCACGGTCTCCCGTGAGGCGGCGAGCCTCCTTGCCGGACTACCGCCATGAGATCTGGAGGCGAAAGTCCTCGCGCACATGTGGGAGTTGCGCGAGGAGGCGAAACGCCGGGGTTTAACTCCGCTGCCGCGAGAAATCACGGCACAGCGGACAGAGCTCCGGCGGGATCTCATGGCGTCATGGAGAGTGCGATTGTCGCAACCCAGCGCTGGGCACGCCGCAATTGTGGCGATAAGTCCCCTCTTTGAAGAGTGGCTTGAGAGGCGCCACGGCGTCCTCACCTTCCGCCTGACGCAGGTCCTCACCGGACCCGGCTGTTTCGGGAGGTTCCTGTTCCGCATAAGGCGGGAGGAAACGCCCGGGTGTCACCACTGTGTGGATCACCCGGAGGACACGGTGGAGCATACGGTGGAGGTCTGCCCGGCTTGGGCGGAGCACCGCCGTGTCCTCAGGGAGGCGATCGGCGGCGGCGATCTCTCGCGTCCGTTCCTGGTTCAGGCCATGGTTCGGAGCCAGAGTGCATGGGAGGCCGTCACCTCCTTCTGCGAAGCAGTTATGTTCGCGAAGGAGGCGGAGCGCGCGAGGGAGATGCGAGCTGCACGCCCTCGCGGCCCTAGTCGCCGTAGGAGACGCCCCGGGCGTCGGGAGTCGAGAGCCGACTTCCGGCCACCGTAGGCGCGGGCTTGTGGACGGTGAGCAATGGGCAGCTTGCCGTCCGATAAGGACCAGGCCCGGGTCGTCGGCGCGTTGTGTTCCACGCGCGCCTCAAAGAGATGTCAGCACCAACTGACGGGGTCGAAAGAACAATGCCTGCTGGGGTTGCGGGTTTGTCCGAAAGGGATATCGCGGCCCCGGCACACAGGCAACGGAAGGAACATGGGTGGGTTTTAGTCAGTAAAAGTCTGACACACCCTCTCGCTCTGCCCAGAGCGGGAGAAGTCATTTGATGATTTCCCACCCTCAAAAAAAAAATAATAAGGGTAGGGCGCGGTTGGGCGACCGCCCAAGGGGGTCAAGCGTGAAGGGCGCCCCTTCACGCTTGGCGCCCTGGGCCGGGTCATGTCTGGTTTCTCGTCTCGTTTATCTTAACTGCATTGAGTTTTGAGTTAACTCCTAAATACGTGATATCCTTTAGCTAAAACTCCTCCATTAATTTAAAGGCTTTAAGGGTGTTGCTCTTGATATCAAACAACTTTGATCTTTCTACATTTTTTTTTACTGGGGATATCACTTTAAATTCACTCAACGAAAGATTTGAACAGTTTAATGAGTACTCATAAAGTTGGTGTTTTTGTAAAATTTTGAACAGAGCCCAGAAAAACCAGCTATCTAATTACTTAACATATTTTCGTAAACGATTACGACTAATTTGTTTAATTTTGACAGTTCAACAACATTCATTGCGTTATTTACGTTGTTTAGTTAATTTTTTTTGGAACTTATGAAACAATGGATTAGCAATCTGTTTCAAAACGATTCAGATTCTGATTGATCGTGTATTACGCAATTAGGGTACAGACCTTAAACTCTGTGGTGATCTCCAATTAAAATTAACTACCTTATAAATGGTTGTGTTGTGTGATGAACTCTTAAGCCTGAAATCCGTTTTTGCCTGATGTAAATGATGTTTTTATTCCTGTAAATTCTCTTTTAAATATCATTAAACATCGTAACATACCTAAAAGAATCAAGTATATTCAAAGAGAGTTTGCCGACGGAAAGGCTAGAAAAGTTTTTTTTTCATGTTTTGACCTTGTGTTAGAAAAGGGGGTGCCATAGAAATATCGCTCAGCTCACCAGTAATGCTAAAACCGGCACTGGGGTGTCAAACCGCCAACTGAATTTCAACAGAAAATCTCAACCTCATTAGTTGTGATGAACTTTACGCGCTCTGTCCTCGATTGGCTCACTTTAACTTTAAATGTTAACAAAGGATAAAAACTTATAAAATAAATGCTATAAAGTTTTCCAGCATAATATATTGGGCTTGATCGTATGTAATTTTAAAAACCTTACTATTAACACTAAGGCTGAATAGCTCAAGGCATCGTTCCTGTGGAGGTATAGGCGGCAGTGACTCCACTCTCATTTCTATGCCATTGTTTTGATTGCGTATCTTCTTGTATGCTATTGTTAAACATTCCCAAATCTCCATCAGAAGTAAATCACCGACTAACCTAAAAGATACAAAAGTGTTGTTAGCTGTTGTATACTCAACCCATCAGCGTACCTATTGGGCATTATAGGTCAAGTTTAGTTATTAAATAGGGTTGTCCGAAATACATTATAGTATTATCCAAAATTCAAAAGTCATTTATTCAAACTAGGCGGAGAATCAGCACTTTTCGAACGTCCGTCATAAGAAAGTCCCCCAAAACGCCCACCCTTCACCACTTCCTAGTGCATGAGCTGGGAAGAAGAAGTGGCGCAACAAACTCCCCAGCAGCACAGCTGTCTGTTCAGTTAGAAGAACAACAAAAAAAAGATTCTATATATATTCAAAATAATTTACTTTACGCAACACAATACATTATTCCGTTATCCGTTTCTGAGAGTTCATAGTTTTAGTACCCAAATTGACAAATAACATAATTATGTTCAACTAACTTTTGCAAATTCAGTTAAATTAGATAGAGCAAAAAAAGTTAAGTGTTTAAAAATAAAAGTATTGTAATTACCACACAACATTGAGGACATGTTGGTACTTAGAAGGATAGGAACATGCACAACTTATAGTTTTCATAATAAAAAGCTACTTACTGCACATATTGATGGTGATTCACAAATGAATGGAAAACAGACATAGGTGGGTTATTGTGACCCAAAATGGGAGGGGGCTCACTGAAATTCAACTGCTCTTCCAACCACTGAGGATTCCAGCGAAGAATTTTCATCAGCGTAATTTTTTCTAATGAAAACACAGGCGCCTGTCGCAAATCAACCAATGTTGTTTTCACCGAACTAGTCTTCTTCATTTTATTGCCAGGTTCAATTTGAAATTCTAATACCTGGGGTTTTGTTTCTGAAAAACGCACCTTCTTTTTGGATTTACTAGTTTGCATTGGGCCTACTTTAGAAACTGGCTTTCCAGAATAAGTATCTTCACCATCTGGTAATGGTTTTAAACTCTTGAGAGGCACCCTTGTTTCTTTCCCAAAGGCCTTTGTGGAATTTTGTTCTGATTTATGTTCTGTTTTGCTATGATCTTTAGTTCTGTTCAGCTTAGAGTCTTTACTTTGATCCTTGTTTGATTTTTCTGGTTCTTTTCTTTTGTTTTCAAGGTCTTCAGAAACATCTTTATTTCTTGTATCTTTTGATTTTGGTGAGGTCTCTCCACTTTTCTCCCTACTTTTACGTGTGTGTTCTATTTTTTTCACTGGACTGACTACTGCTTGTGCAATATCAGTTAAAAATGCTCCACGGTTTGAAGTAGTAACCTTCACATTTGTTGATACTGGTTTGCTGCCTTCTAAATAATCTCCTTGTTGTTGTAATTCTTCCTTTTCTTTGATGGCTATTTCCTTAAGTTTTTTTTTACGCTCTTCCTTTTGAGAGCTAGAAATAGGTCGTTTTGATGACGATTTATTTTTACAATGCTTATTATATGAAGAGATTTTTGTTTTTACTGAAAAAAATCAGAAATATAAACATTTTCTAGACATAACTAGCAGCATTTATAAGTCTTTTATTGAAATATAAACTTGAAACTAGATCAATTATAATGGTTAAGCAATCTATGTTATGAAACCACAAAAAAACAGAGTGGCATGGGAGAGTGTGTGGGCATAATACAAGCAGTTTATGCCATAGTAGCCAGGAGAGTTACAGTTACCCATATACATATACTCTCTGACAGCACCTGTTCTCCAATCCTTAGGGAAAAAATAAATTACCTCGTGACTTACACTAGTATATCAAAATGCACAAGAACTTGTAACAGTTTCTAACCGCAACGCAGTCACAATGCAATAGATACACAGTGGGTCACTAGGTTACGACGCAGCTGACGAACTAGCTAGGAGAGCATCCAGCACATCAGTCTATGGACCTATCGTACTCATCCCCTTCAACCAGCTACGCAGGAAGGTGGCTAGAGTTTACCCACACATAAGTGGAGAACTGGTGGACCTCGACACTGGGCTACAGGCAGTCCAGGGAGGTTATGTCATCCTTAGAGGGTAGATTAACCAGGATTTTATTACGCCCGAACAAGGCTACAGCCTGCGCCTGGTAATGGGATGGAATGGGATCATCACAGGATCCTGCTTGCTAAATAAACTTTTCCACACAATAGGCATAACGGACAGTCCTCTGTGCAGGGCTTGCATGGACGCTGAAGACGTTGTTGTTGACATGTACTCTTTGAATGTACAGGCATCATCTAAATTAGAACAGAAACCCTCGGGACACAAACATCTGTCACAGGTGTTCAACTTCTGGAGCTGGGCTGGTTGAAATAACCAACAATGGCCACCACGGTCCACCTGAAGGGCTAAGTGTGAAAAACAAACTCTCTAACATAGAACCCCAAAAACAATAATGTAAGCTTGCCATAAAAGAAGACAAAAAGAAAATGTTCATAATTTTTGAACTTACTTTCCATAACAGCACGATTTGGTATTTTAGTCTTTGGTAAGAGAGCAACAGGGCTTATCATTTGTGCTTTTTTCAGTGGATCAGGTTCTGTTAATTGTGCCTTTTTCTGTAAATCAGGTTCTATTAATTGTGCCTTCTTCAATGAAACATGCTCTACAAACTGTGCCTTCTTTAGTGAATCATTTATAGGTGACTTTATAAGATTATCTGCTTCTTTTAATATATCTGCAATATTGTAACCATCAACTTCATCGGTTCTTGTATCATTTTCAGCTATAGGCTGCTGGAGCGAAATGATGTCCTCAAAGAATTCATCAGAATCAATATCCTCAACTGAATGTAGTTGATGTTTTTCTTTTAGTGTAGTTACTGTACTTTTATTAGGTACTTCATGAATGTCATCAGCTGGATGTTGAACAGGGAAGGATATTAAATCATCAACAAAATGTTCTTCATCATCTTCTGCATCACTCATACTAACAAAATCATCCAGCTGACTGTAGGAGTCTTCTTGAAAGGCTTCTGGTTTAGGGGTTTTTGCAATTTTCATAAAAGGTTTCCCAGGTGAACTTTGGGAAAGTCGCATTAGCCATTGCTCAGATTCACTATCACTTTCGCTATCAATTGGAATTGGTTCATCATATCCTAGATACTCTTGTTTTACATTAAAAGCCTCAAACTCTAACAAATCATTTTCAATCTTAATTTCAGTATCTCTAACCATTTGTTTTGGTTGGTCTTCACATTTTGGCTCTAGTTTTAGTTTTTTTGCATCAATTTCAAGTGGTTTGACATGAGGTTCACTATCACTGTCAGATATATTGACAATCTCATAAACATGATCTTTATTATTACTTTTGGGTTCTTCTTTTATAAGATTTTTAATGTAGTTATTGTCAATTTTTCGCTTTAGTGGCATTTTATTGCTAATTACAGGTGATTTGTTAGTTTCCTTTTTAACTGTGGATTTTTCTTCCTTCACAATGCAATCCAATTCAGCAATTTTTGATTCAATGTCATCAAGTTCATTTTCATCTTGAAATCTTATTTGACTTGTTATTGATATTCCACATTTTTCTTTGAGGAATTTGAAAACATATTTTTCACTGTCTTGTATGTCGACAAGTTGTGCTCCCATTGTCCAACCTAATCCAATGACATCTGAATCTTGTATCACATATGGGGTGTTGGGTGGTATCTTGGAGGAGCCAACATACACTCCATTAGAACTCTAGAAAAATTAAGTTATTTTTTAACAGGAATATTTGATATAATAAATAAAAAACTTCTATAAGTCATCGACTGACAAGTTAATCAACATTGTCTATAATTTATTTTTTTCTATACAGACCCATAATCATTTATGTGTGGTGATGACAACATATTAATGTGGTCACAGCAGATTTGATTGAACAGAACATAAATACTTCTTAGCTGACCAGACCTGCCCACCCTCTCTTCTTATTGTTTAAGCTATCTCTAATAACACCAGGAATCATCATACCTTTATGAAATAGTACATAATGTGTATGTAGCAGGCACTCAACTAGATTTAAGTAATCATATGCATGTTAATATGATTCTAGCGGATATGAGTAATACATATCCCATGATATTTCTATTACTATGTAAACTTATTTTCAAGGTTGTTGTTAAGAGGTTAAAGTGAGAGACACTGCAGTGTAGAGGCGCTTCTATTTAAAAGCTCTTTAATAAATTCTTAGCATAATTATCAGTAATCAACTAGATATTTTTATTAGGCTGTAAATCGAAAAACATACATAAACCTGCATAAAATAAAGGCAATATTTTTTTTGCGAAAAATTATCAGAGACGTACCTGTAAGTCTGTGATGATTGCTTTATTGCTTTGAACATGTATTACACAGTGATTTCTGGATATAACTACGCTTGAAAGCGATATAACGTTTTTTATTCCCCTGCCGACGGTTACTTTTTCGCCCTCCGATAACGTGTATTCCTCAGTCCCAAAAATTTGGCGAGTTAATTTCCATTTAGCCATTTTGTTACGATTAATAAAATAAGTAACGATAAAAGTATAACTGAAACTAATCAGGGGGACACTACATCACATTTTCTATTAAATAAATCTAATAAAGAAAACAAAGTTTTTACAATCACGAGCGAACTTGACGCGAACTGACATGACATTGACAGTTTTCACAGCAGTTTGAATTGAACTTTTTGAAGTAGACATGAGACGTTAAGCAGCGTCCCCACTACTGCGGCCCAAGTAGCCGCGCGGCTCGGCTTCGTTAGGCTTTTGTGTTTTTTTGCCACGCGTCCACACTAAAGAGCCGCGCGGCCCACCTTGCGCAGATGCCACAGAATATATAGAGATATTACCGGCAGTTTCTTTTGAGATGTACGAAGAAGAAGACGTGCTTTTAGCTTCAGCAGCATTCATAGTAATAAGCACTGCTGCGCAAATAAAAAATAAACCGCGGCGACGACGTTTTTGGGTGCGACCAAGTTTAACCAGCAGAAAAACTTACAGTGCTAGTAATTTGATACAAGATTTAATATTAGATGATATAGATCAACTAAGTCTTGAATATAGATGCAATGGAGGATTTCGAAACTTTTTTCGCATGTCAACTTCTGAATTTGAGATTTTACTTAATGCAGTTGGACCCATTATTGCCAAAAAAAAATTACGTTTCGAAAAGCAATTCCTGGCAGTGAACGCCTTGCATTAACATTGCGATTTCTTGCTTCCGGCGACTCCTATCACTCTTTAAAGTACAGTTTTAAGATATCAAAGCAAGTAATTTCAAGTATTATTCCAGAAGTCTGTTGTGCACTAATAGAAGCGCTTCAGGGTTTCATTAGGTTAAGTTGAAATGAGAAGTAATTAAATAATTAAATTAGAAGTATACCTACTTCTAATTTAGATTTTAATTATTCATAACAATCACACAGCCAGAATTATCACAGAAAATCACATTAGCCAATATAGGCGTTTCTATGGAAATAATAGTACAGTCAGCCACGAAAGGCGCACATATTTAGATTTTAATTAGGTACTCATAAAACTTCCCATCAGATAAATCACTGCTCCAATACAGTCTCAGTCAGTCATGATGCGTTCAGTAGCCCACTAATGTGTACCTACCGGTGTTTATTTTTCTCTTTATATTCGATGTGAAATTTTTCATAATTTAATCATTTGTTTTACAAATTATATAAATAAACCGACAGTCCCATAACACCCGGCGCCCCCGGTACTATTCAATAAAAAAAGGGTTTTCTCGTCCGTCCAATCCATTTTGACGCGAATAAAAGCACAACTCGATATAGTGGCGGTCACAAGCGCACTGACCGGCCGCGCGGCCCGTCACCACTACTCAGAGCCGCGCGGCTTTCTTTGAAGTAGACCAACATCCGTCGGGTCGCGCAACCCGACGGATGTTGGTCTACTTCAAAGAAGGCCTCGCTCTAGTCCACATTCATGGGGCTAGGCCGCGCAGCTCGGCCTCACGGAGCCGCGCGGCCCTAGTGGGGACGCACCTTTATGCGCACTAGGTATTTTTCTGGACTGGGTCCAGTGTTGCCGCAACTGAGTTCCCAAAAGGTACATATCCAGCGCTGAAAAGGTACATTTTGGGTTAAAAAGGTACATAAGCAATGCTTTTACTAAAATTATTCACTACTGCTTCTTTCGGTCTCTCTCTTGCAATGAATGCGAGATAGGGAGAGTCTGCCTGCTCGCCAGTAGAAGTTCTAGTTTTTGGTCTCTAGGTGTGAGAAAACTTACTTATATTATATTTAAAAAAAACCGGCC
Source organism: Agrochola lota (assembly GCA_947364205.1). Lineage (NCBI taxonomy): Eukaryota > Metazoa > Arthropoda > Insecta > Lepidoptera > Noctuidae > Agrochola > Agrochola lota. Next base: position 12,226,733 of record OX376236.1, read on the forward strand.
ATGTGCGAGTCGGACTCTCGCACCGAGGGTTCCGTACAAACCTGTAGGTATATAAGTAAAGTTTTTTTTTCCACGACCTAAGTATTTGATATGAATTTCAGCGTTCCTGAGAAAAAGAGAGTTCCTGAGACGGGCAACAAAGTGATCCTATAAGGGTTCCGTTTTTTCCTTTTGAGGTACGGAACCCTAAAAATTCCCGAGGTTTCATGATAGTTACTCATTGAATTGTTTCTCGTGGTTAATATTATGGAGAAACCGCAAAAAATACAAAACTAAATGTACCTATCAAAACTTCTCCGCTTTGCAAACAAGCGCGCACTGTGAGTAAAGTAGTGTTCTGTGCACAGACGTTCTGTGTCTGTCTTGACTTGGTGAGCGCGCCGCTCGGACCCGTCGGATACATACAATAAAAACAAGAAGTCAATATAAATAAAAAAATTGTCTATAAATGGTGAAAGTCATCCCATTTTGTAAAAAAAATCATGAGTGTTTAATAGCATTTATCGACCTAGTTTTCTGAGCCGTTTAATAAATATTTTATCAATTTGTTCCATTTTTATGTCGTTAGGTATTTTAGTGTATATTTTAATAGATGCTAGAATGTCTAGTTTCCTAAAATGCGGTCTACAACTTACGTCATTGTCAATATAAACCAATAACTTAATACATTTTTCTGTACGATAAACAAGTCATTACTATCTACACTATTTCCCCAAAAAATTATACCATGCCTATGCCATACCTATGCATATTTTTATTATGTGGTTAGGGCAGTTTTTAAATCTGTAGTTTATTCTAAGTTTTGTACTGCCGCGCTTTGTAGTAGTGCACCTAGCATTGCGCGGTAACATGAAGTTTTATTTGTCGGGTTGTACCTTTTCCGGTCACACCTCGTCATCTGTCACTCAAAACTTATGTAAAGTCTCATGTAAAGTTTTTTGCATAGGGTTTTTAATCTATAATTTTCATTGTAAATTGGTAATACAAAATAGGTAAGTACTTCTATGGTTATAGCAGCTCTATATTAATTCTCATCATCGCGTGTTCATATTTCAGAAGGTAGACGATGATTGCCGAAACTCATACTTTCATGGGAAATCTGTAGGTACTTTTCAGTGAAAGACTGTGAAAGCAATGACGGTGTCGAGCTGATCATCCAACACTGAAAGAAAATCATTCAAAAACCTTGCTATTTGGAAATCAACCCAATGATTTCCTCAAAATTGGCGTGGCAACGGGAGTGATGAAATTTAATGAAGTTTGTCCAGCATAGGCATAGTAAGTTAGGAGTTGCGTTCATCAATTTGTGGATACATTCGTGAAAGAAATCACCAGTCGCGCTCGCGCGTAGTAATAGGTACCTGCTTCGGCTACGGCTACGGGCAGCGTAGCAGGTACCCTATACTGGGTGCGCTACGCAGTCGCGTAGCGCAGCATGGCGGTGTCCACACATTGCTTTAGTAAGCGTACTCGTATTTTGTAGTTATCTATTGATAGGCATGTTTGGTACTATCTCTTATTATTATTACTTTGTATAAAACAAGGTCGTTTTTTGTTGTGCGACCGTTTAGATCTTCTTAACTACACAAAGGGATTTTATTGTGGTTTTCACCATAATTTAGAATTTTAAAGCATTTATTCCGGGAGGTTTATGTGCGTTACATTAATATGTAACGTAGATGTACTTAGCACAGAAATCTTAATTTATTACATGTCACCAATGCACATGTGCGAAGCAGGGGCGAGTCGCTAAGTCGAGAGGTGTCGTGGGACACCCGGTTGGAACTGGTAATTAAAATTTAGCTGTTTTTGCTGTTTCTGCTGGAAAATTTAGAGGTATTGCGCTTAAAATTATAGCAGAATTAGGTACTTAAAAATCCTAAAATCATAATTTCTATTTTATATATTCTATTATAATATCTTCTTTCTCTTTTTATTATTTTTACTTGTATTAGTTTCAGATTAGTTTTATTTTTGTATTTAATCATACTCTATAATCAATATTATTTATATCGCATGTCGTTCGTGTTTGTTTAACGTTTTTATATTATGTGGAAAATATTGTTGGCTACACATTTATACTCCCATTTTAGTTTTAAGTTCTATACCATAATATTGTAATGTGTAACCGTTTATTTTCCCAAATAAAATAAAAAATAAGAAAATAAAAAAAGAAACATATTATTATTAATTATTATAGTAATATTTAATCAGTACATTGAGTGTACAAAGGAAAGGGAGGAATGTTTTATTGTATACGGATAAAATGGCAGGAGGTGCACACTCAACTACTTGCACACTCAATAATGGGCCCCGGAAACTGTCGCTAGCACATGGTGACGTAGCGACAAGGGGGCAACATGTCCCGAGCTGTTTGAGGAGTGGAGAGGTATTTCAAAGCTATCAGAACAATCCCAGAGCCCGGAAGATGGTCAAGATCCCTACCAGCACTTACTGGAATAGTTCCTTCCTCCAAACACGTTTTTGCTCTTGTGAATCTTCACTCAAGCCGGCCATTAAATGCAAGAATGAGGAGGTGAAACGAGGAGTTCTGTTCCTCGTCAGTGTTCTTTCCAGTCGGTCAATAAAGGCAAGCCAGAGATGAGGCACAAGACTTCTCCCGGGAGATAGGGTCCGTGGGGTCGCTATTGCCCAACAGCTCGGCACGTGCTGCCCTGTTGGTTTTTGTATCTCTGTTGGCCTGGCTCCTCATCCTAGACCCGTACCGGTAAATTAAATTCTACCGGTACAGACCCAGGAGTTCGGAGCGCGCGCCGGAGCAAGCCCCACCACGACGATTTTTTTAACGATATTTTTGGGCTTGCTCTCATTCGTCTAGTGTGCAGTGTACAATCGAACTAAAATTTTAGAGGTGTTTAATTGATACTTTAAATACAATAATGTGAAAAAGAAAAGAAAAGTAAGAACAAAACACGAAAATAAACAATTTGGGGGAATATATGCGTCACATCCACGCAAAACGGCCAAACGGCGGCGGATGTGGAGTTGTAAGCTATCTAGGTAGGTCAATTCAATGTAACCTATAAGCAAAATAGGCTTAAAAGTAGGCATATTATATGCTACTAGTGCATATAATATGCCTACTTTTAAGCCTAATATACTAATGTCCGGTTTCATAATGTTTCTTATTCACCAAATAATTTAAAAAACCGACAAAGTGCGTGTCGGACCACGCAAAATGAAGGGTTCCGTAGTTGGGATGAATTTATTCCAAGAACAAACTAACATTGTAGTTGAAAAACATGTTCTCCCATACCATCAATGCCCTAATTACTGGCCGCGACAGCGATATACTATATTCAGCCGATAAAAAACGACAGATATGGATTTTCATACGAAAATTGCCAGCTATGTGCTGGCATGTATTTGACCAGTACAGTATTTTTGATTTATCTTGAAGAAGGTTGTCAGAATAATACTCGAATTGTTAAGCATGATTGAGAAAAAATAGTTAACTGAAAAGCAATTAAGGCCCCCATGAAGCGGTGGCAATGTAGTCAAAGGTGCAATTTGTGCAAAGGTCGATAACTTGATGGTGTCTTCTTGGACTTACTTACTTTATAGATCACTAAAGTATAATTAGAACTAAAGCCCTATTAATTTCTCTTTGTAAGAGGTTATTCTGGTACAGTTTTCACAAGTATTTCACTTATATACATTGTCGTTTCATTCTAAGCACCGCATGGCATAAAATGACTGATTACGTGCCTATGATACTGATTACCAATCATGCAGATATCGCGTAATATGCGATATGATTACATTGCACTGCATAGGAAAAGAAATGGTTATCTTGGGTTATCGGACAACGGACCGGGAACTACTTACTCGTACATGGCTCTTAAAACAGTTTTTATAGGTGTGTTATTAGCACAAAATACTGGCGGTGAAGTTTACACTCCTTTCTCTTCCTCCGTAGGTAACTGCTTACTACTGATGGCTAATTATTTTTAACGAGAAAAAATTACCCGACTTAAAAAAAAAACTTTTTTTTTTTCTGTTCAACTTTTTTATTTTTCATGTTTTAGTTGTGGTACCTATCCCACACAAATTCGAATACTACAAACTTTTTTTTTTTGAGGGTGGGAAATTATGAAATAACTTCTCCCGCTCTGGACGGAGCGGGAGGGTGTGTCAGACTTTTACTGACTAAAACCCACCTGTGTTCCTTCCGTTGCCTGTGTGCCGGGGCCGCGATATCCCTTTCGGACAAACTCGCAACCCTGGCAGGCATTGGCCCTTACGGACCCCGTCAGTTGGTGCTGACATCACTTTGAAGCGCGTGTGGAACACAATGCGCCGTTGACGCGGGCCTGGTTCTTATCGGACGGCGAGCTACCATTGCTCACCGTCCACCGTCCGCAAGCCCGCGCCTATGGCGGTGGCCGGAAGTCGGCTCGCGACTCCCGACGCCCGGGGCGTCTCCTGCGGCGACTAGGGGCGCGTTTATTGTAACAAATTTATTGCAGCTCTTACATATTTTATACGATGATGCAACATTAATGAAGTATAGCACTAATCATCTACAGAACTATAGACAGAGCTCACAACTTAAACGACGCAGAATTTACCAAGACAGAAATGACTTGATCATTGAAGCCCAAATGCAATTATTAACAGGCGAAATATCTGTGGGCCATTTTTTTGATAAAATACGATGAGCGCGTGCTGTCATGAATAGAGATGATTTCAAAGATAAAGGGGGATGGAAAACAATTCGCCTCCCAAGAAGGATTTGAACTGGTCCAAACGCTATCCCATCTGAGATATCGGGCATCCTGGAATTTACTTTCCATCCTTCTTTACAAATATGATTATTTTAAATCCATGCTGAATCCGAATCATAAATGAAAAAATAAATATTTGTTGATTTTATTAAATAAACTTATTATAAAACCTAAGTGTTTTTACCTCTAGTGTTTTTACACCCTTAAAAAAATTCACAAGTGCCTAAAATAATAATGTGGAACTAGTGATAAAAAATTCAACGTTAGTTCCATTGTTTTCAGATTCTTTTAAAATGGAACTAGTGATTTAAAAAAACAGCAATAGTCATGGAACTGTTAATGGTACTAGTGGCAACGAAGGGTCGTCAGTCATTAACAGTACTATATATACGTATTACTCATGAACAGTAGGTATGTAATAGTAGGTAGGTAATTAGGTGTAGGTAATTTACACAGATTGTGTATTTCTATTGTCACTATAACAACAAATAATAAAAATGAAATTACATTATATACAAGAATAATATATAATAACCATGCAAGAAACGATTTTTTTGTACTAAAAATCTCGTAGCTGACCTCTGAGGTCATGAATACTTAACCGGGTTTCCTGTGGCTGCCTTAAGCTACTACACTCAAAACCTCCAGCCAGAAGAAATGTATCTAGTGTTTTGTACAGTGGTACGGAACCCATCGTGTGCGAGTCCGACTGGCACTTGGCCGGTTTTTTTAATTTCAAAGTTACCTATTTATCACGATTGTTTTTAAATATTTTGTAAAAGTTATGATTTAAAAGATAGAAATTTTGATCGACTTTCGATGCTGACCGTCCCTATAGGACGGCGTTGTTAATAAATAATAAACGGCTACCGGTTTCCTCATCATCTTCAGGTACCTACTTAGAGCCGAAGTTCTTCTTACGTACATACTTTAGGAAGGTAAATTGCCGCCCTACAAAAAAATGTAAGATATAGTAGAGTATGCAAATATTACTTCACACAGCACACGTTATGTAAATGAAGCCACTATCATTATGTTTTTATGCAAGCAATCGAAAACAGTTACAGGTGGAATAAAGAAATGTTTGTTGTTGCGCTGCGCAGAGAAAGCTCTGTGCGGGCGGGGCGGGCGGCAAGCGGGCGCAGTGGGCGCAAATAGCGGCAGCGCGCGTCGCCGAGTCGGCCGAACACTCGGCTCGACGCTCGGCCAGTCCGCGCCCGACGCCCGACGCCCGCGCGCCCCCGCACGATCAGCGCCACGCGCTCCCGAACCCGCGACCTGCCGCACCGGCACCATCACTCGCGCGCGAACCCTGACACCTCTGTGAACATCCCTATCACGTCAAACCAGTCGTGCTCGCACCCCGGCGTTACTTCCCAACTACTAGTGTGTTAAACCCTTGTTGTGCAACTGTGACACCTTCACGTAATCCTGGCCTCATCAGCGCTGGTGATTCCACTCTTGGCAAGCAAGTGGCTCCAGGATCGATAGGGGACACTACGCTCCTCATTGTCTCTTACCCCTCAAGGTCACAACGGCAGGTAAACATTTCACTTTCATTCATCATTAATATTTCCAGTGATCGTAATGAATGGGAACTGTTATTCAGTAATGGATATGTAATGTTTCAAAACTGTTCAAACGCCGCTGAATGTTTGTTATTGAACAATTTCGTAGATAAGAATGTGAGCACGAATTACGGATGATACTGAAACGAAAATAATGGCATCCACAAGTCCTGTTGGCAGGTTCTGGCGACGTAGGTATATTATGAGGAATATAAAGGTGAAAATGCATCGATTGTTGTACATTGCATAGCATCTATTCCATCCGGTGACCCATTTTCGCAACTTTGACATTCGGCAACAACGGTTGGCAATAGGTAGATGGGACAATTTTATTTTCTGCTATTGTCTAAATATATTTTGAGAAAATAGGATGTGATGTGTGTTACATTGTAATGCCACGGTGTCACCAGACTGAAAAGAATGACGATCTCTGATGATGTTTTGTAAACCAGTCGGAAGTTATAGGCTGCAATTGTTATTAAGCTATTTGGCTAATACCAATCTGGTATTAAATACTAATAGTATTATTTTATGTCTTAGTTTTTTGCTTAGAGGTTTTTGTGTAAAATAGAGTGTTTAAATAAATATCTCTCAGTGCGTTACGAAGAAATATGAATTATATAAACTAATATCAATAAGAAGGTACGTTAGTTTTCATTGTGAGCTGTACAGCTTTAATTGCTAGATATTTAGATAATCCTAGGAAGTATTTTAGGTTTTCGTTAAATATTATAGTATTATGAAAAACTAAATTGGTGAAAAAAGTGGGAAAAGAGCGGTTGTATTCGCTCTTTTTCACATTTTATAAATACGTATCGCGTAAAGACTCGGTATGTAGATTTGTTGTCCGTAAGTAATTTTTCTATGTCTTGTATCTCGTTATTCGGTACTCGGAACTATTATTTATCGTCGGACGAGTAGCACGATTAGTTCGTAAGTGTTCGGTTCGATCAACAAATTCCTTTGAATAAATACCTTCGGTTTACCGAAGCTCCCATTGTTTGTATGGAGGCGGTCGCGTGCACGGACTATTATACGCTTAATAACATAATATACAACACTATAATATGGATTATTAAGTTATAGATTGCACGTATAGTTGGAAGACTTGAATTTAATTAATTTGAAAGTAACTTTCATGAAACCTCTATAAGTACCTACAAATTTGACAACAGAGCTCTCTTCGATGTTGTCTTTATGGAACTGCTATAATTTTGACAGTTCAAAAAAAGTTTAAATATCAGTTATGTAACTACAGGCCTAAAAATCTTTCCACCAATGATATTTTTTTAACGTATATTGAACTTAATCTTCGAATTATGGATCAAAGGATCAAAGAAACAATTTTGTAAATCTATGTAGAAAAATGCGCTCAGGTGGAGTATTGCCAAGAGAGATTCATATAATTTATACGTGACGCTACATTTTATGATGTTAACATCTTCTAATTATGATAGTGTCCAATATGTCACCAGATGTGAGGACTACATTGGCAGAAAAAACTATTTATGAATATAATTTGTATTAATAGACTTTATAAACGCTTTTCGTATAATTTTGTGATAAGTTAAACCAAGCTACGGTTTCGCAAGGGTAGGGAAAATAGTACTGAAGATAATTAGCATAAGAAGGAAACTGTTTGCCACGGTGCGGGCATTTTTTAACCGGTTTACAAATTGTTTGAACTGTTTGAAAGCCTGCTTCCGCATACACATAAATGAATACGTATTTAAAGGCCTTCTTTTGTTATTTTGTATTGTGTGCTCTACCGTTACTATATCTAATGGATTTACCGGCTTTCGCTGGCTCTTAGATACAATTTAAAGGAAGTGGATTAATTAAACCGCTATTGAATTAACTTTCAATACCGCAAAGTGGAAAACCAATTAAAGGTTTTACAAAAGTATATTAAAATATATATACATTATGATATAGTCACCGCGGTACTTCACCGCGATGACTATAGGTATCAAATTCAGGCCTGAGCAAATTTAAGGGCAATGGGACATGATCGGCAATCAAGCAAGACCAGTTTTAGGGGTAGGTATAGGCGCAGTTTTAAACATAGCTAATGGTCTATTACGAACAAAGAAAAGAAAGGTCACAAACTCATATCATCAGAACATTATTTATGTTGGACTTGCAAAAAGTATTCAGTTATCAAGACTGGTTATAAATAAATGTTAAACGCTAGAATCATTTACGATATCGCAGCGGTAGCTATCTGAAATTATGATGTTCTTGTGCATTTAGTAGTAATGGAAGCAACACCGGCCGTGATAAAGCAGGAATCCTATATTCCAGCCGGACGGGTAAGCACGTTCGAAAAGTAAGAGGAAATCATTAGTTCCCTTTTTCGACTCTTTTTACAAGGGATCGCATTTACATCTATAATGTATAAGAAAATGTATTTATGTAAGTTAGCACTATGAATAATAACGTTAGAATGTATTTAATTTTGGTTGCGGACAAACTGCTTAATTTCCATATTTAGGTACCGAAATATTAGGTAACATGTTTTTTCCCGTCAATATTCGCCTTTTAAACGCTGGTGGAAAAATCTTGCCTACGAATAAAAACCTCTTTAGTAAAAATATCAAAACAGGCATAACGGCTAAATACATTTGCCTACGTGAAAAAGCTTCGGGTCCCGTGACACTCGCCGTGCAACTTACATGAATACCAACGTAAACCAATATTGATCCAACGTCTTACGTCGCTGCCGGCGTGCTATCTATTATTGATTAGTTTCATTAGTAAACACTTAGCCGAGTACACTGTACGGCAGTAGATACAGCTACAATACTACCTGCCTGGAATAACTAGAATTTTACACTGCAAAGCTGAAAGTTTTGCAAGTAAAACATGTTGTTTGGTTCTGTGCTTTTGTGACCGGTATAAATGACATTCAGAGTTACATCAGCTCACTTTTCAGACACACAATGCTCGCCAAAAAAATATTCATTCACGAAGATGTTAGACTTGACGGTCGTGTGTGCTGAATGGCTCGGCTCGGCAAAAAGCTCGAAGCAAATTTACTGTCCTTTAGCTAGAATGCTCGCTACAATGCTCGCTAAAACGCTTCCGCTTATTTTTGTGTAATGTAAAATTTGCTAGAATGCTCATTACAAGTGAATGCTCAAGTCTATTAGCACCTACAGACAAGCACGGATTAAGCGAAAACTTCTTCTTTCTGCCTGCCCTTGTTCCATGTTACTTGGGGCCCGACCCCAAGTAACATGGAACAAGGGCAGGCAAAGGTTTTCTCTTATTCTCCCCTGTTTCGTTAGCCATCACTTATCATTCACGATCTTTTCATTAATTTTATCTCTCTCACAATCGATTCATCTTTTTTAGTCTCTTGAATCTTTGTTATTTCACTGAGTACCTAAGTATTATATAAACGACACAACAAGAAAAAAGTTTCGCTCCTCCATCGACTTTCTCCGCTGTCAGTAAAGTCAAGTGATTTTTTCATTCAAGTAGACCTCAGTTTCATTTGTTATTATTAGAGTGTGGTTTGAACTAAAAATAGGTATTTCGTCTTTGAAGTGAACGTAGAGATACCTACTTAACCTTTCATAAATACAACGATAAACAGACTGCTCTGCAAAGTTTCCCTACAGAGAGTTAGGGCATCTCTGCACTGAATTAATCGTGCAAGATGGAGGCGCCGTATGTGACATAATGCTTGCTTCCCGCACGGATGCGTGATATTATTGGCACCTCGGTGTTCCGCACACGGGTAGGTGCCTACTCTCATTCATTTGCAAATTATTTACTCAGAATTTTACCGTAATAGCTTTTGGTATTTCTTGGGAAAATATTTTCTGAGAATTAAATGATCAAGGAAAAATCTGTTCCGCCAAATGTTTTTATCCTATGGAACATAATATATGAAATAAGGCGTATTGTTTATTGCAGCCGTAAAATGCAAAGCCCAATAGTTTTGGCACAAGGCTCTGATGTAAATCAAACACCATATCGGTATGATCATATCTCAGAGTAGGAATCGCGACATGTTTCCTGCTGTATGGTGTGGTGGATGGTGCATGGTAGGTATGTCGCACGCAAACATACAAACTATGTTCTATAGGTACTTACTTTGTACGTACATGACAATGTGGGTTCAGGACACTTGAATATCTATTATCAATTGCTAACTACGTCAATAGACCTCTCGTAGATGGAAAGAGCGATGATCGTAGCTAACATAAACGTTTATCCATGTTATTATTCAAATATTTATTTGACAGCCTAGTCGTATTATAGGGTCCGCGTTTTTGCTAGACATTGTAAATAAGGAAAATGTCAATATGTCAAATATAAAGCGTAATTAATCTGCTTCCCCGTCGTTAAGCTTTTCCGAAGATATATATGAGTCCAAATAAAGTCAGTAACTGACAAGAACGAGGAAATATTAGAGAGAACGATGGACTTATCTTTTACGACGGAGGTTCTCACAACGTCGCTGATCCGGCTGAGGCGTTGTAATATGTATGCGTTAATACCTATTTTGTGGATGAAAGGCGACACTAATACAGCTAATACTCTGTAATCTTATAATTTCTATTAAAAAGGTAGAATTATTTTATCTATCTGTACCTACCTATATGCAAATTAATATTTCAATTAACACTTTCAACTCCACCCACTTTTCATAGAACTCATACGCCACGCTACCATACATATTGGAAGTGAACCCTCCGGGGGGGTTGCTGGCATTACGTTTGCGCTAAAGTTAACCATCGCGGACGGTCAACGACATTAGGTTTAAAACCGTGTTATAAAACACTGTAAAACGAAGTAAAATACAATTTTCAGGGGGTCTTATCGCAATACGTAGTTACCAACCTTTTAAATTTTTTGTCAATATTTGTAACAGTGAACAAAAAAAAAAAAAAGAAACGCTTGGATTTTAAACTAATTACTAATAAATATATAGTAATAAATCTTGTTAAAATACATCAGATTTTATTTTCACGGTTTATAATGCTGTATTCGCTAAGAAATACCTACATGTATAATGAGCCGTCCGCTAGTGCTCCCAGCATCCCATATGCGACTAGGTGAACCCTCCAGGAGGGCTCCCTGCACTTAACGTGTTAATATTACATATTTGGCAGGAATATAGGTGCTCTAAAGTTATGTGAAAATTCAATACATCTACCATATTTATGTATATCATGTGTAATTTCTGTTAGCCGACTGGCTAAAGTTCCCGGGGAGGCTTCGGTTGGCACATATCCAGCAAGTCAGCCATGACATAATATCTTGTTTGCCAAAAGGCTTTATTTTCGGAGTCTTTATGAAAAAGGTTCTTGTTTATTTGTGCTAGTAGGTCTCCTATGAGAGATAAAGAAAGCGCTAGTGCTAAAAGATATTATCTCTATATTCTAGACTTGTCGTCTAGTCTATGGAGCGGCGATTAACATATCGACGATTTGTTTTCTAAGTAAGTTGTTTTTTGGGCCTACGTGGAAGTGCCGCCCGGCGTGCCCGCCCTGGCTCACAATTCTCTTTTGTGTTATATCCTTCGCCGTTCTTTACAAAACGCTAATTATTCAAATGATTACTATGCTAATTCAACGAAACGCTCGCCCTTAATTGTTCAACCGATAAAATCGTGAATCGATATTTTGATATCGATTCACGATTTTGATAAGGATTTTAATAAAAACATTTTCTGCAAAACATTTTCTGCAAAACATTTTCATTATCCCCATTAAATTAATTGCTATAACTATGAAGCGAGTACGTGTCGTTAATAACTTCACAAAAATCAGCATGAAAAATATAATGAATCTTACAAACCTCAAGCTAATATTAGCCATAAATTCAATGTTTTAATAGCCACATATATTCGGCACAAAGGTTCTATTGTAACCTATTACTTGTGAGAAACCCATATCAATATACCATCCCATTAAGAATAAATAATGCGGGGGTTATATGGGCTGATCAGTGAACAGTCGTACTCAATCATAAGCTAAAGTGTCGACGACGCGACGTTGCGTGGTATTGGTATATGATGTCCTATGATTCACGTTACATTCATCATTCGTTGAAATAGTGTACGAAAATATTGCGAAATAGTCTGCCCAACAGTAGTAAAGTAATAAATACATCAGTTCACACTTCGTTGTAATACCCACCCACGGCGATGTTTATAGTTGTATGTCACGTGCTAAATCCACTACATCGTTTAACAACTACATAACACTATAGGTAATTCTCGCTCTATAGACATGTTTAGTCAACTAATTAACGTCGTGTTAAACTCCTATAGATTACTGTTTAATATGAATTACTTTTTATCTAACAATACCATGTAATAAATTCAAATAAAAAACGAATTCCCATTTTAGAAAAAAAAAATATACGTAAGCTTTTCACGATTTTTATCCTAGGTGTTAAATATCCCGATCGGTGGCGGAATCTTGTTGCGAACTGTATTGGCGGCCCTATCTGTGTGGCAGCCTGGTAAAGAGCTTAACACGTTCAGTGCTGGGAGCCCTCCCGGAGGGTTCATTTTAAATGTAGGTTTTTCTTAGCGAATACAGCATCATAAATCGTGAAAATAAAATCTGACGTATATTTGAACAAGATTTTTATGTATATGCGATAGTTGAAAAATTAAAGCATTTTTATTTTGCCGTTTCAAATATTCATAAAAAAAAATTAAGGTACTAAACTACGAATAGCGACAAGATCCTCTGAAAACACAATTTTACTTCGTTTTACTGTGTTTTATAACACGGTTTTAAACCGAATGCCGTTAACCGTCCGCGATGGTTAACTTTAGCGCAAACGTAATGCCGGCAAGCCGGAGGGTTCACTTCCAATAATGTATGGCGGCATGGCGTATGAGTTCTATGAAAAGTGGATGGAGTCGAAAGTGATTGATTCCTGACAGCCGTATAACAAATAAATTTTAAACGAATAACATTTAGTTATAAATCAGTTTGGTCAGTAATTGGCTCGCATGAAATGGCACCAAAGACGTCCGGAAGCTTTTTTAAAATTAAATATTCACTTTATAATCCATCCTTATCCATACTAGTCCATACTTAATATTATAGTTGCGAAAGTAACTCTGTCTGTCTGTCTGTCTGTGTGTTACCTTTCATGCCTTAACAGTTGAACGGATTTGGATGAAATAGGCACACATGTAGACAATGCCCGCAGTTTTAATCCCGGTAGTAGGTTCCCGTGGGATAAGTTCCAACCACCACGCGGGCGAAGCCGCGGGCAAAAGCTAGATTTTAATATTTTCTGAATTCACGTGACCAATAAACAATCTTACAAAATTAGGAAGGTGATAGTGAACTCAAACCTGCAGAACTTTTCTCACAAGTGAGAGCACTTGTTTACTGCAGCTCGTTCCGACCGTATTTCCCCGGATTTGAAGTAGCACTCAATTTAAGCGCTCTTTAAGGCTCGTGCAGACAGGCGCGACGCGACTCGAACAATACAATTTCTAAGAAAACTTCACCGTATAACATAATAACCGGTGTCGCGTCGCGCTAGTCTGAACAAAGCTTTATTCATAGTTTTAACGCCATTCATTGAAAGAATAAATACGCAACTGTCTAATTTTCGATATCTGACCTATCGTTGGACTATCCTGCTAACTTGTAGGTAAGTATTCATTCGGCTTAACTAAGGTTGTACGAATAATCATTATCAATCAATCAATCTGCCCAGCCTTTTCCCAACTATGTTGCGGTTGGCTTCCAGTCTAACCGGATGCAGCTGAAAACCAGTATTTTACATGGAGAGACTGCCTATCTGACCTCTACAACCCAGTAACTGGGTAATACAATACCCCTTGGTAAGTTTCGCTGTAAGACTTTCGGGCTTCTGACGACCCGTAACGACTGTCAAAATTCCACATAAGGTAGCCGAAAACAACGGCTTAACGTGCCTTTCGAGGCATGGAGCAGTCTCAGTATCTAAAGATGGTTACCCATTCACGGAGCAACCCCGGCAACCGTAGTTTAACCTGAGGGATCGATCCGTGCGGCTGTTATTACTTAGCCACGAGCTCGAATGATCATAACATGTGGGGTTAAATAAGATGGGCCATATGGAATAGTCTACGTGTTCCAAGGGATCCCGTCGGTTTTAGAGTTGAGGTATATCATAGGTACCGCAGCGCCGGGCCTGGCCCTTGATCAGGGTAGAGCGAGATTGTCTTTCGGCTCCTTTTGATCGACGCTTTCACTTCACGTAAATTCTACTTCAGTTTCATATTAAATAAATAATAATTCCCAAATTCTAAAATTTTCTATTATTTCGGTATCTAATGAAATTTATATTGTTTATTGTATTTTTGACGAAAATGTTATTGTTGAATCATAAAGAAATGCTTGTAACGTTGTGTTACACTTTATACCGCTATTTATCATAACATTATGAAGCCCTGATATCAGCTGTGCATAAAAGAGCTGTCACCCATGTAATTTTACAAGAAACGCTAATAGATATGTCCTAGGTTTAACGTAAATCTAGCCGCTCCAAACATTCAGATTAAAAAGTCAGTTCTACGGATTTATCTATTTATTATTTATATATTTATTAATATACATAAAAAAAGCTTGCTGCACTTACAGTAAACACCAAAGCGCACAGCAAGCCAACAACAACATTTAGGTAAACAACTTCATGCAAACATTTAACATAAATTTACTGCTATACCTAAATATATCTAGAGGCAATCTATGGATTATTCAGCGTCAACCTACGGATTTAAAAAAATCTTATTTAGCAACACTGCTTTCGCGCCTCTAAAAAAGCGCCAGCAAAATTTTATTTTTTTCCCCTTTGGCTTTTTGGTGCCCCTTGCCTTATGGCGCCTCGAGCGACCGCTCTTCCCAGGGCCGGCGCTGCATAAAGATTTTCTTAAAAGCTCTTATGATAACAAGAAGCATCCTAATAATTCCTTGCTTTTCCACAAAAATGAATCTCCCTGTATAATGAATCGGAACATAATTAAATAATGATCGTATTGAACTGTTCATACTGTTGGCAGTGTGAAAATACTAACTGGGCTGTTTAACTTGGTTTACATATTGTAGGATTGTAGGCTTTGTGTATTGACCGACGCTACTCACGCATCATTCGCTTTCTATATACTACGAGTATAATCGGAATTAGTAACGGGGGAAGGTTTTTATTGTATTCAGGCCTCATAATATTATGCTCAAACCCAGTACCTACCTACTAGTCAAATAGAAAACATAGAAACTATAACATTCAGCTATAGAAAGAAGAAAGAAAGAAAATACGTTTATTTGCGGTACACATGTCGCAAGGAAAGAACAAAACACGTCAATTAACAATTTGGGGGAAAATATGCGTCACATCCACGCATGACTATTTGGACTTCATATATGAAATCCATCAAGTCAATTTAAATAAACTAAGAACGGGAGGGAGGTTTATTTGTTTGATTTCCTTTTAGTAAGTCTGCCAGCGCATGCATGTCATTATATCTTTATTGTCCTAGATTAAACTGATATAATATTATGTATGTCAAAAGTTCAAAACTGATACATGTCCAAATTGCCCTAAATGTCAAGGTACTATGTATCTAGTCCGTAGCCAGTATATAACGTGGCCTGTGCCACATTTGGCTATTTTCCAGCCGTCTATGTAGCGGTGACGCGACCGGTCCGGCGTCGGTCCGGGCTTTAATAAGTATATATAGTAATTTTTATATAGTAATTTAATCGGTGGTTTGAGTTACTCGTACTTGTGCATTTTCTCATTTCAAACATCTATAGCTTTCTTGCTTTGCTTGCGAAATGCTTTGCGATAATACTTCTTATTTTTTTATGCATATCTAAACACAGGCTGGTTTAATTTATGAAGGGATCTTGTCATTCATGACATTAATCTATTGGAACATCACACCTGCGCCGGTTATGTATACGTATTCGTGTCTTGAATCTAGGCACAACCTAACAAAAATACTAGGCTTGCAAGAATTCACGATACCCTTTTTTTTTTCTTTTTTTTTATAGCCATTTCGGCTCTAGTCAATGAATGCAGAACAAGTTGTGTAAGAGGAGGGGAGGGGATGGGAGAAAAGGCGGGGAGGGTTTTAGGGAGCAGGTGCAGCATGTGAGGGTGATTGCTATTAGCTACCGCACGAGTGGATCCGTGGGCGAGGTTTTTACCATTTATACCTCTAAATCGAAAGAATATTGTCGAATGTTTGTAGTTTCGGAGACGACGGTGTCTATATCTCAAAATTACTTATGTTGAGTGTTTCAGCGTCTCGTCTATCCATGTAGATACACCTTCTCTGAGTTGTATCGTTTATGTAGAAAACCACTCTATTATATTAGTATATCGTTTTGTTTATTTACTTTATAATTGTTTACCTAGAGAGAAATATGAATAGGATCAAAATAATATATAGTAACAGGAATTTGAAGTACAATAGCAGTACCTATTTTCGAGAATTTGGAGGCTATAATAGCTGTAGACATATACCTATGTTATGTGTAAAAGGGTTAATACTTCCTGTACATAATACATAACTATACTATACTTAAGTGACATTGTAATATTTAGAATGTCATTGTTTCACTCTCAATAATATCTATTTGCACGTTGTTTTTTAACGTGTTACGTAAACATACTTAATGTTTGGACTGATTTGTTATGAATAGATTTCATGTGATCCATCCGCGTTCGCGTAACGATAAATAAACTTATGATTTATACGAATACACTGATTTAACTCGGTAAATTACGCTGTTGCACTAGCCAAACCATGTTCGATACATTAGAACTTTGACTTCAAATAATAGTAGATTATTTGGACGGGATCACTAAGGGGATAAAGTAGTGTCTTAAGTCACGGGCTCTATTATGAATCCCGAACGTAACGAAGGATTCTTAGGCTCCCGAGCACAGCGCGGGAGATATCAATAAATATTGTTTTCATACCGCCACAAATTATGTAGCAACAGCGATTGGGTGAGTCTACTATGCACATTATTCAATAATTTTGTACTCGACCATACAAGATAACAATTGTTTTTATTGCTGTAATTATTTTTGTTTTATATTTAATTAACAAAAAATATTATTACTTATTATTCCACTGTAATATCTCTATTAAATTGCGAAATATTATTATTTTGTTCCTCGATGGCAACTAAAACCTACGAAGTGAGGCGAGAGTGTTTCTTTGAATCCAGAGCGAAACGAAGGATCCTAAGTAGAATCCTGAGCGCAGCGAGGGATTCAAAGTACGTCACTCGAGCTTCAAATAGTGTTGCTCCCGAGGTGGATACTCTACTTTTTATCACCCTCTATAAAAAAATAAGTAAGTGCAAGGTATGAATAAAAATAGTACGTTTATTTATTTACATACAATTAGGAACAATACGACATAACATATACGTAGAATACTTTCATTCTCACTCCTTGAAGAAGATACAATTATTTTATAAAACTCACATCCAAAATCGTACCGTAAAATCCAAATTTGACTAAACAATTACGAACGAAGGTGGAATGCATTTCGCGTGTTTTTGATGATTGATCTTTTTGGTGATTGGAACTTTTGCTAACAATATTCACATTCCAAATTCAAATCACTTTTAGTCCCTAGGGATTAAAGAGCTATTTTAGTCCCTGTTTACGAAGAATAAACTAGCTATGTTTGAATATATATAATAAAACGTTTTTTTTATATTCGTCGTCATACGAATTGTTTAGTTGGAGTTCCAAATTCAAATCACATTATGAACCAGCGAGTCATAATGAAATTCAGTACAATATTATTAACCTGCTAAAGCCTAGGGCTTTAATGACTCGCTTTTGGTTAGGTTTCCATGACACATAATTTGACATTAACGAACGGGTGGTGTGAAATGTTATATTTTCACGTCAATAAACAACTTTCACCAATTAGGAATTTAAATTAGTGTTTTGAATATTTACGGTGGAGGTTTCTGAGTTTCCCTCAATGAATATCACTCTGGCAAATTGACCTCCTAAATGAGATTTCCCGAACTTGAGCTTTGTAGTTTGAATGGGTCTTAGAGCGGACGCTTTTTAAACGTTAAAATAATGAGTATAATTAGTTAATTAGTGGGGCTACTCAGTGGGAAAATCGGGCAGGTAAATTAGTGAGCTTACACCGGACAAAAGTGTATATCATGGACTTAAAGCGAATATTGATCGCGTGCCGGTCGCGAGCGGCGAGAACAAAGGGCGGGCTTGGTGCGGCCCACGCTCGCTTGCGCTCGTCACCCAGTGGCCAACGACTGGCTGCCTAGCCCAAACACGCCGCTCATCCTAGCGTTTAGTAATTGCCTTAGGTACGTCAAACATGTTAGCATCACATCATCGATTTGGAAGCTTCAACACTTCTCAATTCCAAAACTTATGAAAGAATTCTACAAATGTTTACAAATGCCAATCTAAAAATATTTGTAAACATAAAAATTCGCAATAAAATTTATGATTGCGAAGTGGGGAATCTGTTCGAAATGGAGTGTTCTAAGACAATGTGAAGCCATAAAATCGATTGCCAATAATTTACGGGTAGATCCGTAGAGATGAAACAGACGGCCAGGCGTTGCAACAGTCAAACTGGTTCATAAGGAACTCATTCGACGTTCACAAAGTGTTTGTTTGCTGCATATACATAGGCACGTCACTAATAAAGACTAGAGGGTTGATAATGAGTCTTATCATTTCCTTAGTGATGTCTGCTGACTGAATTACCTACGTACCGGCCAATAAGTAGTTAGGTGAACGCGATTAATGAATGAAAACACAGTTTCGTATGAAAACTCACTCATAAAAGGTATGACGCACATACAATATTTTTTGAAAAAATATTAACTTACCTGTAAGTAGGTACTTTAGTATGTGACGTTATAATAATTCTGTTTTTTTTTAAACTGACCAACTTTCAGGACTTATTTCCGCTGACTGCATTAAAGATCTGCGTTGTTACTGACGGCCACAGGAATTTATAATAATTATTGAAGTACGCCTCTTATAGATTATCAAATGATAATAGTATGACACGGTAATAGATAACACATTATATTTATTGCATTTCAGTACATACTGACATAATTACATATTATGTAGGTGCGCTACTTTCTAAGCACATTATCATTCCATAGACCGAATGATGTCATAGAAGTGCTACGAATGTCAATATTGTGGGGCAGACCCTTTCGACTCCATCAAATTTTCAAAGAACTTATACGCCATACCGCCATACATATTGAAAGTGAACCCTCAGGGAGGGTTGCCGGCATTACGTTTGTGCTAAAGTTAACCATCGCGGACGGTCAACGGTATTAGGTTTAAAACCGTGTTTTAAAACACCACTGTAAACCGAAGTAAAATAGTGTTTTTAGGGTGTCTTGTCACTATACGTAGTTTCCAAACTTATTTTTTTTTTTGTGTATATTTGTAACCGTGCTTAGATTTTAAACCAACGCATATACTAAATCTTGTGAAAATATACATTAGATTTTATTTTCTCTGTTTATAATGCTGTATTCGCTATGAAAATCCTACATTGAAAATGGGCACTCCGCGAGGGCTCCCAGCATCCCATATGCGACTAGGTGAAAACTCCAGGAGGGCTCCCGGCACTGAACGTGTTATATCGTAAAAAGGGTCATTTACATATAAATTCAGTCTTAATACCTACACTTACATTAAATATAAAATTATAACTTACAATTAAAAAAAAAAAACAACACTGCATCCTCACGCAGCACCGAATACACAGAATATTATCTGACAGAGTTCGTAGCATGCGCCATAACCCAGCCACATTACGACCCCATCAGGATGCCACTCACACCGAACAGTCACATGAAGCTGTCAACGCCACCCTCGCATGCGTACCCACTTGTTTATCATAAACCGTGTTTGTTTGTTAAGGACCGTCATTTTAACCGTTACCATTAATCCTGTTACGGTTAACCGTAACGATTAATTCTGCTACGATTAATCGTTTTATGTGACTAATATTCAGGTACGTGGAACAGTAATTTACACGAACGTAACGTTTTACTGCAAGTATTAAAGTTGAGTCGATTCTCAACGGTTCCCTCTGGAAGGACTATAACTGGTGTGCAACTTATTAAGTGCTTTTCCAGATCTGTAAAGTTCTTATTGCCTTGTTCTCCTTAAAAACTTGTTTATGATTGAGACTGTCCCGTTGACAGAATGAATTTGAAGCGTTTTATTCATGTTTTTAACACGTTCAGTGCTGGGAGCCCTCCTGGAGGGTTCACCTAGTCGCATATAGGATGCCGGGAGGAGCCCACGTGGAGGGCTCATTTTAAATGTAGATTTTTCTTAGCGATTATAGCATTATAAACCGTGAAAATAAAATCTGATGTATGTTTTAACAAGATTTATTAGTAATTTGCGTTGGTTTTAAAATCCAAGCATTTTTATTTACTAAATTTTTTTCTTCACGTTACAAATATTCACAAAAAAAATAAAAGTTTGTAAACTACGTATACCGACAACACCAATGAAAAAACAATTTTACTTCGTTTTACAATGTTTTATAACACGGTTTTAAACCTAATGCCGTTGACCGTTCGCGATGGTAAACTTTAGCGCAAACGTAATGCCGGCAACCCTCCCGGAGGATTCACTTCCAATATGTATGGCGGCATGGCGTATGAGTTCTATGAAAAGTAGGTGGAGTCGAAAGTGTTAGTAAATAACTTTTCTTCATGTTCAAAGTTTATACTGAAAGCACTTACTGGAAAGCAGCTAGAGTTATCTTTGGGCAGAGCACGCGTCGCACACAGTGGGGGCACAGTCCTGCATACCAATTTATTGTAACACCTCTCCGTCTTATCAACGATTTTCATTCCATTTTCCTAACCTAAACCGATTTGAAGACAGGAAAGTAGGTAATGTTAACAAGGAAGATGACATTTTTATTTACAATATTTCTTGTGAGGCGATTGAAGCTTTTTGGCTAACATTACCTAAATGTAGGTAGGTACATGGTATATGTATAGATATGTGTGGCTTTAAAATATTTGGGATGAGTATATAATACTATTTTGTTCGTGTCTATTAATGAGTTCATTAAACAAGCTCTAATGCCGTTAATTGCCGATGAGCTCTGAGTGAGGGTATTCTCGTTAATATTCCACACGGGGACGATTGCCAAATAGCTGTTCATACGTAATCACCAAGAATTTTTAACAGTATTCGATTGAGGTACATTATGTTCGTTCAGTGTGACCGAATTTTAATGACATCCAAAATTATAATCCAGTCGCTAAAGAAACTATTGCTGTTTCTTCTTCATTCGTGAGAAAATCATCATTGATACATATAGTGGGAGCATTTGCATACATTTATCAATGTGTTCGATGAAAACAAGAAACAAAATCTCCGTAAATAAAGCTAACGTCATGAGAGTTATCGATTACCGACTTCAATTTGATACGAGTGGGTGAGATCATTGTTTGCAATACTCATGTGTTTTAAATAAATACGGTTTTTGGGGAACACAGAATGGTCTTTTCGTTGATGATGATGGCTTAAGGTCTGGTCTGCACAAATCCAAACAAGCGCGTTTTTATCGGTAGGTAACGACTGTAAAAGCAGAACGGAACAAAGGGCTGCCGTCTTAAGAACATAATAAATGCCTACAAAGTGTTTCTTTTATTCAAATGCTTTCAATGTAGGTATGTAAGCACGTACTATTGCGGACACTGGCGCCTGACCACTTTTCGACCTTATTACCTAAGCAATAAGGTCGAAAAGTGGTCCATAGTACATATTAGAAAACTTATCAAAAGCGCTCTATAATAGCACCAGCCCATTATTGTCCCACTGCAGGGTAAAAGCCTCTTCTCATATGGAGAAGGTATGTATGACATGGATCACCACGCTTGATCAAGACGTTTTGGCGATTTCAGACTTATATTAATTATAAAGTCCAGGTTTCCTCACGATACCGGTGTGGGCGCGTTCATTGAGGCTGCGACCGGCCCGGCGGTTGAACGCGTCCCAAAGGGTCATGGCCATCAGGCTGGTCCGGGGATACCGCACGGTCTCCCGTGAGGCGGCGAGCCTCCTTGCCGGACTACCGCGATGGGATCTGGAGGCGAAAGTCCTCGCGCACATGTGGGAGTTGCGCGAGGAGGCGAAACGCCGGGGTGTAACTCCGCTGCCGCGAGAAATCACGGCACAGCGGACAGAGCTCCGGCGGGATCTCATGGCGGCATGGAGTGTACGATTGTCGCAACCCAGCGCTGAGCACGCCACAATTGCGGCGATAAGTCCCCTCTTTGAGGAGTGGCTTCAGAGGCGCCATGGCGTCCTCACCTTCCGCCTGACGCAGGTCCTCACCGGACACGGTTGTTTCGGGAGGTTCCTGTTCCGCGTAAGGCGGGAGGAAACGCCCGGGTGTCACCACTGTGTGGATCGCCCGGAGGACACGGTGGAGCATACGGTGGAGGTCTGCCCGGCTTGGGCGGGGCACCGCCGTGTCCTCACGGAGGCGATCGGCGGCGGCGATCTCTCGCGTCCGGCCCTGGTTCAGGCCATGGTTCGGAGCGAGAGTGCATGGGAGGCCGTCACCTCCTTCTGCGAAGCAGTTATGTTCGCGAAGGAGGAGGCGGAGCGCGCGAGGTAGATGCAAGCTGCACGCCCTCGCGGCCCTAGTCGCCGCAGGAGACGCCCCGGGCGTCGGGAGTCGAGAGCCGACTTCCGGCCACCATAGGCGCGGGCTTGCGGACGGTGAGCAATGGGCAGCTCGCCGTCCGATAAGGACCAGGCCCGTGTCGACGGCGCGTTGTGTTCCACGCGCGCCTCAAAGAGATGTCAGCACCAACCGACGGGGTCGAAAGACCAATGCCTGCTGGGGTTGCGGGTTTGTCCGAAAGGGATAACGCGGCCCCGGCACACAGGCAACGGAAGGAACACGGGTGGGTTTTAGTCAGTAAAAGTCTGACACACCCTCTCGCTCTGCCCAGAGCGGGAGAAGTCATTTGAAGATTTCCCATCCTGAAAAAAAAAAAAAAAAAAAAAAGGTTTCCTCACGATGTGTTCTTTACCTTCTTTTCCTTTACCGATGTCAGTAATGTCCAAGATAAACTCAGAAAGTACATATAATGATTTGAAAAAGTCACATGGGTTTGAAACTCGTGCATAAGAGACGACGCCTTAACCACTGGGCCATCACGACATTCACCACAAAAGCGCTCTAACTAGCTTTAAGAGCCCTAAAGAGTTTTTCGTCGATTGACTTGCCCTTTACTTTCCTGCATTAAGTGGGTACAACATGGAACTGGTATGATGATTGTCATCACATGAGTACAATAGTGATCATGAATGATGCCACATGATGGACGGACAAAACCATGGAATTAGTAACTATAAACAAACAACTTCTTCTAAGCGGATCTGAGGCGGACAAAATGTCCTCTAGAACTTCGGAATGATAACATTCACTTGCCCTTATCCCGATCTATTTCGAGTCGGCGCAACATGTCTTTTTCTTTCAACTTTCTATTATTTTATATGTATAGTCCACGATGAACAATTCAATAACTTCAGAATAGGCATGATGCCTGGATAAAAAAATGAAATTCTATTTAGTCCGTCAGTCAGATAATAAAAAAATATTAGACACGTATTTTTTACTTTATCATATGAATAAAAAATTACTTAGATAAAACGCATTTTAAGTTGGGGAGGGGGGGTCGCTACGTCACTAGTATGTATAAAATCTACATACACGTGACGTCATAGCACATTTTACCTCAATGTATCGCCGTAATCTTTAGATTACGTAAAAAAAATAAAAAATACGTCTCCAATATTTTTTTATCATCTCAAACACGGTTTTTTTTTTTTTTCATATATGAATTCTAGTTCCATGATAACCTTGTTTAAACACTGAACATAACTAGTTAGGTGTTGCACACAAACTGGAGCGCATTTAACGTTCCCGTTATAGTTTATTTCGATATGCATATCAGAAAATCATTTCCACCATGCATTTAGAAAATACCACATTTTCCACGCGCCGCGAGGATCGTGTGTCATCTCTTTGGAAATGCAGATTTCGAAGTAATTTCATTATTATAGTGTTTTTTTATAACCGCTTAAAGTTAAGAGACATTTAAAAGCAGACCTTATTTATTACTTAACTTTTAGAAACGTTTATAAATAACCAATAGATAAGTTTCACTATGTTCGCCGAACAACTGTTAGTATAAAATCACCTACGACGAAGCAGATGCACAGAGCGGCCATGATGGATCCCAGCTTTAGAAATTCAGTGGTGTGTCGTGATCGTGACTATACTTAATATACCTTCATTTCATTCAAATATAGAGCAGTTGATAACACAGGATTGCCTGTCTGTGAACAGCCAAGCGTTTTGTTATCAGACCATTAACAATTGATAACACAGTAATGTTAGTATCTACACATCTAATTAATCGATGGGATTATTCCGCACAAGTGTTATTTGTCCATGTTCCAATGATTGATTAATGGTTATGAACAGTAAATATTATCATTTTGCAGAAGCCAATAATGATGTTTTTATTGCTTCAACTAACCATGTTTTAGGTACATACACGAGTAACTATCTACTCGTGGACGTAAAAAATTATTGAAGTCATAAAGACGAAAGTAGCCACATTTGTATTAGAGGTGTATATATATATAGAGGATATTTATGACATAAATATCCTATCATTTAGTAAGTACGGAGGAAAAGTTTCGATGATATGAGGTGGTTTAATCCCCTTGGAGAGCGTACGTCAGCAATCTAATAAATATCCCCCAGTGAGGATTTAATAATACAACTAGGGTTGCCAGGCCCAAAAATACAAAAGCCGGACACACATTCATATTTAGCCGGTCCTTTTGCCCTGAAAGCCTAGCACTGGTTTTTAAAAGAAAAGAAAAAGCATTTGTTTGTGTATTTTATTACTGTTATTCATTTGAGACTTACTCTACTCTTAATTTTGAATCGCATTTTGTTCTAAATAAAGTAGGTAATTTGTAACTTCTACACATTAAAAGTAGTTAAATAAAACAATCGATAATCAGCCTTCTTCGTCACATTGGAAGTAATTAAAACGATCAATAATCAGGCATCTTTTGGCGGGTTGGAGTTGGCTAAAAGCCTGACAAAAGCCGGACAGGGACTTGAGTATATTTGGCCGGACACGATTGTAAAAAGCCAGGCATGTCCGGCAAAAGCCAAAGTGTTAAACGATCATGCGACACACTTGTAAGGATATTCCTGTTTACATTTTGTTTTTTTAATTATCTTTATATTTATTTGTTTGTACAGTAATTTTCTTTAATCGAAACTCAAACCTCCTTACTATTGTTAGTTCAATTATAATTGTATCATTTGATAGAATAATTCTGTTTTTTTAATTCGGTTGTTTATTTTTGTTTCTATTTTTCTTATTTTTTATTTTTATTTTTATTAACGATTACGTCTGAATGATTTCTCTTGTGTTTGTTATGGAGTTGGATACTTTTATATTTTTTACCTTACCACAGTCAGTATTTGGATTATTGTTGTTTTAATTTCTTCATATATGGTCAATGTATTTAATTTATTTTATTTTAGTCTAATTTATAATGTAATTTTAATATTAATTATCATTCAATCTGTATCTTGTTTACTCGTTTATGATCTAATTTGTTAATTTAATTTTCACACTTTTTTTAATCTGGCATAATTTTGTAATTAATGGTCTTATTACTGTTTTCTGTGCTAGCGGTGTTAACCTATAATTAATTGTTGCACCCGCAACTGTATCCTATTATAAATAATATACTGCTGATATACTGGTGTAAACAGTTGTTGGTTAACCTTAATAAAAAATAATAAAAAAAAAGCCGGACACCTGGCAACCTTTAATACGACGTGCTGATGATAAGTCAGAGGTAAACAGGCAACTCAAGGGTAGACAAGGCAACAGGGAACTCACAAAGGGACAGAACATCCACTTAATTGGTTTTATTAAACGAAGGCCTCGCTCTACAAGCCAAGGTAGTATTTCTTAGCACCTATAGTTGTTAAGGTAAGATATTTGTTATTCGCTGGCGCCAGCCCCCGAGTCCGTGACCTATTTCAAAAAGCCTTCGGTGATGTTTCACTTCAGATACGAGTCGAGCAAAACAATTTATTACCCTCTTCCGCTACCGCTCGAGTTCGCCATCGCTAAACGATGATCTTTCACGTTTACTCATGCAAAGTACCAATTGGTGGAACGCATTCCCGACGCCTATCTCACGTCATCTCTAAATAATCTTATATGTTTATCTATATTTTTAGGAAATTGGTGTACCTAGGTATTACCAATGTTATCTCAAAGTTGCAAAGTGAATTTAAATGTTCACATTTTCTATTCTCATTATACTGAAATGTCATCACGGTGTTGACATTTTGCGCTTGCCGCGTAAGGCGCGGCCGGTTGCCGACATCTCGTCAATTTCAAGCTGTTCTAGTATTTTATACGCAGTTACTATAAAAACAAATAAAAATTTAATACACACAGTAAGCTTAAAAAGTTTTACGAGTGTAAACATCGTAGGTATTTAAATAATATGAAACGTCAAGAGAGCTTCTGAAAGAAGATTTATGAATTTAGTTTTATTCGCTGAATCTGTTAGGTACCTACGTACGTACAGTATATGTGGAGTAGATAGGTACATTATTTTTGATAGTTATGCTATGAGTGATTGTGGAGTCGGCTGCGCCTGTTCACCCAGTTGGCAGGCCAGGCTGGCAGGTCACCAGTTTGCTGCGCTGGGCGCCCGGGGTGGGTTCAGTTTGCTGACGGTGTATTTCTGTGGGACACGTCACCGCTTAACTCTGCGAGTTCGCTGCGGCACGCGTTGCATTACGGCCTCACATTTGGGCGCTGCGCTGATGCGTTCGTTGCGTCATAGGCTCTCAGAGCACTAATTAGAGTCATGACTCGCATAGTAAGTAGGTGACGTAGCTGTATTAACTAGTTCAAATTATCCGCATGGCTATGTATAGCAGGCTCATTTGATCTTTGTTATGCAACTTGCACAGTGTTCTATTGGATATTTGACTATGTGATAAAAAAGGGGTACCATAGTATTGCCTGATGTTATTTATATGTTGGGCAACAATTTTTAAGCAAAATAATCTCTAATGTGTTACGTGACCAAATGCAGATTTAAAAAAAACCGGCCAAGTGCATGTCGGACCACGCACAATGAAGGTTTCCGTAGTTGGGATGAATTTATCCCAAGAACAAACTTAGCACTGTAGTTGATAAACATGTTCTCCCATACGGAATGTATGGGAGAAAATGTTTTTCAAACTGCAAATTTAAGTTGGTCGATTATTACTCGTTAACCTGTAAAGCCTACTTAGCTCTGATAGTATTCCTTTTGGGTTTAAAGATTCTTTATTTATTCAAAAGAACATACATTGTTCACTTAGCGAATAAATACATAACTAAGGTAAGTGTAGTCCAGTAGTTTTGTTTTTTTTTTTTTTAAGAAGGTAGGTACGATGTCGCATTTTGTGTGCAAGACTAGCTTAATAGTTTTGTGTTGTTAGTGACGTACTGCTTGAGTTTAGCTTTAAATATGTTATGAGAGGATGTGCTCCTTATATCTGCCGGTAAATTATTATAAAGTAGTACACCTTCGTATTTTATATTTCTCCTGCCATATTATTTTAACTTCGTTATATATACTACAGCTGTGAATTTTTTCATAAATCCAAGTACAACCATTTAGCTGGCAGGGGGGCGCGTGCGACACTATACTGTAACTCGAAGGGTGCGCGTTTATGGGGGACTGTCTTATGTAATTTTGACGTTTGAAAAGTACTGATTCTCAGCCTATTTTGAATAAATTACTTTTGAATTTGAATTTAACAAAAATTTGCACTTTAAGCTTAATATTTCGCAAACGGATCCCTAAATTGAAAAATGGCTTTCACACACCCACTTATATTTTTGAACGACACCCCACACCATGGGATAGACGAGAAAACCACTTTACGTGTAGGGCCTCCCCTACACGTAAAGTGGTTTTCTCGTCATTACCGACCCAACTTTTTTTTTTCTTGTTTTTATTTTACCACTTTGTCGGCGTGATAAATATGTATAGCCATGCCAAATTACAGCTTTCTAGTTCTAACAGTCTCTAAGCTAAGCCGCGGACAGACAGACAGACAGGCAGACGGACATGGCGAAACTATAAGAGTTCCTTGTTTACTACGGAACCCTAAAAAGTGGGTAAATATTAATGCTAATAGAGCAGTTGATTACTAATCTAATATGTATCGTGGGACTGATCAAAGCCGAAAAATGTATGTAGATTTATCAAATTAGCCGATGTTGAGTTGCTAGGTTCATAACAAGTACATGAGTCACTGAACCCGAATTTATACGACACAAAAGCTGTGTTGAGCCAAGTGAGGCGGCATGAATATACATGTATATGATTATATTCGATATTATGTCAGTTACGTATCGTCACGCATTACTTCGACTGTCGACGGCGAACTATTTGAAGAGATTGACGTTCTACAATGTTAATCATTAGCTGATGAAGTGATGATATAACTGCCGGGCCGTAGATTGATATATTATAAATACATCATGCTCTATAATAATCGTATGTATTATATAAATATATACGTAGATATTGATCTTTGAGTTCTTTCTTTTACTTACAAAGCATGAAAATGTGAACAAAAAGGATTAATTACTTACACTATTACCAATCAGCTTTGTGAGTCTTTTGCAGAAGATTATTTTAATCTACTAATAAGTTCGATGTGTCTACACTTAAATATGACTATAGGTGATCATACATAACTCTACGTGAGGTGTCGATAATTCGATCAGTGACTTTCTCTTTTCGAACAGTAGGTAAGGACGAAAATCGTAAAACAGAGCTGTATCGTGACACTGAAAACCGGCCGCCACTTAATTTAACTTTCAAATACCCCTTTGAGCTGCGGCTTTATGAAAGGGAATTCCTTTTTCCGGGCGCGGTCCGTCACAAATGGAAAGCCACGTTAACTCGAGCGGAAAGCGTCCTACGGCTTGCCTCGCTCGCGAGACCACAGAGAACAAAGAAAACTATGCAGCTTTTTAGAGCAGTATTTAATTGGTGGAGCATTTAAATTATAAGTACGTGCTAGATATGAACTCAGATAAATAAAGAATAAGACGATATGCGACAAGAACATATTATAGGAGCATACCGTAATCGTATTTTTGTAAACACAAGTCAACAAACAAAAGAACGAAGAACTGCTTTAATTTTGCAGATCTTTGGCAGTCTTTTGTTTTAATGGTAGCTCGGGAGGTCGTGTGACAAAGTTCTTGAATTTATATTCAACATCTACATGTTACTGTATTCCTGAGGGTACGATTTTCCTCAAGAAACTTGACCGTACTTTTCAAGCGGTAAAACATTCAGAAAAGGCGTAATTTTTTCGAGTGGACTTACTCTAATTTAGTTAATGTTCCGGCAACTATCTGAAGTTCTATGAAACGTAAAGCTGTGTGAAAGTGTAGTTTTGAAGTGTGTGACAGGCACAGTGGTAGACCTGGCTGAGTGCCAGCAGGAGCTAGTTCACTTCCGACGAGACTTCCCTAATATTTCTTTCAAAACGTACTCTAACGCCCCAGTGATTTGTGAAAATAAACTCAAGCTTTATTGAACTTTGGCTCAAATAAGAATTAAATTCCCATCACCTATTTCTGTTTCATTGAAAAAGTGAATTTATTCAATGACGGTGTCTTTTTGTCCGCACTATTTTGTAGGCAATGTTTTGTTCGTCGTTGTACGGTTTAATTTTATGCCACTTCAATTTCCTGCTATAATTAAATTTGTGGCATTATTACGTCGTTATATTAATTGAATACGCACGTTTTTGGAAACTTTGCTATTCTGTAGCAACTTTTTCTATCGCATAGCAAAGCAATCTAGATAGTCTGTGTATTAGCATTGAACAAACCAATAAGTAACTTTTTAAAAGTGAGGGTAACATGAACGAATTTTTACTTCTAAACGTCAGTATCTGCATCTTAGAATTCGGAATCATGATAACATGCCATGTGTATCGTGAAAGATTTCAAACATTCAAAAATATTTATTCATTTGGATATTTTATTCCGAACTTTTCATTTTACACCGCGGGAATATAAATAGTGATTCATTCGCGATAAAATTATATTTAGATTGCAGAAACTGATGTTATACGTATTGATGTGTATTTTATGCATATATTTATTTAAGGAGTATCCGGGGAATTGAATTGAAAACATTGAACGTAATGTTGAGAAATCGTTTGCGCCTAAAATAATTTAATTGTTTAGGGAAAGGATACGTTGAAAGATATTTATATGAAGGACCGAGCGTTCTATATCGTCTGTTATATGATACCGGTTCTATCGTAAGCCTAGTTTCAGATCGGTACCGCTTTAAAGGTCTTGGCTCGGTTTGGGCGGGGGCAGACAAAGTGTAATTGGGGCTTTCTCATAGACAGTATTCGGTTATAGCCCGGGTTTGGAGCCACCTGATAAATGGCGATGGACCCAGTTTCTATCACACTGAACTTAACAAGGTCATTGGCAAACAGTGGGCGACTGAAACTACTATCCTTCAGACAGAAAGTGTATCGATGTAAATCGTTATTTAGATATTAGTATGTAGAAATTTTTGTACTTATTACAGATAGATTAGTTCCATCCTCATTTGTCGACTATGTATCCGGTTCAGTCACATGAAAATAAATAGTTTCATCTTTGTATAAGCTAAAAAAGCCTAGTACATAACCGACAAAAACGCCGTGGAAATTGAGAAATAATAAAGCATTTTTACGCTGACACAGCGGACGCGTAAGAGCACTAACTCATTTACCTACGTAGCATTAGGGATAATTGTAAGTATTGTTTAATACCAGTAAAGGTTTCTAATTTGAGTACGTAATCGTCGTGTCGTGGTTTCAACGATAAATATTCATTAAAGTAACATAGTAGCGATTGGATGGATGTTACACGGCTCAAGCTCCCTTGACACACAATAGACACTTCTATCCTCTACCCATGTTATACATTCACTTTGTTTAATTAGAAAATAAACCGATTATGTTTAGCAATAACCTATGGGCACTCTATGGGATTGATTAAGTAAGTTTTAGATTAAGTTAGTCTAGGATCAGTTGAATCCTTATAAGATAAAAAAGTCCGAATAAAATCGATTAATCGACTAAACATCATCGCAGATACATGCGTGTGCGCTGACACCTTTTTAAAGTCGGTCAAAAACAACGAAAGTTAAATGCATGTGTTAATAATAACACAGAGTGGAACAACACATGTTTTTATAAAAACAAAAAATGTTTCTTTGTTTGTTGTGAAATGCCAAGAATTCAGTCCACTTAACATTTTCGGTATGCCGAGTTCGTATTATAAAAATACTTACAAATGTACGTGGAGAATAGCAACACTTGGAACGGAGAACGAAATGCATTTTTGAAGTCATGTTCAATGTTTGAAAAGTCTAAATGAGTGCGTCGATTCAAAGCATTGTTGGTTTTTCTTAATGCCTACATAGTGTTGTATTGACAGGCATCAAGGCAGTCTATGCTGTCGTTGGTTCTCCTATGTTACGTCATCGTAACACTCGGTCAATGACGTTGATGCCTCACGTGTCTGAAAAAGCAGGCATGACCGGTGACTGACAACATTTGGCGTACGAGTATAATGAATGTTCCATAACTTGAGGTGCTGTAGTTCTGCTGTACAAAGGAATAGAAATTGTGGAAACTCGTGCTGTGAGTTACACCCACATCGTCTGTATTGCTCAGTAATTTCTTGTTGACTTATCAAACATTTATCGTTGGGCAGTGAAAGCATAGTGGTGTGACCGTCAGACTGCCAAGGCATAGGTCTCGAGTTCAAACCCAAGGCACGCACCTCTGACTTTTCGGATTCATGTGTGTATTGTATAATTATCACTTCCTTAAAAAAACGGTAAAGGAAAATATCGTCGAAAAATATATCTCAGGCATTTTTGTTTCGGCATGCCTGAGAGATATTTATCGACAGCATATGAAGCCAAGTCAGGGGCCCATGGGCGGAATTAAAACTCTGACATCACCACCAGGTTAGTCACTAAACACACAAAAAGAAGAAAGATCGATTCCCTATTAAGAGTAAGTCAAGAAAATATGTAACCCATAATACTAAGTTATGGGTCCCGTAATATTTTCCCGCTTCACGTAGTTTATATTGCGAGAAAAAGTCTAAAATTTACTTCCAGGGCCAGTCACCATATCATATATTTAAAGCTCATATACAGTTAAGTACATAGGCGTACTTAACGCCACAAGGTATACTCTACCAGTCCACCTTATATCTTGGGTAGGTACATCTATAACATTATACGGGGTGTCAGGGACATCGACGCGAAGCCAGTTACCATGGATTCAGTACATGATTCTGAACCCCCCTGCGTTGAAATTTTTAGTCGGTTATTTAAAAAAAAACAGCTTCTCCATTCATATTGACCGCGTAGGTATTGCACTTTTCTATGAAACAGCAGATTTTTTTTTAATAACCGACGAAAAGTTTTCAACGCAGGGGGGTAAAGAATCATGTACTGAATCCATGGTAGCCGGCTTCGCGTCGATGTCCCTGCCAACCTGTATATCTACGTTTATGATCCCTGCTATATGTAGCAGGGTGCGGCCACCCGCGTGAAGCTAAGTACAGTATTCATTCATCATGTGGCTAGACCACTAACTAATGACGCCAGGTACAAACTTTACGGCACCAATCGAAACTGCATGAGCAACGCAATTAAGGCGCCGCCCTATTCACAGTTCCGGCCTCATGTTTACATTAACTATTTCCTTTAGAAGCCGCCGCGGACGTTGGAAAATGGCTGAATGAAAAGAAAAACAGAAACAATTGTGCCAGTTGCCGTTTTTTTTTTCTAAAGTTTTGTGTACATCTCGTCGTCTTCCATCTTTGTGCCAAATCCCATAAAACTATCCAATATTTTGAAAGCTAGAGGTGCGTTTGTATGAGACTAATTAACACATTCATAATTTATTATTGTATCTAATTTCTGAAGCCCAAATTGATAGCAAAGGTTCATTCGTTTGACTAACGACCTATTCGAAGCCCATCAAACACCATGACACTTAATTAACGATTGATTGGCTGAAGCGTGGCCTCATTTAGGTTAAATTCCGTACCATGAGCAGCATGGTAATTTTTCCCTATCCCATCAAGTTAATGACATCCAGTTAATATGGAGATGTCCATAAATCGTTGAAATGAATGATCCAGAAAGATATTGTTTTAATCATCGAGCTTTGGTGAAGCCTTGGTGATCGCGGTCTTATCTAAATAAATTTTCATTTGGATACTGCCAACCTATCCCCATATATTATTATTATCCCCTTAATCGCTTCGACCGGAAGAAATGGGATGGTTCTTTTCAACGCTGACATGTATGGGAACGATTAACGACGACATTCTTTAAGTGCAAATGGCTTTTACTGTGTTCGTTTCTGTATTAATACTAGAACTATAGCTAAGTTTTCCTACTATCTAATAGTCTGTGGTTATTTTTTTAATAAATAGTCTTTACAGTCGTAATGTAAAAGACATTGAGTTGAAAACATTTTATTTCACTGAAATAATTAAAACATTGAAAGATTTTTTTTGTCCTAAGCACGTACACTATAAATAACGCATGAAGATAAAATCAAGTCGATATTTGACACACTGTCCCGTCAAGTGTCATGTAGCATCACTCTTACTTACGCCAGCGGACCCGCCTGTAAAAAAGGATGTGACGGCGATTCAGATCCGGATCCCTAATATTATTGGACGCACATCTGTCCCCATTATTTACATAACTTCCAATCTTGTCTCATGTTATAATTAGAAGACATTCACACTGACTATCGTAAACCCTGATATAAATATTTACGACTGTCAAGGTCGGCTCTATTAGCGTCGGATTAACAGTGAGACGGTTAATTTTGTAGAGAACGGAACAGGGAACCAGTCGGTTCATATTCCAAGAAAATGTGCTCCGCGTCGCACTCGCGGTGGGCTGCCGATGTTGTGTTTACAATGTCGGAGTGATCGAGTTTCTTTGATGTTAAAGGGGCGAATAGCGCGCTTTATAATACAGGATGCATTATAATTAAACTATACTGCAGATGCTTATATCATGCATTTAGGATCGTTGATCTTAGTAAATCATGATAAACTTAAACCGAATTTAACCTGGCCTTCATATTTGATCTAACGAGTTAGTATTAGTTTCAAGATTCATTTTGTTGATGTTCGCCGCGACAAGGTTGGGTCCGACGACCTTTCGTTTTCTGACGTCAAGATTCCCAAAGTTTTATTTCTTTAAGCAGTAGTTTAGTTTTTATTTTATGTACACATTATAAATCATCGAAATGTATTCGAATATCCGTATATTAAAATATCAACATCATTTGCACATAAATTATTCTGGAGCAACGTCAGTGACAGTGAATCAATAGACACTGAAACCAAACTTTGGTTCGCGAAAAGTGTAAAAAACAGTTAAATGGAAATGTACAAGAACATTTGCTTTTACGTTGGCTTTATAGCTGTCAATTAGGGTGTAATTGTTGGCAAACATACAAAATAAACCATTATTCCGTGGATAAAAATCCTCAATTTTTTCTGGGTATTATTATTTCTGATAGTATTTCCTTCTCAATCTGCGATAAATGGTCAAGTTGCCACGTGGTTGTCGTTAAAATTCAACAAATTTTGTGAAGCTGTATTTTACATAGAGGAGTTGAGAGCTTCGGTACATTAGATGCAGATCATTCGACGTGAACGTAAGCAAACACTAGAGTGTGCGCGTGATACGTTTTGTTCGATACCTACTGACGTACACTGTCGTCGGCCGGTATCCCATACGCAATGCAAATTGTAGAACTCGATTTACATCGAATCCATTGCAGTTTTTATGTAGCTTTTAAATAGACAGTCCAATTGAAACGCCGTAATGTACTACTAAGTAGCAATACAGTAGTAACACCTTGACCATTGTGTTAGGCGGCCATTCGTCCAGGTCGGTCATTCATCAATTATGTGCTCGAACTGCTCAAAGCTTCGAACACCCGTCAATAAAAGATACGAGTCGCGCCGCATCATTTAACTGCATATAATTTATGGCTTACTTTAATCTGGCACAACGTGCAAGTATCCTCAAAAGTTCATCCTCTACGTATATAATTTACTAGTTTACTCCAGTAATACACAAGTCTGACAAACGAATAGCTATAAAGATGTTTAGAGAGAGTAGGAACGCTGGGAGTAGAACATAAATCACGTGTCTAGTACAACGTGTGGCGACTCACCTTATCTTTTGTAAACGCATTATCCTACTTGTGGAAATTGAAACTGTCCATCTACGAAGGCCTACGAAGGTCTACGAAAGCCTACGAGGCTACACACTACGGCTACGAGAAGTCGCTACGATTTTTTACATATTTTCGTAGCTCTTTCTGACTGCTTTTGTGCAAGTCAGACTTTTTGTAACCTTGAGTTGGTAACTTCTTGGTTCGCTTTTAATATCTGGTATATTAGGTATATTTTTAATATAAGTAGTTTTTCTCCTTCTGGGTTCGGTATAAACTTAAAATTTTCGGAAGTCTGTCTGGACAAAACAAGATGTAATGGAAAATGGTCACTGTCTGGTTGTCTGTTTACTGTACAATGGCTGTGGGTGTCATTTTAGCTAAGGTAGCACGGCCAGGTGTTCGGAGGGTTAATGACCTTCACCCTGTAGTACCTCGCTCACTACCAGCGATTGTCTGCACAATATTTAGATGGTGGTTGAATTGTCTCGTTCACTTAAATTTACAAACACCATTTATACGACGCTTGTGTATAATTTAAACAGCAAACTGTTACGTAACTCGATTTCTGAAGTTAAGACGTTCATTAACTGGATTTTGATCGGGAATTCTATAGATATTTAGTGCTTCGGAAAATCAGAGGTGATGAAATTTAAAGTAGGTGTTTGAATTCGAGGATTGGCTATTTATCGATGTAATGGATAAACACCTATTTTAAATTTCATTACCTAGTGAATGCAATTGGCAATTACGTTTTGTGTCTAATAAATTAAATCGAGAGCATAGCGGTGGTTTTAGTTTGTTGGTGTTTGCAACTTACAATTAATATTGCAACCATCGTGTGTCGTGAGACAATGAACACGCACTATATCGGCTGCTTGCCAATATGCCGTAAATTGGTAGGATGGCTCGTAAACTTGGCCATTATTGACAGCCATTAAATTGGAGTCTTTATGAGTCGCGCGGTGACGGCAGCCCATGGCCCGTGTCGCGACAGGGATTACAAATTAAGTATTTTTCAATGTTGCCCTCTAGATGTGCTCTTGAAACAAGCGATTTATGTATATACAAAGTGCATTAGTGGACTAAGTCGTGATGGCCCAGTGGTTAAGGCGTCGCCTCTCATGCACGAGGTTGTGGGTTCAAATCCGGGCAAGTACCAATGTGACTTTTTCAATTCATATGTACTTTCTGAGTTTATCTTGGACATTACTGACATCGGTAAAGGAAAACATCGTGAGGAAACCTGGGCTTATAGTTAATATAAGTCTGAAATCGCCAACCTGCCTTGAGCAAGCGTGGTGATCAATGCTCGTTCCTTCTCTGTATGAGAAGAGGCCTTTGCCCTGCAGTGGGACAGTAACAAGCTGGTATTATTAGTGGGACATGCACTAGTAGTAGATCTCTTCCTACTGGAGGGCCTCTTTCAGAGAAGGAACGAGCATGGATCAATCTTCACCTTGTTTCTCACTGCTTGTTGGCTATTTCGGATTATTAGTTTAGTCTACGCTTGCCCAAGATGTTTGCTACACCTATTTGCAACCAGGGATGTCGAAGATTAACTCAAAATGTACAATGCAAACGAAAGAGTCTCATGTTTGGTACTTGTCAGGTTCGCATGCTTGGAAAGCAGTTTATGACATTTACGATATTTGCCAGTGATCCACCAAAGCAGCTAAGAGTTTTCCACGCAGGCTTTTCCTTGGTCACAAGTAAGTACATACAATTCCTTAATCGATCTGAGAGATGTCAATCTATAATAATAATAACGCATGCAAAAAAAGGTACACGAACAGTATAATTTTGGAATCGCACGAACATTTAACGCGGTATAAATTGGCGGAAGCTTTTTACGGAGTGCTATTTTTTTACTGATTATCTTGAATTAAATATTTTCTGAAGGTTCAAGATATGAATCTATAGCAAACCAAGCCCTCTTACCCACGAAGGTACCATTTTTGTTTACCTTCGATTTTCCTGCTGACGTAATGAAAAATTTGTTATTTTCCTTATCTTGATTTGGAAATGGTACAAGTGGATGAAAAATGAACGATAATTATGATTGATGTACAATATTCTTTGATAATATACTTTACGTAAGTACACTCGTGTATTACGGACTCCCCAATTATAATAATATTTATTTAGTACTAGGTCAGTGTTTGTGGACGACCCCGCCAAACCGTCTGGAGACACACACCGGCGTAATATACAAGAAACAAACGAATGCACTCAGTGGTAGTACATCACTACGTATGTTTGTTGCTGTTTTCAAACGGTTCGCGTAGGGGAAACAAATGTATCCAAAACATACACAACTGCTATAGGTTGCGTTGCGTCGGAATCGAATTGCTTATTTAAACATGTCCAAGTGGTCGTGCCCAAAATATAACAAGGAATTCTTTACCAGCTAAAGTGTGGATCCATCAGCATGTCTACCAAATACATTTAATTTTAGTATGTTTTGCTACAAATAAATTCAATTACGGTCATACAATTGTTTACGACCGGACGGTGTAAAATCTATTTTATAGTGTTATAAATACAGTTGTAATTTATTGGAAAATCATATTCGACAACCACGAAATGTTTATAACTAAATTATTAACATTGTGAACATAATGTTGTGTGCTTAAAAATAGAATAACATGCTTCTGGTTAATAAAGGTAGTAAAGAATTTAAAAGCCGATCCGATTATGAGATTGAGTCGTTAGACAGCACTGTAGTTCGTATTAACGCATTCCTCAGAGATAAAAGTCTGAACGAGTTACAGTTTGTGTTCATTTCTTTGAAATATAGCACAAAGCGGTCCCTCGCTCGGCATTATTTTTATGTTACGGCTTTCCGCCTTCATCGTATAACGTATATATCTATACAGCTAGAGCATAAATAATGATAGGCTACTCGGCAATCGCTTAAGGGTCATGTACTGGTAATATTGGTCCGTGTTAGACATGCTTTAGTGTCCATTGATGGATTAATAATAACCATGTTTACAAATAAATTGCCATGCGTTAAAGAACGAACAATTCGGCGAGCCTTTGCGTGGATATACACAAAGATTAAGAATGTGAATGCGAGAGAGTGGATTCCCCAGTATCATCGCCTGCGCAATTGCACGGAAATCTCCCAGTAGGTATAACACGAAAAGAGAAATTATGATATAAATACAAACAGAATATTTATTGAGTAATGTTGAGCTATAAGCAATCTTTCATTATTATTTAGAAAATTCATGTTTAGAAAAGGACGCTAGGTATACCAACGATTTTCGTAGTTGTGTTTTGAAGTTTTCTAATGTTTAGAACAGATTTTCCTAAGAGTGTTTTGGCTAGGTTATTTCAACCAGAGGCAGATGAATAACGTTATTTTGCACAGAGCACCTTGCTTCTGACCTCCGCAACCAAATCAATGCAAGAAATCAGTATATAAGGCTTGCATTGATGTATCGACACGTATTAGAATGCGTTTATCCACAATATTTACATTAAAAGCGTTCATTTGCACTCGGATTCGCACTCATTAATAAACATTTAGGTAATCAGAATAAAAATGTTCTAAAGCTGTTGGCTGGCTGCTCGCAGAAAACGTGAAAGCAATTTTACAGAGAGACGGAATTGTTTAATGAATCGTAACGCACTTTTAATTTGAATCGTAACCGACAATGCTTAAAGGGTTTGATAATGATTAATTTGTAAAACCGGGTATTAAAGCTTCTTCAGTTTACGGTTACTTGAAATGAGATGTTAGAATAACCACCAAATAGTTCTGTCACCGTCAAAACTCTTTGACGGTGACAGAACTATTTGGTGGTTATTCTAACATTTTTCGTGTACCCTGAGTGAAGGTGCTTTCACGGATAACGAGCGTGGTATTATTAAACACACTGTGACATTAAAGTAGATGTGTATTGTTTACGTGGAAAGTTTGCGAGTTCACTACTGATGTACTCGCGAGCTTGTCGATCGATGTGTAGATGTGCCAGATGAGTCGCGGTCGCATGCTACAGCTGCTCGGCAAAAATATCTCCACTCGGCATATATTCGTAATAGCTCACTACGTATGTATAGCACTGTACGCGTTCCTAATGCCGATAGTCGGACAAATAGATAGGTCAATGTCTCGAACCGGATCGACCGCATTCCGCTCACCCTTGCCGTTATCTATGACAAAGCTAAACGTTTAATCTCATGGTTTTAATCATGGAAAGTTTTAAAATGATCTGCGAAGCAAAAGAACATCTATACGGAAGATTAATATCGGATGATATAATACATAAAACATCGGCGCCGCGTTCAACGTGACTCGCTGCTTTTTATAAGTGAGCATTACTTGTCTGGAAGTTGTCAGTGGGATTGGAGTTCGAATAGGAATCGGAATATCGGCATGCTCCGCGAATGACGGTATAGTTAATATTAAACTGCCGCGTATGATATGCGGTAGCCCTGTATCAAGGCGAGGACGAAAATACTCGTCTTGACCTACGTCGCCGGCGCCACACGTATCCATGTTATTTGGGGACCAACATGTTGTAACGGACGGTGTCGATGGACTTTAACATAGCTTGGCTAATTAGTCGTACGCGTGTAAGACATATTTATGATTAGCAATGAATTACCCGATTATAGATCTACTGGCAGTTCTTAAAGTCACATCTGTAACCTACATGTATAGTATACACTTTACATTAGATCATCGCTAGAACAGCCTAATAAAACTTCTTAACCTAATTGCACTGCGGTTCAAAATTAGCCTTTTCAAACGTGAATCAACAGTTTGTTTCTGAGCTATATAATAAGTAGGCATCAAATTGCCTCATTAGCGTGTGATCAAAGACAGTAACCTGTTGAGGCTAACGATGCCGACGGTCTGGCCCGGCTGCCCATGTATAATCGACTATTTGTCTGTTTCTTTTGTGACCGTTCTGTTGGACTGTAAAAAGTTCCCCTTCTCGGAGTTCGAGCACACAACGTGGCTTCAAGCAATCGTAAATTCTACCCCCGGGACGGTCACGATCTCCGCCTGGATCGTTATAAGGGTTGACATTTTGTACACAGTACTTATTTTTACAAAATTAATGTACCTACACAGCCGCAGTATTTTATGAATGTTCACAACAACAACATTATAAAAGCAGATACACGGACATTTAAGTGGCACTGGCGGAACAAAGAATCATAAAATAAGCTAAGTATTGTTTACGACAGAACTCGCAGAAGACTCGGTCGGTCAAGCTTAGTCACACAGTTGAAGATCCTCTAATGATGTTATGATTGTTTTCGTTGTCATCCCGCGTAGTAAACTTTCTGGAGCGTGGTGGGCTGAGGAGCGGGAGACAAACGGGAAGAACATCGTGCGTCGTGCCAAAAACACTGGTCGTGCTAAATGTGGCGGGCCACGTCACGCGAGAGTCGCGCGCGAACTGTCACGCGTCGCCGCTGCGCCCGCGCCGCGCACTTCTCTCCGTTAATTTCATAATTACTTGCGTGTTTATCCTTGTCGTATGTGTGACATGTGTTTATTTAGCGCCGAAATCAAACTAAAAATGATTATTTGCCTTGAAGAACTAATGGATTCTCTGTTACTTCCTGAAGCAAAAATTTTTCATGATCGTGTTTTAAATATAATATTTAAAGTGTTAAGTATTAGCGGCACAGATATTCAGTTAATTTCTACAACACAATAAGTAGAATGCCGCAATTTGTAATACATTTTTGACGACGCGCAGTGAGCCTTATCATGAAATCTATTGGATCGTTTCTACCTCACATACATTTTTAAAATGCTTACAACGTGCGTGCGTATGTCAATAACAGGGCTACATGTGACAGCCACTGCCACTTTGCCTGCGTGACACCCCTAAATGGACTGAAAATTGTACTTCGACTTTCTATAATATCTACACACATAAAAACGTCGGTTTTACCTTAACGAGGAGTGTTAAAATAGTATTTCTAATACATTAATCCTACTTAAAAAGGGCCGAGTTAGGCAGTACATGACAAACATAATTCTTATGGAATAAGGATTATGGTAAGTTCTTTTTATTAGACTTTTTAAACTAAACTAAGTAATGTAATTTCCTTTAAGGATACACTAGTCGGTCATTCTTCCACAGAAACGTAGTATGGTGATTACTTTTCTAATTGACGGTGTATGTTCAAAACTAAAAATTACATCAATTTGTCTTGTCATTACAGCAGAATTGGAAAAAAAATATTGGTTTGGAAGTTATGAGCGTCGAAACTTCCATAGTTCAACTCTAATTTTAACTCGTCTTTGGGCGGAAATAAATAACTTATGTAGTAAGAAAATGGTAAAAACGAAACCGTACGATAGATAATTTATTCAATAGTTCATTATTTTTTTTCATAATATCGATTTTCCCAAAGGTCTGTTTATGAAATTGTACGTGCTCGTTTTCATTATAAATCATCGTCTATTTCACTAAATAAGTAAATAACAAGTAGTTAAATAAATAATTAGACTAATTAGCATGCTTATTAGTCAAGTCCACCTCC
Source organism: Agrochola lota (assembly GCA_947364205.1). Lineage (NCBI taxonomy): Eukaryota > Metazoa > Arthropoda > Insecta > Lepidoptera > Noctuidae > Agrochola > Agrochola lota. The sequence continues at coordinate 12,269,017 of OX376236.1, forward strand.
GAAAAAGTTTTTTTTGATAAGATAATAGATAGAAATATTATGATATTGGAAACTATTATAATAATTAAGAAAATATTTGTTAATAAAATAATTATTTATATTAAAATTATTAAACTTAATCAACAAGTTCGAGCTATCGACTAGTGTACCCTTAATGGAGTGTGATTAATTCTTTACCTATGACGAAGTGTGACGACCTTAAGAAAGAGGCTGGGGCTGACTGGATGCGGACGGCGGACGACAGGTGTTGTGGCGCAACTTGGGAGATGCCTATCGCAGTCCACTGCTGGACCTATGTCCTGCGATATTGATACGGACTGCGATATGCTGATTGACGACGAAAGGCCGGTTTATAAAAAACTTCGCGTCCATTCGTCCTGAACTTTAACTTTTTCGTACAAATTGTAACTGTATGTTTCCTAGCTCGAATAAGCAAAGCTCAAAGCTAGCGTCTTAATACAAACATTTCACATCCATTCAACATCCGTGTAGTTCGGATTCTGTTTGCTCTGCAAACTACAGAAAGTACGAATTAGCAGAGATCGCTCTGCTGCTGCAATGTCGTTTAAACTGTTTAAGTAGTGTTAAACAAGCATGTTTTGTCCACCAGTACTTACTACCTACGTTTTGTTTGACTTAAATAAAAGTACTTAAATAAAATTGTACTGGTTTTTGTGTTTTGTAAATTTTACCGCAATCTCCTCCATTCATAACTCATTTAAAAAGTTATGCCGCCAAATAAGTCGCTGAATTAATTGATTTCAGCATTGGATTGGTTAGCGATAATACTTAGAAACTAATATTATAAAATAGGTAGGTACAATTTTTTTGGTTTGTTTGTTTCTAAAAGGTATAATCTCTGGAAGTACTGATTACAAACATTATCCTATACTATTAAATGAGCTTCTGCTGCTGCTGCTATTTAATGTTTTTTTAAATTTATTTTTTTATTAAATGAGCAATATTTGTATGTATTATTGTAATCACGTTCTCGAAAACGGCTCTGTTTTCGATGAAAGTTGCAATTTAAAGGTCTACGGGGGCGAAAAATCGATCTAGCTAGGTCTCATATCTGGGAAAATTAGTTTTTTCATTATTTACACCTGTGCAGTGCTCGGTTGCCTAAAGTTTAGAACAAGATGGCTACCTTCGAATAATGACATGGCAGCATGCAATTTGCATGAACTATCCAATACTAGTAAATGAGCATTCTCTATTTTCGCCAGAGCAGAGCTCGGTCGCCCAGGAGTACCTGATAAAAAGCTAGACTGTTGCCGAATGCACAGGATATGTTTTATGGAATATACCGGCTGAATTTTTTTACCGTCTCGAGAATAATATGGTGTGTTGTGTAAGTGGAACAGAAGCCATACCCGGGAATATTTGCTTAGTAGCATTGACCACGATGCGTGAGCGGCTTGTGCGCCTGCGAAAGGGTACCAAAGAGGCCGACGGCAAGTGCGGCGACTACCTATCGGCCGGTAAGGAAAGCTACGAATTCATTGATAAATTCCGCGCATTTAGTAGGGTGCGTATGATTTGAATTTCGATATTGCTATCATAAAAAAATAAAAAAACCTGTGCCATAGGCTTCTACTCCGTTGACCTATTAGACCCTATTTTTTTCAAGATGGTAAAAAATATCATGCGGCATAATTAACACCCACGCGGATGGAAGTCGCGGCCAGAAGCTACTCGTAGTTATTTATAAGTACTTTATATGAATTTATGGCTTTAGTCTGAATTTGAAACCTATTCAATCGCGTTAACGTAAACTTCAGTCTGTGCTGAAACTGAAGTTCCGTCGACAATCATGGGAAACACAATAATTTCATAGTTTACGACATCGTTTTCTTCGATTTGTTATTAAAATTACTTAATTTTACTGAGGGATTGTGTTACTAATGTTATTGTTAATAACTTGTAATAGGCTTGTTTTCCTTTTGTATAGGTAGCATGACTAAAAGTTTTACTATGCTTACACTAAGTGCTATTTTAGGAGAATAATATTTTTAATACCATGTCTACGATATGATACAAGTATAGACATTTATGAAAAGATAGAATAAACCTAAAGTAGGTTTACCAATATAGGTAACTCAATCGCCATGTAAACTATTATATATTTAGATATTTTACAGTTAATATTCATCAAGTTAAATACATAAAGCTTTCCAATTACGTCATATTTAAAAAATAATATAAATATACATATATTTGTTACAAAAGGACACTTAGGCGTCGAAGTATTCGTCCGCATCGCTGTCATCCGGAAACGTGCCCAGAAGACTGGCAGCATTGCCACGTTGAATGGCAATGCTAATTCTTTGGCCAAAGAACAAGCCAGCCCTCTGGTCGCGTGAAGTGTCGACCAGTCGGCGAGAAATTTCCTTAAAAAGGACACGCGCACTCGGACCCCATGGCCCGAGCGTTTCGACCCCAAACGGTTCAAAACTGTAGTTACCCATGAGGTTACAGTATTTGCGCCGCTTGAGGGTCTCAGCAGCCGCTGCAGCGGCGCCAGCACAGCCCGCCGTGCTAGGAACATGAGATGGTGCAAGGGTGTCGACACAGGTTGCGTCCCACACCAGAGGCCTACCCACCTTCCAAGGCAACAACGTCATGCCGTCTGGTCTCTTCCCATCGTCACGTACCAAGCCGTTTGGTTCTAATACCGCTGGTACGCCGGCGGTGACAAGGGCTCGACGAATAATATCGTTGATGCTGGCGTGCCGTGCAATGCGACCTGCGCTCCTGTAACAGGACAGGCCATGGTGTCCGAGACTGTCTACAGCTTCACCGCAGAGACACCGATGCGGTGCAACACAAGGTGCGCCCAAGCGGAGACACGTAGCGAGCCGAAACGATGAGTCATCCATCATGGTGCCTATGGTGGATGACGGGAGCGCTTGAAGCCACAAACCTGACTCCCATTCTCCCACAGCTAGCAGACGGGCACGCTCAGCAGTATTAGGTGACGTGTTTACCAGGGATTTCCGTATAATACTGCAGAGCGGCACGTCCCACCGTTTCTGGGAGGACGGGTTATCAGGCAAATCCGTATTGGGACAAGCCATTTTCCAAGCGTTCAACGCATCGGTCAAACACGGTACCTCAAAATCGACCAGTGAGGAAGATAAAATGTTCCTGGTTAATTTATCGGTACTGTGGACCGAGGAGAGGAAGGCCGGTAAACTTATACTTGAAATTTTGCGGAGGTAACCGTTTTGGAAACAATAACAAATAATACTAATACAATAGACAATTCAATAATATTTTAGTAGGTAGTTGAATGAAAATAATGAATAAATTCATTGGCAATACAGCATATTATGAATATAAACGATTATTGTATGCGAGTGTAACATTCAGCGCTAGTGGAACTACTCCTAATTTGTCTATACTTATAATAATTTATTGGCTACTTACTGTATGTGAATGGCGCTGTAAAGGGCCAGATAAACAATGTGGTAATTGGCGTCATTAGTTCCTCAGCCACTCGCTGTAATTCAAATCAATTTAATGGACCAGAAAATTTATTCTATTGCCCTCGGAACTTTCGAGTGAACACACAGAATAAAATAGGCGTTATGTTGCTGTCAGTAGGTATAGCTACATTACCTACCTACGTAAACGTGGCGTGATACTGTGCGCTGTGTAACTTTAGATTGAACTGATAGTGCTGAATAATTCGGAAAGCTTTCCTTTGTATTCGCATGCTGCGCTTATCTAAATAGCCATTATCTTATCATTATTGTAATGTTAAATACAAAGCTCATATAATATTTATTGCGCAGTTATAGATACGAAATCATTTAGGTGAACCCATAAAAAAACTACTGCATTTTTTAGTGAACGCATCATTTTTACATTCGAGCTAGCAGTGACATGGGCGTAAGCGTAACGAGATAATAACACTACCCGTGCAGGATAGGGGCGAAATGACTAACAATTTAAAACATGATACATAGGCCCGTAATTGGCGCTCGATCGGGATTCATTATATTCACATTACCCGTTGGAGAATTTAATAGCCCGCTACATTTTATGCGATGGTCCCACTTATGTGTAGCGAATGGTTAATCATTGGTGGAGTAACATTTATTGGGTCATCTTTCGATGTTATGGTAGGTGGTAAAAGGTTATTAGCCGTTGTAGCCAGGTATTATGCGGTTGTCGTTCAAAGGCTGGTATTAAAATGGTTTATTCATGCACACGTGTTCTGGATTCAATTACTGGAAGCTCAGCGTAGAGAGGTTGTGGGGGCTGCATTAACCGGAACGGGCCGGTGGGCGGCGCGGGCGCGTCGATAAAGGTCAGAGGTTACGGGAGCGCGTAGCACCCTGCTACGAATCGGTTGCGCTCTACGCCTCGTAGCAGCCGTGTAACGACCATGCTACAAACCAATCATTGCGCTTATGGAACTTAGCTTAATATTATACAACGTAGGACAGTACGGCTGCTGTAACTGATGTGATTATACAACACATGAGTAACATACGTTTTGTTAATTGACTGCATTGTACCTACTGTTTTTGGTGTTGTGGTTAGCTTTGTGGTTTGTTATCGTTACCTACCTAGTTACGTTAAAAAATAACCGATTTGGTAAGAACTATGGGAACCTGTGACCCATTGGGGCTTATTTTGCAAAGAAGGATTTATATCGAGCGTAAATAAATAACCGCTTTCGCCCTCCGCAAGCTTGGCAGAGGGTACCCTCTTGCCATTCTCTATAACGTCTTACAATCTTATCGAGCACAATAGTCGCGTCTTTACATAAAGAGAGCGAGTTAGTGAAGCGTGTTTGTATACTGATTTGTGTATGTGGCGCTGTTGACGTGCGCAAATAAAAGTAGTAAGGCGATGATAAAAGTTTGCGAAGCTTTGACTTATTTACTAGTGGCGGCGGCTGTCCCGTTCACGACTTGAGATCAATACGGAGCAGTCTCCACCCTCGTCCCAAGCAAGCCTATTAAGCAGTTACGTAGTTCCGTCCTGCTCTTGCCAACATAAAATACAGAAAGTAACAGAATTACTCAACTCATAATATATTCCGAACAGTTTATTTGTGTGTCAGGTATGTATACTTGCGGTAGGTATAACTGTAAGTAGGTCTGTGCGACGGTAGGCCTCGCAGACGGAGTGGCGTCGAGATAATAGCTGGCTCCGGATATAAACGTCACGTGGCCTATATTCTAGTTGTAGGTACTCGATATAGGCTAATAAGAACTTTCGCCGCAACCGGCCCATTATCAGTACAAGACACTACTTTGTTCTTATTGGGTGGACGCTTGTGGTCGCGCTGAGATGATATCTTTGTTATTGTTTTTGGTGACGAACATATTATTCACCAAACATTATAAGGAGAACGTCGCCAGCTTGGTTAGGTTGTCACATCTGTTCCCATGAGCGCCATAAAAGCTATTAGGGGCTATATTGGGGTGAGCTGCAACATGAACTTTGGTAGTGAGATCACGATTACAAACCCTCCTAAATGTTATAATTATGGGAATATCGCAAGTTCTTTGTAGTTCACAGCTAGAATCTATAAAGGAAAAGTTACGGTCCACTAGTGACAGGCTTTTGTCCAACAGTGGACAGCGTCGCGCTGAGTTCATTGATCGGGGAAGACCTTTGTTCCACAATGGAGTTTTATCGTCTCTTGACTGTCGCATATCGACATTCCAGTTTTCCGGCTTGACTGAGATAAAAAGGGGCCGTATACTGAATATCTTTTATTCCTTCTAGCTGTATTCATAGTTACATAGCGGGGGCACACGTCCAACATATGACATAAAATCATGTTTACGATTCCCGCATTGGGTCCCGCAGCAATATTTCAATAATATTGTTAGGGAATTTCATGCCTTTACGCATAAAAGTGGTTAATATTTTAAGTAAATTGGTGACGAATATTTTATTTCATAGTAGGTATGTAGGTAAAGCTGCAGTAGTGCTCAAGTATTGTGTAGAATGAAAATAAAAAATATTGTTATGCAAGCCGCAATAGAAGAAACCCGTTTTGCTATTTCAATAGGTAATGTTCCACTGCTTGAAAAATCGGTCTATAACTTTAAGAGCGTTTAGTCTGAAAGTGGGCAACGTCGCAAATAGATGTCAAATACTTCGCTGTTTTGATTAATTTGGCAATATTACTGTATGTAAATAAGAAATGTGGCTAACTAGCAAACTAGAATATTGATTATGAAATTAAATGCAATAATTAATATCGTAACACCGAATATTGAGTTTTAGATGTAAATAAAGTATTCGGAAACTTTCCAAATGCCTTTTTACACCTAAAACAGGTACAACATCAAATTCAATGTTATAATTGCAATTCATTATTAATATTCTAGTTCGTTAGTTAGCCACATTTCTTATTTCCATAAAGTAATATTGCTATATTAATCAATCTGCCTAGCCTTTTCCCTACTATATTGGGGTCGGCTTCCAGTCTAACCGGATGCAGCTGAATACCAGTATTTTACTTTTACATGGAGCGACTGACTGTCTGACCTCCACAACCCAGTAACTGTGTAATACGATACCCCTTGGTAAGACTGGTTGTCAGATTTTCGGCTTCTGACGACCCGTCACGATTGTCAAAGATCCACGAAAGACAGCCGGGACCAACGGCTTAACGTGCTTTCCGAGGCATGGAGGAGTCTCGGTATGTAAAGATGGTCACCCATCCACGGACCGACCCCAGCAAGCGTAGCTTAACCTGATGGATCGACCCGTGCGGCTGTTGTTACTAAGCCACGAACTCCTTCTTATTGCTATATTAATCAAAACATGTAAATATTTGACAGTTATTTGCGACGTTGCCAACTTTTCGGATAAACCCTCTTAAGCAACCCTGAGTTTTACTTGGCAAATTGAATGCATACCCCATTTGTCGGTTGTCAGCGTCGGTGCCGGGTCGGTTTAGTATGTCCGACCATGTGAAGAAAGACGTTTAAGAAACTTTCTTTATTTTACTTTTCTTATTTAAACTTTTAGTCCGCCCGAGTTCTTTTGCTTTGAGTGTCAACGTCGAGTACAAAAAACATTCTGCAAGCTACCGTAGGATATGTTTCATGCGAAAAATACCAGTGTGACATAAAAGTAATACCTATATTCTCAACTGTCATGCATGCTTATGTTGAAGTAGCTCGTCTATTTCACTAGTTACTTTTTTACTCAGTTTGCTTTTTTTTCCATGGGTTTCAGGCTATTTATGTCACCGTTCTAGTACATTATAAATATGACCCCACGTGGAACTCAGTGGAAAAATTGTTCGTTCCAAGAATAGAACTTAACGTTTATTTGCTAATGTGTTGAAACACAGACGATGGTTAGAAAAAGGATGAAATGAATTTGCAACATTCATAAGAAACGTTTAGTTTTACCTCGCAGTCGTTGTGATTATTCCAGCATTTAAGCTGGAAACGGTCCTCTAAATGTGTTAAAAAGCCACAATAATGCATAGGCAGTAGCCAAGTAACGTTATTACGTGAACCTTAAACTAGGTTACCTATTTTCCTCTTACAGGTTGTACGGGAATAGCGAAAACGGAAACATTTCTTCAAATTGCTAAATTTTTATAAATGTTTCATAGTTCGCGTACTGTTTGAGTTTTATTACCAGGTTTATAGTTCCAGACTTTATTGCAATTTCAAACTTTCAAAGAGAACGTCGATGGATTTTAAAAGGCAATTTAACGCATGTTTTAAAACTGAAAATCTTTAATCTTACATCGATGCCTAAACCTACAGCCCCTACGATATTGATTACAGTAATTTATATTAATGTTTTGTAAACTAGAATGCAAACAAAGGGTAGACAAATAACGTTTGCGTCGAGGACATTACCGTGATGTCTATTATTAGATTAGGGTCGGTCAGAAGGCTTGATAAGCTCGGGTCGCGGGGCGCGCCACGCGAGCCAGTAATCGATTGCTGACCACCCACCGACTCTCAATGCTCTCGGAGTCTCCAGCAAATATATACCTATCCGACTTTTATTTATTTTGCTTCGGTAGTTTTATGACGGCTCCGATTGAATAGTAAATTAGGATCTGAACTTGTTTATCCTACGCCTGCCCCCCTGTTAAATGATCCGTAATGATTTTTGTTTTTGTTATTCAAACATCGGGATCAGAGTCGGGCGAGCTTTTTATTTGAGATATTTTTGCATGGGATTTTTTGTTTACAGATTTTTTTTTATTTCTACGATTTTGTATTATACAATACGTAAACATTGAGCATTATAGTGAGCATAGGTACCTATATTACGCGGTGACAGGTGTTATGAAAAACTTGTTGAGCTTTTGGTGTCGTCACACGGTCCCATATGTTCAGCTGAATGAAATGAAATATTATTTCTGTGTTCTATTACGAGAATCTACAACACGTAGGTGTATTTGATTGAAATCCTAACGCAAACATTCATAATTGCTCTAAATCTGCCAAGAGAATGTAGTTACGTAGATAACAAAATGAAAGCAACTATTTATGTTTTCACTTCAACCTATTTGTTTTAAATTTTCTATTCTGTTGGAGAACGAGTTACGTACAAGTTCTTGCTGAGTATTTCTTTCAGTAAGTATTGATGTATTCTGTGCGGCCATAGACGTGATATTTCAAGGAATAGCTGCCGTAAAGTTACAACCGATCGATGCGGCTGGACTGCCACGAATTTATTATTTAATAGCATCGCCTTTGTTCAAGTGCTTTTCATAGTGGTTCGTGCCGTACTGTGAGTTGACGGTTTTGTAACGTCGTTTCATTTTGTTTTGTATGATTTTTCATGCAAAGTTTTTCGTAATCAAATCGTTAACATGAACTCCTTTACATTAAGAGGGTTTATCCTAAAAAATTGGCAACGGTGCAAATAACTGTAAAATATTTATTTTTTATTCTTATAGCAATATTACTGAATAGAAATAAGAAATGTGGCTAACTAGCGAACTAGAATATTAATAATGAATTGCAATTATAACAATGAATTTGATGTTGTACCCATTATAGGTGTAAAAAACGCATTTGGAAAGTTTCCAAATAGTTTTTTTGACATCTAATACGAAACATTCGGTGTTACGATATTAATTATTGCATTTCATAATCAATATTCTAGTTCGCTTAGTTAGCCACATTTTTTATTTCCACACAGTAATATTGCAAAATTAATCAAAACAGTGAAATATTTGATATCTATTTGCGACGTTGCCCACCTTCAGAATAAACGCTCTTAAGCAAAGAGCACCGAACTTTAATTGAAATAATTTTAGTTGAGAAATTAATTTGGAATGATGTATAAAAATACATTATGAAGGACGGCGAACCTCCAGCAAAAGATATCATATAAATTACCATCGGTTGGCTGAACTTGTAATACCGTTTTCGGGTTGAACAACCTTTTGTTTTTCGTGAGACCGCTCCTACAAGCTTTTATAATGGACCTTTTGGTCGACAATCTCGCTGATATTAGTTTTGATATAAAGGCTTCTGTATTAAACTAAAAGTAATATTTTATACTTTTTGACATTATAACTACATATAATGTCGATTTAAACACCTTGTGCTTCCTATCTGACTACCAAAAAAAACAGCGAAACACACTCAGCTTGGAAAAGGTCTACGAAAGTGATTAAAAACAAACTTTTAACATACACATATCTTATACAGCATGTAACAAAAATCCTGTACGATCCAAAAGGGAACATTACCAAAAGCAAGGATTTTTTTTGTGAAATTAAAACATTTAGCTATTTTAAATTCTCATGTTTTGTATTTAAATTACCCCAATTTCATTATAAATTAGCAAGTTTTCTACACAGGTCATAAGTTATGACTTGTAGATACCCGCTAAACGACAGCCGCCCCTTTGTAATAAATAAAAACGGTAAAAATGCCCATTGAAAAAAAAAAACACGCCGATTTTTTTTTTGCTATTTCCAGATTATTACCACATAAATAGACTTTCAGTATGTTTCTTAACAACACCCTCACGGATCGGACAGGGCTTTTGTGGCACGGTGTATGTATTTAAACAATAGGGTTCGGGGTGAAGATAAGGTTTCGTAAATTGTAACAAAGATTATCTGATGTGGAGCCCAGTTGACGGCAGACGACTAATGTCAAAAAGAAGGCTGTGCGTCGTCTATTTTTAAGGAAACTTCTAGAATGTTCTTGAAATTTTGACTCGTCCTTATTGGCCGGGCGGCTCGGAGAGAAGTATCCACCAGAAGCGCGCGAATTGTGGCGAGAGCGGTCGGAAATAGTTTTGCGTTATAAACTTTGATTTAACCATTTATTCTTCAGCAGAAAAGAAGCTTCCCCATCAGCCTGAAACGAACTAATTTAATTATGGTCCGAAATCTGGAATTGGAGCCACTTTCACTTACCTCAAATTATTGACCGTTGGTTCTACGGAAGTAATCCATCAATGTTTGTGAGTAAACGGGTTTCATAACGACACGCCGCCGAAATGACGAGGATTTCTACGGAATTTTAGTTGAAATGCTGTGGGTCTACCTAACCTACATCCAGTACATTTTACAGTTAGCTATATATAGCCTTTTCACTCTCGCAAGCAATTGTTTATCCATTATTATGCTCGGGATTTGATTTACTCTACTGTTATTATTACAAAAAAATACTACGTCAAAAGCAGAACTTTCTCCTTCGAAACACCCGAAAGTCAAATAAAATCGCAATTAAAGTGCCTTCCATTGAAGTATTAAGAAATGTAAAAAAAAAACATTTCGAATACATATTGTTCAAATAAGTGTTGAGAGCATAACAGGATGCCGGTTGGGACAGGACCTACTAAAAATGAATTAGGGGCAGGTCAAGGGTAGGGAATTTGAAAGGGATGCTGTTCACCGCTCCATATAAATGAATGTAGCCGTTACACAGTCTAGTTTGTGTCAGCTTAGTAGCCCTTACAGATTTACGTACATTATTCCGGATTTATGAAGAGTATAAACCGTTTTTTCCCAAGTATTAATGTTCATTTTATCGAAATGTTCAATTTTGGAATTCCTCAAAAGTATAATGAAAAGTATACTACATGTTAAAATGTAAATGAAGGTGACCCACACAGCACACAGGCAACGGAAGGAACATGGGTGGGTTTTAGTCAGTAAAAGTCTGATACACCCTCTCGCTCTCGAGCGAGAGAAGTCATTTGATGATCTCCCACCCACAAAAAAAAAAAAAAATCCCCAGAATAGTAAACACTGGACTGTCAATAGAAGAAGGCTTCGCTACTTGAAAATAAGTTATTTGTAGACTGGGCTACGCCGATGTCTACGGCGTAGAGGCTCTGGTGTGACTAATTGGCTTTCACATTTATTACAAGATTCTGCCCGCGACTTCGTCCACGTGAAATTTCTTGGTTTAACATAAAATTTATTCTATGGCACTCGGCAATACTGTAGCTTCTCATTAGTGAAAGAATTTTCGGAATCGGTTCTGTAGTTCCGAAGATTACCCCCACCATACAAACACACAAATTTTACCATTTTATAATATTATTATTAGTATAGATGTTAATATTTAAATGAAGGAGCCCACAGAGTAGTATATGTATACTGGACAGTCAATAGAAGCGGGCGTCGTTAAGTGAATATAAGTCATTTGTAGACTGTGCTACGCCGTAGCTACGCCGAGGCCTACGGCGTAGAGGCTCTGGAGCGGACTGTGTTGAGGTAGCGTTAAAGGTGAAGGGTAACTTAAACTTAGCCAGCCTTAATTTTGTCAGATTAACTACAAATATTTTAAATTTCTTAGCTTTCTTGTTAACTTTATTGTGCAGGCTGTGGTCTCTTATAAGTGATGTAGTACACCTATTTGATACCCATGATGTTGTCCATTATTTATGTGTGATGTATTATGTATATGTTTTATTGGAGATCCTGGATAAAGAAACTATAAACCGATATTTTTTTAGTATTTTGTCGCATTTCAGTAACTGGGTTGTGAAGCTCAGATAGGCAGTCGCTCCGTATAAAATACTGGTATGCAGCTGCATCCTGTTAGACTGGAAGCCGACCCCAACATAGTTAGAAAAAAACTAGGCAGATTGATTGATTGCCGCAGTTCATTAACCGGAAAATGTTATTATTTTTAGATTCCTGGAGCACATGTGCACAGTACGGAGCCGATGAGGCGACGGCGCTAGCCACCATGAGCTAGCGGGTATGGGGGGCGAGGGGGCGGGCCGCGGCGCCGCGCGCTGGCAGGTGGGCGACTCGCCCCCGCGTGCGTCCATGGGCTTCGCGGCGCCCGCGCAGGATGCGCCGCTCGACCGCGGATTGGCGCCGGCGCCCGCGCCCGCGCCCGATCTCCAGCGGACGCACTCCAGGTACTTTCATTTGTTAAGCCCCCAGTACACGTTGGGCGAGTCCGTCGCTCGGTCAACGTATATTGGGGCTTTTTGCGTGATTTGCGTTTGTTTTGCCTGTATTTTGCGTTGGCCGAGCGCGCTAGGCTAACGGGCTCGCCAAAAATGTACTGGGAGCGTTAAACGTTACAAAGCTGAATCCCACGATCGGCCTTCTGGCCATCATTTGTAACTTTTTGTTCGGTGAACCGGAACGCGTGGTCGTGATGATAGAGCGTTTTCCGGTTTTCCGAAAAAAAGGGCCATGAATACAACTATCACGTATTCATCGATTTAGGTTAGGACGCGGCTGGAAGGGATACTTTTTAAGCGCTCTAAAATGTTGTAAAACAAATGATGGAAAACTAAACATAGAACCAAAAATTATAAATATTTAGTTATGATAGTTTTATTTATTAACCATACAAATTTTTGGACCGGTTGGGAAGTACCCCTAGGAAGCAGTCCAGTGGCCTGACCATCGCCAGAGACCAATAGACAGAAAATATTGGTGCTAAGTCAAACGATTAACTGTTAAGTAGGTAAGTAAATCATGGTTACAGGTACCTGTTATCACCTGCATGTGGTAACAGGTACCTGTTATAACGGGTGTAAAAACCCGCTCAACAAAGCCAGAGTCACTTGTTCTCCCCGTCATTGTGATAATTTTTTCGTACTGGATCATACCATTCTGATTACAGAGATATTAAAGGTCAAAGTTTGGATTACGTAAGGACCTTGTAACGTTGCATGCACCCATATGCACAATGTTTTGCGTGTGTTACATTGAGCCCTACCGTAAACAGCGATCTTTCACACCAAAAATAAAAGACGTTTCCCAGTAATTTCTTTCATGCAATGTTACTTAGTTTGATGTCCAGAATGCCTAGTTGACGGCTATTTGATGGGTCTTTTTACACTCGGAAAGATTTATATAAAAAGCATTATGTAACATTTCATTTCAATATGATCTCATTTCACATTTCTCGGGATGCTGATACTCATTACTAGAGTACCTTTGGGTTCGCTATGTAAGTCGAAAGCCTATGGGACGATTATACCCTGCCTACTTCAGGACAGATTCCAATTCATAGCGTTCACTTAGGGATTTTATATACCGCGTTTCCCTCGTGACACACCCCCTCTACACATTCATGGAAATGTGTCAAGGCTAAGCTATATCTGTACCTACAGTCAAATTGGACGATACAAAATTCCTAGTAATAGTACGAAAATTTCGAAATTTTAAAAATTTCAGGGAAATTTGCCCGTAGCGGGCGGTGTAACGTTATATATTCCAGCTATGCAAAATACCGACCCGTTGCAGTTCCCACGTCTCGGATTGATTTTCCGTGCGCGTTCGGGGAATTCGATCTGAATGCCACCCCTTATAGTTAGAGTGGTCCATTCATTTGTTCGACATCTCTTTTGAATGAATTTATTTGAATTCTTGTCACATATAAACTCGCCCTGTTTTCCCGTTAGGGTAGGCAAAAACGAAAGAAAGTTACATTCTTTAAATTGTCGCCACATTGCATTCACTTCGAGCAAAAAGTTGTGTCTTTGTTTAAAACTAGTTTCTGCCCGTGACTTCGTTCGCGAGGAAGTCGTAAGATACCACAATTACTAAATAAAACTGCTAATTTTTATAAAACTTCCCTGTTTACTACGTTTGTAGTTTTGGTCTCAGCAGCAAAAAATATACAGAGAGTCAGGACTGGTAACGCGGGAGCAAGCGACGTACAGTTGTCCGTGTGAGAAGCAGCTCGTCCTGAGGTCGACACCCGCAGCCTTCGGTAGCAATTTCCCATTGCTTGAGTTTTTCGTTTTAAGTTTATTAATTAACTCCTGCCTAAATTAATGAGCTCGTGGCTAAGTAATAGCTTCTGGCGATTCATAACGACTGTCAAATATCCACGAATGATAGCCGGGACCAACGGTTTAACGTGCTTTCTGAAGCACGGAGGAGTCTCGGTATGTTAAGATGGTCAACCATCGACGGACCAACCCCGGCAAGCTAGCTTAACCTGATGGATCGACCCGTGCGGCTGTTATTACTTAGCCACGAGCTTAGTCAAAATCTATAAATGCAGATCAAAATATATTTTCAGCATTGGAATCGTTCCCAGACTTCGCAGCAATTACTTTTTTTCATAAATATTCAATGTATAGTTTTGACTTCGCTTCGATTTAATTATATGTACAAATGAATTCACATGGCCATCTTGTGGAATCAGCCTTCTTCATCATAGAAAGAATCATCATTGACTTACTGCAACCAACAACTACTTACCCCTTGCAGGTCGATGTCGTCGCTACCACCGGAGCCGTTTATGATGCTCCGCGCCAAGGCGCTGAGCAAGCGAGTGATCATCAACGTGGGAGGTGTCCGCCACGAGGTGCTCTGGCGCACGCTCGAGCGTCTGCCGCACACAAGGCTCGGTCGCCTGAGGGACTGCAACACGCACGAGGCCATCACGGAACTATGCGACGACTACTCGTTACAAGACAACGAGTATTTTTTCGATAGGTAGGTACTCTGCTTTTGGTCTTTACAGCGCTAGTGTCCCGTCATCAGGGTCTTTTACTGTGTTTTAAAACAATTGCAGTTCGTTGATGGAGAAAAGTTTCCTCTATAAAGGAAATGTCTTCTATACCTCACTGCAAGAGCAGACGTCATGTCTACTATACTTAGTCCTTAGTCCGTAATAGTTATTTACTTAAACTCTTTTAACTTTAAATTTGACATCTTTTTAGGGTTCAGTACGTTAAAATAAAAAAAACGGAATCCCTAAAGGATCACTCGTGTGTCATATCACCTATCTGTCACAGCCAATTTGCTCCAAAACGAATGGACCGATTAAGTTGAAATATGAATTTCTGTGACCCAAACCCGGACGTGTAACGTAAAAAAAAAAAAAAAACAATATGGGGGTCACTTTTGACGGTTTTTTATAAAGTAAACAGATTGTACCGTGTGATATATATGAAATGAAATGGGCTTGCTGTGAGGGTCTCAATGTAATTTTTTTATAATGTTAAAATAAACAAATTTAAAGTTATTTAAGAAAATAGATGAAAATTTACCATTCCCCACATATCTCCGAAACTATAAAATAAAAATAAATATAAGTCTCAAAATAAAAATACAGATAATTTGTATATGCTTATAGATTACAGGAAAATGTATAATAAGTTTATGGTTTTAAAATAAAACTTACATTTGAGGTTGGAATGTACGGGAGAGCATGTTTTTCCACTACAATGTTAAGTTTGTTCTTGGGATAAATTTATCCCAACTACGGAACCCTTCATTACGCGTGGTTCGACACGCACTTAGCTGGTTTTTTATATCGTGTTTGTTAATTCTCATATAAGGCAATTATACCCTATGCACTTTAACCAGAACCTAATTTCAACAAAGCTCTTTAATTTTTCCAGGCACCCGAAGAGCTTCAGTTCAATACTCAATTTTTATCGGACTGGAAAGTTACATTTAGTTGATGAAATGTGTGTGTTGGCGTTTAGCGACGATCTCGAGTATTGGGGCGTGGACGAACTGTACCTGGAGTCGTGTTGCCAGCACAAGTACCACCAGCGGAAGGAGCACGTGCACGAGGAGATGAGGAAGGAAGCCGAGAGTTTGCGACAGCGGGAGGAGGAGGAGTTCGGTCAGGGCACATGCGCTCAGTACCAGAAGTGGCTCTGGGACCTCCTCGAGAAACCGACCACCAGTATCGCAGCCAGGGTAACGTATCGCGACGTATTCAACAAAATAATAACAAGTTACCGATATTATTAACCCTGCCACTCTAGCAAAGCTGCCGAGGATAGTGTAGTGTAAGGGTACTTAAGGGTTATAGAATATAGTATTTTTTTCTAAATCTAGTTAAATTTTAGATAGATGCTTTTGTGAATTGTAAGTTATGAGTAAGGCTCTTGAAATGTCCATGTGCGCAAGATTTGTTTACTGGTAGATATTTGCAGAAGTAGTTTTTTTGTACAAGTTTTTTAAACATAACATTAAGGGCACCTATGAAATGATACTATCCTCACCTAAGTTCAGGTACACTAAGCACTGTAAGCGCACTCACTAACCATTGTCGACTGTACATTCATGAACATAAAACATTCTGTATCTAATGTCCACTTTCATTCCACCACTGTAAGACATCTTGTTTACACATACCTACAAATACCTATATACTGGTATAGAAACTTCTAATTCCTAGTACATATAAGGCTTGTTTCGTAATCCGTACACATTTCACTTTACTACACTTAGTTTCAAGGAGTTGACACTTTCAATACTGAGCTTTCATGAATAAATGCATTTAGGAAACAAGCTTGGTATAAGAGTATATATAAATATGTGTTGTGTTGTGGTGCATGAATAACATCTATCGCTGGCTCCTCCTTCAGTGTCGCAACTCGCAAGTCAGTTTGTTTGTTGTCGTTTAATGGAATGTGGTGGTGTGTTCCATGTGAATGGTGTTTGTGATCGTAACCTTTGATCGCTTTTGTCGAACCGATATACTGTGTTGTGTATATTGTTTTGTTTGAGCACCTTTCAGCTTACTTCGTAGCGTTTCTAGTCTACTTTCTATTTAAATGTCGACAACAGCGGTGCAACCTTGCGTATGTAAGTATAAAATTAATGTAGTATAAATATTCCTTCTCTTTTATTTTTATATATATGCAAGTTATTAAATTTTAACATCTATGTTCTTTCTATCTACTTTATTCCACACGAAAGTTCAGCAAACACTGCTTAAGTGCATAAATGCATTGAATACTTATTTATGTATTATTAAGTATTTTTGACTCTACATATGTATTTATTAATTATTGTATAACTATAGTTCTACTCCACTAAGTTTTAAACAAATTATGGACACCGTTTTTTGTTGTAAGATATACTCGTAAGACAGTGTTCTACAACACAAGACTCGGTATTTACATTTTCTGGAGAATTAGTTAGTGTTTTGTACTAACATAATTTTGTGATAACACTGATCGTGCAGTCATTTATTGTGTTGTGGTCTACCGAGAGCCGTTGTCGCCGTGACGGTCATAAATAATTAACCATTTGAAAAGGAGTTTTTCTCGACTCTATGTATTTATTAGTTGGTGAAAAATTAAGGTTATATAAAAAACTACTTTTTTATTTGTTATTGCTCCAATACTGTTAACTTCTTTTCAAAGCTGCAAAAAGTATTTTATGCTTATTATCAAGACAAATGTTTCAATTCACGGTCATCGTCAGGATTGTAAATAATATTTTATTACAATATATTTTATAAATGTTCACAGCCACGTCGAAAGTTCTCAATAGGGAACTTTATAAAAACAAAGCTTAATTGTTGTCGCAAAGTTGCAAAGATGGGATGGGCTTACGCGATGTGACCAGCCGCCGCTGAGGCGGCGCACAGTGGCCGGCGTGCGGGGTGGCACGGGACGGCGCCGGCGCGCGCCGGACGCGGCCCCCCGGGGTCCGGCGCGCGCCGTGCTGCGCCCGCGCCGCCTCCCACCATGGCGTGGCGCCGCCCGCCGGCTTCCACCCTTCCCCGCCTGTCCGCTCCCGGCTCCCACTCGCCTCCCGCTCTACTCCTACTCCACCAGCGCTTCCGCTTCGTGATACTGATCCGACTAACCGAGCGATGCGAGCGATGGACGGACGAGCGTCTGCTTCGTGCCGCCTCCTGCTCTAGGCGCACATACCTACATAGTTTGAACTCGGACGCGCGTCCGTTCACCCACACTTTTTAATATAAATTACCTACTAATCTACACCGAAACCACACAACACTACTAACATAGTCACACGATTAGATGTTATTTCTACACCAAAATTTAAGATTACTATTAAGACATTTGTTATATACGATATTGGCTTTTACCGTTTGTCTGTAAATACATACCTAATGACATATCTTACAACTATTTAAGTAGTATACTACCGATGTACAAACATGTAGGAAGAGTAGTTCTGTATAAACACTGGCATATAACTGACCGATCTGACACAATGTGGCATACCAGTAGGTACCGAGGCTTAGTTGCACAGTGTGGCAGCGCGGTGGCGGCGAGCGCGGGTCCCCGAGGCCCGCCGCTCGCCGCTCACTGATGCGTGCTTGCAGGTCATCGCGGTCATCTCGATCCTCTTCATCGTGCTGTCCACGATAGGGCTCACTCTCAACACGATACCTCAGATGCAAGTGTACGACGACAAGGGCGCGCCCATGGATAACCCGCAGCTGGCCATGGTTGAGGCGGTGTGCATCACGTGGTTCACGCTCGAGTACGTGCTGCGGTTTAGTGCTTCGCCGGATAAATGGAAGTTCTTCAAGGGTGGACTGAACGTGATAGACTTACTGGCAATATTGCCTTATTTTGTATCCCTCTTCCTGCTCGAAACAAATAAGAACGCCACTGATCAGTTTCAAGACGTGAGGCGTGTTGTGCAAATTTTCCGTATCATGCGAATATTGCGCATCCTCAAACTCGCCCGACACTCGACCGGGCTACAGTCGCTCGGGTTCACGCTCAGAAACTCCTATAAGGAGCTCGGATTGCTCATGT
Source organism: Agrochola lota (assembly GCA_947364205.1). Classification (NCBI taxonomy): domain Eukaryota; kingdom Metazoa; phylum Arthropoda; class Insecta; order Lepidoptera; family Noctuidae; genus Agrochola; species Agrochola lota. The sequence goes on from OX376236.1 coordinate 12,287,971, forward strand.
TGTTCCTTGCGATGGGAGTACTTATATTCTCCTCATTGGCATACTTCGCTGAGAAAGAAGAGCCGGGAACTAAATTTATTTCAATTCCGGAAACGTTTTGGTGGGCCGGCATCACCATGACCACAGTCGGATACGGTGACATTTACCCCACGACCCCGTTGGGCAAGGTCATCGGCTCAGTTTGCTGTATTTGCGGCGTGTTGGTAATTGCGTTACCCATCCCCATTATCGTCAACAATTTCGCCGAGTTTTACAAGAACCAGATGCGGCGCGAAAAGGCGCTCAAGCGACGAGAGGCGCTCGAACGCGCCAAGCGCGAGGGCTCCATCGTTTCCTTCCACCATATTAACTTGCGGGACGCGTTCGCCAAGAGCATGGACCTAATCGACGTCATCGTGGACACAGGTCAGTATCCCGTAGGCCACTCGCTTTGCCGCTTGTCCATGTCATCTGTCTCTCGCTCGGAATGCACGTTAACTCTATCTTTCACTGTGCACGCATGCCTTTCGTGCTCAAACAGTGTCTGTGTTTATTGGATGCAATGGATGTTGAATGTGTGCACGTCGCATCGATATGGCTCTCCGGACTCGCAGACATCTTGAAATCAAACCAAAAAGTTCACGATACATCGCAGCTACAGCTATGTTCACTCGTTGGTTGCGGCGAGGTGCACTCAGAGTGTTTTATTCCTTGTCTTCAGGTGACAAGTGCGTCCTCATTGAGGCGAGAGACGACGCCCGATGAGCATCTTGCCACTCTCACAGTGGTCACGCTCGACCCCTTTATATTAAGTCTGTTAATCGGGGTCGAGTCGCGTCGCGTGTAGCTAGCGATGTGCGACGAAGACTATATTCTAAGGTCGATTACATTGTCAGCGTAAGCCTACGCTTCTTAGAACTAACATTCCTCTTGTGTGGACTGTCTGATGTGTGTATCCGGAGGACGCTGGATTCTGTGTACTGTACTGTTCGTGTGGAATGTGTGTTGTGTAGTTAACGCCGTTATTTTTGTCATGTTTTAAATGTTCCTTCATAGTATTAATAAATAAACAAATATATACGGGGACAATAGTGAACCATATGGAATACGTCGCTACTCACAGTGGTATGTGTCTTCAGGACACAACTTGTCGCAGGCGGACGCCACTAGCCTGGAGGGCGAGGCCCCGGCCACCACCGGCTGCTACAAACAGTACGAACACTCCATCATCAATACGCTGCCCCAGAGTACTGACCCCAGCCAGGTAATAACACTTGCTCACAACCGTATGGGTACGTCCAACAATCATCTTGCCTATCGCAGGGTGAGTGCCAACACGCCTTTATTTAGTAGTCATTTTTCTACCAAATACCTAATAATAGTATTTAGTCATTGAGTTTTGCAATTTCACGACACAATCTGTTTTTGCTTCAGCAGATATCAGCAGTGCGCTAGAAGAGGGGGAGACAATAATCTTAATAATTTTCGCTTTAAGCTTTGGACGGACCCTTTTGAAGCTGTAGTCACATCGCAGCAATAAGCTTTCCGCTAACACTGTAGATAACAGTTTCAGAGCAGCCCTCAGAAAGAGCGTCGTTACTCGAACGAGGGGTTCGGCTCGCCGGAGAAACGCTTGCTCATAAATCCTGAACCTACACCAGTAAGATATCACCTATGTTTACATCTTTGCTAACACTCGTTGCCGGACAATTAATCATTGTAGAATTCTACTAGTTGCCTGTTTGTCAAAGCCAAATTTAAAACGCATCACAGATTTAAGCTTCCATGAACCGTCGGCGATCACCGATTACATTTCCGAATCAATAGCAGACTTCATTTCTTCAAAAGCGATACTTCGTCGACGGTTTGGACTGACTCACTACTATTACTCTCTAACCTTAGGCTAGGAACGAGAATAACAACTTACTAATGATTTCTCTTTTTCTAGGAAAAGAAGATGGCTGACAAACAGCTTGACTTGGATCAGCTGCCTTCTGAGTTTGAATGTTGTTTTTGCACGTTCAAGGTACTAAGATACTAACGCATTCATGATTTTGTAGACGCCTCATTATTAATGACCTAATTATGCGATTTGTTTATTATTATTTTATGTATGTAATACTTTACTAATAACAATATTTCCATTTAGCATTAACCTGTAAGTATTTACTTACCTACTTATTGTTGTAGATAAGTGTAATAATTTATTAACTACCCATCCGCTGGTTTATAATTTCTTTCTTTCGGTTTAAATGTTTGCAGCTAATCATTTTATTAACATAGGACCCTTGAAGGTAAATTTTGTCAAACATACAATCGTTTCGTCAATTTGATAGGCAATTCCATTTTGATGGCGTCCAAAACTAAAATATAAAATCTTGTTCCTAGAAAATCTGCAATAATGAAGTATAAACGTTCAGAAACGTGAGATTAAATTATATGAAATGCTGGTTTCTTCAAACGGAGTTAATAGTGCGTGAAACATTTTCGTGTAGGGGTATAAGGAGTTCATTGACGCGGAGCAGCTGATGCCGATGTCGACGTCGGACCTGCGGCAGCCGGTGTGCGTGGAACTGGCGTGCCTAGCGAGGCACCCCGCGCCCAAGGCGCTGCCCGAGGCCACGCCCAACAGCCTCGACAGCCCAGGTACATATACGGAACTCTCCTTATCCTCCCCTTATTGTAAACAACAGGACAGTAAAAAAAACTGATTTTATTAAGCATTAAAGTCAATGATTTTTAGTTCTCTGTTGTTTACAAGACGTGTTCATACTTTCTTTTTAATTAAAAAATAATTAGTTTTATTTTAACGTATTTTTATATGTGCAATCAACCCGTAGACGTAGAATCAGATCTATTATTTGTCACTATCTTGTCCATTCGTTCACTGTTGTAACGTCGATGTCCTTTCGGCACACATGTACCCACCACTGTACTCTAACCATGCGTATGTATGATATGTGTATAAGAGCAGCATATACCGTATGTGGTAGTGTGCGGCTCCATGTACGTATTATGTCTTACGTTACAGATACATTTGCATCATGCCTTACGCACCCTTTTCCTTCAGAGGGCGACATCGCATGCGAGAACGACTCATCAAACTTGTATGTGAATCCTCTGGACGGTAGCGGCAGTGGCGGCGCGGGTGGGGGTGGGGGCGGGGTGAATGCTGACTTTAATGGTGTGCGAAGGAGTGCATCAGGGGATGGAAGCGTGTTGTGTGCCCAAGGTTCACAGGGCGAAGGGTCGCCGCGAGGCTCGCGGGCCAGCCTTGCGGGCGCGGGCGTGGCGCTAACGGCGAGCGCGGCGCCCGTGGCGGGTGTGCGGCCGCTGGACGCGTCGCGGACCAGCCTGCCGCAGCCGCTCGACGAGCCCCCCGCCGACGACGCCAAGCCCAAACACAGAAAGGCCCGCTTCCAACAGGTGAGCGATGGCGACCCGCAGCGCCGCTCACCGACTACCCACAGCTTTTGACAAATGGTTCGGTAGTGTGTCCGAATGTCCTCGTCTTCCGAACTTTGTCCGTCGTCATGTTTGCATGATGTAGACACAGTTTGACTAATACTTCAATGTGTTCTAACTGCATGAGTTGTTTGACTGCCTTAATGTTTTAACGATGCTTATTTCAATGGTCATGTGGGTAACGCGAACATGATCGTTTGTCCCACAGGACTGGAGGGAGGAAGAGAGGAAGCCGCCGAGAGGGATAGCTACGAGGATTATTAATCATCATATCCTTTTTGGTTCGTCTCATTTTAAATACGTTACTACCCACCACTATACCTACGTAACCTTATATTTTAAAACGCTTTGCAGAAAGGACAATAATTAAACAGAAAACCTTTTAATAGAATTCAACCACTGCTGAGGTGCGCCATCTACTGTCATACACTAAAGGTCTAAAATTCATACCGAAATAACAATTTTTATGACTGCACAAACGAATAAACATTCCATGACAAACATGTGCCCAGGTGCACTGTTACTGGCTTTGCTTGTGCGGTCGGATAACACATTTTATCATTGTTTTACCAACCAGCTACTATATAGGACCTTTGCGATTTTGTTATCAAATCACAAATAGGTAGGTAGGCCAATATATCCATTTTACCCATCATTTGTGCTGTTTTACCGACTGAATAATGAAGCATTTGAAGTGTGGTTTGATAACTATCTAGTAACAATCTAATTGGTATCGTTATATTCCACGGTTGTAAAACTATGGGTGGCGATGTCTCGAGGCCACTGCAACTGAATTTGTTTGCACATTTTTTTATATAATTTATAACTATTCAAATTAAATAAGAGATACAAAAATAAAAATTAACTAGTCATATTGGACACCTGCTTGATAAAGAAAACACGCCTCACCACAGACTAAGTAGTACTCGCCTCACGCTCTACTTAGATGCCTAGGTTTACCTAACTTACAATCTTTTATACGCAAGACCCTGTCTTGTCTCAGGCGTCCGTCGTTTCGGACCCAACTGACCATCAACAGCCCTTATCTAGAGCCCAGAAAGCACTTACACTAATGACGGTTTTTTTTGTGAATGTGTGTAAATAGGTAAGAACGGCAACAAACGCGGCGGCGGCTGGCCGCTAGAGGGCGACTCTCGCTCGCGCTCCATCCTCAAGAACAAGGAGTCCCGAGGTACCGACAGCGAGCTGCTACTCCAGGAGACTACCTCGCTCGGTGCTAACGTAAGTGTACCACATTCCATAACATCTAAGGTAGAACGAGAAAGAAATGGAGCTGTACAGGACGTGTGTGTAGTTCCATTTCCAATTCTCATTGGTCCAGGGTGTCGTAAAATCGTCGTAGCGATTACCTGTTCAAATTGGAAGTAACCGCTCGTATATCATTCGGTTACAGTGTCAAGCCACTGTGTAGTTAAAGGCTCGTGCAGACTAGCGCGACCCCGTAAATTGGTCTACCGTGAACATTTCTTAGAAATTGTTTTGTTAGAGTCGCGTCGCACTGTGGATCGAAAAAGGCTCTCGAAGACATTGGATCTTAAATTTTAAAGTGCCGATTTTTTGCTTGAAATAGCTTCTAATAGCCAATATTATGCATAAATATATCATAAGATACAATCAGGTAGGCAAATCGGCAACTTATATTTTTTTTACAAAAAAAAATGTGTGAAGCTAATGCTTATATCTCCGCAACGGAGAGAATAGTCGTTATAACCTTGCACACGGTGATGTAACTATTTATTTATGATTTTTTAACACATTTCATATAACGAGATATACTGCGTTTTTTTTTTAAAAGGCGCTTTTAGTCTGCAAGGATTAAGTATGTGTAAAAATCATAAATAAATAGTTACTGTGTGCAAGGATATAACGGTTATTCTCTCCGTTCCGGAGATAGATAAGCATTAGCATCACACATTTTTTTTTGTAAAAAAAATATAAGTTGCCAATTTGCCCTAACCCTATGATATATTTTTGCATACTATTGGCTATTAGCAGCCATTTCAAGCAAAAAATCGACACTTTAAAATTTAAGATCCAATGTCTTCGAGAGCCTTTTTTCGATCCACAGTGCGTCGCGCTGTGGCGCTGTCGCGTCACGCCTTTAATATTACAGGCCAGCCGTTTCCCACGCGCTGTGTAGGTGGGTAAGCAGTAGTGACCTTCTGTTTCTTAACGAACTGTGGTCCCGTCTACCGTTCACTGCAGTAGTCGTTGGGGGTCCCATAGACAGCGGATCCCGTTTACATACGGCTATGTTAAAGATGCTCACAATGATAATGTTTCAGGGTGATTCCGGCAGCGAGTCATCGCCTATTAGATTAAAAGACTTCAAGAGCCAGAACCACAAAGGCGGCGCCACTGAGAGAGACAACCTAGTCACGTAGTGTGTAGAGGGCGCTTCTTGCTTGACGAAACGGACGGGCGTCGCGACAGATGCGACAGAGCGCGACACGTCCGACCCCTAGCGTAGACACGCGGCACGGCACTCGCCCCGCCCCACACACGACGCGAACTTAATACTTAGAATGCAATAACATTAAAATGATATACAAATAATTTTAACATATCATTGGGCGATTGTGACTGCTTGTTGAATAGATTTTCATTTCGTAGAGTTATAAATATTGTAAAAAAATATTACTTATTGTAATAATCGTTCATTCCAATCGAAAAGTTGAAGAAACCTATTTGTTAAGTTTTTTTACGTGCAATTATTAATTGCTAATTCTAATATAAGCGATATAGTTTGTACAGCATAGTTGATGAAAAATGAAGCAATTATTAAAATTAAACATTTTCTGAAATTGTTACGGATTGTTTCTCTTAAAACCTTTTCAAAACATTATTTTTTATATAAGGGGTAAGTAAACAAAAATACAATTTAGTCAACAATGATATTTATTTGGAAGCTAAAATCTTTTCCTATTTTAGAGTATTAAACATAGAATTATAACGTAATATTTCCATTTAACATTAGGAACGTGCTATATTATAGAAAAAGGACAATTTAACACACAATGTCGACCTTATTATTACAATTTTGCAAAACTTTAGAAAATAATTCGAAATAATTATCTAACTGATGATAATATCACAAATTACAAAACGTCTCACAAATTACAAATCAACAAACATGACTGCTTTTGGAATTTATACAAATAATTAAAAAATGGTCCAAATAATAATACTTAATTTTCACATTAACGATAAACATTAATTGTATTAATACTTAATTAAAAATGAATAAAACATCGACCGTATGAGTGATAACTGATAACTGATAACAAAACTAAGATATCAAAATACTTTGGTTCATGTGAGTACATTAATAAAACTACGTAAACTGGTTTGACTGAATGCAGAAATAAATTGTTATGAAGTGCCCAAAATATACACGATTGACAGACAGCTAATTTAGTTAAACCATTTATCGGCTACATAGTGTAAATTTAATTAAAAGCTTTGAGAGAAAAGGCCTCTCTAAGGCTTACCAATTATAGTAATCAACGCCATGTATCGGAGAGACTGTTCAGCTTTATAGTTCCACACGTTTATAAATTGTACTAAAAGAAAATTTATAAACTGAACACACTTGTATATATCTTACTGTAATACTTCACAAGACTAGGAGACATGAAATAAAGAATACGACAGCCTTCTTTTGATAATATTAATTGTAAATTCGTCTTATTCGTAATCTGTACAATGCCTATTTATAATAATTCGATAAAAACTATTTACATAAATTACTAGTCCTTTTAATTTACAGTAACCTAAAGAAGTTTCTATGGTATTGTGTAGTATTAGAGTATTATATTATACATTACAGAAGCGCTAACATGGACGTACTCTCCGGGTCACAAACAGATATCAGCATTATTATTACGTATTCAGACCATGCTTTATTTCATAAAAAAAATAAATTGAAGGCACATTATAATTATTATTTAGGTATTTGCACTCATAATGGTTCCCTCCCGTGAAACGGCTCGGGACGTAACAATTGGATAAACAAAACTGTTTATTAGACTGACTGATTGACATTACAACCTTGCTGCTACAGTATCATGTGACTCCACGAAAATGTCAAAGGTCCGATAATATCAAAAGCAATTAACCATGACTGCACCGAGTAGGCACTTACCTACATATGTCATAATAACATGCTTTTATACACAAGTTGTAAGTATGCTTACTTTATCCTCTGATTGCTACTGAGATCTGAATTCACCAAATACGAATGGACACTGATAACTGTTTCGCCCTCATTGGCTATCTCTCCGTTCTACGTTCGCCTTGCTCTCGTATAGCCGATACAGGTATTGCTCTAAATAATAATGTAATTGTTACAATATTATTGTTTATCCGTACTAAATGTCTTACATTGAACACACAGGCACCTTACTTTAGTAATCTTGGCAGTATATCATGGCACGTGACACTTTGTTGTATTTCTGTAGCATTCGATGCCGTCCTTAATACTCAAACAAACGCAACTATTTTAAACCAAATTATATTCTCGTGTAAAAATGTGTCAATTCTTTGTTCGTATAATATGAAAATACAATGAATTATTAAATTTAAAGCTTTGAGTAATAAAAATATCACAAATAACTTTGTCAGTTTAATATATTTATGAAGCCAAATTGACACTCCCTCGGGATACAATGTTTGTTCGAGTTTGTTCATGTTTGGTGTTTCTCCTTTTATTCTAGTACGTATAATATAAAAATATGCACAGCGATCGTGTTATTAATTGTTGTGCAAAAATACTTTTATCAAATTTGGCTTCACGTCAATGTATAAAAACAATAAACAGTGCTCTCTATAAATAATCCATAACTTAGTGATATTTCATAAATTCTCTCGTTCAATCACTGCTTACACACTGCACTTCTACGTTTGTGGAAGTTTCTGAAAACGTAGCAAAATTGTAAACCAAATCAATAAAGTTTTCCAATTATCATGATGAGACATATCTCACGGAATGCGTAGAGTTAGAAACACAATTGCAAAATATTTTAACTTAACAACTACAATAGTAAAATTAATAACAATTCCTTTTACAAAGTGCCAGTTCTTTTCCTGTTACATCTAAGGAAAATAAATCATCAGGTGAGTTATATTTGTTCGACGGACGTATTCGACCACAATCGGGATAATGACAAAAAAAACTTTTTTTTTGTCAGTCTTTGAGATTAAAAAAAAAAAATGGACACGTATTTTTTCTTTTTTTACGTAATCTAAAGATTACGGCGATACATTGAGGTAAAATGTGCCATGACGTCACGAGTATGTAGATTTTATACGTACTAGTGACGTATCGACCCCCACTCCCCAACTTAAAATGCGTTTTATCTAAGGCATTTTTTATTAATATGATGAAGCAAAAAATACGTGCCTAATATTTTTTTATTATCTGAATGACGGACTAATTAGAATTTCATTTTTTTTACCCAGGCATCATGTCTATTAGACATGCTTTGAAGAATGACAAAGTAAATCTAGATTAAGAACTACCGAAGTTATTGCGTATTATTAGCTTGTTAGAAGTTACTGTATTGCTGAACATTGAACCTGCGGGTGTGTACACATCACATACGACCACGTGACAGACACATGCCAGACGCAGCCAGTCGTATACGTCATCGCAAATACAATTTTCTGGACTAGGTATTTACATAGGAATCAATCCGAACACTGACGAAATCACTGAACTGAAGCACGAGCTCGATGGGCTATCACACACAGGATATACAGTGCACGTGAACACGTTAGTATCTGTGGGGCGCGGGGCCGGGGGGGCCACTACCTGTGCCAGGCTATGGTGAGCGCGGTGCGCAGCTTGCCCCACAGCCAGGGGTACAGGCCGCCGCCGCGCCAGGCCGCGCGCGCCACGTACTTCACGTAGTCCACGAGCCCCCACGGCGCATGCCCGCCGTTCACGTAGTACACGTATGTAAACCCATCTTTACACCGCCCCTTGATCGAGTAGTAGTACGGCAGAAACGAGTGGAGACGGAATCTACGAAACAAAACATTTACAATTTATATTAAACTCCGCTTTTTAAGATCTGATGTTCACTAGTGCGAATGTTGGGTGATTTGCCCAGGTTCGATTCGTAGATTGGGAAAAGTAGCAGCCAGTGATTGGACATGGAAATAAACTGTCACACCCCTGTCTTTCAGTCTACTCCTTCGGAATGAAGAACCGTGAAGCGATTAATTGATTTCGTTATCTTGATGTAGGTAGTAAACGACCTCTTTAGTCATTAGATTTTTTTCTGGTTTACATTTATTGAAATTACATCATATAACATTCGCAAGTAATTTTCATTACTATACAGGTCAAGGGAAAAATAACCTAAAGATATATAAGATAAGATAAATAAATATACGAACATGCCTATAGATAAAACGGAAACGTTTAAAATGAGAGATAAATACTTATATGATGAGGATAATATTATACTTGAGATAACGTAGGTACTCAACTCCCAACAACAAAATAACCATTTCCTACGTACAAATTGTTTATTTATCTTTGCGAAATCTTGTGTACTTCTCTGCCAAAGAATGCATGAATGCAGTAGGTACTTGGGTACCGACCGATACAAGGTGAGTTCAACTGAGAAAATATGTTCAATTTACTGCGTATTTATTTCTAAATTATCTACAGGAGCTAGTTATGTATTCGACGCTCACAATATTTGAAAATGAACAATAGTTTAAGAAACTGTTTAGATATTGTACAATTATCAGTACTAGTGGTCGCCCAGAGGTCGAAATTCGACCATAATTCATTTAAATTTTAAGTTGTATAGTACATACTAATTCCATGCTGCCATGTCATGATTCTAAGGTAGCCATCTTGTGTCAAACGCATGTTAGTGTGTGTAATGTTTTTTTATTAATTTAATTTATTTCTAATCTACCTATATTATATAAAAAATATTAGCTTTCTGCACTCCTTCTCCATATAAACTTTAACTGTGCCACTTCACGTATTAATATAATAATAATTTATCAGTCTCAATAATCACATAATATGTGACACATGTTTACGTTCTTACGTGCTTGTTGAATTACAGATTTTTGTAACATGACAATAATAAATGATTATTCATTTAATGACCTTTTTACTAATAAAGCATACAAATGAATAAATAGATGTATCCGAAAATGAATTAGCGGAAGGTATTTCCTTCCTTAGTCGGTGTAGGTAATCTGCGTTCGCAATTTTGGTTTCCAAACATGTAAACAGAGTTTTCGGAAAAAATATTTTAATATTTACACATAAAGTTCAGTTTGCGCTACAACTTCAACAGTTTTATTATGAATTTTCACTAGTACTAGTCACTCTAAAATCTACACTAATAATTAATTTACACTCGCATAAAGTTGATATTAGTTTAAGTGGAAATTACATCAATTGGAAACAAGGATTTGAACCTTAGGTACCTAATGTTATTGGAAGAGAAACGTTTAATGGTCGGTTGCGTGCGATCCTTCAATAATGTAAGGTTAAATAGGGTTAATTAGATTTAAAATATGTACTACAGTAACAAAAGTAAACCATACGTTACTATGCCACAGATTTATATTTGTAGGTAACATGAAGAGTTTTAACGCTAATAAACCGAAGCTCTTAAGAATTATTTAGCAAGAAGAAGCAAGCTGCAATAGTAAGAAAGAGAGAAAAATGGATTTACATAGTAATCAGAAAAATAAAACAAAATAGATGATCTACATAATATTATATAATCACGAGCATAAAACAGAAATAGGCCGCAGCTGCACGTCAGTGACTGTGACAAGAAGGCTTTCCCGCAGCATGATGCTGTGCTATTATGGGACCCACAGCACAACACTGATTTTCAGTGGTCACCCGAAACAGACCCAAGAAAGAAACCAATAAGTGGTCGGTATGAGATTTGGAAAATAGTCATGCATAGCTAAAAAAAACGAGCGAGCCTTCCAGAAGTCGCATAAGATGTGTAACAACTGACATCTTGGCTGACAGAACCAACCTCTCGGAAAATGGGTTGATACCATCTGACGGCCAACTCTAGCACCGCGCGCGCTCATTGGTCAAATCTCATCCTCTTACACACTTCCGTCCCTTTTCACAAAATCACACCCATAGATTTCAGGAAAGCGAGAGGGAAGATGTTACACATCAAAAATATCCGACGTAAAATAAAAATATCAACGTTGTTATAAAAGAAACGTTGAACTATTGGGCAAATTCCATGGCTATTCGAGCGAAATAGTCTATTACATAACTTATTTTAACTACAATCTGATAATTTTAGATAAGATATGTTTCCGCAGACTAGGTTTTTGGATTTATCATTATTTGTTTCACTGAACACTATTAGAACAGTGACATATTATGGAGAATGATCTATCTTCAATAGGTACCAGTGCAATTTGCCTAACTGAAATAAGTTCTTAGAGTTGCCGCATTATCCTATATTTTCATAGTTTTCATGAAGTCAAGTTGTTTTCATTGGTAGAAATATGCCGATCGCGGATTGTTGGAATATCTGCATGAAGGGATTGCTGGACACATTTCTAACGTAAAACAATATATTAAATTCATTTAAACTTAACGTACAGTAGTGGTATCGATTGTTCTGCTATATTTTAACCGAGAAATATGAATCCGTATGAAGATGAATAAACAGACAAATATTATAACAGTCTGTCGATCTTCGAACTATTTGTAAGTCGATACAAAATGGGGCATATCTCAGATTCTCAGTAAAGATAAAATTATGAGATTGTCGTATTACACATGAGTGGTTTCATTGTGGACCTTAAGTAACGGTGATAAAAGTCAAGAGACGCGTCATCATGACATTCTACAACTGTGAGGATGAGTACACTTAAACACTTCGTGTACAATACAGTTATCTTATTCTATTCTTATTATTTGTCTGGATTAAATCAGGCAGAAAAATCTAATATAACAAACTACAGTTTGTAGGTAACATTATGAAGTGTGTTTTAAGTTAGCAATATTTTTGGTTGCATGCATTAAAAAAGCCTCTATGAATGACACACTGCATGTTTGGCGCACCTAGGCTAGTAATCCTTATCCTATCCTATGACCTATTGTCGAACAGGCCGTGATACTAAAGAAGAATTTGATAATATTATTTGCTTGTTCTTAAAATAATGGTATTGGACATGGTTTGATCAATGAGAAAAAAAAAAAAATGATTATAAAAGAAACAGCTAGCTACTCCACTGACCTTCTATGTTCATAAAAAAGTATAGCTTCTGTGTTGGTGGTGAGTACATGCAAGAATATAGCCTTGACGCGGTGCTCATGAGGCGGTTGCGGCATCGGCCCCGCCAAGTGGTTGATGAGCACGTCCAGCAGCATCGTAGCCACGCCCGAGCGCCGGAACGAGCGCGTCACTCCTGGAGCGAGACACACGATACCCTTACATGATGCCCATTGATCGAAGTTTTGCAATGTCATAATCATAAGTGGGGATTAGGTGTACAGGTCATTTGTCACACCCCATATATTTATAGCTTAATTATCCCACTAATTGTTAATGTATTTACTAGTAAAACAAACATATACATAGAATACTGATAGTGTTAGATTGATGTAGAACTTCAAATCTCTACTGCTTGTTAATGCAATTAGTGCTATTTACTGTAACATAATTAGTTAGGAAGTATGAGTCATTGTTGTTTACTAATCTATTGTGTTATGCAATAAAGGAGCTACAAAAACATTTACAAAAAAAAAAATACCTAGAGACAGTATGTAAGCAACAAGTGTTTCCTTTGATGCGAACCATCTTGAAAGTATTCCTCGGTCCTCTGCATTCAGTTTTAAGTAAGGCTTTATTTCGGCCACAATAAGGCCTATAATCTCACTTTTGTGCACTGCAGCTAGGGCAAAAAACCTCTCTGAAGAAGTTATGTCCTCATACCATGATTGAGGGTATTCTATCGGAAACCAATCTCTGCAGAGAGATCTCACCTGAAAAATGGTAACAATACATTGCTTCATGTTGGCAGCATTAGTATAATATATAGTTTTTTCGTAATATTGTGGTAAAACTAAAGATTTAATAGTGTCAGATTACAATTGAAGGTCTGATCTAATAATGTGGCAACAAAGAGTTATTTCAAATGTACAAATGGTGAGTTTCCCAACCTTCTTGAAATTTGTGAGAATTTTACAAGCTGTTGAATTATGAATACAATCATGTCATTAGAAAACTGTGACCTAACAACAGAGTGACTAAAATAATGCGATGATAAAATCCCATAATGAATGAGTATTAAACATGAAAGACTACTTGACAGAGAAATAATTGTTTTTAAGTTCTGGCTGCAATAAATAATGTATGTTAGCATAATTTATGTTACTGAATTTTAAATCAATTTCAATTATTTAGCAACACACAAATAAAATAATGATTCATGTTGGTTGCTCATCCAACGTCTTACTCATATGGATTAACCCACGAGAAAAAAACAATATTTGCAATAAAATAACATTATTCTACCTGTATCTACTTAGCTTTGAAATTAATGAAACAGTCTATATGAAAATTACTTTGATCCAAAACAGAATTATTTAAATTAAACTATACTTTTGATTTACAAGTTCGTATACTTGCAAAACATGTTATGAAACTCCTGTAAACAGTGTTAATAAGCAGGATACACACAAAAGTACTATGACCTAAATTAGCTTGTCTCCATGTACTCACAGGGTCAAATATTATTTTGGTCATGTCAGGTGTTGTGTTAATTAATACTAACCTCCTCTAGGTCATCAGGGCACAAGAAACGCAACTGAATATCTTTTAGAGAGCATTTTGCATCCTTCGACGACTTCTCAATAATTACTTGGAAGCCTTCAGAAAGGTACCTGGAATAAAAACATTAACACCTAGAACTTATTAACTTTGAATCAGAACTTGTATAGTTTCCCTAAACAAGAAATAATTTAGAGGCAATCATTTTTATAAGGATAATAAGTAAGAATTATTAACCCTCGGACCAAATGATACTTTACCATTGATTCTAAAATCTGGTAACTACATTATAACGCCTAGTGCAACAGTACACAATGATTGCATTCGAATCTTAAAACAAATACAGAGTACCTACCTTGCCCGCTCAATTGAAAATTTATCCAATTTATTGAGTTCAAGGAAGACAATAAAGGCACACAAACAACTGCGAAACACGAAGAATTGAATCCCGATAAATAAATAGGAAGGGTCAATCGAACTTACCAGCTGAACCCAGCCATTCGGTAAATCGGCCATTAATACTATCACTCAATAATCTTCATGAGTAAACATGTTATCACTTCCAAAAACTTTCATACTATTGCAATAAGTGAGAACTATAATCACAAACCCGATATCATTTTCCTTTTGACTAAATAAATTCGATTTGTCAAATTGTCAATTGACAACTTTGACAACCGAATGATTTGACAGGTTAGTTAATTCTGCAATAATTTCAAATTATCAAATTGATTTGAGTATTTTGTTTCAATTATATAATCACAGAAATATTTTTTAATATTTTGTTTTCATGGAACCATATTATTTTGTTAGACTTAGTGGAAGAATTGAAATAGAATTAAGTTATATGTTCTGTTATTTACGGAACTGAAACCTGAAACGCTGCAGATTATCAGAAGTACCAACCAAATAGTAAAATATTTTATTGAAATGGCAACATTTTTATTATCCGTATCCGCGCTCAAAAAAATAATTGTTGACTTGTTGCTGTATCGTCGTTTATAACATGTTTAGATCGTATCGTAATTCGTATCGTAGTTTATATCATAATATAGTACCGTAGTAGTTAATTTAAATAATCGTACACGGTTCTATTAGACTTAGGTAAGTAATTAACATTGACTCATTAAAAATCGGTCAGCTTCAGCTTCTAGTCTAGACAGATTTGCTGCCTGCTGAAACCAGTGGTTTCGACTTCGACTAAGTACTCAGGCGTTCGCAACTTATACAAGTTCTGAAGGTGGGCAACGTCGCAAATAGATGTCAAATATTTCATTGTTTTGATTAATTTAGCAATATTACTGTGTGGAAATAAAAAATGTGGCTAACTAGCGAACTAGAATATTGATTATGAAATGCAATAATTTTATTAATATCGTAACACCGAATGTTTAGTTTTAGATGTAAAAAAACTATTATTACTATTCGGAGAGCACGGCACGGCAGCATTAATGACATCATCCGTCGTGCTCTTGTTACCGCCGGGGTGCCAGCTGTTCTAGAACCCAACGGCTTGGCACGTGACGATGGGAAGAGACCAGACGGAATGACCATAATGCCTTGGAAGGTAGGTAGGCCTTTGGTGTGGGATGTAACGCGTGTCGACACCCTTGCGCCATCCCATCTTCCTAGCATGGTGGGCTTTGCTGGGGCTGCTGCTGCAGGTGCGGAAAACCTCAAACGGCGCAAATACTCCAATCTTATTGGGATTTATATGTTTGAGCCGTTTGGGGTTGAAACACTAGGGCCATGGGGTTCGAGTGCCCACTTAGTCTTAACCGTCCGTCAAGACATCTCAAAGCGGTTGGTCGACTCTTCATGTGACCAGAAGGCTGGCCTATTCTTCGGCCAGAGAATCAGCATTCCCATACAACGTGGCAATGCTGCCAGCCTTTTGGGCACTTTTCCTGTTGACAGCGATGCGGACGAATTTTTTGATGCCATATGATTGTTCCACCCCTTTCTTATATACTTGTACATATTATTATTATTATTTTAAGTCTGTTAGTTTTTAAATTGTTTGTAATGTAATGTAAATATTGAGAAATTAATAAAATTACATAATCTTCTAAAAAAAAAACCTATTTGGAAACTTTCCAAATGCGTTTTGTACACCTTTTTTTTTTTTTTTTGAGTTTCGGAAATTATCAAATAACTTCTGCCGCTCTGGGCGGAGCTAGGGTGTGTCAGACTTTTACTGACTAAAACCCACCCATGGTCCTTCCGTTGCCTGTGAGTTTTAGATGTAAAAAAACTATTTGAAAACTTTCCAAATGTGTTTTGTACACCTAAAATGGGTACAACATCAAATTCAATGTTATAATTGCAATTCATTATTAATATTCTAGTTCGCTAGTTAGCCACATTTTTTATTTCCACACAGTAGTAATATTGCTAAATTAATCAAAACAGTTAAATATTTGACATCTACGAGTTGTTGCGACGTTGCCCACCTTCAGAATAAACACACATGAGGGTTTATTCTAAAAGTTTGCAACGTCGCAAATACCTGTCAAATATTTACCTGTTTTGATTCATAAAGCAATATTACTACTGTGTGGAAATAAAAAATGTGGCTAACTAGCGAACTAGAATATTGATTATGAAATGTAATAATTAATATCGTAACACCGTAACAGCTTTAGATGTAAAAAAACTATTTGGAAACTTTCCAAATGCGTTTTTTACATCTAAAATGGGTACAACATCAAATTCAATGTTATAATTGCAATTCATTATTAATATTCTAGTTCGCTAGTTAGCCACATTTCTTATTTCTATTCATTAATATTGCTATAAGAATCAAAACAGGTAAATATTTGACAGTTATTTGCGCCGTTGCCAACTTTGAGGATAAACCCTCATAAGGGCTAGCACGCATTAGGGACGATTTTAGACGGACGATAGTTTATTTTAGACACCTAGAATTCCTAAACCCATATGCCGATCAAAAAGTGTGTGCTGGCCTGTCCCTATGTACTATGCGAAGCCCTAAAGTATTTGATGCAGCTGTAGGTGTCATGTAGGTACCTATTAATTAATCTGGGACTTGATTTTAACGCATTTACGTTTTTCTATCTACATATGGTAGATCAATTTATCTGTGAGTAAAAATATCAAACTTGTTATGGCTAAATGAATACCTATCATTTAGCCACAACAACTTTGATATTTTTGTGTAGGTACATACCTACCCGTACATCTGAAAGATAATACAAGTGCAGGAAAATACTTACTTAGGTAGGTATATTGTTCTTTCATCATCATCAGCATATAATAGCAGTCCACTGCTCAGCCAGTTCTCATCTGTCTACTGCATCAGCCACCTTGCGAAGATGGTCGCACCAACTGGCTTGCTACTTTGATTTGAAACTTTAATTAGGTAGTTCTCTGTTCGAAGTGTTGCGTGCTTCTTCTTTTCGTGTGGTTAGTGACTAACTTGGTAGGTATCAGAGTTTTAAGAGATAAGAGAGTTTTATATTTCTCAGGTTTCCTCACGATGTTTTCCTTCACCGTTTTTGAAGCAGGTGATAATTATACAATACGCACATGAATCCGAAAAGTCAGAGGTTGGTCTTGGGTGCGAACTCAATACCTATGACTTCGCAGTCCGACAACGGTCACACCACTAGGCTATCACTGGAATGCCTGTTAATATTATGTTTAATGACCCTACCTAATAATTACGACGTGATGGCGAAAACTCAGTAGGTAGGTAACTTTAAAACTCAGTAGGTAGGTAAATTTAAAACTCAGTAGGTAGGTAACTTTAAAAGAGCAGATTTCATGAAAAGATCTATAGAGTGCGAGTCCCTAGTCCCTACTAAGTAACTATAATAATATGTTTAACAATCAAAACCATACATAAAGATCTCTCTAGTGTAAATAATTGAACGGAATGATTCCACATGTGCTAGCATCAGCGGGTACCTACATTGTAGTGTAGGATTTGATTCCTCGATGTTCACCAGACGCCATGGTATCGCCTTACACTGAGCAGTGAGCGTGCCACAGATGGACTATGTTCACACGAAATGTCGCTCGATGAATCCACTTGAGTTGGACTGTTTAGTTTTATACTGTGGCGGAATGCTTTGCTACTTTCCAACTTGAGTCAGACCAAGAGCTAAGTACATTCAGCAGTAAGCTACATTTAGAAACATGTTTTCAAGCTTGAACATTTTCTTCTTCAATTGGATTTTGATATCATATCATAGTAATGGGATCTTTTATTTTGTAAGGAGTTGAATGCCGTTAGGGCCAAACCAATAGAGCTAGAACTACGATCTGTTGCAGCCGATGAATCATACTTAGATAGTACCTACTTACTTTATTTGTTGACGATCGGTTTAACTTCACTTTTTGTCAAAAGTTTCTGAGATCACTGTTTTGTGTTAATGTGGTGGTAATCCGCAAGACGGATAAGTACAAAAAACATACAAGATTAAAGCGTAAAATTGAGCATGCTGCTCTCCGCCTCTGTAATTAATATCTTATGTGTTGGCGCACAAAAAGTGTGTTAGTCAAAGTATAGGGTATCACCGTCCGTCAGTCGGCCCATGTGTATCGTATGTGTAACGCGAGCCGCCGCCGTGCGCACGCGCCTCGCGCTTCATTTGCACTCAATCTTAATATTGCAGCCTCGATGCACCATTACAAATTCATAACAACCTTTTTGTTCAATGTTTTTGTTTCTCTGGAAGCTTGAAATCTCGGAACTGTAACATTAGTCATGCGATGATAAATTAACAATGTTAATCGATAAGGGCCTGTTGACATGTTGCTAGAGTTTATACAATTAGAATATTAAATACGTAGGTAATGCCTAAGTACCTACTAAGTTTTGTTAGAGTCACGTAAAGACTTACTTTACAATTACAATATATTATGCATTAATTTTAGAAAAAAACGCGCTGCGGGTTTTTCCTGTACACGCTACATACACTTACCTCATGTGTTGTAGAAGTAGTAGTAGTGAAGGCTAAAACATATGCAGGCGACCCGGCTTAGAAAAAAATGAGTGTTGACCCCCCCCCCCCGGCCAAAAGCTGGGTACGCCCATGCCAACATGTCACCATGGCTTTATGATTTACATTGACATTATTCAATACAGATAGCAAATGGATGCAAGTCCATCGATGATTCCAAGCTTATCGGCAGTCGGTAACATCATAAACTCCGCCTGCGATAAATCAGCCTTATTTCTCATAAATTCTCTTAAAGTATCATAATTATATAATTTGCCGATATGTTTATTGGCCTCATTAGTGTCGGTCGCGAAAAATGTGAGAGTGATAAGATAGGGGTGAGAACAAGAGAGGCGTTGTGCGCCGGGGCGGGCGCGAGTCTCGACCCGGCCGGCGGCCTGCGCGTGCGCCGGAAGCGGCGGGCGGGTAGGGGTCGCCGCCTATCGTGCGCATCGCCCGACATCGTCCGAGGACCTGTAGGCACGGCCAACAGTTCTCAGAAATGTCAACCATTACAGTGAATTAATAGCAGAGAGATAGCTACTTTTTTGGGATTGCTACAAAGAAATATATACCTAGCTGTGATCAAAACAAAGCTTTATAAGTATGGACTTGTGCTCTAAACAGTACTTGGGTTCTTCATATAGTCATCATCGCCAATTATTTACTCAAAAGGTACCTTTATTGTAAATTGATAGACTGCAAACGGTTATCATTCAGGTCATTTAAAAAAAACCTATAAAAATAAAACTGTATTGTCTAGGTATAGATACTCGTATAACAAGGATTTCATACAAAGTCAGACTATTAGTGTCCGTAGAACATAGTAAAATATATTTATTAAACAACATTATTGTTATGAACTACAACTACTAAATCACAACAATAACTTATCAGATAACATAGTCGCTATATTATATACTTAATTTTGTAACTTATCCTAACTAACTACCTACTTAACTTATAAGCTTTGGAACTTGAGGAATTACGTAAAGTACCAAACTAATTTGTAACATACCTATTTATAAGTATTTTAATTTACACAAAAAGAATATGGTTGCCCTGGTGAATCCTTTCGCACTATACTACGGGTAGTATGAAAGAGTTGATAGAAAGGGTCATTCATATTGTTGTTTCCTACATATTCCTGTAACTGCAAACTTTCAGAGGTAAGTTACCATATCTCGCTACATGGCGTAGTTAGCCAAAATTTTTCTTTGTGATCTGATTCAGATACAAAAGGCTAGTTATGCTTATTTTTCAAAATGATGTTCATAACCCTTAGAAAACTTATGTGACACTGTAACCCTAAACTAATATCGTACCTACTGACGTTGATAAGCGACTTTTTACTACTTTCAGATAAATATCATCTTCTTTATACTTTTTTATTTTCAGGGTTTTCATTACAGCATCGAAAATAATTTCCATAATCATCGATTCCATTATCATCATGGTAAGTAGGTATACTTATCACTTAAGCTAAGAACATTATGATATTTATCCATGTGGACAGCATGAGATTTTGGACTGATATATTTAACAAAAAATAATAATTTACGCAAACTTTAACCTAATAAATATTTATTCAGCTTACACAAATCAAACGCACGTGCGCGCCGTTTCGCATAGCATGTACTACATGTCTACCCAATTATATTTACAACAGCTACGTGACCTATTTTTATAAGTTACAAAAAAACATGAGCGGTGATAAAATACTCCGATATTTTGATAAAGCTTATTGATATTACTAAAAGTCTTTGAAACACCAACGCAGAATCACGACACTGTTTTAAAACTAGATTTACGTTTATGTTTTTTAGGGAAGTCCCGTGTAATGTTGCCAGTCTGCACACGAAGGGTGGAGGTGGGGTGGTACGGGCCCGTACAGAGGCGGAGGTGCGTAGTGGAGGCTGTGGGCGGCGTGCCGCGGTTGTAGCTCGTGGTACTCCGACATCGTGCCCGGCTTTAAGTATTGCTCTAACTCGGCGTTGTCCGGCGGGCCGTCGGCCAGCAGTGCCGGGGAGATGTCGGGCATGCCGGCGAAGTCGATCTGATCCCTCTCTGGTGATGGCTCTCTCTTCGGCCGGACTGCTGACGTCGGCTGAGGTTTGCGACGTCGAGGTTGGTACTTGTAATCTGGGTATTCCTTCTTGTGCTGCGTCCGGAGTTTATCAGCTTCTTTGATGAAGGGCAACTTCTCGTCTTCACTCAAACTTCTGTAAAGGAAGATATCGGTTATTTGAAATCGAGATGACTTTCATAGAAATCTGAGTTTGAAATTGCTGAGTCAGTGCGGTTTTTTGTGAGGCGTATCTTCACAACTATTTCCAGATGCAGCGCGTCACTACTAATATGTACCGTGAGCCCTTTTCAACGCACACCACTTAACTTGTTTTGCTGGTACACATTCCATACAAAGTATATGATAGGTAATTTATGAGCTTTTGATAGGTATTCCAATTAAAAGTTAATTAAATCGATCAATTAAATAAACGTCAAGTTCATAAGTAAGTAGATAGGTAGCTTCATAAGTAGGTAGTTAAACAAAATCTAATTTTGTTTCCTACATGTGTTGACCTATGCCAAAAGAGAAATGCCACTACGTCAAACGTGATTATCCACGAGCTTTTGTTCCTAAAGGTTTTGTTTTTAATTTAACATTCAATTTCACGAAATATATTAAGGTAATCGAGCACATCTCTACAACCTTTGACCTTGCTAATCTACTTGATCGAGATCTGCATTTTGAGAGGTGAGCTCGATGACAGTGTAAGAGTGCCCACCAATCACAACAAAGCAATCAGGCTCACTTCACCGACTGTTTTCTTTGATGATTCGAGAGTTTACTCCACAGGTAAGAGTATAAAAAAGACGTAGAGCGCTACGGTCAGGCCGGCCGCGCGGCCGGACGGCAAACATAAATGCGCGTCATATTATTGGCTCTCTCTTTCGGATATTGAAATGTGGCAAGTAAGTGCTTAAACAGTAAAAAGGTATTTGATGAAAAGTAAGAGGAAAAATGCGACATTTTCATGCATCGCATGAAATTATGAATGATTCTGAAACGGCCAAATAATATAATTTCATATCTACTTGGCTAGAAAGGGAGTGACTTGTGAGATGAGATGACGACTGATAGAGAAGTTGGAAGAAAAACTTACGTTGCGCCGCACCGACCCCACATAAATTGGGATGAGGGTAGGAGAATTATGATCGTCTTGTAGTTCACTGTTTTTTGGTGGCATTTTGCTTCATTTATATTGTGTACCTACAGTTATCAGTGCTTTATCTTATTCATACTTTCATAGCCATGTCATTCTCGTCATCGTATCACCGGAGAGCGCACAGTGCGCGGGTGGCCCACGACAAGTTGCTTTTACGATCGTTGAGCAGTACTTAGTGCTTATTTGATCCCAATGGTCGGAAATAGTACTTGCTTCAAAGAATTCGCATAGTCATGCTGCATGCAAGCGAGTATGTGAGTTAAAATTATAGATTTGGTGGTTGCTACGGACTTGCTACGAAATTACGAGTATTTGGTGGTTGCTACCATTGAGTTATATGTACTACGTACGTTGCTACGGACTTGTTACGAAATTATTTCGTAGACTAATAGGTATAATTTTTTCGGGTGTCCACATTCTGTACTAATGAACAATTTCAGAATTCAGTATAGAACACAAGTACCCATTTTCTCACAGGGCTTGGCAGTAAATTACTATAATTAGTCGAAGTAAAGTAATTACCTCAAAGGTACACTAGTCGGCCATTCTTCCATACAATCGTACTATGGTGATTACGGTGTACGTTCAAAACTAAAATGTATATCAATGTCTTGTCATTATCTAGCCCTCTAAGGAAGCAGAAATGGAAAAAAAATATTGGTTTGCAAGTTATGAGCGTCGAAACTACGATATTTCAACACTAATTTTAACTCGTTTTTGAGCGTGTTACTACATAAGGTCAATTTACCTTTTATAGTAAGAAAATGGCAAAGTACAAACCGTATAGGGATAGATAATTTATTCAATAGTCCAAATAATTATACTTTCATTAAATAAATCCAGTAGTTTTTTCATAATATCTATACGCCCAAAGGTCTGTTCATGAAAGTTTACGCGCTCGTTTTCGTAATAATTCATCGTCTATTTCACTCAATAAATGAATAAATATATAAATAAATAAAAACTAGATAAATAAATACAAAATAAATAAATATAAATAAATAAATAATTAGCATGCATGTCACGCCCACCAACGAGTTCGAGCTGTCGACTAGTGTACCCTTAAACTACGGTCAGTTATTATTCTTTGCTACGGCATTCCGTTTTCGGTATTTTATGACCCTTATGCACAAGAGCTACATCAAATTATTGACCAATTGTCATTTATTATTAGGTTGCCTAAGATGATATAATATATCTACGTATTATACTCATAGTAAAGTTGCCTACAACAAACTCAATCCCAGATTGATCTCGGTGCGAATTTGTACCACAATTTTCTATTAGAGCGAGCCGAACTCAGCCGAAGTGGAAACAGTTAGAGATGTTATCGCGTCGGTTAGCGGCGATAGCATTTTAATGAGTAAACAATCGATGCACGCCGCGCGGTTGGACGCCGCACGCGCACCGCGACCGGCATCCACTCGACCAGGCGAATGTACCGAGGAACGGGTATTCGGGTTCATACTATCGCACTATCAGCGGATATTTGGATATGACTCGAGGAATGTGATGACTTGATGAGATTAAGGTAGGTACTAAATGTGGTGAAAAATTAAGCATAAGGTATCTTAAAGTAAACTTTCAGTATTATCTACCTACATCCAATCCATCCAACTTTAAATGAGTTTCGATGGGATTGGAGTCGAAGTATTTGATAATTAACGGATCTATGACTTAGAACGGTTAGACTGGATGCCCATCTCAAATTAGTTGGATAAAGATTAGGCAAATGATGATGATTATTGATAAGTAGAATAACCTACAGTGGGACTTTAAGTTTGATAAACTCATCGGTGAATGGTGATTCAAAATAAAGAACCGCCTCAATCATCTCATCTCAAATCTCGTAGAGCTTTCAATTTGTAACGAATTTAAGTAAGTAGACTACTTACACTATGCCTCTGAAGTGTCCTGGAACCCTCAGAACAGGGTTATTAATTGCATAAAAGTATATTTTGACTTACTTCCACATAGATCCTAGCGACTTGCTGAGCTCAGCGTTGTGCAGCGCGGGCCGCTGCTCAGAGAGCCGCCTGCGCATCGCCTGCGCGAATACCATGAACGCGTTCATGGGTCTCTTCACGTGAGCACGTCGCATGCAGCCACCGCCCCTATATGGACAACAATGATTTGTGATTACTTAAAATATAATCGGCCTGTAAAGTGCTGGGATTCTGATCTCCTCTCTGTGACGCGAGGTGGGCCGTATTCTGGTCTCCTCTCTGTGACACGGGGTGGGCCGTGTTCTGGTATCCTCTCTGTGACACAGGGTGGGCCGTATTCTATAACGCGGGGGGGTTGTTCGAGGCTAGATAAACTTTAAATTAACATTGGCCTAAAATTCAAGCTTTTGTCTGATATCTAGATTCTTTTTTTTATTCCACATTATAAAATTATGCAATAATAAATGCTCTCGAATAATGTGTAAAAAAAAATTAAGCACTAAATAGAATTTAGTATTCTCCAGAAAAATGGTCAACCATGAATCTTGATTCAAAAGAATAACGATTTCTTGAATTTTCTTTCATCATGTAGGTAGGTAACTGTTTTTTGTCCATAATACCTAAATAAAATTAAAATAATATCCCATAATCCATTCTAAAATCGGGTGTATGTGTCTGTTAACCCTTAGTAGCCGGTAACTACTGCAAAAATAATTAAAAAGCCATTCCGTCTCGTGTGGCTCGACGTTCCCGTACATACGAGTTTGACACATGCATTGAGTCATCAGCTCTAGACAGGAGCGCTCATTTCAAATAGATACGTACATACCTACTTACATTAAAACCATCCCTGCATTTGAGTTGACTCACTACCTATAGTAGAGTCTAGCTGAAGTCGTCGATGGCGGGAGTAAAAGCTCGTTCCGAAAGTTTATTTACTCTATCTAGGTAAATAAGGTACTGAGTGACTCGGACAGTGAGTTCTGCAATTTAGTAAGTTCCATAGTTGAATTAAGTTGATTCACAAATTAAAAACACAAACTAACAGAGATCAAACGGCGTGCTGTTTTGTTTGGTAACAGAGCTATAAATAGTTGAAGTTTAGACCCATAACCGAACAAAAAGCTGGTATTGACATAAACAATATGAAATGCGCACTTGAGCGGGCGCGCCCCGAGCCCCGACACTACTCAAATTGGTTTAGCTTTCGGCGCGCGCCCGATAATTACTAGGTAACCAAACCCATCAAGTGTCGACGACCAACGACTATAAAGAAAATAAATTACGATTTACCCTTTATGTACTGAACAGTGGTGCGCCTGCGCACGAACACTTGTAAACAGCCCAAGTGGCGCGGCCTCACGACTCACGTCATTTTACGCTCGTAAACATCTCTTATTTTATTACTTTTTTATTTTCTAATGCCCGTTCGGGTTTCCTTGCGATCTGAATGCTGACAATAAATTATGTTTTTTTTCTTCAAACACTGACACGCCACTAAAAGTCGATCGATTTCTAACGGATTACTCTCGGGAAGTAATCTGAGGAGAAATAATCACCTCCCGCTTCGGCGAACTTCAGCGGTTTCCTTGTTTATTACTCAGAACGAGTTCTCATAATGTAAAACATTTTTATTACACTAATACTAAACTGAGGAATGAGTAGACTGTAGATGCCTATTTTTGATATTTCTATAGAGTCCTGGCGCAGGGACGCTATGGAGTTTTTTCCAGCTGGGTATGTATGGGTAAAAAGTTAACACTGTCCTGTCCTGAAAAAAATTACATATCTAAGCCTACTTAGATATGTAATTTTTTTCAGGACAGGACAGTGTTAACTTTTATTTTAGCCTACTTAATTCTGAAAAACCAATGAGTAACATGTTCACGTAAACATTCAGCAAAAAATCTTCAAAGAATGACAAATTCGAATGCGTAGTTCGTCTGTAGCTCTGTCCCGTAGTTCCATATGGGCGCTTCATTTTGTAATACAAATTGAGTACTAGTTTTTGCTGCGACAGACCCTCCGCGCGACGCCATCTGGTTAGTAACATCGGGCTCCTGACAATCACTGATAGCAGCTCCTGCTTTAATTGCTACAAGCTACATTATGTTCTCAAAGTGGTAACTACTTGTAGCGATCACTGTGATTTATATGGCTCCGTTGTCATTATAGAAATGTTGGAAATTTCATCGATGTGGTACTTAATTATGTTATAGTCAATTATAGTTTCAACACTCACACTATATTTGACTGGACATTAACAATTTTCATAGTTTACAAAAAAAGTTTCTCAAATCCTATTGTTCTGTAAAAGAGAAATACCATCTCTCGATAGTATGAGATCGTTGTGATCATTATTTATCAATTTCTATAGCTTTACGTTGTTTGGAGGGTTTCCTAATTATTTTTCTTACAGATTAAATCAATAACTAAACAGGAACTAAAAGCTCTATCATCACCAAAGGAATTGAAAGTGATTGTGAAAGACTCAGACACGTAGGAATTGTTTTTTTTTAATAAACTTTTACAATTCGTTCAACCTTAGCGTAATAATAGAAACCAACTATTACATCATTAAAGTTTAATTTAAAAATATTAATGGGACATGTCAATGACAAAAACTTTTATAGTCGCGCGCACAATGATTTACTGCCAGATTTCACAGCCATCCGTCAGCCATACCTACATGTGTACAGTATATGTGAAGGATTATAAGTGCCATAAGTATTAGTTAACTAAGTATACGCAACTATTTTATCTACAAGTGCTTCAGTTTTAGGCACCGAGGGCACGTGTTCATTATATCCGCGTTATTACTCAATCTTATTTTAAGTAGGTATGTTTTTGTTTAATGCTGCAGTCGGGTTAGTTTCAAAGTTGGTGTTGATGAATATGTATGGAGTTATGATAAGGGTTTTGAAAGTAGGTCATGGCTTTGGTTTGTACCTAACTTCCTTTAAATCGCCACAGCATACCTGCCTAGCCGTTATAGTTGTACATACCTAATACCAGAATGGCTGGAAAGGCTAGTATTAAGTTGGTAAAGGCGTAAAAAGTCAGCCACGGTTTTACTAGGCTATACACGGACAAAATTGAGCAGCCATGACTTAAATAATGTTTTTTTTAAAGCAACATACATATGTGGACAAATCAGTTCTTTCAAAAAAAACACCAAGAAAGATGGCATAACTTAGAAACAATTGAACAAAATAACATTCACTCAAGGTTACATACGACTTAACACGTGTCGAATTTAGGCAAGCAACAACATTAAGTTGAACTTAGGTACCTACGCTTAGGTGTTATTAGCCATTGTTTAGAAACGCTCAGCAGCCGAATGTAGAAGCAACCAGTAAGCAGTATTTGGCAGTAACAGTGATTGATGTGTCCAAACAAAGATATGGTTACATTAGAAGCAAAATTGCCTAGTCCTAAACTATTGTTTAACACTTTGCTGACCTTAAAACACGTCCATAAGTTCTTGTGTTTACAATTTAAACGTTATCGCATGAAAGAATTCGTTGAGTTTGGATTTCAGTTCAGGTGTTTTCAGGCATATAGTAATAATACTACCTTACAACCTGCCGTAGGCCCTAGCAAGAACGTGGTAGTACCTTCGTATTTAAAGCGCATGATAGAACAGTTATTCCATGTTCCGTATGGTCCCGGACGTAAATAATAGTACTATCCCATTTCTTCCCGTGGGTGTCGTAAAAGGCGACTAAGGGACTCATTAGAGAATGGGCAGCAGCATTCACTATGCATTTTAACACCATACTGCGATCGCCAACCCGCCTACCAAGCGTGGCGGTTATGGCAACCCCCCTTTTGGGGGAGGCTTTTGTCCAGCAGTGGATGTCTTTCGGCTGAAATGATGATGAATAATGATAGTTATTAGTGAATCTATATCGATAGATACATAATAAGTATGACGGTATAGCACATTTATGAACACGGATATGAACGAAAATTGAATGCGATAATGTATAAGTAGACACGCAAGTTAACTTGGTTTTAGAGGTCCATCAAAATACACAACCTATAGGTACTTTAGGAAGTAGATAGGTACACACTCAAAATATAAAATTGGCCTAGGCTAGGTATACACTTGCGTGCTCTTTGAGGCCATTGGCTGAGGAAGTCATAAACAGAGCAGATAGCTGTCATCTGTGAAGAGCCCGCCCACGCTATTTCTGCTTTTCAGTGTTGCGCCGACGCAGCCGCCCACCGTACTTAGGTATTAGTGTATTATTGCACATAAATTTGCCAAGGGAACGTGTATCGGACAGTTTGTTGCCGCCAAAGTGCATTTGTTGCAACATTCCTGTTGCGGATTTTGACTTATGTTTACGGTTTACCCATAACTTATTGCTACGGGTCTACGAGACGTAGGGAGTAAAATGGTACAATAGACCTAAATAAAATACACGTAAAAGACACGTGTTCGGGTCATTGGTAGATATGGAACTGTTGAGCCAAACAAAACAAGTTCCATAACTTTTTTTGTTTGGCTCAACATTTCCATATCTACCAATGACTCGAACACGTGTCTTTAACTCTGTACCGACCTATCTGATTTCTATTTCACTATGGCAACCTATCAAATAAAATCAATCTTCAAATGAATTCTTAGGAACTCCGCCGGTTTCTCTCTATCTTGATAAGTAAAAATAAGAGATTCATGTGGAAAATTAAAACCATCTGCTCTTCGTAGAACGTGAGAAACATTTCAATATGTCCGGTCTTATTAATTGTTATGTAAGAAAGAAAGAAAATAAAGAAAATTGCGTTTAAAAGCGTTTGTTTGCGGTAAACATGACGTAAAGAAAGAACACAAAACAAAAAAAAACAAGTTGGAGGGGGAAATTTGCGTCACATCCACGCAAAACGGCCATCGCTCAGTATAATGCTGCGACCCTATGCGAGACAGAGCCCCGGCGCTGATTATATATATTATGTAGGTAACTACAACATGTACTCTTAAGCTTGGTTTTCTTACGACAGCTGTGGCCACCATATAAAGGCCGCAGTGACGGCAGTTATGAAAATAACGGCAGCAGGGTTTGACCTTACGGTGTCAAAAAACGCGTCTAGGGAAATACACCAAGTTACTTCTATAAATTACGTTTCAGGGACGTCATTCGACAGTAAATTGCGGTCGCCAAATGGCTGCCACCGCTGTCTTAGGATGTCCTAGCTTTAGCTAGTAGGCCGCAAAAGTCAGTTTAACCTCCATACGAGATCTGAATTATCCTTAATATTGGGATTTATTACTGGGGAAGCGTTAAATTGTAAAGTCTGAAGCAGAAACAACGTTATTTTTCCAAAACAACACCGCCAAGACGGCAGCAGCGCAGAGTTAGGATACAGAAATCCTGGTTAGGCTCGGTTCAAAATGTCAATCGTCGAAAAACGATAAACCTTTAAATACCGAATTGGTTGTACTATATAGGTCCTTAATACCTGCGAATAGAGCTTTAATTATTAAAATTAGCTTGATTTTTTTTGTGTTGTGTTTTTATAAGAAAAATTGCTCGTAGCACATGTCATGTCTACGAAATGCCTACGACAAAAATAAGTCGTCTCGAATTTTAAAATTACATGTTTTTTGGTTTTGATTTGTTACTTTTGTGTGTGATAGAAACTTGTGTCCACATAAAATGCATATTTCTTTTACAGAATCCTGTATTAGCAAATCAATGTCAAAACAACAACCAACATGTTTACATTCAAACGGGCACTAAAAGTCCCCTTCAGTCCATTGGTCTTGAAATCTTATAAACATCCCCACGACCGCAGTTATCTCTGCAGTCGATGTAACAGTGGCTATTAAACAATTAATGGCGCTGTAAAACCCGACGGTAGCTGAAAGATGACTTTCAAAATCATTATTGCACCACTCGAGCGCGTTTTATCATCGCCCAAACGAATAATTACGTAGTGATTAGATTATGAGTAGCACCTGCCTTATGTGTTCCTGGGAAAATCGGTATCAATTTATAGGGGTGCTGCTAGGGATCGATACCGTGTATCGGAATCCATTCGTTCGATCGAAAAGGGGAAAATTTTCTCACAGAATTCCCTGCGGAGTAAACACTGTGGTTTTGTAGAATTATCGCGCACTGAATTAAGTTCCGATGTAGGGTGAGGGTTCCTTCTTTAGAAGGACCTGTCGGCTTTTGAAAAGGGAAGACGCATTATACCTAGGAACTATACACGGTGATTTTTAATCTTTCCGGGCGTGAAAGTACTTATGATTATGAGCAACTTTCACTATGAGACTAACTATGCAATATCGAAAAAAATATCTGCTGTTTCATACAAAAATCCAATATAATACGATGAAAATGAACATGTAACAGATGTATTTCTTTTTTGCTATTTCGTAGTTGGTCCCATAGGGAAAGTTGTTTATAATCATGACTATTTACAGCTCCTGAAAGGTTAACAGTGAATAAAAAATCACCATACATAAAATGGTCACCGTATAATAAATTGTTACTTTGCTCAACAGATTCCGGCCAACTAATCTGATAATTTCAATTTAATCCACAGTACGTCGTCTTAAACTGAAACCAGTATTCTTTTCAAAGATTGTAGCTGTAATGCAAAAGATTACTATCCTAACTTTCTTTTAGCATATAAACGATACAGGTACTGTGTAGATACTGTAAAGGTCCTATGAGAATAATGATTAAAAAGATTTTAAATTCGCTTGAGTGATCGAATGCAACCAAAATCATTTTTCTACCAACCTGCATTATGGTAAGGTTCCCTTTTACAGACAACCTTACCTACCACTTTGCATTTTGCAAGTTTTAACAAAATAATTCAAAAAACGTTTAAATTCTTAGATTTAAAGATTCTTGAAATCATGTCGGCTTTGTTTGAACACAGAGTAGAGACAGGGCGAGCCTACCTACAGATGCGCCCTGTTATAGATGATAAGCCGCCGCCGTTCCGCGAATGCAATCTGATTGGCCCTCACATCCCGGAAGTGGATGAATTCTATAATTTGCCTTTATAAATAAATATGTTAGGTAGGTATTCTATCAAGTTTGGTTAGGTTAGGTCATGTTTTAAAGCTTGAAATAAATGAATGAGCTTTCTCTGTACATTATTCTAGCCGAATGTAAATATCCATTCAAAACCATTAATCCAATCCAAGGTTTGCCTTATTATTACAATTTGAATAAAAAAGTGTTCTGTAATTTCTGCTTTCCCCCATGGGAAAAAGACTTGTATTTATGTATGTGAAGGTTAATATTGTATGGTATTTCAATAGAAGGTTTCTGATAAATAATCCAGCGTAGACACCTCGGCACCTCCCAAACCAAAGTAAACTAAGTTATGTTCAAGCCTCAGACCAAATTAAAAACCAAGACAGAGAGCTGCGAACAATAATTGTTTTTCATTAAAATTGTAAACTTATCTATAAGTAATATACCTAAAACTGCACTTTTTGAATTTATATATTTCTAAGTAGTCCGTTCGCATGTTTTATACTTATCCTAGTTATACAGGGGAACCTATTATTAGCCATACAATACTGTAACACACATACTCTGTGACATACTATATGTATCGCTGTTGGTTGCCTAAATAAAGAAAATAATTTATAAATAAAAATAAAGTGGAGCATGCCAGTACTGCACCTCCGCTCTGTGCATACACGCTCACACGCACACATTTACAACCTTTTACAATGACAGTACAATCAAACTACACCACACAAAGTGCACACATGTTTACGAAACCGGCTTCACGTCCCTGTTGACAGCGTTCTGTCTTGGTTTTTATTTGGTCTGAGGTTCTAGCTATGTAATTAATCAAGCCGATGAAAATATCTAAATATTGCCCAATAAGTCCTTGACTTACATTAGGACGATCAATTACCGGCGGCAAGAAGGGTGGCGATGCATGGGAACCCGCAGACCACATCTGTGTCCACAAAACACTGATAACGACCACTCGGCCCGATATCTTTGTCAATAAGTAGGTACGTAGGTACTGGGGCCCACCTACCTACGTCGTATTACTGGGGAAATACGTCAAAACATAAGATACAAAACTAGGGTTTAACATAATTTTGTTTGCTGCTTGAAAAGGAATTTTCCATTATTTTATTTATTCTGGAACATGTCTACGCTGAAACACAGTCTCGTGAAGGTAGTCTTCAATTAGGTTGTTGTATTGTACAAGAAATTCAACCAAATGACGAGCTCTATATGAACCTGGAGGGTAAGAAGTGTACTGTGACTTATAGACATATAAAAGATGTAACTTTTTTACAACTGATACACTACATTTATACAACTGACTGTAATTAGCAGACTGATTGAGTGACGATTTAAGCTAAGTAACTAGCAAGCAGAAAGCAATTAGTTTAGAACATTCATAACTTTCATAAATTGGTTTGTTTTGCGAGTAAAAAAATATCTACCATGGAATCTCATTTTCCTATGTTTCATATGACTAAGAACCAACTCAAGAGGAACAGTTAGTTTTTCAAGACATCGCCAAGCGGTTGGTCGACTCTTTACGTGACCAGAGGGCTAGCCTTTATTTAGGTCAAAGAATCAGCAAATGACGTGGCAATGCTGCAAGCCTTTTAGTCACTTTTCCTGTTGACAACTATGCGGACAAATTTTTTGATGCCCTATCCCCGCGTTGTTTATATACACGAACGTACATATTATTATTTTAATTTTATGTCTGTTAGCACTGATGTGATGCAAATATATTGTTTGAAAATAAAAATAAGTCCAAAGAGGTACATAACTCCATCCAATTAGGTATATGGGCAAACGTTGCGTAGTCCGTAGAAGGCATCGCGAATAACGTTTAGCGCGTAGTGTTGTACTTGTACCAGATAGTAGGACTGCGGTAATGAGCCGGTGCGCAGACGCAGCGCGGGTGCGGTGTTAACCGAGCACATTACCAGGCCTCCGCTAACCAACATACGGTGCCGGCCAGATTACACTCTGTCAATATTTGAAACTATCCCGCACTCCCGGAACACTTGATGCGATGAAGTCATTCCGAACTGTGCCAGTTGCATAGTTGGAAAAAAGGTTGTCGATCGGTAAGGTTTATGTTCGATCGACGCCCCAAGATTGAGTCTTTTAACATTTGTGCCGAAATAATGACGATAATCGAGTAAATCGAGGGTGGCTAATGGTTATTGGATTAGAATATACAGAATTAACAAAACCGCTAACTATATATCTAAATGGAAATGAGTTTTTAATAGATACACAGAAAAAAGTTTAGCGAGATTAAAAAGCGAGTAAGTACTTATCGCAGATTCGACGCTGAATAAAACGCAGATAAAATATATAATACTTACCTACACGACAAATGTGTAAAAATCGAAATCTATGTGTGCTTATCAACCGATCCTGTCAATCCAAACCAAAAGGGATCGAAAGCAATAAACACTTATCCCAAACGCATGAATGAAGCCGCGGCCAAGCTTTGATTATAAGTTCAAATGTCAAGATGTAACAAGTGAGCCGGAGGGCGCGAAGTGGTCTGTTCAAACAGGGGTTGTGTTCCGGCGGCACCTGTGTGCCTGTTTGCGCACACACTTACACACCGGGCCACAATCACTGCGCAAACCAACGGGATGTTTGCTCGCACCGGTGAGATCAACGCAGGCGAGGAAATCTTAATCTGACTCGGAGCTTTGAACTTACTCAATGCAGACGAAAGGGCCAAGTACCTAATTGATTCAAGAATTCGATGGATTGAAAAATGTTTGTAGTTCAAGTCATTGGTGAAGTCAAGTGTCTGCGTTGCATCTTAGACATCAAATAGGGGTAGTAGCAATGATCCAAATACTTCGATCAAATAATCGAAGTACGAATAGGTAAATTTACTTTTATCGAATCTAATAATATGAACCAAGTCAAAATGCAGTTTAGGTAAATTTGCAGCAAAGTGCTACAAACTTTGAACAAGTGCATTTTAACTCCATTATATAGAAAAATAACGTAAACTCAATCTCACCTAATTTAAAAAAAAACAACATGAAAACCTGTGAAGCTAATAATAAACGGAAATTGTTATTGTGCTCTCGAACATGACTCTTTCGCATGCGTGGTCTAATTTGTAGTTTATACGAATGTATCCGATTCTCATACCTGTCGATGATTTAAAACGAGGCAATTTTTGGCAGGAATTGGGCATGCTCGGAGTTCCGGGGACTCCCTACCGTCGGCTGAGATAAGCGCCCTATAGTGGGAATGTTTGCGCAGGCGTATTTATCGCTACGCCTCGCGGAAATAAATTAGTGCCAGGCAGGAAGGGAACATGACAAATATTGTCACACGATGTTACGCGTTAAAGCTTCGGCTACATTACCTACATCAAAATCCTTGCATAGAGGCACCTAAGTATGGACGGTTTATGGTAAAAATACTGCGATATCAGCTTGTATGCAGGGTCATTTAAGAGAATGTGCCATAAACAAGAACACTCGGCGCGCCACGCATACGTCCATCATCCCGGTTACATACTACCCTTACTGACTGGCTAATCATTTTGAAGATAAAAGTGGAATATCTTTGCAAATCATGGTAATTAAAAAACCACCGACTTTCGAAATTAAAGTAATTTTTCACTTTGTAGTGTTTTGTTCGGAAGTCGGTTGTTTTTTTGTGTAAATATTTGTATTTTTAACTTTTTAGTTGTTTGAACAAGGTTTTGTGGTGTTTTCCCTTTTACACCACACCCGTAGTTCGTATCAATAAGCCGGGTTGTCACACATAAACGTATTAGTCCATATCTTGAAAACTACTAAACCGATTTTGATAAAACTTGCACTGTTCCCTAAGTTGAAGTAAATGTAAGCCATTAAAAAAATTATCACGATCCGATGAATAGTTTCAGAGAAATGCGTGGACAAAAATACATACCCCGCAAAAATTCGAATACCACAACCTGCTATATAAATAACAATGACAGGAAGTTATCATAACATCATCCACATAGATTAAGTGGGAAAAATAAGTATTATTGAAGCTAACTCAAAAACTACCCAAGCAAAGGTATTAAAATTTATATGGGACCACCCATATAAATTTTAATACCTTTGCTTGGGTAGTTTTTGAGTTTTTGAGTTTTTTCCTATACGAAATGAAAAAAGTATTTTCAAAATTGGGCTACAATTGACGAAAATATAGATAAAGAAAAGAAAGAAAGGAAAGAAAAGAAAGAAAGAAAGAAAATACATTTATTTAGCACGGACACGCACACAACACAACATATTGTACTACAAACAAAAATCAAATTAAAAAAGAAAGAAAACAAATAAAAAGATGATCAAACATAAAAAATATAAAGATACATCAGACGAACATAGAACCTGCTCCTTTTTGGAAGTCGGTTAAAAAGCCGATACACGGATAGAGCTTCCTACAAAAACTATCTCCGTGTAAATAGGTATGCCTAAAGGCAGAATGATCTTTGCTGCGGCTTACGGGAAGGCAGATTTCAGCAAGTCTATGGGAAGACATCATCATTGATTGATATCTATTTATTTATACTGATTTTAAAGTAACTGCCAGTTTTATCTTATCTTTAAAAACTCACTTTCAAAATGTTGCATGTAAACCAACAAGGTGCTTAACCGTTGCTGGCAATATGGAGTCTTTCCTTATAATAAAACAGTTTAAATTTATTTAACTTCTAATTTAGGTAAGTACCTACTACTTAAAAGCAAACTCAGCACAATAACTTCCTTAAAAAATATTGATGGTCTAATCCCAAAAGACAGACTATCCCTATGAATATTAACTAATTTATTCTTGTCACGTTCATTATTGATGATCCGGATTTTCCGGCAAGAATTGATTGCATTCCATTAGATTGCACAGCGTGTAGGTACAGCGTATAGATCTGCAATGAATTCCAGACACAGTGTTTCAGTGTAGTAACTTCCTCCACTTTCCGAGCTTTTTCTTCTAATCAACTTTTTGTAGAAGTAGGAACCTACAAAAATTTTGGATGAGTAATATGCTTGGTAGCTATTCCTAGGTATGAGCTACGGGGTGTTACACGTATGGCAGAGAGAAGATTTTTATGATCAGGGATTTAAAATAGGGCTGTCATAAATGCTGAAATGACGACCGGGACATTTCGAATAGAAATAGGGTAAAAGCATGGATAATTAAAAAACTTGATGAATATTCAGTGGCAAGGCAAGACGATGTAGAACTACAAGATACATTTTGCGAGGCCTGTCTGAATTTTCTTTCGGATTGGTCGGGTTTTGTTTTTGAAATCTTCAATTTTGAAAATTTTATCACCTCGGATAGGCTAGGTTTTCTTTTGACGATTCATACAAAAGTATATAGGAGTTACCTACTTTGACGAGGACGACTTATGCAGAAAAGTATTAGAATTAAGAGAACGTAAAGTTCAAGAGCGAGCGAAGCGTGTTCAAAATTTTTAGCCCCACCTCGGATAGGTTAGGTATACGAAGGAATTCATTGTCAAATAAATAAAAGCGCAACTTCGTGATCGGGACTCCACACTGTGGATCGAAGACATTGGACCATCAATTTTAAAGTGTCGGTTTTTTGCTTGAAATATCTTAAATAATAACATATTTATGCATAATATCTATTGGCTATTAGAGCCAATAGATATTATGCGTAAATATGTCATAGGATATAATGTGGTAGGCAAATTGGCAACTTATCTTTTTTTGCAAAAAAATATGTATGGGGCTAATATTTATATCTTTGGAACGGAGAGAATGGCCGTTATATCCATCCACAAGATGATGTAACTATTTATTTATAATTTTCTGACACATTCCATATAACGAGATTTAGTGCAATTTCTTTTTTTTAAACCCGCACCTAATCTGGAATAATTAAGTATGTCAAAAAATCATAAATAAATAGTTACAGTCACCGTGTGCAAGGATATAACGGTTGTTCTCTCCGTTCCGGAGATATAAGCATAGCTTCATTAATTTTTTTTGCAAATAAAATATAAGTTGGCAATTTGCCTACCAGATTGTATCCTATGATATATTTATGCATAATATTATTAAAATGTAAGCTCCAATGTCTTCGAGTGCCTTTTTTCGATCCACAGTGCGCCGGGACACTATGCTTCAAATCGGGACATGTCTCAGTGTACCGGGACGTATAGCAGCCCTAATTTAAAAGCATAACCTACCTAAACTATCTACTTAAAATACTGTGGTCACCAGAAAAAATATCCAAACCACCGCTACATGAAAAGAAGATAATACAAACAATTATCATAGTCTTGCAGTCCCGAAAAGGGGCCGATGTAAAGAGCCGACGCGGTTGATAGGAAATTAATAAACAGGACCAGATAACATAGTGCTTATTCAATTAGAGGCGGTAATCGCGTGTCGTTTTCATGTACACCGCCCCGCTGACCCAGGGTCGGCATTAGCTAGATATTACTCTATCTATTTAGGTATTTAAATATAACTAATTACGGAATAATTCATGTTATACGGGGTCACTTCAGCAATAAATAATATTACGATAAACAAATGGGCGTTTAAAGCGAATTTATTGTTCTTTAATTATTTCTGTAACCACTAGGTATTTGTGCGGAGGTAACCTCTATCTTGGGAAAATAACTAGGTATTGAATTTTGTTTTTCGTTGGGGCATCGTGCCTGGCTAGTTTAAAATAGTACTGAGTTCTAAAGAGTAAAAGATCAACGTAACAAATAGATAATTATTTTAGCAAGAGTTTAGGTTTAACATAGGTAATCGATTCGTGGGACCTGGCGCTGCTCATGACTTCTGAGTCATGAAAACGCATTATTTTAGATATAAAGCTGAGTCCACAGAGATGAGCGAGGCTGCGTAGCGAGGGATGTGTGTGAAACTAACCAATAACGTCGCTTCACTGTCATAGTTTGAGCTAAGCTAGCGTTGTTTGGTTAGTTTTACGGACATTCCTCACTACGCATCCTTGCTCAACTCTGGTGGAAACGCAGCCTAAGTGCACTGCTTATAGAAAGTTCGGTACCCTGGAGCTTTTTTTTCCAGTAGTTTTTGGTCATGAGAAAGTGTACATTTTTCAAAGTTCAGAAAAACTTTAGTTACTTAGTTCTACGAGGACGTAGGTTTAATGACGGTAAGTAAACGAGGATTAAGACAGTTTTTGATCACATTTAATATTATAAGATACTAAAACAGTTAGGTGAGTTTCATATTTAGCTTCCTTAGTTTTCCTCAGTTTCAGCGATTTCCCGGACGATGGTCACGTTGTCAGTTAATTTTAATTTAGAAGTGAAGACGCTAATTAAAATGCAGAGTTCTTCAAAACTCTATACTCCATTTGCAATAAGATTACACATTAAAAACAACCGATTCTGACTTCTATGACGTGGGCATAGGATGGCATATTAAAAGCAAAAAAGTGGTTACAATACCAACTGTTTACTGCAGCTGTGATTTGTCATGCCACAAACGCAATAGAAGTCAAAATCGGTTGAACGGACTGTAAAAAAGGTTTAGTTAAATGTCTAATCTTATTTCAAATGGAATATAGGTAGTTACCTATTTAAATTCTTAGGTAAGTAAGTAGTTTTTGCAATTCTTAGCGTCTGATTTTGGAGGACATCAATTCTAAAGAAAGAAAGTTGTAAGGCTCCATCCTAACCGACCCCTTTTTGACCGATATAAGTTGTATGTATGGTGCAAACTGTAAGTACCTAAGTTGGTTAGTAATACACAACTTTATTTTTTTTTATAAGAAAAAAGGAAAAATAATACGTATTTTGACCAAAAAAAAATCCTTCAGATTATTTAAAAAAATTGGATACGTATTTTTTCTTTTTTACGTAATCAAAAAATTACGGAAATACATTGAGCTAAAATGTGGCATGACGTCACTCTCCGGTAGATTTTATATTGAATTGTGACTCCCCAACTTTAAAGCGGCTTTATCTAAATATTTTTTTATTAATATGATAAAGCAAAAAAGACGTGTCTAATATTTTTTTATTATCTGACTGACGGACTAAATAGTTTTTTTTTCCAGTCAACATCCCTATTCGTACGGTCTGAAGACCACAGCGGTACATAGGTACTTAATGCAAAAGACGTTTAGGTACAAAGGAATATTATGCCAACGTGTCCGTCGCAGTTGGTAGTTAGGTAAGTACCTACATGAAATAAAAGTATTTCCTGAATGTGTTTAGTGTTTTATAGGTAGGTGTAAATTTCGCTGATGATATTATTTAGACTGATGCACCTATATATGTATATACCTACCTATCTATCTATATTTCTAGACTCGGAAGCCATAAGCACTTAAGTCAAAGTCTTTTAGATTTGACTTAAATGCTTATGGCTGCCGAGTCTAGATTTGATCTATCAAAATAACAATCAATACCACAACAAGCTCTTAGCTACATAAACGAAATCAAACTATATACAACACTTTCGATTTATACTTCACCCGGAATCGAACTTAGCACAACAAACTCAGTACCCCTGACTAAACCGGCCTAAATAACTAGGTATACCTAGATACCTAGCTTTTTTTTGTAACTGTAGAGAAGTAGAAAATATTAACTTTAATTTTCTAAATCTCATTTAGTTTTATTGCAGCAAATACCGCCATTCAGCCGAATATAATGGTGACTACCTACCGGAAGACAAGGAAAAAAGTGGCTTTAATATTTTTATGTTGTCTTTTAAGTCATGGCTTGGAACATGGAATCGGGAATCACAAATAAAAACATTTCCATCTCCTTTAAGTACTTAATTACTAATACTCCTCACGTCAAAACTGTAGGACCTATGAAGACTGAAAACAGTCATTAGAAACACTGTTTCCATACCTATATATTTTTACATAAAGTTTCGTGGAAATTCAACCAAACCAAAGCTTAGTTGCTCAATTTTTATGTAGGTATCCTTAAATATTTTACCGGATCTGTAGGTATAGGGACCGAAAAAAAACGATTTAAGTAGATCATTAATGTAGGTAAACAATTCCATACCTGGTTGGTTGTGGTACAATGCTGTCATAATTGAAGCTTTCCAAAAGTTTTCCGACTGCCTCGTTGATTTCCAGCTTGTCGCAGGGCCTGTCGCGATCTTGATCCCAGCTCATTGTCACCACAAACTGAATAAACAAACTTTTAAGGACAAATTCAAATACTACGAAGAGTTTTTTTTTTAAGTCGCAAGATGAACGCGCGTGCGGCCGACTCGCGCGCATAGACTATAAAGAGTTCCTTATGCTCTGCGCATAACTATAAAAATGTTTGACAGAAGGGGCGCGCGCGCCGG
This sequence comes from Agrochola lota, assembly GCA_947364205.1. Lineage (NCBI taxonomy): Eukaryota > Metazoa > Arthropoda > Insecta > Lepidoptera > Noctuidae > Agrochola > Agrochola lota. The sequence goes on from OX376236.1 coordinate 12,328,684, forward strand.
TCGCTGATACGTCGGTCTCGTATTTGTTTACTTATCGATTACTCATTATTATTTTGCTTTTTAAAGTAAATAAACTTATAAAATGCAAGCAAGTAAACATGATCGTTGCAGCACAAAGTAGTACGCTTGAACAGGTATTAGGAATGATATTTAGTACCAAAAGTGATGTCACATACCTAGACATAATCATTTCAAACCTAGCATGAACCTGACTTTTTATATAATTTTTAATTAAATAATTAACTATACCTAACCCAAATAGTTTTTGAAATCTAAAACGATTACGCTACCGTGCAGTTTTTCCTAAATCACAGAAAATTCATTTCACATAAATCTTTTGTTTACGTATCAACGCGAGAGCGCTACAAGTTTTCCAAGTTTTTCCTTCAGCGGTGTAAGTGGGCGGTGCGCTCGCGCATGTAGCGCCGCCTCGTCTTGTTATTGGCTCACGCGGCCGGCCGCTCTGACGTCATAGCGCCCGGGCCTTTATCTACGTGACTACTGGAGAAGCTAGGCCGACCCCAGATAGCGAGGTTCACGTTCAGTATGTATAACTCGCTGGCTACCTACACATCCCTACAATTTATGCGAAGAAAATATCAAATTTATAAGGACCTAATCAGAATCCTCTGGATAAACTGTTCCACATTGAAAGTGATACAGTATTTTAATTATTCAGTTCAGGCAGACATTTTCAGAAGAAAAGACTGCACCAAAACAAAAGCGTACAGGTCAAGTGTTAACATCAGGTATGTGTTATGGCCACGTTACATGATCGACGGTCCACTAACACATGCAATTAGTTGCTTTTTATTAAACCTTCCACTTCGTAGCAATTAGCACGATCTAATTTTGTGCCCACTTCGCGCAATGTAACCGCTAATTGAGTTGTCAAGGTATGCGGTAGGTAGGTAAGCTATCGTCTGGCGAGTTAGCGAAATAAAAACGTAGTAGGTACCATACGTATACGTATAATGTTAAATTACCTAAATACTACTACATTTCTAAATACTGATCAAATTGTAGTAGTAGGCTAATTAGTCATAGTTCTCGAGTTCGAACACAAGGCCTCTGACTTTTCGGATTCATGTGCCTATGTAGTATATTTAGCACTTGCTTCAAAAACGGTGAAGGAAAACATCATGAGGAAACCGGCATGCCTGAGGGATACTTCTCGACGGTATGTTAAGCCAAGTCAGAGGCCCATGTGCGGCTTCAAAACTCTGACACCAGGTTTGTCACTAACCACACGAAAATAAGAAAAAGGCTAAGTATTGAGTACCTACCTATAAATACCTAGGTACTTAGTAAAGTTCCAAGAGCAATACTGGTTATAGTTGGGCATTTGGCTGCTCCGTTGGTGTTGTGGTCGCAACCGCGTTTGCGAGCGTCTCTGGGGTCGATTCTCGGGTCGGGAAAAGCGTTACTTATTGGGTTTCTCCATTAGGAATTTCTAAGTAACAGCCCGCCAGCCGTTTATCACTTGCTTCAAAAACGGTGAACGAAAACATCGTGTGGAAACCGGTATTCTTGAGAGATATTTCTCGACGGCATGTGAAGCCAAGTCAGAGGCCAATGTGCGGCTTTAAAATTCTGACAGCAGGTTAGTCACTAACCACCGAAAAGAAGAAGTAACAGCCCGAAGTTTGGAAGTTAGCGGTGTTATACCCCCGTACCTCGGAAAGTACTTAGGTACGTTAAGCCATTGGACCTGGGGGCTACTCAGTAAGCGAAATCCATAGTTTCGGCCGCCGCCGCTACGGGCGCTTCGTTCTCCGCCTCACTTACAGACATACCGTAGGGAGTAGGCCCCTTGAGCCTGATCTCTCTTCGGTCGTGTCGGATTGCCGTCCCATCGGACAACGGATGAGAGACAGTGAGGGAAGAGAGAGATAATGCACCTGTGTCTGCGCACAAACTTGTACACTATAATATAGATGTTCCCGCGCCGAAGGCTGCTCTCCGCTGAGATTGGTCGCCATTGCCGAAGAGGACTATTGTTGTACCATACTCCATAGATTTATTATTTAGAACGTATGATATCTATATCTATGTGTTATACTTAGTTGGGTATAGTTTACCTCGTAATTGCTTTACTTAGGTACCACTCTTTTTTTTTGTTTTTTTTTTTTGAGGTTGGGAAATCATCAAATGACTTCTCCCTCTCTGGGCAGAGCGAGAGAGTGTGTCAGACTTTTACTGACTAAAACCCACCCATGTTCCTTCCGTTGCCTGTGTGCCGGGGCCGCGATATCCCTTTCGGACAAACCCGAACCCCAGCAGGTACCACCCTAAGGTTGACACTTGCACGTCATAGATCGACAAGATTCTGTGTGTTAGCTAGATAGCCTCAACCTTAATGGAGTTTCATTTTATACTGGGAATTTTCGTCGAAAGTTTAGTAAAACGAAGTCGACTAAGTATACCTAAGTGTGTCTGTGTTCTGGACTGAAAGTGTGGTGTGAATGATAGTCTAGTGAAGTAAGGGTAGGTATAACGTAACCTTTAAACAGGTAGCAAGCAGCATGAGACATTTAACCTTTCCGACGCATCTGAGTGACAAAAACTCTACAGTGCTACGGTGATACGCAGTGACAAACTCTATGTATGAGTGTGTGCTAGGTGGTAGACTGGGACCCATACTGCCTCCTAGTAAAAAAAATCCCCTCCTACAAATAAATACCTCCTAATAACCTCCTATAAATTTCTTTGGCATAACTTTACATAACTACTTATTATTAGGGTGGTCACCATTGACAGCCTACAAGAGACTTTCTTTGTAGGCAAACCGGTGCGCTCGTTAAAATTCATGGTCTTCCTTTTATTTGTGACACTATGTTATTTAGCAAAAAATAATCCTTATGATGAAGCCTTTCGATCGGTATGATAAAGCTACAGGGTGATTATTTTTCTCATGTAACGAGTTCGATTCCCGGTTCAACCATGTAATTATTTAAATATCTATGAATGCAGTTTAAATTGTTTTATAAATTCAAATAATGTCTTCTTTCAGTAAAATGTTCCATCTACAATATTCAAGGTACTTTCCCTCCATGTGGTATATCCGTGTGACGCCCTGTATAGTAGTAATTCCTCTAATACTAATTCCATGCGGCCCATATAGCCACGTGTAAAGTTTTGATTAATAAATAAAACTATATCTTCGACGGAGTCAACCTCTTTGCCGTTAAACAAAAAATCCGCTTGTTTGGAACATCCAGTTTTAGAAAAAATTGCAGTATTGCTGAGACGTTGAATAATATCTATCCACATGTTCCAAGAATTGCGCAATATTGCCCAAATTATAGGCCCGTGTAAACGCAAAGGTAAACGCAAAGTCAAAGTCAAATCATTTATTTCAAATAGGCCCTTGCAAGGCACTTTTGAACGTCAAAAATTACAAAAAAATTGAATTGATTCTAGTCGCCCCTTCCAAAATGTAGTTTTCGTATGGAGAAGAATGGGCAAGAAACTCCACCGTTACTCTATTAAAATGTTTTACAATATTTTGTATATGTAGGTACATTAGTTATATAATTATATGTGAAGACGATCAAATCAAATCAAATCAAATCATTTATTTCTTTGCAAACATGGGTATAGTACATAGGTGTTTTTATAATAAAGTTCTCCATATTTTACCGTCACGTGGGCATGCAAAGGTTTACAATTCTAAATAAAAAAACAAAAATAAGCTGCAGATCATTGGAAATTACATAACAAATAATAATATTAAAAATGTCAGTGTGGTCACAGCAATAAAAAATATAAAAGAAAATAAGACTATATAATGTCAAATGGAAACAAAAATTAAGTGAACCTGGATCACAATAAATATGTCAATCAAAGTAATAGTATGTCAATCAGTTAGTGAATCGTCATTAAGAAAATCGTCAATCGTGTAATAAGTTTTCGTAATTAAAATGTCGTTTAGCGCCCTTTTAAATTTGAATGTAGTCATATTTTTTATAATATTAGGTACTCTATTATATATTAGTGGGGCAATACCAAAAAAACTTTTTTGCATAAGCGCGGTTTTACACTTTACTTGACATAATTGATTGATGTATTGAGTCCGTATTGGATTTTTCCTGACCTCTGATAATTTTTTAAATAGATGTGGGTTACATTTCACAAACAAAGCCGTTTCCATTATATATAAGCAAGGCAAAGTTAAAATTTGTAACGATTTAAAATAGGGAATACAGCTATCAGTTGTCATAAGACCGCACATTGACCTGATGCATCGCTTTTGCAGTCTAAATACCAGCTCCCTATCAGTGGACTGCCCCCAGAAAATAATGCCATACCGCAAAACAGAGGCAACCAGTCCATGGTACGCTGTTAAAAGAGCCTGACTATTAACTTTCTTTGAGAGTTGAAAAAGAGCATATGCGGATTTGCTAAGTTTTTTACATAGTTCTTCAATATGAGGTTTCCATGTAAGTTGGCTATCAATTATAATGCCTAAGAACTTAGCCTTATTAGCTTCTTCAATATCACAGCCCTTGTAGGAAATGCTAACGTTTGGGGATTCACGGCGTTGATAAAAATGCATGGCTTTTGTTTTGTTCAGGTTTATAACCAAATTATTATTATTTAACCAATTTATAATGTCACTTAAGCAAGTATTAATGTCATTCTCATAATTATTTGAAATTGTACATTTTATTATAGCGGTACTGTCATCTGCAAAAAGAACCATTTTGTTGGTTGTTGCTTTCGGGAGATCATTTATATAGATCAAAAAAAGTGGCGGACCCAATACACTACCTTGTGGGACGCCATATTTTACATGTCTTGGTTTTGAAACATACATGGTTTCTAATTTAGTTTTTGGACATATCCTAGAAATTTCCGTGCATTGAAGCCTATTACTCAGGTATGATTTTATTAAGTTTAAGATGTTCCCTCTTACACCATAACTATTTAACGACGCATCTAAAAATAAAAAATAAAAATTACTATACCACAATATAGGTAAAAAGAATTTTTAAAAGAGAGCAATAACAGATAAATTAATTACTTATGTGATAGATACATGGTTCTCACATATTTACAAACATTGTAAAAGTAGACGATTTTCCAAAAAAAAGTTATAATTAATAAGTCAGTGTGTGAAGAAGTAATCACAGAATGTAAAATCAATGTCATATAATAAAATATAATACTTTATACAACTTAAATTAGCAACCAGTTTGATTTTGTCTAGATTCTAGATTATCCTATGGAGCTGGACCAGCATGTTTCCAAGCATTCTTATCTTGGATATAATCCTCTAATTTGTAATAAGTATGCTTGTTTACAAAGTGTACTTTTGATTACTTTTTGAATGAGTTTTAAATTTTCTTTCATTTAATTGTAAAATACCACAAGGTATTTTGTTGTAACATTTAACACAGTACCCCATAAAAGATGCTACTTTAGATAATCTGAAAAATGGTTGATCTATTTTTTTTTTTTTTTTTTTTTTTTTTTTTTTTATCTTTATTTCTAGTATTAAAATTATGTCTATCACTTATTTTATTAAAAATATGTAGATTTTTTCTTACATACATAATATTTTCATAAATGAATTGGCAAGGTACCGTCATCCTGCTGGGGTTGCGGGTTTGTCCGAAAGGGATAACGCGGCCCCGGCACACAGGCAACGGAAGGAACACGGGTGGGTTTTAGTCAGTAAAAGTCTGACACACCCTCTCGCTCTGCCCAGAGCGGGAGAAGTCATTTGATGATTTCCCACCCTCAAAAAAAAAAAAAAAAAAAAGGTACCGTCATAATATTAATATTTCCAAATAGTTCCCTAAGAGATTCGCGACGATGTAAATCATAAATGGCTCTGACAGCTCTCTTTTGTACTGTGGAAGTAGCTAAAATAGACCAAACGCGCGGTTTCAACGTCTGTTAACTGTCTTATCTTTCTAACCGCATAAGCGGCCGAGCTTAGCCGCCCCGCAAGAGATGTTATATGAGGGGACCTCATATAACATCTATTGTAATTTCTCGTCTAGCGTGATTCCTAGGAAAACCGTTTGATTACTAAATTCCAGTTTTTCTCCATTCAATATGATGTCACATTCTCTACTTCTAACATTAGGTAATTTAAATCTAATGCATTTGTTTTTTTTTTTTTACGCATTACGCATCCTGATTAACCACATTGCCGACCCGGAAATCGAACCCAGAACGGCACGCTTTGCGAACACTACATCATTGGGGCAGTGTAAAATAATATGAAAATACAGTTCAGAATAGTTAACAAGAATGGAATCGAAGTATTGTACCTACAATCAAAAATAAAACCGATAAAGTTGCAATAATGCCACAAATAGTAGTAGTATCAATACTGCTACAGAAATCAAAACTTGAACGTAACAACATTTATCGGCACAGACTAAGTAGACGCCACCAGAGAAGACTGGCGGAAAATTGTGGACCAATTTTATTTTTTAATGTGATGTGATGCAATGACATAGACACTAGCGCCGCGTCAAATGGACTTCAGTGGTGGCGCGGACTATAATACTACAGCCACATCCAAGCGGTTTAAACACATTGGCACCAACCGGTCTATTCTGCAAAAAAAATCACCGTGAAAACATAGGTAAAGTGAGCTATCATCCCCATGGAATTAGTACGTACTATACAGTCATCCCATCTAAGCCAATTCTCCTACTTCAAAAACGTCCACATTCAAGTCGCAATCTGTCAAACTTGTCAAAAATGTTGGTAAATTGAATGTATTTTTGACAGATTGCGAATGAGATTAGAATTAGGACGATCAATCATTTGCAAAATTAAGTTGATTTTTAATATTTTTATCTCACAACTATTCTACAGTACTAAATTCGGTATTTGTCTTATTATCAACTAGCCTATTGTATTATTTATTGTAGCCTAGTTTTGCCAACCATCAAAATGTTTTATTCATACTCAGTGATACATACAGCTTTCTTTCGCGCTTCTTCGAGTTACGGCGCTAGTATAACGCGTCATACGCGCGTTCGTGGCGCATAATCGTATTGAGCGTGTTGTTAACCGTCGACTCTACACTCTCGGTACTTGATCTATAAATCTTTAGAAATTCGTGCTTGCCGCAAGCTTTTTTTTATTTGTGCACAAAAAACCCATCCTCAATCGGATCGGCAGATCGGCAGCAAGTGCTTCCAAGCCCTCCAAAGTAAAACTGTTTGGCAAGCGTGTGGGCTTGGCTGTCAAGCCTTGACATTAGAAAGATTACTAAATCTGTGGTGTATTTTATGCTCACGCTTGTCTGTTTCTGTTCTGTCAATGTCAATACCATAACTTGTTTGTGGCGTTTGGTATTGATTGGGGTTAGCTTTTTGTTGATAGTTTTATAGCCAATAGCCGGCGTGTTTGTAAACTGTTTGTTCTTAAATTAATAGCATTTCAATTATAGGACCACTACTGTAAGATCTTATTGGACAGCTATATGTTATTGCTAAATCTACGCATTCAAAATGAAAATCGCTGTAGAAGGATGCGCACACGGCGAGCTTGAAAAAATATACGAGTGTATTGAAACAATACAGGAAAGAGAAGGCATAAAAATTGATTTATTGATATGTTGTGGTGACTTCCAATCTGTCCGAAACCATGAAGACTTAGGGGCAATGGCTGTGCCAGAGAAATACCTGAATATGTGTTCATTTTATAAGTAAGTTACCCGAGTTATTACACTTAGTAGACCTCGGTATCTGACAAGAAATCATGAACTCCATATATTGTTATTTGTGTCATTTTCTTACATTGTAAAAAATATTTACAGATACTATAGTGGTGAGAAAAAAGCCCCAATATTGACAATATTTATCGGCGGCAACCATGAAGCATCTAACTACTTACAAGAACTCCCATATGGTGGTTGGGTGGCCCCTAACATTTATTATTTGGGCCGAGCTGGTGTTGTAAAGTATGGAGATTTGAGGATTGGAGGTTTGTAATAAACTTGTTTTTAACCATTACTTACTAGTCCTGTGTATTTATTGTCCATTATCTCCTAAATATTTGTATTTGGCAGCCAGGATAACTGCCATAGCATAGTTACCTGAAAGAATGACTGATATGAATTTACTTGAGCATTAAACAAAGAAAATAATCATTGGTGACCTGTAACACAGGTTTTTCTAAACCTACATCAGGCACCAGCTCTCACAATGTGAATTCATATTCGTCAAAACTGTTAAATGCTACAAAACCATTGTGAGAGAAAATAAATATATTTTATTATTATTTATTATTATTATTGATATCCTATTTTAGTAAAGTTTTATATTTTAACATTTTCAGGGATGTCAGGAATTTATAAAGGCCAGGACTTCCTGCAAGGACACTGGGAGTGTCTGCCTTACTCAGGAAGATCACTTCGAACTGTTTATCATATCAGATGTTTGGAAGTGTTCAGATTGAGCCAAATTAAAGAGAAACTTGATGTTATGTTATCTCATGACTGGCCTAGGGGAATTACAGACTATGGCAATACAGAAAATTTATTAAGGCGGAAAAGCTTTTTAAGGTAAAATAATTTTTTAAAGTAATTTAAGTAAGATTGCTTTTACAATATTTTTAATAAACTTGGAAGACTCAATATATCAGCTGAAAAAAAACACAAATCTCCACAATCCCAATCCAAATCCAATCCAAGCGTATCCAATCTCCTAAGAAGTGAAATATATAAATAATGTGCCTGTCATATCAATTTTGTTGTGCTCCATAACAATAGAAAATTAAGGTTTGTATGTTATTCAATGTTTAAATATTTCAGGGAAGATATAGAGTCAAACCAATTAGGCAGTGTCCCTGCCATGAAGCTGCTTCTAACTCTCAAGCCAGACTATTGGTTTGCAGCACATTTGCATTGCCAATATGCAGCTCTCGTCAAACATGATACCGGTACTGAGACAAAGTTTTTGGCTTTGGACAAATGTTTGCCCAAACGTAGACATCTGCAGATTTTGGATGTACCTTCAGACTATGACGGTGAATTGTGTCTGAGACACGATGTGGAATGGCTAGCCATATTGAAAAATACCAACCATTTGTTAGCTGTGAAAAATTTAAATTGTCACATGCCTGGACCTGGTGGAAATGAGAGGTTAGTACGTCTGTAATCTGTTCTTTGGAATTATTATAAATGTGTTTGTCTTTATATTAATGAGTTTATAAATAATTACAGGCATGATTTTACACCTACACAAGAAGAGAAGGAGAATGTAATTAAATTACTTGGAAGTCTACTAATAAAAGAAGATAGTTTTGTAAGGACTGCTCCAGTTTACAGTCCACAAACCCCAAAAACAATTCCTTTGGTGCCAATAATGAACCCACAAACAGTTCAACTATGTGAGAAACTGGGCATTGATGACCCAGTACAAGTAGTCATGGCACGGTCAGGTCAGACAATGAGACAACCTTATGTGGATACTAGTCCCCCAAGTGAAGACCTAAAATCCGACTCGCTAATAGAGATTGTAAGTTCATCTATGAGAGAAAGTCCAGTAATGCAAAGTGCTATAATGCAAAGTCCAGTTCTCCAAACTCCAGTTAAGACATCAAAGCTGTCACTACTTCTTCCTGCGCCTGTCACACCCAGTGAGAATGAGAAATCCCCACCTGTGATCACACCAGACACTTGTTCAGTGGCAAACAGTTGTGACAGTTTAATTTATGAATGTAAAACACCAATGTCAGCCGGCCCTAAAAAAACATTCAAGAGACGTAACTTGTCAATTTATAATACTCCAGACGCTGATGGAAGTGCAGAATCAAGTTCCTTATTGGATCCAGATAGTCCCCAATCTAGTAAATACACTTGTAGAGAAAATTTATCGCATGAATAATTTGACAATATACTTTTTATCTATTGTATATTAAAATATTAAAACTTCTTTTAGCATAATCACATTTATAACCCATTAAATGTCATCAAAAGCTGACCATGATGCAGGGTGCCATAGCTATTTGATAAGGATAATATAATTCTCGATGAAGACCTGCACAGGTAAATCTTTGAAACAAGTAAATGTAACCAAATGGATCAGAAAACGTATGTGTATGGATGCCAATTTGTTTTGTAGCGCCACTTGCAAATTGAATGCTTTGATTTTATTATATTAAATCCGAAATTCTTATTTTAAAACACATAAAAGATGTTTTCCATTTGACAATTGAGGTTTATTTTACTAACCGACTTAAAAAAAAAGGAGGTTATCAATTCGATACGTATGTATGTAATATTATTGAAACTGCAATATATGCATATGATAATCTATTAGGGCTTCCAAACAAATATACAAAATTTCATGGGTGTATGTATGTATGTTTGTATGTACAAATGTATGTTTGTTCACGCATTTCTCTGAAACTATTCATCGGATCGTGACCATTGTTTTTTATTGGCTTACATTGACTTCACCTTAGGGAACAGTGCTAGTTTTACCAAAATCGGTTTCGTAGTTTTCAAGATATGGACTAATACGTATAAGTGTGACGACCTGGCTTATCAAAACTCAAGTAAATTATCCCAAAATCTTGGTCAACCACAACTAAAAATAGAAAAAAAAAACTTTTCTACAAAAAAAAAACAACAGAGTTCCAAAAAAAAAAACACTCAACAAGTGAAAATAACTTTAATATCGGAAGTCGGAGGCAAAAAACGAAAATACAGAACCAAAGACAATTTCCGAAATTAAAGTTATTTTTACTTTTTAGTGTTTTTTTTTTTGGAAGTCAGTTGTTTTTTTTTTGTAATAAAGTTTGTTTTTATAACATCAATTTTCAATTACCATTTAATAATGTTATGCAAACAATACTTGTTGGAAAAAGTGGTGATATACAAAATCGAAACCTACGAAATATAATATAGATGAATGTGTTACTGATTGGGATCTAGTGAGTGATTGCGTAAGAATTAAACCTGAAACGGGGTTTGTTTTACACTTTCATTATACTTTTGGAACTTACTTTAAATATAGCACTATGGACACCTCTGAAATAATATCTGGTTTCATGAATTAGTATCTGTCGTCAATATGGCGGCAAATATATTTGATTTGCCGAAGGAAAAAATAAGTGGCAGCACAAATATGTGACATCGAAAGAACACAAAATTAAACTGACGAGATAAGCGACACCGAAATATAGGATACTGCATCGGCTTCAAAAAGATGTGTCACTTCTTAAAAAGCTTAAGTATCGGTCATGTCGTAACTTGCGATATAAATATCATGTTACTAAAGAAAGACAGAATACAGACACAGATATCAGACAGAATATCTGACATCACTTTACCAGCGTAAAAACCTAACAGTATAATGTATCCAGTTTTCTTCTGTAGTGCAATCAGAGTTGCTCCTATTGCAAAACTATGGGAAATCTCACTTGCAGCATAAATATCTGAAATACAATAGATATCAGATATTTTGATGCCAATTCGGTATCCTATATTTTGACGTTGCTTGTCTCGTGAGATAGTTTTGATGTTTCTTCGATGTCAGATATTTGTGCCGTTAATTGTGTATGTCTTCCACAGATGATTACATATATTTGCTGTTTTCTTAAGAATAGATATTCATGAATGAAATCAGATATTATATCCGAATTGTCCATAGTAATATATTTGTGCTCATGACTGTACAACATGGATAATGTATTTATTATAGCTACTTACATGAATATATTCTGACATTATCAATGTTTTAGCTGATCTGATTGGTGTTATGACTGTGAATAGGTGATAACTTTTTAGCTCAATTTAGTTTTTATTAGAAGAACTTTTTTTTTCTAATTACTTGTTCTAGTAGAATGAAAACTAAATTATGGATTTAGGCAATAAATGAAGTGCAATGTACGGAAATTGTTTTAATAGGTTTATTGTATAGGACTTCAAGAATATTTTAACTTTACTACAATCTTTTAGCAAAATTTGTTATTAAATGTATTTGCACTTAAACAATGAACCGCAAGTGAATTTACATGGTTTTATAGAGATAGATATAATAGTAAAAAAAAAACGAATGTTACATAACAAACATAAACTATAGAGTATACTATAGGATAGCAGATTCTGTACCAAATAAGATTTTACATTGTAATATTATTGTACCATGAATTATATTCCATGTTGTGAACTAACAAGACCACACAGCATGTTTGACTTAAGTGACTAGGAATCATATGAATGTATTAAAACCTCATGTGGACATGACTTGCATGGGATTGTTTTACAACCATGTGCTTTAAAGGTGTGTCCAAACATAAAGTGGTAATCCTGCACGCGTGTTGCTGCCGCTCTGTTGCCACTCAATGTTTGGCATAGCTTTACAAGGTTGTTGTTTCATAGCTGTTCCATACAAATTTCTCCGACAGTAATATTTTGTATGGATTGGCAAATTGTTGGTTTATATTTGTCTTCCAAATATTTTTTTTTGTAGGAATGAAAAGATGAATCAAATTCTACTGTTTTATATGTGTTAGTAAATGTTCTTTAAGCTGTGGCATGTTTTTAGGCTTGTGTGTACATTGGTTACATTGTAGTTCTGTAGACATGAGACTCTTGTGTAATTCAGGTGACATTTTTACAACAAAACCCTTCTCTTTTAATTCTTCTAGTACATCTGTAACAAATCAGTGTTAAGGATAAGACTTTATTATGAAATATAATAAATTTTGTATATATTTATGTCGATTTATTTTTCGATTTTTTCCATACCTAAATCAAGTTTATCTTGAGTAAGTAACGAAAGCTTTATGGAATATGAACTCACCAGCATAAGGTCTAAAATGTTGAGTAGTGAAACTATTCCAATGCAGTTTTGTTTTTAAGCAAGGTGACACCATATCTGTGCTTATTATGTGCATGTGTAGCCTCTGCATGCTGGGAACAGCGTGGAAACCAGCTCTCAGTGGAAGTTCTGTCTCATTTTGTATCTCCTTAAATAAATTTCCAAATTCTTCTAAAAGTCCTATATGGGACTTATCTAACTTGTAAATACTATTGATATCATCGTGAGGCAATACTAAGTAGTGAATTTTAGCTTTGGGATACTTATCTGTAATAACAACCGCTTGTTTAGTTTTTTTCACAACACTTTCGGGATCTTTTATCGATTCCAGTAAACCTAAAGACCAGTGACTTGGTTTCTTGGGATTCACATTTTTCGCAGCAATAGTTGCACTTCTTTTGCTCATTTTCGTTAGTTACTATAAGATTAAATAAATTAATAATTAAATTGCAGATGTGTTTGTATTGATGTGTCTTGTCAAGTTCTTGCTATGATTGTCAGTTGTCAGTGTCAGTCAGTGTCAAAAGATGACAACAGGTTAGCATAATAATACAATTGCTGGGTAAAAGAGAGATACTAGATTTGAAATGCTACAGACCCAAACTTTTCCGATTTGACAGAAACCGGTGAAAATTTGACGCTTAAATGTGCTCCTTATGACACGTTCGGAAATTTTCAGGATATTATTGCACACTGCAGCAAAAGTTTGATGAAACCGGAAGTTTTCTATCAAGGCGGAAGTGGTCATTATCACAATAATCACAATATAGGTAATTATGTGCATGTGCAAGGTAAAACATGTGATGACAAAATTCCTTCATTGATTTTTGTTTTAATAATAAAAAATAAAAATAAAACAAAGTGGTTGTTTATTTCTGTATAATCTATAATAAATTAGATCTTAAATAAAATAATAACTCATTATCTTATAACTAATGTGACAGTCATGACTGAAAAAATTACCAAGCTATGTTTCCCTTTGCCTTGCGATTTTTCAGTCATAAGTTTAATTAACTATTTGTATCGTATCTTATTTATAAATTACTTATTTCGTAAAAGGTTTTTCAAAGTAACCTAGTCTAAAAAACCTTTTTTATTGTTAGAAGTAGGTATACCGTGGTACTCGAAATGCCAGTTTTAATTCTTTGAACCTAAGTGGTAGATAATCCTACTGGGTAGCTATTAATTAAGAAGAGGAGGCTAAGGCGCAGATTGTTTGCTATGGCCGCCCCGCGCTACGCGACGGATCGCGGTGCAGTGTGATAATCAACTTTGTGCACCGCTCAGTGCAGTGCGCTTGTCCGGCGTTATGTCATTGCCGTAGATGGACTCGAGTGATAAACAGCTAATTACAACTATTTGAGATTCTCGGTCGCTGCAAATAAATAAATTAATGATATTATCTCAGCAAAGATTCTTACCTGAGCATTGCAAATGCGCAAGAAACTTCACAAATTATTGTTTATGAAATCAGACATATTCAATTTGATTATTTACTATCGGAAAACAATGGATGTAGGTTCCTTCGAGAAAATAGATCACTTAGATTATACATCAATGAGCACATTTTTCTAATGCTATAAAGAAATAATATCACTGCACGGTTGGACGACCAGTGTATCCCGTATCTGGTAGTGAGTGATGCGCCAACTCTCGCAAAATCTGCTCAAACCCCTTTCCTGATGGTGACTGCAGATTACTGTTCTTCAACATCGTAGAGTTCAGTTTCGTTGCTAAGTAGCACATCTGAAAACAAAATAACGCAGTTCAGTTGATGTGTCTATGTATTATTTTACCGCTATTGCTTAGCCAAGAAGGATTATATTTTTTCTAGATTTTTAGTATAGGTGGGTACTTGTTAGAAGTCCCACTCCCAACATGCGGCCAATTATAAGAAAGCCACTCGTCACCTCCTCCTTATTAGGTGCCCTAAAACGCGACTGGGATTGAACCAAGCTAAACGACAGACAATCGTTGATCCGCCTGATGCGTTAAACGAAATAATTTCTCCAAATAGCTATAGAGGGTTCATACCCACACATCAGTCACGTCAACGTCAAGTCGGCGATCAGTCACGTCAGTCAGTCATAGTCACTCAATAAATTTTTCTTCAAACCATGTTTCGTTCGTAGCAATATAAGTTTTAACTTCCCTGTGACACGCCGGTAGTGACGTGCTTGATTTGTGTAGCCAATGTCCTACAGTTTCTACGTACTTTTGACGTGACTGATCGGTGACTTGACATTGATGTGACTGACGTGTGTGCATGAACATTAAGTTATAGAAGAATTCACTTGGAAAACTCATGTGGAAATAATGACTCATAGTTAGCTGGTTGGATTAATCGATGAATAAATACATCTTTAGTACCTAGCTACTAAAGATGTATTTATTCATCGATTAATGCAACCTCTTCAACTAAATAGGTATAACTTACTAGCAAAGCAGACATGAACAGGAGCGCTCCCAAAGCCACAGCTACCATCATAGAGGTGGCACAAGTGGCTTCTATGGGAGTTCTATGAAACAGTTCGCCGGGCATCACTACGGAGTACTCCAAGTTTTCCTTGAACCGTGTGAATGGAGTCGTAGAGTTGTCGGCTACTAATGCCGAACTCGTGATGTTATGGCTGTGGGAACCCTCCGGCAGAGATCTTCGTCGACGACCGTGTCCTATAAAAATAAATAATTACATTTAATACGCTAACTATTAGATACAATAATGGAAATTGATTTGACATGGCTCATAATAACATAAAATGTGTTTTCAACTGAGTTCAAAACGGTAATAGTCCAATTCTTAGTACACAGTTTATAGGTACAAAAGTGGATCGAATTTACGTAAAAGCTTAGGTATAATAATTACAGAAGGAACAAAAATGTGGAAGTGGTATTGTTGGATATCAAGTTTTATCATTTCCAAAGATTGACTGGAATATTGGAAAGCAAGAGAGGTTATGCTGCCCAATTTTTGGCTCTAACGCTTTCGCACTAAAAGCGATTAATTCCAAAGCGAAGATGAATTCACGAAAGTTTTACCTGAAGGCTCAAACAAGTCCAAACAGTAGTCTGGTTGACAGTCAGCTGCATCCATGCAAGCCTTGATCTGCGAGTGGATCCAAAGCGTGGAGCGTTCCTTCATGGACGCGAGCAGGAAAGCCTCGAAGTCCAGGAATACCTCGTTGTGCCTCTCTCGGTAGCGGGCTGGCTGGTGTGGGATGATTGAGGCGAAGTCCCGGTTACGGCACCTGTTGGGAAATATCGATTTATGATATTTTTTTTGAGATTCAGTTGATTTTCTCTTTGGGAATCGAATCAGTAATCCTTGAAATAGAAAGCAAACACTATAATATTGTATAATGTGGATTATTATGCCCAATTATGTACATAGATATTTCTTAATGAGCAGAAGTGAGCAATTGCTTTTGTTGTTGGGCCTTCAGCATAATTCATAGCATTTTATAGGCACTGGGAGTTTTCGTGGCTAATATCTGCCGGAACTAAACCCTAAGAAGTTTAGTGAGTTTTTCTTATCCAACTTCGCAGGTAATATAGCAAAAAGTTGAACAAAAAAGTGAGTTTTTGCAACATTTACCCATCTTTGACGAGCAGCACGGCACCTGGCGCGTGTGGTCGATCAGGGTCAGGCGACACGGCCACCTCCAGCAGCTTGATGTGCCGCCACGCCGAGTCCGGGTTGATGCGCGCGCGCAACTGGAGCTTCGTGCCGATTGGCACCGCCTAAACGATTAACGGTTCAATTATTATCCATTTGTAGTTAAGTATAACAACGGAATATTTTCTTCAATGTTTCTGAGTTTACACGGTTTGTTATTATGCTTTTTTAGGTAGGCAGCTATAAAATATTCCGTATTCATAATTATCCAAATTGGGACGGATTTTCTTGTCTAGGATTTCAATAGTTAGTTTAGTAATAATAGTAGATTACGGCTACAATTCATCGTATCAGTTTGCCATCCTAGTTAAAATAAAAGCCAGCCACTTTTAAATCCAGTAAATGGAAATAAAGCGTAGTACCTACTCCCAACCGGGGTGCGTGTATGATCAGCATCCTTACTATGACCACAATAGAAACGGGTTTTATCGACTGAAAAATAGACAAAATGACAGATAAACAATCACAATCTGTCATTTTGTCTATTCTTCCGTCGACAAAACCCGTAGAAAACCCGTTTGTATGATTGTCATGCTACGCGTGCTGATGTGTGAACGTAGGTAAACGAAGCAAAAGAGTATGTAAGGATCGCAGCAGGTGACGTTTTGTAGTTTCTGCTTACCCCCATGGGAAGAAGGCGTGAGTTAAGAGCGGCCAACCCGTCATACTTTTCATACAAACGCTCGTACGTGATTATGGCGTTGTAACACATCTTTCTTTGAAAGTTTTAAACTAATATGTATCTTGTGCACTATATCTAGGTTTCTATGAAAGCAAAAAAAAAAAAATAGAAACAAATTCATTAAAAGCCTCCAAAAATCTGCTTATTTGCACAAATTTTACCCGAACTTTGACCGGTCATAATATACTCATAATTGGTAAAAGTAAAGAAAACATCTGCATATAAACCTTGCACATGTTATGGATATTCTAGGTACATATCAAGATTTCACACACTTTTTCACAAACTTGTAAGGTTTACTCAAAAACACGTATTTCCTGATACAACTTTTTACATACTATTTTTCGGACAATGTTATCACGTTCTCGCTTGTTTGTTAGCAATTTTCACTTGCGCTCGATGAAACAACAAGCTTTTCGACCATGCTCGCGTTGACGATAGACGGACCGGGAAGGGCCCTCTTAAGGTATGTATGTAAATGGAAATAAAACCATGAACAACTCGTTAATGGCTTGATTTTCATCTGCTGGATTATAGTTCAAAAACCTTACTTAAGAAGTGGTGTCGGGTAAAGCTGTCTCTAATAGAATTTCCGCTGCCTGACTCCAGACACTGCTGTTACTCATTCACTTAAAAAAAAAGCCTTATAACTAACGCCGGCAGTGGACTGCGGGCAGTTACGAGAAAAAGATAGAAAACAAGGGAACGTACACCAGTTACCTGATCAACAGGCAAGTCAACGGAGTGGTTGTTGTGTCGGGTCACGGGGGGCGCCTCTTTGTAGAGCGCCACTTCATACTCCAGGCGGCCTGGCGTCTCCTCCACCACTCCTGATACCCTCGCGCCATGGGGACTGTGGATATAATTAATTGGATAGTTTAGAACAGCTGGTGATCATGATGATAGAAGATAAAACAGGTTAAATACCATCTTTTTTACATCGAGTTATGGTAAAAATGAAAGTAAATAAAAATCCTTGCCAGTTCGATACCTAGGGCCTGTGAAGGGCACTATTTCGAGTGTACTAAACTTTTGTCAGTCGATAAAACAATCAAGGGTTAAGAATGTTTCTTCAGAGTTACTGCAGATTCCGTACCAGACCGCAGGCGGCAACTGGAGGCGACCGACGTGTCGCGGCGACACGTCGCAGTGTCATGTCGCTGCAGTCATGATTCTGAACCAGACCGCAGGCGGCAGCAGCCCGTATTCCAGTCGGTAAATAGAAGATAGAAAAATGTGTTATCGCTCGAGCGTAGATGGCACTACTGGTCTGCGGTCGGGCTACACGTGTCACCTGCAGTTGCCTACTGCGGCCGGGTACGGAATGGTACCTTTAATATCAGCGCCTTTAGGCTTCTTTATTTTGACGACACTTCAGGTTCAGAGTCAAGCCCCATTTCCATCGGGAAAAGTTCAGTTTACCATGAATTTTAGATACTCACAAGCTCCCAGCGAACCCCGCTGCCTTGTTCTCGATGATGGTGGGCTCTGGCGGCTTGCACATGATGATCAGCTCCTGGTCCGACTGCATCACCACTCCAGGGAATTGCGGGAACCAAATCCGTACGTGGACGAAGCCCTACAAAAAAAAAGAAAATATTATGATGCAATTTGACTGACTACAGGATGACACTGACGCAGAGAAAAGCCTAATTCCAGCAGTGGATGAAGTCGGCGTGTGGATGATGATAATGAATTTGATTCCCCCCTTGGCCTGGTAGTAGGTAGCTCGAGCGCTACTGCCGACCATGGGGTCCTAAGTTGATCCCCAGCATGTCAAACGAAGTTCTCAAGTAACAGCCCGGAGTCTAGATTCGTTGCTCGATTGATGGCAAAAGTCTTACTACTTATTACATGGAGACTTAAACGTTACAGGCGAAATGTGAGTATATTATACGTGTACGCCTCTGCCTACCATAGGGGATAACGGCGTAATATTATGTAATGGTAAGATTTATTTTATTTTATTTCGTGAAGCCTGGTTGCACTGGTTCTGGTTACGGTTTCGCAAATAACTATCATAATAAAGAGGCAATAACTTTCAGCTTTAGAATCGTTGTGTGGTAGTAATTACAAGCGATTACCTACATTTAAGTACTAAGTTTTCCCCACGATATATTTTTTTAGTTTGCTTTTAAACCCACACCGACTGTCTTAGGAGACCGTCATAAGTGACCTTTGGTTCAGGGAATTTCGAGACGAGTGATTCAGCCCGCGGTAGTTTGCTTCTACTTATGTATAATAATGTAATTGTCTGATTAACCTAAAAATTTATAAGAACCTTGACGAAACATGAATTTCCGTACCGATGGCGAAAAGTTGACTGAAGTTTCTGATGTTAAGATTTGTAGACAGGATAAATTAGTCCTAGACTGCTTAAACAATTGTGGTTGATGATCTTTCGAAGCCAGTTGCGTGTGGCCGAGAGCAACAGAGGCATGAGTTATCGCTGGTATTTATAGGCAAACAGGTTAACCAGTTCGGTACTGCCTGCTTATGTAGGTACCTACTTTCCCGGCCCCGCGTCATTCTTGTATGTCAAACGTGCAGGAAAATATTTCGCTAATAGGTATAATAAGTACTTATTAAATATCTGTGTAACTCATTTACATATAGCTTTACCAAAGAGAGAGTCGGATTTATTAAAATGTGTGATGGAAACGTCGACTTGGCTAAGCTGTGAGCAGTGGCGTAGCTAGTCCATATAGGACTCTATATCAAAGCTTTTGTTGGGGCCCTCTTTACCTACCCGACGCGGCGACGGCGACGCAGCGAAGCTCCAAAGCATGGTAGGTAGTTTTCCTTTCGATTTTACTAAGAGAATGACTGAGCATGACCGAAATGAGCTAGAAAATTGGAGTATCCTGACTGGGATAGGTTAGAACTTCTCTGTGATTTTACTAAATGAATGCTAGAGCTGGATAATTGGATCACACCTAAGGGGAGAGGCCCTGGAGCGGAAGGGCCGCGTATCATTGATACGGCTGATACCGCGGTAGCTACGCCCCTGGCTGTGAGTTTAGTGTGACCATATGATTTATTTGCTTAGGCTATAATTAGAAATGAGAAACTTCCTTCGTGACTTTTATGAACCGTGGCTATACCTACAGTTGGCCCTTCACTGGTAAAGGGCCAATCGGAGCGCCGAACGCGAAAACGAAATAGCTCTTCAAGCCCTAGTGTTAGAAAGAAACTGACACCACATTAGGGCCTCTGGAGCTATTTAGAATAGAGAATATAAGCAGCAAAGTAGCGTAATATATAGACAATGTTATAGACAACACGCAGATTCACTGATCTCTTTAACCCAGGACTAGATCGATTGACACAATTATCGGGAATGTAGGTATCGAGATAAGTGAAGCGCATTGTATTCAATAGATGTAACATTCCCGTATTGACACACGTGTTTTAGATTTCTCTTTACCTCAATAGTGTACCGGTCTCAGCGGTTAATAATATATCAGCTGAGGGGCTCGTTGTGTGTAGGCCACTAGTAAACCTCTACTGTTAGTAACGGAATACGTTATTATCTGCTGATGACACAACACCCGGTGCCTATGTTATCGTTATGCGCCTGCGCCGCTAACTCAACAAACAATAGGACTATTTCGCACGGTATGACACCAAAATAAAGTGGTCCAGAATATAATGTCTGGTGTTTTATACTGCTAACGACACTTTAATTTAACGTGTGAACAAGAAGACAAAGCTAGAGTCAGTGTAAATTTAAATTGATAACAAACAAGAAAAATCTGTTTGATAACGCTCCTTATCATGAAATCCTGGGTGCTACTATGGCCAAAAACAAAATCTGTTGATGATGGTAGCATAATCCTACCTACATATAATAATATTATAAAATGCGAAATTGCGTTTGTTTGTTTGTTACGCTGTCACGCCAAAATGGCTGAACGGATTTTGATGAAATTTGGCACATGGGTAGACCATGACCTGGGTTAGGACATAGGATTTTTTATCCCGATAATCGCACGGGTTCGAGACTTATGCGGGTGAAACCGCGGGGCGCAGCTAATATTTTATCTAAAGGTCTGTATTTTACTAGAGATGCCGAGAATACTCGCTATTATTCGGTATTATTTTTTTGTTATTCGTCGAATACCGAATAATAGTGTCTATTATTCGACATTCGGCGAATAGTTGTCTAAATAAAAATAAACTTTTAATGAACAGAAAAACTCGACTTAAAAATAATTAAACTTTTAATAATCTTTAAAAACAAAACACACTTAGTATTATTATCATTAGTTAGCCAAAAATCAGTCATGTCGAAGTTAAATAGCTAGGCTTTTTAATTAATATTTAAAGTCCAAAAGGGGCATGATGACAAGATTAGCACGATTGGGATCAAGTCGGTTGCGCTTTTCATGCTTGCTTTTCATAAATCAAATTTGCCTTAGAAAATAAATAAACTAAGTATAGGTATTATTATTTGAGAATACATATATAAACTTTTTTTACATCGAGTAATAATGGCGAGTATTCGACTATTGGCCATAGGGAAGGTAAGTATTCGATTATTGGCCATAGGGAAGGTATTCGACTATTCGCTATAACAACTATTTCTTTCGGGTTCTCATCACGATCTTATTACCTTTGAAATTTAAAATTCTACAACTTGCACGATACGTGTACATTCATCAAATCTTTCAAGGTTGCATCAACGACATTGACATTTTACTCAAAAATTTGTTACTTACATTTCGCTTGAGGACGCCGCATCTCGTGAAATCTGTGATCTTTAGCCTGTATAGTAGCCCAGTGGAGTCTTCCGGTTCTGGTCTGATCTGGCAGACAGGGTCAGCCACAGGGTCGGTGGCTCTGTCATCAGCAAAGAGGGGCGCGCCTCGGAATCCTTCCGGTTTCCTAAGCAAAGCCGCGACGGAGTCTCGCAAACCGGTGCCGCCGCTCGCAAATGTGCACTGAATGTCCGTCACTGAAATAGGTAATAGCTACAATTTACCTGGATCCATTCATAACTGTAAATTGTAGAAAGCAAAGACATTTACCCTTCGATTTGACCGCTAATGCGTGTTATTACGGCCTATGGCATACTGAACTTCAGAAGCTTAATTAATTTATGGTTTTCGTTACCTACCCTACTTAATTAATTATTTGGCAATAGTGCCAAAGTGAATTTAAGTATAAATAAACGTCGCATTAAAAGATCGAAAACATACCTACGCGGTACTCCAATTAAGAATTCTATTGTCTACGATTTCCCAAGGATGATTTCCGCGTTTTGTTTATTGATATATAAATTCAAACTTAGAACTTAAAATAGGACGCCCCGACACAGATATCGCGAACGATGTGGTAGTTAACCAATATGTAAAAAAGAATGAACGTACTCGTATAACGGTGAATACGTACCATCGTAGTCTTGTGCGAATGCAGCCCGGAACTGAAACAATGAGCATTCAATTTGTAGGAAGGAAGACGAACACGCCATAAAACAATTAGGAGGTTAATTGAATGTAAGTATTGTTAGACACATACATAAAGTTCCTTTCACATTGTGTTCACTAACACTCCGAGGCTTATCTGACTAGATCTATTTGGAACGTACAGTAGAACAAGCATCTTCTTTATCGGATGGTTATCTCAACAGTTGATCCTGTGCCATTGTTAAATATAAATATCAATTTGTTTGTCTGATGTGTTTAGGAGTTAATAGACGTCCTTGCTGGCAGATCATGTGTGTTGACTGATTATCACAAACTTCGTAAGGTATGCCTTACGCGCTACTTTTAGAGTTATCTACAGTGTAAATGCCACATTGTCAACCGGTAGGGTCGCGGGAAAGTCCGAAAGGGATATTTGATTATGTAGATGCTCTGCTAGGTGCTCTGGTGCCCCATTATGACCTCCATGAGATGTCAATGGGGATTGGTGGACAAAAAGTTCACAAATCCCCATAGATGGGGATAAAATGATTGCTACATAAAGAGAATAAAAACATGCATGTATTGCTTAAATGGGACAGTTAGTAGGTATATAAAGTGTTAAAAAACTTACTTTTAAAGACCACCAAACTCAATAACTTTTAATGTATCTACTGTATGGGACAGCAGTTTTTTTTTTTTTGTAAAGTTAATTTTTTAACACCTTATATACCTACTAGCTGTCCTATTCAAGCTATGCATGCATGTTTTTATTTTCTCGAGAAAGTAATACAATATTGCGAATGATGGCATTACCATTGGCCACAATTTTTTGCAAACTAATTTATGATGTCTTAGAGAGACTTTATATCGATATTGGATATCGCATAAGAGCAGATAATTCCAGAAATCAGTGTAATGATAGCCTTGGAGCGATCAAAGCTAACCACAAAGAAAATGTTTGCGATTATCTTACGGTCTTACGGAAAAGCTGATCGGATGTCGAGATATTATTTTATTTTTAATGTTTTACGTGATGATGACACTATAACTATTTTTTTGTAGGTATACATATATAAAAGTGGCCTTAGTTACTTCCTTATAACATCACCTATCTGGCAATGAAAGTCCCGTCAAAATCGGTCCAGCCGTTTCGGAGATTAACCGGGACAGACAGACAGAAAGACAGAAATTTAAAAAATAGATTTTTATTATAAATACCGTATGTATACAACTTTCATATGCATTTTGTAAAAAACTGTTATTTTAACATTACAAACAGTCACTTCAACTTTGTATGTATAGGTACAATATGTGAAAAAAACCCTGTCCGATCCGAAAGGTGCACATAGGTACTGCATTAACATTACCAAAAAGATTTATTTTAGTTTATTATTATTAAAAATTTTCAACGGGTGCATAATTTATGACTTGTAGACACCCGCCCACTCTATCAAACATACCTATTTTTAACAATTTTAGCGACTGAGAATAGGTCAGTACCGAAAATCTGGTAAGTGCTTCTGGAAGACTATACAAATGCTTTGATAACCTTTTTTTATTTTAAACACCATCCGTGTCTGAAAAACCGTTAAACCGTCTTGAGAACTCTTTCACATGATTTCCGACATGCTGAAACGGTAAAGTCAAAAATCAATACTATGCAAAACACAAACCAGGGAAATATCTTTATGATATCCCCGTTTTTCACAATGCTGAGTGCCTGCTGCACTCTGCCAATGCGTAGGTAGATAGATACCTATCTTACTGATACTAACACTCGTTGGTCTATTTGCCTGGTCGGTTGGGCGGACGTCTTCAATGGTTTTCTGGGTAACTAATTTAATCTTATTACGAATTTAAATTCATAAACTTCATAACTCGGGGTTAGTAAATCATTTTACATTAGCTAACAGTTTAGTCTAGCATATTAGCAGCAGTGGGAATAGTTTGGTTAACCTAAAACATATCTTATTCATTCTAGTTTGATTTACAAAGCATTAAGATATAAATCCTATAAATCCGAATAGAGCAGTTGAAGAAGATTATGAGTGTGGTTGTGGTTTTGTAAATGAAGCGAACCATACCACATCATTTGGTCCGTGAACGTGAGGTCGGCTGTTGCGGCGTCGTTGAAAGTAAGTCGATTTTATACACTTTATCACGGTTCATGCTCCAACTGCTGCGGTATAGCGTGGATCGCGCATTTTACATTGCTGAGTCAATATACAAGGTTTGTATTTCTTTGCCTTATGGGATCGTAATGGATGATGCGTTTTAAAAGTGTGTCGGTTGAGCATCGTTTTCGGTAACGTACGCGGGTCATTCAGTTGACCGTTGGCACAGAATTTCGTGCGGAAATGACGACCGGACCAAGATAATCGCTCTTTCTTGCTTGTATGTAAATTTTTGTGCAGACTGTTAAACGGTTTTTTATTTTTCTAACACGGTTTTACTCTGATTATTGGGCGTGAAGAGTTGTTTCGGGGAACTAATTGATTCTGCGTTTCAAACGGTTTCGTTACGTTGTTGTCTGCTTGAATATGAATGTAACTTATAAATGCATTTCATTACACTAGCTCCTTTCAGAATGATGCTGGTTATTTAAACAGTGTAAATACTCGTATACTTGTGTGGTCGAATAGAGTTTGTACCAGGGTTTGCTACGATACATACAATTAATGTTCTACAGGATTCTACATCTTAAAAAGTTCAACAAAAAAGTCCGCAATAGAATATATCTATCTTCTAAGGATAACACCCACAGTAAGCATTTTTAGGTTTTGAAAAATTGATTTAAAAAAAATTGTTTGTTGATGTTGTTGAAGTGTTTCCGAAGCTATTTTAACACGTTCAGAGCCTGGAGCCGTCCTGGAGGGATCACCTAGTTGCATATGGGATGCCGGGAGCCCTCATTTTAAATGTAGGTTTTTCTTAGCTAATACAGCAATCTAAACCATGAAAATAAAATCTGATGTATATTTTAACAAGATTTATTTGTATATGTATAGTACTAGGTTTTTAAATCCACGCATTTTTTAAATTTTTTGTTCACGGTTACAAAAAAAATTTAAGGTTGGAAACTATGTATAGCGGCTAGACCCCCTGAAAACACTATTTTACATTGTTTTATAACACGGTTTTAAACCCAATGCCTTTGACCGTCCGCGATGTTTAACTTTAGTGCAAACGTAATGCCGGCAACCCCCCCGGAGGGTTCACTTCCAATATGTATGGCGGCATGGCGTATGAGTTCTATGAAAAGTGGGTAGAGTCGAAAGTATTAACCGGTATTATATTAACACTTATGCAATACAAAAAAATAAAATCGAAATGTGTGCTGGGACACACAGTAGAAGTGAAACTTCAACAGACAAATGGAAAAACAAATCCCAGCACACATTTCAATTTTTTTATTCGCAGGTTTACTGCAAATTATGATTTGGTTAGGTTATAGGTACATTTAATAAATGCATTTTTTATTACAACATATTTTATTTTATCAAACAAAAAACTGAATTCAATCCGTAACCAAAAAAAAACATCCATAGTCTACTCTAAACTTATACACATGTGTACATAGGAACATTAAAAATGCACATCTTTCGTCATCAATCTTCATTCGGCTCATCTGCGTTATAATCAACTAGCTGCCCGCCCCAGCTTCGCACGGGGGTAGCACTAAGTACTTAGCTACAGCGCACCTACCTACCTATCTACCTACCCTACCTACGCTACCTACGGCACTTCATTTCTTGACATTGACTCCCCTCCCGTACGGCTCGTACCCCAGTGACGCCTACATTGCATGAGGTGCTGCTTAGCTAGCCAAGTAGGGTGAGCGGCTACCACGCAACTTTTTTCTAATACTTAAATTTTTAGGGTTCCGTAGTTAAACAAGTTCCGCCATGTCCGTCTGTCTGTCTGTCTGTCCGTCTATCTGTCCGCGGCTTAGCTCAGAGAAGGTTAGTACTAGAAAGCTGTAATTTGGCATATGTATACATATTATTCATGCCGACAAAGTGATAAAATAAAATCAATAAAAAAAAGGAACCCAAATTTTTTTTTTAGAGTACCTCCTCTACACGTAAAGTGGGATGTTTTCTTTTTTTCCTCATCTATCCCATGTTGTGGAATATCGTTAGAAAGGTATTTCAAAAATATTGTGAGTTTATCACAACCATTTTTGGATTCAGGGATCCGTTTGCGAAATATTAAGCTTTTAACTGAATTTTTTTGTTAGAGTCAAGTGTGTCCCCCCCCCCTTCTAGCTAAATGGTTGTACTTGGACTTGTGAAAAAATTCACAGCAGTAGTATATATAACGAAATTAAAAGGAAAACTATGAGAGCTAAGTAGGCTGTACAGGTTAACGAGAAATAATCAACCAACTTGAATTTGCAGTTTGAAAAACATGATCTCCGATACATTCCGTATGGCAGAACACCTTTTTCAACTACAATGTTAAGTTTGTTGGTTTCTTGGGATAAATTCATCCCAACTACGGAACCCTTCATTGTGCGTGGTCCTACACGCACTTGGCCGGTTTTAAACTCATGATATCTTTCGAATGGAATGTCCGAATTGAATAATTCAAAAAGTTTTATAAAGGTATTGAAGCAGTATTGAATATGAAGTCATTTATTTTGATAAGGATATTTTTTTTTTTTTTGAGGGTCGGAAATCATCAAATGACTTCTCCCGCTCTGGGCAGAGCGAGAGGGTGTGTCAGACTTTTAATGACTAAAACCCACCCGAGTTCCTTCCGTTCCCTGTGTGCCGGGGAGATATCCCTTTCGGACAAACCCGCAACCCCATTTTTTTGCACCTTGGGTTATATTATTGGAGTTTTAGTAAGGATCCCAATTTTTTTTTAAAATTTAGTGTAGCCTATGTCACCCGGGGATAGTGTAGCTTCCCAACAGTGAAAGAATTTTTCAAATCGGTTCAATATAAGAACTTGAGATTCCAATCTATTCTCTCCCTCCGCCGCTGCCGCCTCTCGCCACGCGATATATCGTCTACCCCTTCCACGCGGCCGTAACGCTTTTTGTGACAGAAAAAATCCAAATACCCCCGTCTATATAGAAGTTTCACTTAAAAAAAATGACATTTGATTTGGATTTAAATAAGCCTGACATCATATGATTTAAATGAATACTTTAAAAGATATCACTGATCCAAAATTACGCGTGACAAAATAATTATGTTTTGACGGCGGCGGGGTGCGGCGGGGTGCGGCGGTGCAACCCTAGGACAGGAGTCTATGCCTTTTCCTAGGCTATGCGATCATTGCTTCGCTTCCTTAGTAGGATTCCGTGGGATCTTTTCTGACATCTACGCAAGTAAAGCCGTGGGCAAAAGCTAATTTATTATAAATATCGGATTTTTACGAACCCTGGTTTGTACTATTTGTAGTACAGTAAGCTGATAGTTGGCATGTTCAAAGAACCTAACTACCAACAGGTCTGAGATTAAATTGATCGAATGGACCCGAGCCAATCGTACCCACCCCCTTCAACCAATTACGAAGTTTAAAAGGGGCTACAGGAGTTCACCCACACACAAGCGGAGAACTGGTGGACCTCGACACCAGGCTGCAAGTAGTCCAAGGAGGCTATGCCATCTTTGGATAGCAGGCTAACCAGACGCTTATTACGCCTGGTCAGGAACGGCCTGCGTCTGGTGACAGGGACCATCACGGGACACTGCTCGCTAAACAAACACTTCCACACAATAGGCATAACGGACAGTCCTCTGTGCAGGGCGTGCATGGAGACTGAGGAAACCGTCGCGCACGTGCTCTTTGAATGCACAGGCGTCACCTAGATTAGAACAGAAACCCTCGGGTCACACAGATCTTTGATCATCTTTCAGATGTTCTGAACAGCCCAGGAGATTTAATTAACTTCTGGACGGAGGTGGGCTGGTTGGAATAAGAACCAAACAGCCGCTATGGCCCACGCACAATGGGCCACCTGACGGACTAAGTGCGGAAACCAAACCCCATTACATAGAACATAGAAGGTCTGAGATCATGATAATCTATTTACACCCTAAACATTTTATTGAAATTCTAGACGTGATGACAGCTAGGTCTTACACCATAATACCTGGAAGATACTTAAGTATGTAGTTACTTGACTATTCAACCTGATTTTCAACTGATGACACCAGAATGTGGGTAGTTCGGTAATTGATGCCCATGTTCAGCAATAAAAGTCCACACTAACAGCTACCCAAGTTCTAAAGACGTCGCTCATAATCTCTATAACATTATAGTTTCTACGTGCTTGTTCAATTAAGTCCATATTCATGTCTCATCATTTCAATACACTCTCGCGGCGCAATTACACTGGAGTGGGGAACTCTCTTCTCATAATATGTCTCATCAAGTCGTTTGCAGTATCTAGCAACGAATTAACACTTCCTTAATTTAAAGATTAGAGTCGGTCGCAGTCTCCCACGGTACCTTATCGTATTCCCAGGGCATTGCTTTTATTGTAAGTCGTAATTGCAGTGGTGAACTGTTTAAATGTAATGGCTACTTTGAAATACTTACTTAGTCATTATTTGCCGTTTTAATTTATGATGTGGCATTAGTTGTTTATACTACTTTAATGTTAACAAAATTGGAGTACGTTTTAATTCTTGTTTTATGAGAATCTCTTGAGAGTTGTTTTCACGCATTTAATTTCTTGGTGTTTATTTTATGTGATGTCATTCTCAAGCTTTGCATTTTTTATTACGCTTGTCTTAGGTAAGTACTAACTCCGAAAGGTATATCGCGATCCCGGCACACGGGCAACGGAAGGAACACGGTTGAATATCCCAACCTCAAAAAAAAAAAAAAAGGTAAGTAACACTTATGCAAATCGAAGCATTATGAAAATTAACATGTTTTTTTGCCACAGGATCAGCTTGTCTCATATGCTGAGATTGTTCGACCCAATAAACCTTTTTTTTTTTTTTTGAGGGTGGGACATCATCAAATGACTTCTCCCGCTCTGGGCAGAGCGAGAGGGTGTGTCAGACTTTTACTGACTAAAACCCACCCATGTTCCTTCCGTTGCCTGTGTGCCAGGGCCGCGATATTCCTTTCGGACAAACCCGCAACCCCAGCAGGCATTGGTCTTTCGACCCCGTCAGTTGGTGCTGACATCTCTTTGAGGCGCGCGTGGAACACAACGCGCCGTCGACACGGGCCTGGTCCTTATCGGACGGCGAGCTGCCCATTGCTCACCGTCCGCAAGCCCGCGCCTACGGTGGCCGGAAGTCGGCTCTCGATTCCCGACGCCCGGGGCGGACCTAAAAACAAGTTTTACAATTTATTTAAATTAAGGGTTAAGACATCAGAATTCTCCGGACTGTTTTTCTCCCTCCCGCAGTAGTTCTCAAATCGTCTTCCCATCTTTGAAATGGTCTTCCTCTTTTCCTCTTTCCATCTCTGGGATACCATTCCGTTAGTTCTCTGGCCTATCTTCCGTTTTAGTTTTTTAATTGTGTAGTCACGTCTGTGCGTTTGTTTTTCTTCTTATTTATAAAATTGAGGACGTAGGTCATAACTAGGAAGAATCCAGGAATTAAACATGTGACCTTTTAGTTTGAGTGGTAGTGATGGATTTTTGTAACATCTTTAGCGTCCAGTATCTTTTCCACGATGCAGTTATCCCGTTTTTTTATTTCTTTAGATTTGAATTGTGTAGGGGAAATTATTTGGCCCAGGTAAACGTATTCTTTTACTTTCATTTATAGCATAATTTACTTTGATGGGCGTTTCTGTGTGGTCATCAGTTTAGTTTTCGAGATATTGATCTGCAATCCTACTTTGCCGCTTTCCGTTACTAGTTGATCTAATTACAAAACAACCCAAATCACCTGCAGATTTGGGTTTTCTGTTATGATCATGAGATGGTCAGCGAATCTCAAATGGTTGAAAGACGCTCCATTATTTTTTATACAATACTCAGTCCAATCCAGGTTTCTAAAAATGTATTCTTAGGTTGCAGAAAAATGTTTTAGGGTTAATGTCGTGTCCCTGTCTCACACCTTTCTTTATATCAATGTCGTCTCCCAGCCTTTCAGTTCTAATGTTTGCTGTCATATTCTTGTAAATGTTTCTAATAAGTCGAATGTACTTCTTGTTTACACCTTGGCTCAGCAAAGCTTCCCAAATCTTCGCATGTTTAAGAGAGTTTTGTTGTAATCCATGAATGCTTAGTAGTATGACAACTGATATTCGCTGTATTTTTCTATGACTTACTTAACTACTTAACACTTTCGACTCCACCCATTTTCATAGAACCCATATGCCATGCCGCCATACATATTGGAAATGAACCCTCCGGGAGGGTTGCCGGCATTACGTATGCGCTAAAGATAAACAACGCGGACGGTCAACGGCATTAGGTTTAAAACCGTGTTATAAAACACTGTAAAACGAGGTAAAATTGTGTTTTCAGGAGGTCTTGTCGCTACACGTAGTTTCCAACCTTTTAATTTTTTTGTGAATATTTGTAACCGTGAACAAAAAATTTGATTGGATTTTGTTTTTTTTATCTTATTTGCCTCCCAAAATTTACCCCATATTCAAAATTCATTTATTACACGCCCGTGGGATTAACTTCCGTGTGTTTAGATCCGGAGGATACAAATTGATTGATTCGGTCCATTAGGTTCGGAGCAAATTCGCTTTCACAGACGGACAAACAGACAGACACACGAGCGATCCTATATGTGTTCCGTTTTTTCATTCGGGCGTACGGAACCCTAAAAATGACCTCTATAAGTAGGTACTTATCACCTTCGATGCCTTAAGATGGCGGGAGCTTTCCTATCGAACCTAGTATCGGAAGATTCTATTGCACATCACTGAGCACACTTTGGTGCACGAATTGACATTAGTCAGAATTATATTTCCTTTGAATTGAGTTAGAAGAAAACTGCTATCCGTTCCACTCATATTACATAAACTATGCTCATCAATTGCTCATGTTTTGTATCACCACGGCCATTTTATCGTTTACAGTTCTGTTACCAGACAACTCATAAATCCACCGTTGTTCGTTTTGAATCAATTTAATTTCAAAGCAACCAGCTTAATGTATCATAAATTATTAGTAAGAAGTTTTTATGCGATTGCTAATGCACTATTGAGTGCGATGCAGTTACGTCCCAAGTAGCATTGCAAGCTGTATACAAGCTGTATTTAAGTTGGTTTTTATAGTAGAAGCTGTATATTCAGGCTGTATATAGGCTGTTTAAGTGCTTATACAATCCTTGTAAGTAAAAAAAGGGCCCATATTATACAGCTTTTTGCGTTAGTAGAGCTGTATAGTAGCTATAGAAGCAATAGAGAAGCTGTAAAATAGCTGTATTAAAGCTGTTATTCGGTATACAAAGAAACCATTATACTACAAATATTATCTTATAAATATTTTGTAAAGAAAAGTGTTCTAAATAGGTTTTTGAAGAGAATTACAAAAGAATAAAAATTAAATTAAATTATTTTCGGTGACATACATTCTTATAATGGCGACACTATTATTTAATATTTATTACTAGAAGTAAAAGATAACCGTAGACTTGTATATCTGATGGTGTTATTTGGTGAATTGAAAGTGCAAATTAAATTTATTGTGAACCTGTATAAGTTTTCCTTCAAAATATTCACGCGCCACCAAAATAATCGAGCCGACATAAAGAAAAATACTAAATACGGTAAGTAAATGTTTGTTTTTAAGGTTCGAATAAAAAAATAATTTTAAAGTAATAGATATCAGGGCACAGTGATCATTATTCAGCTGATTATCATGATGCGGCTTTAGGTGTTGTAAAAAAATCCTTTAATTATACTTTAAATGTTGTTTTTAAACATTCGAAAATGACGACAATTAGCTTTTAATGAAAATGACGACATTTAGCTAAGCAGCCTAAACAGTATTTGGAGAGTATTATAGTCTGAATAGCTGTACTAAGTAAGTTATGGATACATTGTACAGCTATTGGCTTTTAATCAGCTTTATAATAGAATCTTTTTATTACTTAGGCTGTATATCAGTTCTCTATGCATAACTTATAATGCTCTTTAGTGTTACTTAAAGAAATGAAAAACCCTGAGCTCGAAAATCACTTTTTTCTGTTCCTCACTTTATCAATAATATTTATATATAACATATATATTTATAAATAACAGACTTTAGTTTAGTATAAATTATGTAGTTGATCGGTAACTCCTGGCAAGCGCGCACGCATTTAGTTTTTCTTAGCATTCGCTCCCGACGCCGTGGTTGTCGTACTCGTATGTCGGTACGTACGTATGGTCAAACCAAAAGACTTACTTAGTTGTTTTATTTTATACCTAAGTAAACTTATTGTAAAGTATTATTAGTGTGTTGTGTATATTATACCTGTTTTACTTTATTTTCAGGAAAATATGCCGTTTAAAATTATAGAAACCATAGAGAAAGGCCAAAACAGGCTTTGCATTGTACCAAGTTTGTGGGAATCAAAAGGCGAGTTAATATGACCAATAAAGCGATTAGATTTTTTTTAGTTCTAATGTTCTACTTTTGTTATGTGTGTGATTAAAATAGTAAACGTCTATCGATTATATTATTTATTATCTATATGAATATTAATATTTATGCTTTAAATTTTTAGATTTTAAAAGCTAGTTAGGAAAAAGTATAATTTTTGTTATTAAATTATTCATAAATAATAATAATAATAAATTTATTTCATAAAAAGGGAGATTGTAGTACATGAAGTTTACATAGTTAGGTATACATATAAGTTTGTACCATGTCAAACACAATCTGGTGGGTGAAGTTCTGCTTTCCTAGCTAGGTTATAGAATAACCTGTATTAAGGAATAGCAGTCCCTATCCCTTACAAAAAGATACAATAAACTAGTACAATTATGTATTTTTTTTTATTTTATAATACTACAACAAAGTTTAAATAATTGAATATGTGCGTGTGTGTGTGAGTGTTCGTGTGTGAGTGATTGTATTGTGTTGGTGGTGTGTATATGCCTGTGTGTGTGATAGAGTGAAAGAGAGTGTGTGTATGTTTTCATTGAAGTCGTGTGAGGTAATATTTGATCTGTCACTTACTGAGATAATTTTCTGTTTCATCATAGCTTTTATTCTGAAGAAATGAACGTAGAATCTTTTTACACTTAAAGTTAGATAATCCGTAGATCAAGCATATTTTGTTAAATTTATTATAAATTTATTTATTATTTATTTAAAAGGACAGGACTCTATATTGTTAAATAGAATCGAATAATTTTGTTTTTTATTAAGTTTTATACACTTACCTTAACTGTAAGCTCTCGCAGGAGAATCACATATAAAACATCTTATTTCACAAGATACTTTATTTTTAGCTTGTTCAATATTTATTCCGTCTTTAATTAAATGTTGCATTTCGTTTACGAAATCATGTCAATATACTTTGGTTTTCCAATTCCAAAAAAGATACCAATTACAAACGGTTCAATATCAGGTCTTTCAAATATATTACACAGAATTGGCCAAAACTCTTTATTTGAGCTTTTAAATATTAGGAGACCGTCGAAATTGAAATTTAAAGTAACTTTAGTTGGGACATCATTCCATTTCTCCAATGCGTTCTTAAGAGATTTAGTGAGGCCATTATGCCAGTATTCACCTTGCTCAATCGTTTTGATACGTATTTGTTTGACAGTACCTAAAATTGTTTTAGCATCGCATGGTAACATTCCTGGAAATCTACAATTTACAATTGTAGCTAAATCGTTTAGAGCTACTTGAGATATATTTCTTTCTGTAGCCCATTTCTTTATTTGCTGACGAAACAGTAGATTTTTTAAAATTCGTCGTCATCATCATTTGAACTACTCGCGCTGCTGCATGAAAAAACGTCATCATCAGGTTCCGAAAATTGTACTAAATCTACACATTTGACATAATTGTTATGATCATTATTATCACTGTTTAATGTTTTTGCTACGGAACCTTCTTAGTTGGACGTCGATGGAATTGACGCATGACTGTAGGTTGTCCGATTTATTAATGATTCTCTTGCTTCCTCAATAAATAATGGTTCACTATCATAACTGTTATTTGATTGGTAGTTTGTAATATTCAAATATTCCCTTTCAATCCTCCTCTTGACTGCACCAGATCTTTTTCTTTTTTCCACATATTGCATTTCTTCACAATGAAAACATTAATTTTATTCGTCATACAATCAAGCAACTGTGTCAGTAATACAGACTAAAGCTGTACTATAGCTGTCATTTATTTCTTTAGTTTTAAAACACCCTCATAGACAGAAGTTATAAAACAACTGTATTTACAATAATGTACAATTACGCCATAAAAATAAGTTTGAGAATGGAGTTTGCATACACCATTGTACAGAAACAAGTATCAAGTGATACTGTAATAAGAGTGTGTAGTGTGTCTTAGAGCTGCAATAAGTAAGTGATCACATGCAAAATACAGCCTGTATACAGCTTTAACAATGAAACCAGATTGAAGTGTCACAAAATACTTAAAGTTGTATAGTAGAGTTTTAATATTCTGTTTAAGCACCCCAAGCTTACGCAGATCCCTCAATAAAGATTTTATACAGTTTGAGCTATATAAAATAAATCACTCTTACAAAGACAAAATCATTTTATGACACTCTTGTACGTCTCTAAAAGAACTCTAAGTTCTAAATAGGCTGGTATATTGATGTTGAAAATGCTTGTTTGCTGCTTGGGGTCTGGTAGGCATTTAAAGCGTATGCGCAGACTCTAATTCAAGCGGAGCACGCATGCGCAAGATCTGTAACAGCCATTACACCCATCATCATCGATCGATCGATCGTGAGGTGAGTAACCGCTATACGCAAGTTATTACAATTGTATACTAATTTGATTTGTGATTTGATCTGTACTGCTTTGTTGGCTTGATTTAGTTATTAAGGTAACAGGGGCAAAGTGTAGGTACTAACGCGAGAAAACAGAGTAATAAGTACCTATATTTTTATAGGTAGCGGCCATTTTTAATGATAAGTAGGTACTTTTGTTATTATCATGACTTTGTGACCTCTATGGTTTCTACGATTATAAGTTTGCCAATGAAAGTGAAAGATTAAAACAAAAAAAAAAGATACATTTACAAAAAAAATGCTTTCTAAACTCGTGCTTACACTTTAGTTGTTAATTTTTAGTATGAAAGCTGTGTGGTGTGAATGTTTCTATCTGTTTTTTGTGCGAATTTAGAAATCTAATCTGCGTGAAATCTAATTTTTCTAAATCGCTTTTATCAAAGGTTAAACGGTTTGAATATCACTATTGATCGATGAAATATTTTGCTATTATATTATAAGCACCATGAGATAGTATTGACTGCAATTTTTTATGACCAAGGTGGTCTCAAACCCTAGTAGGTCAATAGGTTGGCGATTATTCGCTGAAACTCAAATAATAACGTTGAGCTATCGACAAAATAATACAAATCTACTCTAACCTCTACTCTCTACTAATCTGTTCTAATTTCCCTTTTCTTTTTTCGAATACTTTTGCTTTCGCGAGATTATTTTCTACTAGTTTTCGTGGGAATAGTCTACTTATTGATGTTCTTTTGTTTTTTTTAAAACTAGTTTTAAATACCTACTTAGGTACAAAGTAAGTAGAGGCTGCATGATGTTGTTTACATCTAAAGAAAAACTATTTTTGTACCCGTAAGGTAAGGTACCTGTAAAACTATTTCGATAGGCTACTAAGAATCTGTACCCTAATTACGCAACACATTTTCGTAAACGATTACGACTAATCTGTTTCATTTTGACAGTTCAACAACATTCATTGCGTTATTTACGTTGTTGAGCAGATATTTTTTTCGAACTCATGAAGCAATGGATTAGCAATCTGTTTCAAAACGATTCAGATTTTGATTGATCGTATATTACGCATTTGGGGTACTGCCGTTCGATTCAGAAAAAATATCACCGTGAAACTTAGGTGAAGTGAGCGTGAAGTGAGCTGTCAATAGTGTTAATCCCTAGTATCCTGCCGGTCGATTCTGTGGCAGTGACAGCTCACTTCACCTAAGCTTCACGTTAATATTTTTACAGAATCGACCGAACTGGTCATCCCGTACAATTCCTACTTATCCCATTTTATTCTGAGGCAGGACCACATCACCCAATCTGGGACGTCCTCGTAAAAGCTAGACATGTACGTACCAAGATTAAGTTTTTCCTTATACTGAAGGTGGTAGGACCTTCAAAAAATTATGCGAAGATAAGATAAGTTTAAAGGATTTATTTATTAGCGTTGCTTAAAGTTAAGAGTGATAAACGTCAAAAAATTGTTATGCATAGTTTATAAATAAACGCCTATATATTAAAGTTGATTAAGTTTTTACTTTATTTCGTACTATCAATCGTAGGTAGGCAGGTAACTAAGTATTAAAAAAAAAACAAACAGCTGTTAACTTAATAAAAACTAAACTGTAATGATTTTCATTTCACCAGCTGACTACTTTTTATATATAGGTATTTCTAAATCAAGCAATAATAAATAAACGATAGCAATTTGTAATAGTTTTCAACAATAAGAATGAAGAAAAACAATTTGAAGAAATCAAATTAAAACAATTTTCAGTGGCTAGTGAAAGTGTTGAGGACATCACGTAGTGTCCCAGTTTTTTTTATTCTAATTGTTTTTGAGCGCTTACTAACTTTGGATGAATTCGTGCACGTACGTACGTACAGTCAGCGACTAAGGTAATAAATCTTCAGTTTTTTAAATCTTAATTATTGAACAAAATATTTAGGTAATTAAATCGGCAAAGAAGTATTTTTTTTTTATAATAACTCAAGGCTATTGGGTATATGAAAAGCTTGAAAGCAGTTTATCGAACCATTTTGAGATAATTTTGATGATATGTTTTCTTTCTTTAAATAAGCGAAATATTAGAAAAAAATTGCGTGGAAATATCAGAATTGATTTGTTTGTGAGAATGTAATTTAAAAAAAATGTGCGTGGTTTACATACACGCAAATTATATAGATACGAATAGAATTGTTTTGGAGTAACAACCTGCCATGAAATCGAATTAATTCATGGAACAGTGATAGCTTCATCCATTGAAATTTGTTAAGTCATTATTTAGGAGGTACCTACTTACGTAAATAATGAAAATGTAAAATAATCAAACTAGCAATCGTAAGCCGTAGAATTTGGAATTTGGAGTGTCTGGACCATGACTGCCGAACGGTAGATGGGCAACAAGCAACAATCGGAGGAAGACAGCTGAGACCGATTCGATCTGGGAGGCTGGGCATAAACCTAAGTGCTACTTAATAGACTGTCTGTCATAACCGAACACCCAGTTTCTGAAAGAGGGAGTTCTGAGTGGGATGAGTTTAAAAAAAAACAATTAATCTCTCATGATTGATGAAAATAAAAAGATTGGAATAAAAAAAAGTCAATAAAAGAAATCACTAGTCTGACATGAGCTTCTTTGATTCTCTGTTAGGAAATTCTGCCCATTAGTCTTTCTTAAACCGGGTGTGATTAGTAAATTGATTCCATAAGCGAACACCTAGCAGTTACTTATGATATAGTGTGAATAACATTGTAAGGAAATTGCTACGGAGCTAAATGAAAAAAAAAGTAGAGCGTGTGCAGTGCTCTGAGAACAGGAGCTCAGTTTCTGTATCGCTCGTGTGAAAGTTACTACCCGTGAACACCGAATTTATGAGCAATTTCTATAAGTGGACTCGATGCTATATTTTATCTGAAATTCATACCGAGAGAATTTGCAGCGAATGGTCCATGAGAAACAATTTGCGCCTGGAGTGGTCGCAAACTTAGGCAACTTACCAATTGACAATGCGGAAGTAATGA
This sequence comes from Agrochola lota, assembly GCA_947364205.1. Lineage (NCBI taxonomy): Eukaryota > Metazoa > Arthropoda > Insecta > Lepidoptera > Noctuidae > Agrochola > Agrochola lota. The sequence goes on from OX376236.1 coordinate 12,367,144, forward strand.
AATATTTATTGAGAATATAGCGAAAAGAGGTGGTTAAAAAACAAATTGTATGAGTATATATAGTTAAACAGCTAGAAATAACTAACCGAAGAAGTAGGTACATCTAAGTCGAAATCCATATAAATCATTGGGTTAGTGACAGATATAATTGAGAATCTTGAGATTAAATGCTTACAATCCAAGCTGCTATTGATCCTCAGTTGAAAAGGAGGCGTAGTGTGGTCAATATAAAGAAAAGATGAGCATGTCGAGGTGCCTCTGATAGAGTAAAGCTTTTCAATGCTTCTATTCGTGCTAAAAATAGGCTTGAACCTTTTGAACTTATCGAGTTCTCCTATTTTAATGTTCTTTTATATTATACGAATGGATTAAAGAATCGCCCCTTCTATGTTCGCACATTAATTAGTGTAAACAATAACTAAGCGTCTGGTTGATCTTAAAAGTTACAAACCGGCTCTATCAGATTGATCGCACGTAGATGCGTATTGTAGCTTACAATACGCATCTACGTGCCAAAGTGTCAAAGTTTAAAAAAAAAATGGAATTGGACTTAGTTTCAATTAAGTTTAACGTGCATGCACTGAAGTGAGGATTGTGTGGAACTTATAGCTATAACTTCGGAATCACAATGTGACTTTTTTTAACCTTGGTGACTATTTATGATATTCTTGACTATTTTTTGACGTTCTCAAAATTGATTTTCATGAAGTTTTCAAAGGTGAGGATGTGTGGTGAAGGATACCAAAGTTTTACTACATTATTTACCACTAATAAGTTAGCTAGTATTTACAGTTTACTGTTTATCATGAAAACTTGATTTTCCTTTTAAGTCAAATATACCGACGTGAAATGATTTGCCTACTTGTGAAACAATGAAAGTGTGGTTTGTGTAAAAGTAGGTTTATGTTTTTCATAAAAACTTTTAAATTGAGTTAGCTACTTTGCAGCCTAAGTTAGCGCGACAAAGTAAACTATCGCGATGTAGGTCAGTTGGCAGTGTTCAGTCGGGGAGATAGCTTAGAGCTTATTACAAACACTGTATTTATGATTATACTCTCGTACAAGCAAACCGGATTCAAATATAAACTTGTCTTCAATACTCTAGAATGGGGACGAAACATTCAGATTTTAGTACACCGCCGAGCAATACGATTTATAGCGAAATGGAAATAACATGGAAGTAACATTACTTATATTAGTTCCATCTCAACTTTCTAAGCTTTTCTCTATGGAATTATAGAAATGCGGATGTATGACTCATTTTTAGTTAGTAATTAGAGGAAAATATGAGTTTTACTGATCGATTAATTGGGAGAATCATAAGTGAGTGGTTAAAGCTCTTTAACATACCAGTAGGAGGAGCACGAGAGCGCAGTCGCCGGCGCTCGTCATGCTGCGGTCTGCCACACTCGAGCGCGGAGCCAACCGTTAATGCTATCTGCCCCGATTACCTTACTCGTTCAAATACAAAAAAAAATCGCCCAACTATTCGGAATAGCTGTCCAATTGAGCAAATAAATCACTATTATTTTTATGCGTCAATGTTGTAGTTTATCTTCACTGCCACTGCATAAGTCCGAAAGTGCTTGTCCAACACAAGCGTCACCGGTAGCTTTCCCGCGCAAGTTGCAAACAATTCGGTAGCTCTGGTGGGCTGGCGTGTAGCGCGTGGTGCGCCGGTGTCTCGGGACTGCGAGGTGGCGCGCTCGGCTCGCTCCGTTGATGATGGTGGAACAGTTAGCCATGCCGGGGAGGGAACCACCTGCTCGCCTGTGTCTTATCGTTCTCACGACACGATCACCGAACCGCCGCGAACAATCTCGTGATCTATATAGTTGATTGGCGTCGGATTATTGGGAGAATTGGGCTCCACCGAGCGCCGCGACGCGTTCATTACCGTGACATTCGCGTGGAGAAATTGCGGCGTACCTGCCTAATGATTGAGTGGCATTTTGGTGTTGCGGCGGTACCGGGTCATCGATGTTATGTTTGGGTCGCCATCTCCGCGGATGACTCTGGCGGCTGAAGATGATCGCCAGATAAGATAACTAAATAGCTTTATATCTGACCGAGCGAGCCCCGGTGGCCCAGTGGGCACTGGGGCTATCGATACGATATAAAATTGAACCGCTATAGAAAGTCAATCAAAGTCGAAGATGAACACAGATAATTTTTTAATTCACCTATCCTACCCACATTCAATAAGAAGTATTATTAGATGAGCTCTGAGAACAAAACATAACGTGTTACTTTGTGAATTATGGCAACTAAACTTTGCCAACAAGCTCACGGTTAGAAAGGAATCACCTAGAATTTAGATCTATAACTTTACCCACTTTGTACCTTGAATGAAAGCGGTCAGCAGTAGATTATTTCGGTTGTTATGTAGGTAACACTAAAGTAAACAAACGGATGGATGGTTTCCAATGAGCAACAGATGCGGTGCAATACACGGAACCGATTTTGATATTTTTTCGACAAAATCGTTCAGCGATTGACCAAACCAAACCGCAAAAGATGACGCTCCACTTCGCATTCAAACACAGAAGAATCAAAATAATTCTACTTTATCAGCGTAGATTTGTAGAGAAAAGATACTAAGTCTACCGTCTATGAGGTAGAATTACATAGCCTACTTATTCGACTGATACCCAAAAAGAATAGTCTTTTCAGACTAACTGGAAAAAACGGGTTGTGAAAATTTGGCTAGGTAGATATGTGTGTGGCGCGTAAGCGCAGATACCACGTTCTATACCTAGGCAAGTTCAATGTTATTACTTTTGATACCTGGGCACCACCTCTTGTATAAATAATTTAATAGTGTTTGATTTACGATTCAGTAATATAAAAACTGACAGTTATTATAGTACCTGGATACTTTATGTAGATGCATCTCTGCCTAACCCTTCTGGGATATCAGGCTTGACGTTACGTTATGTACTGAGACTGAGGTAGATCTCACTGAAGTTCTCAGCGATCATCATTTCACTACGTTTCTTCTAGGTTCAGTTAAAAGCCAAGACGATTACTGATGCATCATTTAACACACTTTTTATCGCAGTTGGTAGAGCTGTTGATTATTATTTCTTTCTTTACCGGCTAAGCGTGAATTTAATATGACAATCGATAAGAGACGATATTCATCTCATGTATAATCAATCAGGTAACTACTTATTTGAATGTTTGCATTTCTACTTTAAGGAAAATTATTAAAAATTGATAACTTACAACGTCCCTAATATTTTAGAGAAACCCTCAAACTTCGTTTTGAAACTTAAAAATCCGCCGCAAATCTTAATACTTAAAAAATCTATGTTTATTTTATATCTCAGTAATCTATAATTCTATGGTGCTAACCCCCTTATTGATAGTTTGTCTAATGGATCAATTCCCTTCGCACAGAGAGGCGTGTTTTTGCTTGTAACAAGAAGTGCAGTAGCCGTGGTTACAGTAACTTGTACTTACGCCTGCTTCATAAAAACCAGAACTTATTGAACCAACAACTTTACAAATAAAATAAAATTATAAACATTTTCTCTTTTATTCAGTAATTGACAAGTGTTCACTGTATGTAATTACTAAAAGATAAGATCCCCTATGGAAAGTTAAATTTACTGCATCGTGTGATAAAATTCACGATATTTTTATGTTATGAGTTTTTCTGAAACTCGTTATAATTACTTAACTACTTAATTTGCGATGCGATCAGTAGAAACTATGAAGATTTTCTGCCACAAGACATAACTATTTTGAAACAAGTCAGTACCTAGACTAGAGTTTTAACAAATGAATTTTCGGAAATATGTTTTCAGCACATTCATTTGAAAAAAAAATGAAGCTCTACTGACTTTACTTGTTCTGGCTTTTCTAGACGAATGAAAATTATACCTAAAACTTATGGAGGTAAGGACGTAATGTACAAAATAAAATTCGGATATACCTACCTACCTACCAAACATGAAAATCTTTTAAGCACACAATAATAACGAAGAAAATCTTACTACGAAACGAGGTAGAAGACGAACAACTGAAAGGCTTTCCATCTCAGTCTCGGCACAACTGTCACTGGTCATGTTTATGTCCTTTATGCTAACGTCACGGAAACGTGGCGTTGACGCACTGACGCGTTGACAGAGGGTCAATTTAGTAGTCAGCCTGCGCGTACGCAGCTTGTCAACCTCCACCGATTGTGTTTACATACACCGTACGCGCTTGACTGACGCGCTTTCTTACACTTGAATTACGTTTTGATATTAGATTTGTATGCGAAGAGATTTTGCAAAGCAAATTGACCGTGAGGCCTAGAAGTTGCGGAAGCAATAAATAAAAATAACTAAACTAAGTAAAGGTAACAAATAAAAATTATACTTTTACAGATTATCGTTGCAGCTTGTTAATATTTGGCCTAATTGGGACCAGCCAAAACATATACAAAAAAGTTAAAACAGGAACTAGCCAAATAATTGATACACTCCAAAGAAATAAAACACGATGATTAACAAGCCATAAACACTCGTTAAGAATAAAATTTCAAATAAACTTAAAAAGTTATACTTAATAGTTGTTCAAATGCTCATAACATAACCACTAACTAACACTGTAGACGCGGTAAATCGTAATGAATTAAAAGTGCGAATTATAAAGAATGCAGTCGAGCGGAAAATTATAAATCTTCACTAATCTCTTTGATTAGCAGTACATATAATTGCTATTTTCTTGAAAGGATATTCATTGAGTTCTTGATTAGTGAAGTTTTTTATTTATATTTTTAAACTAAACTGTCGATTCCAACAAGACTCTACGTAAACAGGTGGCAGGGACATCGACACGAAAACTGTTACCATGGATTCAGTACATGATCCTGAAAGACCCTGCGTTGAAATATTTCGTCGGTTATTAAAAAAATAATCTGCTGTTCCATACATTTTCACTGCGTAGATATTGCACTTTTCAAATTCAAATTGTTTATTTGCAAGAAAATGCATTGTTTACAAGGGAAGATCTTACAGCCTTTAAAGTCATTGTATTCTGCTTGCAATCAAGCGTGAAAATAATCCATGTTTAAATGTCATATTGTTATTACATTATTATTATTACATTATTATTGTTATTGCATTGTCATTACATAAAAATGTCCTTAATTAATTTACAATAAATTCACCAACTAATGAAAAGAGTTTTTTTACTAACAAAATGGGTCATGTCTGAAATATAAATAAAATAAATAAATAATACTCTTTCTTTGTAACCACTCTGCCAATTTATAAACATTACCCTGCAACAATTTAAATTCGGTTTTGGTAGGGTTTTACGAATTAATATACACATATTGAACACATTTTTCAACACACTTGCTCTTAAAGTAGCTCTTATTGAACCGTTTTTAGGGTCATAATTCAGTGTATTAAAAACACATGCTTTTTACTTTTTATTATCGGACTAGTGCTGTAATGCCACAGATAACTAATCAGGATTTGGATGCAACTCGCTAAAAACAATAACATTGGACTTGCCTGGGAATTGAACGCAATATCTACGTGTCACTGATTAAATACGCACTAAATAGTATACACGTATTATCACACCCACTTTAACATCTATGCGTGATTCTTATCTTTTAATTAAACTATTTTAATTAACAATAAAAGCGAAAACTGGAATAAATTTTGAATTTTTACAAACGTCAAACAACCGACCATAGGCAACTGACATCCTTTTTAACTGGTCTAAATTTATCTTGTCATTGAAAAGTTAGTGATTGACATAATAAATATCGACTATTTGTTCAAGGAGTAATTCATTAATCCTTTATTTAAAAAAAAACTATTTAATGTATATATTTATAATAATTATACTGACAATAATCGTGTTTTTCGACTAGGATTTAAAGACCGCGTTTAAAGATGCGGTCCTACTTCCTTATTAAATAATGTCGTAGGTCTATTTGTTATATGGGGACCCGTCAAATTCTAGAATATTATACTGCTTTAACACTGAATTTGTTACGAATCGTAACAAATACCATCAAAAAGAGCACGGGTTGGCGACGTATTGCCCGCCATTCAATACCGAATGTCAAAAGAAAGACTGTTTCTGGGAATTGAAACTCCAATCATATCCCCTTCAAGTGATCTTAAATCCTCCGAGCTAACTAGATGAATACAATATATCGTTACTGTTAGAAATAATATAAAATGTTTTTGTCTTTGACATTCGACATGTCCGACGTAAGTACGAACAGAGAATATGAGCTACACCAGGGATCACCAATAAGTTTTATTAAGGGTCTTTATAAAAAACTCACCCAGCTAGCTACTCCCGAAAACATTTGCAGCTTCATGCGGCTTGCGTCTCGCGTCATCCGTTGTCGTGTCGACGGCACAAAATATAAAGCGTGGGTTTAATTCAATTACTCAAAAAAAAATGATTAGGTTTTTGTTATAAATTAAACTGTTTACTTAAAACCCGTGCAAAATAGGTCGGCGGTCCGGATTCGGACCGCGGTCCGCCATTTGGTGACTACACCATCTGTAAGCTCGTCTCGTATTATTTGTCAGGTAGGTATTTGGATAGCATAAGTAATTTTTTTTTAATCCTTGACATACAAAGCGTACGTAAGTACACGTGCTATCTTGTTCGTTTTTACGGTTTAACTTAGGAACATATTTCAATGGATTTGTTTTTTATGTGAAATTTACTCAATATAAAAAATACCGAGGAAACACTACCTACAAAAAAAAATCGTAACATCGAAAGTACCAAAACTTAAAGATCATACTACCACATCACTAAAACCATAGACAATTTCTAGCAGCTATTGTTGTTTGGCAAATTTTGAAACGCGACATGGCAGTATGGAATTAGTAAGTACTATCATGGCAGCATGGAATTTGTATAAAGAAATTGACTTTGAATACATCGAACTAGTATAAACTATACTACACTACTAGCTATACTATTAAATGAGCATTCTCTATTTTAAACCGAGCAGAGATTTGTGCTTTTTTTAATCTCATCAAATAGACTTCTTGCCTTCTATGTTCTATGTTATGGGGCTTTGTTTCCTTCAGGTGGACCATTGTTCGTGGGTACCTACTTCTTGCCTTTTTTATGCCTTTTGTGTAAATAAATAAAATATGATACATTAACATAATATTTCATAAAATTATATATTTTTCACTATATATTAATCTTAATGTGCGTATTAAAATTATAATCTTGTGTTTATTATATTTTTATATAGGCTGTTGAGCGGTTTTGCCTGTGCCTTTATTTACAACAGCACGCGCATCGCTAGCAGAAAAAATAAAACCAGCGCACCATTTTCCGAAAATATTTGTTATCGTTTTTGTTTTGTTATTATATAAAATACGAAATCTAAAGTACAAAACTTTTTACAAGAAGCTCCGTTTGACAATACCTACCTGGCAACAAAGGTCAGTTGAACTTTATAAATCTAAATTTATCATCTCTATAGTTACGTTATTCCAGCATAAGTTCTTACAACAAGTCTGTTATTTTCCTCGCAAGTTTGTTGAAAAACGTCGTATGAAACGCGTGTGCATTGATCATTACCTACCCATTCGGCTAAATTATCAATGCCAATGCCGCCTTCTGGGTAATGACCAACACAGCACACTTGTATCATAATGTACTATTATGACCAGCTGGATGGTGTAAGAGGTTTTAGCCCTTCTTTGTCTTGGTATAACCTCGGTATGTTGCTTAAAAAAATGCATGTGTATCTTTGTAAACATGCCGATATCTCTAATATACATACAGGGCAGTGGAAGAATTTTGGTAGTTAAAGAGGGGTTTACAGCTATCTAAGATCCATCCCCACCACCTGAACTGAATGCAACGTTTTTGGAGCTTAAAAACTCTGTCGGCATCGGTCGAGTTACCCCACATGATTAGTCCATAGCTTAGCAGAGATGTCACGTAACCATGGGAAGCTGGAAGAGCAACTTCTACATACATATTTTGTCTCAGCTTTTTTAAAGCAAACTCGCGAACCCATCCAGTCTCTGACCTTATATGCTCCACATGGCTTTTCCAATTCAGGTTTTTGCAAACATAAATTCCTAAAAAAAAAATTGATCCACTTGTACTTTTTCACCAATACACAGAATATCCAAAGCTTATAAGCTAGTTTGCTATTATAAGAGTTAAATCCATTTAATTTTGTCTTGCTTACATTTATATTTAAGTTATTATTTTGCATCCAACTTATTATATATTTTAGGGTCTTTTCCGTAGCTGATTTGTAGTCGCTTTTATCCTGACATTTTATGACAACTGTAGTATCATCTGCAAAAAGTATACATTTCTGCAAGGTGGTCTCTAGAAGATCATTTATATAAAGTAAGAAAAGTAAAGGACCGCGAATGCTTGCCTGAGGCACGCCACACTTATCAGCACTTTTCGAACGTCAAAATTACATAAGACAGTCCCCCAAAAACGCCCGCCCTTCACCACTTCTTAGTCCTTAACTGGGAAGAAGAACTGGCGCATCAAACTCCCCAGCAGCAGCATTGTGCGTGGTCCGATACGCACTTGGCCGGTGTTTTAAATTAAATAGTGGTTTCACAACAGACATCTTAAGCTGGTCCGGAAATACACCTTCCAAAAAAGATAAGTTTATAACATGTGCTAGGGGATGACATCCAACTACCACAAGCTTTCAAGACCTATGTGGCGATGCCGTCATACCCACTAGTTTGCTATTGTTGAACGACATAATTATTTTATACACTTCCATGCATCTACAGGATTCAAGAATTATTCAGTGTAGGTATTCAGATTTTTGTTTTTTCTTATTAGGGTTAGAATTATTCGAATTATCGAAATTATTAAAACAGCAGATTTTTTTTTAATAACCGACGAAAAATTTCACCGTACGGTCTTTCAGAATCCATGGTAACAGTTTTCGCTTCGATGTCCTTGCCACCCTGTATATAGATCGTTTTTACAACATTAATGTTATTGGATAGCAAACATTGAGACAGCCCATCTGTAGTTAAGAGTTCACCGATGATGGACATTTACAATACCAACCAGATTCGTTGCCATCCCAAAGGCAAAGCTGAAGATGTCTGACGTGCCAGTTATTGCATTGACACCGATGGGTGGTGAATAGTTCCCCGGACGAGCTAATTCATATAAAATATAAAGCTCATAAAAGGGGCTCATATAGCTAAAAACATAATGGCTTCCTAAAAGGGTAGCAGAACTCAGTATAATTTAGCGCGTGTTTTCCTAAATAGTAAAGAGCTTTAGAAGCTTTTTTATCATCAAACCAATTCTCTTTCATACAATTGCACCATCGCGACATCGACTTTATCTACTACTTATTTTATAAAACGAAAAGCTTGAAGAAAATAAAATCATAAAACAAACAATGCAGCACTAAAGCGATGCCGATAGCAATAATATACGTGCACTGAAACAGTAAATTGTTACAAAATGATGTGACAAACACTGCCTGCCGCGGCCGCCGGGAAACGCATGGCACGCGCTTTTGCTGGCGGCGTTTTTGCCTCCATTACCTGCCGACGACGTGCGCTACGAATCCAATTCTATGATTTATGATCCACGATCTTCCGCATGCTACAGTGACACTTACTATTGTATAAAGATATTAAATATCATCCGCCGACGCACCGAAATTGATCGCAACAGTATGTGGCCCGTTATGTAACAGCGTGCGGTAGTGTACATGGAAATCAGTAAAACCGCATACTTTACTGAAGTAGCTACTTTCAGGTTGATATTTCATAACGGTAACATAAAGGGCAGGCGGCGGCGTCATTAAACTTGCTAAAAAAAGAACAAAAATGCTTCTTTATTTTATTGAGCTAAAAATCGATTTCTTGGATTTTTAAAACAAATGGCGTTTTTTGTTGTTTTGTAAAGTCTACTACTAATTTTAATTGTTACGGTGTAGTTCCGATTAATTTCTTATGTTCATGGTTAGAGTTCCGAGGTTTTTTTAAGTTATGATGTAGCAAATTTCTTTCTGTTGAGCTACAATACGATGAGATTACCGGTATAAGGGGGCAATAAACTGGCAAAGTCGGCGCTCTACGAGTATTCTACTAAAATTGGAAAACTATTCAGTTGTATTTTATAGCATTTCCGCGATATAAGTGAGGTGTCCTAGGTTAAAGCCTAGGAATGATATCTAATGATATCCTTCAGATGATGGCAAGGTTTAGGCGAAAACAGTGTCAATCAAATTAAATGAAAAAAAAACAACTATGAAAGTCGAAAACTGGTCCAGTTTTGACCAGAACTGCCCAATAATTTTCTGCTTTAATGCTTTTAAGTTTAAACAAACTGTCAAACTGCTTACTTCCGTTTCATCCGAACCTTGAAGACAATGAGCATCTCCATAAACCGCTTAATCTGTTTGGATAACGGACCGTTCACACGGCCATCCACCACGGATGACCGCATCTCATTTTGACCGGACTAATCGTAATTTCAGACTAGTACGAAATAGGGCAAAAAGCAGAGGCCGGAACAAGCGGGCAACTAGTACAGCGAAAATTTCAATAATGACGATCTAGCGGAATGTTTTGTTCGTTTAACGCTACGGTGGCTGCGTCTACGCAGACCACGTCACTCGCTCATGAGAATTTGTAACAGTTGCGTAGCTTTGAACATCAAATTATATGGCTCTGTTGTGTGATTTAGATCACCGAAATAAGACGCGTAATGAGAGTCTTGTTTGTTTTATTTGGCAATTATATCTTTATGAGTGCGCCCCTGTCTTTACACAGGAAAGGCATTTCAGTTTCAGATGTAATTACCTACAGACCTGGATAGTGTCTATTTACTTGATACCTGCCTCGCTATCAAGAGCCGTTTGAAGGTAAGGAGGCAATATAGTTTGCAGGCTGTATGAGGTATCGAGGTACCTCCCCGCTAATTGTGGCGAATGTGGAGCATGCGGGACATAATGCTACACCGCGACAGAGCCGCCCTGCGATTGCTGCGCCGGCGCACGGTGGTTAATGTAATGCCTGTGGGGCTGTGGCCGACGGCTTTGCGTGCACAATTCGCTATTGAAGCCTTAAGTAGTCGGCACGCACTATATGTTGTTATTGATCATTAGGTTGCAGGTGACATAAAAAACTAGTCAAGTGCAAGTTGAAAATGTCGGTCAAGTGCATAAGTATAATCAGGTACAGCTATGTGCGCAGTAAGTAATATTGTTCATAAGGCCAATCAACTGATTGAAGTTCACCTATGTCATTAGTGCTTTTTCTGCATAATCTCGGGCAGCAGCCGCAGGTAAAGGTAATGTGTAGCATAAATTATAAAGTAAATTATTCAACGAATAGGTACCTGTTTTGTGAACGCAATCAATCAAGTGAAATAAACGCAATCAATCAAGTTAATTAGACGCTCCTGGGTCTGTTTTTCCTAATAATAACCTATCCACCAAGTGGCCATTTCACCAATCGTAGTTGATTTGGACACGGTATAATATAATATACCTTGGTAGGTACCCTTTTTGTGCAAGATACTCGTAAGTAGATACCAACATACTTACCTAGTGAAATTTTTCTTCAAACTTTATCATCGTATCCGTGAAAAACGTAACGGTCCAGTGACACGTTTACGGTGATCTACAGAATGAGACGAGGTCACAATAATACGCTAATAAAATCTGTAAAATCACGATGTAATTACAAAATTACAGTATCGGTAAAGTAATTAGATGCAGCTGTCGATGCTACTGCCATTGTTTCCTTAGCAAAATATAGGACTGGGGTATGCGGTTGTCACTAATAACAGCCCGGTAATTACATCGATGTGTTCTAACTGTCTCTTGGACGTTTCTTGCGAGTCTTCTAATGAGGACAATACGTCCATGGAAATTACAATACGGAGGTATTTATTGTAACGGGTGTTACAAGTGTAAATAAGTACGAGAAGTCATTGCTGATGGTATTTCTATTGTGAGAAGCATAATTATTTAAATAGTAGAGACTTAGCACTTAACAGTCTAAAAACGTAAAAATACTTCATACTTAGATAAATTATTATTTACCTGCTATGTGCCTACCGGGTACAAATATATTTGCTTATAATTTAGTTATACACCTACTTGCTAGACTCAAACGAACGTGTTAATTTTCACGGCAATTTTAGAATACTTACTTATTTAATTGTTTCTTAACGCAATTCAGAAGAGCCATAAAAACGGTTTACTTATAAACCGAGTTTTCGTCAGTGGAACGGCGACGTGACTGATAGGTATCTCTAGCGATAAAGAAAAAGTTTGTCTAAGGACTTACATTAATGATACCACGTGTGTTTTTAATTAATGCCATCTCATTATAACGGCGTTTGCTGCAACTGACTCATTTAACTTAACTGTTAAGTCGGTTAAACAGATATCAACGAAATTAACGGGTAGGTACACAATTTAAGTAAAACACACAAATTACTAAATGTTCTATTCGTATACGTGTATTATTTAACAGCATTTGCCATAGGTACTTTAACATTAATGTAGAGCTAGTAGGTAGGTACGTGCCACTAATCAGTAAAACAATAAAAATAAAATATTTACACAATATTAATGTGAGAAATTATAAAATGGTCTTGACCTCCGACGTGATTAACTTGAAGGCCTATGGTAGCGTCACAGACGCTCTTCAATGTAATCCATACAAAGAACTGAGTAGGTAGGAACCGAAATAATTAAGCTGATATAAATATTAAACAGGAATGAGATATATTATTATAGACGAAGGCCAAAGAGTAGGTATCCATGTGTTATCCTTTTGGTAGTGTCACCTGTGAGACTTATCTGAGAAAAGGGTCATTGAACACAATAACATAAAATATGTCTAATGCTTACCTGTTTCTTTTTAACTTTTTAACCGACTTCCAAAAAGGAGGAGGTTCTATGTTCGTAGCGTATGTATTTTATTTTTTTGTTGTATGTCCACCGATTTCTCCGTCATTTGTGGACCGACTCTCAAGTTGGTCCCATATAAATTTTATCAACTTTGCTTGGATAGTTTTTGAGTTAGGTTCAATAATACGTATTTTTCCAACTTATTATGAGGATGATTTATGATGATAACTTCCTGCCACTGTTATTAACAAAGCAGATAGTGGTATTCGAACTTGTGTAGGGTAGGTACTTGCGATATATAGCAAACTACCGTGAAACCTGGCAAATTTGCCAAAGGTTGTTTAATTTGCCATTTATCGCCTTTCGAGGCACAATAATTTGTTACATCAAAACTTCGCTTTCTTTAACGTTTGTAAAAAGTACCAATAAAAAAAAATATGGCAACATTCTATTGTAGATAAACTACAAAACAGCTCACATAGAACTGTAATTTTTTGGCGGTTACTTTTTTCCTGTGCTAACTGTGAGTGACTTAGTGCTCCGAAACTTCAATGAAAATAAGTGGGGTAAACGTTGTGTACCAAGTCAAATCTTAATACCACGTTATTAATAGTATCTATTTTTTTATTAAAATCATGATAATTTACGTTTCTTTAAACAATTTAACCTAAGAAATGACTGTTGGCAAATATACCAACCCAATGTAAAGTTTTAGTGAAGTCGACTTTGCCATGTTTTTTTAGACTAGCCTCTAAAAAAACATGGCAAAGCCGACTTCACTGCTGGCTGTCACAAAAAAGAAACTAAAATAATCCTAATATGTTTTGTCTCTTTATGTAGCTATGAGTATGATGTGTTACACTTGTTGTTGCTCGGAGAAATAATTAGATAAGATGAACATTAAGAAATAAATATGATTCATCAAACTGTTATGCTTAATGTAAAATAAACACAAGAAGAAGCGTAAGATAAATAAACTGTTTCATTTAAAAAATATATATAATTCATTTTTTTATATCTATAAATCATAAGTACTTATAACAATACATTGAAGCTAGATTTAAATTCCAATTAAATATTTAATAGAACAATTATTGCTCTAAAATGACGGATCAAAGTACCCACTTTGATCCGTCAATTTAGAGCAATAATTTGTAGTATTTAGTCTGACTATAAACAGCGAAAGCGTCAACTCTACGCACAAATGTACGCGTGCTTCTATACAAGTGATTTTTGCAAAGAATTTACCTAAACTCGACTTCCCGCGCGCGTAAACGCTCTGCTTAGCCCTTAATCTCATTGGGTACTTATACTTTGGCAAACCTTTTCATGTAATCAAATTTTCTAAAACATAAAACAGTTAAAAATGAAAGGATTATATTTAGAGGTCGGATAAAACAGTCAAAAGTGTTAGCAAAGGTCGAATTTGCAAATTTTTTAAATATTAAAAATGAGAGATAATCGAATTAATTAACTGGTTTAGGCCATCCCACTACTTCCTAACCTTCCAGCAATCCTACAAAACGGGCGCCTAGGTTTTATGGGGTGCTTAATTGTTGCAAATGGGTCACACTATCACGTCCTGGAAGGAATACCTACGTCAAATTACAAGTCACTCTGTTTAAGTATAGATTAGATCAGTGCAGAATTATCGTCCCTGAAGTCCCGGGCAGGATGTCGGGAAGATCATCCTCCAGTTAGTCCTTGTCTTCAACTCCGATCAGGTTATTCCTGTCGTACGCCTCCAGTCTTCACCAAAAAATTTACTTAAAGTTTTTCGACAGAAAACAACCTATAAATTATAAATGTCCATATTTTATTTACTTTCCCACTAAAGCTGCTTTTTTACCAGTGGTAGAGGCTTCCCTTGTCCATAGTCCTAGTCTTTTAATAGTACTACACCTCAAGAGGCATAATATCTAGTTTTCGTTTAATTTGTGATCGACACAACTGTGAACATTAAAGCTACGGTTTCATAGAAAAGCGGTGAGCGCTCACGTAGCTTAAGCAATTTACCTACGGCGGATGACGTCACTGAAACGTTGAATATGAAAGTAAATATTAGGTTTCCTAGAAAGCGTTGTTTACACCGTAAATTAAACCCCGCCTCCCAAAGATTGAATCGTTAGTTTTACCCTGACCGTACTCAGTCACAAGAAAAAGTGTCCATACTGAGAAGAGTGAGCTCACACGTTATTAAATAGCGTTTCCATGACAAACAAGTGAGTCAGTGCGTCATTGTCAAAGATGTCAAAACGAAAAAAAAACTCGACTACCTTTTGACGCGGGAGGATGAATCTAAAGATTTAAATCTTTGCCGCTGTCATCAGTTTCATGAAAGCCGTCGCTGCGGCCGTCAAGTGCGGCTGCCGGTTTTCTAGGAAACCGTAACTTTACACAGCAGTTTTGGTTTGTGGACGAACAGCAGTGCTGCCACCTATGACGAGTTTTCAGTTTTAAACCCCATTAATTTTACAGGATACACTACACCCAAGATCCTCAGTTATTACTATAACACCACGTCACGCTGCACCGTAATGCCCAGCAAGTGTATACAAGGTTTTTACACATATTTTTAATCTGCAACATATAGGTTTCCGAACTGTGTGTTGATTGTCATCTCCACCTTCAGTGGATGTGACAAAGGTGTACAGTCCTACCAACATATCTGTGAACTGAAAGAGGACGGCACCGTCTCGATTCAGTGTTGCTAATTAATATAAGGTGCCCAAAATTGAGTAGGTTTTCAAGTAGGAAATTTCACATTAGACATAATCGTTTAATAAGAATTACAGTTTTTACAAATTAAAAACAATGATACCTATATAAAAATAATAAAATAAATAAAAAATATTTGATAATTTACAGTTACGTAGGTACGCTAACAGTTTAGTCTCTCAGCAATAAACAATGGATTTATCTAAAAAGTAATCCAATGAAGTGGAAATTCAGCAGATGAAATGTTCCACGGGGAGGATACAACTTTCATTTAATGCGAAGTTAAGTAGGTACCTACCCTGCAAGAGGTACCTAGATGTCTAGCATTTAGTTATGACCGTACCTAACCCCTAACACCAGATTTGACTAATTATAATTAGCAGTGGTACCTAGTGGTAGTGTAGTGTAATAAAAAAAAACAAATTGCTTTACAATAATTTATTGAAAACCAGGTTTACAGTAATTGTGATCTTTAGATGAACCTGCATACACAACTTCATCCTGGTTGTGAGGCCATACTCCGCTTATTTCCGTACCACTATCATCATTATCACTATCGCTTTCGGTTTCAGTGTCACTTACCACTTCTATAATAAAAGGTTTATCTAAATACAAATCATGTGTTAGGTATTCTCCTTCTAACCTGCGAACGTGTTTACAATGCTGTGCCCACTCATGAACTGTAATAGCGTCAAAAGCTTCTCTAACTAGGCGGGGCATTTCAGCATTTTTGTGCTCAATATTTACATCAGCAACTTTTCTTTTCATTGTGCTCCATATGAGTTTAATGGGATTGAGATCACAGTGATAAGGTGGTAAATATAAGCATTTGTGTCTATTGTCTTCAAATTTTTTTATACAGGTTATACAGGTTCAGGCTTGTTTCTCTTAATTATTTCTAAAAGCTGAGGTTTAGTCAAATTCTCTCCGTAGTTAATTTTATTTTGGGTCAACCATAATTGCATATCTTTTTTTAAGGAATTCGTATTTGGGACTTTATTCACGCAAATACGGTGATAATGAGCATTATCCATTACTATTATGGATGGCTCTCGTAAATTAGGCACAAGTTTTTCAATAACCCTCTTTTTAAAGTTGGTAATATTCCTCTCGTCATGATAATCACCACTTTTTGTGTTTGATTTAAACACAAGTAGTGCATTTGTAACAAATCCAGTATCTCCTCCCGCATGAACAATAATATATCTTTGCCCTTTCGATATAGGCTCCAATACTCCGTCTTCACCCATTTATTATTTTTATCCACTGCATGCAAGTACTTAGCTCTCCAAGCTGATATTTCATTACGCTCCATAAGAACCTTCCGATTGCATTGAGATTTTTTAAACGAAATCCCACCTTGTGAAGCAGCTTTCGCAGACTCTCTCGCTGTCCTGTGTAATTTATATCTGTCTTTAAGACCTCTAGAAGCTTTTTAACAGTAGGGACCTCATTTTTAGCAGAATAAAATTCATGTACTTTCCTCCGTATAACTCCCATGTCAAAATCATCAACATGCACAAATCCACTTTTACGTTTTCTCTCCTTGCCTGGTGTCCGAATTTTTGTACCAGTTTCTTCTGATGCGTGCTTCTTAACTATTTTTGAAATTAGTCCATGACTCACACCTGAAATATAAGATAATAAAATAAATGTTAATAGAAATTTGAAATCTGGCAGGTTAGTTGGCTCACTCACTTAGCAGGTTACCTAATAGATGTACGTTACCGTTACGCTAACCTGTAGCAAGAATAGAACGAATATTTCGTGGACTTAAATAATTAGTTAAGTATCGGGTAATTTATAACAAGAAAGTTGACAAAACTAACCTGTCGCTGCCGAAATTCGTTTGTATATATGATTAAATGAAAAAATAGGAGACCCCGCCCGAGCTTCTTCTTCAAAAAAGGTACACCAACCCGCCGCCCGCCCGCCGGTTTGGTACCTTTAGAATAATAATAATAATATAATAATAATTTATTTTGCCAAGAAAAAGATTGTACAAAAAAAAAACAACTTAAAAACTAGTAAGCTAAAATACAATACAAAATAGGAGCATCTGCAGCCGAACTAGGTAAAACCTGTATCTCGGCATGCAGCGCCAAACCTCTCAGTATATTATTTGCATAAGGAATTAAGCTAACAAGTACAGCTTTATGTAGATGAAAGAAAAACAAGTAAAAATAAAATAAAGTAAACTAAGCTAAAAACTAAATGTGTTGGTGTGCATGTATAGAGAGGGGAAAGTAATTGTGTAGGGGTGGTGAGTGTTATGATGTGTGTACGTGTGGTGATGTCGCACCTTTAAAGCAAGACCGCTACTAAACGAAATTATATTATTTAAAAAATTCACTGTTTTTGTCAATAAAATCTGATAACTCAATTCATGAAAATTTTCGTCTAGTAACGGTTTTACTTTAAAGGTGCGATGTGTAAAATGATGAGTGTAAGCAAATGTGTGTGTTTCAGTGATATGTAGATGAAGAGTAAATACCTTAAAAGTTGCACAAAGGAGTCAAAGGACCCTGTTTACTCTGGAACGATTAATAGTCGTTCTGTATCATCATAAGTTAAGGTCAATAAGTACTTTTTTACTATGGCTTTGCAACGAACCCTATTAAGAGGGTAAACATCTATGACGGAGTTAATTTTATTATAGACATAGGGCCCCAAAAATACAAAAAATCTTCTAATAAAAGAAGTTTTAGGTTTATGTTCACGAGTACACACTAATTGTTTCTTACGCCTATGGTTAAGGTTGGGGTCATATGCTAAGCCTTGATGTTGCTTCAGAGTTATAGTTAGTAGGTAGAGCTGTCTAACAGTAAGTACTTCGCAATATTTATATAGCAATGTAGTGGAAAATAGTCGAGGCTTATAAGTGCAAATCTTCAGAATCGTGCGTTGAGCGATCTCAATAGGTTTAATTACTGTTTTGGGAGCTCCTCCCCAGGATGAAATGCAATATGTTAATACTGACTGGCACAAGGCAAAGTAGATTTGTTTCAGTAACCTAGCATCAACTACGTGACGCAGCTTTTTAAACACATAAATAAGCTTTCTGACTCGCGCGCTGAGTAATTTTATATGGTCTTTGAAGCTGAGGTTGCCGTCGAAGAGGATCCCTAAGTATTTTATTGTATTGACACGTTCTATTGGCTTACAAGTGCAGTGTATATCTAGAGAACATTGGTGAGGGACAATGTTGTAATTGCTCCCTGCCGGCGTTGAATTACGAATACTGAAAGTCAGGTATTTCGTTTTATCAGTATTTAATGTTAAAAGATGAAGTCTGAGCCATTGGTTTACCATATTAAACCCATTTTGTGCAGCATTAAACGCCTCATCCCAGGTATTGGCAGAGAAAAGAAGAGCTGTGTCATCAGCGTATGATATGATGTCGCCTTTGGGAATGTTGATACTAGTCAGATCATTAATATAAATGAGAAAGAGAGTAGGCCCTAAAATGCTGCCCTGGGGAATGCCAAAAGACACCGGAAGATCAGCGCTCACGTGACTCCCCACTCGAACACACTGCGTCCGACCAGCCAGATAGCTCTCGAGAAGTCGGAGTTGAGTTCCTCTCACACCAAGCTTTTCTAGCTTGGTAATCAAGATGGGAATAGAAATGGTGTCGAACGCTTTTTTCAGGTCCAGGAAGATAGACAAGCACTTGCGCCCCCTGTCCAGGTTAGTACTAACAAATTCAGTCAAGCAATAAGCAGCATCATCGGTAGATCTATTTGCTCTAAAGCCAAACTGATTATTTGCAAGCAAATTATTTTTTTCCAGATACTTTGTGAGTCTATTGTTAATTATCTTTTCCAGTATTTTTGAGATAGCGGGTAATATAGAGATCGGACGATAATTGGAGATATCATTTTTATCGCCTCCTTTAAAAATTGGACGGACTTCGGAGCTTTTCAATTGGGAAGGGAACAGACCTGTACGAAGGCATTGATTAAAGATGTAAGTAAGCGGCGGGACAAGGAAGTCAACATGTCTTTTCAAAAATTTATTTGATATATTATCGCGGCCTACCGTGCATTCCGTTTTTAGACCCATCATAAGGCGAGAGACTTCGTCTTCACTTGCATCCTCCAACACAAACGAATTCAGTTGTGTATTAGTATTGTGTATTTGTAATAACGATGGTGGATCGGTTTCAACACAAAAAATAACAAAAAACACTGATGTCAACAAAGTGAAAATGATTTGACAGCGGCCTTCCCGCCGCTGGCGACATCTGCGTTGAGCTTTGCGCGTGGATCCCTGTAGTCGTAAATTGGGTGTTGTTTCGTTATTCTGTTGATTGCAAAACTATCAATGTCAACTTTATCAAAGCTGGCAACATTTAAACTTTCTTGACAGTGACAGCGATGAATCAAATTATCTGACGTGTGTCTAATCTGACGTATCACAAGGCCAGAACTACGATAAAAACATGTGGAATGTATAAAAAGATTTAAGTCGTGACACTTGTCGATAATATGACGGTAAAGTTTGCGTTACTTTAGAAAATTCGTGCACATAAAATGTTTATGTGATAAGTAGTACTTAATTTAAAATTGTTTACTTAGAAATAAATTGTACAAAATGATAGAAGGATACGGTGCCGTGACCCAGGCCCTTTTGGGGACGCTTTTGACGTGGGGATTAACTGCAGTGGGGGCCGGTTGTGTATTTTTTATAAGAGGAAAACATGTAAGTTATTGCTAATTTGACAAAAGTTTTTATCAAGTTATGAAGTCAGACACTTAATGATTTGTTTTTATTTTTTAGAGAAAATTGCTTGACGTGTCATTGGGCTTTGCGGCGGGAGTGATGACCGCAGCGTCATACTGGTCTCTGCTGGAGCCAGCCATCAGTATGTGTAAAAGATCAAAGAGCTATGGATCGGAGGGACAGTATGCCTTCCTACCGGTTGCATTTGGATTCTTGTTTGGAGCTGTTTTTGTTTTTGGAACTGACAAGTTTCTGGATTACTTAGGAATTAACTCTGCTGGAATGATGATGAGTAAGTACTACCCATTTACTATTTGTTTACCTTAATTTTTACAGTCTAACCTGTGATCCTTGTTGGAGTTCCATTAGGAATAGACACAGGTCTATAAATATTTTAAGACCTGAATTTGAGTTATTACATGACTGTTTTACTGAGGGAATCATAAAAGTCTGTGCCCTCTAAATTGACAACTTCATTATGGATATTTGATTACATGATATGGAAGTGACATTGACTGTATGTCATGTCCATAATAACATGTATCAAAATCAAGTGATGTTTATTTAGTTTCTAAATAAACTAAAACTTGCTACAAATAGTTCTCAAATAACATTTTCACAACACTTAAGTAGTATTGTTATTATAAGTAGGTACATGTGATTGAATGATCATATAAATCAGTGACTTATTTTATCTAACATCATGAGTAGTACGATAGTAAGAGGTAGGTACAAATATTATAGGACCAACAGTATTAACCACTTAATATTATGAAGCTACTTGTACACACAAGCCATAGAGAACTTATTTCATTTTTATTAATTAAAGAAAACTATTATATTGTTTCAGTATGACTTAAAAGAATTGAAAGTGGTCACTGATCTACATAATATTAATAATTTAGATCAGTAGACACATTGATAAATGTTATCAATGTTTGTTGTTTCTAGTGAATTACTGTAATTCTTGAGCCATTATCAACATATTTGCATTTATAATCAGTTAAAATACAGACCTGTAGTCAAATAGTATCAAACAAATAACTATCAAATATTGTCATTACCAAAAGTAATTAATTATATTATTGTTGTCTTTTCTCTCATAATATACTTTCACTAATAAAAATTAAATTGAAATGCAATGTCATTGAAACAATCAAATCTTTAATAATTTGATACTTAATAAACAATATTTCTATATTGAATTTATTTATGAACATTTAATGACATAACTCATTTACTAATACAGTGTGAGATTAAATTTGAAAAGAAGTGAACTGTTGCGAGTAGCATGTTTAAAGAAATCATTTAGCCTTAAAATAACAACAGAGACATAGACAATGCAATGAATCATTAAGATCTCAGATTGTATTCATTGTGTTTATTGTTCTACAGTTCTACATTCAATAATTTTGATAACTAAGTAACATATAGAGAAATGATGATTCATAATTAAGAGACCTAATTATTTTTGCAAGGTACTAATAATTTAATAAACAGTGCTGACTTCAGCAGTGTGTTGTTACCTTTATCTTTCAAAAATTAATTTTCTATTTAGAAACTATTTACTTCCAAGGTTTAGTTTTTAAAATTATTCTGAAGTATCTGACTTACTTGAAGTGCCTATTATCTAGAAAAAACAAGGTTTCTTAGATAGTCAATAACTTGACTACTTTGACTGAACCTTTACTATCCAAGTTTATGGACTTCAGGTTCAATACAAATAAATTAGTATAATTGCAATGTTTTTCTACGTTGTCTTTAATGACTGCCATGAAAATAACAATATTTATGCAGCAAGCTTATCAAATAATTAATATCGTAATTATACACATGAAACTTAAGAGAAATATTATTATAATAGAAATGGATAAAAGTGCATCTCCAATTCAACCAGCTAAACAATATGACTGGAGTTATACCTTAGTTTACTAAGGGCTGATTTTTCAATCCTCAGTTAAATCGTCGAATAGTTATCTAGCGTATAGAATTATCTGGCTGTTTATCAGGCGAATAAATATTTTCAATTTTTCAATCGTATAATAACTGAAGAATAGTTATCCGTGGTCTTTCTTAACCAACTTCACACTATCATGTGCAAGCGAGGTGCACAGATACAGTATTCAACGTGTTAGACAAGAATAGAAACAAAACGTATGTTGGACATTTTGACGAGATTTCTTAGCTTTTGTTTAGATCCACAGATGGTCAGCAATAATGGCAACCTTTTTTTTTTTTTGCTATTTTTCATCTTGATAGAAGTGGGTATGTGTTTAGTTAAAAAGGATCAGTAACAAACAAATTTTCTGTGTGTTAACGATGTTTTCGACTTGGTACTAAAAGTTAAGCCTAGTGGTTTTAAATTGTTAAAATCATCTCGCCCCAAAAACTTAAGTAAAGTGATATTTAAAGATATTGAAAAAAACTATCGTCATTTGAATAAAAAACATCAATTTTTTCATCAACACAAGAGCACGAAAACACGCTTATGCAAAGCAAATTAAAACTCCAAACAAAACAAATGTCAAAACATTATTTATTCCCTAGAATAACGTACTAACTGAGGCTTGAAGGGACAGTTAACTTTATAGCTCAGTTATGGGCTTTAACCGTCCGATACTGACTATCAGACTGTTGAAAAATCCAGAATCACGCTATCTATGGAATAAACGCTATTCGATTCTTTATCTGAGGATTGAAAAATCAGCCCTAAGTATACTAAGGTATACTAATTAAAACCCCAGAGGTTGTTTATTTTTAACATTTCACAATAATTTTACATTAAATCTGAGGGACTTTTATGGTCACATTGGTACCTTCACTTAGGCTTTTGTTTTTGATAATTAGAATTAATTAATGCAGTGATAGCCTAGTAGTGTGACTAGAGATGGGAATTTACCCAGAAAAAAACCAAACGATAAAATTTGAGGGAAAATACCCAATTGGGATATTCGGGTTTAAAAAAAAATTATATTATGTAATACTAACTGCCCGCACCGGCTTCGCTCGGGTAGCACTAAGTACTTATCCACGGCGCACCTACCTACCCTACCTACTCTACCTTACCTACCCTACCTTACCTACCCTACCTTACCTACCCTACCTACCCTACCTTACCTACCCTACCTACCCTACCTATGCATGCCAGCCTAATACCTTTTGTTAGGATTTATGGCATTTATACCGGGATAACATAGTGCAAAATTTATAAAAACATGATTTTTCTTCATATCTTTTTTTCGTGATATTTTCCAATGTTTTAACAGTTATTATCCTATTCCGGACGAAGATAAATCCAAAAACATAAAAATCATAAAAATCGGTCCATTCGTTCTTGAGTTATAAGTGGTGCAACTAACACGACTTTCTTTTATATATATAGATTTAGATACACATACCTACATTAAATAGTACATAGTTTTTAAACTTTATTACTACTAGTTAGAGCTTATCTAAGTTGAAACGACACACTTCCCTACCATATTTTACGTACACAGACAAATTTGAAGTATGGATAATTAAGTAGTGGGTCACGTTATTTGAAGTATGGATAAGCTATACTGCTAGTTAGTTAAGGCAAGTTTGTCTTTTCTTAGAACCTGCAACATTTATATCTCGGTGAATGAAGTGATAAAGCAAATATTGTTGTAGGAGTAAGTTTCAGATGGTACGATAAAGTATGAAGTATGAATAAGTAGAGATGGTAAGGTAGTATAGAGAAATGTCGATGTTTTATCAAACGATGTAAAAACCGTAGGAAACAGGAGTGGGTCGCTAGTTAACGATATTTAAAGACTAACATTCAATTCCAAAAAACAATATTTATACGAACTTTTCACCCACTTCAGTTTGGTCCACTTATACCACAAAACGTTTTGGAAACAAGATTATTGTCCGTGCCACTAAAGAGTTGAACTCCTGGCACCTTACTGACTGGAGTCCTGCACCCTAATAAAATTGCGAAACAAAATTGGCTATAGACACCGATCCTACGTTCAATCTTTCGGAAGCTTACAACGAAGTTAAAAAAGAAATCTAATAAAATACTATAGACGACGTATATTTAGTAACCTAATCCGCGTAACTGTTAAAGAGTCATAAAGAATTGTACGAAATCGACACGTGTTTCATCTCTCAACGAGGCATCCTCAGGATGGCGATTGATTTGTTGCGAACCCGGACCTGACGTGTGGACACGTCAAGTGTCGAGAGCAGTGTGTCTTTGCGGATTTCCGATTTCTGATTTCTAATAGCCGAGTACAAAAATCTTGTACACTTGTTTGCGTGAAGTATTGAATAAATAATAACAAAAATATGTGCTCAGTGTTGCCAGTTTCCCTAGCCCAATGGCCTTTCAGTTTCTTGACTTAGAAAACCACGCTGCCCAATCTGGCTCGGGCACGCCGTATCCCGACTAATCACTCTTTTTCCATCCTTGTTAGGCCGGGGAAATTCGGTTTGAACCCTGCACTAAATACTAACAGCAATTTTTTTCTTGAATCGTGTTTTTGAACTTAGCTCAAATAATACAAAAAAAGGAGCATTTTCCGCATAAAGGTAAAAAAAAACAAAAACATATTTTTTTGAATCAAAATTGAGGCAAAATAATAACAGGAAAATGTTGGTTATATTATGTAAAAAATTGTTAAAACTAATGTATTATTTTGGAATTAAACATTTACCTCCACGGATATTTTTTTTTTTGTATTGTACGCACGGCTGCACATCAAGCTATACTTTTCCAGTATAAGCTGACCTCACATTGTACGGAAATCCTATACAATGCGAGATCAGCATAAACTGGAAATGTATAGCTTGATGTGTAGCCGTGTGTACTTCAAGCAGAAATGTTAACAGCGGTTTTTTTGCCTTAAAGTACCTAGTTAAGTATTTGAATATGCTATTCAACAAAATTAATCATATTATACTAGCGCAAGATATTATTTAAAAAATCAAATTGCAATAAAACTTCAGGCAAAAATGTAAGTTTGTGTTTATATAAAAACAAATTAAGTTTAACTTTTATTTATAGGCTCTATCCGACCTAATAACAAGAAAATTAAACACATTCATATAATTTGCTTTAATGTGTTTAATTTTCTTGTAATTAAGTGAGATAGAGTCTGCCTGCCTATAAATAAAAGTTAAACTAAATTTAACTCTGGTACATTTTTGCCTGGACTGTTATTGCAAAAAAACTGCTATTCATATTTTTGCTTGAAGTACTAAATTTAAACTAAAACTAAAAACTAAATTTAAAAAAATCGTAATTTAATTTTTATGAAAATTTCCGTGGATGAAAATGTTACATTTTTTGACCTACTTGTGATACCTAATCTCTTCGACAAACACTCCATACAAACATATCTATAATTATTTTTTTCTGCCACGTAAAATAGAAATCAGATGTTTTCTTTAAAAAAAATCTTACACGTGGGGCTGAACTTTTCGCGGTATACATTTTAACATACTCCCTTGTGCTACATGCTACACATTAATTAAAAAAAATCGCTGTTTTTAATTAATGCAAAGTTAGCCTAAAGTGCGGGGTAACTTCCCCGGGCTATGTGTCGTGATAGTAAATATGTTATTATGTCATAGATTGAAGACTCGAGAATAACATTTTCACCTCTGTGTCCAAACAATAAGAAAAGCAAAGCATTCAAATAACTCACAAAGTTGCAAACAAGCCAAACCAGCTTTTGGATGTCACTCAATAACCTTTAATCTCAATCTCCTTAAATTTTAATATCTGACAAAACGTCACTTTGCTAATAGCTTAATAAATTAAATTATAGGTTTACCTACTTATTAACTTTGCCCTCATTCGAAAGCCAAATAAACCTAGGTACGCAAGGGCGATTTTTTCTCGCGACGATTTTTTTTCGTGCACTGGATTTTCAACGTTTTGCATAGCGCCGAAAGTTGAAAATTCAACAGTGTGCTTTTTCAACGCGCTGGGACAAAAGTGCGTCCCAGCGCGTTAGATTCTCAACGCTCGGTTCAACACCGAGAGTTGAAAATCCAGTGCGCGATAAAATCCCGCCGCGATATTTTTCGTCCGTGCGAACGTGGGCTAAGTGGCTGGCCCTTTTCGCCAACCACGCGAACTGTTGCTTGTTTCTAGCGATATAACAGTTAGTATCTGATCTAAGAAACGTGCATACAATGCACTCAACAGGTTAATCTTGGTGACTTTGAGTTAATACTCAAATCCATCATTCTACAGTTAAATACAATATTTTCATTTAATTACACTTATCTTGTATAAATAGATCTCAAAATGCTAATGTTTTGAATTAATCTACCTAAAAATAAATAACATTTTTTCTGTTTACTGTACTAGTATCTATGCACTATACATTTAATAATGTAAGAACTAATTTTTACTAATTGTTCGCGCCGGCGTAGTCACACGGGTGATTGCCGACTTTCCAGAGTATTTTCCAAAAAAAAAAATCCCTTTCATATAAATTTGTCCTGACAATAACTAATCACAAGAAAAAAAAAGACAGCCACATCGAGCGAGCTATTTTCGAGTTTTTGCGAGACTAACGCACAGCAATTGATTTTTATATGCAGGGTGAAAGGGAAATGACGCGAACACGTACTGAATCCATCGTATCAGTTTTCGCGTCGAAGTCCCTGCCACCATACCTACGAGGGTGACCCTGAAAGTTCTTACAAAATCAAAAACTGATCAAACTAGCAAGTTATTAGTTTTATTATATATTTTCAAAATGTGAAATAAAGTAAAGTGATGTATTGATGTAAATGGACACTCCATTTACATCAATACATCACTGTATCTGATGGAACCACTGAGAAAAGCACTTTGCCCACTCGTCCTTAGGGGTCTCTTCGACGGCATTTTGAAACGAAGCCACTGCTTCCTCGGCGTCCATAAAACGTTTTCCTCGAAGTTTTTCTTTTATTTTCGGAAATAAATAAAAATCGCAAAGTGCGAGGTCGTCTGACGTCGCCAAGTAGTCGATTGTTTTTTTGGCTTTGAGTAACGAGGCGTTGTCGTGTTGAAGGAGGATCCTACTGCGAGGTCTCTCCCGAACTTTTTCCAAGACAATTGGCAAACAATTGTTAGTGTACCACTCTGCAGTAACTGTTTTTCGATCCTCTAAAACATTTGTTACGTAATGACCTGTGTTTCCGAAGAACGAGGCCACCATCTTTTTTCCCACGCTTCGACCTCTCTTCACTTTAGTTGGCAACTCCTCGGAAGGAATCACCCTGACAGCAGACTGTCTCTTAGTTTTAGGATCGTAACAATAATTCCAGCTTTCGTCACCCGTAAGTATGTCGAACACAGCATTTGAGCCACCTCCGTTAAATCTTTGATTTCAGGATACCAATCAACACAACGGAGTTTTTGGGCCTCTGTCAAATTATGAGGTATCCACCGGGCACAAAGCTTCCTGACCGCTAATTATTCATGGAGGATTTTGTGCACTGGACTCATACCGATGCCTAAGCTTGTCCGAATCTGCTGATAAGTCACTCTTTTGTCAGTCTCTATCATACGCCACACACTGATGTTATCTTCAGTCGTCGCCGTAGAAGGCCGTCCCTCACGCAGATCATCGGTGAGATTAGTGCGACCACGTTTAAACTCATTAAACCAGTTGTAAACAGTGGCACGTGATGGGGCTTCATCGTGAAAGGCCAACCGAAGTCTATCATAACTTTCTTGTTGACTTAAATGACATCGAAAGTCATAAAAAATCATTGTACGCAAAATTTTCTTGCGTTAAATTCATGCTGACGTGACACAGACAATTTTCAATTTGCCGCCAAATCGTAAACAAATGACAAATGATTAAAATATATACACAATAATATTGGCAAAGAGTTCCATTTTCATAATTTGAACTTATTTTTTTATTATATCGTTTACAAGTGGCTCGTTCTAAAAACTTTCAGTGTAGCCCTCGTAATAGCCTGTGATATCCCACTGCTATATGCTGCTGACATGTACTAAACTAAAAAAACAAGCTCGATCGCGATCTTACCAACTGATCATCTTCGTATTAGGGACTGTCCGTCTTGTATTAGACTGCAAAACTTGTTCGGCAATCCCGAAAAATGTGAGTAAAATCGTAAAAAACCGTATGAATATATATATATGAATGTATATTGCGAAAGTTGTAATAAAAACTAAAAAAACCCGTTTCACGTGTTGAGTGCGATCAATTTTTGCCAGAGTATAATAACTGTTTTTGCTCTACGCTGATCCCTACGTATGGAAGCTGCTATTATTTTCTTTTTAAATAACGTTTTACAAAATATGCACTTATTGGGCCTAAGTTGTACCACAAATAGCTAAATACGTTTTATTGCGTTTACTTACCGCATTTAACGTAAAACGGCTCTGTTTCCGTCAATCGTTGTTAGGATTCCGTATGTCCGTCTGAATGAAAAAACGGAACTATAATAGGATCAGCCATGTGTCTGTCAGCTGTTACAGCCAATTTGCTCCGAATCTACCTACTGGACCAAGTTAGTTGAAAATTGGTACACATGTGAATTTCTGTGAGCCAAACACGGATGCGTAACGTAAATAAATTAATTTTGAATATGGGGGTCACTTTTCGGGTACAAATTGCAAATAAAAAAATTGCATGCTGTACCGTATGATGCATGAGTACCATAAAATTCCTGTACTGCACCGACTACTGCTTCATCATCTTCAAATTTATGTCCTCCAAGATTCAAAGTTGAAAATACATGGATAGAAATCACTAGGGACAAGGACCAAGGTTTGGTGAGTATGGAAGATGCTCAAGTATTTTAATACACGCATCTCGAATTGCATTGCATCGCAACGGCGGGCAACTTGTGGGCGTTACCTTGATGAAGCAAGACAATCTTTGCAAGTTTGCCTCGCCGTTTCTCGCGGATTTCGTTGCGCATTTTTAAAATTTATATTGCATATAAAGTTCCCGTGACAGTAGCTCCATGATCGAGGTATTCAATCAGTACTAGCTAGATACCCTTTTACTATCCCAGAAAAGGGAGCCCATGATCTTAAACACTTTTGTTAAAAATGAATATCTCGCGAATGATTAAAAAAATCTCTTCCACTTCTTGAGGCATCCAAATACACTTATTTGAAGACCTTCGTAATAGCTTTTTGCTTTATTTGTTTGTGACAATATTTTTCATTATTACACAAAACTATTTGATCATAAAGCTGTTATTAGCAAGCTACGTATTTGGATGTCTCACTGAGTGAATGTAATAGATTGAGATATATTTTTTAATAAGAGGGGCACCACTAGAATTAGGTAAAGACTCAACTAAACAAAAGTTCTAAAATAATTAATCACAAAGTAACCATAAAGTAATTTAAGAGTTGATCTGTAAAAGCAAATGACAGAAATATTGTACACTTACGCTATTAATTTAGCCATTACTTTAATTTGTTTGATTATAAAAATAATGTGTCCTTTACCTCCCCGTAAGAAATAAAGGCTTCGTGATTCTTATATAATATGTTGTTTGTATTTTATTTTCAAACCAATGGGGCTTAGTGGAATAAACCAATAAAACGTACAGTGACACGACGATCTGCTAAAAGATTTGTTTTTTTTTTCCATTTTGGCCAAATGTCTACAACCAACCGCAAATAAAAGACAAGAAAGATTTAAATCATAAAGATAATCAGTTTATTTATTTTAAGGTTTGTAGTACTTAACAGATATTCCAGTTTGACCAGCCAGTATTTAGTTTTTATACTTCCAAAGAGTTTGTACTGCATCAAATTTTTTATTGAAAGCCCCTTTTATGAGTAGAGGACACTTAAACAAAAAACATCTTGATAAAGGTACCTATTTGGAAGTTTCCATATAACGATCTTTGCCTCCGATTATCTCGGCAACATGACACTTTAGGGTCATGGGTGTCACTGATTCAAAAGTTATAAGGGTTTATAGGTGGCTGATCTGGGCAGCACCTCCTCACCTTGGCCCAATTGAATCTCAAAAGCTAGGGCACCTAGCGATTTGCCCCCCCCCCCCCCTGGGCCAAAAGCTGGGTACGCCCATGTTTTTTTTTTTTTTTTTTGGATGGGAAATCATCAAATGACTTCTCCCGCTCTGGGCAGAGCGAGAGGGTGTGTCAGACTTTTACTGACTAAAACCCAACCGTGTTCCTTCCGTTGCCTGTGTGCCGGGGCCGCGATATCCCTTTCAGACAAACCCGCAACGCCAACGCCCATGTTTAGGGTACTATATTCCGGGACATTTTTTGTTTTCCTCTATAAAAAATTGACTATGCCACCTAGGTACAATACCCTTTGAGTATTTAAACCTCGACTTATAGTATTTGTTTTTTTTTTGGTTTTTCCTCGTTGACTTTGAATACTAAAGTAGGTATTACATCATTTTGTCAACCCTTTGAGTATTTAAACCTCGACTTATAGTATTTGTTTTTTTTTTTGTTTTTCCTCGTTGATTTTGAATACTAAAGTAGGTATTACATCATTTTGTCAATAATATTTACTTCTAGATTATTTTTCCAAAAGCGGGTAATACCCTATTCGTATTGATATGAAAGTTCTATATTAACCTATCCGTATGAAATTATTGATATTATCTCTATGGTTATTACTGAATACTTGAATAGCTTTAACTGTTGGAAAAAAGTAACGTTTATGTGAAAAGTCAACTGCCTGTCTTAATCCTACTACCACCACCAGTCATGAGATATTCAAAAAACCTCACAAACTTAATAAATAAAAAAGTAATTTGTTTGTGTGCATACGTCCGACCTCTTTGATAGCTCACGAAAAAGTGAATTTGCAGCACTGCATTGGCAGCTTGGTTTTTCAATTTGAAAAATAGTGGACAATTCTGGTAACAATACTATGCACTGCATACACATGCATTCCATATGTAGTAGAGATATACTACCTATGCCTTCAACTATGGCGAGAATAACTCTTAATGGAAATAATTCTTATCGCTGATATTACGTAGGACATCAATAAGTTGAGTCCAAGAATACAGTAATTTGATTAATTTATGTTGAATATCATACACTGGGACCATTATTGATCTCCGGAGAAATGTATAAGCACAAATACATGCAGGTAGCTTTTATTAGCATTGATATAGAAGATAAATTTGCTTTAATAGTAGTTAATAGTGGTTTCATAAAACTGTGTGTGCATTATGCGTTAGAAATGTAGGTACCTATGTAATGATTAGACATCGGATTATAAGCACTATCAAAATGCCAAAATATGCATGCAAATATGTACAAAAAAAGGGCGAAATATGCACAATCAATATACTTTTTATATATAGAATTAACGTTTATTTTCACAATATATTTATAATAATAAAAGTTGTAATTCTTGTGACAGTATAAAATTAAATATTTTTCTAGAGCAAACTTGGGACGTTTGTCACTTAATATTATTTTGTAGGATGAAAATGAGCTCACTACGTCAACTGACGATACTGGACGGAACTTGAAATTTGGCGCCATTTCTGCAGAAACCTCTTCAGGCAGAGTTTGGCCGGTACCGTTGATAAATGCGTTGACTTTCTTTATTTTTATATAGAACAGCATTTAATTTTAATTTGAATAAGCACTATCAATGAAAAAGTACTAAAATATGCAATAACACTATAAAAATAGCGTTTTATGCATTTGCTTATGCAAACATGCAAATGCATATAATACGAGTACGATGTCTAGTAATGATTAATATTCTTCCAAAGGCTAATAAGTAACAGTAAGTACATTAAAGGATTTGTTGAATACTTGATATTCGAGGGAGGGTTTTTTTACCCGAATCGGAAGAAAAGTGCGGTTTTTTTCTTAAAAACGTCGTACTTTATACCTTTAAGAGCGTTTATTCTGAAAGTGGGCAACGTCGCAAATAGATATCAAATATTTAACTGTTTTTATTAATTTGGCAATATTACTGTATGGAAATATGAAATGTGGCTAACTGGCGTAATAGAATATTGATTATGAAATGC
Source organism: Agrochola lota (assembly GCA_947364205.1). Taxonomy (NCBI): domain Eukaryota; kingdom Metazoa; phylum Arthropoda; class Insecta; order Lepidoptera; family Noctuidae; genus Agrochola; species Agrochola lota. The sequence goes on from OX376236.1 coordinate 12,399,469, forward strand.
CATAACTAATATCGTAACACCGAATATTTCGTTTTAGATGTAAAAAAAATATTTAGAAACTTTCCAAATGCCTTTTTTACACCTAAAACGGGTACAACATCAAATTCAATTTTATAATTGCAATTCATTATTAATATTCTAGTTCGCTAGTTAGCCACATTTCTTATTTCCATACTGTAATATTGCCAAATTAATCAAATCAGGTAAATTTTTGACAGCTATTTGAGACGTTGCCAACTTTTAGGATAAACGCTCTTAATACTGCTGTGCGAACCTTAAATGTGCCACACAAAATATGTTTGCGTCCAATTTACTTATGCATAAAAATTTGATTAACACTTCCCAAGGGTTTTCGATAAAACCTTGCTTTTTTTCTGTTCCCTTACTGTTCTGTTCGTTTTAGCAAATTGTAGAAGAGTAGACGACAGTCCTTTGAAGACTAGTATTGAGATGTGAAACATTAATTGTGCTAAGATGGTTTAGATTGATTGAATCAACATTTCGGAAAGTAGAAATATGCTTTTGCCGCTAACTTTATCTAACAAACCGATGTAACCACACTTACCTCCTCAATATTATTACGGCTAACAATAGGAAATAAATGGTGTTGAATTAAAAAACCTTTTTCGTAGGTACAGTGTTGCAAATTCTAGTACATTTATCCTTATATTATGAGATCAGTATTTAAGGTTTCCTCATACACTTTCACTTTTCGAAACCATCTTATTTTCCTGTTTTTAAATTACTTAAATTTTTTACTTACGCGGCGCTCATAAAATCCCGCAACGTGTACTGGTATAACTGGTGTTAATGATTTTCCTCATTTATAAGCATACATAATAAGGCATACGTTACCTACTTACATTTGGTGTTTTATTTAAAAGTTTGCGATCAAGGAAGTATTGAGTATTTAATCAAAGATTACCTTGTTTAAAGTGTTATATCTCCTATCTTATATTATATTATATTGTTGTGTGACTTTTTGATTTTAAACTCTCTGAATCTTTATTATAAAGGATTTCTATGTTATCTGCAGGACTACTAAGTTATTATATCTAAACTCAATGGTAGTTAGTTATCGCTATAAACAAACATGTGTCTATTTATTTTAACAACATAAGATTATATTACAGGAGTTAGTTATTAACAGCAGTCATAATGGAATTGTAACGAATTGACTTAATTACTGATTATGCACATGAACAAATATAATGCCTTGAGACTTCGTTATTTTATGACTGTATGACTAGGAAAACGTGTTGAAAGCCACGATCGCGTGCAGATAACACTGCCTGAGAAGCGATAACGCACCGAAGTACTTGCCAATAACATAACCTGAAGCGTTCTTATTCAACTCTGATCTTTGTAAAGAAATGACGGCTGTACTGCTGCAGTCCTTAGGCCCGGACTCCACCAAAGCGGAGATGTGCGGAGATGTCCGAAGCGGAGACGAGAAGAAATGATTTTCAGCTAGGGTATATCCACCGAAACTGTGCGGAGATGCGTACTGGCTAGACTGGAGCGGAGATGTGTGCTGGCTAGAGCGGAGATGTGTGCTAGCTACAACGGAACTGGAGCTGCGTGGGGCGGGCGTTGAATATTGAGATGAACGCACAGTTCCGCTCACTGCACGCCGCTCACATCTCTTCTCGTTTCCGCTGCGCGCCATCGCCAGCTTGCGAGGCACAGCTCACATCTTCGCTTTGTACCGCCGTCCAGGTCAATCTCGGCGAGGCACAGCTTACATATCCGCTTCGATCGTGCCATACAAATATGATACATCTCCGCTCAGTGGTATCCACTGAAGCTGAGTGGAGACGACATGTGTGAATAACGAAATTAAATTATTGGTTGTTTAACACATCTTTCCTCTCATCTCGTCTCCGCTTTGGTGAAGTCCGGGCCTAAGTCCGTTATAACCTTGACGCCGGGGAACTTCAGCGGCTCGACAAGGAAAAGTCAATAAAAAACATTTACCTACGAGTCTACTTTTCAAACACGACAAAAAGCGAAACGGATTTTAAATTCAGTACCTACCAAGTTTACTATGTAATAAAGACCAAGCCTATCGCTATTATGATACACCCAATTATAACTTCATTTATGAACAATTGCATAATGCAACTCTGCCATTAATTACACTTTGATTACCTTTACCTTAGATGTCATAAATGCCTGTATTCCCCGAATGGTTGGCATTGCACCCACAATTCGTCAGTTATGTTGTTCGTATAAAAAAGTGGACGAGCCTAATTAAGCACTATACCAGACTCGCGGTCTGCATTGACAAATTCCGATTGGTAAAACTCAATGTCTCACTGTACAAATCTGAATTTGCATTAGCGCGGCGTTCAACAGTTGCGCTTGCGACTTGGCCTAACTTGACATATTATAAATTACAGCTATAACGAAGAGCAAAGACTCAAAGGAGAAGCTAGAAGACTTGGAGATGATGACTGCGCTGAACCGGCGGCCGTCCAACAATACCAGTGTGGTGACCATGGACCCGCAGCAGCCAGGTGACTTCGCCGACTGTATCAGCAACCAGCACACGGCGCAGCGCCGCAGAGGGCATCATCATTCACACCACTCACTGGTCCGTTACTTTCATTCTTTTTTTCTTTTTTAGTTTTGCTTTGTGAGTTTATCTTTGACATTACTGACATCGGCGCAGTAAAATATTGTGAGGAAGCTTGGATTAATAGTTAATAAAAGGCTGAAATCGCCAACCCGTCTCGATGAATGCTCGTGCCTTCTCTGTATGACAAGAGGCCTTTGCCCTGCAATGGGACAGTAATAGGGTATTATTATTATATTTAGTTAGCCAACACTGTCCCAGTGCTGGGGACAATGGCCTCCCCCAAATTCATGCAGGTATCCTTTTCCTAAACCACGCCGGATCAGCGCCTGGGCCGGCCTCGACTTTCATAATACTAAACATTATCCTATACTATTAAATGAGCAATATTTGTATATATATATTTGTAATCACGTTCTCGAAAACGGCTCTGACGATTTCGATGAAAGGTGCAATACAGGGGTTTGCGTGGGCGAAAAATCGATCTAGCTAGGTCTCATATCTGGGAACAAACGTTTTTTCCGTATTTTCATCCGAGCAGAGCTCGGTCGCCCAAAGTTTAGAACAAAATGGCTGCCTTAGAATAATAACATGGCAGTATGGAATTAGTATGAACTATCCTATACTAAAATATGAGCATTCTCTATTTTCACCCGGGCAGAGCACGGTCGACCAGGTACTTATCAGAATATCACACTGTCATACCTCATTAGCCTATAGCAGGCCATGGAGATTGTCTGCTGGACATGGAAAGCGTTATGCCTCTGCTTCGCACGCTCTCTTCGATTACTCTTAAAAATCATATTGTGAATGGGCAATCGTAACGCCCTGACCCTAGGTGATGCGACGGCCGTGGTAAACATAATAAACACTACCTTTTACCCACGGCTTCGACCACGGGAACGTACTACCGGGATAAAAAGTATTTCATCCAAATCCGTACAGCCATTAAGGCGTGAAAAGGTGACAGACAAACAAAGTTACTTTCGCATTTATGATATTAGTATGGATTAGCCAGTTAGCAACATGCTAAAGCTGCCTGATCAGGTTGCACCGCAAGTACAATAACCTAAGTATCGTCACTCGTAAAGGCTATCTATATGCAGTCAAATTTTTATGATTATATATGCATCTGCTTTGCATTATGCAAAACTTGAAAATTCGTACGGAATCGTGTTTATGTCACAAAGGTCTCGCATGGATTCGTCTGGCGGATGCGATAACAAAAGGTATTCTGCGCAACTGCCAGCTATGCGTTTCTTACGCTCTTGACTGAAAATTTGCCATTGGTAATCAACTTCATCTCCTCTAATGCAAAAGATTTTGTCTTTCCTATTTAGATCCTTTCGTTGGAGTTTCACAGCATATTTAGTAAAATAATGGTGGAAAATGTTACTCGCGATCAGTGTTCTTCTTAAGCCTCTATGTAACAAACTAGTTTTATGCTTAGGGTCACTGCGTTCACCTTGACCTTTTTACTTATTGACTCGGTTTATTTATATATGTTTTTATTTAAAGGATTTTTAACCACGACCTCTGGCGCTAAGATATGTTTACAAAAGACGAATAGTTCGTGAATGAATGAATTATGGAGGAATGTTTAAAATGATTTAAAAACCCATTCGTTTTCCTTAATGGGCTCGCAATAAATCCAAGTTGTATTTATTTTGCAGTGCATTGGCACTTCTTAAGACCTTGTCTTAATAAAAAGTTATTCGGAAAATTTCTACCATTTAGGGGTCGATTAACTGTCTACGTAATTTCTTCCTTATTGGTGTCGCTATAAATAAATTTAATCTTTCATAATTATTATGTTGTATCTCTTTTGTACCTAGTAGGTGCACCAATAGGGATGACAAAAAAAAATTGTCCGTCAGATAGATTATTAAAAAATATTGGACACGTATTTTTTTATTTTTTTACTTAATCAAAAGATAACGGTAATACATTGAGTTAAAATGTAGCATGACGTCACTCTCCAGTAGATTTTATACCGACTTGTTACGTAGCGAGTCCCCACTCCCCAACTTTAATGCGTTTTATATATGTTTTTTTTATTAATATGATAAATAAAAAAATACGTGTCTAATATTTTTATATTATCTGACTGACGGACTAAATAGTGTTTTTCCCCAGTCAACATCCCTATTAGTACGAAAACCTCCAGATGGTAAGGTCTAATCTATTCATTTAATAGGTACCAAGCTACAAAACTGAAAAGTCATTACCGTACATGATAATAAATATCCGATACTTAATTATGTTTCTCTTTTTTAGAACTCGTTTGGCCAATTAATTAGCGCTTCAGATCGATAAGACATTTTTTAAATGCCGCCTGCTCGGTTTAGTACCACTACCTACCTTTGTTATTTGGAAAATTTATTGTTCATTGGGTGTTTTTCAAAAGAATTTGGGTACCAATCTATCTAAAGGAGCATAATTAATCAGGCTGTTTTATTAAATTCTTGCTGCTTATCATTTTGAGTTAAATACATTTAGTTTAGTTATAAAAGCAAAAAAATATTGTAAACTGTTTTAGAATTTAAAATAGCATTGTATTTAAATTGATACTTAAAAGTAAAAAAAAACTGACTGTGTATGTGACTACCATGTATGGGCTAGATAGAATATAACTGGCAGTTTTGAGTACTTTTTATGTGGCCTACGCAAATGTCCTGCAGACTTGTTAGCGCCGAGTTACGGGTCGTTGAGCTCCCTAAAATATGGTTGAGCTACACGATGACCGATGCATGCGTGCCGTCTGTCGGGCCAGGAACTTATTGGTGCAATAACTCTTTCTTCAAAAGGCCTTTCTAGACATGACCCTGCCTTGTCAAACTCACAGATCTTAATAATATAATGTTTGCACTTCAAAATAAACCATACCCTCTGTTTGTTTTTGAAATTCAAATTATTTTATTTCACATAAACCTACATGGGCACTTATGAAACGTCAGAAGCTAGGTGCACGGTTCCAATTGGTCGTTTCCTATGGAGAAGAGCCGGCAAGAAACTCCACGGTTACGCTTTTAAAAATAATTGGCCTTTACAATATCCTCAAACAACAGTATTAACAGGTATGGGAGGACAGTGTAGGTCTTTCAACAAGTACTATCCATACCATCTTCCATTTTGTTAAGTATCTGGGTACTTAAATTTTCGTCGGTATTTCTTCTCAGGGATCAGTCAGGAAATGCCGGCGTCATCTAGTTTTGAAATATTGACCAAATTGACTTGCAAAAGTGGCTTTGAAGATCTACTTACAGAAATAAATATTTAATTTCATGTAGGTAGCAGACATAATATATAATCTATTGTTGCGGGTCGTCAGTGACCCGCATGGTTTCCAATAAATAACTATAGTGGTTGCATTTGATAAGCGCGAGTCAGTTATTCCAATTTAAACCTTATATCAATGACTTAAAAGTCACATGACACACCACACACGGTCTGTACCTAACTAGATCATTTAATAAATCCACTCCCCCAAAGGATATTCAATATGTAAATGTCAAATAGTATTTGAATTGACATGATTATTGGTTATTGTTATTTTGGTTTCAAATATAGGAAGTATTAAAATCAATATGATCTTAATACTTCCTATAATGAATGATCAATAGATTTGGAACCCTGATCAGGCAACCGTGTGGTAGTAACATTATCTCCTCATATCTGAATGATAGCCATCGAAAAGTTGTCGAAGACCTATCATCTTTTGTAATAAGACCGCCTACCGTTAAAATAATAATTGAATTATTGTGTTATACTACATACTTTTATCAGGTGTAGGTACAATAAAGTGTGTATAAATAAATATTTGATAACCGAATCAAGTTGGAAAATTGCATAATTCCTATCGTTAAGCATCATTTAAAATAAAATAATAACGAAACATATTTAATGTGGACCTGAATTGAATTGTATGGAATATTTATCTCAGTGTTTTTTTGCTTATTTTTCATCATAACAATATTAATGTTAATTTCAGAAAGTTGGTGAGAATGGCGAAGGTGACCGCCGTGACAGCATGACGAGGTCGATGGAGGCGCGGGCGTCTCAGTGGAAGCGTATAATGCTCCTCGTGGTCGCGATCACCGTGCACAATATCCCCGAGGGGCTCGCCGTTGGCGTTTCGTTCGCCGCCGCCGGCTCATCTGCCGAGGCGTCCTTCCACTCCGCCAGGTTAGTCGCCATCTATGATGTAATTCACTGAATTAGACACACCAAGCAAAAAGTATTCAATACCTTTTAATTTTACATATTTTAGGTATACTAAATTCCGAGGTCAATTGCGGTACTTGTTAACGGCGCCATCTAGCTACAAAGCTTAGTGGTATCTTCAAACAGAAGACCTTACACGACCAAGCGTAAACTTAAATTACTGCCCTCTAGCGGGATCTAAGGTTACTCCTAACTCTCGTTCTGTTTTTACGTGAATGTGTGATCAATAGTCGCATATCACTAAACACTTTTCATGAAATGTTCATAGATGGCGCTACCAGTAGCAAATAACAGAGACTGATAATAATATACCTATAGAGATTACGCTAATTTTGATAATATGTCGAAAGTTACAATTATGACATTTTATTCCTCATTTGATTGTGACTAGATGGCATTAATAAGAAGTTTTATGTCATTCCTATATCCAGAATAAATGTCAGTACATCGTCGTTTCTTAAAAATCTATTGTGTTGTGTAACTGTTCTTTCGAACGTAATTTCGTAGTCATGACACTTCAAATTCAGTACTTCTCGCGAATTATGCTTATTTAATGGCGTATATTGTGAGCATTGTTAATTCTGCAAGCAAATTTTCTATAAATACTTAAATAGGATAAGTACCTACGTAAATTAGTTGTCCGCCATTTTGTTACGTCAGAAGAAGGAACGCGAGGCACCGTTGTGGCGGCGGCTGCGCAGGCATTTCATTGATAAGTTGCGGGCGTGAGCGGGATGCAGCTAGCCGTCTACGGCTGCACTATGGCTTGTGCATCGGACCCGCTAGCCGAGGTTAACAATAGCCGCTTGCGCCAAGTTGACTCTCATTTATATCGATATTTAAAACATATTAAGTGTCCCGTCCGATGGGTGCTTACATTAGTGATGTTTGTCACCGATCCGTTTTTAGTTTTCACAAACTATAAATAAACCTATAATTTCGTTTAAGAAAAGCAATGTCGAGAATTGTCTCGTCACGTCTCATCGAATGTTTGGCATGAGTCGTCACACGCCTACTTGCCTTTTGGCATGGGGATTGCGATATAGATTAGAGTTCATTTTGCCAATTCATTATAAAACGTTTAGTGCTTTGTTTCGTCTAATGTCGAGACTGCTTTTTGTGAAATATGTTTGATGACCGTTTAGAAATGCGATTTTTGCTTTCGTTTTTGTTCACGGGCGAGTTTGCTGGTGTCTGGAGGTGGTTAGCTGCCTACATTCCAGCGAGCAAGGAGATGGAGTCGGCGATACGTGTCGAGATGGTGTTGCGGCTGTGGCTTATCGGTGAAGGCAGCTCGAGTGCGTCAAAGAGTCGCAAAGCGACTGTATTGGCAACGTCGTTTCATTTGTAGTTGCGTCGAGTGGAGCCAAATCGCGTGGCCGCGGGGGCATCGACCGGCGCGCCGGCGCAGACGTTGCCGTCACCGCCGCCGAAACCGCCCGATGAAACTATTTCACTGAAAAATCTGCCGGCGCGCGCCGTATCATTGAAGTCAACCTTGGCGATTTGTCGCGTCGTCTATACTGATGCGTGGGTGCCTCCCGAGCATATTCATAACTGTTAAATATTGGCACCTCTCACTAATGTACGCGACGTTACCGATCTTTTCGAAAGATTCCAACTATTCTCATTTGTTACAGTTTCCCAGAATGATTTCGAAATTCACAGTTGTTGTGTCTATTACGAGCTCTGTAACTATCTTGGCGAGACGTCTTCATCATCACAATAACACGTAGTACCCACAAAACTATAAACTCTGTTTGATTCAGTAGATATCTATTTAGAAGTTAGGTACCTATTAATATGTTGAATCACAGATCTAATAGTCACACGGATCTAGCTGTCATGATTAACACCACGACTACCTAATATTGCAATGCAAAATTCGAATAAATCTCGATTTCATAGAAAAACCTGTGGTAGTAGTAATTCCACAGATCAAAAAAACGATTTTTACATAACTAAGAAAACAAGTCAATACATGGCCTGATTATAGCACGCAGAAATGTAAAATAATGAACATTGGTATTAAGCTGTAGATTTCGCGATTGCGTTTTGTGAGAGCGGGCGCAGCGGGTAGGTTCGCTCGGTGCAGCCGGGCCGGCCGCGTAATGGCAGGTAACGACGCTACGAGATAGCACTCGGCGTTTCCTTTGTTCCCGCTTGTTATGCAGATCGCCCTCCCGCTTATTACACTCATAATTGCACCTTCTTTAACGAGCTAACGTTTGTTTAATTATATAGCTCAAAGAGCCCTGCATAAATTTGCAACGTCAATAAACTTTCTTCTCCTCTCTTTTCTTTAATTGCATTCGACTAGAACTTGAATAGGTAGCTTTTGCCAAGCCTCAGTCCATACACTTATACAGTAAACATTATCAATATAGATTACTTCCTTTAAAGTATGACAAAGGTAGAAAAAAGTTAACCCACCCAATTAGATAGGTGAATGGTAAGTGCCAGGTCATAATTATTACTAACCACCGGAACAACAATTCGGTCCGTGTATATTAAAACACTACTCATGCTCCGATTTAAAAAATTATACGTTATCCATCACTTCATATTTTTCATAAATAATCCGTATGAAAACTCGCGAGCGGTCGTTCATTACGATGGCAAGCGATAAGGCGGTGGATTTAACACCGTAGTTGGTGTGGGTAATCACGTATAGGTATTCGGGCGCAGTGTGCCTGGAGGAGCGCGGAGGGCGCGGCGCGCGGGAGGGGGTGGCGCCCGCGCATAATGGGAGTCGGCAACCGCTTTGTATCCGCCGCTGTTATTATGCAGATTAACACCGCCGGGAATTTGTTCAAATATCGTAACAAGCGCTCTCCTCCCGGCGCCGGCGCCGCTCGCGCTGCCGTAATTTACGATTCAAGCCTCGGGAATGTGTCGGCGTTCGCTCCTTCCATGGATGCAGAGCCGTTTTGTCGATTTTATATTACCTCCTCCTTGCCAGAAAACGCCTTAACACGCATCATATCTGATTATCATTTCTTTTAATTTTTACCTCTCGGCGAGTAACATTCTTGTTTTAATAAACGATAAGCTTGTGTTAGACCTTAGATGAAAACCCTTCATAGTAAATTAATTGATTTTAAATCTTATAATCCGACCGCTGGAAGATTTCTTTAGGTCCAGAAAAAGGGTAAGTCTGAAATCAGCCTTTGTCTGAACCTAAACACATCATAATGCAGTTCAGAAAAGTTTCAATTATTCGGCATGCCCTTATTGTGGATTCCTGTCTGAAGACAAGAAGAGAAACCCAAAAGTAGTGCTGAAATTGCAAATATTCAATTAGGCGCCAGTACGTTCCTCCTGCCATCGTATGTCGGAAAAGAGAGCTTTTCTGTTGAAAGGAATCTGAAAGTTGTGATTAAAGTTTACAAAGTCCATAAATAATGTTTGGCGCGGCGGGCGGGCTGGGGGTGGCGCGGGGGGGCGGCCGCATTCCTGCGAAGCCTCCGACCCACCGCCCTGTGCTCACGTCCCAGCTTCTGCCGAGTGCCGCTTTCCCTATACCCAATGCTATCTAAGCACTTGCATTACACATGAGTAGGTAGGTACCTCTAGTATTGAACCCTGAATTAAATTTGAAGGTTCGAAACAGGGATCTTTATAAATTACGGTACAGGTATCGGAAGAATTTCGTTTACTTCTACGACTAAAGTTACCGGTATCTCGTTTAGGTTACCGTTTTAATACCGGTTACAATCACACAGGCGATGCGCGCCCTTTGACTAATGCCGACGGCTCGTGTAAGATACAGGTACTTTTTATTCCGGTAACCGGTATTAATACTTGTTTGTATTTAATTTAAGGTAACCTGTAAAAATATAATGAATGTTGTAACCGAAAAGACACCCGTTTTTCTCGGTTCGAAATAGCGAAAGATGCAATAGTTACTAGCTTCAATCAATTTGCCTAGCGTTTTCCCAACTATGTTGAGGTCGGCTTCCAGTCTAACCGGATGCAGCTGAATACCATAATTTAACATGAAGCGTCCTATCTGACTTCCACAACCCAGTAATTGGATAATACGATACCCCTCGGTATGATTGGTTGACAGACTTTCGGGCTTCTGACGACTCGTAACGACTGTCAAAGATCCACGAATGATAGTCGGGACCAACGGTTTAACGTACTTTCCGAGGCTCGGAGTTGTTATTACTTAACCACAAGCTCACTTACTCCCATAATATCCCCAAGTGAACCTTATAATTCTCTAATATTTCACGATTTCTAGATATTCGCGAATTTTCATTAGTTGTATCTGATTGCATGAATTTGAGTGACTTGATGGTAATCAGTTAGCGAAGGTTTCGATTCTAAATTTCAGCCCGCATTCTACTGTTGACATGTCAATGAGCATTGTTGGTTTTAGCAATTTGTCGCAACGCTTCGAAGAAAGTCGGTTTTTCTTTTTGTTTGCTCCTTTGGGGATTTCTTTAGAGTATTCAGCGAATTCTTAATCATTCATGCAACATGCTTTTTCAAGTCTATGTACATAATGACGTTATAACAGGGCTTCACAAGATATGAAAGGCCGCATGGACGCCAAGGAGGGAATGTGTACAGTTGTAAAAAACTTTGTTCTTTCATGATATCGTGAATACTATTTCACTTTACCGATCCACTTCCTGAAGTTCCCGTATTCATAAAGATGCCTTCTTTAATTGACTCTCGAAAATCTAGTTGATGCGAAGAATCAGATCTCATCAACTGGGAGACTTCTATGTTCTATGTTATAGGGTTTGGTTTCCGCACTTAGTCCGTCAGGTGGACCATTGTGCGTGGGCCATGGCGGCCGTTTGGTGGTTATTCCAACCAGCCCATCTCCCTTCAAAAGATAATTAAAGCTCCTGGTCTGTTCAGAACGTTTGAACTGGGAGACTTTCATAAGACTATCATTATGAAAGTCTCTATGTATATTTCTAGTCAGAGGTGCTAACATCGTCAAATCTACAACCAAAGAATTTGTCCAGTTACCTGTTGTATAGTTTTCTGGTCTTGGCAGAGCTTTAAGCTTAAACTCGTTATGGATGTGACGAGCATGAGTTTTCGCAGAAACAGTGCAATGACGTTTCATTTACCCACGTTAGCCTTATTTGTCGATACACTCCTAATGAAAACATTACTCCAACTGCGAAACATTTGTACTTAAGCGGAAATTACAACAGAATGAGATATCAAAGTCCAAAACTTTGAAATATTTGAATATTTTTGACTTTAGTCTCGTTTCTCTTATCCTGAATCGATAACTAACTCACATTCTTCGTTAGTTAATGCTTATTATTTGCCTTGTTTCAACCTTATTCTGTAACGATTGTAGATATGATATATAAGGAGCATGCATCAATATTTGGCATGCTAAAATCATCGCTTTGTTGTTTCTATTATTTGCCATTAGTCATTCATTACCGTCTGCACTTTTATCGCAAAAAGTTGATCATTTGCGCGTGGGAGTCAATATGCAAATCTAATGGAATGACACCTAACTTTTGAGTGTTAACTGCATATCTAGATTGACGGACATGAAGTATTTTTTATGAGACTAGCTGATATTGTCATTATTTAATTCACGTGATCAAAAAAATAGGTACCCTGTCTGCAAGTCCAACGGTACCTTCTATCATAATTCAACACGCATTAAACCTCAGTCGAAATTCCATTCAAATCTGTCGACAACGCGAGACACAGCGGCGTTGTCAATCATTCAAACTTTCGCATTTAGTATTAGTGGGATAATAGTGATGTGATTTGATATAGAGACGTCGCTTTCGTCGCTCGGCTCGTGTCTGTGAAATGTGCGACGGCAGGGTCGGATTTGTCGAACGTTGCACGAGGGCAACAGGGCTGGACTCGTTGAGAACGTTGCACTTGTTTTACGCACGCGCGCACTGTGTGGTGCATGACCCCATTGGAATGTACCACGTGCACTAGCCAATGGAATGCGCAACTGTTTGCTTTTTAATTTTTTCTTTGCCGCCACAAACAATACCTTTTCATACTATTTCATAACGAATTCTTTACTAACGCGATACTTTCTAAAACACTGTTCGCCTGTACGTATTGACATTTTTTGCTTTGTTTGAAATGTGCTTTCGAGAAAGGTGACTTCGGTTAGTCTGGGTTTCAATACAGTATGCATTTTTAATATTTATTACATCTATGAAGATGCGAGTCCAATCTAGGATACGTATAAACTTAATACCTACATTCCATCGATTAAAATTATTTTCGCAACATTTAGATCTTGAACGGATAGTTAAAGTAACCTACCGTAGAATCTCAGGCATCTGCTATTAGAATTATATTGATCGGTTTCGGTTAGTTTCGACTTGCAGTTAAAATATTTCGTCTTGTTAATTTGGCGCTCTTTATGGCTGCGCCAAGAATTCACCGTAAAATTGTGATCTATAACACTATTCACCATACCTAATGTACGTATCTTAGATATGCAACGTAAATAAGTAACTTTTATAAAGACCTCTCAATTAAGTATATTGTTTTACTAGCTTCTGCCCGCGACTGCGTTCGCGTGAAATTTGTTGATCTCCCGGCCCACCCCGTTGCGCTCACTGCCTGCCCGAGCAACTACTTTCGCTTACCGTTCTTTCTTACTTTTTTTATTTTTGCTGAGCTTCCGAGCGTCCTAGTGGGAAGTTATATAGCCTATAGCCTTCTTCCAGAATTGAGCTATGTAATGCAAAAATATTTTTTAAAGCCGACTGGTTATTCCAGAGATTATCGCGTTCAAACAAACAAACTTTTCAGCTTTATTATACACATTACTAACTGCCCGCCCCGGCTTCGCACGGTAGCACTACGAACTTGTCTACTGCGTATTTACCTACCTACTCTACCTATACCTACCTACATATATCTACCTACCTATACCTACCTGCCTACCCTACCTCCACCTACCTACCTATCTACATACATACCTACCTACATACATACATACCCACCCTACCTAACTACTCACCTACCTACCTACCCTATCTGCCTACCTACCTACACACCTATTTACTTACATACACACCTATTTACCTACATACCTACCTTCATACCTACCTACATACCTACCTACATACATACCTACCTAAATACCTACCTACATACTTACCTACATTCCTACCTACATACCTACCTACCTACCTACCTACCTACACACCGTTACCTACCCTACCTACCCTACCTACATACCTCCCTACTACATACATACATGCGTTGGTTTTAGAACAGTTTGTATTGGAAAAAGAAAAGTGTGGTTTTTACGTTTTTCGGGGCAATTTTTCCAAATTTTCTCTTCATAAGAACCTTCCTCGAACTTCAAAGAATATAAAAAAAAAAACTTAATTTTGTCGAATTTTGCGCTTAGCACCACATTTATCGTTTAATTTTTATTTATGTAGATTATATTGTTTTATTTATTTATTTAAACTTTTTACACACAAAAAAGGTACAAAGGCGGACTTAATGCCTTAGGCATTCTCTACCAGTCAACCAAGGGTGGTGAAGGGTGGTGTGGGTTTTATTATCGTCCTTGTCTTTCAGAGTGCAGCTTCTAGCTGAACTTTAGATGAATTATCAATATTTAACGCCTAAACTTAAATAGTGGAAGCTGCTCATGCTAAAGTTACTCATTATTCTCATGTTATCCCGAAATAGAGAAGTTCAGTAAACGCTGGCCTCAATCGTAAAGTGTACGATATAAGGCGGAAGTATGCGCGCGAGACGTCGGAAAGCGCCGTACCGGAAGATGCGCCCCCGCCGGTGGTGCTCTATATGAGCTTTTACGATTTCCTGCCCGCCGCGCGCGCCGGACATTCGGCTCCTCAGCTAAAACTGCTCTCTCAATCCGACTGCGTTAGTTATATAAATTCATTGCAGTTTTTTACACGGCATTGTTTAACTGAATCAATTAGTGTGGCGGGTGCGCGGTGCGCTGCGCCACACGTCAGGCACGCACGCGCATGCGTTATGTGCGTCACACCATAATCTAATTGCCTATTAAACACACCGGTAACAAACAATTTATATTGTTGCACTTCAAACATAACGTTAGCAAACAACTCATTTTATTTTTATATCTACACTCCTGTTATGTTATCCAACCATTCACAATAAAATAAAAAGGCTACACCGAACAAGCCAAACAGAACGAAATCGATAAGTCACGACGCAACTAAATGCAGCACCGATGTTCTCTTGTCGCACTCGAGTACAGCGACTGTAACAGGAAAATCCGTAACTATTTTTATTATATGAATAAGTAATTATTGACTGCAGATATCCATGACTCATGATTGTTTACCATCTCGGACCGGTTCTCTTCATATGCACAATTTTTCCAAGTATAGCGATTATTAAGACTTATTGGTGAGTAAAGCTACCTATACATTCCGAAATGATGTTGCCGGTTACCTTCTTTGGGGATATGAATGGATGACTCAGTTCGCACATTATACACCTTGTCATCAATATGCTATTACTGCACCGGTTCGGCGCCTCGCCATGTACAGTAGATGAACTAAATACTAAGTAGGAGTGAAGGGAAAATATTTCACTTTTACTAATTTACTGCCATAACATGTATCATTATATTACATCATCGAACTTCACAAAAATCGTAGTCAAATGCAGTCGATGACAAATTAAAACTTGTTGCGTTCACTTGTGAATTTGTGATAGTTCAAAGTTCAGACTACTGACGTGAGCTAAAGGTTGTATCTTTATTAAGCTTATGGTATTTAACCTTGTGTGTACTGAAGACCTTTTAGAGAACTTATTTGTGACCCTATTAAAATAATATAATAGTGTTATGGTTTATCAAATATTGATGGCAAAGGTGTAGGCATGTGTTGTCGGTGGCACCTGTCAGCGGGCCCGCGGTTCCACGTACACGCACGTGGGAGTAATGACGTGTCCCATTCATAATTCACCTGTTCAACATGCGAACGATTACCTTCGCGCGATAATCGGTAAAACGCGAGGCTGACTAACGATGGAGGCTCGCGAGGAATGCTGCACCGCCGAAGGAAATCCGCCATGGCGCCTTCGCTCGTACCTACATAATCTGTGTAACTACTTCTCAGATACCTATGCATATTGCTCAGTCATGACATCATATTCGTTTGCATAGGTAATGGGATCGACAAAGGGCTCGAACATGAATAATTAGGTTCCGAATTGTTTCAGCCTCACGCTAATGCAAAACGCTACAAAAAGGTCGGAAGATTTTGCATATTGGGATCACTGAAGACTAGTGCTAAATAGTGCATATCCGATTGTCATCGTTTAAATGCTAATGTTCGGTTGTCTAAAGGACTTATGCACATGGTTTGCATGAAGGTAAACACGAACGCAGACGTTTTATATAAGCAGACTGACTAGACTGCTATTTGTGTTACGACTTTTTGAAACTTACGAAAGAAAGCTTTTAATAAATGTGTGAGTATAGTGTCGCGGCATGCACTAGTCTCAATATATTGTAGAGCATTAGTCTTGTCGTCTGAGAGTATTAAAGTATTTATAAATGAGTCTGCACAGAAATAATCTCTGCACTCGTAGGTAACTCGAGTTTTGTTTTGGCGAGACATCGCCGTCTCGTTCACGGGCAGGGAGACTAGACGACCTTATTTTTGAATTAGAATGCGGCTGTGTTTACATTTTTCTCCTTATTGTGACATTTTTGGCAACAATCCAGGTTGAGATATAAAATAAACTGTCCGTTGCATACGTGACAGTGCAATCGACAGACAGTTTGGTCGGCATTTAACTCGTTCTAATCTGTAATGATTACTGTCGCACATGATCCTTTTTTACTGATCTGCCTAGCTGTTAAAACCTCCACATAAGTATTTGTTGGTTATTCGCTACTACTATTCATTTGTCTTCATTTAACGCTTGGCTGGGTATTCGAAGCGTTGCTGCCTGAGGTTCCATGAAGTCGAGATCGGTTGATCAACACTTTCAGTTCGATCTTTCCTGTCTGCTTTCTACAGGTACAAGCCTGAAGAAGGCGGGTTGAATATCGACTGTGAAGATAAATCAATCAATGCTAGATTGGAGGCTGGATTGGTGGTGCTAAACAATCATGACAGTTGTAATGTTATATGACTCTAATGCTTGTTGCTCCTGAATTTTTTGCAATTAGTTTGACATATTTTTGGCGTCTCAGTTAGTTTATTGTAAGCAGGTGTTATGAGATTTTTGATAGGTAAGTTTTGCTGAACATCTTCACATTCGATTTGTTGAAAGCATTTACTGTACCGTTTCCGTACCGTACCGTTTGCTACGCATGCTTACTTACTTATCTTAAAATATTGATTTGAGAGACGCAAAACGGAGACAGCTTCTTAGAAGAAAGTCTCATTGTTCATTTTGCTCTTATTTTTAGAATTCTCGCTATTGTATTGTGTACCTATATGTTTATAGGCGGATGTGACTAAGCGTAACTGTATCGGGGCGACAATACTATTCTTGTATTGCTCGTGAAACGTTTCATGTTTCTAGATACGTGGAGCTGCTAAAAATTTCACGTCAGGTCCTTTTTGTAACAGTCGGTGATATGTATACCTACCTACTTACCTACATTCCTGACGCCACTAACAATTTCCCATGGATGTCTCGATTAGTTTGCGTTGCGGTGATTTATGTCAACTGGTGCTTTTTTGGACTGCTATGAATATGATTCCTGCATGTTATGCTTATCCATTCTATTAGTTATTTTCTGCTCATTGTCTTTAACTACGCCAACAATAACGCGATTACAGAAGTAAGCTATGATATAGATAAAGCTAACTATTGTTTGGCTGCCAACTATTGTTTACGTTACAAACTTTATTGCGTACAAAACGTACTCGTAGACAAGTCCATATAGGCTAGGAACATCGCGTGCGGTCCGGACACACACAAAGAATTAACGGTAAGGCACCGCACCACCTGACTTGACAAACAACCTGTTTTTCTCACAGGAAACCGGCGATCGATCAAATCACACCGCTAGTATGCAAACAGACGCATCGATAGATACTGCGCCGAAAGGAAATTCTCCTAGTGAGTGACAGGGACAGGGCTATGCCGGGAAACGGGCGCGAGAGCAAGTCCAGCATCAAATATATGCGCGTGCGTCTACGAATTGCGTTCCCATACTGGGTAATGGCGCACGTCGCCTTTCTCATTCCGTCCAAAGGTCTTGTTGCGACTTCTCGCTCGTGCATAGGGCTTGCAGTCCCGTGCCGAATCTAGTCCTGCGGAATTTCCAGTGGTCATATTTTTCACCTTAACAAGGTGAAAAATATTGAGTATAATAATTGAGTGATGAGTAACAATAATTGAGTTCTAAGTTAATCTTATTATTTCGTTTTACACTTCACATTTTTTTTTACTGCGGGACTTGATTGCGTTTCTCGTAGCTACACAACGACTAGATTTTTCATGCAGCTGGCTTTAATCTGTTTCATAATTTAGTCCACCAATGAACTGTTCATGAATTGGCCGTTACACGTATAGAAAACTAGTTTAAAAGTTAAAACCTAATGGGTTTGAATGTGAATCAAAGGCAAAAATAGTAATTGATTATGATTACTAAGTATGTAATTATAACAGCTATACCTTTAAGTACATATACCAAAACTTAACTGTTCATGGTGGAATCCCGGGATACAAGTTGGATTACTGACAGCCCTAGCAGCACGACATGAATGAAGGCGCCCGCGCCATGGAATGCGGCCGCGTAACGCGAGCGGCGCCGACGCCGATCTCGATGCACTTCACCAAAGGGTTAGTTTTAACACAAACTGTTCTACCAGGTATTACGATTAGGTACCTTGACTTCGTTATAGTTGCACTAAAACCCGGCGAGATCTAATCGGTAATCAATGAAAACTTGTTAGTGCTAAGTCATCATAATAATTAAGTCAGCGGGTATTCTAGACAGTAATGGTCTTTGGAGTTAACTTCGATCTTCTTTTCCAAAAAATGCGGATGTTTCTGTTGCAGAAATTTTTAAATTCAGGGCGTTGTTTGAAAACCTTGCCAGTGCTAGTGAAAGAGTCGCCCATAACAGACGTTCGGCTTCGTCTGGGCTCTACTAGGTCCTTCAACAAAACGCAACCACGTATATCCACAGTTTTCCGGGCCATTCTGGTGCCACCATCACCGACTATTGATATTTTTTCTTTCATATTTTTTTTTTTTTTTTTATCACGACGGGAAGCTCTTGCCCTGCAAATCACCTGATGGTAAGTGATGATCAGGCCGAAGGCGGAAGCGAGCTTCACCCGGAATCCTCAACCACAAAGAACCAGCTATCTTACCTCTAACTGCCGAAACACAGCAATGTTGTTAACATTGATGTTAAGGTGACAGACTTAGATAAGATGGTGGTAGCTAGCCAGGCGGGCTTAAAACAAGCCCTACCAACTAAACCGAGCAGAAAGTTTTGCTCCCACTGGGAATCGAACCCGGGACCTCTGGGTCTGACACGGGTGGTCTAACCACAGGCGGTTAGGTCCCTTATTGCAGCTCGGTAGCCCTTCTTTTTACCAGACCATTCAGACTTGTGTAACAGGACTTACAGGTTACTACCGATGACATTCCTGTTGTTTTGGGAATGACAAAGAACGGCAATACAACAACTTCCGGTTCACCTTCACGGGTTATCAGCAACATCAAACTATCACTCGGTTCGGTACAATTGTCAGAGAACATAACACTTTGCGGCCACATTCCTGCGTGTGCCTTCAAGTTTGATGCATAGTAACGATTTCGCTTGAAGCTATAACTTAAACGGAACTCTTCGAAAGTGGTCCGTTTTGTGCCGTTAACTTGATGAAAAGCAATGCGATTCTATGTACTTGGTGTTTGGTTAAATAGAGTATTTGGCACCTAGGACCGCGGTCCTTCGTTATTTCAAGATATTTTCTTAAAATTTATTAATGATTCAATGACAGTGCCGATTTAAGTTTTCTAGAGTTGTATTTTCTTGTTTTTTTACTGCTAGGATATGAAAATAGTACCAGCAGCGATCCTTCTTCTTACATTGCTATTTTTTATATCTTAGAGTGTTATTAAGTCGCTTTCAGTGTCAGTAAACCGAAACCTTACTTTACGCAACTATTTAGTTACATTGACATCACCTTGATCAACTTAATTAATACCTTTTATGCTTATGTTCCTGAAACTGTACTTAAATCAGCTTTAGTAATCATTGTATTGAATGTGTCATGCTTTTCGGAAACGGTTAAGCGGTTTAACTTTATCATCATAATCGGACTTTTAACACGTTACTGAACTTGGGATGCTTTCTGGGTGTCTACTCTAAAAGGTTGCGATGAAAATTTACCATAACCTGCAGAGATGTTGCAGATATTCGTATCCGGATCTGCATTCATCAGTGCGGAGCTCATGCGGATGCGGAAAAGGGAACGGAGGGAAAATAAGTAAAATCATAATCAACAAAATGAAAATTATATTCATTTAAATCAACAATATTGGTCTAAATCATCACATTTTCACGAAATCGTCTTATATCCATCACACACATATAATTTCGAGAGCTATATACGTAGATTTTTAAATGAATATAACTTAGTAATTATTTTATCGAAAAAGCGCTGTAATTTTCAAAAAAAGTAAGAAAAGTAAAAAGAAGAAATTTTAAAGAAGAAGCCTTGAAAACATAAATCCCGGATCGCTTAAAAAAAAGATATCTGCATCCGCATCCGCATCCGCGAATGTGAGCCACCAAAAATCCGCATCCGCAGATGTAAAAAAATCTGCATCCGCAACATCCCTGATCTGCACTACTAACAGACTCGAAGCAAACCATCATTAGCTGATGAGTGCAAAGATGTTGTAAAGGCTCTCCACATTCACATCAAAGTATACAGGGTATTGCTATCAGAGACTAATTTTAGCCAATATTTTTTCAATTATTGTTTTACTACTTGATAGGTACGTAGTATGTCTAACATTGAAAATACCTGAGAGGTAAGATGGCGCACCTGTTGACAATAAATCTTTGCAATTAAACCCAGGTTTTTTCTAATAATTGTACGGTTAGAAGTGTGCACTGTGCGCATGTGGTGAAGGGCGTCTGACGGGCTGGGGCAGTGCGGTGTCTAGTCACTGGCGGTAGCGGCAGCGGCCAGCGGAGCGATCGGCGACCGCCAAGCGACACCGAGGTTGATGGACCACTTACTTCGACCGGTCCGTGGGAGCCTTCCACTTCTTCAAAATCGACCCAAACCTCTCTTTTACTAAATATCACAACAAGAATTAATTTTATTTCGAATAATTTCAATAAATTCCGACATATAATTAACATTTACTAGATTCTTGAGCGTCGATCGTTTGATTAGTCATTTTAATGATGCCTTTTTACAGTTAGTGATCTGAATGCGGTGTAAATTTTGTTTGGCAATCGGTTTGTCGTTATTGATGCTTCTCATCTGTCCCGCGGTGAAGTTGGTTAATGTCCTGCTATTGATGAACGCCGCAACCGAACGCGCGCTGCAAAGGAATTCGTCGGCTCTCGTGTAATCTTTTACGCTTTCCAATGTTGATTATTAATTGCTCTCTCATTCAATAGATATTACATTCCAATCATTCCATACATATCTTCATATGGAAATAGTATGTTTAAGTAGGCAAGTTTGGTATCACTCGGAATGTTCATGAGTGTTTGTTACAACATGCTTATGTGTACCTTAACACATGTACGTTTTGAGTCTTTAAATATTCAGGTTAATACTCTTTGTTATCGGTTTGAGAATCTGCTTCTGGTAGAGGTGCTGGTTGTATATTCTGTGTTATGCCAGTAAAAAGGTTGTAGTCAAGTGTTGATACTAAATAGATCTGTTGTGTGAGTCCTCCATCACTCCAGTCCGCCCATTGTCTGACTACATGAGACCATGAGACAGTTCGAGTGTGGGCTTGTACTCCTCCACACCCTTGTGACAATTTAATATCATTTCTGATTATTATTAATACGATCATGCCGAATGCTCTCTCTTCAACCACCCAATAACGTGCACGGGCCATACATTTATTTCTTCTTCGAGCGATTAGAAATTGAATTTAAATTCGTTTATGGATAGAATTATAGTCTTCGATTGAACTATCCCCACAATTCAAATGCACTGAATGTTTTCGATGAGGATTGTTTGTCCGACAATTGTATTCAAAACGCGTTTTAGTGATCTACATAGGGTTACAATCGCACACTATTTGTTTATGCAAGCAGACCATGGCGCCAAGCTACAATATAAATAGTGAACGTCTTTTTACTGAATGCCGTCCTCGCATAGACTTGCTATAGAATTTTTCATGTGATTAGTCTTAATTACCCAATTTAAATATTTATTTTCTTTGTTTAATATCCAAAGCATATAATACGGTAAAAAATACATAGACATACTCGACTTTACTTTGTTGGTATTTAGCCTGAATACTGCTGCTGCTTTTGCCTCTTGGAACATGTCTTTGACAACTCAATATTTATAGGTATATGAAGTCTGACTTCATGTTTGCATGAGCATTCGAATTAAAGTTGGTCGCGTTGCTATACTGTGCATAGTGTGCAAGAGTATTGAATTCTCCTAGATCAACAGAAATGTTTTCACAAGCTAGTTAACACGTCCGTCGCTAAAGTGTCGTGTAAACGTGGCTTAATATGCAATTTTAATCAAAGTGGAGCAGTGTTTGCGTGAAGCTGTCGCGACGGTGAGCAGCGAGCGATGCAAGAGGCTGGTGCTAGCCTCCCATGCGGAGCCCCGCTGTCTGGCAGCCACGCGCCCCCCCGCCTGCACCCCGCGCGCCCCCCGCTCGCTGCGATACCTAGCGCAACCACCTCGTATTGCTAATTCATCTACCACCTTATATTCGCTAGGTACAGTAAAGATTCGTCGACAATTCTCTCATTGCCACTTCCCAAGGTTGACTAGATACATCATAACATTATTTTAAATCAGAATATTTCGTGTCTTACAACCTAACCTACTTGCTTACATTATACATTAACGCGGATGCTTTTGTTATTTGAGAGCTTTTACAAGAAATCTAAGAAACTAGATTAGGTGTCTGGCAACGTTAATAGATTCAGTCGTTATGGATGATTTGCAAACAGCTCAACTTTTCATTTCTTTTTTGTCTGTCATGCCAGGTAATCTAAGCTGGTAATTGCTATAACTAACGGCCTCTTTCCTACGAAAGTGGGAGACATGCATCATTGCATTCATGGGTAAATAATATCGAGGAATATCATGAATGTTTTCAATTGCATTATTGTGTTGCTAGGATTGCGAAGGTATCAGCTACCTGCTAGATCAATTTTGCATAATTAAGAGCCATGTATTATAAAACGTGCGAATTTCATACATAAATTGGATATAATTAGGACGTGAGACGATATTGACTTCTCACGTTAATCCTTTACTGATACACAGACTGTCGCCTCGTTACTTACTCGTTAGATGATCGCTTCTCGCCACATGTTTCAGTTTCACATTGAACCAACATTATGTAATTATCATTATACGGTCTAGCTAATTGGTATCTTAATAGCTGTTACCTAATGTTATATTTACATGTTCGACTAGTTTTATTTTGTTGAGAATATTTTTTGTCGATTGAACATATTATTGGAGGCTCTAATTGAACAAGTGTGGTGATGGTGGTGCGACCTCGGCCCAGTAGGTCCGATTGCGACAACGGCTGACACGAGTTGTGTAAGTGGCCGATGGAAATTCCGGTGTCGCCGTAACAGCGGCAAGTGTGCGGGCTAGAGTCCTGTGCGTGCGCAGCGCTGGCGAGGCCACGGTATGAATGGAGCTGCGGTATGTAGGTCACGGTGTCGTCAATGGGCCGTCGGCAGGGCCCCGCGCAGCCGCCTCATGCGCCCCCATCGTGCCGTGAAAGTTGCCACTACTTTCGCGACTGTCGCTCTCGCCATCATCACAATTTGCACTCTAGTGCAACACAACTGAGTCACTTTTGGAGCGACGTCTGCTAACGTTCACATCCGCTTCGTCGTTTCGTGCGTGCCTCGAAGACTTTCTGCGTCGGCTCACTATGAGAGCTCTATGATTGCATGCATAGAGTCCAGTTTCGCTCGTGTCGCTGAAAATTCGGCCGCGCCGTATGCTCGTGCTTAGGAATTCACTTCCGGGTAGGTCGGAAAGTGAAATGGACCCGTCTGTGATGTAATTGGAATTCGGATGTATCCGGAGTCAGCGTTACTCCATTCACTTATAAAATTCTATAGGTATTGGTTGACATAATAGGCCGCGCACCGCAACCGTTTCCGTGACACAGTAAACAGTTGAAGCGATGAAGCGTAAGATGACTTTTTTTCTGCTGCCACTGCATAAGTTATTACTATTATTTTACATACCTCTCTGAATGGCTAACAGTCGAGCGCAACAACCGAGCGACGCGACGGTACAAAGCCAATTTGAATTTACAATTATCTATTACCAGTAAGTCGTTGGTAAATCATAGACGAAGCCTCGTAAGTAGGCGTAGCGAAAATCAACTTTTTTTTCTAGATTTTGATTATTTCCGAATGAAAAAATACATCGAAAATCCAGACTACAAATGTCGCTTATCGGCTACCAACAATCCAAAATAGACTGGCTAATGTTACATACACATGGCCTAATTAACAACGCTTTCTTCAGTAACATACTGCAAACAATGAACAGTCGACGAAATAATAACCGCCAATAAATAACCATCACCGTTACCCAAAAGTCCTGAATTATGGAGCTGCATGGAACGAACTAAACAAAATCAACAAACAGTTCACATATCATATAGCTCTAAAGACAGAATTAACTGTATCATTGGGAGAACTTCACCCAGCAGAGGGAAGATACAAGCCAAAACGTGCAGCATTTTCAAGCATTTCAAAAGACTATTGACATACTTTTAGCGTCAGTATTCATACATAAATATACTCTTGAAGAATATTAATATTCTTAGTTAGATTTCGTAATGGTAGGTACTTGCTTCCTTGAAGTTCAGATTTGCAATGCATCCCGTGAGATTTGGTTTTTGATAGACTGCTTTAAACAATTAATCGACTGTCTCCTGATCTAGTTGTCCTAAGTTTCCTAATAAGATGATCTTAGAGATTGGTGATAAGGGAAGAAACGTCTCATTGACAAAGGCCGGGCATAACAATGATGGTGATGAAATGCCACTAAACTTCCCATCTCCGACTTTAAACCATTTCTTTGATCAAAAACCATGAGAGAGTGATTTTGAGATGCAACTTGCAAACTTGCTAGATCTTGATAGGTATCGCGCTTGACTCTCTAGACCAGTGGTCCCCAAAGTTGACTGGACCGCGACCCACCTAACAAAAACTTCGGGACCCTCCTCTTGGCTGTCATGGAAAAGAAATGGGTATAAATAACCATATGAAAGAAGGACGAGCCTCAAGTTTGGGAAATGCTGCTCTAGACCATTTTGAACTTATTGTTATACTCCGTAGATAGGCAGTAGCTCCTTGTATAAATACTGATATTTGGCTGGAAGCTGACCCCAACATAGTTAGGAAAACGCTAGGTAGATGATGATCATATCGCCTTTGAATCATCTGGTTACGATTAGGGCGGCATCATAGCTGACGAAATAAGAAGACATTTTTAATATTCCCATGCCCTATCGTTTGAATTTCCTGAATCTGCCGGTACTTTACCATAAGTTACCTTCGCTTTGAAGGTATATCATTATTTTTGTGCTACAGTCAACAGTCCCGAAATCTGGTTTCTATCACCCTATCACGTAAATAAGCATGAAAATGAGTGGAATGATTATGATTTCTCAAACAAATTCTAAAAGTGTCTCTATAACAAACACGTTGTATCAAGTACAGCTATCCTTGTTGGTACCAATGGAGGTTTAAACTCAATTGATGAGCGGTGTACCGTGCGGTGTGTCGCACGCGCACGCCGCAGCTTTCACCGAGCTCAAAGGCTCGCGCCGCCATGCATGTTTATTAACTTAACCATTTTAACAGGAATTCCCGAGGCTTCCGTTTACGTCGCTATTAGTACTTTTAGTTGTCATGGCACTTCAATCTGTCCCGTTAAAGTAATATTAAATGAAAAGTTTTGTTGTCTTCTCTTTCTTACGCAAGCGAAGTTGAGGTACCTATACGTAGCCAACTCTTAACTGATATCCACAATAGATCCGGTACATGAAACAGTCTTTTTGATTTGGTTGATTCCATAATCTAAGTTTTACTTGATGTTTCGACTGAAAGTGAAACTGAAAGTGCTGAAACCAATTCTGAAATACTGGCTGTAAGTAATACAGTAACGTTAGCGAGTACAAAGGAACCTTTGATTGGTACTCCGACATAGTTAACGGTCGCCTTAAGTAAGTCGATCGAAATCAGCGAATAGCATATTATTACGTCATTACGTAATAGGTACATGACGAGAAGACTGTTTTAGCTGCATCGCGGGAACAGTTGAGTTTAACGGTGACCGAGGCTGTGGAGTACAGTTAGTCGCATTCCTAGAGCGGTTCGCGGCCAGGGTGGCAGGCTGGCAGGTGCAGGGGAAGGGGGGGCAGTGCGAGGAATGTGCCAGTGTCAGCACATATCCGCTATTGCTTCTATTTGTTACGATATATCTACATGCAGCTTAATGTTAACGTTCCACACATTTTATATTCTTATGATTATGTTCTTATTCTGTATTCACGCCGCGTATACTTGATATAAACTTACTACTAAAGACACACACGGCATTTTTATGCAGTTTCTGGAATATGTCTGTAAAATTCGTAATGGCCATTGAATTCAATGAATTAAGTAGTTATTGAGAAATCAATCACATATGAGGTTCAATTGATTCATAATGTAATATCAATCATTGATCAGTGTCCAAACATTTTGAGTCATTGATTCTAAAGAAAAACAGTAAAATAATAGCATTGAGACAAGGTCGTCGATTTATTACTCAAACATTTTCGCAATCATCGACGATTTCTCCCTTGAAAACATCAAACTCATAGGTACCTGTAAATGGTGTCATCAGACTATTTTATTTTGTAGCTATGTAACACGAATTAATATACATAACTAGGATTGAGTGTCAGCGAACATGTTATGTGTGTTCCCCGTAAAAAAGAGTCATACGAAAGTAAATAAAACATTAATTTCTTTACTGAATTATGTTTTTTGTTTGTCCACAGAAATCTGGCGTTAGGCATCGGCATCCAGAACTTCCCTGAGGGTCTGGCTGTCAGCTTGCCGCTCCAGGCCGCCGGCTTCTCCGTATGGAGGGCATTCTGGTAAGGAACACTAGCTTATAATGTCCAACTATTGATCTGCACAGGTCAACGCCCCATCCCTTGACAAGAAAAGTTGATATTGGGTGAGCGACGTCCCACGGATACGCCATTTAAACAAAGAGAATACTTTCAAATTGTCTAAACGCGATTTGCATATTTATGTTAATGCAAAAACATTTCAGTTTTACAAAGGAAACATCATTCTGATAACGCTTTCTTATTCACATGTTTCATACCTCTCGTTATAACCGCCATGTGTTTCCAGAGATAACTTATCAAATTGTCGAAGTAATGATATGTGAATGTTTGACAACATTCCACGTACTGGTTGGTAGAATAGGGTTCACATGATGGCAGCAAGTTTGCCGAGCAGCAGTTAGAGCACGGCGCGCGGTTAGAGAATGCGCCCGCTCGTCGTTAGGCCGGATGCCAACGCAACCAGACTGGACGACCCCATTCCTGTTCAGGCTAATTCATTTAGCGACTGTTGCCGGCCCGACCAACTCGACTACATGCCGAGATTTGTGATGGCCCTCCGACAACTAGTAACGTGTTTTACTTGTAGACATTATTTTGATCTACGGTATTTTCTTTAATTCTTTGAGGTCTTCGATTTAATTTAGCAAATTCCTAAATAGAAAACTTAGGAAACCAAGTTTTTATTTCCAGAAAAATCGTATTCTAATTCCGCGAAAGATGTATTGCTGTGAGATTCGTTAAAATATGCGACCGTCATGAACGAGCACACTTGAAATAATTTTAAATTGTCAGAGCAAAAGGTTACTTAGGCATTGTGGTACGTGCACGCATTGTAAACGTTACCAAATAGGTAAAAGTTGTAAATAGTCGCATTCCGTCGTGTTCTCGGAACCGCTGCGCTGGCGCCGCTTCGCCGGTGCACAGCCCGCGACTAACGAGCTACGAAACACGGTAATGGATATGCCTTTGGAGAATGCTAACAAACTTTTATGAACTAACGCGGTACATAATCGTTATGCCTTTAAAGAATGCTAAAAAACTTTATTGAGGAACGCGGAAACAGATTCGCCGTATGCTCAGGAAATCTATGTTACTCTTATGACGAACTGCCTTGTCGAACATGCTTATTATGCTCGTTTTATTAAATGCTACCTTAACAAAAGATAGACGGTAAGCATCTGTGAATCAATCATATTAATCTGCGTATGTATTGATCTGCGTTTGTAATACGCAGCTTAGCTCAATTCATATCCTATAACACTATTGTTCGAAGTACCTCACTAAGTACTTATTTGTACTCTCAAAAAAATCTGTTTGAAACCGTTTTAGGAAAAGAGATTTGCCTAATAATGACAAAATTGAGTATTTTTTTACAAAAACGAATGACATTCTGAGAAGGATACAGCTTTCTCGTGCAATATGAAGAAGGTATAATTGCAAGTACTCTGTATCCCAATCCGCTTTACTAACACCGACAGAACTACACGCAGTTCATGCTACTAAAACTAGCATATCCAAATTGAGGAGAAAGTCGGGCTCCTGTGTGGCTACTTCGTAGCTCCTTAGCTGGCAGTGGCGGTAAGAATGTGCTCGAGTGGGAATCCTGGCCGCGGAGTAGGCCGGGAATGTGCGCCGAGCGACGACCCCGTCCGACCGCTCGTGCCGTGTACCCCAACCTTAAAGCGAAGCTTACGCTTACACGGGCAATTTTTTCAGCAATTATTGCCCAACATGACTTGCCTTAAATAGGTACTGGAGCAATCTAGCTTATTTCCTAAAAGTTGTTTCAAAGTTTTCGGAAATATACCAAGTCGTTCTCTAACAACAATTTGCAACATGTTGGCATCGCTATAAATTGCTTGATGTTGTCGAGACGTCACATTTGGCCAATATTGCCCCGAATCTAGCAATTTAAGTTGCTCGTGTAAGCGCAGCTTTAAGACACGTTGCGCATGCGACCGCAGAAAATTAAACAATCATATGTTTTACAATTTGGTATTGGCATTTGGTAGATGAAACGCAATTACCCCGCAATTTATCGAATTCCTAGCTGCTAATTACATCTAACTGAACCGAGCAGGTAATTATACCTGTTAGCTGTTAGTGTGCAGATGCTGTTAAGCTCGCCAATACACTGAAACGTGGATTTTAGATATATACATAAGTTATTTTGGTTACTTATTACCTACCTTATTACCTTATTATTATGGAGGGACTTTTGGCTAAGTAATAAACGCCGCATGGGTCGATCGATCAGGCTAAGCTCCGCTTGCCGCGGTTGGTTCGAGGATGGGTGACCATCTTTGCATACTGAGACCCCTCCGTGCCTCGGAAAGCACGTTAAGCCGTTCGTCCCGCGGCTGTTTTTCGTAGATCTTTGATAGTCGTTACGAGTCGTCAGAAGCCCGAAAGGCTGACAACCAGTCTTACCAAGGGGTATCGTATTACGTAGTTACTGGGTTGTGGAGGTCAGATAGGCAGTCGCTCCATGTAATATACTGGTATTCAGCTCCATCTGGTTAGACTGGAAGCCGACCACAACATAGTTGGAAAAGGCTAGGCAGATGATGTTTTCGTTACTTATTAAGAAAATCTCAAGTTTTTTTGTTTAGTTACTATGACTGAAGAAAACTGGGGTGCATTAAAATAGCCTTGACAAGCATGAAAATGAAATAGGTGTACCCTGGGCTGTCTGCCTCGCTGGCTACCACCACCTTGCTGATTAGCCAATATTTTACCCACTGCACTGACCCATTCTTAAATCCTTTATGCAAGAAAACAACAAGTGGCTAAAAGTTGAAAAAAATCTTTGATATTGGTAGTTGTTACTTCAATTATTGTACGCTTGTCATATATCTGAAATGGCCTCCCTATAACCGGTATGTGCGTTAGCGCAGCGATACCGTAAAGTTTTCAGTTGGTCAGAGAGTTTTCATCAAAAGCCCAGTTTTAAGAAAACTGTGAACTTACTCCATTTCATAAGAAAGACAACAAGTGCATCCCTCTAAGACATGGTACTGAATACCGTTTTCGGCAAAATGTCAGTTAGAATCAGTAGGCCTACGAATACCCTTTCAGAAAATACTATTGTGGCTTCAAACACGTATCTTCATCCCACATAAAGCCTAAACAATTTTCAAAGAAAGTTTCATGTTAAAATTGATGTGAGTACAGCATAAGTAAAGACGTGTACGATAGGTCTGCGTTGCGGAATTCAAGGGGCGAGGAATGCGGCCTGAGCAAGAAGTGCTCTGGCCAACTCTCATGCCCAATACGGGATCGCATTTGCCACTGTTTCGTATATGTTAGGCACCTTTCGAAATCAGTATTGACATTTTGAACGTAGTGTAAATTGATGATGCATCACTGTGCGGATTGGGTGATCCGTTTTGTTTATGTTATGTAGGGTTAAGCTTTGTCTGAAATCAAGAAAAACGTTTTCCTCGCTTATGAAAGTTTTTGCGACAACACATTCGCTGTAGAGTCTGACACCCAGAGCCCTTCCACCGAAAAAAGTTATTAAAAAGCCTTATTTGGGTGTGGTGTTTGTCACGTCAATAAATTGATTGTTAGGGATGTCTAACTTTAGTGCAGATTCATATTGCGAAGTGGGAATGACGATTAAGTTATGCTTTGTTAAACCACGCTTAGCGTTTGAGTAGTACACTGTTTATAATATTGCCAGAACGATGCTTGATGCATGCAATTATAAGTTGCTCATTTATACTTTGTGAGCAGGCTTTCCTGAGTGTTATGCCAGTCGCTCTTGTGGGAAGACTTCTGGATGAGTATACGTGTAAACTTATCCACCTGACCAAAATAATTATCCTGATCGAGAATTTGTGAGTCTAGCAAGCACAGCATATTGCCATAGACACAATACAGTATCTAAATACTGAGACACAAAGTGACTTGCTATAGGTAGGTTTTTACGGCTATTATTAAAAAAAATCTTGTCGTTTTGTCGAAACAACTTGACGCAATTTTTTGTGGCATGATATAATAAGTCCAACCAGTGTACTGATCCATTGTTGTAGACAATGCGTCTAGTCAACATTTCTCACCGCATGCGCATATGAGTCACAGTGACGTAGCAAACATCATGCGTACGCAACATGTAGGTGCCTCATCCGTTAGAAAACCTAATCAATTAAGTCACTCTTAATGGCTTACTTAAGTTATTTCTTATTTAGACTCATTTGTTAGAGTCGAGACATTGAGAGAGACTGTTATTCTTTTATCTACGTTAGTGTTTGCAATCAATATGAAATCGATTTACAAATATTCAAATTGTTACACCGATTACATATCGAAAGTTTTCGTAAGTGTGGTGGCGATGGCGACGGCGTGGCCAGCGCGGTGGACGGCGGCCGGTCGGCCGTCGCCAGCGCGGGCCGCGTCCGCGTGTCTGGAGGCCGCTCTCGACGCTATTTGGTCAGATGGTCATTGCTAACTGGACCCGAGAAAGTCGTCTATTTCGAAATTTGAGTGTTGCGTGAGCTCGGTGTGCGATGTGTCGCTGCGGTGCCGTCGAGTCTGGTGCGTTGCGCGGCAAGCGGACGGCGGCGCGCTGTCTGCGCGTTCTTCCGGAGCGCACCCGTCGGACCAGTCGCAGCGCACCGCCCGCTGCCCGCCTCGGGCGATCGGCCTTCACAGTTAAATAATTAAATCGAGAGAGCGACGCCGATACAGCCGCCGCCGCCGCCACCGCCGCGCGGGCCCCGAAGAAGCCGTCGCGGAAGGCGCTGCCAGCCTTGGTGGCGCTGTCCTGCGCAATCGAGGCCGGTTTGTCGGCCGCATATTGCGTTGTTGCCGCGCCTAATCTTCTCGAACACCTTCCTGAATACTTCCAACACCACGGTTTTAACTTTAACGATGACATCGTACCCATACACTATGACTAATGTTGCCTTAACGTGGATCAATGCGATCATGGTTACTTTTATACTGTGTTCCACACATGCAATAGAATATACGTAGCTACCTCTACGGATACTGAAGGCTCTGCTGAACCCTCGCATTCACACATCTGAAACATATGAATAAATAGCTTCCGCCGTTGATGGCAACATGCTTTCAATAGCAAGCAGCAAAGATTTCGTGAACATACCTGTCTTCAAAGCCCTCCTACTCTACTAATATAAATGACTCTAAAACTTCCTGAACCGATTTTCATAAACATTCTGTCTTCACCCAGTATTAATATTATACTCAAAAACTTATTAAGTAAAAGCAATAGGTATTTTACCCACGCCACCGAAAATTCACTGCCAAATACCATTATAAACAATGGACAATTTCCAAAAAAAATACAATGTATATCTTTTATTCGTGAGCTTTTATTTAAATTCAACGTAGCTATTGAGTGACGGGTATCCTGTTTTATGGCTCGTCGGCGGCTCAACAGTCGGCGATTCTGCGAATCAGTGGATATTGTCGCAAATTGCCGCTTTCGCCACCCGCTGAATAATGCATGCGATAACATAACATCACGTCGCGCACCCGCCGCGCCACCGCAGCGCGCTCGCCGCCCGGCGCCCGCCCCGCACCTCACTATTTCATCAAACTCGTTTCCCCTCGCATTCCGCCTAGCATTGCCGCTACACTACTTGTTATCTAATGCAAATTAAACTTCCCTATGTGCGTGTTATCATATCCTTACACAACCAGCCGAACTTTCAAATGTTGAAGCATTTCTTTATTGAGCGACTTTCTATTCAGTTGCGAACGGTTTTCTGCCAAAGTTCCAAATTCATGACCAAACAGTGCCGGATAGCGCGGAATATCTAGGCTGTACTCAGAAGCGTAGTTGACTCGATCTGAAAACGAAAAGCATATCCGGGTACCGAAGCAGGCTGTCGGCGGTTGGTTGGTGGGCAGCGCTGGCACTTGGTTGGCAGATATAGGCTGGTCGTCGTGTGGGGTGGCCCTGGCGGCGTTTCCCACAGCAGCGGCTCCTCGACCAGTTCGTCGGAATGTGGTCGCGGCACTGGCCCGCACTTTCACCAAAACAATTCGTTAGCGGCCTCTTTCGGCATCGCACCGCGCGCTTGCCTCTACCCCTCCACCCCGCCACCCCGCCACCCGCACACGTGAAAATTAACAACATACTGATACATGACGTCGTGATCAGTATTTTGAATACGGCCCTTTTGAAGTTCCGGCTCCCTAGATACGATGTTTCAATACATTGAGACGGAGAAGTTTGTTAAGTACCTATTAGAATCGAAGTGAATACTACTAAGGTTAATAAAGCTTACAGCCTGAAAGATTTACGTAGATGCAGACTGGTTCATGTACCTACGTATGTACTCACTATTCACTTTTTAACTGACTAGTTCCGCTGACACAATGTCGAATTCTCTAAAATTGGTGTCTTTAATCACGAAATTTTGACATAACTTGGTATGGCTTTACGTCTTTTGATTGTAGAAAGATTTTCTTCGGGAACTTAGGCATAGATTTAGACCAATCGATATCAACGACAGTTATCACAAAAGTTAAAAGTTAAAATTAAAAACTTTCTTTTTATTTTACGCTGTTGGATAATTCCGTTCATTATTCAGTGGAAAGCTTGTTTCAGGAAGTACCAACCTACCTACAAAAGCTACGTTATTATAATACATGCGATCACGTTTTTTATTAGGTCCGATTTATTCGATTTTAATTTTCTGGTCGTGATTTAATGCCCATGTCAGTATTATCGAATGCTTGCATTAATAAAAGCTATAAAAGCTCTCCATTCTTTCGAAAACCATACACCAAACGGGACGGCCGCCTAGCAGTGCAAACCGTTTAGTGAGCGGAGTTCCTTCGAAGTTGTCTTTGTCTCTCTCCTCGCGACTGGCGTTAGATTTTTTTTTTAAACCTGTAAAGTTTCCATTAAACCTATTGTGCTTTCAACATCAAAGGTGGCAAACGAAGATTTACGAAGAACTATGAATCAACACTATGAACATGAACACATCTATTCAGACAAATATTTCAGACGAGCATTCTTCGTAACATGTCTCTTTTAATAACGAATTGATTGATATTTTAAAAGAATGCACGATGTGAGATGAGCCGACAGGATGTTGTGAAAGTTGAAACAAGAGCTTACAATCTAAGCGTCGAAAGAATGCTTAAGCAAAGCGTACAAGATTCCAAACCGATTTTATAATTATCTTGTATGAATGGCCATTTACTTGAAATCGTCTTAATAACTATGAAATTCAAAAATCTGCTACATTTTTGGGTAATACAATTACCCAAATAAATCAATCAATCTACCTAGCCTTTTCCCAACTATGTTGGGGTCGGCTTTCAGTCTAACAGGATGCAGCTCAATACCAGTATTTTACATGGAGCGACTGCCTGTCTGACCTCCACAACCCAGTAACTGGGTAATACGTTAACCCTTTGATTGCCCACATAAATGTAGGTCGAAAAGCCGGAATAAGCGCAAATACCGGTTGTAAAAGCTTTTATCTACCGTCCTTACTTTTTTTGAGGAAAAGGAGTGAAACACAAATTTGACTTCAATGTATGTCTATCCGGAGAAGTGTATACGATAAATTCCTTTGTATGTTGGGGATATTCACCAAAGCCGACGAAAAAGTAAAGCATAAAGGTGTTCCCTGACCAATTTCAAACAGTAAGATATTCTAAGTGCACCATCATGATACTACTCCTGCATTATCCCAATTAAGTTCGGGTCGGCACAGCATATTTCTTCCTTCCATAATCTCTATTAGCGGTTATCTCAGACTTTATTTTCTTCCCAAACAAATAATCATTCATTTTTATTACTTTTATTGTTCTTTCTATCAGTAAAAAATCAGAGTTTTAAAACTGCATAACAACCCGTTTTTTAAACTTGAGTGGATGACAGTGACGCTTCGCGCATCGCGGGCGCTCATTTCCTGTTGTCATGTCAAACCGAGTCGGACCCGCCCTAATGTTAGGGATGGTTCTAGTTGGATACGCCTACTTTAGAACAGTTAGAACTAGGCCTAGGCTTTGAGCCGTAACCTATCATGACATTTAGTAGAGCGAAGACAGCATATACAGGAAGAAAAAATAAAATTATTATGCCTACTTAGGATCACGGTCGGTCGGTCACTTATTTTCAAGAACACTACTATTTATGTTTGTTAAAAAATAGGTATTTTTCAAACCATGATATTGCATTGCAACCACAGCTTTTGTGAAAATATCTTTCAAGTTACGAAAAATTTACAGGGCCCAATTAGTTATCTGAAATGAAGCATATACTGTACAAGCCTGCTCTGGTTACTACCTAAGATACATATAGCTAAATGTATCTAATAAAAAATAAAAACATTCAATAAAAATTGTTTATTTGCACCTTCAAGTAAAAAAAAATGGTTTAAAATAAAAAGAGACCTCACATAAAAATAGGCCTTAAGGTAAGTAAAGTTGCATGTTAGAGTAGCAGCCAATACCTAAGCAAGATATCTTAATATTTTGTAATTATAGATATTAGCACCCACCCTCGTTATCATTATATCACATAACTCGCAGGTATGCTGGAAGAGATTGCTTTAGAAATAAGCATCACTTATGTACGTTTTTCTTTGTTCCTTTCTTCTTGTCTGTTTATCCTTTCCTGTACTGTCCTATCATATTCTGTCTACTGTCCTGTCCCATACTGACCATAGTCTTGTCTACTGTCGTATCCTGTCCTTTCCACTGTCCGAGCAATAGTCCTCCACACCGAATTGTGGCCATGGCGACCAATCTCAGCGGACACTAGCCATCGACGCGGCTCCCTTCACTGAGGACGTTCTACATTTAAGCTCATTATTTCTTTCCTAATCATCCTCTGTTTGTCACCCAGGTACGGCCAGCTATCTGGCATGGTGGAGCCCGTTTTTGGCGTCCTAGGCGCCGTGGCGGTGGCAGCGGCTCAGCCCGCGCTGCCCTATGCGCTGGCCTTCGCTGCCGGCGCTATGATCTATGTCGTGGCTGACGACATCATACCAGAGGCAAATGCATCGTGAGTACTACTTTAATCCTTGAGATGTAATTATTTTGGTGAATATTGAAGAATTTGGGTGAGACCTGTGCCTGGAAGCCGTGACAATATAAGTTACAGACGACTAGACTATTCATAGTCGCTATTGCCGATCCCACGAAGAAAATATAGGTGTGCACATGTTCACATGCTGACAACACTTCTGTTGTTTCGAGTACTAATGTTGTTTTTAGCGTTTAGGAAGAAGTGGGAAGACGGACTCACACCGTAATAATCCCGTAGCCGCCTTTTATAATGTCCACCTGAGATTCCAAAACACCATCATTGGCGACAACAATAGGTATCCGCTACATCTGTGTATGTCTACTGCTAGTATTCATCAGCTCTCATATGTCCATAAAACACCAAACTGGACTTACCGGCTCATGAATAAACTAAGGATTTTTTTCAGTCATAACCGCGATCGGCACGTTCATGATTCTTGGTTCCACCAATATTATTGGGTTTAAATCCACTCCAATCCTGTCAATTAAACAAAGCAAATAACAATTTGTCGAGCTGAGATTTAAGAGTCTTGCTAAGGTGCAATATTGAATTGACTTGATTGTTGATGACGTCCCAATGAAAGACGCACCGCGCTTTACGCGCATTACATTGATACTATAGAACCAACATCGTCAAACGCCCATAAATGGCTACATCCTCCTTATCCTGTTTAGAACGATATATTATTTTGAAGTAATTCCAATAAAAGCTTCATGCTATTTAATACGTGTTAAGAACTTTTATGACATCATTAAAGTGGTGGACACTCTTAGAGCAATATGCTCTACCCAACACAATGTATTATCGGAACCGACTGGAACCACACACAAGGGCGCAAACCAGTCTTATAAAAAGTACTAACATCTTTAAAATCCAAATAAAAGATAAAGTCTCAGACTAGACGCTCATAATGATTAGCACAGATAATGCGCTGTTATGTGAGAATATCCCCTCCAAATGTCGAGTTAAAAGAGTTGACCTTGAAAATGACCCAAAAAAGTCCTTAGTACGAAAATCTTTTTTGTTATGGACCCCTGTGAGACAGACACTGCCCCCTACCTTAGATGGTAAAGGATAATGT
Organism: Agrochola lota; assembly: GCA_947364205.1. NCBI lineage: Eukaryota > Metazoa > Arthropoda > Insecta > Lepidoptera > Noctuidae > Agrochola > Agrochola lota. The sequence continues at coordinate 12,436,678 of OX376236.1, forward strand.
CGCCCTTTATCGCGCATCGCCTTGCTATTCATAATACTCACAAATTCTGATCGAAACCACCGATATACTTCTAATTGATGATTTCATTATGTATGTAGATTATAGATACAAATGATACATTTTATTGTCTACTTCTGCAAACAATATAGGTCTCATTTATAGCATAGCTGCGTCAAGTACCTTCTAAGCTCTTAAAATAAGCTTTCGTTGTAACTGCAATTACTTGACGGGTTCTTGTACTTTCGGGATATCCCAATATTTGAGTTAAGGAAACGTGTTGAACGTGGCTAGACCCAATTCTTAGTGCATAACTTAAAAGAACGGACCATTACATTAGGTAACGTTACATATCGATATGAAGCTATAAAATCTCCGGGTTCTTGACATAATTGGACTGACGAGGGTCGTCTGTGTTTGATTGTTCTGATTCACGTCAGTATTTTAGCTGATATAGATTGTTAACCGTCAATATGTGAGGTGGGGTGGGGTGAGACTTGAGAGCGAAGGACATGAAGCCGCTTAGCGACAGTATTGTTATCCATCTGCAGTATTGTTGCAGACCGGTTGGGATTCCCTTCCGGAGTAGCCTGTCTGTCGAGACCGTTATTGACTAATTGTTCAGTGTCCTGGGACCAAGCAACAACAGCTTTCAAAGCGTGGTAACCACTTACAACGTTACTTCTGACTGCTCGTTTGAACCAACTAGTTTGTGCTATACGGAAGCGTAGTAACAATTGTTGTATTTGTGACAATACGGCAAATGTTTGTCAGCCGTTGAAGAAGTTGTATACTTGTTTGAGGCACAGTTGTCGCGACCTATGAATGACAGATACATCAATGGACTTTCAATAAACTCTTGTGATTCTAATGAACGCAAGCTATTGTCGGGCGACTTATTATGTCTGCGGTCTGATGTCTGGACTGTCTGGACGTCTGGACGTCTAGACTAACAATTTACCAATGTAATGGTGAGGATCGCATACAAGAGCTTTCAACAATTCTCACGACTGACAAGACTTTTTACCCGACTGTGGCGATGCCAAAAATGGAGGGTTAATAGGTTCAATGTATTGAAATGTGGGAAATATGTTGTTACAATATTTGCCACCCCAAATGTTTTGGGGCAGCTGTAACCAACGCTGATTATGTTGAAATCCGTGGATTGTAGTTGTGCCTCTCTTTTTTGTAGTTTAGAATTTATGAGTGGATATAATATACTTTCCGGGATTCAATCACGATTCGCTCAAGTCTAATCGATGGTCGAAGACCATGTCAGTTACGGCACATACGATGAAGTCTAAATAAAAGCGACTGAAGAACGTCGAAGTTACTTTTAACCCCCGGCATGCCTAGGTCTTGTCTCGTACGTTTTCCTATAACGAGTCTAGGTATTTTATTTAGTATAAGGTATTTCTGAATACAACAACTGTTTTTCTCACCCATACAAAAGCTCCATATCTACTATGATAAAAGTTGATTCAAAACCGATGCATCAGACAATCTCAAATAACGGACATAAATAATAAACAAGTGTGTACTGAGCGTGCGTGCGCGCAGCACCTGACACTCCCTCGTGAAGCACGCGCGCGCATCTCTTAGCCTGATTAGCATTATCATAGAAGACAACTGTTTGCTCGCCACGAGTGCTCTTCCGTGCCTCTTATCGTCTGAGAATATTTTGACCAAATCATATTTATAGCACGTCTACGATTTTACTGTTATTTCCTGTATTTGCCCAATGATATTTTTTTATTCGGTTGATTTATATCTGATTTGCTCTTTTATTACAGCTTTGCGTTGCTTTCTTGAGGCTTTTATTCAGAAATGTATAGTGATAGGCATTAAAAGAGACCCCTATTTGTATTATTTTCATGATTTTCACTCATGTTTGACATGTTCAGTACTTTCACATGTATTTATTACCTACTTAATGTCGCTGCCCTGAGCCTTTAAATCCGTTACTGTAAAGATTAAACGGACTTAAAAGCTGCGGGCTTAAAAATTTAACATTGACTTGACGCTGAAAATTCAGAAAATTTCCGAACATTTAACACAAAACAGAAGTAATGATATTGAGAAAACGGTAAAAATCTGTGGTTTCACTGTTCTTGGTCGTGTTTATTTAAGTACTAGCTGTTGCCTATGTCCTTTTCCAGGACATGGTCTACCCATATGCCAAATTTCATCCAGTTCCGTTCAGCTGTTTTAGCGTGAAAGCGTAACAAACAAAAAAACTCACTTTCGCATTTATGATATTAGGATTAGGATAATATTACTTAGGCGACTTCGTGTTTATGCCAAAGTTATCAAAATACGGTAGTGCTTTATGCACGTGTTTAGTGATATTAGTTTTTTTTTTTAACAATCATTTACAAGATTTATCCTCAAACCGTTTTTTTCAGTGACTGGTGAACCTCTTTGAGCTAGTCAGATGTTTTTTTCTTCGTGGCTACACCTTAAGATTTCTATATAAACTTATCCAAAACCCATAACACGATTTCCTGGTACCGACACTTAAAAGCAACTATTTTCAGCCCAGAAAACTTTAAAATGCTCTTTATTGTGATTCAAATGAACAGTAGAACCGATTCTTTTAATACACCCTGCAGTCTACTAGCTTGCAATAATAGCAAGTGAGACAATAGTTTTGCATTGCAAGCGGCACGTGAAGTGTAGGCGCGCGGCGTCGGGCGTCGGGACACAAATACCCTGCCCAAAATAGCGGCGCGCCGTCTAACACCCCGGCGCAAAACCGCCGCGCGACAACACAGCCCGACATTTATTACCTACCAACATGTCCCACTATTTGTTACTCCACATAATAAAATTAAATTACGACTAAATCGCACGACGACCCAATTTTTCGTGATTCCAATTGTTATATGCATTTGAATATAGAGCGTTAGGTTTTAGTTCGTCTTTTGAAAGTTATTTGAAAAGGGATTAAGGTTTACAGGGGTAGTTTAACTCCAGAGATTGTGATTTTCAACAAAATGCTCGACGTTATATGCGGTATCATGTAATCTACGTTCACAATTTATTTGCGAAACAGGTAAACAAACACGAGGTTTAGGAAAAACAACTGTAATTCTTACACATAATATTACTAGTCAGTCTAAAATCAACTTTATTTACACAAACATAAAGTTGATTTTTGTTTATGTGGAAATAACATCAATTGGAAACAAGGATTTAAATAGACATCAGGTAATATTCTTCCTGGCTTGATTATTGCGACGCGACCAAATACACAATTTGTATAGCACATCGTTTCCTATCGTAGCAAATTTCAATGTGACTTAATATTGTCTGATCGTAATACAGCCTTAAGAAAAGACGTAAAGGTCAGGTTATAATATAATGTAAGAATGAGAAAACTGACAACACTACAGCTACCACGATTCTTCGGAACAACCCTAAGCCTATCAACTGAAACGAAATACCTGGGCATCTTTTTAGACAAACAGCTGAACTGGGCAAAACACACCAACTATATTATCACAAAAGCCAGCATATCCCTGTGGCAGTGCAAGCGACTGCTTGGCAGGAACTGGGGAATTAGCCCCAGGGTCACCCACTGGCTATACACCACAGTCATCCGACCAGTCATCACATACGGCTCACTGGTCTGGTGGCCCAGGACAGACCTGAGCACAGCCCAAAGGAATCTCGAAAAACTGCAGCGGTTTGCTTGTGTTGCAATCACTAGCAGTATCAGAACTGCACCGACTGCCGCCCTACAGGCAATGCTTGGACTGCCTCCTCTGCACCTCATCGTGCGGGAGGAGGCGGCCCTAGCCGCCTTTAGGCTTCATGTATCCGGTACACTAAGCAAAGACTAGAGTTAAGCACACACGCATAAAGGAAGATGCGATCAAACGACGACCAATGATGGCATCACCCTGTGATAAAGCCCCGAAAACATACCACTTTCATAGGCACTACAACATAATACTTACAGAAGAACAGTGTGACTACTCAGGCTCGAAAGAGATGAGAGTATACACCGACGGATCGAAGACCGACTCCGGGACTGGAGTTGGATTCTCTCACACGACTTTAACATAAAGATATCCAGCCCGCTGGGAATTTACAACACCGCCAGGCGGAGTGTGTAGGTATACAAGCGGTCCACGCCCTAAAAGCCAGCAGAGTTACGGACACACACATACGCATACTCTCCGACAGCGCATCAGTTCTTCAATCCTTACGGAAAAAACATTACCACAAAGCTAACACTAGAATGTCACAATGCACTAGAACAAATAACGGTATCTAGCCGCAACACGGTGACACTGCAATGGATAAAAGGACACAGCGGATCGCTAGGTAACGACGCAGCTGACGAACTTGCTAGACGAGGATCCAGCACGGCAGTCTGTGGACCCGAGCCTATCGTACCCATCCCCTTCACCCAGATACGAAGGTGGCTACAGGAGTTCACCCACACTCAAGCGGAGCACTGGTGGACCTCAACACCGGGCTGCAGGCAGTCCAAGGAAGCCATGCCATATTTGGATACCGGGCTAACCCGGCGTTTACTACGCCTGGATAAGAATGGCCTGCGCCTGGTGACGGGGACCATCACGGGCCACTGCTCGCTGAACAGACACTTCCACACAATGTTCATAACGGACAACAATGAACATAACGGACAGTCCTCTGTGCAGGGCGTGCATGGAGGCTGAGGAAACCGTCGCGCAAGTGCTTTTTGAATGCACAGGCGTCACCCAGATTAGAACAGAGACCCTCGGGACACCCAGATCTTACACAGATGTTCTGAACAGACCAGGAGATTTAATCAACTTCTGGAGGGAGGTGGGCTGGTTGGAATAACCACCAACGGCCGCTATGGCCCACGCACAATGGTCCACTGAAGGACTAAGTGCGGAAACCAAACCCCATAACATAGAAAATAGAATGAGAAGATTAGCTTTATGTTTAATATACTCGTATCCTTCGTCGTGAAAATCATTTCTAATATTGCATTGAATAGCAACTCAAGACGGATGCCTATGGGCACGCCACAATTGTGGCGATAAGTCCCCTCTTTGAGGAGTGGCTAGAGAGGCACCACGGCGTCCTCACCTTCCGCCTGGCGCAGGTCTTCACCGGACACGGTTGTTTCGGGAGGTTCCTGTTCCGCATAAGGCGGGAGGAAACGCCCGGGTGTCACCACTGTGTGGATCGCCCGGAGGACACGGTGGAGCATACGGTGGAGGTCTGTCCGGCTTGGGCGGAGCACCGCCGTGTCCTCACGGAGGCGATCGGCGGAGGCGATCTCTCGCGTCCGGCCCTCGTTCAGGCCATGGTTCGGAGCGAGAGTGCATGGGAGGCCGTCACTTCCTTCTGCGAAGCAGTAATGCTCGCGAAGGAGGAGGCGGAGCGCGCGAGGGAGAGGCAAGATTCGCTCCCTCGCGCCCCTAGTCGCCGCAGGAGACGCCCGGGCATCGGGAGTCGCGAGCTGACTTCCGGCCACCGTAGCGGGCTTGACGGTGTACGGACGTTCGGACTTGCGTAGACGGTGAGCAATGGTTAGCTCGCCGTCCGATAAGGACCAAGCCCGGGTCGACGGCGCGTTGTGTACCACGCGCGCCTCAAAGAGCACCAACTGACGGGGTCCGTAAGGGCCAATGCCTGCCGGGGTTGCGAGTTTGTCCGAAAGGGATATCGCGGCCCCGGCACACAGGCAACGGAAGGAACACGGGTGGGTTTTAGCCAGTTAAAGTCTGACACGCCCTCCCGCTCCGACCAGAGCGGGAGAAGTTATTTGATAATTTCCTAACCTCAAAAAAAAAAACAGATGCCTTAGTCCTTTATAATAATACAACTCTAAATGCCATGGCAAGAACCAAAACTATTCCTTTACTAATCGGTCTACCCAAACAACTGAAGGTGCTAATTAACCTGCCAATACAAGATAATCATCACTGTTTTCAGTTGCCAATAAAATCTAATAGGGCCTTGTAGAAGTTTTGAGAGATGATCTAGTTCCAATTAAGGTAGAAATTCGTACCTGCCTGTTTAATGTGGTTTCGGGTTTATACACGAATATCAGGGTCTGGGCCATTAGAGTTCTGGGCCGTTCAAGCACAGCTCTGGAAGGGACACTACAAAGATTACTGGCATACGTTTTGTATGAATTTGTTTCTGCGGGCTCCGGGCCGTCCAGGCTCTCGGTTTTCCGAGGCATACTTTTTTTCTTCTTTTTGTGTCGCTTGACTACCTAATCAAATACTTTTTTTTTCAACGTGTATGAACACTATAAGAAAAAAACACTGGAAAGCCCTAATCCAGAACAATCTTTACAAAGCTTTACGTAAAAATGTGAGATATCGGCAGTTAACTTGATGATAACCAGTTGTGTCAAAGATATAATAAGAAAGGCAAATCAAAATAAAAAGATTTTATTCTCTTTTTAGTTATGTGTTTTTGCAGTCGGGGTTTTCGTTTTTTCAATTACTTTTTTTTATTTTCAGCTTTTTAGTTTTTATAATTTTTCATTTCAAATAACATTTAAACATATAATTTGTATATATTTTTGTAATCGCCTTTCAAAACCCAAAATTTTGATACCCTACTCGATAGAGTGAGTTTTTTTTTTGTTAACTTTTGCATTTCGGCGCTAAATATCCGCTATTTTGTTTTTTTTTTTTATAATTTTAATATAGTCTGTGGCACGCGCGCGCAGTTAAGACGAATCTAACGACATATTATTCATCAAAATCGGTTCAGCCGTTTAGTAGTTACGAGGGAACATAGAGACGGACATACATACAGGTCAAACACATAAAATTCCTTTTACAATGCATTTGCTCGAAAAGAGCGTTTTCCAAGCAGTCAATTTGTGCGGGAAGTGACACTTTTTTTCACTAGTGCTTTTACTTTCCTGTTTTTTTTTTTTTGAGGCGACGACGGCCTCAAAAATTGGCCGTCTCGTCTTTATTATTTGAGAAAAGTTTTTCACAAATCAGTATTTACAAATCAGATGATGATGATGACGATGACGATGGTTAAAATAAAAAATTCAAAGTCAAAGTCGAAGTAGAAGTAGAAGTCGAAGTCGAAGTAAAAATCAATGCCAAAAGTCAAAGTCATGAATTAATTTTGTTTTTATCATTTATATACGTCGTCGTATGTTAGATGTTACACATCACAGGCGAATACCGTAAGGCTCGCTCGTATTATTATTTTTTTCTTCGCACAATGCATAGTAAAACGTTGTACGATACACGTGCGTAAGATGATTTCACTTCGCTCGCTCGTGAATAAAAATGCCACTCGTCGGAAATCACCTACCTTCCGCACTTATAGCATAAATAACTATTTTGAGCTCGCCGCAGTTGGATAAAAAAGCTCAAGATTGGCAACTGAAAGAACTGGCCCGCAGTGGAAGAAGATACACGTGTGTGGAAAAGAGAAATTACAGGTTGGATATTAGATTGCAGGCAAAGGTTTCAACTTATAAAGTGCGCTACTTGGAAATTCACGGAAATACAAAAAAGATCCTCGCAAAGAAAAATTTCATATTCATAATCACTTTTCATTCATGAAAAAAGCCTGTTGTTGAACATAATTCCAAAAAAGATCTATTCATACAAGATAACATGTCATATTCTTTTCGGGCCTGAAAACTGGGTAAAATTTGACATATAAATATACAACAAAAAGATCTAGTATAGATCTGAAATATGTAGATATTTAATGTAGTTAATTTACGAGTAACATAATGTGAGGATAGAACACGGTTCTGCGTGGTTGCGGGTGCGGTTTGGTGGTCGTCGCGTCTATTTGCAGCGGGCGGGCGGCGCGTGCGCAGGGCGGCGCGGCGCAGCCTCGCGCATTATGAAGTAAATTTGGTGCGCGCCGTGCGTGGGCTTGTCACCGTCTCGCCACTGTCAATAACAATAAATATAAGAAATAACGCGTTTGTTGCTGGGATAAAGACGGTGACGACGCTCTAGTTTGTCTATGCGCTGACGTCACTGTCTGGGAATCCAGTGCGCCGCCGACCGACACTCCCTGACCTACCTCCAGACATCGCGCCGCATGTACCCGACTCCCGGTTGTATCAACTTCACCATCAAAATAATCACCCTCCCGATAAGGGATTTTCTATGGCAACGGTCGCACAGCAATAATAATTTCCTTTATCAATGACTTCAACAAAAATAAAATCTGTTTGGGAAATTGAGTTGCCGACTATCGTGTCGCCATCGTGTTTAAAATACAATTCAACCGAACTTTAAAATAGTTTTGATGTAATATCTACTTAGTTCTCTTCTACATTATTAATCGATAAAGTTCGCCATTATCTTTAGGTTTCAGCTTCAGTATGCATACAGAAGAGCAGTATCAACTTAATATGAAAACATAGGAAAAGTCGGAAAATTAAGACGTTTCAGGCATGTTCAACTCTACATTTACATACCAACTAATTAAGTTAATTGCGTATGCAGACGTGCGTACAATGATTGATTATTAAATTACTACAAACATTCCTTTGATATAACTTGATTAGTTTTCACGTCAGCTTCGCGTTTGCCTTGAAAATTCCTCAGTTTTTGGGAGTGATGTAAGCAGAGGTATTTAGGTGTATGTCGTGTGTCCAGTCGGGGTTCCCCACGGCACGTGAGCAGAATGTGCACCGAACTGTCATACTTGACATGGCATACACCGACCATACACACCTCGTCACGAGCCGGATGTCTAAACTATACTCTGCTAAATCGATTTACTGTACCTACAAATTGCGCAATACTCTCTTGCAACCAAAAACCGTATATTCCCGATTAGGTAAGGAGTCGATTAAGTATCATGTTTCAATGTGGATAAACCCAACTTACCTAAGCTGCTGTTTAAATTCTTACTTGGCATTAGGTCACCTACAAACATTGATAAACAGACACTGCCAGAATATTATGAATTAAAATGAATGTCCTGCGCAAGCACATCAACAATACAACGTTTAGTTGAATATACAAGATAAAGACATAAAAGAAATGATTGGATTATACGTATAAAGAGTTACATCATGAATACTTGTTAAGTTTTGCATAAAGTACCTACCTCTGTTTCTTACTAAATCAATCTGTTTCGATTGGGAAATTTGTATTCCGCGATACTTAAGAAACTTGTGAATATTAAAGATTGACATGTATAACATTATTCGCTCCTAGACTATTAATAATGCGCGGTGTACATTTTAAAAAGAGCGTTCAGTTTTCCAGTAAAATTGTGTATGTACACAACGTGGTATGTACCTAAGTACTAGGAATCGTTTTAATGTAATGGCCCGTAATTCCAGTTAGCGTATTCCGGCCGGTCGGTTCTGTAAATCCGAGTGCGTGAGACGCAAGCGCCATCGGCGGCCTTTCCGATATCGTAATTTTGCTACCTATTTGATATTCAAATATCGTTTACTCGTTATTTCTCAATGGCCGGCATTGTATGACGACAGCATTTTATAACGGACCCCTATATGTTATTATGTACATACCATTATGTATATCACAGTCAAAGTGCGTCAGTAAACGTATTACTGCCTCCTTAACACGAGACATACATTTTAATGTGTTTATGATGTGTCCGTTTACATTGTAATATATAGTTTCCGGCTGTCAAAATCAACACCTACGATCCTTAAATTTTTGGTTATCTGGAATCTAGAAATAGGGAGTCTTGTATAGAAATTTTAATTAGCAGTGAGTAATTTCAGGTGGCTATAAATTGAAATAGTCGATGTTTTGCAATAACTGCCTATGAGAATGAGAATAACAATATGCATTTAATTTGTGACGTTAAATGCCCTTTCAACTACGAGGTACAGTTGGTCTTAGGCTCCTTTAGTATGACTCATAATTCCATCATAAGGTTTCGCATTTGGATAGCAGTAAAGTATATAAATTCGCTTATTCTAAGGGACGTAGACCCAGGGGCCCTTTTTTAACTGTAATCAATCAAACAGATGCCAATGTCTGATTAACGATTAAGTTAACGCTTATTTATTGTAAATGACAGGTTAAGATGTGGATTCTATGTGAATTGCTCCTGTTAACTGGTTTATACTGAGCTGTTGCAAACCCCAATTGCTACAGGAAATCTAAAGGTAGCGTTTGTTCGCAGTGGTAACGGCAAGCTGGCAACATGGGGCTGCATCATCGGCTTCGTGGTTATGATGTGCCTGGACGTGGGGCTCGGGTAAGCGCACCTGTCTTCTCTCACGCCGTGCCTTCACTCCGCCGACTTAATGCTGACTAGTATTAACATTCTGAGATACCCCCTTGTAACTTAGATGTAGATATTTTTGTAAAAACTCAAGTGTGCTCATCATCGTTCGATTTTGGATACATAAATAGGACTGACTTTCTTGTCACATTTGCATATTGACTGAAAAAACGTTATATTCATAAAATGTTCTTGAAATTTAAAAACTATTCCATTAAACCAAACATTGGGTAGGAGTCTGAATTTATCAATAATTTAATTGCATAATGAAGCGATCTCAAGTCTTTTAGCCAGTCAGTAAAAGGTTAAGAACCCATTGGTCGAAATAGATGCACGGCACACGTGTGCGTACGTGTCTCAAATTTTGTACGTTTTCTATAATTGGTTGTATTCAGTCCTCTAATTGGCTCGCTACAGGTGGCGGTGCGGACAGACGCCGATAATACTTAATAAACTATACCTCGTACACTAAAAATTAAGTCGTCGTGTAAATGTTCTTTTGATATGAATGTCAATTGTATCCAAAATCATTTGTATACATCATTATCCAGATTATAAGTGAATTTCTAAGCTAGATACTTACTGTCCCTTTAGAGCTTAGTAAGATGTTAATAAGTTTAGTTAATGAGTAATGTTTGTTACGTGGATCATTACAATACATGTTCGGTCTCAGGATCAAATTCACAAAATGTTTCAGATTAGGAACTTTATAAAAACGATTGTTTTACCTCGTTTGTATAAGCAGCTCCTGTAATACAACTCATATTACTTCTTTTAAGGAATCTACTAAATAGGAAAACAGATGTGTAATATATTTGTGGCAATGTTATCTATTGACGCCGCAGCCAAATGATTTTATTACTTAAAGGTGGAATTCGTTGTAAATATGTAAAGTGTATAATATGTTTTCATGCATGCAGAGCGTTTCGTCTCGATGCAGCTACCGATCAGAATTATGAACTTAGCATTTCACACTCGCGTCATTTAGTTTAAAATAATGTTTTCCCGAGGGCATCTCTGATACACAGTGCAGCAACAATATCGGTATCTCTGCTACTAACCGAGCTGCCAGAAATGATAAGTCCCTAAGTGAAGTCTACTAAAGTTTGTGTTAGTCGCAGATGGAATACAGATTCATACACTCTCCTAGCATGCCATTTGGTATATACTCGTTTAATGATATTCAAAAGTTAGATATTTATGATCCTATTCTGAATAGTTCGTTGAGAGTAGGTACTTGAATTTACTTTACCGATGACGACGCATACGTTTTATTACTGAACACGTTAAATTGAAATAAATAAATGAAAGCTTTATCCCACAAGAGGTGGTCAAATATGTAATTCCAAAAATGATATTAATGTTTTATATATCAAAGAAAGTATTGTATAAGTATCTGTAAGATATTTATGGTATTCCAGTTATTTTGGTTAGTGTAGATAAATTTATTGCGTAGTTACGAATTCCACCTGTTCCTGCGCTCTGTCTGTGGTTGTCGCAGTATGTGATCGTTTCTTTTTAGTTTAGTGAGAGTTTACTGCGGCAACTACATTCAGGAGTATTTTATTGATTTAAGCCAACATTTTAAGGCCTGTGCTTGTCAGTTAGTCGCAAGCGCAGTAACGCGGAGGCATACATATGCATGTTCCCAGTTAAGTCAATTAAGTCAATGATTTCACTGTTCAAAATAGCAGTGACGGACCTTTCTACTGTTTCACAGAATTAAACAATTCCTTGAACTATGTCTGTGGCAGTTTCTTCGATAATAACAGTTGTTTAATGAATAAAGCTAGATGATTGTTATGATTTCGTGTGTCGATTTGCTTAAACTGTAACAAATACAGGCCTTATATTTAATTTTATATTGAATTAGAATAAAATTTAAAGACATGAATGTTTTATAAGAAATCAAATTACTTAATAATCTGAATTTCAAATTGTATATTTGATTTATCTACATATTTCATGAAAGTATTAAGTAAGTAGGTACTGTAGGTGTGAGCCCCTGTGTCCTGGCTGTACTTAGTTCAACTATTGGTTGAGCAAATGATTTGTTAGTAGAATAATAGAATATGAATTTAAGCCACTTTCATACTACTGACTTATGGTTAGCCTAAATAAATACCTAAGAAACATTATTTGATTGATGTACAATATTATGGTCTTAAAACGATTAATAATCTAAATTATCTGTAGGTATTTGCAGAAGTTCAGAGGAGCTCACATCACTCGATATTTGCTTGCAATTTGGCCATAGATTTCCCAAAAAGAAAGATTATGAATTTATTATATTTATTAAAGATTTTAATAAATGAATTTATTTTTATGTGCTTCCAAAGTGAACAAAGTTGTTATGTGAATTCGAATTGAAGGGTTTGTTTTGCATTTATTCATTCATTTTCTATTAGTTACCTTGTCACAATAGCACAATTTTAGTTCCGATTATATTGTTACTTTAGATTACTTTTATTGTTTTTATATTATACAAAATGCAGTGTCAATGTGTGGTATTATTTGAAGACAACCCTCCTATGTATATTTGACGTTTGAACCGCCATCAGCACATTCCTTAAGACGAACTACCGACATTTTACACAGAGATCTTAAACTGTCAAAGTAACTTTAAAAACTATTTCGTTACTATCCGAACATAGCATGTACCACGAACGGAATGTGATTTTACCTCGCAACAAAAGTTTTCCTTATCGAGTGTATTTAAATGGAACGGGACCGATAAACGGGGCCCGGTCGGGTCGGTAATAAACCTGGCCGTAGATATGTACCATTGACACCACTTCCTCTTGTGTTTGCTGTCACATGACACCAAGTGGATGTTCCAAGAATTTGGTGGTAACTATTACAACGCTACGAGGTTATTATGGCGCGTGGTCAAAATCGGAACTAATGTCGCCATTTTGTTTTGTTACACAAGTTCACTAACGCTTACCAACAACGGCCCCTTGTCAATGTCATTCCGGCGCCAAAATATCCTTGTAGTACTCTACACACCTAGATACAGTACGACACAGATGTAGCATAAATACGAAATTTTGTATTCATTCATTTCAATTTTACGAAAGTTTTGTTTATATGTCTTTACAAGTTATTGCGTTTGCGTAAAGATAATTTTCACCTAAAGCAGTAATCAAGATTGGTGATTTTGAAGGTGCACTCACTCAGTTCGGATGGTGATCGGTTTTACGAATTTTGACGATGCTAACTAAGTTATGTCGTAAAGTACCGTGGTGATATATCGTATTACAACACTACTCGCAATAATTTTGACTACTTGAGCCGGGCACATACCTCTCTGCAACTGCACTACAAAATATTATGTGTACAAAAAATGCACTCAAATCAAACACTGCACCATGTAGATATCGCCACTTGTGCCAAGTTGTGCCCAGTGTTACAATGTTATATCCCCCCCCCCCCCTTCTTTAGCCTTTTTAGGGATGCGACTGTTTTCTGGACTTCGTTGGTATCTACAATACCTTACGTGGAATAAAATTCTGAAAGAATCTTATTTGAGAAATTACCATAATCACAAAGCTTGGCGAATGAATTGTAAATAGCAAGTGTTTTGTTATTAGCACGGGCGACTCTTGCCGCCCCTTAATAAAATCGTTAGGCGCCATATAATACACTGTCGCGAAATGTGACCGGTACCTACCTGCATAAGAAGTAATTGAGCTATGGTCTACATGGCCCAACGACAAAAAATACTTCTTTTAGTTCATGTCCCTGCGCTTTTCACCGAGATATGCAGAAAGCCTTTCTCTGCGAAGAGCTTCACTCATCAGGAATGCAGAAAGGAATTCGCCAGTCATTATCGCAGTTACGTAAACGGATTTCGATACCGACGCTTAATTAAGGCGAATTTCAAGATTCTCCTTTGACATTTTGATACCTTAGTACTTGAAAAATTCAAAACATTTTAATTTAGTAGCTATAATTTTTTCGTTAAGTATCGCAATGCTAAAATAACATGGTAAACTATGTACCTATGCGATACTGCCGATGATAATGTGAAAATTATTTACAAGTTCGATCTACCCAGATTCATTGATAGAGACATTGATCCAATATCTGAACAGACCGCATACCTGCGTAGCATAACACTGCCCTCAGAAAGCCTGCCGATTTTTTTTTTACTGTTATGTAAATTGGAAGCTACCAGGGGTAACTGCCTACTTACTCCATTGTACCTTTCCCCAGCAATAGGCTTCAATCACTGGGTTAACACTAGCTACCCATCACAGATAACAATGGAACCTACTACTGAGTACCCGTTACCTGTACCGACTGCCATACCTAGTATAGTTGACAATCCCTGCAGCTGTTTATCCACCATGAAACTCTCCCTCCCTGCAAATGTGTGCAGTAGTGGAATGAAAAAATTTAGTATTTCCCCTTAATTTGTTTACAATATAGTTGAATCAGTGTTATTGTCTTTTTGTGTCGAAATAAACGTTCATTCATACTATCTTCAGTAAACTGGTGCTTTTACAAGATTGACAAGAAGTGGAGAATGAAGATAAAGGAACATGTGCACCACGCTTAGATCAAATAAAAGCTAACAGGTAGGTAAGTTCATTCTTGTTTGTTAGATACATGAAACGTAAACACGATAGCAAAGTAATACGTTCAATAAGTAAGTGGTTATACAAATGAAATGGATGTGGCTGCTACAATGTAGAGAGATAAGCGGTAAGCTAAGCTTGAAAATCTATAAACTTGCACCCTAAATAACTGGCTTGGTTTGATTTTTTTAAAGTTAGACCTTTCGCAATATCTATAATCAAAGCATTGGATCATTCTCGGTAACTGCCGGGGTCGCGGGAAAGTCCGAAAGGGATACCGTGACCCCCGGAACGTACAGGCAACTAAAGGAACACGGGTGGGTTTTAATCAGTAAGAGAACACACCCTCCAGCTCCGACCAGAGTGAGAGAAGATATTAGATAATTTCCCACCCAAAAAAAAAAAGGGCTCCTGCGGACCGAGTAAGTAACTATCTTTGTCCGGCTGTCGCTGAAAACCAGCGCTGGGGCTCTGTCTCGCATAGGGTCGCAGCTTTATGCTGAGCGATGGCCGTTTTGCGTGGATGTGACGCATGTTTTCCCCCAAACTGTTTATTTTCGTGTTTTCTTCTTACCTTGCGTCATGTGTACCGCAAATAAACGTATTTTCTTTCTTTTTCTTTCTTTATTTGTATCGTCTCTGCGAAACACGCAGAGACCCGCTATTTAATTGCATAACACATTTCGGTAAACTAATCTGTTTCATTTTGACAGTTCAACAACATTCATTGCGTTATTTACGTCGTTGAGCAGATTTGTTTTTCGAACCTATGAAGCAATGGATTAGCAATCTCTTTCAAAACGATTCAGATTGTGATTGATCGTGTATTACGAAATTAGGGTACTGGGTGTGAATAGAAAGATCACACATCTACGAACCGACCGTGGCTAGTGCCGCTTACCCTCGCAAGTAGTTCGATCGTTTGTTATTAAGCTATGAGCTATAAAAAACATAGCTTGTTCAAATCAAATCAAATCAAATAATTTATTTGCATAATACATGTTAAAAAGGTGTTACAGGTATAAAAGGTACATTGTATTATAACCTAATAAGGTGTGCAAATTAATATCTTAGGTACTAATCGCAACATTAATTAAACAGAATAAATTTTAAATTAAGATACATTAAATAAAGAAATGTCAAAATAAAATGTCAAATCAAAACTTCAATACTTAATCATTATACTTGTGGTGCCATTACAGATAAAATCAGTCATCTTTCATTTAAATAATCATTAATTGTATAGTAACATTTTGCAACTAGGAATTCGCGCAAACCTAATTTGAATTGGTCCATTTTGTGTAGGTCTGTGATAGTTTTTGGCAATTTATTGTATATTTTGGGTGCCATGCCCAAAATGTTTTTATTAAATACTGCTTTTTTATGACGTCTTACGCATATTTTATTTTTGTGTCGTGTGCTTCTTGGATGTGTATAAAGCTGTAGATTAGCTTTGACAAAGATCGCCACTTCATATATATAAAGACACGGGAATGTCAATAGCTGGAACTGTTGAAAATGTGGCTTACAAGTTTCTGTGCGTTGTATTCCACACATTGCCCTTATGCATTGTTTCTGGGCTTTGAACACCCTTTCTCTGTCTGGCGAGTTCCCCCAAAATATAAGACCGTAACGTAAAGTAGATGCAACATACCCGTGATACGCCGTTAATAATGTTGCACGATTTGACACTTTTCTTAGGTTATGGAGAGCATATGAATACTGGCTAAGTTTTTTGCATGTATTTTCAACGTGTGTTTTCCAGCTCATATTTTTATTTATCCAAATACCTAAGAATTTTGTATGCTCTGCTTCACTGATAGTTTTGTGACCGTAATGAATATCCGGTTTTTTATTATTTGTTTGTTGTTCAAATGAAATGTAATTTGTTTTTTCAAGATTTATTTTTAAGTTGTTTTTAGTTAGCCAAGTAATTATATTATTTAAGTTGTCGTTTATTTCTTTTTCAAATGTCACATCATCCTTACTTTTGATTAGTATTGTGCTGTCGTCAGCGAATAAAATCATTGGATTATTAATAGTTTTAGGCATGTCATTAATATATATAATGAATAGTAATGGAGCAAGAACACTGCCCTGCGGCACACCAAATATGCATTTTCTATGTGTAGAGACATAAGTCTTATCAGTTCTTGTATAGGGGCAGATTGTTAAAATATGTACTAGCTTAATGTAGTTCTCATTAAAACAAGGTTAGTTTTTTTTTTAATATTGAATAGTTATAGGCATTGTGTTCCTCGTCAACTATGCCGTTTTATTGGATATTTTATCAATGTTCCGGGAATCAGTAATCTATAACAGGAAACAACATAACTGAGGCCGTTCTCATGACGACTTCATTTGTTTAGCTTTAACAGCTTCAAAAAAGATCAATTAAAAATAATTAGAATTTGGCATTTGAGAGTCGTAAATTCTTAATAATGCAATACAATGTAATATTGTTAAGTTATTGAAATAGTTTATTCTAATTTAACTGGGTACGAGATGGTAGGACATTTTCAAGAGGAAATGATGTATTTCTTTCTACTCTTGATAATGTCCATATTAAATCTGAGTTAACGAAATTAAATTTAATAGGTAATTTCCCACATTAAAGCCGCTAAGCAAGTGGGACTGGGCCGGACATGTCTGCCGCATGTCAGATGATAAATGGGCTAAGAACTAAGAATCACCGATTGGACCCCACTAAACGTACGACGACATCGCGACAGGCCGAGACGAACATGGTGGGACGAGCTTGACTACTAGGGCGTGCAATATCGGAAGGTTCTCAATTCCGGTAGTGAATTCCAGTACTGGAAATCTGATTCCGGAATTCCGGAACTGGTAACTTAACTGTTTTGGTGTCTCTTCCTTCTCTATCGCTCCCTTAATACTTAATTAGACATTTTAAATCAACGAGGCGTATTTATCACATCATAGAATTAAATATTCAATATTTTGAATAAAAACATAGGTACGATATTTGAATCGTAGTATGTATAAGTTTGAAATCGCCGAAATTTCTTTATTGGCATTAGGAAAGGTAAAAATAATAATCAAAATATCACATATATCGGAATTACGCGATTGGGGTGTAATCGCGTACTGTAAAAGACAGAATTGTGTGGAAAAGGGAGAGAGAGCCGTTTACCCTGCAGTGGGACAATACAGGCTGATTAGATTAGATATTAGAATGAATGGTACCTAACTAGTTAACTACTGTTAAGCTTTTATGTAATTAATTTAATTTTTTGAATTGTTTTTGTTTTTATATTTTTATTACGGACGCTTTTAACGTCACATCTTTCTACATTGTTCTCATATGTATAGTTTCATCATGAATGATGTAACCAATATTGTGATTTAAAAGAGTGTCCATGGAGTTTCTTGCCCGTTCTTCTGCATTGGAAACCTGCAAAGCGTAGTGCTTTGGAATGGGCGACTAGCTTTCTGACTGACTGACCCCTTGATGTTTCGAAGTGCCTGTAATTGGTTCATTTCAAATAAATGCTTTTATTTAAGTTTCCAATAGGTAACCAATCATAATTCTGTAGGTATTTCCGCATATACCTCTTTGACTGAAAAGTGTCAAATTGAGGCCTGCGAACTCCATCAGTATAAGTAATTTAAGCTAATCTATCGTACTTTTTGGCACAAAAGTCGGGGGCGCGAAAAAAAAAAAGCTATGCATTCTTACTAACATTAACAAACAAGATTCTGAAAAGAGAAAGTAAAGTAACAGAACTTGACGACAAGCTTTCAAGCAATCTTTATCAAGTTTATCATAATGCGCAGAGCTTGGCTTCAGCCAGGGCGAGCGCACGACGTCGTCGGCTACGCATTAGAAAAATCGCTCAAAGGGCGCGCGGCGCTACGCGGTCATCGACCCCTCCGCGCGCACCCAAACACCCGAATACTTGCGCGTACGCAGCTCCTCTCCGCCGCCACCGATAAAACCCTCTCAATGGAATCCGAGGCATGCCTGCATGTGGCGGCTGAGCAGGCACGCGCGCTCACTCATTTGTTTTGGAGGATCACACTTACGCCCGCATCATGCTACTCACAGTAATAACTAAAATGAATACACGCATACATCTTCCATGTTCAATTAGATATAATGCAACTCTAAATTGGTATCAATAAAACGAATTAAGGATTTTTCGTGATTTTCTTAAACCTAGATTCGTTTGTGGTGGGTCAACGAGCAAGAAAAAGTGTGATTTGTTACATAAACATTTTTCTAATGAAATGCAAATATTTTGCGCGGATGTCTACGAAACATTAGTATCGTTTATAATGCAATCCACTTTCTTTTATCTCAAACTAGATCGTTTTGAAATGTGTATCAACAAGTCTGCAGTTGGAGATGCTACGGAAACATTTATGGGCGATGTAACATGAAGAAGCCCATCAAAGTGATTTCCATTCATTTGTTGACAATGTACGGTGGTGGCGGTCAGAGGGCGCAGCGGGCGCGGGGTGCCGCGTGCAGTCAGCGACGCGCGCCCGCGCCCCGCGCACGCTGCACGCTGCACCGCGGGCCTATGCACCGCGCACGCGTTCTACACCCGTTTAAATTCCAACCAACTTCGGACACCAATAACTCAAACTGAACTCGCCCTTATGAAGTGCGCGATACGGACCACCGCTGCCGCACCACCAAGCCACACGAACTGCATCGCCACAGCGCCACCATCGATCACTAGGTTCCCTGCACTCACCGATCGATGAACTATTACAGCTTTGTTTACGTACCGTCGCCTGCGCATAAACACGTAAGTTATGCATGTGTTACATGTCCCGTGTGTGCATTTCACAATGCGCTCGATTCGATGCGTGACTTGTTTGTTTGTTTACATACTTCGTCGCGTCGCTCCACGTCCCATTAGTTAATGTCTCCAGATATATTTTGTGTTCAACGTTGAATGTTGTCAAGATTCTTATGAATTCACAGTTTGATTTGGGATCGATTAAACGTTAGTTGCTTCATTTAAATGAAATAAAAAACCGTTAACGTAATGAATACTCGCGGTGCGGTGTGAGACTGGATAATGGACTCTATGTGGTGCGGTGAAGGTCGTGTTTCGCGTTGACTGATGATTGTGAGAGTGAGCCGCAATTCGCATTGCAGTCGCCGTCGGAAGTGGTCGCCGAAGCAGGCAGGGTAGCTGAGGGGCTGCGCCGGCGCACACACCTGCCCGACCCGCCATATTTGCGTTACAACGTGGATTATTTCGTTTAAATGGTACATTAAGCGCTATCTGTTGCAACAGATGCACCTTTTGCGTCACAGGGAAATGAGAACATAAATAGTGACGCTTGGACATACTTGTTTACTTTGTAAAGTTAAGATAATGTTGCAGTGCATGCATAACATTTATGTTGGTACGTGTGATAGGCAATCATCGTGGGAATACGAATGCTCCAAAGATACGTATCAGTAGATAGATAGCATCTTGCTTGGCTTTGTAAATAGATACTAAGATAAATCGCCATACTTAATGGTTATCTCCAGTATGGGAGACTATAGTTGACTTTCTGGCTCAACTAGAATCGATCTCAATAAATCTAATGCATAAATATTTTTGCAATACTTGCAGTTTTTATACAAAAACCAAAACCGTCCATTCATAAGCAACAAATTACATATTCAAATATTTCGTGTTGTAGCACAGTCTTTTCAGTAATAGTTTTAATATATTAGTTATAGTTGTATTTTGAAAGTAGCACAAAAATAGTACATTACTGTCGCGGCCTGCAACAAGGGCATTGATGGACGATCCTGAAAATGTGGGCCGAGGCGGAGCCGAAGCACACATACGTAAGTCCATCCATGTCTGGTTGCGGCCAAAGCTTGTTTTTGTACTTTGCTCAAATAATGCGCAGAAATTTGAACAAAGTAAATCAATTATAAATTCCAGAATCAATGACGAACAACGATAATTTTTCACGCGCCATTATGTTCATTTGTTTCTTCTTTACTTTAAACAGCTCTATTTGCAAATCAAATCGAAAAAATAAAATCTTTGATAAGTTACCTCCTTAGCTGCCGTGTTGCAGTAAAAAGTTCGTTTCATTTTTAGGGTTCCGTAGAAAACAAGGAACCCTTATAGTTTCGCCATGTCCGTCTGACTGTCTGTCTGTCTGTCTGTCCGTCTGTCCGTCTGTCTGTCCGCGACTTAGCTCAGAGACGGTTAGTACTAGAAAGCTGTAATTTGGCATATGTATACATATTAATCATGCCGACAAAGTGGTACCTCCCCTACACGTAAACTGGGGATGTTTTTTTTTTCTCATCTACCCCATGTTGTGGGGTATCGTTAGAAAGGTCTTTCAAATATTGTGAGTTTGTCAAGACCATTTTTGGATTCAGGGATCCGTTTGCGAAATATTAAGCTTTTAACTGATTTTTTTTGTTAGAGTCAAGTGTCCCCCCCCCCCCCCCCCTTCTAGCTAAATGGTTGTACTTGGACTGGTGAAAAAATTCACAGCAGTAGTATATATAACGAAATTAAAAAGAAAACTTTGAGAGCAAAGTAGGCTGTACAGGTACAGTTTGTTCTAGGGATAAATTCATCCCAATTATGGAACCCTTCATTGTGCGTGGCCCGACACGCACTTAGCCGGTTTTTTTGTAATAAAACGACACATATGAGTTTTCATAGTTATTTATTCGGCCGCTAAACACGACAGATATGGATTTTCATACAAACATTGCCGGCCGGGCGCGCGCATGTATTCTCGACTACAGCAATTTCGATTTATCTCGAAGAAGGTTGTCAAAATAATGCTCGAATTTAAAACGCTGAAACATTGCTTTTTCTCAAACATGATTTTCAAGATCAATCAGATCAATTTTTCAGCGTTTTCACCCTTCAAAGAGTGTCGTCTCCCGTCGTATAAATCACCAGCTCTGCTAAAGTTCACTTGCTACACTACTAGGCGGCGCTGATAAAAACTTTTTGTTGCAGGCCTAAGTACCTACTTTATAAGGTGGAGACGAATACCAGTACTCAAAAGTATTTGCATTTCTTTGCAGTCTTGGCTCTCTAAGAAAGCTATCAAGCGCTATTTCGATAACAACATTTGAACTGTTTTCGTCACTGGTTATTGGCTCCTCTTCAAACTCTATGGAATCATGAGCAGCCCTTGACTTGGATACAACATCTGTTGCGGCCATGTTCGATGAGCTAGCTGATGATGCAGTAAATTAATACCGTACATAAGTCTGGGTTATGGCCGAGAATCTCGGCGATTTTTAGCCGAGAAGACCAAGTTCTCGGTTGGATTTGTAGCCGAGAATGCCGAGACCGACATAAAATAAAATATTATCATAACATCACGCCTGTATTTTCCGATGGGTTAGGCAGAGGTACACCTGCCTATATACAGGGTGGACCAAATAGTGACGTCGTAAAAAAATAGATTTCTCATGCCTAGGGGTATCCGAAAATACCCCATGTATGTTCCGCGATGTTGATAGTTTTCGATTAATATATATGTTTTTAAGTTTTCTGTCAGTGGAGCTTCAAAAATTCATATCTTTTTTAATAGTGGACATTTTTTTTGTAACATAGTTGTCTTGAATGTTACTTTTATAGGTAAAATAATAAACTTGCTAACATTCCTGCAAGTTACTCAAAAAAGTATCAATAGAAGGGATTTAAGTTTTTACAAAAAGGAAATTCAATAGGTTCATGCTGACTTTAAAAATTATGCAGGTCCCTAAGCTATCTAAAACATAAAAAAAGTTAGTACTTAACTTGATATTCGCTGTCATCGGCCTTCGAAGGCGGAGATGCTAAAAATCCTTATAAACTTTAAAATATTACTTTGCCTACTTTTTAGTAAATTAAACAAAAAAATGTAATTTTAAATTACTTTCACCGAAATTCTAGTAATCCTAACTATAATACTGTATACTATAAATGCGAAAGTGAGTTTGTTTATTTGTTTGTTACGCTTTCACGCAAAGCGGCTGAAAGGATTTGGATGAAATTTGGCACATGCATAGGCTATGATCTGGGTTAGGACATAAGATATTTTTTATTCCGATAGTACGGTCCCGTGGTATAATTTCCGACCTCCACGTGGGTGAAGCCGCGGGCAAAAGCTGGTATATTCATATTAATAAGAACTAATATGACATTTCAAATGATTCGAATTTTTATTAACACTCTTAACACCCTGATGGATGGAAGTGTCCCCGGTCGAAATCAATCTCGCGAACCACTACCCCGGAAGCCGGAGCAAGTCGAAGAAGTCTTGGAAGAAGTCCAAAGAGACCCGTGTACAAGTTCAAGAAAAATAGTTAGACGAACTGGAATTCCACGAACTTCGGTTCGAAGCCATATTTCTTATTTCCATACAGTAATATTGCCAAATTAATAAAAACAGCCAAATATTTGACAGCTATTTGCGACGTTGCCCACTTTCAGTATAGGTACTTCGCTAGTTTGCCATAGGAATGACAAAAATAGGCAAAATAATATTTTAAAGTTTAAAAGGCTTTTAAGCTTATCCACCTTCGAATTCGCCGGTTCCAGCGAATAATAGCCAGTTTAAGTACAAACTTTTTTATATTTTGTATAGCTTAAGGACCTGCACACTTTTTAAAGTCAGTTAGAACCTATGGAAACTCCTTTTTGTATTTTTAAATTGAAGTTAAAAATTTCATGCTATCCCACTAAAAACTTAATTCCCTGCTACCGATACATGTTTGAGTAACTTGCAGGAATTTCAGGGAGTTTATTATTTTACGTATCAAAGTAACATTTAATACGATTATGTCATTAAAAAAATTGAAAAATACCCACTACAAAAAAGATATGATTTCTTAAAGATCCACCGGCAGAAAACTCTAAAACCTTACAAAGAAAATCATAACTCGTAAACTACAAAAAATCGCGGAACATACATGGGGATACATTGTATGTGTACATGCATTACTTAGAGGAATTATTCACATTATATGTTAAATATATAGGTAAACAATGGGATATAAATTTGAGACTTTAGTCATACATATACTTACATACTTATTGTAGTTGTCTAATTCTTTAAATCCGTCAAAAATGCGAGCCTACATCAAAACAAACCATACGTTGCATTAAAAATTCATACATACATAAGTACTGTAGACTGTACGCGAGTCTACAGTACAGGGACGAATAAAACACTTATTTATGTTATATTTAGGACAATTATTCCTATAATTGGAGCTAGGTTTTCACATTATTAAATGTTCTCTCTAGCTCCCGCCTGACAGCCCGCAGGGCTGACATTGACTTTTATATTAAGAAGAACAGGAGTAAACAGTAGAGACTGTTTACTCCTGTTCTTCTTAATATAAAAGTCAATGTTTGTGTCGTATACATGCCATCAACATGGAGTAAAGCCTTTACAGTACCTTATACCTAATATCACGGATTTTCCTAATGAGGTAAGCAAGACCAACATAGTGTTACAGTTTTTAGACAAATTCGGTCGCTTTATTTGCATTGAAGATCACATTACCATCACATTCATTTTATGACTCAATCCTTGATCCTCATTGTTTCCTTAGCTTGGAGATCGTTAGGTATCGATCTCCAAGTTCAGGGAATCATCGAATCACAGAAATGAAATGAAATAGTTGCTAAGGATTATCTACTAAAACATTTCAGCGAGACATAACCATAGAGTTATTTCGTATAGATCAATTGATCTGCTGAAACGAACGATGATTAATCTTTCAAGAGAGATACAGTTTTAGTCTATTGCGTAAGGATTAAAACTAAGCCATAGTGGTTCCAAGTCGTAACTTCAAACAGTTCGTCATATAATTCAGCATACAATTTATACCACGGAGGCCTCTTAAAGCCAGGGGGCTCGTGGCTTAATAAAAACAGCCGCACCGGTCGACCGAATATCAAGCTGCGCTTACCGAGGTTGGTCCTTGGATAGGTGACCGTCCATTACAGACCAATACGTGGCCCAGAAAGCACGTTAGGCCGTTTTGCCCGGCTCTCATTTGTAGATCTTTAACAGCCGTTACGGCTAGTCAGAAGCTGAAAGTCTGACAACCAGTTTTGCCAAGGAGTACTACCGTATTTAATTACCTAGTAACTGGGTTGTGGCGTCAGATAGGCAGTCGCTCCATGTAAACAACAAAGGTTAGAGTGGAAGCCGACCCCAACAAAGTTGGAAAAAGGCTCGGTAGATGACAATGAGATAATCAATCTTCTCCTTCTCTTCAGTTTAGGTCTCGGCTACCGCCCATGTTATTATAGTAGACGTTTTGCGACAGTGCATAGCTTTCTTCTTCATCCTAGGAATCTGTCAAACTCAAAATCAAACTTATCCTAGTTTAAGAGGCAGGGCTCACAATATGTGTATACAGACTTCTGCCGCGTAGCTAGCATCTTGTTAATCAGTGTATACTAATGTATGTTTCTTTGTGACAATAACCTATTATTATTACGCTGTTTAAAAAAGCATTTATTTGAACCATTTACAAGCACTTTTGAATTGTCAAGGAGTCGGTCAGTCAGAAATATGAAGCTAGTTGCCCATTCCAAAGCGTAGTAGGTACCTATAGAGAAGAACGGGCAAGAAACTCCACGGTGTCCGTGGTTTTTTCTTATGAATATTTGGTTCTTTTAATCCATATTTCATTCTTTTTGGCTGGTATTTTGGCGAATCGAAAGAGAAAATGAAACTAGTTTTGCGTAATTTGTCATCGCTGAAAAGTGCTAAAAGTTCATTAGACAGATTTTACAATCTGTTAATGCCGCTCCAATATAAGAACGTTAATTAACTTCGGATCATCATTAAACGCTATTTCCCGTTTATTTTTTTAAGGGAATGGACTTCCAAGTATAGGTATTATCTCAAATCGTCTCGTTAGATATGAACATGATGATTCTGACAATGTTACACTGGATTTTAATAAGGAACCATAAATATATATAAGATATACTTGAATCTTCCAAAATCCAAAATTATCAAAAGCCCTCAAAAGTTTCGGTGCAAAAAGCACGATTAAAACAAAAGACATCAACGCATTTTTGCAAATGCATATTTGTATTTTTACTTTGTAACTATTTTCTATATTACAAACTCTTGTACCTCTCCTGTTGTCTTAACCACCTGTTTTCCTCACGTCTAGGTCCTCGGAGGGTGGAGGTGTGAGAGCTGCCTTGTACTTTCATACATTTGGTTAGTTTCGGTACCATAATAAAGCGCAACTACAGTAATAACTAGTTGGTTAAACCTTTATTCAGTTCGATGCAATTTCATCTGAAACATTACACTTAAAGCTTCCGTGTTTGTGAGTTAAAATTTGACTAATTGTCAAGCTTTTCTTCAAAAATTTAAATTCTCAATCCTTTGCACTTGTCTTCGCATTTTTTGTAGCTATTGTACTGGCTAAGCATTGTCTGGATATAGATCATACGTCTCAGGATATATATAGTGAATTGTAGCCTATTGGTTCATCTACCTATCTACTGTATTGGTTAATGTTTGAGAAGATTTTTCTAGTGATTAAATAGTTAGGTAGGTTCGCGGCTGGCCCGTCAGATTTCAGCGAAAGAAGTCACAGAAAAATACTCTTTTATTCAATAATATTGTTCAGGATCTAATATTAGGTTGAAAATATTTTTCAAACTCAAATTCACAGCATTTATTTCAATTAAACCATTTACAGGCACTTTTGAATTGTCAAGGAATCGGTCAGTCAGAAATATGAAGCTAGTTGGACATTCCAAAGCGTAGTAGGTACGTATGGAGAAGAACGGGCAAGAAACTCCACGGACACTCTTTTCTTCCAGGCTACTACATATTTATCAATGTAGCTACAAGTTTACCTGCTTTGCTAGGTTCTGAGAAAACGTTTTATTGAAGACCAGTGTTCAGTTGTGAATATTTACGAGTCGATTTAATTCTTTTTGCATACTTCATTACTAATTATAACTTCGGGCATAAATGTTAGCCTTCAACTTTGCATATTTGAGTCGTTCTATTGCCAATCGGAATATACATACTCTGGTCTAGAATTTACGGCGAAACCCAGTAGATTCGCGTAGCTTTTTATAGACGAACCCTCGTTCAGCTCATCCTCAATCAACTAGGGTTGAGCTTCAGTGGCTAAAGATCCGCATTACATATTTTGCTACATAATTGTTTGGGAAAATATATTATAATTTCCTTTATTTCATTTATGTACATATAATTTATATTTTTAAATATTTTTATAAAAAGAAAACGGAAAACAAAAACATTTAAAAATATAAAAAATAGTAGCCCACCGGTATCGGGAACAGGATCCAAGCTACCGGTGGTCAGGGCTCCTGAAAGAGGAATCTCCTGACGATACGCGCCGTGTCTAGAAGTACCGCTTTCTGGATCAAGCCCTTGATCCAGCTGCCTAACGAGAGCCTCCATATTATAATTATAGTTACATTATAAATAATATGAAAAATGTACACATTTCAAGATGGAATCCTAAACAGAATAGGGATGTTGACTGGAGAAAAAAATACTGTGTAGTCCGTCAGTCAGATAATAAAAAAATATTGAACACGTATTTTTTGCTTGTATAGTATTAATAAAAAATGGTTTAGATAAAACGCATTAAAGTTGGGGAGTGGGGGCTCGCTACGTTACAAGTCAGTATAATATCTAGCGGAGAGTGACGTCATGCCACATTTTAACTCAATGTATATAATCGTAACCGTAATCTTTTGATTATGTAAAAAAGAAAAAATACATATCCAATATTTTTTTTATAATCTATCTGACGGACATTTTTTTTTTGTCATCATCCCTATTGTCCAACAAATAGGATTCATTCGTTTCAATCATTCTACAGGTAGCTAATAATAAAAACAATTTCTAGACGGCGTTGTGATGAAATTCACAGACATAGTGTAATAGGTACATTGTGACGTCAAAATCGACTGAATGTTCGGTCGGGGCCTCCGCGCTAAAAACTATCAAAGGTGATAATGAGATACGCAATAGATCGCCTGTATGTAGGTACTAGGTACCGAAGTCAGACGAACAAGTCTACATCAATTCGCAACTAGTGCTGACAACAGCAGCGATCCTCTTCCAATCATGATCGGACGTATGTTTACATGTGACTTATGACTTGTCTTTCCAATGTCTTATCGTGATGTGACAATTTTCGTCACAGTACCAGACTTGTCCTTTGTTGAGGCTCTCATACAAAATTAGAACTTCGTGACAAATGTCATGTGACCAGCCAGTAAGCAGTCGTTTTTCAAATGATTGCGGTCCAATGGCGCAATTAAAGGGCATCATCGCGTTTAAACATTTCAAAAACGTGTGATGTAAGGTTAGTTATGTGGTAAATATAAAATAAGCAATGGTCTAACTCTATTGCGCAGACATACGCAGTGAGTGCGTCACACACACGAACCCGCACCGTTTGTACAGAGGTACATAGACTACCTTCAAGTATGGATAAGACGAGCAGTAACAACGACGCCGAATAGTAACAAGTTTAGACAGACATTACATACGCACAGAACAAACATCTGCGTTATGAGATTTATGCCAAACCAGACACGTTTTGTAAGAAGACGAATCAAAGATAGGGATATTGATATTCTTCAATCGTTCGTTCTTTAGAATAAACATAATATATATTTTTTACAGCGTAACTTGATTTCAGACCAGTTAGTTTTGGTCTCATACTGGCAGACTCAGCTTCTCTCCTATTTCCTCTACGATTAACACTTCTACGGTCGCTCTGCCCGTTTTTCACTTCATCTTCAGAGATTATTCACTCTCTGAAATCTTTTTAAACATCATACAAAATATTATCACTCAAAAAAGAGATACAAGAAAAAAAACATCAAAACCGCAATAGTAGGGACTAAGGTTTTCCTCAAACATTTTCGTGTATGTGTACGTAGACAAATATTTCATGAAAACCGTTGTATGTAGGTACAACGAATTTCCTGAATTATTTCCATGTTACGTTTGACGATTCAAGATCGAATTATATCTACACAACTCCATATGGTTCTAAGGTACCTTCTTGCCAGCTCTTTTCTGAGGAAACCACGCATTGCTCTATAGCTTATCTCATTCATACTCTGTTGTACTTACCGTCTAGATACGTATTAGATGTAGATCAACGGCCTAACCGAGGTTATGAACGGCGAACAATATATCCGTGACGTCATCGATGATAGCCGATACCTTGTCGTACCTTCACACATTCCGACCAGTGCATGGGAAACTGCGAAGTTAATTACTTAATTAGATACAGTTTGGAATTCGATAACCATCGGAGACTGAATAAATCGCATGTTTTTTAAATAATAGTGAAACTTCTCGTCGAGCTGGAAAGTTGCCAGAACCCTTGTTGCTCTAGTTATATACTTATTTTTTCATTATTTGAATTAAAAGCAATTTCAGTCTGCATTATTCACCAATATTGAATTACTATAATGGTATAAACGTCTACCTTATGTATTAGTCAAGTAAAAATCTCCTGAATTGTTATTGAATTGTCATTTCTTATCCTTATCTTCCCAAAAACTTTTTCAAAATCAATCAACCAATTAACTCAGTGCATCTCTATCCGCGGTTGAACCACTTCCTTTCATAAAATGATTATTATTTCATGATTACGCACATATTTATATCAGTAATATTTCTGTCATAATTAAGCCACAAACAACCTCTCCAAAGTTCAGACATGAATTAAAATCCTTTATTACCGAAATATTCTTCTGCTCTCATTAAACGATTTCCTGTACAATTAATATTAATATAGGATAAAAAATCAAAGCCGTGGAAAGTGATTATAAAGCTGATAAGTACCAGCCGTCACATTTTCAATCAGTTGAAGCTTTATCAGCTCGAGATAAAATATCAATATTGACAATGCACTTTATTGTAAGCAACACAAGAGTTATTTTTCTTTGAACGCTGCTCTCGTAGTATACGCTAAATTCCCAGACAAGTAAGCTTAGGCAAATATTGTGCTGACAAGATTTTTAATAGTTTGATATGTGTCCAATTATTTAGATTTAAACCGTTCTTCTTTCTAAAAACTCTCTTTTGTCCAGTTTCTTCCTACCGTTGCCAAAAAATATACTTATAAAGAAATAAAACTCACAAAATAATTTAGAGTGTTCATGGTTTCCATTAATTATATAATTATAATACATAATTAAATCGATTCATTTGCATCTATTTAGAGCGTGATGACATCATGTCTTTAGATATTGTGTATGTATTTATGTCAAATACATTTCTTAAGCTTATTTGAATCATGTGCGCGTAGAGATTAATAAGAGTAATAACTATTTAGAATTGACACCCTTCGTTAAGTTTAAGTTACTGTAGTGGTAACAATGCTATTATGGTATATGGTATTGTTACAGTAATTAAATCATTACAAGTGAGGAGTCGCACTCGGCATACTAATGCGTATCGCAGTGTGCGCGGGCGCAGCGCGACAAGGAATACATTACAGCTCGCATTGCGTCATCGTTGTATCTGTGACGACACTACGTAAATCCCGGCATCGACAAACTCGCCGCTTTTCATATAATCTCTATGTACACCACGCTTATAAATTAAGACGTAAGGTTTTCACACTGACGTGATATATTAATAGCCTGCGGGCGAATAATGATGACACCCCCCAATGTGTCGTAACGGAATGATTAACAAAGTAAATCTCGAGCAGTGGTCGCTCTGTCGGTACTATAACATCCATAAGCAGCCAGCCAAGACAAGTATTCTGAGCCAATCTCAGCATTCATTGCTTCCCCGCCGTCATAATGTGGCCTTCGAGCCGGTCTACCCATTTTGCCTAACTAAATAATTCACTTTTTTTATTTTATTCAACATGTTAATTTCTTTGAGTACCAGTTTTAAATAATGTTTTAATAATAATTTATGGTTATAGGATCAACCATTGGCAATTTTCTTCTCGATTTAGTTTTCAAAGCAATGTCTGATACATTTAATATGCTGAGAAATTTACTAAGTCTACGTATATTTTGTTTTTATAAGAACTGTTAGGTCTTGAATTTAGGTTTTAATTTTTCTTGCAACATCAATGGTAATCAAAAGAAAAACCAATAACATCAATCGTCAATGTCAGGTGCGGGACGTGCTGTAAAAAGAAAAAGGAAAGGAAAAACATAATTCAGTTGAAATGGAATAATGTTGCGAGGATTGTGCAATATGCCTGTAGTAACTAGTAAGTCATGCCAGGGTAGAGTATTAATCTAAATCACCAAATATTTTAAGTGGAGAGTACAGCTATGTCTTTATCAGCTGCAATCTGGCAGCGCGAGTACCTATAGAGTGCGCGGGCGCATAGAGGCGGCGGCGGCGTTCTCATCGATATGGACATCGCGAATTCGCAGACAAATCTGACAAAAAACCAGTCTGAATATTTCGGTCGGATCTATTAGTGAGTGTGTCTTCGAGTCGAGAGGCGATAATGAGGAGTGCAATGGTGACGTCACGCGGGAGTGCGGTGCGGGGGTGCGCGCGGGAGTGCGGCGCGGGGGGAGGGGCTGGCGGAGTGGCGCGGGGGGCGGCGGGCGCGGGACACCGAGGACGCGGAGCCGCGCGCCCGTTCATTGTAGTTTTTCGATTATTGTTTAATTAGGGCGAAGCGGCGGCGGAGCGGCGGCCAGGGGGCACCAACGCGCGGCCCGCTTCACTCACCTATATGTAAATATTACTTTAATTTCATTTTTGCTTAATTCATTCAGTCATGCTAATTATTAATTATATGAGTACTTGTCAGATCAATGATCAGTCACCAAATCCAGATATTGCAAACGGTCAAAAGAAATTATCATTGATCAGGAAAATTTTAAATAGGTACCTTCATAATAGCTCACTCATTTATGTTCCAATTTGGATTTCAAATACCTATGTTAGGTATCATCATATCACCCCGCTGTGCCAGGGCCTCGGAGCGCTTTATTGTACTTAATCCATCGAAAGCTGTTGGAAATGTAGAACAGTAATTTCTGTCAGAAAGTGCCTAATAGAGGAATTTGTATTTCCTGGGTCTTGCCAAAACAAACAAAAATCAAAAGGTTCCAAATGCTACCACATTCTGAAACTAAACTATTAACCACCGAAAATTTGCCAAATAAATGATTAGCGCAAAAATATATAAGTGGTTTATTCGGAGTAAATAGTTGCGGTGCAGACAATGAATCGGTTGGCCGCGGCTGGCTCGCTATCTGCGGGCGGCGACCGCGCCGGGGGCCCGCGGGGTTGGCGGCGGCGGCGGCGCGCGGCACGGGAAAGAGCGCGTAAAAAGGCGAGCGGCCGGCGCGCGCGCGGATCCGCCGCGCGCCTTTCACGAGGTCGACGGCCGCGGGGGCCCGCCGAAACCGACCCCCGGCCCCCGCCGCCGCCCGCACCCCTGACCCCCTGACAAATTTCCCCATTTTGCCAACGACTGCTGCAGCAGCTCGCCTTAGCGCAACCACTGCCGCTGCCTCCTCCATCTTAAGGAGCCGGCGCTTCGTCACAAGGTGAGTGGAGCTGACTGCGACGCCCATAGGCACGCACCCTTCCAGATATTCGTTGGTAATCCTTAAATAAATAAATAAATATTGTCTTTCTAAGAAACTGCTGCGGCCGTTGACTTCACCGCAAAAATAAGATTAGTCCGGTTGTTGGGGCCCAAAGAAAATGTTTTATGACACGCCTACTGTGCTCGATCACATAAAACAATCGTTATTGTCGAGTCGGAGGTTTGGACTTAGACGTTTCCCACGTGATTTGTGGTAGATCAGGCATCTAGTCTAGAGGACTATTTTAGGATATTATCGTGATAGTCGCAGCCACCGTCACTAATAGCTTACGAGGCATTTTAAAGTAGACTAGGTTAACAGAATGAGACTAGTTATTGCAAATCCGTAATGACGGCATGTCTGTAAGACATTCCAATGCGGTATTAGGAGTCCTTCTTGTGGCTGTAAGTAGCGAGTGGACGTGCGCACTCATCGACAGTATCCAGGCCAATGCCAGCCGACACCGCCGTACCTAAACTAGAAAAGTATTGTCCTCGATGTTCCAAGCGATAACAACAGCGAATTACAACCTTACATCCGGCAGCTAGAGTCGGTATTGGCGTGACTTACAGGCGTGGAGGTTGCGCGTGAGATATGTGAAGTCGCGGCATGCGGGTCGCGCGGCGTTCTCACGCTTTGAATATTCCTGCTCCCGGCTGCCCCTCCGCGCGCCCCCCGCTCCCCCGCCCGTGCCCGCCGGCGCCCCCACGCCCCGCGCCACCATCGGCCCTTCAATGACGTCCCCTGACTCCCACTCCCGACTGTCCTGACTCTAATTGAATGAACCTCACTAAGTCTGTTTACATCCGCGCGGTCTCCTTCGTCTACATTCACTACACGCATACAATACTGTCGCGGCGGCCACAATGGACGACGTACTTACTGCGCACTACACTAACTAAACGTACAGATTACTTCGAGTGATTTTAACAAAAAACGGTATT
This sequence comes from Agrochola lota, assembly GCA_947364205.1. NCBI lineage: Eukaryota > Metazoa > Arthropoda > Insecta > Lepidoptera > Noctuidae > Agrochola > Agrochola lota. The sequence goes on from OX376236.1 coordinate 12,470,014, forward strand.
TCAATGCTATAGATAGGAATATTAGGAGATACGTGTTAATTTTCTTATCTCTACCGTTTCGAAACTATGAGTATAACTGAGTGCGCAATATCTGCTACTTGCTTTTAGAGCTCCGTTCAAAACTCGTAACTCGATGCCAAAACTTGTTCACAAAACGAATTTATCTAATATAATAGAATACTATATACCTAAATAGAAAAAAAGACATCAAAATGCAGAGAGTCGCGCATAAACAAAGACAGATAAAATGTCGTTCTTGTAGAGACAACATGAATGAAACGCGTATAAATTATAAAAGTGGGAGCGAGCGGGGCGGGGCGAGCTCGCTTTCCCATGCTTCGCTACTAGAATACTACTCATTATTTTTCTTCCTTTTCAAAGGTCACAATTATTATTGACAACAATTCTTCTAGCAGCCTGTAGTATTAGTCATATACCGTGCGCCAGTGCGCCAGTGTGCGGGATGAGTAACTCTCCCACGGTTCTTAGACACATCGTAACACTAATCATCCTTGACTTACATTTTGAAAATCGTACCTTTTGTGTGGGACTCAGATTCCGTGAGAACTGAATACTTTAAATTTCACGCGGCAGCCTGGAAAGATTAATGTGGTGTTCAGAACAAAAGGACATGTTCCATACTCTTGTGGAAAAATTCCGGTTCACTCTGAAACACATACACATCAATACTAATGAATAGTACCTGATTTATATCTAAAATATTTAAATGTATTGTAAATGTTATAAAATTGTTATATCTTTGAGAAGTAAGAATAATTAAGTATTGTATATAAATCTAGTTTTTATTAGATAGATGTTTATATCTTTTGAATAAATGTAAATATCACTGAGAATAAAACCGCCTTCTTTCATTCGTTCTGTTGAATGTTTGAACTTGAAGAAATAAACTATAATAACAACTGTTGCAAAGAGAACGGGTTGGATATGTTTGGACACTACTATATTAATACCTTGTAGACTATCTACAGTTTGTTTGTCGCGGCATTTTAGGTTCATTGTCATTTTACCTGCCATCAAGAAAATTACACTTGCTAACACCTTGGTTTATCGCAACAATACAAATTAAACGTTTACGGATATGAATAACCATACTTTTGACATGTATTTTGATTTATTTATCCTACAAAAAGAATAAACTTTCGAGCTAGTATTATCTATCACGCGGTTACTTCTGACTCTCTTCTTTCTTTTTTAACTTTACTATTCAATCACAATTTTCTCAAAATCTTCATCACCATGCGCAAGAGCACCCGAAACCTTACCTATTTTTCAGCCAAAAGCAGCCAGAAATGAAGGCTAATTAGTAAAATATTCACAGGATGTTATTATTATCATCAACATCAACGTTCATTAATTCATTCTATAAAATCATTGCTAAATTAAAAGACATCAAATTAATGTTCTTCCGCCAAATTGCCGAATAGTTTGTTTTGTCTCACAGCTACATAAAAATATGGGAAAATATAAGCTCCCACGAGACTGCTCGGAGCGCGGCCATAATCGCACGGTCAACAATTAGTAAACAATATTTATGCAATCTAAACCTAAGAAACTATGTCCTGTATAAAAAGGAATTAGTTAGCGGATGTGTAATTAATGAGGCGTAACAAAATTTATATTAATTGTATATAAGTGTTCTATGATGTTCTAGTGTGCCAATTTGACAAACTGCTTTAATCCCACAAATAAAATATTTTATAAATATTGAACTTTTGATAAAAAGGAACCGACAAAATGTGGGTGTATTATATACACCTCTGCTTCCCGTCGCGTTCTGTAATTTTGTATATAAAACGCTGTCAAATTAATTAGTTGTTGGACTGGGTCACAATATGCATCTCACTTGTCTTTGGGATTTCATTCTAAAAATAAGAAAAACCAATTACTTAAACCTGAAGTTTTTTAATACCCACTCTTTGTATTTATCTACACTCATCACCATACCTTTGCCCCTAAGGAAGTAGTATGTAATGGTCATAGATTGATAAAATCACCCTCTAGGAAAGATAGAGCGCTAGAGCGTGGCGACAAATTGATTAAACGAACGGGGAAAGGGTGGGAGTCTATTGAAGGCACTTAAATTCTTTGTAACCACCATTTCTTATATCAAACGTAAGTACGTATTGCAACATTTGCAACATTATTGTATTCTACCTTCTGCAGTGCCTCTGGACGTAAACGTAAACAAAGTTGTAAACCGCGTTTAATGCCTTTTTAATTATTAAATTCAAATGAGAAGCCTAAAGGGATCAACATCCTGCAACATTCATTCATCCTGTGACATTGTAAAGCAGCTTCACTTGTAGGTTTGTTTTTCATTCGGCATCATTCACGCGAAATGAAACGCAACTCAACACAAGATGATTAGTGAACCGATCCAACTATGTTGGATTTCGGCATTCGACATCTTCCACTCGCCTACCGAATGATCGAAAAGTTAAACGAAATGAGCAGGTGAACTTTCTTTGCTATTTAATTTTGTCGATGTCTTGTAAACGTGGAATGAAACAAAAATTAACATTCGATTCGTGGAGCGTCTAATATTATCAGCTTAAGTTGAATTCAACGGTCACGAAGGAAACCTTAACACAACAATCAAGTCCTGAATTTGGAACTGTCCATTGTTTCCAGTAGTTCATTCAGTTCATTCCTCACATACGTTAAACATCTCCCGCGGCATATGACAACCGCGGTACCTAGCATCGATCAACCTAAAAGGTTATGCTAAGTTGCCAGTTTCCGCGCAAGCACGAGATGTAGTAATTCCCAGTAGTCATACAATTTGTGGGTTTGCAGCATATCCAATAATCTTTACAGGCAGTCAGAAGGGTAAAAGATAAGTACTGTAAAAGTTGTCTGCAAAAGGCAACCTTATATCATGCAGACTGGCAGAAAAATGATTCTGGTTGCATTCAACCACTTATACGAATTTAGGATCAACTTCAAGATTGTAAAAGAAGCGTTTGTTTTTAAATAAAGGAAGTGGAAAGAGTGCCGCTAGCGGCATTCTATCACTATAGGATAAAGAGGCCCAATTTGCGGCATAATAGCGCTTGTTCCCAACGAGTCACACCTCAACGGGTAACAGTGTGACCGGTTGGGAATTAATTTTAAAAATAATCCCAACCAGTCATACTGTTACTCGTTGGGCATGTTACTCGTTGGGAATTATTTTTGAGACGTTCCCAACCGGTCACACTGTTACTCTATGGGATTTTTTTACTAAACAATTCCCAGCCAGTTACACGATTACTCGTAAAGATTCCTATGAAATTGTAAATCAGTGAATATGGTATATATTGGAATAAGACACTGTAAATAAATATCAAACAGATTTATTATCAATCAACAAAATTACAATTTTAAACATTTATAAATTATCTACACATTATAACAACCTATCTGTATCAAACTAAAAAATCTTTACAGATATCACTAGTTTCATATTATGAAATTATAAACTTGCAATAAGGCATTTAAAATAAACAACAAATTTCAAATAGCTGAAATTATAAATTAACAAAATAACAATTCAAACATTATAAGATATTTTTAAAAAGCTATATTTATCTAGGTATAAATCACAGAATCATCACAGATATTTTAATTTTAATGATTAAAGTAAGAACATCCACTTTTCTTTAACTTTTGGTATCTTAATACAGGCGATATAAGAGAAATAAAAAAAACACGAGTTCGATTCGCACGAAACACTTAAAGCTGTTTCGTGTGAATCAAACTCGTGGACACGTGGTATGTTGTTTCTTTTTTATGTTAGTAAGTATTAAACTTACTAATTAAGTATTAACATTCTGTCATGGTTAACAGCGGGACGTGCACTTCACTTCAATGCACAGCACAAACTGATAATATTCAAGCATCCCTCTCCCTCCCCGCGTCGTTCCCGTGGCGAAAAACGTGTAACTTTAACATGCAAATATGTGCTTTACATTTAATTTTAGAGAAATAATATTTTATATTGTGGCTGAAATTAATAAGAGGTAAAAAAAACACAAATATCCTCTTATCATTTCACTGTATTCACACCATTATCCATTAATAGTATCTTCATAAACAAGTGAATAAGAAAGTAGAGAGATTACGTATTCTAGTAAATATAGGCGGCCACGAACACTAGCACTGGTCATGTCAGGCGAGAAACAGAGCCCTAACAAGGGATAACTATTTAGAACTGATGAATAAAAATAAGTCAACCAGTCATTGTGCCGCTGTTGACGGCATAACGAGTCGGAGCTACTGTTACTCGTTGGGACATCTTTTACATTTATTTCCAACGTGTCACAGTGTGACAGGTTAAGTGTGACTCGTTGGGAACTAATGAAAAAATCATCCCAACGAGTAACAGTGTAACAGTAACTGTGACTCGTTGGGAATTATTATCCAAAACATTCCCAACGAGTCACACTGTTACCCGTTGAGGTGTGACTCGTTGGGAACAAGCGCATAATAGTGGCGCCTACATGGAACCGGTTAAAGTGCCGTAATGATTTGCATTGTCACTGTCACTTGTTAATTTGGTTGATTGTTGAGGTTAATTCACTGCATTTTGATTTGTATTTGTTTTACTAGTGATATATTAAGATTACTAACTGCATTAAGTCGTTAAAATATTTAGTATCATATTGAACATTTCGTGTATGTACAAACAAAAGGCATTGTTGCTACTTCTGTTTTTAGGAGAACTTAGGATGCAAGAGCGAGCGAAGTGAGCTCGAGACTTGGGGCACCCCGACTCAGACAGGTTAGGTTCGAAGGGCATTTTTTTTTAATCATTCGGAAATAGGAGCCCCGCCAAGCAGGACTCCATCGACTACGCTGTATTATTGCTTGCAAACAAATTTAGACCCGCTACATGATCTTCCCTAACCTTAATACTCCTACTATCCCACCAATCTCGACGCCAACGGCAACGCCTTCTCTAGGGCTCATACGTGCTCACAATACATGTAAAATTCTGTCATGCAATGAAATCTAGCTGGATTAAAAACAGATTCCAACGAACCTAGACAGGGCTGGTATATCATATATTACAAATACGAAGTACCCCAGCAATGTGGATCGCAGTGACGTATGCCTCGTGTCGAATGCGCGTGGCTATCGAGCGTGGAAGGCGACACCCTGCCTTCCAAGAAGCGCAGCGAGCAACCCACTAGCGCGACTGTTCGACACACAACTAACAACATACTCTGCATAGATTTATCATTACCGTTTGATACGTTTTATCATCTGCATATCAGCCGCAATGTCTACTTCTGAACATAGAACTCGGGACCAAGCATACACAACGACCGGTAAATTCGAAACGTTCATCATCCTATTAGAAAACGAATTCTAACTTAAATTCAAGCTTAAACCGTCGAGCCAGATTATATTTTAAACTTTATTTTGACAGACGTAAAGTTCTAAAGGCAATTTTTGTATTAAGAACTTGTTTGTCGGAGTTCAAAATGCAAAAACTCTCTCGAGGGTTTGGGCTTGGATTAAAGTAAAAACTCTTTTTGTAACGGGATTAGTCTTTCCAAAAGAATTTCCTCACCTTAGAAAACTTCGGACGTAACGCACGTAATTCTGAGGTTCGAGCCTAGGAGGGTAAGACAGCGACCCTGGAGTTCTTTATCCTAAAATAACTCAGTGATGTGTAACGCTAGTCATGTTCACTTCTGTGCTTAAACGAATTGTGTAATGTCTCGTTAAAGGATCTATAATTTGTACAATCATAGAAAGATTGCGAGTGGAGACCCTTGTTCGAATAGTCTTGACCCGACAAGAAGGTCCTTGGTTTGCGTTTCATCAAACTTGAAACCCAAGACTGAACTCTGGCTTCATTACATTCGTCTATTGTATGGTATGTCTTATATTTTAAACTTCCAAGCTTGTTAAAGAACCATTTTCGCCTGCCCTTTCTACATCTGTAATGAGGTCAACTTTCAACCAAACAACCAGACGGAAAAGCCCGAACAGAAAAATCTTGAACAAATCAAGTCGATCATAACATGATACAAAGTTTTATGTTGCATATATATTGTTCAGAATCAAACGAACTGGTTTCTTTTCACTGCATTTTACTTAATCCATGCAGTGACGCTTGCCAATAAGATTGCTTAATGTGTCAGATGTGCCAAAGGATTCATGGACATGTTGCCTTTCTGAGGACTTCTCGATAGCAGGTCATGGTGCAGGTCTACGAAATTATCAGCCACATATTCTTGCTGTACATCAACGACTGTTTCTGACATTGTCGCGTATTGCCTGCTGTAATATTTGGCTTACTGTTCTCTCAAATTTGAAACATGGAGATGCAGTCTATCAGATTGTCTCATCTATATTTTGTTACGAACACAAAATACTTTCGAATCGTAACATTTCAAACGATTCTCTTCTTGATTCCTCGTTTATAAAAAGATATAAACGTATAAAACTAAAATTAGAATCTAGTTTCCATGTTTTCAGGTCAAATATGAATACTGAAATAGAAATGGATCTATTTTGTGTCAAAATCAAGGATTTTATATCGAAATTCTGGATGCTCCTAGACAATTCTATAAATCATCAACACGCTCTTGCACCTCGTAAAATTTGTCTAAAACTAATTGGAAACTGGAACAATGATACAATTTCTTTGAATTTTTCTAATTGTTACTTCTACAAATTTCATTCGCGACCAACGACCTGAGAATGAGACGGAATTGTACCAACTTTGCGTTTATTTTGTAACAAAATAGCATTTCTCAATCATGTAAAAACGTTTATAAAACATAATAAACATATCAAGATGCGTGTTATTATCCATTTATAAATATAAAACTAAACTCGACCTATAAAACTATCTCGGTGCGTTCGATACGTACGCGTTGTCCTAATTTCATACAAAATGAGTTCGCGTAGATATGGTACGCGGGTACGCGGTACTGTAAGCGCTCCATTATAATATGATTGCCTAATTTCTTAATGACAACATTACAACAATGCTCCAGTGCGTTAATGTTTCTAACACATGTTACCTTTAGTTTATGTTATTGTTCGTAATTGGGGCTGTTGCGTTTTGATCTGAATGTTCAATTAGACATTGTTACAGTTTTGAATACGAAATTGACGTATGCTTTCTCTAAAATAGTATCGTGTAGTTTTCTGTGTAATGTCTAACTTATGATAAACTTTAATGGATTCATCTAGAGCTAGTCATACTAGAGTATGACTTGTTCTAGATGAATCCATTAACTCACTCTAATCTAAAGTATGTTTAGTTCTAGAGTTTAGAGCTAACAATACATTTTGCCTATTGAAAATTCATTAAATTGCACTGTCTGTTGATAGATCTTAGTTGGAAAATTAAAGCATTTCTCACAAAAACTTAAAATTTTTCCCATATTCTTTCATTCAAAACTGAACCAAATGCATATCAGAGAAGCCGGCTAGTTAAAGTAAAACATAACTAGTAGAACACTTCTGTTATCAAATTTAAATCGTTAAATCTGATAAGTCTTCAGATAATATCTTCATAAATATTCAATAAGTCACATAAACTAATTTATAGAATTTAGATACTTTATATCCAACAATTTTAGACGAATTATCAAACAAATCCATTAATCACTATTGCCAGTAAATAAGACTATGATAACTTAACAGCTAAGTCCTTTAGTTGTGATTATTTTGAATATAATTTCTGTTAAATTTTAAATCCGTCAGCGGTTAGAAATTCGTAGCGTTGTCGTAGCACGGAATTGTTTGACATACAATTTTCAGCATACTTTTTGATATTACTTTACTCTGGAAGAATATAATTTATAGAATAGAGAATAGTGATTTAAATAAAGCATATAGTATTATATACGGCAGTGCTTGTGGCGGTGGTGCGTGGCGGTAGGGCGCGCGTAGGCCGCGCGGCGTCGCCACACGCACGTATTTTTAACCCGTGGGGCCGGCGCGCTCAAGCTCACCTTTCGATCTATTCCTGGCTGTCTTATTTTTAAACTTTTGTCTATATTACTTTCCTTCCGTCTGCTTATTAGTGGATGATTGAGATGCGTCGCAGGGGGCGCTCTTCTCAAAATATATCGCGATGATATTTCCGGTGTGGCGGTCCCCGCGACCACGTGGCGGCCGTGCCGTTGCCCGCTTTTGTCATTATAATATTTATAAATCAGGGGTGATTCCTCCCTTCTATCAAAATAGAACGTTCCTTTAAACTTAGCTCCGTGCCATGTGTGGTGACTTATCAAGAGGGAAGTATTTGTGTAAGATTATGGTTGGTGTTCTATAACCGTTAATAGATTACAGCTCGCTAAATACACTTTCAACGTGATTAAGATTTAGTGAGTAAATGTTCTAAATATAATAAATAACGAGTTAGAAATGTCTACGGTATCGCTGCGTTTTCTATTCAGACACAGATAATATAACACTGTTTAGTGCAGTTTAACAGTAGATATGTCGCAGTAAGATGGTTGAAGCCGTGATATAGTTATATCCCTTACCGTAATATAGTTATGTTAAAGCGATTCATAACTATTACAATGCCCAAATGTTACTGCAACCAATTTCGACGTAGGTCGCCGGCCGCTGTCGCGTCACCGCTCCTCCGCTCGCATGGCTCGCACGTAGTTGGTCACAGTTCTAACCTAACCTATTTGGCCGGAATGCCCTAATAGTTATATTACTAGATCGTGCTCGTATCATAGTTATATTCCTAGTAAGACGGTTATGAACCGCTTTCATATAACTATATTACGGTATATAGCTATATCCCTAAATATCTCTAGGGATATAGCTATTACTATATGGTGGTTATGGATGGTTGAAGCTATAACATGGCTTCAACCATCTTACTGCGACAGATACATACTTCGTTACTTTGTAATACGCAACCAATCTGTTTTAATTGCTGCTTCATTAACCAAGGTGCGTTTTCTAAACTGACTAAATTCGGTGGTATGATTGTAAGTTCATTAACTAACACCCTATTTGTTTGTCAAACTGATCTTAAATAGTCTTAAATGCGTCGATATGACGTCTCTTGTTTACGTTGTGTGACGCTTTCACTTCAAGCGGTTAAATAACTTCAGTGTCAGAGAAAAACAATCCGTTGTAAACAACTTAGTCCCTACGAGTAATGATGCAACGAGGCAGCAGTGTCGGCCTGTTTGTGTTCGCTTCAAGATTATCTTCTGCAATTCGAGAAGGTCGTTTATGTAAAAGTAAAGGCACACGTAAGACGGCGCCACAGACAAAAGCTAGCTTAAAATATGTTTCTTTAACGAGTAATAGTAATTTGTCTTTGAAAGGTACTAAACTATTACAAACATCTATTAACTTTAAGCTTTAACTTGCAATTTATTTAAGTTATTCTTATTACCCTAGACACAATGTTCTGCAGACTTGTGCATGTAGGCATGGCCGACACGACCGCGCTCGGACAGACCTTTTGATATAAGTACTTAGGTTGCTCTAATTGTGAACCACATAATAAACCTTTTTATAATACAATCCGCTTGCTTATCTCCGACCTGGGCCTAGACATGGTCCTGGACCAAGCTGTTCTAATACTAGAGATTCGTTCACAAGAACATTCATGGGCATATAAGTATAGTTACTTAATAATTTGAAGATAGACAGTCGTTCCATGTGAAATTCTGGTATTCAGCTGCATCCGGTTAATCTGAATCATAACCTATTGCATCAAAGGCCCACAGCATATGTCATTTGACGAAGCTAGCATAAGATATTCAGTACTATAAAATACGGAGAGTGGCATTTCTTCAAATAGCATCCACATAGGCCATAATTCCAATTCTCAGGTACAGAATTGTCATTTCTGATAATCTGATGACTTATTTTCTCATTTAAAAGATAATACACAAGCTAGCACTAATAAAACACCATAAGGCAGAAGATTTTTTTAGCTTAATCATTCTCTTTAATTTAGCTAGAAAATGCTTGTCGGAATGTTACGGGACTTAGGACTTCCTAGTTCATTCCTTATTGAATGAGGACCTCCTAATGAAGGTATCTCTCATACATTTGGCCCGTTCCGAAACTCATTAACTCGTTCCAGTTCTACAAAAATTCTCTCAATGACTCAATCGTGGCTCTCCAGTTTCCTCTCTCATAATTACAATGTGATAATGTAATCAGGAAACAAATAGACGTTTCCTGCGTGCTGGGCGCCACATGTGGAGCCGTCCGTGGCACCCTATCAAGTGACGTACACACGCACATCTGGTGGACTCGGAACTTAGTCTACATCTGTCACTACCCAATATCTAGCACCCATATAACGACACCACCAACTCGCTACTCCCCACACTTTAAGGAACACATTTGGCCCACAAACTTCATTACATTTTTTGCCTCATCAAAATAGAAAACGTAGGTTGTTATGAATGAACGGCCCTTAGACGTGTCCTTGTGACTTATGAATGATTATTATGTGAATGAATTTGTTCGGGTCCGTCCGGATCTCTCTCATGTCCCAACTTCCAGACACGCTCACACACAACTTTTCAATAATACTTTTTGGTTCATTTTACTACCGATAAAAGTGTACCATCAATTCTTTAGTGACATTTTTATTGAAATGTTAAAGACTCGCCTGGCTTTCTAGTTTCTACAATGTAAAATTGTTTATAAATAGAAGTACGAAGTAAGCATCGTAAAGATGTTTCCTTAATGGGCGCTTAAAGTGCTTTACGCAGGTATCGAGACCGCGGCAAATGTGCGCGCGATGTGTTTCCTAAAACGAAGTATGCAGGCGGGTAAGTACCCGGCTTAATGGGTATCAATGTCATCATTGCAGGCCGACCAGGCCCTTAATGGGTTCACAAAAGTTTATTATCAGTTTTCAGAATAAAAAAGCAATAATATAATAGGCATCCGTTTCCGTTCGGGGCGCACAAGTTTGAACTCATTTCGATATCGAATGCCGACAATCGATTACGTCCCCGTAGGTCTCAGACGTGACTCATAGCTAGTGCGTCGAGCAACGTTCACAGTCACCGAGTGTCGTGGGCGAGGTACAGATAGTAAAACGATATTAGGTAAAGGAGGTCCGGGTGCATGCAACAGGTACTGCAGATAGAATGCGCTGAGTCCGTTCGACTGGTTTCTAACTCAATGTCGTGTGGAATGCAGGTGGCGGGCGCGGGGGGCGCGGAACGGGACGGCGCGGGCGCATCGGACGGTGTTGTCGCAAGTGGCCGCCGCACTTGTCGGCGCGTTTGACTGCCGGAGATATTCGGCGCGGTAACGGGCCGCGGCCTTCCTGGAATTGGTTACCTGTCGCATTCCTCCGGCGGTCGTCGCAGTCGCAGCGCTCTCCGCTCGCTGCCTGCGCCCGCGCCGCCCGCCGCCGCCCGCGCCCGCCGCTGCATAGCGATGCAACTTCTAATCATGCTCTCGTTCCTGCAACATGTTTGACTTTGCCACACGTCCTTTGCGATAACATAGAGCAACTTTGTGGAATTCGCATTGCGTTCTATTTATAGAGAATTTGATGTTTTCCTTTAAGGTCCAAACTCGTAAGAACTTTACTATTCAATATAGTAGAGTAAGCTGTTCTTGCTGAACTGAAAGATCATCTGTAAAATCAGAAATAAATCTGGCAACTGCATTAGCATTGAAAGATTGCAAGAGAATTGAATCTATTAGTCATAAAATAAATTGAACGCTTTCAGAGATATACAACTATCTCTCTACTGAACATGAACAAGACATTGTGCAATTTTGTACATATTTATAGAAAGTTGTGCAATAATTGTATGTCTCTCTATGTATTTTTGAGATATGATAATTAACTAACATTTTCTTTTTTTTCAAAATTATATTCTACCTCTCAAAAAAACTGAAAAGAGTTCATTAAAATCGTTACGATTTTCGTTAAAAATTATTCTCCAGATTTTTCTATGCCCTCATTTTATATAAATTCTATTAAACCGTTAATGAAACGTGCAAATATAAAATTTGGACTAGTTGAAACCCAGAACTATCAAGCTAAAGTAACTTGTAGTTCCTATTTCGAATAATTCCGAGCGTCAAATGAATCTTAACAAAATCAAAAGCCACCAGTTTTTAAAAACCTAAAATTATTTTAAAAATCTACCTTTCAAGTACAGATCTCTTGACTACTTTATCTAACCGTTAACCGGCGCGGCGGCGTGTCATTTATACCGATACCAGCTCGGTTCAAATACTGACAGTTACGTCACGGGTTGTAAATAATATTTAGATGACCGTGTTCAGAGAGAATTCATGATCGCAGTACGCATTTATGCGCATTTTTTTACTTTACGATTCATAAATTGATAACCTCGTCGGTGGCAGTTGGTGGGCCTCACGCACACTCGCGCGTCACTACGCTCTATTAGATCTCTCTCACACTGCCTAAATCACTGGTATATCATCATCATATCATATCATCATCCATATTTTCTTCAATTGCAATTCATACACAATCTTGTACGTGCGTTTTCGCCTCGACCAGAATATTCCACGCAATGTAACGCTTATTCTTGAGGCCTCTGCGCGATCTTCGCAAAATGGCAGAAACATACCTACGGGGCGCATGTGCACATGTGTGCGTGTAACTACGTGTATATGGTGTATTTTATATATGTACAACCATTGGTTCACGTAGCCGCGTGTGCGTAAGGAGGCCGAACTTTCCGAGAAAACTTTTCAGTGTCTGTCGCTGTAGCTTGCTGAAACTATGCCAGCTAGGTTTCCCCTGTCAAACAAGATGGGTGGAGATAAGAGAATTAGACTTATTATTAATGAGAAATAATATGATTATGAATTAATATTGGGTTTATAAACGTGTGGTGTGCGTTAGGAGGCGTGTCGGCGTATAACGGCACCCTCGCGGCCCCAAGTAGGTAGCCGGCGCACGCGCACACTGCCGACCGATTAGGGAAATTGACTACGCACCTACTCCCAATCTATTGTTTTAATTGGAACCACCACGCAAATGCAAAGAGTTTTGTTTTAATGAGTTACCAATCTCATTTTCCGCACATATAGTGTGTACCTAAACTACCATTCAATGTACCAGGAAACGAAAAAATATTATTTAAGGTCACTCCGAACATTCATTTGTGAGTTTTATTCCATTGATTCGTCGTTATAATTGTACCTGCTGTTGAATTACAAATTATATACGATTTCAAATGAACAATAAAAATTTGATACCTGCCCATATGTATTCTTGAATTTAATTAATTATACATCTATCTTAGTACATATTTTAATATCTAACAAACAATTAACATTCTTTGATATAAATACCTATTTTAGGTGAAATTAATGCCTTTTAAATGACCAGAAAATCTATTTCAAATGCCTTTCGCACTTAAATGTTAAACATCAAGAGTATACCTACAATTAATCATAATTAACTACATCATTAACTGTAAATTTTTCTTTTTTTTTCTTTTGTAATACAAATTAAGTGTATATTTTCCTGTAAATCACAATTTTAAACATGATCCTCTTGAAAATTACTCATAAACAAATCCCCTTTTTGAGTTTCCAAAGTTGAATATTAATTTCAAGAAAATCTGGTGCTTTGAAATGAATGAATATGTTCTTTTGATGACTATTTATTAAACATTCGAAAGTTCCTATTCAAAAATATTTAATAAATCTCTATTTCACACATTTAAAAATCAATATATCTACTTAAAACCCTGAAAATGTTGCTCCTTATTTTCCAAGAACATAAAAATATGATGAATATTAGTTTGACAAATTAAACATGATACTCTTTCTATAGAGTTTCTTGTTCGCATCCGACTTTACACCGTAGCTGTGTAGCCGCATAACACGCAACGTAACGTGTAGCACTGGTACTACACATAACTCATAGCACACAAAGCTACGCGTAACGCGTAGCACGGTATGTAACATATCGCGCGCTTCATGCACGGAATGTAACATTTCAGCTTCGCGCGTAGAAAGCATTGCAACGCATTATGCGCTACATCGTGTGGTGTGGTGCAAAGGTCACTAAATCTTAATAACATCAAAGATTGAGTACAGTCAAGTTATGCTCAATTCAATCGATAGTTATTCTACCGTTCAAAGAGTAATAACGACCACCCACATTACAGACAACTGCCGTATCCAAGATGCAAGTGCCAAATGAAGTGAACGTTGAAATTTTTCAACCTGTTCGCATCTTCGTAATACCAAATCCTGTACCGAAAACTCTATACAAAACTGTGATAAAATAGATTATCAGTCAGTATTAGGCACTTACTAGTATATAAGCGATGGGTAGGCGGGTGATTAGCGATTATATACCTAGGCATAGTTGTAAACGACACCTTATTTACCAGCTATCTTTGTTTTTTTATCAAATACATAGAGATATCGTGAAAATTTGCCAGCCTGAGCGATTTACATCTTTGCATAGATAACAAACGATATCAATGTGCCACCAATCAATAGTTATTGTTCATCATTGTATTACTCACTTTAAATCTAATCTTAACTGCTTATATATTTCGTTATATACTGTATTATCTAAGCTTAGGATTTAGATACATAAAAAAATGCCTAAAATTTTTATTAGAGGTAAAGCGTGTACAGATAAATATTTATGATGTAATCTGCGTTAAATTCTGTTGCGTAGAAAATTGCAATATCTTAGTAACTATACATGATACAATAATTTTTAATACACCAAAACGTTACCCATAAAAGCTTTCTAAATGTATGTCTAATCTATAACAAAATATGTTACTTTATTAGTTACTTGGTGCGCCCCACGGTTTCATCCGCATAAGTCTCCCTGCTGTGGGAATATCGGTATAAAAAGTACCCTATGCCCTTAACCAGGTCATGGTCTACTTATGAGCCAAATTTCATCCAAATTCGTTCAATCGTTTTAGCGCAAAAGGGTAACAAACAAACAAATAAACAAACTCACTTTCGCATTTATAATATTACTTAGGATAAATCCAAACTTACTACATGGAGACACAGCTAGGAACTCTGTTTAGAAAATATAGACACTAGCTTTTAGGCTTTTCCGTGACAGTTAGTCTCTACCACATTTCAGAATTAGGTATCACCATCATCCCTGTCCCATGTTGCTTGGGGTCGATGCAACACGTTTTTTTCTTCGACTCCCCCTGTCAGCCGGCACTCTATCATTCACTCGTTTTTCGTTAATATCATCCCTTACGCAATCCATTACTCTCTTCCACATATCTACTAGTGAAAAAGTACCCTTTATTGTCTAAGGAATTCACAGTTACCTATTTATTAGGTCCAATATCATCAGTTTCTTCCATTTATCTCTTTCTGGCGTCACATACGTGTTCATATCCTTCCTTGCAAAATTACCTTCCACACAAATTGCATCCTTTCCATCCGGCCATCGAAAAGTATCTCATTAAATGCTCCTCAGTCCTCAATCTATGGGATTTCTTATCAACATCTAGAGTATATTCACCCGTTACAATAGAACAAGGCCTTTCGGGCCATGCATGGCTGAAACTGGAAAATAAATAATACTTCATTTTAAAACACACTTGCAAAGAGTTGATCCCCACGGTAATACGGGCTGGTATCCGTAACTCTACGTCAAAGCGCGTATTTTGCGAACGGTTGGGAACATCGGTTATTAGATCCACCCCAGCTCCTCAAAGAAGGCCAACAACGCCTTGGAGTTACTGAAATCTCACGTAGGGTACCTGGGTTACCGAAGTACTTTGCCCCTGTATGTGGTAACCACCGGGCAGTCTAACAGCACATGAGCTGCTGTCTCGTCGTCCTTCATGAGGCCCTGCACAGCGGACTGTCTGTGACTCCTATGACAAAGAGGTGTTTATTAAATTACCCATGGCCGCCAGTTATAGCTGCTGTTACGGTACGCAGCTGTTGTTTAGTTAGTCGGAGAACCTGTTTCGTGAGATGGCCATCGATTAAAGGGAGTGCCTCCTTAGCACTCACTTTGATCCAACCATAGTTTGTGATGTTGGTCCCTAGTTCGTTTCCATACTAGAGTGCGTAGGTAACCGAAGGGGAGTGGCGCGATGAGTTCAGGCCCCACTGGTACCACGCTCGACCCCCTTCTTGCAAGTAGCGGTACGCATGCTAACTGAGCGCCCATTTCACAAATAAAACTGATCGCAATCAGCACATCTAAACCACGTTCAAGAGCTGTCAATGTCATCATTGTTGTGGAATATTGACACTTACAGCTCTTGATCGCAGTTACAGTCCGGCCGTTGAGAGAATGCGTTCCTGATACCTGTCAGGAGGACAATGTCTAGTAGTAATAAGGATCAAATTCGCAAAACATTCGCTGACAGGTGTCAAGAACGCATTCTCTCGACGGCCTGACTATATAGGTAGCTAAAATCATCTCCTTGGGTGGTGCAATTAAAGCTTGTCGATATATTTGTATTTATTTTAGGGTCATGGACCATTGGTTCAAGTGGCACCTGAATACGAAGTATGCCTGATTCACAAACTAAAAGTATGCACTGTGTCGTTAGCTTGTAGTAGCAGAAAATATTCTGTTATTAGTAAAATACTTATTTAATAGTAATAACTATTGGGGAGTCTGGGGAGTTTGTTGCGCCACTTCTTCCCAGCTAAAGCACTAGGAAGTGGTGAAGGGTGGGCGTTTTGCGGAACTGTATTATGTAATTTTGACGTTCGAAAAGTGCTGATTCTCAGCCTAGTTTAAATAAATGAGTTTTGAATTTTATTTATTCTAAAATAAATAGATATTACTATTAAATAGGTATAAATAACACTAATCGGTATGGTTTATGGATACAAAATATTTTTCATAAATTACACAGGGTTTTCTGAAAACATTAGGTAGGTATAAACTTAACAATTACATTTATTATTCAAATAAGCTTTTTTTAATCTGCAAAAATTGCAAAAAAGCCTTAACGGTATGTCTATATAAATAATAATCCTAATTAGAAATAAAAATGTAATGAATACAACAAGGAAAACATGATAGTTAGCAACGTAGTAAATATTATACTTCGCACGGCCTCTCCGCGTCAGCATTCGCTCATGCTATAGGTATTTAGCTCCCTACTCGGAACTACTTGGAAGTGCCTTCCACGTGCAACACATACCTACCTACCTACTTACTCGACGGTATCATTTTCCTCTACTTACATCGGGTAAGTGACAGTATATTTATCCTTTGTCACCAAACTATGCATTTTGTTATCGGCTGTACCTGAACCCACCTTCAAAGAAATCCCAACTTTATCATCACGCAATAAGGTACATTTTAATTATTAGTATGAGAAATATTTGGCAGCAGAAGTATAAAGCATCGTTATCGTCGCATGTGGTACACGTGTGTCTAAACTCTATTTCCGCCCCTCGCTTCCCTTGGGTAAGCCAAGGACAGCAATAAAAGTCTTACTTAATTACTGACGTTATAATTAACGAAGAGTTCCTATTTGCTTAAGTTGATCGGTGATCGAATTTAAACTTTATTGAGGAAAGAAAAAGGTTATTTTCCCAATTCTTCTGTTCGTTCCAAATTAATAAAAAGTTTAGAATTTTTGGAGTAAACTTTTGGAAACAAGGAGCTACACTAGGCACTAGGCATTAATAATGTCTATTAAGTTAAAAAACCATGTTTAATTAGCTAAAAGGGAACTTTGTTCGTTAAACAGACCTTTGGCGCGTACAGTCACCCAGAAAAGTGTTAACAAGCAACCCTATTTCAATATAGAACTAAGATGGGAGGTCTTTATTTACGATTATTTTACTTAATTCAGACCTATGATGATGGCACTACTTTGCCGACAAGTGCTAGTAGATTTTGATTTGAGTTACCCACAAGCAGCGTTTTTAGCTGCACATTTATTTTAACAAATTATTTACCATTCGAAGTGACCTAAGAGCGATAGTGGCGCCCTCATTATATCCAAAGTTTTTTTTGCCAAGCTGTAAGTGTTAAGTAAATAAATAAAAAATAAAATGTTTATTTCAATAACTTAAAATACGTTTACATTAGGTATTTAGGGGAATTTCCATTTAAGTAAGAAATATAATAGTGTAAGTAACATTTATGATATTTAAAAAAAATATTATTAACACCATACTTACTCCTAACTAGATAGGTAGGTACCTAATAAAAAGGCCTGGTTTGATCTAAACAGGTGGGTAAGGTCTACAGGTGGGCTTTGCCAGGTCCACATTCCTATTAATATGTACCTATAAAAACTAGCTAATTAATTATTCATTCAAAAACATATTTGCTAAAAGACTAACAGTTACTGCAGCTTCTAAAATTTAAAATACCGCTTATTGCGTTATTAATAGCGAAATAAAATTCCATCTGATATTAAAATATGATACGATAGTGATCTGATGGCAATAAAATAAGCTAAATTATTAATATAATTAAAAACATAAACACGCATGACTCGCATTATTGGCGGCAGAGCATTTCTATACTACACGTGTAAAGGTGCAATGTGTAACTACTCTATAACCCGTAGGTAGTACAAGCGCGTGCGCACAATACCACAATACTCATCGAAGGCTAATTTCTTCATCAAATATTTAAAAAAAACTCCACCTGGCCTGTTTAATACTCTATTTAATTTATTATTCTGTAAAATAAAATGCCGTCAAAATTCCACTCGGCACCTGCACATTATAAATTAAAAAATAACAATTGCCCCGGCGCTGGCTCCCGTTCCGGGGTCAATGCACTCCACCCCTTCCTACTCCCCACTGTATGATAATTAATTTTATCCACATCGTATAAATAGGCACTTGTACTACATGAAGGTAATCTGCATCCACGTCTGTTCATTTCTTGGTAAGCGGCTAATCTATAGCGCCAAGTTGCGATGTTTTGCCAAGCATGTTAATTTTATGTAATTATCTTGTAAGAATGTGCGCGAATGTACTTAATTTTTCTATGCGATTATAATTGTTGTCAGAAGCACAGATCAAAGAACAACTGGCTGTCTGTCTAATTATTCTGCGATAGGTATTCTTCTTTTGATATGGTAACTGGTAAGGCCGTATTCCAAGAATGGTAAATAACAATTTGTAATTCAACAGCAAACATAAACACATTTTCTAATGTGAAGTGTTCTCAAAACAAACCGTTCAAGCTTTTCTAATGAATTCCTGACTTATCTGTGTTTGCTTTCTCTAATATTCTTGCAACTCAAGTTTTAAATCCTAGAGCTGAGTGCGAATAGACTAGCGATATCTTATTGCGAATGTTATTGATAGAATTACAAACTTTTACGAATCTAACCCTTTTTTATTAAAAGGTCTAATTAACACAGTACCGCAGTTTAGTTGTTTTAAAAAGATCTATACATTTTACTAATACACCTAGGAATAAAAAGAGATTTGGAAATTGCATAATTTGAACCGAGAAAATAATTAATTTTAAATACTTTTTCATTCAACAATAGGTATGTAAAAATGTATGGAAGTGAAAGGGTTCAACATTCTACGCATATTTCAACGATTTATAATTTTCCCCATACAAAAATCCGCAACAAAGTTAATATACTCGTAAATACCCCCAAGGAATTTCTCCCAGGATCTCTAGATCTTTAATTTTTTTTTTTCATTACTACGAAAAAGTACCTTTCAAAAAATTCCTTGTATAGATTGTGGTGTTGTATGGTGCGCTAGCGCAGCCGGTGGCGCAGGCGTCACGAAGGCGGTGTGTGTTCGCGCCTCTAGGATTAGTTCCCGGCATTCCGGGAATCTCACCCACACCGACGAGCGCTGATAACATTCCTTGGCCCATCGTATAAACACGGGAAAACAAAACTCTTTCAAACTTATTTATTATGTTTTACATTACTTTTTGGTGTATTTGTTTAACATTTCTTCAAATGAATTAATGCGATTTATTGTGGGTTCTCTGTCTCTCTACCTTATTTAAGATATGTGTAACATATGAATGTAAAGCTCCAATAAGTCCTGCCTTTAAAACATCGAATAATATCATGCAGTAACAAATACGCTTTTTGCAGAAAAGATAATTTTAAAGAGATTGGTCTCTCTAAAATTATCTTTTTTGCAATACGGTCTTTTGATGGAGTATGGTGGCAAAAGTCCCCAAGTATTAATGAAACCAAAGTTACTGAAATTATACTGTTAGAGTATAAGACTTTTCGCCAGGTTTTCAATCATTCCCGACTTTCTTTAGTAGACCAAGTTAGTACACATATAAAGGTTTCCTTGGCTTAACTTTATTTCAAACTTAATTTTAGGTCAGCTATTGTTGGCTCATTGGTAGGTTTAGTTATTATTGAAATTAAAACCTGACAGAATAATATGTTTTTTTTTTTCTTTTAAATCTATTGTTAGTCTGAGGATTTTTGCCGAAATGATAGAACTTTTTTAGAGAAATGCTTTTACGTAGATCAGATATTTTAAAGCACCTTATAATTGGGTTATTAATTTTAAGTCCCTTACGATAGTCTACAATATGAAATAGGTGAAGTTAAAATATATAAATCACCCGATCAAGATCCGTGGACGAAAAATGGCGCATTTGAGGTTTTTAAACGCTTTTTCCGAAAGTCGCTAATTATTTTATCATTATATTTTACTACTTATTTAAAAATAATATATATCCGCCTATAAATAAAATATTCGGGACCGAAATCAAAACTAAAACCAATTGAAATTACCCTGAACATCGAAAAACATGCGTTTTTTGCCGATGCGTTACGTTTCGGGCGCAGATCCGCTGCGCTCAGGACACGCGCACAATAAATTGCACTTTTATGCTCTCTACTACAACTACATCATATGCACTATCTATTAATGTATATTTTTTGCTAATATTATACATCAATAATTTTTAAATATCAGCCTAAGTAGAGCCATTCTGTCAGTGCGCCGCCATAGACATTCCCGATTGCTTTAATTTATTATATTTCGCGTTCCTATAGCGAAATCTAACTTTTTATGCACTAAATGCAAAAATAGAATTTAATACTTTAATTTTAATTTATTTTTGTAAATCTCATTACGATGGAAGTCGCGGGTACGACGTCAAACCCACCGTGAGGTCGGAAAATTTTCACCAATTTTCCTCGTAATACGCGCTAATATTTTACAGCTTTTATTTCACAAAAGTGATGTATAGACTTGCGCCTACACGTTGGTGGCAAAAGGTTCGGGGTGAGAAAGTTTTTTTTTAGCACTTATGTGCGAGTGCGAGGGCGCAGTGAAGCCGCCGCCCCGCGCCCGCTCGCCGCCGCCTGGGCGGGCCCCCGCGCCTGCGCCTGCACGCTAATACCAATGGACTAACTTAAAATTTTATTTTGCAAAAGGATCCTCCAGGATCTCCTTCAACAAAATAATTTATAAAAACCTAAATATTTTTTCTTTGGGTCAAAATAGAACACTCGGTATAGATGTAGAGTTGAAAAGGGAACATTTCGTTCCCCCCTGTTATGTTCTCAATCTATTTCTACTCATTCGAAAGCGCGTTTCGGCAGCTTTCCGAATATGTAAAGCAACTGTGGAAAAAAGTCCAGAAAAAATGCTGAAAATTTTTTGAAGTCCGCAGGGCGTCGGTCAGAGTGCGAAAATTTATGATTTTTTTTCTATGTGTTCCGAAGGTGTGGAGTCATGAAGGGTGGTGGTGGTGAGGGCGGGTGGCGTGCGCGGGGGCACCCGAACCCTAAACGTGCACAAAATGAATTCGTTTTTCGTAAGAAAACTAGGTTTATGGCATAGCGGGTGTGCGGTGGTGTGCGTGTGAGAGGCGCGGCGATTGGCGGCGCGCGGCTGTGTGTGTGCGCGCCCCCGCTCGGCCTCTCACCATACCTACCGCGCGGCGCGGGCGCCACCACACGCGCACATCACACGGACACACACACACACACATGCGCGCACGCATGCCGCGCAATACAACCTGCGCCCGATATTTATGTCATTTAATTAATTTATATTCTATAAAATAATTTTGCTTCAATTTTAAAATCTGATGACGTCTTTTTTTTCCAAAAAAATATTTTTACTTAATTTATATGATTTATTTTACCTAGGAATTCAAAAGAAAAATCTAATGCTTTGGGATAATTTTTGTTTATGATCAGAGTCATGATTATTTTAGTATTGGACGATGGTAGGGGAAAATAGTCATGTTTTTTTAAGCACTATGAATATTTTTGCAATCATAGCTATATTTTAAAGATTTAATTGATTTTAATATTTGGATTAAAAAACCAAGGCCGTTTTATTAAATTGATCCTTATAACAATAAGTTATTTCAAAAGTCCCCAAGATGCTTCATTGGTTTTAACCTCATTCTCTTTTGCTTAGGTATACACATAGGTAGATAAATAATAAAAATAAATATTTGGAAGGTAGGTAGACGTAGAGAGAGTTGAATCAATTAGGCAGGTAGTTTAGTTTTTTTATTCAACATGATTTTGGTTCAGTGATCATTTTATTAAGATTATTTTACCAACACAAGGATGCATTATTATTAGGTAATTTTCATTATTTTTACATGCCCAGAACAGGAGACAATAAACTATCACATGCAGGTACCGATAAGAGAAATACATTGAAATAAATAATGCATTAAGACTAACAGCTGTGATAGGTACACCCTGTATATCCCCCCTTTCAATTTTATAATCGTCCCTCACTTGAACCTTTCAATAAGTTCACAGCCCCCCCAGTGACCTTCAGTTTAATTACTCGACTTGCTTGGAATGTTGAACTACATAATCTCCACAACTAGGAGCTACAGCTGGGACGTACTGCCCATTCCCCCTTCTTAGTATTTACTCCTACATAGCTTCATAGTTGCTTGCTCTGTACAACCATTAATAATTTGGCTACATGGCCATAGGGGTGATCTGGACGGATTTGGTCACATGTTGCGTAATTGGGGTCGTGCCGATTCTGTTAAGTCCAATCAGTATAAATTTTTCATTCGAAGTCAGACAGCGTCCTCCCTGGCGATCAAACCAAAAATTGGTTACCTGGTACTTAGCTCAGACTGTTGACTTATATTTCCAGCTTGTCAATAGTGTGATGGACAGAAACAGACCAAAATTAACTCTATGCCCACCGTCTTTCTGATCATGCCCTAATAGGTAAACACCGTTATCTATTGGGCTCGCAAACCCTTACTAGCCCCAGCTGATCCTCCTAGTTACTTACCTCCTGTTTAATCGCTTTCCTAAGCTACTGGCACTTGCTAGGAACATGACAAGTAAGTAAAAGTTAACAACACGTCTTTCTTTTCGGGAAATGCTAAATCGTAAAGATGCGCTTCATGATTAAGAAATGTTCTTGATTGGTAAGGAAAACTCTTTTTCTCGGTATTCATCCAGAACATTTAGCTTTTCTATAATCATTCTAGGTTACGCATGCAGTGGCGGACTAAGCCTAACGGGGATCCGGGGCGGCACACAAAATTTGGGCTCCCAGCCCTTGTAAGTAAGTAGAAAACTTGGAGAACTTGAAGAACTTAAAATATAAGAGTGAGCGGAGCGAACTCGAAGGTTTAGTACACTACCTTGAAAAAGTTAGGTTTTTTTTTACCATTCCTACGGAAATATGAGATACTTTGTCGACTTATACGGAAATATTGGAGCATTAAACGAATACTAGATGCTTGAGAGAGCGAAGCGAGCTTGAAAATGTTTGCACTTTAGATAGGTTAAATTGTCGTTTAATAATACCAGCCTGTAACTGTCCCACTGCAGGGCAAAGGCCTCTTCTCATACAGAGAAGGCACGAGCATTGATCACCACGCTTGCTAAAGACGGGTTGGTGATTTCAGGCTTATATTAACTATAAGTCCAGGTTTTCTCACGATGTTTTCCTTCACCGATGTCAGTCATGTCCAAGATAAACTCAGAAAGTACATATGAATTGAAAAAGTCACATTGGTACTTGCCCGGATTTGAACCCACAACCTCGTGCATGAGAGGCGAGGCTTTAACCACTGGGCCATCACGACATACACACACACACACAGACACATATAGACATATGTTTGAACATTTATATTGAAATAAGAATTACTTTTGCGAGCTATACTAATATATTAATACTCGTAGTTTGAGAAAGTAGGATGCAAGACCGAGCGAAGTGAGCTCGAAAATTTTAGCACCTCACTCCGGATAGGTAGTTAGTATTATATTTTTTTACTTATTTTTTAGTACTCTATAAAGCATACGTAGGCCCTAACAGAGACTGCCTTTTACTTAATAAACATATTTTGGCCTGTTTGGGCAAATCCCAAACAGGGCCAAAATATATTCAATATGTTCAAAATGTATTTTAAAGATTTGGGGGCCTCCCAGCACCTGGGGCCCAGGGTGGGCCTCACCTGCCGCCACCCCTTTAGTCCGCCAGAGTACGCATGTCATCATCATTTTCCTACCCTTGTCCTATATAACTTGGGGTCGGCGCAACACGTTTTCTTTTTCCATTCTCCCCTATCGCTAGAGTACGCATGTAATGCTTCAATTTACTTGTTTTCTTTGTATCACCCTTTCTTAGGTTTAATGCAATAATTCTGGATGTGAAGAACGCTTTAACGTATTAACGTTGGAATGTCTTTATAATGCTTGACTGAAGAAGGTTCTCTTTTTCTTTGCTATCAGTGCCTATACAGGCATGTCACAGTCTCCCCAAAAAAAGTCGCTGGTTTCAGCATTGAATCTTGATCATTCCTGTATAGCTTCTTATTGATCCCAGATGACGAATATTAGGTAATGCACTGGTAGTCGGATACATATTGGCATTCGAAGCTCTCGATCTATCACAAATCTCTGCCTATACTTAATCTCCTATGAGGCTCCCATTCTCCAATCATAATAAATGAACATCAACTGTGTCAAGCTTTATGAATCCGGTACCAGTTATGCTTGTTCATCATTTGTTGCTTGTATCCAGCTTAAAGAAAATGTTGAGGTATCTGCATCCTCCTCGCAATTCATTTGGGTCGGCTTCTCTACCTATCTTCTGTACTTATAATGCTTAAAATGCTGTACTGGCTTTCTTCGAATAGCACATTGAATTGAGTTGTGAATAAAAGCCATGTTGAATTCAGGCAATGGGCAGTGCAAGAGGGGGGTTACGGGGGTGCGGGAGGAGCTCGTGGATAAGTAATAACAGCCGCACTGGTCGATCCATCAGGTTAAGCTACGCTTGCCGGGGTAGGTCAGTGGATGGGTGACCATCTTTACATACCGAGAATCCTCCGTGCCTCGGAAAGCACGTTAAGCCGTTGGTTCCGGCTGTCATTCGTGGATCTTTGACAGTCGTTACGAGTCGTCAGAAGCCCGAAAGTCTGACACCAGTCTTACCAAGGAGTATCGTATTACCCAGTTACTGGGTTGTGGAGGTCAGATAGGCAGTCGCTCCATGTAAAATACTGGTATTCAGCTGCATCCTGTTAGACTGGAAGCCGACCCCAACATAGTTGGGAAAAAGGCTAGGCAGATTGATTGGGCAGTGCAAGTCTGGAATGTCAACAAAACAAATTCTACATCGCTGCACGCTAAAGTTGCTGACATTAACACCTGTCTCTGCCCCAAATAAGTTATATTTATCATCAATCTGCAGGCTTAGACTACAGAATAGGTTGCTTTGCTTGAATTTCTAATGACATAGGGACAGTTACCCACTTTCCCCAAAAGTTCCTTCAGAAGTCTTTAAAGGTTGTTGTTACAAATTGCAGTATTTTTTTTATCGAAGCGACAATCGTAGCGAATAATTCATACCTACCTGTATGTTTTAATTGTGTAGGGGTTTGACTTGGAGAAGATCTTAGCACTACGGTCCTACGGATGAGGTTCGTTCGCCAGTGAATTGCAATATGGTGTAAAGAACATGCAATAATGCAATGGATTCTGGGATTCAAAGATTACAAATTTTTACATGATATGACTCAGCGCATCTTGTGAGTCATCTAAGGGTAAGTCAATGATGTGCATGACCAAAGGCAGAGTCACTTTTGTGTTAATGCAGTGAATAAGTCATGGTTATCTATAAGTCACCATAACGTATTTCAAGAAGTTGGGTAAGATTTAGTATCCCTTCAGTTTTCTATGGACTCAATCTGTCCCATGGGATATGATAGCCACAGATTATAATTCTTTCTCCATAGTTAAAAAAATAGTTAAGTGCTATTTAAGACCTATCAGTTCTCATGTAAGCCCGTCAGTTAAATTGAAACTGATAATTAATTTTGATTAGGAATCATTTAATCAGTTAGTCAAAGATTAGGTTCTTCTATAATTATCGCTACCTGTATTACGACACATTTTATTATTTACAACATATTGTATGTACTGGCTATCACCATGCATACGCATATTGAGACAATGACTGACAACCGAATGGATATTTTATTTGCTCCATCATTTAATCGCATTTTCCCCATTTTTAGGACAACGTTAATGATACAGCTCGTGAACAACTCGCGTCATGTTCGTTAAAAAAAGTAACAAAGTCGACGCCCCCGGCGCAGAATACATTAATATAACCGGATTACAGGTGGTAACACCAATATTTTGCAAATGAAAACGTGTCGATTGTGGCGCGAGACGAGCGCGTGGGTTTTCCTTTGATTTTCTCAAAGAGCGCGTCACACAGACACCTGCGCACACAGCGCGCTTGCGCAGCTGTCACTACGTCATCACGTAATTCAATTATTGTAATCGATTAATTGCAAACTGTCTGAAGGCCCGCTTCCACAGTTTCTGGAGCACGGGACGGGGGCCCAGCCTCGATTAACAAGAGAGCATCGTCTACCGCACAATCCTTACAAGATAATCTCGGGGCCCAAACATTTTCTTCTTACACGTCTGTACCTCACACGGCTTTGCTTGTATACAACCGTCTACTACAGCCTGAATCTACCTTTACTGAAATAGTTTTTTGTTTTGTTTCAGATGTCCTGAAAAACCTGTTGTTGGTAAAGTATCTGTCTCTATAATGTAAGGTATCATGATTTGTAGAATTTAAGTAAACTAAGGATGACGGTGCAGGCAAGTATCATGTCTATATGGACTTATGTGAGTTATTTGGCGCCAGTCCCGCTTATTAAACGATAAGTAAAGAAAGGTAATTAGATTAAATTTAATGGTCTTCGTATTTCAAACAAATAGGAACCTTATATACAGCTGTGGTTTATCGGCCATGTGATTAGTTGATCCGTTTGTATCGTTCGTAATGTTCACTAATTATGCGTTCTAAATAGGTCGCTGATAATTGTGATGCGTGCTCACGGTACCAACGTCGTGGACATCATTGTTTGACACCTCGACGAATTAACGCGACCGGCGACGAGAACGCACGAGCATAAGTAAAACAATCGTTAATGATATTATGAGGGTTTAGGGTTACGTGTTCCTATAATTCAGGTTAGGTTTCACGTTTGAAAGGCTGCGCAATGCTAAAGATTTCACCAACATCAGCGCTATTAAATCTATTTTTGATGTACTTGTTCATAGCAAACTGGAGTCCAGTGCATGCGACTGGAACCCGCACGAAAAGAAGTGCACTTTACTCTTAGAAAGAATACAAAAAGCTTATCTAAGGTACCTATATAAACGTTTGAATGGATATTATCTTTTTATGTGTCCATCGAACTTTTTTTTGGGCTGTTTAGGGTACAATTCTCTTGAGGTTAGAAGAAAAAATGACCAAATTATTCATATGTGTAAGATCCTTCGCGAAAAAGCAAATGCTCCTGAACTGCATGACGAACCGTCGCATCTTTATGCTCCAATAAACTATAACCGTAGCACAGATTGCAGATATCAGGAGGCACTGATTGTTTACCGTGAGTCGGAGTCGAAACGTCGCTCGAGCCCAATCTCCTGTCCCTCGCTCTCCGCGCTCAACGCTCTAGACGCTAAGCTTGACTGTAATGAGTTCGCGGATGAATGGAACAAGATCTTCTGAATATGTCTGGAGTATTGTAAGATGAGTGTATAACTGTCGATTAGTTGTATACTTTTGTTATTGTACTTTAATAATGTGTTTCTGTATTTAACTAATGTCATTAGCCTTGGCCGTTTTATATTAAAATTAATAAATTTTCTACCGATCGTTTAGTACAGCTTAGCGTACGTTGTAGATGGACCATCACCCCGTAGAAACGTTAACAATTAAATTGCATGATCAAGAACTGAACAAACTGTCTTTTACTCTAACTCAAAGCATTTATTTCAAATAAACCAATTACAGGCACTTTTGAATTGTCAAGGGGTCGGTCAGTCAGAAAGATGAAGCTAGTTGCCCATTCCAAAGCGTAGTAGGTTCCTATGGAGAAGAACGGGCAAGAAACTCCACGGACACTCTTTTAAATCAAAATATTGTGAGAACAATGTAGAAAGACGTGCACGTTAAAAGAGTCCGTAATAAAAAGATAAAACAATTCAAAAATTTAAATAACCATTATAGGATAACGATTACTAAATAGATTCTCGGTTAATTACTTTGCCATCTCTTTTTTAACTAAGCCCACAATCTCGTCCGACTGACAAAGATATCGACTTAATTTCCGTTTTTTCAGCGGATTTCTCGAAATTCTTGCTGAAAATTTCAAATGTTTATAGATTTCCATGCCATTGTATACGTATAATGCGGTGACCGATTTAGCTCCGACATTTTTAACTAACGGAACTCACGTTCATAATTCGGAAGTTTTCATGGAAATGACCAACATCCGGGTCGTTGGAGTCACTACTGACATTGTCCTGGTGAAGTTATTCATAATGTGACTCATAAACAGGAGACTGGTTGGTTCTAGAAACACTTTCGTACTTTAGTACCTATGCCGGTCGCTTTATTTTGAAGTTTTGGGTTCTTCACTCAACAGCAGTTTACGGTCGGACAAAGACCTCTCCAATTGCACACCACATAGTTCACATCAAGATAAACTTACCTTTGTAGTGCTTACAGGTAACTATCTTAATGGCTTTATTGCAATTATCATCGGCATCGCCAGCCTCCACAACCCTACAGCTTGGAATGGGCTTGCTCTTTGCATGCCAAACAGTTAAATCCTGTGCTAATCATATCCTTGTGTTATCACAGCATATTCTCGCTGCAAGAAATTCCTTGCACTTTATGATGAGCTTGCATACTTGTAGTTGAAGTTCAACATTAGGGGAAACCGATCAAATGATATGTGCAAACTCATAGGGCCATGTTTAGAATTGGATCCTTTACCACGGCTATACTCTGATTGGTTGTGGCCAACCACAGGATCCATGTGTCATGAAAGTATCACCGATACCGAAAAAAAAATAAGAAACTGCTTGAGTCTGTATCAACCAAGTATAAAAAATTGTTCCAGTTTTTTTATTTACCTGGTAGATAATACCCATATCCGGACACTTGAAACAGGCCTAGTAGTATCATTAAATATGAAATTGATATTACTTAGATCGGGGTACCGATATCTGTAACATTGTTATTAGAACTGCGCTACATCCGGCTGGAACACTTCGTAAGTAGGAGCTAGTTACCGTCCCCTTATCGTATTTGTTTAAATGTAACAACTCTAAGAGATAACGTTAAAAAATATTGGATTGAACAGAGATTTCGGTGCCGTATCTATTTGGTAGCGGCTTCGATAATGTTTATGTACGCCACTCAGTTACCGGTTAGAAGGTTTGACGATGTAGATAATAACAAAATGTATAAGTCAAATGTTAAATGTTATTTTTATTGGAGACACTGGAAAGTTGTCAGTGGAAATTACTGTCGAGCCAAAACCGTAACATTATCCAGGTTTATTAACCACTTCAAATCCAAAAATTGTTTCCACAAAACGGTCTAAGATAAGCCCTTTATAAAAGAGTGCCTTTTACCAGAAAATGAAGTACCACAGGTGCTTCAGAAGTGTTGGGCTAATAGAAGGTCCAGCTAAACCCTAAAGAGGATGCACTATCGCCTTAAATATGATTTTAGAGCAAAAACTCACGGCCTTTGATAGTAAAGGTTAAACAGGCTGACACAAATTGATTTTTTATCATAAAAAAGTGACGAAATTTCATTCGTCCGTTACTCAATATATTCGTTATCTGTTTCATTAATGTCAGTTCTATTGAGATGTGCTGTAACCGCTACTTGGACATTTTTCGTCACGAGACACATTTAACCTTGTTTAGAAAAAAAAAACAAAATGGAATAAAAATACATTTTGTTCTGACAAAATACTGACTTATAAAAAATTCTAAAAATCCCTTTCAAAATTCATTTAATGTTTTATTATTCTTTTAGGTATTCAAATAATTTATCAGCTCTCGGTTTTACTACCGGCTGAATTTCATGAAAACGCGAGCGGTTGTCATCTAAGGCTCGATTCACTATGACGCAGAGTCGAAGCGCTACGACACGACACAATTTTTTTACATAGCACACCGATCGCAATCGGTTTCTTTCCTAATAATATGATGCCAATAGCCTGGCATAGTAACCCTAGGATACCTGCCAGTTTATTTATTTTTTCCTGTTTGTACAAAAATATTGCAAACGACAAGCAGTTATTACAATCAAACTACATTAAAAACGGTAATAGAAACAAAACGACATTTTCCTGTATTTATCCGTAAACACCGCAAATCTACCTACTGGCCCCAAAAACGACAAAATAATTAAATAAAAAAAATTTAATAAAATATTTGTACACTTGGAAAACATACATAAGTACACAGGATTAAAACTATATTGTACAATAGAGTCACATTAAAGGGCGAACTGATGCCTCCTAAACTAGGCCAAAGCCTGTGTTATAAAACAATCCCCTTCGCAACACTTAACTATAGCCAATTAGCATAACAAAAGGGAATATAATATCTATTAATAGAATAAACTTGTAGGTATATGTCCCGGAAATGACGGCCGTGTAATTTACCGGGACGTGGCTGGTATTCCCCCTAACAGCAACGCGTGCGCACGACGTTGCTGAAACCTTACGATTTTCCTTTTATTCTCGATAAGGACAGTATTTATAACTTTGTATATTATTGTTCACATTAAGATAGCATAAGCTGGAATTTAGATTAGTCCTTTATAATTAAATAACCTAACTTATTAATTTAAATCATTAGATTGGTCAACGTAGCTTTTTAATTTCTAAATAACGTTGCAGCTTTGTTTGATTCGAGGGTAGATATACATAAATGTGAAAGGAGGGTAGTTAGACAAGACATGACAAAATGTCTGCTACATATCCGTACAATGCAAGAAAACAAAGTTGTAACCGTACAAAATTATATTGGACAAACAACAAGAACCACAAAACTAGGTGTACATATCTAGACAAATAACAGTTCACACGATTTGATCCAACTTTGTTCCCAAAATCAGGACAACTAAAGGGAAAAACAACACACACACACACACTCTGCTGAAAATCAATTCCTAAAGAACATTTTTCAGCTTAGTTAGACATCCAAACGTCTGCTCTCAAGTGCAGCGAACAAATTTCTGTCATTTCGTCAGTCATCTGAAAAGCGTTCCCGCGCATTTTCATTTATGGCTCTCACACACCAAAGCGTTGCGTAATTCTATGAAATGGCCAAAGTTTTTGCATTGATCGTTGCGCAAGAGAAGCGTTACTTTTCAGATATTAAATGACGTCTTATCTCTTACCATGTTCCCTGATGTCGTCACCCGGTCCTATGACAAGTGCACTCGTCCTGCACACGACTGCACATGACTCATCCGTAGTTAAACCATGCAATATTAAGTTTCCGATTCCGTACAAACATGACACACTCTTTCTTGTGTTAACTCATCTTTCATCTAAATCCTTTGATTTCCAGCATCCGTACTTAGATGATCAATCGATTTTCATAATTGGCGAATTGATCTAGTTTGTCCATAAATCATTTCAAAATTGTTTTTGCAATCGCTATAGTGTTGTTCTAAAACGGCTTCCTTTTCTTCTTTAGCGTCGATGCCACGACAAACTTTTGTTGCCCCAAAACGTCGCCTGTATTAAAGGCTATACACCCAGACATCAATTTAAACACGCGCCGAGTTTGCATGTTACCTACACGAAAAGCTAATTCTTATCAGCTTTTAATCAGTTCGCTTCAGCCATCATAGACGATTGATCTTGAAGCCGTAACAGCCACACATGGTACGAATTTTAGTCAGGTCAGATTTGAAGATTGTACTGACCATGTATGAGCCTTTAGTGTCGAACAAGGCTGGATCAACTAGGTGGCCGTTTATTAGTGAAGTACATTACATATGGTAGCGGACGCCACCGCAACACATCAAAGCACCATCGACTTCCGGTGCAGACGCGGATTATCGGGCGACCTCCGAAATTCCCGGCAATTAGCTTGCGCGTGCGTCCCTTTCCTCCCGCTCCTACTCGCCACTTCCGCTCCAACCGACACCTTGGAAAGCAAACAGACTTGTAAAATAGATATCGGTGGCGTATTTTGTTTGTTAGATTTTGTCTCCCTGATAACAAACTAAATGGTGTCGACCTGTTCAATGAAATTGTGGGTTCATCGATAGCTTTCTGAGAAATAAAAAAAAAACAATTAAAAAGGTCTTAACAATTCAGTTCTATAACAAAGCTGGCTTCGAAAACAATTCCATTTTGTCCTCGTATAAACAATTCGTATCACCCTCCACACACATGCAACAAAGGACTTTGAACTTTCTTTGTCATCAAACAGCGCATTCCAACGCATTGTAGAATTTGTCACTCCTTCATTCAAGTACCATCGTGTAGATAAAGCAATAAACATAAAAATAAACTAGGTGCCTTAACTGTCTGAAGTCATTATCTGAAGAGCGCGGTAGGTACGGTTGCCCACTAAATAAATACGTAGAACATGAATGAACGTTTGCTCGCCGGATCGAGGCGAGCGCGCACTTCCGGCGACAAGTAATAAGGACACCACACGATACCGACGATACAATTTCGAAACGGGAGAGTCTAAGGAGGTCACCGGATAAGATTACGGTTAACTGTGTAAACAAACCGTTTACATTGATAACTCGTTAGAATTTAGCGATGGCGCCTGTGACGTGCCACAATCGATGGATTTTGTTGGTCGATAAGCACCCTCGTTGAAAACATCGCCGATAAATGATGTCATGAATGGAACCCTTTATTGGCGGGTCAAGTTGGATCCATTGACGTCCGGTCCAACCGGCAGGCGTGCCGACAGCCTGGCTTTTTCGCTGCTCAGTGCATCTGCTGTTCTTGAGAAAAGAGTTGCTACATTCTATTCCTACTGCTCCAGTAGCCACTGTATCCAAACGTTGCATATAGATATTTGGAAATGTTACAAACAAAGCTCTCCGCTATCGGCAATCTTGCCACTCCGTATTAGAAGTGCCGATGAAAGTATTTGTTTTGGAAATTATTGTCTTAACTAATAAACTGAAAACATGTTTTTAATAAGTTAAAAGGTTCAGAAAATGCTCATTTAATGCGCTTTTCAACTTACTGATGGATTTTGATCTGTGTGTGTGTAGTTGCTGACTATACATGTTGACAGTCTGCATCATGAGCTATATAGGCTGTTTGACAGGCGCAGAGCCGAACACCTTCATTTTGCTGCTTCATTTCATTATGTTGCCCACGTCATGGTTCTCCGTAACCATCAACATTAACCGACCTTAAAAATCATTGGCACCTGATCAACTTGGGTTTTATCTCTCGATCTTTCATCTGTTCCTTGCTGTTGTGTCGGTAGAATTTGGGCATTGCTTGTGTCAGCTCAGTTCAAGTTAAACTGACCAGGTGCCAAACGATAGATCGAGGAATCATTGGATAGCAAATGCAAGGCGTTTTTTCGCAGTGTCCTTTAATTGACATGTACGCAAGGTCTCTAGCATCTACTCTATTTTTCGGTCCCACTTAGCAAAGCCGAGTGACAGCAAGTGTGTTGTTGCCGTTATTGGTAACCCCGTTCATTTGAGGGATGGCTTTTCAAACGCAATTTGTTGCACTTAGGTGCCACACAACTTGCACTGGATTTAGACCATTGTTACACTATGTACGTGTGTTATTACGCAGTGGCATCGGCAGACCAAAACAATCATTTATACAGCGCTATACGCACTGATTAAGAGCCATCGGCGCAATCCAAACAAAGCCTTACATCACACAACATAAAGTTTTTTTTTGTAATGATGATGTCTGAATGCATTGCAAAGAATGTTACAGGTTGCGCGCTAAGCGGGAACATCCAAGTCTGTAATCCATTTTATCAATTGCGTAGGTAAATGTAGTATATTTTGCATGACACAATGAAATCGTTTTAAATACTTCGCGTTGTCACATAAGCATGAATGAGTGATACTCGCGAATAACGGACACACTCGTAGTTTGAATGATACATTATTTGTTAGATGATTCAGTACGCAGTGATGTCAAAAGTCAACAGGGTCGGCTCCTGTAAGTTTTAGCGGAAATCGTTACCATATTGTACATATGTGTCATGATTTTACATGATAAAACAATCAATACTGCATATTAAATGAAGTGGAGTAAATGACTAATATAATTATCTACCTATTCATAAGTGGTTGGCAGGGCGTTACTTCGGACCACCGTCATTACTCATGTGACGTGGTTGTTACAATCGGTGGTGTAATGTGACCATTACAATATGCTCCTGAAATTAAACCGAAAACAAAATGTTCTGATAATTGAACCTTCGACGTTTAGACGGTAGAAATGAGTGCCAAATAATCGAAGTGCTTTTTTTTAAATATATATAATTTTTTGTAATTATAACATAACACCATGCCTATATTCCCCAAAAGGCTAGGCAGAGGTGTGTACCCACATTTCGCCAGTTATGTTTAAGTCCCATGTAACAGGGGGTGAGCCTATTGCCATCAACCGGGCACAAATCCAGACTCAGGACTGTTTCTGAGAAATTCCAGATGAAAAACCCAGTAACACTATGTCCGATCCGGGAATCGAACCCAGGAGCTCATGCTCATCAGTAACGCTTGCGACCACAGGACTAACGAGGCAGTCAAATTTATAATTTAAACTATAAATATTAACAAAAAAAAAAACAATTGTTTATTTGCACCTGTTTTCAGCATGCTGCAGTTTTAATAGTTATGAACTTTAAGCTGATAATAAAGATCAAAAGCACGATTTCAGTAAGTTTACCTACTAGGTAGGTACATAAATAGAGAAATTACTATAAAATTACAAAATAATTGCCGTTGTTTTCGACACTCTAAATTAAATCCTTATCAAGTTTACTATCACGCACGCAACAAATGGATGGGACAGTTGAACTTTTTATTTGTGACATATTTTCTTTATCGACGACACAAGAGTAAGAATTCATGTTGAAAATATTTAATGGGGTGATAATTCAATTCTATGTGCGTTACATATATTAGATTGTCTATGTGTGCGTGTGGCGTGTCCGTGTGTTAGGTTGTTAGTTGACTCGTTGGACGCCATCGACGTTTATCGGGCGCCTGCAATCCGCGCTGACCCCGCGATATCCTCGATCTACATTACCCCTCGCCCCACCTCCCTCTCACATCTCACACACGAATTTAAACTCTTTAATCATCGTCTTAAGGACCATATTGGTCCGAAGCTGGCGGTGGGAGCAGGCGCATGAATGGACAGGCTTGTGAATGAGCGGACTATGTCCCGCGGGCGATAAGCACTATCGTCGGGGCCAGCTGACGGTCCATGTTGACAAACCCTGTTCCACTTTCGTTGCCCGAGTCGACTTAGGTTTATCAAACGAATTAATGCCGTCGTCGCTTTAAGGCACTCGATTTTGTCTTCAATGCTAGAACGCAACGAGCAGAGACCTTCACGCGATTCATAATAATGCGTAGAACCGCTAATGCACATTGTAAACAACAATCACTGAAATGTTTGTCGTACTAAAATATGACATGTTTCACGTAATGTCATATTATGAGTATAAAATTATAATAATATCAATGTACTTGACTGAAAACAAAAAGCGGTTAAGCTACTTCCTGCACATTGTTTATAATGCCCGCGGATACCGTGATCCTTGTTTATTTATATATGTTTGCAAATATCTTTCTACCATGACTGAAGTAATTTCATGGGAACGTATTATTAAGCTACTTAGAAATGGACATAATCGTCCGCAAACGTCATTGTTTCGTTGTATCTACTGTTCAAAGGCGAGTAAAAAGGTCGCACATCGCAATCTGTAATATGTGTCCCTATGACACACTCTACATGCGCAATTATTTAGTAAACAGTAAATATAAACCAATTTATATACGCAAATTAGTAATTAGATCTTATTCCATTAAAATCACGAACATTTCTTTCTAAGCGATGTGACGTAACAATGTGGCACAAAACAAAAAGATGTGAGCTATTTAAAAGTGAAATAAATTTGCATTTCGGGTCATTAGGTTGGGAGATTAGGAACAGTGGACGATAGCCAAATTTTACTGTTCTTATAATTGTAACAATAATAGTCCAATAGTTAAATTAAATTACCCTAAATTAATGAGTTTTAAAATATCTTGACTGCTCGTTACTAGGTAGTTTTGCGACTGGCAACATTGGTGCGTTTTCTAAAAATATAATTGGTCTTTAGTTCGTATCTCCCTAATATGTTATTTTCAGTATCTCGTTAAAAAATCAACAAGTAGGTAGTGTGATCAGTGAATAGTCTTGTCTTTGCTTGGGGCCACTTTCTAAGACTCGAAAATAGGCTTCTGATCAAAGATCCTTTCCTTTTTTGCAAATTTCTGTACATACCTACCTAACAAACTAATATGATCTTTGGATTAAACATATAAGCGCCATGAAAATATCAGATAATTAAAAAAATGCGGAGCTATCTATTTGGGTTAACGATTTCTGTTATATACGCGAACAAATTAACATTCCACAGATAATTTTGCAGTTTATTCCACTTTTCAGCGGTTTAGGTCGTGGGCGAACTCTACTCTAATCGACTTTGTCCACAAATAGGGCACTGAGAGGACTGAACCAGTGGAAAATTATTAGAGAGTCATGATCATCTGTCGTCTTATATAGGTATCTCAACATTAGTCAATTATATTCATAATGCGAAATAAAATACTTTGGAATAAATATTACTAATTAGCTTCATACCGCGACTTCGTCTGCGTGAAATTTCGGTCCCCGACCCACCGCGTCGCATCGTATCGCCCGTCCGCGCTATTACTTCGTTTTCGCTTAGCGTTCTTTCTGACTTTTCTTTCTTTTTGCGCGGCTCCTAAGGGTCGAAGCGTGATATTAAATAGCCTATAACCTCCCACAAGAATTTGGCTATCAAATGCAAAAGAAAAAATCAAATCCGACTGGTAGTTCCAGAGATTACCCCTACATACAAACTTACAAACAAACAAACAAATTTTACCTCTTTATAAAATTAGTTTAGACAAAGCACAGCCGTACTACTAATAATATCACTTTTAATAATTATTCAATTCATTTAATAATATGGATGTCAGTATGATTTCATTTAAGAGAGCTACGACCAAAAAACTTCTATCGGCTGAAACAATACATGTCATCACTCCCAACTCCTAACATTTAAATCTAAACAACAGTTTAAGCTACGTAGTTATATAAAGACAAAAAGCAAATCCTTAATAAGCTAGGTATAATAAATAATTTAATTATCTATAATGGCGCCGACATGATAATCATTAATATGAATCATCGTTTGATCCGATGCAGATTTTGTTGCAAACAATATTTTGTCAGTTTAGCTCTTATCACACGTCAAGGGGTGACTCATGTTGTGTTTTTTTATTTTTTAAGATTCTCCGAAAAGTAAAATGCTAAACAAAAAACAACTCATCACTTTATCAATGACTATTTATATCAGGCATTACTATGCATAGTGTTATTAATAGTCATTGATACTAGAAAGAAAGGATTTACTAACTTTCGACGGAATAATTCGTCATTCAGAAAATTCACAAAGATAACATGAATTACTTGAAAGAAAAAATGGCGCGTAGAATTGTGCGACAGGATCCTAATTCGGTAACTAAAAACGACGTTTTCGTAGAACATTGCCTACGACGATTGTAGATGACACTAACGCAAATATAAGTAAAAAATATCATATAAGCCCCTTGATTTAAACCAACGCCAGCCTCCAGCTATCGAGTTGCGAGTTGTCCGAAAGGGATATCGTGGCCGCGGCACACAGACAACGGAAGGAACACGGGTGGGTTTTAGTCAGTAAAAGTCTGACACGCCTTCCCGCTCCGCCCAGAGCGAGAGAAGTTATTTGATAATTTCCCAAGCTCAAAAAAATAAAACCCTCCAGCTATCCCGCATCAGATACATATTAAAAGCAACCTTTCACCCATCAGATGTATGTATAAAGTAGCGTACACCTTTTTATTCGCTAAAAGTTTATGTAGTGTAATGTAGTTGACACTTTTAACCATTTGAAAATTCTATATCTTAGCGTTCAGTTTCAACCATTATAAAGTCTCCGTTTTATTCTCCATAGCAGAACCTTTCATCTTTTAGAAGTTTTCGTAGCACAGCATATCAGAACTGTATATCTATTAGAAATCTTTGTAGCACAGCGTAGCAGACAGTTTCTTCCATTAGTAATTTTCGTAGCACAGCAAAGCAGAACCATTCATCGATTAGGAATCTTCGTAGCACAGCAAAGCAGAACCTTGCATCCATTAGAAGTCGTCGTATTACAGCGTAGCAGAACCTTTCATCTATTAGAAATCATCGTAGCGCAGCGTAACAGAATCTTTCATTTATTAGGAATCATCGTATCACAGCGTAGCAGGACCTTTCATCTATTAGGAATCTTTATAGCACATCGTAGCAGAAACTTTCATCCATTCAAAATCAAAATATTTTATTTCACATAAACCTACATGGGCACTTATAAAATGTCAGAAACCAGATGCTCGGTTCCAATTGGTCGTTTCCTATGGAGAAGAGCCGGCAAGAAATAATTCTTCGTATCACAGCGTAGCAAAACCTTTCATCTATTAGAAATCACCGTAGCGCAGCGTAGCAGAACCTTTCATCTGTTAGGAATCATCGTATTACAGCGTAGCAGAACCATTCATTTATTAGGAATCTTTAAAGCGCATCGTAGCAGAAACTTTCATCCATTCAAGATCAAAATATTTTATTTCACATAAACCTACATGGGCACTTATGAAATGTCAGAAACTAGATGCACGGTTCCAATTGGTCGTTTCCTATGGAGAAGTGCCGGCAAGAAATAATTCTTCGTATCACAACGTAGCAGAACCATTCATCTATTAGGAATCTTCGTAGCACAGCGTAGCAGAACCTTGCATCCGTTAAACATCTTTATAATGTTTCTGTAGGGTTTGCAACCATTAGAAGTCTCTATAGTGAACCGTTGTAGAATCTTTACCCATTAGAAAAATAGATATTATATCTTGTGCGGCGACCGCTATGCTGCGATTCATATTTCGTAGCAAAACGGTCACAGTTCCATGTGCTTATCTCTAAGAATTACACTTGAAAACAAGCGCTAAGTTAAGTTTAATAACAGTAGTCGAGGAGAAACTGTTAAATTTGCTTTAAAAGACGAATTTCGAAGCATTATTGGTATCTTCAAGCGACTACAAATATGGGGCGCTTTTAATCTGGGCACGTTTGTTACATGCTGAACTGTCAATTTTATGCGGTGAGTGCGCCGTATAGCAACGCACTCGTGCAGCTGTTGCGCCGCACCCTTGGCGCGAATTGTTAGCACCCTAAAAAGTGGCATCGTAAGGGCGCTATCTTATATGAATCATTCGAAAGAACAATGTCAGACTAGACAGTGTGCGGAAAGTATAGGGTGTTATGCTGTGACCTTCTTACGACTGCAATAAGCACGCAGTTTGGCTCTTGAGCGAAGGTGCCTGCTTTCGTATACACACACTACAGCGTTAACCCAACTAAGTATGTTTAGCGAAAATGTAACATCTGATACTTAGGCTGTCAGAATTAGGGATGATTATCACAACATTGTCGATGCCATTGAGATAAGA
This sequence comes from Agrochola lota, assembly GCA_947364205.1. Classification (NCBI taxonomy): domain Eukaryota; kingdom Metazoa; phylum Arthropoda; class Insecta; order Lepidoptera; family Noctuidae; genus Agrochola; species Agrochola lota. The sequence continues at coordinate 12,510,070 of OX376236.1, forward strand.
ATGGCCCAACATTCACAATTAAAATACTCTCCGTCATAACACCGATGAACGTATATTTCTCAAAGGCGACGAGCTTAAGCGTTTCACCACTAAACGGAATGGCGACTATTTACCGCATTTTTATTACGAACATACATTAGACAGGTTATATAATTAATTTCAAAACGATAACAAGTGCTATAAGCCGCGATACTTTCACAGGGAGCCGATTGACCATAAAGTGTGGAAGAATGATCGTTCCTGGGAACTTGTAATGGGATTACGACCATGTCCATTAAGAATGCTATCTAAAATGCAAATACCGATAAGGTTCCGTTCACTTTATCTAACAAAGGAGCACTCTACGAGGCGACATCTCTGACTTTTACATTGTAGTGTTAATTAAAAAGTATTATTGAGATACGTTTTCAGTTGTGAAGTTAATTTAACTGAATCGATACTGTGTACATGGCTGTGCAATTATTTTTTCTTTGGAAATGGGCTTATGGGACATAGTTATATTCTGGTTTAAAGGCATGCCGCCCCCGATTTCAAATTTCATATTTCAAATAGGGTTATACGGCCCCGATACGGCCCTTTAAATGTGTTTTATTTCCGTTGTCTGCTTCTCGACAGAGCACTTATTGCTTGAAATAGTGCTTTTCCTATTGAGTGGACGAGCTTCCTAAGCTATCGACTTGTATTGGATTCTAGAACAGAAAAGATTTTGTTTCAGATTCAGTTAAGCTTTTTTCATATTCTGCGTAATGTAGGTAATCGTTCACTTACCATTTTTACTAAGGGTGGTTGACTTTGTTTTTTGTTTTGTCAATAATCTTTATAACGTCGAAGAATGCAATTAATTAGACTTAGATTACAGCTATACTTTAACCTTACGAGAGCTTATGTCAAGCTTTAATTGATATGGCTAAATCTACCTATTTACCTTATATGCAATGAAATTTACTTTTCTATATCACTAAGAAACTGGATAACGAGCCTCTTCTGACCTATTAATCTTCTCTTAGTTAGAAGTTCCACTGGAGAATTCTCTATTTCAGGTTTTCAGTTGTTACTTGCGTTTAGAATTCAAAAATATCTGAATTATTGGAAAAATGAACACTCTTAACTAAAAATTCATTTTTTTGGTATGAGTGTTCATCCAAAAAATTGGCAACGTCAGTCGCAAGTAAGTGTCAAATATTTACATGTTTTGATTAATTTGGCAATATTACTGAATGAAAATAAAAAATATAGCTAACTGGTGAACTACAATTGCCAAATTAATCAAAACAGCGAAATATTTGACAACTATTTGGGACGTTCACACACGTTTTAGATCACTTACTTATTTTATTTTAGTAATAAATTTTAAATAAATGTAACACTTAAGTTAGTTATAATTACGTTTTTGAAAATTAATTAGTAGAACAACCAAATATTAAGCTTTGCCTTGTTGGTATTTTATTGATAAAAAATCGAGGGAAAAGGCACTGAAAACCGAAATACAGGCTTTGCCTAGTTCGGTTGCAGTGGCTACATCCAATGTATTACAAACTATTACTGCCAAACTTTTTTCTGTAAAATATTACTAAGTGCTTTTTTTTGTTTTTTTTACGTTGCCCACTTTCTGTGTTTCTGTGTCTTTCTGTTTCTCTTAAATCTTGAAACTTTATGTACGATCATATTGTCTGCAATACAAACTCATAGAAAGTTTCATGGATTATTCATGAATTTCATGGGCTTTCGTGAACTATTGACACATTTCAATCTCTAGTAAAATAATTTACTGAAAGATAGTTTATTGAAACCACACGTAACGAACGGTAGTTTAGTAGGTACTACGCGGATTTGTAAAAACAAAATAAACTATCATCAAGATCACTTAATGTGTCATTCGATATAGGTAATTAAATGATTTACGATTTATATAAGTTCGGTAACAATCGATCAAAGACTAATTAATCTATCAATCAGATAAATTGGAGTTTGTCAATAAATAGGAATTATGTTTACTAAAGTTCGGTATTTGATATTTAATTAACGTTGAGTTTTTTTTATATAACATTCCTTTTGAGTTTAATGAGCGTTGCAATTATAATGCCAATAAAAGAAGACTTCTGATACGGATAAAATATTTTGAAATCCATAGGTTTTTGAAAATTCCATTAAGTTGGATGGTAATAGAATTTAAATAATTAAAATAGAAAATGTCTATTGTCGCAGTCGCAAATCAGGAACAATAGCATTGAACCCTAAAAAGGGCACCTTTTTAGGGTTCCGTACTTCAAAAGGAAAAAACAGAACCCTTATAGGATCACTCGTGTCATCTGTCTGTCTGTCAGTTTGTCAAGACCCATTTTCTCACGAACGCGTGGAGGTATCATGTTGAAATTTGGTACTCATATGTATTTCTGTGCCCCAACACGGACGTGTAACGTAAATAAATGAGTTTTGAATATAAGGGTCACTTTTGGGGGTCAAGTAAGAAGTAAAAACAAAAAGTTTTTCAAACTGTACCGTGTGACATACCAAATGAAAGAGCTTATGACGAGAATCTCAAATATAGTGCTTTTTACATTTTTAAATAAATACATTTCAAGATGAAAATTGGCCATTCCCCACTCCTTATCTCCGAAACTACTGAGCCTAAAATTTTGAAAAAAATACAGAATGGTTCTTTACTCATAGATTCCAGGAAAACCTATAAGAGTCTATGGTCTTAAAATAACATGATAAATCTCTCATTATTGTACGTACAAACTTACATTTGCAGTTGGAATGTACGGGAGAACATGTTTTTCAACTACTTACAATGTTAAGTTTGTATTTGGGATAATTTCATCCCAACTTTGGAACCCTTCATTGTGTGTGGCCACGCGCTTGGCCAGTTTTTTGTGAAGAAGTTCTGCCAGACTTGCACCGATTATTTATCCCCTATGGTGTTCCTCATGCTAAGTTGGGAACGCGGGATATTACCTGCACATGTTCCAAGCTTCAAAAGGCTAATGCTGGGGCTGTTTGATGAGAAAGGCTAGGAATGATGATGATCCTTGAATGCTGGACTGCATGTAATAACAATAACTACTTAATTTAATCATAAGTGGCTATTAACACGTTCCGTGCCGGGGGCCCTCCTGGAGGGTTCACCTAGTCGAATATGGGATGCCGGAAACCCTCGCCGAGGGCTCATTTTAAATGTAGGTTTTTCTTTGCGAATACGGCATTCTAAACCGTGAAAATAAAATATGATGTATATTTTAACAAGATTTATTCGTATATGCGTTGATTTTAAAATCCAAGCATTTTTATTTTCAAAATATTTTTTGTTCACGGTTACAACTATTCACAAAAAAAAATTAAAGTAGTGTGGAAATTACTTAAAGCGACAAGACTCCCCTGAAATAGATTCGAAAGTGTTAAGTTAATATTATAACAGGAAGTAGCAGTTTACCGAAAAATAATAGCAGATACTTGTAAAGATACCTTTTAGTTATGGAATAACTAGATAGTGATTTAGATAAACATTTGTAGATACTAGTACTTCAACTAGTCCAACAGATACAAGGCTTCTTATGAATTTAAAGATTAGTGTCTCTTCATTTATGAAATCAATCGTTTTACTAAGATAACTAGTTATTATCTAGATATACCTAAGTCATTTTGTATCAAAGGCTGATATCTTAGACCGGTACTACAGGTAATATTTGACAGAATCCATTACTAACATGTACTTTATCCAGTAAAACGACATGCCTACCACTTGTCCAAGTTGTAAAGTAACTTTTAGATTATTTTCCTAAAAAGGCTTAAGATGTCAGGACACAATAAACATCGAGCAGTGTTTGCTGTAAAACCAATAGAATACCCTCAACCACTTCAATTTTCTCAACTCCAAAAATGATCAAACGCGAAATTAATTCTACAAGCGAAAGATAAGCAATGGCGCAGGACGACAGGATAGACTGGCGGAACCCTAAAGGGCGATAATTACAACGGTAGGGAATTCTCACACGGCGCTGTAACAAGCCGGCCGGGTGCGCGCACACCTGCCGCGCACGCGCAGCCACCCGCGAGCGCAAGCTGCACCACCACCGTACCTTGTTGCACCACTAACCTCTTACCCGGCACTGACTTACTTAAGCTTTTGATCAAATAATACTAAATTTAATACAATTTAAACGGTAACAAGCCTTCATCGGCTGTAGATAGTGCCAGTTTTAAATGGAATGTGATAGAAACTTTAATAATATATTGGACTGCCTTTGCAAGAACACGTGGTCTTCCAATACTTATGCTGCTAACACTATTATTATATTTCTATCAGCATAAACGAGTGCCAAACTGGATGTACTCTTAAAGGCTTGGGAAGAAGAATACTGCGCTCGTAGCATCCATTCATAGTTACCTCCTTATCATCACCTACGCAGGCTTCTCACATAATGGACCCTCAATATTTATAGCCGGCTTCTATTACTCACGTTTATGACCAGTAGCATGTGTACTTTAACAAAATTTTGTTGCTGCGAAGACAAATTTCTGTCTCATAAAAGTCTCGTAAAATACCATAAAATTGCTATCGAAACATCTTTGGGGAATTTTGAACGTTTAACGTAACGGACGATCGCTGAACTTTTAACGCAGCTTTGTTACTACAAGGTCCAAGTTTGGTAAACCTCAAGTGCAAATGCGCCAAAATGACTGTTATTGAATAATGATTATTCAATTTGGTAAACCTCCAGACTTATATGCAGAACCTCGGTTTTCTGCCTAACACAAGAATATTGGCCCAAACATAGAACCTTGGGGAACTCCAATCCAAAATGAATAGCACAATAGCTAATAGTTAATGTCTATACAAATTGGCGCCTTGTAAATGGTTTTTAATGTGGTGCGTTAAAATATTTTAGATAAAGGTTAGCGCTTTCGTTACACGTTTCAGAAATTCCGAAATAATATGAGCTTTATCTCTTCTGATGGTAGACAAACATCCTTGCTAATATATTTTACTTTTTACACATTGCGCATTTCCTCCAAAATCGATCCCTCGACGGCTGGAGATCTTGTTTCTTGACCTTTTACATAGTCTTCATTCGGTAGCCCTTTGAATTTAATTGTTTTGCGCTTGCATACTTGACCGTTTTTGTATTTTAACTTGCTGCATGTTCTAGCAATAATCTTGTAATCATGTTACTGATCCTTATTTTAGATTCTTCCAAAAATCTAAGCCATGTTATTTTACATGGCTCGTTGACACAATCAAGTCACGTTAGAAGGACCGTCATCACAGCTATAACAGTTGATTCCAGGAAGCATCCGCATTCCATTAGAACATGTTCTTAATAATGTAGCACTTTAATAAAGATCGCCGTGAGTCATTTGCGACACTGCACCACATTCATTAACATTCCAGTAAACGCGAGTACCTCTAGTAGCTCTTCAGTCGACGAGCGCCGCTCGCTGACCACTGATTGCCTCTATTCGGGTTATTCAATCAACTACTTAATGAGTAAATCAGATAGCTATATTTTCTGATTCATCAATCGGATTTAATTAATGATTTCGATTTTAGTACGGAAATTGTTCGGATTGTAACGTAATTCTGAGAAAATTCGGAAGTTTTCATTTCCTTGCACATCCGGGTGAGTCAGGTCCATGTATGCTCGTAATTGCTCATAGTTCTACTGCTGGCAGTTGAATACAACTATGGTTGACTATTTATTGAATTGACATCTCGTTTCAATAAACGCGATAGCTCTCGTGACTCCTCGGTCACAATATGAAACTAAAGTATCGTCATTCAGAGTTTTTAGGAAGGAACCCTTTAATTAATATGTCCGTCGTTCATTTCAAACTTCTTGTAATTTGAAGGGCTTTTACGTGACGTGTGATTGTTAACTAAGCCCAAAATTGGTCTGAAGTGGACACCTGTTAGAATTTGTTGTAGCGGCTATTTGTCGCAGGCAGGCGCACGCGCAGGCATGCGTACGTGCTGCCCCCCTCCTTCGTCGCGTGCCCTCGCCCCCTCCCTCCCCCCCTAAGCCCGGCCGTGTCGCGGCGCCCGCTCACCATTCATCGGAATGCAGGGACTGTACTTTGGTACATCTCATTATGAATAGACGCTATTTAACCGTATTTGGGTTATAGTTTAGTAAACTCGTCATCTTCACTTTTAAACCCTTTTTCGAAAATGACTTCTCTTTGCTGTTAACCATAACATTATCATACCCATCACTAACATATTAGTAGATTCTTAAGACTAGATTTGGAGAAGGGCATTTGCTTAGCCTTAACTGCTACGCCAACGGCTACGAAACTGCTACGAAAAAGGTTGGTTAGGCTGAGAAAATTCTAGACCCACTTATCAATTTTCCATCAAATCTATTTCCAGCATACATTTTTTATAAACAGCAATATACAAAAACAAACACACCTAAAGATTTTAGAATAATTTAAACCTTTCGTTCAAAACCATTTACAACTCCATATAAGGTTGAAGAATTTGACGAAAGCTCCTCAACTATATTCAGTGTTTGACAGTTACAGTAGCATTGGTTTTAATACAGCATTAGAGTTCAGAGTCGAGTGTGCACGGTGGGCAGACGATTGTATCGCCGTGGATGACATACACTGCCGCAAATGTAGGGAAAATTTAAATTTAGTAGTAGATGTTAGCGGTATTATAGGCGGTCACCGATAGTGGGTAGTGGTAGTTCCGCAGCGGAGAGCGCTCGGGTGGCGCGGGCGCAGGGCACGAGGCACGCTAGGAATGCGCGGCCCTCGGCGCCGGTTTACAAATAGAAGGGCCGCTAGCGCGGACTGCACGTGTGATACATTGCCACGATTAATCTGTTAGCGCTGATGGCTGCGCCCGCGCCGAAGAAACGATGATATCGCACAACAATTATCTATTAACGAGACACAGCCCCCCGACTTTATGATATCACTTCACGAGGGTCCCGCGCGTGTTTGTGTACAAATAAATAACAGTGCTACAAAATGTGACAGACGAAGTTCTGAATACTTTCTCCTTCACCTATGTATTTGGGAGCAAAGCGAAGCATCAAAGGGCGCGCGAGTTCGGTGGCGAGGACGACGCGGCACGGGACAAACGTCGTTGGGAAGTGTCAGCCCGGGAAGGGGCGACAGAAAACACGTGAGTGACATCTCGGAGGGTCGTTTGTCGGGCACAAGAAAGCTATCGGCGGCCCTGCGTTCGCTGACCCCGGCCGGACGTCACGCCTGAGAGAAGACGAGTGCAGCTCACGCCGCCCGCCGTGTGCCCTGCGCCGCACTGCTCCCGCGCCTGCAGCTGACTAACCCGGATCACATTCAAATCAATTCTTATAAATCATGCAATCAGCCGAACCTTAATCGAGCTTAATACACCATTGTCCTTCTCCAAGCCTTTGTAATCATAAAGGAGGGTGCAAGCTGGCGCTCACATAGAGGACTGATGTGCTGGTGTATCTGCAACTACCAAATTGCTGGCAGTAGTTAACGGAGTTTGTTATTCAATGTGACTTTTCGAAACTTTCATAGACAGTGGGTTACGGCGACCAACTGTCCATTTATTGATCAGTGAGAATTGAACATTATTGTAAAATTACCAAATGGAACATTTTCATGTGCGGTTTAGAGGTCTTTCGTGATTTGACAGTGTGGTGATTTATGTGAACCAAGCGAGCAACTCTACAAGACCAATAAAATTATACAGAAAAGTCGGTTACGTACGAATTTTGTGCAAGTTTTGGAGATGCTCCTAACAGGTAAGTAAATAAAGTGAAAATAGGTATTGCAATAATTAATTAGAAACAATTTTAACCGAACAAAAAATAAGTTAGAGTAGAAGTAATTTAAAAAGTTTGTTCGGCATAAGTTTTCATTAGGGATATACCTCAGTTATGAATGACCAATGGTATTTAAAATGCATCAAAAACAAAATATTTTAGTATTTTACAGAGTTCGTTCTACCTAGTAGGTATCTTTAATTTAAATTGATAATTTACTAGGTTCGCGCAATTTACTTCAGATAATTAAAACAGTATGATTAAAATAATTAAGGCTCTATTGAAAACATTAAAAATCAAACCTTACAACTACTATATGTACCCACTTATTCCTGTCTAATTTTGTTGTACTACCTAACTAGTATTTCAGTCATAAATGTAGATACCTAACTCTGGGTACTCCCCATCTTAATGTTGCCAGTTTAACTCTAGAAAACCTACTATTGTAAATAATGACTAGCTATTTTTGTTACTTATTTTTAAAAGTAAAACGTTAACCTTTTGTTTATTTTATCTTTGGCAAATATTTTTAGTAGGATTTCAAACTTTTTGTCATTTAATTTGTAGCTGTTTAGTTATTATCAATGCACTGAATCCGTTGTTAGGTAGATGTAGATAAGTTTTTCTTTAGTTATTCTTGTTTATTCTTAGATCTTTTTGGTTACTACTTATAAGATCTAGATACCTACATTTTAAAAGACCTATTTTATTTTTATGTTAAAGGATTTTCTTTGTATTTTTTTTAATATAACTTGATGTTATCTATGAGACTGCCAGTGTGTAAAATACCTAGTTATAAAAGTAGAAAAGTGATTTACTTTTAGTAGGCAGGTACCTACAAAATTATTTTGTCACATTTTTAGCTAAATCTGTAGGTAGATAGAACATTCTGTTTTTTTTTCCATAAACTCAATTCGATACCTACTTATATTTGGGTAGAGAAGTATTGAGAGAAAGATTTAATCTAGGAAGACACTTTTGACTTGATAATGGAGCTTTAGATTATTATTAATTACTTTTGCAAAAAATTACTTGCTGTGGGTATCTATAAAATTTTCTACCGTTTTTTAATACCTTAAACGCAAATTTTATCATGTATTTTTTGAAATCATATTTAATTTTACTTTACAAATACAGTTTAATGTAACAAAAATACAAATTAGTAGTTATTGTTTATTTATATTAAAATAAAGTGAATAGTGAATGATTGGCGACAACATGTGAGGTAAATTGTTGAAATATGTCGGAAAAGAAGTGAATTTTATCTAAGAGCTAAAGTGGGAGCAAGATTAGATAGGCTCAGCCCTACGTGGTGATAACGACACCGGATTCCAACGCGATTTACACACAAATTACCCACACCTACACACACACAATATGATTAAATATGTTATATACATCTTTAGGTATAGGTATTTGTTATTTATTTAAATCCCTCTCTTCTTAAATCTATTTGCTAGTAAGTATTTAACTAAAATATAACAAAGTGAGTCAGCGGTTGTGCTCAGATTCATAAAATGTTTAGTTTTCATAAATATTTTAACAATTGTATAAACTAAAACTATACCTAATGCATCATCTAAGTATGATAAAAACTAATCTGTAAAAGATTATCTTTGTATCTATCCACAAACAGTTTTTCATTCGGCATTTAGTAGGTAATTAAATTTTAACAGACTAAAATAATTATTTACTGAATGATTTGAATTTATTAAAGCATATAGACACTGAAAAATATTATTTGTAGTCTTCAATACTTAGGTACTTGTAAAAATAAAATCAGAGTGTAAAATTTTTTAAACTCAAAAAATGAAAGAAAACTTAAAAGCATTTTTTTAATTATTGGATTTAACAATGAATTATATATTAAATTAGATTAGAATAATTTAAATAATAAAATTTATATTGAATGTAAGTTGCCAGTGCTACAGCGCGACACACCGCGCGCGGCACTCCGGCGCCCGCGCATGGTTACGGCTGCGTGTGGCAACACTGGCACGCACTTCCTGCGTACTTCTTCCACATCTACCCGCACTATAACTCAGCGCCTATTGGAATTTATCAAAAAACTTAACACTTTCACATAACTTTTATCAAATATAGCCATTTTGTTTTGCCCTAGTGAACTCAGTTTTAGTCCAGTGGAATCAGACATATATTTTTGAATTTATTTTAAATTTAATGATTTAAATTATTTCAAATTTGTTGCATACGCTAGTTTAATTATTTTACAATATAGATAAAAGCAAAAAGTTCCAAAATAATTGCTGTATAATTTTTTAAGGGCCATTTTTCTCCTAATTTTTACACCAAGTGTTTCTTTATGCAATGTACCAAAGCTATTGCAATTAAATATTTAAAATCAATCAATATAGTTTTAAATATTCCAAATAACTGTAAAGAAATCATTATCATATTATATAAAAACAATTTTTTAAATAACAATTTTGACATGAGGAACATTGTGTCAGTTAGGACTTGTAAGAAGCAACTCATATTTAAAAATAAAGAAATTTTATTGTTGAAAGTCAAATTTTCGCTTTAAAGAAACCGAACAATGAGCATTTCTCTGTGATTCAATTACTGGCATAATAGGTAAGATAAATTGTCTATTGTGTCCTCTGAATAAACGCTACTATTGAACAAACGGGGACTAGTATCTTTGAAAAAAATCTATTATGTAGTGAAGTATTTTACTAACATTTTTAAAACCACTTTACTAAAGCTAAATATTTTTTAAATAATTATTGTCTTTAATTAAATATAACCTGTACTTATGTTAAAATTATTGTTTTATAATTTCAATACCTAATTCTTAATTGCGTAAACATATGTAGATAGGTACACATTAAGTGTTCTTTTATAAAAATATGACTTACCAATTAGTCTTTTGACTATTATTACTTATATTAAGTATATATATATTTTATTATAAATAATTGGAAAAAGTTATTTGCTGTACCTACATTCAGTGATTTCATTAAAACCTTAATTAAATAGTTCATGATTGGCTACAACGCCCACTTAAACAAAAAATTGCTTGATGAAAAATCTTCAAACTAAAATGTCTTGAATTAATGTAATAAGGAAATTGTTTGTTCTTTCATCTAATAGAACTCTTTTTCCCTTGTACCTTGTACATATTTATGCAAAATGTCAAAATAGTGAACTGAATGCAACAGAAAATGTTACCAAGTCACATGCACAGTTAGATCTAACGGTGCATGTAACTTTTGGTAACATTTTTCTTTCATTTTTCTTAACAACTCTCCTCTGTAATATTATTATATAAGTATTGTTACATTTGTTACTTTTTATATCATTAATGATCTTCATAAGTATAAAAGTAAGTATAAAAAGCCTCTTTACCTACTAATTACCTAATGCAGGCATGTAGAGATGGAATGCTGTTAAAATTAATGTGGACAAATTTTTGTTAGCCACCAAATAAATTCACAATGAATGAAATAGTACCTCCAATATTGAATGATGTATTTCAATAGTGGCCGTATACCTAAAGTTATTTGTAGTGCCTAAAATTTAAAAACAGTTTTTCGAATAATTTTCTAATATCTTCGTTGAATGTAACCACATTCATATTAGATGGTAATCTTTTGTTCCGTATAAATTGACTGTTGCTAAATGTTATAATCCTTATCAAGTGTGGTTGGAATGTGCCGTTGTGAGTGCGTACACATAGTCGCTGGCGGTGGTCGCTGGTCGTTGGAAGTGCCGAGTGACGGCCACGTGGCACGCGGGCGCGCCTCGTCCACGGTGACGGTGCATGTCAGTTTTCTGGAAAAATTGTCAAATGTAGCACACCGGCGGCGGACCGGCGGCGGCCGCGAGCAATTTGCGAGGAGCGCGCATGTGTGAGGAGCTGTCGCGACGCGATCAGCGCACGCGCTGGTGTGCGTTGTGAAGTGAAGGTCGAATATTTTGTGATGTCCCTACTCCTCGGTCTATTGGTGTTCACGAGTCGCCGCTGTGATAATGAGTTGTTGTCGTCCCGCTCGGTCTGCAGCGGCGGCGCACCCGCGGAAAGGGACGGACGGCGGTGTGCGCATGCGCCGGAGCCTCCGCCGGCGCCGGCGCGGCCTGCCCTCATCAGTCTCCCCGCAGCGGGGAAGCGGTTCGCGTGTGCAACTCCGTGTCGGCTCGGGCTGCGGGCTGCGAGCGCTCTGCGTCGCACACGAATATTTTTAGATAACAGCACGAATAATTTATTCGCAAGGTAGTGATCGCGCGCACTTTTGCGGATATCGGTATCGGCGCATGCGGGCTCGCGTGCGCTGCGCAAAGCGGTGGACGGCGGCGGCTGCGCCCGCCGCCGGCGGAGACGTCCCGATAGGTAAGCTGCGCACTTCCTGCGCGCGCGCCGCCATGTTCGGTCGGAGCGTCACTTCCGCCGGGGCCGGAACCGGCGCCGGAGCGGGCGCGAGCTGTGGGCCCTGCGGCGGCGGTGCTGCGCGCGCGCACCGTCGGCGCTTGCCGCTCGTCGCGCTCAGCTCAATGGGCGACGGCTCTCGATTCATAAAATGTCGGTCGTTCCATTCACGCCGCGGCGCGATGCTACGACGACCGTTCACTCGTGACCCTCGCGTCTTCGAATATTCATGTCTCCCTCGATAACATCGTAACCTCTGACTTCTTTTTGTATTATCACGTTGTTTAGTGAACGCCGCTAGTTGAGGCCGGACTTCGTGCGTTGTGTTGGAAACAAGTGTCCGTTCAATCGCTACACTGAAATCAACTGTGAAAATTAGTGCATAGTGAATTTAAATAGTGATTTTCCGTCTGTATCAATGGAATGTTACACCCAGTAGCGTAAGATTAGAAATATATTTTTGGTTTTTCTATTCCTTATACCTAAAGTACTACCTTAAACATCGCCCACCCTCAATATCTTTTTAAAACTGAATTTGTATTCTGAATTCTAACGTCTCGCGATTTATCTGTTAGTTTATTTTATAATTTTGTAAATGAGGGTAGTCAAATTTTATTGCATTGTTTGAAAATTATTGAAGTTAAGTACTACTTGTGTTTGAATATAATTGTAGTGTCAAATTTTATTAGTTAATAGACAATTCGGGGGTTGTGTGTGATAGTTGGGGGTAGAGTGTTGATGGTAACAGTGAGCTGTGCAGCGGAGTGTGCGCGGGCGGCGCAGCACGTTGCCGACAGGACGTACGTCACCAGAGCATGACGTCTGCTCGCGCGTCCCGCTCGCACACTAGCCCTGCACTCCTCTAGTTTTGCTTAACCCCCGGCTGTTCATTGCCCTCCGGCACTTGCTTTGCCCTACCCTCGTTATGCTTATTTAGATGATTTACTTTACACCGCATTCCACTTCTATTGACGTGGTAGTAAGTTAAACTTTCCACTTTTTCGAAAATTCAAATAAACTGTCAGTTGCCTTGAGTATTTATCAGAACCAATGAATTAAAATATATATCCTAGAGTGAATATATCTTCAAACTTTTTTTATAATCAGTTAAAATTTATATATTGTATTTTTATTAAATGTGTTTATAAAATTTTGTCAAAGCAATTCCTAAATTGAAAAAAATTACTTAACTGCCGAACTTGTATTTACGTTTAGGTACTTAGCAAAGCCTAGCCTAGTATAATAAGGCCCTTTTACAAGTTAAGTAATTAATAATTACTAGCGTGTCTATATAATAATTTCACTTAACAAAGAGTATAAGTACAGTAAAGTCAATGTTAGACAATTATTACAGTTACAATAAAATAAGAAGAATTTAAAAGATCCTGAAGTTAAAGCGTATTTTGCGGTTAGGATCAAAGATTTTACTGATAATTCAACTGTCTTTTGTTTTTTGAACTAAATACTTTGAATGCATTTAAAGCAGGGAAAAGATTATGTTGTATATAAAAAATATGATGGCGAATATTTAGCATTAGTCAACATAACAGACATAAAATGCAATGCAAGTCGTCCATTGACTGGTTGCCGGCGGCGGCGGCGGCGGGCCTCACATCGCGCGTATATTAAAACACTGTCTTTCCCAGATCATGAGTACGTGATGAGTCAGGTGCACGTGACGTCAGCGACACGTGTGCCCTCGTCCCGCTGACTCACAGCATCTCTCTGTGACGTAGCCGGCGCACATTACGCCCTTCGGTTCTCTCACCTTTGCTCTCATTTTTATCGCGCATTGATTACATTGTTCCGGCGCACAGCGCTGGTCCGCGGCGCGGGGACGCATGTGAGCGACACATACCGCCGCCTACTGCCACTGCTGCCGAGTGTGCGCTGCGCCGGAAGCGGAGGCGCATGCGGCGTGGGCGACCATTTCATAAGCGCTTCCTTCGTCACGCTTCCTCCCACCGAGAACGTCCCTTACACCTCGCCACCGATGGATACACTGTTCATAAAACGCTGCATTACACATTGACACGAATTGCATCACACGTCGCGACGGCGTGTAGGATGAATCCAAGTGTAATATGCAAATGTCACGTTACTAAATTGGTCAGTCATTGTTGTATCCGTAGCTACGAGTATAACTGCGAGCGCTCCGTCATTCATGCTGGCTGCTATTGAACGCGGACCACGCTTCCGTCACACACAATCTCCACAGTTGAATCTCTAACCGATTGTCGATTTCCGCTCGGACACATCGTCGGGCCTCGCCAACTAATAAGGTACACGCCGCTTCGCACTGTGCCAACATTCTCAGCCCCACGATAAGCCATTAAGGGTCGCTCCACAAAAAACGATCATTATAAAGGATGTAAAGACTGCACCGGCGCCGAGCCTTCCCAGAACTGGGCCCATTCTTATTTCACGCTCCCGCCTTATTCACGGGCTTTTTTTGTATGGTTTTGGTCATTTTTTTTCACGGGAGCGGTTCTCCTGTGAGAGTTTCAAGGAAATGGCTTATTGGGTTTCGTATAGAATGGGGCTTATCTCGGGGCGTCGATCGAGCGCTCAGAGCCTGGGAACGCGCTCAGACGTCGCGCGCGAACCGTTATGCGGCATGCTCGTCGCATGCCACATACCAGCACCCGCCGCGCGCCGCCCTCACGCATGACATCATCAACATCACCGTTTGTGACGTCCACCACTACTCGATACTACCACTTATCCGTTTTAAACAGCCAATAATAAACATATACATTAAATAGGCAATAAAATCTGAGACAGTCACTTTAAAATTGGATTTAACGGTCGAGGTATACCAGTAAACAAAAAATTTAAGTGAAAATAATGTCAGAGGGTTTATTAACATGTCGCGTTCTGTATAATAAATTTATAACGGTATTCATTAAAAAACAATAATTTTCTAATAGGATCAAGATCGACGGGTTCGAGAATCGCGGCTCAGCTTGCTTTACGCTCGAGTTGTCTGAGGAACGTTCACGGGGCTGGCACTATCTTAACATTCCGTGGTTCCTGCTTGAACATTTATTAAATAAATTTCTGTGAAAGTTTTGTTATGTGCTGGGCGTGTTTGTGTCAAGTGGCAGGTCAGTTTGTGTCAACTTACTCCTCCATGTGCATGGTAGACCATTGCAACGTTATGATTGTGTTCTTACATTCGTTCCCACTAACTATAAAGTCAATAAATAGCAATAGAAGTTAATTAACTAATTACGATATTTATTCGCACAAAAGTCCTAATGATTGGACGTCACATTAGTGGAGTCGGAATGGCGCCAAGCGGAATTTCTCACAGATTGTCTAAATTACTGCTGGGAACTCAATCCTTATTTTCAATAAGAAATAAATAACGTTGATTGTATTTAATATTTTTGTCATTGTTTTGTGCTAAGCGTTTGTGTTTATTTATTTGAAAAGAGTTTTTTGTTGCCTTTTCAGGTGCGTGTGGTGAAAGACGTGGCTGCGACCGTGGCGCCTGCGCAGCGTGCACAGTGCGACATTACGACACTCAACCATGACTTGAAGAGCCGACCGACTGTTATGAGGTACGTCTTTTATTTCTGTGACATTATATTGTAATTACCAATTGACATTAATAAATAGTCCCTGCCTAAATATAATTATTTAAACCTAGGTAATCATTTCATCATTGATTTTCAAGTAAAAGACTATTTTAATTTCAATTTCAGATGTAATAGTTTTTAATTGTGATTTGTTTCATTCAAGACAATATTTTGTTCTAATTAAGAAATTGCTATAAATTGTATTGCGAGAACATCACCTCCTCCAGAATTTTAATTTGAAGAAAGTAGGTACTTAAAAAGTGTTATTATTTTTTAAGAGAGAAATTCCTTCTACCGATCTTTTTAAAGGGTAACTGAAAATAACTTACATTTCTAAGATTTATCGCACTATACCTTCTTATAGTACCTATTCTAGACTGTAGCCTTTTGCGAAACTAGTTATCATGAAGGAATTTCACGATCACTTTTTGTAACTGTCTCCACAAACATTACCAGGATGCCCATATCCCCATATATTAGAGTGATCGTTTCCCGTATTCGCGTTATTTAGGACTGTAAGGTGTGCGCAGGTCACGGGCCCTTATTGAGGGCAAAGGGAAGTTATAAATCTGTCGGCGCTAACAATGGCGCGATAACGTGCACCTTGCGCCCGCGCCGATACCGAGTACCCCCCTGGCCCCGCGCACCCGCCCCTCTCGCCCACCAAAAGACACGTATGGGAAATACCCTCATTTACAATACAAACAATTACCTATTCCTTTGAGAACTCGCTTGTTGCTAGTCTGTTTGCCGGCGCCCTTATGACGGCTGTAAGATTCTAACCGCAGCTCACATTGACTGATTGGTCTAACGCTTCTGCTATGTTTTCCCTGTAAATAATCCCACGAGCGATAACAAATCGAGAACGATTCGAGTTTTTGACAAATATCACGCAAACGACGAATGTTTGAACCCGGATTATATTATGAGCTGGCAACATCGGTCACATACGCATTGAGCTCACCGGCCGTCCTACACAGTAGGTATTTGGCAACATATTTGCTGATAGGTCGGTTGGCGATAGTGCCCGAAGTGAGGGGAAAAGAGAGGTCGACGTAACGCCAACCTTATCGGTCATTGACCTTCACACCTAAACTGAGCCTCACATCACATCTCGCTCGGCGCGCGTTTACATGTGCTTAAACAAATTTTCAGGGACCATCGCGTTTACGTGCCAACATTTTATATTGTAATAATATTAACGTTTACATACTTCCGTCGGCCGACTAAACACAGACAGGCCGATGCTCATTAATTTTAAGAAATCAGTTCAGAAACACAAATATTCACTCTCTTACATTGTGTCTAGAGTCGATTTTACATTTTAGGATAGGATCATAAAAAATATGTAAAGCTATAGTGACAGATGTGTGCTATTTAATGCGATACAAGGTATTGGTATATATAAAGTAGGTAGGCAGTAGTGTTGTGAGGCGCCAGTGAGACCTTGACCTGTTTCCCGCTGCTGGCGGCGGCGCGCGCGCACAATGGACTATTCCGCGACACCGGAGCCGACACCCGACCAGCCGCCCCCCGGCCGCGGCCACGTCCACATACCTATGAGCCCAACAACTATACTTGTTATCTATTGCACTGCGAAAAACTAGCCAATAGCGAAAATCACCAAATACACGCTTCTTCGCTTCATAACTCTACAAATAATGGAAATTAGCCTGAATTATTCGTTAAACCGATAAATTCATTCGCATATCCCAAAATAAATATGTCCTAACCACAACATAGGTAGCTGGTAGTTTATAAAACATTTTCTGTCGCCACAAGTTGTTGACTTTAACGATAATCGAAATAATCGTGTCACAGTAAAGTCGGTCATGATAGCATGTAATTAGAGACGTCTGTGGGGCGCGAGGCTAACAAAATTCGGGGGCGGCGCAGGTCGTGGCCGCTTGAATAATACATAGCGCGCTGCGACTTGGCGCCACCGCGGCCGCCGCCGCGCGTCTCCATACAATACGAATGTAGGTGCAGACGCGCCGTGGCCTCCGACGACACCTGAAACACTACTGATAGCCTGGAAACGTGAAAACATACGTCGCGCGCGAACTCAAACCAGCGCTCGGTGCCACATATTTAGTAGGCACACACATTGTCTACATGAGCCACCTCAAAAACCGCTCACACCTCCACATTCCTTCATGAAAGTATGTACAATAAAACAAACAATCGCCGGAAAATTAGACTATAAATGCGATAAATATTTTTTTGTAAACGATACCCGCCGGTCATATGATCTGCTACAAGAATGTCTATTCTGTGTAAATAAATTCAGTAAATGAGTACGCAATCACCGAGAATGCGAAGTGTCTGCAACGTGTTGTGTTGTGAAAGCATTTTGTATTGTTTGCTATTTTTACAGAAAAATGTCTAGGCATTCACTCTGGCTCGCTGGACTTATATTTTTGTTATATTTATTCAGTAATCTTGAACTTGTTATGCTGGGTGATTTTTCATTGTAGACTTAGACCTCTTCCTTTCTTTAAATGCGCTGAAAACAGATATAAGACCAAACAAACTGCATTACACATACAAAGGATCTACACGTAGCTCGCTTGCTACGCCAAATTCTTTGATCAAAATTATTCCAAGTGAAAGTTAAGATAAAGCCATACATATGAGCCTCAGTTATACACAGCTATTTGAACAAACAATCAAACCACAGTCAATTCAATTAAATATCCACGAAGCTCAAATTGTCTGTCAAACTGTTTAATTCTCGTAGCACTTTCGTAGCAGTGTCGTAGCAAAGCAGAGCGTGAACTAGCCAGCCGAGGTAACGGTACTTCGTAACCGTTTCCCACGAGGAGGCTCGCGGTTAATTATTTAACAGCTTCAAAAATCATGTCATATTTACATCGAATGCGTGGTCGTGATTAACAGTTTAAAAATGTAAAATGTTCCGACTTAATTACCGTGTGTTGATATGCGGGACTCGTACTGGCACCGACAAGTTATTAGCTACGATCGTCGGTACAATGGTAATGACGAAGTGTCGTAGATGCGACACGAAAGTCGTGGGACACCGTCGTGAAGGTGCTACGCGACAGAGCTGCTCAATTGTACATTAATTCTAATAGCTGATCAGTTTTGACAATTTCTGACAATTTCAGTTATCAGACTGCTGAGCAAATTTTCGATTTTAGAAGAGTGAAATAAAAGTTAGAAAGGCTTAGTTTTCTCTCCCTTTTCAACAGGTCTTTTCGTCACTTGTAGAGAACAGCGACTAGGTATTTACTTTCTAACGAACATTACTAAATGTAAACGACTGTGTCTCTATTACACCGTGTCCTAAATGCACAAAAAGAAACAAAGAATGTTTACGTGAGCTAGCGGCCTTATGTGCTACACATAGTTATTAAAGCACATTGTAGTAATTGAATGTGTGGTGTAATGAGTTTCTGATGCTCCACACACTGCACACGGCGTGTTTCCTTGTATTTCGGTAATTGCCCCGAGATGTTATCGCACTTACTTATTAATTATGAGGCACAGAGCCGCGCATTTATTGACCTTATCTCCGGTGGAGGCCCTTGCGCTTTCTTTACCTGCTTATTCGTTAATGAGCAAGAATCCAACAGCGGAACGAACGCCGCTGCGCCACTGGGAACCAACCAGCTCTACAGATTGAGTTATTACATCCATGTTTTGAAACACTGTCACAATAACACCACATTTTCCTTTTATTACTGTGATCATTCTTGCGGTTTTAGAAAAATTATACGTTAGACTGACAGTCGAGTGGAACAGACCGATGGAGAAAATGACCCGCGCCTCCCGCTACCGAGGGCACTGTCATTTGTCAGTGTGCTGAACATCCGCCCAACAGACAGTGGGGTCGCCTCCATTACGTTTGGGCTCATCCTCCTAATGTCGCGTACAATTTAATGTTATGTTTAGCTTAACAGTAGATAGTTTCCCGCGGCGGGCGTCCATGCGGGTAAAGGGATCGGTTCCGAAATAAGCTCATTACATCACGCTCCCCACACGGCGTGCGCCCTGCGCGGTTATAAATAGCGCGGCGGCGGTCCCTTAAGGCGCGGGCGCACATTTCCGGGCTGGAAGTGTGTCGCTTCCGTTGCGAGCGGTCGTTGACGCCGTGCATTGTCGCCGCACATTCCCCGCCGCGCGGCGTCCGACGACGTTTTTAAATAGAGGAGCGATTACGAGCGTCTGGCTGCGGCGCCGGGCACATGACCGCGCGAAAGTGCAGCGCCCGCCGCGTCACGGGCTATTTGCGACACCGTCCACCGCCACCGCCGCCGGCGCACTCGCCCCCGCTGTCGCTCCGCGCACCAACATGCTCTTCCACTAGCCTATCATACTCTTCTTGGTCTTCAAAGACCTAATTCGTTGGTAGTATCCTAACCTAATGCCTGGGACCGTTTCGTGCGACTCGCCTTCTCCACTTCGCTCTGATTCTTAATTTTCAGCAATCGAGATGGCTGTTATCGCCTTTTTCCATTTTGTCTATTTTCTCGGTAATTGAGATAAAATTCCTATCGCACAATAATTTATAATATTGTGCGAAAGTTGGAAATCACAGAAAAAGGATGTCTTTATGTGCGTTGAAGTCTTTTGTTAGAATCCTTGATAACTTTCGCACCACCAATCGAAAACTGATATTTTATCAGATACATAAATATAATTAAGTACCTATACCTGATTGTCAATGATTTCGTATGGGTGAATCATGAAATCACGCGTGTTGTACGGCGTGCCAACTCGATTACGTATGTATGTACGACTAGTGATGAAAAAACGGAGCTACAAAAGTCGTACTGTCGAAAGGTGCTTTGTCTTATGACGAGCAGTGGAGGGTAGACGGAGGAGTCCAGGTGTAGCGAGTGTGTTGGTGCTGGAATGTCGGGTCTCGGCTGAATAAATTGGGAGGGAGGCGCGCTGGAATGCGGGAGGCGGCGCGGGGAGCGGGGGCGCGGCGCGCGGGGGTGGGGGGCGTGCGACTGGCGCGCGCGCCGCTGTCCCACGGTCGCGCGGCCCCGCGCCCCGCGCCCCACACACTTTCTTTCGCGCCATAAAGGTCGTTTCAAATATTTCGGAATGCTGTTTGGTGACATTTCACCTGCGGGCGGCGGGGAGAGGAATGCAGCCTCCGGCATTCGGCCGCACGCCTCGCTCGGCGGAACACCGTCGCACGCGCATCCCCCGCCACACATACATTACCACGCGAACCTCGCCACTATACTTGTGTTTAGATATGTTGACTAGAGACGCTACTATCACATTAACGGGAATCCCTCTCGAAGTGCAACTTATTACTTTATTATAGCTCAGCCAAACCTGACAATGAAGGTAGCGCAGTTTTTAATAGCATACAATAATCAATAGTCAATCTAGGTCCTTTACCACATGAGAACGATGACTTGGTTACCGCGCCTAACTTCAATTTGAATGATTATTATTCATAAAGGGCGCTTGCGTGTCGTTTTACCTCTCTATGACTCGGATAGCTAAAGCTTATCGGTCTACTTTCCACGCTCATGTGTGAACTGAGTTTCTCCAATTAATAGATTCGTTCCAATAGCAAACACTGAGTCGGAGAAAGCAGTGGTGGTATGGGTCAACGTCCGGCGGAATTCACACCGGCCGACCGCCGCCGCCGTGACGTTCACGAACAAATGTGGCGTAACGCTCTAAAATTTCAAAAACCGCGCTCGTTTTCCCATTCCGGGAAGGCGAGAGCCTCCTCGGCCGACCGCAGCCGGACGGACTGCGGCCCGCAGCGGTCACAAGCTGTGTTTATCGAGTCGCGCGTCGCTATGAATGGAATGCGGCGACGGAGGTTGCGCAAGCGACTAGCTTCGCAGCGCTCGACGCTCGGCGGAATGCGCACGCGGCGGCGCGGGGCGAGAGGGGCCCGCCGGGGCGAGAGGGGGGCGGCGCGGCGCAGCCTGCGGCGCTGCAGCGGAGGCTGCATCTCGCGGCCATTCACGCCGCGCTCTACAGCCGCCGCCCGCCAAATAACTCACCGTTACAGCCGCGGAATGCCGCTCTATCTCTATACCCCACATTGTAGCCAATCAAAACTCATCAGCCTCTTCTCGTGTATGGAACCGGCTTTTAGTCTTAATAGATGCGCCTGAACCACCGTTTTTGTAGCTGTTCAGAAGTATTTGATACAGTTGATGCTTTACAGCACAGTCGGTGTGTCATCTTCACTTGTCATTCAAATGATATATTTGTGACGACGTGCGTAGGCTTCGCGAGATAAAGAAAGAATGAAAGAAATCATTTATTTGCTAATAATGTAGGGAAGTATACATATAAGTTGGATTATTTGTTAATAACATATAAGGCACAAAATAACATATAAGTTCTTTATCTCTGCTACATCATCCAGAATGAACCGTTCATTAATGTGCCAATTCATCCTCAGGACAAATACAGATTTGTCCTGAGTCTCAGTTTAGCATTTATGGTACTTGTTGCCTAAAATGTTCGCAAATATCGAAACACATTAATGAACTCACAGTACCATCCGCAATGCTTAGAAATTAGATTTACTTAACACTTGCGACATCGCGAAAAAAGAAAGACACTAGTAAAGGTCATCACATAATAACAAAAGTATGCTAAGTAGGTACCTAAAAACATTAAAAAACCTTATTGCAAAAACGCATCTTTAAACTGCGTAGACCCCGCTACGAACTGTCTACGAATTAAGACTTTTCGTAGCACACAAGTTGAACTCCCGATTTTTCATAAAAGGCAGACTAGGTCTGTACAGGTACGCACATAATATATTTAACGTATGCCTAATAAGCGTGATAAACGGCACGACATATAAGGCACGTCGGCGTTTGTACAGTCCGGTTGTAAATAGAACGGCTATAGATCCGCTTGCAGGCTCACCGCGGCACCGCGCTGCATTCTAGAGCACAGAATTGTAAAGAGAATAATGGTAGTTGTTGCGGCGTCGGCGTCGCCGCGCACTATCAATAGTCGGCGCGTCACCCGCCCTACATACTTGTCGCGACGTCCGCCGCAGCCGGGACCACGTTTCGTCACCTCATGTGCTAAATTCCATTTTTAAGTCCATTGTTCCTCGTCTGCGACGTCGGCGTCGGACGACCCCGCGCCTCTCGGCTGCTCGCCGCTCTCTGACGTAACTACGATTCTCATCGTCCCACAACGAAGCATTCGATACGACAATGTTATGCCGCGGACCTGATGTTTATTATTCACACGATCCAATTCTGTCAAAAACGTTATACACTTCCGCTCGCCACACATTCTTATTGGGGCGCCTCGCTCGTTACACTTGCCAAGTTTTAGTGTTCTTAGTAGTCGTATTTATTTATTTTATTGTCTTTAATACCTGTCTCCTTGGGCTATATATTTTGATGAAACAGGGTCCACGTTGGCGGCGATAAAAATGAGCACCTATCTAAAGACGGCACATTCGTCATTATCACAAGTGTAAACACGCTTCGCGATAAAAAGTAACACATTTGCGCTATTTCCCATAGTTGTCAGCAATTAGAGCAACGTTTGTGTGTGTGTGTGTGAGGGCGACAGAGGGGACGGGTGTCGGGGACGGGTGAGGTGACACGTGTGGCCCACATAGTGCGCGCCCATTGAGATCCCGCGCCACCGCCACCGCGCCGGACGTGACGTCAGTGACACCAGCGCACCTGAGCCCCCACATCATAACTCAACCCACCAGCGCCACCAACACACTTCCCATCACTAGTCACTCTGTAACTCCAACCCAACCTTCACTAAGGAACTTGATTTAAGAACATGTCCCCTTTCTTGGAACATATTGCATGTAGGCATCATCAACGTAAACCTCCGCTAAAACTAAAACCTGGCTAGGCGAAGTCCAAACTTGACTCCCACGTTCACAGCTGATAGGAAAGATCCTTTGTAGAAATCGAAAGATGTCGTAATGTGTCCGGCAATCAAGACCATGCAGATTTAGAGTCATCGTAGGTGGTATGTGTGTGGTACACCCATCGATGTCGATAAATTGGCAAAATAATTGTAGTGGCGCCGACTCCCGCGCACGGCCGAACAAGGCCGAAGAAGGCCGAAGCCGCTATCCGCACCATTTGAGGCAGCAGCAGCGCACTGACACCGCGTCGCCTAATTAGCGGCGCGGTGTGGGTGAGCCCGCATTGCTTACCGCGGACCCTGCCGCCTTCGTTTATTACTATTTTAGTCAATTCACTTCTATTATATAAACATAATAACGAGCTCTAATATATTTGTCAAAGAACGTGCCGCAGCTACTGTTTCGTATTAAAGAACGGTTTATGTGTTACAGATGGATGACAATTAGCCGAGGAAAGAAGCATTGTAGTGCGGGCTGCGCGCCTGAGTCAGCATGATGTCATAGCAGGCGGTGATGCGGCTAATGGGATCGTCCCGCCGACCACGTCACATCCCATTCCCGCCGCATACTTCACCCAATCGAGCGATGACAAAACCATTCATATTCTTCCATTGCTGCTAACTGTTGTGTTAAACATTGAATTCTTGCAATTCCAACGTAATTAAAGTCTATAAAACGAAACGGCACACGACGTTCGTTGCTAACCGCCTGCGGTTTTCCTCTCCTGATCGAATTTACACTTTAGGTAAGTAACTATAGTACATTATTCAGGTATTTTTCCTATAGATATTGTGTTCCTGGTTGTACGTATACAGGCGCGTCGAGGAACAGTGAACAAAGTTAGAAGAACACGAAGAAAGAATAAAAGGAATTACGAAACTGGTTTTCATAATGATTTGACAGATTGTTCTATATTCTGAGATCATTGTGAAAGCTGATTTTGTTCCTAGTTGAACGGGAGCCGTCGGAAGCGGAAAAGAAGACTGAATTTTAACGGGAAGATTATATTTTGTCTTTATAATTTGAAATAACTGTGCTATGTAACTGTACCTATATCTTATTGTTACCTATGTATTTTGTCTATGTAACTTGTACAGTGAGTTTCATCAAGTTCCTTTGCCGTAATCGTCGTCTAACTATTTGATGAAACGCACTTGCAAAAGACCACACTTCAATTTCAATCCTCACATTTAACCAGAAGCCTGCCCTGCACTTCTGACGGGACCGACTGAGAGACTAATCTAAGAAGTCAAATCATTTTTTTTTTTCTAATTCGGATATCTAATACAAGTATTTATTTGCCATGTATTCGGAGATAATCAATTTCGAAACTCGTAGTCATAAAAAAGCTAACGTTTCTATTTAATCTTTTCAAAATAATTTAACATTCTCTACATTATCAGGGCAGACTCTACCAATGTTTTGATGAGTCTAACCGTTAAAGCAATACGGTAACATATCTATGAAAAAGAATGTGAATATGACATTGTATGATGACATGAGCAATTTAATTCCTTGCATCAGTTCAATTACTGTAACCTCTGTAGAATGAGGATAATAATTTGTATTATTTATTTAGATCTATGTCAGAATGTTTCAAATGAAACATCTTGTCATTCTTTAAATGTATAAAATGTATCTATTGGGGATCCCAAATTATTTTTGTCTCCTATGCATTTTCAATCAGCCGTCAACATAGTGTTCAATTCCTCCGTGGACTCTCTCCTGCTTTCTCAGTTACACAATTCATTCGCCTTTTCATTGATGTGCCTCGTTTCTTATAGCCATCCACGTCGGTGCTTTTATCCTTACATGCGACATAAAATGTTAAAGAGAAGTTTCAAAGAAAAGTATTCTCGCCATACACATGTCCAAACTACGACAATCGGTTAGTTCCTACTCAGTTTTCTGTCACGGGCGCTACTTCCAGACTCTCTCTTACGTACTGCTTATCTTATTCACTATCGTCACACCACATAAACGTCTTAACATTCTCATTATAGCTGCAAGCAGTCACCTAAAATATCTAGTTAAAGCCGATTTATTCCTGCACGGTTGCACAAACCAATGAATCTATTATATGGTATCTTAAATACCCAAGCTCAGTGCTGGCAATATTGCCACAGACATGAGATCGCCACTTATCCTGCTTGCTACGACCTAGCAACCATTGCTACGGGCTTTACCATGGTCATTGGGGAAAACCTATACCTAACTACATATTATAAATTAAAGTCGCTTTTCGTGTGTCTGTGTGACCGCGTTGTTCTTCGAAATTACGCAACCGATTTTAATGCGGTTTCCACCATAATTTAGACAATTTATTCCGGAAGGTTTATATGTACAATAAATTAATATGAAACTTACATAAAATAAAGAAAAATCTATGTTTTGTCAAATCTTAAAAACCGTGCGAAACTGGCGCTAATGTTCAGTAAACGTTAAATAATGTATGTGCAATTTAAAGTAACTTATATAAAAAAGGACTGACTCTGTAGTAACGGATCTGACCAGTACATAATTTGAGGAGGCGTAAGTGGAAGCGCAATAACTGCGCTGCGTAGTGTGGCCACACTAGACTACGCAGCGCAATAGGCGCTGGAAGCTGCGCTTGCACCACCCCTATCGTAATCATACTTGAGTATATAGAGTTTTAACTTTTAAGGCTAACGCAGTCTGAACGCACCGAAACTTTGATTTGAGTATTTTGAGTAGATACTCACTTTTTAAGTCTGAAAACCAGTATTACCGAGGAGTATCGTGAGGTCCGATAGGCAGTCGCTCCATGTAAAACACTGGTGAAACCGTCACAGCTGCATCCGGTTAGACTGGAAGCCAACCCCAATATAGTTGCGAAAAGACTAGGCAGATTCTCTATTTTTAATCTTCTGCAGTTTCCCACAGTGTTACTGTAATTTTTCGCTTAGAGTTTGAACGCTTGGTTATGCAAAGTTCGAATGCAAAAGGAATATCCGCCATTCATAATTCTTCTGCCCATATCTAAAATAACTTCCACCAGCGGCTACACCCGCGTGATATCTTTATAAATTATAGCCTATATTACTCAGTGATAATATAGCATTCTACTGGTGAAAGAATGTTAAAATCGGTCCAGTAGTTTTTGAATGTATTCATAACAAACAAAAATACAAAAATCTAATATTTTCTCTTTATAATATTAAGTTTAGATTATTTGGAGTAGTATTCGTGTATTCTTCTGTCATGCACCTCTATTGGCCATTATCTGAGTAGTCGTCCCCTTTCTACCCATAACATCTTTTTTTCACATCATCCATAGTTTGTTTCGTCTTCCCCTTCTCTAATAGTTATCCTCATTCAAACTTCCCTCAAGACTTTCTCTTCATTCCTCCGTGTCACATGCAAACTTATCTAAGGAATAGGTATCGCTGCCATTGTCATCCATACTAATATCAACTTAATCCATACTTAATATTATAAATTCGAAAGTAACTCTGTCTGTCTGTCTGTATGTTACCTTTTCACGCCTAAACCACTGAACGGATTTCGACAAAATTTCATCCTGGGGAAAGACATTGGCTAACTTTTTGTTTCAAAAATAATCCTATATAGAAGGTGATATAGGGGATGAAAGTTTGTATGGGAAACCCAGCATTTCTTAAGTAAGGCATATGAAAATTCAAATTTATGCCTTTGGTAAAAAATAAGGAATGATGTCTTACAGCGTTTTTTTTTAATCACCCCCCAAGGAGGTATAATTTTAGTATATAATATAATAGGGGATAATTTTAGATTTAAAGGAAGGAAAATATAGTCACAGTCCGTATCTTGAGATAAAATTTAGTCTTTATTTCATTCAAATTGGTCCACTGGGTAAAAAGTTATTACACTTTAGTATCAGTCTACATATCTGTTACCTTTTCACTCCTAAACGGCTGACCGGATTTGAATGAAAAGCATACGGTTAGGCCATGATTTCGGTTAGGACATAGGATACTTTTATCTCGGTACGTTCCCGTGGGACGACATCCAACATCCACGCGGGCGGAGCCGCGGATAAAAGCTAATGTGTAATAAAAGCAACTTATTAAATTATATTATTATATAACTTATATTTTTGATTTAAATTGTGTTTAATCATTTTACCTATTATAAATCGTATCTACAAATGTTTTCACTTGTTTCCGAGTTAAATGAATAAATAGTGTAGTAAATTAATTGCACACTATGCTTACCTACAATGCTGACTAAACTAACAAGAGACGGAATGATAGAGTATGCACATCGAATGCAACCTCAAAACATGTATTTGTAGAAAGATTTTTTACATATGCCCATTTCTGTGCAGAAAACTTTGTATCTAAAAAAATAAATTATTTTACATGTAAAAAAATTATACTTAAATATTTACTAAGCATATATTACGCACAGACAGAAGATCTGCTTATGGTCTGGAAATAGAACCCCCCTAACATGCAATTTACTTTTATTCACCTAAGTTTTAATTTAGTTTTTACTATAATACTTATTGTTAATTTATTCGAATAAGTTTATATGCTATTTCTAGCCTGAAGTATACGTGCCCCTTTTATAAATAAACGATTATTATTATTATTAATTTATCTTTTTTCTTTTAACGAATTATTGTCAATGAAAGCTGTCTGAACTTACGTTAAATATCTCACATATTTATTTATTTAACTCTAGAATTAAATTAAGTATGGGCGTAAGTTTAACGAAAGCAAATATATACAATACATTAGGTACTAGTACCTAATCTATATCCATAAGCACTTATTATAAAACAAAGTCGCTTTTCGTGTTTGTCTGTATGTCCGCGTTGTTCTTCGGATGTTGATGAGGTTTTCAACATAATTAAGAAAATGTATTCCGGAAGGTTTATGTGTATAATTTATTAATATTAAACTAATTTATAGATAATTAAGAAATAAAAACAAATATTATTATTTTTTTATTTAATTTAATTTAAAAGCATATTTTGTCAAGGCATAAAAACCTTGCGAAGCAAGGGCGGGTCGCTAGTGTATTATATTTATAATATTCGTGTGAAATAAAGTATGTATATTCTATTCTAAGTATCCGTCTAGTGCCGAAAGACAAATGTTACGAAACCGCATTAATAATTCCACAGATTTTTGGTATTTAAAGTGGCTACTTCGAGTACATTAAGATAAGCTCCAGATTGCGTGTTACCTCTATTTCATTTTCGAATCCTTCTGGATCTTATCTAGGACACATAACTGCGCCAAATGCGTAATATTCACGAAAACCAAAAGGCTTTTTTGGGAGAAGAAAGTCACACTATTCTCGACCGCTGAAACTCCTGTTAGCCAGAATCTACACCCAGATACCTATAAAGCAACTGTCTTGTGAAACCCGCAAAGAAATCGGTAAGAAAACAACAGAGTATAAACGTAGTTTCCACGGAGTTTCCACGTCCCTCCACGACATCAAGCAGTTGACGGAATATAGCTAAGCCATAATAAGGGCAATGGGACATTTACAAAAGGTGAACTAAAATACAGAACCTATTCTAACTGTTAAGGCTAAACGTATGCTGAGACGCAGGTGACACAGCACAGTACAGATTTTGCAGGCTTTGCAGACAAGGCAGATATAGGCCGTGAGGGCGTGAGCGCATGCTGCGACGTAACTTCACAGACACATTCGCGTCCTAGCTAGTACAAACAACAGACGGCTGTGCTGCGTTACCTGCATCTCAGCAAAAAAACAAGTGAAGACCTGCACGCGTCGCGCAGAAATCTGTGCCGACTCTACAACGAGACGCAGAGCAGACACATGTTTGCGTCGCAAATGCCTACGCCGCAGCGTACGCACCTGTCAGTACATTTATGTATTACAAAAACTGCTCTGCCCTGCGCTGCGTAGACCTGCGTCACCTGCGTCTCAGCATACGCTTAGCCTAATTGTTAGATATTTGAATTGTAGTAGCAATAGTAACAGCAACAGTATCTGTAACTCTAACTGATAACTATCTCCAGGACTGTAGGTAGACCTCAAGCTTTTCTCCCTCGAGTTTAACCACAACCACAAAAACAGGCGACACGAATTACAAAAACATAAGTTACCATGTGAATTGCTTAATTACAAATTGGTACTACAAATTGATTAACCATGTAACATCCTTAACACAGGTCGCGCAATATGCCAATGTTCAGCATATGAACTGGAAAATACCATGAAACAGTATTACATGGTATTTTACTTGACTTTTAAATATTACTTGTAGGAAACGCTCCACCACAGAATCATCGAATATTCCCATAACTAATTCCTTTACGCAACTGAACAGTTAACAGGCACGTCACAGTTCATTCGCAAGAATCTAACTAGTCTCGGGTCTATAGAAATAGCAGTACACTGCGCCTTTGGATAGGTAGGTGCCTGGCGCCAACTACCCTATACATTGCTAACTGCGGTTTTACTTCTTCTGGAAGTGAGATCAGTGAAGGCAAGTATATAAAGATTATTGAGACAAGCCTATAAGCTATTGGATCCAGTGTTGTATCGATTATCGATTAGATAGATACCTGCACAATTTGAATTTGAATTTTGATACGCATTTCTAGCCTAGCCTTCATAGCGTACCTACACCTACCTACGAAGACAATAAAATTTGAAAAAAGAAGGTTATCTGAATCGACGGGAATCTCACGTTTCTTCCGTTTGCAAAAAAATGCAAAACATTTTACAAAAACCCTCTAGTAGGCATTTAGGAACCATGTTGGGATCGGCTTTCAGTCTAACCGGATGCAGCTGAATACCAGTATTTAACATGGAGCGACTGCCTATCTGACCTCCACAGTAACTTGGGGAATACCTAAAACTTTACCCTTTGTTAATACTGCTTGTCAGACTTTCGGGCTTCTAATTACCTACCCGTAACGACTGTCAAAGATCTAAAAATGACAGACTGGATCAACGCTAAACGTGCTTTCCTAAGCACGGAGGGGTATATATGTAATGAATGGTCACCCGACCGCGGCAAGCAACCCCTTCGATCGACCCGTGCGGCAGTTATGATTTAGCCACCCCGAGCCAATTTTTTTAAATCTATGATTCGAAATCACACATGTGAAATGGTACGAGGATCGTTTGGCGCGTGGCCACAATAGGAACTAACGCCGCCATCTTGTTTTTTTTCAATACAATTCACAAAATGCATTGACCATATCAAAGTAAATACTAATTCCATGCACAAATGTAACAAGAACTTTCAATGTCTGCCTAGTTGGTCTAGTAGTCGCACGTGAATATGCTGAGCATGAGGTCCTGGATTCGTTTCCCAGGTCGGCCGAAGTGTTATTGAGCTTTTCCATTTGTAATTTCTCAGTAGCAGTCCGGAGACTGGAATTTGTGCCCGATGATGGTGGCAATAGGATCGCCCCCTGGATATACTAAGGGTACAGCTCTACCTAACCCTTTGCCTTCCGAGGCCGACGCCTTGTGGGAAACAAGGCGTCGGAAGACAAAGTCAGGAAGGTCATCTTCGGGTCAGTTTTCAACTCCGACAGGTTATTCCTGTCATACGCCTCCACTCTTCAACAAAAAATAAACTTAAAGTTAACAAAAACAACCATGTAAAAAGTCACCCGCCCCTTTATCAGCACCCATCATATAGACTACATAATGAATATATGTACTTTATTGCCAATTTTTATCGAAATCGGTTCAGAAATTTTGTTAACTATGAGTCGGGTTGGCGCCGCGAAATTCTATGACGCGTTTCAATTTATTTGGACATGTTTTTAAATGGTTTGAATGGTTTCACACAGAATTTGTTGTTTGTTGTACCCGTTTTAGGCGTAAAAAAGGCATTTGGAAAGTTTCCAAATACTTATTTTACATCTATAACTAAACGTTACGATATGAATTATTGCATTTCAATCAATATTCTAGTTCGCTAGTTAGACACAATTCTTTTTCCATACAGTATTATTGGCAAATTAATAAAAATAGCTAAATATTTGACATCTATTTGCGACGTTGCCCACTTTCAGAATAAACGCTCGATAATATTTTTATACGATGCGTTGCAGTGCGGTCCGCCATAATGGACACGAACGTGTAGAATATATAGGTACTTTGAGTTATTTCTTGTTATCATCAGTGAATTTTTCTCACGATTGGCCGCCCTAAGCCCGGGCCTAATGGGCCTTATGGCAAATCCGCCACTAACAAAATAACCTATAAATGATAAAACATTCTTTTTTTTTTCCCACTACGCTTTTGACGCTTCCCTCTGTCAGCTCGTCTTCTAGTTCACTATATTCTGATATCATTTTATAAACTGTAAACACTGCAAACAAAACTTCAAAATTCACTATTGCTGCGGAATGTTGACATTAAGGGTGACTGTTGACAAGACATTAGTGATGGGTAACTCATCATTTTTATATGAGGTTGAGGGAGTACCTCATTTTACCTCGCGAGGTCCTCAAGAGGTACCCCTCATTTGAGGCGAGGAGTCGTACGTCGATGTATTCACCTCACGAGCCGAACTCATTCTATAAATTCTGTACTAGAGATGTGTCCCTCACTCATGAGGTGCCTCATTTGAGGTACTCGTGATCGCAAATTGAAAGAGTTACTCGAATTTCAACATTGAACCAACTCACTCGTTCACTCGTCCTCACTTAAAAATTGACATTGACATTATTGACGCGAGTACTCGCGAGTGAGTATTGAGTGAGCTTAGTGAGTGAATGAACCGACTTTCATAATTGTACAGAATATACAGAATGAGTTCGGCTCGTGAGGTGAATACATCGACGTACGACTCCTCGCCTCAAATGAGGGGTACCTCTTGAGGACCTCGCGAGGTAAAATGAGGTACTCCCTCAACCTCATATAAAAATGATGAGTTACCCATCACTATTCTGTACAATTATGAAAGTCGGTTCATTCACTCACTAAGCTCACTCAATACTCACTCGCGAGTACTCGCGTCAATAATTTAAATGTCAATTTTTAAGTGAGGACGCGTGAACGAGTGAGTTGGTTCAATGTTGAAATTCGAGTAACTCTTTCAATTTGCGATCACGAGTACCTCAAACGAGGCAACTCATGAGTGAGGGACACATCTCTACAAGACATTGACATTTCTGTTTTGAGGTTAAATCGTAACCATAGCTTTATTTTCATTTGGTATTTTGTGTATTTTCATATAATTGTATTACAAAGTCAAATTAAAAGCTTTCAATTATTCCGTATACAATCAGTAGTGATAAATTTAAGTGATTATTACAGCTAATAAACTATGGAAGCAACAGAAGGAATAGAATTTGATGCCACTTTAGGTGGCTCTGAACACCTCCCATATGCAGCGAATAGTTTAAAATTTGCGTCTTCTAGAAGCGTAGAAATAGCTGCAATGACTGAAAGTATTTTAAGGCCAAGTAAAACGAAACTCGTATTCCAAACATTACCCGTACACATGAGGCGACGTGTAATGAGCCACAACAGTAAAAGACTACCTCGTAAGTTAAGAAAGGCACATTTAGACCAACTTAAGAAGAGTGGTCTGCCTCCTAAACAAAAACGACCATCCAGAAAATACAGACGGCGTCCAGCAAATTTGTTAGAAGAGTATAATCGACGGCAAAAGCAAAATGTTTGGCTAGAGACCCACATATGGCATGCAAAGAGATTCCACATGACTGAACGGTGGGGGCATCGCCTGCCATACGCACCATGTGATAAAGCATTTAGAGCCTGCTATAGGGGTAGCTCAGCACACTGCCTCCTACAAGATATATCTTACTACACACCAATTCAAATAACAGGAATAGTAAAACTTATCAAAGACTTGTTTTCAAAGATAACTGGTTCTGTGTGTGGTCTGAGCATCTGTGCTATGGCTTATATAAATGGTAATAGACAAGGTACTGTACATATCTATGGGATAAACTCATTTCCATTTGGTTATATTGGTAAAGTACAATTCATTTGGGTTCCAAGTGACAGTACTAATAAAACTCTGTGGCTGTTTGCACACCCATCCCAAGCAAGTCTAATAAAATCAGTTCTGATGGAAGCTACCTGTGTACAAGACAAAGGTGATTATGGAATTGCCAAAAAAAGGAGAAAAATTGAAAACATTACAGAAACAATTCAAGTAAAAGCTATGCCAAATACTTTTAACAGGTTTCGGTTGACAGGGCCAAATAGCCATGCAGTGCTGGTCCAGAGCTTGAAATGTGTAAATGATAATAATGGCATTACAAATGATAAGTGGGTATCTTTGCATAAGCCACTTGATTTGAAAGATAAGGATGAGTACTGGCAAACAATGAGTACAGCTAGCTCACCTGCACAATTACCTTCTAACATGGTTGTTGGGTTGGTTGTTAAAGATCCTCGCTTGAGCCGACCTTCACGCCGTACAAAAGCAAAACAAGATACAAATACTGAAATAAATACAGAATCATTACGTCATATTCCACCTTTCATTTCAAATTCTCCTCTATGGGATGCTACAATACACGAAACAATTAAAAAGGAATCAATGACCAATGGAGAGTACATAAAACATGTAACTAAAAATCAGTTAGTACCCGGTGAAGTATATGAGGATGATCCGACATTACAGAGTGTACCTGTTGTATTGGTACAGAGGCCTGGATCTCAGAATCCAAATTTTAAGAAAATTGGTTTGTAGTTTATACAATTTCCAGTATGCACCTACTTCAAATTTAATAATGCAAACAGCAATACAGTGTTTCTGTTGTAATTAAAATATTTTTAATTTTAGGATATGGCAGTGGTTGGGACATAATTTTGCCTTCTGGCTATGCTCTACCATTCTGGTTAACATTCATCATGTTCGGAGCAAGATCAGGAGGTCTGCGAGAAACAGAAAGCTTAGCATTTGAAATGGGAGAATGCTATCTACCACCAGATTCAGATGCAGGGAAAGATAATGAAAGAAACATTGAAATAGAATTACGAGAAAGGTACTTTAGACTTCCACCAAGCAAGAGGGTTAACTACACAAAAATAGCTATCAACAGTCCTTTCATATGCTCTTGGAAGGTACTGCTAACTGATTGGAATGACAAGCAAGTCTATGATTACTTTGTTTTACGGAATAGAACTATCTTGAGTGATATACAGGTAGGATGCAGTTCACAATCGCAAGCAAATGACAAAAATTATGGGCTGCCAATTGAATATTTCAGTTTTGATTTAATTATTTTCTGTTTCAGGATTGTATCACCAAAAAACGAAGTCTGCCAAATGTCGAAAATGCCGTTTCATGTTTAGTTCCAGTCTACATAAAATTAGTAGCTAAAGGTAGTTTACAAAAGCACTCGCTCATTTGCTTGCCTGAAGCTGGTGATCTTGCTAATGTGAAAACTTTATTTGAACCACGTCATGAAGATCCTAATGAAATAATAAGAAAGCTCAAACGCTCTGAGCATATAAAGTTGTTGAAAAAGATAAGAAAAAGCAAAATAAAACTGAAAAAGAAGGAAACATCTGTAAGTTCTGCAATATGTATTTAAGTGTTGATGATTGAATCCATTACATGGATTTCAGTAATTTCAATAGATTTTTATTTCAGGCATGTGCACAAAAGTCTCGTAAAATAACAAAGCAAGAGCCATCAGAATACACAAAATCAATGAGAGAACTGTGGCTTCCTTCCAAAGTTGAAACTGTGCGTAATGTCGCCTCAAGGCAGGTTATGGGGTATGTTGCACAAGGAGCTTTCAGTTTTACTGAAGCACGCAGTTGTGGCGTAGGATACATTGCTTATAATGCATTGAACCATTTATTAAACAATGGCCTAAATCAAATTCTTGTAAGGAACACAACATCAAGAAAATACAGACTGGCAAATATCGTGATCGTAAAAGATACGTAAATAAAAATCATTTCTACAAAATTATGCATTTATTGTTTTACTAATTACGTTATTACATATTCTAATTCACCGTAAGAACCTACATGTCCAGGTTCCGCCTTCAGTTTCAGATGAATAGCAAAAATAATTTACTTTTCAAACACTTGTCAAGTTAAATTGATACACCCGCTTTCTCCGTCAGCACAGCGAGGATACAGTAAAAAAAACCATATGTTAACATAAAATTAAATACTTCTCAAAATCGTTTCTTATTTACGAGATTTCATAATTATATTAACACGATATTGTTACATTATAATAATGTAAATGCTTAAATTTGTACGAGGTCAACTCTGCCTGGGTAAAGGTTAACTAGAACTATACAGTTTTTACAGTAACATGCGTACATCGAATTTTTTGGGATAGGCCCGCGGATACACAGTGTACAATTGATGCTACTACAGACAGACACCAGGCAAAACTGAATATTCGGTATTACTGCCGAAACGTCCTATGCCATGAGCTGTACGTAAGCCCATCATATCGCCGCCACTAGATCTTAGACCGCTTCCTAGCTATAGCATCCTCGACTGCCTTTAATTGTTTCAACAGCTCTTCACGTCTCGATACTGATTTCTTAGCTGGTCCCGAGTCTACTGGAGATGTCGCCGAACGTTTCTTGCCGCCCGATTCTGAAATGTTACTTTGACTATCATACCTAGTCGCCTCACATATTAAAACTGTAGGCGACATTCCCTCCTGGCTTAAGTTATACCCTCAAGGAAGGATGCCGTAACTTCAAACTCATTTATTATTAATAATTTTCTTTTTGAGCATTTATTTCAATTAAACCATTTACAGGCACTTTCGAACTGTCAAGGAGTTGGTCAGACAGAAATATTAAGCTAGTTGCCCATTCCAAAGCGTAGTAGGTACCTATGGAGAAGAATGGGCAAGAAACTCCACGGACACTCTTTTAAATAAATAAAATAGTTACAAAATATTAGTTACATCACTCATGTTGAAATTATAAATGTGAGAACAATGTAAAAGACGTGCACGCTAAAAGCGTCAGTAATAAAAAGATAAAAACAAAGAACAATTCAAAAATTAAAATAAGCCATGGCAGCTAAGAGATGACCAGTCCCAACTGACGGCGCCCGTGCACGAACATGACGCATGGATTAGCACCATTCAGCTCGACCATTTTGAAGGGAGCTAAATAATCCAACACGCGCCACCATCAACGAGACATCTAAGTGAACATGACATACTCACAACTGCCAGGGCACATTCAAGTCAATGAAGAGAAGCGATACTTATTGTGCATACCGTACGTGGATATTTCGCAGCGTAAAACTTGGAATATAATTATTCTTACCTTTATCACTGGGAGCTTCTTTCTTGCTTGTAACAGTCGTCACAGCCGCCGCTAAACCAGCACCCGTTTTAGCATTTAACCTGTACACAAAAATGTACCATGTGAATATGCTGACTGACTTCAGCAAGGATGGTATTGGGGCTGACATTTTACATGACATCAGTGCCTCTGATGTTCCGAAATGTATAGTGTAAAGCTTGGATTTGAGAAAGCGGTACCGTTATATTATAACGACCGCAACATGACAGCTATTCATTTTTGCCAAAGTCATACACCTACCATAAGGTTCATGACGGCCGACACTTTGCGAACGTTAAGCGATGACACATTTTTAGCTCGTAAGCTGAAGGTTCTTAGTACCTGGGTCTAGCGGCCGCATTGAGCAGGCGAGCTTGGCGCGCACGACGCGCTCCAGAGCTGCCCGATGATGACGACGAATGAGACTCGCTCTCCGACTCACTCGACGACGTAGATGATTCTAAAAGCAAATGTGACAGTTATAACAATGTTCGCGTTGGAATTACACATTTTGAGGCTACATTTGAAATTACTTATTGATTTACATTATTAGAACCTTAAACTTGGATTCTACCTGAACTAGGAAAAAACAGAGAAATGCAGTGCTTTCGCAAATATTCGTACTCTATCGATTAAAATTTCAAAGAATAAACGTGGTCCACGAACCAGCAATACTATAAATGCTGTGCTAAGCTCGTTTAAAATTTAATTCATACATACCAGAGCCCGATGATGAAGATCGCGAATACTTCTTCCTATCCCTGTTGCGGCTTGCTGCCTTGTTGCGCCCGTAGGGGTCCAATTCATCCTGATACACAATCGTTATTTATGCTACAAGTGCGGAAAGCGGAAAGTAGGTGATTTCCGACGAGTGTATAAGTCGACACGAATAGGAAATCATCTTACGCACGTATATCATACAACGTTTTACTATGCATTGAGCGAGGAAATCAAAAAAAGAGCGAGTTACAGCAGTCGCATATGTGTAACATCTGACATCTTGGCTAACGAATATTAATGATAAAAACAATATTAATCATCACCATCGCCATCACCGTGACTGACTGTGATTTTTTGACTTTGTCTGACTTTGACCATCGTCATCGCCATTGCCATCGCCATCGTCATCATCGAATTTGTAAAACTTTTCTCAATTAATAAAAACTGCGTCGGGCTGACGACGGAGTTGTTAATTGAAAAAACAAAACAGAAAAGTAAAACCGGCCAAGTGCGTGTCGGACCACGCACAATGAAGGGTTCCGTAGTTGGGATGAATTTATCCCAAGAACAAACTTAACATTATAGTTGAGACGGAATGTATGGGAGATCATGTTTTTTAAACCGCAAATTTAAGTTAGTCGATTATTACTCGTTAACCTGTGGAGCCTACTTAGCTCTGATAGTGTTCCTTTTAATTTCGTTATATATACTACTGCTGTGAATTTTTTCACAAGTCCAAGTACAACCATTTAGCTACAAGGGGGGGGGGGGGGGGGGGGGACCACTTGACTAACAAAAAAAATCAGTTAAAAGCTTAATATTTCGCAAACGGATCCCTGAATCCAAAAATGGTTTTGAAAAACTCACAATATTTTTAAAAGACCTTTCTAACGATACCCCACAACATGGGGTAGATGAGGAAAAAAAAAAAACATCCCCACTTTACGTGACGTAGTAGCCAAAAAAAAAATCTTGATTTTATTTTACCACTTTGTCGGCATGATTAAATTCAAATTCAAAAGTCATTTATTCAAACTAGGCTGAGAATCAGCACTTTTCGAACGTCAAAATTACATAAGACAGTCCCCCAAAAACGCCCACCCTTCACCACTTCTTAGTGCTTAAGCTGGGAAGAAGAAGTGGCGCAACAAAGTCCCCAGCAGCACAGCTGTCTGTTCAGTTGAAAAAAACTTGATTCTATATAATAGTGCTTATGCTAAAATAATTTACATTACCACAAATTGCAATAAATGAAAATAAAATTAAAATAAATTGACTTACAGTCAAATAAAATAATCCCAACAATTATATGCTCATATAGTATCATGTAGTCTAAAATAGTCTAAAACAATTGTTTGTTGCTTGGGGTACCTACATTGGAGAAGCTTAATTAGTCCCAACCATTTTTTTCGTCTAAGTAATCTTTAACTTTATAGAAACCTTTTTGACATAGTTTCTGTTTAATAAATGATTTAAATTTATTTAGGCTCAGTTCTTTGACATGGCTTGGGAGTTTGTTGTAAAAACGTATACTTTGGCACTTAAATGAATTACAAATTTTTTGGAGCCTAGTCCTCGGCACAATAAATAAATCTTTGTTTCTAGTATTTAAGCTATGAATGTCGCGGTGTTTAGAATATAGTTTTACGAGTATATTCATTTTTACATAAATCAGGTTCTCATAAACATATTGAGACGCGACTGTCATTATGTTTATTTCCTTAAATGTATCCCTCAGTGAATGCCTACAACTTAAGTTATAAATTGCTCGAATGGCACGTTTCTGCAGCACAAAAATAGCCTGAAAGTCAGCTGCATTTCCCCACAACAAAATGCCATACGACATTACACTATGGAAATAACTAAAGTATACTAATCGAGCTGTTTCTACATCAATCAAATGACGGATTTTATACACCGCGTAGGCTGCAGAGCTTAGCCGCTTCGACAATTTGGTTATATGTGGGCCCCACTGAAGCTTCGAATCCAAAGTAATACCCAAGAACACAGTGGTGTCCACAAGATCCAATTCTGTCCCATTTAGTAGTACATTGGTTTTCACCTGTTTAACGTTAGGTGTTAGAAATCTAATACATTTAGTATTTTTCTCGTTTAAAAGTAAATTATTAACACTAAACCAATGCACTATTTTAGAGAGAGCATTATTCACATCGTCAATAACTGTCTGTTGTCGCTTAAGCTTAAATATAAGTGACGTGTCATCTGCAAATAACACTATTTCATGACTGTTCTTTATAAGGCAAGGTAGGTCATTAATATATACGAGAAATAAAAAAGGGCCAAGAATTGAGCCCTGCGGAACTCCCATAGTGACAATAGAACCCGGGGATCGCTTGCCATTAACGTCCAAATAAGAAATAAGAAGATCCAAGGCAGTGTTTCTAACACCATAGTGATGCAATTTCCTAACCAATGTATCATGAGAAACACAATCGAAAGCCTTAGATAAGTCACAAAAAATGCCTAGGGCATCATGTGACCTCTCCCAGGCCTCAAAAATATGTGAAAGAAGCTCAACACCAGAGTCGGAAGTTGAGCGACCTCTAGTGAAACCGAATTGCTTACTGTTTAATAACTTATGTTTATTAAAATGTCTTTGCAATTGATCTACGAGGGCGGAGTGATAAGTCTGGTAAAAATCTATTTTGGAATAAAATTATCGCAAATTGCATGTAACCTCCT
The DNA here is from genome assembly GCA_947364205.1 of Agrochola lota. Classification (NCBI taxonomy): domain Eukaryota; kingdom Metazoa; phylum Arthropoda; class Insecta; order Lepidoptera; family Noctuidae; genus Agrochola; species Agrochola lota. The sequence goes on from OX376236.1 coordinate 12,550,374, forward strand.
TGTTCACAACTCTTTTGAGGGACTATATTTAAATTTTCAGTCAGTACCGCCGGTTAGTTTCTTTTTGAGAGCCATTAAATAAAAAGTACTGAACGCATTTTCGCAAAGATGGAGAAAAGTGAATTTCGAGTGTTGATTAAACATTATTTTTGCGCAAAAAATCTATTACGGAAACGAAACAAAGGCTTGATAAATATTATGGGGACTCTGCTCCATCGATTAAAATGATTCATAAATGGTTTACGGATTTTCGGTGTGGTCGTACAAGCACAAGTGATGCTGAACGCCCAGGACGCCCAGTTGAGGTCACTACTCCAGAGATGATCGCTAAAATCCATGATATAGTGTTGAACGACCGAAGAGTAAAAGTGAGCGAGATAGTCGAGATAGTAGGCATCTCAGGCGAACGTGTGCGCAATATCTTACACTAACATTTAGATATGAAAAAGCTCTCCGCGCGATGGGTGCCGCGTTTACTGACTATTGATCAAAAACGCATGCGAGTTACCACTTCAAAGGCAGGTTTGGCGTTGTTACAACGGAATAAACCTGATTTTTTGCGTCGTTATATAACGATAGACGAAACGTGGATCCACCACCATACACCAGAAACCAAGGAACAATCGAAACAATGGATTGCTAGGGGCGAACCAGCTCCGAAGAAGGCCAAAGCAGTTTTATCGGCCAATAAGGTGATGGCTACAGTTTTCTGGGACGCACGTGGGGTAATCCATATTGACTACCTAGAGAAGGGTAAAACGATCAATGGCGAATATTATGCCAATTTATTGGACCAATTTAACCAAATTTTACCTGAAAAACGACCGCATTTGGCTAAGAAGAAAATCCTCTTCCACCAAGACAACGCACGAGTGCACACCTGCGCGATTGCCATGGCCAAATTACATGAGATGCGATATGAGTTGCTATCTCACCCACCATATTCGCCAGATTTGGCCCCTTGCGACTATTTTCTGTTTCCGAATTAAAAAAAATGGCTCGGTGGAAAAAGATTTAGCTCCAACGAGGAGATCATGCTCGAAATCAATGCTTATTTCGAAGGGTTGCCTAAGTCGTACTTTACGGAAGGGATCGAAAAGTTTGAGAAACGCTGGATGAAGTGCATTGAGTTAGATGGAAATTACGTTGAAAAATAAATCATAATTTTTTAATAAAGTTGTCTCCTTGTTTCATTTTTACCAGACTTATCACTCCGCCCTCGTAGCATCAATTTTTCAAATATTTTACTAAAAGTAGGAAGCACAGAAATAGGTCTAAAGTTCGTGGGGTCTGATGTGCTGCCCGATTTAAACAAAGGTATTATTTTACTACTCTTCATTAAGTCAGGAATTACACCACAGTCAATACATTTATTAAAGATAATTGCTAATTCAGGCGCTACAGTGTTGATAATGCATTTTGCAACCTCTACGGAATGTCCCCATAGATCAGCAGTTTTTTTAACATTGAGTGTATTTAAAGTTTTAATAATATCTCGAGCACTAACATAGTCGAAATTAAACTCATGGTTACAAATATCAACATTTTCTTTCAATAGGGACTCGGCAACAGTGGGTGAAGAATTTAAAGATTTAGTGGTTGAGACTGGAATATCTGCAAATAAATTTTAAAAAACTGTGGCAACTTCTAAGTCTTTTTTAATAACTATATTATTTATATTAAGGCTGTAGTCACTACTACGCTTTTTGTCTCTTCCAGTCTCATTGTTTATAATTTCCCAAGTAGCTTTAATTTTATTTTGACTATTTTTAATTTTTGAGCTTAAATATAGACACTTAGCTTCGCTACAAACTTGTTTAAATAATTTGGAATAGTTCTTAACATATTGATAGAATTCTTTACTTTTATTATAATTTCTTTCTTCATACAGTTCAAAGAGTTTGATTCTACTCTTAAATATCCCTTTAGTTGCCCATTCACTGAAAATTGCAGAACCATCAACTGAGATCTGCTTTGGTATAAAAGTTGAGTTAAATTCTGTACAATACATGGCAAAAAAGGAATTGTACAGTTCATTAGGATCATCACAATAAGGCAAGTAGGGTAATTTACTATTAAGTTTGTTTTTAAAACTCTCCAAGCGACCTGCAGTTTTTGGCACTACAGCGATATCTCTCTTAGCTACGTTTTTATCTTGTTTACTAAATGTAATCAGCTTTCCACAGTGGTCAGAATCCAGTTGACTTATAATTTTTGATTAATAGGTAATATGTCAGTAAATATATTATCTAAACATGTACCTGATGTGGCGGTTATTCTAGTAGGCTCCAAAAATAAATTATTAAGGTTATATGACTGAAATACATTTTGAATTTTTAGGCTCATTGATGAGTCTTCTAATAAATTAACATTAAAATCACCACATACAATTATATTTTTTCCTAATTTACCAAGCTTTTGTAACACATCATCCATGATACTCTCAAAGCAATCATAAATCGATGACGGAGGCCGGTACACGCTCAATATAACTAGCCGCTCCAACTCCACACAAGCTATTAATATGTATACATGCCAAATTACAGCTTTCTAGTATTAACCGTCTCTGAGCTAAGCCGCGGACAGACAGACGGACGGACAGACATACAGACGGACATGGCGAAACTATAAGGGTTCCTTGTTTACTACGGAACCCTAACAAGCACTACAGAAAAAAAGTAACGTTTTATCAGTTGTTATCACCAACTGTTTGTATCATCATCAGCTCCATAAATAATTGTCGTAATATTAAGAAGGCGTTTCACCATAACCATAATCGACTTATAAAGTTCCCATTGCTAGTAATCAAATCTTTTTTCTGTGATCAGGTGGCACCTGTTTAGAGAGCTTGTTGAGAGGGATTTCTTCCCCATTGTCCATTGAAGACGCATCCGGCTGTATTTATTATTATTTGTGACGAAATTAAGGGTAGGTTGGTACCTTGTGTCGGTGCATAGCGTGCGAGGCGTGCGAGGCGGGCGGCGGCGGGTTGGCCGACAGCTGGCGCGCCGCGGCCGGCGAGGGCGCGCGGCGGCGCGGCGCGGGCGGGTTCATGGCCGTGGCGCGCGCCGTGGCCAGGCGGCGCTCGCGCACGATCACTGACGGCGACAACCTGCACCACACCGACCACGTTACGTCTGTGACCCGACTGTACGCTCCTATACCTGCTTATTCTAAATTTGGCGTTCGGAAGAAAGATACGGAGAACCGGGTGTTGTGGCGCAACATGGGAGAGGCCCGCCAGTGGACGCAGAAGAAGTATAGCGAGAACTTTAGAAAAAAACTGGATTTTATTCAAAAGAAGATGGGCAAGTAGCAAAAGAAAATATTTCGAAAGTAGCCGAAAATGCCAACAAATCGCGGAAGTAGCGCTTTTAGATTTACGCGAAGAGCCTCGCGTTCCCGAGAGTCGAATTTAAGAAGACGGACCTATGCATATTTTTATTGAGCGTTACTGAAATCGTAAAACGTCCATCTCACCTTTGTCTCGAAGAAGAGGATGCCCTTCTCTTGCGCCGCGCGCTCGGCGATCGCGAACTTCGGGAACTGGAATTTGAAGAGCTGCGGAGTGAGCGGGACGCGGGCGGGCGGGGGGGGAGGGTCTCGCACACGCGCACGCACGCACACACGCACGCATGGTTATGTTACATGTCACATGCGCACACGGTCGCGACCATAGTGAGTCCCACAGGTGACAAATGATATCAAGAACGAGCATGCAGTTAAGTTGTTAATATCGAGATTAAAATGAGAGTCATGAGAAATCGAACACCGCAAACACCACAACATTAGACGAGTTATGAAAGCGAAACCCATCGCCCAAGGGAGAGGGACGAAGCAGGAGAAAATATCGAATTAAAATTTCATGAATAAAAGTAATAAGGATTTTACAAAGATTTCTATAATTATCGATTCTCGAACTATACAATTTCAACCCTATATAAATATTCTAATGCGCAAGCGCATATTTGTACAACGCACCACTCGATAATTTTACCTACACTCTCGAGTTGTCCTCCATACTGACGCGAGCCAATGCATCTATATCTTATTTCTGTTTCATACGCTGCAACTCGGCTCCTTAGATCGCCTCTGACTCGCGCCGAAAACATCTACATTTATGGCCGAAAATCAAAACCACGACTATTACCAGAATCTATGAGCTCGCTCGACTACAAAGTACTTACTTTTGAAGCATTGCTATATTGCAACGCGGTTTTGAGTTTTGACCCTGACCGTGATACGAGCAGTTGGCACTCAACATCACACCTGTGTCACCCTAAGGGTAAGACAGAGGTGTAACTGTAAGTAGCAGTTCATATGGCACATGGAGTTAAGATACTGTCACATAGTGGGTAAAATGACCCGTGACAACGCCCTTATCTAAGCATACTGTATATCTAACTAAGTTACAATGAGCAAAAATTATTGCTGAGAAACGTCTTTAATTTGAGGTGCAAAAAATTACTGTTTACGGCAAGCGCGCAATGGAGCAAATCATTGAGCTTATGATTGCATGCGACGGTACAACAATAACGGGAAGAAAAGTGACTCTCTGCTTCGTCGAGTCTTTTTACATCCGTTATGCATAAGTGACAGAGACGACGCTATACGAAGCAGACCTTTTTCTAGAACTCCATGTGCCTTATTAATAGCCAGGTGCTGTAAAGCGGTGCTGGCACTTAAATAAAGAAAGAAAAGCATACCTAGAAGATGAGTATGATTCATCAGAAGAAGGCGGCTTTCTTCGCCTCGCAGCAGGTTCAGCTCGCATCCAAGGGTCGGCCCACTCGTCAGTCCTGCCGTCCCCGCGCCTTCCCTCGCGCCCCTCCCGCACCTCCCCGCGCCCCTCCCGCCCCTCGCGCCGCTCGACTTCAGCGCGTTGCACTATTACTTCACGAGAAGGTCGGACGCGACGCTAAAATCGAAGAAATTGATTTGAGCATACTAACCTTTGGCAGACGTTAAGTCATGTGGGAACGAACGCGCGGATATAACGTAACCTAAATTCAAACGATTTCAAACATTTTAAATACTCGTTTGGCACATAATTTTTACTTAGTTTTGGAAACGACGAATCAATGAGTGATAGGATAGTTGTATTTTCAATTAAAAAATCGTTCTAATTTACGTTACATTTACGTTTCCTTCAACACACAATCCTCACCTTTGAAACCTTCATAAAAATCAATTTTAAGAACGCCAAAAAATTGTTTGTCAAAAAATAGTCACCAAGGTTAACAAAATAGTCGCATTATGATTCCGAAGTTATAGCTTTAAGTTGGTGAAGATTGTGGGGTGAACGTCTCCACACAATCCTCACCTCAGTGCAAGCAAACGGCTGGGAGTATCGACTTGGTTTGAATTCCAAAAAATTGTCGTAACGCTATGCCAAATCCTGAAAATAGTCATTATGAGATTCCAGAGATACAAAGGTGTCTTCGCGACAGACATGGCGGAGGAAATTTGGTTTATATTATGTTATAATTATGATATTCATTATATATAACGCGTATTTAAAATAGTTACATAAGGTGACCACTAAAAATACGTACTAAATAATTTGGTGCTCCACTGTACTCGACTCGAAAATGTATGTTAAGTTCTTTAACTTAACATAAATTTTCGAGTCGAGTTAAGGAAGTAGGTGCAGAAGGTTAAAGTATAGAAGTTTACATGGAAGTTAAACATACTTCCACTATCCACTAAGTTTAACCATGTCGAAATTATCATGGTTGAAGACGACAATTTCTTGACTATTTTTTGACACCAAATTCGAATTAAAAAACGTAAGCATTCCGCGGTAATCAGGTGAGGATTGTGTCGAGAAAGATTCACCACGTAATCCTCACCAAGACACCTTTATTTTCCTTCCTCACCTTTTTTACCGTGTGGAGAGGTTCACCCCACAATCCTTACTAACTTATAGCTATAACTTCGGAATCGTAATGCGACAATTTTTTTTAACCTTGGTTACTATTTATGACTATTTCTTGACTATTTTTTGGTGTACCCAAAACTAATTTTCATGAAATTTTGAAAGGTGAGGATTGTGTGGTGAAGGACACACATTTACGTCTCACGTTCATGCTAGGGAGGGCCTCTTTTGCTTAAACGATAGAAAAAGCAAAGTGGTGTTAGAGCAGGTTAAGGGTACCAAAATATGTACAGCAGATGTGCTAAACGAGGCGTTCAAGTGAGATAGTATTCGACTATGATACTGTTTACTAACAACAGATAGTCGTTCCATGTAAAATACTGATATTCAGCTTCATCCGGTTAGACTGGAAGCCGACCCCAACGTAGTTGGCACAAGAGGCTACGAAGATGATGAAGCTTTACTAACAAAGGAAGAATTTTGGTGAATCTGATAAGCAGTGCATTTATTTGGACATATCAAGTAAGAACTTCCATAAGGTTGCACTAGTCGATATTTTTCGGTATTACTCCGCTATTTGACATTGTACATTCAAAGTTGGAATATATCTTTTGACGTGACAACGTCTTATAAATTGGTTTGCCGGGTGACACTTCAAGAAACTGCGTTACGCTCCGCTCACGTTATGCGCTCACAATGAGAGCGAGTGAGAGGCACGCGTCCCTTCCACTCGGGCATGGTTAGCCCGCCTAAGAGCGAGAGAGACAGACATAAAAAGTGAAAGGCACACGTCCCTTCATTTGTTCCTACTATACGAATGAATATTCACATTAAAATTATTTTACCACTCAAAGTCGTTGTCACGTAAAACTTTCGCCCGTATACCGACTTTACAGGCAACCAATTTTTTTGTCCCATTATTAATTTTGTTTCTGTTGTTAAAATAAAAAGCGGCTAAAAATTTATGATAATGAGCCAACAAAGATTCGGTTTTTTGCTCATTTTAACGCAACTTTGGTAAATACATAAGTAATAAAAGAAGTGTAAAATCTCCAAACCGAAGTTGGCACTGACAAAGCTCAATTATCAAAGAGATCAATTAACTTTCTTTGTAATTCGTTTGTTCTGGTTTATCATAAAACACGATTTTCCAAAGGACATTCCGTAATTTTTTACGCACTCGTTTTACTAAAACAGTTCGGAACAGTGTTTGTGTGCGTGCGAACAAGACGTTGTGCGTGTACAATAGCTTCTAACTGCTCATCACTGATACTATCTCTGTCGGACACGATGCCAGGCGGGACAGCGTGCTTTTTGGCCACGCCCACCAGTGAGTTCGAGCCGGCGACTAGTTCAACCTTAATGTGCGCTAAGTTAGCCGTCAAATTCTTACGTTTTTTTTGTAGTGTCAAGTTTTCTAAGCTATTTCATGAAATATGTAGTCATTTAATAGGGCAATTTGATAAGTGAAATAACATGTGCTTCTATAAACTAAAACCGTACCTTATGATAAGCCCCTTCCTCCGGCGCGGGGGCTCGTTCGTCGTAGTGCGGTACTCTTTCATAACCGCTACGCTCCCGCTCATAAATACCGTGTTCGCGGTCGTAAAAACGTTCCCGCTCGTCAAGTTGTGGTCGTGGGAAACGACCACGGTACATCGGACCGTATGGCCTGTAAAGAAAATAAATATTTATGATTTAGATTGTTATTATTTTGTAATAGGTAAGATCGCTCAGCTCATCAAGGGGTGTACTCACTAAGCGAAATCAGTAGTAGCGGGCGAAGTTACGGGCGTTTCGTTCTCCGTCTCACTTACGGACATACCGTAAGTAAGGCGGATGGCGAATCTCCCGTAACATCGGCTGAAATAACGGATTCCGCTTTTGTAGTAGACCCCCTGATCCATCTGACCCCGAAAATATTCGTGTAGAAACATATGCATTAGTTAAACTGTAAAGAATCAAGTATCTAACGTTTCTTTTTCATTTCTCCTTTTGCAGGTCTGCTGGAAGAAATTTCTCAAAAAATAAACAGTAGATACCTTAGTACTCAAAAGTGATATGTAATTTCTGTGTATTTTACCATGAGTAAATCATAAAATTCATAAATAAGCAACCTGATGGCTGGTTTCGCCAATACCAAATATGTAAGTCTCAGTGATCTTATCTAGCAGACATTTTTTTTTTTTTTCAACAATGGGTTACACTCTTTTCGTGTAATAAACACTAATATTTTGTGGCTTGTGTGCCTTTTAGTCTATGCCAAATAAATGGATGTTCTTTCTTAATACAAAGAGTAGCTACCCTCCCCGGAAGGCCTCGGCGTCCCGGTAGTGCGGCGGCGCGGGCCCGTCGTGCAGGCGCGGCGGCGAGGCGCCCACGGCCGCGGCCGCGTACGCCAGCTCCGCGTCCGGGTCGTGCACCACGCCTCCCACCGATAAGTGCAGCTTCTTCTCTTCGAAATCCATGTCTTGCTCTTTACGTTTATTCGCTATTCGCAGCATCTGTTGGTTATACGTATAAATACGTATTTAGTTAGCCGTTAGCCGTATCAACTAATATTATTTTTAATAATAATATTGGTTGATACGGCTCGCATTGTGACGACGTTCCTCTCCAGAGCCCTAACCGCCGGTAGCATGGAACCTGCTCCAAATGTACTTTAAATATAGTGTAGTGAATAAAGGAAATAATAATTTGGAGGTAAGGGGAAGCTTATTCTACTTCTTACCCCTTCTCCTCTGCCTCATTGGTTTGCTGGTCGTGGACCTGTGTTCAATTCCTAGTTCGGGCAAATTTATTTAGAATTTCTTTTAATAATTTCTCAGTAGCACACCTGCACGCGTAGCATGACGCTTTCTATTTCTACGAAGAATAGACATAGCTCTTTCTATACAAACAGACATTTCGTTTCTCCATTTTTGACATCGCACTGTAGAAATCTTTCTACAATCTGTCATTTTGTCTTACGTTTCTAACAATCTTTGTCTAGGTCCTTTTGTATGTAGACTATTTCAGAAGAAAGTTTTCTATCCCAAACTGTCAACATCGCACTGACAACTGACTGTTGTCTAAGGTAATAAAGACAATTTGATTTTGTAATCGCCATGCATACTCGACGGCCACAAAGTATATACGGTTATCTACAAAATCACGATTTTACAGAAGAACGTTTTGAATGCAAAATTGAGATAATTAATAGAAGAACAAAGCTATCTTCTATTTTACATCATTTAGTTAATAGGGCATTGTCAAGGAAATGGTTAAGGCCAATATTACTGTAATATTTTTTGTTCCAAAACACAGTACTTCGTCATTTTAAGAATAAATGTTGTAGTTGTCTTTAAATACGTGACTTAATATCAGTAAAAATAGAGAATCAAACAGAAAAAAAGTCCTATGACAAAACAAAGAATTCTGAGTCGAATTATGTCAAAGAATGAATTTCGTAAAAAGTGCAGTTGACTCTTTCTACTTTGCTGCCGTCGTACTGTCTACACGGAACGTCAATTTTGTCTACTCTTCTGTCGACAAAAAGTTGCTCATGCTACGCGTGCTGAGTCTGAATTTGTGACCGTTTGCTGCTCTTTTACTAGACACTTGGTTGAACTCACCTCCTTAGCAGTCCGCAGTCCCCTTTCCCACGCAGACTCGGGCGGTGCGACATCCCTAGCAGGAGCAGCCGGGTAACTCCCGCCTGAGGGAACGCCCCTTACTACGTCGAACATGTTATAGTTGCCTTTGTCCGTCACGCCCGGGTGGAGAAACCTGGCCAAGAAACATTTGTCGTGTGTACACAGTGAAACTTCTTTTGAATACTATGTAGTTTGATCAACCTAAAGCTTTTCTGTATTGCCGTTATTACACCAAGTTTACACTGTCTGTCATGACTTGACTATGATGATCACTGATCAGTAATTACTTATGAAAATGACAAAACTTGTCTCACAAAGGCTGAACCAGAAACCTTTACATATTGTAAAGGTGTATTTCTTATTGCTCATTTGTTTTGGAGTACCGAAAAACCCCACCGACAAGATAGTATTTCTAGTGAAACTTTTAACCTATTGAGTACTAGTTACAAGGAGTCCATGTAACATATTACAGCATTCCAATTTAGGTATGACAATGAATTAAATGTCTATGAATTATTATCGTCCACAACATGTACACACATGACCAACGCCGTCAAGGTGTCACATCCCTTTTGAACTTTCGTCACCCTCTCTACTTTCACGTGGTAATTTACCTGCAGCTGACGCCCCAAGTACAAGCGCCCCTGGAGAAGAACCGGCACACCGGGCGCGGCTCACTCTCCTCCGGGCGCCGCTCGGCTTCGTCCGACACCTCGCCTTCTTCCAGTGAAGAGCCACGAGACCGCCGGGCCGCTCTTACGTCTTCTGTTAATAGCAAAGTCCGTTATGTTACCGATGTTCCTAAATTAAGATATAAAACTGCATATACAGTGTAAACTCCATGTAACGTCACTCTATTTAACGACAAACTCCCTTAAGCGTCGAAATCAATTGGCTTTGGTTGGTTTAGCTTGTCTTTCATACAATGTTTCACTCTACATAGCATTACACCCACTCTCAATAACGACAACAATTGAGTAATAAAAAGTACCTTTTAAGTTGCTAAAATTAGTAAAAACTGCGCAGCTGTGTACGATCTATTGTCGCTTTATTATCCTAGCCCGCAATAAACTCGACTGTCGGCATCATGCATACCGAACTTTCTAAGAAATTCGTTCTTTTGTTTACAATTTGGGATTGCTTGTACGTGTAGACTGTTGTTGACCATGACTCATAAGTAGGAGTCATGGATTATCTATACCTTATCATATTCTTAGTTGCTCACAAACTTTCAAACTGTAACTGTAACTGTACTTTCAACAAAATTACTGGTGCAGCAAAAGACGTCAGACAAAAATAACAGACTATACGCAATAGCGTTCATATAACATTCTTTTTTATGCACATAACTACTAACAATAGTCGAAAATAAACTTTTTCTTTTTCTAATTCTGATGTTTCTTCTCTCCATTTAACGACAACTCTCTATAACGCCATAAAATGCACAGTCCCTTCAGTGTCGCTATATAGAGTTTACACTGTATTTATTTTCTCAGTCCTTTAGTATCGTTACTTGTCAACTAGAGAAAATACAGATTTTCGGTTAGAAAAGACAGCTACCTCACAGTGTAGCAGGTTATTTTTGAAATAAACCCCTCAACCCCTGTCAAACCATAGCCATAGATTCGATTCTACAGACTTGATTCAGAAAGAAAAGTCGTAACAATTAACACTTGGATTTATGACAATTAACAGTTAGAGCTTTGGACAAAGTTCGTGTTGGTAGTTGCTTAGAATGATGGACGATTACCACTGTGAAACACATTGAACTGCTGTATTCCTTAAGGCGTGAGACTCGCGCCGATGTAAAGCTATTCTACCGTTCTTGAACGGGCGTCTACTAAGACTTACTGTCTTTTGTTAACCGAAACACCCAATGACCAGTTTAATTCGACTCTATTGTGCTTAATCCTAAGTTGGCGGAAATCGCGCCTCCAAACTCTTACAGTTTATTGTTCGTGGTTTGGAGTGTGTGTTGTTAGTGTTTTAATAATTTACCTTTTTCGACTCCTTTATCGTCAGCATCGCCATTTGATTGTTCTACAGGTTTTGGTTCTATACATTCACCTTCTTCTGCTTCGAAATCTAATTGTTCTTCCCCATCTTCTGTGTTGCTCGTTTTTTCTTGTGGTACCTAAAGATTTATAGTGAACACCTTTAGAGAGGTAATTTTCTCAATGGTACAACATAATGAAAATAATGTAAAAGGACAGTTAATTCATCTGGTTTAAACAGAGTCTAACACCAATATGCTGAAGAAAAAAGTCAAGTATTTTGAAAAGCTAAGTTGAATGCAGCAGTTTTAAAACATTACTTTTTCCAGTTTAGGTGTATCCCCTTTTCCACTATCTGAATGTGGTGAGGACTGTCTGCTTGCTCCATTAATGGGTTCTGCCTTGTGTTCTGGTGATACAGGTGGAGACTTGGGCTAAAATAAAAAATAAACAGAACATGAAACACCACTCCTGTCTAAGACACAGGCGCGACATCGTCTTGCGAGATACTGATGAGTCACGTCGCGCTCGTGTCAAATCGCACGCGATTTCATAGCAATGTATTAGAGATAGCAGTCATGGGGAGGAGCTTTAAATAACCATCTTTAAAGCTCCTCCCCATTCTATTTTTGAACCAAATACCTTTGTTCCTTTGTCTGTTTCTTCTGGCCCCATAGAGTCCAAGTCAGATACGTCAGATAGATCCTCATGACTTATATTAAGGTCTTTTCCATCAGGCTTGTCACTGGTCCTAGATTTACTTCTCGATTTTCTGTCTTCTTGGTCTGATTCCATTTCCCCTAGGCAAACAAAACCCTCGGTATCATTGTTTTGAAAATGAAGAAAACGGCATTTTCATACATGACTTTATTTCTTACAATATTAAATAAATTACCTTCTGATATTTCTTCCGTAGCTGGGTCCTTATTGCTTCTTTTATTGTATGAAGAACTCCTACTGGACCGGCTGGAATCTGACCTACTACGGGCTCGTGGAGCAGGGACCATCTTTTGTTCAGCTTTTGTGTGCCTCCTCCATTTTTCATTTCTTTCCTTTGGACTCCAATCATTTTGTTTAGCAGCAGGTGATGTGTGAGGGGATCTATAAGACTTTCTATCAGGAGAAGGACTTGAAGAGGGGGATCGTCTGTTGGGATTCTTTGCAGAATCAGGAGAAGCAGGTCTTGACCTATTGTCTGGGGAACCAGGTGGAGATCTAGCTGAACTACCTGGACTCTGTGGTGTTTTAGGACCATCTCCAGCTACTGGTGCTGACGAATACTGATCACCATGCCCTGGTGACCCTACATTTGAACCCACTTCACTTGGTGATTTAGGACCTACTGGTGAAGCAGGTATTGAATTTTCTGGTGAATTGATATCAGAATGTGCTCCACTCAGGTTATCTGGCGACCGTGGTGGCTTTCCATGTATTGGGGATTGTGGTAATGGTGACTGAGAACGACTTTCAGGGGAAGGTGACCTTGGCCCCTGAGACCTAGGAGATTTTGGGGAGCATGGTGGGGACTTTGCCCCCTTTTTGGAGTGTACACTCCTGTCTGACGATGAACTCCTTCGGCTCCTAGAGCTTGTACTGCTACTACTCGAGGAAGACCGATCTCTGGAGTCTTCTGAATCCATCTCTGTAAAAATGGGAGTGACATATGAAGCAAGTGGTCTTATGTAGTTGGGACCCAACCCAAACAAGCACTCTGATTGTTATTTCATTTATAAATAGCTTCAACCAGTCAAAATATGCAATACTGTATCAAATGTTAGTACAAACATTCTCAATTTACTTCAACAGAAGCAAATATCCATCAGCCTATTTCACTTTCTTAACTTTATTGAACTATTAAACCACTCTAAGATAAGAAAACTAAAAATGAGACTATGTATGTAAAATAACAAGGTTGTATTTATGATATTATTTATTAAAATAACAAAATTAAATCAACAAAATGTCATTTAAGAAATTGATACAAATATACCTATAAACATTTTGATGCTACAACATGTTACCGAAGTATGGCCATATTTAAAAATACAAGAGGAAGTGAACATGTAGCATATCCAATGCTTAAATCAAACAGGACACAGTTATTGTGTTAAATAAATACCTATTGTAATCAATACTGTATTTAAATCTTAAAAAACATGCATATCTCTGCTATAATAACTCACCTTTTAAATAATAAAATAAAAATTACCAAAAAATAAATAAACTGGACTTTGCCATTCTTGCTTTACACCTACCTACTTCAGTCAATTCCTGCATTATCTGCTAAGAAATGTTACTTTACAATGAAGACCAGAACTTTTAATTTTATTTGTTTGTATGAATTTACTCAAAAATCTAAAAAAAAATATTAGAAATGTATCAACTTATTTTGTAGATGTATTTCTTTACTTTTATACAACTGGTAAATGCTACGTTGTGATGTATATTGTAAGACACATCCAGCCTTACCTTCACGACGACGCCTCGAAGCCAGAATTGGTTGCACTTTGTAACACTTTTCATATTGCAAAGACTTTCAACTTTATAATCACAACACAAACGAAACTTAGGTCTGTCACATATACTTGTGAACAACTTTTAACTTTTTTGAACGATAAACTGACGAAAACTTAGTAAAATCAACACTACTTCAACATGGCTGTGATACTGAAGGAAATATATGAACATAATAAATAATCACTTTCCAGTACTTCCGTAGGGTTAACTTACGCCCTTACCTTTACTGAGATGGATTAGACGGTTAATTTCTTGAAGTAATTGTAATTTATAATAAAAATAATCCTTTAATTGCGCCGCTAACGATTCTCTCTCAACGAAGCGAAGTCATCAAAACCATAGACTAAAAATACAAATCAATCAAAAATCAAAGTGACCCTCTATGACAATCATAAAGTTGAAATCTGAATATTACTAATAGTCTATGCTCATTTATGGAAAAGGAAAACCCTCAGAGCAACAACTAAAGCAGGAAAACCGCAAAGGACTACCAAGATTATTCGAAATAGGAAAAACCTATTTTAATATTATTTTTTAAACATAATCTTTAGAGATTTTTTGTAAAGTTCTCGACCACTTTATTTTGGAAATCTTGTAATTAAAAATAAAAATCTGTGCACACTAATCATAGCCGGACCATTTAGACGATTTTCACCCATAGTGCTTCTTAACCAGGTTTTTAGTCTTCTGAGGCTGCTAAAACTACAGTTTCTAGAAAAGTGGTGGCCGCACTTCACGGCCGACAGCTGTCATGAAAATGTTGCAAAGGCAAAGATTTAAATCGTTAGATTCGCCCTACCGCGTCAAAAGATAGTCGCGGTTCTGTGTCGTTTTGACACCTCTGACACACAATGACGCAGTGACTTAACTTGTTTGTCATGGACACGCTAATAACTAATGTGTGAGTTCACTCTACTCAGTATGGTCACTTTTATTGTGACTAAGATGATGAGGGTAAATCCAGCGATTAAATCGCACGATTTGCCCACATCATCTCAGTCATCATCTTTGGAGGGCAGGGTTTGCTTTATGGTGTCAGAAACGCTCTCTAGAAAACCACACCGACTTACTTTCATAATCAACGTTTCTGTGAAATCATTCGTCTGGTATGGTTTCGGTTGGCACGGGTGCGTTAACAGTACGTGACCGGTTAAATTGCGTATGATAATTGAGCGGTCACCGTTTCTCTAAGAAACTGTAGCTTTAACGATCGCTCCAGTACATTTTGTGCACGGTAGAGGGTTCAAATTTTTTACCGGTACCTAAGGTTTGTTGGGTTGGGTTTATCATACCACAATTTCTGTCAAACATCGATTTAATTTTTTATGTTCGGTAAATCATTAAATTGGGCGATAGTTTCAGAAGTTTCTGTGAGATTTTCGATTGATATCGTTTGCATGCGTGGAGGGTGTAATTAGATAATCCAAATGATGGAGTGTTTTCTTTAGAAAAACTTACTTCAAGAGATGTAATAATGGAGTCCAATGTATGTATTATTAGAACTCTTACAGAATTTAAAAGCAACCAAAGTCCACTTCACTCATTTGACTTGCTTAACTGTCAATTTATGTCATTTTAGTTATGTATTTTCGTTTAATTTGTGATAGACACAAAAGGAAACATAAACAAAAAAAATACGGTTTGTGGACGAGAAACAGTGCTACCACCTATGATGAGCTTTCGGTTTACCCCATTGCAAATCGAGCAGTTGTGTGTAGCTGTCGATCCCAGTAGTATCGTCCCGCATGGATAGTGTTCATCAAGAAGTTTCTAGGCTTCTTAGCAGTCATTTTAATTTAGACTTTTATGCTAAATGAAATGATGATAGATGCTAAACTTCATTGGTAACTTACTTGAATTGGCTTCCAAATTGTACAATGTGGAGACCAGCTGGCAATTTTTTCTACCAAATCGTATGGTATGATCGTCTAGGGGCCCCGAGACGATCATACCTTTAGAGCAACACGCCTTCACAAATTATAATTTTTAAATAAATAGTACATACTAATTCCATCTTATTTTTTACAGCAACATTTTCTTTTTTATGATTTTGTCTATGAGGACAAAAAATAAAAATACAAAAAAACGCGCGCCAAAATCCGTAATTGGACTACCGTCCTACTGTAGTGCATGTAGGTTTCATTTCGTGAATTTCCATTTTTTATTCGTTGTCGTAATGATCGAACAAACTCTTGACGATAATATATCTGAAAATGACGAGGAAGAAAGTTTTTTTCAAGACGTCGACTTGTTACAAAAGCATGGAATAAATGTAGCTGACATAAAAAAATTAAAAGCGGCTGGAATATGTACGATAAAAGGTATTCAGATGTCTACAAAGAAAAAATTATGCAATATCAAAGGATTTTCTGATACAAAAGTTGAGAAAATAAAGGAAGCTTGT
This sequence comes from Agrochola lota, assembly GCA_947364205.1. Taxonomy (NCBI): domain Eukaryota; kingdom Metazoa; phylum Arthropoda; class Insecta; order Lepidoptera; family Noctuidae; genus Agrochola; species Agrochola lota. Next base: position 12,566,802 of record OX376236.1, read on the forward strand.
CAAAAAATTGCTACTCTTGGGTTTATGACTGCGTTGGAAGTCAGTGATCGTCGGAAACATGTTTTTAAAATCAGTACTGGAAGTACTGAATTAGAGTAAGTGGCAATGAGTACCTAGATAGGTATGTATCGACAATTTCGTAAAAAAAAAAGAAGTACCTAAATAACAAAAGTAGAACTAATCGTTCGTCTAAGTTAAATACTGCACGCTCTTCGACTGTTACATTATAGTGGAGGGGCGTGCAGTATTTTTTTTACAATCATTTGAAATGTCTACACACGGCTACACATCAACCTATACATTTCCAGTTTATGCTGATCTCGCATTGTATAGGATTTCCGTACAAATGTGAGGTCAGCATATACTGGGAATTTATAGGTTGATGTGTAGCCGTGCGTACCTTATGCAACAAGCAGGCGCGGGCGGGGTGTGTGATTTTAAAGCAAGAAAAATACAAGAATATACTACTCTCTTACGAGAGATTAGATAGTTGTTGCCCGCGGCTTCGCCCGCGTGGACACTTATTCTTTTTCAAAAATAAAAGCAAGTAGCTTAAGTTACTGCATAATACATCAGCTATCTATCATCAGCCAGTCAAACTCCCGTCAAAATCGAAATTGTATAGTTAAAAATAGTAGGTTACGTACATTTTTACGTTTTGAAAATAGGTAGTTAGGTAAAGCTAGGAAGGTTCATGTTCATTCATTTATTTCGATGGCGCCCAGGGGCGCCAGGCATGAAGGGGCGCACAAGGCCAACCGTAAGTGGCAGTTTGGTTGGAGTTAGCAAACCCGTACGTAACTTAAAATATAAATTTCAATCAAATCAGCCTTTCGCAGTCTAATGCTGGACATAGGCATATTCCAGACTGCGCCACAACACCCTGTCCTCTGCCTTCCGCATTCAGTCTGTCCCAGTAACTGTTTTAAGGTCGTCGGTCCATCTACCTGGGGGCGTCCCACACTACGCTTGCCTATACGCAGTATGCACTCCAGTACTCATCTTCCACCGGCCATCGGTCCATCAACAAACATGGCCAGCCCACTGCCATTCAGGTTGCTTACTCTGCAGGTTATGTCGGTAACTGCAGTTCTTTTCCGGAAAAAAATATTTCTGTTTTTGTCCTTCAAACAAACTCCGAGCACAGTCCGCTCCATTGCGCGCTGAGCGACCTTGAATTTGTGGACCGGCCCGACTGTCAGATCAAATATAAGAGCCCTACGTTTATATCTGATTTCACAGAAAAAACAATCTGTCTATTGCATGGGAAAAAGAAAACCTCGAGGCAGGATGCCAAAATTAGTTGAGCTCGCTTTCGGTCCTACGTTCTCAAAATGTTCTGAGTCAAAAAAGTAACTCTTTATTCTGTATGAATGGTCAAGAGAAAACCTAAGCTTTTCGTGACGGGGTGCTTAAATTTTGGAGCTCGCTGTGCTTGCTCTTACATCCTGCATAACAAAATGCAGGTTGCAAGAGCGAGCGCAGCGAGCTCGAAAATGTCTGTAATTCCCAAACGTTCATAAGAAAAATTTCTATTGAACCAAAAGATTTTCGACTCACAACTTGCATTCTCCTTTTTTTGCATATGTTGACAAAATATCTCCTATTAAACTGTGTCAGTTTAGTTCTTTTACTCTCCAAGAGTAGGTACTACCCGTATTGTAGGGGCGCTGCTCCCTAGTTTCGGCCATAGTGCTGGTAGTGTTAAAACCGGCACTGGGTCGGAGGAGGAACCTAGGCTCTAAGTCACGACCTCATCAAGGGCAGACCCGAAACTAAGAGGAGCGGAATTATTTATATTTCGAATTAATTGATAAAATTATATTAAATATAGCAAGCTACTGGCCGGTGGTGTGGAATCAATGGCGATAACCGAAGTTTTCGGTGAATTCCGTACTGGCAAGACTCAGCTGTCTCACACCCTGTGCGTCACCACTCAAATACCCAACTCAACGGGCTACCACGGCGGGAAGGTCATGTTCCTAGACACTGAACATACTTTGTATCCTTTATGTATTTTTATTACGTACTTAATAGGTACTTACCAATACTTAATTAATTTTAAGTTCCGAAATCAAAGTTACACAACACAGTCTATACCAGTGATTCCCAAATTGGTATATATATCGACCCCTAGGTGTCAAGGACGGCCTGCAAGGGGTCCATGTCAGCGGGAAAAAAAAATGGTGAATCCGCAGTATTTAAATCGCACGCGAAATTTAAATTTTCTTACTTTTTTGCAATTTGTAGGCCAATATCAGGTTGTATCTTGATCAAAATATGATTCGCGACTATAACATCAGACTACAACAATAGTATGCATTTACAGAATTATAATCATTGGATTAAAATTTACATCTCTCTAAGTTAGATTTGTTACATATGAAGAAATTTCTTGTGGAAACTTCACATTGAATTTTTGGCTTTCCATGAATGGAATAATCCATATTTATACCCAGATAACATATTTACTTCCATAATACTTTCTGATAAATATATAAATAAACACAGACATCTATCTAAGTATTTAAGTTATATGTTTTTACTTTCTCCGCGTATAAGTTTTTATTTTGTAAAAAATATTTTCCGCACTAAATTGTAGCCTGTGGCAACTTCTTTGCTGGCTAGACCTCTTATTTTATCGGTACAAAAGATCACGATGATTTGTTGCTTAGTTTTTACGTTAAAACGTAATAAACAGACCTATCTTACTAAGTACTACGGTTTTGTACAAACTTATTTTCGCAATTATAATATTAGTACCTAGCGAAGTAGGGATATTAGTGCATAGAAAAAATTAAAATATTAGCTGTAGTATTCCTGATTCAAGAAAAAAGTTATGAATCCCGAAATTATCTTGGAAGATGTAAAAATTTTCTTAGTTCAATTAAATTTTTACTTCGTCCAAGATAATTTCGGACTTTCTAACTTTTTTCTTGAATATTTTTTTCACACTTCACTTCACTTAGAAATTTAAATCCACTTTAAATCTTTCAAAGTGAGTAGCACTACTTTAGTGGCTGTCAAAAACACATTTGAAGTTGAAAAATTTGCAAAACCGAAACAAACAAACCGAACCATGCCAAGTGGTCGACAACATAAAAAACTTTGTGGACCTCTGGTCTATACAGATACCTACTGTAGGTTTGTATAGAAGACCTACTTCCTTGACTGACGAGACTGCATAAATAATTAAGGGGACATTTGTTTCCAGCTAACAGGTGAGTTAATCTTGCTACGATAGGATAGCCAGCTTGTAAGCCTAGCCGCGGAACGTTAGGGCCTTGGGTTTCTACACTTGACGCTGCACTGCACCAAGCAGTTTGGTAAAGAAAATAATTGTAAGAAATCGATACCTACCCACTACCCATGTAAGAATAATGTTAGAATAAAAATTTCCACCAGTATCGCACAAGCACGTGGATATCGTACCTACGGATTACATTATTATCTTATGAAAACCATAAATACTTAAATGTTATTTTAATATTCATTAAGCGTTGACTCAATTCGTTAATATTTCCCCATACGTTATGGTAGCTATTTATTGCGTCTTAAGTACTATTTTACGAGCCCGAACGAATAAAGGTATTAGTATTACATAAGAGTAACGGAAATAATTCGTTGTTTTATTTTTATTGTAAATAAATCCCAAATCTAACTTGAACTTGAACAGAAGGTAGGTACAGACAAGAATTCCATAAATTTGTTCACATCGCGCATTCGCAAGAGCAAAATATGCACCCTCTATTGCAGCTACGAACTGCAGCACTTGCATTTGTTGCATTGTATAGTCCCTCCATCCATAGTTATCTAATTCCTTAACAATACTCCAGCCGACCCGACAGATTGCGGCCAATTGCAGACAGATTCAATTTAGACCAAACTGCAATGCTAGATAACGTTCTATACGCCAGGGCATACACCTCTGAACATCAGGTCAGTGGCTTCATGAACTACTTACTCAGGTACTTACTTGGTAAACACTATATTTTTTTTAATTGTAATGTTTAATTTTATGGAGTAAAAACAAAAATAAAACCGGTCAAGTGAGTGTCGGACCACGCACAATGGAAGTTCGTAGTTGGATGAATTTATCCCAAGAACAAACTTCACATGTAGTTGAAAAACATGTTCTCCCATACATTCCAACTGTAAATTGTAAGTTTGTACACACATATTGGGTGATTTGCTATGTTATTTTAAGACCTTACTTACCTTCTTATAGGTTTTTCCGAACTATTTTGTATATTTTTTTCAAAGTTTTTTTCTGCCACAGTAAGCCCTTTCCTATGATATGTCACACGGTACAGTGTGCAAAACCTTTTTACCTTTTAAACCCATATTCAAAATTCGTATATTCACCTAACACTTCCATGTTTGGGTCACAGAAATTGATATGTGAACCAAATTTCAACTTAATCGGTCTATTAGATTCGGAGCAAATTGGCTATGACGGACAGACAGCTAGCCAGACAGACAGACAGACACACGAGTGATCCTACAAGGGTTCCGTTTTTTCATTTGTACATACGGAACCGTACGGGCAGGTAGCAGGTACCTACGTCACGTACGGTCACCAACGAAGTTAATGCCCGTTTTCACAGACACTAAGCGATACCTAAATGAATGCCTAAATAAAAGCAGTGCGCGGTTTTATTTAGATATTACATTTAGGTTTAAAAATTATTTACGGTGTCATACCCGTTTTCATGAACACTAGGCGAGTGTTCATGAAAACTGGCATAAAACCTTAATGTTTTTTTTTCATAGACACTGCGTTACATCTATTCAGAATTTCCGATTTTGCTGCCAGTACAAACATAGTTGTTTTTTAACTTTTTGTTTAATAGGCAGAACTGCTAGACTTCGTAGCAGCGAAGTTCCACGAGGAGGCTGGCCTGTTCAAGCTGCTGATAATAGATTCGATTATGGCGTTATTCAGAGTCGACTTCTCTGGACGCGGCGAGTTGGCTGATAGGCAGCAAAAACTAGCTCAAGTTCTCTCAAGGTTACAAAAGGTTTGTTAAAAAGCTTTAAACTTCGTTTTAAAGATTTTGTTTTCTGCTAGGTCTATTTTGTTATCTATATCTTGAGTTATAGTCAAATAGGCGGCCAACCATACCAGCGACTCGCTGGTGCGTCGTCATTCCTGAGACAGGACTAAAATGTCTCATGATGTCTATGTACTCTTCAAACCGGAACACTGAAACGCTGCTTGGCAGAAATAGGATTTAAGATATTACATAAATGAACACCGATAAGTTTATTTATTTCGGAAAACGGTAGGTACAAATTGCTGAGGGCCCCAAATTGCGCAGTTACGCCAATGCCCCATCTGTTGGACGGAAAAAACAATAAAATTGGGCTCGGCTTCAAGGTAGCGTCCTGATTTGACGACTTTGAAGGATAGGTACTTAGATCAGAATTTATCTGACAATTATTTTTATTTAATGATTATTTCAGTGGATAACGATTTCGTCTATTGTGATTTTGCCTAGCATTTTATTACTCACGATTCTGTCTTACACTTTGAATATTTATGAAATGGTCCAAGATCTTACATATTTCGACTGCGTCTGTCTGTTGTGTAGCGTAGTGTCACGCAATTATATTCTGCGTCGTAATTTTATGCGGTTTATTTATAAGCGTTTTTTTTTTTTACTCGTGTTATGTACAGAGTACAGACGAGTTCAAGATCACGGCGTGCCAAGATTGACTCCTTTGGTCTCAATAGATAAACATGCATCCGGCTTTCAACGTCCCAACCACGTTTATTGAGCAGTTATTTGACTCGAGATAAGACAATAGACCACATATAATAATCAAGATTACTTTTGGAGTTGCATACAAAATCGACTGCAACATTGTGATCGCACCCTGAATCTTACGAAACATACTCGTATCAATAAAACATCACGGAATAGGAATGTTGACTAAAAATTCTTTTTTTGTCCGTCAGGTACCTAGATGATTAATAAAATATTGGACACGTATTTTTTAGGGTTCCGTAGCCAAATGGCAAAAAACGGAACCCTATAGATTCGTCATGTCAGTCTGTCTGTTTGTCCGTTCGTATGTCACAGCCACTTTTTCTTCACTTCCGAAACTATAAGAACTATACTGTTGAAACTTGGTAAGTAGATGTATTCTGTGAACCGCATTAAGATTTTCACACAAAAATAGAAAAAAAACAATAAATTTTGGTGGTTGCCCATACTTAGAACTGAAACTCAATTTTTTTTTTTCATCAAACCCATTCGAGTACGTGTGTATCTATGGATAGGGACCAATTGATTCAACCGGGTTTCAGACTGGCTAAAGTAGACTCATCCTTCATGGGGTACTGTTTGAAATGTTACAATAAAATACCTCCCCACATACTCCAATTGAACGAAACGAAATTTAAATCTTGTATAAAACGTACACTATGCTGCCAAGCATATTATAAGTTGGGGGATTACATCGACGACAAAAATGCTTGGCTCAGCGCTGGTCCAGCTCCACAAGGGCGCATAAACTAATTGATTAGCATTCAAAATATTGTTGCAGCTGCTGAAGATTGTAAATTATCTTTAGATTGTATAAATTCAATCTCTTAGTATTATATAATTGCATAGCACATGTGTGAGCACTATGTCCCTACTTTACAGTTACCATTTACTGGGTACGTCTTTCATTGACTTGAGTTTGCCCTGGCGGTTGTGAGTATGTCATGCTCACTCAAATGTCTCGCTGGTGGTGGCGTGTGTGTTGGATCGTTAAGTTCCCTTCAAAATGGTTGAGCTAAATGGTGCTGATGCATGCGTCATGTTCGTGAACGGGCGCCGTCAGTGGGGACTGGTCATCTCTTAGCTGCCACGGCTTATTTGAATTTATTTTAATTTTTGAATTGTTTTTTATTTTATTTTTATTACTGACGCTTTTAACGTGCACGTCTTTTTACATTGTTCTCACATGTATAATTACAAAAATGGATGATGTAACCAATATTTTGTGAAAATATTCTGATTGAAAAGAGTGTCCGTGGAGTTTCTTGCCCGTTCTTCTCCATAGGAACCTACTACGCATTGGAATGGGCAACTAGCTTCATATTTCTGACTGACCGACCCCTTGACAATTCAAAAGTACCTGTAATTGGTTTATTTGAAATAAATGCTTTGAGTTTGAGTTTGAGTTTGAGTTTGAAAAATGATATTGAGGTTTCTAATATCATTTTTTTCTAAACTGAAAAGTTTGCGCGAGAGACACTTCTAAAGTGGTAAAATGTGTGTCCCCCCCTGTAACTTTTAAAATAAGAGAATGATAAAACTATAAAAATATATGATGTACATACGGCTACACATCAAGCTATACATTTCCAGTATAAGCTGACCTTGCATTGTACGGAAATCCTATACAATGCTAGATCAGCATAAACTGGAAATTTATAGCTTGATATGTAGCCGTGTGTACCATGTAAACTTCCACCGAAAATTGGTTTGAACGGGATCTAGTAAGTAGTTTTTTTTTTATACGTCATATTTGCAAAATATTGTACGGTGGTACGGAACCCTTCGTGTGCGAGTCCAACTCGCACTTGGCCGGTTTTTTCTTTTTTTACGTCGTCAAAAGATTACGGCAATAATTAGAGTGGGCAATGCGTTAAAATGTGGCATGACGTCACTGGCCGGTAGATTTTATACTTACTGACTTGTGACGTAGCGAGCTCCCACTCTACAACTTGAAATATCTATACCATTTTAATTATTCTAATATCTCAACCATTTTTTATTAATATGATATAGCAAATAATACGTGTCTAATATTTTTTTTGTTATCTGACTGACGGACTTAATAGTTTTTTTTCCCAGTCAACATCCATATTCATGATGATAACTGCACAAAATTAAAAATAACCATTGTTTGTTAATGGATATAGGTAGGTAAAGCTCTGGCCAAACTCAAGCGGATCCCGCGCGGGATGTGAGACGAAATTGGCTCGCGCCGATTGTGTCAACATTATATGGATGGAGGTGTTCAAACCGGCGCGAATAATCGCGTAGCTTCCTAATCATTGAAACAATTTTATTGAGGCGCGCAGCCGCGTGACGTGACTCGCGTCCCGCGCGGGATTTGCCTCAGTGTGGCCAGAGGCGACAGATCCTACCTATCCATCGCTATCCTCCTTGGTGCCACTATCACTACATTTACGAATATGTTACAAAGATAATTCGATAATATGCGAAACAGATACCTAAATTCGTACGCACTTTGGTTCGTTATTATCGACGTAACCTTTTAAACACAGCCTTAAATACATGGAAACGGTTTTCATTTAAATTTTGGACCTAATAAATATATTTCTCTTGTAGATTTCAGAAGAATACAACGTCGCAGTATTTATAACAAATCAAATGACAGCAGACCCTGGAGCAACACTGTCCTTTCAAGTGGACCCCAAGAAACCCATCGGAGGCAACATTCTTGCTCATGCGTCTACGACTAGAATATCCCTGAGGAAGGGGCGCGGAGAAAACCGAATCGCTAAAATATACGATTCCCCTGACTTGCCTGAGAGTGAAGCTACATTTGCCATTACCAATGGAGGTGTGGCCGATGCTAAAGATTAAATAATATTTACTTTAAGTTTACATTTTCTGTTTGATGTTTTACTATTTCCTAGGTATCGCCGGAGTACTTAGTTGAAATTGTCAATCGCCAAATGTCAAAAACCCATACCTATATAGGTATGTACCTTCTACCTGCTACTACCTAAATAGATAGTAGTATCTTTATTCAGGATAAGTACATAATTCTGGGTCCATGATCTGCTGTAAAATTGAAAACCTACACCAGAGGGATTACCTACCTCATGGATTTTCCTTTTCGTTTGAGTAAAGTAATAAGGTACTTTACTCAAACGAAAAGAAAAATCCTTTCAATGGTTTTCAAAAGGGTTCCGTCGCTAATAAAGTTTGACAGCCGCTGGACATTGGCGTTACCCAACCTACTAAACTAACATTCATATTATTATTCAGTTCACCGTTTGATGACTAAGAAATTCAAGATTACTTAAATCAAACAAATTAGTAGGTTAACAGAATCAATACTTAGGTACCTACTAAGTTATGAACATTGTACAATCGTCAATGCTTAGCACACTCTATTGCGTTGTTTATTTGATTGATTTCTTATTATCAGATAAAAGGTTGTTAGACGCACTCATTTGTTATCGAAGTTATCTATTTCACTAAAACACTGCATTTTAGTCATCTGATTAAGCGTTGTGCAAAAATTTATCGCATTCCTGACGCTTCCGGATTTAATAGTAATGCTAGGTATTAGTTAGGTAACTCTTAAATAGTTTGCGCTAATCGATCACGTAGATAAGTAGCCATCTAGCCAGGGAACTAACGGAACTATGTTCAGCACTGAACCAGTAATCTGTGACTGAATTGTTATAGGCAGGGCCTGAGTTGATTGACCAAGCAAGCAGGATGCAATGACCTAACATAAAAATGTAATTTACTTCTTATAAAAAATGAACAAACTAGATAATACTTAATAAGTACCTAAGTAACTGAAGAAATGTCATCAACCTGTAAATCGGAAGATTGAGATAACTTCTGTAACCCGTGCTCGTCTTCGCTGTCCCACTAGGTATATGCAGCCAAGCGAAACCAAAGTCCAATTTATGCTAACGAAATCGTTTTGTTTTCGTCATTCATAGTGGCGTGATTCAAACGAACCAATTAAGTTTCTTGCTGCGATTAGATAAACAGTACCTATAACTACCATACTTTCATGATTTACGCTACACTTTGTTTATCACATAATAATATGTGTAGACGTATAAACTAAATATAGATAGGTACCTAAATTGAGAAACGAGACCAACCTTTACTCAATGGTTATCTTGTATCTTGGTACTTCTACTCTAGATAAATTAAAAGTTTCCCGCCACAATTATTTTGTCGTCATTTCTTAAAGTGGGTAAGTAAGTAACTAGTCTCAGTAGGTATTAGTATCGGCCCCTAAAATCTTAAGGTACCTACCTACGTACCTACTAATTAGGACGATTCGTATCTGGGTGTTCGGACTCGAGCGGAAGCTGAAGGTCTCAGTCAGCCGCTCGCAAAATTCCGAAATAAATATTAAAAGACTTGCAAACCTAGGTTTGCTCTAGGTCCCAACTAGCCTAAGGGGGATGCGCTAAGGTAGCCCGCGTAATTCAAATTTACTTACGTTTCTTGCAATTTACAGGTTAGAGCCAGGTTGTGTCTTGATTAAAATAAGATTCGCGACCGTAACAAGAAGGTATGGCTTTACAGAATTACAATCAATAAAAATCGGCAATACAACTTCATACGTTAGAATAATCCTAAAATGTCATGATTTCATGAAATAGTCATTCAATAGGATTTTATGAACTTAGAGAGTTGGATTGATGGTTTTTATATTTTTATTTTTATTATAATTCTACTAATAAATAATTGAAACGGCCGCGAATTACATTTAGATTAACTTTTAATCTGATAACTAGCAACACATTTTCCTAAACAGTTAAAATACGTCTAATCTGTTTCATTTTGACAGTTCAACAACATTCATTGCGATATTTACGTTGTTGAGCAGATTTTATTTCGAAAATTAAAAGCAATGGATTAGCAATCTGTTTCAAAACGATTCCGATTCTGATTGATCGTATATTACGCAATTAGAGTACTGATACTGACCTGCAAATTGCAAAAAACGTAAGAAAATTTTAATTTCGCGGGCTACTCTGACGTTTTCGCATTAAAGGGGTGATAGACGTGCGAGCAAGTACGCGTACCTACTTATGGCTCGGTGACCTTACTCGCCCGTGTGTCATACTAAGTACGCGTACTTTAAAACCGCTGAGTAATTTCGTCCGTTCGTCGGTGATCCAATAGGTTTGAAATTTTGCTCGTAGTCCGCCTTGGTTCGTAGTTTCGAACGTCTGTCATCGCCGCGAGTCGCGAGCCACCATTTTGTTTAGTTTGGTTCAGAAAATTCGATAACATCGTGATACAGTGTGAGCAAGCTTCACGTGTGTCACCGACGGGGCGACGGCGAGCTGAATAAGTTCGCGAACTTAAAAACCGCGTAATATAAGTTCGCACGTCTATTACCCACCTTAGACTAGTAGGCATGCTAGATTCAAGATATAAATAAGTCGCTAGATTAATTGTATGGTTAGAGAGGTCAGGTGGTACCTACATTAAATCATGGCATTAAACCTATTTGCTGGCTGGTCCAGTTGACCAAAACGGAATAATTGTGATTCTGTGTGGCATAGTCCTTGCAAAAAAGGAACATCTTCTAAGAAAAATACTGACAGGAAAAATTGATCAGTCTGTTCCCATTTCTACCTTTATTTAAAGATCTGCCATCAATCATACACCACCCACCACCCGCATTCATATTGACCATCCATCCCTCCTTCCTCCATCATTCGTTTTTGCCAACTTTTTATGCGTACATAATATATCACCTAAGCGGTTTTATTCAATCAATTTATATTTCTAATAATCAAAACATAGTTATTAAAAAAAAAATACTACATTGAGATATTTATAAAATCTATGAGAAAAGTTTGTTTTTCCAGACGTTGTCAATCTTTATGGAAAACTAGAATATCAGTATTCGCATTTTGACACATGACGTCTGAGGCCGAATGAAAACGTGACAGGTTGTTTTTATCAGATATTCAGTTGTTTCGTGAATCCTTTGAGGGGCGGAGGTACTGTGAGTTTAGCGATCGGTTTCGGTTTTAATTCAATTACCAAAAATTATAATTGTAAAAGGTGTTGCAACCCGTCTGTGGTTTCAATAAACTCAGACTGTTTAACGATGGGTGAAAACAACGAAAATAAAAAAGAAGTTAGAGTGTGGTGCGATGGCTGGTGAGTAATATCGAGTTTTTATTTTTACTTCATGTCTTCGTGATTGTTCATTGGAAACATTAAACACTAGTAGTTCCAATGTTAACATTCAGTCGCATTAGTGTTTCTCGCCAGAAATTCTCTACCTATATACTTTCAGAAATTGACGTGAATGAGCAATAGCACAGTCTGGAATAATTAAAAAGCATCCGGCGCGAACGATTTCAGTTCGCGAGCGCTGTGTATACATGTTTTTCTCTAAATAATTTCTCCCTTAGGATCACAGTGTGGTATTGATTTCTGTTTCCAGTTATGATATGGTGCACTTCGGTCACGCAAATTCGCTGCGACAAGCAAAAGCATTGGGTGATGTGTTGATTGTGGGAGTGCATACAGATGAAGAAATCTCGAAGCACAAGGGTCCCCCTGTGTTCACACAAGAGGAACGGTACAAAATGGTGCGTGCCATCAAGTGGGTTGACCAGGTGGTGGAAGGTGCACCCTATGTCACCACTCTTGAGACTCTGGACAAGTACCAATGTGATTTTTGTGTGCATGGAGGTAATTCATTTTACAGTTTTACTGAGAACCGGCTATTAGGATAATTGCTAGCTATTACACTCATGCTATAAAATAATTGATAGTTTAGATTGCTAGTTTTATGTACATTCAGAAATTATACCAACTGTAAAGATTTTGTAAATAAATCTTTAAGTAAGTACTTACTAAGCACTGATTAGATAAATATATGTTTTTCTGTTAGCCAGGGACAAGTATTATATTTCCCATCTTCAATATTCATACAAAAAATACTTAAAATAAAATTATTCTTCTCATGTTTATGTACCTTGAAACCAGTTTTTGTTGTCTCAAAGTATTTTTTTTTTTGTAGATTCTCATGAACGTATAAAATGGAAACATTCTAATTATATCCTTTGTAAAATACAATAGGTAACGTATATTTAGTAACCTAATCCATTTAACGCTTTTCATATTGTTCTTAATGTAATATCTATTGTATTTTATAATGGATTTCCGCAAAGTCACGCCTGAATTAACTATGTTGATTAACCCTTTGTCAATAATCTCATAATTATTCAAATTTTGTGTGAGGAATTGATTAGATAAAATAACAAACATTTATTCTCTACCTTTTTTGAGTAAAATTGAGGATTCATCAGGCACACTACTAACATGTGACTAATTTGAATTAAAAGAGTTTCTTATATTTTTTTGATAATGAATATTATATGAATAAATATGCTTAATTTTTTCAGATGACATCACCGTGACTGCTGATGGCATTGATACATATCACTTGGTGAAGAAAGCTGGCCGCTACAGGTAATTTCAGCTTTATATAAAACCTTGTACCATGTACTAAAACTTAATAACCCATACACAATCTTGAAAGAAAACTGGCATTTTACACTTTATGTCACAATGAAATTTGTATTGTGCATTGTGGTTTAGTTTATAGTACCTGGTTGACCGCTTGCTCGGGTGAAAATGGAGAAAATGGTTTTCCCCATATATTAGACCTAAATTACCTAGACCAAGACCTATATTAGCTAGATCGATTTTTTGCCTGTGTAAACCTTCATTGAAATCGTTATGGGCGTTTTCGAGAATGTGATTAAAAATATATGTATACCAATATTGCTTGCTGAAAAATTGCAAACATTTAAAAAAATATTGCTAAATGAAATAACATATCATACCTGTATTCTTCAAAGAGTTAGGCAGAGATGTAGTATATACAACCACATTTTACCAGATATATTTGATGTGAATAGGGTAACCCCTTTCATTAAATTATATCTAGACTGAATCTGGTATGCTACTGAGATATTTTTAATGTAAAAACCCAGTATTACTTCCAATCCGAGGATCAGGCTATTTAAACACTTTTGTTCAATGAAAAACCTGTATTACATAGCTAGTTTCAAATTATAGTCAAGTTTCAGGCACACTGAACTCATAAAATTAATTTCATCCTGCAATTAAACCGAGATAATAGTATAAAATAAAGTATTTTCATGTCTGTATGTGTTTCATCGTTTTTCGTCGTTTTTCATGTCTATAGTTCACAATAGACTCAAGTGGTTTTTAGCAGCACACAGGATTCACAACATTTATTCCAGAACGTTTATGTGTTTAATACATTAATATTTAACTGAGATATATCACAGCAATCTCGATGTTTTGACATGTCCCCATTGCACCCGCGATGCGTGCAATGCAGGGACCGGGCGGGTCGCTAGTGTTACATAAATAACTCCTGAAATATATTCTATTGTAAATGCACCTCTTGTAGTTTGCCTCCTTTGGATACCTACAAAGATAACGATTTCTATGGTATTCTAATACATCATTGTTTATTATTAGTTAGACATACAGTTTTCCTTACCTTTACGGTCAGGAAAATATCCATAAATCATCATATGATTTCCTTCATCAGAGCCTTGGACAGGATTTGATTAGTCCAAATCAAATTATTACTAAAAAATACTTTTCCATGTTTGCCTTTCACAAATCACAATGGAACACATTATTTATTATCAGTTTGTTGATATACATATTTTGATGTTATGCTGATTATAGAATTTGTTCAGTATATAAATCCTGTTTACCAGTCATAACTTCATTGTAATAACAAAAATAAATTAATCTCTTACTGTAAAAAACAATATCATGAACACTATGTACACATAACATCACGCCTGTAATTTCCGAAGGGCTAGGCAGAAGTATCCTTATAGTACACCTAGATTTCGCTTCAGTCTAGATTTATAGATAAGTATTTTGCTGTCGGGAGAGAGATACTTGTGAATGTCATCCTAGTAGCCATTTCAGTGTTTGCAGGTTCAGCTCATCTCGTTTTTTCTTAATGTATTATCTCCAGGTTTGTTCCCTGTCCAGGTGCATACCGAGGTATTTGTCCGTCATGTTGGGGCAATACGTCGTTGCCGAGTTTGACTGGTTCACAATTTCCCGTTCGAAGAGTGAACGTTATGTGTACAGATTTGCTGGCACTCGCTTTGATACGCCATTTCTCCATCCATTTGTTAATTTTAGTTACTTAGATACAGCAGCCTAAGGGCTGCGTCAGCGAAGGCTACGGAGAGAACATTGTCGGTATTTGGTAGGTTAGCTGTGTATATCAAATACAGTACCCGGCCCAATACCGACCCCTGTGGGACTCCTGCTTTTTATGTCGTTACAGGTGGAGTACGACTCGTTAATCTTAACTCTGAATATACGGTTTAACCCAGGAAAATTAGGTTTGAACCCTGCACTAAATCCTAACAGCGATTTTTTTCTTGAATCGTGTTTTTGAACATAGCTCTTCGAATAATTAATATATATAAAAAAATTAAACATTTTCCGGGATCGCATCAAGGTAAAAAAGGCAAAAACTCGATTTTGTGAATAATAATTGAGGTAAAATAGTTAACAGAAAAAATGTGGTTCTTATATTATGTAAAAAAAATTGTAAAAATAAGAGAGAACTAAACATTATCGTACACGGATATTTAAATAAAAATACGATTTTTAGGGTTCCGTAGTAAACAAGGAACCCTTATAGTTTCGCCATGTCCGTCTGTCTGTCTGTCTGTCCGCGGCTTAGCTCAGAGACGGTTAGTACTAGAAAGCTATAATTTGGCATATGTATACATATGAATCATGTGTACAAAGTGGTAAAATAAAATCTTTTTTTTTTTTTTTAGGTTGCATCCCCTACGTGTATAGTTGGGATGTTTTTTTATTTTCTCGTCTACCCCATGTTGTGGGGTATCGTTCAAATATATTTTGAGTTTGTGAAAACTATTTTTGGATTCAGGGATCCGTTTGCGAAATATTAAGCTTTTAACTGAAATTTTTTGTTAGAGTCAACTGTCCCCCCCTGACAGCTAATGTTTGATTTGTGAAAAAATTCACAACAGTAGTATATATAACGAAATTAAAAGGAAAACTATGAGAGCTAAGTAGGCTGTACAGGTTAACGAGTATTAATCAACCAACTTAAAGGAGATGGACCAAATCCCATACAAAAAAAACTCAGGCCCGGCGCAAAAGTTTTGTATCTCAGATTTTAGAGGATATTTATAAATAATATTCTATACTATCACTATCTCTGTATCGGGTGGCAAATTGTTTTTTTGGTCGAAACCTTTTGTATCATTCCTAATAAAATCTCATTTGTCGTCTAAAATATGTATTATTATTTACGATTATTGTGTAATCGCAATCACATTCAAGATTATCTGAAAACTAAGGGGGTAAATAAAATAAACACAGATAAACTAATATGAGTATTTATTTGATCAAAATACATACATAGGGATAAATATCAATTATTTTCTAAATCTTATAATACGTAATCTAACGCTCCAGCCGCAGAGTTTGTAGATATGGTTCTCCCTCTTTCTAATGTAACTGGTACGCGTAAGGTGCGATAGCGCATCAGCAGATAATCAAGAACATGTCATAACAATACAGAATGCATAAAATAATACTTTACGTTAAAGTACTATGCTATGACTAAAGAATTAGATTATAATAATGTGTTATTTATTTTTAATAAACTCTGTAGGTACGCTTATATAGGTTTTGTATCAGTATGATTGTTAGTAAACGATTAACGCATTAAAGTATAATAAATATTTTGGTCGATAAATGATTTTTTAATAAGAACTCTTAAAAACTTCTAGAGCAAAAAAAAGAATGTTAGCCACCGAACAGAGAGATACTGATAGTTTTAAATATTATTTCGAAATATCCTCTAAAATCAGAGATACAAAACTTTTGCGCCGGGCCTGGGTTATTTTTGGGCCATCGCCTTTGCGGTTTGATAAACATGATCTCCCATACGTTCCATATGGAAGAACATGTTTGTCAACTACACTGTTAAGTTTCTTCTTGGAATAAATTCATCCCAACTACGGAATCCTTAATTGTGCGTTGTCCGACACACACTTGGCTGGTTTTATTTTAAATTATACATCACGCAAAAATGTTAACAGCAGTTTTTGTGCATTAAATTACTTAATTAAATATTTTGATACACTGTCCAACAAATTTAAATATATTGTACTAGCGCAAGATATAAATCAACGTTTTTTTGCAATAGCAGTTCAGGAAAAAATGTAACAGAGTTAAATTTAGTTTAACTTTTATGTATATAGGTTCTATCTCACTTAATTACAAGAAAATAAAACACATTAAAGCATTTTTGTATTATTTTTTATAATATAACGTTTTACAAGTCGATAATTTCATTTTTATCGTAATTTCCGTGGACGACAATGTTGTTTTTTTTTACCTTATTGTAATACCTTATCTCTTCGACAAACACTCCATACAAACATGTCTGTTAATATTTTTTTCTACCACATAAAATTGAATTTAGAAGTTTTCTTAAAAAAAAAACGTACATGCGGGGTGAACTGTTCGCGGTATACATGTTAACATACTCCCTTGTCATATACGTTAAATGAAAAAATCGCTGTTTTAAATTAATACAAAGTTAGCCTAAAATTCGGCGTAAATTCCCCGGGCTAGTTGTTGATTCACAAAGCAGGTAAAGATTGTGGGGAGAATTACTTTTAAGCTTAAACAGAAGTCCTGGGACATCCAGGAAGACAGCTGGATGAGCTACTTTGTTTTTCCATTGCATTTCTTATTTTGGCTTTGGTGGAGGAGCTCGTGGCTAAGTAACAACAGCCGCACTGGTCGATCCATCAGGTAAAGCTACGCTTGCCGGGGTTGGTCAGTGGATGGGTGACCATCTTTACATACCGAGAATCCTCCGTGCCTCGGAAAGCACGTTAAGCCGTTGGTCCCGGCTGTCATTCGTAGATCTTGACAGTCGTTACGAGTCGTCAGAAGCCCGAAAGTCTGACACCAGTCTTACCAAGGGGTATCGTATTACCCAGTTACTGGGTTGTGGAGGTCAGATAGGCAGTCGCTCCATGTAAAATACTGGTATTCAGCTGCATCCAGTTAGACTGGAAGCCGACCCCAACATAGTTGGGAAAAGGCTAGGCAGATTGATTGATTGATTGATTGATTTCTTATTTTGGCTACTAGTCTATGGACTTGTTGTTGTCGAATTTCCATTTCTAAATCCAAACTGGTGTTCTAGGATAACTTTGTTTTCTTCCAGTCTATGTTTTAATCTATGTGATAGAACTTATTCAAAAAGTTTCAAAATTACCTGTAGGAGGCTTATTGGTCTATATGATGATACGAAGTGTGGTGGTTTACCCGGTTTAAGAATCATTACGATTTCTGAGACTTTCCATAATTTGGGGTAGTATGACAGCCTTAAGATAGTTTTGAACAACTGTGTGAGAAATACTATCGCCTTTCTGAGTAATTGTTCTAGTACTTCGCATGTAATCAAGCAAAATCCTGAAGCCTTTTTGGTCTAATTTATTTATCTCATGGTATTTTTCTTTTGGTGAGCAACTCTTTAGTGGTGGGTTTAGCTGAAGAGCCGATTATAGGAAGTTTTTTATTTCGGTATCTGTCTCTGAAACACTGTCATGTGGTGCGAAGACTTTTCTAAGACATTTTCCGAAGGATTGAGATCGTTTCTCCTCTGTTTTGGTCCAGGTATTGTTATTTAACTTTCAAGGGATGCTGTGCTGGGATAGGTGCTGCTTTACTTGTTTTGACCGCGTTCCAAAGGAAATAATCATTCTTGGCTGAAGTTGGTAAGTTTTCTAGTTTATTGTTCGGGCTTCGATGTTCTTTATGAAGAGTTTTAATTCTGTGGCTGTTTTATTCAGTGTCTTTTTGTCCATTGGATGTTGAATGTTGTGCCAAACCCTTCTGAGTCTTCTCTTTTCCAATACCTTTCCTCGATTTCTTAGGGAATATTATTACTGCTGGTTGTGTGCTCCGTCTCCGGTGTACATTTCCATGCTGACTGTTCTCTCTGACCACACGCCTGTAATAGGAACGATAAGCGCGACAATAATATTATTGTCGCGCTTGTCGTATCTACTACAGGTGTGTGGTCAGAGCTCTATATAATAAGCGGACAGACTGGTATGCCTTCAGAGTATACGGGGTGTCCGGGACATCGACGCGAAGCCGGCTACCATGGATTCAGTACATGATTCTGAACCCCCCCCTGCGTTGAAATTTTTCGTCGGTTATTAAAAAAAAAATCTGCTGTTTCATAGAAAAGTGCAATACCTACGCGGTCAAAATGTATGGAGCAGCTGTTTTTTTTTATAACCGACGAAAAATTTCAACACAGGGGGTTTCAGAGTCAAACCTCATCTTAAGGGTGCCATTCAAAACTTGTGTCGATATTGATTCGGCCACATATTACTAAATACTAACCTAATACAACAGGCAGCATGAAAGTTTACACCGGAGACGAACCACACACCTGTAATTTCCATGCTGACTGTTCGCTCTGACCACACACCTGTAATAGGAACGATAAGCGCGACAATAATTATTGTCGTTCTTTCAACATTGAAATAAAAGTTTAAGAGACCCTTTTTTGGGCCAGTATGTTGAATGTCCTGTGCTTAGAATTAGCGGTTTGTTTTTATCTATGCTTAATTTTTAGCACTCTTCCTCTAGGGACGGTTAGGCGTGACCCCTAAAGTACATTTTTTGCATTCCAGTCACCTCCAGCCAGGAACCCGTCTGGCCAAGTGTTTTAAAGTATTGCGTGAAATTTTCTTCTTTAAGAAATGAAATGATTTTATTTTCTGTAAATAGGTTTGTACAAACACTATTACACGTCCATAATATTTTTAAAACTAGGCGAGGTCGGAGCATGTTCTGGCGGAAAATATATGGCTGATAAGGTTATTGACAGTCGAGAGAGCAGAGGTAACGTCCGCGACTTACGAATTGTAGGTCGTAGGTTCAAATCCAGACAGGCGCTTTACTTTGTGTAAATTATTTCATCGTGAGGAAACCGGCATGTCCTTGAACCAAAAATTCGAAGACATGTGACATCTACCAACACGCACTGGGCCCGCGTGGTGGATTACGGCTCACTCCTCACCGAGAAGAGGCCTGTGTCCCAGCAGTGGGAATATTTTAGGCTGATTGATATTGAGAAGGTTATTGACCCCTTTGCATCGTGTACTAACGCTGATGTAGCTCGTATCTCCGGGGTTCTGTATTCTTGCATAAGCTCATGCTTAATGTATTTCTTATTATCACAGCAGTTCCTTCATGCGCCGTTCCGTCGGCAGGTCGAGTATGTATCTACAGTAATTTTCCATTACAAAGTTATTGTTTGTAGTTAAGTGTGTTTTGGAGACTAATAAAACATTAATTTTGTGCAGTTTTGTTGTTATTATGACTTTTTGGTTATGGCACAGCAGACCATTAACGTTCCACGTTGCGATGTTTAGGGTACCTAGACATTTATCGTACGAGTTTACTAATAACGGTTGTGAGCAATGTCATTATGCCTATCTGACCTCCACAACCAAGTTACTGGGTAATACGATACCCCTTGGTACAATGTCTTATGTGTTTCATTGATGTTTTCAGGGAAGTGCAGAGGACTGCTGGAGTGTCGACCACAGATCTAGTAGGACGCATGCTACTGCTCACCAGAGAACATTTCAAGTACAAAAATTACGTTTATTTTTAATTAAAAGCTTTTATTTAACTTCACTTGTATGTATGTCCTGGAATATTGCAATCAATATTTCACCCACTTCTACTGAAGCTATCGGGCTGAAATTTGGCATACGTGTTTGGTTCTCGTGACAATGCATGATTACTTAAAAGCTTTAAAAAATATATATATATATATATAATCATAAGTTTTTCTATAAAGATCATAATATAATAACAGCACCATTTACAGCAATAACAGTATTAACATTATAGTATATTTGCGATATGGTAAGAATCCGCAAAAGTTATGGTATGGCAGAAACAAAATGAAACTATAATACATGTAATTTTTTCTCTAATTATATCAATAAAAGGCAGTTTTATAAACCCAAGAAAAGTATTACTGCTTTGTTTACATCTGTATTTTGTTTAGTCTCAAATCATTTAAATTAAATTATTTTTGTGCTTTATTCAAGCAGAAATCGCACCTACTTTCTGAGATTTCAAGTACTTTTCAAAGAATACATTTTCATACATATAGTTTTTGACGTAATTTCCAGCATACTCGGAGACAATGCGTTTTGAGATTGCGTTCCGTTCCACAAAAAAAAAACGCAACATAATACAATGATTTGTTGAATAACCAATGCTTTAAAAATTGTAAAAAAAATGGAATTTCTTTCTCGACTCCAATACAATGTATATTAAAATAATTAATAAGTTTTGAATTACGTGCATATTCTCTATTAGTTAATTTTTCATCTTTTTGCGTGATCTGAGGACGTCTTAACAGAACGGGAACCCATTTTGGTATAATGCGTAGTTTATTGGAATTTTATTTGTTTAAGTTCATGTACAGCAGCCTAAAGTAGTACGAACTATAAAATATTTTTTTACATAAAAGCACACCTTTAGACTCAAAACATGATAATAATATTGAAAGATCGACAAGCCCAATGTTATTTCAATAACTGTAATTAATATTAATAATCATCATTAGAATATTTTACTCGTTAAGTTTTTACCAAACTGCGTCGAAGCCAAAAAAGGAGGGTTATGTTTTTGACATGTATGTATGTCCGTCTCTATGTTCCCTCGTAAGTTCTAAACGGCTGAACCGATTTTGACGAATGATATGTCGTTAGATTAATCTTTATTTTGTGAGTGTCTCTGGGTATATTACAATTATAAATAATCGAAATGGCAGATTTTTGGCGCCAAAGCGTATGTTTAAAAAAAACCCAACGCTATCGAGTGGGGTATCAAAATTAAGGGTTTTGAAAGGTGATTACAAAAATAGGTTTGAATGTAATTTGGAATGAAAACTGATAAAAAACTCAGAAGGTCTATCTCTGGATGGGTGACAATCCATTACATATCTAGACTCCTCCGTGCCTCGGAAAGCACGTTAAGCCGTTGGTCCCGGATGTCATTTCTACATCTTTGGCAGTCGTTACGGGTAGTCAGAAGCCCGAAAGTCTGACAACTAGTCTTACCAAGGGGTATCGTGTTATGCAGTAACTGGGTTGTGGAGGTCCGATAGGCAGTCCCTCCATGTAAAAGACTGGTATTCAGCTGTATCCGGTTAGACTGGAAGCCGACCCCAACATATTTGGGAAAAGCCTAGGCAGATGATGCCATTACGTATTAATTTTCATGTGTGTCGCTCAATAGGGATGATGACAAAAAACATTTTTTTTTGTCGGTCTTTGTGTTTATAAAAAAAATATTGGTCACGTATGTTTTGTTTTTTTACGTAATATATAGATTACGGCGATACATTGAGGTAAAATGTGCCATGACGTCACGAGTATGTAGATTTTATACATACTAGTGACGTAGCGACCCCCACTCCCCAACCCAAAAAGCGTTTTATCTAAGTAATTTTTTATTAATATGATAAAGCAAAAATCGTGTCTAATTTTTGTTTATTATCTGACTGACGGACTAATTAGAATTTAATTTTTTCTACCCAGGCATCATCCCTATTCCTAGGGGGACCTTTATCTACATATATCTTTATATATATATATATATATATATAAATCAATTGCTGTTCGTTTGTCTCGCTAAAACTCGAGACCGGCTGGGCCGATTTAGCTGATTTTGGTTTTGAAATGTTTGTCATAGTCAAGGGAAGGTTTAAACGGTGAGAAAATTCGGGTAGGTAGGGTAGGCAGGGTAGGTAGGGTAGGTAGGGTGGGTAGAGTTTAGTGCTATCCGTGCGAAGTAGGGCCGGGTAAAGCTAGTATACGTATACGTATATAAAAGGAGAAACTGACTGACTGACATATCAACGCAGAGCCGAAACTACTGGGACTAGGAACGTGAAACGTTGCACACAGCTTCCTTTTAATTACGTAAATAATAGTAAATTTTAATGTAGGGGAGCCACTAACGGGTTTTTGAAAATTCCACCTTTAAGAGGGCGAAAAGGGGGAATTTCATTTGTATGAAAAATCTTATTCTTTGAGTTAATATACTTGAAACTTGGCACAAAAAATACTAACCTTGCATTAATTTACGATATAGTATTTCAAACATTAGACGTTGTGCACAATTTCTCAGCAGTAACCTAACAAAAAGTACTAGGCTTGCATGAATTCACCATACTATTCAATCATTATGTTATGCTACTATTTTTGATTTGGATTTGGCTGAGGCAGACAGATAGTTTATAACCTGGATTAAGTTTCCATGGGATAATTTCCGACTTCCACGCGAGCGAAGTCGCGGGAAAAAGCTAGTTATTATTAAGACGAAAGGAAGATCTTGGTGGTGGTCAAGATATTTGTAATGTTAGCATGGAATGGCTCTGTTGTAGATGTGGAGTAGACCTTTCAAAAGTCATTCAATTTCCAAGAAAAATAATTAAAACAAATGTTTGAGTTATGTGCTTGCCAACTCCTTGCTTACAATAAATAAGCCGCATCTCTACGTTTACGTCGTGGTAGGGCTTGCGTTCTCCGAACTCTAGGTCTGTGCCGGGAGAGTTTACAGAGCCGGAGCAGGTCAGCACGCGTAGCATGACGCTTTTTATTTCTACGAAGAATAGACATAGCTCTTTCTATACAAAGTGACATTTCGTTTCTCCATTTTTGACATCGCACCGTAGAAATCTTTCTATAATCTGTCATTTTGTCTTACGTTTCTAACCATCTTTGTCTAGGTCCTTTTTATGTAGACTATTTCAGAAGAAAGTTTTCTATCCCGAAATGTCAAAATCACACTGACAATTGACAGTTGTCTAAAGTAGTGAAGACAATTTGATTTTGTAATCGCCATGCTAAAGACAGTAGAAAACTTTCTGCTCGACGGCCGCAAAGTATATACGGTTATCTTCAAAATCTTAAAATCATGATTTTACAGAAGAACGTTTTGAATGCAAAATTGTGATAATTAATAGAAGAACAAAGCTATCTATTTTACATCATTTAGTTAATAGGGCATTACCAAGGAAATGGTTAAGGCCAATATTACTGTAATATTTTTTGTTCCAAAACACGGAATTCGTCATTTTAAGAATAATTGTTGTAGTTGTCTTTATATACGTGACTTAAAATAAGTAACAATAGAGGATCAAACAGAAAAAGTCCTATGACAAAACAAAGAATTCTGAGTCGAATTATTTCAACGAGTGAATTTGGTAAAAAGTGCAGTTGACTCTTTCTACTTTGCTGCCGTCGTACTGTCTACACGGAACGTCATTTTTGTCTACTCTTCTGTCGACAAAACGGTGCTCACGCTACGCGTGCTTGGAATGCTGGGATGAGGAACCAGACCAAGAGAGATACAGAAACCCGCAGGGCAGCATGTGCAAAGCTTTTGGTCTGTAGCGACCCCACGGACCCTATCTCCGAGAAGTCTTATTCCTCATCTCTAGCTTGCCTTTATTACCGGCTGGATTTAACAGTGACGAGGAACGGAGCTCCCATCTCATTCTTGCCTTTATTGCTTGGGTGGCTTGAGTGAAGATTCGGAAGAGCAAACGTGCTCGGAGGAGGGAATTATTCTAGTAAGTTCTGGTACGGACCTTGAGCATCTTCCAGGCTCTGGGATTGTTCTGATAGCCGTGGTATACCTCTCCAGTCCTCAAGCACCTCAGGACATGTTGCCCCCTTGTCGCTACGTCACTAAGCGCTATATAAGACAGTTTCCGGGGGTGCGCCTGACATTTTTTCCGTGTACGAGGGGTGTTCAATAAATAGTGAGAATGCGATACATTCTCCTTGGAAAGAAAAAAAATAAATACTGGCAGGCATAGCCCAGACATTAGTTAAGATGATAATAAAAAAAGCAATTAATTCTCTTTTGTTTTTTAAAAGTAGAAGTCTATTGTTTGCGTCGTTTCGGAACGTGTTCTTAAAAATGGATAAAATTGAAGTTCGCGCGGTAGTAAAATATATCTGTTTGAAAAATTTTACTACGGAGCAGGTAAATCAAGACTTGAGAGCAACATTAGGGGTTCATGCTCCTCCATATTCTACGGTTGCGCGTTGGTGTGCTGAGTTCAAGCGAGGAAGAACTTCCACTAACGACGACGACGGGACGCCCCATATCGGCAGTGACTGAACAAATGATTAAAAAAGTTGAACATATTGTCTTGGCGGATCGTCGTGTTACTGTTCGTTTTATAGCTGAAGAAGTAAAGATTTCGATAGGAAGTGTCCATAATATTATAAACGACCATTTGGGTATGAAAAAAGTGTCAGCGCGCTGGGTGCCCAGAATGCTTTCTGACGCGCAGAAACAAACTCGACTGAGAATTTCACAAAGCTGTTTGGATTTGTTACAACAAGATCCTGACCGATTTTTGGCTCGATTCATAACTATGGACGAAACATGGCTTCACCATTATGACCCGGAAACGAAACAACAGTCCATGACTTGGAAGCGACCGTCATCTCCAACTCCAAAGAAATTTAAGGCGATTCCATCCGCCGGAAAGATCATGGGCTCTCTTTTCTGGGACAGCCAAGGGGTGGTAATGATCGAATATCTTAATCATGGAGCCACTATTACGGGGACTATGTACGCAGGACAAGTAACAAAGTTGCGTGAGGAAATACGCAAGAAACGGCGTGGTAAACTCGCTAAAGTTGTTTTGTTTCACCAAGATAACGCCCCTGCGCACAAGTCCAGAGTTGCGATGGCTGCCATTCAAGAAGCTGGCTTCGAATTGATGGAACATCCTCCATATTCACCGGATCATTTCATTTCTACCTATTTCCGCGCTTAAAGGAACATCTCAGGGGCCAGAAATTCGAAGATGATGACGGAGTAGTCGCTGCCGTAAATGATTTTTTAAGGGATCAGAAAGAAGATTTTTTTAGAAAGGGAATTTTAGGATTAGAGAAAAGATATACAAAGTGTATAAACCTGAAAGGTGACTACGTCGAAAAATAAAATAACATATAATAAAAGATAATTGCGTCTTACTCATTCTCACTATTTATTGAACACCCCTCGTACTATATATAAAACATTGATCAGGCAGGGGACATAGTCCTTTCATAGTTCTAGGACTTCTAGGTAACCAGTCCACAAACACATATTCCAATATCTTTGTTTTCATATCCTGCAATAGTCCTACACCAACCGGGGGTTGTCCTTGGGTGTACTTGCATAGTGCGTACAGGGTAATCGTCGGTTGGTGTCTCATTTAATTAAAAACGTCTCTTCGAGTTGGCTCCCCCCCTCCCCTCTAACCCCTTCCGAATTTCCGGGACCCCAGGGTCCCAAGATGTGTCAAAGACATTATAATAGATAATAATAATAGTACCAGCCTATTACTGTCCTCCTGCAGGGCAAAGGCCTCTTGTCATACAGAGAAGGCACAAGCATTGATCACCACGCTTGCTCAAGACGGGTTTGTAAAGACTATAAATAATAATAATTTATTTCCCAAATCATACAATCCAATTTGTTGGTAATAACATGACACTAGTTTTAGTACATATATTTGGGTACGGATGCTCAAAAGATGTACCATTTCATCTTATTCTAGGTTACACTTAAGGCATATTTCCAGGAGAGGTGACAAAGAGTACTCTGTGGCCCTCGAACACTCTTCGAACCTCGGCACGGATTCGACTGCGCGATCACCATACACCGGCTGCTCACAGTTCCTGCCCACCACACAGAAAATTATTCAGTTCAGCAGCGGTCTCTCGCCCAAACCCACCGATAAGGTAGGTTGACATCAGTTTTTAGGTAAAGTTTGGCTTTGTAGAGCGTCGTTTCCGTCTCTCATACCCGTATAACAGTCTGTTTTTACCCGACTGCCCCAAAAGGAGGGTAGAAGGAGGGTTTCTGGAGTAGAGAGTGTATAGAAAGAAAGAAAGAAAGAAAAATATTTTATTTGGGACATGCACAGGAAATACAAACAGTAAGTAATAATAAAAAATTTAAATATAAAATTAAAATACAAACAGAAAAGTAAAGACCTGTGCGAGGCCAAAAAGGCCACTATCTCAGCATAATGCGGCGATTTTTAAAAATAAATACCGCAGCGGTGGTATTCTGATAGGGCCCACTGTGTATGTATGTCTGTCTATTTCATTACACGCTCTGTAGCCTAAACGGTTTCGTTGATTTGAGCTGTCGTTAGATTTGTCTTAATTGTAGGAGGGACATAGGCTTTATAATATTTATGTATTGCATCTGCAAATATAAACAAGCTTTATTATCTATAGAATTTTATGGTATTGCAGGCGGGGGACAAAAAAAAGAAACACCATATTTTCAGGTTATTGGTTTGCAATACCATACAAGTCTATAGATAATGCTTGTTTTTCTCTTTTTAGTAGTTTTGATTTTTAAAATTTTTTATTTTAATTTAGACTTTTCAGTGACCACACACTTATGAACGAAAACTGCTCCGACACAAACATGGCCCATTTTTACGCTATCAAAATCTATTTAAACCAATTTATTATTTCTAATTCTACGTAGTCGGGCCATAAGTTCTGTCACATAGGTAAAATTTCGAATTTAGAATGCAAGCCGAGGAAAATATTATGGGTATTCGAAATTTGAATATTTAAAGAAAATAAAAACAAAGGGTTTCTGGAATTTTGTTCATTTTCTAAAATGGAGTGGACGCGCAAAGAAGACAGAGTAATTGCATTGCATCGTTGCGGTCACGCGTCAACTGAGATTTTCAAACTGCTGAAAATTTTAAAATTCCTCTGATATTTATTTATCGTACTATCAAACGATTCAGGGAAGATTCAAGATTAGAAGATAAACAAAGGAGCGGTCGACCTCGTACTGTTCGGACTCCAGCGGTCATCAAAGCAATGAAGGCGCGAATCCAACGAAATCCTGTCCGCAAGCAAAAAATGTTGGCTCTGCAGATGGGACTACTGTTAAAAGGGTGTTAAATGAAGACCTAGGACTGCGTGCTTATACAAAACAAACAGCACATCTTCTTAACGTACGGCTGAAGAAAATCAGACTCGAAAGAAGCCGGCGGTTTTGTTAAGGCGGTACGCGGGAAAAAAATACCGCGAAATACTTTTTTCGGACGAAAAAATTTTTAATGTTGAGGAGAGTTTCAATATACAAAATGATAAAGTGTATGCACATTCTAGTGAAGAAGCGAACAAACGTGTGCCACGTGTTCAGCGTGGTCATCACCCTTCGGCATTCATGGTTTGGCTTGGGGTGTCCTATTTGGGTCCAACGGAGGTGTTTTTTTTGTGAAAAAGGAGTGAAAACCAGTGCCCTCGTATATCAAAACACAGTCCTAACAAACATTGTGGAACCTCTTTCACAAACAATGTTCGAAAACAGGCACTGGGTATTCCAGCAGGATTCTGCGCCGGCTCATAAGGCGAAAAGTACCCAAAACTTGCTCACGACCCGTGGAATCGACTTTATCAGAATGGAGTGACTTAAAGCATCCCTGATTAAAGCAGTCAGATATTGACATCAATGTCGCGCGTGCTTCGATTGATGACTGGCCTTGCAGATTGAAGGCTTCTATCGAAGCAAGAGGAGGACATTTCGAATAATTTTAATGTGGTTTAAATCTGTATTTTATACCCTTTTATTTGATATATAAATGGTTGTAGTGCGTAACTCATTGTGTCATTTATTTAACTTTCCATATGTGACAAAACTTATGACCAGACTACGTATTTAAACATATAACTTATACAGGGTGCTTTGACGTAAAAACTGATACAACGGAGAAAAAAAAATCTGCTGTGCCATACATTTTGACCGCGTAGGTATTGCACTTGTCTATGGAAGAGCAGATTTTTTTTAAAATAACCGATGAAAAATTTCATCACAGGGAGGTTCAGAATCATGTACTGAATCCATGGTATCAGTTTTCGCGTCGATGTCCCTGCCAGCCTGTATATATTTTTGTAATCCTCTTTTAATTTCCTTTATTTTGATACCCTACTCGATAGGTTTGGTATTTTTTATTTTTTTTATTTCGCGCCACAAATCCGCAATTTTGTTTTTTTTTTTCAAACACGTATCTAAGGTCACTTGGGTTTTTTAGACAAATTTAACGATACCTTAACCGTCGTAATCCATCCAGCCGTTTGGAAGATATGATGTAATAAAGTAATTTACAAATAAACATACGAGTACATACAAAATACGCTCGAAAAACATTACCGGTCCTTGGCAGTCGGGTAAAAAGGTAGGGAAAGGTTTTTTCGATATATTACAAAAAACTGAGTTCAATGCTCGTTTTTCTTCTCTTTTCAGTTATGCATGTGTTTTTGCAGTAGAGTTTTTTTAAATATGTTAAAACTCGATTAGCCATATAAATGGCTGGGTGGGTACAGTATTTCTATAATTTCTTAAAATGATTATATTGTTGCCGTAGGGCTCCTACACACTATGCCGGCGGCATTGCCGCCGGCTTTTACCGCGCGGCAAGTACCCCCGGCTTTTGTGCCTTATTTTTTCTTTGTGATCCTTTGTGCGGCTTTGTGCGGCCGGGCACGCCGCGGCTGACCCGGCGGCCATGCCGCGGGCATAGTGTGTAGGAGCTATTACCGTGCGAGACAAGCAGTCCTTAAATGCAAAAAATAAAGTATTTAACAAAGTTTTACGTCTATTACAGGTTGTCTACGTAGCCGGCGCCTTTGATCTCTTCCACGTAGGACACCTGGACTTCCTAGAGGCTGCGCACGAGCAAGGAGACTTTCTTATCGTGGGCCTACACACTGACCTTGAAGTCAACCGCTACAAGGGTTCTAACTATCCCATCATGAACTTACATGAACGAGTCCTGTCGGTGCTTGCTTGCAAAGTAATTAACCTAAACCTTACATAACTTAATGCCTGAATACCGCGAAGGCAGAAGCATAATACTACACCCACATTTCGTATTTAGCCAACTTGGCCCCCTTTGAAAGCTCGATGCATCGTATTACGGCTGGTTACTCTACAATCAAGAGCATTTCATACACAGTAACATTTGAATCACAGTATTGCTAGAACAAACGTTGTTCAGACCATGGTCTACTACCATTCCATAGCATCCAATGTTATTAAAACAAACTTAACTAGGCGTTCTCAAATAAGTCTTATGTTGCTCAAACGCGTTCAAACATTAACCGTAACATCAAAGTACTGATCGCGGTAGCGATATGGCATTCAAAAGATTTATTAGGAGTTCACGTGGACTACAAGGATGTCCGGCCAATGCGGACCGAAATGCAAATAAATCAAGCCAATGATATGCAAACGTCTTTTTTTTCCGCCGCGGGCCTCCCGCGCCGCCCGGGCGGTAGCCAGTCTACCTAAATCTCTCGAACACAGGCACGCATCGTGTGTTTTTTGTGAAAATGAGTTCTAACTATTCGAATGTGGAAAATTGGAGTCAATGTTGTCTTGGTGCACACGGAGCTAGCCCGATTTGTGGTATTAGTTTTGTTTTTGTCTTGTTCCTGTAATATCCCAATAAATAAATAATACCTTTTATTCTCACGTTAGATACAATACAATAGGAATTAACGAGGACACAGGCGCCTGACACCTTTTTGACCTTATTACTTTGGGAATTGTTTTAGAGTACCTAGCTACTTATCAGTGATAAAATACCTACCGAAGGTAACTTTTAACTTTGGTATTTTCTAGTAACGAAGGACGAACGAAGATCAGCGTACAAAAATCAGTGGTTATTCAATTTCGTTTATCGAGGTACATTTCCCTGTAGACGATGCTGTGTCCCGTGCGTGAGCCGCACGCCGCGCTGCAAATTCTACTTTGAGACGCGAGCGCCGCAGTGTCCGTGTTGTAGGGAGTAACGATAATCCCGACTGTTAAAACTTTTTCTTTTTTGGCTTTTCAAAAACCAATAACTTTTTTTTTATTGGATGCTATGGTATGGTAGTACACCATGGTCTGATCAACGTTGGTTCTAGCAAAACTGTGATTCCAATGTCAACGTGTATATTACTATGCACAGCTTGGCATTAATATCTGTCGTCAATCAAGGTGACGGCAAATATGTGATCATTTGTGGAAAGCATATACAAGTGGTAGCGCAAATATGTGACATAGAAGGCACACCAAAACCCTAGCAGTCGGCGCACCTGCGCATGGTTATAAACACAAGTCCTTGGTTTCTGTCAGTCAAGTGATTTGATCGGCTGATCTGATGTAATTTAGGTCGGACAATTACCATAGTTGTCATAAGATTTAAAAGCAGATTGATCAAAGTTTTGACGGGCTTTCAAAAATGGGAAAAGGTATTTGGTGTCCTTTTACTTTTAGGTTCCCTCTGCATTTTGCACCCGAAATATCATCACCCAAAAAAATAACGAATATTTAAATTTACTCAATTTCAACATAAATGTTTTAGTATGTCCACGAAGTGGTGATCGGCGCGCCGTACAACGTGACCGCTGAGCTCATGGACCACTTCCGAGTGAAGGTGGTGTGCCACGGCCTCACCACGATAGCCACCGACGCGGACAGCGCCGACCCTTACAAAGTGCCCAAACAACGCGGCTGCTTCAAGGTAAATAAATAAAATAACTTTTTTCATGTAAAACATATAATGCGGCGGGTCAGACCGGCTGAAGGTTTGGCGATGCGGCCAACAGCTAACATCCAAAAGATTATTATTTTTTCTGTATATTTTGTTTTTGATTATGGTATAATTGTTTCCTTTAATAAACCATACTTTCATGCATATTTTATATACAAAATCGTTTAAATGTTTCACTTCTGCCAGGCGTCCCGCGACGGCAATTTTTTATTTATTTATTGTCTATCTCTTGAAAATTAAACTAGTTTTATTGTTGATAACAATAAAACTAGTTTAATTTCATTTCATCATGCATTATATTGGTGCTTAAACCAATACTAAAATAATAGTGAAACATGATTTTTTTTTATTACATCTGTCATACCTAGCCAAACCCCTACTTATTTATTATTCTGTTACATATTTTCTTATTAAAATATTCTTTACATTTATTCTTTACAGATTTTAAATTCTGGCAACACCATGACAACAGAAGACATTGTACAACGAATAATACGTCACCGACTTGAATTTGAGGTACGGAACACACGCAAGGAACAAAAAGAGTTAGCAATTACAAAAACTTTGAAAAAAGACCAGCATGTTAAACAAAATGGCAATTGCGAAGTTGTAAACAGTAGTTAAAACTACAAAAACTGTGAATTTTAATCTATTTACCAAAAATATATGTGTTAGATTGTGCTACTTAGGTGTAGAGTTAAAGAATAAAGCGGTTCACTATTGATAGAGAAAAGCCCCCTTTTACGAGCTCTGAAAAAGTTTTGTTCACATAAATAATCGGAGGGAGTATAATTTTTCCTTGGTGTCTGTTTATTTTAGAACCAGTGGAAACATTCTCGATAGAATATTATTTCAATAGTTGATCAGCTTATTCTAATATTTTATTTTCTATTCCTCCATTGCTTCTACGAATATAATAATGCAAAAAAGCGATGTTATTAAGGTTCTTTTCCTTTAACTTAGGAACCTTAAAAACAACAAAATATGTTGTGTTGTGTTGTATGTGCCTCATAAAAAATTAAAATCTATTTATTTTTGTTCAACGGCATTCATAATGTGTAAATACTTAAAATTATGGTTCAGATAATAGTTTTTAATGAAATTCCAATTTTTGCCCGCCTATTAATTACAACATACATTACGATAATATTTTAGTATATTTATAGGTTGAGTCAAACGTTTAAAAAATAATGTAGCTAACCGAGATAATAAAACCTCCAGACTATTAGTATAATTATCCTATTTAATGTCAAATTCAAGTACAGTGAAACATGGATGTTTTATATCTTCCAGCCGCGGTTCAGTAGATTCTTAGGCGTATTATATCTATAAAACATCAATGGAGTAGACATGACATACCTAGTATAATTTTAATGTCAAATTATACAGCTTGGCAAAAAAAGTATAGAGATTTAATATTGGAATCATGTGATTCTGCGTATGTCGTGAGAAAGCAGCGGCTCTAATGGCTCAAAAATATCATAATTATTTGCTTAATTTCTAACCTCAGTATACCTGACATAAATTAATATTATGGTCTAGTTCTGGGATCACCAATTAAATACATTAGGGCACTATTTAAAATTAATATTAAAAAATATTTTTTTTGGACTGTTGCGGTCCGTTTGGTAGGCGATAACCAACCACCAAGATTAAAAATTAAAAGTAAACTGAATATTTTTTATATACTAATAAACAAATATATTATGTAATGATCAAAAATTACAAAGTAAGTAATAAATATTAATGTGCAAAATGAAAATTGTTAGTTAGAATGATCTGTCTGTATGGAGTAAAGTTGATGCAAGCTAATAGCATTTATTTTTTATTTTTAGATGTACATTTTATTGTTTACTGAACGTCTGCACAAAATAGGTCGGTCCGGAACCGGACTGCGGTCCGCCATTTGGTGACTCCTGGTCTATTTTACGGGTCGTATTTGAGGTTTCTACATTTAAACTATTCGAGTCTATTATTTTCTATCATTTTTTTGCCTAGTTGTAAATGAATTGCATTTTTAAGTTACGTCTTAAAATTAGTTAATGAAATAATGTCTATTTATTTGTTTCTTTACATATAATACAATGCGCAATAATTACGTAGTCGTTAAACTTCACGATTATTAAAACTTATTTATATAATTTATAATCTAGGATTTTGTGGCTTTGTATAAAGTTGTTTTACAATTTATTGTTACTATGTTAGGAAAATTATTATAATTTGACGTTATGTACAAATTGTTTTTGTTGATATGTTTTATTTATGTTACTAAATGTAATTTACATGACAACCAAAGTAGCATTTTACTACTAGAAGTTCAATGCTAGTTTAATTTTGTCTTTATTAGCTCTTTTAACCCTTTTACACCAGACATTTGGCGCAAAGAGATACGAATTTGGGCCTTATTACATCACGTCCAAATTCTACCCAAGTAACACATTCCGTGACCACATTTTCTCGCGAAAGTACTTGAAGAATACGATTATTAATTTGTACAGCTAATCCTACGAATGCTATATTCGTTGCTGCATTCACATCATCGTCATCGATTCTACACGACAGCACAGTTTTGGCAAACTTGATATCTCTGATCTCAATGCTTTTAGCAACGTTGGCTTACAACATTTTGAACTTATTTTCGTCCGTACTTATTTATAATACTTCTTTCTTCTCTCAAACGCTCGCTCTAATTCTTTACGCGGTGGCTTTACAAGTCCATAGCCGATATTAAGCGTGTGTAACTCTTTACGGAACCAACTCACTGATCCGGATCATTGAAGTGTTCCAAAAGATTGGTTCAGTACCAACGTTTCAAACGCATCATTTGAATCTGAATCATTACTTTGCCTCTGTGCTCTTTCCGCGCGTCGCTTGCGAGGCGACTGCGCAGCAGTGAGCGAGAGAGAAATACTGAGACACTGAGTTACGTTACTTTAGTCAGTACCACTGAACTGAGTCGCGAGTGAGCGAGTGACACATTACAATCTATTTAAGCCGGAACGAGGTACCAAATGAGATGTGTATCACTCATACTCTCACAGTTTTTCGTTGTCGTTATCCATTTTTATATCCTTTGAGTTGAGGATTCAAATGAAACATATAAAAGATTCGGATCATTTCAGTGATCCAGATGCAAATGTTCCAATTGCAAAAATCATACACTTTTCCCACCTCTAGCCGATACCTTTCCCCAAGGATCCATCATCAAAACACCCAAGCGCACGCTTATCCCTACCTACATAATAAACTATCAATTAATTTATCCAATACCCTTCGCTTACGTATATTTTTTTATCCCAACGTGTACGCATTCTTTTTTCAAACTATTGGCGTTCAAGCAAAAAAGTAAGAGTTCAGCAATAAATGTCCCTATCCAATTTTTGAAGGATTACCGTTAATTCGGAACATTTATTTTATGAGTTTTTTTTTATACGTCTTCACTTGTGCACGGATGCGTTGTTGAAACTTTTTCATCATCATCGTTTCAGCCGAAAAACGTCCACTGCAAGACATAGGCTGCCCGCAACCAGTCGAAGTGGCGGTGCCCACTTCGACTGGTTCTGAACTGGGCCTCCTGCAGCGTTCACAAGAACATGGGCTCACTTTGCGGGACACCTTTTAACGCTACGTCTTCCGTTACGCTCCACTTCCACTCGAAAACCTTTCGGCCCCATTGGCCATCTGTTCTGCGAGCAATGTGCCCTACCCACTGCCACTTAAGTTTGAGAATTCTTCGGGCTATGTTGGTTACCTTGGTTCATCTCCTGCGGATTCATCATTGGCTCATTTCCAATTCGATCACGCAGGGAAACTCCAATCATAATAGCCCTTTACCTTGCTCTTTGGGTGACTTTTAGCCTTCTATTCTAATAAGGCCTATTGTGAGCGACCACGTTTCAGTGCCATAGGTTATCACTGGCAACACGCACTGGCCAAAAGACTTTCGCCTTGAGACACTGCGGTATGTGGCACGAGAAGATATTGCATAGCTTTCCGAACGCCGCCTTGCCGAGTCCGATTCGACGGTTGAATTGACCTCTTTCTTGAAGTTGGACCTACCTAACTGGACAGTTTGTCCTAGGTAAACATACTCGTCCACAACTTCGAGCGTAGTGTCTCCGATCATCATGAGAGTGGGTGTTACAGGGGTATTTGATATGACATTTGTCTTGTCCAAGTTCATTTTAAGACACACTCTTTCGGAAGCTCTACTGAGGTCATCGAGTGAAGTCCTCCATAGTCTCAGCCATAAAAAGTATGTTGTCGGCAAACCGAAGGTTAGTGATGATCTCGCCATTGATGTTGATGCCTAGCCCTTTCTAGTCCAGAATCTTGAAGACATCCACCAGTGCAGCGGTGAATAGTTTCGTATATATAACGTCTCCGGTGTCTCACACCTCGTTTCAGAAGGATAGGTTTCGAGGTTTGATCCTGGAATCGGACTGACATAGTGGCGTTTTCGTACAGACACTTCAGCATCTCGATGTACCGTAGTCGATCTGGCACCGTTATACCGTAACCGTAGCCTTTTAAAGACTGCCGTACAGCGCATGTCTCGAAGGCTTTCCTCAAACGCTAAGCAAAGAGGCAGCTTATACTCTTCGGTCTTCTATATAACCTGCCGCAGCATATGTATGTGGTCTACGATTCTAAAGTCTTTGCGGAATCCGGCTTGTTCGGGAAGCTAGAAGTCTTCAAACCTGCGCGCGAGACGGATCGTGATGATTCTTGAACAGCTTGTAGACATTACTCAGAAGTGAGATGGGCCTATAACTCTCAAGTAGGACATTGTCGCCCTTCTAAAAGAAAAGTATCACTACGCGCTGTTCCATGCCTGTGGCGTTTTGCCCTCGAGTATGACGGAATCGAAACAGCTTCTGAAGGGCATTAAGAACGCCTTGGAGTTCGGCCGTAACTCCGTCATATGGATCAAACATCCAACGAATTGCACCAAGCCTGGATCCAAGAATACTCCAGAAAATTGTTCTTATTCTTCATATATTGAAGAATAAGAACAATTTTTTCTTCTTTGCGGAATCACTTTTTACTTTAATTCCTCTGCGTTCAATCGAGATTGAAACGTCTACGCCGTTCGTCGTTATACTTATCCCGAAAATAGTTTTACATCCAATCAAAGTCAAAATCAAAAGGCTTTAATTTTACATTTTTTTTATATGAAGCTATCAATTTAATGCGTCGTCATAACGTACGTGCTTAAGGCCAAGTTGGAAAATAAAAAAAACTTATTTTGTAGAATCCAGGCACCGTGCTCCACCATTATTTCTTCACGTCCAAAGTCGTAGGAAATAATTCTTGGTGTAGGTATCTCGTAAACTTCTCGACGCATGGGTCCTCTTTGTTCGCAGAATTATTCCAAAATTATTCATCTCCGTTCCTACTGTTTCAATTCCAAGCTTGAATATTTGAGTTTGACGTATCTAGTGATGCGGGTAGTCCATGTACGAATACCGCATTTATCACGCACGTCTTCTACTCTTTGATGGTGGATGCGATTAAAAAAAATACCGCGGTTTATCGTTCTATGGTGGAATATTTTTCGGGCGTAGAGAAAAATATTCCTCGTCTCTCGTTGCTTCCGTTTTATTTTGCAGGTGAAAGAAGGAAAAAAAAGAAACCGGCCATACTTCACTTTCCTCTTGCAACAATCGCGTTTAATAATGATGTATGTAAAAATGCTTGATAAAACAGCAAGAGCGGACACTTTTTTCGCATCAGATTTAATTTTAGCCAATAATTCAGACTCTTTATAAAATTTACGTAAGCCACGATTAATTGTAAAATTTTCGAATTTGTAATTATTAGGATTACCCGAAGACAATGTTTTTCTTTGCGAAGGAATATATGTTGTATTGCACTTTAGATTACTAGAGATATAAAAAAAACTGTGTTGGATTTGTGCGTCATATTTACGATATTATTTTTTGTGTTTTTTTATTAAATTGCATGGATTTAGATGAATTGTGTATGAAACTGCACATAGTTAGGTATTCTGCGGTTATTCATCAGTTTCATAAGCTACTAATTCGGCATCGAATTGGTTTTTATTACCTCGCAGTAGGTGCAAAAAGTAGAGTATTCTCGAGGATAAAGGTGTCTTCGTCTTGGGCGAGTTTGAATCCCTCGCTGCACTCAGGATTCTCAGAATTCAAAATAGCGCCCATGACTAAGAGTGAGTAAGACACTGCTTTATCCCCTTCGTGAATAATCTACTATTACAAAGTCGAAATTCCAATGTATTATATACCTACGCACGATATTACGGCATTGGCTGGAAAGGGTTAAAATGTATCGAGAAATCAAGGTTAGTTGAAATTAGCGCAAATATTTTGCAGACTGAGGCCCACTTGCACCACAAATCAGTAAATGGGTTTAGCGCTAAACGAACCTATGTATTTAAAACACCACTTCGTCCGGGTTATTTTTAAACGATAGTTGGAAACACTCATGTTTAAAATTCGGTTAGCGTTAAATGATGGTAAAATGTGTTTAGGAATTTGTGACATAAGTGGACCTAAATCTACAACATACGGATAAAAATAATGTTTACGAAATAAAATATGTTCTATTTCAATAAAATTGTATCAGTATAATTTTGTGTTTTTTGTTACATAAAACCGCGCACACTGAGCAGCAAAATGCTCATTACACTTCGTCGCTGCATCCTAACTATAATAATAATTATTATAATTATTATTAAATTAACACAGCTCGCGGATTCCATAAACCTTAGAGCCCTCTCCGCATCCGAAACCTATAAGTATTTGGGTATGTCGGAAGCGTTGGGCATCAATGTTACTGACATGAAGCAATCATTGAAGGAGCGCTTCTTTGGCCGCCTGAAGAAAGTATTTAATAGTTTTCTATCAGGCGGAAATAAGGTGCGCGCCTTCAATGGTTGGGTCATGCCGGTTTTGATGTACTCTTTCGGCATACTCAAATGGACTCAGACCGAACTCGACGCTCTGGATAGGAGGGTCCGTACGCTGCTGACTGCATATCGAATGCACCACCCACGGTCATCGGTAATGAGACTGTATATCCCGCGAAAGTGTGGAGGTCGAGGTTTTTTAAACGCTAAGACCCTCCACAATCGCGAGATATGCAGTCTCAGGGAATATTTCCTAGAAGCCGACGTGGGGATGCATCGAGATGTGGTCGCTGTGGACAAGGGCCTCACCCCGCTCTCCTTGGCTAAAGAGAACTGGCGCAAGCCTGTAGTGCTTGACACTAACGATCGCAAGGAGGTATGGCAGAGTAAGGAGCTTCACGGACGCTTTTTCCGGGCCCTACATGGACCCGATGTAGATTTTCTAGCGTCCGTAGCCTGGCTGCGTTTTAGTGACCTCTTTGGGGAAACCGAAGGTTTTGTCTGTGCAATTATGGACGAAGTTATCATGACGAACAATTACCGTAGATTTATTGTGAAAGACGGCACGGTTGACATCTGTCGGGCATGCCACCGTCCGGGAGAATCAATCCGACACATTATCTCCGGTTGTTCTCGTCTAGCTAACGAAGAGTACTTGCATAGACACAACCTTGTAGCCAGGATTATCCACCAGCAACTTGCTCTGAAGTACAGTCTTGTGGAATCTGAAGTGCCGTACTATAGGTATGCGCCCGACCCAGTTCTCGAAAATGGAAATATCACTTTGTACTGGGATCGATCCATCATCACTGACAGGACTATTGTTGCCAATAAACCTGATATAGTGGTGGTGGATCGAGTAGAGCGGCGCACAATGATTATTGACATCAC
Organism: Agrochola lota; assembly: GCA_947364205.1. Classification (NCBI taxonomy): domain Eukaryota; kingdom Metazoa; phylum Arthropoda; class Insecta; order Lepidoptera; family Noctuidae; genus Agrochola; species Agrochola lota. Next base: position 12,606,106 of record OX376236.1, read on the forward strand.
GGTCCCGCATGACGGGAACCTCGTGAAAGCCGAAAAAGATAAACAAATCAAGTATCTTGACTTGGCTCGCGAGGTTGTCGACATGTGGGATGTGGACTCAGCGATCATTGTGCCGATAGTCGTATCAGCCAATGGTTTAATTGCCAAGAGCCTCGACCAACACCTAAGGAGGCTCTCGTTGGGCAACTGGATCAAGGGCTTGATTCAGAAAGCGGTACTTCTGGACACGGCTCGCATTGTTAGGAGGTTCCTCTCTCTGGAGCCCTGACCGCCGGTAGCTTGGACCCTGTTCCCGATACCGGTGGGCTACTATTTTTTATATTTTTAAATGTTTTAATTTTTTATATTCTAATATTTAAAAATATAATTTATAAGTATTTAAAATGTAATAAAGGATTATTATAAATGCGAAAGTGTGTTTGTTTGTTAAGCATTCACGGCTGATCACGATTTGGATGACATTTGGCACATGGGTAGACCATGACCTGGATTAGGACAAGGGATACTCTTTATCCCGGTATTCCCACGGGATCGAGACTTACGCGGGTGAAACGGAGGGCGCAGCTAGTCGTACATATTTTCATAATCCACCACCGTGTAATACAATCGTATATTATGACTATGTTGTTGTGTAAACTAGATTAATACCAATATTGCTAATGTCATAATGTGATATATTGAATAATGTAATATTCATGTTCTTTTTAACCGACTTCCAAAAAGGAGGAGGTTATATGTTCGTCGCGTATGTATGTTTTTTTTTTTTATGTATGTCCGCCGATTTCTCCGTCAATTGTGGACCGATTTTGAAAATCCTTCTTTTCTATGAAAGGGTATGCTTCCAAATTGGTCCCATATAATTTTATTAACTTTGCTTGGATAGTTTTTGAGTAGGCTTCAGTAATACCTACGTATTTTTCCCACTTAGTATAAGTGGATGATATGATGATAACTTCCGGTCATTGTTATTTACATAGCAGATAGTGGTATTCGAATTTGTGTGGGGTAGATACCACAACTAAAAAGTGAAAAATAACTTTAATTTTGGAAGTCGTTGGCAAAAAACGAACATTCAAAAACAAAGACACCCGACTTCCGAAATTAGTTATTTTTCTCTTTCTAGTGGTTTTTTTTTTATAAGTTTTCTCTTTGGTATTGTTAGTACCTATGTTACTATTACAATAAAAAAAGCACTGCATCTCTTCACATAAACATATTATTAACTTCGATTTCTCAGTACCTACTTGTATGGAATGGAAATGGAATGAAACAGCAATGGAACCTCTGTACGAATACCCCCAGGATACCGCTGGTAGCTCGACCTCTGCGCACTAGGCATGTGAATCCTTTTCGCATAGTAGAATTGAAACGGTATATTTGCAACTCGGCGAACATCGTGCAGAATCGGAGCAGCGTCGTCAGCCCCCTGAACGCATTGTTATATTGCACTCGCAAGAGGTCACACCATGGTTGGACTGTCTGCGCGTGTATGCGAAATAGAATAACTGTTTTTGTAATATCGATAATAATATATGGATGGGTTAGAAAGTGGAGGGTCAAATCAAATTAGCTATCGTAACTCCGGAGACGTGATAGGTATCGATATCTAACTAAACATGATAAAGCGAAATAAAAAAAACATTTCTCAACTCATATTTCAAGTAAAAACACTACCAGGGGCAGCTGAACACAAAAAAAAAACCATTGCTCCTAATCACTGTGACCAATGTTGCTTGATGCGATCAAATAATATTTATAGTACTTCATTTACAAGTTATGTGAGTGGAAATAATAAAGCCCTAAAAGAACATATAGGCCGGGGACCTAGGTTTGAACCCCGCACGAAATCATAACAGCGATTTTTTTCTTGAATCGCGTTTACGGAACTTAGCTATTCAAATAATCTATCTATCTATATATATATAAATCAATTGCTGTTCGTTTGTCTCGCTAAAACTCGAGAATGGCTGGGCCGATTTAGCTGATTTTGGTTTTGAAATGTTTGTCGTAGTCCAGGGAAGGTTTAAACGGTGAGAAAACTAGGGTAGGTAGGGTTTAGTGCTACCCATGCGAAGTCGGTCCGGGTAAAGCTAGTATAAAAAAAAAACATTTTCCAGGACCGCATCAAGGTAAAAAAAAAGAACGCATTTTTGTGAATAAAAATTGAGGCAAAATAGTTAACAGGAAAATTTTGGTTATATTATGTAAAAAAAATATAAAATTAATATATTATTTCAGAATTAAACATTTACCTCCACGGAAATTTAAATAAAAATAAAATATATTTTTTTTTATTGTAGCAGCATTTTTTTGCATTTAAGTACATACCTATATATATTTGAACATGCTATTCAATAAAATTAAACATGTTTTTTTGAAATAGCTCTCCAGGCAAAAATGTACCTATTTAAAGGGTATCTGTGAAGTTGTACTGTTTGCAGATGATACCTCTCTTATTTTTAAAGTAGACAGGAATAGACAAGATTTTGACGATGTAAACAGTGCTCTCTCAATGGTTACGGATTGGTTTACGACAAATAACCTAGTTCTCAATGCCAAGAAAACGAAATGTGTAAAGTTCGCCCTACCAAATATTAGAAATCTAGGACCCAACATCGTCTTAGATAAAGAGGTGCTTGAGTCTGTAAACTCGGCAGTTTTTCTGGGCATAACAGTAGATGCTAAACTTCAGTGGGGCCCACATATATCGAGCCTAGCGGGAAGGCTCAGTTCGGCCGCCTACGCCGTCAGGAAAGTAAGACAATACACTGACGTCGATACAGCTCGGTTAGTCTATTTTAGTTATTTTCATAGCGTTATGTCCTACGGTCTTCTGCTGTGGGGCAAAGCTGCTGATATTCAAAATATATTTGTCCTTCAAAAACGAGCTGTTCGAGCTATTTACCAGCTAGGTGCCAGAGTTTCTCTGAGAGATTTTTTCAAAGATATTGGTATCCTCACGGTGGCGTCCCAATTCATCTTCGCCAACATCTTATATATTAGGCAAAATATACACTTATACACTAAAAACAGTGATTTTCACAATGTTAACACTAGAAATAAGGACAAACTACGAGCTCCCTTTCACCGGCTTCATAAGGTTCATAACTCATTTGTTGGGCTTGGTATAACCTTTTATAACAAGCTACCCTCTTCTTTGCTAGATTTGCCTTTTGATGCGTTTAAAACGAAAGTAAAATCCAAGCTTTGTTCAAAGGCATACTATTCTATAAACGACTACTTAAATGATAAGAATAGTTGGTCGCTGTGATTAACTCAAGACAATGTTTATGTTCTTTCTCCAGATTACCTACTGACAAGTTATATGAGTTTATATAATTGTATTTTTTTATTTTTTATTTGACTTTATAAGTCAAGCTATTTTTAATTTTATTTCAATTTATTGTTGACATAATCTACTCATTACAATGTTTTTTCTAATGAGTTGTATTGCAATATGTGGTTAGCTAGTGACCTCGACAATTGATCATATTAGTTATTGTTATTAGTAATTAACTGTTTGTTTTATTTATTTTATCTCGATGGTCCTAGTTTATCATTTATAACTTCCAGTTACAACTATATGTAAGCGGGCACGCCCTTTATGCCTGGAGGCTTTTATTTAGATAAGTTCTGTTTACGTTTAGTTTTTATTTCTGCCTGAGTATAGTTCTCGATGATGTCGTATGGTATATTGGCGTGTGCTAGCGAACATATGGCTAATAATTTAAATTATGTTTTGTGTTGCGTAATCTAAATTATCTAAATTATTTTGAATACTATTATATAGAATCTTATTTTTTTTGTTCTTCTAACTGAACAGACAGCTGTGCTGCTGGGGAGTTTGTTGCGCCACTTCTTCTTCCCAGCTAATGCACTAGGAAGTGGTGAAGGGTGGGCGTTTTGGGGGACTGTCTTATGTAATTTTGACGTTCGAAAAGTGCTGATTCTCAGCCTAGTTTGAATAAATGACTTTTGAATTTGAAAATTTGAATTTGTAACAGAAATAAATTTAATTTAACTTTAATTTATAGGCTCTATCCGACCTAATTACAAGAAAATTAAACACATTCTTTTTATATCTTGCGCTAGTACAATATGTTTAATTTTGTTGAATAGCGTATTAAAATATTTAATTAAGTAATTTAATGGAAAAAAACTGTTGTTAATATTTTTGCTTGAAGTAGAATAAAAAAATTATCGTAATTTAATTTTTATGGAAATTTCCGTGGACGAAAACGTAAATTTTTAGACCTACTTGTGATACCTAATCTGTTCGACAAACACTCCATACAAACATATCTGTTAATATTTATTTCTACCACATAAAATTGAAAATAGTAGTTTTCTTAAAAAAAACGTACATACACGCAGGGGGTGAACTTTTCGCGGTACCTATACATTTTAACATACTCCCTTGTCCATACCCTACACGTAAAATGAAAAAAATCGCTGTTTTAAATGAATGCAAAGTTAGCCTAAAATTCGGCGTAACTTCCGTGGGCTAATAATAGGGACGTTATTGGTGATGTTCTCCAGAAAGGTCAGGTGTGTAGTACACGCAACCAGCCCGGGCGTGCATGTTTATTAATCCAGATGTATGAACGTAAACGAAGCAAAAGGAGTACCATGTAAGGATCGTAGCAGTTGGCGTTCCAGTAGTTTATGCCTACCCCCATAGGAAGAACGTATAATTACAACTAATCACCTGCTAATTAGTATTTTTAACTATAGAAAAGTAAATCATTAATTATGAGCTGACTCATGGAGTAGGTAAGCTGAACAGTGGCAGTGGCTAATTAGTGATTAGCGAGATTTTTATGAATATGGCTGTTTTTTTATGCTAAAAGGGAGGCAAAAGAATTGGAATAAAACAGTCCGTCCGTATCACTCAACAGTAAAAGTGCGGATTTGTTTCAGTCAGAACGGATCATGGAGTTAGTAGGTATTATCTTAGATTTAATTGAACTGACGTCAGACTTATCGTCTAAGGTCCCCCTTACAATCTTTACTTTTTACCCGATGACTGCGCAACCGCAAAGACTTTTTGTATATTTTGAGATAATAGAGACCCTCGAAGCAGGACTGAATATATTTTAATAAATGAGATGTCTATCGACTTGTCTGGGTCACCTGATGGTTGCTGACTACGTACTTCCTAATATTATAAAGAGGTAAAATTGGTTTGTTTGTAAGTTTGTATGTAGGGGGTAATCTCCGAAACTACATAAAATAATTTTTAGTTTTTTTTTCAATTTTTTTTTGCATTGGATAACCGAATTGTTGAAGAAGGGTATGGGCTCGCGGGCAGAAGCTAGTGATTTAATAATAAAAAATCTTGAAAATAAAAATTGGACATTGACCAAAAATATAACCCACTAAAACGATTGAAAAATAAAGACTGAAAAGTGACCTTGTTTTGAACTTTTTATCCGGAGTCGGGTTTTTGGCATGATTAAGTATTGTAAGTATTTGAAGCTTAGTTTAGCAGTGTTGCTACCAAAATTAAGATGTACTAAAAGACCAGTATCCCTATTAATTATAATTTCTATTAAAAAGAGGAAAGTGGCAACATTCTTCAAAAATTCAAAATGGCAGGAACGAGTAGAAGTATTGTTTCTGTTTGTGAAATAATAAATCATAGTGACGTGGTGTAACGGAATTATTGTGATTTTGGATTGAATATTTGAACAAGTTCATTTTAGGTATTGGATTTTATTGAAGGCAGCAACATTTTCTACTCAAGGTAAGTTTTCTGCGTAGCCGCCCACAGTAGTATTCAATCTGTTTAGTTTTATTCTATTTCTAGTTATTATTGCGATGTCACTTTGTTCTATGTGCTTTTTATTAGTAGTGTCCCTAATAAACATTCCTTTTGTTGATTATAAAATGTGACATCCGCCCAAGGATAGTCGTAATATCACATTGCAAACAGTCCAATTGTTATAGATTTTTGTTCGGTAACCAGACACTACGCATTTGTAAGTTATTATTAACTTGTGGTTCCATCGGCTGTTAACATAAATAAAGAATTGTGTTAGAAGGTACACAAACATATATTTTCAGCCTGTTGAACTTAATTAGCTCATGTGTTACATGTTCGTGCGCCGGTAAAATTACGATCATATAAATATCTTAATGGAACTCAGCTCGTGTTACTATATCTCTTACCTATTGTAAATTTCAAGACCACTTTTCCCAAACAGATACTGGCTAAGTAGCTTCACAGCAAGGTCAAGAACAAAATGTAAAAGTAAACAGTATGAAGTAACTTAACATAATGTTTACTTTTAATTTATTCCATTGGGCACAAAAATAACAATCATTTTATTTACTAGCCTGCTTTTTATATTGTGGGTATTCAATACTTCTATGTGGAACTAACAAGCCATCACATCTAGTATGTAATCAAAGAAGAAAAAATTTCAATATGATTTTAGGATGTGATTTATTTATGTCCCTACTATTTAATGAAATTAGCTATTCATTTTATGTGTTCACAGCCTGTACTTTCCAATCAAAGATAAGATCTACCTTAATTGCTTGAAAAAGTGAGAGGTCTTCCCATTTCCCACAGCTTGTTTTATGCCAGTGAATGTAGTGTTTATGATCGCATCATACAATATGTGGCTTGTCCACACATGCTTTTATCAAAGAAGATATCAACTTGTTTTGTACTTAAAAAAAATCATAAAAATATAGATTTGTATTAGTGAACTTGTATCCATAAATATGTGGATTAAACAAGTATGCGTCACTCATTTCGGTACACATTAAAACCCAGGTTAATACCTACCTACAATATGTGATATTACGAACATAATATTAATGGTAATTCATATGTTTGTTTGGGCATGTATGATTATGTGAATTATTCAACAGTAACGTTGAAAAAATTATTGAAATTGAGCATTATCCTGATAATATGAGGGAATTTATAATTTTATAAATGTAGTGACACAATTTATAATTTTATACTTTGCTTATTGTGTCATAATGGAATTATTTTGTCTGTTTGAATATTCCTTCCCACATCAACTTAGAAGCTTCAAGTAGTTGTAGTTAGCCTTGCACTGCAATTGTCAAATATTCAATGACTGCTTCAAATGCTAACAACATTGATAGCTTGCTATCACAGCTATCTAGTCTCTAAATCAAGTAGTTAGTGGAAAAATTGCTTTTCTATAACATTATTTTAGCCAATCATTTTGCAGTCTCATTTTAACATCTGGGCATGACTTTTGGTGACTATGATACCATCAAGGGCGACCTAAGCTGTCCAACAATCCCAAAACATAGTAACTGAAAAAGTTATTTATTTACTTAATCAACATAAAAAACAAATATGGGAATTTGCTTCCTGATTTCAGGAAGGTTTCGATTTCTTTCTGATTTCTTGGAATTTTTAATTTTCATAAAAAACTCTTTCCGGGACACTAAACGCCCATAGACGGCATTACAATAAAACTTCTATTGTGTCCTAGAAAGTGTTAATACACTATTTATTGCCATATACTCTTAAGTAATTTAATAAAAAAAAACGTATTTGTTTTAGTTATAAATATAAAATAGTATAACTAAGATCAAATGGAAAATAATTTACCAAATAATATAAATGGCAATTTATGACAAGATTATTAATAAAAAATAGCGAAATGGCGAAATGGCGAATCAAGCTGATAGTAAATAAATGCAGTAGGACACTGCAAGTGAGTGTAGGCTTAGGCGGGATTCGCCGCACAGCCTGTGATGCGCAGGCGCCGCTCGCCTCGGGCAGTTCGAGCCATGAGTCACAGCCGCCCAAAATAACTTGGGAATGGGCGCCGCCTACCGCCCGGGGCGGGCGGCTCTGGTTGGGCTCAGTGGCAGCTGCGACGCCGCCGCATCTAGAGAGCGGTCGAGGTGGAGCGCGCGAGCCTCGTATTGACACACGGGTGGTGGCGGCGCCGGCGCGGGATGCGCCGCCATGCCGGTACGACACCGCGAACTCGGCGACGAGCTCGCACCCCCGGAGCCCAAGCGCTGCAGGCACTGCGACGGTACGATCACATACATTGCTTTGCAGCGCAGGACTCTCAACAAAACATTACACCAAACTTATCTAACACTTGGTGTCTTAACCTACTTGTTAACTAATAACACGTTATCAGCTTCAGTTCGGAAATGATCTAGGAATTACTTTTGATTAGTATTGATAACATTTGTAACTCTTGTAAATACTTTCATGGCTGTCTCAAAGCCGCAAACTGGTGCTTTTCTGCTACAACATACTTTACCCACTGAATTTTGGATAACTTAACTAGATAGAATTGTTATGTTTACTGAAATTGATAAACATTTAATTTATATGCATCTGAATCCGTAACCCACTTACAATAAAACATAATTTATACATTGTGTGTTCAAGTTAATTGGTTGTTTGCATTAAGGATATAGTTAACAGTGCAAATGAACCCTAACATGCCTAAGCAGTTTCTGGATAAAGTATTAAAACTGAATTATTGTTTAATCGGAGTTTATCGTTTTGATTATACGCTGACATAATCTCAATCACAGTCTGGTTCTTTTATCAGAATGTAAAGAATTTAAATATAATATAAGTAATATGAAAAACATTTAACCAAGTACCTACCAAGGCTAATGATTTATATCTAAGTTAGTTGTTAGAAGCGTTTTTATGAGATACTAATTGGATCGTTATCACTTGCCGTCGGCATCGTGCGATAAAGCTGCTGCATCGGACCTTCCGAATTCATGTTAAATGAATCATGCAATAAAATTGCAATGCAATTGATAATTCTGTTAATTATGAAAACGAAATTAAAAAGAAATCTAATTAAGAAGATACTAGGTACATAACTTTAAAAAACGTAGCTTGTCAATGTTGTGTTAAATGTGTATAATATAATATGTACCATGTACCATGTGATTGTTTACATTGAGGCAAATTATAACACGTGCTTAAAGAAATTACGAAACGATCATGCAAATTCGGTTAATGGTTGAGCTGCAGGAAAATTATCTTTAGCCCGCCCTTAGTCACTGGAGTAAGTAATATGTGTCACGCAGTCGGGAATGGAAAGAGCGTATAAATAGGTGTTCAGACTCTACTACGAGTGGGCCACATTCCCCACCTTATGTAACAGAAAGCTCGTAAACAAATGCGTATTCTGACTTACCTTCACATGTTGCGATTTGCTCGCATATTTTGTTGTAGGGTTCGTAAATTGCAGACGTATCATCGGCGCACGTTATTCGCGCACTTTTGTTTCGCATTCAACTTGGCGTTTTATCATGTCGATGACCCTACCAAGTATGATTCATCTTTGGTTTTTCCTTATTCAACAGAAATGAATTAAAACTTATAATAAGAGGCACTGCGTTGTCAAGAGCAAACCTAGATTTCATGTTTCAACTTTGAGACTTATTCTTCAAGAGAACATAGGTCACGTTTTTTTTGGGGTCACAAATGTACAATAGGCAACTTTTGACAGTGTTCAATTTTGGTTAGCGTCGTTAATTGCGAGGGTTTGTTGTGACTGAGGCGGTGTTGTGACAGGTGCTGCGTCACTCAACGACGGGATCTGGCGAGACTTGCACGTCGATTAATTAGTATCGCCTGTCGAGACCACAGCCGCAGACCGAGACTGCTCGAATGAAATCATCGGTCATCATTATGAATCTCGCCAAAATACATAGTTGCATAATTTAGCCAAATTATCTTTATAAACATGAACTAGGAACAGTTATGTGCTGCTGAAACAGATTTGTACGGGATCTGCAAGCCTTAGAAGCGGTTCTCTTAGTTTCTATACGACTGAAATTTGGTAGATCAGATTAGTTGTTGTGCTCTTTTTATCCATTCATTATTGATATGGTTACTTCAATTCGTATTCTCAAATGTCTCGAAAATTTCCTGAATTCTAGAGTGTCTGTGCGCGTCTAAATAAAATAGTGTTTCCTTTCCCACGATTATCAGAAGAGTAAAATCATTCATAACTATCGTTGTTCACGTAGTACTATGACTACTAGAGTCATTGCCAAGCTGTCACTTCTCTTTCGCAGCTTTACGATTAAACTGGCTCGTGATACCGTCAGCTCCCGCTTTATTAATTTGTGATTTTTATGAGACGGACAATTTGATCCTCATCACTGACGTTACTGGTTTTAATAAAAACGTAAATTCGATAACAATTAAACACTATACCTTAGTAATTCTCCTATTACATCATCACATTGTACTAAGCCATGAGGGATCTAGGGATGATATTAAATTAATTGACCACCTAGCAAATATTAAAGTGGATACATTCAATTAATTATTTCTATTATGACATTAGTAATTATGCCAGGCAAATAATTACGAACATTTGTCAATGAATAAAATTGAAATAATTATTGTATAAATGTAAAGCCAAGTTTATCAGCTGGTCTAGAATAAAGCCCTGAAACCGTTTCTGGGATGTTTGGCGATAGTATAGTAATTTTTTAATAGAACTTTTAGCCACAGTTTTCCTTGCTTGAACCTAAAGATTTTTTTGCTAGCCTATGTCGGTTGCCACTGCTGCGCAAAGCACTCCTCTTTTTTCTTACAAACCTCTCGATCTTGTGCGATCTCTGGCCACGTTTAACCCGTATCAAAATATGATCAGAGTACGGAACGAAAATGTCTTAATAATCAGAGGTTTTTGTTGTCCTGAAGACGTCCGAGGGTAAGGATAACAGTTGTGCTGACTTGTAACTTACTTTAATAGACATATGGGTTGGCATTTTGGCAAGCTGTTACTACATACTGCTACTGCACTCATGCCAAACAGAGCTTTGTGTATTTCACTAATTGGAACTAGACATCTGGTTAAACTGTCATGGATCATGAGCATATATTTGTAGTTGTATAACTATCTGGCTGGAAGCAGAGATTCATTTTGATATTTGCATTTCTTCTTAAGCTAAATGAAAGCTATGAATGGACTGAAAGTCATTTGAGGATAAATTGGTGACACAAACTCTCCCTGCGTCACCATTTATTTTCCTTAGAATTTAGTCCGTTTGGAGAGGCGAATACGCACCCACGATTTGCCATAATATGTTTAGTAAATCTTTTGGTCCGAGCACACAACTAACCTCTTCATCTCAAAAGTACCAGGTATGATCGATCAAGTTTCATTGAACGTCCTAATGATCAAACTTAGCATTTTTGTACACAAAATGTATTCTAAGAAGTTTTTTAAAATCCATGCGTGATGCATGCATTCTGATTTTTGTTTATTTCTGCTGCTAACCTATATACGTTCACGTTAGAAGGTTCCCGAAAATAGTTATATTTCGTCAACATATGATCATCCATTCAGGAATTTTATTTTGCGTCATCCTTTGGCAGTACTTTTGGTAAAAATATGAAATAAGGGTAGGTATATATGCGTTGTCTTTTACTTTGCAAACACGTTAACGTAAGCTGTGCTCATCGTCACAATACGAAGAGCATGGATTGACAGCTGTCATCTCGCATGATTGTGATAAGTGTTAACTGATGCTTTGAAGCTAATAGCAATAATGTTTAAATTGGTTAGATCGTCTCATTTGAAGTTCTTCAGACGCCACCGCCTCAATTATGAGTTGCTTTCATCCTGTGATTTCGGTACAAATCCGATCATTGCAATAGTTAAACGTACCTTTCATACCCATCTGTTGCAAAATATCCGTCGGATACTATCAGTGTTCTGTCCATGATACCACGGGGTCGACGACGCAACGTAGTTGTTTTCGCATAGTAGGGCGGTTACGCGCCCAGCTCCCACGTACGGCGGCGCCCGCCCAACACATGCCAGCGCAAATATGTGATCAAGTATTCGCGTTATATCATCGTGGGTTTTTATTTACCTTATTAAACTCAGTTATTTTGTTTAGTTAATTAGTTTGCTGAATTTCTTGGTAAATTGTGATATTTGTGGACTTTCACTTTTGTTGTGATGTCGACCTTTATCTCAAAATTAAGACTCGTCTTTGCAGTTTCTAGCGTTTCGGATTTCTTAGACATATCCCTTCCTTTATCTTAAAACACTCAATGCCTTAGGTAGCATCTTTGGCCGTTGTTCATCCACCTAATTTTGTGCTCTAGTCATCTTCCGACGCCCACGAAAAAGGTTGTCCTATTATTAGTTGGTAATCTACGACAGTAAAATATGACTGTATCGTAGAAAATAGGTTTCACTCACTAGTGCGAAAGTGGTTTTTTTTTGTTGGAAAGCTGCTCTGGGAAGTACCCGTTCCTGCCACCAAACAGTGCTGATGTATACCAAGACGGTGAAATTACAGGCACATAAGATATTAGAATGTTACCTTTGTACAAATGGTTGGCAACGCATCGGAAAATCTCTGGTGTTGCACAGCTGCCTAAGGCGGTAATCACACATAAAGCGTCGTGCAGACCGGCGCGACGCGACTCTGACAAAACAACTTCTATGAAAACTTCACGGTAGAACGATTACCGGTATCGCGTCGCGCGACTAGTCGCGCTGGTCTACACGAGCCTTTAAAGTGGGTAGTCGGTTGTTTTGCCAGCATAACACAAACTTTGATGAGTAATAAAATAATATTTTCCTTTCCAGAAGACGAATACGCTACCAAATTCTTCATTTGTGTATTTTATTAGCTTCATTACGTATTCTTGGCTTATTCGTGTTTTGGCTGTTGAAAATAACTGTGTAATACCGTCACGGCGGACTAATCGTATTTTTTTATAGTTTGCTTTCATGGCGTCATGCCTCGTTGTTTTTCGCGAAAAATATTACAGTGACTATAACTGGCTGACCACGTTTTTTTTTTTAACCACAATAAGGAAGCTCTTTGCCTGCATCTCACCTGATGATCAGGCCGAAGGTAGAAGCGAGCTTCAGCCGGAATCCTCAACCACAGAGTAGCTAGCTATCTTACCTCATACTGCTGAAACAACAATGCTGATAACATTGTTGTTATGGCGACAGTTTTGGATAAGATGGTGGTAGTAAGTCAGGCGGACTTAGAACAAGCCGTACCACCAACCAAACCGAGCAGAAAATTTTGCCCTCACTGAGAATCGAACCTCTGTTCGGGTCTGAGACAGGTGGTTTAACCACTAGACCACAGCGGTTAAAATGTTTCAAAATTCAAAAGTCATTTGTTCAAAATAGGAATCAGCACTTTTCGAACATCAAAATGACATAAGACAGTCCCCCAAACGCCCGCCTTTCACCACTTCCTAGTGCTTTATCTGGGAAGAAGTGGCGCAACAAACTCCCCAGCAGTTCCCAGGTTTCCTAGTCTTCGATGATGGCCTTAAAATAAAAGTGAATTTCCATCCAAGAAATGAGTCTATTTATGCAACAAGCGTCGGCGTCCCAACTGTAGTGCTACAGGCCGTGCGTACCGCACATAGGAACGGAATGTTTGGTTTGAGGAGTCGCAAACAAACTCATAATTATTCCGAGAACAGTAGCTCGTACACAATGTATGGTTTAAACGGCATTATCTCTGACTCAAGCTGCTTAAATTGCATTATGTGGCAGTTGTTGTTGTTGCACTGTATTTTACTGTGATTGTATGCACCATACAATAAAACTGTAACATTGGAAAATTGAGTATGGGATTAATTTTAAGTGTTTCATGTACTATACTCGATGGTACTTAAATTATAATACCTTGTTTAGTTTGTAAATGTTACAATTGTGCAAACAATGTTGTACTTAAACATTGTATTTTTGTGCCGACAGGTATTTTTATTTATTTAAAACAAAACAAACAAGCAGATTGTAACTAGCTAGCCACTTATCAATCGTCAGTCGAAAATCCTACGCAAGTTTTTAGAGTAAACTGTAAGAAAATGGGTTAGCGTTGTTCCGACTTGGCTATATGCTTTACACGAGAAAATGTACAGAAATGTAAAGAAAAATATATTAGTAAAAAACCTAAAATATTTCAATTTGCAAGTTGTAGAAATGATCGTTGTTATTGTCTGTTAGATGTCTTCGTTGATGTGGATCTGGTCCTGTTTGATTGTTTTGTGTGGTGTCAGAGGCAGTACTTATTCGACAGTTTATGGGTGGCAGTTAAATATACCCGTCTCGGTTTGTCGTCACAAATAGAATTTTGGCACTGACTGTCTGTAGTTGTGTAATTCATGTATAAACCACTTGTTCAATCCAAACTATCTATTCACATTAAAACGTAACAAGTATGACGTGTAATAAACAGTTGAAATGCCTTTAATTAATGTGGACAATTGATAAACAGTATAGCGATTAATACAATGATACTGTCATCATCTTGAGTATTGTAAATCTACAGGAAATTTTCCAGTAATGTTTAATTATCTTCTAGCAAATACTCTGCTTTCTGTCTCATGCAGAGATGTGTATTTCTGAAATGTTTTGCCCTAAATCGATGTTGTCCGTCACCACTGTTATTTTCCATGGCATATGTATTATTGACGATGGCTCAGTAATTAGCCGGCTCGTCCTCGTTCTAAATCGCCACCTTGACCTCGATGTGTTACTTTACGATGTACTATCTGGTTTTATACTTTTCTTTTAGAAATACTCAGAAAACGGCAGGTGGAAGTTCTGCTGACAAATAATTATTTCTCAAATCATGTTTTGGTTGTTGTCATTAATGTTGATTCATTCCATTGTGATGGTGTAATCGTATGTTATTCTCGAAGGTAATCGACATACCGGTTCGCTATACTACGTTATACACGAATTGTTTACGGCCGTGGTTTTCTGCCAAATGCATTACCAATAACGACATGAGCTTATAAGCTCCATACGTAATATACTCGTAGAGTCGGTTGCTCAGTACGACCGTGTGACGGAGAGGTGTCGTCGAACGCGATTAGCACTAGGTGCGCCGACCACATGAACCATATTACCGTTATCTGCTGACAGCATCTTGGACCCGTGTCAACTGGACTCCGACAAAACACTTTCAATTTCAGACTTGATATCAGCCTATTTGTTTTAATAAAGCTAGCCAAAAGTTTAGAACAGGCAAAGTATGGAGATATGTTTTTGTAAAAAAAAAAAACAAACCATTAAATTGATATGGAACCGTCTTGGGACTGATAAAACTGCATCTGTAACCACATTATGTATAAAACAATATCTTTGAAATTATATTAAATGTGAGAATTAAATTCTTCACAGAATTAAAGCTGACGTCCATTAATTATGCAACATGCAACGTGTAGACATATTTCGGTCGGCATCTAAAATAATATTCTGGAATCTCAACATGATAGATTTTCCCATTCTCGCCTAGGTAAATATAGAAAGAATTTGTTTTTATTTGAGAGAAGAGATTCCAACACGATTTTATGCTTATGTTAGTTTTGTATAGTGGTTGAATCGATTTATATCTAAGGAACACACAAAAGTTCCGAAAAAACCTGCAGCGCTCTATCAGGCTCAAAGCGTGCAACGGTGCAAGAAATATAAAAAAGCTCGTAAGCAGTTTTAGAAAATCAAACTTAATGATGCAGCTAAGCGCTGAGTCACGAAAGATCGCAATGGTGCTGAGATTACTAGTCCGTGGAATAACCTAATTCCTCAGTTAACTTTAGCACTTTATGACAAACACCTCATACGAGTACATAAGACACAAGTTTGAAGTTCTACATTTATTACTAGTTATGCTTTTGAACTAAATACAGATGAATGTATCCACACGTATCGCACCTGTAAAAACTGTAATAAAAATTAAGTTTATAATGAAGTGTTCTCACATATACGCCCAATAAAAATACAGCTCGCCGCGCACGCTCTCGACCGGGGGCGTCTCGCGGGATTTCATAAGACAAATCTGTTAAATTAATGTGCTTCTCGGCATCCAACGCTAAGCATTCCCAAATATATTCTAAAATAAAGAGTGTCTCAGACGGTACGACATTGGAACTGATTCTATTTGGATTATTTTATCCGGTCGCTGTCACGTATACATTTTCTTCTTATGAATTTTTGTTTAACTAAAAGTTTTATGATTCGTGACTAAGTGTCCGTTATTTTTTCTGTGAATATGTACGTCTTTCGTAAATAAATGTTTATATTTGAATCCAAACTCAGTGTTTAACAAAATTCTGTAAATTGATGTAACTTCTCCATTAAATACCAAATTCCTGACGTAAGAAGTTCCTTTTGATAATATCTCTATGTAAATTGTAGAATCTCATTCCCTCACAGGTGTTGTATAGTGGATCTGTTTGGACATCATTTATTCCTTCCTTGACGTGATAAGTGCTGGAAATAGTTTGCACAAAACCTATTTTGACATCATATCAATGTTTAAAAATGCAAGAGAGAAGATGCTCGTTTACTTGCTCTGTGAATCAGTGCTATGAATCTATTTCACATCTATCTGATACAGTTGATGTATTATCTATTTCTTACTTTATTTTAGGGAATTATGTAACGTAATTCTCTTTTGTAATTTTCTGTAATCAACCATGGACGATGGACGGCGATAAAAATAACAGTTTTAACATGTTTACGAGTATGTTTTGTTTTGTTGCCGATCCTGCTGGAACATAAGGTCATTCCATAGTAAGAGCAATGTATTACTTTACCTGATTATTTATTCATTATCTCTATTATTTTTCTTTATCTTTTACCAAAAATGATTTCCACATCCCTGGCATGCCAGCTAGACGCGGCGTCAATAATAATCCTCATTTTGGCAAACATGTAGATCGGTCACGGTGTTCTGGCTATAATTCATGCATAGCAATAATTTATGTAGAAGTAGATGAATTGTTGCCAATCTGTTTCCCAATGACAGCTAGCATATTACGTAAATATTGATAAATTCCCTATTTGAATTAACAATTTGGAACAAAAAATTCAGATCAATGAATTTTCCTGAAAAATGGAGAACGCAAATATTTGTATAAATGATTTATATAGTGCAGCTGCGGGGGCTCCAGTCAACTGCACATATGTTAATTCTGTACAAATGAGTCAGGACCGAAGACCAAGCCAAGTTACGTAATAACGCGCCCATTCATGGCGTACCGTCGCCAAAAGTGAAATTTCGTCGCTGACCACCAGGGCGGGACGTGTTGTAAGCTTGTAACCGGTATGCAATTTAAGGAAATAAATTTAATTGTGTCAGTGCACAAGTGTTCGCCGGAAATGCCAGGTTTGTTTAGTTTGCAGATTTATTTCTGGCTATACGGTGTCATCTGGGGGCGTCATCCTCTGAGGCAGTCCCGCCTGGGTGCGCTTGGCGCTTGCTGACGTGAATTTCGCAACGTCTCTTTCGATGCGCTCCCGCCGATGGAAATACAGGCCATACGACTGCGAAATAATTATTTAATTGGACTGGTATTCGCCATGTCCCATTAATCGTGACGATTAATATGGATTTATGACCCATACATTTGATAATATTATCATGTGTTGGTTTAGAATTTATATTAGGAGGCCGTTCATAGTATGGAGACTATGAGTTTCCGTTGCAAACGAAAGTGATAATTTCTGAAGGAAGGCCTCTACGACATGCGGAGTTTCCAGCGGCCACTCCTCATACTCGGCAATTAAAATTATGTATAGACTATGCAATTGAAAATCAGCTAAAAGAGAGAAAATATTTTTTTTCTGTCACATTCAAAGCTAGGAACAATTTTTGGTTCAAGTTGTGCTTGTAACGAATTAAACTGGAAACTCAACCCACGATTTTACTCAAGTTTATGACATAATTAGTGCACATCATCAATAGAAAAAAATATACATCATTCCAGATTGTTAATATTTTGAGGCATCCCAGAATATGGAGCATTTGGTTCCAAGTCCAACATGAAAATACATGAATATGCACTACGGATGTGCCAGAAAATGTAACGCGCTTTTTTAGAACGAGTAAACCATAACAAAAGGAATGCACTATTTAGTTAAGGAACACATCTATAGATTTTTAATTTCATCGACATTTTAAATTGTTCATGCATGGTAGATGGTTGATTTAATTTTAGAATTTTCAGGGATGGCCAATTCACAGAGAGCTCTTGTGAATTGGCCATCCTTGAAATTTATCATCATGCGGTGTAACATTAGAGGAAAGCTGAACTTTCCCCTACCGTTAGATCGCGTCTACAAAATGGCCTTCTGCCCTTACTCTAGTTGCTATTATGTATTGACTGAACATCAAAGCTGCTCGTGTAGTAAAGTAAACAGTATCGCTATGCACCTGCCACACGTCACGCACGCCATGTCCCCGAGATCAGCATAGTATTTTATTTATTGCTTATGTATTAATTCTTACAATGATGTTATGGTTGAACGTGTCATTAGTTCGTTGATGTTTATATTAATTGGTAGCTCTATATCCATATAACTTTGTAATGTATAATAAGCTATGCTATAATATTTTTTGAACTTGGTAACCTTGTACTAATTGGTCCTTATCCCGATTAGAAATCCCTAAAACCATGTGATGTAGTGTGTGTATGTACATAGATCATGCTGACATGCACGTTTTTAACACAGATGTCGAAGATAGAGCGAAGTGGAGGAGAAAGACGAGGGAGGCTGTCCGCATCATCATATCAGACTAACAGCCAGGAAGAGAGAGGTTGGCAATAACAACAATTATACGTTCAATTTTGGTTCTTTTTACTTTGCTACGGGACCCTGTTAAATTCGTATAGATCTTTACACAAATCCAAAAATTTGATTGGAATTTGGAAGCGCTGCTTTGGAGTTGATTTTGTTGGTTTCTGCACTAAAAGTTTCCATATATGACCTAATTACAAAAAAATAAACTAGATAAATATTGGCAGTGCGTTTCTTAAATATTACAACGCTAAATAAGAAAGCTGTTTCATCTTCGTAACATGACATGATGTTGATTAATAGCGAATAAATGTCAATCTATTTACTAGTTCATTTCAAATATGTAAATTTTAACAGGGTCATTGAAATTTATGTAGTCGCTTTATTTTATTTGGCATAGTTTTGTTAAAAATATAAGTTATTTAAGTGTAAGTACTTTAATTTCCAAAAATGGCGTGTGCGTAATATTATGCTTTCGAACAGCATTATTGGGTAAAATTGATTCAATTACCAATAGTAGGACCCCTGAAATAGCTGAAAAGTTCTATTATGTATAAAATAAAACTGATCTTTGATATCAAGACATGAGTAAGAAACGTAGGAAGTTCACTATACTTTTCGTCTATACTATATACAGTTGGAATTTATTCGGTTACCGGACAAAATGCCAACTTGGGTCTCGAAATGTACATTAGTTAGGCCGGTGTTCACGTTCCTTGGTACACCGCCAGAATGAGCGATCCTTTTGGCTTGTCGATACGCTCTGGTCGTAGCCCGCCGTCGGCTAAAATAATGTCAGTTCAGAGATTAACGAACTTCAGCCGCCTGACCTATAAAACGGGTGCAGGTAAATTCATACCTGCAACTCATTGACTATATATGCCACAACAGTATAATATATATTGCGGTATTTTCCATTCATATTTTGAAGAGTTTCTTATGATGGTTTTATGAATCACTCGTTATTGGAGTTTTTTGAAAAACTAATATTTTTTAGAGGTATTAGGAACAGGGTTTAAAGTTCATTCATCCTCTATTGAAAAGGTAGGTTCCTCCAACCGAGACGGGTGTCATGTCTGGCGGGCAACTGCCCAACGGCTGAAGTCGGATAGTCTTATATATTTATATAATTATGTCGTTCGCGCTGTAAACTCTAATTGCGCCATGCAGGATTTGTGTGACGTCAGGTCTTTGACGTCTAGTTCGCATGTGGCGATGTAGATGCCGCCACATATTATTTAATAAAGGTTTTTTTAATCACATCATAATTTAAACCTTCATTAAATTATAACATGTTGCGTAGGTGCAACACGAGCAAATAAACGTCAAGTCCTGGAATCAAAGCACATAATATATTCTCCCGTTAACTTTTACAACGTTTCGTAGTATGGTCGGACACATAATATTGTTTTCTTTAGGGTTTCGCTCGTGCAGACGGCTGGAGCGTAGGTGGGTCGTATCAGGCGATGCTGTCAAACTTGTTTACGAAGTTTTGTCTATTTGCGTGCTCCCCAATTACTGTACTGCTTTCTGACAATCGTATTCAAGCGCCAGCGAAACGTTTAAACTTTTGCCAGCGCATCGTGATGTATTATTATGATTATTTTTAGAATTAACATTCCTAATCCGTCTGTGAATTTATCACATTTCTGTTGAGTAAATTTGTTATTGTAGCCTTCGATTCTCCCGCAATTTCTTTGTGTTGTACTAACTGCACCGGGCAATCTAGATTTAGGCCCGAGCCCCTGAAAAAAATAGTGGCATAGTGATAACTTTTGATTCAAAGCCCAAAAACATTGTCGAGATTTGCTCTATTAAAAATTTATTGGTACTAAAATTATAAAAGCGAATGTTTTAAATGTTTTCGTCTCCCACAGAATTCACTGTAGACAATTTTACTATAGTTAAATCTGTTTAATGCAGAAAGCTCATAACAAAATAGTTTACTTCGTTTTGAATCTTCTAGGTGTTCCAGTAGTTACTGGCAATGTGAGCGAGCTCACAATTTTGAGCATATTGGTGTAAGGAATGTTTACATTATGTTTCCGTGCAGTTTTAGTTGGTATTATTTAGGCCGTAGCAGTACGCAAGTAATAATTGTTTATTTTATATTTTCAGGTAATTAACCTTCACGTTCCTTCTTTCTGAACGTCTAAATGCTTGGCACAATATTTCGGTAAGTCTGCGGACAGTATTACGTGACTAGTTGCACTCGTTGAAACGTTATCTACGCGCCGTAACGCTATTGTTGATAAGTATGTTTAGCTATTGCATTTAAAACATTTAGACAAACTGTTAAATTTGTATCTGAACTGCCACGCGACCAGAACGTCCGGAAAAACGTATTTGTGGCAAATAAAAATTCCGTTAACTGAAAGAACGTGAATTTCTAATATATGTTAAACATTATCTATATAACTAATACATCTTCGGCTGTGCAATAAATACACAAGTAAGCAGAATTATTCAGTGCCTTAAATTGTTAGGAACTAATTTACGTGACAGGTGTACAAATGACACTCTTCAGCCGACCGCGGAGCGACTCTTCGAATTCTACGTTCTAATTCACGTATTTTTGTTTGTTGACAAAATCAATAAAATAATGTACTAGTATTCAATGAGTGCGGTTTAAGTGTTACCGTTCTTGATTCATTAGTTGCAAATGTGAAATGTCCAAACTAACTTCCGCAGATCCTAATATGAACCATTACGATCCGGTAAATCTCAGCCTAAATTCAAATGAACTTTAAGAACTAAAAACTAGGGTTCTTGGATGCAAAGCAAAAGCGTTCTTCAATCTTCTGATATTATTATTTCAGACAAGCCATACTGTCCTACTGCTGGGCTCAAGCTTGGATCCAATCTTTCCAAGCAATCTTGATGATCTCTTTATGTACATTTGGGTTTTCCTCGTCTGCGTTGTTACTCCTTGATATCTATGTCCCATCTGTTAAGCCTCCATCAGACTTTCAAAACACAGAAGAAGTCTTCTTGCTTTAATAGCTATCATAATAGTCACATAAACAATCTCCATATTCATATAATTACTATCCATTCCATATCTCGCGTAGGGCACAGGTGGCTCAGACACAGAAAAGATAACTCTAATAGAAAATTATATAGTACATAAAAGCCATTGTACTTCAAGTAAATGCCTGCGCTATTTCTTGAGAAAACAGCTGTTATTAATTCTATTATCGTGAATCGAGTTATATCCGCCAAGATGTGCAAAATGTGGAGCGTTTTATTTATCTGGTCGCTAAGCGCATTCGGCTCACCCACGCTTGCGCACCGGCCAAACCAGCATTTTTACTTCAGTAATCATTATCTTGTAGTACAGTTTTATTGACTTCCGTGACGTCTTCGCTAAGTATTTTCTTTAAAATTAATGGAAATTGCGAACACGTGTGATGTTAGTAGGCCACGGTCTTCCCGTGCGATGACTTGGTGCTGTAGTGCTGTTCATAAATGTATGCTCGTTATTAGCAGGCCGAGTTCAGATGTCATCCATTGGCGATACATATAGCTCTTCTATATTGTTAATTTGTTCTATGTTTCGATATTCGTTTAGTAAAATACGAAATTATTAAATAAATTAGCATAATTCTTCATGAGTCTGCATTAAAGGCAGTGTTGCATGCAGCTGCGGTTCCGTTAACCGCCTTATGCTGAGGCTGTTGCTCCGCTTCGCGTGCTGGTTTCATTTTATTATTACACTAACTTTTACCCACGGTTTTGTCCGCGGGACTTTCGGCATTGAGCAACAATGTTTACTGCTCAAACCCATTTGCACATTAAAATGAAAACAGTCATTTTTGTTGTGCTGAGTTAAGAATATTTTAGCCTTCTTTAACATCTCGGTTGCCCGCAACGACAGGAGCATAAAACTGCACATCGTCTAATTTATTAGTGAAGAGCAGTCAGAATAAATGTTTGATTTATTTGTTATGTATGGCTCGAAATTGCTGGAAAATTTATGTTTTATTGACATATAAACGCTTGTAAATAAAATAAAGTCGTTTTAACTATCGAGAGACGAAATCTGTATATTTTCCGGTAGTTCTGTAGAATTAGTCCCTTGAGGAAATCAAACAAAGTAATTACCGGCAGTAAAAGGTATTTGTTTTTATAGCGTAGACACAACATAATAGTTGCGACAAACGCACGCATATTACTAAAACAAATTCAATAGTTAGTTTTTTTTATAAATCGACGGCATATTTTGCGGGCGGTTGTTTTTCGCCTCACAGAAATAGACTAGTCCACTACTTTGCTAAATAATAAGAAAAATCTCGGGATTGGCCGTGTACGAAATGACCATCCTCATCAATCAGCTGCTTGGAGTGAGTCCAAGATTTTTTCCACGTTTAGGTTTCGTAGATTAGTTCGATAATTCAATGTACTCCTTGTCGCCTTCCCTTGCTGCTGTGCAACATTACACAAATCTCTTTATTGTTTATATCTTTAAACTTTTTCTATTGATCTAGACAAAGCAATTATTGTAATAGAAAAATGCTAATTCTCTAGCTTTTTATATCTTAAAATAAATGTATTTCGGCTCACTGCGTCATTACGGTTTATCATAGTTAACAGTAATATATTAAGGTTGCAAATATTTACTGACGTTTGTAGAGGAAGTGATGATAATTAATTTTAGGTTTATTTCGATAGTGAGATTATTCATTAATGGCTGAAATGAGCTTCAATCAGTCGTCGATTTTAAGGGAATTGAGTTTAGAGGGAATTTTGGATTTTGTTCTGAAGTAATTAACAATCAAGCATTAGCAGGAGTATTTTGAACGTACCAAACTATTTTGGTTGTTGTTGACGGACGCTAATGGTATTTCTGTACTTTCGCTGTCGTGAAAAGTTCGCAGAGACAGTTCGAATGAAGTGTTCACGACACCTTTACGCAATTCCTGTCTCACGCTTTGGCGCTTGCCAAGGTGCGACGTCATAAGCGTCGCCATTTTCATACGCAGAGGAAAGTAGAGCTTCGAGACATTTGACTTTTGAGTCTATTTTCTTGTGGAAATAACTAACGCTTGTTAACGGCACAGGTGACTTCAGTTCAGGTATAATGACCTAGTTTTTTAAGTACAATTCATGACGAACTGGTTATTTAGAATGTTTTTGATTTTGTTATTGACTTCACATTTATTTATGTTTCTGAATGATACTTCGAAAATTCCCGTAAGTCATAATATTATTTGGATGTTAAACATGCATATGCTTACGATATTAGTGTAATAATCTATCATCAAATCAATGATGTAGAGATATAGACGACTTACACGCAATGTCAATCAATGCATTAAGGTTTGTTAAGAGTAATGCAAAAGAATCAATTTCAGTACTAATACAAGGTTATATTGAAGTTGAGCTGATTAGATTGCACTAGAAGAACGACGATAACAAGAAGAATGACATATGCATAAAACATAATTTCATAGGCTTAGCATTTCTTAATGAAGTCTCAAGAGTTGGGTTCAATTAAATTCCTAGTTCAATTCAATCAGCTCAACTTCATCAATATATCCATTCTGCTTGAGCTTGTTCTCATAATGGAAAATGATCATTCCTGGCACTGAAATAATGATTTATGCATATAGTCATATAGAGTGTATCAATCGGGTTATCGTCAAGAACATGAATTCGTCCATAAAAATGGACAAACTCGTGATGTATAATACCATGGTGACTTCTGTCGGTTTCTTCCTAGTCTGCCGAGGCGGGCCGTTGAACTTTTGCTCCTTATTTAGATTATAGAAGTGGAGACGACGACCACGCAATCGGGCCGCCTGGCCCGCTCCGCGAAATAGATACGAATGATTGCTTCCGCAATCTGTACTGAATCCAACCCTTCATGTCCGATCCATGCATGACATATAAAAATTGTAACGGAAATCAACTATAGTAATTAAGTTACCTGTTGCGCCTAATATGGATTGGTCTTGGTTGTAT
Source organism: Agrochola lota (assembly GCA_947364205.1). Classification (NCBI taxonomy): domain Eukaryota; kingdom Metazoa; phylum Arthropoda; class Insecta; order Lepidoptera; family Noctuidae; genus Agrochola; species Agrochola lota. The sequence continues at coordinate 12,630,648 of OX376236.1, forward strand.
CCAGAAAAGAAAATAAGAATGGTAATAATTTCATAAGCCAATGCTGCTGTCAGAACACGATTAAGTACTTGGAAGGTACCTTTAAGATATTCTTTTTATCATACATCAATAAAACTATCTAATGTTTATAGGTACGATACGCCTATAAAGCTGGACTGTGCAATAATCGCTGCTCATGGTTGGAGAGTCAGTGTGACTGCATACGTCGCGAAAGTCGCGACAGTAACGCCTGCTCAGTCTTCATCGTTTAGATGCAGTTCAGAAATAGACCACGGAAGCGTCCGACCGACTCGTTTGGTATTTGTTCAACGTTGACCTAAAACAGTGCTCGCTTTGCTCGTTTGTTATTCGCGTGGCCGACTAGCCCGTCGTGAATATTGTCAGAACGTATATTAACATCCGCCTACTGCGCTCATAGATTTTGCCATTACTTTACAATCATCCAAAAGATTTTATGTTCCCAATCGACGTTTGTCACGGCATAAGATCACGGTATTGACTTATGGCGATGGTGTGGCCATAACAAATAATTGCCGTTCGACATGTAGATGGTGTAAACATGTGGAGTTTTTGTAAGAATAACACAATTTCCAACAATTGTGGTGTGATCTCGTCACGCGGCACAGTGCCAGAGCGGGCAGAGCCGGATCACACGTGGAACATGACGGATGAATGGGGGTCGTCAGAGTCGTCACGTGCGAGTTCGAACCACACACCGCGGCACAAACGTCACCTGTACAATTTGTTGGAATTTATTAGCTGTGTATCACTGTCTGTTATACCGTTAATGAGTTAAAAGAACCGTTAGACATTAAGATTCGATCATAAAATTATAGTTTACTCCCAAATTTCCAATTGCAGAGTAGAAAACCTTCATCATAAGTGTCAAGTATGCATATTTGTAAAACTTCTATCAAAAAATATCTCCGGCTAAATCAATACCACAACAGTTTTAAATTTTTCTGCGAGATTGGTGGAGCGATCATAAATTATGAACTTCGCCATGCTTTGGGTTGTTAAATACTGTGAATGCTGAACGGATTGTTTGGCAAAAGGATTTTGTTTATGGGCAACACAAAACAGTACTTTCGAGTTCCGAAAATTTAGATCACTTTTGTTACTGGGTCATAAAAAGCATATATTAATTATTTTTGCCTCCATCTGGATTAATATTTATTTATTTGATCTTATGTAAGAGCCAGCAGGCGTACGTGAGTATTTGAGACAAAACAATTTTCTTAAATATTATGCATGTAGTTAAACGTGTTTTATTTGGCACTTTATTCCACAGCAGCAGCAGCCATATTGTGGCTGAAGATACAACGTTGCCAACGAAAGTTATTTCCTACTGTCTCCGTGAGACAATTTAACAAGTGTTTCAGTTAATTGTCTTGTGAGTTCCGCTCACTTGCCAATATCTATAAATTCTGATTAATCGGCAGATGTGATAGTGTCGGTGTATTGTACCAGGGAGTCCAGGGTCGCGCGTCGCCAAGGTTGCGATTTACGATGCTGGCTTAAAATCTATGTTATGATTTTATCTTGCTGGGAGGTAGTTAAACAATATTTCATTGGGATTTGTTTTTGAAGAACGTGCAAGAAAATTAATGATTACTTCGAACATAAAAAATAATGTTTGTACGTAATGTTGAGGTGGCAACCCTGATATACTAAACATAAACAGCTGTTATGTTTCAGTTACAAATAAAATTGTTAACATCTTTACGTAGTTGTTGCGGGTTCTCTGAATTTAGAGATTCTTATTATACGGTTCTAAATCGTAAACTTAGTAGATTTATGCCGTTTCAATATAAACGTAAATAAGTCACTATTGTAAATACCTTTCGTAAAATTGTCTGTTTACTCGGACTCGAGAACTTTTATCGCCCTTTGTAATGGTTCATTCACGTATTTATCTCTACAGTAAAGTATGCGAACACACAATTTTGTACCGGGATTGATACTTATTCATTTATTTATAAATAAAAAGAATGTAGAGCCCCTAGTGAACGAACCAAAATATTTCCACATAATTTATGTTCAGAGATTTGCGTCAGTGACTCTTAACATTTTTAGAAAATAACTATACGCGTTTTCTTTCTATATTTTATATGCTTCAATATTCTAAACAAGCTAAAATGAACCTTATTGATGTCCGGCAAAAATAATGTTTATATCACAGAGGCAGGCGACTGATCAAAATAATTTAGAACTGTTGGAAACACGTGATAATAATGATGAGAAAATAAAAGATTTAATTGAAATAAAACAAAGTTGCCAAAAAAAAAATACTTTTGTCAAATTAATTTTAAGTCTAAACTTCTGTCTACTGGCGAAAGGAACATTTCTAAAAAATATTTTTAACTTTTAAGTCTACGTTAACTTTATGAAATCGAAGTAAAATAAGTAGAGAGAACTCGTTGCAATTAGCATATTAAACGCTTTTTTCCTTGGTAGAAAATCGGTTTCCTATTGATTTTCATAGAAGCAAGTTGCACAGATTAATATAATTTAAATACTTCCTTATACAAAAATAGTAACGTTAAATTAGGAAACAAAATAAATAATGTTATATCCACAGCGCATAACTTAAGCTGTAGTGTCGCCGTATGTCTTATAATATGATTTACATAAGTAAAAAAAACTGCGCGGACGCACGATAATAACATGATACATTAATAGGTGTATAATAATAAATTTTGGCGAAAATTCTAATTGTATGTGTGGAAATGTTTATATTTCCCGAATAACTAAAATGTCTCCAATCATGCATATTGCGTAAGAGCCATTTATTTTTTGTATAGCTTGACTTTTATTTAGATTTATTTTTGTGCGATATCGCGCATAGTTGGCATTATGTTAAGACGATTAGAACTAGTGTTTTATTGCTATGTTCCTATAAAATAAAATGTATCTCGACATATTCTAAGTTTGATAGAACTACAGGTGCAGTAAATTTAGATGGGTTTTTTCCAGAGGCACCCCTAATGGACATAATTTGTTTTAACTTATGATAAACAATTTGGGGAATGGCATACTCTCTCCAATGTGACATGAGAAAATTGAATAATTTATAAGCTTTTCTAATTACGCCTGAAGGGGGAGCCTAAGTCGGTGCGACGCCATTCTGATAGAACAATTTCCATTAAGTTTTCATAGAAAACAACTTGTGCTACTGGAGTCGCGTTGAACATTCGTGTCGCGCCTGTCTACGGGAGCCTTGATTGACCGTAACAGCCTGGGTCAGCCAATCGAGAGTGGTGTATATATAGTCCGAAAATGTATCTCAACATAATAATATGAACATATCAAGCTACCTCTGTTGGATTTAGGTATCTACAACCCAACCAAGTTCAGAGTTCAGTTAATAGTTTCTTGAGGTTTTTACAAGCATTTTATTCTCCGAAGAACTTTGTTCTGGCGTTCATGCCTACCTTTGAAGAAATGAAGATAATTCACATTCTTATAAGTATGGTAAGCCCGACGGTGCCTGACAGTGTTGCTCTGTCATAGATGATATATTGTATTCTAAATTCACGTCATTAAGCATACATTGTTGGTTAGCCATTTCTGCGCGCGCCGTGAGTTGCGTAATAGGCATTCTATGTACATTTATTGCGTTCGGCAGAAGTGGTGTAATTCGTGTGTTTTTACAGCTGCAGTTCGGCATAGGCCCAGACTGGGTGTAGCTCTAACTGTGCTCCGACGATAAACAGACGGCCGCTGTTGCCGACTCGCTGAAAACATCCTTTTACGTCATCGCCTCGCTATGGTTTCTGCCTTCAGCGGAGCTATACGTTCTTATAATATGTGTCTATGTTTGGAAAAATAATTTACATTCTGGAATTAGGTCTGGCGTCATAGTTATCAACAGTGAGCTCTTTTCTTTTAGCAATCCTGCGTCGTATTTCACACTGAAGATTTTCAGTGTTTTAATTTTCATTTGTAAAAACAGAATATAGACAGACTCTAATGCGAGTATCACGCATTCTAAGATCAATTCATAGAATTTGATGTTTTTGTTCAATTTTGACTGAGTGCCTAATTAAATGGAAATTCTTTTCGGGGATAAAATTTAGGTCGCTCTCAGTTCATGTATCAGATGCCGGCTTTCATTAACGCGTCTATTCCAAGACAAACAGCAATAGTCACAATTCTCCATAGTGCTAGGCTAAATATGATTTGTGGGACGCATCTCGAACGGACGGCGACAGAGAAGTGTGGCGACTGACCCCGTTCCGTCGGCCGCCATGCCACAAGATTGTTATGTTTTTTGTGTTTTCCTACGATTTTCACTAAAATATAATGTGAAAATAATATGTTACAAACATCTTAACGATGCCGACGTTTCGAAAATATCCGCTTTATGTGTCCATTCTCATATAGCGAACATTTTCAGCGTTATGTTATAACGTAGGAGAAACAAAATTTTACGGATCTGAATAAAAAAACAATTGAGTGTGGATGAAAGCATGTATGTGTGAAACTACTTGTTGCAACAGCAAACAACAAAGGTGGTCCATTTCAAATCAATTTAATACTGATATATACCATGTCTATTGATACACATACATCAAGGTTTGTTGTGTTTAGGACCTCAATTAAACTGAACGATATTTTTACCTCAACGGTGATTCATTGTTGGGATGGATAGGCATTGTACATTTCAACAAAAGTAAACAAGTAACCGTGAATGTTTATACGATGTTTAAAACAATGGGTCATTCCGTATTCCTCGGTGTCTGTGGGTTTGCCTGCCACCAAGGTGACAGATACCTACTCTACTTTTTGTTTCTTACTTGCTCGCATTTTTTATAGCACTACACTTGCGTAATTAAGATAATTTTAAAAGTTATGTTTACCAAATTTAACTGAAACTTACATTAAGTAGTTGTTATGTGGATTATCGGTTACGGTACCCTGTCGTATTCCTCTTCTGCAAAAAGCAGCATTAATTACTTCCAAAATGACAAGATAAATTTAGCCTTACACGCTAAATTCTTTTTCCTAAGTCGATAAATGAATTCCCTTCGCGAGTCGTTGACTGACATTGGGGCAACTCTATGATTCTTGTTCACTCACTATGTGCCAACATTTTATGTACATGAATATACAAGTGATGATTGGTTCACAATATACATACACTTTCAATTACTATAAATTTTATGGATGTTGAATATCTTGGTGAACTAATCTGGTAAAATAAATATACTGTAAATGAATTACAAGAATTGTCTTCATTGCAATAAATGTGAATGTGATAGCTGATTAATTTATTTCTATACGTATGTTTTGTACTCTTCAATAGCTGCACAGTCGAGCAACTACCGACTTACCGAGCAGAATGTTGAAAAACTCAACCAATTCGAAGATACAAGCGTGGTACTATCAGACACAGAAAAGGCTTTCGATACTCTTTAGCAAGTGGACTCATTCTACAAATAAATAAATAAATCAACCACGACCTAGCTCTTCTTCAGATTTATTCTGTATTTTTTAGTTAAATGTCTTTCTTTTTGCTTTTGGTAATCAGACGTCCAGGCTGAGGCTACTCTTCTCTGGTGTTCCATAGGGTTCAATATTAGGCACTTACTTCTTTATATCGTACCTATCTCAACAATATTCCGAAAGAAAGGCTAATCCATAGGCATCAACTTGTGTAACTCCGATGACACTGTAACATACGCCATCTGACGGCCTGGCCTAGACCTGGTCATTCAATGACTGCAACTTTCCCTTGATTTTCTCCCAAAGTAATTTATTTAAAAAAATGGAATTCAAAATCACATGACATACAGCAGAACTTCTCAGTCCCAGAAAAGATTAGCACACGAAATGATGGTGTGATTACAGAAATAACTGTGACGTTTATTTTGTCCACATTGAATTAGGAATAGCTAACAAGATATATCTAAACATGCCTATCTGCTTTCGCATAATCTTATTGCGACACTTTATATGAGTCTGTTTCAAGTCGAGATCTAGCATTATGTTCTGCGGTGAGTAACAAGGACTACAAGAGAAGTAGACAGGTTTAAGTAGTACCTTATTTTTTACAAACTGTTCGAAATGTCAATTCAAAATAACGACGGTTCATGGTAGTCATTCAAGTTTGTTGTTCATTATGTTGTGGGTGGAGGCAGGTGCTTGCGCCCACGTCGGCCCAGAGCCGTGTGCAATCTGACGTCACCACAACAACCTTCCGATGACGTACATACGGAACCTACCTTAATTTACATAAACATTACTTTCAATTTTACTAGACTCTGTGTGGGTTTCAAACTGGTACCTTAATCTTTATTCTGCGTATACACAATTATTGTTTCTTGGAATTGAGTTACACAGTGTGTAAGTAGTTTTTGATTAATTAAAATCATTAAAAGGCACAGGTGATTCATTTGTACTATTGCCGTACATGTTCCGGCCTTTAGCACTTCTAGCTTATCTTCATTTATCTTGATAGCTATAATTTCTACAACTCAACGTTCATTACTACTGATAGCTTTGATAACAGCCTGATGTAGATACAAATGAGTTGTAGATAAATGTTAGGCCAATTCATTCGTCACAAAATGAAGTACTATAAATGCTTGAATGGTCTGCGGAATAGGGCGATAAATCAGATACAAACAAAATTGAGACTCGATGCGACGACTGAGCGACTGCATGCGCTTGCGGACGTCTGTGGCGTCTGCGCCATCCACGCTGACATTTTGATTGACGGTTTACGTTACGCTACGCGCATCACGCATGCGACCAGCCAGCCTACTAGTTCATTTTATTTCGTCGTAATTTTCAGCCACTTAAAAACGCGCACTCACATCAAAGGAGCAAGCCTTGACCTATATCAAAAACAAAAATCTTTCCACGTAAATAAATCCATGATCTAGTCTACTCAAACCGGAGTGTAAATGATTTTTTTTTCAGTATTTTTCAACATGTTTTAATAGCAGGACATTAAAAAAGATCTATCTTAACTCGAGCCCTTGTAATCAAAAAATATGTATGACATAAACCAGTCGAGACCAGAAAAGACGTCATTTTAAATAAACATATACGTATAAAAAGTGATAAAACTTTTCTAGAAACGGAATGAATAATATTTATTCCGTGACTATACCTAATGACCGATTGACTAAGTAACCAAGTAGTGTCGTGTGATACCGAATTGTGATACAACTTTGCGTGGGAAGCGCCGACACGAGACAAATCAGCTGCGATGACTACCACGTCGTCGCCGCCTCGTTCAGTGAGAGAATTATGTGCATTTTTACCATCGCAGAATATAGCCAGAATGTACTAGAACCACGTATACGTGAACACACACTGGAATGTGGGAGTGCAGAGAATGCTACTATTTATCATTGTGTTGATACTTACTGAAGTACGCAGTGTAGGACATCCATTTTGTCCCACTAAATGTCTACTATAACATTTATCAATTTGGCCCAAAATAAGAGTAATAGTTTTGGCAGGGTATGCAGTTTTAAACAGATTTTAAAGCACACACTACAAATTCCAGAAATCCAAAAACATCATGTGTTGGAAGAGGATTTTATTTTCTTCTTCATGTTAGCTATGGTTTTCCATGTGATTGGCAATGGCCTTATGTACATGTGCCCTCATAATTTCCACCAAACTTGTAATGAATCATCAGTGCGCACGTGCGCCAGATTGTTTACAAAATTGTGTTTTGTAACACCGACGTAAAATGCGTAACGGGCATTTACACTCTTATTAATTTACTGTTGTTTAGCTATCGAAATGATAACATTTATTATACTCTTTATCTGTTACGTATTAACGTGCTGAGATAGTAAATTATTTCTTGGCATACGTTACATTACCTTTGCCAACAATGTAAATGATGATGAACTTAATAATTTTCAGTGATTCTTCTTATTGCATGGATGAAGTCATAATCTACGTAGTCTGGTCATAAGTTTTGTCACATATGGAAAGTTAAATAAATGACACAATGAGTTACGCACTACAACCATTTATATATCAAATAAAAGGGTATAAAATACAGATTTAAACCACATTAAAATTATTCGAAATGTCCTCCTCTTGCTTCGATACAAGCCTTCAATCTGCAAGGCCAGTCATCAATCGAAACACGCACGACATTCATGTCAATATCGGCGACTGCTTTAATCAAGGATGCTTTAAGTGACTCCAAGTTGCGATGGGGTTTAGCGCAGACCTTCTCCTCTAAGTGCTGCCATATTTTGTAATCCTAGGGATTCAAGTCTGGACTGGATGAGGGCCAATCCTCATGCCTGATAAAGTCGATTCCACGGGTCGTGAGCCAGTTTTGGGTACTTTTCCCCTTATGAGCCGGCGCAGAATCCTGCTGGAATACCCAGTGCCTGTTTTCGAACATTGTTTGCAAAAGAGGTTCCACAATGTTTGTTAGGACTGTGTTTTGATATACGAGGGCACTGGTTTTCACTCCTTTTTCACAAAAAAACACCTCCGTTGGACCCAAATAGGACACCCCAAGCCAAACCATGAATGCCGAAGGGTGATGACCACGCTGAACACGTGGCACACGTTTGTTCGCTTCTTCACTAGAGTGTGCATACACTTTATCATTTTGTTTATTGAAACTCTCCTCAACATTAAAAATATTTCGTCCGAAAAAAGTATTTCGCGGTATTTTTTTCCCGCGTACCGCCTTAACAAAACCCGGCTTCTTTCGAGTCTGATTTTCTTCAGCCGTGCGTTAAGAAGATGTGTTGTTTTTTTTCTATAAGCACGCAGTCCTAGGTCTTCATTTAACACCCTTTTAACAGTAGTTCTTAGTCCCATCTGCAGAGCCAAAATTTTTTGCTTGCGGACAGGATTTCGTTGGATTCGCGACTTCATTGCTTTGATGACCGCTGGAGTCCGAACAGTACGAGGTCGACCGCTCCTTTGTTTATCTTCTAATCTTGAATCTTCCCTGAATCGTTTGATAGTACGATAAATAAATCTCAGTGGAATTTTCAAATTTTTCAGCAGTTTGATAAATCTCAGTTGGCGCGTGACCGCAACGATGCAATGCAATTACTACGACTCTGTCTTCTTTGCACGTCCACTCCATTTTAGAAAATGAACAAAATTCCAGAAACCCTTTGTTTTTATTTTCTTTAAATATTCAAATTTCGAATGCCCATAATATTTTCCTCGGCTTGCATTCTAAATTCGAAATTTTACCTATGTGACAGAACTTATGGCCCGACTACGTAGAATTTGCATTTGCATTTATTACAAAATTAAAAACTCATTTTAAGTTTTTTGGAACTCTGCACTTGTTTACCTTACTTTTAGTTTTATATTGTGCGTGACTCACAGACAGATGTTTTATTTTCAGCTCGTATTTTCTTTCCCTCGTTTAACCAGCTTTATGAGAGTTTTAAACATTACATAATACATCCATCTTTCGTTGGCTATGGTAACAGTTAAAACGTTCTCTAAACGCATAATACAGATAGATGGCCGTTTCTTGATTTTAAGGCCTATTTTATCGTTTTGTTAATGCGTCTTACAGGAAATTTATTTGATTGAAACTGTAAGTTAAGCTGTAGAAGCCATGATTTAAACAAATTGAATATAAACTACTTTGTCATGTTTACGTTACTGCCTAACCAAATTTTATATTTTTTCCAAATGCGTGTGGATTCCAGTTGTTTAAAATATGCACCTACTTACTTGCAAAACAAATACCTATTCACCATTACGCCAAACAAAATTTCTAAACACTTACAACAAACGCAGTAAAGCGATGTTGTTCTCACCCTATTCACGTAATCATAAAACTGAAACGGCATAACGTTCCCCAGCCATAATGCAGTAAAGTAAGTACGCACCTTCACGCGCATAAACTCGTTCAAGGACCCGAAATAATGAGGGCACCGTGATCACAGCGCGCTCCATTGGTTCGCCTCGCCCAACTCACCTCACCCAACGACTAACGTGCTGAGAGCACACAAACTTCCTGCTCTGTGTATGTGCCGATCTTGAGTGACATTTGGAAACTATTTAACAATAAAAATGTTTGGATAAACAGAGAGCCGTTCAACGTGTGGCGGAGGCGGCGACTCGGAAGGTTCGGAGGGGCGTGCGTCTTGGCGCGTCACGCTGGACCACGACCTGGTAGAGACGTTGAGCGCCATCTACCCCGAGTGGTTCAAGCCACAGCACCGCCGCGAGCGAAGCCGCGCGGCCTCGCCGGTCTCGCCCGCTTCCCCGCCGCGCACTCCCGCCACACCGCCTTCTGACGACACCTTTAGGTAAGGAGAACATAATTGAAGAGATATTTACTTGACATCATAATTGCTGCAGCACTAACAGCTTACTACTACCAACTCCTGGACATTGGGTTCTCCTAAAGATGGATATACTGCTCGTTTTCGCTCGATAAGCATTACATCCCGTAAGGCTTCGCACCTCGAACAAGCACCGGTATTGTCCGTAATACATTTTTGGCATACCTTTTCTGAATTCCCTGATTGATGAGAAGAAGAAGAACACTAGAGAAAATAACAAAGCTTGCCCATACGGCTAGGAATTATTAGACGGAAATTGAAGTGTGATGCGATTTTGTACCATGAGCGCCCAATTGTTTACCGACACCTTGACCTGCCCTGCAAATGAATGGTACGGCTCAGCCAGTGGTGACAAATGATTTAAAGGCAACGTTTATCCGTAATAACTGCATTCTATATTTTAGAGCCAATTATACATCAAGGAAGGATAAATGTGTGCTTGATATATTATTAATTCTGTAGTAAAATTGTCAGTAGTTCCGGTGCGGAGGAGATGGCCGGACGGCAGGCGGGCAGCAGCGGCGCTAGCGAGCCGCCCAGCTCGCCGCGCGTCTCGCCTCCTAAAGTGGTCGTCGACGATAGCCCGCTGCAACCAGCCATGGGGAAACATAAAGAATGTAAGTATCATTTCACGTGTAGGGCGAATGAAACAACGCAATCAACGCCGTTCAAGAGCTATCATTGAAAATATTCCACAACAATGATGCAACTGACAGCTCTTGATCGCGTTCCGTTTAATTGGTGAAATTCGCCCATAATTGCTTAGGTACACACGGCTACACATCAAGCTATACATTTCCAGTATAAGCTGACCTCGCATTGTACGGAAATCTTAAAAAATGCGAGATCAGTATAAACTGGAAATGTATAGCTTGATGTGTAGCCGTGTGTACTTATCATTTTACTCTGAGATCGGAGTCTGAGGCTAACAACAGCTATAACCTGGTCTACAAATCACGATTGAATAGGCGAGCAATTTTGATAGTTGACATAAATACGCCTATAGAAATTATTAAAAAAAAAATATAAGTTTTACCAGTCATGAGAAAGTAATTAATTCATTTCAATTAGTGATCATCACGTGTGAATGGGGGCACATTCATCATGATGTGGAAGCTAACCACTGAATAGCTGTCTCTTTTCATGTTTTATGTCGTTACGTATAAGCGCCAACGCATACACGGGCCATAACTATTCCAGATTTTTCGTTTCTTAATTAATATTTTTACACGCAAATTCCGTTCAAATAGGTTGTTTTTGGGATAGCTAACTAATTCACACAAATGTTTTAAGTGCGATGTTTTCGTGACGAGGTCTGTAAGATCCGTGGGGTACTGGCCCCAAGTTTATCTCGCAGATCGTCTGTTGCTTGCATTAGTATGCCGATGCTGTCGGTACTTCCGGCCATGTTTGCATAGTCTGCCAGTCTGCGCCTGCGCGCATCCCGCATCAACAAATTCTCAACCCTTGTTCAAAATATTTTACTCGCTATTAAATATAACTTTGGGGAAATAAATATTGCTGGTAATATGTTGACTGTCTACGTGCGACGCACAGTTAAATTCGTTAATAATATTTTATGTTATTTACACCTACCTCTAGGTTACAAAGATTTCGTGGATTTTCTTTACGTTTAGAGTACTGTAATATATTACTCCAAAAAAATAAATTATTTTATTGGTTTGAAAATAAATAATGTAGACATAAAAATAATTTCTATAATTGCAACTATGAGTAAAGCTAAATGGAGTGGGTATCGCGGTAAAGACGCCCAGTAACCCACAATATTCGGCCCAGTGGTAGTGAATGTTTCGTCTGTAATACGGTCGCGGCATAACACTAGTTTCCTTGTGCAGTGTTTATTTATATTGGCGTCGCGCCAGCGTTGTCCGCCCATCGTTCGCTGCTCGCCGCTTGTCTACACGCAAACAAGTATATAGCTCCACTCCTACGCTCTACTGCGAACTTTATCGATACCTATAATCTTTGTGTATCGATCGACGTATCGATCACGTCGGCTTCGCACGCGACATGCTACGTCAAAGTTCGTCACCTGGCGTCATAACACTGTATTCTTCACGACGATATGCCATTTATTCAATTAGTGCCCATTGTTATATGCAAAAGGTAACCGGCAAACATCGGCATTCAGTCGCATTATGTTCCTATCAAATTGTATACTCTGTCATGTTTGACTGATTTTGTTGGAATTGTTGGGCGATCCAAAGGAAAAATAATAAGGAAAATTGGTTTAGGTAATTCAAGTCATAACATTATTACCTGTTGACGATAATGTCTGATCCAGATTTTTGTTTTACAGCTTTAAAAGTGAAGCTGATGATGAGGCGACCGATCAACCAGCTTGTGGCTCAAGGAATCATGCCGCGTAAGTCATGTTTTATTTTCATACCCGTTGTCTTTGATTACCATTCGCATGTTTTGATGATGGCGTATACTTTTAAATAGCAAATTAGTGTAAGACACGTGCCTGGCGCTGCGGGAAGCGCCCACCGGTCACAGAGCCCACGTGTGTGGGATGTTTTTTTAATATACTATTTAACGATGCGTTTAATGATAATTACTTGGTGACCGAATTTAATACATTGTTCTGACTTTTAGAAATAATGATTCGTTACCCAGTTTCAAAAGTTATTATAGACACAATTTTTTTTAAATTTTTAAAATATTATAATCTGACCTATATGCTTGATCTAGTATAGATATATCATAACTCATAAGCCATGGAGAGTTCTAACACTTTAACGCAATTTTAACCTAATGTAATTTATACTTTACAGCTTTAAAAACACCTCCAGCCTATTTCGAACAATGCAAGCAGCTTGAGAGGGCGAAGACTGGAGACTTATTGAAAGCAAAAATACAGCGGCGTCCCGACCGACAAGAACTCGAACGAAGACACATATTGGAACAAGTAGGTGTAATGTCACTTTTTCAATTTTCCTACCTATTGTCTTATGATTCTTTAATCTACTAGAATTTAATACTGTATTTTTTTCTTTTCAGGAGAGTCATGTAGATCCCAGCCTAGCCGAGAAACAGCGTATGCTGAAGAAAGCACGTTTGGCGGATCAGCTCAACGACCAATTGTCTCATCGTCCCGGACCACTCGAGTTAATAAAGAAGAATATACTACACACAGAGGAGACCATAGAAACTGCTGTCAAGAGTGGAACACTCGCGTTTAAGGCGACAAGCGAGGGCGCGTCGGGCCGGCCGCAGCACCCCTCCTCGTACTGTGGCCCTCCCGAGGAAGTCTCCCCGTCGCCCTCCCCGCCCTCCACCCTCTCGCCCGTCAGCGTCGCCTCGCCGCCGCAACACCCGGCGCCCGGCAAGGAAAAGAATAGGAAGAAGAGCAAACAAAAGCAGCAACCAAAGGCGAGGTTTAAATTCCACGAGTACAAAGGGCCCCCGAATGCAGCGAAAGCGTCGTCTCCGCCGGGCTCCGTGGAGACGCCGTACGAGCTGCTCTTGCAGCAGCAGCAGCTGCTCCTGCAGCTCATGCTGCCCGCGTCGCCCGCGCCGTCGCCGGCCGCGTCCGACTGCTCCGACGCCTACGCCGCGCCGCCGCCGCCGCCGCCGCTGCCCGCGCTGGCGCCTGCGCGCTTCGAGGACATGAAGGTGTCCGACCTGCGCGCCGAGTGCAAGCGGCGCAACCTGCGCGTGTCCGGGCCCAAGCCGCAGCTGATAGATCGACTGCGACCTTTCCTGCTGGAGAAACTGGAGGAACCGCCCAAGTCTCCCGCGTCCGTCGCGTCGGTCGCGTCGTTCGTGTCGATCGCATCTCCGGAGGTGAAGTTGGAGCCGGAGCCCCCCGAGGACATCGTGCAGTCGCAGCGGAGGCAGATCGAAGAGCTGGAGCGCAAGTTGGAGGCGTCGCGCCAGCAGCTGGAGGCCGTGCGGCGCGAGGCGGCCGGCGCCGCCGCCAGCGACCAGAGCCGGCGCCTGCTGCAGGCGCACCTGTGCGTGTCGCAGCTGCGCGCGCAGCTGGACGCGCTCACGCAGGCGCCGCCCGCGCCGCCCGCGCCGCGCTACGTGCTGGCCGCGCACGACGCCGCGCCCGAGCGCCTCGTACGCCTGTTCACGGTGTCGCCGCCCGCGCCCGAGCCCGGCGACGCGGCGCCGCAGAAAGCCGCCAGCCCGGCCTACATCCTCAACGGCGTGAAGGTCGTGCCCATCGCCATCCTGCCGGGCGCGCACTACGAGCCCGAGCGGGCCCCGCCGCCCCCGCCCCCGCCGCCCCCGCCTCCCATGCCGCAGGCGTGTCCCACGCCGGACGTGCACGACGCTGAGAATAGTCAAATAATGGATGACGTTCTCGAGATCCTCGTCGAGAATGGTGAGTTGCCACCTTCGGCCGTCGGCGAAGCGACGGCCGCTCCGCCGTTGGATACGAGCTACGTTTCTAACGGCACGCCGCCTTATGCGCCGACAGATGTCCTGACGGATGACGTGCTAAACGACAATCACGTGCGAGATTCGCTCGCCGCCGATGAGCTGCAGAGGGAGCTTGACGATATTCAAAACGAAATCATGAGTCATGCAGACTTGCAAGCCGTGAATGCTAGCAACCGATGCCAAGTCGATCACTCTGCTGCAGACATAGACACGGATATTACAGTCGATTTGCTGTCTAATGGGGAATTTCACACTGACTTTGGTTCTGATCCCAATTCTGTCGACAACGATGATTTCTTCGGCAGTCTACTATCGGGTGACGGTGGAGATAGATTAGAAGATAAATCCCATGCGATGGATATCGGCGAGGACGTTCCGGAAAGAATGAGTATGACACCACTAACCAACGGGGACATATTGGATCACACGCGAACCGGCTTCGAGTACATGGACGACCTGTCGTTGCCGTCGTTCCAGAACGAGGAGTCGCGGCACGACGCGTTCGACGAGCGGGGCTGCGAGTTCGACCTGAAGGAGTTCGGCATCGAGCCGAGCTCGCACATGCACGTGGACGGCGACGCCTACGACTACATGGACACGGAGCTCGTGCCCAACCTGTTCGGGCGCGGCCACGTGCCGCAGTGCGACCCGCTGCTGGGCGGCGCGGCCCGCGCGGGTCCGCTGGCGCCGCGCCCGGCCCGCAAGCACTACTCGTGGGACCGCATCGAGTTCGACGCCACCTGACCCGCGGGCGCCGCCGTCGTCCCGGGCTGTCGCTCTCTCACGATGCTTACTCTATGATCTCTCACCGCCTCCTGTCGCCGCGACTTTTCGTTTCCTCACACGACGGTTTCGTGTACATTAGAGTGACCTCCGTCGACTTCTACACGTTGTGCGGGTGTTATATGAACGTTTGTTATCCTCGGTCGGTCGCTACGGAGTGGTGACCGTCAAGCCCTAGTCTGCTCTCGTGACTCGTTCTTCCATAATTATGACTTTTATTAAAGACTAGACTAAGAGATTGATGTTGTGAAACACAAAGTGTTTACATTTACATGGAACTGTATGATTTAAATTATTAGTATGTATATGTACTTAATGCTATAAGTAACGTTTGTGTCGCTAGTTGATAATAGTTGAATGTTTCATTTACTTCACTAGTGAGTGATCGCGCGCCGCCGCGGCGTGCGCAGACATACTTGGCTCACATAATATAATAAGTCCGTTTTATTTACTATTTATAGGCATTATTATTATCTACTTATGTATATATTGAGAATAATAATACTCAACATAGTTGTGGATTTCTGCATTCCGCCCGATGACTAAAACTTAGGGAAAAAATTATCATAAGAAAAGTTGTTTTTGTTTAGGCACAGTCAATCTATGAGTCACCTGGTCACGTACACATTGTGTTAATTATAATTATACAATATAAAAACTTAATATTGATGTTGTGTCAATTATTAAAATCTGCTGGACGCTGTCCCTAGCGCATGGATAGCTATTTCCCGAATCAATAAGTGACATTCCAGTCTTGTTGAAGTGCAAAATGTGGCACAAGAGCACTTGTCTCTCGCATTACGATTATTTATTTTAACAATTTTGACAAAATTATTAAATTGATGTTTATGTTTAGTGAAAATTGTAAAATTTAGGAAAATATTAGAGAACAAGGTGCACATTCACAAGCCATCGTCATGGGTGGGACCAGCTTGGGAACAATGTTAGATATGAATTCATTTAGATAACTTAGGGAGCCGGCTCCTCGCGCTCCAACAGTTATGCAAGCTCTCTCGTAATCACTTGTTACTCGTACACTTCACTGTCTCTTATATTAATACTTGCAGACCTTCGACGTTCTTTAATTATAGTGTTATAACGTCTTGCAAAATTATCGTAATTGTTTGAGTTTACCTAGAGAACTATTTTAATTATTGTAACAACACAACATTCTTAAAAAATGTATCATTCCATTATAATGTCTAAAATGTAGGATAGGTGCGCCGTTATCAATAAGTTGTCGTTTGTACTCGATTACGCAATGTTACCAGCATGTGATGGTAATTAGTTTTTATCTTAGAGACCCTCAAACAACTGGACCAATTTTGTTTATGATTATGAGGCTTGAAACTGCCCATACCGAGAGATAGCTAACAAAATTTTGCATACTCAAATGATGAAGCCATGTTATAAAATAGTACCCTTTGCGTAGTCAGGATTTAGTTATGTATTAAACTATTAGCTTGTTAATTTTTGTCCTTAGTTCCGTACAAATAAATCTTAATAATTATTTTACAAAACAATTCCAGTCTGCTTGCATAATTGTTTGAGCGCATAATTATAATTTATTTATTTATTTATAAAGTCATTCAAGTGTACTTACAGGTTTTTGTTTCAGTTGTATTCATTGCTATGTGTGAGTGTTTTTTACTAATGTATTTTGTATAATATCCCGTGTTGTTTATCTAGTGTTTACCTTTGCTTCATCAAGGAAGATTAGATAAAGCAAAAATTGAGAATCGAAAATATATTGCCATTTTTTGCATTTACGATTTATTTAGTTTTTGAATACTTGTTACTACAACGAATAATTATCAATAACTGCCTTGCGTGTGCCAATATGTTCAACATCCAGTTATTAATATTAGGTATGACAAAATTGACACAGTTTCAGCAAAGAGTTATGGAAATATTTTCCTAAATTGAGTGTACAAAATCTTGTGTATTGGTTGCAGACGGCGGATGGGTATGCGGGTGTACTTTAATTAAACGTTTCATTATAGCGTTAGAGTACATTCGCATACGGAATGGTGCTATTGAAAGTAAATATTGAATTTACATAAAATATTTTAACTTTGCATAATTTGTATATTGGATTTGTAAATGTGTGGCTCTAAATGTAAAAAAAAACAATATTAACATTTTTTTTTATCAACGTCGCTTGTTTCGGACTTGAAAAGTTTTCGAAAATACCGAGCCAGCGAGAGGCTGCGTTCAAAATTAAAACAGGGCTCGCAAATTGTAATTTGCTTTATTATTTAAGTAATATTCCATTATCTAAGTGAATTATACGGAATCTTTACACTAGATTTAAATATAAAATCTATTTGCTCATTATCAAAATTGTACCCATATTAGTCAAATATATTCGAATCATAATTTATGGGGAGAGGATTTTCATGTCATCTCCTATATTATTTATATTAACAGGCCTAGTGTGTTAATTAGCTTTTTATTCACTCTTCTGCGAGAGTTTAGTTTAAATGTATTTAACGAGATACTAAGTGAGATTCATGTTTGATAAATAGCATATTATCTGCATACTTGTTATTATTGTTGTAATTATTTAGGAGAGTTTTAATATTTGTTTGTAAACTAAGCTATATCCAACCCGACGTTAATAAATATTGTGCACCTAATATTTATGACACCTACCTAATTTGCTCTCTGCAAGAAATGTTTATATGATAATGTAATCGATCGGCTTCTTTAAACTTACTAAATATATTTACGGTTGAATACATTTTTACTGACTTAAAGTAAGCAATTAAAGCAATACCCGGCTTAAAGCCATTGGTTTGTAGTAGAGCCAAGTATTCAATACATTTAATATAATGTGATAACCACAGGAGTTGGATTTGTAGTGTAACTGGATAGTTTTTTTACCTTGCCCTGTAATGAAGCCTTGTAAATATTTACCAAGCCTTTATTAGCATAAGGAGAGAATGTTAAATAAAAAGTTTTTGACATAAAATAATGTTTCATTGGGGTCTGGTGGCAATAAGCTTGACTCCGGATGAGATGCCACATACAACTACTGTCACTGAAATTGTATTGAAAATAAACAAGATGGCGGCGTTAGCTCTCTGATTCTGGCCGCGCGCAAAAAGATCCTTGTACTGTGATTTCTTGGATTCGGACCTTTACATAACCCATATTATCTAATTGGCTCATAGAGGGTGTACCCACAAAGTATGTAGGGTGTAAGGGATCTCGCGTACTAGACTGCTACGAGCACGACTAGTGGTTATAGAAACTGATACGATTCGCGCACTTGGTCGCAACGGCCAACTAGCCGCACACCATACAATACCACTAGACGGCCACGACGTCGATTCAACGTCCGAGTCGTGGCCGTCTAGTGCGCGACATTCCTAAAAGTCAATCAACTGAACCGGGAATCGAACTAATCGAATGCAAAAAAAATTATACCAGAAAAGTTATAACCATAACGATATAATCTCAGATTTTCTGCGTATTTGAAGTTTTGTTTGGCGCGTGTTGGGTGCACTTTATGTTCACAATGGGATGAATTTGAATTTGTATGTACTATCGCGGACACTGGTGCCTGACCAGTTTCGTTCGTTATGGTCGAAAAGTGGTCAGGCGACAGTGTCTGCGATGGTACGTACTGTAGGTCCACATGCAGTGACTTCGCTGGCTATTTTAAAATCTCACGACCACACAGACAGTATTTGACTTTAATTATGACAGCCGATTTGTCGTTACCGATGTCTAAAAGTCTATGTGCGGATGTGAGATTCTGAAATCTCCAGCGAGTCACCGGCTTATAATACTTGTAGAAGATACAATTGAAATATTAACGAGCTGGCATTGAACACATGACATGACACTTGCCTTTTCATACGTCCTGGTTGCCGGATAGCAGGTACCGTACAGTCTGCACGACGCTTCACTCGTACCGGCGTAAGATAACGTACATTAACCGCCGGTTACCCGGCACCTGCTATCCGGGATGTATGTAAAGGTCCTAATACACAGCACTAATAATATTCGTGTAAGTAAGTTCTCCCATCGACAATATGTGTTGGTCTCTTGACAATTTGACATTTACTTATTGAGATTTCAGACGTGCATTTACTTTACATCAATGGTTGACCATTTTTGAAATCTCATGCTCTGTGACATTAATTGAAATTTAGTTAAATTTTTTGTTGGGACATCTCCACAGTCTCCACGATAGATGCTCTGTGGCTCTACCATTGACACTTGACAGTGACAGTTACTAAAATCTCGATTATCTGAAACAAATGGCGTTAAACTATCTAAAATAGCCGGAATAGTATAACATTTTGCTGTTATTAGTTATTACTAAGTGAAATCTTGAAGCATTGGGATCATCTAAGCAATTTCTTAACGTGTTGAAGTGACGCGGTAAAATATTTAGTTATGATATTAGCTGAATCGCTTCTGTTTTCTTTGACATTGATCGACAGTGGCGGTATATTATTCCTTTTAGTTTACTACATAATAACACTGTCTGACCTGGAGTGCGACTATTTGAATGCTCAAGAATGTTGCGATAAGCTCAATTACTGGATGTTACCAAAATACTTAGCCCATTCTTTCATTACGTTTATATTCTTGTTACACGGTCAGTTGATTTTATTCATATTGAACTTGCCTTTGTTTATATGGCTAACGTTCGAATTTTTTACTGTTCCGCGTGGAAATTTGGGTGCGTATGATCCAGCAGAGATTCTCAATCGGGGCCAACTCAGAAAACACTTAAAAGATGTTATGATTTATGTTGGTTATTATCTAATTTCCTTTTTTATTTATCTTTATTGCTTTATACTAGCGTTGCTCAAAGGCGATCCCCTCCAGAGGTCAGCAGACGACCAAATTGTAACAGAAATCTAAAATAGAAGATGGCTGAAGATCCAGTTGCGTCATTGTCTTTTTTGTCTGATGAGCTGGAGAAAGCTGATGAAAACAATAGATGTATAAAGTTAGACTTACCAGCTTATATAGCTGCCTTCTTAAAACGTCGAGAATTTCATAGAAACTGTGAACAAATACTATGTGACCAAAGTTTGTTGGAGAATGTTGCTGCCAACTATATAATTGTAAAAAAAATCCTCAGTTCTTTGCCATGGCAAGATAAGTTAATATGTAAGAATGTTTGCTCAATGTGGCGGTCAGCTGTGAATACATTGCAGAAGGAACAAATAGGCCCTTCTGACTTTGCTATAAGCATGAGACTAAGTCTTATTAAATATGGGGTCAAGTTACTGCAATCTGACTGCTTCTATACTGAACCATTAGCTGTGTTGGCTTTTACAAACATGGCAGGCTTCTCAGTGACTTGCAAATGTGACGCGTTGATAACATGTCCCTGCGATCCTCCGTGTGGGAAGGATCATTACCGTGAGTATTTATCATTCTAGGTGAATGTAGAAAAGATTTAATAAACAATTCAATCATTGTTCTTGTAAACTCAAGTAATAGTAATACAAATGTTTATTCTTTAGATGATTTTATTACAGTTGAAAGATTTTTTTTTACTTTGATTGATAAAGTCAAAAGCTTCATGAATCTAACTAAACAGCTGTTAGAGAAGCATTCATAACTTTTCCTTATTGTAAAGCCCTTCTTTCAAGACTGTTTTCAAATGTTAGTTTTTTAAAGGATGTTAACATGAAATAAACTTTTTAGTTCTAGATGTGGTGAAAAATCAAGTGGTTATCCCAAAGACATGTATGCTGGCAGTAAAGGCATCCTACATATCCTACATGCCCCTGCCACATTCGATAACCAATCAGCAGTCTTTGAGCCAAAAATTTGGAAGGAACACTCCCTTCCTCGGAGGAATTTATATACCAGTCATACCAAATGTGGAATACCAAGTAATTAATATAAAATCTTTAAGTGATATACAAAGGAATTTCATTAAAACCATTGATAAGTTGTCAGAAACGCGCTATGTCAAAGGTGCACTTGTTTTTGCCAATGGAAGTTTCATCCTCCAATCTGTGGATGATATTGTCTTTTTAAATTATTTGGCGAGTGTGTAAGTATTACTGATTTATTATCTATGTGAATACTGCTGTTCACAAGTCTTATTTGTTTGTTATTGTGTTGTTTGTTTTTTCAGCCAGCCTAATGTGCCATATGCCTTAGGAGGGTGCCTAGTTGATGACACTGTGTCTGATAGTGAAGATATGACTACTATGATTGAGGGAATCAATACTGGTAAAGACTCTGTGAGTGAAAACCTTGTATCCATTGGACTGTTTACAGTTCCCAAGAACTTTGATGACATTCGAACAGAGAATGGTTGTAATTTTGACATGTTCTCACTGATATTAGAATCATCTGATTGGTCCAAAGCCAAGATGCAAAGTGCAATTAATGAGGTAAGATTTGCTTATTTTTTATATATATATTTTTTTTTTTGGCGAAAAGAGATAGGAAAGGGGAAGGGAAAGAGGGTAAGGTATTAAAATGCCTTTCTTTTTTGTGTGTTGCAGTTTTCAAAGAAAGTTCCTCACTTCGAACACAGTGTGGTGATTAAGATGTCGTGCGTGGGTCGCGATAGTAAGCATGATAATGAGCAGAATTTCTTCCGTGCGGCGTTCCCGACCACGCGTCTCGTCGGTTGCTATGGTAACGGAGAGTTAGGGATCAACCTGCCAGAGCGTGCTAAGCCCGACGGACTCGCGTGCACTGTTAAACGCCACCGAGCGGACCCTGGATGCGAATATGGTATTTTGTACTCATACGCCACAGTTTTCGTATACATTGGATGGGGCAAAATTATAACACCAGCTGAATCTACCTAGAAGCATTGCTCACGCATGCATTGATTGATACGATGACACTGAAGGATGATGTACGCATTTTTATTTACTTCAACATTCTATAAATTGTAGATTTGGTCACATACTTGTCATGAATCTATAACATTAAGTGTAGCTTTATATATATCTGTGTGTTTTATACTTTTTATGGACGTTTTAACAGCTTATTTTACTGGGTAATCATATGATGTATTCACTACCAAAGGGTATAAGAATTTATAGAATAAAAATGTAGTGTAGTTGAAGCCAGTAAGGGCCATAGTGGCGCTTACTTTTGGTAAATGAAGATCAAAGTTGAGTTAATTCACAAAGTAGTAACATTATGCTTAAACACCTTTCATGCTAAAGCCGAGTGTACTGCGCCAAAAACTTTAAAAATATACACACCACTCCCTACTTTGTCAGATAATCGCAGCAGTTTGAATGAATGCTGGTGAATGTCGTGATGTGTCGTAGCGCTATCATAGCATATAGCTTAAGGCTTCCTGTACATGACATCGTAGCCGCACGGGCGCCGGACCGCATGTTTGTGTATACGAATATCACACATGCGCCGCACCGGGCGCCGTGTAGATTTTACATTTTCATTCTGAGATGTTCTGAAATTTTGTCATTTTGTGGTGAGCGGCTGCGGCGTCATGTACAGGAAGCCTATGTTTCGTTTATACTGCTGTGTAATAAAATTATTATAAGCTTATGAGACTGTTTTGTTTGGTCCGTTTTAGCGCTTCCATTAAGTAGTATTACAGTTTAGTATGGCCCTGGAATACAGAGCAGGGGATAGGTTGTCTTTACGACTATCAGAGGGACCATAAAGGGGTTGGAGGCTAATGTGCGAAATAAGAGCAAAGATTAAAGGTCAATTCACACCGAGACGAGACGCGACGCAACGATGCTTGAAGAGGCCAGTAGTTTCGCGCTGCGCAGCGCGGCGCTGCGAGACGCATCGCGACGTCGCGAGGCGCATCGTGAAGTCGCTGGCACCCCACGCGCCACGCCTCGCTGTTTCGTGATACGTCGCGCTACGCCGCGAGATATCTCGAGGCGTAGCGCGACACAGCGCGACTCCGCGAGGCATGTTCCAAGTATCTCAATTAAATGTGAACCTTTTAAATTAGTCAATAAAGTTATATTTTGTATCACTATTTAAAAAATTGCGCACTGCGTCGCCCCCTAATGGCTCCTAGACTCAATGCCGGCGGCACGGCCGCCGTCACTGCCGCCGGGCCTTGCCGCTGCGCAAACCGCGGCGCGCCCGGTCATGCCGCACAAAGGATCGCAAAGGAAATGGAAGCGCCAATGCCGGTGGTACGTGCCGCTCGGCAACTCGGCTCGGCGGCTGAAATGCGGCGGAACTGTGTGTAGGAGCTTTAAGGGGTCGACTTTATATCGAGTTAAAGCCGATTTTATTGTTGATCCCCAACAATCAATAGAAAAACCAGAAAATACAGCATTATGAAACTGAAACTCAACGAAGTCAATGGACTCAGCTCCTTCACTTGTATTGTATTGCTTATTTGACCCCCGACGCCAAAAGAGGGGTGATATTATATTACTTGTAGGTTCTTTATCCCCTTCTAATTTATTTCTAAGAGCTTCACCACCTGTTTAAATTGAGGCTAAAATTATAAGTTTGATTGGTTTTGCTACATTTTAAATATTATTTTGATTTTTCCTGATTTGTGTCCGGTTTATGGCAACAAGCTTGTCTCCTTTTATATGGGACTTATAACTGTCGAAATGTGAGGGTCTGAGGGTACTGTACAGTATACCTCGCCTTACCCTTCTTGTAATAGGAACAGGCGTGATGTTATATGTCTTGTTTTATCTTGTTGTTATTTTTCGCTTTTCATTTTTTATTGTGCTAGTATTTTTTAAGCCGTCTCCGTGTTATGGTATTGGCCACGGTGTTGACTCTAGTCAGTCTCTAAAGTAAACTACTCGTTTAAAAATGTTTTGAGACAATGTAAACAAAGATTAAAAGAAAAAAGACGATAGTTTCATTAATGATTAGTTATTTACAATTTCATTTATGGATCAAACTAAGAAGGTGTTAAAAACATAACATCATTATTTTTTTTTGTTTACTTTTGTGCACATTTCTATTGACGAGAAGTATAGCGACTAGTAAATCCACTTTTTAGCCACTCTGTTAACCTTCCCTGAGCGGTTTTTTTATAAGTACAAAATCCTTTTTAGCTGCTATATTGCATTGCAACTTTTTATCATTTAAATTAGCAGCTATTTGTGTGTTTCTTATAATTTATGTTGAATTAAGATGTTTCTTGATCATTTTTGTGTGATATTGAATATTAGTTAAACTGGTATTGAACATTGTAATCGAAAATAAATATTAAGGACTCTTTAGAAATTCACTTATTAAGTGAAAATTAGGCGAACAAATAATTTATCATAAGTTTTCCGGTAATTGTGACTGTACGGACGCATTTGTATTTGTATGAAGATAATAGAGTAGGTACATGTACAATCAAAAATATATAATTAAAATCACAATATTCAAAATAAAAATGTGTTTTATTTAATTACTAGCAATCTGTCCTTACTTCGCTCGGTTTTTACGACTTGACAAAAATCGAGATTTCTTTATGATATGTAATTTTAGCGTCGTGATGGCCCTGTGGTTAAGGCCTCACCTGTCATGCATCAGGTTCTGGGTTCGAATCCATGCAAGTACAAATGTGACATAATGTTTCAATTCATAAGTACTTTCCGAGTTTATCTTGGACATTATTGACATCAGTGAAGATCAATTCATAAGTACTTTCGGAGTTATTTTGGGCATTACTGACATCAGTGAAGAAAAAACATCATGAGAAAACGTGGTCATCATCATTTCAGCCAAAAGACGTCCACTGCTGAAGATAGGCCTCCCCCAAGCACCGCCACTTCCACCGGTTCTCTACTTCTCGCATCCAGCGGATTCCTGCGGCCTTCACCAGGTCATCTGTTCCCTCATAACTTCCAACTACTGATCATAATTTAACAAATGAGGTATCGTTGGAAGCGTCTTGATCTTCTGCTGGTTATAGGCTATGTGACGTCACATTAAATTTTATATTATTTTAATGATGCCATTTTGTTTTAAGTTGCGGTTTTCATATGTGTGTTGGCAGGTATAGGTACATCTGCTGGGGTTGCGGGTTTGTCCGAAAGGGATATCGCGGCCCCGGCACACAGGTAACGGAAGGAACACGGGTGGGTTTTAGTCAGTAAAAGTCTGACACACCCTCTCGCTCTGCCCAGAGCGGGAGAAGTCATTTGATGATTTACCAACCTAAAAAAAAAAAAAAAAATGTATAGGTACATATTGGAATCATATCCGGCAGGTCAGTGGCGATACTACAAAATACAAGAGAATTAATATTTGCATATTGCTCACAAAATAATTGCAAAGATAATTTTAAAAAGGTTTTACCTTCGGGCTTCAGATAAGCTGAAACAAATATTGTAGATAACAGAAACTGTGCTACCCGCATCCAGCGGATTCCTGCGGCCTTTACAAGGTCATCGGTCCATCTTGTGGGAGGCCTTCCAACGCTTCGTATTCCGGTACGCGGTCGCCATTCCAGAACCTTTCGGCCCCATCGGCCATCTGTTCTACGAGCAATGTGCCCTGCCCATTGCCACTTAACTTTGGTAATTCTTCGGGCTATGTTGGTTACTTTGGTAAAACGTGGTATAACTCTGTAATCGCCAGCCGTTTTGAGCAAGTGCAATGCTGGTGCCTTCTCTGATGATAAGAGGCCTTTGCCATGCAGTGGGACAATAACAGGCGGGTATTATTTATTAATTATAGATATAGAAACCTATAGATAGATACAAAAGTATCAGAGGTAGTAGTAGCAATTTCGTTCTTCAAGCTATAGCAGAGACGATTCCGTTCGAACGTAAGTCCGAGGAGGTCTGATTGAGTCAGCAGGGACGTTGCAAATTTTAAAACTTATCTCATAGAAACATGGCTACCGATTAAGTACTATCTATACTGGGTGGCAGGGACATCGACGCGAAGCCAGCTACCATGGATTCAGTACATGATTCTGAAAACCCCTGCGTTGAAATTTTTCATCGGTTATTAAAAAAAAAAACTGCTGTTTCATAGAAAAGTGCAATACCTACGCGGTCAAAATGTATCGAGCAGCTGTTTTTTTTTAATAACCGACGAAAAATTTCGACGCAGGGGGATCAGAATCATGTACTGAATCCATGGTAACCGGCTTCGCGTCGATGTCCCGGACACCCTATATAATATAGCTGATAACTTACAAAAGCGTCTGCAGAAAGACCTAACTCTGCTGATGATGTAGATGGTGTGATGTTGAATACTATGTGATAAGAAGAGCAATTTACCACAATATTATCGCATACATAAAAACATTACATTACAGCCTGTATTTCCCGAAGGGTTAGGCAGAGGTGTACCCACATTTCGCCAGTTACTTTTAAGTCCCATGTAACAGGGGCCGAGCCTATTGCAATTAACCGGGCACAAATCGAAATGCCAGACTCTGGGCTGCTACTGAGCAATTAACTAATTTACTACAAAAGGTACTATGTCCAGGCCCTGCAGTCTCGACATAGATAGCTAGATGTGCGTGACGTTCCCAAGCACGTGATTTTTTCGTGCTTGTCAAGCAATTTTGACCGTTTGGGGACGCCGTTAAGACTGCGACCGAATTCGGTCGTATAGCGATCGCTATCTAGGTATGTCGAGACTGCAGCCCCTGTGCTGTTAGTGATATGTGAGCATATTTAATTAATAGCTGGATGGAACTACGAGTTTGTTGCGCAAGGTAGATCTGAGCTGAGCGATGTTGCCCCGCAGCGGCGTATGACGTTTTACCAATCTTGGTTGAAGTCAATATGTCTTGCAGGCATTAGTTTTCAATTAAGTCCCTATCCATGAAGCTACCATTTTTTCAAACATCTACCGTTTAGCCATGAAGCTGAAGCGACAGATACGCTCACTTTCGCATTGATTATAGTGTGGATGAAGATAATGGAGGCCAGTCTCATTGATATGAGTCACTTTGAAAGAGAAAGAGAGTAGCATCACACATCACAGCTTATAGTAGTATACTCATTGTTCTGGGTCTTGCAACGTAATGAGCCTTAATGAGTTGTTTAGAAGACATTAAGTGTGTGTCGTGTTATCGTGTGGGAAGTGGGATGCGACGCGGATTGCGAAGTGCGTCTGACGCCCCGACCGACCGACGGCTACGTAGGTACCCTTATTTGTAATAAAAAAAATTGGTACCTCTCTGTAAATGTTACACAGTAATTAGTAGACGTTAAGTCGTCATACTTGGGTAGGATACCTTTCTGTATCCTACCCAAGTACTACAAGCAACCACCACTACCTACACAAGTTCTATATTCTACTTAGTTATGTTGTAATGCGGAGCTTAATCACCGGGCGACGCTCCTGATACCTAAGTGTCCAGTAGGGCTAACTTGACACACGCGACAATTACTCACTCTCGCGCGAGTAATTGTCGTCAAATTCAGAATAGCAAAATTTCCATTTTCACAAAATTAATAGTTCAGTGCCATATTAGTGGGAAAACGTCGATTAACAAGAATAAACAAAATTTTGGTGATTTTTAGTCTAGTTTAGAAGCATTTGTGACAAGAGAATCGGCACCATTGAATGAAAGAAACGGAATCTCAAGCCGATGTCGCTATCATAAAAATTATTTTATTTTAATAATTTGCAACATCGGTTTCTCGTCGCGAGATATAGAAGTGTCAAAGCACAGATTAGTTAGCTTTGTCAAAGTGACTTTCTCGAGTAACTCTTGTCGTCATGGTCATGCTAAGGAATAGAATGACGTCAGAATCGTCGACAAATTTCGACAAAACGAGAAAAAGAGCGTTCTCGCGCTTATCATGTTCTTGTAGGTATACAAGAATCGGCTCCCAACAAAGGTAGATCAGTGGTCTGAGCAATGCAACTGCACGGTAAGATCGCGCGCGGGTTCGAATACCAGCTGTCAGATTAAAAAATATCTCATTGATGTACCTACCTCACCTATTTAAACAATAATTCGGAAAAGACAACATTAAAAAAATACTGATAGAAAAAGCCTATTGTAATGATATTGAATTTTTAAATGATAAATCGCTCTGAATTTCTAAAAAAATACTGACTGAATCTATTCTATTTATTTTGAATCGAATTATTTATAATTATTATACTTTGTGTTTTTATTTTGAAATCTTATTGTCTTATTTGTCCTCATTAGTAAACCAGCCATGGTCAACCATGATGAGCCAAAAAATACCTTGTAACAGTTATAATAAGTTTCATACCATACATGTTTTTGCAAATAAATGAATCTGAATCTGAAAAAAAAACTAATTGATTTTCCAGACAGCTAGGAAGGAAGTAGAAAGTTTTATCTAAGTAACCACGTAATGGGTAGGTATCGTAGGTAGGTTTAACTGATACGTGTATTATGCCTACTTACCTCAATTAAGGTATCCTTGTATAGCCTTTTAATGATGTTAAGTCCATGTAAATTCCAATCATTCGTCGCTTTCTTTTGCCCCTCGAATGTTGAAAAAGTAAATGGAATACCGTTGAATCTACATATTTTAGCAGTTTCCGTGTAGATGAGGTACTGTTTATGTACCTACTTAAATGATATTCCTTAACATAGTTTTTTTTTTTCTATTTGTAGTTTACACTCCTTTTTACCGACTAGTAAATGTTTCTTTGAACTGAGCTTACTTCACAAGCGACCGCGACGTAGGATATGACTAAGTAATTAGTTTTTCTCTTATTAGATAGGTATGCATAAATGGTATCATGGGCGTACCTAGGTCAAGATTCCCGATTATATTTGGCTGAAAAGCGAGCCCGAGAGGCTTGCATTAATTGCATTTATTTGACATGTTATTGTTTTGAGGGAGCCCAGCATAGGCGACGAAAAATACTCATATAATATATAATAAACTTTAAAACATTGAAAATAGCCTGGAACAGACCGTATGATCCGCCTTAAGAAAGTTCTGATTTGCAGTTTGCAGTCATTAGTCCAGTTGACGAATGG
Organism: Agrochola lota; assembly: GCA_947364205.1. NCBI lineage: Eukaryota > Metazoa > Arthropoda > Insecta > Lepidoptera > Noctuidae > Agrochola > Agrochola lota. The sequence goes on from OX376236.1 coordinate 12,660,057, forward strand.
AGAGGGAGAAAGAGACCAACGAAAATATGGAGATAAAGTGACAAAGTTGATAGGGAAAATTGGAAGATAAAAATATATTGTTGCGACAGTAACATGGGACGACTCAGGTTAAATATTTGGTCTAAACTGAAAGTCCCGACGAAAAAACAACGGATGAAGGCATGCCACAAACAGGGTGGAAAGTAGACAGTGCCCTAATTACGTAATACACAAATCAATCAGAATCATTTTGAAACAGATTGCTAATCCATTGCTTCATAACTTCGCAAAAAAATCTGCTCGACAACGTAAATAACGCAATGAATGTTGTTGAACTGTCGAAATTAATCAGATTAGTCGTAATCGTTTACGAAAATATATTGCGTAATTAGATAGCTGATTCAAATAAAAAATCGATAAGAAATAAGTACATAGTAAGCATGACGTTTCACCTGCATAAACCTACCTTCCCACGAAAGTGAGATGTTTCACATCACGAGCTTTAGCACATGAGAGGAAAGTGTCAGATGAAATCTCTCTTCCGTAGATTACTAAGTGTTAGCAGCCAGTGATATTCATAGGTATGAGGCAGATACATTATGCTAATATTTGATCGTAACAGGCTAAATGTCGTAGTCATTATAACTTTCTCTTATAGGCTTCTCAGTTTCCGATTGTATCTAAATAGCTTTGTTAATTTTGCCGATAGAAGCGGATTTCATGTGTGCATATTATGCACCTGTATACGAGTAGTTGTAAGTTCTGAGTGCTTTCAGACAAAGAATAGGCTACCCCCTATTGGGTCAGCCAACTTATTTAAAAAAAACCGGCCATGTGCGTGTCGGACCACGCACAATGAAGGGTTCCGTAATTGGGATGAATTTATCCCTACAACAAACTTAACATTGTAGTTGGAAAACATTTTCTCCCATACGGAATGTATGGGAGATCATGTTTATCATATTGCAAATTTAAGTTGGTCGATTATTACTCGTTAACCTGTAAAGCCTACTTAGCTTTGATAGTTTTCCTTTTAATTTCGTTATATATACTATTGCTGTGAATTTTTTCACAAATCCAAGTACAAACATTTAGCTGGCAGGGCGGGGGACATGACTCTAACAAAAATTTGCACTTTAAAGCTTATTTCGCAAACGGATCCCTGAATTGAAAAATGATTTTCACACGCCCCAATATTTTTCAACGAATTTTCCAATAATACCACACACCATGGGACAGACGTGAAAAAAAAACATCCCCACTGTACATGTAGGGGAGGTACGCTAAAAAATTTTTTTTTTCTTGTGTTTATTTTACCACTTTGTCGGCGTGGTTAATATGTATATCCATGCCAAATTACAGCTTTCTAGTACTAACAGTCTTTGAGTTGAGCTAAGCTGACGGACGGACTTGGCGAAACTATAAGGGTTCCTTGTTACTACGGAACCCTAAAAACGGCTTGTGTTTAGAAACGTGCCGCCTCGCTAGAGAGAATGTGACGTTATTTAGGGGTTCTAGTAGAGGGTCTCCCGAACCCTCCACAATTTTTTTTTATTTGCCAGAGACGCTTAAAAAAAAGTTGTTTTAAGGTAAGTAAAAAAAAACTTTTTTACGGATGCAAGAGCGAGCCTAGCGAGCTTGCGAGCGAACAAAGACTTTAACTAATATTAACTAATTAATATTTATCTTTGTCTGTCTGTTTGGTCCGGTTGTGGCTAACCTGCGAAACGGCTCGACCGATTTTGAAGAGACTTTCACTGGCGCATGTTATAAGGAGTAACTTAGGCTACATTTTTAAGATTAAGCGTCCAGGCGGGGAAGGCGTGGTAAGCAACTAGTCAGGATATAAGATTGCGGATAGTCTACTAGTTTTATGGTAAAAGGGACAAGATGTTTATGAAGGTAGGCTGTCATTAGGAGGCTTTTGTTCAGAGTGATGGGTGAGAACATTGACCTGGTTGAAGATTGTATCAGATCTACCTACATTCACGTCACGGTGAGTACGCTGATTGTTGTTAACCTGTTTAACGATTCCTAACTGAACCATTACCTACCTTTAAGTAGTAAAAAGTGTAAAAATATGATGAATATAAATCCTTAGACGTTGATAGCTACGAGTATTATTGGTTTTATAGCTAATTGCTTACTGGTTTCCAGTCTTAAAGAGTAATAAATAAATAAATAATTAATTTGTCATTTATGTAGAGGAGAGTATTCTTTGTTTGTTTATAAGGTAAATTTAATCTCGGTACGTAAAACGGGGAGAGCCTAGTGCCATCTAGTAACTGTAACCTAAGGTATCAAAAATTTGCCTATAAAAGTCATTATTTGACGTCCGCTGCGAAAACTATTGATGATACATAAAATAATGTACTACATGTTTATAGTACTCATCATTACCCAAAAAAAGGCTTTATGTCTAACTATTATATTTAAGTCACATTAACCGTTTTGTGTTCAAATTTGTCAATCAAAACCCGGGTAGAATCGACAGATGATGATAGGTATTCGTATCATGATATTAATCCTTATCCAACTAAATAGTTGAATAATAAAGTTTGATTATCATCACACTATTCCCCTTAGGAGTCGAGCAAAAGTAAAAAAGTAGAAAGAACGCTTAGCGAAAAGGAAGTAACAGCGCAGACGGGCGATGCGAAGCAACAAGAAATTTGACGCGGACGAAGTCGCGGGCAGAAGCTAGTAAATAATGAAATAATGCTTAGTTTCGTTATTATTATTAACTCGAAATTTCGAAATCGCAAGCTCTGGCTAGCGGCTAGGGCAGGCTCTACATTTTCCAGGGCTGGCTAAGCCTGCCCTGGCGTACCCCTGGCTACGGGCCTCGTTAAAAAAAAACACACTAAAAATTTTAGCAAACTTTAATTTCACACAACAGTATCTACAAAAACCAAAAAGGTATTTATTTCAGCAGTGCTCCAGGCAATAGTAGCCAGTAATGAGCAAATAATAACCAAACAGGCTGACTAAGAGCATGCTTCCACTATTATTTGATGAGCATCGCTAGTTACACCACACCTATCGTTATGCCAATAATCGCAGTCACCGTTAACTAGTAAATATATGCTTACGATGTTTACGATGCGCAGACGCAATTAGACCGAAAAGTATTAATTCGAATTAGAAATCTCTTACACAACAGGTGTAGCATGTGGGTACCGATAGCAGTGGTTCCCAAACTATGGTTCGCGAGTGAATATTGGGTGGGCCTGGATAAATTGATTTTCAGCTATGATTAATATTAAAACTAAATACCGAAATAAATTGGACGTATCTAACTCATTGCAATTAAAAGTAACTAAAATTTAAATAGATGCCAAAGCTATAATGACAAAAAAATAGGAAACAAATACATCCTTTATTCATACTTTCGACTCCACCCAGTTTTCATAGAACTCATATGCCATGCCGCCATACATATTGGAAGTGAACCCTCCGGGAGGGTTGCCGGCATTACGTTTGCGCTAAAGTCATCGCGGACGGTCAACGGCATAAGTTTTAAAAAGCCGTGTTATAAAACACTGTAAAATGAAGTAAAATTGTGTTTTCAGGGGGTCTTGTCGCTATAAGTAGTTTCCAACCTTTTAAATTTTTAGTGAATATTTTTAACCGTGAACAAAAAATAAAAAAATATATTTAAATGCTTGGATTTTAAAACCAACGCGTATACTAATAAATCTTGTTAAAATATACATCAGATTTTATTTTCATGGTTTATAATGGTGTATTCGCTAGGTAAACCTACATTTAAAATGAGCCCTCCGCAAGGGCTCCCGGTATCCAATATGCGACTAGGTGATCCCTCCAGGAGGGTTCCCCTAACAGGAGGGTTAACCCTTTTCCCCCGAATTTTGAAGTTTTTGTTAGGTGGATCGCGGTCCAGTCAACTTTGGGAACCACAGCGATAGAGTTTGTTTAGGACCTGGGTTCACAACCGATGTAACTTTACTGTAACTGCCTCGTTTGGTCTAGGAGTAGTATGCGTAACTGCTGAAAGAAGGATCCTTTGTTTGGTTCCTGCATCGAGCAAAGTGATTGGGTCTCACCATCAGGAATTTCTCTGTGTCCGGTTAATGGCAATAGGCTCGACCCCTAATTACATGGGACTGAGGTAAACATAACCGGTGAACTATAGTTACTATCCACTGCCTGTAATTTAAATATTCACGGCTGTAATCCGGGTATTACAGCCGTGAATGTTTAAATTGACTCTCCGATCGCGTGTGGCGTTGTGTTCGAGACACGCAATGAGAAATGTGATAATTTCACCTTAGTTCGAAATGACTGACATATCTAGTCTCCAAATGATTTATAATGTAGTGTTAATAGGTGCTTTATTAGGGAAGTTTTTATATTAAGTGTATGAATATTACTAGTAGGTGCTTATTAGTTATTAACACAGTTTTTTAGGTGCTCCATTTGAGTGTTAGAGCACTAAATAGCGCGGATTCGTGATCATTACAAAGACGTTCATCTCACCCACTAATCACGGGTTTTACCAAGGTTTCAGTCAAGTGACTGATGGGTGTTGTCAAAAGAAATTACGGGATTCACAATGCCATCACCAATCCATTGGTGATTATGAGAGTATTTCATATTTTTGGTAATTGTAAACGTCCTACTCCTTGGTGGCTCGCTGCGTTCGGCAGTGGTGGTAGCTAAAGCTAAGTACCTAATTTGCTAACAAATTCTGAATTTTTGAGAGGTTTACCTAAAGCTATGATTCCTCATAAGTTACTGAGTGATTGTGTTCTCTTGAAGAATTGAGCTTTGTTTTGCAATAAATAAGTATTAGGTATAGTTAAGGAAATTAATCTAAAAAAATATTAAGGGGTTTACTTATAAACGTGGCTTATAGTAATGGTTAGCGACTGTTTAACCATAATTTTGTGACGTTTAAACGTATTCCAACTTTAAACAAAGTTCATAAATAAATGGATTATTTTTCAGTGCGTAATGAAAATCTCAGACCGGAAGTCATCGCTGAAAGACCTTTCAGTGATGCCACCTAATGCGTGCTCACGAGGGCTGTCTCGGCCGGCAGGGGATGGGCTGCCGGCACCGGCTGCTGACCGTCTTCAGTGCTCCGTCATATGGCCCCGCGGCCGCACGTCCCGAGCCGCCTCAAACAGACGCACGCGGTATAGAAAGTCGCGCGAAACTCACGTTCTACTACAAAAGTAATTTGAGTTTTTTATTTATTTTTTGTTTTGTTTTAGTGACTTGTGATTTTTTCTTTGGATAGTTTGAATTGACAGATTTTTTTCACATAGGTATTCAGTTATTTTTTATAAATATTTATTATCTCATAAAAAAAAATTAATAAACAGAAAATATTTTCATAATTAATGAACCCTTACTGGACTTATTATAATACTGAAAAATATATAGTGCAGCAGTTAATATAATTCATGCAAAATATTTTCACACATCACGCAAGTAGGTTAATTTTATTGTGGAATGTAATTAAGTAAACGCTACAAACTTCTCGCATGTTGGTGGTTCAGTCAAGTATTTATATGGTATCATTATGAACACGATACAATAGATCAGTGTCACCATACATAATTAATATTAAATTAGAAACTGGGACACATAAATGTATTTGTTTTTGTTACGTTGGAAAGCCGAATTTTGCAGACAGCGGAAGCTACTTAATTTTATACTATGTAAAGACGTACTCTCTTAATAAAAAACTGATAAAAAAAAATGGACATAAACAAGACAAATCATAACTTAATGGTTTATTGAAAATGATACTAGGTACTTACTACGAATTACAAACTACCCCATAAATTGAAAAAAAAAATAACAGCATTCATGCAACGCAGCAAAATGCAGTTCTGTAAACTGTGTAATAGTGACTGAGTTCGCAAATTAGAAACAAACATTAATATTAAGCGTTATTAAATCCGTGCTCGTGATTAATGTTAATGTAGCGAGAGGAGCGCGAGACTGCGCCGGCGCATCACACGCCTTCACTTTCTCCGCGCGAATGTAATCGCTGCCAAAATGATATTAGATAGCATCAATTAATTCATCGTGTCGTTGTCTTCGCTCCAGTTTAGATTGATTGCTGTCTCGTGTCACTGAGAAAAAAACATATATTATTCTTCACGACTGGCATGAGGCACCTAAAGTATTATTTTATTGTTATATTTATTTACTTTAACTACTTTTTAATTTATCTTTATTTTTACTGCCATAAAATGATTAAAATATTTCACTGTTATAAAATAAATTGAAATTAGTAAAGTAATGTAATGTTTAAATTGAAATTAGTTAAGTAATGTAATGTTAGCGTTAAAATTAAGTCGTCTTTTTTGTTGCAGACCGTAACATAGAAGAATAGTATCTTAGTGGTACAGTCCCGGCGTCACTGGACCGTGTAAAGTTATCAGGAATACCTACAGGTTGCAGTGGACCAGTGTGGACAGTGATTCAGTTATAGTTCGAAATAAAACTGTGGACGATCCGGAACAAACATAAGATTAAGTGAAAGTTTCTAATTTCCTATATTTGTGTGGGAGAGGCTGAACTAAAGTGTAAACACAAAGCAGAGCTCAGGAACAATGGACCACCTGTTCCGGCAGCGGCGGATTAGTGTGCCCAAGAGGTAAGCACTTTCTTAAGCTACTTTTATAATGATTATAGTATTCAAGTCTGAGTGTTCTCATTGTTCGAATGAGAGTCGTTCACTGTGCTATTCCGTATTGTATGCCCAGAATAAAATTGCGAATGGTTCTGCACATAGCAAATATCAAAAACTATCTATCTCCGTACCTCGGGAATTTGCGGTTAATTCCTGTCCGGATCCGCACGACTGCCGTTGTTAATTGCAATTATAAATACCAAAGAACCGAATGATGAGTATTAAACATCGTTTTATACGAAATTTGATTCGATTGTCGAATCGATTAAAGTCGGAGATGTAAACATCGATTTCCACGTTCGGGTGAATGACACTCAGACAGTGGCTGTTGCGCTTTTTGTCAACTTTATCTCGAGCATTGTTGCTGTTGCTGACAATGGTGCGTTGACTTCGATGCTAACGTACTTATCTTCTGTTCTTTTACATACCCAGTTGGTGTGGTACGTGTAAAGTTGTTCGAAATACGACACAAATAAAAACATTGGGAAACGTTTGAAAACTGTTTATAGGGTGCACTTATTTTGATCAAGAAATATAAACATTTTTCCAATGAAATGATCACAGTTCAAGTTGGTAAGAAAAGTTCCAAGTTCAAGTCGGTAGATAGGTTAGTTGAAGCTTGAATATTAATAACAATGCGAAAGAGTCGAAAACCAATGGTCTTGAAAACTAATTACGTAACATATTTTCGTAAACGATTACAACTAATCTGTTTCATTTTGACAGTTCAACAACATTCATTGCGTTATTTACGTTGTGGAGCAGATTTTATTTCGAACTTATGAAGGAATGGATTAGTAATCTGTTTCAAAACAATTCAGATTTTGATTGATCGTGTTTCACGCAATTAGGGTACAGGTAACTATAATTTTTTCCCTAACGCTACGAAGGCCGCGCGCACTTTGCATGCGTTTTCGTTCGTATTTCACTCGTGCGAACACGTACGAATACGTACGAACGATCCCGACCTTTCAAGTACAAAGGAAGCGCGCAGACTGGGTGTGAAATAGTCGTACGTATAGTTCCGACGCGACGTCCGAAAACAATCCGAACTTGTTGGGATTTTTCATGCGATCAATGCGATATCACCGGAACACGGAGATGAACGTATTCAGTGTGCGAAGTCAATACGTACGACCACGGTCGAACGTTTACGTACGATACAAATTCGTGTCCAAAGTGCGTCTTACTCTTTTAGTTATTTTCCACCAACTTTAAATCAACGTTCAGAGTAAGGTTGAGTTAAGGATGGCCGAACTTCTGACTGTGTAGTTGAGCCAAAGTTTAGCGGAAAGATCAACTTACGCAGAGTTTAACCAAATCACGTAATTTACTTACGCTACGTTACACTAACAAAGTTCCAGCTAACTTCCAGTAGGTACTAACGCGGTGTTTAAACTTCAAGAACCTCATGTGGCTTCGAGCCAGCACATCAAGTTTCTTGCTCCTAAGAGCTTCTTGCACTGCGGAAGGATCGAATCATGATTGAATTTCATTTCAAACATATTTTTAAACATCCAACTTCCGATGCGCAATTACTTCTAGGAAAGATAATTTCAATTGTTACACAGTGCGTAAAAAATAATAAATTAACTGCCCTGCAAGCGCGACTGCTGAGTCCTGGGTTCAATTCCCAGATGGTGCAAAGTGTTATTGGGTTCTTCCATTAAGAATTTCTTAATACAATAACAGTCCAGAGTTTGGAGGTTGACGGTGTGATACCCCCGTGCCTCGGAAAGCACGTTAAGCCGTTGGTCCTGCGCCTGCATGATCTCTCTCCGGTCGTTTCGGATGGCAGTCCTATCAGACTATCAGAGTGAGGAAAGAGAGAGTGCACCTGCGTCTACGCACACAATTGTGCACTATAATATCTCCCGCGGTATTGAGGCTATTTTTATTATTATTTATTAAGATTAAATAAAATTCCTCGTAAAAGACGGGCGATGACTCATAGCTATTAAAAACGTAGTTATAGAGGTTATAACTTCAGAAATAAATGTTTATGGCTTGTTTTCTGTCAGGCTGTGTGGTCCTCCTCGGTCTTGAAAGACTGCAAGACGAGGGTGTTTTAATACGCCGCTCTTTCGCAGATATTTCCATAAGATGCATGATTCTATTCAAGCAAACTGTGTTATTACTTATGCAAAACAGAGTTCGTCCTATTGAATTATTTATTGATTGTGTTTTCTTGGAAAGGGCATGGTTACTAGTTCTTGTCGTCTTATGCTGTCAGCATTTTATGTATTCCCTGTTTATAGTTTATTATATAATGCGTCATTCCGCATGTTGACTATTTTATAGATTTGTTGAGCTTGATCGTTTTACCATATTGTTTGCTTTTGTATGGTTTTCCATGGTGGTCATAAAGTTTCAATATTTGCTCTTTGCTCGATGAGCCGTTCTTAGTGTATGTGGTGTTGGTATGATTCACATTCAAATTTGAAATAGAATACGTGGTCGTTAACACAGAGTTGTCGATGCAATAATAGTTTAAGTTTTTTTCCTCAGTTACTTTCGTAGGTAACTAAAACCTAGTTACGATAGCATAACTGTTTTTATGACCTGCAGTACAGTAATTAAAAGCTCCAAGTTTGGTTGCTATGGGATTGTCAACTATGTAACAGAAAAAAAAACTTGAGAAGATTGTGTTGAACTGTTTACTATCATAATTATGCGGTGATCATGCATTTAGAACCCTGTCTATGGTGTGAACACATTTCTTTCCCCTTTCTTATCGAAACGGAAGAAGGGCGCCGACATAATGAAAGGAGTCAGTTAAATTACACACAATGTAGAATGCTTACTTTCTTACACTACTACAAGAAAAAAAAACATAAGTATACTTCGCTGATAAAGGTTTTAACCTTTCAGTAACAATCGCGAATCATTTGCTCATCAATTACTGCAATAATTGACATCCGTCTTGTGAGTCTCGGCGTATTTCTTTGAAATTCTTCCAATGTTCCTCATTTCTTTCCGCAGTTGATTCCAGTTATTCATCATTGTGTGTAAAATGAATGTCGTCAACAAACAGTGCTCTCCGAAGGAGTCGGAAGTTAATTACCGTTGTCGTGAGTATGTTACATACTTAGCTTTCATATAAGAAGATTCTGTTACATACATATATTATGTAGCTACCGTTCTAAGAAAAAACTACGGGCCACCCCTTTTTACCCGATTACGGCGAAACAAAAAGGAGGGTTTTGATTTTGACCTGTATGTATGTTCATCTGTTACCTCATAACTTCTAAACTGCTCATCATAATTTGACAAATGAGGAATCTTTGGAAGCGTCTTGGTCGTCCGCTGGTTATAGGCTATGTCACATTAAATTGAATAAGGCGCCCTTTAGAGGACGTCATAAACAAAAAAAAAACTTTTTTTGTTGTTGGGTATCAAATGGAAGGGCTTAATTAGCACATTTCAAATATGTATAGTATAACCCCAAAAGAATTTAAATAAAAATAAAAGTTATAAAAACTAAAGCCCAACTACGTCAAAAAGTCAACTAAAAAGGTACCTATAAACAAGATATCATAGACAGACAAATTAAAAATCCGGAGTCACACGTGTTAGGCATACATCGAACAGATTACGTGTTATTTTCTTAATAACTTAATATAAGAATATTTTAGATTATGTTTATATTACATAGTGAAATTAATTTGTAAGGTTATTATGTCTAACGCGGATAAAATCCTGAGAATCACGCAAAAACTCTTAAGTGTATTTTTCTGAAACATTCACCATTAAAAAAATAATTGAATTATTGATCTTTTAGAATACGTGTTTTTTTATACCTTTTGTTTTATGTATAATAAATTAATAATTCGTCTTATTTAGGACTGTGCTCCTGGATGGGCGAGTCCTATTACTGGCTGGATTTACGACGCGTTGCGTGAGCTCCGTACGGAACACGCAAGCTAACCACTCAAGGTCACCGGCATATATCTGCGTCTTAAGTAGTTAACATAGTAAAGACTTGCTGTACATACATGTTTAATTAATTATAAGATATAAAGAAGTGTAATAAAGCAAATTTACTTGATGTTAACAGTGCAAAGACCGTTGCTAACGTCGTTAATTCAATTATTTAGTACTTGTTTTCTTCAACGTGACATTGATATAATTAACCTACAAGCAGGATGATATAAAGCTAGGTAGTATAGCAACATTATTCAGGCTTTAGTTAAACTCGTTACAGCTAATTTGGACTCGATTGGCACTAAAACTCTGATGGCTCGATTAGTACCTATCTGAGTACCTATCGACTTCTGCGCTATGGGTCACAGTTTTGGTTGTCGCACCGAACTTTTCCGGGTCTGGGTACCTTATTGTGTATCCAAATTATTTATTTATTTAACAGTGTAGTGTAGTGTGTGTGTGTGTGTAGTGTGTGTGTAGTGTGTGTGTGTGTGTGTGTGTTATTATTGTATTAAAAGTATGGCATTTATCCTTAGTTTGCCCATATCCTTGGATGTACAGATTGTTTGTTACATTTAGGCCCACTTGCACCACGAATCATTAAATGCTAAACGTATTTATTGTACGAGTATATAAAATTTTATTACATTTCCTTTAAATTATATTTTTTATTATTAGAATAAAAAAAATAAAAATATAAAAAATAGTAGCCCACCGGTATCGGGAACAGGGTCCAAGCTACGGTGGTCAGGGCTCCTGAGAGACGAACCTCCTAACAATGAGAGCCGTGTCCAGGAGTACCGCTCTCTGAATCAAGCCCTCAATCCAGCTGCCCAACGAGAGCCTCCTTAGGTCTTGGTCGAGGCTCTTGGCAATTAAGCCATTTGGCTGATATATTACATTTATTTAAAACGCTATTCAGTCTCTGTCATCTTCAAAATTGATAGAAATAGAACGATGTTTTAAATTCGTTTAGAGCTAAACGCATTAATGATTATTTGATGCAAATGGGTTTTTAGTATTATTCCATTTTCAAAAACAGTTGCTCCAGAATACATACCACACTTTTACTCCACACAATCGTAACATCAAATTAACACGTCATATAGGAACAGGAGATAGTAATCACCATTAACATTGATTAGTATCTACTCCATAAACAAGCTATTGGATTGCATCTCAGTGCAGCATCGCTCTCATGCTGCAAGTAGCAATACACGTCAATCAGCAAAATATTTCTCATCGAGAAACTGCGTTCATGCTCCAGTTGCACGACAGCAGCGCCGGCGTCGCGAGACGGCCATTATCGTCGCAAGCGCATCATCTTCGCGAGTCTTCGGATTTCTTCGTTATCTGTCGGGTTTTACGAGCGTGAAAGAAATCTCAATAATTACAATGACCTTAATTTCCAGCTATAAATACTCAATGTCTCGAGTATAACATGGCAGATAGTCATTATGTTTCTTTAATATTTTTTGCAAGAATTAATGGTGGTTGAATGACAATGAGAAAGCCACTGTTTTTATGAGCCACTTGCTATCAGCATCTTTCTTACATTACAATACCGTGTTACACCACTGGGGATGGCCAACACCGGACGGGAGAAAGGTTGAAATGATGATCATTCTGCAAGTATGCCGTTTGTGTCCCACGCGCGCCTCAAAGAGATGTCAGCACCAACTGACGGGGTCCGTAAGGACCAATGCCTGCTGGGGTTGCGGGTTTGTCTGAAAGGGATATCGTGGCCCCGGCTCACGGGCAACGGAAGGAACACGGGTGGGTTTTAGTCAGTAAAAGTCTGACATGCCCTCTCGCTCCGCCCAGAGCGGGAGAAGTCATTTGATGATTTCCCATCAACAAGAAAAAAAAAAAAGTATGCCGTTTTGAGACTTAATGGACGCTCTACATTCTACCCATTTACAAACAAATGAGCTGATTAGTATTCCAAAAAACTGTATTTCATAATCCTTTTACAAAACTTTTCCGTAATTACCTAAACGTAGTATTGACAAGCTAGAATAGTTAAGTTTAATACCCTAACACCTTACATATCCTAATGACTGAGTTGTGTAATGTTTAGGGAAATACTTATGTGTAGAATGTTAGTTATTTGCTATTCAGTCCAAGTTGTACGAATTAGTGGCACGAAGCAGGCAGGTGGCTCTGTGCTCATACTAGACATGAATAAGTGATCACATTACATGCTACTAGCAGTACTTCATGCCATGTTTCTGATATAAAGCTTTGCAAGTTGCTAGATTTACTCGATACTATTCAATATGTATTTACAAAATATATCATTCGTTTATACTTTACCATTCACGATCCATGAAATTTTCTAATCATAGTAACATTGTAAGTAGTCTAGATGACCTACCTGTTAACTAAAATCTTTCAGGAAAAGTTGTTCTGGTAAACTAGTGTTTTGTGAAAGCTCGTGTAAGGGAAGATGTGACTTCTGTGAATAGTGAAAAAAAGAAAAAAAACTTTCCGTTTGCCAAAATATACGAATGAGTAGATCCTACGGTGAATACAACTAATGCCATATAATCAGAACAAGTCGGGGTGAAATCGGGCATTAGGTTTCTGAGGATACAATCACAGCCATCACAGCAAGTGTCGCGCGTTACGCTCTCTGCTTGAAATATAGGCGAATGTCGAGTGCTGTCGACTGCTGCCTCTTCACGTACCACCGTCCACGAAAACACGCTTACATCAACACTTTCTCCAAACATCCATTATATCATATTACATAGATTTTGTGGTAAAATTACAAGCATTTTATAGTTGTTTTGTAATAACACCACCGTGGCGAACACACACGTAATGCCAACAATGACTATGAAGTTCGTATAATTAAATAATTACGTGCGCTGGAGATTTTTCCTTATCTCCCTAGGCATTGATTTCATGACTTGTATTGAGTAAGAATCTCCGCGTTTTGCAATAGCTGCACCTGCTCATTATAGTTCAAGTGCAGAAAAAGTAATTCGTATTCATAGTATTTTTAGTGCGTTTGATTAGTATTCCTGTTTATTGTTCTAGTGTTATGGTATTTGTTGTGAGGTCTAGGTCGTCGCTCGCTCGACAGTTATCGTCTCCATGCTTCACTTCCTTCCCTCGCATCGGAAAGCAATTCTTCAATAATTAATAGGCAGTTGACGCGGCGGCGGCGCGGGCGGCGTGACCGCTTGTAACAGTTTCATGAACCAGTAGCTTGCAAGTGCATATAAATACATATTAACCGGTGTACGAAGAAGTCTCCGTCACAAGCTTTGAAAGAGACATGCTTGCTATTAATGAGGTGTGTTTAGACTAATCGGACATTGAATAGGAACACAGCAGAGAGCTCTACCTACTAATCTTGTTAGGAAGTAACATTTAGAACATTACCAATTTAGTCATGCGATTTTCATTCCACGCTCTTTGCTTTACCTACTACTTCCAATTATTAAAGATAACGTTTAAACACGTTACTATTTTTTCAAGAGAGTAGGTTAAGGCTTACTGTCCACTGGAGCGGAGAGGAGAGGAGCGGAGCAGAGCTGTGCCGATATTAACCAATGGAATTGCATAAAATCTCCACTCCACTTCACTAGACAGGGATTTGCGAACTAGTTTAAAAATTCATACAAAACCGCGTAAAAAAGTGCAGCGATGAAGCGGAGTGGGGAAGCGGAAAAACAGGGTATTGGAGACCGCTCTAATTACAGTCCGCAACTCCGCTCCGGACTACCGCGCTCCGCATCAATGGACAGACACAGTCCATAACTCCGTTCAGCATTGCTCCCTCGCTCCGCATCAATGGACAGGCAGCCTAAATCTTGCATGGCCAGAATCTTCCTCTTCCGCTTTCGATTCTGGCCATGCCAGAGTAAAAGGATAATATATATAAGAAGTATTCTTCTTTTAAAAATTTGATATTTAGCTACACAGAACAGAGCAAACATGTAAGACAAGTGATTCTGATGATTTTCGTCATATTGTTCGAAAAACAATGATCGTCTCTCGCGCAACACATCTTGGTAAATCGCAAAGAAGTGGCATTGTATTGTCCGCATTACGCGCTGTAACAAGGACCGTTCCTTTGTATCGAGCTCAGCAATGCGAAACTTTTAAATCTATTCATGTCTGCACAATGTCGTTACACGTAGAGCTAACTACTTCGCACAAAAGAATTTGTCTTTACAGTACATACAAGAAAGTTACAGTTTATTTTGTTTTTATCTCTAATTTAAAATTCAAATTCTAACGCCTAATGGGTGTTTTGTAAAGAAACATACGTGCTCTGCGTTCGGAAATTAAGTGTCGAACAGTTAGATAATTTTGTTGAGGTCAGCACATGAATGGAGTTTTTGTTGCCTTAAATAGACTTACCGTTCCATATTCGTTGGTCGTCGGTATCTATCGTTTACGTTGGCTGTTTGTGGGTAATCGTCTGGTGTGTGAAACTCGGCTATTAGGTCGGCAACAATGTGCTTCCGTGCGGCGGATGGAGGTGTTAGAGCAAATTACTCAATGCCCAGTAGTTGCTCTCCTCTCACATTCAATTACATTCGAATTTGATAACCGCAAAGAAAGCTCGGATGACTTTCTACATTTATTACTATTTAACTGATTGTCATTCGCGTTAATGACGTTTGGTATGAAGTGTATCTGAATGTGGTAAAATATTCGGCGCGCGTGCGAGTGCCCCGCAAGTGTGGCACCAGGACAAATACCGACCGCTCTCGCGACGATGAAAGTTTTGACATTTAATGCGAGAATGGAATTTTGAAAACATTTATGTACGCCAGTTTTCTTAAAAAATTCATGCCTCAAGATATTTTAAACGGGAAAGTGAAATTTTTATATTTTGTGTTTCCGACTTTTGTTTTAATAAATCACGCTATGGTTTCAAGTTTAACCATTGCGTGATTTATTACTTGCAGCTCACTTATGAAATTATTTATAACTAGCTGCGTCCCGCAGTTTCACCCGCATAAGTCTCGATCCCCTGGGAATATCGAGATAAAAAGTATCCTATGTCCTAACCCAGGACATGGTCTATCCATGTGCCAAAATTCATCCAAATCCGTTTAGCCGTTTTAGCGCGCGCGTGTGAAAGCGTAACAAACAAATAAACAAACAAACTCACTTTCGCATTTATAATAGTTAGGATTTCGTAAGTGAGCTACAAGTCCGCAACATCTTTATGTACCGAGCCCCTAGGTATGTTATATAATTCTCAGAATAATAAATCAATCGAAATATTACGGAAGCACAACCTCGGCACTCGGCAGATGAAATACATCAACAGAAATACATACCAGAACCTCCACGGTTGGCAGCAAATTGACAAATCCTTCTAATCCTAACATTCAGAGCAAACGAGTTTAATCGAGACCACAGATGCAAATTGTATGTAAACTATAGAATTACGGAGTTAATTGTGGAAGAACACGCACTGAGTTAAAATACCCCATCATTTATAATTCTCAATCAGGTTAATATGACAGCACATACTTGTTCGTATTCAATCCACGTGCTTGGAACACTCTGTATAGCATCGCGTGGAGAACAATAACATCCTATGGATGGATGACGACTCAGAAAGTGGCCCGTTTTACTTTTTTTGTCGCTTACGCCGTATTGGGTCTAAAGGGCGATTTTCCGTGAAAGTATGCGTTGTTGAGATCACGGAGACTTTTAATGTGTTCGAAAATACCGTTTTTGTGGTTATTGATCTGTAACATTAAAAATGAATGGATCAATTGGTTGCAATCGTTTTTATAAATGTTGAATGCGATGTCGCTTTAAGGGCCGTGGGAAATTATAATTTATGTATGACCTTGAACTGAGCGCGGCGGCCGGTGCAATGACGCGAAGTCGTCTGACGAGGTGACAAACTGTAGCGATAGTATCAGAATAGTATTATGGGATTTCCAGTGATGTTTTTCTTCCGATGCCGGACTAAAACAATTCTGAGGATATATTTTGGCTTCAATAACTTGGTTATAACAATGGAATAAAGACTTAATTGAGAATGACGATCCATTGTTCATTTAATTTTAAAGAAGATTTCAGGGTAAACATTTTTTTTTATAATTCACTCTCTGATGAAAAAATTTAGATGAAAATAAATTTAACGAACATGTAATACCTTAAAAACACACGTAATACCTTCACATCACACAAAAGTAGTTAGGTATTACAAAAATAATCATACGAAGAACTTCAGTAGGTAATTGCAAACAATTTAGAAACCATTCACGAACAACTACTGAAATACTGAAAAGTTAACTTAATAGGAGCCAATTCATGAACCTAAAAGGCTAAAAGATTTTAAAAATAAGCTTTCAGGAACTAGTGGTTTGTCGTTCCCAAAATAACTTTCCGACTTTCAATTTTAGTGGTTACAGACTTAAGTTTTTTTTGCCTGTTGAAATTGCTGATGCATTTGGCTTTCTCTGCATCAACGGTTAGTTAGTTATCAGATATAGCTAAATATCAGTATTTTACGTAAGCTTTTTACATAATAACTTTCATAAGTGGCATTCTGTGCACAAATGCATACCTACCTGTCTTAAAAATTACTTAGTGTGCGCAATGATAATAAATGTAAATATCTGTGTGTTTGTCGAGCATGCTTATTTTGTCACCAACGCCCGATCGCTATACAGCTATCTAAGCAGGCACATGTATAGAAGGACACAAAGAGATGTTATGGGGACACATAATTTGCTAAGACATCTCAAGGTGAATCATCCAGCTTGTGCTATACTCAGCATCCCGTAGCGTGCTAGCGTGACGGTAAACAAACGTATCAGTGTTATCTTTGCACGCTGGAGGACGCGCGGACGTGTCACGCCACCGTCGATCTTATAACAGTGACATATATCTAGGATGACAGTGCAATACAATGGCATTCTGCGGAAACCGCAGTCAAGCGTTGCGATAACAACCCACAACAATAATACCCTCTGTTTCTTTCACTACAAGGTTCGTTTTCGCAAACCAGGACGAAAGTAGATGTCTCCGTATCAACCGCAAGTGTTGGTAAGGCCTTATTTCGCGTGAGTTCCTCAAGCCCTAGTTTTTAAACATTGCTCTTAGCATTGTTTAGTACGTAATTATAGTTTGTTTCACATGACTCGGAATTTTAAGCGGAAATCAAATCTTAAAACAATACCTGTAAAGTTTGTTTTCGCGTGTACAAATGTTAATCAGAGCGTACCGTGCGTGCTCGAGGTGCAACGGAAGGTTGCATTGTAGGATAATCCATTAAGAAACAAGTTGACAAAAACTTTCCGTTATAAGTATGTATTAACAGCTAAATACCGTACATGTATTTGTAGTTGCATTTCCTAACGGTAACTGTATTTCACTAAGTTCCCATAGACAAGATTTCATTTCCTTTGGTTCGATTAGTGTGAGTTTTATTGTAATAGTCGAGCTCCGTGTGACGGCCTTCGCACTGTTCCTATTGAGAAGCATTGCAGTGAACCGGATTGAATAATAGTATGGGTGTGAATGTAACTATACAAAAAAAAAACAAGTTTTTCTATAATTGGGTAGTAATAGTAGCAGTAATCCCCCGGATTTTCAAATGTCGATGGACGCCAAAAACCTTTTAGCCAAATAATAAAATTAAAAAAAACACAATCCAATTAAACAGTTCTTTGAATTGCAAAAAGCCCTCATATCGGTCGTATCAAAGCAGTGTTTTTTCATATTTCCTTGCATTCACCTCCTGAGAAAACGCGTTGAAGTCTTTTGAATGCAACGTGGCATCGTTCTCAAACATTTGTAACAGACATTATTAGCGGGAATATCACAATAGTACAGCCAAAAAAACAGTTTGATATTCAGGCAAAAATATAAACCTTTCCCCTAAACACGTTCGTGTTTTGAGGAAAGATTTATATTTTTCACGTTTTTTTTTTTTTGTGGGTGGGAAATTATCAAATAACTTCTCCCGCTCCGGGCGGAGCGGGACGGGTGTCAGACTTTTACTGACTAAAACCCACCCGTGTTTCTTCCATTGCCTGTGTGCCGTGCCGAGGCCGCGATATCCCTTTCGGACAAACTCGCAACCCTGGCAGGCATTGGCCCTTACGGACCCCGTCAACGAACATCACGCCTGTATTCTTTGAAGGGATAGACAGAAGTGTATGTATTACCACCCACATTTCGCCAGTCTTTCCACTATACTGACAACATTAAATATCTTTTACTGAAGGCTTCATAACTTTTTAAACTTATAACAACGTCTCGACTTGACTATTTTGAGCATAAAGAAAAATTACTCATAAGAAAAATATCTTTCACAGCCTGCTTGTTTTTTTATCAGCCTTTTTAGTCCCCCCTCGTGGGAAAAGACAGGCTAGTAAAAAAAGGTTGCTAGTTAGCTGCACTATCCCTTTGTTCGACTGTACATTGTAAATTGTATTGAATTCAAATGCTTGGTACATTAATTTTAGCTGAGTTTCGATAGCTTTACCTGGACTGTCAAAGGGCCCGGATCTAGAGTTGTTCATTGGTCTCACTCCCATTGTTTCTGCCACAGTTATAGTTTCCATACTGATTAATGTTGGCGTGTAGAAAATTTATGATTAGAGTTAGTGTGTATTTGCGTTTGCTTTGCTTAGAATCTGTTGTGGAAGAGCCGTAAATACTGAGCTTTATTTGCTAGACGTGAAAGGAAATGCTTATACGGAGATTATAGTTTTTTTTGGTGATTAATTTGGGTATGATTTTGAGATTTAATTTTAATTTTATTTGATTTTATTTATTGAGGTTAATAAACAACTACTACATATATTATACATAAAATTCACAAAACTTTAAGTGGTAATGTTTCAGTCCACTGCATTATCCCCAGATAAGACATATTAGAGATCAGTGGTTGCCACTAGACGGGCATTACCAAAATTAACAAATAATTTAAAATAAATAAATAAGTTACTATAAAGCTAGCTGTAGCTACAAAACCAAATCAGGTAAGAAACAATTTTACTTACTTAAATTATTCAATAAATAAATTACTAATAATAAGATTACAATTAAGATAATTTTTTTATAACATTAGATTTAAATTTATATTTCGTGCATGCAAAAATATATCATTATCAATGAAATTTGAATTATTGGAAGACATTAAGTAAAAAAAAAAAAAAAATGTGTTTATTATCTAAGTTATACTGTTTCATGGAGTAATTAAAATCTAAATATGTTTAAAGCCTTACAATTGATATTTAACGGTAGTCATTTAACACGTGTCTTTATTCATCTACTTATTTATTTTGTAATTTGCTTGGCTTAGTTATTCCCGGCTTTTTTCAAAGTCCAACTACTTTGAACGGCTGTTGTGTCGACATATTTCATCTCCTTTACCCGCCTATTGTAGGAAATGATAATTATCTAACGTATTATTTTAATTTCAATGAAACTTTCGCACTATAATAAATAATGTTTGCAGCCAAGTCCGATGCTCTCACGATGATACGCAACACTTTGTTACTATTTTATCTGTTCATAAGTTATTGTTATATTAGCATAAATTAATTAATTAACATTGTCTGTGAAGTACAAAAGGTGGTTCAATAAAGCCATTATTAATCTAATGTGTTGGAAGGCAAATTAAGGGTCGTGGGTTCAAATCCCCGTTCAACTATTGTGAGATCCGCACGGAATACACGCATTGGGCTTAGCTTAGCTTGAGCTGTTAAAAGGGTTATTATTCATTGGTTTGTCGTGAATTATGTGGTTATTTGGTTAAATTGGTCGCCTTTTGACTAATGCAAAATATACCTATTCCTTCGCTACCGAGGGCTTTTAGATGCCCGTTTCAAATAACAATCAAAAGAGAAATTACTATAATCTCAACCCCTACATAATTAATCGGTTATCACACATTATCAATGAAATGAACCTTTGAATTTTTGGTCATTACACCCAGCTCTAGGTAGCTGTTCAATCGGTACACAAGTTTAATAATAAAATTCGAAATATTGATTGTACCTAAGACCCGACCTTTTGGAGATGAAATGAAGGAGTTAGTACTAAAAACCTTTTAAGAAGTTATCAAGAAGTTTTCCTATTTGTGATTGTTAGCATATTAAGCTTCATCCATTAATTTTTATAGAATCAAATATGCATTATTATTAAGAACTTTTGGTCAGAAGCTGTCTACTACCGCTGGAAAAACGTCTGCCCAGTTTTTTTTGAATATTTTCGTAGAAAAAGCTTAAAGCTTTTTTCTTTCAAATCCATTTCGTTTCTAAATCCTATAACAGTCTCGTTTGCTCCTCAAACGTGACTAAATAGTAGTAACTCTTCCTTTAATTGACTGTTACGAGCGATGAAGGAAGATCGCCACTTAAAGACTTTTATCTTCACAGAAAACTTTATACTAAATAATTTTACATAAACATTGGCATAAACATGTGACTTCCCTGGTACATCATTAACAGCATGTTATGTAAGAGTCTATTAACTGCTTCCAAAGTACCATGTTTTTTTTTTACATTCTTCCTTGACATAATCATCCTAATATTTGACATTATATACCTACAGTTTAATTTCAACACTTTATTAGTGGCTTTTGTGTACATGACAATTATTAAGATTTGTTACAGTTGTAATAGCAATCATGTCATTTCGTTTAAAATAGGTTTTTATTTTTATTAATTTATTCATATTTTATATACTTAGATTTCTTTTTTCTATTTTGTGAATGTGAGAAGGCTTACTGGACTGTAGATTTATTGACCATATTCTATTTTGTTAAGTACTTGGTACTTGTTGAAAGACCTACACTGTCCTCCCATACATATTAATACTGTTATTTGAAAATATTGTAAAAACAATTATTTTTATAAGAGTAACCGTGGAGTTTCTTGCCGGCTCTTCTCCATAGGAAACGACAAATTGGAACCGTGCACCTAGCTTCTGACGTTTCATAAGTGCCCATGTAGGTTTATGTGAAAGAAAATATTTTGATTTTGATTACATAAGACGGAAATATACACGGCTAATTAGGCAGTAATACCCGCGTCACGGCGGAAATCAAGCGGGTTCTATTGATAATAAAATATTCTAATAAGTAATTAATGCTGAAAGTTATGTAATACTCTTCTGATTAATGTAATTGAATATTAATAAATACATTTCTTGGTTGATTGGAGTGTTTATAATTTATAACTTGACTTTATTCAAAATTGCTGCAAATTCAGCAAATACTTGACGTTCCCAATTCAAGGTTCATCAAATCGAAATAAATTTTGAATTTTGTTTAGTTTACTGAATAATAATGCTCGAGTGATACTACCATGACCTCACTAATAATGAGTAAAATGGCCTAACGTATAACGCCAAAAACTACATCTACAATATTGCTAACGCATCACTCATCCCAAAAAAGATTAGTCACTCATATCTGTCAAGGGTAACATTAAATATAAAAAAAAAAAAACAGTAATCACTTGTAACCTTGTGATCCTCCAAATGGTCCGACTAATTGTGACAAATGAGGTGCCCTGTCATGTCATGTTTTGTTTTAATCTTAGCAAAAAACTAGTGACGGCCGCCGCCGGTACTTAACTGTACTAATACATATAATAAACCAGTCATATGCATACATAGACAAAAATGTAATTGAGTTTTTCTGGTACAAAAATTGCCTATTGTGTGTGGCTCCAGACTATTTGAGGTTGGTGATGGTGATATGATAATGAGACTTTTTATCAAGACCGATTGTAGAATACGGATATGGTGGAATCACACAACGACATATAAGTACGCTTCAATAAAAAGTACATAAAATAATTATTTTACAAATTGCTTATGGATGCAAGTTGTAGCGCATATTTAAGACAGTAAAAGCACCCAGTCAGAAACTTTGTTTTATTGGTAACTAGTAATAAAAATCATATTAAATAGAATGACTGACTGAATGAATAACTTTGAACAAATTAACGATGCACTCTCTAAAGTTGTGCATTGATTTAATGTAAATAATCTTCTTCTGAACGAAAACAAGACTAAACTCATAAAATTTTCAACGCCAAATGTCAGGCAGCTAACTACCAATGTTCAAGTTAATGGAATAGAACTGGACCCTGTTGAGTCGACAGTTTTTCTTGGAATCACTATTGATAGTAAATTACAATGGGGCCCACACATAGAAAAATTATCAGGAAAGCTTAGTTCGGCCGCCTATGCTGTTAAAAAAATTAGACAGATAACTGACGTAGATACAGCCAGAATTGTTTATTTTAGTTATTTTCATAGTCTTATGTCATATGGGATTCTTCTCTGGGGAACCTGTGCGGACATTAATACTATCTTTGTTCTACAGAAAAGGGCTGTTCGAGCCATTTACAACCTAGGTCCGAGAGATTCCCTTCGAGGAAAATTCAAAGAAGTAAATATTCTAACTCTAGCCTCACAATATATTTTTGAAAACCTAATGTATGTACACAAAAATATATCAAATTTTAAGAAAATGTCTGATATTCATAGTTTAAATACCAGGAATAAACACAACCTTGCTGTACATCGCACTCGTCTCCACAGAGTAGGCAACTCGTTCATGGGTCAATGTATACGCTTTTACAACAAACTTCCCATTGACATTCGAAACTTACCCATTAAACGATTTAAAATTTGTATTAAAACCAAACTTTGTAAAAAAGGGTACTATAAAATTTCAGATTATTTAGAAGATAAAAAAGCTTGGGATTGAGCTGCTCGCTCTGCTAAACCTTGTGATAAAACCATAAAACTTGACATTAGAATTATTTAGTAAAATCATTAAAATATACCAGTTTTATTTAAACATTAAAACAAAATGACATGATTACTTTGTAAAGTATAATATTATTTTAATTACCTATTGTGAATGTGAGGACTATGTGGATATTTTTTTAATTTAATTTTTTTTTTCTCATTACTCCTTTTTTATCCTCTCTCAGTTAGTTTTAATGATGGTCTGGCAGTTTGAGTAGTTTATGCGGCCTACCCAAATGTCCTTTCTTTGGTATTGTTCGTCGAGTTGAGCTCCTTTTGTTCTGAGTTGAGCTCCACGATTACTGACAAATGCTTGCACTGACTGGACAGGTCCACTCAAATCTGTGTGGTTCTTTTCTCAAAAGACCATTTCAGACATGAATCTACATGGTCCTCATATGGCTTGACCAAGATTATGTCTGGACTTTAAAAGAGACTGTGACCTCTGAGTTTGTTTCGGCCTTTCTTCTCAGAGTAGTCGGATAGGAAACGCCGAACTCATCTAGCAAAATTTAATATATTTTTAATATGACGTGTAAAAGTGATTCCTATATCCTATTTACAGAATAAACAATTTCATTTCATTTCATTTCATTTCAATGTAACAAATTTAAACTTATCCATGCATAGCGTGTCGTGAAACCTTAAAATGAACGAGCACAATGCTATTCTTAGCATCATTTAAATGACTTAAATATCATAAAATTACACCAACGCATCTAAATAATAAAAATTCATTAAGCGCGTCTGAATCTACAATTTGTAATGGACACCATAATAACATATTTAGTTGAGACTAACATCTGACTAATAGGCGAGTTAACGGTTGATTACAAAAAGGTGTTGTTGATCATGTCAGATTTCACAGTAATATTGTGACGGGTAATATGGCGAAGTGTTTGGTTTCGCGCGTTAATGTTACATGGACGCGTCATGTCAATGTCAGCCGATTGAGCGGAAAAAAGCAACAAAAAACTTAAGTAGTTACGACAGGAGTCAGTGCACCCTATTGATAGCGAGTAATGTGGAGCTAGAATGTGCGCCGAATCATCCGAATTCAAGCTAACTATCTGAGCACGAACCGAAGGCGATCTAAAAATATAGGTACAGACGGTTTTGTATAAAAAAATAACAAGTGTGAATTGCGCTGTCCTTCAAACCAAATCAAATGTTGTTGCGACGACAGTAACTATTTGTTACTAGGAACGTGTAGTGTGGCCAAACCCGTAGCACGTTAGTGTAGCGTAGTAATGCCCGTAGCACATCAGTGTAGCGTAACCATGCCAGTCACACATCAGTGTAGCGTAGCATTCTTCGCAGCGTCTAGTGTAGCAGCGTAGCAGACACTGTAACGGCGTAGCGAACAGTGTAGCAGCTGTAATGTGACGCGTATCAATAATTTCCTCTGTAGTGTAACTATTACTGTTTGGTAATATAAGCATAAAGTGTAACAAAACCAAGTATAAAAAAAAAAACATTTAGGTTTTTAACAGGGCTAGTCAGAAATTCAGAATTAAAGTGGCGTATCCAATGAACACTCATAGTAGGTACTGCAATATTGAACTGAAACAATGTGTAAAAGAAAATCTTACATTATGCAGATTGTCGGCACGCAATAACAGAATAAATAATTTATATCTTTTGAAAGTACAAGTGACAAGAGCAAGCAAATTGATCTTCTACAAAAAGCTGTATCATCAACTCAGGGAAATGATAAATGTTTTACCGTGAAGATACTTTGTTTAAGTGTCAAAACAGTCATGCGAGTATAACATAAAGAAGTGTCGGTTGTATTAATAGAATATCAATGTACAAATGCATGTTATATTATAAATAATTGCATGACGCCCTTATAAATGTTCACAAAACGAATAGGGAACAAATTATATCTGTATTCAGTGAATTAAAATAAGACTTACAAAAACTGTCTGTTGGGATAACAAATGGCGTCCATTTACAGCATCCCAGGCTCGCATCACCAATAAAACTAACGAGAGGAAAGAACTAGCCGAGAGGTGCCGGGAAAAAACCACCGACACCTCACGTGAATAGCGTTGATTAATTTAAGCAGTTGCCAGTAATTGAGTGTGGCGAGATATGAAGATATCAGAGATGCGATCTACTTTAGATTGGATCCCGATTGACTATTAATTTGTTTATGTCGGACGCAGCACTGCGCGAAATCGGCAAAAAATCTGAAAGCGTCAAAATTTAATGTCGATTCATCATGTAAATGAACCGACAAACAATGGACCGTTGAGGAGATCGTTTTTTTTATAGAAACGCGTATATTATCAGCGTGATATACATATGATTAGGTTCTCCAACGAGCCGTGACGTAACAAACTAACATTCAACTTGCCTAACTAGTTATTTTACGTTTATTTGCGAATGTAGAAAGTGTGATATCATTATTAAACAAGATCTTAGATCACTTAGTTACGTTAGTAGTTAATTCGTTTAAATGTTGTTATGTCCGACATCCCTATCCTCGTTTTGCCTAGATTTAACATTGTATAATAATGCTGTTCAAAATGTGTAACTTAGCATCAAATTATCGTAAAGATAAGTTATCTAGACCACTCCACCAAAATGGTTTAGGCTGCGGTTTACACTTAAAGTTGTAGCCTAACATTCACACTTTCTCAAACCTAGACAAGTTTTATTGCATTAAATTTAATTTAATGATTCTCTACAGACCTAATGCCGATTTATGATTGCTTTCATTTCTTATTCACATGACTATAAACTCGTTCATGGTTGCCAGCAGAATTAAAGTTATGCCCTAAAGGCAGGGTATTATTCTCGGGCGGCACAGGCGCTGCATCTAGCCCACAAACTATCTCATCACGTTTAGATTCCTGCCATGATATTCATGCTCACGTACGCAGTATCTCAGGACTCAGTGCATACCTTACAAACACTTCTTAGAAGAGAATTCCCGTTTAATCGCGAGATAATGTTACATATGACGTATAACTTGTACCGTAATTTAATTTTAAACGCGCGATGCATTTCAGTACAGTTTACAATAATAGAGAGACAGTTAAGATGTTTATAATTCAATTAGAGAGATCGTTTGTTCGGTAATATATTCGAGTTATTGTTTGCTGTTGTATATTTTTATTAGAATGTATAAGTAATCGCACGGAATTCGGTCTTTAGTGAAGGTTCTGCTCACGTGACGGAGGAGAAATCTAATAGAGAGGATACGAGGTTCTTTTCTATCGGGATGTTATCTACTGGCGTTTAGACTTACATAAGTAATTTATTATGTATTGTGATTATGTCTTGATGAATATTAAATGGGTGACGAATAAAACATCTTTAATTATTTTTATTCTTAATATGGTAAGTACATGCTAATTTCATGTTCTAAATAGATTTTATGTATAACAAGTTTATTTATAGCTTTCTTGCGAGAACCAGCAATATTGAACTGCAGCATTGAATAAAAAGACGTTTTCATCTGTCAGTTAGTTTGGCTTTCTATTAAAATAATACAAATGTATTTACATATCTAGAATACCAATATCATCCAATTATATCACATCTCAAGGATTAACAAGACCGGATACTTATTGGCAGACCGTGAATTCAGACAATGCAGTGTATTCTACAAAAAAACTATTGTAACTTACACAATTGTTCATGTCAAAACGCATCGTTACACGAATTGTTTTCAATGTACATCAACGAGTTAAGACAACTAGAACTGATAGAACAACAAAGCCAGTATTGTGAACCATCTAGTCGACATGACACCGTTGACTTTGATCCGTGTCACGTCACTCGCACTGCCGCGATTATATCGATAGATACCATCATCAGATAAGTACATCTGTCGTGTGCCTCACGCTAATATTAATAATAATGAAAACGAAATTATATCGCAGCCATCAGACTAATTAAGTCTCGGTACAATACACATTTCAAATGAAATGGCACTTTTGTAGCAAGTAACATTTACTGTACAGATATTGATTTAGCGCGTCTTTCAAGTTACGCAACGATGTACTTTCTAAATAATTTCAAGTAATCCGAGAGAGTTCAACAGTTTCAATGGTCGAAATGTGGTCAAAAATTAAATGTCTGACCATTGCAGTTCATGTAATACGATGATGTCATGGCGAGTGTTTTACCTCTTCAACTAAGATGAGACAGAAAGTAAAAGTGGTTGGATTGGGCAGCTGCGGGCGTCTCAATAGAATAGATCATAAAAGCTTGTTATGTGTTATCCCACGCGCCCGCGCCGGCAGAAAGTGAGAGGACGAGTCAGTCTGATAAAATTTATATGATGCGACTTGCGACTTGCGAGTCACATGATCGAAGCTGCAGATGCTTTTATGCGATTTTAATGCCGCTTCCACACAATTTAGAAAGTCGCATCTTTAATAGCGATTAGGGATTCTTTAGATGCCGATTCCTTCGGCTTTTATTTGTATTATTGGTTCCTATTCGCTCAATGCGGATGTCGTTAAAGTCTTGAGTACGTTTAGGGTCATCTGTTATCTGAATGTTTAATAATGCTTTTCAGTATTGTTATGGGAATTCATTATTTTCTCTCAGACGGTTTCTCATTGTCTTTGCAATTAAGACGTGCCGCGCCACGACCATTGCAATTTCGCGGACGGTAACATCTTTTCTTTTATCTACCGCATTATTTTCTGTTCCACCGTCTAATTAAATAAGAAACCTATTATACTTGACTTGACAGTTGATCCTATAAATCAGAGCTGTAGGTTTAAACATTCAGACATGTCTGGATCCCCAACTATTTGGAAAGCGGTGCAAATCATTCAATTATATCCATCTACAGTTTCATTACCGATTTTGCATCGCTTTTGCACGCCAAACATGTACGTGCTTTCATCTGTGTAGTAATTAGTCATAGATATTAATTTAAATAATTTTTATTCATGTTTGAATAGGCATGAAATTTTACTGACAGTAACTGACATTGTTGTTTGTTTAACTGCTCGTCTGCTTTCTGGTCTGAATGGATCAATATACTCTTTGAGTGAGTGGACACGATGTTGGTTTCGGATTTGTTTTTCTTTAACTTCCTTTGTTTTTTTTTTTAATACCTGCCATGCCTTTTGACTAAGGCATTACCAACCTTTTAAACTAAGGCTTTTTACAGAAAAATATAATGATTACCTGCCATAGCTTATTGACCGTTAGGTATTGGATACCAAGTTTACAGGTTCATCTAGATAAATTGCGGATGGGGCAAATGCTCGAACAAACGTAAAACGATTTAACGTGATCGGTCAGTACAGTTGGATAGATTTAAATTGCTTAAAGGTCATACTGATATCGATAGGCAGGAATTTCCTTTCTATGATTATTTAAATTGTATTGTATATAACTGTATCCAAGTCATATTATTATGATAAATCTTCCAACTTAAGGCCTTCATCCACATACTTAGTGAGATAGTCATACGAATTCCGCAGAGCACAAGTTCAATGACCTCTATAGTAAATATTTCGTAGATAAAATCTAATTTGGTTAAATAACGCGACATGTTTGCCAAATTACTGAAGTACCGTAATACGGCAATTAAAAAAGTAATTAAAAGCTGATGTTTTAAGCACCATATTGTACCACTAATGTGTACAAATAGAGAACCGTAAATCAGTTTCACGATTAGAATTATAAATTATGTGGTCGATTCGACTTTTGGGCGTTGTTTTTTTTTTTTTTTTAATCTATCTGATTAGAAGAATAATATCATAAAATGGTTGTAGAAAAAATAGTATGATGATAATGGCGATGTTTTACGATTTTTTGAAAATAAAATAAAGCTCTATCTCAATAAAAAGCTTTAGGAAACAAAGCTTAATTTTCAAAAACCCTAAAATGATGATAAGTCAATAAATACAATTAAAGTCCTCAACAATAATCATAAAAGTAATTGAATCTTAATGTCAAAAGCATTTTACTCTGTTTGCCCCCTACACAAATGCGTGATTAATGAACAATCGCTAATTACTGTGGCCGCGATGCGCGGGCGCAGGCCGACAAAGGCGGCTCACCGCGGGGCACATTGCTGTTGCCATCCCGGATAACTTGTGGATACGTCCTGCATAACACCATCCTTTATTTAATGCTTGGTTCGTTTCCGTCATATCTATGAGGATGGAGTACTAGTTTTTGCCCGCGGCGTCGCGCCGCGCCGATCTTGCTTTCGTGGAATTAATTAAATGCAAAATCTTCATCTTTACATATTGTAAATTAAAGTCGCTTTTCGTATTTGTCTGTGTGTACTTGAAACTACGCAATGGACTTTGATGAGGTTTTCACCATCGTTTAGAGCATTTATTCCGAGAGGTTTATGTGTAGAATACATTAACGTCAACGCCGGCTGTCGCTGAAAACCAGCGCTGGGGCTCTTTCTCGCATACACTCTTTGTCGCAGCATTATGCTGAGCGATGGGCGTTTTGCGTGGATGTGACGCATATTTCCCCCCAAATTGTTTATATTCGTGTTTTGTTCTTTCCTTGCGTCATGTGTATCGCAAATAAACGTATTTTCTTTCTTTCTATTAATATTTAACTTAGATAAAGTACAGTAATCTTGATGTTTTGACATTGCACCCGTTCGAAGTAGGGGCAGGCTACTTACTACATATGTATTTAAATATGTGAGTATGAGTACACACAGATCGTACAGTAAATTTTCATGAGATAATATATTGAATTATTCATAACACTTTTTGACCTGACTTGTGTTCTAGGAAATGAAACAAACATCTTACATTATTGACATCTTCTTTTTTGAGACAGCACTTAGGCAGATCAGCCGGTGTCTCCGATTTTAGATATTAACTGTAAGAGTCTTCCGTGTTCTTACGTAAACTTTTAGAAAGGACAAAAACTGAAAAGGTCAATTTTTGAATTGTTATATTTCGAAAATTTTAATGACGCCTACATAAGTTTTGTGAAAGGAGTTCCCGGATTTTAATTTCGTTATCGTTGCATAATTACAAAATACATGATTATTGGAAGTTGCTCAGCGATCGTCAGTCTCTTCATATACATTTAATTGCATTTCAAGTTTATTACAATATTGGTCGTTACTCTTGGCCTTGCGTGTAGAGTTAGTTTTATTTTATTCAAGAGGAGTAGGTACTGTTTCGTAACAAATGCCATTGACAAGATTACACAGGCATTTTGATGGTATTTGCTTCCCTTAATGTCGGCTTTGAGTAACATTATTTGGGAAACCTCTTCATGATACCTACCAGTAGATTTTAATTTCCCTATAATACTGCATAAAAGTTCCTCCCATAAAATATAAGTCGTAGATTTTAAAGAATAGCAAAAAATAATACATTAGTTTGATAACTATCCCCAAATTGCCTAATTGATAGCAAAAATCCGTGGGAATATGCGTATTTTTCTTTAATTAACTTAATGTCATCGTCCAATTCATGTGAATGGCCGAAATTATGCTGCCTTATTAAATAAATAAATTACTAAAACAAAATAAACATTTAAATTTTGCAAGGTTTTAATGCATTACATCCGTTCTTCGTACTAAAATAAACATTTCTGTTAATTCATTCACCGAAAGAGCTCTAGCCTATTTAGTATATAATTTATGATGTTGTCTTCCAAATTCGTATATATTGAGAGTAGTACATTAATCTCTGGTTACCGCTACTCCTAATGATAAGACACGAAGTGGAGGCCGCTCGCGTTGGATAATGATTCTCGTCCTGTAATAACGTGAAGGCTATTGTTGCTACCTACGTAGATATAGAGCATATTATGGTTATGTGTTTCCTAAGTATAAAATTGTAGGATATTCCTTGTAGTCGTAGATCAAGAAACGATTCGACAATATATACCTAGTACTATACAACGTGTAACAAAAAACCTGTCCGATCCGTGAGAGTGTTGTTAAGAATCATACTAAGAGTCTATTTATGTGGTAATTTTATGGAAAAAGAAAAAAAAAATCGAAGCATATTTTGGCAATGCGGAATTTTTCATGGGGCTCTGGCGGTTGTTGACCAGAGGGTGTCTACAAGTCATAACTATGACCATGACCTCTGTTGAAAATTTACCAATTTTTTATTTGGTACTAAAAACGTGAATTTTAAATAGCCATAACTTTTTTTATTTAAATATTTTTTTTAAAATAAATTTAAATAAGCAAAAAAGCTTATAGTCCCTTAACTCACACTTCTTAATTTTATTTCTTCAGAGGTTTAGGCTGCCGCTTGCATGTTATGGTGGATAATAGTGTCAGTATAAAATTGTATACATTTTACATCCTACTGTGCTTACCCAGAGCACGCATATTGGGGACATTTGAATAGTACTTATTTACCAGCGCATGTCTCCAGACATAAGCGCTAATTGCGCTGATAACTGTACCTATAGGTACAGTAATCAGCGCAATTAGCGCTTCATTCATCAGCTTATTAAATCGAGTCTAGCGAGCCCCAGCCTATTCTTCAGATAAGGCTTAGACCGAACTGCGAGTAATTTTAATTGCCCCAGTCGATGAGAGCTATGTTGTGCTAAGTGAGATAAAGCTATGTCAAAGAAGTTTAATTGCTTCAATTATTAGCTTGGATAGTGTCGACGCTATGGGAAAAGTATTTACTAGGTATGGTGTTGGAAAAGTAATTTAGATAGACTGATAAATAGCTTATACAGCACTTTATTGCTAGGCCAATTAAGTAATTTTCAGTGCGGAAATTCACCCTGCAACAGCAGCGCAAAAGCAAAACACAACTATATTATGATGTTGATCTAACTAATTCTATGAATAAAATCTATGTATGTAAAAATCATTTACTTCAAATAGGCGCAAACAACAAGGTACTTTTGAACGTCAAAATCACAAGAAAAAATAGAATTGATTCTATAGTTGCCTCTTCCAAAAGGAAGTTTCGGATGGAGAAGAATGGATGGGCAAGATACTCCACAGTTACTCTTACAAACATCTGTGGCGGCCACATGCAAACTATGCATCAAAGACCTGACGTCACACAAATCCTGCATCGCGCAATTAGAGTTTACCGCGCGAACAACATATATATAAATTCCCAGACATCAATCGTTGGGCAGTTGCCCGCCAGGCGACACCCGTCTAGTCTGAGAATCCTCCCTTTTCTAAAGAGGATGAGTGAACTTTACACCCTGTTCCTCATAACCTCAAACATCTCCATTAAGCATGTTGGGTAGCACAATTCCTCATGGGTATCATATTTAGAGCAGACAACAAACGTTACCCGTCATGTAACCGTAACTCATAAGTTACGATACTCAGTAGGCAGTTAGTCACAACTACAACTAACACGAGTCTGTTAGTAAGCTAACTACTAACATTACCGAATTAACTGCGACTTAACGACTGCCAACTAAGCAGCTAATGAACCATGTTCTGTTACTTACTATTACTTACTGGTCTATGTAGTTTACATGCCGAGACGTGCCCTGTTAAATTGATTGATTGCAGCTTGCAAACCACTTGTTTGTCATAATTTTGTACCAAAATTTTGTATTTTGTAATATTATTACAAGCAGATACAAGATTATTACCAAGAAGGTTTAGAGCCAATTTCACGCCGATGAGCTGTCAGTGTAATCATTGTTGTGGAATATTGCACATGGCACTGACAGCTCTTAGATATGCTGATCGCGTTTAGTTTTATTGGTGAAATCTTTCCTGTTCCTGGGTAATCTGTGTTCGCAATTTTTCTGCCAAACATGTAAACAAACACGAATTTTCCACTTAGACAAACATCAACTATATACTGATGTAAATAAAGTTGATTTTAGACCGAGTAGTAGTTGAAAAAGTCATTAAAAAATATGAAGTTGTAGCGCAAACTGAACCTTAAGCGTAGGCACTACAGTTGTTTTTCCTAAAACTCGTGTTTTTTTTATATGTTTGGCAAATTAATTGCGAACGCAGATTAGGTAAGCCTATTTATTTTTCATGTCTCATAATTTTTTCTTTATCTAAGTAGGCCGTAGGTAAAGATGTTTAGTTTTGCTCTGCTCCATATTCAATCAGCTCTTGCTTGCTTTACAAGTTTAAAATCCTATTTCTGAAAATTAAATATCTTGAGGGGTTTACAAATGTGTGTGGACTCTCTTACATATTTACGTACAGTGCACACTGGGCAATCAGTTCTGCTAATTACTTTGCTAAATGGGTAATCTTTCACCACAACATCAGCTCATTTAGCTCATCAACACGAGAGCAAAGTAACTCGTAACAAATTGACTTATGAATTCAGTATGAACGTCTACGAATTTTCCTATATTTAGCTAAGTTCTGTAGAAGACACTTAAATTATCTCCATAGATATTATTTAATAAGTACGCGTTGACAGCTAACTAAGCCGTTAATAATTTAGCTCAGCCAGATAAGTTCCAAACCTACGCAGTTTATAATGTGCCCATTACTTACTTAACCACATTATTCAACTTAGTATTAAACTAAAGTTAGCTACCGTTTGTAATTCATAGTTTACAGAACATGACACGGGGAGTAGATTACCATAATCAAACCAGTCGGGATGCTTATCGCTGCATTAAGTTATTAGTAAACATGAGGATGTTCCTGCTTACCCATCTAGTTAAATATATCCTTTAGCTACGTGGGACGTTAATGCGAAGTCCTTTATTTATATGGCAAAAGAAGTCTCGTCTTTACCGCCGCGGGTGTTTAGCGTGACTATGTCTCATCATTTTACAAAGTGATTTTTATACCTAGCTGAAGCAGCTAAAGTCTCCATCATCCTCCTGCCAGTATCCCACCTAAAAAAACCCGACCCGCTCTTTGTATCCGACTACGGAAAAGCAAAAAGGAGGGTTATGATTTTGATCGGTATGCATGTATGTTCATCTGTAACCTCATAACTTCTAAACTATTGCATGTTCTGTTCTTTCTTATCAGTCTTATCTAGCTAAAGTTTAACGATAAGCAATTAAACATTGTTATACTTAAACGTTCAGTGCCGGAAGCACTCCTGGAGGGTTCACCTAGTCGCATATGGGATGCTGGGAGCCCTCGCGGAGGGCTCACTTTAAAAGTAGGTTTTTCTTAGCGAATACAGCATTATAAACCGTGAAAATAAAATCTGATGTATATTTTAACAAGATTTATTAGTAAATGGGTTGGTTTTGAAAGTAATTTTTTTTTAAAGAAAAAAAAAAACATTGTTCTAGGTTACAAATAAACACAAAAAAAATTAAAGGTTGGAAAACTACTTATAGCGACAAGAACCCCTGAAAATAGTATTGTAATTTGTTTTACAGTGTTTTATAACACGGTTTTACTCCTAATGCCGTTGACCGTCTACGATGGTTAACTTTAGCGCAAACGTAATGCCGGCAACCCTCCCAGAGGGTTCACTTCCAACATGTATGGTGGCATGGCGTATGAGTTCTATGAAAAGTGGGCGCAGTCGAGTGTAGACCTTGGATCATTGTCCTAACGCTAATCATTTCATCAAGCAAACATACTGTTTGAAGCGTTAGCAAAACAATGTCCATGTTACAATAAATCATCCACCATGATTCACGACTGAGAACAGACGATCTATTCTTCCGAGTGACAGAAAATGGGATACAAGATTATGCGAGGTGGTCTGCAGACTGCAGAAGCATGCTCTTTGTGTCATGGATGATAGATGGCCACTCTTAGATAACTTATGTAAAGTAAATTTCTTCCAGATAGTATTGTGGTAAACGAGATTATATTTTTAACCGACTTCCAAAAAGGAGGAGGTTTTATGTTCGTAGCGAATGTATGTTTAAAAAAAAAAAATGTATGTCCACTGATTTCTCCGTCAATTGTGGACCGAATTCGAAAATTCTTTTTTTTTGTACAAAAGGGTATGCTCTCAAGTTGGTCCCATATAAATTGTATCAACTTTGCTTGGATCGCTTTTGAGTTAGCTTCAATAATACGTATTTTTCCCACTTAGTATATGTGGATGATATGATAACTTCCTGTCACTGTTATTTACTTATCAGGTAGCGGTGTTGGAATTTGTGTGGGGTAGGTACCACAACTAAAAAGTAAACAATAAAAACTTTTTAGTACAAAAAACAAGTCTTCAAAAAAAAAAAAAAGTTAAAAATAACATTAATTTCGGAAGTCGGTGGGAAGAAACGAAAATTCAAAACCAAAGACCCCAACTTCCGAAATTAAAGTAATTTTTCCCTTTGTAGTGTCTTTTTTTTGAAGTCGGTTGTTTTTTTTTTTGTAAAAAGTTTTTATCTTTTTACTATATAAAAATAATAGATGTTAATTTGATGATATAATTTAACAGTACGGAGCTCTTAGTGTTAAATTATATCATCAAATCACACGGGCCCCGTCATTAACGATTCGTCAAAAAAAAAATACGATACGTCATGATGGATGCACGTTCACATTACATACGGGAACGAGTTTTTTCGCGATTCGTCAAAATATCCGAAATTAAGTAAGAACACTTAATTCGTGATTCAGAGTTCAGTCTCGGACGAGCACTTCAACGGATCCGTCACAAAAAAATCACGATTAATGTTTTTTGACGAACGTGATTTTTAAAAGACGATACGATTCGTCAAAAAACACGAATCGCCGTCGTGTGAATGAGCCCTAACATTTGAATTATTATGAGCTGTCCAAGTTGTTACGTGTATTTACATAATGGGATTTTCATTTATTATGTGACAAAAAAGAATGCACCTCTTTCGTATTACCTAGTCAGGTAAACGTGGGTAGTAAGAAGAAGCACCCAGATAGCTCGGTTGGCACTAAATTCCTATTCTCAACACTTCGCCACGATTTCTCGTGACGTTTATTGAGCTAAGGTGTGTTCACAATGGTAGAGTAAACAAGAGCGATGTAATGTGCTTATTATACGGAATATATCGCACCTTATAATCATGACGGTTGACAACGCTCAAATGCCGTCGATTATTAATGTAACTATTACAGAAAAAAATCCTAAAACATTAGTATTTAACCACACTCCTAATATGAATAAGTATAGGTCCTATTTCATCTTCAAGGCAAAGCTTTTTATTTGAATTTAGAACTTACTGAAAATGCCTTTATGCTTAAGTAGTACTCGACTTTGAAGCTTAGCACAGTAGCATGGAGTCAGTAAAAAAGCCGAGTTCACATCAATATACATTAGATTGCACCATTAAGGCACTGACTACCATTGTGAACGCGTCTTTACTCTCGCATGCACCTCGTTAGAGACCATTTAAGTACAATAAAACGATTATTACGGCCGTTAGGTGTATCTTTAACCTTCTGCTCTGCTTCCACCATTTATGGACGAGGATGAGGGTATTTTTATATGGTCTTACATTGTATGGCGGTCTTCTTTTCCAACGATTTTACTTAAATTGGAACTGTATATAATCTTGGTAATAGAAATTAGAGATAAACCATTTTCAGAGTGCCGTAGTATGATAAAACATATACACACATAACGCTAGTATTCCCTGATGGGGTAGGTAGATGTAATAGGGGCGACTTTATTGTCATAATTTGTCGCAAATCCAAAAGCTAGATTGACATTCACAATTTATCCAAGGGAAAATTTTATTTTGAGATCGAACCTAAGACCACGCCACAAGGACTCCTGTGCATGCAATTACTGCTAGATCAAGAAGGTAGTCTAATACATTGCAATGTTTCTTTACCATATACTAAATCAAAATAAGAAAGAAAGAATTCTGCACCTTGATAAAAAAAAAAAATCCTCACGTGGATTGTCTGGATTGACTTGAGAATCAAATTCGAGACCTCGCGCTCGCAGCTGCCCTGAAAATCTCATTCCACAACTTAGCTATAGTAAAAACA
This sequence comes from Agrochola lota, assembly GCA_947364205.1. Taxonomy (NCBI): domain Eukaryota; kingdom Metazoa; phylum Arthropoda; class Insecta; order Lepidoptera; family Noctuidae; genus Agrochola; species Agrochola lota. The sequence continues at coordinate 12,697,250 of OX376236.1, forward strand.
ACTTAATTCTGAGTTGCATGCGAAGGTGATGCATAACATAACATCACGCCAGATTTCCCGAAGGTTTAGGCAGAGATGTAGGTATCCACATTTCGCTTGTTATGTTTAAGTCCCATGTACTAGGGGGCGAGCCTATTGCCACCAATCTAGCACAAATGTAGACGTCGTGCTGCTTACTTACTTACTGAACCGTGCACCTAGCTTCTAACGTTTCATAAGTGCCCATGTAGGTTTATATGAAATAAAATATTTTGAAGTTGAATTAGAATTTGACTGGAAATTCCAGATAGAAAAATTCAATAACACTTTGCCCGACCCGAGAATCGAACCCGGGACCTCATGCTCAGCAGAAGCGCTTGCAACAACTACACCAACTGATTTCATAATTGTGCTTATTTTATAGTTTCAGAAGAATAATAAAATACAACATTGAAACTGCAGTAGTTAGATTGAGTAACTTGCTCGGTGTTAATTGTTTAATAAACATTGCAATGTTATGCGATGCTTCCTACGGCTTGCCAACTCATCAATATAAGTGACAATACAGCACATTTACCAGTATATAATGGTATTTGATATCAGAAAGCGCATCTCGCCATGGAAAGCTGCTGCAACCCGTTAGTGGACCGGCTGCACCCAGCTTTCCAATCGCGCCTCCAGCCAGACTTAGGCAGTTTAAGCCTGCCACGCATTTATCAGAGCTTTCTACATCCACGCCTACTTTATGTGCCCTAATCTCCTAAGATAGGTGCTAAACTATTTCACTTTATTACTAAACACTAACACATTAGTGCCAGATACGAAAAGCACATGTACCTTCTTCAATATTTCGCTTTAAAGCGCTGTAATTCATTTTCAGCGAACAACAAAATTGTTGAGGAAAACGGAAATTGCATATTCTTTTCTCGGTTATCGTAAAAAATAAGGCACAATCACTTGTTTAATAATATAATATCGTTACAACACGATGACCTGCTTTACAAAAAACTGTGCAAAATTTTTGACATAAAGCCGATCGGGGTAATGATCGCAAGTCATTGCGTGCTACGGTAAAAAAAATAACAAGGTTTCGGCTTACAACTGAGAAAAAAAATGTCATCAATGTTGACAAAAAATTACCGGCATTAAACGGAAATGTAGGCAAAGAGGCTGTATCGTGTCGCGGGCCAGATTTCTTTTAGACTCACACACTCACACCTTTATACTTGAACTGGCATGAAATAAACAAAGGGCTATGGTAACGTTAAATAGGTACAGACGTATTTGAGATCAATGCTCGTCGTCGTAAACCAGGATTACCAGTACTTAACATTTATGTACATACCTCCAGCAAATAATTCTCTTAATGATTATTGATATTCGCGTTCGCATTTCTGCCTCAATCGTATTTAAATAGTAAAACTGAGATCTGAAGCGTAATTAACGATTGGTAATCTAATTCTAAGGTATTAACGAAGATAACTTTTACTGGGCAGACGCGCGCATGCGTAACGAACGATTTTACTTTATTTATAGAATGTTTTAATTGAGATTCGCTAACCCGAGAAAACTGAGGACGATGATCTGTTTTTTTGCCGAGCTCGCTCCATGTAGAGTCAATAATACTGAGCGATTAGTTGCGCACCAGGTTTGTCGAAGAAGTAATTCAATTGTGGCTTTTTATCACTTTTTTCCAGCTATAATAAATTTAAATGTTTTATTCTCTACGGGTACTATGATAGGTTGGCATCTGACGATCGAGAGCTCTTGACTCAAGGCTCTATCCGTTGTACAGTTAACCGAACATCAGTGGTAACAGCACTGAGGAAATCACCATTACTGCTACGACATACAGATGCAGACCAACTGATGTCTGTACTATTGACGTGAAACATCTGCTAAAAGCAGCAAATAATTATCTTTAGCTCACATTAGCTGTTAACTCCTTCACCATCTAATAAACGGGTTAACAGCTTAAAAGTCAAATACAACCCGCATTGTTAAGGTTGGCTTCTTGTAAAACCAGTTGCAGCTCAATAAACCTGTCAGTAACTGACGCTATTGCCATGCGACCTTTAACTCCTGGTAACCATATTTTTCCGCGTGGGAATTTGAACACAAATATTTCACAAATAAATCGATGATTTATTACTGTCTAAAATGGTATACTTTCCAATGACTCAAGCCATAACCTGTATTCCAATAAAAATATGTAATACATGAAGACGCACTCACTAATAAATGTGATGTAATAAACCAGATCGATAGCTAAACATATAAAAATGATTTAGATTTATAAGATGAGCCTTTCGCGGCTTGATATACGCGTGGGGAGATCGATGCGCTTGCACCGCCTGTGAAAGTTATTTATACTATAAGTTAATATAACAAGTAACAACTGATGCGTTTTAGTAGGTAGACGTAATTGATGAAGCATTATTCATTGCATTTATACGGTGCCGAGATTTGGATCAGTGCGTACTGATGATATTGATAAATGAGGGAAATGACACTGATTTTGTAAGTAGGTGAGCAGGGGCTTGCTTAGCGATACTTAGAGCATTGTTTGTTGTTTGTACTTTAAAGACAATCATTATGTGCAGTAGTAGAATGCGGTTCTGCTAAAGGAGAGGATGACTCGTTACATCGGTTGCTGTTGGTTTTAGTTAACACATACATGTGATTGTCGCAAATCCGTTTACGTATCTGCACTTGTAAAGTCAGTCAAATTAATTGTTCAACAAATCGATTACCTACCAACTTAAATTGTCCGTTCCTTTATTCAAATCACAACTGTAATTTTTTGACAGTTGTCTGAAATTGCTAGAACACTGCTAATTGACGGAGTGTGCCAACCAATTAATTTTGATAATATAAAAGATGAGCTTTTAATTAGGCCAAATCAGGTAGATTTTGATTTCAGATTAATAGCGCAATAGGTTTGATTTTAGGTAATTAGGATACAACGGTCAAAGTCAATATATTACCGGTCATAATGGTAAATGCGCTAATGATTAATTCAACACGAAAACGAGCTAGCATCTATACGTCATGCTCTGATTAATATGTAAGTGCTAACAACATAAGTACCTGCCTAGTGATAAAATAAAATAAGTAGGTTTGCTCTCTCTAGGATCTTTGAAATCTGTAGGTATTAGATAAGTGGTTGTTTCAGGAGTTGTCAGGCAGTCTTGAAAGTCAAATCTTGTGACACATTTGGGTCCTGCAGACAACTTTTCTTAGAGGCACCATTCCAAATTGACACGTAAGTACCTACTGACCGCAGCCTATTGGAATCCAGCATTCTGCATGTGGTTTTGAGAGACGATCTCATTTGCTCAGCTTTCTTGTTATAGGTTGCATTATCAAGCTTCAACGGAGAAAACCAATCTAGTCGTATCTTTAACCCACTGATATTTACAATACGTGTACACTGTGGTTTTGTTTCATTTCGAAGGTATTTAATTATCTCTTTAATGGTGTAAAAAATAACAAAAGTGAATATCTAAAAGTTTGCCAGTCCATAAAGTGCAGTTTTAATGCTCCGTGTGTTTGTAGGTTTATCGGTTTATTTTATTTATTTCGTTGGCCGAGTTACCGGATTTGTGCCAAGTGTGATTTTCATGCCGAGATGAACGTGAAACACGATTTTATGGAGATAATTAAAATTATGACAGCTTTTGTTTAGTTAACGAAGAAATATCTTTTTAACCGTGTCAGGAAGAATGTTACGGATAAAAGGCGTGACAACTTGTATTACTTTCTATCTGATATCGGTTTAATATCGAGATTAAGTTGTTTACGCTGTGTTCAGTGAACAATGACAACAATTAAAAGCAATCTGTTTGTGATTTCGCCGTGAACTTCTTCGTGCTGGTTTCGTTTTATTTTATTTGTTAATTCAAGTGGATGAAATTTTCTAAATTGTTCTGTGAAGCACAAAACGGCCTACTCTTCAATTAAATCGCGATCCAATGCTGAAAATAAATCTTACTCAGAGTAGGCGGCTCCTAGCAACTGACAGTCAAAGGTTTTGTTTGTTTTTTCAATTAGTGACTTATCAGCAATTGAACGCGATTCTTTAACCGAGATGAAAAGTTAAGAGGTTTCGTTTTAATTATTTTAATTCCAGATTCAAACTCCATAACACCGCTTATAGGTTTATAATCACTAAAGCTGAGTTTAACGACAGACCAAGAATTTACTTCACAATAAAAAACATCGCAACCAACCCTGTAATTACTTTGTAACAATGTTAATGGTATATAAATAGTTTGTGTTAGATCTGAGATTTTCCTTTTTAATACACGTGCGTGTGACATGAGTGGTGGCGGCAACAGGGCCGTTTGTCTCGCGTCCTGCGCCGGCGCAGGCACGTGTCGAGTTAAGTTTAGTGCGCACGCGATCACACCTTCTGTTTACTCATGCTACATGAACGTAGGTATACCATTATGTTTTATGACTATTGTGAATTGTCTATGATTTATAACAGCTAAAAGTGCAAATGGTATTGTTATTCCATATATAGGGCGGTATACATATTTAACTATCGACACACATGGTTCTCAAAAGATCGTACAACTGATTGTTATTTATTTAAAACTAGACAAGCTTTTCCAATAAATGGCACACCTAGGACTTATGAAACCACTCAGTGTTTCTTAGCCAATAAGTTAATCCGATCCAGCCTGTCCCTTGCTGTCCTCCCCCAGCGACTCCCTAAGCTGAGCTCCGTACCCCACAGGGGGTGCCTTAGCGTGAAGTCGCTTACTTTATAAGTTTTATGCCCCGGCTGGAGGCCTTAATCTATTGAGGTACCCACAGGAAAGTCCGGATAAACAGCCGACAACCTCCTAGGTTGACCAAGAGATGTTGTTCCCAAAAAAAAAAAAAGGAAAGAATGCCCATATTGATGCCATTTATTTTGCCACACATATTTCATCAATTAAAACAATGAAGTGGACTCCATCTGTCTAGTTAATCTATAGAGTCTGATTAAATTCGATCTTAGATTTGGAAAGTAGACCAGGATACGTTGAAAACCACTGACCAATTAAGCAATTTCTTTTTGCTTTCTTCTATAACGTTATCGAACAAAAGCACTTGCAAACGGCCAATTTTATATTCCTTTATGACAGTAACATGCCATCGTCATTGTCTACCATACCACGTAGAGATGTAATAAAATCATAATACAATAGTTTTTCTCTTTGGCAGTGGGAATTTACAGGGCCATATGTGGCCATTTATAGTTTGTACCACGTATGGCCCGCAAACATGCGACGACCACTTTCTATTTTATTTACTATTGTGACTTGTCCGTGTGTGTTATATATATCTTGGAGGAGAAATATGTCCTTTAAAGGTTCTTGTTGGAATTTTGTGAAAGTAAGGAGTTCAATGAAACTAGTTCTCGGATTCATCCGCCATGTATTTTATTTGGTGTAGGTTGCAGCTAACTCAGTTTAACTTTCGTAGTTTCTATAACGTCAAGAAATATTAAAACCTACCGTAATATCTGAAAACTACGGACTACGGTTACTTTTGGTCTCTTTAGGTGATCATCATTAACATTTCAGCCCAAAGACGTCCACTACTGGACGTAGGCCTCCCCCAAGCTGCCACTCCGACCGGTTCTGCGCTTCTCGCATCCAGCGGATTTCTGCGGCCTTCACCAGGTCGTCGGTCCACCTTGTTTCCACCGCTACGTCTTCGGTACGTGGTCGCCACTCCTGAACCTTTCAGCCCCATCGGCCATCTGTTCTGCGAGCAATGTGCCCACTGCTTAAGGGTACTTCAATTTTTTTTCACACCGCTACACAGACGAGTTATCACCATACTATGTTTATATGGAAGGGTATCCGACTAGCGTACCCTTTAGTTTGGCAATACTTCAGGCTATGTCGATTACCTTGGTTCTCATACGGATCTCTTCATTTCTGATTCGATCACGTATTGAAACTCCAAGCATAGCCCTCTCTATTGCCCATTATTTAGCAGTACCTACTTATTTCATCATCATCAGTTTACAGCAGTTCACTGCTGGACATAGGCCTATCCAATTCCTCACTATTTAGCTCGATTCCTACCTACTACTGCACTTAATAAATAGGACGTATTTACTGCAAAATTCTGTATCCAATCATTCATTTAAATGTAAAACATTCGCGTAATTGCAGAACCGATTAGCTCTTCAATTAATTATAATTAGAACATGCAGACTGGCTTCGTTAATTTCTTGGTAAGTTCCAACGTCAATAATAATTAAGGGCTTTTTTATGCTCGTGGTCGGTAAATATTATATAATATATTTAATTAAATCTTACGTCTTTTATATATTTCTTGACTATTTATGTGAATCCCAAGAAACCCGTTCAATTACATAAGAGAGTGTAGAATTTTATTTTCATGTCTATGCAGTAAACTGCTTCGAAGAAATCCTAATTACTAACTAATATTATCCTAACTAATATTATAAATGCGAAAGTGAGTTTGTTTGTTACGCTTTCACGTTAAAACGGCACACGGGTAAACCATGTCCTGGTGAAGAACATAAAATACTTTTTATCCCGATATTCACAGGGGATCAAGACTTACGCAGGTGAAACCGCGGGGCGCTGCTAGTAATCTCACAAGAGAAAAGCATACCTATAACGTTTACCATTCTCAAAAAGAAATCGGACATGATATTTAGTGTTAGCACTTTACTACTATCTACGATCTATAATTAATATTTATTCCCTGTGGAAGGCTTCCTATAGGAACATAAGTAACTACGGGCCCATTTAATTTTGAAATTGATAAAACAGGACAAAGTTCTTTGTTGGCACAATAATAATTTATAGAAGAATCAATGTAATTTATGTATGTGTGTGTCATCTTAGTGGACTTTTCGTAAGAAAAATAACTTTTAATAATTTAAAATAAACTTTCGTTCTTGTCAATTACATATTTTATAGACTGTAAAAAAGTTTATGTATGTAAAATATGATACTCTAATTAAATATTAAAGAAAATGTTCCTTGTACATTTTAATCTGTATGCTATGGACCAGACCGCTACTGTACAGTCAACTGCAAATGGTAACAATTTGACATTGACTGACAGCGCCTTTATCTCGTAGCAGTAATGGTGTATTCCGTAATTTCTAGTGTGCGGTTGACCATACTAATTTATATAGATTATTAATTAAATGTCTTTGACATATCTCGGGACCCTAGACAACCCCCGGTTGGTGCAGGACTATTGCAGAACATGGAAACAAAATATATTGGGCTATGGGTGAGTGGCTATAGTGGATTGATTATCTAGAATTATGGAAGGACTATGACCCCTGCCTGATCAATGATATACACGGATAAGATGGCAGGGGGTGACTTGCACACTCAATAATGGGCCCCCGAAAACGGTCGCTAGCACATAGTGACGTAGCGACAATGGGGCAACATGTCCTGAGGTGCTTGAGGAGTGGAGAGGTATTCCACGGCTATCAGAACAATCCCAGAGCCCGGAAGATGGTCAAGATCCCTACCAGCACTTACTGGAATACTTCATTACTCCGAGCACGTTTGCTCTTGGAAATATCCACTCAAGCCAGCCAATTAAGGCAAGAATGAGGTGGGAGCTCTGTTCCTCGTCAGTGTCACTCCAGTTGGCCAAAGGCAAGCCAGATATGACGAACAAGATTTCTCCCGGAAGATAGGGTCCGTGGGGTCGCTACTGCCCAACAGCTCGCCACATGCGGCCCGCGAGTTTCTGTATCTCTCTTGGTCTGGCTCCTCTCCTAGACCGGTTCCGGCAAAGTAAACTCTACCGGCACAGACTTAGAGTTTGGAGCGCGCAAGCCCCACCACGGCATCAACATAGAGATACGGCGGTGGGGGATATTATTATTATCATAAAATCGAGACGGACACTGAAAGCAATTTCCCTATCTTTGAACCTAATTGATATTTTATTGCTTGTTCCACTTACATTATTCTGTCTTCAGATTTTATGAATATTGGTTCTTGGTTCAGTAGTTTTACGAACCTGCCTGAATGAGACAGGAGAATGGTCAATGATTACTTATAAATCACGAGATCTTAGTAACCAATGTTCTTAAATTACTTTGCTTTGACACTAAAAAACCCCTTCTTCGTGACTAGTGTCGATGGCAAAAAATATTAAAATAGATTAATAGAGTTTTTTTTTTTACTATTGTGGCTCTTTAGGCCTCTTAAATCACACTAAGGGTGCGTTTCCACTGCAGCAGAATCGAGTGCAGATGAGCGGAGACGTGCAGGAATCGTCCAATCGAGACGAGAGATGCGATGAGGATTTCAACTATTGTGATTGGTAGATTCCTGCAAGTCTCCGCTTAGCTCGGGGCGTCTTTCGCGCGTCTGCTTCAGTGGAAACGCACCCTTAAGTGTATTCATGTAATCTGTAGAGACGTCTTAAAGTTAGCAGCTCTACTTCCGGAAAACTTTTTAGTCGAGAACTTTCACATGTTAAGTGCATGCTCGTGGCTAAGTAATAACAGCCGCACGGGTCCATCGATCAGGTTAAGCTACGCTTGCTGGGGTTGACCATCTTACATATCAAGTTTCCTCCGTGCTTCGGAAAGCACATTAAGCCGTTGGTCCTGGCTGTCATTCATGGATCTTTGACAGTCGTTACGGGTAGTCAGAAGCCCGAAAATCTGACAACCAGTCTTACCAGGGGGTATAGTATTACCCAGTTACTGGGTTGTGGAGGTCAGATAGGCAGTCGATCCATGTAAAATACTGGTATTCAGCTGTATCCGGTTAGACTGGAAGCCGACCCCAACATAGTTGAGAAAAAGCTAGGTAGATGAATTTTTTGAACTTTCACATGCTGTTCTTCATGTACCTGAATAAAGTCTCCTGACCAGAGTGACAAGGCATCATCCACTTATTTATGTATTTAAACTTCCCACACACAAAAAGGTCCAAAGGCGGACTTAATGCAATAGGTATTCTCTACCAGTCCAAGGGTGGTGAAGAGATAAGATGGCATGAAAGTGCTCTGATTGAGAGGAGATAATAATAATAAAAAATTAAAAAGAAAACATAATGAATTATTTATAAAATAGGTACACAAGTACATAAATAGGTTATAAACTTATAATACACAAAAAAAATTGGTTGCCATAACCACTTTCGATAATGTACTACCTATAAGCAATCAAATGAAGGAGTATATTATCTCTGCGTACATATTAGATAGCGGTTGCATTAGGCTGACTGTCCACTGGAGAGGAGAGGAGCGGAGCTGTTCCAATATTAACCAATGGAATTGCATAAAATCTCTGCTCCGTTTAAGTGGTCACGGATTTGTGAACTAGTTTAAAAATTCATACAAAACCGGGAAACGGAGTGAGGAAGCGGATCGGGGAAGGGGCGCGGGGTATCGCAGCCCGCTCAAATTACTTGGCGCGTGAACTCGGCCTAGCTCCACACAGTCCTCCGCATCAATAGACAGACACAGTCCGCAACTCCGCTCCGCATTACTCCCTCGCTCTGCTGCGCTTCCTCGCTCCGCGTCAAAGGACAGGCAGCCTTAAGGCCGTTTCACAGAGGAACATACTTTTTTTTTTAAAGGACGGGTAACAATACTTTTTGCATACGATCTTCTTACACACTGGCAGTTACTGTCCTCATCTATTAATAGGTCGGGTTACAATGGCGAGTGACGAGTCTGCAGGATACCTTGAACGCATGACTTGCTGAGAGGAATGAGAGCGCAAAAAATAAGACATGGTCATCGTTCGCATTAGTCCTCGCGTTTTTATTGTACTCCCGTGGTTAAGTTGTACAGTCACGACCATATACCTTACAGTTATGCGACGCGTTGTTACCGTGATCTAGAAATTGCGTCTTTGATAAAATACCTACGAGTATTACATAATAGTATGACTTTTGAATCTTGCGTAAGCGTAAAGTACTTATGGCTCTGACTTTACATATACGGGGTGTCCGGGACATCGACGCGAAGCCGGCTACCATGGATTCAGTACATGATTCTGAACCCCCCTGGGTTGAAATTTTTCGTCGGTTATAAAAAAAAAACAGCTTCTCCATACATTTTGATCACTTAGGTATTGCACTTTTCTATGAAACAGCAGATTTTTTTTTAAATAACCGACGAAAAATTTCAACGTAGGGGGTTCAGAATCATGTACTGAATCTATGGTAGCCGGCTTCGCGTCGATGTCCCTGCCACCCTGTATTCCTAGTAGGTATACATGCATGCAATTAGATTGAAAACTAATGCAGTGAGACTGAAATGACGTTGAATTATTTCCAAGCATTGAGAAAATTCCTGTTTTATTTATTAAAAATAATTGGGATATGGTTCTGATTTTTTACAGTTACGAATAAAAATTATAAAAATTGTTTGTGTCGAAATTAGCATAACGAATAGTTATATTGAGACGAATGCATTACGTTTCCTCATGCCTGAAATACCTACACAGACCTGAAGATCTCTAGGTCTCTGAAAACCGAGAGTGTGGCACTGTTTTGGTAGTTGCCAGGTAAGTATTATTAATTTATAATAATAAATCTTTCAGTTACACGCAAGAAAAGATGCACTTTCTTGCACTCTTTCGTGGATAACTGTCATAAAAATGGACGTGAAAAATCTTTAACGATTTATAAGACAAGAGGAGCTTCTTTTCAACGATAAGACTGATTCCTCTTTCAGTCCTATGAAAACAAAACACATATTTTCGTGAAGAAAATTAAAATTCTGCGACAAAGATTTTAGCAATATTTTAGTATTACAATAAATAGTTGTTAGTTATAAATCGGTAAGTTTTGAAATATTAAATAGTGATAAAATACTATACTTTAGACAATTTAACGAAGACAAATATAGAAAATCCAGCTGTTTTAACTTCCATTGCATTTTGTTTTGCACATAAAATCACGAATGTCCATTATACCTATATCTTTGTTTCTTTACATTACCTCCACTAGGTACTTGAACAACACACATTTATTTTTAATTTAACAACAGAGAAACGAAAGTGTGTGTATCTGTTAGTGAAAGGATAATCTACCGGTGGCTTTTACTTGAACGTTTTGATGGCACCTGTGTAAGCCGGTCTATGGGAAAGGGAATTAACACTAGCAGTGCAAAGTGGAATAGAGAAAAGTACCTACCTACTTGCCGTGACGTAATCCCATTAGTTAGTTGAGAGATGTTCTTAGGACTTACGTGGGTTTACTTCTGATAAGTAATTGGCAAATATTTGCCATTTTATCGCGTTTTGTACTTCCTTAGTGCTTACGTATAATAATTTCCCTTAATCATTACTTTACATTAGGCAACATACACTGTATATAAATTTCTGATATGTAAAATAATTTGGTTGTATCATTGTTTTGTTTTATTTAATTAAACTTTTTCCAGTTAATTGTCACATGAACGAAAACATCAAATATAATAAATTAACATATATACTTAATAACATCTCTAGGCAGATGTGGCCCTATACGTCAGCTAGCCGGATGACAGCGATGAACAATATTATATCTTGACTTTCTGCACCAGCACGCGTAGCATGACCGCCATAGAAACAGGTTTTGTCGACGGAAGAACAGACAAAATGACAGAATGTGATTGTTTATCTGTCATTTTGTTTATTCTTCTGTCGACAAAACCCATTTCTACGGTGGTCATGGTACGTGTGCAGAAGTATCATTGACATTACCAAATATTTAATTTATGTTAAACTGTGGGCTTACTATACCATTGGAAAGTTTATTCCAAACAAGGCAATAAAACTCCATGCTTTCAAGGCTATCAGAGAAGGTAAAAGTGCATTAAAGCGAACTCGTGCTACACAACACATAATGTCGTACTGTACCGTGGTCGAGCGAGTTGCTTGCGAGAAAGTAGGAATCTCTACATTGCGCTCGATATCCGAGAACTGTCAGAGTATTATCATCGTCTGAATTTTATACATAACATAACGTCACACCTGTCTATCGAATAGGAAAAGGTGTTACTACATTGACATTTCGCCAGATATGATAAAGGCTCAGACCAAATAAAAAACCAAGACAGCGCTGTCAACAGTGGTTGGAGCCGGTTTCATAAACATGTGTGCAGTTAGTGAGGTGTAGTTTGATTGTAAATGGTTGTACATGTGTGCGTGTGAGTGTGTATGCACAGAACGGAGTTGTAGATTTGCTTCACAGTATTGTTCACAGCGATATGTCTTGGTTTTTTATTTGGTCTGAGGATATAGGTAATAGTTTCATACACGGTAACGAAACTATTTGCCACTAACAGGGGTCAAATTCAGACTGGGTGCAACTACTGCGAATTTCCAAAAGGAAAAAAAAAACAATTAAAAGTACTATTAAGTTTTATTTGTTTTTTTTTTCAGGCTTAGCAGTCCGCGTTTGCAACCATTAGAACAATCAGGTAGTCTTTACGAAGTTTGAAACCGTACTTCTTTTTTAATGATCAAATGGAAATAATGAAGTAAATCGCAATGAAGATCGGTTTATCAAAACGGGCTTAAATGTCAAGAAATTGGATCTTCAATTGTACCTTTCAGTCGAAATTTCGAAACTAAAAGCCTAAATTGGTCTTTGAACATTAGACTAATGAACTGATGCCGAAGTTGACAAACGAGTAGTCGATGGAGTCGAACGCTTACTCGAGTTGCGAAATCGATTTATCCTCGAGCCTTTTAAGGAGCGAATTTCACAATCGGTATTTTCAATTATCGTACCAATAAGAATTAGAGTTTGTTTATTACGGTTTAAAAGTCGCTTATTACAGCTATGAAATCATTGGTATCGGTAAAGAAGTGACGAAGTTGTCTGCAGTCAATAATAACATCCGTGTGAAACAAGGATACAATAGTTTTATTAACAGAGCTTGTAATTATTTTCTTTTTGATATGTAAACAACCTTGCTACTAGTCGGTATAGTATAAACTGGTATTTTCTGTAAATGGTTACGTAACGGGATACTATCGACCTCGTGTTTTAAAACGGATGGCTCAATCTGTCCCTTGGCTGGATAATGATGTGCTCCGAAAGGAAATGTTTTTTTTTTTAAAACTAATTGTCTATAATGTCGTGGGATCTATAGGTAACTGCTATTTAATCTGGCTTTAAGCTTTGAGGGAATAATTTCTTAATAATCAGAAACAGATTGGTATCTATGTATTAAATAGCTCATAGTATTTGTGCGTGTCTGCTTTGTAGGTACCTGTAAAAATATTTTCGGTAAAAAGAGTTACCAAAAAGAGCAACATTTTTTTAAGACGCAGATATATGCCAGTGACCTTGAATGGATAGCTTGCGTGTTCCGTGCTGAGCTCACGCAACGCGTCGTACGTCCAGCCAATAATAGGACTCGCCCATCAAGGAGAGCTGTCCCAAATTAGACGCATTATTAATTTATTATACATAAACGAAATGTGTTTTAATAAAACACGTTTTGTAAATATAACGTTTAATAAAATACTAAAATATCAATAATTAAATTATCTTTAAAATGGTGAAGATTTCAGAAAAATATGCTTGATAGATTTTGCGTGATTCTCAGTTTTTTATCCGTGTTAGACATAACTTTACAAATTAATTTCACTATGTAATATAAATATAATCTAAAATATTAATATATTAAGTTATTAAGAAAATGCTCTAATTTAACATATTTTTTCCAAATCATTAAAAGTCGGTTATCGTCGCCTTAATTTAAAAAAAAACTTTACCTTTTGAATGTTGACCGAGATTTTTGAAATTAAATAAAATGATGATTTGTTCTGTAAATAGGTTTGTACAAACACTTTTACACGTCAATCATATTTTATAAACTAGATGAGGTTGGCGTTTCCTATCTGACTACTCTGAGAAGAAAGGCCGAAACAAACTCAGACTCGTCATAGTCTATTTTAATCTTGGTCAGATAACGAGAACAGTTACTCTATATCCTTTCTATGCTAATCTTTGTTTGTTTTGTTTCAGGACGAGTGAGCTCGTGGCTCTGGTGGCGGTATCATGCACACTGTTCCTGTTCCTCCACACTCGGGACCTGAGTACCAAGCTGCGCCGAATGGAGGGCAGGCTCAACGATGACGTCACCGCCTTCAACCACCTCACTGACAGTCAGTATCAATTCATACTTACCTCAAAACCCAACACACCAGCGTTATTTTGTATTTTCATTTTAATTTAGGTACACTTTGTATACAGAACGTCCTATCAATACTTATGACACTAAGGCTGGTTTCACAGCTGTCCGGGAGACCCCGTACGGGCCCACACAGGCGAAAAATCAATAAAAGTCGGACAAAACCAAAAATCTTCAAAGTACCCCAAGCAGGTAAAAACCAGTCTTATCGGTTAATCCGATAAACAATGCACGCTAGCCGCGCAGGTAGCGGGAGCGCTGAGTCATCTACGCGTCTCGGTCTCATTCCAAAGTTCGACTTGTTCAACGGCGGATGCGTTTACGGCTCCCAGAGTGTTACACAAGTGCTTACTGATTCATCATTTTCTTTGAGAAAGTTTTGGTTTTTGCAATGGATTCCCTTCCTGGAGGTAACAACCTATTTTTTAATAATTATTTTTGATAGAAATGCTTGATTGTTTTTTAATAAAAACAGTATTTCTACGACCTTTTATTTTTTTGCATACTTTTTAACTTCACAAAGAGGTAAAGTACAACTTCCTGATAGATCCGGCTTTGATATTAACAATTTTAGAAACTACAGAGTTTGCTCTTTCATATACAACCATTATTTTATGCGACCCTACGCGACATTTTAACAAAATTGTCTTTTTAATCGATGACTTGTATAATCAAACGTGGTCGTTTAATCACAAAAAGCGTTTTTTTCTTGAATTGTTAATTTTATTAGTTCTAAATATTAACTTATATTGTTTTAGGGTCAACCGACGAGGAAGTCAGCTTTAGTAGAATTACATTAATCGGCTTCTATAGGGAGGAAACTTCCCGAAAGGAGCAAGATAAAATGTTATATCTGCTAAACAAAGTACAAACCGCTCTGAAAGTGAATGAACTTAACGATGAAATAAAACGTTCTCTTCGAAGATTAGTGAGTGATTATAAGACGAAACTTATCCAAGCACATCGTAATTTTTCTCGATGTGTTACCGGAAATAAAGACTGGTTTGAGACTTACATTTCCTTTCCTATTGCGACTCGTACCCGAAAGATAAGTGGTAGCCTTGGCGGCCGACCCAGTAAGAGCTTTGAAAAATGTACCGAACGTACAAAACGCAGAAAGACGGAGGATGTTCGGAAACAATTTGAACCAAAAGAATTGGCTTTTGCAGCCCAGGTGGAATATCGCGCACGTGGTGATGTCCAAACGTCAAAAATAATAAAACAAGTTGCTCTTGCAAATTGTAGCAAATTCAGTGTTCCCGAAACACATGAAAGCCTTTCGTCTGACAAAACTTTGTCATTGGTGGTTGAAGGGCAACTGACTAAATTTCAGTATAATACCTTGCGAACCTCAGCCATGGAGATGAAATGCAATCTGCACCCAAATTATGAAAGTGTAACTGAAGCAAAGAAAAGGTGCTACCCAGAAGGTATTATTTGCACGGAAACGAGTGCCGAAGTTCCTCTTCAGAGTTTAATGGACCACACTACAAAAAGATTGTGCTTGTCCCTAAATGAAGTCCTGCAATCGCGTACAACAGACCAGTTAAAAAATCTTCGCCTGATAACAAAATGGGGGTGTGACGGATCGGGCTGCCATTCCCAATACAAACAGAACTTCGAAAATGCCGAGCAGTCTGACACGAATATGGTAATAACTTCAATAGTTCCAATTCAACTGTTAACTGACCATGGACAAACTGTACTCATCTGGCAAAATCCTCGTCCCTCATCCCCAAGATATTGCCGTCCGCTGAAGTTAGAGATGGGTCATGAAACTCCAGAACTCTCAAGATCCATAGCTCAAAATGTTCTAGCTCAATATGATAATTTAACATCAACAATAGTTGCAACTGAAGAAGAATGTGTAGTAAGGCACAAGTTAATAATGACCATGGTTGATGGGAAAATGATTAACGCCTTAACTGACACGAAGTCTGCCATGCGTTGCTTTATTTGTAAAGCCACATCTAAGGACTTCAACAGGATAAAATTCTGCATGTCAAAGCCGCTCCCTGAAGAAAACCTTATCTATGGTGTTTCGTCATTACATGCCTGGATAAGGTTTGCGGAATTCATTTTGCATCTAGGCTATAAATTAAACGTTGCAAAATGGCAAGTAAGAGATGCACACAGCAAAGATTTGGTAGCAGCTGAAAAGTTACGTATACAGACGGAATTTTGGCAAAAACTAGGTTTGCATGTCGACAAACCAAGACAAGGAGGAGGTACGTCCACTGATGGCAATACTGCGCGCGCCATCTTTCAGCACGCAGAAGAAGTTGCTGAAATAACAGGTGTTAGTCATCAGTTCATAAATCGTCTACACACCATTTTGAAAGTTATGTCCTGTGGGCATAAAATTAATTTGAGGAAATTTCAAACATTTTGCACCAAAACAGCTGCTGTTTTTGTATGGAATTACCCATGGTACTATATGCCAACCACACTGCATAAAATACTTATCCATGGGTCAAGTTTAATAGAAAAATGCGAAATAGCCATAGGATTATTGAGTGAAGATGCGCAAGAAAGCAGGAATAAGGACGTAAGAAACTACAGGGAGCGATTTTCTAGGAAATTTTCTAGGCAATTGGCTATGGAAGACACCTACAAACGACTTTTAGTGTCTTCCGATCCTTACATAACAGGACTAAGAAAATTAGTTAGTAAAAAGTCGGTTCCTATGTGCCAAAATGTTTTAAATCTGTTGGAAGAACCAGATATTACCATGGAAATGTAATAAAAATGTCATAAAATAATTTGTATGTTGTTTTCATTACTTAGCATATCTTTATTTACACTATTCCTTTGATAATCATAAATGTTTAGGTTATGTCCGACTTTTATTGATTTTTCGCCTGTGTGGGGCCGTCCGTACTCGGGAGGCCCATGCGGGTAGCGCCCGCAGTGCTCTGAAACGAGGGAGTAATACAATACGTTGTAAGGACCTCCCGGAGCTGGTCGCGTACGGACCAATCGCGTCGCTGTGAAACAATGTTCTAGCGCCTCACGTGTGTCTCCGTTTCGGGACCCGTCCGGGTCTCCCGGGCAGCTGTAAAACCAGCCGTAGAAGCGTAGTCCGTAATCTGCAAATGTATTTACCTACTTACGAACAAACATCTATCGGTTTGCATGTCATACAAGAACATTATTTGTCGTTATGATTTTGTTCTTATCGTTAGCTGTAATAATATTCGTCATTTATTTTCGTTGCTTATATAGTTAGTATGTATGCATCAATTATATAGCATTTATCTGTGTATCTATTATAGTATATTGTACTTATATACCTTTTATTTGCACCAACGACAGTCCCATTTCATGTCCAGAAAATCACTGTTCATTCCAAGGTTGCCTGGAAGAGATCGCAGTAAGCGATAAGGCCGCCCATTGTATATTTTGTAGTGTATTACTTTTTCTTTATGTAATCTGGTGTAAAGTATATGTATATAAATAAATAAATAATAGGGTCTCATATTGCTATTGTTGTCAGCATGTATCACCCCATTGCTGACCCCAAGTAAGATTTAATTTGAAGATGATTTGAAGTTTTTTTTATATCTAAGAATTTATTTATAACTCACTAGCTTTCACCCGCGGCTTCGCCCGCGTGTCGATCGGAAAATTTCCCACGAGAACCTGTTACCGGGATAAAAAGTATCCTATAACTTAATCCAGGCTAAAACTGTGTGCCAAATTTCATCCAAATCCATTCAGCCGTTTTTGCGTGGTTGAGTAACAAACATCCAAACACACAAACTTTCACATTTTATATTTTATATATGTAGGATAGTAGGGTAATTTATAATTAATTAAAAACTTACAATGACTACTACTAATGTAGTCATTCTGAGTTTCTAAGTAGTCCCACTGTGCTTTAAGTACTTAGCATCGAATCTATTAATATAGTCAATCATACAGATCATATTGAAGATATTTGCGAGGAAATGACTCCATCATTTCTCGATTCTGCCTAGATACAGTCTAATTGAACCGTGGATCTGTAGCGGTGCATTTGAGAGTGTTATGATCAATGATCATTGATCAAAGTGTCAGTTGGAACACGATGATCACTTCAACTGAATCGAATCGACGCAAATGTATATGAGAATCGGTTTCAACGTCCGGCTGGCCTAGTATGTTTGTTGTAAACTTGTAATATTAGTATAGAAGTATATAGATTAGACCCGTTTCAGGCTTTCTAAGTATTTTTACGACAAGTGGGTCCAACGACCGTGCTCTTCGAGGTACGGAAGGTGTACCTGTGTCACCGGCGGACTAAGTTAATGCGCATCCGTATCGTAAGCCGTGGCTGAGAGTCGCGGCTTATTTGTATGTGGATAGTACATTTAGCACTACACTGTGCAAACTATCGGTCGTAAGTCGCGGACGTGCCCTTGAGCGTTCGGACGTCTGTTGGTCGCGACTGTCAGTCGCGGCTTACGGGCGCGTCCGATAATTTGTTCCCAGCTTTAAACACTGTCCACCGCACCGTGAAAGAGAACGAGATGACGACGCCGAAGTAGCGACAGTACATTTACTAAGACCGCGAATCTCGTTTCTCGGTGTAACTCCGCCGAAAGTTCGATTCACTCGAGTGTTATTTAACGATGAAATTCAATCTCCTTCCACCGTCTTCTATTTATGCTGACAAATATTTAATTAATTAATAACTCCTTGTTTTGATACGCTTCCGGCAGTTTAGATTCGTCTAAAATACACACTTCCTATTCCTACGTAAATTCTCACTGTTAGTATTCTAAATAGCTCTATTGTTCTTACTCTAATAACTGCAAAAAGTCTTACAAAACTATAAATTATTATTTTATCTCAACACTGCTTCGTAATCGTGTTCAAAGTCTGAGATGTATTAGATAATGATACTTGACATGAAATTCAATTTATTCTCCGTGTTAGATCGTAACAAGGGGGTATCTCCGGAGGTACTGACAGCCCGTGAAATGAGCAACAGCGGCTAATAATATAATAAAGATATATTAATTAACTGGCCGTCCGTGCGGCACTATACGTCAACGTAAAGCCTGTCTTACACGGCGCTGTGCCGAAGTTAATCATGTTTGACACGAGACAAGAAAATGTTTTTAATAATTAATTTTTTTTATGTCCCGATCACTGTTGTTTTCGAATAAGAGAAGAATTTCCAAGTTGTTTGCTTTTTATTTAATACCGTTCAATACATACCTACTGGTATTCAGGTGCATCAGGTTAGTTTTAGACTAAAAAATGGCATCGAGGTAGGTACCTAATTATGTTCGTGTTGTTTGGAAAAAAACCAGATGATGATGATTTGGCTAGTTACAGGCCTCTCTGCAGTTATCTACGTCACAAAAAGACTAGTTCTGTCTTTATTTGTTAAAGAATACCAACAGCATATACATTCAAAATTGGATTTAAAAAAATAGGAAAGGTTTAGCTGCTAATATACAGGGTGGCAGGGACATCGACGCGAAAACTGATACCATGGATTCAGTACATGAATCTAATTATAAATAAAAAAATGAAATTTTAAGTAGGTTATTTAAAAAAAAAACAGCTGTTCCATACAATTTGACCGCATAGGCATTGCACTTTTGTATGAAACAGCAGATTTGAAAAAAAATTACTGACGAAATATTTTGACGCAGGGGGTTTCAAAATCAGCTACTGAATCCATGGTATCAGTTTTCGCGTCGATGGGACATCGACGCGAAAACTGATACTGCCACCCTGTATACAGAAATTATAGGTGTGTACATTTAAAGAATAATGACATTGGACAGAAGCTGCTTATAAACTAAAAGTAAAATTTTAACAAAGTTAATTATCTTCTGCCTTTATAAGGATAAGTAAATAGTGATACAATCCATCGGATGGAGATGACTGCATCATACATAACATAGAAAGCCTAGGGCCCTAGGATGACTAAGAATTGAAATCGAAGGATTTGAATTTCGAAGCGCGTGCGCATTTCCTTACAGACGCGAAATACCGCATAGCATGTCAAGCAGTGACACGGTGTGCCAGTTTCAATTGAGTGGAAAATAAAAACAGCTCGCTCATAAACGCCAGTAGGTACATTATTGTTAACCCCAGCTGATACGCACATCAAAGTTGAACGCGTTCTCATTCAGATTTAACTGTATAGCTTCCGCGATAAGCATCTGTGACAAATGAAATATTTCCCTACAGTTAATAATGACATCAACATTTTTTTTTTTTTTTTTATTCTTAGTTTTTTATAAAGCAATTAGCGAAATTCCTAGTAATTCAATTAAGTTTTTCTGACATAGGTATTTGGATAGCCATTAAAACGTTATATCAAGATGCTTAACAAAAAATAATTTGCGAAAGTAAATATAATAAAAGTGAGCAATTTCGTTCCATACGATACAAATAAATGCGTCAATGTTGTGTCTATTTGCCTCATAAATAAGTCGTTTCTCTCTAAAATCATACATAATATTTTATTACGTAATATTGTGTAGTTGATATCCATACGATGTTTACGCTTGCGTGCTCATAGTAGGCAACACAACCATTCAAAGAGCAAATAAAGAAAATGAGGCTAAATTCGAAAATTGTTGCCATCGTCAAAAAATCGCGTGACATTATTTCATTATGCATGATGCTGGCCTATTGTTTGTGGCGTGCACCTGACGAGCCTATCGCGAGAAGCCGTCCGAACTTTCACTGGTGGAAAAAAAAAGTTAAAGAAATGATGGTGTCTCAGTCGTGATCCACTGCGATACCGTTCACTGACTTAACTTACTTACTATTTTTCTTTCACCGAGCCCTGGCCTGATGGTTGCGGTTTTTAAGTAAATCATTGACCATTTTCACGCGACGTTCCGTTCCGTTCCAATGACTTATTCGATCAGTTGCCTAAACGCGTGCATTGAAGAACTGAAATAAATTGAATGCACTATTCTTTTTTTTAATGTTAAAAGAGGATTTAAATTCTCCGTTATTATTATTAGTGGATGTTCCCACGTGGTCTCGGTAACCGCAGAATGCAGTAGGATGAACATGCTCATGCGCACCGCACGTACAAACGTCGCACCACTTCCTCATTGACTGCTCCGGATTGCGACGATTAGATTACACCGAACAAGTGTATAGCGTAAGCTCTTTATTTACAGTAAGAGTGATGTAACGTTACATCAGTTAGAGGCGTCAATTACTAGATACCAAGGTAAATGCATAGATATCAGAAAACGATGTATCTAACCACTGTGTATGTATCTATCTGCACTGTGTAGCATTTTATATAAAAATTAGCTTCCGCCAGCGGCGTCGCCCGCGTGATATCTTTCAGATTCAGATTCATTTATTTGCAAAAACATGTGTAGATAATATACATGGTATGATGCTTTATAAATAAACAATACACTGTCCTCTCATACCTTTTAACACTGTAATTTGAAAACATTGTAAAAACCATTTACTTTTAAAAGAGTAACCGTGGAGTTTCTTGCTGGCTCTTCTCCATAGGAAACGACCAATTGGAACCGTGCACCTAGCTTCTGACGGTTCATAAGTGCCCTTGTAGGTTTATGTGAAATAAAATATTTTGAATTTTGAATAGGGATTATTCCTGGGTAAAAAAAATTAAATTCTAATTAGTCCGTCAGTAAAATATTAGACACGTATTTTTTGCTTTATCATATTAATAAAAAAATACTTAGATAAAACGCATTTTAAGTTGGGGAGTGGGGGTCGCTACGTCGCTGTACGTATAAAATCTACATACTCGTGACGTCATGGCATATTTTAAACGAATGTATCGCCGTAATCTTTATTACGTAAAAAAAGAAAAAATACGTGTCCAATATTTTTTTATAATCTCAAAGACGGACTAAAAAAATTTTTTATCAACATCCGTCCGTTCCGTCCTATGTTATTCAGTGATAATATAGCATACTACTGGTGAAGGAATTTTTAAAATCGGTCCAGTAGTTTTTAAGTTTATTCATTATAAACAAACATACAAAAAATCAAATCTTTTCTCTTTTTAATATTAGTTTAGATATCATACTTTTGTGGTTTGAAGCAATGGAAGCAGGCTTTGGCAGGAACCGATGTCCGAAACAATAACATCGGAATAGGGTTTTTTATGTTACATATTATGATTTGATACAAACAGGTACCCATTAATTGTTGGAGAATACAGTTACAGTCAATATCTACATAATTACAGTAATGTTAACATTAGTGAATGCCTAATAGTTATTAAATTATGGTATACACCATACTTATCGCTTATACGCGGCAATTATTTGATGATTGCCGGGTTGAGGCACAGACACTGTTTGTATCGCAGTGAAAATTGCTGCTTTTGGTAGTTTTTACCCTATGATTGTGTTGTATAACACGGTCGTTATGTTAATGAATGCGGTTTGCTGGAGCCCGGCAAGTACCGACAACTGCTGACCAAACCGTGAAAGGTTCTTGTACTGTTTTGAGTTTGTATCTGAGCTTGAACAAATAGGGGAACGGGATCGTGCGGTTTATTTAATACTTAGTCCGCTGTGAGCTTTTAATGTGCTTGTGCTTAGTTTCGTGAATATTTGTAAAGATCTTGTGGGATGTGAACGCCTTAAAACTTCTTTTGAACTCTTATGAGTGATAGTTAAGGATTATTTTTGTATACCAATCCATTGTGAACTTATTACGACTACGGTTGGATTGGAATCTCTGGAAATGTAAAAGAAAATTGTCATCTGTAACTACTGCAATTAGATGAACGAACACCAAAATACCCTATACTACTGCACATTATGCCTATCACAAGATAATGAGCTGATTTAATCTTTCTTATCACCTGGTGTCTAGTCTTATTAAAAAGATAAGGCTTTATGAGAGTCTAGATAAATAACTTGTCTGATAAACGCAGGTGATCCCCATCAGAGGATATGATACTCGTATGATACTATTATTACTTACCTGTAAGCATTCTTCGCTGGTCCTTGTGCCCTTTTGTAGTACCTTTATATGCTTTATGGTGCCTCGTTCGTTGGTCCTAGTGGTCGCAAGCGATACTGCTGAGGATGAGATTCTGTTGACTTCCAAGGTCGTGCAATGTGTTATTGGGTTTTTCCATCAGGAATTTCTCAGTAGCAGCCCGGAGTCTGGTTTTGTGCCCGGTTGATGGCAATAGGCTCGCCCCTTATTACATGGGACTTAAACATAACTGGCGAAATGTGGGTGTACCCTATACGCCTCTGCCTAAATCGTGATGTTATGTAATGTTATATGCTTTATGCAGGTATTTATTTAGGCTTTTATATAAGTTTTTTTCTGCCAACAGTCAATTATGTATCGAAGTCTTCGATGATCTAGAGATAAAAAGTACCGAGGTAAGTATGAAAATTGGTAAAAAAAATAACCAACGTTAGAAAACCCCTGTAACAAAAATTCATAATATGCTTGTGTTACATTAGTAGGAGCGAGTTCATAGTTCAATTTAATAGTGCTACGAGAGATGCTCATACGCACGACCTCTCGCCTGCAAGTTCACATAAGCCATTCAACTATCGCCGTTTCTACTCGATTCATGCTTCTCAACTTCCTTATCGCAACACTGATAGCAATACAACATTTGAAAGCACACATTGTAATGTAACATGAGTCTGAGTGGATAGAGGTACCGCGTTGAACATTACAGGGGAAAGGACGTAAACGAACATATCCTCCATTTGTACCTAACGGATCGTAATCGTAGGTGGCTCGGTAAGTCAGTAATCGGTCAATAATAACTTAGACGAGATTAACATTGGCGTACTTACATTACTCTCAGTATGTAAGTACAGAAATTGCTTTATTAACACGTTTAGTGCCGGAAGCCCTCCTGGAGGGTTCACTCAAGTCACATATGGGATGCAGGGATCCCTCATGGAGGGCTCATTTCAAATGTAGGTTTTGCTTAGCTAATTCGGCATTATAAACTGTGAAAGTAAAATCTGTTGTATATTTTAAGAAGCTTTATTAGTATATGCGTTTGTTTTAAAGTCCAAGTATGTATTTATATTTTTTTACAATATTTTGTTTACGGTTACAAATATTCACAAAAAAACTAAAAGGTTGGAAACTACATATACCGACAACCCCCTGAAAAACACAATGTGACTTTGTTCTACAGTTTTTTATAACGCGATTTTAAACCTAATGCCGTTGACCGTCCGCGATGGTTAACTTTACCGCAAACGTAATGCCGGCAACCCTCCCGGAGGGTCACTTCCAATATCTATGGCGGCATGGCGCATGAGTTCTATAAAAAGTGGGTGGAGTCGAAAGTGTTAAGGAATATTAGGTACACTCCCATAAGTCCTCAATTTTATTGAGTAGGTATGTATTCAGATAATCACTGAAAAAACTCAGACCAAATAAAAAACCAAGACAGAGCGCTGTCAACAGGGACTGAGGCCGGTTTCGAAAACATGTGTGCAGTTGGTGAGGTGTAGTTTGATTGTAAATATGTGCGTGTGAGGGTGTATGCACAGAGCGGAGGTGTAGTTTTGGCATGCTTCACTTTATTTTCCGCAGCGCTAAATCTTGGTTTTTTATTTGGTCTGAGTGAAAAAACTAAAAAATAAGCGTAGGCATCAGAAGATTCGTACTCTTAAATATGCCCAAAAGTGGCAACCTTGCCATCCAGCGAATATTTGTCTCCGAGAATGTGCCCGATAAAGAACATACATTAAGCACGTAATGTTTGAATTCGAAATAAAGCAATTTCTTATTCGAATTTAGAAATAATGCAATTACTTACTCACAAATGGTCATCACTGTTTTCTCAGGAGTAATCAAAATAATTTGATATCATTACAGAGCAAGCCCTTTTCAGGAAATTCCAATTCAGGGCTGTTTTATATCGGATTGTGATATCGCGGCCCCGGCACACAGGCAACGGAGGGAAAACGGGTGGGTTTTAGTCAGTAAAAGTCTGACACACCCTCCTAGCCCGCTCCGCCCAGAGCGGGAGAAGTTATTTGATTATTTCCCAAGCTCAAAAAAAAAAAGGGCTGTTTTACTTAATTGTAGAATGCAGAATATTTACCCTATGAACTAGGAAAGAAAAATGGCGTGACCATTAAACTACAGTTACAAATTTTTGTCACGTTAAAACAATTCATTTTCAGACCCACCAGCTACACCAGCAACTATTCATTTGAACCCATGACTGTATACCACAGCTGTATACAAAAATCCGTGTTAATGCCTTCCATAGAATTAAAATTAAGTAGCGTGCTTATTCAGCAGACAGGGAAGGACGGTTAAATTTTATGATGAAACGCGCGTGCGTAAACATTGCTGAGTCCCGTTACTTGATGTTGCTCCACATTACGACTTATTAAGCTCTATGCATTACAATGCGCGGTTTATAGGGCAAGCCCTCAGTACGTGTCTTATTAACGCGACGTGAAAAGTAGGTGCACTGCTATCAATGCGTATCTAAAGATACCTCTAAATCGATGCATGGCGAGATAAATTCAGATAAATTCAGTAGAACTCACGATGAGTTCTGCTGAATTTATCTGCTGTTATTCGGTTGCAATGGTTTTTAAATATATACCTAGGCTTATCGTCTCCATAGCAGCCGGTAAATTGCCGTAATCACCACACTTGATGGATGGATTAATTGTAGTATTTTTCTACTAATTAGTAGACGCGAAGACGCTGATGACGTCACTTAACTATGGTTATTACAGATTATACAGAATTTACTTGACTTCATTTTGAAATTTTCAAGCTGTATGTCCATTCTGGCTGTCTTCTTTAGTTCTTAGCGCCTTCATATTATTATATGTGAAAAATTATTATTAACATAAATTTTCGACAAACGTATCGACCATGACGAATCCTTCAGCTCAGATAATGTTATACCAACAACGTTACAACTACTATCAGATAATATTCAAGATATATTGAATAGTTCCAAGTTTAATGACTTCGTATGCTCCGTTCACATTGTTTCAAACTCCATTGTTATTTCAAGGAGGCAAGAGCGAGAATAATTTAATTTTACTTCGCCTTAGTAATATAAACCCCGGCCGTACACGTAATATGGAGATTATAGACAAGATTGGAAAACAAACAAAGGATTGTTGTGATGACTGTGATAATGGAGTGACGTTTAGTTCGCGCAAAAAGGGAAGCCGCGTGACATTGAAATGAGATACAGTCATTGTGAACAATGAAGAATTGAGGACATATCAAACGTTACTTTTGTATGTAAATTATGTAACATTCGGTGCTATTATTGTAATTCTGAGTTGTGACAGTCCTTGAAGCCGTTTTGTAGATCAATGTAGTCGATAGTGGTAAAATCAAATTGTTTGAGAAAATTAAATCTCAACTCAAACCAATAATTTGTTGACACTCAAACGGACCAATTGCTGTATATAATTATTAAAGCAGCCTTTATTCACCAACCTAAAATAATTTAAGTGGTCTGCTCATAAATATTACGTTCATTTCAGTTACAGTAAATAACGAAGGAAATTGGCTGGATGATATTATGTTTTTATGCAAGGAGTTAAAGTTTAATAACTGTCCTAGTTAAACTCTCACGATTGTTAGACACACAAAAACCAACATTGATAAACTATATTGAATTTCGTTAAGATGTAATCAATCAATGCTCAGCTGCATAGTCGTGAAAAAATTGCTCCGCGGCACGGAAATTGCATGTTTTATACACTTTTATAGTGGCCTGTAACGGGGAGTGGAACAAAGTCGCTTTAACAGTAAATATGAATGAAAAACACAATTTCATTTTATACTCCGTGAAAAACACGGCAATATCAGATATGATACGATGAAGTATGTTATGAAAAAGTGTAACAATGCAACGGTCCCGCATAAATAGACATATTGGATATTACGTCGTTATTAAACTGACGAGCATAAATCAAATGTCTTTGTTGAGGTTTTTGTTGCATCTACTTATTTCTGAGGTCAAAAAGTGTTAGCATCTTTGCAGCTAGTAGCTCAGCTATGTTTATATGATCGAATTTTGTTACGGGATCGCTTGGCGGAAATAGTATACACGTACATTTACAATCATATATATTGTCCTGTTATTCTATTGTAGTAAATATAGTGGATCTGTATGCCGTCATTGCTTACGTAGGCTTGGCTCCACAACAATTATTGTAATCTAATTACGAGAAACTAAAAGTTTCCAAAATTACAGAGATAAATTACAACTTTCTTACAAATTCGACCGTTTAAAAGCCCATATGTTAACTAATTGTGCCAATGGATTTTTCTACACCTTTTTCCTTTTACGAGTGCATAATAACAGCTGTGGTATGGCATGATGTTTGCGCCTCCAGTGTAATTGCGCAGGCGTTCTCCTCCGGAAACAAATAAAAGACGATCGCGTTAATTCTATAGAAAGCTTAGAATCGAAGCGCTTTCTTGTAAGATTATATGTTATGGACACCGCGCTGGTTTCTATGGATACTTTGTGATTACATATTGGGTAATCATTTAATTTGTGAGTTCTATCGATCGATTGTTCGGTGGGAAAAGGGAACTGTACTCGAGAGAACGTGTGGGTGAATTTAACTTTCGTAGTCACGTATCTAATGGAAGGGCAGTTGGATTTACTATTATTATCCGATTAAAACGAAGCAAAATAGTGGGTAATGATTTTGAACGGTATGTACTCGTATGTGGGTATGTATGTTCATCATCATAATAATAATAATATCAGCCTATTATTGTCCCACTTTTTTTTTTTTGTGGATGGGTAGTCATCAAATGACTTCTCCCGCTCTGGACGGAGCGGGAGGGTGTGTAAGACTTTTACTGACTAAAACCCACCCGTGTGCCTTCCGTTGCCCGTGTGCCGGGGCCGCGATATCCTTTCCGGACAAACCAGCAACCCCAGCAGGATTATTGTCCCACTGCAGGGCAAAGGCCTCTTCTCATACAGAGTAGGCACGAGCATTGATCACCACGTTTGCTCAAGACGGGTTGGCGATTGCAGACTTATATTAAATTATATAAGTCCAGGTTTCCTCACGGGTTTTTCCTTCACCGATGTCAGTAATGTCCAAGATAAACTCGGAAAGTACATATGAATCATTATCATCATTATTATTATTTCGGCCGAAAGACGTCCACTGTTCGACTTAGGCCTCCCCCCCGCACCGCCACTTCGACCTCTACTTCTCGCATCTAGCGGATTCCTGCGGCCTTCACCAGGTCATCTGTTCCCTCATAACTTCCAACTACTGATCATAATTTAACAAATGAGGTATCGTTGGAAGCGTCTTGATCTTCCGCTGGTTATAGGCTATGTGACGTCACATTAAATTTAAATTATTTTAATAATGCCATTTTGTTTTAAGTTGCGGTTTTCACATGTGTGTTGGCAGGTATAGGTACATATTGGAATCATATCCGGCAGGTCAGTGGCGATACTACAAAATACAAGAGAATTAATATTTGCATATCTGCTCTTGCTCACAAAATAATTGCAAAGATAATTTGAAAGAGGTTTTACCTTCGGGCTTCAGATAAGCTGAAACAAATATTGTAGATAACAGAAAAGGTCATGTGATAAAGCTTTTAGCTCGAGAGAGTTTCATAAAAAAAACGTTAGATAAGGAAAAATTTGTTAACATCAATATTGCGAGTCGACTGTCCCAAGGATCACTAGAATACCTAAGTCTATAAAAAAGCAACAGGAAGAATATTAGCGGTCGTTGTAAGGAGAACATTCTGCTTTTTCTAACTTGTGTTGCAAGTTGAAGAATCTAAACAACTTGATACCACACTTCCTAATGTGGCCTGCGTATGTACATTCAAAAACCAGATCGTTACGTACGCTAAACGACATAGCAGGCATATACAAAGTACACTTTATCGATAGAGAAAGTCCCATAAGGACGGCACAATCGATACACATATCATTTCAGACAGACTCGATCTAATTTGCATTTCATATTCGTTTATTTATTCTAACAAAAAGCACGAAAGTCTAATAACAATGCGTACATTTACCATATGTGTGAAATAATACTCATTTATTAAAACAGTGGGAATATTTCTAGTTTATATGCATGTAGCTATGGTTTGCCTACTTTCATTGACCTTTGCGACAATACGCCACGCTGCACGATCACAATACGCTTAATAAAACTGGGTAATTGTTCATTTTGTGAGTCGTATGTTAACGGATTTGATTGTATGTGTGCCACAGATTTGCATATAGATACATATAATTTGCAGGCACAATGTGAAATGTATTGTGGTTAATAGTAACTGTCGGACTTGTCGTATTAGCTTGTTATATTGATCGTAACAATTGGCAGTAATGTGCGAACGGAGAGGCTCTTTGTCGTGAACACGTGGCAAAAAACATGACGTCGACAAGTTCACGACCTCTATTTCTTCAAATCAAGACGTGTCCAAGTATGCACTTTTATAACTAGGTGCTGCTCGCGTGCGTGATGGCTCCTTCTAAAATGAAATTAATGTAGCCTATGTTACTCCTTATAACATTAGTTATCTGTCAGTGAAAGTCTTTTCGGTCCAGCCGTTTCGGAGATTAGCCGGAACAAACAGACAGACAGACAAAAAATTGTTTTTTTGTTACAATAAGTAGGTACCGTCTATCTTTTCATATGCAATAATACATTGTTATTTTGACATTACAACAAACACATCAATTTTATTTATTTATATGTATGTATAGATAGGAACAGGATTTAGTTTGCATTAATAATTTAAAGGGTGAATTTCGAACTTACGACTTCGCCTGACCAATGCCCTACCCTAAGCTACCGCCATCAACCATCCATCCATCCATATTTGGTACAAAAACATCCACTTAGACCTTCAAAAGCTTACCCATTACTTATACCAACATAGTACCATTGGGCCAAGTTCATCGACACGCAGCTGCCTCTAAACTCTCGCCCCGGGTCCCGGAAGGCTAGTCGTGACTCCTTTATCGTCCCGCGCGGTACCATTGTGTCAGGCCAACCTGAGGCCAAGCCGTACATGGTCAGTATACAAGCGCCTAGTGGATTACGCCATTAACGTTATACACAAGCTAGCTCTGGAGTTTGGATGCGTTTGCTGAATATGAATGAGTAGCTTAGTCTGGCATTGAAAATATCAAGTCTGAAATAGACGGTATTTCATCGCGTAATCAAGGAGCTGTGTTGGAGAGAAAACCAAAAGAGTTATAGAATTTCCATTAACAAAAAGTTTTTACAAAAGGCCTTTAGGATGTTAAGAAGCTTATACTTCTAAAACTGTTATAAGTTATAACATACTGCCTCAAATAAATACAAAAACATAAACATGGCTGTATATGTAATAGTAAGTTCATATATGGAAATTTTTATCGTATTTCATTCAGTCACACCCTAATTGATGCATTTAAATCGCCCACTTTCGTTGAATCGTAACAGATCTAGTTACATAATCCACTTTCCTTAAAAGTACTAACTAATTTATTTGAATTCGTAACAATTTCCTTTACGTAACTGGCATTTTTCCAAAGCCGTCTGTTTTAGGTACAGCCTTCTATTTTACTGTTATGCAATTTTATATCGGGAGAATGGCTGGCAAAGTTTAATGGAGTGTTTAACTATAAATAACTACTGATCGATCTTCTTTCGGCTTCTTAGACAAATTGGTTGTTTCGGCAACGTTTAGGATTGAGCAATATTTTGTTGTCTTGATCTATGAAAACTATTAATTTTCAATCATCATTACGTTACTTCAATTGACTTTATGATACATCGTACAGTTCTTGAGTCATTCTCACTTATGATAAGATTTTACGAACTCTTTTAATCTTGAAGATTTTTTCTACTTTCTCTCTAAGATCACCAAGGCGACGCCAATTCTTCGGTCGATGCACATGTCCATGGACAGCAATTACAGTAATTTACTATTTCTGGATTCAGTGTTCCATTAATCAAAGTCAAACCATTTCAGCATGACTGACTGACTTATATATACAAACATCCAAATTATATCTACGTCTTACAGAATTAGCAAGATACGAGTATTTTCAGCTGTAGGCACAAAGTCCCGTTCACTAGATCTTAGTATAGATTGTATAGAGCGATTCAAAACGACGATAAAACGTTCACGATTCAGTAGACGTTGTAAAATTAGCGCACGGAACTGTTACACTGCGATTTACTGAGCAATAAATTAATATACTCGTTGTTCCCATGTGCTGTTCTCGAGAATTTACTTTAGTTTAGCATCCCTGGAATCTGTGGTCGTACGGTACAGCCCGCACGCGGGTCACGCCTCTAAATGTCATTACCGTGGAACACTCCCGTGAAATCTCATCGTAAAATGCCTTACTTTGCATAAGCACGTGTTGTAGGCGCCGGCGACGATTCTCGGAACGTTTGTTTCTGATCTCAGCCGTGTGTTTTCAGTTTTGCACATTGTATAATGTAATTCCTGTTAAGTCTCAATAAAATTCATGGTTGACACATGTAGTAATTTTGTGAAATTGTCGGCTTGAGCTTGATGTGTTATCAAGGCGTCATAAAACCTGGCTGCTTGTTTTAAATTACTGCCTTTTTCGTCATTTTATGACACGAGTTTTAATATATTCACTTCACCTATCATAGGACGTGTTGAGCTGTCCTTCCCGTTCTCTTTTCTTCCGTCTTGCGAATATCTAACATTCCATATGTCAATCGTATGACAGCAGAATCCTAGTTAGGTTGCGGGGGTCAGGCGGTATAGATGCTCTCTGAATACTGATATGCCGTGTTTGGCTGTTACTAAGAGAGGAACTGAGGAAGCTGAGCCTAACGTAAAGGTGAGAATTACGTAACGGTGGCACGACCATGAAATTCAAATATTTATTCGTTAAGAAAATGTAAACATGCTGGAATGTGATACTATCAAAACTGAGAGTCAAGAATTCATGATGCAGACGAATGCCCTCATTGATGATAATAATATCTTCCAGTAAAAATCAAAACTAAATGATAAAAATATGACAGAAAAATACCAAATTGCAATTATTTTCCTATTCAATAGTTGCATAGCAACCTGAAAGATTTCCTCCTGTCCAAGCGCCTACGATCGGAATCACAATTCACGATTGACTTAAGTAAAGCTGACCTTTGTAGCGGCTCGGAGAAAACAAGAGCAGCCAAGCGTGAACGATTAAATCTTTTATTAAAAGCTTTCCAAGAAGAAATTAAGTTATAAAATGTGCCTATTTCTTAAATAGCATAATATTTTATTTTTTGACACAACCGGTGGTCTGTTACGCACGGAACTGTGTCGGATTATATCGAATTTTATTCGAAAAATATCAATGCGAATGTCTCTATGTAAGCCACTGCAGTACATACAAGCATCATTAAGGCATATTTTTATGTTTCGGAAATCTGTAATATTTATTACAATAAATTGTTCGATTTTAATTCCTTTTTTGAAAGCAGGAATTCCGTATTTTATTATATCTAATAAATAATTTATACTTAACTGACTTTTTAGAACAACGCACGCGCAGCTTGTTAGTCGACTGAAACGTCAACGAGTATGTAACTGGTGTAAAGTAACTTTCAACCAATTAAAACGTCTTACACGAACATTGATCATAAAAGATATTACAGGCTGGTGAAGTAGTAGAGGCTTTGGAATTCCACACACTCGTTTATTAGTCTGACAGTCCCATCAGTGGGCCAGATCGCGCCAGGCTCTGTAGCTCGTTAGCTGTGACCGTGTATCGGCTAACCTATCTAACCCTTTATACCTGTATAGTATGTCCTTATGTTGTTTAATTTGGCTCCCATAGAAAGACTACAATGTTCAACAGTTATGCTTTGAAGACGGAAGTGTTGAATGTACTTGGAGATAGATTTTAATTTAAAGTTTTAATAGTCGATGCAACTAACATTTCTTTAACCCAAAATAGGGGAAAAAAGCTATTTAGTCCGTTGACGTTCGACGTTCGTGTCCAATATTTTTTAATAATCTACCTGAAGGACAAACATTTTTTTTGTCAAAATCCTTATAGGAGCTATTCAAGCAACAGACGTTTACTACTAAACATTGGCAATAAATTAGCAATGCCTACAGTTAAACGTTCACTGAAAATTGTTCCTCACTAATTAATGTAGTAGTTACGTGTTTACAACCTACCAATTAAACCGATCCGATTCCGATTTGATCCGATTATATACGAAACACAAAACGAATATACAGCCAGGGAAATTAATTGTTAAGTAAATTGACACCCTACGGCAATTTGACGTGATAGAGACATTTCATACAACTGTCCAAGAATGACAGTAATTATTTGAATTTACGGACGGTTACATTTTTGTTGGTAGTCCGTTTCCTTTACAATTAATTTCCCTGGCTTTACATATAAGGAATTAGGTACCGTAACAAGTCTTGTTCTATACCAAGCCTTGTGTCCCCAAAGGGTTAGGCAGAGGTACCTATAGTTGGCTTGAGAATGAACATGTCCAAGACGAAGGTCATGGAGGAGGAGGAGGAGGAGTCCCGGATGACGGATGACTCAGTTTTAGCTGTTATGGTTGGAAACGAGCGTCTGGAGATGGTTGACCATTACGGTTATTTGGGACATGTTCTATCTTTTGACATGAAGCATCCCAACAAAGAGATTTCTAGGAGAATACAGCTTGCTAGACCGATCGCGTAACACCGAAAGTCTACGACGTCGGAGACAGGGCGATGCACCTCAAGTGGAGTTGGGCAGGACATCTAATCAGACGTGGAGATGGCCGATGGAGTAAAGCGGTGACCGAATGGTGGCCAAGGTTAGGCAAAAGGAACCCGGGTCGTCCTAAAGCGCGTTGTCGTGGGGAACACCTGGATGAGAGACGGACGGAACCGGGAAGTATGGCCGAAAAATGTGAGGCCTATACCCAGCAGAGACCCCGGGCTGAAATAATGATGATGATGATGATGTACCCCACACCCACACCCACACCCACATTCACATACACCCACATTTCGCCAGTTATATTTAAGTCCCATGTAATAGGTGGCGAGCCTATTGCAATCAACCGGTCACAAGGTCCGGGCTGCTACTGAGAAATTCTAGATAGAAAAACCCAATAACACTTTGCTCGACCTGGGAATCGAACCCAGGACCTTATGCTCAGCAGTAGTGCTTGCTTTATCTTGTCTTATGAGTAAGTATATTATAATTATCATTACTTACGTAGTGCGATGTAATGTTCCCAGTTACACGCCCATCCTATATGTCATTGTACAAATATCATCCCATTAAATAGTCATTACTTTAATGTAAGCTTTTTACGCCTGTCGCAAAAAACGTTTCCTTAATACTCTATGGAACACAATTACTACAGTTTTTGTTGAACTCTATTGTATTTGCCGTGACTGACACGAAAAAATATGCAATTTGATCATTACCGTGTGTTTTTTATTTAAAATTAAGTCAGCCGAGCTTAGTAAGGTCATAGGTACACACGGCTACACATCAAGCTATACATTTCCAGTATAAGCTAACCTCGCATTGTACGGAAACTCTATACAATGCCAGATCAGCATAAACTGGAAATTTATAGCTTGATGTGTAGCCGTGTGTACTTGAGTTATGTAGCCATTTTTATAATGATACCTTAGCTTGGGAATATTCAGATCGCCTAGTCAACCAATATCAATCTGCCTATAGCAGTGATAGCCTAGTGGTGTGACCGTCGGACTGCCAAGTCATAGGTCTCGAGTTCGAACCCAAGGCACGCATCTCTGACTTTTCGGATTCACGTGCGTATTGTACAATTATCACTTGCTTCAAAAACGGTGAAGGAAAACATCGTGAGAAAACCGGAGAGATATATCTCGACGGCATGTGAAGCCAAGTTAGAGCTCCATGGGCGGATTCAAAACTCTGACACCAGGTTATTCACTAACCATACGAAAAGAAGAATCTGCCAGTTCTTTTCCTAACTACTCGTATATTGGAGTCGGCTTCCAGTCTAACCGGATGCAGCTGAATACCAGTATTTTACATGGAACGACTACCTATTTGACCGTTACAAGTGCCACAATCCAGTTACTGGGTAACACGATACCCCTTGGTGAGACTGGTTATCAGATTTTTGGCTTTCTGACTACCCGTAACGACTGTCACGTCTGATCTATGGATGCTAGCCGGAACCGTGACACGAAGGGTCTCGATATGTAATGGATGGTCCATCCAAACACCGACCGCGGGTAGCTTAACCTTCGATCGACCTGTGCCGCTGTTATGATAAGTCACAGGCTCCCTAGATCACTTAGTCAACCAACACAGAGTTAAGACGCAGATATATGCCAGTGACCTTGAGTGGTTCGCTTGCGTGTTCTGTACTGAGCTCACGCAACGCGTCGTACGTCCAGCCTGGTATAGGACTCGCCGATCCAGGAGCGTTGTCCCAAATTAGACGCATTATGAATTTATTATACATAAAACAAAAGTTATTTAATAAAACACGTATAATAAAATAACAATAATAAAATTGTCGGTTATCGTCGCCAGCTCGTTCATTCTCTGCCAAGACGACAGTCATTTCAGTAACACAAGTTAAGCAAATCCCGGTTTAAAGGATGTCGATGAATAAAAGTGCCATAAAATAATCTTAGAACTTTGAAGACTTAACAAGACAACTTATGAAACATGGTTAATCTGAATGCAAATAACATTAAAACAATGATATAGTTGAGTGACAAAAAAAATAAAAAAAATTGAGAAAAACCCGATCCGATTTTCACGCTCTTGAAGATGCGTGTTGCGATAATGTGAATGAAGGGAATGTTAACGCGTGTCTTGGATCTTGGTTCTTTTTCCAAAATATTTTGAGGACAAGGTATAATAGTAGATTTCCTTTTATGTATGCAAAGACAATTTAGACTCCGGGGAGAGATAAAAATTGCTCGGACTTTAGGGAACAGAACAGGAAACTTGATAGGTAGGTAGGTACTTTGTGACTAGTCTAAGCTTGAGATATTAAAGAGCTTTATGTTGGTAGTCTTAGTATTTGGGTTAGAAAAGCATATACCTACTTAATCATTTATTTTAAGGTATGTATGGTATGTTAACATAGAAATCCTGATTTTAGAAGATTTTTTGTAAAGTTAATAATGTCTAATATGACAGTAACCTTTTAAAGCTGCTCAATTGCTACGGCAAAAATGTGATTTCCAACCAGTGCTGCCAATTTAGCGCTTTCGGCGCTAGATGTAACGCTTTTTTGATGAACTTAGCGTGCGTGTAAACGTTTTAGCGCCTAGTGAATAATCTAGCGCTCTTTTATTGCTAAGATTGCAACACTTTAGAGTTTACAAAAATATTTGAGTTTTATTTTCTCACACGGGTTAGAAAATAAAGACTCACTCTTTATTTTCTGACCCATGTCAGAAAATAAAGACTCAAATATTAAGTCTATTATTATTCGTGTATAAGTAAAACGCACTGCCATCAGTACGTTTCACTTATACATGGGGATTTCCCTTTATTATAGGATTTTCGTTTGCGCCGATTTCATCAACCTGGCTTTTCGAGTTCTGTAGAAGATAATATTATGATTCTTTTTTGTCAATATCTTATGGTAAGATGTATGTGGAATAAGATTAAACCAACGTGTACGATACTTATTATTATTATGTTCTATTTTTTTTTACAATTAACGTTTAAATTTAGTGCGAAATCTAGCGCTTTTTGGACACGCTGATTTTAAAAAATGTAGCGCTTTTTGAATCGCTGTTAGTGTGGAAAAGGTATTTTGCTCTCGCAGCACTGTTTCCAATTGTTACTGTAACATTTGCTTATTTCATTAGCTGTTTATATACTTACAGAGATTTTGGTCTGTCATATCAATTAAAAACAGTAAGTTTTCTGCTGTACTCGTTACCAATAAGTGTGTAATTTATTAGGTATGCATGTTTGTGTGTTAAAATGTGTCCATTGAAAAGATTATATTTTAAAACATTATTGTGTTGTGAAGATTATAAGTAGGTATTCGTTATTTTTGTATTTAAATAAATTACAATTCATGCCATTATGTTTCATGTTCAAAAAAAATACTTTCCGACGTATATTTTCTACCGGTGAATGTGAATGCAACTTTCATTAAAATAAATGCAAATAATCAACTCAAGTCTATGAATGTTACTAGAAAGCGAATGTGGTAGGTGCATTATTATTTGTCTATGAATCATACGAGTAAATACAAAACCTGAAACTCTAATGTAATCACATTTCTGCACTCATGACGCCAAATGCCTTAGACGAGACGAGCTTAAAATTTATATGCATTGATCACAAGATACCTACGGTTCATAGTGGGCTCCTCGGCTTCTCACGAGGAATTCTTGTTACTGCCTAAGTGCCTTCTTTCAATGGCCACTGTTTCAGAGCTGCCCAGTTTAAATTGACAGGCGGCACAAAATGGAACTAAACTAAAATGTACTGAGTTTGACATATCGTTGACAGTTGTCTTCGCAAGCAGCGCTACCGTCACCTGCCTAGTTATACTGGCCACTTTGTTCTCGATCCTCCATTTAGATATAACCT
This sequence comes from Agrochola lota, assembly GCA_947364205.1. NCBI lineage: Eukaryota > Metazoa > Arthropoda > Insecta > Lepidoptera > Noctuidae > Agrochola > Agrochola lota. Next base: position 12,734,958 of record OX376236.1, read on the forward strand.
GAAGGTTGTAGCAGTGCTGTACAAAATATGCGCATAATAGCAGATCCACAACTGTTTAGTGAGAACCAACTGATCAGCAAAAACTTTAACATTCCTTCGCCATATTTTTCCATTGTTAAAGGCAATTTATATTCTGATTCCAAAAGCAATGATCGTTATTGATATTTATTGCTTGAATAATTGAAAGTTCTCTATTACTGAATCTATTTGCGTAAAAAACTGGTTAATTAAAAGACTTCATAAAAGAACGTAGTGCGGAGTAGAAATAGAATGACTGGTCGGTAACCGGTCGTCTGCGTTCCTCCTGTCTGCATTTACCTTTATAAGTCCCTAACAAACACTCGCTCGTCTGTTTGACGGCTATCAGTGGGGTATTGAACCACATGACATGTGTGCTCAGTTCCAGACCAAAGAATAAGCAAACATTATGGAATCGTGAGGAATTTCCAAATATATTATGTAAAAAAACCCTATCCGATCCGAAAGAATAGGTACTGCAATAACATTACCTGAAAGTATAAAAAATCTTATTATTTTTGAAAATAAAAAGGTTTGCTAGCTATTTAAAAATCAATTAATTAAATTAGCAAATTTTAAACAGGGCGTATATGATATGACTTGTAGACACCCGCTAAACGACGGCCGCCCGCACCGCATGAAAAACCCGGTAAAACTCCCCATTAAAAAAAAAAGTGACTCATATTTTTTCCCTCTTTTCCTGTAAATAACCACATAGGTAGACTCTCAGTACGATACCCAACAACACCCTCACGGATCGGACAGGGTTTTTTTACATGTTATATATGTACCATCGCGGATACTGGCGGTGAACCACTTTTAACCTTATTACTTAGAGCATAAGGGGGAAAAGTGGTTAATTATCAAAATTTTAGAACGTTAGTTCTATATACTGCACGTCCGCTTTTTGTAGCCATTCAAAGTTGGTCGGTTTATCCATGTATTGCGGTTGTTCTTGTTTTTTTATTATATCTCTTTAATAATTTAGTGTAGTGAGCTGAAATTTTACATGTGAGTAGTTGCATTAATACACTAAATATTGGAATATGTTTTATTTTGCTTTTCCATTAAAAAGTCCTACATTCGGATGTCATACAATATAGTGGTCCAGTCGTAGTAAAATGCCATTCCTCATTAATTACTAAGAGCACATTAATTAAACTTTGCAGGACATTGTAGACCCTTACCAGATACAAATAAACGTCCTTAGTTTGGCTCTAGAGTTCCTATTTTAATTACTTGGACCTAATAATCTTATTTTACTTTTACGTGTATAACTTCTGAACGGTATGTTTTTTTCTAATTCTGTTTTTACACACATTACACACAAATTCAAAGCAACCTGCTTAAAAAATTACAACTCTGCACTTAACCCGTTTTATATGACTTCCATCAAAAAGCCAAACGTCAGCGCAGCGGAAACTTGAATAACTTGGTAGTTTTATGACACAAATTTCATTTGAACATACACATTTACTTCTCGTTATACTAATTATTGAATGTATTTTTTTCTTGTACGTCCATAGGGAAAAAAAGTTCCGCTGGAATGAAGTAGTTCCATCGGAAACAGTTTTTGTTGAATAGCTCCCCAATGCCTGGATGCAAAAATTTGTACTAACCATACACAACGTCAACGACGTCACACACTAAATATCTGCTAAGTCGCAGCGGAAAAAAGTCGATTTTTTTAATTTCAGTAAAAAAAATCGTAATTTTTCCGCTGCGACTACGCACACATGTAAGCCAGTAAGGTGTAAACTCTAGTTGTAAAAACACAGACTTGATTTTGTAAACTTATTAAACGAGTCCCATTGAAATCAAAACCACGCTACCTATTAGCGTAAGATTACAATCGTTTACAGACAGACAAAAATATTAACAATTGATTTTGTTAGTACCGTATATACTTTCATATGCATTTAGTAAAAAGCTGTTATTTTCTGGTTCATAATAATCAACCTACACCTTATGTTCGGAACTGCTGGGATACAGGCCTCCTCTCGGTGAGAAGCGTGGGCCGTAATTCACCACGCGGGCCAGTGCGGGTCGGTAGATGTCACATGTCTTCGAATTTTTTGGTTCTAGGACATGCCGGTTTCCTCACGATGTTTTCCTTCACCGTTTTGAGAGCAGTGATGATGAAATATACGCAAAGTAAAGCACCTGTCTGGGTTCGAACCTAGCACCAACAACTCGTAAATCGGGCCACCACTGCTCTGATATGTAGTTAATCTCATCTAAATATTCTTTTATTTGTTTAGACAAATACATATATTATGTATACAGATAGGGAATAAGACAAATAATTGATTGTACAGTTGTGTTGTCTATTAGCAAATCTATGAGTTACGCTGCGGTGGGAACACGCAAACAATAATCTTGAACTTGGTTGCATAAATAATGGCTGTCACGGATAATTCGATCCTAGATGCGATCTCGATGCGCCGCCGGCATCTATTCGTGTATGTTGGGACTGTGCCTTCGAGTATGAACGGGGAAACGCTGTTCTTATCAGAAGAATCATTACATAAGCTACATTTGTTGGTAATCCTTTTATTAACCTGCACTCTATCAAAATGTCGCCTGTCACTTTGTTAATCCTGCTTCATTTCTCCTATACAGTGAATACACTATAGCAGTCATTAGGGGAATCTTTAATTACCTCCAACTATATTGCAGCCACCGATAGAATGCGTTCCTGACACCTGTCAATTGGACACGATTATGAACTAATAAAGTATAAATTCGTTAAATACATATTCTTTTGTACTAGGCTGACAGGTGTCATATCGGTTTGATTGACGTAATTTTTCTTTGCGTTTCATACTTCTGTGGGCGCGCTCTACATCTAGATTTTCCGATTCATACCGTGAGGTAACGCCTATTATACAATGCAAGGGATTGAGGCCGGAGACTATTCTTGTCTAGATGTCTGGTTCCTTTGACTGTCTGAAGCACCCTTGGGGTTGCCGGCACTAGTTTAATGTAAACAGCGAACAAAGACTGGCTGTGGTAGATCCTGTCTGTATTCGATATCGTCCTAATAGTCTACACAATGGGCCATGTTAGACAATCTTCGTTCTCATCACTTGCTTTGTATTTACTAGATATACGAAGATTGTGAGGTCCATCAAATTTAGTTACGAGATCTCTCATAGACTGTTGATGTGTATCTAAGATTGAATACTGTTCTTGCAACGTGGTAATTTTGGTGAAATTATGAATGCTATTTCTGAATGATGCCTATTTTTGGTTCTGGCAATCAAATCCTTAACCAATATGGATTTGGAGAGGTTTTCATTCTTAATTAATGGTCGTTCTAGCTCTATTGCACAGCGTTTTATCCAGTGAGAACAATGATATACCTAAATAGATACTTACCTATATCGTATAGGTATAAAACTCACAGTAAATTGCATTATTCAAGCATATTAATTATGACTCGCAGCATGCGAAAAGTGTAAGGAAACAGCTTTTTATAAACAAAAGGTTTTATTGGCACACTTGTGCATTCACAAATTATAGAAAAGAACAATGAGATAATTATCAAGTGTACAAGATGCATTCGTGTTGTAATTAAATTCCTTTGCTAAGGAAGCTATTTAGTGGAATGATTGTCAACACACTACTACCGACTTGCCAATTATCACCTAGTTTAGTAGGTATAGTGTGTTCATGACAAATGTCATCTATTTACAAATGAAATACTTAGGAGGTGTTTTTGTGTATATTTTAGTTTTGGGGCTGATTTTCAACGCCAAATATATTTTACTCGTGGACTAATCTTGACGTTTGAAAGTTTTTATATGGAAAAGATGTTTGGTGTTGGAAACATCAGGCCTTAAAGAATAAACAGAAGAACTTTTAGAAGTGAATTTAATTTAAGTCTGAAAGAAACCAGATATTCCGTAGGTATTTTTAATAAAAATAAAAATGAACTTTTGTTCTTTGTTGACCAAGATCTTATACAATTTTGTTTCAAGAAGGCTCGGACCAAATAAAAAACCAAGACAGAGCGATACAATACAGTGTAGTAGGTACAATACAGTGAAACATGCCAAAACTACACCGCCGCTCTGTGCATTTACGCTCACACGCACACATTTACAACCTTTTACAATGACGCTACATCAAACTACACCACACAAAGTGCACACATGTTTACGAAACCGGCTTCACTTCACTGTTGACAGCGCTCTGTCTTGGGTTTTTATTTGGTCTGAGCAAGAAGGCAAGAGTTTCTTTGTATCTTGAATAAGTAGGTAGGTACTTATATCATGTTTTCATGCACTTTTCATTTTTATTTAGCGAGTACCTCTTGCATGGTGTACAGAACCCTGGCAGCGAAACTCATTTACACGTCATCTTAATTACTGATTAGAAATAAAAAGAAATAACGATCCTTCGTTAAAGACGTCAATGAAACTCCAGTTAATGTAAGGCTTTTAATTAAATATTTGAAAAAAAAACTACCCTTCTGACGCATCTTGCAGACGTGATCTGTGTTAACGATGGCCTGAGAGCCCTTCCAGGTATTTTATGTCACTTAGATGATTGGAAAAAGTTTATTTTGATTCTTATCTAAGGAGTCCGCATGTGTGTTAATTAGAGTCTCATGTTTTCTTTATGGTTAAGTTAAACCTAGTAGAAAACGATAGTTTAATTGTATTAATTACATATAATCTGTTAAAAAACCGGCCAAGTGCGTGTCGGACCACGCACAATGAAGGGTCCCGTAGATGGGATGAATTTATCCTAAGAACAAACTTAACATTGTAGTTGGAAAACATGTTTTCCCATACGGAATGTATGGGAGAAAATGTTTTTCAACTCCAAATGTAAGTTGGTTGATTATTACTCGTTAACATGTAGAGCCTAATACTTAGCTGTGATAGTTTTCCTTTTACTTTCGTTATATACCTATACTATTGGGTATACTATTAGGTGAAGGGTGGGCGTTTTGGGGGACTGTCTTATGTAATTTTGACGTTCGAAAAGTGCTGATTCTCAGCCTAGTTTGAATAAATGACTTTTGAATTTTGAATTTTGAATTTTGAATTTATTACTGTGAATTTTTCCACATCCAGAACCAACCATTTAGTTGGCAGGAGGGGGGGATAATTAACTCTAACAAAAATTTGCACGTTAAAGTTTAATATTTCACAAACGGATCCTTGAATCCAAAAATGGCATTCACAAACTCACAATATTTTTGAACGATCTTTCCAACAACACCCCACACCATGTGATAGACGAGGAAAAAAAAAAACATCCCCACTTTACGTGTAAGGGATACCTCCCCTACACGAAAAGTGGGAGAAAAATATACAATTTTACCACTTTGTCGGCGTGATTAGTATGTATATCCATGCCAAATAACAAGATTCTAGTACAAACAGTCTCTGACCTAAGCCGCGGACAGACAGACAGACGGACATGGCGAAACTAAAAATCTTTATTGGTACATAGGTATAGGAGGTTACATATGCATTAAATGGTCCTCTTCTCATTTAATTCCTCGGTATTTTGTTTAGCCTTAGGCATGAAAGACCACACGCTTCGATATTCAGCCTAATGATTTGTGGATGCAGGTGCACGCTAAAGCTAACCAATGACATACAATAAGTTTTTACTTATACTTACGCAATAACATTTTCGAACAGGAGAAAATCTCCATTTTTCTGTTGTTTTTTGTTCTAGCACCCGAAGCTATAAGAACAGTCCGTATTCATAGCCCTGAAAGTAACTGTCTGCGTTTCACAGACTATAATTAAACTTCAAATAAATGTTATGAGAACCATCACGCAATCACATTAATAACAATTTTTCCAAATTAAATTATATTTTTCAAGCAAGCTTCAAGGCATTTACCTAAATGTAAAAGTAAATCGCTGTGAATACGTCTAATATTAAATTAAATTAGATCTAATTTTAACAGAAGACGTAGTTACTGCTGACTCTGATGAAATTCTGTAACTGTTCTTTTGAGTTCAGTTAATGGATTTAAGTATTCTAAGAAATGATGTGAATCATCTTAAAAATTAGGGATGCATTAATGATTTGCAAGTCGATATTTTTTAGCGGTTATTATCGGCGAGAGTATAAGTTGATTGGTGGTATCTATAGTCATTATTTGGCTCGCGATCGTCGTTTAGGTATCAATTTTCATGTCAATTGTGAGTCGTGCATGCTCATTGGGGTCATCACTACATCGTGACGTCACTCCATCAGCTCCCAGCCACCGGATGTGATCCGCTACACTTGATTCGTTTTTCTCTCTTCCATATCATTATTACTCGCATTATCAAAGATGCCGTCTTATTTATTTTCTTAGTTGCCGTTATTATTCAGAATGAAGATGTCGTTTTTATGATTCCATCAGGCACAGCCTATTAGTATACTGTTCACGCTTTAATGGTAACCAAATAATTTTTGTTCTATTTCTTATTGTTGGTTTTTCGGTTGATAAAGTGATTAGAGATGTAAAGCATATAGAATGAGGTTTAATGATAGAAAAAACGGTAATTTGACTTTGATTATGATTATTAATACTGCCCAAAGGTTAAGTAAGTTAAGTTACGGTATAAAAGCATATTATAAAAAGCGTTCCCTAACGTTGAAATCAATTTAGAATGCTGAAAGCCATTTTCGTAACCTTTTTTTTTATTTCTTCTCCCCCCTTACTAAACGGTGACCAGCCTTTATTAACCAAACAATACTTGTGAACCATACTATCACTAACGGAGTTTCTTATCATTTCCAATCTTAACACACTGTAACAATTTTTCGCTAAAGTCAAGTGTCTCGGAGTCCACTTTTACGGGCACAATTGAACAAAAGGCCATTAAGCCCGTTCGCTTTGTTCTGTAGAAAGTTGTCAGATCTCACACCTACGTCTGCCTAATTTTTCATAATTTACGAGTTTAAACGACCGGTAATTAAGTAGTAACTATTAAACTTAAAACTTAATTTATTTTTTCGAACTTTATGAAAGTCATGAAATTAACCTTAATCTTTCATTTATTATCACTCTAATTTTCATTATAATATTTCGATTAGTTCCTATTTCAAAATTAATAATTGCAAACATAGACACACAAATTTTTTGTTTTTTTTATTTTAATTTTAAAAAGTCCCAATTTTAATTTTAAGAGTTTGTATAAGATATAAATATGGATTGCTGTGCAGCCAGTTGAATAGTAATGTTTATTTAAATAAAATGTCTCATTGCGTATTCCGAAAGCTTTTATTCGTTTTTTACTGTGGCTCCTTGCAGGTGGTCCACAGACCACAGTGATTGCCGGCGAAAGGTCCAAGTAAAACTTAAATAGCCTAACGAAATTGTATCCAAAGTAAATTGCTTTGGAGATATAATTTCAGTCACAAAAAATAGCAAAAACTGCCAAGATACGAATGTAAACCATTAAAACTACTCGTATTATATTATTTTTTATGCAGTCTGAATTTTAATAATCAGAGAACGAAATTTTTTTTTGTAGTTATTTCACCTATTCACTTAGGAAAGCTCGGTCTACATTTTCCAACATACTCACAAATTGTCTGAGTACCGCCACGTAAAACATGGGATCGATTTACAAACCGCTGACATGACGTGCATAGCCATTTCCGCAAAACACAGTAACTTATGTGCAATACCATGTAATTAGGTAAAAGCATATACTTACATACATACAATAAAACGGTTACAGTAAATCATAAATATCATGGCTATGCATTAACCCCGAAAGCTTTGACAAGAAAGCCATACAGTTATGTACAATGGTGGCACATTACCGATTTGTGAAAGACAATTTCCATCGGTTGGGTCGTGTGAAGGAAATCCAATCTTGCCGATATAAGGCTGCCTGTCTACTGGAGCGGAGAAGAGAGGAGCGGAGCGGCGGTGTGCCAATATTAACCAATGGAATTGCATAAAACCTCCGCTCCGCTTCAATGGACAGGGATTTGCGAACTAGTTTAAAAATCATACAAAACCGGGAAGCGGAGAGGGGAAGCGGAGCGGGGAAACGGAGCGGAGAAGTGGAGCGGGGAACCGGAGCGGGGAATTATTACTCGTCGCGTAAACTCGGTCTAGCTCCGCACAGTCCGCAACACTGCTCCGCTACCTCGCTCCACACAGTCCGTAACTCCGCTCCGCTACCTCGCTCCGCATCAATGGACAGACACTGTCCGCAACTCTGCTCCACTCCGCTGCCACGCTCCTCTCCACTGCCTCGCTCCGCTTCAATGGACGGGCAGCCTTATTGTTGTACTTTCTAACAGGAACACTTTATTGTAGTGTTATTTACAAAGAGGTTGGATATGGTTTTGATATAAAGTGTTATGGATGATGTGATTTGTAGACGCAAGACGCAAATAACTTAACCGCCTCTGCGTTTTTGTGGTTAGATCACTTGGTCTCAGACCCAGAGCTCCCGGTTTCGATTCCCAGTGGGAGCAAAAATTTCTGCACGGTTTCGTTGGTCGTAGGGCTTGTTCTAAGTCCGCCTGGCTAATAGCAACCACCATCTCATCTAACTCGGTCGCCATAACAACAATCTTAACAGCATTGTTGTGTTTCGGCAGTTAGAGGTAAGATAGCCAGTTCTTATGTGCTTGGGGATTCTGGGTGAAGCTTCCACCGGCCATATTCGGCCTGATCATCACTTACCATCAGGTGAGATGCAGGCCAAGAGTTTACACGTTGTAATTAAAAAAAAAAAACTGACTGAGTCAGTTGCCACAGTCTGTCACTATAATAAATAAAAAAAAGTTGTTTTCTTTTCGAACAATTTTTTCAATTTGAAAAAAAATGTTCTTAATTTAAAGTTCAAGATGTTAACCCAAAAAGTTTGCACCATCGTAGACTTTTTACTAACATTTTTCGTGAATAGGTAGCACACGTATTTTTTTACGGCTGAAAACGCTTGCTGAGTTCCACGGAATTACTTAGTTGATACGTAACCGGTAATTTTATTTCGTCCGATTAGTTCTAGAGTCATCAGCCGCGCAATTCGCACAAACCACTAATATAATTGTACGTAGGTAATGGAAATTATAAAGATGTAAATTATGTGTTAGCGTCCATTCCATTTGAAGATTCTGTTTTTGCTACACGACTGACAAAAAAAAAAGTAAATACAGTGGTAACTCGTAATCTTGTACCCTAATATTCATTTTGGTTATTAATTTTAATGGGTTATCTTGAATTTATCGGATTTTTTTGCAAATCATAGACAAACTGAAAAGCCTACATAATTTTTAATAAAAATCTAGTCTTTACATATTTTTTTAATTATGTACCTACTTTAAATACCACTCTCACAACGAACAATAAATCTCTTTCAAATATTTTATCTTCCAACAATAGCCATGTAAATCAACATTTCAAACAATCAGAAAGCCAATCAATAACACTTTTACTAACAATATGTTAATTTGTTTTTTCCTAGGAGTCCCGACAGACCGCACGGAGCATGCGTTCGCGTCTGCGCAGGAGTACAAAGACGCTCTCGAGGCGATACGGAGGCACACCGGCGCAGTAAGTAACACCTCACATTATGCATTCGTAGGGCTGATACACAACGGTATTTTTATAAAAAAGTAAATTAAAACTAGCACAACTTCAGTTAATTTTGATGATACCCAGTGATCATCAATGGCAAGCAGACAGACCTACATTAATGGTTTTAAAAACTATGGTGTATGAGTTTTGAGACATGATTTTTTCTGCTCTGCCATTGTATGATGAAAAAGGTCAATAAGACCAAGATTAAAGTTAGTGCCCACTGCCTAGGATGTTACCTTTCGGCGTTAATCTCTGTGATGTATGTAGGTACATAGGAAGGTACTTAGTGGAAGTCACTATTGGTCAGTGACAGGCTGTAACACACAGTACGAGGCTATACGCATGACTCATATCAAACCGATACAACCATTCGTAATTCCCCAAACCAATTTGTCACCGGTGTGCAAGTTAATGAAATGAAATTGTTTATTCTGTAAATAGGATGTAGGAATCACTTTTAACCATCATATTAAAAAAATATTAATATTGCTAGATGAGTTCGGCGTTTCCTATCCGACTACTCTGAGAAGAAAGGCCGAAACAAACTCAGAGGTCACAGTCTCTTTAAAAGTCCAGACATAATCTTGGTCAAGCTATATGAGGACCATGTAGATTATTGTCAGAAATGGTCTTTTGAGAAAAGAAACACACAGATTTGAGTGGACCTGTCAAGTCAGTGAAAGCATTTGTCAGAGCGCAACTCAGAACATAAGGAGCTCCGAGAGCCGCATAAACTACTCAAACTGCCAGACCATCATTAAAACTAACTGAGAAAGAAAAAACAAAAAGAGTAAATAATGAAAAAAAAAATGAAAAATTAAAAAATATCCACATAGTCCTCACATTCACAATAATTAAAATAATATAATTCGAGTACCTACTTTACAAAGTAATCATGTCATTTTGTATGTAATATTCAATAATGTCAATGATTTCATAAATCATTGATTTATGTATTACTAGCGACCGCTCTTGTTTCGCACGGTTTTTACGATTTGACAAAACATCGAGATTTCTTAGGTAAACGTAAATTAAATATTAACGAATTATACAGATAATTTCTCTAAACGATGCTGAAAATCTCATCACAAAATCTGTTGCGTGGTTGAGTAGAACAGCGGGGACATACAGACAAACGCGAAAAGCGAATTTGTTTTATAATATGTAGGAATTATTATTATTATGGTAAGTGGCGTGCAAAAAAAATTTTTTTTTTTTTTCGTCTTTATAAATTGAGAAATTCTTAACTCCCAGACGCAGTTTAATTCGCAAAATATTCTAAATAAAATATGATAAACCATTTGTCATAATTTAGCAAAATTATAGATTTTGCTAAATTATGACAAATGGTTACAGTTAGCATCCTTGAAAAGCAGGATTCTTAAGGTACGGCTCCCTCTAGTCATATTCAAAAACCTATCACTTTTGTGTCTATGCTACCTATTGCATCAAAAAATGCCTAATTCCGGCCAGGAGCCTTATACTGTAATCCCAATTTTAATTTATTTTTTGGTTTTTAAAGAATTATCCCGTCTCCCCCTTATTACATGGAACTTAAACATAACTGGCGAAATGTCGGTTTACTATAGGTACACCTCTGCTTAACCTTTCGGTGAAAACACGCGTGATGTTATATATAAGATTATAATTTTAAGACTCGGACCAACCCTACATAACACAATTATACTTACTTACATTGCGTACGAATTTCTAAAGTAATAGTCTATTACAGTGGTATTGTGGAGCGAGTGCCTCCCCATTGACAGGTAATGGAGTTGGAATCACAGTCATCATGATCACGCCTGGCCACAGTGTCTACTGTTGTACCTCTAATAGAAATCTTGTGTACCACCAGCACAATAGGATCAGTTTTGACTGAATGTCATCTATAAAAAAGCAGAAATCCGTTAGAATCCGAAGTACTTGGCTGGTTACAAATGTTACAATTTCATCATACATGGATAGATTCGTCTGACGAAAATAGGCCTCTTAACTTTAAAAACACTTGGCCTCAAACAGACACTTTCCGCGTGGAAGCCAGCTCATCGAATTATTGATCTTCAGATAAAACTGCTTACCATGTTGAAGTAAAAAAATACGTTCTCTTTTCTTTATGGCTGTCAATGTTTTCCTGTGCCTAGTTTTAATTTTTTTATTTGTTCGCGCTCTTTTACGATTTATCCTTTTGGATTTTTATTATACTGACGTTTTGCACTAATATATATTTTAAGTGAAAATGGTGGAAATTAATGAATTTAATATCATCATAATCATGAAACACAAATATTTAAATATAACATATATACTCGTATAATATATCATTGTGGAACGCAAATATATGAGTATTGAAACTATTAAAATTAAGGGTTCGTAATGAAAGCATCATAATGATGAACATCTTGGAACAACGAATTGAATTTTCACATGGAACACCATTTTACTATGATAAAGGTAAGCAAGCATTCTTTGTAAAAAAACATTTTCATTCAAAGGCAAACTTTTGAAAATGCAAAAGTACATCATTTACTTTTCATAGGCATCTACTACGAGCGTACATAAACCAGATTCTAACTTCACTGCTGCACTTTACTGACAGAATAAACAGGAAAGAAAAAAGATGTAGCATCATAATAAGCAAGCAAAAAAGTGAGAAATTTCTACGCACAAATTAATTGAGCCTTGAGGCTTATAAGCTATTACAGAAACATCATGCTTATGCTGATTTCTAAATAGAACAAGTTAGCAGCCATTATCAGGGGGCCTACTCCCTAAGCGAAATCCGTTCGTTCAGCCGTCGTTACGGGCGCTTTGCTCTCTGTCTAACTTACGGTATGTCCGTAAGTGAGACGGAGAACGAAGCGCCCGTAACGACGGCCGTACGAACCGATTTCGCTTAGGGAGTAGGCCCCCTGGACCATGCGATAGTCTTAAAATAAATATATATCTGTAATTTATGCGGTTTCTTGATAGACTTTTACGCATACACCTAACTATGCAAGTTATGTTCCTTCACTGAACTGGTTTATTTCTTCCAAGTAAACGAAGGAAGTTGTAAAAAGTTGTGGCGCCCCTGACTAGTTTATTTGTTTATTAGTCTGATAGTGAAATTTTTATTAGAGTTTTGCTTGTTGTTGCTCTTCACCCGAGTGTTTTTACTACTCCTACCTCCTACTAAGGTACTCGTAAGTAGAATTATTTTTAACTTAATAAGTAATAAAAGAGAGGAGCTTACAAATCACAAAAAAAAAGTGTAATATTTATTTCAGATCAAGCACACAGTAATTGATACAATAGTCCATATTATGTTAGAAGGTAGATACTTATAGCTATGTTAGTCAAATTAAAAAATTAAAAAAACAGGTATTGTTCAGCTATAGTTAATACTAATCAGCTATCTAAATGCGTAACACATTTTCGTTAAAACTAATCTGTTTGATTTTGACAGTTTAACAACATTTATTGCGATATTTACGTTGTTGAGCAGATTTTTTTCGAACATTTGAAGCAATGGATTAGCAATCTCTTTCAAAATGATTCAGATTGTGATTGATCGTGTATTACGCAATTAGGTGGAGGTAAATAAAGTCTATTAAATAGGAAATTGTAGCCATTGTTTAGATCTTGTCGTATAGATATAAGTAAGTAGATACAACCGCGGACATTTACGGTGAACCACTTTTCATCCTTATGCCCTAAGAAATAAGGTTGATAGGTGGTTCACCGCCAGTATTCGCCATGGTACATTTACAACATTTAAAAAAAACCTGTCCGACTCGTGAGGGTGTTGATTGATCGTGTGTTACGCAATTATGCAATTAGGGTGCATTACTACCTATGTGAAATGTTTTCGGAAATGGGTGGCAATTTTTTAAATCCTGCCTATGCTGAAATAACGATTTCTAAGACTGTTTCACATGCATGATTTTATTATGTGTATTTGAAAACGATTGTTATTTTAATTTATCAGTTTAGTGAACTTTCCTCGTTAGATGTATGTAATCGGTTGGGACTACTAGTTTGCTAATATGCATAGCATATCGGAAGGTTTTTCTCATTTCTGATAAAAGAAGAAGAAAAAAAAATACTAACGTCTGATATAGGTACATTCTTGCATGGTTTGGTTGGTTGTTCCGTGGATGGAGAAGAGCCGACAAATGAGCCATTACAGCTACACTCTGGTCCATTAATTTGACATAACCCTCTAATAACCTACTCGAAAACAAATAGGTCGAGTCCGCATAAACTTACACTCAATATAAAGTAGACTCCATCTTAAAAACTGTAGTACTTAGGTCCATATATTCACTTTTGACTCACCTATACCTCTTTCACAGGAGCGCAGCAAGCCCCAGCGAACATTAGAAGCAGAGCCTGATGACTCCCAGCAGGAGACAGAACAGGAGTACCTGGATGAGCTCCTGGTCCCTGAACCCTGGGAGCTGAACAACACAGCCCGGGCTGGTGCGGAGATCCTGTTCTTCAACAGGGTGCCCAAGGTTGGCAGCCAGACCTTTATGGAATTGCTACATAGGCTGGCCTATAAGAATCAGTTTGGTGAGTGAAAACTGAAAGTTGTTTTTATAAGTATGTATGTATAAAAAAAAAATTGTTAACCTATTAATTCTTATAAAGGACTACATACAGTTCGACAATTTTAAAAAGAACAGCCAAAAGGCAAAACGCGACATATACAAATATATTCTAGAATCCGGACAGGTGTAATGATGAAATAATGAATACTTAATGCATACCTTGCTCAAAATTAAGTTAGCAAGAAAATGCAAATTAAAACAACCAAAAAAATGTCTTGTTTTTGTGACCAATTTGTAAGAAAGATCTTGATTTATAAATAAAATTAAAATCTATATATGTATATATAAATGAATCCCTATTTCCCTTGGTCACGGCATCACGCGTGAACGGCTGGACCAATCGCTAATTCTTTTTTTGTTGTGTGTTTTATTGTAAGGAGAAGGTTCTTACGGAAAGAAAAAATAAGAAAATTGCGCAGAAAATTGGAAAATTTCAAAAAACTTAACGACTATTTTAACTTCGCGCGTTGGACTGTTAGCGCGTTTGATGAATGTGAATTTAGCAGATTAGGGTAGGTATATAGGTAGGTAGGTAGGTAGGTGTAGGTAGGTGTATGTAGGGTATGTAGGTAGGTAGGTAGGAACGAAGGGTAGTGTAGGTAGGGTAGGTAGGTAGGTGCGCCGCAGATAAGTACATAGTGTTTAAGTGCTACCCGTGCGAAGTCGGGGCGGGTAGTTAGTAAATAATAAAAACATAATTGATTCTCAGACAAAGTCCATTACATTATATTATTATAAAATGCACAGTTAATTTTACAAAATGTTATCAAAACGGTACACCGTGTATGACTTCCGAAAATATTTAATTTACTTAATTTATCTTGATCGTTATTAATGGGAACAACTTAAGTTTACTTAAGCTGAAATTCTTTTCTTAATATCTCAAGTAATTAAGCCTTAAAATAAAATATATATTTTAAGGCTGGTTACCGAGTGACGAGTTCTTTTTTTGGCAATTACCGGTGGTCATTAGTACGGGTTTGTTGAGCCATGAAAGAGGCTGGAATTTAAACCTAACATTTTTTAAATAAAGTGTATCAATCTGAAAGAAAAATTGTTTATTCTGCACTAACAAAACGCACATTACAACGAAATTACATAAAATACACACATACAAAGTAGCCAAAAGTCTCGTATTCAAGCAGTAGAAACCTAGCCAAGCCTTTTCCCAACTATGTTGGGGTTGGCTTTCAGTCTAACCGGAAGCAGCTGAATACATTACACGGAGTGACTGCCTATCTGACCTCCACAACCCAGTAACTGGATAATACGATACCCTTTGGTAAGACTGGTTGTCAGACTTACAGGCTTCTGACGACCCGTAACGGCTGTCAAAGATCCATGACTGACAGCCGAAACCATTCACGATGGTCACCCATCCACGGACCAACCGCGGCAAGCATAGCTTCTGTTGGATCGTCCCGTTCGGCTGTTATTACTTAGCCACGAGCTCCTAAGAAGTATTGGCTAGAATTAATAAGCACTACTAGTTTTATCGTTTGAACGAGGTACTAAAACCGCTGCTATTCTATTCGTGGGATATCTTGTAACCACATTGACATAAGTATAATTATTATAGTTTACAACTCGTAAAGGTAAATATAGAGGGAAGGCTTTGATCAAGCATCAATCATAACAATTAAAACTATGAATCAAAGTTTATATTAAAAAAAAAAATAAGACGTTTTTATTGTTTCTAAGTTATAAGGATGTTTGTGGTGGGGTTAATCTTTGGTCAACTGTTATATCAATATATTTAGCGAATCTAACTTGTTGCCAGGATAATGGGAGTTCGCACACTCATGGATCACGATCCTAAAATAAGCACCTGGCTGTGTCCTCTGATTTGGAGTAAAGCAGATGAAGTTCCTTTTAGATACGTTGAGGGTTAAAAGATTAGCACTTAGATAGATAGATAAAACATTTATTCAGTGCATACAAAAGACACACAAAATCACAATTAAAAGATAACAA
This sequence comes from Agrochola lota, assembly GCA_947364205.1. Lineage (NCBI taxonomy): Eukaryota > Metazoa > Arthropoda > Insecta > Lepidoptera > Noctuidae > Agrochola > Agrochola lota. Next base: position 12,751,110 of record OX376236.1, read on the forward strand.
ATTACATACATAAAAACAAGATGCCAATATACAAAAAAGAAAACATAAGTACTTAAATAAATGGAGTGACATTATGACATACTTTGTTTAAATGAAAGTAAGTCAGGCAAATATACCTGACGCTGATATTCTGCTGGATCCCAGCAGTGACATACGGACATTAAACCAACTTGCTATTACCGCTAATCCAAGTTCAGCAGCAGCACGCAGGGTAGCCCAAGAGTTACCGGTGAAAAAAAAGAAAAATAAATAAAGAAAATATATTTATCTGAACCACGTTAAGAACACAATATTCAGACAAAAACAAAAATAAAAACAGAGAAAGCTTAAAACAGTATTGTGTGCCTCACGGCTACGCAAAATAGGACCAGTTCAGCATAAATGCCAGACAATAAGTGCCCGACGCTAGTTTACAACTGAATCTTATGTTATGAGTACGTCTTACGGATGTAAATCAGTTTTATGTGTAAATAAATAAATAGATATGTGTAGCAAATAATAATAAAATCGATTTGATTTTTTGCCATCTGCATATTAAAATACTCGTACGCCGCCACAGTTCCCGATATTACACAACTCATTGGTATAAATCAGGAACAGCGTCGCGTCGGGGCGAATACACTTCCCTGCGGTACTCCAAAACATACAGCTTTTTTATCACTAGTTAAGTTTCCAACCCTAACTTTATATGTGTGTGTTAATAATAGTGTTTGTGAAGGTTTCCACCGGGATCCTGTGCAACGGGTGGAGACGATTCGTCTGGCGCCGGCCGATCAGGCAGCACTTGCTGGTCTCGTGTCTGCGTATGACCCTCCTGCTTCGTACATCAAACACGTCTGCTACACCAACTTCACCAGGTATACTGTTGTTTATTTATAGAATTTTCAAAATCAAAGTCCTACATTTAAATTAGGCCTTCGAACGTCAAATTTACATAAGACAGTCCCCTAAAACGCCCACCCTTCACTTCTTAGTGCTTTAGGTCGGAAGAAGAAGTGGCATAACAAACATCCCAGCATCACATCTGTCCGTTACGTTAGAAGAACTTGATTTTATACAATAATAAGTTTCAATCTAAAGCACGATCAAAACAGCCACGCGTCATGGACAGGAACACGTTACAGTAAAAGGAATTTAATTACAGTTGCTAAAAGTTGTATAATGAATATGACATGAACATTAACATCCATCAGATAACCCTCGACAGAACAGTAACACCGAACAACTTTACAAGGGAAAAGTCAAAAGTTATTTGGATTCTGGAATTTGAGAATTTTCGGGGTCGAATACTTGTAGAGTTCTGTTTAAGTTTGTACAGCGGGGTTATTGTTCGCGATTCTAATAGCAGAGTGCTCGAAAGTCGTAAACCGCCGCCAGCGCTCCTGCCATAAAATGAGCAGAATGAATCCAAAATAAATATCAAAACTCGCCGCTGAACATTCATGTTCGCAACTTGTTAACCGTAGAAGCCGTATAATGGCTAAATAGAAACTTCTATAACAGAACTATGTCAGAATCTAGTAAATTACTGCAATAAAAATATACCGGACATGATCCAGGACTTTAACAATCATAATGCAGCCATTATGTTCAAAACGAATCATTAGTTTGAAAAGCATTCATAGCCACAAATCAAGCATAAAGTAGCGGTATCTGGCGCTAAATCTTCATCGATGTGAAACAAAAACTTGAACAGAGCTACAACTATTAGTCAAGACATTGATACTCATATTTACGCATAACGCATTGACTCACTGTTCCATTTGCCATAAGAGAGAAGCCGCCGGCTCTGTACATCAATCACATAGCACCAAACTTTATTGGTTGTATAGACGTAAACATAAACTATGATTAATGTATCTAGTAGACGTTAATTGCGATCCACTATTACTTGAGAGTAGAGTCTCTTGTTAGTGTTAATTAAGGAACGGCGCGTGCAAAAATCTGTTGATGTGCTCTGACGCCATTGTTTAGCCGTCGCCGTCGGCCGCTGCAATGAGAGCGGAATGATTCGTTTCGGTACTACAGTTTTTCATTTTAATGTTGATTGCATAGAATTTCATCTTCAGGGTTTTTCAGTTAATGCAAAAACGGCTGATAATATCAATGGATGACATCGATTTTATAACTTGCGAGAATTGTTATTGTAGGTACTGTAATATAATTATCTGAAAATTGTTGAGTACAATAAAGGAAAAAAACGTTTTGTTACGATACTTAGAAAAATATAAAAATGTAGTTATGTCTTTTTGCGATGCAGGCATTGATTGTAGAGGCATAGAGGTAGGTCATTAGGTTTTCTCAAATATTTAAGAACTGTACTGTACCTACCTATGATCCACAATAAATATATTTGATTTGATTTGATTTGTCATTTGAAGTAAATTCTGAACAAAAAATGCTAAAGCGTCTCTTTTTATACATGTACCTTTACATATACATTTTCCAGGTTGGGTTTCCCGTCTCCGATATACGTGAACGTGGTGCGTGACCCTGTGGAGCGGGTCATCTCGTGGTACTACTACGTGAGGGCACCCTGGTACTACGTGGAGAGGAAGAGGGCCTTCCCTGACCTGCCACTGCCTGACCCCGCTTGGTTGAAAAAGGTTTGTTAGCTATTATTTTTGAATATCTTTGACACTAGCAGATAAGGCAGGTTTATACTAGCCCAGTAATGTGACAGTACAGTAAGTCAGTCCAGCGCTGACTTGCAATTGTGCTCGTGTAGACACTAGTTTCAACCCCGTTAGTGCTGACTTCGCGCCCTCAAGTCAGTCTAGTTGACTAACCCACCCGTCTATTTCCGGGCTCAGTAGCTTCCCCTGCGTAAATGCTGATCTCGCCTACATGAGCCCACTGACTGGGTCCGAAACTTCGAGTCACTGGGTCTAGTCACTGCCATCGTATAAACCGGCTGTGTGGATTTCGATTGAATGGAATCCTCCTAAGCATTTAACTTGTGTTACAATTGCTAATGATGACGTATTACCAGCATCTACCGATATACAGCTGTTTGATGAACGTCTTTTATCTAAGCACAGCAATGGACGTCAGTGTATACTAAGCATGGTTCATCGGTGCCTTTGTACTCAGTGTAAAAAATTGACATCTACCTATACTCCTACAAAAAATAGACACTCAATTATTCACTTCATCTATTAATCATCACGCTCGTTTTGTTATCTGATGGCAGAAGCATGCATAACGCGTGTCAATCCGTTCATGACAGGATACATAATAGCTAATAGTACCTACTTGAAAAGTACTACGATATTTTCATAATTTTCTGACGTTGCCGTGAGAACGCCTTTGGTAAGCCATTAGATTTTTTATTGTGTCTTATAGCAATCGTGGCATGATCTCTGTTTTTATTTGCTAACGGTACATTATCTTGTTTGAGAAGAAGCGCTAGAATCGCTTCATGTAGCAGTGATTACCGTTCCTGCAGCGCATATTGTACGTGCGATAGGTTTTTCGACTAAAATTACATGGAACACTGCAATGTGTAATGAACAAGATTATCGTAACTAGGGACCTATTAGGTTGAATTAAAAAGTACTCTGGAACTCTAGACAGTATCATTATCGCGTGGCTTTATTTGTTTATCGTAGATCTTATTGCTGTCCGGTTTTATGAACAGAGGAATATTTACAGTTTAAATTAATAGTACCTGGTCGACCGAGCTCTGCTCGGGTGAAAATAGACAATGCTCATTTAATAGTATAGGATAGTTCATACTAATTCCATGTATAGTAAGTACATACTAATTCCATGCTGCCATGTCATTATTCTAAGGTAGCCATCTTGTTCTAAACTTTGGGCGACCGATCTCTGCTCGGGTGAAAATACGGAGAAAAGGAATTTTCCCAGATATAAGCTAGACGCCCCCGTAAACCCCTATTTTGTAACTTTCGTCGAAATCGTTAGAGCAGTTATCGTGAACGTGTTTACAAATATATAAATATTGCTCGTTTAATAATATTGATTAATGATCTTGTATTTCATAATTGTTGAACCACTTTTCGTACAACCGGTCTATTCTATAAAAATCGCACCATAAAAACGTGAAGTGAGCTGTCATTCCACCTGCTATTGACACTATTGACAGCTTACTTCACCTAAGTTTTCACGGTAGGATTTTTACAGAATTGTGATAACAAAATCTCACTTGCGTAATAAAAATGTTAGTCCTACTGTCTTTTTTAGGAATTTAACTTTTATCGTTTACAAAAAGGTTTTTTGTGTGAATAAAGAGTTAGATACGCGTGGTAGTGATCGGGTTGATCGGCCGCCAATTTGCGGATGAATCGGTTAAAATTGGCCACGTGCCGCTCCGTTATCTGAGCAGGAGTTGATCCCTGGCAGGGTTACCATTATAGGGAATGTTTATGGCACTATCTAGACTTGATGATATAATCATATATCCTGGTGCTTGTTGCTGTAGTGAGCCTGAATATTTTGTTGTTATAAGGCGTTTTATAAATGATCGTGATTTTTTACATGCGAAAGGAGGAAAGTGTTGTAAACTTTTAGTGTTACATCTCCAACCATCGATGCTAACCTTATTGCAAAATTCGTAAAGTAGCTCAGTAGATGCAAAAGTAGGTAACAATATAAACAAACATTGAATTACATTGATCATTAAACCAAACATGCGTGTACGCAAACAACCAGTTGTTCCTATTACAATCTCTTTCGTATACAATAGCTGAACAATTATATCTTCTCGCATCTCTGCCGTATAAATCAATTGTTAGCGCGACCGTTAGCGCCATGATCATATCAATAAGTAATAACCATTACATACCGACCACCGACTAGAAGAATCTCAAGCTTTCACCATTTCCTTGCTCCCTAAGCCTACTTCATGGCCATCAAACACTATCCGGATTTTAATTCGGAACCGTTTTTCCGATTTTACACCAATCTCTGTGTCGAATTTCCTATTTTTATGGTTCCATGCCGTGTCGCATTACTAAGTTTCGTCTGACCGTCTGTCATAGGTAAGACCACTAGCGCGCGTAGCATGACCACAATAGAAACGGGATTTTTCGACGGAAGAATATACAAAATTACAGATTCACAATCACAATCTGTCATTCTGTCTATTCTTCCGTCGACAAAACCCGTTTTTATGGTGGTCATGCTACGCGTGCAGGTTGACACAGAATACTGGTTACTATTAGGCCTTTATAATGACAACAAAATAATCATAACATAATAAAAGAGCCTCAAGCCACGGATTGTCCCAATATTTATCCATATTTTTTGTTCTTGCTCTATTGTACGGAACCAATTGTGCGGGAATCGGACTCGCGACCGACCTAAGAGTGACGTGCCCCGTTAGGGCAGTCAAAACGTTCATTCAGTAGAATCACTAGAATTCCATGGTCAAGAGTTCAGATTGTTCAGATCAGTCGGTCACGATCAGCGTGCGGCTAACACGACACGAATCAATGCTCACGATCGAATTACAACGAAAGGTAAATTGAAGCAATGCGTCTAACGACTCGTGAATTAATTGGGTTAATGTATTGATGGGAATGAATGGAATGATACATCAGTTTAGTGCAGTTAACGAGTTAATAGTGATGGTACACTGTTCTAATAGATTAGTGTTGCGCTTTAAAACTGCTGCCATCTTTATATTTAGGTTTATGATATTTTTAATATTGTTATTAATGAATTTGGGTATCTGTGCTGCAGTAGCATAGTTTTTATTAATTTCATGATTTGGTTTATTTTATACTTTAATAACAAAATTGATCGTTATCAATCTTGCAGTAACACTAACTTACTACTTCGTGTTTTAATTAAAAACTTCAGTTAACTTATAACAATAAAAGTTAAATTGTATTCTTTTATTAAACCTTATGATGCAAAAGTGCCTGTAGCATTTAAATCCATATTCGTTTGAACTAAACGAATATGGATTTAAATGCAGGCCGTTTTGCATCATAAAGTTTAATAAAATATATATTTTTCCTCCTCTATTTGGAAAGAAAACGAAGGGCGAAGCAATGAAAGCTGTTACATAAATCGTCATTGTTATTAAAGTCCCAGCACTTTAGTATTTAAATTCTTTATCTAGAATCTAAACTGATCACTTAAATTGCATATTCGCACCTTCAGCGAGATGGCGTAATCTCGATCGGCCACAAGTAAGTATTGTATTTTATGAGAATAGTCGGCAATAGCACCATTATGGATATGTATTGTTCTCGTAAAATGAATATGCATGTTCGAATAACCCAACTGTACACTTACCTCTTGGTGATTTAAGTGCCTTTATGGTACAAAAATATAAGCGAGAGTGTAATAAAAGTACCAAAAGCCATAGGTTAATGCAAATTTACTGTTTCACGACAAATAATTCATTAAAAATAAACCGGCCAAGTGCGAGTCGGACTCGCACACCCAGGGCTTCGTACCACCGTACAATATTTAGCAAAAAACACCGAAAATAACACGTTTCTTTACTCCTTTCAGTCATAACTTTGTTTTTATTATTATAGCGGCAATAGAAATACACAATCTGTGTTTCAACTGTCTACCTATTATGGTTCATGAGATACAAGCCGCTGACATATAGACGGACAGCGGAGGCTTAGCACTTAATGGGATTCCTTTTGGCACCCGTCGGCTACGGAACCCTAAAAACGGCGTAGGGCCTCCATTAAACACACTACTTAGTTGTCTGTAGGACACTGAAAGAAAATAAGTCACTAGAAAAAGGTAAAAAACTTTTAAGTAAATAAATCTAGCCTCTCATTCCTGTCTCATCCTCTGTGTAGATACCAATAACATGAAACAAACACAAATCTTCCACATTATCTAACGTTATTAGAGTCCGGTTCTAGAACCGGAGTTACCGACATAGCTTGCAGAGTAAACAAGCTGAATTGGCAATGGGTTGGCCATTTTGTCGAAGGGCCGATGGCTAGTGGAGCAGACGAGTTTTGGAGTGGAGACCAGCGTAGGATCTATCGGCAAGCGTAGTGTGGGACGCCCCCCAGCTAGTTGGACCGACGACCTTTAAAAGGTGGCTGGGACAGACTGGATGCAATGGAAATAGCTGTACAGGCAATCGGGCGTATAAATCTAGCTTAGAATATAGGGCAGTGAGAGCCTAGTGTGTGACTGTCATAGGTCCTTGAGTTCAAATCCAAAGCACGCACCACTGAATTTTTGGATTCATGTGCGTATTGTATAATTATCACTTGCTTTAAAAACGGTGAAGGAAAACATCGTGAGGATACCGGCTTGCCGGAGAGATATTTCTCGTCGGCATATGAAGCCAGAGGCCCATGGGCGGCTTTAACTCTGACAACAGGTTAGTCACTAACCATACGAAAAGAAGAAGAAGCTTAGAATAGTTAGAATGTATCTAGGATGTGTATACCTATGGTTAAAAGGTGTTAAGTGATCAATCAATCACAAAAACTAGAAAAAATGAAGCCTCAAACAAAAATTAATTACAAATATTTTTCATTGTAAATGCTCATTAATATGTGAAACGGTACATTTTATAATTTTAATTGCCCAAAGCCTGGACCTATTTCTATCACAGTATGAACTAGCTTCAAGCTACAAACTGACAAAACAATTAGCGCCTATGTATTAGAAAATTAATGATAGCAACATCGAGGCCTAGATTGTTGGGCTAGATCGTCTTTTTGTTGATAATTTATCATCATTTCACCCGTTAACTTCCAGTACCAAATACGGGTCAACTATAATAACTGTCGCAAGAAAAAAACGAAATCAGCCCACATTCAGATTATTTCGACCACTAAGCAAACTGTTTTTTTTTTTCACCACTGCTTCCACTGCAAACGGATTAGCGATTCAATATGATGCTGCTCCCTGTAGCTATTATGATCAACATCTTATTTGACCAAACTTTTTCTAATATGCAAGCTAGCCTAGCGGTGTGACTGCCAACTCGTAGGTCTCGAGTTCGAACCTAAGGCCCATTTTTGGTCAATCTCAGACTTTTTGGATTCATGTGCGTATTGTATAATTATCACTTGCTTCAAAAACGGTGAAGGAAAACCGGCATGCCTGAAACATATTTCTGGACGGCATATGAAGCCAAGTCATGGCAGGTTAGTCACTAACCACACGAAAAGAAAGAAAGAGAAAGAAGCTACGTATAACATAATACATTTAGACCACCTTCGGACCTTTCACAGGTCCAAAACTGACGGAACTCGGGCCCATGTTTATGATGTACAGCTGCGAAAAGTTAGAGAGCAAAAACAAAAATTATCAATAATCACGATACCCCTTGTGGATTCATTCAATATCCTAACTTCTACTTTCTATGTAGAGTATGTGCAAACCTAGTTAAACTTATGAGTTATAGTCCCTGTAAGCCAGCCCACGTAGGGACCCATTTAACCGTTCATCGCTTGATCTGAACATGAGATGTGTATCGAAGTGGTCGGCCATCCATCAATAGGAAATGTATAAACGTGAGCCATTCTCTACTCAAACGTAAACTAGTCGACTTGCTTCCGATTCGCGAAGTTGTGTGTCGTTTCCAATGGTCAGTGGTTTCTATGAATATTACGGTCAACGAAATTTTCTTTGTCGAATAACGCTTAATAGTGCGTGGCTTATTGCTTTACGCACCATTTGGAATGTCGAATTCTGCTTTGATACGTGCGATTTTTCTGTGAAAAAAGTTCGCAGTATGTTTACTTTTGTCGTAAATTCATCATTCTTGACACGCATCGAATATCTTTCAGATGCTGCATTTACCTTACACTTTTATTCAGACAATAGCCTATTAAAATAATTATATGAATAAGAATCATTTATTTGTAGAAAACACAGGTGTTACCAGTTGTAAAAGTTGGTGGTTAATGTACAGTCCATACTTTGCCTGTCTAGGGCATGCAAATTAATTTTACAAATATAGGTATCTAATAGGTACCTACTTATTTAAGATATAGCTACAGAAAATTACCTATGTAGGTACTAATATAGTTTTTTTTTTTTTTTTTTTTTAATATTTTCCAATAAATATAACTACACACTTATCAAAACTTAACTTAAAAATAACATTTTATGTTACAACAATTCTTTAAATACTAAATAAAACACTTCACAAAACAAATAGGAAACTTAAAAAAATGTTTTTTCTTTATGTTGAAGAAATTCTTGTAAACTATAAAAACAGTTTTCTATCAACCATCTACGGAGTTTAATTTTAAAATATTTAAATGGGAGCTCCCTTATGATCCTTGGTAACTTTTTAAAAATTGTAATGCACATAATATGATAAACATTATTTTTGATTAGAGTTGTATTACAAAAAGGAACTAAAATTTTTGTTGCATCTCTTGGACTCTGTTTTGCGTAATTGTCACCTTTAAATCTAAAGAATTAATTATGTTTCCTCACAAAAACCGATACCTCAATCAAACAAATATAGTATAGTAGGTGAACGACAGTTCAAGGTCGACTCAAAACGAATTAGGGTTCAACTACTTCTCCAAAACGTATTTCTGTGAACATAAACCTCTTTCAACACACACTGGAATTTCTAATTAAACCGACAGATCTAATTCCGATAAACTATATGATTACCTACAAGCCATACACCCAAGCAGTACAAATATACAGTCATAAATACGCACATAACAAGTCCTTATTTACTGACTGAATAGATCTCAGCTTACGTCTATCTATTCAAACCAGCCCCTCGACTTAGTCAGCGCTGTAGAAAAAATAAATTAGTTCTGAGTCAACAAAAAATTGATGATATAATTAGTTTAGCAAAAAAACTAACTCTTACGTGCTTAGTATTTAGTTTGAACTGTGATAATAAGCGGTCGATAATTAAAAATATTGTTGAACAAATTAGATAGGATGATGAGTGTAACGTTACGTTACACAAAGATGATGGACAAGCTACGCCAAGATAGATAATATAAATATGAACATCTTTATTACGTCTTTAATCAACATGTTGATGCAAAAAACAACGACAATTCCTTATTCAAAGACGTCATGGCGTCAAGATCATTTCTTTATTAGAATCGGTGTAGGTCGTTCTTTAGGTGTTGAGTAAGACACTAGCAACTTGATGAAATTGACAGGAACAAGGTGCATAAAGAACAAATCCAAGACAAAACCATGGTATAATAATATACTTGACCAGGTATACACATACAAAGGAAACGACAATTTAAATGCTTTACATATTTTTTAACAGAATGGTGTCACTCCCGGAATGCCAGACCATGGTCTAATAAAACAAGGTCTGGCATTCCGGGACTAACAAATGCTTACGTCACTATCCAGTTGCCACTTTAATGCAACAAAACACGATTAAGGAAAGATTTTCAGAAACCAAAGCTTTTAAATTGTCGTTTCGTGTGTCTAATCAAACGAAACAATTCAATTTAAACATAAACCAACGTAATTGTTAATTAAAACCTCATTGTTTTATCCGATTCGCACAGGTAATAAAGGTGGTTGGGGAGTTATTATTACAAACTTCTGGTAACACAGATGTGATGACGTAGACTTGTGTTGCCCACGTGACCACTGTGTTTCGGAATGCCATACCTGGCCAAGTATATTATTATACCATGTGCCAGACCTTGTTTTATTAGACCATGGACAAAACTATATTTGGTAGAAGCTTTCTTTTGTTTCATTTTCTGTGTATCCCTTCTAGGAATATTCAGTGAAGTAATGTTAGATCATTTGTATGTGGTTTCAGGACTTCGAGACCTGCGTGCTGAGTGGAGACCGGGAGTGTCGCTATGTAGAGGGTCAGACTCACGAGGGAATCGGCGACCATCGACGACAGACGCTGTTCTTTTGCGGACATGAACAACAGTGCACGTAAGTATTGTGCCCAATATAGTATACCTAGTCATTATCTTCCTGTCCTTCTACTGGATAGTATAGTGAAATACTTTTAAAGATAAATTCTCCATTAATTACACATTTTTATTCGTAGACTTTAGCTGTAAGAGGTCCCATTAAAATAGATGGACAAACTTTTAGAAATCATTCAAACCACCAAAATTAAGACAATGGAAAAAAAAAATATAATAACAAAAAACGCATTAAATACTTACAAGATAAATAAATCAGCTAACGAAAATACATAAAAAAATGTTGTTTACCCAATGCCATTTATTATTTTAGGTCAAAATAAAATCACTTTAATCAGTGATCAGTGTTTTTTTTTCTTGGATGTCTTTGGTTAGACGTACTGACCGCTGTGTTTAAATTTGTCGAGCTATTTTTTTTTTTTTTTTATAGCCGCTGCTTAATTTCCATAAACTAGAAATGCTTATGTTCTCATTCCCGTACCCATACTTCTTTTATTACTTGTTCTTGTCGCTTTATTATTCCTTACCTTATTAACAGCTCAGCTAGATTAAGTCAATCCTTCTCTATACTTTGATTCTATTACCTTACCTACCATTTTTGATTCAATTAGGTACCTCATGACAAATATTCTGTGATTCCAGGCCATTCAACAGTGTGGAAGCTCTGCAGCGCGCCAAGCGTGTGGTGGAGGAACAGTACGCAGTAGTAGGAGTCCTAGAAGACATGAACTCGACGCTGACGGCACTCGAGCGATACGTGCCGCGGTTCTTCCGAGGAGCGCTCAGACTTTACTGGGGTGAGTAATGTTGAGATTGGCGCCATCTATGGGATAGATGTAGTACTACGTAGTCAGCTAGTGACCTAGGTTGCAGATGGAGCCACCCTCACGTCCCACATCACGCAAGCATCATTTATGTGCAAAGTTGCAAATACCACCATCTCTTTCTTCGATATAAGAATAATAAAAACCGGCCAAGTGCGTGTCGGACCACGCACAATGAAGGGTTCCGTAGTTGGGATGAATTTATCCCAAGAACAAACTTAACATTGTAGTTGAAAAACATGTTCTCCCATACGGAATGTATGTGAGATCTTGTTTTTCAAACTGCAAATTTAAGTTGGTCGATTATTACTCGTTAATCTGTAAAGCTTACTTAGCTGTGATAGTTTTCCTTTTAATGTCGGTTTACATACTACTGCTGTGATTTTTTTCACAAATTCAAGGACAACCGTTTAGTTGGCAGGGGGACACTTGACTATAACAAAAATTTGCACTTCAAACTTAATATTTCGCAAACGGATTCCTGAATTGAAAAATGATTTCCACATATCCAATATTTTTGAACGACCTTTCCAACGATACCCTACATTATCGGATAGACGAGAAAAAAAAGCATCCCCACTTTACGTGTAGGGGAGGTACCCTAAAAAAAATATATTTTACCACTTTGTCGGCGTGATTAATATGTATACCCATGTCAAATTACTTACAGCTTTCTAGTACTTACCGTCTCTGAGCTAAGCCACGGACAGACAGACGGACATGGCGAAATTATTACGGTTCCTTGTTTACTACAGAATACTAAAAAGCAGACAGCTTATCTTTTGGAACGCACATGATTCCTTGGTCGCTTCAAAATCAGACGATACTCACTGTAAAAAAAAGAGGAGCAAGCAGTCTATAAACAAAACTTCAATCTTGTAATAGTAGAAGGAGCTAATAACGCCTGCTTCGTTACTGCTTTTCTTTATGGCCTAGTACACTTGAAAGTATTACGTATTGTGTAGGCGCTACGCAGCAGGCTTAAATTTAAGAGGGTTTATCCTAAAAGTTGGCAACGGCGCAAATAATTGTCAAATATTTACCTGTTTTGATTCTTATAGCAATATTAATGAATAGAAATAAGAAATGTGGCTAACTAGCGAACTAGAATATTAATAATGAATTGCAATTATAACATTGAATTTGATATTGTACCCATTTTAGGTGTAAAAAACGTATTTGGAAAGTTTCCAAATAGTTTTTTTACATCTAAAACTAAACATTCTACGATATGAATTATTGCATTTCATAATCAATATTCTAGTTCGCTAGTTAGCCACAATTTTTATTTCCACACAGTAGTAATATTGCAAAATTAATCAAAACAGTGAAATATTTGACATCTATTTGCGACGTTGCCCACCTTCAGAATAAACGCTCTTAACAGCATTTTATCATTGATGTGCATTATTGTCAGTCTACTTGCAATAGACGGACACATAAAGCAGCAAACATTTAAAAAGCCTTAGCTTTAGCTCTTTTAAGGCATACATCGGTAATGTATTTTTATTTAATGGCGATGAGGAAAAGAAAGTCTTGCTGCCCATCGATAAAATAGGAAACAACAAAGATTGTCAACAGACCAATTAAGTAGCGCCGTAGCGTATTCCTGGTCACCCTACAACAATGGCGGCGTTACCTAATTGGTCTGTTTTTAAAGTTTAACAGAGGAGCCAACATTACGGCATATGAACTATTTGATGAAACACATTTATAATAAGTAGATGACAATCTCTGTTGTTTGATTTGTTGTCTCAATCTCGAGGGTCATGATCTCATTCAAATACATATATTTGAATGAGATCATGACCCTCAATCGCATCTTTTTTCTAATCTCGTAGACTAAACCATTAGACAGTAGACCTTGATCGAATGGCCCTTTATTAAGGGCCATTCGATCAAGGTCTCTTAGGATCAAGGTGTGCATATCTTAAACAATACTGACTTGACCTACCTTACGACACTGGGCATCCTAATGAGACTAGTCACTGTTATATTACTAGAGTATCTAATTAATTATGTAGATACTTCATTTATTATTTACGAGCGCTCTTGGCAATGATGTTTAAACATAATAGTACTTAGTGCGGATTACACCATTGAAATTGAACGCGATCAGCATTTCTAAAACGCGTTCAAGAGCTGTCAGTGTCAAAATTGTTATGTAATATTGTACCTACACTGACAGGTCTTGAACTGCATTGACGAAAGTATACCCAGGAAAAAAAATATTAATCAAGATTGTTCATTACTTAAGCAACTTTTTATGAATAACGGACAGCATTACAGAAGAACCTACTATTAACAATGGGAATTATCGATTTTGTGACTTCATCAAGGTTGCACGGCCTGTACTAGAACTAGAGGCTACCTTGGTAGGTAGCAATGGTAGCATTTCGTGCTCTGCATCAAACAGCAGACAAGTGATTGATAACCTACGTTTTCACAACTTAATTGCTGAGTGTAATCAATTTCAATCTGATCCTCTATCTCCAAATGGGGACAATGTCATTCGTGAAATCAGCCCTTAGCCTCTTTTCACATGCGCGTCCGTATAGTCAGGGCAGGTCCGTTTCACGAAATCACCACCGGATACCAACCAATCTGCCTAGTCTTTTCCCAACTTTACTGGGTTCGGCTTCCAGTGTAACCGGATTCAACTGAATACCAGTATTTTACATGGAGCGACTGCCTATCTGACCTCCACGCCCAGTAACTGGGTAATGCGATACCCCTTGGTAAGACTGGTTGTCAGACTTCCGGGCTTCTGACGACCCGTAACGACTGTCAAAGATCCATGAATGACAGCCGGGACCAACGGCTCAACATGCTTTCCGAGGCACGGAGGAGTCTCGGTATGTAAAGATGGTCACCCATCCACAGACCAAACCCGGCAAGCGTAGCTTAACCTGACGGATTGACCCGTGCAGCAGTTATTACTTAGCCACGAGCTCCTCCAAATCGCCACCGGATACCGACGCCCTATTAATATTGTGCCTGTTCGGGTTAAAGGTTTCGTACCATTCCAGATAGTAAATTTCCCTTCTATTACAGAGGAGGTGAACACATTCGCCCGGATCAACCGCAACGCGTACAAGCCACCAGTTTCCGAAGAAGTGAAGAATATCGTCCGAGCGAACTTTACCAGAGAGATTGAGTTCTACGAGTTTTGCAAGCAGAGGCTTCACATGCAGCTGCGGGCTCTGCGCGACCCCAGCATCGCGCTTCCCACGCCGCGCTCCCGGAGGCGGCGCGCGCGCAAGTCTACCAGAGTGTAACCATAAACAACTGATGGGTGTCCCATCGTTTCTAGACTGTGTTAGGGTAGAAGTTGTATAACCGCCTAATAAAGGCGTATTCAGAGCAGTGAAATTTTATCGTGAATATTGAACTCTGCGTTATTTTGAGTTTTCATTTCGTTCTGCTTTACGTTTTGTTCTAACATCTCCTAGTTAAAGTCACACACGTTCAGTTATAAGCCTGATGACCTGCTTATTTTCTGAAGTCACATTGCCTATGTGTTCTGAACCTAAAAAGGCAATTTACTGTGCATGTAGAGCCAATAACCACTACGCCAGTGCAGTTAAGATTTTGCTTTACTTTAACCTAGTGGTCTAGTAAATTTTTATTTATGTGAATATGAATTTAAGAAATTTGTATAGAAAAAAAAAAATATAGAGACGTTGTACATTTTTCCAGTAATTGATAAAACTATTGACGAATTAGGATTGAGTAGGTAAATTATTAACCACCCGGATTGTTGAAACGTTTAGTTTTAATGTTAAGTCGTGTTCGCCGCCATCTTGGCTATTGGCGCGAAGTTGTGACTATTTATTTTAATTTGTAACTATTTTAAGTGATGTCCATATTTTTATATTAAGCAGCAACCAATATAAGTACAGCTTCTATTTTTATGAAATTGTATATTTTAGGTAGTAATGACTTAGTTTTAGAATATTGCTACTTACTAAAAGGTCGCTCTTTTATTTTTAAACATTTTCCAGTTAACATGGTCTGCAAGGCAGAAAGGTGACAAGGTTCTTTCTGTAACTCTATCTCTACCTGATGAACTGTACCTTATGCTGCATAAAATAATTTATTATGAGATCAAAATAAAGTGTAATTGTGATATAATATTTCGCTTATTGATAAGATTCTGTAATTAAAGTACTTGCATAGTATCAAACTGGTTTTGTTTTTCGAATCCTTTTAAAATAATTATTAAGATTTTACTTAATTATGGATTGTAAAGAATGCTGTTCCACTAACATTGCCCGAAGAGAGCAGTCGTAGTCCCACGTTGGGCGCCATTATTATGAATTTTAGTACTGAGGGATAGGATGTGAATTTCCCTTTCCGTGTTCAATTCCAGTTACTGGTTGCGTGAAAACTGGCTCTAAATAAATTCCTAAATTTGGTGGGTCGGTTAGTAAGGCTGAGATACTGTGAACACCTTCCTGCTCCATCATCATCAGTTACTTACTTGTAAGTCAACTCATCGAAACCAATTGAAAGAGCCCCATCACGATGTATGCTGTACGTTATTGAGGAGTTGGTTATTTCATTGACTTTCCTGGCTGCAGCATCAGGTCAAGGTTACCACATGATACCGTACTAGATTATACCCGCGACTTTGTTAGTGATCCAGGTTAAAAAGTAACCTAAGTCCTTCAGAATCCAGGCTACCTATTGGCTCAGTGGTTTAGATGCGAAAAGTTAACAGGCAGAGAGAGTTACTTTCGCATTTATTATTAAGTATGGATACCAAATTATTCCGTCGATCAAACGTGTGAAAGTGTTACCATTGTAAGGCTTTTTTTTTTTGGTTGGTAAATTATTAACTTCTCCCGCTCTGGGCGGAGTGGGGTGCGTGTCAGACTTTTACTGATTAAAATCCACCCGTGTTCCTTCCGTTGCCTGTGTGCCGGGGCCGCGATATCCCTTTCAGACAAACTCGCAACCCCCAGGCATCTTTCCCAGTCTGTGTTCTATTCGATTGTTTGATGTGTTCTATTGACACAGGTTGCGTGAAATCACCACGGTACGGCCCACCAAAACTGTGTTCCCAGTACCTACATACTAACGAAATGGATGTATCTTATTTGACCTTGACCATGAAACAAGCCAAAAAAAAATGGATTTAGGTACAGTTCACACATGACTTATGGTTTGCGTGGGTTAACGCCGCAATTATGATCTGCTGAAGCACCTGATACAAGTCATACTTTTAGTTCATTGGCAACTTATCAAATGCTTAAAATACATGTCTAAACCTATTTGCGTCTTTGTATATCTTCTTTACATAATGCCTTTGTTTTGCGAATTGAATAGAAGTGTACGACTTTGATTAGCCAGGCTACTAGCCTTACTACCAGTAGTAACCTAAACAATTACTTATTTTATCTTTCCGTGTCGTGACTTGTCAAGTTGTAACACGTATGACAAACGGCTAAACTCTGATAAATCTTTTATGGCACATTATACAATATTATCTTATATCTAACAAAAAGTTGTTAATATAGGAGTTTATTTATAAACGTTGCTTAAAGTTAAGTGACGTTCAAACGTCTATAATGTATGGTAAACCTACGTATATAGGAGTACAGTCACGAGCACCAATATGCATCCACTTAGCAAAATTCAAAACCAATTTTCTCATGGAATAACGAATGCAACTTTGAGATAAGACCTATTTCATATTAGTGTGGGTTCCAAAATACTATGTTCGTAACAACATAAAATTACAATCAGCACAGTAGTAGAAAAACACTTTTTAAAGTTGCTAAGTATATACATATTGGTGCTCGTGTTTGTACAACCGGGATATTAGTATGGGCAGCCGACCCCTCCCGGCGCCACTGGGACTTTACGTGGCAGTCGCTAATCATTACTTAATTTTAAGCAAAGTTTATAAATAAACCCTCTATGCTGTATTGTCCCTCTGCTGGGCAAAGACCACCCTCTCCCTTTTCCTCGCACTTCTGTCATCTGCTGTTGTGGGCCTCAGGCCTTTCGGTAGGAGTAAAGCTTGTCCCTCCATCTCCGTCCTGGTCTTCGAAGGGCCTGACTTTTCGTCGACTGGTGTTAGACGTGGCAGTAAAGTTTATTTGATATCACAATCCGTTTTTTCGAACCTTCACAGTCACGTTAGTACCGTAATTACCTTAAAGATTTTTTATCGTAAAAAAAAACCTTGTGTGCATCTCGTAGACAGCAACAGTTAACAGTTTGGTGGATCATTTAGGTATTTTAAGGTTCAATGTAACATAAACAATTATTTGATAATTATGCACATAAATTTATTAGGTAGGTATTTATTATAAAACAGGAGTCAATTATAATGTAAGAGAAACAATAATAAGTTCATAAGGGTAGCATTCAAATTGTGTAAAATTAATATGGCCACATTTTAAGAATTCAGGTACATATACAAAATAGACAAAACATCGGCCTAATAAATAAATTATAATATCGCTTAAAAGTAACAATAATTTAATTTCGTAATTTCTAATAGTCTCATTTATTAAAATCTCAAAACTGAATCAACAATTGGGTATTATTTATCAGTTCTCACGAAGGAAATATGTCATGATACCTTATAAAAATATAAAATATAGATATATCCTGATTATAACATCGGTCTAAAATATTTCAGTTAGATTATTATTCGCATAGGATTCAAAGTTTTGAAACATTTAAATAACACGCTTCGCATCTACTTTAACAATTCAATAACTTTACAACGGTCTAACAAGGGAAGATATTATGTCACCAGAGATACTATAACTAGAAATATTCGTATTATCTACAGTTCATAAGGATGTAATGTGAATAAATCTTTCTATCTAGGTGATACTCCTAATTCGACATATTATAACTATTACAAAGGTCTAAATAATGTCATAAAAATTGTATTAAAATATTAATTAATATCATTCAGAATTCATCTCTCTTAGTATGTACAAGGAGAAGAGGCGCGGCTGCGCTCGCCGCCCGCGCCTGCACGCACATACATCACATTTTATTGTCCTACGGGACGCTACTCTACAATTAACATAGTACGAAACGAAAAAATCTATGAAATATACACATAACTCGAAACGTCGTTACTGCAAAATGGCACTCTGAGAACGAGTCGCTCACTCGTCGTTTACAATATCTACGCCTAGTCTAATTTATATCACAAGTACGCTTTACAACGTGAAGCCTCATCAATTCAAGAGCTCAGGACGCCCGCGCTGCCTCGCGGGAGGCCGGGCGCGCTTGCGGGCGGCTGGCACAGGAATGTGTTCGCCAACCCGGGCCGGCCGGCCAGTCGACCGTGCCGCCGAGCCGCCCGACGCGCACTCGTCGCTCCGACACTGTCACCTCTCGGCTCTTCGCGGCCGCGTCAGTAGAATGACGGGTGCCAGTCGACGGAGGGGTGCAGCGGGCCTGACGCACCCACCGCAGTCGGCGCGCCAGCTGCGGTCGTCGAGCCCATCGCTAGGCAATCAAAACAGTAGTTAGTACCGCTGTTGCTGTCCCAGAACTGTTGGCCCTTGCACAAGAACCTCACGGCTAACTCCAGCCGTTGCCCCGACGATATCGCCGGAGCATACAGTACGAACTGGAAGCGGTCGGAGAAGCCGTCGCACGAACCCTGCACGTAGGTTGCTTGCAGGTCCGTGTACGTTTTCCACCCGTTCATTGTGTAGCGTATGTATACAGTCTTGTGGAAGTCCAAGTTTCGTACGCGTACGGACCCGCACACGGTAACGTGCACGCCGTCGCATACGCGTGCGCCCTCAATGCACACGTTCTGCGTCTCGAGTTTGTCTGTGATGTTTTTTGGAAGTTGGAACAGTGGAACGAGTGTTAGAGCCCCGAGCCGTGGAGTTGATCGCGCTGGTGCGGGAGTGCTCTGAACATCGCATCCAGTGAGGTCGTCGTAAGCGGATTTGGGTACAACTGGAATTTCATCCATAAAAGTTTTCACATCCGCAAGATCGAGTCCTAAAACGTCCGCAAACCGTACAATTTTCTTGCGACCTGGGGTGCCGGGTGGCGTTTTTCCAGTTTTGAGTGAAGAGCAGCGTCGAACACGTTGAGGCCGGTCGTCTTCCACTTCTACTTCTACTTCTGCTTCATTCTCATTTTCATCTTTTACTTCTGCACTCAAAAGGGGCGGCTCAGTTTCACATTCAGGCGATATTTCATTTTCAATAGGAACTTCACTGGTTATGGTTTCTAAAGGTTCCACACTAATTTCGTTGCATACAACTGCAACGAAATTAGTGTGTGGTTCAGGTTGTGGTTCTGGCTCCAGAATTTCTTCAGGGGCTTCCGTCGGCGTTTCCTCATCAAGTGGAATTTCAACTTCCGCAAGTGATAAGTTTTCCAGGCACTCTGTCGTATAAGTTTCAGTACTTTTTTCATTTTCAAAGTCTTCTTGAACTTCAACACCATCAGAAGGTTCGCTCTTTGCAGATTCAAATTCCGAGTCACTGTCTACTGTGGCACTTGTAAAGTTAGGTAAACTATAAGAGTCCGTATCTAGGGCGGCGATCGGTTTTGCAGCACAGTCGATTTCATCGAGGCTATTTTGTGGCGCACAACCCTCAAATGTGATTGCAGAATATAAACGTTTGTTTGCGTGACCATTTTCACGTGGGATTGGTTGAAGTTTCACTGGTGGAGTGCACTCCGTATAAAAGGCGGTAGAAAATATAAAACCATTTTGTGTTTTGTCTGGTTGTTGTAATAAAAACTTGGTTTGTTCTTTAGCTAGTTCAGGTTCAGAATCAACATCATAAAAGGGTTGTTCTTGATCTTCGGCGGGAGATCTTTCCGGGAAGGAGGGTTCGTACTCGTCGACGGGGCTGGAGGGACTCTCACACTCGAGCTCGAAGTCGTAGAAGGTGTCGAGTTCCCGCGTGTTAGCGGAGGTGGTGGGCCTGTGCGGCGCAGGGGGGGCCTCGTGCGTGAGCCAGCTGCTCTCGCAGTGGTCGTCGTGCGCACCCCCGAGGTTACTGAGGCGCGAGTGCAGGTCGCGCGCGAACGCCGCGGCGCGCCTGCCGCACGACATCGGCAGCAGCGAGGTCAGTCCGCACTGCGACCCTGCGCGATCTCCGCTCATCTGCGTCTGAAACATACAACATCAACTATTAAAACTTGAACCGTTTGCGGTTTATACATATTATTGTCTTCTGGTGGAGCAGTTATTTATAAATCAAAGGTGACCGAGATGGTTACTTTATTCATTTTGGCACCATCAAACATCGTAAGTAAGCGCAATAAACAGCTGCATACAAAATGCAAGAATTCCAAACTTTCAGCCTATTTTGAGACCGTAAGAATGTAAGTCCTCAAAGTCCTGTCCTGGCAAGAGCCAGATTTTCTATTAATCTTGCAAATACGTCGGTGGTCATCAGCTATTTATTCCTCTTTATCATAACATGAAAGTTGAATGTCAAATGTGAACAACCTCGATAAGATAATAAAACTACATTGCTTCTCTGTGATCAGCGGGACCCACGGACACATGGACCAGATAGTGTGCGTGAACACCGCACAGCTGATGTATGAAATACTCTACAATATAACATTGAATAATGAAAACTAAATCACGGTAATAACGTGGAGCTGAAATTTGTTCGATATTTAGAAATGGAAATTCATCTATAAGTACTTAATCAAAATATTTTACTTATAAATACTTGTATTGACGTAAAGATTAATGAAAATATCTCTCGCGAAATTCAAGGAAAGTGCCACTCTGCTACAGGTGTGGTGCAATCACAAGATTCACATCATTGTGAAGGTCAGTGCCCGACCCATTTTAGAGACAAAGCTAAAGTGGGACGCCTAGCCTTGGCCTCAATGTCAACAAGCCAGCTTTCGGGAGACACGCTGATAAAAACCAAACTACCTAATCAGTCATGAACATCTTATAGTAAAAAGCAATAATGCTTTGATTATAAATATAGCAATGAGGGCGTCGATGACAATAAGTCTGCAGTAACTTGGAAAAAGAATCGCGAAGAGAATTTATAACAATGACCTACCAATCACACATCAATCATTTCATTAATGTTCCAGAATGTCAAGAGGTCAGATAATTCCGACTACAATAACACGTCGTTGCTTTTATTCTGATTTGCCGAAGCGGACGAGCTCGTTTATTACCTCAAACGTTCTGTTTGTTGTCTTCAAAATTGATCTAAATTGAAGTGAGCTGTTGCTTAATTGAATTGTATGCGCGTGACAGTGACGAGAGTGGAGCACTCGTTTGATAATAACAGTCCATTTATCCTGTTAAATACCTTAGCACGTACGAGTCGACAATTTAGGAAGCTTACACATTATACATGTAGTTGACGATGTTTCGTAATTAGATTCTGGTGCCAAAAGTAATACGTCACGGAAGCGGGGGCGGCCTACATAAGCATCAGGCGACGGTGGCGGAGGCGCAAGTCCGGTCCGATGACGAACGGAATCTTGTAGATTTTGGAAGACGAATTTTATATTTGTTTAGACAAGCCTGGATGTTGAGGTTTGCTAACTAGGAGCTATAACTACGTATAATATCCGTTCTGCAATGAAAACAAGCAGTGCCAAAAAATATCACATTCATTTGGATACGACAGTCTAAAAGAGGCATTACATAAGTTACTATAAATATGATTCAAGCAAGCCAATAAAAGGCTAACCACCCATGGACCACAAATATTGTTGTTTGTCCATTCATTGCTAGGTGAATGAACAACATCACCTATGAATGAAGTCTGATAACATCGTAATAGGAAAACCAGATATTTCGGTATGTAGCTCAGTTTTGAGTATGTCAGCGAACTGAATCCTTCGGTTGACTAACAGTACTGGCACAGCACCAACGATACTTCTAATGCCTAGTGACTCCAAATCGGATCGTCATAAAAAGTTTACAAATATTCTCGGAATTGTAGATATTATACATAATTTACAAATAGTCAAATTCCTGATAGCGAACTCATTACAGTCATGCACGATTCTATTTCCGAAGACTTCTTAATGCGTAGGATCTGGTTCCACGGACACTCGTGTATAGTCGTGTGACACGTGAAACTGCGTCACTTTATCGTTCACCAAAGAGAACCGACACATTTTCAAATCGTAGGAGGTACATTTTCTGTTAAATATAGTTCAGTAATGCATCGCGGCATCGGTGGCCAGCTCGCCATTATCCAATCAGGGCGAGTCGGTCAGCGCTCCGAGGCTCGCAACCTCGCCACTCGTTATTGTTCATAAATAATGGTCGACTCAATTCCCGTAATGTATTATTACTACACGATTTGCGAGAAACAATACGAAGACTGTGATGGTGGTCCAGGACGCCCCTATGCAGAGAAAGTGGTACTTCAACGCGTTTTATTATGAGAGAAACTGCCTTTGGCGGATTGGATAAAAAATGTAATCTAGGAAGATGTATAACATCAATAATTCAAGCAACAGCATTGCAGAAGTATCAGTATCTACGTTCTTAATATAAGACAATGTAAAAGTAGTTACAGGCACTAATAATGAATGAATTACTTACTATAGTAGATACCTTCGTTAAGACAGTAACCAAGCCAACCAAGGGACCAAGCTTAATAAAAGCCTCAATAGTTCCACATTTTCTCAAGTGGGTTTTAACAAAGTACATACACAGTAAGATTACAGGCTACAAATAAAACGTTGACAACAAAGGAGTTATCGAAGAAACATCAGTTATCTTCAAGTGTATATAAGAATAAAGTCGTGTGGTTAGTGGCGTTTGTAAACATTAGCAATGTCTTTCACAGGTGATTGGCTACCAAGGTGACTGAGAGTGAACAGAGAAAGTACTCATTCATCAATAAGATAACCTTTTGTTATGACATCTTTATTATTGACATAATAACTTGAAAATGTTATTAATGTCCGAAGGTTAGCTAGTGACGACGTGGTCAAGAAAGGCCACGGTGATTGTTACTTAGAAGAGGACGTAAAAACAGGGCGAAGTAGAAAGAGAAGACGAAAAAACCAACCCAACTAAAATATGGAACTAAAGCGGTGAAAAGAGTTGCTAATGTCCACTGTTGGCGAGCCCATACTTCATATGTAGTAGCGAAACCAGACGACAGCAGATAATTCATTTTAAATCTAAGAACTTTGCAATTGCTACAAATATTTCTGACATTTCTATTAACCGTATTTATATATTTTGGTTAATCACCCATTGTATCGTCATTCTTTAGTTCATTATGATATAAGTTTATGAACATTTTCTAAGTATTTATGCAACACTCATAATCTGCTATCTCACAGCAATTGGTAGCTACCCACTTCCGAAGAATCGAGGGAAGTATATTTTTATTTAATCATGAGGAAAAGGTACTTTGCACGCGTATGATATCTATTGACGCCTCCATAACAACCAAACTTGAATTTCCAGTTTCTTTCAAATGCAATTAGAAGTAGTTATGTGGCAAAAATAGCATCTTTTCTCAAATCACTTCTGCACATATTTGCAAACGAAAATACTCTGACGTTGGATCAAGTGCAAAATGGTTAACGTCTTATTTGATCAACGCTATTTATTCATATTCATATCTTTATTTGGATTCCATAATGTAGGTATACAGGTGTTATAATGGCTTAGAGCTAAGGTACAATTACGGACCCTGTCGGGCACAGCAAAAAGTATAAAATAAATTCTTAATAAAAAAAAAAATAATTGAAAGAAATAAAATTAAAAGTAATAAAATTAAAAGAAAAATAAAATAAAATTAAGTAACAATCAACAATTTTTAAATATATTCTTAACATTATTTGTGATCAGATAAGTGTAATTGTGGTGCATAATAATTATTTGTTAAGGTCAATTTTATTAAACTTTTATGATAATATAATATTTATCTATGTATGTATGAATTGTATCTATACGACTAACTGTATATGGTGTCTGTTTGTATTAAATCAATGTTTTTGTCATGTATGTATTCGTTTATTGTGTAGTATGCTTTTTTATTTAATATTTGCTTGATCTTATTTATAAATTTCGTATCGCTGGTTTCATCTTTTATTGCATCTGGTAGTTTATTAAATATTTTTATGGACATTACATATGGGCTATTTGAATGTAGTTTCATGCGCGAAGAGGGTAACATTAACATATTCTTATATCTGACAGATCAGTCTTTGTGTTTATCGCCGCGGGTTGTGAAAAAGTTCATGTATTTTCTAACAAATTTGCATGTTTCTAAGATATAGATAGATGGTAAGGTGAGTATTTTATGTATTATACAAAAGGATTTACAGCTGTCGGTTTGTTTTATGTTGACTATGATCCGAATTAATTTCTTCTGAAGAATAAAAAGCGTAGGCGCATCTGTGCTATTCCCCCACATTATAATGCCATAGCTGAGCCATGCATGAGCGTAGGCGTAGTATGTAGTAAGTGCAGTTTGCAAGTCGGTAGTTTTTTTGACTTCTCGAAGTGCGTTAGTATTATTCTGCTGGGATGTACGCAGCAAACAATCTGGCCGCTTATCCTCGGCAGATCCTTTATACTATAATGGTTCATCCATTTATTTATAGAACTGTAGTTATGAATCGCGCGACTGCGCACACCCACCGTTTAGGGATCATCGTAGAAATATAAATTGCTTTTAAGTACTCATGGAATCTTTTGTTAGTATCGACGACGTCTATTGCCCGCAGAAATCTACGCTTTGGAACAGTTTTTGGACAAAGTTACAGAAAGTGCCTATAAATTGTTTAGATCCTTAATTTAAATTAATGTTAGTTAGTAATTTAGTGACTGGTATTCTGGTATTCAGCTGCATCCGGTTAGACTGGAAGCCGACTCCTAAATAATTGGAAAAAGGCTAGGCATATAATGATGAGTAATGCATTGACTTTTACACTTTACGTCCTTTCTTCATCTTAATTCAAGTTAAGGTTCCACTTCAGTCTTAACGCCTTGTATACTTAAGATTTTGAATGCCTTTTAAACGATAACATTACCAACGCTCTGCAAAAACTGAACGCGGTTCGCCATTATTTTCAACTAAACTATGACATCTTGGGGAAAGTCGTTACTTATATCAATAGCCATTGAAACATAAAGTCTGCGCTTTACTTTCATGACTTATTTTATGCCTTTATAATATTTTTTTTTATTACCGGTCTAAAATGATGCATGAAGCTTTAAATCTCTTTCCTATTACCTACATTGTTTGTAGTAACAGTTCTTTAAGCCTTTTCCAAATCCGCAGGTCAAGCTCGTAGCCATATATCTGTTAGTAGGTATTTACATTAGGTAGGTACTTACATTTAGTAATCTGGGACAAAGTCACATTCTGGGTCAGCATATCTTTTTACTGTCAAAAGTATTTTATCTTTTTTTTTAAGAACTTGAGTGTTTTTCAAATAAAGTCGAGTAGGTATTTTATGTCCAGTCCGAGCAAGATCCGATGACGGGCTATAAAACTCATATAATAAAAGGATGTTTTTCAAAGGTTTCAATAAAAACTGCATTAAGTTCCTTCAACGGGTATTCATTAACGAAGCCGGTTGTCAACTCGCCATGAATAGAACCAAGTTAAGAGGAGAGACATTATAAAACAAAACTTATCAAGAAAGAAGTGATTAATACTCGTGTTATCAAATTTTCAACAAAAAATAAAAGCAAAGACAAAGATATCAACGAATTACTTAAACTTGTAGTAAATGAAACAATAAATGACGTTATTTATCTGTATGGTCTTATCCAACGCATTGCAAACATGTTTTTGGTTTCCGTACCAACGTAGGTATATCAAGCTGTGCTTAAAAAATAAATAAATAATTAAGATTATAAAGCATTCCTCACAACATACCTACAAGAATTAGAAGTGGCTACGTCATAAGGCGCTCAATGAAGTTCGATAACGGCGGTCATTGAACCGGCAGATAAGGCGCAATTGCTGCACGCGACATCGTCCGATATTAGTAAGTATCGCCAATGAGACTATTGTGCGGTTGACTCTGTTTAGCCTGCACTTTAACGTTGCAATCATAAGTGATTTCGTTACCGCCCACTCGATACCGTGGTGTGACATAAGTACTCATTGACTCCATTCAGACCTAATAAGAGACGTAGCAGCTATTGTAAAACGATGTAATGATCTAATAAAATAAACCATTTTCCACTTCAAGTTATTTACATTTGTAATGAGCTATATGTGCTCTCTCTTGTCGTCAAGGTACTTCATACATACGTTTCACAATCGAGGTAAAATGGATACGAGTTTCATTGCAATTTTAATATTCCAAGCGGCATTTCACATTTCGATGTTACGCCGATGACGCCGCAGTGTCTTTATACATGTGTCGGTAAAGATTTAGCAAGCCATTGACTTGACATGACGGTGAATATTTTAGAGAATTGTACTGTCTTCTAAAACAGCAAGTTATTTCTGAAAAATAATACTATCTTATCTAAATGATGAAGTACTGCGAATTTTTGCTAACATTCCTCAAGGGTACTTTAAATATATCCGCTCCACCCCACGTAACGACCGATGCTATCTTGATAGATCTCTCATTCATCAAAATCATTAGATGTTTGTACCTAATGAGCTGAGCCTTTTCTTATTTTAGCTGCAATCCGGCAAACAAGATCTCAATTGTATCAGAAAGCGTCGTATCTACATAAACATGTGCGACTTTTCCACTGACAGACAGCGTTGACATCAGTGCAAGTGTGGGGACTGTTGAGACAAATTATGTGAAAATACTCAACAACTTTTTCTGAAATTTTAGCATTTTACTTTCACAACACTCAACATATTCTTTCTGCGTTGACTTGGGGAGTTCAGAAAAACACAGTTCCTTCTCTATCAACTTCTATAACTTGTTCTTCTACTTTCTTTTTGGGGCAATATTCTATATTCAGTTGGTCTTTTAAAAGAGATCATTATTTTTAAAAGAGCGGTTTTTAGACACATTTTTTAAAATTCAATTTCCAGTTGTTTTCACACTGTATCTCTAAAAATACTAGCCTCTTATTAAAATTAAACTCTTATAAGGATAAAAACATACCTATTATTACATTATTTTGACATTACAATCACTGCGCGTGAGTTTATTAGGTACGTTTTGAATGAACTTAATTACAATATAATGAACTCGTTGCTAAGTTATGTCATTAACTTTATTATTGTTATGAATATATTTTATTAATTTACATTTTTTTTTCGTTAAGTTTACCAATAAATACCCTATTTTTGTCTGAAACTTGGCCACAGTTTATCACAGTGATTATTACATTGGTCGGTTGGGTAGGTCGGCGGGAGGTAGGTACCTATTTTATATGTATTATACATAGTAATCGGTCGGTAAGTATATGTAATATCGTATGATCGAATTCTTGTAGATACTCTAAAGATAAAGAAAATTAAAAGAAATACAAACAAGTAACTCATTTATCTGTGAAAGTACAATAATATCAGAGGATAAAGAGCCCTTATCGTCGCATTATTTATGTCATATCGGAGAACTATGAAATTTTAAGTCTGAAATATCCAATAGACAAGATATTAAAAATTACTAACTCATATAATACATATTTCATATTTCTGTGTCTTTTGATTGATTTCGACTTACTCTAAAAGTACCAATAGGTTATGTTTTGGTACTTAGACACACAGTTAGTCTTTATTTGCGGATACACACAATACATACGCAAATAAAGACAAAATATGTGAATGTGCTGTGTTTAATATTCATTAAATCTATGTACTTTAGAACAGGCAATGACCTCCAAAATACATATTACTTATTCTACAAAGGTTAGCCACGGTAATCGACTCAGGTGACATTTTTCTAATAAATATGTAAAACAAGTGACTCACCACAACTGATAAAGAAACTATTTTTCAGGCACTGAACAATAATATAACCTTGAATTCATGAAATAAAGACCTTGACATTCAAAAGAGGATGTAATAAACTATTGAGACAATTATCCCGTTAAAGAACTTATCTCCATTTTTCTGACATTTTATTTCTCTACAATAGACGTAACCAGGTGAACCAGACTGAGTGAATGCCCACTTGTACAAAGATAAGATTGTGTATGCATGATTAAACACCAAACATGACGGCAATCTACTATATGTGAGGCAAATGCCTTAAAACAAACATAAACACAGTAATTTGAGATTTGGAACTTATACAATGAAGGTCATTAGTGTTAATATGACAGTTAATACCATGAAACAGGTTGACCAAAAGTGAGAGAGACATCAGAGGACGAATAGCGGTCATTTCGCTCGTGTGCGTTGCCATCACGACGGGCACACAACCACGCGCAGTACGAGCGCGTTCCATGAAACAATAAACACAGTAAAACTGACGGAGACTCGTCGCTCGACCTTATCACTAGTCAAACAATACTCGATCAGCGACTCGACAATCTTGTGATCGACGAAAGTGGACCGAATAGAGCGAATGAGCGACCATATCTTGAAATATTTTATCTCATTACGATTACGCATAAAATCATCAGCGTTCGAACAGATATATTACTTTCATTACATTGGCGATAAGCCAACATAAATATATATATTTGTATTTTTATTGATACAGGATTAATCAATAAAATATTTGGATTTGAATGGATTCCAAAAACCAAGTCAGGTCCCAATAAGTTGCGAGTCTTGCGAGAACATTATCTATCATATAGATGTTAGTAGATGCAGAGTTGACGAGAGCAAATTTTCGACCCACATATTAAATTGGTGCCAAAAAAGGGAAAGTCCAGGGTACAGTTTCGTATATTTAAGTATATAGATTTCCCTTAACAAAACCGACAAATTAACGCGACGACGATGCCGATGAGGAAAAATGAATCCTACATTAAATGCCAAAACCTATTTTAAATGCTAGGTATTCATTCGTTCTTCGGGTAGCAACCTGGTCTTGAAATAGCCAATGTCGTGAATGAGCGTAAAAAATGTTGAACAATGCAATAATAGAGGCGGGAACATCCTCGTCCACGATACTCGAGTCGTGACTTTCACTTTGTGTACTAAAATAGTGCGCAGACACATCCAGACGTCACAGAAACATATAAATGGGTGTAGCGTGTAGTGATCACGCGCTTGGCACTATATATACATATATTGCCTTGCTATGCCCCCTCACTCATCATCAGACCATTGCAGATTATGTCGACTATTTGTAAACAGATAGGTCGCGGCACCTCGATTCTAACTTCCTATTTGTGAAATTTGGCAAGAGAGTTGTCCACCTATTATCTGTTTCTGTTTGCACCCGCGATTGTCGCTTCTCTGTCAGAACTCAGCGACCTTGTCCCGTCCTTGGACCGACAGGTGACCAGACAACTAAACTAGTTTTGTAATTCTAATATATAATCTTATTATTTTGGTATGTAGGGTAAGAGTTGATGTAAAAAGTGTGATTTTGATTGAGGATATCTCATTCAACAATGCAAAAGACCTCTTCGGAAAGAACCAAAAAGGGGGACCCATTTAAAAAAAACTTCAACATAAACTGTTTAACTTGAAACAATATAAAGCTGACTTCAAAACATGTAATTAGAAATAAATGAATCATAAAACTTATAAGCCTAAACATAAGCATAAACAACATAACATAAGCATAAACTCATAAAATGAACTGCAGGATTGCGCGACTCTGTTGCCAGTTCCTCCCTAGGCCAACAGCATCAGCCCACGACATAACGGTACTGAATAACTACGACTTTATTATTATTCAAACCACCGGGAGCAAGATGGAAATTAAAGTTTATAAGCGCGACAAGCTATTACTGCGATCGTTACTGAACACCGCAATGATTCTATCAACGCGGCGGTAATAGTAGGGTAGGGAGCCGAGGAAAATCGCTTGACAGATTAAAGGGCTGTAAATAAGGAAACTAATACTTTACTAGCAGCTGATTCTAAGTTAGAGGACTCGGATGTAGACGATGTCGATATGAATCGTTCAGACTAAGTATATCTTGTAGACAAGATTGCAGTAATTATGAAAGTGTCCGCAGCAACAAATTAGCTACGATAAATGAAGAAGGAGAATCCACGTCACAGTCAATGAAAGAGATATTCTAATTATAATTCTTAATTAAAACACGCAGGAGGAGTAGCCGTTATAACTCGTTCTGATTTCAATGCCATAGTAGGGTAAGCTGTTTACATCTTCGATATCCATGTTCATAGTTAATTTACAACGTTCAACAGTATAGCAGTGCGATGCAATGGAGCAACTGCGCTCGATTATCAGTCCACGACCGGTTCTAAAGAAAATTCAATGCGCTTTCACAAACAAGACATTTCATTAGAATTTCATATGGGATTTAAACCTACATTCCATAACCACATTCGATGATTATGAAACAGAGTTACTAAAATAATTTTTTCTTCGAAATTGTTCTCAGGTTTATTCTTTACCATCAATTTTACTTTTCAATTCCGTACCGTTGTGACGCTCTTGTTTAAATATTTGAGAGAGAGAACTAGCCATCGCACGATCAATTATGAATACATTGGGCACGCCCCATCGCGTCGCCTTTCTATTGTGTTTGTAAACATCAATTGAAAATCTGACATTCAATTGCTAACAAGCACTAAATAAGCTTCTCATCTTTTTTAACGATTTCTATGTGATAATTTGACAATTGTTTTTGTAATAATGTTTCTATGAATGATTCTTCTATGTATCCGATATCGAATCTCGTGTTTTTTTACAGTTCCAGAATAATGTATCACTTACGCATCCAAGGTGAGATGAGACACACAGAGCCATAATTAAATGTCAACTAACTAATAAATCCATAAGTATATGTCAATGTCTAATGTCTCCCTGTGTAACGAACTAATAAATCCATAAGTATAATTCAATTTCCCTGCTAGATACGCTTCAATCTTCAATGCTTTTCTTATTTAGCTCTGACATAAGCATTTATCTGCTATTTGGTTTTGGTGTTCAAGTTTGTTCAGATTTTCAAACATTTCCTTCAATCGAATCACTTTTTTATGTGACTTCTTCCTAAATATGTAGTTTCAGTGCCAAATAAATGTTTACAAGACTTCTTTACTTACAGTTTGATCATCGCTCATAAAAATTGTTTGACGTTATAAAATGGTGTGAATTTAACGTTAATTTCTGATTTTATGGTTGATTTCCGAGCGAATTTGCGTCAAACTATCGTCATGGCTTGTAATATCCTCACCGGGATAATTCGGCTTTAGTGTAACGTTACAGAGTCGAACATTCATCAGTGAGCGAGGCGAACTGAACATTACAGTGCCCAACCGGTAATGATACAATTCGAGCATTACAATCAGTGAGGGAGTAGAACCGAGGATTACAGTGCGCAATGTCCGTTATATTTTAATACAACATGTAACATCAATGCTCAAAATCGGCGAATGCTCCCGGTGAGGGAGCACCTTAAGATGTAAGGCATAAACTGGTCCTGTACTCTTGCGCCCCTGACAGCCGTCTGCCTTCCGAATAGTGTGCAATAAGAAATGCAATGAAATGAAATTGTTTATTCTATAAATAAGATATCGGAAACACTTTTATCAACAAAAAAAAAATCTAGACGGATTCAACATTTCCTATATAATTACCACTGAGAAGAAATGGCTAAACAAACTCAGGGTCAAAGTTTCTTTTGAAATCCAGACATAATCTTGGTCAGATCATGTGAGGACCAATTAGTATCTAAAATGGTATTTTGAGGAAAGCAGAACAGAGATTTGAATGGACCCGTCAAGTCAGTGCAAGCATTTCTCAGTAATCGTGTAGCTCAACACAGCTCAACAAGAGAAAGTAGTAATAAAATAACTATGCAAGTGCATATATGATTCCGATCTATTGTTTCCTGACGTCCGAGTTTATTTCGTACCTATTCGTGTCCATGCTATATGGCCACTTAAATGCAAGTGCCATAAAAGTGTGTTTTATTATGAGCCTGTCTTCAATCGTTGAATTGAGGTTGAAAATTTTATTAAGTATGTCAGCGACAACTTTAAAAGTTGTTTACAAAATTAAATAATATGCTCTTATTAAAGAAAGTGTTACAGCGCAGTTAATTAATTCGATAATTACTGTTCATATTTGTTTACAAACATTGAGTTGTCATTGTTTTACTTTTAAGGTTGTGAATTATCTTTCCTTACATGTGGCCTATCTTCAGAGTGATAAATAAAATTGATAACAAATCAATGACAGAAAAAATGTAAACAATGTCATTTTAGGTAGGTATATAAAATAGGTAATCTGCGTTCGCATTTAATTTGCCGAACATGTTAACAAACACGAGTTTTAAGAAAAACAACTGTAATGCCCAAATATAAGGTTCAGTTTGCGCTACAACTTCATATTTTTTATGACTTTTTCAACAGTACTGGTCGGTTTAAAGTTAATTTTATTTACACTTGCATAAAGTTGATGTTTGTTTAAGTGGAAAATTCGTATTTGTTTACATGTCTGGCAAATAAATAGCGACGTACTTACAATATGTTTTTAACTGTTAGTTGTACTAGATTTTCATATTTTTGGGAAAATAGCTAGAGCTGAGATGCTGCTAGAGCATTATAATATTATTAGGCATGCTCTTAAACCTTTTATTATTTAAAACTGTATTCTTTTCTTAGCACCATGTCTACAGAAAGGCTTCCTTTTGTAAGCATCGATACGTTAACAGTGTTTAACACAGTAATTCCTGTGTGACAGTTTATAGTAACAAAAAAAAAACTACTTTATAGCGCGATATTTTACACATGGGTAAAATCATCAAGAAAATTCCAGATATTCTACTGAAAAGCTATCACAGACATTCATATACCTACCTAATACAGGCTGGCATCATTGACTCGAAAACTGATACCATGGGTTCAGTACATGATTCTGATCCCCTAGGGGCGTTGAAATTTTTCGTCGATTTATTTTAAAAAAAGATCTGCTGTTTCATAGAAAAGTGCAATAGCTACGCGATCAGAATGTATGGAACAGTTAATTTTTATTTAAATAACCGATGAAAAATTTAACCGCAGGGGTGTTCAGAATCCGCAGGAGACGACCCGGGCGTCGGGAGTCGCGAGGCGACTTCCGGCCACCGTAGGCGCGGGTTTGCGGACGGTGAGCAATGGGTAGCTCACCGTCCGATTAGGGCCAGGCCCGGGTCGACGGCGCGTTGTGTTCAACACGCGCCTCAAAGAGATGTCAGCACCGACTGACGGGGTCCGTAAGGGCCAATGCCTGCCAGGGTTGCGAGTTTGTCCAAAAGGGATATCGCGGCCCCGGCACACAGGCAACGGAAGGAACACGGGTGGATTTTAGTCAGTAAAAGTGTGACACACCCTCCCGCTCCACCCAGAGCGGGTTATTTGATAATTTCCCATCCTCAAAAAAAAAAATATGGTTGTTCAGAATCATGTACTGAATCCATGGTATCAGTTTTCGCGTCGATGTCCCTGCCAGCCTGTATAGTGAAATATAATTTTTAATTGTGCATAACAAGTAGAAGCAATGACAATGAATTCAATAAAAGGCTTAATCACTTTGTTGACAGAGACCTATATTGTTATAATTCATTATCACTCTAAAGTGAACACTGTTCGTATTGTATCAGGCCTCTCTCAGAACTATTAAATCTCGCGGCGCGGCGGCGGCGGCGCCAAGAATCTAGAATCGAATTTTCCTATTTTTGATACAAAAATGTTCGAGAGACACGGCAGACATTTAGATTCCATCACTATTTCGAGCGGGGTGGATGACCGCTCAGACTTCGCTACTTCGAAGTTATTTATGTGACATTTAAATGCAAACGTTAAATGTTAAAACTATAAAGTTAACATTGAACTAATTCAGGGGCATTCGGCAATAAAACGTATATTTAGATAGTATGTCAGTCAGATCTACATATAAAACGAATTGTCCCCTCTTGGGACAATTCGTTTTATATCGTTTTCCAATCGAAATAATGCAAAAGAAAATCTAAATATCTGCTTGATGCTCTCTAAATAAACGAAAAATAACGAATATTCATGTATAAATGTAGCCAATAAATCTATCAAATCATAGCTGAAATTACAATAATTTAATAAACATGACACATGATATGCATTTTTATAAAAATGCATATGCTGCTTTCCTTGTCTTAATTAGCATCTTTGATTTTGTCCCAAATACTTGTATATTTGTAAGTAGGTATAAAGTGATGACACGGGCAAAGTTGGCACGAGACGCATATGTATACTTAACCTTAGCGATAATTGCAAATATTCGACCTTTCTTCGATTAATTTGCATCTATAAATTCAAGATTCTCAAGAACACTAAACACTGTGCGTATTTTGTTCTGTATGAAGGCTAAAGCTGCGTGCAGGCTGACACAAATTAATAATTATGTATTCGTCCTACTAATATTCAATTAAAATATACTTACATTAGGTTAGTCTTGCGCAAAATTCAAAGGCCAATTTTTCGTGAAATAACGATTGCAACTTTGAGAAAAGATGTATTTTATAATAGTATATGTATTTTCGAGAATACCATATTCGTAACATTATAATACTTCTATCAATACTTTAGAAGTAAGTTGTTTTTGAAGCTTACACTTGTAAGCTATTTATACTCGAGACTGTAACTATATCCGTATGATGGTAAATGATCGGTGTTTGTTGTGACAATAACGATTTGAAGTTTATCAATAAAGTCTGATTTAATAAAGCGATAGATCCAAATCGGGAAGTCCCTCAAATAATCTAAAAATTAATAAAATTGAAGTGTCTGTTTGTAATGTCAAAATAACAGCGTTTTCCTAAAAGCCTTTGAAAGTATACTTATAAGTATAACAAAAAAAAACTATATTAAAGTTTTTGTCTGTCTATCTGTTTGTTCCGGGTCATCTCTGAAACGGCTGGACCGATTTTGACGGGTCTTTCACTGGCTGATAGCTGATGTTATAAGGAGTAACTTATGCTTACTTTTATTCTAGTAAAAGATCTAGGGTCCATACGGGCGAAGCCGCGGCCGGAAGCTAATTATAAACTATAATCTCAGAATTTATTACTGAAAAATAGATAAGATATAAGCACGCCCTCAACATTACACTAAAAGTGTTTGTTCACGTATTGTTGCAGGAGGAAAACATGCTTGCGGCATGTTTGACAATAGCAGATATATAACACGCAATCATAAGATTATGAGTATAATATGACCTGTCCTCTTGCTCTGTGATATGTGATTGATAAGAACATACACAACAACACTGCCGGAGTTCTAAGTTCCTAAGTTCTATTTTCCAATCCGTAGGAACTACTATAGCAATCAATTTCTGTTTCTAATGAGATCTTCAACTGGCCTAGGAACTGTGATCACAAAATCTGTAGACTAAAAGCTGTTGATAGTCCAAACAAACCATAATAAGCGAATTCAACGCCAAAAAATCGAACTTTGTTCACATTTTTTATCATCCATAACAATAATAACACGGCATGCTAAATTTTACCCTCAAAAGATAATTAAATATGACCTTTACGTTTGAACGGTCAAAATTGTCGTAAAAATGTCCCAGTCATGTGCAAACCAGAGTACTTTTACGATGATCGAGATACTATGGCTGGATTGATCGTAACATCTGACCTGTCACTGAGATCTGTCTTTCTGATGAACATGCATAAACGTGAACTCGTGAGAGAATGACATAAGGACGGACAGTGAAATCTTTAATTACAATTTTGATGAAAGTAAAACTAAATTAGTCCGTTGATCGAGATACTATGGCTGCATTGATTGGAACATCTGACCTGTCACTGTGGTCTGTCTTTCTGAACAGGCACAACGTCGCCTCGTTAGAGAATGACATAACGACGGAAAGTGACAATTTTGATGAAAGTAAAACTAAATTAGTCATGTTTGTTAATTAATTAGATGCATTGTTAAATGCAAGACAACTTGCATTTCATTTATTTCAATCTAAGCGAGCGTTGATGTCTTATTACAATGTTACAATGCCAATTCAATAAAAATTTATGAGTACCTATGCATCTGCGCTCATAATATTATTTTTATCAATGACAGTCTCTCTATTTGTTATTCATTTCGATGCCCGTAACAGTCCTCGGGGACTTCCAAGAGTCCACAAGGGTATTTATTTGTATCCTGAGATAACTTCGTCTGGACCCACTACGTGCAAGATAGGGAGACACTTTATTAGGCAGGGCTTGCACAATATGACTACTAAAAAGGAGACGATAAGATGAAACCTTGGCGATTGGTGTTGATCTGATTATCTTGTATTGACGATGCAATAATTCTCTCTTTGTGGCCGATCGATTTTATCTTACATAATAATATATATAACATTCATCTTTGTAATTAACAACATAAATGGAAATCAATGCGAGTTATATTCTCAACTTATTTTATTTTGGTTATTCCGCGAATACAAATGAGAAGTAGATATCTAACCGTTGCTCGATCTATAGCGTGACAACATTCAATCTTCAGTAATACAATGATAACAAATGAGGTCGTTCTCTACTTTAGTTTCAGTAACAGATTATTAAATAACTGACATGATTGCTGCAGCAATCTTGCGACCCGATCATTATCAGAGGTATCAGATAAAGTGATAGCTCTCAGTACCGACTTCTTAGTACTTAAGTATCAGTTTGACTCGCATCCTGTTCTACTAGGAGCGCTGCAACCCCAGGAGTTGTTCATCAATATGATTACATGCTCAGCCGCCATAACTCGACCGGTACCGTCCGCCCCGTCGTTACCCGTCGCCTACATAATAACCGCACATAAGTCAGCCCGAGGAACACTTAATAATTTACAGCGAGATCCTGAAACTGGATATACTGGCAACTACCGAGGTGGTTTGCATACTAAATTGCGGTAAATACAGTCCACTATTGGGATATATTAGTAATTCAACATGGATGCGCTTGCGCAGCTGCTCCTTGTTGCATCGCTATGCGTTAGTCGGTAACGAGATAGCAACTACTTTATTTTATTGCTACTGGCTGTTGTTACGTGAATTCGCAACAAAAAAAAAAACACAGTAGT
The DNA here is from genome assembly GCA_947364205.1 of Agrochola lota. NCBI lineage: Eukaryota > Metazoa > Arthropoda > Insecta > Lepidoptera > Noctuidae > Agrochola > Agrochola lota. The sequence goes on from OX376236.1 coordinate 12,788,886, forward strand.
AAACATTATTCTATTAACAACAAAGATAGGCCTCTTATCTGCACGCTCACTTCATATCAAACATTCACAAAGATCTCAGATGTGTCACTTTATTTATTTTTAATGTAGTCTCCACCACTTATCGTAATTTTACGAATAATTGCAATGCCAGGCTAATTATTGAAACAATATTAAGACATCGTTATAATTAACTGACCCGGAGCACGAGAGGTCAAAGGCTAATGACAACACAGTTAACAAATCTGGTAAATATTAATTTGGTTACCTTTTTCATCAACACAGGGATCTGGTGTTCCAGGGACATCTCCAGCTTGGGAGAACTCATGGAGCTTCTCTTCTTCGGTAAACACGGGCTCATTAATAACACCTTAAAGTCTCGTCCTGTTCCACTTAGTTACAATTTATTTATTTATTTATAGATACATTCATAATTAATGAAGACACTAAAGATAACTGTCACTCGATGCCGGCGTGTTATTCACGTTATATTATGCGTTTAATTTTTAGGAAACTTTTATTTTATTTATTTATTTTATTGGTGACGATTTATTTCCGTTTGTTAGACTTCGAGGGTAGATTAAAAAACAATTGAGAGTACGTGTCGTGCGCAGCCACCCGGCGCTTGCGCTTGGTGCGAATGAGCGGCGCGAGGTGCGCGGCCGGGCCGAAGCGCGCCGCCCGCGCTCCACTAGACAAACCCTATTTGAGATATTTAACCTATGCATCAATGTTCCGCATCGTTAGCTTTGTTTATGTTCATTAATGTTAATAATCCACCGGACCTAAATGATAAACTATCGGTTACGGGGATTTTGAGCGTCTTGTAAATATATTTATACTGTCACGCCTGCAGCGCGTGCGCATCACGTATGGAGCGTGTGATTCGGTGTTGGCGCCCTCGGCAGTCGGCACCTCGGCGGTCGTAAGAATGCCCGGCACCGACGTGTTAGCACAAACTTCAAGACATGTGTTATGTAATCAAAACAAATTGCAGGTTCTCGTCCAATTTACCTTAATTATATCAAGAAAAAACCAATGACGTGCAGATAATAAAAATATTTTTTTAAATGGAAGTCAGTTTCCTCCTACTCCTTTTATAACAGTATTCTGCAGTGTCAAGCATCTTTTATAGCACTACAAAACAATCAAGAGAGAACTTGATAATGAATAACTAAGAGAAGAAAAACGTTTACAGGTTTATGTTTACATGAATTTAATTAAAAACAATAATATTAATTATTTTATTTACTTACTTGCTTCATTATTTTTACGATATGCAAGTTGAGAATATTGATATGATACCGTATCAATGTACAGGAAGACTTTCCACTGACTAACAAGTTGTTTACTAATAGGTAGGATGAGAAAGTCGTGAAAATAGTAAACAGCGCCCATCTTACTACCATATGGTAGATAATGTATTAATTACATGAACTTTGATTAGAATTAATTACGATTACGGTCACCTATTTACGGTATGGGTGACATTAGGAACAGTTGCAACTTCAGCAGTTTATCCACACGAGCTTGAGTTCTATACGCGTGACTAAGGCATGCAATTATCCGGTTCATTTTAGCATGACACTATCCGGATAAATCCGGATAGTACGGATATTTTGGGTACCACTGTAAAAAAGGTAACTAATATAAGTTTTCAATCGACATTGTCATTACAAAAACTCTCCAACAATTGTGTAAATTAAAAAACAACAAGGTTGGAAGCCGACCCCAACATAGTTTCAAAAAGGCTAGGCAGATGATGGAATGTTCAAAGGTATATATGTTCTTTAATATAATAAATTACTTAAAACGGTTCCATATATCTAAAGAAACCGATGAAATAGAATTTCACAAGTTAGTAATATTCTATTTCATTGTTTTCAGTAGATAAGTTTGTATATTTTTTTTACACAAATGTCTGTCTTCATTAAGAATGAGATCTAAAGAACTAAACTCTTTAAGTTAGTTATTTGGTAATGAGGCCTAAAGAAAAATTATATTACATATGTTCAGTGGAGGGAAAAAGCTTTTCTGCTTTGACGTCAAAGCTGAAAAGGTTTTTCCCTGTGATGAGGAGGTTGTATACTTGACTAACATAAATGTTTCTTGGCCCCCCCCTATAAACGAGTGCCTTTTTTACTTGGCAAGATGAATCTAGTATTTCTGTAATTATATGGATTTTTCAAGATATCGCATGAATTTTCACAATTTCACGATTGCGAATACCTATTTTACTAAGACACAATGGAAAATGTTGTATTATTTCTGATTTTGATGAAATAAAATAAACAAAAGGAACTATTCGTTTTATCCAATTTCGATATCCGGATATCATGCGCTATGCGTGACTAATAGAAATTGTTTACAATTTGAGAGTACCTAGTGCCTAATTAATTTGTTATCGTTATTTTCTAATTGACTCTGACTGCTTTGAGTTAAGTAAATATCCTGTTTTTGAACAATAACGGGTGAAAGTACATTTGTGCATATTATTCGAAGAAAGCCTGAGCGTTGTGTTGATCTTTATCGTGAATCTAATATACTTCAATAATAATAAAAATCCAGTACCTTGTGATTGCCTTTTAAGATGTTAATCGATGACCATAAGAGTTTCGGTTCACTAATTAAAATCGATGCATGTATCAAGGGATTTTTGAGTGCACATCACTAAAGGGAATGTCTCTGCGGAACATTGACTTTGATGTTTATAGCTAGCTATAAGCAGCGGAAGTCGTTACAAATAACACTATTATAAAGCATTTATCAAACTAAATGAAATATGTAGTCCGCCTTGACTAATATGTAAGGCAATGACAGCGTATGACATGATCAAACACGATTAACTATGTCTCAAAGTGTTTATAAGTAGGTATATAAGGTACCAAGTTTTAGGTTAGACAACAAAAATACGTACATACCTATTCTTACTATTAAAGTTTGCGCCATATTTTCAATTGTTTTTCTTTTTTTAATTCGTTATTTCCCTTCTAACAGTCAATGTATGCAATCTGCATTATTTTCAGCCAGTAAAATTGAGTGAAATACCTATGTTCGAAACTTAAAATTCCCAGTACGGCAGGCTTCCAAACCTGTCAGTGTAACTTTGTCTGTGGAAAGTGTGGCCATTCCTAAAGCAGCCGTAACCAGCCATATTTAGGCTTTCAACCTGGTATTTTTAGCTTCGGGAGCAATGCACTGAGCCTGGCCTTTGCTGATAGCTTGCAGACGTAAAATGATATATCTCTTATTTAATACAAACGTAATTGATTAGATAAGGAATTGTAACACTTTTGTATTTGGGTGATTTCAGATCAGTTTTTTTTTGCAAATTATTATCAATGACCGGTTTTTAGCGATTAACTCGGTCTAATACATGTCTCGTTATTATGATTTTATGTTAATGTATTTAAAAAGTAATATCACTTAAACTAATGAGAAAAATCTCCTTTTCACTCCAATCTGAAGCACACTTCAAGCTTAACCAAATTATAACACGATCTAAACCTAAAGCATTATGTATTGTTTGTTTTAATGATCCTAAACAATTTTGAGAGGCAGATTCTTCGCTTGAAGAATGCACCTCAGCAGTCAATATCCGTACAAAAAATCTGCTTAGGTTTGCAACCGATTGCAAAAAAGAACAAAACAAAATGATTCGCTATACCTAAGTACATTACAAACATTTTATAGATAGGAATCAATCGCTAGTTCGCACGCACGGTTGCAGAACGTATTATTTCACCAAAAAAAACCTTTGAAACACGAGAAGTTCCTACTTATAAAGGATACGCACCTACCTACACATAATTTTTTGTTGTTATTTATTTAGACGCGCGACATTCGCTCGTTGGCGCAGTAGTGAATAGTGATGAATGACATCCCTACTGCGCCCGCGCCGCGCATCGAACTACACACAACTGATAACGAGACGGATGCCCATCGCTAAAAATATTCATAGAATTTTAAGCTCACCACAAGGCTTGTTCCTATTAGCTTATAGAAAACGAGTGAATATACTTACAATTTTTTTTGTTTTCATCATAAATATTCCAACAGTTCTATTGTGTCTCTCATGTCATGTCATAAGACCCTGAAATACGACACGAGTATAATAACCAATATTTAGATACCTACACTTGTAAGGCGTATGAAGGGTTAAATTAACACGCAGAGGCACATTTTTAATGGAATGAGGCACCAACCGACAGTTACCCCTGTTCGTACTATGCAAGTGTACCCAAGGACAACGCGGACAAGTTCCACACGACAGCGACAGCACAAATTCAAGCTAGTGCAAAGTGAAGTCCTACTAACATAATCTAAGCCTTATTTAGCTTATATTAAATACATATTTGTAAGGTAAGGTAAGGTATTTTCTACGGGCCTGAGTAGCCTGAAATAAATGGTAGTAGCATTAGTAAAACCAATCAATTTCATTTTAATATTAATATAATTATATGAAATGCCGAGAACTACAGAAAACTAGTTATAGCAGTTCAATATGTTGTGTAGATATGTAGATAGCATATGCAGTCTATAACGTTCCCACTGCTGGGGCACAGGCCTCCTCTCTTCGAGAGGGAGTGGGCTGTAATTCACCACGCGGGCCCAGTACCGATTGGTAGATGTCACATGTCTTCGATTTTTTTGTTCTAAGACATGCCGGTTTCCTCACGATGTTTTCCTTCAACATTTTGAGAGCAGTGGTGATGAAATTATTTACACAAAGTAAAGCGCCTGTCTGGGTTCGAACCCACGACCTACACTCGTAAGTCAAGACCTTTACAACTATGCCACCACTGCTCTGATATGTAAATAATCTCATCTAAATATTTTCTAGCAATAATAAATAATCAACATGAAGCAAGATTACGGTCATAGAAATAAAGGTCTACCCGGCGCTAATGAATAAATTAAACTGTTAATACTACATTTGGAATATCCACAATTGAGCCGATTTCTAGTCAATAAAATTGTAACTCTAAAGAACTTCTCAATCGTAAAAATGCCAAGTCTCAAATGACTTTTGGGCAGTAATACAAATTTTTACGATTTGTCACGTGTCTCATAAATTTATTATGGTCTAAGGCCCGTATTACAGATCCTCACTCAAAACTCAAGCATTACTTAAAACTCGTTTAAAGCCTTTTGATTGGCAATCAAATAGCAAGACAATAGTAAACTTAAGAGAGACGTGACAAATCAAACTTAGACTCTAAGGCCCGTATTACAGAACCTCACTCAAGACTCGAGCATTACTTAAAACTAGTTCCAACCAAAAGGCTTTAAACGAGTTTTAAGTAATGCTTGAGTTTTGAGTGAGGTTCTGTAATACGGGCCTAAGTTATATGGGAACGTATCCTCTCTATTCAAATGCTCTACCTGCATCTCGACAAAAAATCTAGAAAGAGAAATAAACGAGTATCCGACGGAGAGCATAACTATCGATTTTATGATGTGATTAAATGGTTCGTATCTTTTATAATTTATTATTCCGATTATCTCGGTGCATACTATACCTGGGTAACCACTGCATGCTTTAAAATATTACGGCGCTTATTGTTATTATTACTCTGTTTGAATTGGCTTTCAGTTATTAACTTTCATCCTTATAAATGTCGATTAGGATGTTATATATATCGAGATTATATCTAGTATTCAGTCCTTAAATATTAAAAATGTGTAGTAATGTAAGGTTGTAACGTAATTTTTCCTTTTTATTAATTGACTAGCTTTTGCCTTTGGCTTCGCCCGCGTGTGACAGAAAATATCCCACGGGGACGTACTACCGGGATTGAAAGTACCCTATGTGTTAGTCCAGGTTATAAAGTATTTGTATGACTTTCATCCAAACCCGTTCAGCTGTATTTGCGCCAATGCGGAACATACCTACATTCATACAAACGGACAAAAATGTTTAAAACTATATTTTTGGCATCACACTCGTTCCCACACCTCGTAGCAATACTTTTTTTTTAATGTAAATGTACAGTTTTGATTACGTTACAATTATATTATATGTATAGATATAGATAAATGTAATCCATATTCAGCCGACCCTTACATACTTATTTATATTTACAGACTTCTTCTAAACACAAAGAGAACCGAGGACCGCAAGGATTTCACAGTCTCAATCAACTTAGTTGTTACGAAACCAGAGAGAATAGACATTCTATGGTATTCTATATGTGAATGTTGTGAGAAAATATCATATGGATGCATTCTCAAGAAGCAATAAAATTGTAATTTGAAGGCATCATTCATTTTGTTTTTCAAAAAGCGTAATAAATAGTTTTTCTTAGTAGCGAAGCAAGCAGATCCACAATTTGGTATTTTTATTATATTATTATTGGTTTATTCATTTGCATCATGTTTAAATGCAACTGAACGATAAAATACGTAAAATTTAAATTGGTATTGCAACCTAGTTCAGAAATACACGATATTGTTGCAAAATTCTAGAAAGACACAAATATTTAGGATATAAATAGAAAAAATGTATTTGTAAGGAACTGCGCAATGGGCGTTTACATTTTATAAGATGGTATGCCTAGGTAGGAACTCAATCGTTCTGAGTTAAAATGGGTAATAACAACAAACATTGAATAGTTATTATAGCCCTATTCAGGCACTAAGTTGTCACTATCAAGTCATTGGAATTCATCGTAAAAGCAACAACGATATAAATTCCTTGTGGCCGTTCGCCCTCGGCCTGCAATCTGTGCTGAAAGCCGATACAAGTTCCCCATAGTGAGCCCAGTGAATTTAGTTGTCATGGTGCCGACAAAGAGCGGCCTACGCTTGCGGTAAACGCGGTGGAGCCGACACTGTATCGGCGAACTGCGATAAACGTGAAATGAAGCTAGACCAACATATCTACCGTGTGTCTAACATTGGCAGATTCTGATACGAGTGCTAGGAACGTGTATTTATTATCTGCAAGCTGCAAGTACGAGACAAGTTACAAGTGCAAGATACGCGACCATGAAAAATGCTAAGAAAATCACAAGAAAATACGTTTTTATCAGCCACGTCTGTGTTTATTTAGAAATTTAAATAAAGTTAGGATTTTTAAAGTAGGTAAGTTATTTCATGCATCCTCCTCATAGATAGAAAAATTACCTAAACTGAAACCTCATTGCAAGTTCGATCCATAATTCCATTCAGGATCTACAGGAAGTCAGGAAGTATACTTATCTCACCTTACGATATACATACAAATAGGTGGGTGCACATGGTATATTAGTAATAACCTCTACATAATTAATACATAAACGTGTACAATTAATTATCAACTTTCAGATCTAATTAATTATTTGCGCAGGTATACGTAACAGAATAAACAAATGACGATCTGATGATACTGATAGAAATGTTGTAAGTATAGTCAATACTCAGTAATCATTATGTATATTTACTGAAATTTTGGACTCGCGACCTAGCTGCGTGATAAATTCATGACTGAGATTTCCATTTGAGCTCGAAACTAATCAGGAAACCCCGAAACATATTATAAAAAGCACTAAAATACGAAATTGAATATTTATCATTTATTTATGTACCACACAAAACACTTATTAGAGAAAAATACATAAAGATAGGAGAGCTTTTTTTTTTGTTTTATTTGTTTTGGAAATTACAAATAAAAATGTTCCTTCAGTTGACTGTATGTTGCCAGGGGCCACAGTCCTTTCGGACTTTACCCCGGCAGGCATCGGCCCTAGCCTCTGTCAGTTGTGCTGCCATCTCTTTGAGGCGCGCGTGGAACACAACGCACCGTCGCGTCGACCCGGGCCTGGCCTTATCGGACGGCGAGCTAACCATTGCTCACCGTCCGCAGGCCCGCGCCTACAGTGACCGGGAATCAGCCTGGGATTCCCAACGCCTAGGGTGTCTCCTGCGGCGGCTAGGAGCGTGCGGGCGCGAAATTTGCCTCTCCCTCGCGCGTTCCGCCTCATCCTTCGCGAGCATTACTGCTTCGCAGAAGGTGACGGCTTCCAAGGTAGGTGCTGGTTCATTCAGCAGACATGCGACAGGAGAGTGTAGATGAGGGACGTAGACACAGTGTGTAAAAAGAAAATACAGGAAATTTAAATTAGAATATACCTTAAAATATTAGAAACACTCATAGAAAGTGAGCCATAAGTCTAAAGAACTACTTTGTGTTAAATCTTTACCAATAAGGAAACTATTGGTTCATATTAGGTAAGAGTACTTAACGTTATCTAGCCAGTATGCTAATACTAGACTGAATTAGGAACACAGAACACAGCCAATCAAGATAGCAAATTACAAGACAATGCTACTAAAGTGTGAATTCCTTAACTGTCTACAGGATTTGTTTCTGAATTGTAAAGAGGTACTTGGAGTTAAGGTGTTAGACGACTGATAGTGTTTGATATCGAGTTTAGTATCGACTAAGTAAAGAAATAAAAAGTATTTATTGAGACTCGCACAGGAAATCACAAATTAAACTAAAAACACACTAAACATAAATAAAAAACAAAGTAAAATTTAAATTTAAAGCAGGAAGTCCTGTACCTAGGAGGCCAAAAAGGCTCCTATCTCAGAATGATGCTGAGACATAAAAAAAAATCGCAGGGCTGGTATTCAAGGTTAGACTGAAGACTTAGTGAAGACAGCATAGTCCAGTGTTCCTCGAAAAGGCCTTTGTGAACAAAGTGTACCTACGTCTTTTAGCGAATAGTGGTGGTTGAACGTTTTCCAAAATCTCGGATTGTTGATCGAGGCTTTGTCATTTTCCATGGCATTTCAATTTTGCTCATTTAGTCTCGCTAGAAATGGTCACTTCTCAACGTAGTTCGTAAGGCCTTAGCTACGTTGTCTAAAAACTGTTCATCAATTCATGGCTCTCTCTTTAAAATGTTGACGAAGCTTTGCTAAGTGGTAACAGAACTAAGACAATCTTAAGAGAAACCTATTCACTTTAGCCGTTACGATACAGTGTATGTAAATCCTAAGTAAGCGGGCTGTTGTGCGGAATGCGTGCAGGAACCGGTCGCAAGCGCACGCAATGCACCCCAACACTCTTTCATACAGCCAGACTGCGACTAGGCTCAGGAATGTCTGACTAGGACTACTATTATAGAACACTGGTCTAGGATCTGTTGTACCTACAGTGAATTATACTTTGTGTGTTTGCGAATGGGGTATAAAATGATGTAATTTTTTATGGTGGAAAACCTCATTTGTGCCTTCTGAGGAAGGAACGGGTAAGTAAAGGGCATTTTGCTTACGTGAGGTTTACCACTTCAAAAAAATGCACCTTAAATGATTCTTTATACCCCCACCTGAAAACAGTTAGCCATATAAAGAATCATTCACCTAAATAAAATCACATTCACTGTTCAGCAAAATCTAATAATAAATGCTGAAATGATTTTTCATAAGGAAAACCGAAGCGTTTCTTGACGTTGAGTTTGGCCAGATGACGACTGAGTTTTCCCAAAGAAAAATAAGAACATTAAGATATTTTCATACTGCCATAATTCTGCGGGAAAAAACCATCATGTGATATGCCGCAACACAAAGAAAGTATAATGAAATAAACGGACAGATGCGAAGCGAAATATCTATAACTGATTTAAAAAAAAATAAGTCAAACTAAGACTGGGTGTCATACTTTTACTTATTTTATCATACATTTGTTTATACTAAGTATCGGTAGAAAGTCATAAATTATATTGATACGATTGACATCGTGAACTTCTGTATACTTTTATAATAAATTGCCTAGATATCTCGCGTGACAATTCGCAGCTGCACTGAGGGTTTAACCTAGCACGTATTTTATTATTAATAATTTTGTTCTAGAATCATGTCGTACGGCCCTATTGCTGCTATCGTAAGGCTGCTACCGTCGTTGATCTATAGGAACAGTCGATATTTAATGTGTGTCCAAATCTCACAGTAGATCCTTAGTATTGTATATAAACTAAAAACATGTTGATTTGACTATTGCATTTTGTTGTGAAACGTGTTTGTGTAGGTGTGTGTCATTTCTTTTATTATACCGAAGTATTTGAAGGGGCATTTTTAACTTACTTTCTGCATGTTTTCTTTTTTAGATTTAAATAAATGTGTATCAATTTTCAACACAACACAGGCGGTTTGGCTACTGTAACCGAAAATCGTGAATACTCAGTCGTGTGAAATGAAAAACTAAAGTCTACGACAGTTTCATGTGTTTAAAATGTTTAAGACGACACATCTAAAGCAAATGATTTGTCGACAGACAAGACTATCAGTAGCAAATTAAGTATTTTTAACCTCTGAATAACAAAGACGAATATTCAGTATTTATTATTGGTGCATTCCGTCGTGCCCAGCCTACGCTTTTGGCGTAGTTTGCAATGTAATTGAACGTCATTGGTTCAACACATTTATCTCAGTTGGGGACTGTTTATGTCCATTCAAATAAACCAAGAATTTCCCTTAAGTATTATGCTAAGAGGTTTTTTGAAGTCTGAAATTCCTGAAAATCTTGGCTAGGAACATGATTTGAACTATCCATGTCTAATTGTTTTACGCGTGCTCCCGTTACTTAACATAAAACGGAGTTAGGTAGGAGGAGGATATGGTTTCTGCCAACAGGTCAGCGATGATTATTTCTTTTGATTTTGTTTTCGTAATTTTATTTCCATTTGATCGGAGTATTAGAAGACTCTCGTAGCCGGATACCCCCAGCTTGTTATTATGTAGGTGCAAACATACACAGCTGTTTTACCATCATCAAGGCAACAGTTGTGGTATTTCATCATGACTAAACAACTGTTGCTCAAGCCAGTATTATCTGAAGTCTGTTTTTTACTAAATTGGCCTTCGTTCCATAATAGTTTTTATTTAATTTGCTTTCAACAAAAACATAATACTTGTACAGATCGAACAAGCGCCGTTACCAAGACCACTAGTTCACTAATACCTACGAGTTTATACCAAAATATTCAAACAAGGCAGTACCAACAGCAACTGGATCTACCAGCCTGTTGCAACGAAATTCTCTTTACATAAATCGGTTCCGCGTCAAATATGGACTAAAGGCGACTAGATAGGGCTGTGCTGTGGCGTGCCGTGTCCGGTTCAGGCACGTAGGCTAGATCTCGCAGGGTGACTTATAGAGCACGACCCGGTAATGTATGTGCCGGCACCGGTAAACGATGTCGTCCACGATTTATGCCCCGCAGTGCCCGTGAACCGTCTCACGATCCCGAAAACTGCAGGAATGTGCACCGTTAGTGGCAACAATATGTTTTGAACTCTGTTTGATGTCTTGTGTTTAACAGCGCACGATTGTGTTTTGTTTGTTGGTGTGGATGCATTGTGCATGTGTTGCAGTGCCACAGTCGTGTGTCCAAATGAGCACACGATGCTCGTGTAAATTACCTGAAAAAGCAAACCCACGACGCCAACGCAACGGTTGTAAATAATTGTGGCTCACTTATCGTTAGTTGCGCGTGTCGTCATGATCAATGGTCCATCCTACAGACCATGGTACAGTAAAAGTGGCAATTCTGAATCCGTTACACTATTTATTGAAACATTCAAGCAATTTATCTCGAGATGTCTCGTAAACGTACACGTTGAATTCTATAATCTTTCTGCTATTATACCAAAAAACGAAAAGAGTATTTGTTGAATAATACCTGTGACTTTCCCGCTTCATAAAAATAATAATATCAGTATCGTTTTACTTGTTTACGAATTATATCAGTTACTTATACATAATATTTAAATACACAATAAGGTAATCTTATATCCACACTGTTTACTAGTCAAATATGAACGGCAGGGATTTAGTTTAAAAGAAACTTTAATTACAATTCTTACAGTAATTAGGAGGTTTACTCGATTAGAGCGATGCAGACGGAATGGCTTACGAACTATTGGTACGTACTTAATAAATAAAGGTTAATAATCTAAACAAAAAAATCTGCCTAGTCTTAAACCAACTATGTGGAGGTCGGCTTCCAGTCTAACCGGATGCAGCTGAATACCGATATTTTACATGGAGCAACTGCCTATCTGATCTCCACAACCCAGTTACTGGGTAATACGATATCCTTTGGTAAGACTGGTTGTCAGACTTTTGGGCTTCTGACGACGCGTAACGACTGTCAAAGATCCACGAATGACAGCCGGGACCAACGGCTTAATGTGCTTTCCGAGGCACGGAGGAGTCTCGGTATGTAAAGATGGTCACCCATCCAAGGACCAAGCCCGGCAAGCGTAGCTTTACCTGATGGATCTGTTATTACTCTTATTACTTAGCTCTCTCTACAAACTGAGCCTCTTGAAACCTAAGCTTATAGGTACCTATCTAAAAACGCATTCCAACTATACAATCACTTGAATTGGAAGATTGTCTTGCAAAGGAGAACGACACAACTCACAAGCAGTTTAAATGAACGAATAACCTTGCAATCTATTCAGTAATAAATCCTGAAGCGGTACATTGATGACGACACCAATTTTGTCAATATAAAGGGTTTAAATCAGCGCGCGGTTGTTGACCTCTACTTGTTTGTGAGTGGGCGGGCGGCGTGTGCGCATTTCGCGCGTGACCTTCGACGACATTCGGTGGAAAATAGAACTAGATCCTAAATGTTCCCGCTGAACGGCTGAACTAATAAATAACAAGTTTTTTATAATTTTCTTATGAAACGTAAACATGGGGTGATAGTTGGATGAGGCATTTTTATTTTGTTTCGGTAGCTGTTTCATTTAGTTACCTACAAAATATGTTGAGAAAGATGCATTGGTCTTGTGTTTGTGAAAAACACAGATCATGTTACATCGTAGCTACAAATTAGAAACATTGCTACGCCGACTGCAGTTATGCGACCAGGAATTGATGAGTTACAAGAACCTTGTTCTCGTTCCATTCATCCTGGACCCTGGACCTACAGACGGGACCTCTTAGAATTATTTCTTCTTTGTGAACTATACGTATATATACCTCTATTATAAAACTAAGTTTATTTAGATAATACAAGCAGCAGTGTCCCGGAGCATCTGCCTCCGGGACAATCAATATACCTTGGCATGCGGCGAAATAGGGAACTAAATTGAAATGTACTATATTTGACATGTCATTTGTCTTTAGCCTTTGCAAGTGGCGACACTCATAACATGTCAAGATAAAGTGGGCACGCTGCACATTGTGACGCGGTACAGCGCAGCGTGACGGCGCAGCACCGTGACAAACAACGACATCACTCGACACACTTACCTTCTACACTCCTACAAATTATACAACTATTTCAACATCACAGATTCAAACTATAGCAATTTCTCAGGAACAACCCGGGAGCAGGATTCGTGCACGGTTCATGGCAATACGCTAGCCCCGTATTACGTGAGACCCAAACATAACTGGCGAAATGTGGGTGTATACATACACATACAAACAACCCAACCGCCCAATCCATCGGAGAACACAATGTTAGAATAATGTTAAACTATTGCTACTGGACCTCCGGTATCTGACAGCCGGTTAATCTGCCGTCAGATCACATTTGTTGGACAAAGGTACCACCACCAAGCTTAAACACTGCCATAATATTAACCATAGATTAAGTATTTATTTAGTCTTGAATAATAATTTTCGGACAGTCGTAGGAGGAAATGACAATTAGCTAGTCACTCGAACTGGTTAAGCAGGAATCCAATTAATACAGATATAGGTACTGAAATGGAAATGTTTAAATGACTAATCTTTTCGCTTTAGCACTTTTAGGGCTTAGCATGACCACAATAGAAACGGGTTTTGTCGACAGAAGAATAGACAACATTACAGATAAACAATCACAATCTATCATTTTGTGTATTCTTCCGTCGACAAAACCCTATGGTTGTCATGCTACGCGTGCTTTAGAGATATGGGTAGACGTATAACTATTAATAAACCTACTGTTACTCTGGAATACTTTTCTACTCAGTAGACTTTCTGAAGCGAAATGATAAGAGATTGATACTAGTTCGTTTTGAGGACTCATGAATCATCCGGAACTAAGCCACGTCCTCGAGAACATTCGAATATAATCTTTTTACCGACTGACAAGTTACGTGAATACTTATGTAACACATTTTCATGAAAATTTCAATCGAATATGGCGTTAGCGCCAAAAACCGCGTTTGAAGAGACAGCCAGACGCGTCGCAAGTAACATCAGTAAATACAATCATTTGTCTTGTTTGTTCTACATACATAAATCCTTGTATGTAGAACAAAGGCCACTCGAAGGCCAAACAAAACATAGAAGCCAGAATAAGGCTTCTATGTTCTTTTTGTCCTTCGAGTCTCAATCATCTCTCTAACATCCCAATTTGACAAATTCATAATAACTCCATCGTTTCCTCTCCTCATCATAGATATGACACAATATCACCTACTTATTTGTTGCCTATATATTTTTAATAGCTAAGTACCTACCTAGGTATTCATTGAATGATTTGACCTCTGTGGCAAGTCCTCTTAATGGCAAGCCTATTCTTATATTCTTACTTCTAAGTCCTACATCACGTTGACCTTAAATCTGTACAGTGTGGTTGCATCTAAAGACTGAACACACGTGAAGAACATAGGTACGTAAACGAATAGGTAGGTGAATAATAAAATAGATATCTAAGTGTGTGAGCAACGTCGTAAAAGTTACACAATGGGTTCTTAATTTTTGTTTATTTGTGTGAAATCATGAATTGAAAACACGGTCTTAAAGAAAGACAGATTTATGTCAATCCAGATGCTTATACAGGGTGGCAGGGACATCGACACGAAAACTGTTACCATGGATTCAGTACATGATTCTGAACCCCTGCGTTGAAATTTTTCGACGATTATTTTTAAAAACATTGCTGTTTCATAGAAAAGTGCAATACCTACGCGGTCAAAATATATGGAACAGTTGATTTCTTTTTTAATAATCGACGAAAAGTTTCAACGCAGGGGCGTTCAGAATCACGTACTGGAAACATTATGCACTGCATACAATTTTTGAAATCTGGAAAATTTTACGTTCATTACGTAAAATTTTCTCTGAATTTTCTCTAGGTACTATCCCTATGTCTTAGGATTTTATCACGGCAACATTACCTCTTTCCCCGGTACATTTAGTACACGTATTGTGTACTTACGAGAGTTAAATCTTACAAATATGGTAGTCAATAGCAACACTATCATGTTAGATCGTAATTAAGTGCTATCTACATTCACAATCATGTACCCAGTACTTGGAAGCACGAAGTAAATGTCTCTACAGATAATTTGGACGTTTATGGCAATAACGAGTGCTCCCAATTCCGGACATAACCACCCAGTCGGCTTTACGTGCCCATATATAGCAGCACCCATTCCATAGAAACTAGCGAAGTAACAAGTGAATGCGACAAGTGCATAATACGAATAATAAAATCAAGTGCATTTGCATAAAACGTAAATAAAATATATATTTTTGTTAAACCTTGAGACAGATATATAAAGGCGATTGTAATGTTTGTAATCCTCAGTGAAGGATAGCATTGTTAAATGATTAAAAAAATTCGCGAAAAAACAAACATGAATTGATTACGAACGATTAGTAGTTCGATAGCTATAGCATAGATTGGTATTTAGATTTTGATTTGAATTTTGATTTTAAATTTGATTATAATTTTGTTTTTGATTATAATTTTGATTTTAAATTTGATTATAATTTTGTTTTTGATTTGAATTTTAATTTTTGGGTGAAGTTAGAATTGAATTTTGATTTGAATTTGTGTTGTTAGTATAATTTAATCATGTTTTTATGGATTATGTGGTCTGCAATAAAGATTTTTATTATTATTATTATTTGTTATTATAGCTTATCAATTACTAAACCAGCACGACTTTCAACTACCTAATACCATAATAAGTATTAGGTATTCTCCGAACTTCACACATTTATTTAAAAACAATATAAATGCAGTCTATGGTCAGAATACAGAACTATTTCTGCAGAAACCAAAGGCATGCGGTCGATTAAAATGCATCCTGATACAAGTACCATTTCACTGTATGTTACATTTCCCGGTAGATATATCTTGGCTGATGTAGTCAGTCCAGTATATCTGCAATGACTGGGGACAGTGTGGGCTTTCTCTTAGAATAACAAGGCGTTGTCGCGGGTGGAATAACAAGGTAAATCTCATCGTGTTTTGTGTTCCGAGGTCGGGTGGTCGCCTGGTCAGGTCGTGTGTACCATTCGTTAATGAGTGGGACCACCAGATAATACGAGATCATATTTACTATTACTCATATGATATTTTGCACATTGTGGAGTCTACGTTTCAAGATACTGACTAATTACGATGTCTTATTATATTTTCTTGTGTTTTTCCTCGAGTTCGTAGACGGAAAACAGGCTAAGTGGCCAGTGGTATTCACTTAGTGCACTGAATCGGAATCACTTATAGTCAAGTGTATTATAACTTTTATAAGGCTTAGTATCAAGAACTGAGCGAATGACGTCTGCGGTCTGATGTATTCTGGCTTTCATTAGCTTCCCGCACTAGAGGGCTTACGCGAATCACTACTTACGGCATTTCAGGAACCACTTACAGGTCAAAAATTACAAAGCAAGTTCAGAAAAAATGCTTGGAATTTGTTTTTGTTAAGAGATAATAAACATGGTAAAAAATTACCATCTTTAAGGAAAACTTGAGTTTTTATAAGTATTGCATAATTTTAATTATTGCATAATTTTAAGTATTGCATAATATTGTTAAGTTTATTGAGGTGTTACCCTATCCATGTTTCAAATAAGAACTTATAATATAGCTACCCCATTTGCATAATTTACTTCGTATATCGCTTTATAATTTATAATTAATTGCATTTTTAATGCGGTGTTTTCGTTTTCTCGATTGCAGCTATCTGAATATAAACAAGCACCTATCTATGCTAATCAACAATGTTTTGACAACAATATAATCTTGCACCTGCTGGATGAGTACCTGTACCCTAATTGCGTAATACACGATCAATCAGAATCTGAATCGTTTTGAAACAGATTGATAATCCATTGCTTCATAAGTTCGAAAAAAAATCTGCTCAACAACGTAAATAACGCAATGAATGTTGTTGAACTGTCAAAATGAAACAGATTAGTCGTAATCGTTTACGGAAATATGTTGCGTAATAAGATGGCTGATGAGCAGCTCCCTAATTGCCTTAACCATTAGAACTTATGCATCTATCTATAAATAAAAAACCGGCCAAGTGAGTGTCGGACCACGCACAATGAAGGGTTCCGTAGTTGGGATGAATTTATCCCAAGAACAAACTTAACATTGTAGTTGAATAACGTGTTCTCCCATACGGAATGTATGGGAGATCATGTTTTTCAAACTGCAAATTTAAGTTGGTTGATTATTTCTCGTTAACCTGTACAGCCTACTTAGCTATCATAGTTTTCCTTTTAATTTCGTTATATATACTACTGCTGTGAATTTTTTCACAAGCCCAAATACAACCATTTAGCTAGAAGGGGGGAGGGGACACTTGACTCTAACAAAAAAAATCTGTTAAAAGCTTAATATTTCGCAAACGGATCCCTGAATCCAAAAATGGTTCTGGACAAACTCACAATATTTTTGAAAGACCTTTCTAACGATACCCCACAACATGGGGTAGATGGAAAACAAAAAACATCCCCACTTTACGTGTAGGGGAGGTACCCTAAAAATATATTTTCCTTTATTTTATTTTACCACTTTGTCGGCATGATTAATATATACATATGCCATATTACAGCTTTTTAGTACTAACCGTCTCTGGAGCTAAGCCGCGGACAGACAGACGGACAGACGGACAGACAGACAGACGGACATGGCGAAACTATAAGGGTTCCTTGTTTACTACGGTACCCTAAAAATTAAATGCTGTTCGTTGGTAGACGCATCACTTAACAACGCATGGACCGATTTGGCTATTTTATGTTTTAAAATATCCATAATAGTCCGAATTAGGTTTATAGATAGATATATAGAATATTCTTTATTATGTAAAAAGAAAAATGCGTTTATTGGCATTACAGCAGAAAAAACACCTCATAACTAAAAAAAAACAGAAAACAATGATTATAATTCCAATAAACGCAATAAATAATAATAGTAGTAGGTCCACCATGAAAATTATAGATATAAATGTAGACATTTTACATAGGGTGACAAAATGGGCGGTCTTATCGCTAAAAGCGATATTTTACAGACAACCTTTGGATAGATTAAAGTAAGAAGGAGAGACAATACTGCGCAATGCTATTGCATAGGTAGTCAGTGGTTCCTCGCGCACATGTGGGAGTGTCGCAAGGAGGCGAAACGCCGGGGCGTAACTCCGCTGCCGCGAGAAATCACGGCACAGCGGACAGAGCTCCGGAGGGATCTCATGGCGGCATGGAGAGTGCGATTGTCGCAACCCAGCGCTGGGCATGCCACAATTGTGGCGATAAGTCCCTTCTTTGAGGAGTGGCTTGAGAGGCACCTCGGCGTCCTCACCTTCCGCCTGACGCAGGTCCTCACCGGACACGGCTGTTTCGGGAGGTTCCTGTTCCATATAAGGCGGGAGGAAACGCCCGGGAGTCACCACTGTGTGGATCGCCCGGAGGACACGGTGGAGCATACGGCGCGGCAGGCGGTGCTTTGCCCAAGGGGAACTAAAGATATAAGTCACAGTTCTAGGACAGGACAACGTCTCACGAGTCATTGTTTGTTCGAACTGTGAGGTTCGAAGGGATCAATCTAAGATAGGTTCGCAGTTGTAGCGTGCGAAATTAAAATTTTCTTACGTTGCATTTTGCAAGTCGCAAAAAACATAAGACAATTTGCAGGTTGCAAAAAACGTAGGAAAATTTGAATATCTCAGGTTACAACTGCGGATGCACCATAGTTATGAGCCCATTGTTTATGGGATTCACTGCTTGACGACGAGGATCAAACTCCGCAATTTCTAATGTGACTTTCAATTTCATGTGAACTCTCTTTCTAAATTAATCTGGTACATCATAGGTTTGGTGAAGGAAAACGTCATGAGGAATCTGGAATTTGGCAGTCTGAAACTCGGGAGGGTTTATTTATGCTCGTTCCTTCTTTATAATATAAAGTGGTTTTTTTCATTCAAAAGGACTCATTTAAAAGCCGGTACCTATCAGTGAAATTAAGTAAATATATATATAGATAGTAACGACAGAAGAGAAAGGAATTTAGTGTTTTAGAAAAGGGTTTTCTACGTGTTTTGTGGACGGAAGAATAGACAAAATGACAGATTGTGATTGTTTATCTGTATTTTGTCTATTCTTCCGTCGATAACACCCGTTTCTAGTGTGGTCATGCTAAACGTGCTGGTTGCGTTCTATAGTTTAGGCTGGGAGCAGTGGCGGATTTGCAGCCTTGGCCACCCTAGGCCCCAGGCCATGTTTTTTTGTTTTTGTTTTTTTTTTTTAAAACCTTGCCCCACACTAAGAATTTCATCTTGTATCGTGGGTGCGTTTACAAACATAGAAACTCACATACACTAACACCCAGACCCGAAACAACTACTTGCAGATCATACAAATATTTGTTCCGTGCGGGGATCGAACCCGCAACACGTTGCGCAGCAGTCGATCGCTCAGCCACTACGCCAACCGTGTCGTCACGTCGTGTGTGTAGTAAGTATCAGCCGCCCCTTTCGCAGCACCCATCATATAGACTATGTACATAATGAATTTACTTTATTAGCAACTTTTATCGAAATCAGTTCCGAAATTTAGTTAACTATGAGTCGGGTTAGCGCCGCGAAATTTTATGACGCGTTTCAATTAGTTATTGGGACATATTTATAAATGGTTTTAACTTTTTATTGTTGTACGATGCGGTGCAGTGCGGCCCGCTATAATGTACGCGAATGTTTAGAATATATAGGTAATTTCAGTTATTTCATGTTATCTCAGTGATTTTTTTGTCACGATTGGCCGCCCCTAATATCTGGCCACAATAGGCCCGGGCCTAGGGTGGCCAGATATTAGGCCTACTGGGCCTTAGGGCAAATCCGCCACTGGCTAGGAGTTTAAGTGTACCTATCTGATAACTATCCATTCCATGTTCCATGACTAGTAGATACCATGACTAAGATAAATCGTGTTTCTCTTCAATATCTAAAACAAATGTGTTATCGCACTGTTACTCGTTAGTCACTCGCTCCCTAATGATATTATGACCAATAAGAAAGGCGCCTAACTGGTTGTTAGTAAACAATTTTATCTTACAGCTATACTGTCCACTTCTTTACGATTAAAAATTAATTTGATGAGAAATGGGTTCAGTAATAATTAATTTGATTTCTCAGTAGCAGCCCGGAATCTGGAATTTGTGCCGGGTTGGTGGCAATAGGCTCGCCCCCTAATACATGGGACTTAAACATAGCTGGCGGAATGTGGGTGTACTATAGGGACACTTCTGCCTAACCCTTCGGGGAAATAAGGCGTGATGTAATGTTATGTTTGCAATTTGAATTAATTTTTGCAATTAATTTTTTTAATATTCTGAAATCAATGAGAGACACCTTTTTTTTTGTGAGGGTGGGAAATCATCAAATGAATTCTCCCACTCTGGGCGGAGCGGGAGGGTGTGTCAGACTTTTACTGACTAAAACCCACCCGTGTACCTTCCGTTGCCCATTTGCCGAGACCGCGACATTTGGGTCACCAAGATACAGCCTGTGCCTAGTTTGGGACCCGCAGTTAAATCTGTTAAAAGTCTTCTGTTAGTTACTACTTTATTTTGTTACTTTTTTGGTTAAGAACTGCGTGTAAGTTAAAATATAATAAATAAATAAAAAAATAATAAATAAATAAAAAAATAAATAAATAAAATATCCATTTCGGACAAACCCGCAACCCCAGCAGGCATTGGTAATGAGTGACACTTGTGTTTCTATCGCAGTAGCCTATGCCTATTATGTATTACATTGGTACGTAAATAGTTTACATTGCCCTTTTGTCATTCATTTATGACAAAACTTTGGTAAATACAGCATGTGTTATAAAGAAGCATGTGTATTTATATAAAGAAGGAAACAATCATGAATAGTCACAGCGCGGCAGCGGTTTCCCCAATAATTGAAACTACTTTTTGTTTTCGTCATTTCGGTTTTTTTTCCTGCTGTTATCGTGAAAATTCTGATGCGGTAAACACAATATAAATAAGTTGATAGGTATAATAAATTTTATAATTGGAACATATTCATTATTATTAACTTTTGCGCAATTATCTCACAGTTATCTCAGCAAGCAACCTGTCAATACGAAATAAAATAAAAACATTAACAAAACACTCACCCGTAAATCCATTTCATAGCAAAACACACACATGCACAATCGTCATCACAGTATAACTCGATATAAATAAATACACCACTTAACAGCAAGTATGTGAGAGTGCACGACCGATAGCTGGTGCGTTGTGTTGCACGGGAGTGCGCGCGCGGCAGGATGCGGTCTGACAGGCGCGCGCGCAGGACCCGAGGATCCAGGGGAGGAGCCTCCCACACCCCGCGCAACAATAAATACACCATTTATATTGATTCCCAACATTTACATTTGAGATGTGTGGTACAATTGGACCTTGATTCGACGACTATATTGTAAGTTCGAGTACATAATTCAAACATTCTAGAAATGACTGGCAGTTTACATTACTTTCATACAAACCACGATATGTTATCAACACTAATATTATTATAAAAAGAAAAGATTTGTATTTTTTTGTTTGTAATAAAAAAACTCAAAAACTACTGGACCGATTAAAAAAATCTTTCACCAGTATAATGCTATATTATCTCTGAGTAACATAGGCTATAATTTATAAAGATATCACGCGGGCAAAGCCGCTGGCGGAAGCTAGTTTTAATTAAACAAGGCGCGCTACGACACACGAGCATGCACTCTCTCTCAGTTATCGCGCTGGGGTTAACGATTTTCGCATGGAAAAGTACTAGTATGATTACGCCTGCCTGTGACAAATAAAACAATGTCACATTTATCTATAAATAGTGGGTCGCACGATGCAGGGCGGTTGCGCCGGAGTGGGTGGGTACGGGCGGGCGGCACCGCGCATGCGCGAATATTTGGCACACGCCTTTTACATGCATCTAAAATTGACTGACACCAATTTATTGATGGTTATTAAATTTATGAGATGCAGTCTGGAACGTTTGGCTCACGTCAGAATACTTGAAGATGCTAAAAATACTCGTACATCCGTTTATGAGTCAGATCGCGTTTGAGAGGCACGGGATGTAGGTGTGTCTGTGCATGTATAATCGCGTGATTATTAAGAAAGAAAGAAAGAAAAAGTATTTATTGAGACTCGCACAGGAAATCCCAAATTAAACTAAAAACACACAAATAATTAAAATAAAAAATACAAAACAATAAAAAAACAAGTAAAATTAAAAAAATATGCAGTCCTGTACGAGGCCAAAAGGCTCTCATCTCAGCATAATGCTACGACATTTAAAAAAATAAATTTCGCAGCGCTGGTATTCTGATCGGGCCCGCAGTGATGTCACGGAATTAGGATTATTCATAAAGTGCATTCACTCAATGTGCATAGTTATAACATACGACTATGTTGATGAAGTCATGGCGCAACAAAGTCTGATCAAGACTAAATAGCCCATCGTACGTGTGACCACGTGTAAATATAATTTCCAGTTAAAATTTAAGCGTTCAAACAAAGAATATCTTTAGATACTCGTATCTTTGGAAATATGGAAGAGTTTGAAGCTGAAACACTTTTCTGTAATAATTAAAAAACAGAAGTAAATCAGACTATTGACCACATGATCAGTGTTCAATTTGATATCTTAAGTGGAATACGTAATAGTAAACAGTAGATACCTACAACCTCTACGATCACCTTAGATTGCGTCAGTTTGATAAAACCAATATCAAATATGTGTCATTCTATATAATGATGATGCAAAGGTAAACATCTTAAATATGCTCTATTTATTTAACACTAGCGAGGCGCCCCGGCTTCGCCCGGGTACAACAAACCGTACAAATGCATACACATAAACCTTGCTCAAGAGATTGTATAATTAAATGATGGTGAACACCAAATGGCAACCTGACCAACACATCATGCAATTTAGAAGAACTCAGACAGATATCTTTAAGGCGAAAGCGTCAAGGTAGCCCGCGAAATTCAAATTTTCTTACGTTTTTTGCAATTTGCAGGTCAGTATCATGTTGTATGTTGATCTCAATATGATTCGCGGCCGTATCAAATGTTTATTTATAGAATTATAATCATAAAAATGATCAATACAACTCTCTAGGTTCATATAATCGTATTGAATGACTATTTCATGAAATCATGACATTTGGCGATTGTGCTTACTTATGGAGTTGTATTGCTGATTGAAATGATTTTATTTATGTAAAGCCATATTGGTTACGGTTGCGAATCATATTTTAATCAACATAAAACCTCACACTGACAACTGAAATGATAAAATGTCTTAATCACAACTATTCAATTTATCGTTTACCTTTACATTCCAAGACGGACGTGTAACTTACATTTCTGAAAAATAGTAGAATGCTATCCCATATGCTAATCCCAAGAACAATCAGCAAGCCAGTCGCTATCTGCACAGCGGACAAATAACGTCTTGCGTCTGCGCAAATATTGGCCAGTTGCACACGAACGACCGCTGGACAACTTATCAGGGAGGTGTGAAGTGAAACCAGGCTGTCACTTGAAGTCCTAGCTCGTGGTTAAACCTAGACAATGTTGACGGTAGGTACTTGAAACTTACAGAAAGGTTTTTACTTTGATTTTATTGTTTGCTCTTGTGCAAAAGGTAATGAATACAGCTGGAGGCAAAGAACGCAGATTTTTTTTTGTGTTTTTATTAGTATACAAAAAGTTTGAGACAACGGCCGGTGACGACACCGGTGTCGATTTTTGTGATATGGAATTATGGATTGATGCAAAGAATTGGGTACATGTGACAAGTAAAATAATTGATTGTGTCAAATGATAAACGATTTATTTCTGTAATTATTAGGTTTTGTACAAACATTTCTACACATCAATGATTTTTTTTAAACTAGATGATGGCGGCGTTTCCTATTTGACTACTCTGAGAA
The DNA here is from genome assembly GCA_947364205.1 of Agrochola lota. Classification (NCBI taxonomy): domain Eukaryota; kingdom Metazoa; phylum Arthropoda; class Insecta; order Lepidoptera; family Noctuidae; genus Agrochola; species Agrochola lota. The sequence goes on from OX376236.1 coordinate 12,813,064, forward strand.
GTAAGGCCGAAACAGACTCAGACAGACGTCACAGTCTGTTTTAAAGTCCAGACATAATCTTGGTCAAGCCATATGAGAACCATGTAGATTAGTGTCTGAAATGGTATTTTGAGGAAAGAACCACACAGATTCGGGTGGACCTGCCCAATCAGTGCACGCATTTGTCAGTAATCGTGCAGCTCAACGCTCAACAATTCGGCGACAATACCAAAGAAAGGACAATTGGGTAGGCCACATAAATTACTTAAACAGCCAGACCATGATTAAAACTAACTGAGAAAAAAACAAAAAAAAAGAATGTCAACGAAGAAAGTGAACACAGAAATGACGGCTGATAGTGTTGGATAGAAGAAAAGGCGTACTGGGCCTACCTAAAATAAATTGGGATCGGGCACGTGGCCGATGATCACTACTCAGACTTGCGGGCTTCTGACGACCCGTAACGACTATCAAAGATCCACGAATGACAGCCGGGACCAACGGCTTAACGTGCTATCCGAGGCACGGAGGAGTCTCGGTATGTAAAGACAGATGGTCAAGCATCCACAGGCCAACCCCGGCAAGCGTAGCTAAACCTGATGGATCGACCCGTGCGGCAGTTATTACTTAGCCACGAGCTCCTACAATACAACTATTCATAAACAAATAAACAGTGGGTAATTTTTAACATGGTCCTATTTTAGGAGAATACTTTATAAATTATAATTTATTCGACATCAGTAATAACCAGTGATCGGAGTAGGTAGATTGAACTGGGGTCATTGATCCGAAACGTATATATTACTATGGACATTCCTCCGGAATTGGTGGATTATTAAAAAAAAACCGGAACTTATGTAGGAATTGTATTCTGCCAGAGTGGAAGGAGTCATTTGATGATTTGCCATCCTCAAAAAAAAGGTAGGAATCGTAATAAAATGAGCAATTTTATTCTTTATTATTCTTCCTATTTTTTTTTTTTGTCACGATTTGACAAAACCAAACGACCAATCAGAACAAAGGATCATGGGTGGTACAGTAGTAATAATATCACTACCAACATTAACAATATTTAATTGAATCCGGAAATACCGGAATTACTTTCCGGAAAAATGGCTTATCCATGTTATTCTTTCTGTGTGCATTTATGATACAAGTACTAAAAATCAATCTACCTACTCCGATCACTGGTAATAACTCAGAACAATTCAGTAATCCAAAGCCGTATTAAAATATGAATGAATGTAATAAAGTTGCATCGGCCGAGATTCGAACATGAGAACTGCGGTAGACCGCACGCCTCCCGCTCACGCACCCCCACGACATGCGATACCACCTCGTATTGTCTGATCTGTTGTAATGATTAATATTGTGTAGTTCTCATTGATTAGATAGGTAGTTCAAGGCGTAGCAAAAGTTTGGAGTAATCCTCTAGTTGTACGGAAGAAGTCGGTACCGAAATCATTAACCACGCTTGTTTTGACTAATGTTGTCTTTCAGTCTGACCTGATGCCTATACAGGCTCTGCAAAGACCCATCACATAGCCGTCATCTACGCATTCTGTACATCTAATGCTGGGGCCATACTAACACTAACGGTCAACGTCAATGCCCGTCATCGGCATTAACAACGCGGTTATTATTCCGATAAATTGAGTGGCCACACTTGAACGGTCAACGTCAATGCTCATTTGCCATCACCCGAGTTATCGCATAACGTCAAACGCCAATGTGAATGCCGTTGTCAAATTCTAGCGATAAGTTGTGGCTACATCTACGGTCCTCCATCATCGCGATAATCAACGGCATTTCCCGTTGGTGTGGCCCTACTTTGAGCAAAAAATATTACTGGGAAACGACTTTTATTTTTGGGGCTCTGAGATTTTTGGTTAGAAAAATGGCTGTTTAAAGTAGTGGGGCTCTGAGATTTTTGGTTAGAAAAATGGCTGTTTAAGGTAGCGCGCAGTGACACACATGCAAAATATTGTGCTTATTTTTAAATGTCGTCAGCTACGTACGCAGCTGAGGACATTTAAAACTAGTTTTCGTAAAAAAACGTCAACTAAGTATGCACCTTCAATATCCCCAATACTTTAACTCGTTCAGTGCCGGGAGCCTGCCTGGAGGGTACACCTAGTCGCATATGGGATGCCAGGAGCCCTCGCGGAGGGCTCATTTTAAATGTAGGTTTTTCTTAGCGAATAACAGTGAAAATAAAATGTGATGTATATTTTAACAAGATTTATTAGTATATGCGTTGGTTTTCAAATCCAAGCAATTAAATTTTTTGTTCACGGTTACAAATATTCACAAAAAAATTAAAACCTTGGAAACTACGTATAGCGACAGTACCCCCGGAAAACACTATTTTACTTCGTTTTACAGTGTTTTATAAAACGGTTTTCAAGCTAATAATGCCGTTGACCGTCCACGATGGTTAACTTTAGCGCAAACGTAATGCCGGCAACCCCTCCTTCACTTCCAATATGTATGGTGGCATGGCGTATGAGTTCTGTGAAAAGTGGGTGGAGTCGAAAGTGTTAAGAAAGTAATTCAAGAAGATGGAATGACCCTTTTGCCATACAAATTATGGCCTAACCTAAGTGGGCAATATAAATTCAGTGTTGGATACTATGAGGGTCGATAAAGACGAATCTAGGTGAAAGACGCCTTGACCTACTTGTCTTCGGGGCAACACCTAGCGCCACGCCGCGCCCGTCTCCGGGAGCACTAGCAGCTAACTAGATCGTGGAAGACAAGGAAAACAAGGAAATTAAGAAACAAAAAATTACTATCTTATCTATTGATGATCAAGATCATATTATAGAGTGGTGGTTAGGGTAAAAGGTGGGCTCAAGAGTCCAGCTCAAGAGCTCGGCTCCAGAGTCTGGCTCAATAGTCCGGCTCCAAAGTCCGGCTCAAGAGTCCGGCTCAAGACTCCGGCCCAAGAGCCGGGTTCAAGAGCCGGGTTCAAGAGCCCGGTTCACGAGCCCAGTTCACGAGCCCGGTTCACGAGCCCGGTTCACGAGCCCGGTTCACGATCCCGGTTCAAGAGCCCGGTTCACGAGTCCGGTACAAGAGTCCCGCTTAAGAGTCCGGCTTAAGAGTCCCTGACACCCTGTCTATAGATGTATCCACAAATATCCTACAATATCTGTGATAGACGATATTTATGACATATACACCACGATTATTTTAATGGCCGCCGTTTCTCAGCACCTGAAACAGCAGGTGAGCCTGCATCAAACTTATTCAGAATATTAGGGAGCCAGCTAATAGACGTAATTATATTATTATAATTCATACGTCTGTCAAGTATCCAGACTGCATACTGAATTGAAGCTGTCAATAAATCCAGCAATTGAATGTAAATTGACAGAAAGATATACAGTATATTTATTGACGATGCCGATGGTGACAAGTTGCTTGACAATTTACCACTCACAGTAGCTAACCAATAACCAGTTTGTATATTACATCATTTCATTTGCATTTTCTAATATATATCAATATATTAACATTTGAAAGGCATTGCTGGTGAAATAACAGGGACTTGCAGTTCAACTTTAACGCAAAGAAAGAGTACTGTAGAGTTTATGACATACATGGTTTGTGGCATGCAACCTTTTCTAGTAAATTAATTATAAGATAATGGCACAAGATTAATAAACAATTATTACGAATTGCAAATAGAAAAAAAACCGGCCAAGTGCGTGTCGGACCACGCACAATTAAGGGTTCCGTAGTTGGGATGAGTTTATCCCAAGAACAAACTTAACATTGTAAATCAACCAACTTAAATTTGCGGTTTGAAAAACATGTTCTCCCATACATTCCGTATGGGAGAACATGTTTTTCAAACCGCAAATTTAAGTTGGTTGATTATTACTCGTTCACCTGTACAGCCTACTTAGCTCTGATAGTTTTCCTTTTAATTTCGTTATATATACTACTGCTGTGAATTTTTTCACAAGTCCAAATACAACCATTTAGCTAGAAGGGGGGGGGGGGGGACACACTTGACTCTAACAAAAAAAATCAGTTAAATCCTTAATATTTCGCAAACGGATCCCTGAATCCAAAAATGATTTTCAAAACTCACAATATTTTTGCACGACCTTTCTAACGATACCCCACAACATGGGGTAGACGAGGAAAAAAGAAACATCCCTTCTTTACGTGTAGGGGAGACCCTAAAAAAAAAAATTTTCTTGTTTTTATTTTACCACTTTGTCGGCATGATTAATATGTATATATATCCCAAATTACAGTTTTCTAGTACTAACCGTCTCTGAGACAAACGGACATGGCGAAACCATAAGGGGTCCTTGTTTACTACGGAACCCTAAAAAGAATACGTGTCAGTTGAGAAAAGCGTATGCAAAGAGTAATAATAATTAAAGGGCAGCGTATCATATACGTATAGCGCACGTTTTTGCTTTTTGTTTTTTAAAACAGATGTAACTGTTTTTTAAGGATTTTAGCCCCAAATCATAGAAATTAAAATTTGCCTTTTGAGGTCACTTCCGACATTTTCGAAGACGACGCGTTTCTAATTTGCGTTCCATTCCACCAAAAAACATAACATAAAATAATGAATTGTGAAATCCGTAATACATTAATAAATTACAAAAAAATTGGAATATGTTTCTTGACAACTTTAAAATGTATATTTAAATAATGAATAAGTTTTGAATTACGTGCATATTCTCTATTATTTATTTCCAAAGAAGTGTTTTATTGATGTGCCTCTCCAACCCAGCCCCCTCCACCCCCCCCCGGTCCTGCTTGATCTGTCATGTCTTGATTGTTAATCTATGCCCCAGTTCATACCAAGTGATATGTGGGGAGATAAGTACCTATAATCTGTCAATAAATAACTAATAAGTGACTACTTATTATTATAACCAGGCAGGCGCTTTACTTTGTGTAAATAATTGCATCACCACGGCTGTCAAAACGGTGAAGGAAAACATCCTGAGGAAACCGGCATGTACTAGAACCAAAACTTCGAAGATATGTGACATCTACCATCCCGCACTGGGCTCGCGTGGTAGATTACAGCCCACTCCCTCTCGAAGAGAGGAGGCCTGTGTCCCAGTAGTGGGAACATTATAGGTTATGATGAAGATGATGATTATTATTATCACCATCATCATCATTTCAGCCAAAAGATGTCCACTGCTGAACATAGGCCTCCCCCAAGCACGTTATACTCAAACTCAAACTCAAAGCATTTATTTCAAATAAACCATTTACAGGCACTTTTGAATTGGGGTGTCGGTCAGTCAGAAATATGAAGCTAGTTGCCCATTCCAACGCGTAGTAGGTTCCTGTGGCGAAGAACGGGCAAGAAACTCCACGGACACACTTTTAAATCAGAATATTGTTACAAAATATTGGTTACATCATTCATGTTGTAATTATACATGTGAGAACAATGTAGAGAGACGTGCACGTTAAAAGCGTCCGTAATAAAGCAAAAACGATTCAAAAATTAAAATTAATTCAAAATAAGCCTTGGCAGCTAAAAGATGACCAGACCCCGCTGACGGCGCCCGTTCACGATCATGACGCATGGATCAGCACCATTCAGCTCAACCATTTTGAAGGGAACTTAATGATCTAACACACACGCCACCACCAGCACATTTGAGTGAGCATGACATACTCTCAGCCGCAACGGCACATTCAAGTCAATGAAATACGTACCCAGTAAATGGTAGCTTTAAAGTAAGTACATAGTGCTCACACATGTGCTAATAATCATACCTAATCTATTGAACTTTTTATACATAATTTTCATTAATAAGGCGATCAACAATAAAAGTATGAGTCACTTGGCTTAGCAATTACATAATTATGTATAAACAACTACCCCCTACTAATACATAGGAATAATGCTACACAACAAGCTACATGCTTTTTTCGATTGCACTTTTATCAGTGTTGGTGTTGGCAGGGACGCTTGATAGAACAACAAACACGAACATCCTATGTACCGGATTTCTGAAAAATAAATAACTCTGAATTTTGATTTTGACTTTGAAGGCTGATCTTCGACAGTAAAACGGCCCACTACTGGTTCTTTTTGTCTGGTGTAGCTTCACAGCCCTGGATCTGGAGACGCCGAATTCAAGTGTAGCAGACAAGTGCACCAACCAACACACCGCAACTTTGCCATAAATGAGACGCGCAGCACATATGTATAATCTTTCTATTTCTTTCTTTATCCGATCAATAAAAAAATGATAATAATAAAATGTGATAAATATGTTGTTGCCAAAATTTTCATTTACAGAAAATTTGACTTTAGCGCTACGTTAGCACATCCCCCAAAAAGCTTCAAATTAAAAATAAAAATAAGCTAGATCCGGGGCTGTAGCTTCATAGTCACGGGTAAACTGGAACATTTGGAAATGGCAGCCTGAGCCTAGGGTGCGCCGTGTAGACAAGCCTAGAAATGTAAACATGATATAAGACAAAGTCGCCTTTTGTGCCTGTCTGTGTTACCGGCACCTTCTAAACTACACAAGGGATTTTGATTTGGTTTTCACCATCATTTAGAGAAGAATCAATTTATAAATCAGAATCCATTTAAAAAACAGCAATGTCTATGTACCTTCTTCTAAATAAATAAAAATCAATTGTCGTATGTATGAAAGATCATCACTTAAGAACGGCTCGACTGATTTGGCTGTTTTTTAGGGTTCCGTACCCGAAGGGTGCCAAACAGAACCCTCTTACTAAGCCTCCGCTATCCGTCCGTCTGTCTGTCAGCGGGCTGTATCTCACCGTAATAGGTAGACATGACAGATAACGTATTTCTATTGCCGCTATAACAACAAATAACAAAAAAAATAAAAATAAAATAAAGGGAGGAATTTTAAATGAAGGCTGCCAGCGAGATCTACAAGAAACCTGAAACTGATAGCAGCGAGGCTTCTGACGAAGACACAGAAACAGCTAAATGTAACACAGCTCAGCAGCGATATAGAAAAGAGCCGAGAAAGCAGCGTTACCCTGTCTTAAGATTAACCGGTAAAGATCGACTTGAACCAAGATAACGGCGACGTCGCAAAAAGATGCCCATCCATAGATAAATAACACCCGTCTCTCCACTATTCCAATGCTCACTCTAGGATTCATATCCGGTACGGCTCGCAAATCCTTCTTATCGTAAGGGCGCGTCTTCCTTACCATTACCGCGCCACCCGGTCTACTCCTCGATATGCAATGGCCTTTGTAGTCCAATGAAACAATGGGCTAGTGTAAATCTTGGGGTTCATACGATTTATCGAGTCTGGTTAAACCACGCTGGGATCGGTGCATTTCATTTACTCATACATTCATTAAAGGGTATCCCCGTACAAGAAGCGTTTTTGTTTTTTGGGCGATTTTTGGACGATCTTAATTCGGTACGGAACCCTTTGTGTGCGAGTGTGACTCACACTTCGCCGGTTTTTCAATACATTTCACAATACAATATTGCACAAACGTGTACCAACAGTGCCTCCTATTTAATTAACCTAAAGCGCCAAATGACCCCTTGTAGCAATGTCGTTGGATGACAAACTGATAATCAAGCGCAGGCGTCTCATGGTAAGTTGTCCCGCTGTCTACGGACATCTACTATAGCATTTTGGTGTGTTGTCATCCAGAGACAAAGCCTCAAAAATGTCTCACATGTGCCTTTCAATATTCTACCAAAAAAAAAATCATGTGGCTGAGATTCAGCTCTTTTTGAACGGAAAATTACAGAAAAAGTTCCCCAAAACACACACCCAGGGTGGGTGTGTGTTTTGGGGAACTTTTTCTGTATTCTTTTTCTGTTACCAGTTCCTAGTGCTTTAGCTGGGAAGAAGAAGTGGCGCAAGAATCTCCCCAGCAACTATTATCATGTGTCTCTATTACATACTTTTATTATTGTACAAGCTGGCCCGCCCCGGCTTCGCACGGATGTTAGTTTTACGACTTCCTTGATAAAGCTTAGCTAATTTACAACACATGTGCATTCATTATAGGTACAGATATACCTTCTCCGAGATATACTCTATCTACTGGCGAAAAGTTTAATTCAAACCGCTCAGCACTTTTTGAGATGCGGGCTTTCAAACGGACAAAATATTAGCACTCTATACGGTAAAAGCTGCTGTTGTATAGCTCGTGCCGACTCAAGATAGAGAAAACATCAGCTAAAATCATAGACAGTCATATAATCGTAGTATGTTTGTACCTACCATTACTTCAGTATCTGGTAATATTCCACATATGATATTGATTGATATTATTATTGAACTAACTATCCCGAGTAAATAACATGTTAGATACTTATGCGTTTATTTACATAACCATTTCATAATAGAATCGTGCGATATGACCCTATGTGTCACAATATACTCATAATTCTTTGGAAATACTAATTTCTCCTACAATAATGAGAGAAATACTAATTATGCAACTTTATTATGGTGTCGTCATGAGTGATAAAATACATAGTATTTTGTTAATAATCCCCTATTGTTATCAACAAGTTTACGATATGGTAGGAAGAGAATGTGTCATAATGTCAATTGTCTCTTAATACTGAATAGAAATAAGCATTCTTAATAGTTTAGAGCGATTTTCACTGTTTCACCTCGCGCCCTTCAATAAAAGGTTCGTGCATACTAGCGCGACGTGTCGCGCGACGCAACACCGGTAATGTTTTCTTGGAAATTGTTTTGTTAGAGTCGCGTTGCGCGACGCTAGTGAAATTTGTGGAGCCGAGAGCAACCTCTACTTTTACATGAAACTTGTACTACGTATATGATCTACCGGCGGCGTATTGATAATAGATGCAACGAATGATCAACGTTTTGTATACGTACTTAGAAATTAAATGTGGCAATGGAGTCCGTGGTTAAGTTGTACAGAATCTGCCAAAACATGGGTAGAATGAACACCTAAACATGAGAATTGGCCCCACCCGTTAAAAATCATAAGACCGAATCATAGCCCCCACAAAATTTAATAAGAATAAAGGCACTATTTGGAATGCACCATGGCATATAAAAACCCGTCTATCTGACAAACACAATCTATCGTCACCCTATGCAGTAGATGTCGCAGCACAGTGTCGCAGCAACCAGCTACGTTGTAATATTCCAGAATAACAATGGAAGTTTTACAATCATCAGCCTTTTACATAATCATCATCAGTGGTCCTTTCAGTAGAGATGCATCTCGAGACAGCTCAGCTGATCGACATAGTTGGCAGGCCCGCAGACGCCTCGTGCCAAGGTACGCACTTCCTAATTTCCTGGCTGTAAACATTAGACGTAATCGTGTTCCAGTTTCATTTAAAAGTAATTAGTAGGTTATACGACGGAGCTTGAAGCTTTCGGGAGGAAAGAAAACCGGGATCGCTGAAAGCTCACGGACGTGAGTTGCAAGCGCAGTGGCAATTGAAGGTATCGTGGATATCAAACTAGCTGTCATTCTTGGATCTTTGACAGTCATTACGTGCAGTCAGAAGCACGAGAGTCTGATAACCAGTCTTACCAAGGGGTAGGGTATTACCCAGTTATTGGGTCGTGGAGATCAGATAGGCAGTCGCTCCATGTAAAATACTAGTATTCTGCTGCATCCGGTTAGAGTGGAAGCCGATCCCTACATAGTTGGGAAAAGGCCATACAGATCGATTGTGGGTATCAAACTAGGGCACTGCGGCCTATCGGCCTTGGCCGGTACGGTATTTTTGATTAGATCATGACACCACGATGCAACATAGAAGATATCAGAAACGTGATTTCTGTGACTAGCTTTTTGTCCCTAACAATTTAGTAGTAAGATAAACGCAGGGAAATTGCCGGTCTTTTCAGGCTCATTGCATTCCTTATGATGCAAGTTACTTCATTTGAGATTTTTTTATTTCTGGCCAGATTTACGGCTGATAAGAGACGACTTCTGCTATTTAGCTATTGTTTATTCCTAATTCATTTTTAACCTTGTTTCGGCCAATATTTCTGTTGTTTTCTTTTCTGGTGGTGCTTTTTCAGTTCTTGACAATGGCACCAGAATCACCGTTCTAGCTAAATATTTTTAGCGCTATACAAATTGGAATAATCGATGGTCGCGATATGACGTCATAGACAAATTATATCCTGCCTCAAATTTGGTACATGACCTATCTTTTGAATTTTCAACTATTCTAGCATTTAAATTCTCATAGTTATTAGCGGTTGAAATCTTACATGATTTTGTCGGTCAGAAATATTGAACTTACCACCAGTACACCGAGCAAAAAGACGTTTTCATGTCAATATTGATTCTGATCTCAGTTATTTTAAACATTAGGACATATTAAAAACTCTTCTCTTGTCACTTTTAGTCTGAAACACAAAAATGCTACTTTATAAATACATAAGTCTTGAAGGTTACTTGGGACCTCCAAATCTACCACGCTCGGCACGATTTCAGTTTAATTTTAATTTAGTACTAACAGATAAGTTCACGCACGTGTCACAGACAGACGGATGGCTGCTGCATCCCAGCAGTATCTCGATCGATTACGCCTTTAGTATTCCGCCTGCTTTGTTCCATTCTAACATCCTTGAACCCCTCAACTTGTTAGAAGACAATAAAAACGATAAACGATGATAATAATACCTTTACTACACTCATTCCAATATTTGAAATGAATGTTAATTTTTCTAATGATATCCGGGAAGATTGCCGGAAGTTGGTACTTAAGTAAGTAGAAACAAAAGCATTGACGACAGCTGAATAAGCTTGAGCAGCCTAGGTTCTTAGCTGTAACAAGCTACAGAAGTAAAACAAGGCTCACCAATTGTGAAAACGTCTTTTAAACTAGAGTGTGCAATGTACTTAAATATGCGCCAACGCGCAATATCATCAAAATACTCCACACGTACTAACATTCGTCTGGGCCGGATTTAAACCAAAAGAAATAACGCACACAAATGCAAAAATCTTATCATTTTTGGAAACAGTCCAATAACGAAATACGCAGATAAATTATGTTGTCTGGACTCTCGTGTATTTTTAAAATGTCCACAACTTATATCAAATGTTTCTTTTATACTCGTACTGTCATCGGAATAGTTGTTTAAGGTCGTCTATTTTCATACCGGTTACATGATAAAGATAAACATAAGTTATCATAATAACTGTCAACACTGGTAGCGTGAACCAGCATCCACTCAGTACAGACAGCCTCTTACGTGCATCAACACAGGGAAGTAAGTACTAAGTAGGTAGTTAACACACGTGTTCATTATTATAATTATATTTAACAGTATTATTTTGAAGTCTGGTTGGTAATTAGTTACAAAAAGAAACTTAAGTTTTTAGTAAGAAAATTAATTATATGTTTAACTTGCAAAAGTTCTAAATACTGCAAGCTAAAATGATCACTAGTAACGCCATCTATCCACCACACGAAGCAAATAAATGAAGTGCGAAACAAAACATTGAAAATTTTGTGCAAACATATATTTTATAGGTACAGCAATAGCATTTTATAGGACCCACAAAACCATCGCAAGAGCTCTTCAAATATAAGAAACCAAGTAGTTAATATGATTATAACAGCATAAGAGAGCTAAATGATGATATGCGTGAATTCGAACCTACCTCTAGTTAAATGTCGCCGGCATCGGAGCCCCGTGCACCTGTCGCAAGTATAATGTAAATTGTTAGGAATATACATATAGTTTAAAATATAATTGAATATAGTTAAAATAAATAAATAAGTACCTAATAATAAAGAGACTTAAATGCTTAGTTTTAAAGAAATAAGGTTGGGAAAGAAGGTCCTCGAAACGTAAAAGGTGAGCACAATCGTGAGCACACACACAACTGAAGATTTAGATTAGATTTTTTTTTATTTTTATAAATGGCATCTCGCAGGTGACCACCTAAGGGGTCGTAGCTGCTTAACCGGGCTGTCCTGTGGCTGCCTTAAGCTTCTACACTTAAAGCCTCCAGCCAGGGGCATAAACTATACTAAATTAATACTAAGCGAACGCTCGCTAAGGGCACCCCCTGTGGGGTACGGACCTCGGCAGGGCGTCGCTGACGGGAGGACAGCAAGAAGGGACAGGCTGGATCAATGATAAATTATTATTATTAATAGGGGAGTTTAAGACTACAGGCTCAGCGTCGACGCGGGCTGGCGCATCTGCGAGCAAGGGTCGGGGAGGAGTATCGTTTACTCGGGGGGGTCGCGGTCGCGATCGCGGTGGACCTCGACGGCGAGTTCGATAGGACGGGTGTCGTCGTCTGTGCTTGTATACTGTGCTAGTGGCCCTACAGCTCTCCTGGAGGAGGGTTATGGGGTCATCAGGGTCGGAGAGGAGAAGATTAGATGACGGACGCCTGCATTTATTGGGTGCTCCTGGGATTATTTTAATCTTTCTTTATCGGGCGTCCGTTGAATGAATGAATGAATGATTATTTATTTGTTAAACACAGGTACATACATTTGGTCTTCAGTTAAAATTCAGTTGGCTCTCTATGTTTTGCCATCGGCGTACAAATTTTATAATTACAGTAGGTAGGTAGGTAAATAAACATTAAAATTAAATTGAAAGTCATAATAAATTAAGTATTTACAAATTTAGTAAGGTATTTTTAGATTAATTAGTATTAAATTCAATAAACAAATCACACAATATACAACAAAACACACATTCATTACTTAGTCAAATTATAATAATATTATTGTCATTAAGGAATTCATCTACAGTGTAATAACATTTATGGATTAGAAAGATTGATAATTTCTTCTTGAAGCTCGTAATCTTAAGTAGCTTCAAGGAGTCAGGTAACTTATTATATATTCTGGGTGCTATTCCCATCAAGCTTTTGCGCATTAAAGCTGTCTTACATTTTTTGGCACATAAAACATTTTGATATTGAGCACGTATAGGACCTCTCCGTATCTGAGACCATTTAGTAAATATTGCATTGCATTTGTTTTGACAAATATTGCAACTTCTAGAATATACAATGATGGAAAAGTTAATATTTTTAAAGATTTAAACATTGGTACACAGCTATCTCTTGTTCGCAAATCGCACATAGCTCCAATGCATCGTTTTTGTGCTCTAAATATCATAAGTCTCTTAGTTGAGTTTTCCCAGAATATGATTCCGTAGCGTATGCCAGATGCTACGAGACCATGATATGCAGTTAGTACGGTTTCTCGGTTAACGACTTTTGACAATTTAAAAAGAGCATAAGCTGATTTGCTTATCTTTTTACAAATGTTATCTGTATGATCTTTCCACGTGAGTTTGTTGTCTATCATTAAGCCTAAAAAATTTGTGCTGTTTAGAAAGTTAAAGAGAGTTAGGTACTAAGAATTCTAGAAACATTAAGCTAAATCTATTAAGAAAGACTTAAAGAACTAACTTTTAGATATTTGACGTAATTATTCACAACATAGAAATTGGTTTCATTTTAGCACTCAAAAATTGAAATTTAATTTAAATTCAAAAACTGTGAAGGGAAAACGAACGCGTACATTCAATAGATTCTTATTGCATTGAAAAATTTGACGATAGAAATACAATGGTGGGTATCCCACCAAACAGACGAACATACGCAAAGATCACACTACGATACTGGCTAGTGGATAGCTCCTAGTTTCCATAAATAAACCCATACAGTTTTATGAGTCGGCCTGTACGATGCAACGTACCGAATCGAAGAAACAGCCGCATAGATAAGATTTGTATTGGAAAGCAGCTCCGGGCATTTCGAATAGCATATAAACCAAATGGCCATGCACTTGAGCAGACTCAACTATAATTGAACCTGTCGATAACCGTCGTAAGTAACAATTACTCCACACGCCGCCGTCAAGTAATGAATTGAACTGCAAAGGTAATAGAAATCACATGGGATACATGGGCTGATGGGCTAGCTGATTTGTATGCTGGTTGGGCAACGACAAATTAGACATGCCCGGCCCTGAGAAATTGTGGGGTTTTTGCCTCGTACCTAAGTAATTAATTTAACTGTTAAAAGATGGGGTACTACAATGAACCACAATGCGATTGTGGAGCTACACCTCAAACGATCCCTCACCCTTGTCTAGTTCTTCGTGCAACAATACCTGCAGACCTTTTGCGAGTCCAATGCGAACGCTGTTGACGTGGCTGGATTCTGGTTGAAACTCATATAATTTGGAATCATACCACGAAGTAGAAAATTGTTCAAGTTAGTAAAATTGCATGTGAAAGATTTTTGGTGTTTATATCTTTGTAAAAAGGAACGAAAAGGTCGTTGATTTGACGTTTATTTTTAAATCTAAGCACATATTTTGTGCCCGCATTTGTCAATTCAGTTGATCCTGTTATAAAAGTTGATGACAAAGTGCGCATTATGGCCGAACCATTTAAGTACAAACCAGTACTATTTAAGATAGATCATAAAAACTAAATTGTAGTAAGATGAATTCGAAGGAGATCGTCGCCAGACAGATAAAATGAAGGAACATGTAGATAGTTTCAGTAAACCTTAGCCAGACTAGCAGACAGGTGAATACTCTCATATATTCGCACATAGATTGTTTTAACAAATTTTATTTCATTTCTTTGTAACAAAAGTATAAATCTCATATTGCTTTAATGGCACATCATAAAGTATTGCTTTAATGAACTGAAGTCTTTAAATGTAAATTGGATTTCCGAATAAAAGGTTTCTTAATGTTGCCGAATGTACCGTAAGGTCTCGGCAATGACCCACGGCAACGATTGGAGTACTTCTTGATGGTACAAGAACTAAGGAATAATTAGCCGAAGGCGATGGAGAGGTTACAAATATAAAGAACAGTATAAATTTCATCTTTGACATTACTCAAGGAATATACGTAAGTACAGCATTGTTCTTGATGTTGACTTCAACAACTTTAAGAAAAAGTAAGAATACTTTTTCTTCATACAAAAGGTGAATTGCTCTCATATTATTTTTACGAACATATAATAACGCCTCATAATAATACATGTAGATATTATCTATGTGACAATATATCTCATACAAAATCACAGTACACACCTTTAAGCCTGTTATTCCGTTTCAAAGATATGCCACACTACAATAATACATCAATTTATTGCCATTAAATTGGCGGCCGGCCAACGTAGAGTCCATTGGCCACGCTGGCTGCATGGCCACATTGCCGGTTAAAACCTAACCCTGTCCCTTTTAACTGTTATTTATGATCAGACCCTACTTGACCTCCGTTGTTTCGTCTTCAGTGAATCGAGGAGGATCATTTTATTACTTTCTTCTTATTGGCCTATAAACGACAGGGACGATCATTTTCAATGGTGGTATTAATGCCGTTGACAACGGTTGTCTTTCAAGAAATTTAATTAAAGTGTGGAAAGAAAACATCTGGTACACTTTACACATGTTCTCAAAACACTATATTTTCAATGGCGGTATAGTGCCGTTGACAACGGTTGTCTTACAATAAATTGAATTAAAGTCTGGAAAGAAAACACTTTACATAATTGTTCTCAAAAAACTATTATTTCTGTGCTGATAGTTTAGACTGGGGTATAGTTCGATTCAAACCTTGGAAGTTAGTCACGCGCTGCGCAGTACCGCACCCCGCACCCCCTTTGACACATGAATTCGTTACGGAATCGGGGTTTTTTTTTTTTGAGGATGGGAAATTATCAAATAACCCGCTCTTCGTGTCAGACTTTTACAGACTAAAACCCACCCGTGTTCCTTCCGTTGCCTGTGTGCCGGGGCCGCGATATCCCTTTCGGAGAAACTCGCAACCCTAGCAGGCATTGGCCCTAACGGACCTCGTTAGTTGGTGCTGACATCTCTTTGAGGCGCGCGTGGAACACAACGCGCCGTCGACCCGGGCCTGGTCCTTATCGGACGGCGAGCTACCCATTCCTCACCGTCTGCAAGCCCGCGCCTACGGTAGCCGGAAGCCAGCTCGCGACTCCCGACGTCCGGGGCGTCTCCTGCGGCGGCTAGGGGCGCGAGGGCACGAATCTTGCCTCTCCCTCGCGCGCAGAAGGAAGTGACGGCCTCCCATACACTCTCGCTCCGCACCATGGCCTGAACCAGGCCTGGACGCGAGAAATCGCCGCCGCCGATCACCTCCGTGAGGACACGGCGCTGCTCCGCCCAAGCCTGGCAGACTTCCACCGTATGCTCCACCGTGTCCTCCGGGCGATCCACACAGTGGTGACACCCGGGCGTTTCCTCCCGCCTTATACGGAACAGGAACCTCCCGAAACAAAGTTTGAATCGGGCTGTACCTACGGTTGTTTGTAACAACTCAAATATTTCTAAACCTGTACCTATACGGTAGGTGAGGTATTACAAGGTGAGAAACACGCAGGTTGCAGGTCCGAGCATAATTCCCAGTGTTGCGTCCCGATTCGCGCGCTGTATCGCTACTGCTCGCCCCCTATTACATGGACTTAAAATAGGTACAATAGACGACGTATATTTAGTAACCTAATCCACTTAACTGTTCTTAAAGAGTCATAAAGAACCCTGTAAGAAATCGACACGTGTTTCACCTCTCAACGACGCATCCTCAGTATGACGATTGACCTTTTGCGAACCCGGATACGACGTGTTGTCACGTCAAGCGTCGAGTGCAGTGTGAGCCACTTCGCCCGACAGTCCCACTTATATAGGATTACAGACAGGATTATAAACTTACAAGGATCGTTATCAGGGATCATAATTGAAACCCTATTTAGGTAGGTACCAGTAAAAATTGACCTCTCATTGTACGGAAATCCTATACAATGCGAGATCAGCATAAACCGGAAATGTATAGCTTGATGTGTAGCCGTGTGTACTACTATAACATAGGGACTGTGTGCAATCCAAATAACACCAGAATTGTCCTTTACGTCATATTGTAGTTTTTTTTTTTTGCAATATGTTATGATTTCTCGCAACACTGGATTTATATTAATGTGTTGTGTCGTGTCGTGACGCCTTCTGACGCATTGTTATGCCGGTGACACACCAACGGTCAACATCAAAATGCCCATCATCGCCATGAACAGCGGGATAATTATTCCGATAAATTGAGTGGCCACATTTCAACGGTCAACGTCAATGATACTCATTTAATTACACCCGCGTTATCGCCCAACTTCAAACGGCATTGTGAATACCGTTGCTAAATTATTGCGATAAGTTGTGGCTACACCTACGATTAACGTCCATCATCGCGACAACAACGGCGTTTTCCGTTGGTGTGGCCCCAGCATCAGCCAATCAAAACTCTGATTTGACGTAGTGTATCCCGTTTCACGACACAACACGACACAGTAATGTGTCGGTTTAATTGCCTAAAAAAATAATCATTTAATTTTGGGCAATTAAAATATGGATCTTACGTAAACGGGTAAATAAGGCGAAGGAAAGAAATTGGAAATAAAAGCAGGTAGGTACTTACATAGTGAAAAAAAACTATT
The DNA here is from genome assembly GCA_947364205.1 of Agrochola lota. NCBI lineage: Eukaryota > Metazoa > Arthropoda > Insecta > Lepidoptera > Noctuidae > Agrochola > Agrochola lota. Next base: position 12,830,523 of record OX376236.1, read on the forward strand.
TTTTTCTTACCGCTCGTTGATAGGAAGAACGGTCCAATAGGTGAAATTATTAATTCAGTAGGTAGGAAGTTGGTGACTCCGCCGGAACTTTTGTTTACATGACCTATGCCAAAGGTTCAAGGTCACGACCTCAAATGCTCTCCTATCATTTTCGTCGACGGTATCGGACTAATCTAGAGCTATGTTGCATAAATGAACGACCCTCACAGCAGTCATAGCATCACATATCTAGTATAACACTGATTGATCAAGGACGGGTAATGCGTGCCATATTTATCAACATTTTACCAACCTGATTTTCACGCCGGCGCTGTTATAATGCCACTATTCAGTAATCCCAGTTCACGGCACCATATCACTTCACGTTCAGTCTAGATATATAAAAAGTAGGTACTCTGTGGTCTAGGTAGATATTTAGTTGTGACGGCGAGGATCGCGATGACTCGAACGAAAGCGAAAGTGGATCGGTTTATTATTGTTACCCCGTGTTTACATGTGTGGCCGCGCGGCGTGAGCCGTCGACTCGACTGGCGGTAAGGACGCGGGAAGGTCGCCCGCCATTGCTGCGCATGCGTCGTAATGCCCATAAAGCCGCCAAACGCTGCCAATTTTCTGACCTCTGGCAAACTTTCGGCAGCAACAACAACGCGAACGTTATCATAATCGGTTTGTTTGCATTTCAGAATATCTAAATCAGTAGCAAATGTTAAAGTTTGAATAAATTTCCGACAATCCACAAATGCAACAGCGTCGCTAATCCGTTGTAGAACATTACAATGGTTGACAACGGACACGGTACATCTAGGTACAGTTCGATTCAAGCTTAATGGCGATCGGCTCGGAAGTGCGCTACCTCTGTTACCAGCTATTCTATTCATAAGTAAGACAACTGACATACTTACTTATTTAATTTCTAAAAAATCGATTGGGTTGCGGGTTTCAGAATTTTGTGGTAGGAGGCTAGGAGCGGTAGGAGTACGAGGCAAAAAACCGTGAAACTTACACTCCGTGATGATAAAGATGTGTAAAGCTAAAAAGAAGGATATCATTATGAGATAGAAATTATCAGCCAAGTCAAGCAATTTTCCTCTAAGTCAGAGACATCCAAATGTTGTACAGTTGGCTCATATACTTACTCCATAAAAATTTGGAAAACCCCTAGCAAACTGCAATAACGAATCGAATCAGCTCCAAATAATGCGAAATGCGATTTCCGGAACTCCCACTATAACTCAATATTCTTAACCAGCGCCATCTAGTTTTGTTTAGTGAAACGTTTAATTAGTTGGTAGGTACCATAGAATTTGAGCGCAGTCCGCAGGTAGCGAACCAACCAAATCCTAAAAAACTAGAACTTATTAGTCTGAGGGTATTCAATCAACAACATTGAATGATCATTCGGATTTCCTGTGTGGCCACATTTCGTGATGACATCGACGTTGTTTCAGCCATGTGTATTACCAACTATTTTGTTCATCTTTTTGACTAGTTTTGTGTTGTACAACTAGTCTTTACAACTTGTTTTATGACAAACACAACTATACGTAGTCCCTATACAGAACTTGTCAAAAACAACCGTGTTCCAAATAAAAAACACTATTAAGTGATAAATAACTTTAATTTCGGAAGTCGGTGGCAAAAAACGAAAATTCTAAACCAAAGACACTGAATTCCGTTATATTTCACTTTGTAGTGTTTTTTTTTGGAAGTCAGTTGTTTTTTTTTTTGTAAAAGGCTTTTATTTTTCACTTTTTAGTTGTGGTACCCACCACCCCACACAAATTCGAATACCACTACCTGCTATGTAAATAACAGTGACAGGAAGTTATCATCTTCATCCACATAAACTAAGAGGGAAAAATACGTATTATTGAAGCTTATTCAAACACTATCCAAGCAAAGTTAATGTAGCCCGCGAAATTCAAATTTTCTTTAGTTTTTTACATTTTGCAGGTCAGTGTGAGGTTTTATGTTGATTAAAATATGATTCGCGACCGTAACCAATATGGCTTTACATAATTATAATCATTACAATCAGCAATACAACTCCATAAGTAAGCACAATCACCGAATGTCATGATTTCATGAAATAGTCATTCAATGCGATTATATGAACTTACGAGAGTTGTATTGATAATTTTTATGATTATAATTCTATAAATAAACATTTGATACGGCCGCGAATCATATTTAGATCAACATACAACATGATACTGACCTGCAAATTGCAAAAAACGTAACAAAATTTGAATTTCGCGGGCTACCATGACGCTTTCGCCCTAATAAAATGTATATGGGACCAACTTGAGAGCACACCCTTTCATACAAAAACAAAACTTCAAAATCGGTCCACAATTGACGGAGAAATCGGTGGACATACATAAAAAAAAATACATACCTGACGAACATAATACGTCCTCATTTTTGGACGTCGATTAAAAATTACATGATTGAGTTCCTCATTGTATGATGATAATATACTTCGCCTGTTCTTTTAGGCCATGGTGTTCCTGATGTCAACCTCGATGTAAGCGCGGAGTTTGCAATTTGCATGGTAAAAATTATGAATTATATACTATAATATTATATTTTAATATATTATAATTAATAATAATTATAATATATTTTAAATGTCGCATCCGGCAATTGACGTTTACAACAAAACAAGGCACACCACCTAGCGGCAACTCTCAGGACTAGAATTGGCGCGCCTAAGCCCTGAGTCGGGGCGTTTCCGGTCGGTTACGAGGTTGAAGAGAACGCCCCAAGTGGGGGCATTCCCAGTGTTGCCGTTAGCGTACATTTTACACATTTGACGTACCTTTTAAGCCTCCCATGTGTAATGTGTGATGGGGTCTATTTTACGTACCTTTTCGACTTAACATCCGAAATCATGTATAAAATCGTGGTTTAAAGACTCCTTTACGTACCTTTTTTAAACCGCCACCTAAACGAGAAAACGAGATAGCATCTTCGGTCCTAAGTAACGGTGGCCTGTGAAGTCACAGACCTACGTAATGTAGGAATAGGAAATAGCTTTGTCTCGCTACCGTCGAGAGTGCAGGCAATGAACATTGTATCGTGTATGCGACCGGCCCAAGCAGTGCGCTCTTTGCGCGCGCTCACCAAGTCAAGACAGACACAGAACACTAATCTAGTCACAAGCGGATATAAGTTTTGCTGTGACGCTTGTGACTAGAGTAACATTTTGTTTTGTATTTTTAATAGCGCGAGATATTGGTCTCTGCAATAAGAGAAAGTGATTTTCTTACTTGTATACATAGTGTACAATAAATAAATAGAATAAGGCCATTTCCACTAATCGAATTCATCATCAGCCTAAAGCAGTCCACTGCTGGACATAGGCCTCTCCAATTGCACGCCATTCAGCTCGATTCTCGGCAACTCTCATCCAGCAGCTACCTGCCACCTTGCGAAGATCGTCACTCCACCTAGCCTGAGGGCATCACGCCTTACGTTTGCCGAAACTCGATCTCCACTCAATAACACGTCTACCCCAGCGGTCATCGGTTCTATGGCTAATATGGCCGGCCTACTGCCACTTCAGCTTGCTTATTCTGTGAGCTATGTCGTTAATTTTGGTTCTCTGCCGGATCACCTCGTTCCGGATTCGATCCCTCATAGAGACTCCAAGCATAGCCCGCTCCATAGCCCGCTGAGCGACCCTGAATTTATGAACCAGTCGTACCGTGAGTGTCCATGTTTTGTCTCCGTAAGTTATAACAGGCAGGACGCACTGATTAAAGACCTTCGTCTTTAGGCTCTGTGGAATACGCGGCGAGAAGACTCGACGAAGCTTCTCAAACGCTGCCCAGCCCAGCTGAATTCTTCTGTTACCTTTCCTTTCAAAGTTGTTCTTACCAAACTGCAGAGTTTGCCCGAGCTAAACATATTCTCGAACAGTCTCGAGAGCACCGCTATTGACAGCAATCGGTCCCCGAGTGGCGTGTTCGTTGAACATAACCTGAGTTTTGTCCAAGTTCATCCGGAGACCAATGCGTACAGAAGAATTAACTAGGCCGTCCAGCATCTGCTGCAAGTCATGCAGCGATTCGGCCAGTATGACGATGTCATCTGCAAATCTCAAGTGTGACATGTACTCGCCGTTGATGTTAATGCCACGCCCTTCCCAGTTCAGCGTCTTAAACATATCCTCCAACAATTTCGAGGAAATTATGTCCCCTTGTCTCACGCTCGACGCAGGGGGATATGTTCAGTTCGCTGATCCTGAATTTGGACGGTCATTGTCGCGTTTTCATAAAGACATCTCAGCACTTGGATATATCGCCAGTCGACTTGGCATCGCTGTAGAGACTCCAAAACAGACCAGGTCTCGATAGAGTCAAACGCCAAATAGCTAATCGAATTAACCACGATAAACAATTCAATGAGTACCTATCATAAAACTGCGGGGATTTCCACAGAACACTACTCTACACACAGGGCGCGCTTGATTTGGCGGCGAGCCTCCTTGCCGGATTGCCGCCATGGGATTTGGAGGCAAAAGTTCTCGCGCCCTCACACCTCTAGCCACCGCAGGACGCCCTGGGCGTCGGCCAACGTAGGCGCGGCCTACGGACGGTGAGCAATGGGTAGCTCACCGTCTGATAAGGAACAGGCCCGGGTCGACGGCGCGTTGTGTTCTACGCACGCCTCTAAGAGATGTCAGTACAACAGAAAGGGTCTGCTAGGACCGCTGCCTGCCGGGGTAGCGGGAAAGTCCAAAAGGGATACCATAGCCCCTGGCAACATACAGGCAACTGAAGGAACACGGGTGGTTTTAAATCAGTAAGAGTCTGACACGCCCTCCCGCTCCGGCCAGAGCGGGAGAAGTTATTTGATAATTTCCCACCCTAAAAAAAATCTGTGATTTTCTTTCTTGTATACATAGTGTACAATAAATAAATAGAATAAGCCCATTTCCAATAATCGAATTAACCACGAGAAAAAATGCAATGAGACCTATCATAAAATTGCGGGGATTTTTTTATATATTATAGGTTCTCACGCCTGAATCCAAAAAATAGAACTTCTGCTGGCGAGCAGGCAGTCTCTCCCTGTCTCGCATTCATTGCGAGAGAGCGAGAGAAGCAGTAACGAATGATTTTAGTAAAAGCATTGCTTATGTGCCTTTTCAACCCAAAATTTACCTTTTCAGGGCTGGATATGTACCTTTTGGGAACGCATTTGCGGCAACACTGGGCATTCCTTATCCTGGTAATCGAGCAGTGAAGACGATTCGGAACTGTCCTACGTTTTGTTGAACCATCATCATTATACGTGCCTGTGTTGTGTCGTCTACCTACAGTGTGTGAAATGCTAGTGTGAGTAATGTTATTGTAAATTATAATTTGATCTGAATTGCAACGGTGTTTTTATTGCGCAATAACCAAAACTACCCATTAGTACTCCCACATTAGTTAAAATATGCCTGATAACGAAAGAGACTCATACCATACTCCGACATATAATATAATATAATATAATATACATATTATATAATAATTTATTATATGTATATTATATTATAATTCAATTTGCATAAAAAAATATGCGCCCTTAAAAATTTGTAGGTATTTACCGAAGTAAAGAATCATCAAAATTCAACTAAAGATATGATGATGTTGATTGATATCAACATCATCATATCTTTAGTTGAATTTGCCATTTGAGACCAATAAGAAGTTGAGAGTCATATGATTCTATCAATATTTCTGTAAATACGGGCGCGTCAATTTGCCTACCCTTTTCCCAACTTTGTTGGGGTTGGATTCAGTCTAACTGGATGCAGCTGAATACCAGTATTTTACATGGAGCGACTGCCTTTGCGACCTACACGACCTAATAACTGGGTAATACGATACCCATTGGTAAGACTGGTTGTCAGACTTTCAGGCATCTGACGACCGGTAACGACTAGCGTTACCATCGTTAAAAACAGTATTATACTGTTTTTCAAGGCTCGTGCAGACTAACGCGACTTGTCGCCCGACGCAAACACCGGTACTTGTTTTACCGTGAAGGTTTCTTAGAAATTATTGTTTTGTTAGATTCGCGTCGCGCCGGTCTGCACGACGCTTCACTCGGAAATACTGTTAACTGTTCAACTAAAATAAAGTATATGAATATACTTACTGTTACTCACTGATATCCAGAGCTACAACTAAATAAAAACTTTCATCGACTACTACGTAGAATATCATGCATGCACCTGGGCATGGGCGCAGTGGTTCAACTAGCCTTATTTCAAAATGAAACTGTTGATGTATCGAATTTTCAAGACAGTCGATACTAGTATCGACTGTCAAAGATTCACGAATGGATTAGGGAAACTAGGCCGATTTGTTGAAATAATTACCTACGCTCCATTTTTTTTAATATCTCACCGACAACTCGTCTCGAAACGGCACCCGCAACTGACAGCACCGCGAGTCCGCGACAATCACTTAGGATCTCATCAATGAGCACGTCTGTTTGAGGGTGCCGTTTCGAACGTTTACTACGTAGTTTCTGTACTGTCCATATTTATACTGTGGCCAGAACCAACGGTATGACGTGCTTTCTGAGGCACGGAGGAGTCTCGGTACCTATGTACCTATGTAAAGATGGTCACCCATCCAGGATCCAACCCCGGCAACCGGCAGCCTAACCTGATGGATCGACCCGTGCGGCTGAAATAACTTACCCACGAGCTCCTCTGTAATACGGGCGCGTATAATTTTATATTGATTTATACACCGTGAAAACTCCCGTATTTAAGTATTTATTATCTATGACCGTAACATTTTACTCGTCTTAAGTCTAACGAAAGTAGGGTTCCCATATCTCAGGATTTGTCCTGAGATCTCAAGATTTTTAGAATTTTCAATAAAATACAGCTTACATTTTAAAGATCTCTTTAAGAAAAAGATATACAAACTATTTTTCTAAAAATAATCTTCCTTTGGTAATAATTATTGATTGCAATTAATTGCACAATTAAAATCAATACTTATTTATCCAAGTAGGTACCTACTTGTATAAATAAGTATTGAGTTTAATCAGTTTTATCATATTTATCATGTGCAGACCTTTTTAAGTAAGGTTTGGTTTGAATTAAAAGTATAGCTCAAACTGAAGACACCGGTTTCTTTCAAGCGTAATAAGTCGAATTAAGAGAGAAGCTAACTAGTCTGTGTGAGAGAGTGAGCGTCACTACTGCGACAACCGCGTTGCTTGGCGAGGGGCGGTGCGTGGGAAGTGGGTGCCGCTGCCACACGCTTTGAGTGTGATGTGCAACGCGTGAGCGAGATCCGCAGTGTACAAAAACGATAATATTACGACTTTTTTAAATTGTTAAGTACGTTTGAGAGAAAATTCTCAAACTGTAAAAAAAACTCAGGATTTTTCAATGGAAATCAGGCCTTTTCTCCGGACTTTTGATTTGTTCATCTGGTAACCCTAAACGAAAGCAGCCCACTTCATTTAAACAATCATTAAAAAAAAGTGATATACACCATGACATTTTCGTATTACAAAGGGCCACTCAATGTACCCGACATAAAATACCTCTAGGAGCAATTAAAAATTGTTACAATAAATTAAAAAAATATGAATGTTTAGTCGTCATTGGTTCTAAGAAGTGAGCTGCTTTTGTAAGACGACTAAAATGTCACGGTTTTTATGCAAAAAGCCTTTGTTCAAAGACCGAGCAAAAGTCTAACAAAGTTGCCAGTTGCAAAAAAACATACATAATGGTAGATCCACAAAGCGGTTTGCGCCTGCTACTGCCGGTCAAAAAAATATAAGTTGCCTATTTGCCTACTAGATTGTATCCTATGATATATTTATGCATAATATTGGCTACTAGAAGCCATTTCAAGCAAAAAATCGACACCTTAAAATTTAAGCTCCAATGTCTTCGAGAGCCTTTTTTCGATCCACGGTGCGGGAGCCTGGCCCATTTTGCGTGCGACAATCGCAACAAAGTCGGTGGCCATTTTGCCAGCGAGACCGCCGCACCGCGCGGAAGCGAGGGAACAGTTATTGTCCATTTTTGTCTCCAATATCTGTGCACAACACATTTCACCGAAAGTCACAAGTCCACTGAGAATATCGATTCACAGCTGCAATTGCTGTTTGGTTTTCGTTTCTGGCTTTGATTGTGGTGAAGCCGCCGGCAGTGCCTTCGGGCTGTGTGGATCCACGATAAGGCGTCTATTAAAGCTACGGTTTTCTAGAAGGGCGGTGACAGGTCACGTAGCGTCCGCAATTTACGGGCGAATGACGTCACTGAAACGTTAATTATGAAAATAAGTTGGTATGGTTTCCTAGGGAGCGTTGTTGACACCTTAAAGCAAACCCAGCACCCCAAATATTTAAATCGCTAGATTTGCCCTCACCGTAGTGAGCTCACACATTACTTAATTAATAGCGTTTCCATGACAAACAAGTGTAGTTACTGCGTCATTGTGTGTCAGAAGTGTGATAACGAAACAGAAACGCGACTATTTTTTGACGCGGTAGGGTGAATCTAACGATTCAAATCTTTGCCGCTGTCATCATTTTCATGACAGCAGTCACCACGGTCGTCAAGTGCGGCCACCACTTTCTAGGAAACCGTAGCTTTAGGTTGAGAATTTATATTGTATAATTTATTTACCAGGCTATAAACATGACACCCCACCGTACTTGATAAATAAATCAATTGTGATATTACTTACTGATTCCATGTCGTATTCCATGGTGTTATTTGTTGGCGTATTTTTTTTTAACATGTTGCCATTAGACTGGGCACAATATATTATAATAATCTTGAACAACAGCCATTTTGGACTAGGAAAATACAGAATTTGTTACCAAGATGAGACTATTTGTTTTGAACAGAATTTTTTACCATAAGATGTCTTCAAAAATACATATTTTGTTCATCAGAATCTTATTAATCGCAATCATTATTTTAAGGTTCAGATGTCTATACTTTTTCTAAAGTTTTAGTCGATTTTATTTTTCAATAGAAATGAGATCGCATGCATTGTCCGCCGCCTAAACTCATGATAATTATTACAAAAGGCCGTGCAATAATAGAATTTGATTTTACTGTTATTGAAAAAGTTATAATAAAGCCAATTTATTAATTAAAAACGTGAGTCTACTTTAAAAAACCGGTACTGACGAAATAACGTAGCCTCCCTATTTTTGTTAATGTTGACTTTTTTCTTTTGGGTCATCTGTTTTCTGTGCAGTCTTGTTTTTTTGATTTAATACCTACAGATTAAAAATATACCACAAGACCCCAAAAATCAAATTGCGCTATGTGGGTATTACACTATCATATCTTTGATGAAAGATATAATGAAATGGTAGTAAATAGACATAGTATGGCTATGGGTATATCCCTTCAAGGTGATATTACACTAAGTATCATTATTATATCGTATACCTATCTACAAAGCTCACAAATTACCCATAATATATGTCTATTTTACAATTTCATTATAACTTTGATCAAATTAAGATAGGGTAATACCTACCTTATTATTATATTCTCCGTAGGTAAGTACTTTATAGAATAAATATTGAATGCCATAATAAGTTTTATCTAAGAAGGCAAATGAAACGATCAAGTTACGTTTAAAAGACTTTTCTAGTCCAAACATATACGTCTATGGTCCAAACATGTTAGGAGATTGGCTATTGTTCTATAAATGACACCAGCACCAGCACTAAGAAACCTACGAGCCCTTTCCAGTAGAAAAAGAATCATTGAATTCGGCGGACGTAATAAAAAAAACCCGACGAATTGAGATTTAGAACCGCCTTCTTTTTTTTTAAGTTGGTTAAATAGACAGTAAAGCTAAGGTCATTTTCACACAGCGACGCCGCCGATAACGACACCAACATATCGTCAGCTGGGACGACAACGATATCGGGACAAGATGTAACCAACAGCTTATTGTCATGCAGCCACAGTAGTCTCGAATAGTCGTGTTGCGCCAGCTAAAGGTTACACCGCCGCCCGCGCGATTCCAAAATGTTATAAAAAATTGCACTGAGTCGTTCGCCCATTTAAAATTATATGTTTTGTGGTCGATCAATGTCGGCGACGATAGGTAGGTAGGTACCGTTGGCTACACCAACAGTGTGAAAGCGTTTGTATGAAACTACCAGTGCGAGGATATCGTGTCGTTAACGTTATCGTGATATCGTCCAATGTGAAAACGGCCATTGTCGGACTTTTAATTAAGTAGCTGTAGTAAAATATAATTTCGTCAATAAGTAAGGCCCTTTTTTTTTTTTTTTCAGGATGGGAAATCATCAAATGACTTCTCCCGCTCTGGGCAGAGCGAGAGGGTGTGTCAGACTTTTACTGACTAAAACCCACCCGTGTTCCTTCCGTTGCCTGTGTGCCGGGGCCGCGATATCCCTTTCGGACAAACCCGCAACCCCAGCAGGCATTGGTCTTTCGACCTCGTCGGTTGGTGCTGACATCTCTTTGAGGCGCGCGTGGAACACAACGCGCCGTCGACACGGGCCTGGTCCTTATAGGCCCTAGTTATTCTACAGGCGCCTGAGGCGCGCGTCTTGTACGCTGCGTTTTAGGCGTCCAATAAAATTGTAAGAATTACTTATGTTCTTAAAGAATTAAGTAGGTAGGTACATCAAGCGTTGCCGTACAAGGGCGCGCATAATATGCGGGTCGAACACGCGTATGACGCGCGCCCCTCCCGGGCGAACACTTATAATCTTCGTAATCGTTTCCTTTTTAGAACTTTTCAATGGCGTTTTCCATGCCTGATGCATAATAAACTTAAAAGAAACACCGGTATAGGTACTGAGCATGTTGAAGATTCAAAAGTTACAACAAAATGTGGACATCTTGTTGCGTTTGACGAGCGTCCAACGCGCACTCGACGTGCGCCTAAATGCGGCGTACGTAACTAGGGCCTATAGGGTTGCTCTGTCGCAGGCAGATTCTTTGATTCGTCATTTTACAAACGACGCCATCCGTTTACAAACGCTCGCGGTTTTGCTAAATGCCTAAAGCAAATTGAATTGACAGTGCGTTCAATTGTTATAATTTCAACATTGAGTGTTATTGTAGGGTGACCATTATAAAACACAGGTTTGACAAATCATACTTTATTCCAGCAATCAGATACCTCCCTATTATGAAACCGTAAAATTGTGAGTTTACAATTTATCGGTATTATTTCCGTTAGATCAATAAACAATCGAAAAATTGTGAATTGGGTGAAATAGGTTAGGTTAGAACTGTGACCAACTGCGCCAGAGGTGCCGCGGCAGCGGCCAGCGAGCGGTACATCCAAGTTGGTCGCAGCTAGGCAGGCTATTTAGTGCGCAAGCGCAAGTTGCGTCTATCGCAAGCAAGTTTGATACCAGTTCACATTTTGTCGGTATTAATTCCGTTAGATTATAAATTGTCGAAAAATAATGCTTTAGATTGTAAATTGTTTGTTGTTCACAATTTTTCGACAATTTTGTACCAATAATATTCCGCAGGAGTCCTCCGAGCACCAGATGCCATGGACAACTTACTTTTTTTACGTGCCGCTGCCGCATAACTAAATACTTCAATTTGTCGCAGCATTTTGTAAACGGCGTTTGAATTGTAAATCAAATGTTGTTGCCGCATATTTTAAAGTGACTAGGCAATTTACATTTTGCCTTAGACATTTTGCAAAACCGCGACCTTTTGTAAACGGACGGCGCCGTTTGTAAAATGACGAATCATACAATTTGCCTGCGATAGCTCCATGTAAAATGCTAGTATTGAGTTGCATCTGGTTACTGAGCGTTTGCACTGACGAAGCATTCACATACATGTAAATAAATATGTTGAAATCTCCGTTTTCTGTCAATGTATCGACTTGCGTTCGCATTGTCAGGCAACTTGTTGACGCGAAACATGTTTGACAAACTGCATATCAAAATGTTTCTATATGAGTCTTGCAACATCTTTCAATGTTTACCGTCTCATTTGGAATTTTCTACGAAATGACAGTGACGCGTAATTTTACTGCAGCTAAATTAAAAGTCCGACGGTAGGTAGTTATAATACCTATCGTCGGACTTTTAATTATCTGCAGTAAAATTTAAAAAAAAGGTAGGTAGGTATAATACGTACCTAGGTAGGTATTATACCACCACTCCTCTTTGCTGCAACATAATACCTACCTAGGTAGGTATTATGTTGCAGCTAAGAGGAGTGGTTCGAAAGGTATTATACCTACCTACCTACCGGTTAAGGTTCGTTATTTGGAACCGTTAAAACTCCTATCTACACTCTACAACTTGATTGGGTTGTTGAGCCTAGCTAGCTATAAAATAATAACAAGCTTTCAGAACCACTCCTCTTTGCTGCAACATTAGAGGGCGGGAACTTACTTACCAACTACCTAGATGGAACTTAGACAGTTGTCTTACCGGTAACCGATCTTCGCACAGAACCTAGCATCTAGTTATAAGTATAGGTAAATGATATTATTAATGTTCAATTAAGTAGGTACATAATAATTATTTATTAGGCAAATATAGATTTACCTTTATCTCTAGGTACCTATTATTATTCTTGTTAATACCTAGTACATATCAACTGTAAAAACTGGCCAAGTGCGTACGGACCACGCACAGTAAAGGGTTCCCTAGTTGGGATGAATGTATCCCAGGAACAAACTTAACATTGTACCTAGTTGAAAAACATGTTATATACAATGTCGCCCATGGGCATGTGCCGGCACGTATTTTAAAAATTATCGAAAATTAACTTTAAAAGGGGGGTCTATCTTTAATATTTTTCATGTTATCATTTTTTTTTTTTTAGCGTTTGCCATATCTATGTTATTGGCTCGGTTTTGATTCTGTTTATTATTTCTAAAAGCTTATGAGTAATTTTATCGGATTAACTAATATTTTTTTAATAAAATTGGTCGACTATAAAAAAAAACGGAGGTGAAGACATTTTTTCTAAACAAAACACAGGATATTATTTTTAAAAACACATTTGTAAATCCATAAAATCATAGCGGGAATTTGAAAAAAATAATTGAAAAAAATTAAAGATAGACCTTTTAAGTTAATTTTCGATAATTTGTTATGAATATAACGGGCGGCCACATGCCCATTGGCGACATTGTATACATTCCGTATGGGATAACATGTTTTTGCAACTGCAAATGTAAGCTGGTCGATAATTATTCTCGTTAACTTGTAGAGCCTACTTAGCTGTGATAGTTTCCCTTTGAATTTCGTTATATATATAGATTTTTGTAATGGGGCAGTAAGGGCAGCTACCTTAACCGTTGTAACTACAGGAAAACGGTCTTAGGAGACTGTCCTTAAGTTTTTGAAACATTTTGCTTTGCATTCACAGATTTTGAAAAAAAACTTCTGTTAGCAAGAAAATGGCCAGTTTTCACAAAAACTTTTTTTATGCCAATGTTTCTTATAAGGATCTAAAAACTATCGCACCAACTGAGGTTTAGGTATTAGAAAATTCAGAAATCGTAAAAACTTTTTTCATACATATCGTAAGAAATTAGACTCCAACCTACTTTTTACGAAAACGTACTGGATCTGATCCGTACGTTTTTATTCTTTACGTCTGAAATCACAAGCAACAAACTATTTTGTTCTTAAAGCAAATAAAAATAATGAAGCGTAAGTATTCGTTCTAAGTTTAATTTTTTTGGTTATTTTCGGCTAGTCGTCCATCATAACGTGTATTAAAACAGTAAGTTGGAATTTTTTCCTACATAAAGTACCTATGGAAAAAGTTTTTTGCGATTTCCGACTTTTGTAGTACCTACTGAAACCTCAGTTGGTGCAATAGTTTGATCCTTATAAGAAACAGGATCCATAGGCATCAAAAAAAGTTTTTGTGAAAACTGCCCATTTTCTTGCTGTTTGGTTTTTTTTTTTTATAATCTGTGAATGCAGATCAAAATGTTTCAAAAAGGACAGTCTCCTAAGACAGTTTTCCAGTAGCGACAGCGGTTAAGGTAGCTGCCTTTACTGCCCCATCTCAAAAATACACTTGTATACTACTGCTGCGAATTTTTTTACATATCCAAAAGCAACCATTTAGCTGGTAGGGGGAGGTACACTTGACTCAACAAAAATGAGCACGAAAGCTTAATATCCAAAAATGGTTTTCACAAAATCACAAATCAATACCTATTTTTGAACCAAATTTCCAACGATACCCCATACCATGGGATAATACATCCCCACTTTATGTGTAGGGGAGGTACCCTAAAAAAATGTTTTTCATTATTTTTCTTTACCACTTTGTCGGCGTGATTAATATGTATACCCATTCCAAATTACAGCTTTCTAGTACTAACAGTCTATAAGCTAAGCCGCGAACAGACAGACGGACGGACATGGCGAAACTATAGGGGTTTCTTGTTGACTACAGAACCCTAAAATCGCAAGATATCCATTAAAATCTTCATGTACTTACCTACTAACCTAGTAATTTTATAATTTGTTTCATAGGTATCTAGTATGGTAACTTACACATTTTATATAACACTAGCCGTTCCTGCTCCACACGGTTGTAATGGCGATGGCGACATGACATGTAAAAACATAGGCAATTCTGTGCTTATTTAAATATTCATGAATTACACACATAAACCTTCCGGCAATCCGGAATAAATGGTCTATAAGTTTAAACGATTGTGAAAACCGCATCAAAACCCATTTTAGAAAACCTAAGCGGTCACACAGACACGCAAAGCGAATTTGTTTTATATACAGAATAGATATGCAAGCGTTGTCCAGTCATGGTCTGGATGATTATATGTGTGGTATATTCATACTGCAGTCTGTACCTGCACATATAGATCAAGACGTATCTAGTTCTAGCTTGTGGCAAATAAAGGAATGGATAACATTGTTTATTCAACACAATGTACATACCTACATACCTGTTATAATACCTACAGCGTAGCAATGCGTGCGCGTTACCGTAACGGGTATCACACTCGCGTCACAATACTGATCCCTAGACACAATGAGTTTTGCGGGAGCAGCCAGTAATCCTTACAATAATATTTCCGGCCCCACCTTTATTACATTGCAGTACCTACCTATAAATACTATGAACTAAGTGATTAAGGAAATATTCCACTAAAAAATTTTATGTGAAAAATCATTGGTGCTAATATGAGCAAGTTTCCTTCATACATCCAAAGGATTAGTAAGAAATTGAGAAGAAATTTAACATAAAATAAAAACAAAAAATAAACATAGTAACAAGCTCGTTTTGACATTTTTATTCATGTAAATTTTTGCAGATATAATTAATACAAATTATGGTCATGTAAATTGGGATCTATGATAAATAATATTATTACTATCAGCTGGTTTAGAGGACACTGTCTTATACCGTCTCCGAATAGCTTCATTCCAGCCATTGTTAAATTTTGATGACTCATCGAAATATAAAAAGGCAGTCTCGGAGGAGTGGCATTACAAATACTGTCTTACTCCTAAGTTTACATAATGAGATTTTTATTGTGATAGTGATAAAACACAAACTTAAACTATGTGAACATTCTACTTCCTGAATGGCTACTACATGCATGCATGACTCCTTTATATTAGGTTCCTCACCTTCTAGGATGTTTGGTTTAAGTGCAGAGCTATGTCATTATGTCAACTAAAGTTCTAAAAGATTAATGTGACAAAACCTATATTGTCTACATGTCATACATCACAATTTTTCCTAAAGTTATCTGTACAGTTTGGGTAATTTGAGATGTCTAATATAATGCCAATTACTATACATTACGTCCAAATAATAACTTTACGCTGAGCAGCTGATGTATTATATACTTTGCCGCTGTTCCTTTGCAGGTTGTGTTTAAGAAGTTCAGCAACATGTCTCCAATAAGTAGTCATACACAATTTCTATTTTCAAACAATTCAGGATTGCTAACAAAACAATCTAGATACAAAGTAAATTATTCACAAAGAAATCCATAAATAAACTTTTTATTAAAATTGTATAAGACTGATACTTTGTATGTTGACACTACTGATTTCATGAATGTATGATCATTCATTTCAGAGAGCAATATAATATTATTTTTCAGACTCGTTTTGTTCAGGTTCAAGCAGTTTTAACCATGGGTGCTGAAGGCACTCATAGGCAGTGGCACGCCGATTTGGATCAAAGTCGAGCATTGGCTTTAAGAAATCAGCAAAATCTTCTGCATCCTTCTGACTCCACTCATACTTCTCAGTTAGCACGGATACTAAGCCCCATGGTTTTAAGCCAGTTATGTTCCTCAACTCACCCTTTTTATTGAAGAATACTTTTGAATATTTTCCTGAGGCTGCAATTCGTTTTGGAATATCACCTAGAAGTTCTATAATGTGAGCAAGGTGATCTTCATCACGGCTATAGCCATCGCCAGAATGAGGCTCAAATAAATAGTCTCCTGTGGCCAACTCAAAAGCCATACATGCAGTGCTCCATATGTCAGCTGAGGTCCCATAGCCGGCACTCAACAATACTTCTAGAGATCGGTACTGCCGTGTTTGTATATCTTCAGTAAAATGCCGGTGGACCCAACATGCATTACCTAAATCTGCAATCTTTACTTCTAAGTCACAGATATCAAAAGCTGGATCAAATTTTTTATCAAGAGATTTGCCCTTAGTAGACTGAGAATTGAAAGAAGGTGGAGTATCAGTCATTTCCCCTTCAGACATAGGGGTTCCTGCATCATCTCCACAGCCATATTGCTTAGATCTCACCTGTACTGCATCAGCGTCAGTATCGAAAGCTTCCTCATCAGCTCTATCATCTCTGTCATCATTACAACCATTGATATTAGTTTCATTGTCAGAGCGGGTAGTCTCGATCACACTTGCCTCTTCAGGTGTTGGAGGTGAGTCATCATTGTCTTGCGACATGGGGGCTGACTCACTGTTATTGACAACTTTTTTCTGTTCTTCAATTTCTTCTATTTGTTCCATTTGCTTTTTAAGTAACATAGACTGACGCTTTGCTTTCTTCTTTAATTTTTTCTTTTTATTTCTACTCATTTTAGCAGTGACTACCTGTTCTTGAAATTCCTTAGGTGCAGTACTAATCAAGGAATGAGGCAGTCTCAAGCCCAAGGAATGTAATTCAGTAGCCTCAGCTGCCAGCTTGCGGATGTAAGATTCATCAACACAAACCAATACATTCTCAGGCTTAATATCTGTATGAATAATCTTACATTTAGTATGGAGGTAATCCAAGCCTTCAAGTACTTGACGTATGATTGTTTTCACATTTTCCCGCGGTATACCCCTATAGTTAGACTTGAGTATCAACTTCAGTAGGTGGTGACCCAGAACTTCAAACACCATGCACACATGGGTTCCATTCACACCGGTTATTTTAAAGTCATTAAGCAATTGAACGGTCTTATTCCTCTTCGGATCCGCTGGATCGCTGTCACGAACTGCTTTCAGTATTTTAATTTCATCTAAGGCTGTCTCCGTGAAATGAGGCGCCGATTTAACGACTTTTAATGCAACGAAACGCTTATCAACAAGATCCCAACACAACCACACGGTAGAAAAATGACCCCATCCCAGTTTTCTAGTGACGTGGTACCGATTCAGGAATAAGTCTCCAATTTTGACAGGATGGTAACCACCCTTACAATAGTCGGCGCTGTCCTCCTGTTCTTCATCGTCGCTCGCATATTGTTCGTCTTCATCCTCCTCGATCGTTTCATTGGAAGAGCTATGTGTAGGTTCTAAACGATTCTGATTCTGGTTGCGCAGACCGTTTCCTTGTACACCAGCCCCGTGGTCCTCCTCGCGATTTTTCTTTTTACCGAGTTTATGCCGTTTCTTTTTCGCCTGAATGGCGAGCACTCTTCTATTTACATCTGATTTAGAACTCATTTAGTAAATTAAACACTTTCAACAACGCCAATATATATATAAATTTATCTTTTCATCTCAAATCTTTTTGTTTGAGTATGGCGGCCGGTCGCAGAACAAAATGCGCTCGAACATGAACGCAAAATGTTGCTAGTAAAAAAAAATCTAATTGAATCCATAGACAACCATGTTTTACTTTTCATTAACTTGTCGATCTCCCGAATGCAAACACAAGCAATCGCGTAAAAAATTATGCGTCGTTCAGATAGAGGCGGCCTGCAATGGCGGTGGCGGTGACGTACATTTGCCTACCTAGTATTATGTTGGCCCGCCATCGGCACCACGCGCGCAATCGCCACTGCTTCTGTCTGAATAAAGCATTATTTTATAATGCTTTGTTCAGACAGAAGCTGTGGTGATTATAATATTTTATATTGAAATACTTTACAACAGTGATAATATTTTATAATGAAATAGGTACTTTAAAATGTAATTTTTCTTTATATTTTGTGGCTCTTCTTTTTATTTCCTTTACATTACTGGGCATTCTGTAGTTTCTGCCTACCACTGGGAAAAAGGCCTGACTTTATGTATGTGTGTATTACTGTGTGTAAGTGGCATGCTAAAGCTACGGTTTCCTAGAAAAGCGGTGACCGCACTTGACGGCCGCAATGACAGCTGTTTTAAAAATGATGACAGCGGTAAAGATTAAAATCGTTAGATTCGCCCTACCGCGTCAAAAGATAGACGCGTTTCTGTTTCGTTTTGACACCTCTGACACACAATGACGCAATGATTACACTTGTTTGGCATGGAAATGCTATTTAATAATGTGTGAGCTCACTCTTCTCAGTATGGACACTTTTTCTTGCGACTGAGTACGTTGAGATCAAATCTAGAGATTTCAATCGTTAGGGGACGGGGTTTGCTTTACGGTGTCTACAACACTCTCTAGGAAACCACACAAACTTACTTTCATTTAACGTTTCAGTAACGTCATTCGCCGTAAATTGCGGACCCTACGTGAACGGTTACCGCTCTTCTAGGAAACCGTAGCTTTATTAACCAAGGTCGTAGTAAGATCATAAAGGTCAATTTGAAGATTAGATTAACGGCAGGCGTGGAGAATCCTGGAGTTGTTTTTTTTTTTTTTTAATTTTGTCATTCTAGGTACAGATGCAGCAACTTTAGTCGCGGCTATTATTAGTACCCTAAAAAATGTTTGATTTTGTATTTAATTAAAATAGCAGGCGTGTATACATAATTGAAATAAATTCTTTGAAAGCCGACAAATGTTGTTAGCGCTAGGAGCTGTTTGCATGAAATAATAGAGAGATTTACATAAAATAAAACTTACCCATTATTTTTTCATCGCTAACCGGAATCCATCTAGAGTCAAGCACCGGTTTTTTAGCTGTTGTCAACATTTCCTTTGCCTCTCCGCTGGTGGCGCCCTCTAAACTTACCGTTGGTACTAGTATTTTAAGCGCGCATCGGGTGATTGCACGATTTACCGTCATTATGGAACTCATGATGCACCAGGTAGACCTTATCTGGATTCCGGATATTGATGAAAAAATAAAACTGGTCAACAAGAAAAAAAAAAATTTTGCCCATGGGTTTTAATTATACGTGTCCCAAAATTCAACGTGAAGTGGGCACCAGACGGTGGACCTGCTCATCACTACCCGAGAAAAAACTTTTTTTTTTTTTGGAAATATCTGGAATCCTTCGGAATTGGAATTGGAAATAACTGAAATCCTTCGAAAATTGACACTCCTGATATTTTTAATTCTAATATTTCTGTTTTTTTTTATATCGGCCACTTAAAATCAACGAGAAATTGCTCTGAGCTATCAATATAAAGCGAAGGCAACTTTCTGGTTGCATTCGATTTTCTATGCAATATTTTTGGGATTTATTCGTATAATCTCCTTAATTATTACAAAATTGTGTAAGTGAACGTAGTCTTCTTATATTGTGAATGTGTTTTTGTGTAAAACCTCAATGATAAATCAATATTAGTGGTCTGTAAAATATCGAAGCAGCAAGGTCGATTTTTAATAATTGTGAAAGTTTTCTTCTGTTACAAGTGCTTACAGCCTAAACTAAAGATATATATTATGATATTTCAGAAACGAGGTATTTTGGTGGCATTCTAAACACACGAACGCCACTAGCTCAACTAGCATTGAATCTAGTGCGGCTATCGGGTCATTGCGATCGGGCATCGGGTCGTTTAGAACCGATAAACGCACTAGACGTAAAAAATGTTGCTTCAGTCATCATCGGCGGCGACAGTGGATCGTCCCCATACAAGAGGTCGGACATAGAATTTAAAATTGAAAAAGTATTTAATTGAAAAAAAAAAATATACAGTTGCATTACTCTATTATGGAACTACAAAAATAGTTACTACAATTTTTTTATTTGACCAGTACTTTATGAGCAATTCGATGAAAACTGTTATTTTTCTATGGAAATGGTCACAAAAATGTCTGTAACTCATGATTCCCTCCTTGTTTCGATTTGCGGTTTTCACTACTGTTATTTACCCATTTTATGCCACATTTTCTTCAAGGACACATGGTGCCCCCCGCGACCCCCTTCCGAGATATTTTGCTTTTAGTAACTATACTTTTAATTGTATAACTGATGAAATGGAGGTACATTAAGTATATTCATTACTGAGAATAAGTCATCCCTAAGTAGTTCCTTAAATAATAGGTGCATTTGCGATTACTTTAATGACTTATGAACGCTTCTGTTGCCATACAACAAACGCGTTAATGAGTCCTTAAGTAAAGATTACCAGTACTTGCTTAATCTAATTAGTTATTGTAATTACTATGTTAACAGCCCTTAATCTCTGCATTGTGATTGGATAATGTCATCATTAGCTTAGTAATGATTGAGTCGAATTTACAATAACACATCGAAAAGAAATAGAGTTTTATGATCAATAAGAAAATATGTAGGTATAAAAATATTTTTTATTTAAATAATATAACACTGTAAAAATAATTTAAAAATTAAACAACTACTAAGAACTAAATTATAATAGGAAATTAATTAATTAACACGACCATTTAGTTACTAACAACAATAGAAAAGAAAGAAAAAAAAAACATTTATTGGCCGATGGGTGGCATAACACAAAACAAAAAAAAGAACAGAATAAAAAAAAAATACACAAAAACAAGAAATTAACAAAGAAACTGCTTGTTAATAATAATATTAGGTACTATAAGACTTAAACTATATTTTCTTCATCTTCATCAATAACGACATCATGATCATTATTATCGTCATCATCTTCTTCAACGTCACTACATGCAGCAAGTGTATCAGTTGAAACGTCAATGAACTCCAATTCACTCTGATCAACTATGAGTAAATCGTCTAGTTCACTAAATGAAGACTTTTTGGCTTTATTTGTCATCTTCGGTCGTAAGCTGGTGAGAAGAGGATCGGAAGATAATAGCAGATTAGGAAGAATGTCTTCATTAGTGGCGATGCTACTATGCTTTCGTGTATGATATTCTCTAAATTTACGAAAATCCTTGTTTCTTGCTTCAGATGCTTCTTCAGACAAAAAACCTATAGGTACTACTGATAAGTGGTCCACTATCTGTGATCCATGAATCAGCAATTTGTGTAAACTTGCTGGCATGTTATACCATGGATATAATTCCACGAATAAATTTGCTGTTTCATCACAATATAATTTAAATTTTTGGACTTGAATTTTTTCGCCTGAGGAAATGCGTTGCAAAATAACGGCGAGTCTTCTAATTAAATTAACGTCTAATTTAGTAATTTCCGCAGTCGTTTCAGGGTTTGCAAAAAACCTTCTTGCAGCATTTCCAGTGTTTGTATTGCCACTACCCTGCTTAACAACGTCTAGAAGTAAGCCTGTGCTTCTTCGGAAAGCTTCTTGAATGGCTTCTTTCTTATCTTTAACTTTTTTTTTATTTTCGTCACCTTTTGCTTGCCATGATTTTATGTCCATTCTGTAAGCAATGTGTAATAAACACTCCATAGACCGAATCCAAGCATGCAATGAACTAAATCCATGCTTGTATAAATCTGTATTCACGGGTTTAGCTCTCACTTCTTCCAAGTTATTCATTTCGCTTGGGCGAGCTTTGCACAAATCACTCACTGCTGCCGATGTACCAGATATGATTGAATGTACCTTACCATCAATCATGGTTAGCCATAGATTGTGAGTAACAGTAGCATTGCCGCAATCAGTCGGGTTCAGTCCACGAATCTCGGTCTCAAATATTTCCATTTCAGCCTTAACATTCGCTTCCGTTTCTTTCATAAATGTAAATGAAATCGGGCGACAATATGTGGTTGACGATGGCCGATCATTCTGCCACACTATACTTCCAATAGAAGTCACTAACTTAAGCGGTACAAGACTTGCCATAAATACACTGGATAAGTCTTGTTCACTTGTTGTTGTCGTTTGATGGTAAATGCTTTGACTTGAAGCTCCATCAAAACCCCATTTACTGTGAAGCACAAGTGGTTCACCAGCATCAAAATTTGATTCAAGTGAATCGATCAGCCTCCTAACTGTGAGATCAAGGAGGGCTTGGATCCGTATCTTTGCGGAAGTTTCAGTCACAGTTATGTCTTCTTTTGCCGGGTAGCATTTAAGCTTTTCTTTAACTAACAAGTAGTAGCTTGGGTATTTCGCATGACCTTCTTTTAAACTAAAGTCCCGAAGTGTAATGTAACGCCACTTGGATAACTGCAAGTAAACGTAAAGAGCAAGTGCTTTGTGAGTAGGAACTTCACGAAGCGAAGGATTCTGCTTAGTTTCCAGGACATTTAAAACTGTTGAGACGTGTTCAGGATTTTCCAGCAAATTTTTCATTATTCTGGCCATATCATTTTGCCGGCAGACTTAAGTATACTTTCAACAGTATGCAAAAGCTCATCCGGACGACTGCAACTAGCAAAATTTTCATTAACACGTCTTCTTTTGTGTCTAGTCGATAAATCTTCAAAGCGTTTGCGAGGAGATGTATATGTTGAAGTTGATGCATCTAATTTTGATGGACTGACTACCTCTTCTAACAATATCGGAATTTAACCACTCTCCGTTCTTGTTAATGAACCTGTCGACTGTCCTTCTTGATTGCATCCATTTGGTGTAAACCCTATAGCAAAATCGTCGACACCAGTTCTTGAGATCCGTCACATCACTTTCACTTAACTGGACGTTAGTACTCGACTTCAATGTGTTAAATAAATTGTCATAGTCACGAAGATCTTTATGATTACGAAGAGCAACGTAAAGATCTAGATAAGTAGAAAATCCACGGAAAGCCATAATGACAACACTTGATAGAAGTTATAATTACAACTGAATTACATTTGCTAAACACACTCAAATATATAGGGCAGCAAGTAGGCAACTAGCAATGAATTTGATAAGCTAATGATGACATTAGACAATCACAATGCAGAGATTAAGGGCTGTTAACATAGTAATTACAATAACTAATTAGATTAAGCAAGTACTGGTAATCTTTACTTAAGGACTCATTAACGCGTTTGTTGTATGGCAACAGAAGCGTTCATAAGTCATTAAAGTAATCGCAAATGCACCTATTATTTAAGGAACTACTTAGGGATGACTTATTCTCAGTAATGAATATACTTAATGTACCTCCATTTCATCAGTTATACAATTAAAAGTATAGTTACTAAAAGCAAAATATCTCGGAAGGGGGTCGCTAGGGGCACCATGTGTCCTTGAAGAAAATGTGGCATAAAATGGGTAAATAACAGTAGTGAAAACCGCAAATCGAAACAAGGAGGGAATCATGAGTTACAGACATTTTTGTGACCATTTCCATAGAAAAATAACAGTTTTCATCGAATTGCTCATAAAGTACTGGTCAAATAAAAAAATTGTAGTAACATTTTTTGTAGTTCCATAATAGAGTAATGCAACTGTATATTTAATTTTTTTCAATTAAATACTTTTTCAATTTTTAATTCTATGTCCGACCTCTTGTATGGGGACGATCCACTGTGCGGCGTCGGCGGCGTCGGTGATTTTTTCGTACCTATATTATCTATTTAACGAAGCAATTCCAAAACATTAACCGTCTAATCTTTAATGAATAATGATGAAATGTAATTTTGATGAATATTATTACGGTTTATGCACCATCTCTTCCTACCAATTTGTACGCCACGATATGCGGTTGAATATGTTAGAAATTTTCTGTATCCCATTATTGTCCTGCATGCAATGTATGTACACCATGTTTAAACAAATAAAATTTAATTAAGTACTTACTCACTCATTCATATTCATAGGGAGACCAAATATATCTGTCCCGCACCAGCGGTTGGCACAGTAATTTTTACCCCGCACCGGAGGAAAGATGAGCATCGGATTTATACAATCCGATACCACACCGAACGTGTTAATTTAGTGAAAATAGCAATTTTGCTATTCTGAATTTGACGTTTTTAGCTAAAATTTTGATTGTCTAACTAAATCTGACTATTTTTAATCGCGATTAAAAAGGTGTGAAATAAAATTAGTTGTCATGAACTAAAATTCACACCAACACCCCGACTTCAGGAGCAAAAATAGTACCGTATGTTTTTTTCTTTTCTTTTGCTTATATCTCGAAAATGGTGTCTTACTGCAAAAATGATAAAAATTTCGACGCCTTTTATAAAGCCCGCAAACCCCTAAAACTCAACATGTAGGTAACAATTTTCCATACAAAAAGTGAAAAATTCCATATAGAACACGTCGAGGCTGCCCCAAGTTCAATAGATTTGATTGCAAAGGTAAAGTCTGTAAATGGATAATGACGCTTAGTTATGAAGAGGTAGAAAAAAATCTCAATACGTACATTTAACTCACACCTTAACAGTACCCCGTTCGACACACCCTCGAATACTCTCAATTTCGAACACAACATAACATGACATAACATAACACAACACAACACTACATAGCACATCACAACACTTCATAGCACAACACAAAATAACACAACAAAACACTACACATCACAACACAAAAACACACTACCAACACACAATATACAAATGGTTTTCTCTTTATTTATTTTTTGTTTTAATTTCTAAAAAATATATTTTCTTTATTTTCTGTCGATAGTTCTTACACAGAGAAATTCCGAATTTTTATAGTGTCTAACCAGTGTTAACTTGAGAGCCCTGACACCCATAACACAAGTTTAATCTTAGCTTGGGTGTCAGAGGTGTATAACTCTGCATTAACCCATTACAATTTTTATGACGAATTTATTATGATATACGAAGTGGCAAATATAAAAAAAAAAAAAATGCGCGCCTCGAGCTCTAAAAAAAAATCACAAAAAGCAAGTACCACGTGGAGTCGCGATTGTCAAGTTCGATTTTAGTTTTGTCAACATTATTTTTAAATTTAGAGATTTTTTATGCAGAATAGCTTTAAGATTCTCATAGCCAAAAATACGGAATTTTAGTGATAGTTTATACAAGAGAATCGGCACCACTACTCGTATTTATGTAAAACGCTTACCTCAATGTTATTGAATGTCTAAATGTATACATCTAAATGCATCTAACACCAAATTGTAGCATTTTTATGTTGATTTTTATAAATATACTAAACGAATATACACAAACAATCCAGACTTATTTCTTAACCGTACCTAGGTAACTTAAGCAAATATCATCGTTAGAATAAAAACTGTTAAAGCGATTACTACGCTCGATCTTTAGGCGTGTGTGCGTGAACGATGCACACAAACATAGCATCGCAATGAATTTGCCTAAACTCTATCGAGTGAATTTTGTGCACGGACTCTTAATAAAACAGTAGCGCGCATGCCAGCACGCATGCGCAGGATAACTTCAGAGCGGCAAAGTTATTTGACGCGAACTGTAATCCAACTATCCTAATTAATATTATAAATGCGAATGTGAGTTTGTTTGTTACGCTTTCACGCTAAAACGGCATAACAGATTTGGATGTAATTTGGCACATGGGCAGACCATGACTTGGTTTAGGACATAGGATACTTTTTCGCGGGTGAAACCGCGGAGCGCAGCTAGTATCCAATAAAATGGTTCCTTATTCGCGTATTCATCTTTTTTGGGGTGACTGTACCTAGATCTACTTAGTTTTAAATTTTACATCAATCCACCCAATAAAAAATCGGCTGGCTGGATACTTACTTATAAGTAGTGTTCAATGACAGGGTTCATTCAGTAGTTCCCATAAATCTAATTACAAAGGGTTTGCGTATATGCGTGTGAGTTGTGTGGAGTTGTGTGTAGTTGTGTACAGTGAGCCGCACATCAGTGGTAACACTCGCCACGACTACGACATAAAGACACCAAAAAGGCATCATTGTCAAATTATTACCACTGATCTGCGGTTGTCTGTATCTATGGGATATACCTACTGGGTTTCTATTAAGCTGGGGCATTAAGTAAAAAAAAAGAAAGTCAAGTTTTTTTTTTACTATGTTGTTGTTACCCTTTTTGGCGTACCAGTAGGCGTAGCCGTAGGTGCAGCCGTAGGCGTACTCGTAGCCGTAGGCGTAGTAGGCTGTTCAGGCGGTACATCTTCTAGCTTTCTTTTCTCTTTTTCATTTAATTTACGAACTGGTATTAAAACTAAACCACTAATGAGAACGAACATCCCGGCCGCATAGAAAGACAATGCGTATCCAAACCGATTTTTTAGTACACTGGACAAAGGTGTACCTATTAGAGTTCCAAAACCCTGAAACATTATCATAATACCAGTTCCGGTAGTTAACATTTCTAATCCATACAAATGCACTATTACTATACTTCGTACGCAACTTAAACTAGCAATATGAAATCCAAAAACTACGCATATCACATACTGATAGATTACGTTAAATGAAAAATTAAATGCCATGAGTGACACTCCACTTATTATACACACCATTGAATACAAATTTACTGGATTGTATTTCATAGCCAATGCCCCTATAGCCAGGCGACCTAACGCATTTGCGAAACCTATGACACTTACAAATAAAGTACAATGTTCGAGAGGAATGCCAGCGTTCTTATTTCTATCTGCCAGAAAGACATAAGGCACTAAATATCCTAAAAACGTGAAGAAAGCACTGGTACATAACAATAAAAATGAAAGTCTTGTAAGTAGTTTTGGGTCCAACATGGTAGCAAGAATCCTTCTAACAGCAGTTGTGAAAACACCCCTTTTTTCCGATAACTCCGCAGCAGTTACGGCACGTGAAACTGCCATTTGATATTCAAGGCCAGTCCTGTCTTCCGGCCGGGTTTCCATCATACTTTTTTGGTAGGCTGGTAACTTATCTAGTCTGCCTGTGTAGAAAGCATCATCTCGATACATTGGCCGAGCTTGGGATACCTCCTTCTCCCAATTACACAACCTTCGCCACCATTTTTTTTTTGGAGCACTTTCTTTAACAATTAAATTTATTTCTTGTTGTTTCTCAATATCTTTATCACGCATATTTATTCTGGATTTGGATATTATAGATTTAACTTCTTTTAAGTGTTTACGACTTACTCCATCTTGAGGACCTTGAGCTGTTAGTGTAAACCTCGATGCAGTAGCTGTGGATGGACCCGCTTTCATCGGTGACGATGTTGGCACTGTTCTTTCTCCAACCACTGCAGCCGCAGTTGGAAAGTGGGCATTAGATACTGCACTAAAGAGCCGTTCTGCAGCACTTGGCATAATGGATTCTCTTCTCGTGTCTCTTTTCGAGCTGGACGGTGCCTTAATAGCCGCCAAACTTGGTAAATAAGCTACCGTACGCGTAGGATCTTTATCTTCAGGAACTGTCGTCGTCACAGTTAAAGAGAGTAACGGTCGAAACGTTATAGCGAAAAAATAATTTGTGCCCGTCATTCCAGCGTGCAGCAACGTAAGTGTACGCCATCCAGCCATTTTTACTACTTGTGTATTTACAGAAAACATAATCATGATACCAACACTGGAACCAGTACTTGCTATCGCCATTGCCAAGGATCGAAGTTTTTCAAAATAAAAACCCACGACTAATGCAGAGCCCATACTCGAGAGGCAGCTTCCAAATCCACCAATAAATCCATAAAAGAAAAGGATTGCTATATAACTAGTGCAGAAATATGTG
This sequence comes from Agrochola lota, assembly GCA_947364205.1. Taxonomy (NCBI): domain Eukaryota; kingdom Metazoa; phylum Arthropoda; class Insecta; order Lepidoptera; family Noctuidae; genus Agrochola; species Agrochola lota. Next base: position 12,858,617 of record OX376236.1, read on the forward strand.
CACAAGAAAGACATAGAAGATATAATTGAACCAGCCATAGCAATAGCTCGAAATCCAAATCTATTTATAAGCGCAGACGCTAAAGGACCTGCCACAAAGTATAATGCCATTGCTACAGAATTGGCAAGTGCCACCAGAGATTCTCCTACTGCAAGATCCTGTGCCATATCATAGAGTATACTGCCAAACGTGAAGTAAACTCCGTCTAACGTGAAAACAGTCATGAAGCTCGCTAGAACTACTACCCATCCCCATCCGCCATCCACTGGTAATGATATTTGTGCAGCGATTTCTGTTTCTTCAACGCCTTCAAAGTCCTCAGGGCCCTGAGGAGTGTAATTGTGTTTGCTTGGTATAACTATACTTTTTATTTTCTCGTGTTTGGCTTTAGGCGTTGCAGTCTCCATATGGGGCATTCTTTTCTTCTTTATTTAATCATTCAATAAGTATCACAAGGTTGCAATGAAGTCCACAAACCAACAGGAATCGTCAAAAAATCATAATACATTTTGTATCTTTTACGTGTTCAACAGCCTTCATCAAAGACAATCAAGTAAACTACTCTATATAGATAATACACTATAAACATAGATAATACACTATAATACGGGACTACTCTCACCGAGAGGCCTTCATCTTCAACAATGTCTTCAACGACGGTTGTTGACAATGTACAGACCAATGTACAATATTCACTAAAACCCTTGTCGTCATGTAGGCCCTATTGCTTGTCAAGCCTAGTTTCGATACTAATAGAGTTCAAAATGGCGACTGACAGAACAGTGCTACCAATCGCGTCACGGGACAAGTTATAATGAACGCACTGTAGTTAATTAATTGATAAACCACAGAATATTATCAGTTATGTCAGTATTCCTCTAGTATAACCATATAATGCGTTGTTTAGACTAAGGCGGCAATTATATTATTCATTTTATTTATAACTAGAAAAATCTAGAAAAACCAAATCACCACCAAAACAATAAATATAAAAACGTCGGACCACGCACAAAGGGTTCCGTAGTTGGTATGAATTTATCCCAAGACAAGAAAACACTTAACATGAAATTGTAGTTGAAAAACATAGTTTTCTCCCATACATTCTGTAAGGGAAGCACAGTAGTGCGAGCTTAATTTAACCATAAAATCATTGTCGACATAGCATATAAGATAAAAGTATTGATTACAGACGTGATTCTTGCTCAAAAGGGTAGTGTAACTGAAACTATGTCCATTCCATGTAAAAAAGCCTTATATACCCTTATATACTAATTGAAAACCTCTGTAACATTTTATCTTTACATAGTAAGATATTTTAAAGTAGACTATAACGCTAGATAGATCATTTCCCACCTATGTACCTATTTCATATAAGGAAATCGAGTCACCATGTCGAGAATTAAGTTAATTCCTTTGTTCACTAACGTAAATAATGTTATGTGCAACTTCTACTGCGCAGTTGAGTCCCCATCATACGTTTCAGTTCCCCCGGCATGCGGCACACCCAAATTTGTTCGTACCCCACTTTCGTCGCAAACGTGTAAACCCCCTGAAGTATAAACAGACTAACGTAATTGGGCAATGAAAATTTTGTGTTAGTAGAGACACACACACTGTGTGATAGTGTGTCACTACTATAAATAGAATCCAATCTTGTATTCGTCAGTTCACCAGACCCCCGATGTCCTAGACCTGGCGCTCCTTAAGAACGTCAATCTACGTTTAGACTCAATAGAAACGGTACATGATCTTAACTCGGACCACCGTCCCATAGTCATAAGACTGGCCCCACGCATAGGTCTCTCCGACCCCAATCAACCTCCCGTCACTAAAAAGGTAACGGACTGGAAGAAAGTAAGCACCCAGCTGAAATCCACCACGTCCCCCCAATTAGATAACATCCCCGATCAATTTGACTCTATCTCGGACACGATGGCTGCGATCGACTCATTCACGGATCACATACAATCTGTCGTGAACGAATGTTCAAGGGAAGTCACAGTGACGGATGACCGTCGCTGGAAGCTACCTGACGATGTACGTAATCTGTTGACTGAGAAGAACGCGTCTATCCGTGCATATAGTAACTTTCCCTGTGACGCGAACAAAGCCCATATGCGCTACTTACAAAGATCTGTAAGGAAACGTGTAGCGGAGCTGCGTAACGCGGGCTGGGATAAGATGCTAAGCGAGTTAGAGCCCACTCACCAAGCCTTCTGGGAACTTGAGAGGAAACTCAAGTCCCCGCAAGTCACTTCCATGCCCCCATTAGTACGCCCCGATAAGACCATTGCATTCGACGACGTTGACAAGGCCGAGTGCCTAGCCGACAGTCTAGAAGCTCAGTGTTCACCCAGCTCCCTACCAGTAGACCAAGCTCACCTCGCAGAGGTAGACGCGGAAGTCGAACGTAGAGCCTATCTCCCTCCCGTAGAAGACCCTGAGAATCCTCTGCCTTCCGTCACTCCAGACGAAGTGCACGATATCATCAAAGGTCTTAAAACTCGTAAAGCCCCCGGTTCAGACGGACTCACCAACAGAGTGGTCCAACTTTTCCCTGCCCACCTGATAATGCTATTGGCCACCATCTTCAATGGTGCCCTAAGCAACAATATCTTCCCACAAACGTGGAAAGAAGCCAACGTCATCGGCATCCCGAAGCCAGGCAAACCCAAGTCTCAGCCTTCTAGTTACCGCCCCATCAGTTTGCTCGGTCCTCGGTAAAATCTATGAGAGGCTATCGAAGACATAAGAGCTGGTTTCCAGCGCGGCTCGATGGCGGGTACTATATTCTTCGACATAGCAAAAGCGTTTGACAAAGTCTGGCACAATGGCTTCCTTATTCTTACATATTATAAAACAAAGTCCAGCCGCGTCTGTCTGTCTGAACGCGATAAACTCAAAAACTACCGAACGGATGTTTAAACTGCTTTCACGAATGGACGGAGTGATTCATGCGGAAAGACTTGTGTAAATTGGCTGAAATATGATGATTATTGTTGAAGATATCGGAAAAAAACATGTAGACTGGGAGCTTTACTGGCGTGCGCTGCGTAAACCGTAAAAGATACATAAAAAATATGTTCCACAGAATGGTTCATCTTAAAAAGTTCAACAAAAAAGTCCGCGATGGCATAAATGTCTATCTTCTAAGGATGACCCACATAAACCATTATTATCTTACAGAATTTTATAAAAATTTCATTATTATTCCCGGAGCTATTTTGACTTGTATTATATTAATCCTTATACAATAAAATAAGTTATTTATATCGGGCATTTAATTTAGATTAAAATATGCGTAAGACGTCATATCATTTAAATGAATAGTTTAAAAGATATCATAGATTCAAAATTACGCGTAAAAAATTAAGCGTATGGTTGACGGCTACGGGCGCAGCGGTAGGAGTCAGTGACCTTTTCCTCGGCTTTTAGGTACATATGTAAATCCGGTAGTACGTTCCCGTAGGATATTTTCCAACATCCACGAGGGCGAAGCCGCGGGAAAGAACTAGTATGATATTAAGCTTTACAAACTCGGTGTGCCAGATCGTCTCGTACTCATCTTACGGGACTTATTGTCGAACCGCCCCTTCCGCTATCGCATCGAAGGAGCGGTTTCCTCCCCCGCCCCATGCGCGCAGGACTCCCTGCTCTCCCTGCTCATTTTCATGCTGTTCACCAGCGATATCCCTAAAAGTAAAAAGGCGCAGTTGGCTCTGTTCGCAAACGACACAGTAATTTACAATTACGTACCTACACGGCGTGCATTCGACTAAAAATGACCTGTGCCCCATCACGTCCATTGGATACAGGTCCTCCAAAACCGTTTCTTTCGAATGGCAACGGGATCCCCCTGGTGGTATGTTGGGAATGAAATCCTCCATCTCGACCTCAAAATAAAATAATATTAATAAAATCGTTTATTGACCAAATAAAGAATCTTTACATTTCCTTAAAAGTAATACAAATACACTATTCCTAAAATTATTGTCCTAGAGCAAGGTTTCTCAAAGTGGGGTATGCGAACCCCTAGGGGTTCGCCATTCGACGTTAGGGGTGTGCGCCCATTTATGGTCATGACCGAGAGAGTAAATTCTAGTTTGAGTATTAAGCAACAGGAGTCATTATTAGAAATGTCCGTTGATGAAACTGTTGGAGCTGATTTAAAAAGGATGTCTTTGATTGACTTTTGGGCAGCTAGACAGGAAGAATATCCCGAACTGTCACGCAAAGCGGTGAATTTCCATTTACCCTTTGCTACAACATACTTATGTGAGAGTGGGTTTTCTCACCTCAATCATGATAAAAACGAAATACAAAATTCAACTTGATGCTGAATCAGAATTAAGGCTAAAATTATCCAAAATTATGCCAAAAATTTATTCAATTTGCCACAAAAGGCAAGCTTACCTACCTACATTAATATTAAAACGATATTTATTTTTGGCTCTGTATTTGTTACCTTTTATTGAAATATAAAACCTTATTTTCTTCAACATACTATTTTTTTTTTTTTTATCGTGGGTTTAGGAGTTCGCTGTCATCTGGAAACTTTAATAGGGCCATGTGGAGCTATAAGTTTGAGAAACCCTGTCCTAGAGGAAACATAATTTTAATATTTTAATTTATGGACTCCATACTAGGTCGACCTACAAAGTTCAGTCCATCTATCAGTTTCTTAAACGCAATTCCAAGCGTTACTTTGATACTGCCGCCAAACATCGCAACCCTCTGGTTGTTGAGGCCGCCAGCTATATCCCCTCCCGAATTAGTGAAGTCCGCCGTCCGAGGCATCTTCTCACCGACCCAGATGAACCCATAACCCTCCTCCAGGAGAGTAGTAGGGCTACCAGTACAGTTTACAATAACAAACGACGACCCGCATTCCAACCACGCCGCCGAGGTCCCTCGCGGTCGCGTGCCCGAGTAAATAATACTTCACCCCGACCCTTGCTCGATGAAGCGCCAGCCTGCGCCGAAGCTGAGGCTGTAGCTTTAAATTCCCCTGATAATAATAATTATCCAGTTTTGATCCAGCCTGTCCCATCTTGCTGTCCACCCCCAGCGACGCCCTAAGCCGAGGTCCGTACCCCACAGGGGGTGCCCTTAGCGAGCGTTCGCCTAGTTTATAAGTTATATTTACGCCCTGGCTGGAGGCTAGTAAGTAGCTTTAAAGGCAGCCACAGGACAGCCTAGTTAAGTAGTTACGATACTCAGAGATCAACTAGGTACGAGAAACAATATAAAAAAGTGGGCCATCCCGTTGGCTGAGGCGACGCAAATCAAACGCCAAATAACGCTCCCAACGTGTACGGGGCTTATGTGTTTAGCGGGGGGGGGGTTGGAGGTGTCAGTTATTTTAAAAAAAGTCAATAGTTTTTTCTCGAAGAAACCACAACGACGATGAACTTGGATTTCACGTGACGGCTTCACGCGTAATGAAATCGACTACGTTTTATCATCTGACAGTCATTATTATTATAAAAAATATTTGTGTCATTAATAGCCTCAAATACAGCTCAAACCATAGACCAATGCGTGCAAAAATCAGACTAGACTTTAAAATTCACCGAGCCAAATTGTTTACAAAGTAACCAAAATAATTTCTAAAGAAACACTTATTAATTATTCCGAACATTACAACTTATAAAAATTAAATTATTTTGAAGTACTGAAAGTTGACGAAACAGTCGCAGAAGTACAATACGATGTAATAGTGACCGGAATAACCAATACTTGTAAACCATAAAAAACAAACCCAGAAATAGAAATAAACTAACAGCTCATAGTATTGATTTGATTAAAAAAACGAACTAATAAAGTAATGAAACAACAGAATGTAGAACAATAGATAAAGAAGTTAAAAGGAGCTTATGGGAAGATTTGAGCAATCTTAATACACATTTGGTTAAAACAGCCTTAGAAAATCATACATTCCTAAGAGTTTTAAAACAAGGAGTCACAAAAAGAAAAAGTTGCATTACCAGTTTGGTAGATAATGATGGCAAAAAGCATTACAGCAGAGACAAAATCATGGAAATAGCAACCTAGTTCTTTAAAGTTATTATATTCCGATTACTCACCACCCGATGTCAATATTGAACACAATACTTCAGATTCCATTCCCCCAATAAACGGCTATGAAGTGCACGAAGCACTTACTACAGTGCACTACGATAGAAGTCCTTGGGAAGATGGAATCACGACTGAAGCGTACAGACCTTGAACTAGCTACTAGAAAAATATTCAGAATATAATAAACCATTATACTTAGCCTTCGTAGATTATGCATTTGACAGCATTAAACACTCCGAAATATTCAAATCATTAGAAAACCAAGAACTGGAAGAGCAATTTATAGACCTCTTAAGAAATATATACCATAACAGCACCGGCACAGCACCTGGGGGCCTACCGCCTAAGCGAAATCCGTTCGTTCGGCCGTCGTTACGGGCGCTTGGCTCTCTGTCTAACTTACGGTATGTCCGTAAGTGAGACGGAGAACGAAGCGCCCGTAACGACGGCCGAACGAACGGATTTCGCTTAGGGAGTAGGCCTCCTGGTCCATGAAGACGCTAATGAAGGGCGACCTACCGATCTCCCTAAAGCGAAAACTCATCGATATGTGTATTCTGCCCGTCCTGACCTACGGTGCTCAGACCTCAGGTCGCTCACCGAGCCGCAAAAGTTCCGGCTTGTGGTTTGCCCAAGAGCGCAGAATTCTGGGCGTAAAACGAGCTGACAGAATACCTAACACTACACTGCGCTCTAAAACGAGGATCTTAGATGTAGGTAGGCAAAAAGGCTGCCAAACTAAAATGACATTGGGCGGGTCATGTCAGCCGCATGCATAGTGACCATTGGGCAAAAGTCTTCACACGGTAGGTGCCTGAGGATGGACGGCGCCTTCGAGGTTGGCCCAGAGAGGTGGCTAGACGACCTAGACGCGTACCGCAAGAGTTGGATGGAGGTGGCCCTGGAAAAGGATGCTTGGAAGGACTTGGGGGAGGCCTTTGCTCAGTAATGGAACAGTGTAGGCTAAAAAAAAACAATCCAAAACTAACCATTGCTGATTAGCACAATAGTTGGCACCACACTCGAGTCAAACAAACATTAGCATTTTAAAGCTTAATATTTTGCAAACGGATCCCAGAATCGAAAAATGGTTTTCACAAACTCACAATATTTTTTAACGATTTTTCCAACGACACCCCACACCACGGGATAGACGAAAATAAAACATCTCCACTTTACGTGTAAGGGAGAGTCCGCGTATCACTGGTCAGTTTCCCTCAGTCGTCAGTTTATTTAATTCGCCAGTTTCGTTGATTAGTCAGTTTCACTGATTCGTCAGTTTTATCGATTAGACAGTTTCGTTAACACGTTTCTTTTACGTATCAATTTAATCTTATAAGTAAAAATTTTATAAGATAAGCAAAAAAACCGCTGTTAATATTTTTGCTTGAAGTACAATTAAAAAATTTCGTAATTTTATTTTTATCGAAATTTCAGTGGACGAATTTGTTTAATTTTCGAACCTACTTGTAATATCATCTCTTCGACAAATGCTCCATACAAACATATCTGTTAATATATTTTTCTACCAAATAAAATTGAAATAACATATTTTCTAAAACGTACACGTGGGGGTGAACTTTTCGCGGTATACATTTTATTAAACTTCCTTGTCCATACTCTACACGTTAAATGAAAAAAATCGCTGTTCATGATAGTGCAAAGTTAGCCTAAAATTCGGCGTCACTTCCCCGGACTACGTCGTGATTATCAACGGCATTTCCCGTTGCTGTGGTGTGGCTCCAGTTTAATAAGTCGCTAACATTTTGACCGTTTTTTGTTTTCTGTGGTTTTTTGACGGTTTTAACCGCTGACAAACTTGAAATTGCAACTGACACTGACAAGCATAGTTTTGACAGACGCGGACCCGCGCGATTTTGTTCCGCGATTACCACTTGCCACAAGTGCCAGCCGAGAGTCGTTTTGGAGTTTTGGAGGGAAAAAAATTGCTGCCGAGAACAAAAAAACAAAAATCAGTCTTTCTAAATATTATTTCTTATATTTTAATTGTATGTAAGTAAAGCTATCATGTCACAAACATCTATCACTTCGTTTTTCAATAGTAGAAAAAGACCTGCTACAGAGGATCTTATTACTTCTAAAAATAAAGCTCCTCACATCGACCGGACTCTAGAAAAGAAAATTTTATCCACTGGTACGGCTCCCCTAAAGAATAGGTGTGAAATCGTTACAAGAGAATTCAAGCATCCAGTTAAATCAAGTGACAAAGAACATTTAAAACATGTTGATACTCAGCATGTCGTGTCATCTAAAGATACGATACAAAAGCCGCCAAACGTCTCAGCAGCATTTGGTAAGAAAGTGAATGCCTCTAACAAACCTAAAATCACAGAAGCTTCCAAATCGGAAGTTATTACCACTTCTCGCAAAGAGCTAAGTCTTGGTGACATAAGGAAGAAATTGGCTGGAAGTTCGAGGTTAGCAGAATTAAGGGCAACCGCTGATCGACTGAGCAAAGGCATACAAGAACTCAAACAAACCAGCGAGAAGCGTAATCTCCGAGAATTCAAGTCTATTGATGTGGAAGTACCAGTAAGGTATGTGAAAGTCCAAAAACTTTATGCTTTACTTGTGTTAACATGTTAAGACATCAATTTTAGTGATCTGTACTAATAGACAGAATGTTAACTCTGTATATTCATCATTTGCCATGGTTTTAAATATAGACACCAATCAGAGATATATTAATCAATACTAATGTTGTGTTGCCCAACCTGTGTATATGGTAGTAGAAGCATTTATACTATGCTATGGTTAATGCAATAACAAAGGATTTATTGAATCCTATCGAACGCCAATAGCTATCACTAAATCAAGTAGTACATTAGGCAGAATATTAGATTGTTTTAGGATTCTAGCATAATTAGTGTTGTATGTATAACTTGAGTATGTATCTTGTAAGCTTTGTACTTAGATTTGGATGTCCAAATTAATTGTGAGTCTTACATGTGACTGCTCCATAGAACCCCCAGTATTTTGTTTTTCCTATATCAGTATAGAATCAGGTTAGGATCAGATTACAAATAGCACTGGAATTGAAAATCTAACCCTTGTTTTTCATTTTACAGTCCAAGCAAGAAAGCACTCATTCAAAATGAATTACTGTCACCGAAGAAATGCATGTCAATGCCTGCACCTCAACACAGGCCTCTTATATCACCTAGGAAAGTGGTTATCAGCCCCGTCAAGAGTCCAAACAAGGTTAGTATTATAAAATTAAAAGCTAATCACAGTGGTCTCTATTGTAGTTCTTTTCATAACTTTATGTTAAACTTTAGTGAATGAATGGTTGTCTTTGATATTAATGTTTTATCAAAGAAGACATCATTTTATCCATTTTACTAGGTTCCTACATGCAGATGGCCAGTTTTTTTAATAACTGATATTTACTTTTCAGGTTCCAGCATACATCCGGCATGCAGCACTTGCCACATCCTCCAGCAACTTGCCACTGCCTCATCACTACAGGTTTCTTGCTGAACTGTTCCGCGGCATGGAGACTGTTGTTGCTTTACTCTATAACAGAAATGAAAAGATAACCTTTACTAAACTGAAACCCTCTGTCCAAGAGATGCTGAAACGTTCATTCGCCCAAAAACATTTGGCTCAAATAAAACATTTAGTGCCTGATTTTTACAATTTTGAAATTCAAAAGGTGAAAAATTTCAGTGCCTCATCTCATAAGGAACAATATGAACTATTAATATCACCAAATTTTCCTAATGATATTAAGGTAATGAATCCAAGTGTGCTTTTAGAGAGGCGCAGATACTTTTACGATATTTTACTTCAGTTAGTAAAGAAACATCATGCTCAATATTTACAATCACTTGATCCTCCAATGGTGATCCCTGATGATAAATTGACTCGTTGGCATCCTGAATTCGATATTGAAAAGGTACCAGAAGTTGAGAGTGGCAAGTTGCCAGAAATGCCAAATATTGAGAAATTCTCAAGTGCCCAAGACGTGTTAGCCAAGGCGCGCGAACTATTTAAATGTAATACAAAAATGGAAAGGGCTTTAGAGAAGTTAGCTCAAGCAAAGGCCCGTGGACTCACTGAGCAAGAAAAGGCTGTAACTGGTATCACAGATACAAAACCAAATACTTCTGTAAATGGAATGAAGACCAACAGTACACAGACAAGTCAGCCAAGCACTAGTGCAGTTACAATATTGAATCCAGCACTTCGTAATCTGCCGACTGCTCTCTTAGAGAAGGTAAAAGCAAAACAGGCTGCTAAAGCCCTTGAGGCCATGACTAGATCGTCTGAACATGACCAAAAGTATTTGGTGTATTGTCGCCTGCCAGATCTTGCTCGCACACTTCGAAATATTTTTGTGACTGAGAGGAAAAACGTTTTGGCACTAAATATAATCCTCTCAAAGTTGGATAGTAGCTTCAAAGCAAATGTTTCAGCAAATGACTTACAAAGAGATATAAAAGTTCTTACAGAGGAGCTGCCAGATTGGGTTAAATTACATGAAATAAGAAACAATACTTACTTGAAACTAGATAAAAATGCTGACTTGCAAAAAAATATGTCTAAGTTAGAGGCTTTAGCTAATAAATACAAAAATCAATAGTGGTAGTGTAACACAATTTGATATTACTAATTAAGACTGAGTAAGTATAAAACAATGTTGTTTAAATTATGAAAAGCTAACTTTTAATAAGTTTATTACCAACTAAGTTATGTTGTTTTATATGTCTTTGTCTGTACAATACATAATAAACGAATCAAATGGTTTGTACATACTACATACTGTAATGGTCTAACATAGTAGTAAATGGTTCAGAAGAATAGTAAATTGACTTGATATCAAACCATTATACCAAAAATATATATTGACATGGTTGAATCTTGTAGATTTAAGCTGACATTTTATATTTTATTTATATTGTAATAATGATTAAAACCACCATTTTTTTAGCATAATTTAATATATTTCTCAGGACATGAACTGGATAACTATGTGAAACCTTTGAGTTTGTATTGATTTAGTATTAGTATAAATCTTATTTTCTTTTTCTTTACTGTGTGGTATTCTTTCTTTAATTAAATTTTTTTTCATCAGTGTGTTTTTGATCTTAATATCCATATACCAGTATACAATTAGTGAAAAAAAAACTTAGTTTCTCGTCAACAGATCTATGTAAAATCTATATCTATTCTATACATTTTTATAAAGTACTTGGTGCCCTCGGCTTCACCCGCGTGGACTTTAATTCTTTTTTTAAACTAAAAGTAAGTCTAAATTACTCCTTATAACATCAACTATCTGCCAGTGAAAGTCCCGTATAAATCAGTCCAACCTTTTCGGAGGTTAGCCGGAACAAACAGACAAAAGACAATTTTTTTAAAATGTTTTTTAATCACCGTATATTCTTTCATTATCTTGTATTTAATAAAAAGCTGTTATTTTGACAAACACACTTCAATTTTATTTATGTGTATAATATGTCGCTTTTTGTGTATCTGGGTGACCAAGTTGTTCTTCTAAACTTCGCAACAGATTTTGATGAGGTTTTCACCATCATTTAGAGAGAATATATCCCAGAACGTTTGTTTGTAATGCATTCATATTAACATATTCGAAAGAAATTTCGATGTTTTGTTAAGTCTTTAAAACACATTCGAGCGTAGCCTGGCCGTGGGTCGTAGTGAACGATCTCGCCTACATTTTAATAGAAAACGAAGCTAAGTACACGTGCGTAGCTTAGCTGTAGGCTGCTGTGGAGCGGTGCCATTGTGATAGAAAATTAAATTCATCACAGGAGCAGGGTGTGCTGATTGACTTAAAAGTGTAAGTATGCTGTGTATCAATGTGTTTAAATTCATATGTACTTTCTAAGTTTATCTTGGACAACACTGACATCGGTGAAGGAAAATATCGTGAAGAAAACGTGGATTTTTATTTAGTAATTATAAGTCTGTAACTCTGAATCGTTAATCCGCCTTTACCATGCTTCGTCATCAACGCTCGTGCCGTTCCGTCTTTGTATAAGAAGAGGATTTAAGTGTATTTTCTATGGCCTTTACCCAGCATCTCACGTAAGAGAGTAGTTATATTCCTTGCCCAGCAGTGGGACAACAATAATAGTCTCGCTTGTAATAATCCCTATGCGCACTATGTACATACAGCTGGCCGTGGGAGAAGCAGCTTTCCCTCAAGTCTACTCCCGCTACCTAAGATTTTGAAATTGACGTTTTTTTATGTTCATTGCGAAGCAGACTAATGGGAAACTGCACTCTCTTGAATTCGAAGGGGTAATTTGATGGTGTTAGGGGAATCCTAGGAATAAATACAGACCTCTGTAAAGCTTAGAAACCTTCAAATGCGGCACTAATATAGTACGGTGACTTTCGTGACATTCCAATATTAAAGAGTATTTGCATTGCACCAAGCTTTTATGTGAGTTCAACCTTTTCTGAATAAAATCGGATTGAGTTTTCAAACGTGTCAAAATAAAATGTACGTATAATTTAAATCAAAAGCACTAAGGAGTATTGATATCAACTTCGAAGCAAATCACTCCCATAATAACTTTATACCCCTATTTAACCCCGTTAGGCGATGAATTTCAATAAAATACGAAACATGTCTTCCATCAATTCTGTTAAAGAATGTTTATGCAAAATTTGAAGTAGATTTGACCAAGGAATCACGTTGTCCCATACAAACTTTGCCCCCCTATTTCACCCCCTTTGAGGTAGAATTTCGGAAAATCCTTTCTTATCGGATGCCTAAATTATACAAAGAACACACCCTCCAAGTTTCAGGTCTCTACGATCAGTGGTTTAGGCTGTGCGTTGATCCGTCAGTCAGTCATTCAGGGCAAAGCATTTTATATGGATAGATTTTAGTTACCATAGGCCGATTGTATCTTTCATTGGTTATAACGCAGATGAGCCGAATGAAGATTGATGATGAAAGATGTGCATTTGTTAATGTTCCTTTGTATGTGTATAATTTTAGAGTAGACTATGGATGTCTTTTTTGGTTCTGGATTGAATTCAGTTTTTTTGTTTGATAAAATAAAATATGTTTAAATTAAAATGCATTTATTAAATATACCTAACCTAACCAAATCATAATTTGCAGAAAACCTGCGAAGAAACAGGTTTTCAAATTGGACAAGTACATTAACAATCTGCCCGTAAAACCTCAAGTTAAAATTTTGTTGCGATTCGTTTTTCCACTTGTCCGTTGAAGTTTCACTTCTACTATGTGTCCCAGCACACATTTCGTTTTTTTTAAAACATTCATTACCTACGTAACTAACGTAACGTAGTAGAAATATTATGTTGTATATTAATTAATCTACGTCAAGTATTTGTGTGACATAAATAAAAATGTTGATAGTACGAAGCCTGTTTTAACAACCACTCACCAAAATTGTTATCATGATAAAAATATGTGTCTGCATATTTCATTAGCAGTCATTAAAAAGATTATCTAAATTGTAATATTATCAGTCTTGTAATATTAAATATACGCGTAAAATCATTACAGTGATAATTATATTCGTAGCCACAGGTATGGCTGGGCCACTGGCTAGGCTACGGCGTAGGTCGCTACGCCGTAGCCCACGAGCCATTTCACTCGAAATGGGATCTTTTGATTGAAATCAAAGAGACGTCAAAAATTTAACATCACGCCAAATTCTCCGAAGTGGTGGGCAGAGATGTATTGTTTATAAACAGACAGCTGTGCTGCTGGGCTGTTTGTTGCGCTAGGAAATGCATGGTGAAGGGCGGGCGTTTGGGGGAAGAGTCATGTTAAGTGCCATGTAAAAGGGTCGGAGTATTTTGCCACCAAACCCAGCCCAAATCAAGACTCTGGGCTGCTACTGAGAAATACCAGATGAGAAAATCCAATAACACTTTGCCCCGACCCGGGAATCGAAACCAGGACCTCAGGCAGTAGCGCTTGCGACAAGTAGACCAGCGAAGCATTCCACTCACTCGAGGATTCAAAGAAATAATAATGTAATCCTGCAATCAGCGAAGCTCTTCTGCTTCGAAGGCTAGAAACTTTATCACTAATCTTAGGCCGAGTGACGATGAAGATTAGATACGGCTACGAGGATTGCACAGTGATCGTCTAGACTTGAATTGACTGTTATATTTTAAACAGGGATCCGTGAAGGTTATCTTTAACGGTTTTTTGCAAATTGCAGTGCTATTTTACGATGTTTGTTGAACAAAATTCAATAATGAAGTAAGTATTAAATTAACCCAATTGTGTCCAATAAGTTCGAATACAATTTGACAGGCACTTCTTCTGAATAAAGCAAAGTTTTTGGAGAGGATCTTTTTTACCCGACTGCTAAGGAAGGTTTATGTTTTTCGCGCGTATCTTTTGAGTAAGTATGTATATTTGTAAATTTGTTTATTACCTCGTATATTCCCAACGGCTGGATGGATTTCAATAGTTAAGGTATCGTTATATTCGTCTTAAAAACCCAAGTGTCCTTTGATAGGTGTTTGAAGAAAAAAAACAAAATGCCGGATTTTTTACGCGAATAGTAATACGTTAATAAAAAAAAATACCAAACCTATCGAGTAGGGTATCAAAATAAAGGAAATTAAAAGGGGATAACAAATATATATATATATATATATAAGTTATATGTTTAAAAAAAAGGATTAATAAATTGGTTTTAAAAGTTTTTGATATCATAAAAATGGCACATGTTTGTGTTGGACCAGTTTTTGTTCATAACAGTGTGCCAGGACACTAAAACGTCTAAAATAAAATAAATAATTAACCAAATCAAAAACCCGACTGCTAAATCACATAATTGAAAAAAGTAAGTTCAAAAACTAAAACCCGACTACTGAAAAGTCATGCTCTAAAAAGTATGAAACAAGAAATTATTTCAGAAATTTTTGTACCTATGTTTGAAATATTTTCAATACAATTTTATGGTATTGCAGGCGGGGGCAAACCAATAACCTGAAGTTATGATGTAACTTTTGTTTGTCCACCTGCAATACCAAAACCATACCAGTTTATTGTCTACGTGTATATGACTGCAAAATAAAAGTAAATTACAATAACTAATCTACTTTTTTTTCTAGTTTTTTACTTAAAATTGAAAAATGAGGCAATATCGAAGAGTAGTTGTTAAAAAAAAACTCAGTGGCGAAATACCTGGTGCAATTTTTAAGGCTTTGAAACAAGGATTTAACGTGATTTTGTGAACAAAACCATGAAAAGTTACAAGGAGACATCTTTATTAAAGGATCTACAAAGATCTGGTCAGCCGCGTTCAGCACGGACAGAAAACACCATCGTTCTCTGCGAAAACTTGCGGTTGATTTGAAAATTTCAAGGGGATCGGCGCATAATATTTTGTAATCGGACCTTGGGTGTCAGGCTTATAAAAAACGTCAAGTTCACGGCGTAACAAATGCTTTTAAGAAAAAGAGGAGTTACATAGAGATAGAGATTAAAAACAATACTTTCCTGGCACGTTGGGGACGAGTTCGTCTTTTCCGATGTGGAACTATTTGTCCTGAAGTGTTCAAATTAACGCTGAATGTTATAAGACGGAAGTTTTGGAGAAAACTGTTTACGTCACATGTTTGGAGATGATTATTACATCTTCTAACAAGATGGAGCAACATCACTCATAGCAAACGTGGTTCAAGCATTGAAGCAAAAAAAGTTTTTTGTCTTCTATGGCCATCCGCGATCAGTTGTTACTTTTAGCGGATGAGTTGGAGGTAAACATTCGCGGGAAGAGCGTGACTCCAGCGCACCATCTACTCCGTATTCGTGCTTAGGTCCACACAGGTGTGGGTGGACTACACGATGTCTTTCCTTTTAAGTCTTTTCTTGTAACTTCTTGTTTTCAGTGCGGCAGCCAGATTGTTGGGGTACCTTTCCTGGTATCTTTTTGTGATGTTTTTGATCTATTCCATGACGGTATTCATTGATAACTCCTTGTGTATTTCAGCGTTCGTGACCAGCCAAGGAACGCCACTAATTGATCTCAAAATAGTATTCTGCATTCTCTGTATGATGCTAATGCCTCAGTTACAGGCGCTGCCCCAAATTTGAATTCCATAAAGCCGCACTGGCTTCAAGATCGCTTTATAAATCAAAAGTTTGTTGTCGGTACTCTGCAGTTAACTGTTTCGTCCTATGATCCAGTGTAAGTTGGTCTTAAGATGTTTCTTTCACGTGAGACGTCGGTCGAGATGTAACCCTAGGTATCTTATGCTGTCGTGGTGACATAGTGTGACATTCTCGAGGTGTACAGGTGGACAGTCACCTTTTCGCAGCGTGAATGTGACGTGGACCGATTTGCTTGCCCTCGTCTTTATTCATCAGCATGTGCGAGGCCGAAGCTAAATAACTACAAAATTGTAAATCTGGAGCTGTTTAAGAAAGTTATCCAGCGCGTTTGGGAGGAAATGCCGATAGAAGCTGTGCCGCGTATCACGGGTTTGAAAAATGTTTGAACCTGATGAAGAAGGTCAAAAGTGGAATTATACCGAAACATCTATTATAATTGTTAAAAGAAATGTCATTTAAATAAAAATATTTAATATGTTTAAACTAAACATGATAGTTCTTTATTTATTGAGTTTTCAAAGTGTATTCGAATTTATTGGACGCGGCGAATCATTTAAAACATGATTAAGCAAAAAACGTAAGGAATTCGGATTTTTTTCTGCTACTTTAGAGTAATCGCCGTAATCTACTTTTTTGTTGGAGTTTGGACAGCACTGAACAGCAGTGGCGGCGCTAGACCAAACTTAGACGTGGGCACGATCAGTTTTGCGAGGCCCCTTTCATTTCCCAGTCGAAAAAAAACGTTACACTTAATGTGCTGAATTATACACTAATGTATGAATATACTCGTACTTATAGTTTGATTGCTGATCAAATGATGATACATAAACAAACACAAATGAAATAGTAAAGGGAATTTTCGGCTTTTAGCCTCACCGAAATTTTTTAAGATTATGTCATAGCTAACACCAGCCTCTAATTCTAATGCAGAAAGTAAAATGCAAGAGAAAATGTTTGCATGCTACGTTTGTATGTATTTTGTACGTAATAGTGGGGCCTCCAATTACAAACTGCCTCTTTGTTCAAAATATGTTCAATAGAACATATTTTGGCCTTGTTTGGGATTTGATTAAAAACTACTTCTCTGGATTTGGGGGCCCCAGGATAGGGGCCAGGGGAAAACTTTTTTGCGAGGAGCCCCCCCTAAGGATCGAGTCCGTCGGCGGTCGCTTATTTCACCGACGCCTAGCGCCGCCACTGCAGGACATGTTGGCCACATGCCGAACGGGCTGTAGAATACAGGATTGGTACTTTGAAACAGTATACTTTATAGCATCATGGATTCTTGGCAGTATGGCCACAGATGGCGTCCACTGCTGGACAAAAGCCTTTCCAATGGTCCGTTCTGGGCCACTCGCGTCTTGATTGATGTTCCGCAACCATCACCCGGTCGTGTGTCCATCTCTCCACCTAGTTGTCGTATTGTGATATAGGTAATAAAATGTCGGTGCGATTTCAATGAAGTAATTGGACTGATAGCTTGAATCACATAGATGTATTGTTTATATATAAAATCAAGGTCGTTCTCTGATAGCAGTATTTTAGGATTCCGTATATACCTAGTATACCATATGTGCATATGTTTTATTATGTGCAAATTACTGGAACAATTCTGTGTTCTGTCCATCTAACCGTTTGATGACAATGTTGATTATACCGGAAGTAACGTCATTCATTTTAAACGCAACAATTTTATTGTAGCTTCAGGAATAGTAGTTAAAACAGTAAAAAGGCACGAGGAAATACGAGTATGTATACATGTTATAAATAATTACTTAAAATTTTCATTGCATTATAGAGAAATAATAGCTGGAAATTTAGAAATAAAATCGAAATAGAATTCATTCAGTTGAGACAGGCGAGAAAGTAGCAATGCCCTACGGCATCATACATACATAGTATGCGGTACGGATAGCTGACGGAAAATTCCGACGAAGGTCGAATGCTTATGGTTGCGCAATAATAATTTTGCTGATTTTAAGTATTAAATTGTGATATGTCTGCTAGATAATATTCTATCTGATAAAATACAGCTGTTTGGATACACGATTTACATCATAATTAAAGTGGAAAGCATAGACATATAGCCATGTAAACTAAAGTACCTATATGGAACTTATCTACTTACCTAAAGGCCAGTGCTCACAAAGCGGCACGACGCGACATGGCAATGATTATGAATCTTATTTTCATGCTCTTAGCTCTCACATTTCGATGATATAAGGGGCTTGAGCATACCGTGGTATGCCGGCCATACAAATGTTAATGCTTGCTTCGCCGTGCCATTCCGCGACATGTCGCCTAGTGAGCGCCGGCCATAATTGTATAAATAATAGACGCTGCCGTTTGCGAGCGACTACTCCAGACCTCCAGACTCGCCTTTAAGACGTCCATATAACGTTAGTGTAGGCAGCAAAGGGAGACGACACATCTGGGGGCCTAGACACAATCCCTTTTCTGTAAGCGTTCACGCTAACGGCAAGATCAAATAGTATGGAGTTTAATGTCAACTCCATACAAGCAGCTTTAGAGATGTCACGTGACTGCTGCTAAATTGGTAGACAAAGTCATTATTCCTCATGCGGAAAGGAACGTTGAAGTAGTGTATATCAATCAGTCAATCTAGACTAGTGGTTTTTTCCCTAGGAAAAAAACCACTATGTAAGTAGGTACCTACCATACGTAATGCTTGCACGTTAATGATTATGCGGAGGCAAGAATGACATTAAAAAAGATTACACATGGTTTGTTAGATAGTAATGATCATTATTAGGTACGGGTATATCTTTATATAAATAACCGTTTTCACACAAGTAAATGAGCAAAAAATATACTCATCTGTCATCGTTTAATCGCAATCGCAATAGTTCTCCAGACTGAATTTCGGCCATGGCGATCAATCAAGCGGAGACCAGCCGTCTGCGTTCGGCGCGGGAGATATTACTTTATAGTATACAAGTGCGTGCGCAGACAGGTGCACTCCCTCTACCCTCAATCTTATAGTCTGATGCGACGGAATTCGATACGACCGGGGAGAGCATAGGGAGAGTGGTTGGTCGGGCAAAGTGTTATTAGCATTTCTCAGTAACAGCTCAGAGTTTGGAAGTTGGCGGTGCGATACCCCCGAGTCTCGGAAAGCACGCATCCAAAAAGTTGGCAACGTCGTAAATAGCTGTAAAATATTTACCTGTTTGATTAATTTGGCAATATAACTGTATGGTAAGAAATATGGCTAACTAGTGAACTAGAATATTAATAATGAATTGCAATTAATAATACTGAATTTGATGTTGTAACCGTTTTTGGAGTAAAAAAGGCGTAAAAGTATTTGGAAGGTTCCAAATACTTTTTCATATCTAACACAAAATATTCGGTGTTACGATATTAATTATTGCTTTTCATAATGTTAGTTCATTACCTTTAAAAGTCAGTCATTTCGGCCCATCCCTCCGGTGAATGGGCGAAAGGCAAATTTGCGTAGTAGAACTCGTATCGTATGTGAGTAGTTGTAGCACCTACCTAGTAGTGTGGAGCTCCCGGAACAGAGTAGCGGTATGTCTCTGTCTACTCATTATTCTCCTGCCCTTACCCCAATTTGTTAGTGGTCGGCGCAACATGTCCCTTTCTTCCATACTTCTCTATCAGTCGTCATCTCGGTAGTCACCCCCTTTCTAGCCATTTCACCTTCCACACAGTCCATCCATCGTTTCTTTGGTCTTCCCCTACTCTTACAGCCATTGACATTCATACTCAAAACTTTCGTCACGACATTTTCCTCATTCTCAATATGCCCATACCATGACAACCGATTTCCGCACAACTTTTCGGTCATCGGTGCCACTTACAGACTTCCTCTTATGTACTCATTACTTATTCTATCCATTCGTGTACCATCACATCCGTCTTAGCATTCTCATCTCAGCTGCATGCAATTGCCTTTCATTCATCCCTTTTGTGGCCCAACATTCTGATCCATATAAGACAGCAGGTCTAACCATTGTTGTACATATGTCTCTGTCTACTAAAGCAAGGAAATAGAATCCTGTGGGTATTATTTCCACTTCTCCATTCGTCTCTGCTCCATTGGATAGGCAGACTTATAGCTGAGAGCTCAGAGAAGCTTCAAACTGCTACAGACGTGGAGTGTGATTTTAGTATGAGTGACCGATTAATCCAATTAGGTAGAGGTAATTTTTTGTACCTAACTTTTTTGGACAAATTTTTCATTTTGTATCTATTTATTGCCTTAAGATTGCGTTACACAATTGATTGTGTAATAATTAATCGCGTAAATAGGCAGGTGTAATTTACTTATCTGCTTGCTAAATAACTGAAACAAAATTTTATTTGAATAACGAGTAACTATCTACGAAATGCAAATAAATGATTTAAGTCATCAGTTTTCAAACAAAAGAGAGGGTTCCGTATGTTTTGCTTTAAGGCACTACTCCACAGCAACACACGGCTGAGATACGCACGTATACATAGGTTCGCTTTTTTTTAGTACGGGATGCGACCCACGGCCACGACACTACGCACGAATGCTAGACGCTGGCAATTCAAAAATGAACCGCGTAGCTAACTTAAGAGCGTTTATTCTGAAGGTGGGCAACGTCGCAAATAGATGTCAAATATTTCACTGTTTTGATTAATTTAGCAATATTACTGTGTGGAAATAAAAAATGTGGCTAACTAGCGAACTAGAATATTGATTATGAAATGCAATAAATAATATCGTAACACCGAATGTTTAGTTTTAGATGTAAAAAAATACATCAAATTCAATGTTATAATTGCAATTATTTATTAATAGGTATTCTAGTTCTCTAGTTAGCCACATTTCTTATTTCTGTTCAGTAATATTGCTATAAGCAACAAAACAGGTAAATATTTGACAGTTATTTGCGACGTTGCCAACTTTTAGGATAAACCCTCTTAAGAGCGTGCATTCTGAAAGTGTGCAACGTCGCATCGTCATCGATTAATTTGACAATATCATTGTATGGAATAAGAAATGTGGCTAACTAGCGAACTAGAATATTGATTATGTAGGGGAGACCAAAGAAACGATGGATGGACTGTGTGAAATATGATATGGCTAGAAAGGGGGTGACTGCCGAGATGACGACTGATAGAGAAGTGTGGAAGAAAGGGACATGTTGCACCGACCACTAATAAAGTGGGATAAGGGCAGGAGAATGATGAGTAGACAGAGACATTCCGCTACTCTGTTCCGGGTGCTCCGCACTACTAGGTAGGTGCTACTATTACTCACATACTACTACGCAAATTTGCCTTTCGCCCATTCGCCGGCGGGTGGGCCGAAATTGACTACGTTATACATTGATTATAAAATGCAATAATTAATATCGTAACACCGAATATTTAGTTTTAGATGTAAAAAAAGTATTTGGAAACTTTCCAAATGCCTTTTTTACACCTAAAACGGGTACAACATCAAATTCAATGTTATAATTGCAATTCATTATTAGTATTTTAGTTCGCTAGTTAACCACATTTCTTATTTCCATACAGTAATATTGCCAAATTAATCAAAACAGGTATATTTTTGACAGCTATTTGCGACGTTGCCAACTTTTAGGGTAAACGCCCTTATGTCAACCCCTAACCACAGACATAAAATGTCTGTGCCACAAACCCACGGGCGACATTTAACTTCGCACTGGATTTTCAACGCACTGCTTAACGCCGAGACTTGTAATCCAACAGTGTAGTGTTTGATGTGCTGATGCACTCTGGTGGATTCTCAATGCTTGAGCCAATACCGAGAGTTGAAAATCCGGTGCGCAAGCAAAAATCGTCGCGTAAAAAATCGCTCGTGCCACCTGGACTGAGTCTTGTGCACATCCTACGTATTAATGGACGGTCGACTTCACCCATTCTGTCTTCTCATATACTACCTACTTTTGCAAAGAATATTGTTTCCAATCGATTGATTCAAAAGTTTGTATTCAAATCAAATAAATAATGAGGCTTCTGTTTTACAATTTTAGAGATAGGTCACGTACCTATCATAAAATCTGGCAAACCTTGACACGACTGAAACTGTGACGCGAGTTTTCAGGCACGTCACTGTAATGATGACAGTACGAAATCACACTGATTGTAATGTAGGAATCCACGAGCGTGATAAGACGGTGCGCATGAGTATATTATGTACTTGGTAACCTCATAGTGTAGGACATACTATCAACAACGTGTCTCAGTGCGTTATCAACGCTCCACCGCGGTGCGGTAGAACGTGGCCGCGATTTTTTATTGATAATTATTTAAGATACGGTGTGCATTATATTAATAAAGTAGTAAAATTTTATGTTAGCCCACCAGTAGATGAAATTTTAAATCTTGTGCTTTAACATTTTTTACAAAAGAAAAAAAAAAAAACTCAATAAGTTAGTAATTTTGGAAAGTGCAAGTGTATTATTGTAAATAAGTTTTCGGTACTGAAATAATTACCAACAATATTATAACGTAATCCGTATTGTGGTAGGTTCTCCAATACTGAGTGCAAACAAAAGTGCATCGGCTTGCTTATAAATCGCATAGTAAGTATTTTTTGACAACATAATGATTGCCGTAACCCAGTATAGCCAACTACTGTGGCACTATCCCAGGAGTATCTAATTGTTTATGTCTTTGTTTCTCCGCTTTATGGCAGGTAGGTATGCTTCTAAAATGGAAAAAAAAATTTTTTCCTAAATTAATTTCTTATTTAGGAAAATTTTATAAAAAAAATAAGAGATAGACGAAATAATAAAAGATATGTTTTTACTACTTACTTGCTTTTATTTACTACTATTTTTACTATGTATATAAATTTTGTTTTTGTTTATGTTTCTATGAGTGTGTTAGTTTAATTTATGATCTCCTGTGCGAGTCACAACAAATACTTTTTCCTTCTTTCTTTCTTAACTTTATTTTACTTTCATAAACAAAATCATACATACACATTCAGGGATTACAATTATTTTTAGGGATTTAATTATTATAATTAAACAGACCTTAAATTTTCCTTCAGTTGACATTAAAAATAATGTCGCCTCCGTTCTTTAAGGCTTTAGAGTTTACTAGACTACTGCAATGCGGCTTGTCTCCTATATTAATAAAATAATGTAATGTACGAGTAGGTATACTAAAAACAGTTGTCTTACCCTCAATTATTTACATTACCAATAATTGATTGAAGTGGGTAAATGTTTACGAATATTTTCATGAAGTACCCACTTCATACAAATATTCATAAAATTACGAAATTAAAATACAATGCATGACTCGCATCCAATGTTAGCATGATTGGCACATTGATTGAGTGATTGATTGCTTAGCTACGGTTTTGGGTCCGATTACCGCACTGAACAAAAAAATATATGATTTGCAGATCGTTGATTTGGTTTTAACTGGCTGTTTATGTCATGAGGTTGTAAGATGACCCTCGCCTGAGGAGAAAATCCAAACCCAAATTTCTACATTCAATTAAAAGAATCATATCTTGGGATACATCTCAGTAATACGCGTCCTAAAATAAGTCTTTAAGAGCATTCATCCTAAAAGTTTGCAACGTCGCAAATAGATGTCAAATATTTCGCTGTTTTGAATATTACTGTATGGAAATATGTAATGTACCTAACTAGTGAACTAAAATATTGATTATGAAATGCAATAATTTATATCGTTACACCGAATATTTAGTTTTAGATGTAAAAAAAGTATTTGGAAACTTTCCAAATACCTTTTTTAAAATGGTTATACTTAACATCAAATTCAGTGTTACGAGTATAATTGCAATTCATTATTAATATTCTAATTCACTAGTTAGCCATATTTCTTATATCCATACAGTAATATTGCCAAATTAATCAAAACAGGTAAATATTTGACAGCATTTTGCGACGTTGCCAACTTTTTGGATGAAGGTTCAACGATGTTTATTTGATAAAACCCCAATTACGATACTTTGATATTGTCGGTGCTTAGCTTATTATTAGTTATAAATAGTGCTAGCTAATTTACTCAGAACCTAAAAAATTAAGTGCTGGTCAAAATGGTTTCTCGAATTGTTTCTCATGGTTTCGCACTTTGATTTTGTCGTAGCAGCGTAGCGGTGCTACGCCTACGCCGTAGCAACAATGCATTTTGAACAGATATAATAAAAATAAAAAAAAAGATGATGCGCGAAATGCGATTAACTGGAAACTCATACGAACCGTGAAAACTAGGTAAAGTGAGTTTGAAGTGAGCTTGTCAATAGTGCCAATCCCTAGCGTCTCAGACGGGACGACATGACAGTTCATTTCAAGCTCACTTCACCTAAATTCACACGGTAAGATTTACAGAATAGACCGGCTGTTCTTCATTTGAAATTAGAGTTGTAGCGGCATCTACATCGCTACATGCGAACTACGCATCAAAGACCTGACGTCACACAACATCCTGACGTCACACAAATCCTGCATCGCGCAATTAGAGTTTACCGCGCGATAAACATATATACAAGCTTCCCGACTTCAACCTCTGGGCAGTTGCCCGCCAGACACGACACCCGTCTGGTCGGAGGATCCTCCCTTTTCTATGGGGGATGAGTGAACTTTACACCCTGTTCCTCATGCCCCCAAATTGGTGACCCCGAACATGAACGTCAACGCAGCCTTCGTGCAACTACTTCAGCGTGACGTCATCATCATCATCACTCCCGCAAGCTTTCGTGAGGCGAGTCACACAGCCAGTCAGCACCCACGGCTTCAACGGGTATCCTGACCACCAGCATGCAGCGAACGCGCATTCCTGGTCATCACCCTCAGCCACAACCCGGCGCTGTACCACATCCGACCCACTGGATCAAGACGCAGCGCCACCCCGACTAACTGGAGAATCACCGCAGACAGTTCTGACTCACCGCGAACTATGCGGCACCCGGTTCCGACTCACTGGAACCACAGCTGGCACTGTGAAGCATCGCAAGATTCAAAACTCAGCCCACTATCGACCTCCGGTCTCCGGAGGGGAGTGATGTAGCGGCATCTACATCGCTACATGCGAACTACGCATCAAAGACCTGACGTCACACAACATCCTGACGTCACACAAATCCTGCATCGCGCAATTAGAGTTTACCGCGCGATATACATATATACAAGCTTCCCGACTTCAACCTCTGGGCAGTTGCCCGCCAGACACGACACCCGTCTGGTCGGAGGATCCTCCCTTTTCTATGGTGGATGAGTGAACTTTACACCCTGTTCCTCATACCCCTAAAAGTTGCAAAAAAAATTGTATCAAAAACCTATTGCTGATTTAATATATTTTCCGTTTATCCTTTACTTTTTATTACCTTATCGTTTGAAATTTGAGAACAATTGGTCCGCTTTCGTTATGCCTTTCTAAAAATAGTTATCTGTTTAGATAGTATAGGTAAGTAGCACTCTCGATAGTACATTACGAAGAAAAAGTACTTCCCCCAATTCTTGCATGCCTGTCCTTAAGCAGCTAATATATTTTATTTATTTATTTAGGTCAGCCGGCAGTCTTCGCAGCTGCTGTGGAAACCAATAGTTATAAAAGTATTATTACTAAGATCCATCTTCGGTACATTATGGAGTCCAAAGTGATACTAACGGAGAAGAATCCTCATGAAAAATCCAACGTGATCTCCAATATTTTTTTAACGTAAGTGTCTGCCTGTCTTCTGGGTAGGGAACAATTTAGGTATAGCTATGAATGTTTAGTAGTAATAGGGATGATGACAAAAAATTTTTTTTTAGTCCGTCTTTGAGATTATAAAAACATATTGGACACGTATTTTTTCTTTTTTTACGTAATCTAAAGATTACGGCGATACATTGAGGTAAAATGTGCCATGACGTCACGAGTATGTAGATTTTATACGTACTAGTGACGTAGCGACCCCCACTCCCCAACTTAAAATGCGTTTTATCTAAGTATTTTTTTATTCATATGATAAAACAAAAAATACGTGTCTAATATTTTTTTATTATCTGACTGACGGACTAATTAGAATTTCATTTTTTTACCCAGGCATCATCCCTATTGGATACATGAAGTGGGCTGCTTTTGTAAGATGACTAAAATGTCACGGTGTTTAGTCTACATAAGAGTTTGGTACACAGAATGATCATCATTAGATGAGGGCAAAATTTATTACTAGTGTGTAATCACTTTTTTTAAAGAATTCGTTCTAATGGCCGGTACGAGAATGTAAGATTTCTTACACTTGTCTGCTACTGATTATACAATAACAAAAAAAACTTCTAACAGCTCTTCCTCGATCCGTCTCCCATAAATTGATGTCGAAGTTAGATAAAAATAGTTGTTAAGACAAAACGAAATATAATAATTTAGAAAGTTCAATGTCGGATTCGATTGTAGATTATTGATGAAGGGGATAAACCAGTGTCTCATGCCACGGGCGTTATATTAAATCCCGAGCGTATGATATTATTTATCATACGCTCCGGATTTAATATAATTACGCGCAGCGCTTGAGACTAGACGGAGACATTTTTAACCCCATTTTCAAATTACGTTACTGACCATCGGGTTTATAATGAAATTCAGTAAAATATTATTGCAGGCTAGAGACCAGCACGTGTAGCATGATCACCGTAGAAACGGGTTTTGTCGACGGAAGAATAGACAAAATTACAGTTAAACAATCACAATCTGTCATTTTGTCTGTGTGACTGTAGTGACTTAGGTACTTTAGGCTAGGTTTGCATGACATTAATTTGACACTATCGAGCAAGTGGTGTGAAAAGATACTTAGATTGTGCCTTATGGTATTGAAACTTGCCTACTTGCATACGCACTATATGACTTAAAAAAGTTAGTAGTAGCTGTCTGCAAATCTACTTATCTCAGTTGTGTACACTTGTTGGCTGTCAATCAAACTTATCAGAGAAACCCGAAGATATATCCTGAACGAATCGACAAAGATACGATTATCTCCAAAAGACCATGATAAACGTGAACATAAGTATACGTAGGTACACGTGAAGAGGTACAATCATCTCGTGCATAAATGATTAGGTAATGATTTTATTTATGTAAGTAGGTTTGTACAAACACAAGTCAATCATAATTTTTTTTTAAAGCGGCCAAGTGCGAGTCGGACTCGCCCATGAAGGGTTCCGTAGCAGCAAGTAACATAATATAAAAGTTCTTGTGTTGATTGAATAAAAGGTAAATTGCGGTTTACGATTTATGACGTATTAAAAAAAAGTACTTTTGAGATCTCGTTCAAACCAATTTTCGGTGGAAGTTTACACGGTACATCATATATTTTTTTTAGTTTTATCATTCTCTTATTTTAGAAGTTACAGGGGGGGGGCACACATTTTACCACTTTGGAAGTGTCTCTCGCGCAAACTATTCAGTTTAGAAAAAAATGATGTTAGAAACCTCAATATCATTTTTGAAAACCTACCCATAGATATCCACACATACATATATATAACCCACACGTATGGGTTTGAAAAAAAAAAATTTGAGTTTCAGTTCTATGTATGGGGAACCCCCAAAATTTGTTGTTTTTTTTCTATTTTTGTGTGAAAATCTTAATGCGGTTCACAGAATACATCTAGTTACCAAGTTTCAACAGTATAGTTCTTATAGTTTCGGAAAAAAGTGGCTGTGACATACGGACGGACAGACAGACATGACGAATCCATAAGGGTTCCGTTTTTTGCCATTTGGCTACGCAACCCTAACTAGAAGAGGTCGGCATTTCCTATCTAACTACTCTGGGAAGAAAGTCTGAAACAAAGCAGAGGTCACTGTCTGTTTTAAAGTTCACACATAAATTTGGTCAGATCATGTGAACACCAATGTCTGTAATTGTATTTTTAGGAAAGAATCACACAAATTGAGTGAACCTGTTCAGTCAGTGCACGCATTTCTCAGTAATCGTGCAGCTGAACTTAACAGCGTTTATTCTAAAACTCGGCAACGTTGCAGATAGATGTCAAATATTTCGCTGTTTTGATTAATTTGGCAATATTACTATACGGAAATATGAAATGTGGCTAACTAGTGAACTAAGGTCCTTTCATCTAAATCCGTTCAGTCGTTACGGCATGAAAAGGTAACAGGCAGATAATAAATCTCTTTTAGGGTTCCGTACTTCAAAAAGAAACATCTAAACCCTTAAAGGATGACTACGTTGTCTGTCGAGACTCTTTTTGTCAGGAAACCGAGGCATCAAGTTGAAATAGATATAAAAAACTTAGGTCTTACGGTCTCTTGACGTGGAAGTTTGATTTTCGTTACAGCTCTGTAACGTGTGTCTGTTTCCCACAAAGGTGAAATATTTGGCATGAAAGAATTAATTGCACATAAAGTCACGCCATTTTCCCGTGGTGGTTAGGCAGAACCTATAGACCGCCGCTGGTTACAACCCTCTCTCCCTCTTTCTCCCTGTCCCCTCTCTCTTTCTCTATCTCTGTCTTTCTCCCCTCTCTCTCTCTCTCTATCGAATTAGAAGAAGACACTCACAATGTGTGAACGCTTTTCCGCGTGCTTTCACAATTCCACCTCCCTCCCTCTCTCTCTTTGTCTTAACGCTTTTCCGCGTGTTTTCACAATTCTCCCTCTCTTTCTTTCTCCCTCTCTCTCTATCTCTATCACTCTCTCTCTTTCTCTCTTAGTCTCTCTCTTTCTCTCTTTGTTTCTCTCTCTTTCTTTCTCTCCATTTCTCCGTCTCTCTCTCTTTTTCCCCTCTCTATCGAACTAGATGAAGACAGTCGCAATGTGTGAACACTTTTCCGCGTGTTTCACATTCACAATTCTCCCTTTCTCTCATTCTCTCTCTATCTCTCTTTCTCCCGCTGTCCCTATCTCCCTCTCTCTTTCTCTTTCTCCCTCTATCTCTCTTCCTCCCTCTCTCTCTGTCTCTATCTCTCTCTATCTCTCTCTCTCTTCCTCAGTCCGAAACGAAAACCAAACGAAAATCAAACTTCCAAGTCAACACAATAAATAAATACGGTTATTTATGCCGCATATTTTGACACTCGCAAATAAACCAGTCTATTTGGTACTTCCTGTTGGCCCAGCAGCATGAAGTTTAGCGGGAATTAGGTATATTATATATGAACTGCAAAGTTACATAATTATTGAATAGATAAAAATATAACAAAAAAATAATGACACAATAATATTATAATATAAGCGATAATTATCCATTCAAAATACACTCGAAACTGTTCGTATCTCTATGAACCTTATGGCCATGTACATAATTAGATATTGCTTATGACACAGCATGATTCACAGATCCATAGACTAATCGTCATTATTACCAATGAGATAAGAAAAGAAAACATTGAGTAGTGATTTTAATCAAAATCAAAATTAAAGACAGTATTCACGTCACGATAAATGGTTGTTGATATTCCTGCAATTTTTGTTTTATGTTTTATTTTTACTACATTGTATCTAAGCGTAATTACACTACGCTTAGATATAATGTAGTTTCATGAAAAAATCGCCGCGCGGAAACTAGAAAAAAACAAAAATCATTTTGTTTCACGTGCTCGACTTTTATTTCTATTCGACAAGTAATTTTTGGATCCGCATAGTAACTGTACCAGATCTGACGCTGACGATGCTAAAAAAGTAGTATACGTTCAATGTATCAGTAATACAAAGAAGTATTCTCATTACTTCAAATATAAGATAAGATAAGATGGGTCATTTTACTAATGGGAGTTTAGGTGTACTGCTAATGAATAATTAATTTTGGTTTACTTGATTTTTATAACAGTGGCACTTGAATAGGAATTTAATTTATTTATATTTCTAGATGGAGCTTTAGGCTATTTCGGAAAGGGTTCAAGCAAGGCATAACGTTGAGCGACTTGTGGCAAGCCCGCAGCGAAGACTCGTCCGGCCGCCTCGGCGACCGCCTGGAACAAGCCTGGCAGGAAGAGCTGGACACTGCAAAGAAAAACGGCACCAAGCCTTCCTTTACGAAGGCGATACTCAGATCCTTCTGGTTTGAGTACATGTTGTGCGGTCTCGTGGTAGGCCTGCTTATGATCGTTGTTTGGTAAGCACAGATATGAATTAGAAAACTCTCTGGCATCAGTTCTCTTAAGCCGTGTTTAACAATTACATTTCATTTTTGTTTCAGGCCCCTTATCCCTTTTACCTTAGCCATATTTATAGAATACTTTTCAAAAGAGAAAACTGCAGAAAGCTACCGCGAAGCACATATCTACAATTTCTTGATGAACATGTGTAGTACTTTGTCAGCTCTGATGCTGAACCATACCAACTTGTCCCAGGGTCGGGTCGGCATGAGAATAAGAATAGCTTGCTGTTCTTTAATGTATAGAAAGGTGAAGATTAGTTAACATTTGAGGCTGAATAATTATTTATCCTCTATGATATTTGGGTAAACCAGAATAACATGTTTCTTAAATTTTTAGATACTGAAACTCAACCGCGCCGGTTTGAGTAAGACAGAGCCCGGACAAGTGATCAACTTGATGTCAAATGACGTGAATCGGTTCGATCTAGTGACCTTATTCCTCAATTATTTGTGGATAACGCCTATTGTAGTGCCTGTGGTGTGCTACCTGGTGTGGCAGCATGTCGGCATCGCCACCCTAGCAGCTCTGCTCGTCGTTGCTGTGCAAACCATTCTTGTTCAAGGTAAACTATGATATGATCGTTTTTAAGTTTTTAATGTACCTAATGAGCCTGGAATTATAGGTAGGTATTATTATAAAGATGGCAAATAAGCAACTGAGCTGAAGTGAACTTTATGTAAACCTCTTTAAATAATAATAATAATCATTTTGTTTCTAGTATATTTGAGCAACCTTCAAGGAAAGCTCCGCGGTAAAATAGCACATCGAACAGATCAGCGAGTGAAGGTGATGAGTGAACTGGTTGAAGGAGTACAGGTCATCAAAATGTACGCTTGGGAAAAGCCCTTCGAAAAACTAGTCCACCGGTTAAGAAAGTAAGTATCCTTATCCGTACGTATAAACGGCTACAATAATAGAATACAATACACTTGATAGAAAAATCAAAATGTGATACTTCATTGAAAACAGAAAAGGTAATAGACACACCACTGCACCGTGGAAGTTTTCTGTCTCAATTCCTCTTTTAATTTATGGATGTTACATACTTCGCACGTTATCTATCCGAAACTGTTCACCGCTGCACTGGAGGATGTTTTCAAAGTTCTGGACATGAAAGGGATCAACATCAATGGCGGGAGAAAGAGGTCAACGATCGAATTCGACTCTGCTGAGCAGCGTTCGGGAAGCTACGTACTATCTTCTCGTTTCATATACCCACAGTGTCTCAAGACGAAAGTGTTTGACCAGTGCGTGTGATGACTTATAGCACTGAAACGTGGTCGCTCACAATAGGCCTCATTAGAAGGCTGAAAGTCACCCAAAGGACAATGGAGAGGGCTATGCTTGGAATTTCTCTACGACATGGAATCAGAAATGAAGGTATCCGTAGGAGAACCAAGGTAACCGACATAGCCCAATAAGTAGCAATGGCCAGGGCACATTGCTCGCAGAACAGATGACCAATGGGGCCGAAAGGTTCTGGAGTGGCGACCGCGTACCGGAAGACGTAGTGTCGGAAGGCCCAGAAGGTGGACCGCTGACCTGGTGAAGGCCGCAGGAATGGGAGAAGCACAGAACCAGCGCCTCCAAGCGGTGGTGCTTGTGCGGGGGTCAATATCCAGCAGTGGATGACTTTCAACTCATATGATGATGACGTATTTCGCACTAGTATTTGAGTCCTCGTCCATCAAAACACAAACACAAAACCCGCTTGCGTCAATAAGATACCCAATGTGTTTATTATTTCCAGACTGGAAGTCGGCTACATTCTCAGGACGTCTTTCGTCAAAGGGTTCTCTACAGCCCTGGGCGTGTTCACCGAGCGATTCATTCTCTTCTCTGCTATCTTAACATTCGTCCTGATTGGTGGCGACATTCGAGCTCAGACCACCTTCTCTTTGGTCCAGTACTTCAACTTGATGCAACTGGTTTGCAACATCTTTTTGCCTATGGGACTTGCGTACTTAGCTGAAACAAAAGTCACCATCGGCAGACTGGAGGTTGGTTGATGGTTTTTCTGATAATATTATGTAATGACAATTCTTCCAAAAGATTGACTATCCTCTTGTTGGCCAAGTGTTGAAACCTTTCTAGAACTTATAAACATTTATAGAATAGGTACTAATGTTTATGTTTACTTTTCTCTTCAGGAATTCTTACTGCTAGACGAAAATGAACCAGAGAAATTAACAGCGAATGTCGTACTCGATTCCAAATCCCTGTTGGCTAATGGAGCTGAGAAAGAACAGAAAGTTCAGGACAAGCCGAGACTGACGGGTCTGACTATATCTAACGTGACGGCGAGCTGGCAGGCCGACTCCGTCGTCGACACCCTAAGAAACATCACCTTGAAGGCTGCGCCTGGAGAGTTTGTTGGCGTTGCAGGACCAGTCGGCTCTGGCAAGGTTAGACTTGTAAAAGCTATAATAGATTTCCGTTTTGTACAGAAATACGAAACTGACTGCATTTTCTTAATAATAAACTTTTCTGGTGAGCCACAGGCTCCGTCAAGGTAAGCAGCAAACGAACTAAGTTGAAAAAAAGTAAATAACTTAAACTTTTTCTTGTTATCAACAGTCGTCTCTCCTACAACTGATCCTGGGTGAGCTGACTCCTAAAGATGGAACGTTCTCTCTGGGCGGAGCGCGAGTGTCGTACGCTAGTCAAGAGCCCTGGCTGTTCGTCGCCACTGTTCGAGAGAATATTTTGTTTGGTCTGCCCTATGATCGCATTAGGTACAAGAAGGTACGTATTTCAACACCAGGTAAAAGTTAAAATTTTGTATATGAACTATTGAAGTTGCTTCAGAAAGTTCAATAAAAGAAGAGATAAAAATGCCATTTGATCCTATTTTTTTAATACGCTTTAATAAAATCTTTGCATTTTGCGTTGCATGTCCAAACTTTGTAATTTTAAATAATCTTCAACCTTTCGCAATAGGTGGTAAGAGCGTGTGCCCTTGTGAGGGACTTCGAACTGCTGCCTCATGGTGACTCGACACTGGTGGGTGAGAGAGGCATCAGTCTCAGTGGTGGACAACGAGCGAGGATTGGACTCGCCCGCGCCTGTTACAGACAGGTACTACATGGTATTCTTCAGTTGTTCCAAAAATGCACCCTTCTGGGTGCATTTTTGGAATCTACATCAAATCTTTCAGAACCTTTTAAATTTTTTTTTTTTTTTTTTTTGTTTCATGGATATTATAGGCAAAACCAGTTGTAGGGCCACAACTGGCTTTCCCTCCCTTGAGAGGCCAGCATTTGGTAATATAGAATAAGATTTATCCTATGCGAGCTGGAGATTTTGAAACATTTGATTAGATAAAAAAAAACAACTGCATTAGGGTAGACTGTCAGTAAGTCAAAACTAAAGGATTTACTTTATCATCTCCAATTCCCCGTTTTCGGCAGGCTGACATCTATCTGTTGGACGATCCACTATCAGCTGTGGATACTCACGTGGGCAAGCACATGGTCTCCGAGTGCGTGATGGGTCTTCTGGAGAAGTCTACTCGGATCGTGGTGACGCACCAGCTGCATCATCTCAAGAGTGCAGACAAAGTGGTCATACTACGACATGTAAGTATAATATTGACCTATTTTGTCATTGTACACAGAAGTTTTCCAAACTGATGATAGGGTGGTATGATAAGTAAAAGGAAGTTCATCCTCATATGCTAGCCATAATCCTTTCATTATTTTTTGATACTGGTCTCACATTACATATACACAGTATTTTTTCAAAGTTAACTCCTAACATAATACCATCCTAAATACCCATATTACTTTACAGGGTGTAGTTGAAATTCAAGGGTCGTTCGACGAAGTATCCCGTACGCCATTGTTTTCCGAACTTTTACAAGACGAAGATGAAGAAGTAGCGCCTGCAGGCGATCATATAAAGGTCCAACGCAGCATCTCTGTCATGGTGAGTGTCATAAACCTTTGGATAAACATCTAACTATAAATATTAAAATATATTATAGAATTGGAAAGGGAGGGGGTGGTGTAGCGATCTATCTTCGTAGCGATTTCCCTTTCAAAATCATTGCCTCATCTCCCTCACAATACCATGCTTCCGCTGAATACCTCTTTTTGGAGGTCTACCTCAAAGGGGCCAAGGTCCTTCTTGGTGTTGTCTATTGTCCACCCGCCGTTGACTATTTTTCTGAACTTGAATTGGCGCTGGAATCCGTAGGGTCAGAGTATGCACATTGCGTCATCATGGGCGATTTCAACACTGACCTTGCTCACCACAATCCCCGATCCCGTATACTTCTTCACATCATTGAGTCCGTTAGTCTCAATATACTTTCGCTGCAACCTACCCATTTTAATATCTCTGGCGATGACACTTGGCTGGACCTAATCCTTACATCCACTCCCTCCCTTGTTTCCTCTCATGGTCAGTGTCCTGCTCCTGGGTTTTCCCATCATGACCTCATTTTCCTCTCGTATGTCCTAAAACCGCCTAAACCCGTCCCAAAAGTTCTGCACATGCGGTGTTTTGCGCGCATGGACGTTGAGAAGCTCCGTCAGGATGCGTCGGATCTCAGTTGGGAACACCTGGCAGCGGCGACAGCTGTAGACGAAAAACTGCGCATTTTCGATCGGACGGTCCTTGCTCTCTACGACAAACACGCCCCTGTTAAGATGATTAAACTTCGGCGTCCTCCTGCTCCTTGGATGACGACAGGGGTTCGCATGGCGATGAGGCGCAGAGATCGGGCCTTTCGTAAATTTAAAAAGGATCGTAGTGAAGAAAATCTGAACTTTTTCAAAGCTGCTAGAAATCGGTGTAATCAGATGATACGCAACGCTAAACGCCGCCATATTCTCGAGAATATATCTTCTTCTTCACCTGCTGATATCTGGAAGTTCCTTGGTACTCTTGGTATTGGCAGACCACGTCATGTGAATTTTCCTAATACAATTGGCCTTGATGATATCAACCGTCACTTCACAACCACTTGTCATTTGGATTCCCAAATGTTGTCCCAGACGGTCGACTACATTACTGGCCTAGCTAGTCCCATCATAGAACCATTTCGCTTCTCTCCGGTCACCTTGGACGAAATTAAAAAGATCATCCTGTCCATAAAATCCAAGGCTGTGGGCTATGACGGCATCAGTCGTAGTATGGTCGTTTGGATCCTGGATAGCCTTCTCGCTCCAATTACCCATATCATCAACTTTTCGCTTGATTCCGGACAATTCCCATCCCCGTGGCGTATGGCCTATGTACGCCCACTCCCTAAAATTTCAAATCCCTCCCTACCTAGTCACTTTCGTCCCATTTCCATTCTCCCGTTCCTGTCTAAAGTGCTTGAGGCCTGCGTACACAAGCAGTTTACGGGGTTTGTTCACCGGAACAACCTTGTTAGCTCTTTTCAGTCTGGATTCAGGCCTGGGCACAGTACAGCCTCCGCTCTCCTTAAAGTGACTGGGGATGTTAGAGAAGCGATGGAGGATACCAAGGTTACCGTTTTGGTATTAATTGATTTCTCCAACGCCTTTAACGCCGTCAGCCACGATATTCTCCTTTCTATCCTTTCTCATCTTATGGTTTCGTCCGAGGCTCTGAAATGGTTCTCGTCTTATCTTCGTGGACGTCAGCAGTCGGTTCGCGTTGATGAGAGCTCATCGAGTTGGCGCGACCTGGATGCTGGTGTTCCACAAGGCGGTATTCTTTCTCCATTATTATTCTCCATCTTCATTCATTTTATAACTCACTGCCTTCGGTGTTCGTATCATCTTTATGCCGATGATCTTCAATTATATACAGCTGAGCGGGTAGAGAGTTTGTCGGACGCTATAGCAGATGTAAACCGAGATTTAGATGCTATCAAGAAGTGGTCTGATAGTTTTGGGGTGTCAGTAAACCCCTCAAAGTGTCAGGCCATTATAATTGGAAGCTCGCGCATGATGGGTAGGGTGGCACTTAGCTCTCTTCCTCCTCTAATTTTTAATAATACCGTCATACCTATTAGCCCTACGGTGAAAGATCTCGGTTTGCATATTGACTCGACACTTAGCTGGCAACGCCAAGTCTCTAATGTTAGTCAAAGGGTCAACGGTACTCTGCGGTCGCTGTATCGTCTGAGAAACTTTTTGCCTGCTAAGACGAAGACTATGCTTGTGCAGACTTTAATTTTCCCTATCGTCGACTATGGTGACGTGTGCTACTTTGACTTGAATGCGGTTTTGCTGGATAAGCTCGACAGACTGCTCAACAACTGTATCCGGTTCATTTTCAACCTTAGAAAATATGACCATGTGTCTAGCTATAGGTCTGAGCTCAAATGGATGTCCATTCGTCAAAGGAGAAGTTTGCGCGCTTTGACCACGCTTTTCTCCCTTCTCAACTCTCCCACTCCTCCTTCTTATCTTGTGTCTCACTTCCAATATCTATGTTCTTCACACACTAAGAATCTGCGTTCTTCTAACAATCTTCTCCTACTCTGTCCTTCTCATACTTCTGACTTTGTTCATTCTTCCTTTCATATTCAGTCCATTCTTCTTTGGAATGCGCTTCCTCTTGATATCAGGACGGCCACCAGTCGGTATGCATTAAAGCGGAAATTGCGGAGTTATTTTCAAAATAAATAGAGTAGAGTCATCTCAACACCTCTCTCCCTTGAATTCGTATATATGTATATATATATAATATGGGTATATATTATAGTAAATATGTATGTATGTGTATGTAGTTTGTACTGTTGTACCTATTTTAGTTATAATGAATTAGAATACTTTTTTTTTAATTTATCCTTGTTCCTCTCATATAGAGCACCTGCCATCTAATCTCTTCACCACCCTTGGTTGACTGGTAGAGAATGCCTAAGGCATTAAGTCCGCCTTTGTACTTTTTTTGAGTGTGAAAAGTTTAAATAAATAAATAAATAAATAAATATTCGTAAAACATTGATTTGTCCAGATAACAATAAATATTATTAAGAATACCAAAAAATTTAAGATGCACAATGCACACGACATGCGAAGCAATGAATCAAGCAATGAATGATAGAATATAAAAACTTTGTTTTATTTTCAGTCACATGCAAGCAGCGTAGGGAAAGGGGAGGGTATTGAATATTTGATACAACAAGAAGAAGTTGAGGAGATCACAGGAACAGGTATATAATCTCTATATGATAATCTACGATTCATTTACCTAAAAACTTCACCTTAAATAATGACTATCCATTGAAAAACCGAATGGTGATCTC
Organism: Agrochola lota; assembly: GCA_947364205.1. Taxonomy (NCBI): domain Eukaryota; kingdom Metazoa; phylum Arthropoda; class Insecta; order Lepidoptera; family Noctuidae; genus Agrochola; species Agrochola lota. Next base: position 12,896,160 of record OX376236.1, read on the forward strand.
TACCCCTAGGTCTCCTCGAATTTATCAATTCCTACAGTTTAAAGTTAAATATGATGTGCGGAACATTGTGTATTGGTTTTACATTTCTTGTAATGTTCCGTTAATTTGTTCCAGGTCGTGTCCCAGGTGCAGTGTACACCAAATACTTCGGTGTAGGAAGCGGCTGGTTCTTACTCAGCTCTACAGTATTTGCTATCATTCTCGCTCAGGTCATCACTTCCATCAGTGACCTGTGGCTAACGCGCTGGTAATTTACCTTTCAAATTGTTTAGTTGAATTTGTATAGAATTTAACATTCTTATAATAAGCATGCTGTACCAATTTCTCTTCATTTCTTGCCTATGCATAATATCTTTATTTCAAATTTCAGGATGAACGACGTAGAAGCACAATACGCAGGAAATGAACCTCTTTTCCGCCATTCAAACGTTGCCATTGGTAACATAACTGATATACCGTTGAATATCACGGAGTATACTGTAACCGAGGACCCACTGACCACAATTATAGCTGCCATCACTTCAGCAGTTATGTTTAATGAAACAGCTGACGTCTACGCGAATAACGGTACTGTGCCTGATGTTGTAACAGTGGCACCGGCTAAACTTGATGATCTTTTTTACATTTACATATGGGCAGCTGCCATTTTTGGATGCATTATTATTACTTCTGGAAGGTTTGTACATTTTATTTTTTACCTACTCCCAAATTCCTAGTCACTAATTATAGTCTAGCCAAATTCAGCTGCGTTCTTTATCAAAATTTTGGTCTATTTCAGAGCCATGTTGTTCCTGTGGGTGTGCATGCGCAGCTCGATCAAGCTTCACAACCAGATGTTCAGCAACATCCTGAGCGCCACGATGCGGTTCTTCGACACCAACCCCTCCGGCCGCATCCTTAATAGATTCTCTAAGGACATGGGCGTCGTTGACGAAATACTGCCGAGAATGTACTTAGACACTATTCAGGTATATTACATACAATTTTTTTGCAAGTGGGCATCCGCAATCAAAAATCTAGCTAAAACGGTTGAGTGAATCAAAGAAGTTAGAACAATGACCGGCTAAAATTATAATCTAGGGTTTCAAATTCATATATGGGTGCGACGTTGAAGCTAAAGTCAAACTGATCCGACTTACGCAACGTATGCAACGCATATCTGCACATATCATTTCTGCATAGCTGGACTCTTGATTTTATATGAACTATGCAATAGAAACACACTCATCGTATGCAACGCAATCGCACGCCTCACACGCAACGTCGACCTGCGATGTCCAGATCGGCATAGGCATAGAAATTCATTCTATGCCCATGGCTCCTTCTTTCTTATAGCTATGGGCATGGGAGAGAGGAGGGGATGTTCGTACGCTATTCCCTCGCATGTGTGCAGTGTGTTTCTAGAACTTATGCGCAGCACGTCAGAAAACAAATAGACCTTTGGTGAACGCGTTTTGTTGAAGACAATAAATAATAAATAAAGGATCGTTCTTTATACGATTCCCGTTTCTGCATTAATGTATGGTATTCTCCAACTTTTTCTCTTTGTTTATTTATCTCATGAACCCAATATCTTCTTTTCTTAACTTTTCTGTTTGTTTTTGTAGCGCGGAAATATTCATTAAAAAAAGGAAACTCAATAAATCATCCTCAAACTTGCTATCAGAATCAGAAAACATGACTTACAGATGCACTAGTGCACCTTCTGAGAAATGACAACAGCGTCTGATGCCAATTTACGTTGCATACCCGGGACAAGTGTGCACACCAGTTCTCCCACGTTGCATCGCATACGTTGCATGCGTGGGATCAGTTTGTCTCTCGCTTTACTGGAGCAACCAATGTTACACTGGACAATTGAAGCGAATTTCCCGATGAAAAACAAAAACACACAACTTTCATTAGTCTCTTATTTATAAAAATAAGATTCTAGTGTATAAGGTATAAAACCCTTGTTGTACAGGTTTTCATGGTGATGATGGGTATTCTGGTGATGGTGGCCATCGTAAACCCCTTCATGCTGGTGACGACCGGTGTCTGCGCCATTTTCATGTATGGCATGACGGTCGTCTACCTCAGCACAGCGCAGGCTATCAAAAGGTTTGTTTATTAAATTACTTTCAAAACTTGCAATAACTGAAAAGCAAGCTTTTCGTAATAAGTGAAATAAGTTAAAATAAATAAGTTAAATTAAAAAAGTAATTTTTAATGATGTTTTGGACAGAGTGGAGGGCGTGTCCCGCAGTCCAGTGTTCTCGCACGTGACGGCGACCATGTCAGGTCTGGGCACGGTGCGCGCGTGTCAGGCGGAGGAGCTGCTGAAGATACAGTTTGACGACAAGCAAGACGTGCACACGGCTGCATGGTGAGTGGGGAAACCTTTCCTAATTTCTTTCAGTAAAACTCATTTGTCCAACGAATGTAATGTTCTGAATCGAGCGGTTGGACGATTATTATTTTGATGAATATTTTAATTAGTTTCGTACAATATTAATGGAAAATCTTCTACAGGTATTTAACTCTGGTCACCAACACTGCCTTCGCCATCTGGCTAAGTCTTATCTGCAGCATGTACGTCATCGTGGTTGCTTACACTTTCCTATTTTTGGATGATGGTAAGTTGAAAAGATTTATTGAGTTACAGATAAGAATTTTAAGCATGTTTCAAAATGATAGAATGCCTCTGACTGCTGGATGATAATATACAGTTCCAAAGATTTAACAGCATTACAATTAACCCAAAATATTGTCAATACAGGTAGCACTAAGTCTGGCAACGTCGGCCTGGCTATCAGTCAGGGTCTGATTTTGGTAAACATGGTCCAATACGGAGTGAAGCAGGCGACAGAAGTCATCTCACAGATGACGTGCGTGGAGCGAGTGATTCAATTCACGTCACTGCCGCAGGAGGAGACGAACGGACCGAGCCCGCCCGCGGACTGGCCACAGAAAGCCCGAGTCGTATTCAAAGATCTTACTCTAAGATATGACAAGGATGCCGATCCCGTGCTTAAGCGACTGAACATCGAAATCGAAAGTGGATGGAAAGTGAGTGTAAACCTAGTTATAATTAACCTTTATTTGTTATACTTTTGATTTGGATAGTGCCAGCATGAAATCATTTGCGCATAAAGTTAAAAATCTAGCACCTGGAATTGGTTACTTGCATGTAGAGTATCTAACCTTGAAGTGCTTTTTTATCAGATAAAATGTATTATTTTCTTTAGTAAAAAAAAAAACTACTACCATAATCTCTTTCACCTCAGGTTGGAGTAGTTGGACGTACTGGAGCTGGTAAATCTTCTCTGATCTCTGCTCTCTTCCGTCTGGCACCGATCGAAGGCAACGTCTTCATTGACAACATCGAGACTGGAAAAATTGCTCTTAAAGTACGTATCATGTTTGTATAATGATAAGAAATGTAGACCCTTTTGTCTCATTCAAGTACTCTTTATATAATCCTGAATTTATTTTGCAGGAATTACGGTCAAAGATAGCCATCATTCCTCAAGAACCAGTGCTGTTCTCTGCCAGCTTGCGTTACAATATGGATCCTTTCGACAAATACTCCGATATTCAGATTTGGGAGGCTCTGGAACAGGTAACTTATAAGTTCTCAACAACAGAAGTCAAAAACGACTTGGTGCAAAGAAGCTGTTCCGTCTGTTCCATTCTATTATATTGTATAATTTCAAAATGTCCGTTGCGTGCAGGTGGAGCTGAAGCACAGTATAACCGCGCTGTCGTCGGCGGTGGCGTCGGGCGGCTCCAACTTCAGCGCGGGTCAGCGCCAGCTGCTGTGTCTGGCGCGCGCCGCCCTCGCGCGGAACAAGCTGCTCGTGCTCGACGAGGCTACTGCCAACGTTGACCCTACGTAAGTCATCAGTTCATATTGTGCTCCACTACTAGACGTAAACGAACTTGAGCGGTTTCTCAGGTTTATCAGCGCTTTGTCGAACGGACTTGCACATACAAATACATGCGGTCGATATAGCTTTTGTGTTCCTGACTTAGATTTGTCCTGGCAGCGCTTGGTATTTACCAAAAAAAACGAAAAATTACTTCAAATAATGCTTTTCGGTGGGCCGATCTCGTCAGGAACTCTCATGAAACTTTAACACAGAAGTATTTAACCTCCTTTACAGCACGGACGTTTTGATCCAGAAGTCTATTCGCCGACACTTCGCGGATTGCACGGTGATCACCGTCGCACACAGACTGCACACCGTCGCAGACTCCGACAGAGTGGTGGTAAGTTTAGTGTCTTAATAAAATTTTACTTTGGTACCTAAAAGCCGATCCATACGACACAAACTTATGCTGTGCAAACTGTTACTCAAACAAAAGTCTGTACGAGGCCCAGTGGCCACACGGCTCAAGCTATTCGGTTGATCGTTGGCTGCACAGGTGAAGTGTCGTTAATACAGCTCCATCAAGAGATCATAATTATGCCTTAGTTTTCATATCACGGTTGCAATATTCTTTTGATTTTATTTTCCAAAGGCAGGCAAAGACTTGTACAAAACTATGAAAACGCTGGAATTTCATTCATTTTCAATGTTAATTATTTTGTAATTATTCTATCACTCAAACAAATTTGAATATGCGTCAACACGCTGCAACAGTAAGGGCAAACAAATTGTTTGCGACGATTTTTTTATATTAAATACAACGCATACGCCTAGTGTATAGTTGGTACTCTTATATTATAAGTATGTAACTGAAGGCCTTATGCTTCCGGAGCCACTATTCGGGGCACTAACAACTATTCGTGCAGGTCAGTCTCGAAATGCTCCTGACTTTCCGATGTTATGGTTGACGATAGCTTGGCAGGCATCTCATAAGTTTCCCGTAGCGCCACAATACCTTACCTGCTGCAAGTGGCTTTAATTCTCTTTTTAATATTCCAGGTAATGGAAGCAGGCCAGATAATAGAGTGCGGTCACCCACACGAGCTTCTACAAGATGAATACGGTCCCTTCACGAAGATGGTGAAACAACTGGGACCAGCCTCCGAACAGAGTCTTCGAGATCTAGCGAGCAGAGCTTACTCCGAGCATAACATAATGAACGCGATGAAACCTTAGACGG